>OZ007599.1:120765237-123704404 GCA_963931845.1 Maratus michaelseni | reverse complement strand
TCAAAAAGTCGATAGTTATTTATCTCTCATAGAATCTAGAGATTCTTAACAAAATTTTTCAGACAATTTGCGGAAGCCTTAGCATTTTGATTACATAGAGAATTTGAAAAAATAAGAAATGAGAAAAATGAGTTTAAAAGTTTAAATTACAAAAAAGAGATATTAAATAGAGATACGTTAAATTAACAATATCTCCGTCAGTATTTATCAGATTGTCAAGAAAGTTTGGACACAATGTTTTAGAGATGTTAAGGTTCATTTTAGTATAAAAATCTGATATTCTGATTTTTTTTTTTTTTTTTTTTTTTTTTGCCAAAATGAGAAATACTGAGTCCTATGAAATGGAATATTTGTTAGTCGTTCACATATTTTTGTTTAACTTACTAAAATATTACAAAAATGTTATAAAAATAAATAAGTAAATATAAAAGTGCACAAGTTCTTAAAAAGAAATCACTAAACTACTAAAAGAGAAACTTTTGTTAAAAGGAAATATTAAATATTAATTAAAAGTTTTAAAAATAAATTATTCACATAACTGAAGTCTATTTTTATCTTATAAAGTAGTACATAAACGACAAAAATAGACTGAACTCTATTTTTTATATTAATTAAATTTGTAATACATTTTTTTCAGATTTAGAATTTGAGTAATATATAATTTAATTATTTACTATCATAATTAAAAAAATCTTTTATAATTAATTACTCGATTTTAATCGTATCGTTTAATTGAATAATTTATCAATTATTTTCTAGACATTACTTACTATAATTTATAAAATTCTTATTTATTTCTCTACACTTTATGAATACGATGAAAATACACTGAAATCTGTTTTTATCGTTTTAAAACTTCTAACACATTTTGAGGTTTTGAGTGATATGTTATTTAATTATTTTCTGCCATAATTCAAAAAATATTTTGCGTGAATTAATATATTTTGAATAGTTTAATTGAATATTTTCTTAATTACTTCTATAGATTTTTTAATTTCTGAGAATGCTTTATCAAAACATATTTTCTTCTGGATAAATATTTTAGAATTCTATTGAAATGAGATAAGATTTATTTGAATAATAACTTATATGATTAGTAAAATTTTAGAAAGTTTAAATACTGAAGTAATGTTAAGAGTAAACAGCCATTCAACTAATTAGACATTTCATTGTCAAATAAATTTAACGAAAACATTAAATATTACTAAAATTAAAAATTTTAACTTCCCGAGTTAATGTATCATAATTTAATTTATCATACAGACTTTAATATTGTCTGCATGCTTATCTCATTATTGTCAATAGTTTAAAATAAAAACAATTTTGAAGAACGTAACTTACATTTCACACGTGTTTGTATGACATTGAAAATAAAATAAATAGTATAAATTAGCTCACTAGTGCTTGCAAATCATTTAAAAGTGATATCATTTTCAAAAGAATCCGACCTAGATTTTTGAAACTTCATTTATAATTTTGCCTACATAATAAAAATATATATTAATAGTTTTAACTTATTAACTGGGTATGAGGAAATATTTCGTAACACACGAACTACTACTGCAATATAAACGTCCTATTCATGCAAAATTACTGCCATGAATAAGGAAAAATTTTCTATTATTTTTTACTGGTGGTTAGCCCGGTTGGTATTCAGGCATATCAGTTGAACAAAAATTTATTCTCCGGTTAACAGGTTAAAAATTTACAAAGTTTTAAAACTTTATTAAAATAGGACAAAAACTTATTGAAATATCAAAAGTGAGAAAGGAATTAATGTAATTGAGTTTACTAATTAATTTAAAAAGCTTTTGCGTAGGAAAATACAAAGCACATGGTCACTCACGCAGAAAAAAAAATCATTTTTTCTCCTTGAACGTGTATTAAAACTCCATAAATGTTATTTAAGAAGGTACTTTCCTCCTACATTACAAAATGTTTTAAATATATCGGTATTTAATTTAAAGAAGGCAAACTTTTAAAAAGGAAATCTTTTTTCAATAAATTTTAACGCCCCTTATATTTTAGTACTAAAAATTAACGAATAAAAAATAATATTAAACAAACATTTTAATGAAAAAATAATTTTTTGGTTAGATGGCTATGAAAAGTCGTGCAAGCGCATACTAGAGTCAACATAAATCTTAGAAAAATTATAAAAAATATGTGAAAAATCAAAATTAGAATAGTAATTATTTAAAGCATTTATAAAGTTAATAAATATCGCAATAATGCTAATTTATCCTAGAATATAATAAAGGATACAAGAAATATATATATATGTATATATTATATATATATATATATATATATATATATATATATATATATATATATATATATATATATATATATATATATATATATATATATATATATATATATATATATATATATATAAACGCTATTAAATGCATCGTTATTATATCGATTGTATCAATTTTGAATTCTTCTAATACCGTTTTCACAAAATCAAATGTAATTTTTTTTAATAAATATCTGTTAATTAATGTATTAGTGGAAAATACAAATTAATCACAAAAAGAGTTTAGATAGTAACCACACACTAGCCATACTAAAATTATAACGTTAATATATTTCGTTTAAAGCAATTTCCAAAGTTGGAAATGACATTTACAAAGACAAATAACCCAGAAGAAAATTTATGACACCAAACAAGATTCATTAGTTTTTCTCATAACGTTTGCCAACAAATTTTCTAGCGGTTAACTTAATATTAATATTTTTCTAAAACCATCATGTAAATTAGAATTGCGGACGTTTTATTATAATACGATGATTAAAAATATACAATTTTACAGAATGTATAAATATTTCTCAAAAGTATTTCTATTTATTCATAAACTTTTAAATTACATTATTTTATAAGATATATTCATTTTTGCATTTAATAAATTAACTTTTTCACACATAAAAAGAAACAGTAAAAGTAACAAAAACTTAACCTCTGACTAAAACTCCTCTAAAACTAACAGAACATAAAATCTTCTGAAATCATACTCAGTCCAGTGATTAGCATAATGGCTACTGAATGAGGAGCTTGGGTCAAAGCTCTCAGGTTCAGTG
Organism: Maratus michaelseni; assembly: GCA_963931845.1. Lineage (NCBI taxonomy): Eukaryota > Metazoa > Arthropoda > Arachnida > Araneae > Salticidae > Maratus > Maratus michaelseni. The sequence goes on along the minus strand of OZ007599.1, from coordinate 123,701,317 downwards.
CGGTCTGGGTGTAGTAAATGTGTAATGGTTTCAGTGTTTTCTTAACAATACAGTGATAATTCTGGCCACTTCCCCTTCAAAGTGTTCTGAAGGCATCCCTCCTGTAGCAATATATCCAAAACTGGCAGATAAAACCAGTTTTCATTTTAAAAGCTAACACTTACATAAATAAAAAATTACCAATGGGCTTCAAAATGTAAACTACCTTTTGTATGATGGGATGCTTTCTTAATACTTTCTAGTTGTGTTAGGCTTACTTGAATTTTCATTTGTTTTTATTTCACAAATTTAATTTAGAAAAGTATTTAAAATACTACTAGGTGACTACATAAGAAATTCTCACTCGATATTTTGTTTCCTTTTCTTACATATTTGTTTATTACTTTTATAATTATATTAATTTATTTAAATCGTATTATTCATTTGTGCAAATACATAAAAATGCTTTCCCCTAATGCGAAATTTTGATCATTAAAAAAATAAAAACATCGTTGTCGGATTTATATAGTGAGTGAGATCTAAATTTATCATAAATGATAAAGACATTTACTGCTTTTAACTACTTTATACAGAAAATTAGGCGATTTCCTCAAGTGTTTTACAGTGTAGATACAAAATTTAACAAGAGTGGAATAACATTGCAATTCATTCACATAAAATATCAAGTACATTTCAAGGGGAAAAAATATGATGGCTGTTTTGGTTTATTTAATCGTCAAACAAAATGAAACGAAATGTATTTTATAATGATTGAATCTAGCAGTTAAAACAATCATTCACTGGCACTGCACGACTGTAATGCTAATGCATTGTAACGTGCATAATATTACATACACTGTAAAAAAGACAAATGTTTCTTAATCTACGAAAATATAATATAATCATCAACGAAAATATAATATAATCATCAATGAAAATATACAATAACCTCTTCCGAGTTACCAATGATTCTAAAAACTGTTCTTTATCATTAGAAAGATAAAAAAGCAATATAGTTTTGAGAAGAAACATTAATCAAAACAAAGCTGCCACTTATTCTAGGAAACGTTTCCGAGTAGTGTTTATGTTGTATTAAACATTTTCAGTTGCGCAATTAAATTTATTCATGCAAGAGAAACAAAATATACTACTTTCAGTGTTAATGTTAATGCTGTTAATTTATCATGTTAGCCTGTAAAACCTGTTTGTTGAACATGGAAATGTTTTCTTGAGAATTGATAGCATTTGAAAAACATGTATTCCGGGTTTAGAAAACTGATTAATACACTATAAAAACTTAACGGAAACGTTCCAAAAAATTCATGGCAGAAAAAAACTTTGTTTTCATAAATGCTTCTTTAAATCTCGAAAATTGTTTGATTCCTGAGATTTCTAAAAATAAACAACGCATTTCGGAATCGCTCGTAACTATTATTGTACATTTTCATTTGTGGTTACATTATATTTTTCTGGATTTAAAAACATCTGTTTTTTTTGTTTTGTTTTTTAACAGTGTAATTTTATGAACTGATAATGAAAATGAACGTTATTAAACTGCTAAAAATTTGCAGCAAACTGTCCAATCATTCGACTATTTTTTATACAAAAAGGCTACATAACCCTAATTTAACTCTATTCTGAAAATATTATGGGTGTTAATATGGTCATAATATACTTAAATTATGGTTATGTAACCATTTTCTATAAAAACGGTCGAATGGCTGGGCAATTTTCTGCAAATTTTTAACAGTGTACAATATCACGACTTACTGAGATATTATTTAATCTGAATGAATAAATCATAAAAGAAAATACTTTTCGACGTATGATTATTAGCTTCAGACTCCTTTATTATGCAAATTTCTGACATCATTAGAAAGTGTTTACATGCATACACACACGATGTTCACAATTTTCTAGGTCATTACTCTTTTTTACATTTCGTTTCCCGATCAAAAGATGTGGTGATCAAGAGTGTGGAAATCTGACAAGAGAAACCATTTTCGCTGACTGATTTTTTTTCACCCAGGATTCGAGCCAATGATGTCAAGGGCACATTTATTTGCTTCCCTTGGCTAATAATAATCCAGGGAGATTGCATTGTTTTTTGGGATCCTCGGACGTATTCGTATTGTTTGGCCTGCTATGCTCTGCCTCCAAATTTCAATGGGTTTCACACATTAAGGTTACGAAAGCACTAACTTCGGGAAATCAATTTTTTTCTTAAAAAGGGGTTAAAACGTCCTAGATTTTAATCTATGAAAATAGGTTACACTTAAAACGCTTTAAATTTGATTATTTGTTCAAATAAAAGTTTTTGAACTAGTAACCCTTTGATTTTGAAATTTTTGTCGAAAAATCAAAAATTGCTCCAAAAATTGTGTTTTGTTTTTATTGTCATGTTTCAAATCTCCATATATTCGAGAGTTAAAATGCACAGCGTTTTTTTGTAAAAAAATATTTTTATTAACGAGTTAAATCACAGTAAAATAATCTCATACAAATCAATTTCAGATGTGATTATATAAAAGCAATGTTCTTAATGTGAATCTCAATTAATTGCTATTGTATTTATATTTATTTTAGTGATGGGTATAATGAATGATTTTGCATTCGAATGAATCATTGAGGCATGCGCAAAAGCATAGTTGGCAACCTTTGTATTTTTGTAATCAATTACCGGCAGAAATGTAAAAAAAAAGTTTCTTATTTTTATCTGGCTCTTAATTCAATGCTAATTAAATTAACCCTTTGGGACGCAACAAATCCGATTTGAAAAATATGTTATAATACATCATTTCTAGCATGTAAAAAATAATTTTAAAAAATTAGAACATAAAAATAAAAAAATATATATATATTGATTAAAAAATATATATTGATTAAATTATTTTTTCACATCTGAAATAAACAGAAAATTACATACTTCTCATAAATATTGTGAATTTCGTAATATAAAATTGTAAAGTATATGAACTAACCTTTATAAAAAAAATCTATTTTTGGACGTCTCCAGACTTATAACACCTTTTTTAAATTGACAAAATTTATGAGGTTCATTTTAGCAATAACGATGTGAAACTTCTCAAGTGATAAATAAAACTTTGGCACCAAACCTTAACACAGTATCGCCGTCTGTTGAGAATTCTATGAACAATTTATAATAACTGCTGTGTTGGAGTAAGCAGCAAGAAATAAAATAGTCTTTTAAAACCTACTGTATAAGTAACACTGACTCTTGGGTATGTTTCAGATATGCAACGCGGTGATACAAAGAGTTAAGAAACTTTTTTTTTTTTTTACTAAATTTCTTGTAGGAATTGATTAAAAAAAGAAGGTTGGCAGCTAAGCTTTTGTGCATGGCCGAATGATTCATTTGAATATCAAAATCAATCATTCTGCCCATCGGTAATTTATTTTATAAAATATAAATGTAAAATACATATAGTAGTGAACATTTCTATCGCTATACGATGAGGAATCCGACAAACAATCATTTCCTTCTTACTATCGGAAATATTATATTCTCTATACCAGAATCCAACAGAGTGTCAGTAAGAAACGGGCGGTTTCCTTCAAGGCATTTCTATGAATAATAAAAGAACAAACACAGACAAGAGTGTCTCTAAAATCAGTTACTATCGCCACATATTGACCAAATACGATTCACTGGCGAATATTATAGAATTAGATAATGAATTAATATTTTAGAAAAAGTATTATCGATGGGTTGAACGATAAAAAAATACGATTATATTATTTAATAGAAGGTAAAATATTGCGTGCCCGATGAAATCGCAGGATACAAAATCAGGTATTATATATTACATTGAACTTATCACCAAAACTCAATCAAATTAAGCTCCAATGATGATGTTAGTTTGGAAATAAATTATTTCAGGCAATTAACATATTTTCTATATCAAATGGGTTTAAACCTTGTACTAGAGAACGGATTTAAAAGTGTTTAAAATGAGGTATATTGGGTTAATTTTATTTTTAAAACATTTATAAATCTCATCTCCTAGCTAAATATCCTAGATTTTAACTAATTAAAATAAAGAATTCGTGTTTAACTGAACATTTTTATATTTTAAAGGAAGGTTATAAAATTTTGGGGGAAGGTTAAATAATTTAAAGGAAGTTCAGTATAATATCAACTTTCGCAGTACCAGTTTTTTCAAAAATATTTTGTTTTAAAATTGCTGAAAATTATAAGATATTTAACAGTTGAAATTTTACATCAAATCTGTCGCAAAATATTTTTCGAATTAAAATTTTGAAGATATAGTTTTCAGAAAAGATTTTATTTCAACATTTTCAGAGGAGGAACACACATAAAAAAAAAAGATTAATTTAATATTTGAAAAATCTGAGAGTAAGTCATTTCCATTAAAAATTTTATTTTGTGTGATTAAGTCAAGATGATATTTCTTTAGAATTTAAATCTTTAGAAAAAAGGTGGATAAATAAATATATGATAAGAAGTAAACTCTGATGCCGGGTTCATTTTATGCCTAAATTTTTAATGATCTTTTTCAAAATATATGAATAAAAAGTATTTTATAAAACTATTCATATTTTTTCTTAAAACTGGATTAAGCAGAATGAAAATTAATATAATACGTTGCATTTATAGTCTATGATATTAAAAGAAAAAAAAAAACCTTCTTTAACATCTTGAATTTATGTGTAAAAATAGTTTTTAAAACCTCTTTTTTTAATAAATTGAGTGAAAAATAAACTATAGACATATTTTGTAAATTTTAAGTAATCATTCTTCAATAAATTGTAAGTCAGTTCTATGATAATGAGGAAATCTTATACGAGTACTGTCCAAACTTAAACAGAGATTAAATCACCGGAAATTGCAGCGAAACGTACTAAAGTATTTATGAAAAGCTGATTCTTTTGAATATCAGGTGAAAATATTTATATACAAACAAAAATCACACCATTTTTCATTAAGAATGATCTGCAAAAAATAAAATATTACGTATGATACTGCTAAAAGTTCGATGAATTTGTGACTGTGCTTTTAGTTTTTTTTAATTGTCAGCAACAATTCCATTGACATAATTTATAATAGACTTTTTTTTACCCGATAAATGAGTTAGATATTAAGAATTCCCAATATTTTCGTTGTAGAAAAAGAAAAAAGTCTCATATAATATTACGAACTTTACTTTACTGTCATTTTCAACATTTTTTGGAATGACAATTAGCCACAAAGTGATCAGAAGTAGCATGCTGTAAGTAATGAAACTACAGTAGTCTCTATTTTATCGATAGTTTGTATTTGTAGTGTAGCACTCTACATCTTGAAAAATGTAATGTAGAGAGTAGCGCGATACAAAAGAATCAGTAGTTTGTAGTGAACAGTGACGCTACATTTTACACTACTTCAGGGGAAAAAATGTGTCATCCTTCTAGTCACGTAATAGTAACTTGCTTCTTTTGTGCAAAAGGTGTTCTGCGTAACAATTCCAACTCAGCTGCAGTGTTTAGTAATGCATCGTATGACGTCATGGATTTTTCCACTGACACTTGCTGGTAAATCCAAGTACCAAAATCCAAATCAAAGAAATTAATCTTCTTGCTGGGAATACTTGTCTAGTTACTCATTATTAGATCTTCATGTTTTAATGTCGCGTTCCTCCTTTTTGAATTCCTCTATTTACAGATTAATTTTGTCATTATGACATAAAAAATTAATACTGAATTGCTCTGGTCGATAAGTAATATGTGCTTAAAGTAACATTTTAAAGAATAACACAAAACATTTTCTGGCATGCTATCTTTCTTAATTTTTTATCGCCCTCAGTTTTGTCACATTTATTTGATTGTATCCCGGCATATGCTATATAATTAGAGGCCGTTGTGTGAAACTTAAACCGTGTCCTCAATTTCAACTGTAGATCAAGTCCTTTGACAAAATCTGAAAGTAGCGGAGTCGTGACTACTTTAGAGAAGTAGTTTGCAGTCACTATTTTTTTCTAATAGTTGTAGTTATAGTAAACTACATTTTCGATAAAACAGTTGTAGTTGTAATTCTCTACGTATAAGAAATTCTGGGTAAAATCAATTATCCTGAACTTTTAAGTTCATTTCGATACCTTAAAAATCAGATTAATATATTTCAATATAGACAAAATCACTTAATTATTTCATTAGAAATGATTTGAAAATCAAAATATTACACATAATTTTACTAAAAGAATGATCAATGTATAAGAATTTGACAACAAATTCAATTCCCATATACTTTTAAGTTCATTTTGATCTTTTAAAATTAAGATTAACAGTTTTCAATACATAAAAAATACTTAATTTCCCGGTTAAAAATAATTTTTTAAATACAAAATAAGGAAATGAAATCACCCACTCTTGGAGAGCCAGCCGTTTATCATAGAAACTTTCCTCCAGGAGGGGAAATCTTTATTGAAAATTCCTATTTTAGATTACAGATGTTGAATATTACATAAGAGATCAAAGTAAAATTAGTACAACGTTCGTTTTTACAATTCAAATTCAGTATCACAACTTTTTTTAACATGAAGAAAACAAAATATGACAGAGCCATTTTCGCACTCCGGAAAGCTCCTGAACCATTTACCGTAATTTCCGGCCTATAATATGCGGATCAAAACAATCATTTTTCGACCCAGAAATTTTATTCTACAAAATGTAACTTCTTGGATCGCTGTTAATATTTGACTTCAATTATTATCTGAAATTTCTGAGTTTAAACATGACTGTTTGATCCGTGGATTATAGGCCGGAAATTACGGTACTTAAAACAAGACTGTGCGTCATATTAAAGTGCGATAAATAAACATTTAAAAAATGTATGTGATAAGAAAAGTATAGAGATAGTAATTAAAAATTTTACGAAAATATAAACTAATGCATAACAGATAGTTTATTTTTTTTGCATGGAACTAAAAATAAACTTTAGTAGGCGCAATATGATTACAAAGATATGAACATAATATGAACTATAATATAAAATTTTCAATTACAACAGAGATACTATTAAAAATGTTTTATAAAAGTATAAAAAAGGATCACAGAATCTTTCTGATAAATGATAAATGCTTATCCAGAATGTTGTATTTTCTTTCAGTTTATCATAGTTTAAAGGATCAAACCCAGTTTTATTCCGATTTTGTCTCACTGTGACATTTTTATTAAAATTGAAATTGTGTCTCTTTATTGAAATTGTGTCTCTTTATTGAAATTGTGTCTCTTTATTGAAATTGTGTCTCTTTAGAGGATAATTTTCATACGTGTAATCTAGAACAGATGCTGAGCATTTGGACATTGACCATTGGCACATCCTAACCATTGAGTTTCTGGCATATACATGTTGCGGAGGAGCGTTTTCCTATTTTATTTTTAAATGATGGGACGCTTTCGTGATAAAGAAAAATATAATATCTATATTACTATTTTAATAGTTCTTACAAAAGATTCTTTAATATTTAAATTTCGTTTCTCATTTTTGACACAGTCATCAAACGCTTTCTTACTCATTCTTATGTATTTTAAAAATTTGAACATTAACATCCAACAAAGCATGACAAATGGAATCAACGCATAAACATTTGGGGATTGTATTGAGAAATTAAAGGTTCGAATAAATATAAATATATACACAGTCTTTAAAGAAATCAAATCTGTCACAAAAGTAAAAAAAAAAGTATAAACAAGCAACAACAGTGTAACCAAATTTAATGACTTTTAGAATTACAGTTATGACTTCCTTTGAGAATTTCTTTGACTTTTTTTTTCGTGCTGTACATATTTTTATAAAACTGTAACAGCCAGAGACTATAAATGCTTATCAATGATTAAATTTAGAACGAGCACATTTAATACTCCCATTCGTAAAATTATCTTTATTTACCATTCATTTCACTCAATGAAACCTTCATAAATTGCTAAAAAGCTGTAGAGAAGGATTTCAGGTTAAATTCAATTTCCATGAATTTTTAAAATTTATTTCAGCAAAGTAAAATTTTCAAGACTTTTCTGCTACTTTAGAAATATTATCGTGACTTTTCTATAAATCTTTTCCCTTTAGAATCTTAGGACGCCGTGGCATACACAAAATAGTGTCCTTTATCCACCATATTTTTTTCTGAATATTTGAAAGAAAAATCTGTCTTTTTAGTGCATAAATATAATGCACAAATACATGGTGTTTATAAAGTTTCTATAAATTTTTGAGAAAATATTCTAATTAGAATTTATTTGCAGGAGGTCTTAAGGGTTTTAAATTAAGAAAAATAGCTATAGTTTAGTCTTGTCTATGCAGATTAACGTACAAACAGGCTAAGGTACAAAAGATTTGGTTAGTTTAAAGATTTGGTACAAAATTTCAGGCAAACTGGAAGCGTTAAAGATGAAGAACTTTCAAGCAAACCTTCACTCTAAAAACGACATTTTCAAAACTGAGCAAAACATACTCAAATCTGAGTATGACGCATAATCAAAATGCCTCCAAATCAAAATTACTCAAGTTTGTAACACGTATATACTCATTTCTGAAAACATGCACACACTCAAGAATAAAACATCATGTGCTCGTATTTGAGTATGTCCATGTTTCAAAAATGAGTATGAACTGACTTCTATTTGCTCATTTTTGAGTATTTCCATATTTCAAAAATGAGTTTGAACATATTCTAATCATTTTTGAGTATGTACATGTTTCAAAAAGGAGTAGGAATTATCTTCTATGTGCTCCGTTTTGAGTATATCCATGTTTCAATATTCTAAGTATTTCTGGTATTTCAGAATTGAAAGCATTGGGTTGTCATATTTGAAACAAAAAGTTTCATACTAAAACGAAAACATCGATTTACTCAGGTTTGAAAGTGTCATTTTTCTCAGTGTTTGATAATACGAGATGTTAGACTTAGCGGTTACGCATATCTTGAAGTCATCCACGCGAATATTCAGCCAAGAGTTTGTTGTTTCGAATCTATTGTTTCTAAAACTATCCGTTATTATTTAAAGAAACGTGCCGAATATCCTCTAACTGTGCATAAACTTGACACTGAGGATTTTGCAGCTCAGCAAACTATGTTTTATGATTTGCTAAAACCTGTGGAGAATGAGAACTTAATGCGGGTAAAGTCCTTCTGCACTTGTTCATGCGTTAATCGACGTAGAAAAGCGCAAACAAAAGCTATTATTTCTTTTTTCGATACCATTTGTCATATTCCCTGCAAAAAAAATTGAATTTAGAACTTATTTCTCAAAAGCGTAAAGAGACTTTCCTCACTCACTGTACAAGGTGATTCAAAATGATTGCATGATTTCAAATGAATAAAACTCCCTTCTAACCCTCAGTATGAATCTCAACCTCACAATAATGAAGTTCAAAGTTTTCTTTGCTTACTTAATAAATTTTTTTTGTTACTCCTCTTGACCACACGGGTTCGTCTAAAATCAACGCTTTGTGTGGTATTTCAATAGCAAAGGTGTACGGTATTTTCTTTTTTTTTTAATTACATAAAGCGGTTATTTGGCTTTATGACAAAATGTTATACAAATGCAGCTCATAAGTTACTTCGAGAATGCTTCACAATGTCTTGCGCGAAATATAGTGCCACTTGGATTATGTCCGTGTGACTGATGAGAGTCACATAAAACTTATGCGGTACCAGTGCCGTACCCAGAAGGGGAGGGTATTATATGGATACCACTATCTTTTGAAAGAATTTTCCGCCTTATTTAATCGCAGGATTCTGCGTTTAAACATTAAAAATATTTTTATTACAAAATAGTGTTATCCATCCCCCTGCCTCTGGGTACACCAATATACAATACGCAAGCAAAACTTTGAACATTATTTTGTATTGTGTTAATTTGTTTCTTTTTATCATTGTTTAAAACGGCATTATTGTCATTTGTAATCAGAGCAATAATTTTTTCTCATCCTATATAATCCAAAAATAAAGTGCAGAAATATAATGCATGGTTTTATCATTATCTTTAACAGCAATGATTTGTTATCAGATAAATTCAGAAACTTTTATTGATTAATCCTTTGGAAATACTTGAATTGTTTGAAATGTACATATTTAAAACGATACAAATGTATTAATAAAATAAATAATAAAGCAAATTTAATCATGCATTTAAAATATCCTAAAATAAATGTAACAATTTTCTCTTCTGTTTCTACAAGCTTTCTACGAATCTTTAAATTTCTCTATCCCTATTTTCGAATAGTGATCGTCGACTTATCTGACCGCAGAATTTCTGTCATTAAATAAGGCAGAAATACAGATAGTGAAATTCAAGAAAACCCTGTTCTATGAAGGTCCATTGCAACTTTACTAAATATGATTAACTTGGAATTACATTGCATAAAAATCCTGTAAATGTGACAGAAAAACTCTCAGGTAAATTGACAAAGAAATCTTTATTTATTTATTTTTTTAAACAAAAATGTCTGTTTTCTAACCGTAAACACAGTACATGACTACTTAAAATCAGGAATTGCTATAAAGATCAGTGTTTCCGTAAAATAAACGGATTCTTATTGGGATTTCAGTTGATATTTTTTTCTGTTAGTTTTACGGAATTATTATTATTATTATTAACAAAGTAGATTTTGGTGGGTTTAGTCTATCGATCCAGTTGATCGGAAGAAGTATATTTTATGAGTTTTCTTTACAAACACACGTATTATATTCATGATAACGTGATCAAAAATGTCCTTTGCTTTATGAAATCGTCCTGTTTTGAAATTTATTGTTGTACTATTGTCTGTTTTTACGTACGGTGGTGTGTTCTCATTAAAAGTTTCCATACAAATTGTGTTAATATATTTATAGCTACATATCAAAATCTCAATGTTATTTTAATATTTTAGAATCTATAGAGCATTAAGCGGGGTCTCCATCCAGTTTCATATTTTCGGTTGCAGATTGAAAGAAAAAAATTAATTTTCAATTTCAAATCTACAAGTTAAAAAAAAAAATTGTGTTAAAAAATACAATGTATAAAGAGCAAAGTAAAAATAAAAGTTAAAATGCTATTTTATCATCTAAAACCTGATGTGTATTATACTTTTTTTTTTTTGCATTTCTTTTAGTTATATCCATGCTGGTTCAAGCTTTTTGTAAGAGCGGGGTCACATTTGTGTGCCTTACAATTTCTTTGTGAAAATACAACTGCAAAATATTGCATATACATGTTACTAGTGTTTAAAAGTACAAAAATACTGTGAAATTAACAAAAAAATTTCGAAATGTTATTTTCCCGGATAATTTGACAATAAGTGCATAAAGGTTTGAAAAAATTTAAACATTGCCAAAATGCAATATATTATTCATTTAAGGAAGATAAAAAAACTGTATTGCCAACTATTGTTTTACAGTTTGCATTTAAATTAAATGTAAGTTTTTTATTCGATTTTATATAAATAATTTAAGTTTAGTTTCAATTTTCAAGGTGAAACGGGAAATATTACACATGTTTAAATGTGCACGGATCAAAATTGAATGGTTCATTCTATTAAATATTAAATAGCTTTTGGATAGAGCGTTACTATTATTATAACTACAGATGCAGTCTCACAGTATTATATTTTTACGAAATGCATTTAAATTGAGTCTTATAACTTTCAATATAATTTATAAAGCGCATATGTTTTACATTTTCAAAACACGTGTCGATTGCAAAATGGGTTAAATAACTAGCCATAAAGATATGTTGACGTTCCATTAACTTTAAATACGTGGTTGAATTCTACGTTGGTGGATTTTTTTGAATCAAAGCATTATTTCCGTCGCATCTCCCTCTTGAAAGAGAGACATTTTTCCAACTTTACAGCAATAACTTTCACTCACAAATCAATATTTTCTTCCTTACATAAAAAAGATACTTACGCTAGGAGATTTTTTTTCAAGTTGTTGTAACCGAAACAAATTGACAACTGCAACAGATAATATTTACTTTTTTTCAGTCCGTATAATGCAGGCGAACATTTCACTATCCACGAAGTAGAGCCCAGAATACCACAACTAGCAGGTGTGACGTCACAATAAGTCATAACAGAAACTTCTTTACGTTGCTGCATTACATCGCCTCACTTAGTGACTATACTACCGCCCCCTGAATACTGTGCTTATGCGCTATCACAAAAATGGCGGCTGTCGTAGGCGAATTATTTTGAGCTATTGTGCGGTCCCCTGAATTTAGACACCAGTGTTTTCTAAATGTTTTCTTTTATTTCTTTAATCCTAAAAAAATAAGGCGGAGAAAACCTTTAGAAATTATTTGTATTCATATTCAAGGGACCGTACAAACGATGAAAAAAATCGGCCTACGACAGCCACCATTTATGTGTCAGCGCATACGCCTAGTACTCAGGGGTCAGTGGACTATACTGTGATTGCACCGTGACAGATTATTTAGTCACGCTTTACAATGTACCCTTGCAACTTGTCAAAAATCGGGATATGTCAACGTCACAGTGACATAGATGCGATATTTTCTACTTCACGTAACGGTAATGGGGACAGAAAGATTTGACATCACTCATCACAAAACGGGACATAGCGACAACAGTGATGTGGACGCGATTCATTCGTAGGTCACGTGATGACAATGTGGGAAGTAAGAGTTGAAATCACGGTGCTTTCACATTTTTTGCTTTCATAAAGCTAGTAGTGTTAACACTAAAACGCCCAGCATGAGTCGTCGATTCGAACAAGAAAATTCTTCATAAAATAAGTTAAATATAAACCACATTGAAATAAATTAAATAAATAAGTTAAATAGTTAAAAACAAATATTATGTAAAATAGTTTTATAAAACTTATGTAAAATCACCGGGCGTTACAGTGTGAATACACTTTTTAGAAGAAAAATAATTAGAATTATCGTTTAATAAATTATATTCTTCTTCTTTTTCTTATTATTATCATTATTATTAGTTGTAATAATAGTGGTGGTAGTAGTAAAAGGGACTACTATTAGTAGTAGTAACGTTAAAGCTTCTATTATTTAAATGAGACCATATTGTTACTATTTTTTTTCCATGAGTAACAGTGTCATATATTAGCGAAAATAAATGCAGTTTTACTTTCATCTGATTCATTTATATATATATATACATATATTTCTGTTATGAAGTGGGTACTTTGTTTGTTTTCATTGCACTTTTACGAGCGGACAAAGTGTATTTTTAATAGATTTTTTATTAAAAATATCACTCTGATCAAATATTAATGTAAAAAAAAAAAAAAAAAAAAAAAAGAAAAAAAGATCAATGTTAAAGAAAATATTTGATTAATTAAACTTATCACTTTCTATAAAATTATATCAAGCAATTAGAAGACATACGTAATTAAATAATAATACAATTATGCTATGAGAAAATATTCATTTCAATCATAATACACCTATGTTCTCACCAAATAGAAAATTGTATTGCATTTTAATGAAAACCCGAGTTTTTAATTTGATTTATTTTCGTTACTTTTGCTTGATAAATTTAAGAATTTTGAATAACACAGTTGATGACTAATTGGTTTAATATTATCACATTGCGAGTGTTACAAATATAGAATTCATAACCGAAATTCCAAATTTTCCATTACCGTAATTTTCACTTCATTTAATCAGGCATGTCTGTCATTAAATAAAGCAAAAATTACTATTCGGAATTTCTGGTGTGAGTTTGGACTTTGCGAATTAAAATATCTACTAAATTGGAAACGCTGCATATTGTCGTAAACTTAGTAAATTATAACCGAAAAAAAAAAAAAACTTAACTTTTTCTGTACTACACTACAAAAACAAAGAGCATGCCTAAATAAATTACTAAAATTATACCACATATATCAATACAAAAATTAAAAAAAACTAATTAAGCTAATTAAGTACCTTTGTAAGAATTCTGCATGACAGCTTTAAACCTGGATAATGCTTATGTAACTCTACTGCTTAAGAGCCTACGCTAGTCACGCGAAGAAATGCACAGGCTAATGTTAAGTCTATGGGAAGGTTCTTGCGCAATTTCTCGCTCGCATTTTAAAATTTTTAAATGATTTCTTTTGCATATATGCAAAAGAAATCATTCCTATAGGATCCTATAGGATAGCTGAGCCCGATCCCTAACGTTGTTAGTTTTTACTTTTCCGATTTTGGTTCCAGTGTTTTTATATAAGGTTACTTTCACTTTCAGAACCGGTTCCGAAATTAAAAATGTCAGCTTATAAAAAAACTGTAACCAAAATCGAAAAAGTAAAAACTAACAACGTTAGGGATCGGCCTCAGCTTATGCAAAAATATCATTTAAAAATATAAAATGCGAGCGAAAAATCGCGCAAGAACCTTCCCATAGACTTAAGATTAGCTTGAGCGTTTCTTCGCGTGACTAGCGTAGGCTCTTAACTGATCTCAAGGTTTAAAGATAATGAAAGTCACGGTATAATCTACATAAGAAATATCCAGACTAAAGAATTGCCTTAATAATAAAAGAAAAAAATTAAATATAAATTATTTTGATTTGTTTTATCAAAAAGGTGTACTAAAATTAGTAACATGAAATTATTTATAATTACAACTCATATTTTTATTAATGACAACCATTATAATCTTCTATAATTGCTAAAAATTTTCTCGGTATTAATTTATGTCAAATAATTTGAAACACAGTTTTATATCAACAATTATGCAATTTTTATTAAAAACTAAGTATTTCATGACAAGTATTTATAAAAATTCACTTAAAATTTGTAAAGTAATTTAAAATATGAGTATACGTATATATATAAGCACTCTAAAAACGACATTTTCAAAACTGAGCAAAAATATACTCAAATCTGAGTATGTCGCATAGTAAAAATGGCTCCGAATCAAAATTACTCAAGTTTGAAACATGTATATACTCATTTTTGAAAACATGCAAACACTCAAGAATAAAACATCATGTGCTCATTTTTGAGTATTTCCATGTTTCAAAAATGACTTTGAACTGATTCTAATCATTTTTGAGTATGTCCATGTTTCAATATACTGAGCATTTCTGGTATTTCAGAATTGAAAACATTGATCGTCCTATTTGAAACAAAAAGTTTCATAACAAAATGAAAACATCGATTTACTCAGATTTGAAAGTACTGTTTTTCTCAGTGAGACATACTGCTAAAACATATTTTTGAAGTCATTTTCAAAAACGACACGACGTGTTCGTAATCCTTATTTATACGGGTTTCCTTTTCATTTGTGAAAGTTTATTGCTTTTATAAACACGGAAATGTAATTTCACATAAACAATGCTCCATTATTTATTAAAATTCTGATAATTCATAAAAAAAACTACGTAAATAATCTCACCTAAATATTTTATAGTTCTTTAAATTATACACATATATATATATATGCATAGCTACCAATCTTCCATTTTTTCCAAGTCAAATAAACATACTTTGATCAAAACAATTTATTTAGTAAAATACAACATATTTCTATATAGTATTTATATGATTTCATTTATTAAGTAAAGTTTTTGGTTCAAAATATATTTATATGACTTGAAAAAACAACGAATGGTCAGAAGCTATGCATATGTATACACAAATACTGTAAAAAATATATTTTTTTATCATATTTCAAGAGTGAAATGACATGCTCCTAATTCTATTCATGCTTAATTTCTATTCATTTCCTCTGTATTAAAAAATGCTTATTGCTTCTTTAAGCATTGGAATTTTTGTATTTATGTTAGAAAAACTTAAGTCAGTATTAATATCAGTCAAATATTTGCAAACATAGTTTCACGTCAACATTTCTTCAAGCTTTTAAAAAATTTTAAGTTTACTTAAAAAAAAAGTCTAATAAAAAATCATTTAAGAATGGTAAAGTTCATTAAAATATACACATAAGTCTATACATAACAAATATTGTTAAAATTATCTTTTTTATGTCACTTTTCAGAAAATGAAATGACATTTTCGTAAACCCTTTCATGCGTGATTTCCTCTATGTTTGCGAACGCTTATCGCTCGTGTAAGCATGTATATTTTGACATTCATCTTTACAAAAAATAAGGTCCTAAGAAAAAATAAATAAATAAACTATTTAAACGCGACTGAAATATATTTTATAAAAATAAGTCTGTGCTTCTTTTCTTTTTTTTTCTTTGCCCATGGCTATTAAGAAACATGTTTAATAATAGAATAGGTCTTATATGATAATTTTCAGCGTGTAAAGTTATTGTATAAAATATATTTTAATATCATCAGACATTTAATGTGTAGGTGTAAATGTTATTTAAATATTATTATTTTTAGTTCATCGTAAAAAAAAAAATTGTAGAATTTTTTTCTGATTTAACAAACACGTTTATGACACTTTTATGTAACCTCGTAGTTACCCACGATTCTGGAAGCCATTCCCTTTTTTTAACAACTTGGAGAAGAAACAATCTGAAACCTTAGAAAACAATAAGTTTCTGATGTTTACGCAAATATTTATTAAATATGATAGCCCGTTGACTGATCGTAAATTTCGAAAAAAAAATCGAAAGTAAATATAGCAAGGCAATTGGTATAGCATCGATCTGAAAAACAGATAAAATGGGGTTTTAGTGTCAGAAAATGCTGAAAATCCAAAGTATCCTAACTCGATAAGCTTTGGTCGTACAAAAATGGAATTGTTTCTGTTTTACTTGTTTCAGCATGGAAGAAGTTTTCCTGAATTTATCTTATTGGACTCCGAAACCAAATAAAAATTTAAATTTTGCAACTTAAAAAAATGACTGATTTGGCGTAAACGTCTTGTGATATTGTGAAGAATAATATTTGAAAATTTTTGCAATTGAAATTATACCTCTAACGCTAACTGTCTGTGAGTAACTATTGGTCAATGATATGAAGGGACATGCTGTATATAATCAAATCAATCTCCAATTTACGCGAGACATATAGTTACATTAACGTGCATCTTTTTCTGTATAAGTGGTCGCCAATAGTTTTGGAACCTGGCATCTTGCAACTTTTGGCTATAGGGTTACTGAATAAACTTTTGGGCTTATTACTATTATTGTTATTATTATTAGTAGTATTATTTAAGTTAATGGGAATCCGTGCCGTTATCTTTTAAAATAATTACTTGTACTTATATGGTCAATATATTCTAAATTGATAACCACCTAAATTACATATAATTAAATTTAATCCAGATTTTTAAAAATTTAATGGTGCATTTTGAGTGGATTTTATATATATATATAAGCCGCTAAAGCTCTGTTCATCCCCATTAAGGTTGCTCGTCAGTAAACTTCCCGATTCCCCTCGCTAATGTTAATCCTATGGACGTAGGATGCATTCGTATTTTTAAAATATCTCTTCAGGGAATTAATATTTTTAACTTCTGTTTTAATTGTACTGTTCTTAAAGGATTATTTTTATGTGAAATTTAAAAATCTTATTCAGTTTCGCTACGATATTAACACATAAAATTATAAATTAAGCACATATTTTAGAAATAATTTGATAACTAAGAAAAAAAGAGGCATCCTCTAAGAACAGTACAAAGAAAACAGACGTTCAAAATATTAATTTCCCGAGGAGATATTTTAAAAATACGAATGCATTCTACGCCCATAGGATTAACATTAGCGAGGGGAATCGGGAAGTTTACTGACTAGCAGCCTTAACTTTAGAATTGTAACAGCTACAGTCATAAGCGTGATATCTGGTCATAGTCAGGTGAACATATTCTATGCGATGAAACCACTTTTAGCGCCACCTAACGGCAAACTTCGAAATTGTCGTGTCAATCTCAGAAACGGTAAGATTTGCTGGGGAAAATGTCAATTACAAAGTTATAAAGTGTCCTCGATTTACTATGAAATAATGTCTTACATGTGAAGAAAACTTTTTTTAGAAGCTGTGAAATGTAAATTTCTTATATTCTATTACTATATTAAATACGCCACAAATTGCATGCAGAAGTGTGATAAAATAAAGCAGAAGCGCATTTACAAACACACACACACATTAAATCAAAGTATTGTATTTTAATAAGATGATAGAGTTATGAAGAGTTATGAGAAGATAGTATAGTATGTTCAATGTGCATACATGCAGACCAGGAATACATGCAGGCAGAATGCATGATGCATTACTGCCGATGGTGAACAACTTCAAAATACTTAAGGGTCATTCCATGGTAACTTGCGTTACATTTAGAATAATTGACTTCAGTAATTTTAGTAATATAACACCAAAAACTATTCACAATGTAAAGTTGATGTGATTTGTTAATTAAACCTACCCAAAGAAAAGTTTGCATGAAAATTACTTAAATTTAGTACGATTTCTTGAACTCTGGAAATTATACTTACTATGGTAGCTTAAGTTACTGAAAAAAGAACGCAAGATACCATAAGAAATTTAATTGCCAGTGTTCAAGAAATCGCACTAAATTTGGGTAATTTTCACCCAAATTTCAGTTTGGATAGGTTTAATTAGCAAATCACATCAACATTATATTTTGAATATTTTTTGCCGTTATATCACTAAAATTACTGAAGTCAATTATTCTAAATGTAACGTAAGTTACCATGAAATGACCCTTAACTTAATTTCTTTTTATTAAAATAAACTGTATATTGCTTGCGTATTAGTTCTATAATAAATGTTCGTCTACATTATAATGCCACGATTTTGCAGGCATTTAGTGGCGTGTTTAAGTTGGTGAGGGGATATAAAATATTTCCGTTTCAGGGCTTCTAATAAAGCTTTTTTGACAAACTTTTTACTAACTTAAATGCGCTCTACAACTTTGTATATGACTTCCTTCTTATATCTCGTACTATTTTTGAGATAACAACGTTAGTTCCACAGGTTAACACTAGGTGGCGCTGTAAACGATCTCATCACATAGCCACTTAGCCATTTTACTATACCTAGATACAAAGTGTTTATGACCGTATAGCTTTGGCCGTTCGGAAGTTAATGGGGGTGGAAGGATTTTAGTTAGTACCCTATATATGCTATGTATATATAGTGCTCAAAAACATAAACATGCATAGAAAAATAGCTTACGAAATGCCACATGGTGTTAATTGTAAACGATTTATTTTATCTTCAAACTCTAGTTAGTTGCATTTTATCTAATGATTTTGAATAAATTACCTGATTAAATTATGTTGTTTAGATTAGAATATTTTAAAGCAAAAAAAAAAAAAAAAAAAAAAAAAAATTAATATAGCAGTGCAATACATGCCAGTGTCATGAATTAACCATTATAATTAGAAAAATATAGAATTATAGATGCTATCATTTTATATTTAAAATTTATTTTAGATTCAATTTATCTTTAAAATTAACAAGAAACAAACGAAAAAATGCATTTAGCAATGCATATAAAGCTTAAAAATGTTAAAATATGTAAAATGAGCGCATGGCAATGGAAGGCGTTGATATTCTATAATTTAAAGAATATAGTACGCATTCAGCTCAGTAGTTTTCAGGTTAGCCGTAAACACGAGGCTATCGGTTAAGCTGTTCGCGGGTTCGAATCCACCTTTTATCGTTGGAAGATTTTGGAAGCCTACCAAGCACAAAAACTAGAATTTGGACCCCTTTCAAAAGTCTACCCAAAAGGAACCTACATAAAGCAATATAAGTAAAATGTGCAGATATTTCGTCGCAAAACACACGCATATACATAGAAAAAGACGAAAATTATTGTTTTCTATTTTTTCTTATATTTAAATAATAAATCAGCATTATATCTGCTAAAAAGACAATTTTGACGAAATACTTTTAGAAATTATTTCAGAAAACTTCCCTTTGTGTAAAATGTTTCATTGCTGATTTCCAATTTATTCCGAGATGTTATGCAACCGATGATTCAGTTTATAATCCAAACACGAGGTCAAAACACACGCATATATATACACGCATTTCGTATTTTTCCATGTGTATGCTTGTGTCTTGGTCAAAAACACGCGCATACACATGGAAAAATACGAAAATTGGCGTTTTTCTGTTTCTTCTTATCTTTAAATAATAAATCAGCATTCTATCTGCTAAAAAAATCCCTTTTTAAAGACAATTTTGACGAATAACTTTTAGAAATTATTTCAGAAAACTTCCCTTTGTGTAAAATGTTTCATTGCTGATTTCCAATTTATTCCGAGATGTTATGCAACCGATGATTCAGTTTATAATCCAATTTATGATAGAAGAAATAACACGAGGTCTGTACAAACAACTTTAACTGTGTCACTAAGCACATGTCAGATATAAAGCCTAGATATCCTGTCGAATCAATCGCGGAGAGATTCGGAAGAAATGGGCGTCTTTTTTTAGCGGTCTGGTGTTCTTCCAGAGCCCTTCTTTTCGCTCGCTTTGTCTCCGATTTATCTCTTTCTTTCAGGTGATGCTATTTTAGAAGAGTGCTCTTGGCCTCACCACCATCTGGCTACAATACGATTCGAGATTTTTTTTTTATTTATTTATTTTTACCCCGTCATCTACAGAGTAATTTCTTTTGGGTTATAAAATAAGCAGGGGGTTTTAATATGGAGACGGTAGAAAGTTGAAATTGGTGGGAGGAACTAACTGTTGTGAGGTAGAAGGCATTTGACATTGTTGTTGGAAGGGAGAAAAAGTGGGTGTAAATGGAAAAGGAATTACCGCCAAGAATTGTCGAGTATTTTAAAATACCTATTACGCGACATCTCGCAATAAGGTTACATTGTAAAACAAACATTTTCCATTGTAAAAAATGTAAATGCTGAGGATCACGTATTTTTAATGTTAGATACTGCAAGATGTATATTGCTTGCTAAATATATTTTTATTAATTTATTTTTATCCCACCATCCAAGGAGTAATTTCTTTTGAGTTCTAAAATCAGATAAGAGATTCAAATAGGTGGCATCAACTGTTGTGAGTCAAGAAGCCTTTGACGTTGGTGGAAGAGGGGGGGGGGAGATGAAAATAATTACCTCCAGGAATGGTGGAGTATTTTAAAAGACATATTAAGGGACATCTCACAATAAGGTCACTTATTAAACCAGACAATTTTCATTGTAAAATTTAAATGAGGAGGGTAACTTAATTTTAATGTTAGATACTGTAAGATACACTATATTGCTACCCCGTCATCTGCAGAGTAATTTCTTTTGGGTTATAAAATAAGCAGGGGTTTTAATATGGAGACGGTAGAAAGTTGAAATTGCTGGGAGGAACTAACTGTTGTGAGGTAGAAGGCATTTGACATTGTTGTTGGAAGGGAGAAAAAGTGGGTGTAAATGGAAAAGGAATTACCGTCAAGAATTGTCGAGTATTTTAAAATACTTATTACGCGACATCTCGCAATAAGGTTACATTGTAAAACAAACATTTTCCATTGTAAAAAATGTAAATGCTGAGGATCACGTATTTTTAATGTCAGATACTGCAAGATGTGTATTGCTTGCTAAATATATTTTTATTAATTTATTTTCATCCCTTCATCCAAGGAGTAATTTCTTTTACGTTCTAAAATCAGATAAGAGATTCAAATAGGTGGCATCAACTGTTGTGAGTCAAGAAGCCTTTGACGTTGGTGGAAGGAGGGGGGGGGGAGATGAAAATAATTACCTCCAGGAATGGTGGAGTATTTTAAAAGACGTATTAAGGGACATCTCACAATAAGGTCACTTATTAAACCAGACAATTTTCATTGTAAAATTTAAATGAGGAGGGTAACTTAATTTTAATGTTAGATACTGTAAGATACACTATATTGCTAAAAATCACCGGACACTTATGATTTATTTACACATTTTGTCGAATGTCTAGAGAAATACTTGACTAATTCTTCTATAACTTTGGGAAAATAAAAAAAAATGTCTGATTTCATATTTTTTAGTGAAGGTTTGATCACGAAGGCTATTAGGGGACGAACCACAAATTGAAGAAATAATAATCTTTGGGATCACCCTGGAACAATAACATGCTCGAAAGGATCTGCAGCTACAGAACATGACTATGTGGATAGTGAAGGACATTTGTGTTCATTTGTGTAAGAATAGCATATGTATCTATGGAAATATAAAGGTTTCTTTAAAGAATTTAAAACAAGAACGAAAAATCATGCGTCAAGCATAGATTATGTAACACTTTCCAACGCTTCCAAAATAATTTTACGAAGCATACTCTTTAATAAGCTAAAAGGTAACATCTAAGTAATCCGAACACTTTTATTCAGCCCTGTATAGGATCTATAGATTTGTATATATACTACATAGGATGCTAAATTTTAGTTCAGTTAGGAAACACGTAGCACAGTTTAAAATTCTCCGTCTGGAGTTAAATAATACGGAAATGTGTTCCCGAACTTTTGTGCTTCTCTGTATAGGATCTACAGAATTTATACACACCACGTAATAGACAAAAAGCGATTTAAAATTAAAATCGCATTCAGTAACTTAAAACGCAGCACTTCCAGGAATTATTGTTAACATACAGTAGAGAATTCTTTTGTGTGTCCCTGTAAATGAACGACGACTGCTATACACACAATATTCTGTAGTAAGTCTCTTGTAATGAACCTTATATAAATTTCAATGCGTTTAAAATAGTGAAACATTATTTAAATAAACCGCAGACGATTTTTCTCCATAGACGTAATGTAACGGAATTCTTTTGACTGTCCCTGTAAAGTAAGTATAAGTGCTATACACACCCTATTCCATATTAAACTTCTTCTAATGCACCTTAGTGATATATATAAATTTCAATGCGTTTAAAATAGTGAAACATTATTTAAATAAACCGCAAATGATTTTTCCCCATAGACCGCAATGTAACGGAATTCTTTTGAGTGTCCCTGTAAAAAAACTATAAGTGCTACACACTTCCGTTGAAATAGGGAACATGCTATAGATAACGATTATAACATATAAAAATTGCAGGGCAATCCGAGCATATTTACGGGAGTTAGAGCACGGACAGACGGCCAGGCAGCAGACGGCAGACGGCCAGACAAACCGAAGTCATAAACACTTTTCAACTAGGTTGGAAAGTGTTAAAAAGTCATGTTTTTTTTTCATTTTTTCACAGCATGGAGGGTTTTTAACCAAATTTAACGCCCCTTTAGAAAATTTGACACAGGACAGTAGAAACAACATAGTACAATTAGAATATAAATATATTAAATATTTGATGAAATATGAACAATAAAATGAAATAATTTTAACTGCACATGCGCGAACGATACCAAAGATTTATTTTCATGATTTAGTAGCCCACTCTATAGATTAACTCATGTAAAAAGACCAGTCGAATATAGTGAAAATTAAGAAAGACATAGGAGATGGTGATAGCTGAATTTCAGTTGCTTTCTAAAAGTAGTTGGATGGAAAGGGATTTTCCACAAACTGTCATTTTTAATTTTTTAAATTTTAATTTTTCACTGATGCTTTAGTTCTTCTTTAAAAATAACCATAACGAGCCTATTCTAGCAAAAAAAAAATTATCAAAACCGAAGCATCAGTTACAAATCTACTGGTTGACATTCATTAAATATTAAAGCCTTTCTTGGAATTCAGTTAATAATAAATGTCAATTTGTAGAAAATCCGTTATCATCCGAATATTTTTCCAAGGCAACTGAAATTCCGCTCACTGCATCGCCAATATCTTTACGAAATTTCAAGATATTCGACTGGCCTTCTCATATTATTCGCTCTATAGAGTTGACTTTCAAATTCATTAAATGTTATAACCTTTTTTGGAAATCAGTTAATAATAAATGACAATTTGTGGAAAATCCCTTATCATCCAGATATTTTTCCAAGGCAACCGAAATTCCGCTCACTACATCGCCGATATCTTTACGAATTTTCAAGATATTTGACTGGTTTTTGCATAATAGTTGCTCTATACAGTTGACTTCCAAATCATGAAAAAAAATCTTTGGTATAGTTTTCGCATGTGCAGTTAAAAATTATTTTATACAACTATTCATATTTCATTAAATATTTAATATATTTATATTCGAATTGTACTATATTGTTTCTACTTCATATTGTCAAATTTTCTGAAATTGGCGGTACATTTGGCTGAAAACCTTGGATGTTATAAACAAAAAATATGCAAAGTTTCTTGAATTTTTTAAAGAAATCTTTATATTTCTAAAATAAACGTGCTATTCTTACACAAATGAACGCAAGTGTTGCACAATATGTGCATTTTATTTTACAGGGTGATCGCAAATATATATTTTTTTCAATTTGTTGTTGATCCACTAATTGCTCTCGTGATCAAATCTTCGTGGAAAAATATGAAGTCAAATAAGTTCTTTATATTCTCAAAGAATTCGTCAATTAATTTTTAAGATATTTTATAAAACGTCTAAAATCGAAAGTTTTCGGTGACTTTTGGCCATATAGTGTATATACTGCTTGTTAAATATATTTCTATTAATTTGTTTTTACCTTTTCATCTACGGAGTGATTTCTGTCTTGTTATAAAATGAGCAATAGGTTTTAACCTTTAAACACGGGCTGTGACAGCAGTTGTCATGTTTCAACTAGAATTTTGAAAAGAGCCTCTGTAATAAGGTATACATGGAGACGGAAGAAGGTTTAAATATGTGGGAGATCTTTTGGGAGGCAAAAAGCATTTGACATTATTTTTGGGAAAAGGGGAAATGGAAAAGAATTACCGTCAAGAATAGTCGGGTATTTTGAAATGCTTCTTAACTGACACCTCACTCACAATAAGGTTACATTTTAAACTAAACAATTGCCATTATAAAAAAATAATAAAAGTTGCAGCTCAATTCTTTTTAATTTGTATTTGGGTTATAAAATGAACAACAAGTTTAATATAGAAACTGAAGAAAGTTGAAATAGGTGAGACGCGCTTCTATGAGGCAAAAGGCATTTCACAATGTTGTTGGTAAAGGGGGGAGGGGAGTCGATGGAAATTTTAAAAAAATTAGTCGTGACTTATCTAGTAATTTAAAATACTCTTTAAGCGACACCTCACAAAAAAGTTGCATTTTAAACAAAACAATTTCCATTTTGGAAACAGTAAATGATGTAGCCAGCTGTTTTTTAATGATTGATACTGCTTATTAGATACAATTTTAATACTTCAATATTTTTTTATTATTCATTTTTATCCCGTTTTCTACGAAGTCATCTTTGGGGTTATAAAAGAAGCAGAATTTTTGGAAGCGGTAGAAATTTGAAATAGGCGGGGGAACTGTTGTGAGCCAAAATGCATTTGGCATTCTGTTGATAAAAGGGGGGGGGGGGTTCACTCAGAATCTAATTCAAAATCTAAGCACAAATAATTCGAGAAGCCTATCCATAAACTAATAATGCTGTAAATAATCATTCATCGTTTTTACACACGTATAATGACACCATTGATCACAGAAAAAATATTTTTCCGATATTTATGTCTAGAAGGCCAGTATTTTCGTCACACATATGTGGACCTAAGATTACTAATCCTTTAATATATCTATTCAATAATTAATAACCTAGATTGATGCATTAAGAAATTTTAGGATTTTAAATAAAATAAGAATCTATAAAGCTTCATGCTTTCTGTAAACAAGTTAGTTTCTGTAACTAAGTTTAATAATCATGAAAATAACACCCATTTTTTGCCACTCTGCCTTGGAGGATATTTATTTTATAAGAAAATCGACATCAGTGCTGCCATTTATTTTTTAAATTCATTTTCAAGCGAAAACATTCAGCTATATAGAAGTGAAGGCCAAATCTCAAAAATGCAAACAACTAAGTATGTATAGGAAAGGGAAAAAAGGTGTACACATGTGGACCTCAGATTGAAGAAGGTAAGATAGGCAAAAATGCTCTTTCCTAAATAAATAAATTTTCAAAGAAGAAAAACAACAACAAAATATTTCATCAATTAACTATTTTTTTAATCAAGATTATTTTAATTATTACTTTTATACTGTTAAAAATACAAATACACCTAAAAAATGCAAACTTCGCGCGTATTTACCACAACTTTAAATAACAATTTAATTATGAAGGTCATGAAAAAATAAGAATTGCATGTGATAAAAATGGAATCAATGATCGTCAAGCGTGCATGTTTTTAAAAACATTTGACAAAACTGAGAAATTAAGTTTTACATTTTATATTTAAAAACATAATTATAGCTATTCATATTTTTTTAAATCAAAACCCAATATTTATTGCTTTTGATATTCGTTTATTATTTTCTCATTTTATTTAATAAAAGTATTAAACAATGAATTACATAAAGCTTCAGTATACGATGGAACAACAATAATACTCAAATATAAAAAATGCCAATTAAAAATCTTGTTTCTTTAATATTTTATACGTAAATAAATCGTTAATGGTGAATATGTACGAAATATTTAAAACTTACATTAAAAACTATTTCACATTATTAAACATTATGATTAACTAATCAATTCACAACACGACAAGGAAGATTTAATAAATATGCGTCACTTCATATCATGATTAGACAAGCTAGAAATTATTAGATTGGCGAACTAAATACCTGCTAAATATACCGAATATTTCGCTTGTTTCATCGATGTCGCACAATCTATTTACAAAGGTTAGACATTCTCAAATTAATTCAATATTTCAATATTATATCAATATTATTAATCTGTTTTGAGACTTTACATACATTTATAGATATTTCACGTTAAGTTAAATGCTTTGTGGTAGAAAATAATTATATATTTTTGGAATTAAAAATTATTTCAACAGGAAGTATTTATCTATTTTCGAAACAATTTTGCGTTACATAACATCGAAATAAATGTTTGAACTCTATTTCTTCCATGTAGAATAAGATTTTGAAATATTTTTTGCAACCTTTTTAAGACGGAATTGCAAGATTCCAGAAAAATATCCGTTTTATTCCGGTTTACCGTCTTAGTAAATGGACTATATTTTATAAATATAGCGTATTCTTTTAGCTGAGATCATGCAATTTTCCATTTAAAGGGGGGGGGGGGGTGGATACCATTCTGTAAAGATTTCAGTAATGTTGATTTTACTGTAATTAGAAAAGATTATAAGTTCCCTAAATAAGATAAGCTATTCCTGAAAAAATATAAACTATTCCCTAAAAAACACATAATCTGACAATCTTTCTTCATAATCAAGAGAAACAGTCTAACTAAAAGTCATAATGATAAATTATTGTATGAATACTACAATTCTCCTATTCTAAAAGAAGTAATATTTAAACAATATTGTTTTCTTAGGTCGTATTTGCGTTTAAATATTAGTTTGGATTTACCATTAATCGCTATTTAAAAAAACCTCATTAGTTCACCATTTAACGACCAATATTATACAATTTTGTTAAAGGCTAATGTGTAAAAAAAATATTTACACTTTCAGTATAAGCTGTATAAAGGCATTTAGAATACAAGCATAAATCCATAGAAACTTCTTTTTAGAAGCTTAGAACTGAAGAACTATGCCATTTTGTTTAGCGGACTAGCGCATGTATGCCATTCACATTTAATTTCATTAACGATGACATATTTCCAATAGCACGCAGACGGAATTTTTGTTTGAACTAACTTTTCACATATGAAAACTGTTTTGAGTACACAAAGAAATTGTCTGACACCAAGAATATTCAGAATTCTAAAAGTGACAAGCCGAATTCAGATCAGTTCTGCTAGATAATAGGTGAGCTGACGATTAATTGATAAATATTAAGTTTAAGTAATGTTATGATTTTTAAATTAATTAGTTTTCTAGTGTTATTCTTTCATAAGTGTTTCATAATACTTTGTAATAAAAACATATTATTAATAATTTGAAATGTAATTTTCAGTAGTTATAATAATAACAGAGAAGTTACTATATATATTTTTTATCCTTCACATTCTTTTTATTGTACAAATTATATTGCATTGATCGAATACATCTCAGTTACACTGTAAAAAAAATTGCAGTAAAATTACGGGCAGAGGCCAGCAGCAGAGATTCCAGTCATACCCGGTAAAGAAAAAAAAATACATGCCCATCATTTTGTGCAGCCCATAATTTTACGGGGCAAAATAATATAGCATTATAATGCACAGGATATAATGCACTTTAGAACACAATAACACTTTGCTTACTGTTCCGTAGCACATAGCACGTTAGATAATCATCACAGAATCGCTGTTTTGGCGGGTTAAAATTTTCGAAACACGAGTAAAATGAAGGGTTACACCCTAGCGGAGGACAATGTATGGGGTCGTACCGTATTTTTGCTAACATACGGGCTAGAACTGTAAGAATATGTGGATTGCTCTTAATTTTCTAAGTATCTAAGGGATAAGGCCGCTTATTTAGTGGATCACACCGTTTTTCATCAAATAAGGCTGTTGCCCGTGAAAATTGAAGGGCAAACGCTCATAAATTTACAGTTTTTTCTCAGAGTGTATGCAACTTACCATGTCTGCTGGTAATTATACATATTTTTTGTAAAGTATACATACATTTTAATTAATTATTTGTAGAATAATATACATGTACTCTGAAGAACTTTACGCTGATGATATGATAATCCTGAATGATTATAACTTCGATTGAAATGTACTTTTTAACTGGATTGG
The DNA here is from genome assembly GCA_963931845.1 of Maratus michaelseni. Taxonomy (NCBI): domain Eukaryota; kingdom Metazoa; phylum Arthropoda; class Arachnida; order Araneae; family Salticidae; genus Maratus; species Maratus michaelseni. The sequence goes on along the minus strand of OZ007599.1, from coordinate 123,672,706 downwards.
AGCACGAAATGTATCGTATGTTCGGCACAACACTGTTAAAAGTTTGTCGACGCTAACCTGGTTTATACAAAAGTTCGTAGCGTAGAACTGGATTTTTGCACCTTGCCCATGAAATGCAAATGCCACACGTTATGTGAATTGTTCACAATTACTCTCCTAATAGTTATCGGTTTGACTGAAGATAATTATCATGTAAGTAATTGAAAGATCTTTATCAAAACGGGATTCTCTTCCCGAATATGGCAAATCATCCTCGTCAAAACGGCCATCATAAGAAATAGCAATACCAAAGCCATGCTTTTTTCAACTGCCTTCTCTTTGTAGACCTAAAAATATTTCGAGCTAAAACAGCTGCCTTTGTTCGTCTAATACATTAAGAAAAGCATATGTTGGAAGTTTTCCTTTACGTATCATCATTTTTAAATGATAATATCACAAGCGTCCGTCAACTCTGAAAAATTCTAGGCGTATTTACAAGCACAATACACCAAATATAACCAAAGAAAGATAGCAATCAGTACACAAACTCCTAACATCACAGAGATGTCACAGCGAAGTATAAGCTATGAATTCACGAATAAATCCAACGTATTATGGTTGCAAAAAAATACTGTATTTATAGTAGAGATAAACCCTTGACAATTTTGATTTTCAATTTGTGAATTGAAACCCCACCTATTCAGAATACTTTATATTTTTTTAATAATTTCATAAATGTATAATGGATGATCCAGAAACAACCGTAAATGTAAATATTCAGTAATTCGAAAAGTATAGAGAGTAGCCCGATACGTTTTCAGAGAAAAGCACAGAAATGCATGGAATTTTTGGCTCTTGCCAGAATAGTTTCTGCCGTAGTAATTCCAGAGCCACTACTTAAAAAGTCATGTGATTGCAATTATAAGGAAAATTTTCTTGGATTTTTTGCAGATTGTTTGCGCCACGTCTGACGTCCATTCTTATTTTCTTTTAAGGCCACCACGCTAACCATTTGTAAACCCAACTGTGTTACAAATCTTTTTGCACCAATGTACAAACTATTGACACAATTAAAGCACCAGTTTTTGTTAGAAAGTGCAATTATTCTAATTATAAAAGTTTCGTTAATAAAAATGCCTTCTTTTGCATTTCTGTGAAATTTGTATCGCACCCTACTATCTATACTTTTCGAATAATTCAATTTTTAATTTTTTTGTTAATTTTGGATTACCCGATACCACAGAGCTCCATAACAGAACGGAGGGGTAACGCACCGGCCCACTTTCTGCCGCGACCGCGTCACACTTTCAATACGGGCAAGTAATAAGAAATGCACTTTTCTAAATATTAGAGGCATTTTCTCAAACTTTTAGGCATATTTTTAACCATTGTTGGTTATTTTACAGATTTTAAAAGTGTTTATGAGCAATGTTTATCAAGTTTTTAATGTTTCTCGTTAAGATTATATGAGATTTTATTTCATATACGATAAAATTAAATAAAACAAGTAGTTTTTTGAATAAAAAAATATTTCAGGGAAAATTGTAGCATCTTCGCCATATGGTAAAAAAAGAAAATCGAATTTGAAAATATCTATTTTGTACTATGTGAGGAAATCGATGTTTAGCCATAATTTTTCTTCCTAAATTGTATTGCATTGCATTCATGGCCAGAACCGCTGTATTCAATGTAACAGAATAGGGAATTATCGCTATGTTCTATTGCTGAGCGTAGTGCCAGGTACTTGCCAATTGAAGTGTGATAAGTTATCTACTGTTTATTAAGGTGACAACACAACCATTATTATAACAATCTATATATTTAAAACTCAAAGCATATTTGGTAAGGCCGATTTTGGCTGATCTGAGCATGTGCATGAGCACTTTAGGGTGCTTTTCTGTAACTAGACGGAGAGAAAAGCCAAATTTCAAGTTTTCGTTTCGGAGGAAAGTTGATCGAAATCCAGATGACGGAGTGGCCTAAAGCACCAGAAAGTGGTAATCTGTTTATCTAAAGGAAACTTGGGTGCAAACACATCTCCTGGTATAAGATGTTTCTCAGATATTGTTAATGTTCTGATAACTCAGTTCAATAATGTAAATTATATTTTATTTTAGAAAGAAAAAATATAGAATTTTTTTTTTCATTATTATGAAATAAAATTTACCACACCCAATGTATTTTTCAAATTAATGTTTCTGTGTTTAAAATTTTAAATTAAAAGCTTTGGCATGTAATTATATTTTAATAAATTGAAATGATCTACAATTTTTGGTATATTTTTTTATTAGAATTGATCAATAAGGCATATATGTATATATATATATATATATATATACTATGAAAAGTAGGGGATTCTTTTCTGCACCAAATCTCCAGTAATGACTGAAGCTCGCCCACTTCGTTCCCCATCATGAACATTCGTCCGGCCACCTTTAAAAACTTTAACCCATATTCGTACCATTTCACCGGTCATAATTTGTTGTCCGTAAACTTCACTAATCTGACGAGGAATTTCAGCCACTTTCACGTCTTTAGTACTAAGAAAACGAATCACAGCTCGTATTTCCTTTATTTATTCGGTTGGATTATCAATAGGTGGAGGCATTTTAAGTACTCAAAAACAAACGATACCACGGTCGAATGTTTCCGTAATGGCGCCTGTAGCTTTCCAACAGATGTAGGTAAACAGCGCGCAGGCGCGGAATGCCGCCCGTAGCACCGTCACGCCCGAATTTCAAAACGGTCTTACATTAAAAATTACCCTCGTATTACTGTCCATCATAAAGGAAAATCATAAATCTATTTTAAATATATTAAATGTTGTTATTGTTTATCCGAAGAATAGCTAGACAGCTAACCTAAGGTTTAGTATTGAAAACTTTTGAAATAATTATTAACATATTTTATTTTTCTTGATAACGTATGCGACAAAACACGGATTTCTGGAGACGGTAACATAGGAGACAAATATAGACATTAGTGAAGCAAAAAAAATGGTTTTAAAATTGTACATTACTGGTTATCGTATCTAAAACTCCATTTATTATTTTAGTAAACATGCCAAATAAAAATTTGTATAAAATACTTATATTTTTTCTGTAAAAAAAACAAACATCTTATTTTTGGTTTAAGGAATAGTTTATTGACACAAGAATCACACACTAAAATTTCAATAAAATACTACACCCATTGTTTTATTATTTTGAGATATTCAAAAAGTAATTTTTGCAAAATTCTGCATAGATAAGCAACGGAAGCTATATCGGAATGCTTTTGATTTGGATATGCATTACATTTGTTAAAAATTTTCCTCTAAAATTAAAAACATTATAAAGTTTGGATTTAAGATTTTTAAAAAAATTTCAAAACATAGGATTCCATTAGTAATAATTTTTAATTGGGAAATGTTAAGATATTTTTCAAATTTCAAATAAATTATTTAAAACCTTTGTCTAAATCCCGAGAAAATCAGATTATATATTATAGCAATTTAAGCCCTAAGGTTTACCTCATATGATCAATATTTACCTCCTACATGTGAATTTAAGTTAGAGAGAAAACATTTGTTCATAATAATTATAAACTTTCAAAATTGTGTTTGAATGGTTTTATTTTTTACTAAGTTCTATATGAAAATGTGTGCTAAATATTTATGTAATTACTTGTTTGTAATCCAACTATTAAAAGAACATTTTTCCGCGTGCATATTTGGATTTATATATTACCTAGGGATTTGTTGAGCGGAATGAAATTATTTACGCAATATTTCTGTACAAATGTTATCAGATATAAAACTTTATTCAACTTAATCGTGAAAGCTCTTTAATTTATGTATATAATAAATTTTTCACATTAGTTTCCTCATAAAATTACAGTTTGTTAGACTCTAATGAACCATTAAATTATTCATTAACTTGGATATAAAATAATCTATTTGGCGTTTATTACATACTTCTCTACTCAGTTCATTTAGAAAATTAAACATTTTGCTTCTTAATATCTTTAATTCGTGGCTTTTATTTACATAATTCTCTATAGAGTTCATTTAGAATTAAAACTTTCGTTTCTTAATATCTTTAATTCGTAATTCAAACAAAAGAACGTAAATATTAGTTGTTAGTTTTACTTCGCAGTTAGTTTTCCGAAATAATTTCTTTTTAACAGCCCTCCCAATGAGAGATTATTAAAATATGACTTAATTCTATAAGTTCGGTGACTTAATTTTCACGCTCGAAGCACGCAACATTTGTAAACGTTTTAAAAACCAAATTAACCATTTACGAGCCCATGATAGTTATGTGAAGACACTCACTATCTAATGTTAACGTAATTGCAGCATTCTTTTCAAATTTCTCATTTGCATTTCAATACTTTAAAATGATGCTTTCTTTTTCTTTTGCTGGAAACTGAGGTCGATGTTTAACCGGGTATTTTTTTAATTTTTGGATTTCCAGTTTATTTATGAGGATGCTTTCACTTTCGAAGCTGGTTCCGAAATAAAAAGTGATTTCATAAAAGAAAAAAATCTGCAACCAAAGTTGAAATGTTACAAAGTACCCTGAGATCAACCTCACCTATCCTATGCAAAACAGACCATTAAAAAATATTGAAATGAAAACGAGAAATTTGAAAAAACACTGTCAATGATATTGGCTTGCGATTGTTTTCGCGTGTCTAGTGTGAGCTCAAACAATGGTGTAGTCTTTTCAGGCTAATTTAGAGGCTAAAACTATGTAATTAATTGTATGGCGCTCTCTATACTGGGGAGTGTATTTTGTATAACAATATCCCGTATAGCCTAGGAGATGTGACATTTTTACTCAAACTTGCGCAAGCGTGACAAAAGCCGCTGTGAAGTTGATCCTGCAAAAAATTCTGGGTTGGATGCCTGACAATGGAGACTGCTAAGTGGTTAAACCAAAATACCAAGACTTTCAACACTTTGAATACGTTACATGTTACAAAGGCAACTAGTTATATTTAAATATATCAAATATTAAAGATGAACATAATTTAAAAGGTCCCTTTGTGAAAATAAAAATGTAAGATTTACCCCATAAGTAAGACCAAGATTACCAGAACTAAAAAATACGAACCACTTTATACTTGAAGCAGTAAAAAACTCACAATTGTTTGTTTTTAAGGGGTTCTTCTTTGAGATTTAATTTTGTTCACAGACTACTTTTCCATGTAATTTTTTTTTCAAAATTATTTGATAACAAATTTAACAAAGTTCAAGTCCAAACTACCAATAAAAAAGTGACAGCTTTACTAAATAAGTGGCTAAATAGGAAAATAATCAAACTCTTTTAGTATAAGAAACTATATTTCACAAAGAGAAGTTAGTATGCATTGAATTACAAATAAACCCACTAGTAAGAATTTTCGTAGAAAAATAAAACAAGAACATTCCTGATTGCGTTTTCTTTTTCTTTTTTTTTTTTTTTTTTTTTTAGAATTAGTTCATTAAGACAGGATGACGATTCGCTTTTGGGAGCATCTAGAATGAATGTGAAAATTACAGCGTCTAAAATTATGCTTAAGAGCCTACATCAGTCATGCGAAAAAAGTCTCAAGCTAATGTTAAGTCTATGGGAAGGTTCTAGCGCGATTTCTCGCTCGCATTTTAATATTTTTAAATGTTTTTTTTTTGCATAGGATAGCTGAGGTCAATCTCCAACGTTGTTAGTTTTTACTTTTTCATTTTTGGTTCCAGTTATTTTATATAAGGGTACTTTCACTTCCAGAACCGGTTCCAACCGGTTCCAAAATGAAAATGCCCGTTTATAATAAAAAAAACTGCAACAAAAATCGAAAAAGTAAAAACTAACAACTTGACCTCAGCTATCCTATACAAAAAAAAGCATTTAAAAATATTAAAATGCCAGCAAGAAATCGCGCTAGAACCTTCCCATAGACTTAACATTAGCTTGAGCGTTTCTTCCCGTGACTAGTGTAGGCTCTTAAACGTTGTGTCCAAATGCCGACTTCTCTATCGATCTCTAACTTTCCAATATATAAAGCGTTTGGGAAAGAAAACTTTTGTAATAAGAAGTTGGTTTATCCAAATGTAATTTTTAGTGTGGTTGATCAAACGATATGTAACGTTGTAAAATGACAGAGGGTATACGCTATAGGCAGAAAGTATACGCTAGAGAGTATACTATACAGCTTTACTTGAGAAACAGAAGGTATCTAAAATACAGAAGGTATTACGACATATACACTCCACTGCAGCCCTGTACGTAACTATAAGTTTCGAGGAGTATGGTTTTGGAGACAAACTTTTCACATTCATGTTGTATGTTCGAAGAATGCTAATCTCGAATCCTATTTGACTGATCAGTAATAATGTGATTAAATTGTAACATATTAAATCTTCTTGTCTTTAAAATTTTTATTTCTATATATAAATAAAATTTACTAAGTAATTCAGAATTCGCATAAAAAAATTATTGCCTTTAATTGGTGACGTTAACAAAGCTAAACTCTCTCTAATGCATTCATACATACCACTAAATGTAACCTTCTCTAGCATAGTTTCATCCAATTCAGAATGAAATATTTTGTACAATAAAAGCAGAACTTAAAATAAAGAAGCTCAGATAAACAAATAAATAGATAAATATGTTCATATAGATACATTATTGATAGACTGATCTTGTTCATTCTTTTTATTGTTAACCTACTGAATAAAAAGTTTCCTCGTCACTGATTTTAGTAAGGTTTTTTAAAGACACTTATTTTCATATTATTTCACATCAGATTTCATGATAATAAGTTGTCATTTTACTGTTCATAAGCAATACTAAATTAATATAAAATTTCATGTTTATATTTTTTATATTAACGAATTACTTGAAAAAAGTTATTTACTTGTTTTTAAGTGAATACAGTTGTTTTAAGCAATAAAATTATAAAGGGTAGTTTAAAATACAGTTATCTTTCTAATTTATGTGGGGAGGGAATTATTAGTTGAAATTTGCTTGTTATAAAACAATACAAATATAAGAAAATACAAATAGACTTCACAACATAATTTTCTCCTATAAAAGGAACGTCATACTATATGTAATAAGGTACATACAGAATAAATTTTAAAGTAGAAAATTGCTCATTTTGTTGGAAAATATAAAACTTACATAGATATCATAACATGTTTAATCTGTAATAAACGTCATATTATACATAAAAGATGTAGGAGAGTCAAAAAATGCCTATTTTAAACTAGAAAATGCTTATTCTAAAGAATGTTCTATAAAAAGCGTGAATCTCGCGATAAAATTTTCTCTTGTAAATGAAACATAATAAAATACGTATACAAAAATATAACAAAAAAATAAAGAATTAAATATTCAGTTAAAAAAATGTGTAAACGAATATTGAAAAAATATGTAAGTAAACACACAACATAATTTTGTCCTGCAAAAAGCATCATAAGATATGCAAAAAAAAAAAAAAAAAATCAAGCAAAACATTTTTTAAAGAAAATTATGTAATGTATATTTAAAGAATAAATGCAAGTAGGTTTCACAATAGAATTTTGTCTTGTAAAATAGCCGTCATAAGATGTACAAAAGGAAAAAAAATCAAGCAGAAAAATTCTTACATTTAAGTAAAATGCAAAACAAAATTCAAGAAACATGTAAATAAACATTACAACATAATTTGTCTCTAAATGTTAAGATACAAGATTTGCCTGTTTTACTGATCTTTCTTACTAACAAATAGTTAACTCTTAAAGAATCAAAGGGACATTTTTTTCTTCAAAATCTAACGATTGTTGGATGGAACGAGTATTGATTTTGTCTCTACCAACTATAGCTTTTATTTACTCTTTTTATTTTTCGGCCTTCTTCCCACAATGCCATGAACTAGATCCTGACTGACGACGATCCTTATGAAAAGCCTATACTTTTTGGTCGGTAGGGCTTGAAATAATTGATTTTCGGCGCCAAAACACCCGCATAGAAAATTCCACTAGAAAATAATGAACAACGAAGAAGTGAAAATGCGATGAAGTGTATGATCTTTTTCGAACTCTTAATTTTAGAATTTTATTCACATTACGAGCAATCAAATCGTAAATTTTCTTCATTTACTGCTCGCATACTTTTAGCTATCATCAGTTCATGGCACTTTTTTAAATAAGTTAAACATTTTAAATAAATACTTGACATTTCTGAATTAAAATGGACATTGAGTAGTTGAATATTTTATTGAAAATGATAATGTTAGTAAAGTTAACTAATTGTGATGACACTTTTACGGTCACTTCAGCATCTTATAACGTTGATTTAGGATGTCCTTTGCATATTTTAACTCGATATTTTCTAAATATCAGTTTTCAGAAAATGATTTATCATAACACGTAAGATGTTATTTTAAAGCAGATCAAAAATACTTGTTCATAAAATGATAAAAATGTTCAAAAACTACCCTATAAGACTAAATTAAAACAATGGATATGTGTTAAAGTAAGTGCATGATTTCGACATTTATGCAAGCGTAAAATGAGACGTGAAATGAAACGCATAAAATGCCAGAATGTATACGAAATTTAGAATATTAAGTAATCAGTTTTATTTATTCAATATTAATATGAAAAAAAAAACTTCTTAGCTTAAATATACGATTTTTAAATACTCTTCAGAATTTTAATGTAAACGATTGATACGGCTTTGAAATACTCTCATGCAATATATAATTAAAAGTTTTCGTATATCAACGTTATTTTACGGGGAAACGTAACATGCTAATACTTTTCTCTTAGATTTTTAAAATTAAAATATCTTTTTAGGTGCGTTCGTAATTATATAAATACGTAGCACCTATAGTCGTCGTCTGGTCCGTCCGTCTGTCTGTCTGTCCATCCGTCCGCATATAACAGCGTAAAAACTACTCAACCAAATGATTTGAAATTTAAACTATATAATCTTTGCAGAATTTTGTCGAGACATTTCAAATTTTAGGAAAATCGAATCAAAACTTTAGAAGGTATTAATAAAAATATTTATTAAGAAGTTTGAATTTTTTTTAAAAATCGGTGCTTTTTTGTTATAGGGCTTCCGAGGCTTAATCGTCAAGCGACCGAGTTACTTATTTTATGACAGAAATTAATCCGTAGAGGATAAAATTCATTTCACAGAATTAAAAATCATCAAGATCTGAATAGTTATATAGCTAGCTATAGTACGAACGCACCTCGTTTGTCACGTTTGACGTACAGTTTCCAACTTGTTTTTAAATGTTGACTATTTCACAATCTAAAATGTTGGGGAAGGCGAATAAGATAACAAGCTTGAATTTACAAGGTTTTCCCTGAAGTGGATTAAAAGGCTTTAATTGATATGATACACTCTTTACAACAATAAATATTTGAAATGCTTTTATTTGCTCTAAAAGGATGAAAAACCACGTTTTTGCCAAAAAAGTCATATTTTTCATCTTGCCACCCGTTGAGGGTAAAATGTCGAATAGATAATTATTTTATACAGATTAAAAATTTAAACAGTACATTACAGAGAGAATTTCTCTCTCGTCAAGCTGTAAGTATCACCAGTTTTATCTTTTTATGTCCCTGAGGATGGTTGTAAAGTTTTAGTCGAAACTGTTGGAAGAATAGAACGTTTAGCTAAGTTTTAATGTTATAATTTTACACTCATTTTAGCAAAGTACAATTATGTACTGTTTATATTTGTAATTTGTATATTAATAAACGGTGTAAACGTCCATCTTTAATGCTTTTATTGTGCACTTATTCATGCTGAGATAATTATTTATTATTGATAGCAATATTTATCAAGATACCTATAAAACTTTATTCAACAGATTTTGCAACATCCCACACACATTCCTAATTTATTCAAAACAAGTTGTTTGAAAATTCAAAAGGAAAAATCATATCGCCCGTGTCTATGCCTGTCTTGATGCACATTCCGACCTGAACAATCAACATGAGCTCAATATTTACACATGAAGAATTGGAACCAGAGTTCTTCCTTGGCCTGTTATCCACAGATAAGGCAGTCCTTAATCTCATAATTATCCATATCATTTTCATCTTGCTCCACCAAGTAATTTTATTAAAAAAATCCGCAACCCAAATCGAAAAAGTAAAAACACACAACGTTAGACATCGACCTCAGCTATTCAATGCAAAAAAAAAAAAATAAATAAATAAATAAAAATGTAAGAGAGAAATTTGAAAAGAACGCTTCAATAGGTTTAACATAAGCCTGCGAGTTTCTTTGCGCGGCTATTTTAGACTCTTAAGTACTAGACAAGGCACAAACGGAATCCATATATCCATCAAGTCAGTTACGTTTAACGCGCGCAACTTTTATTTTTCAATTTAATTTTGCTTGTACAGACACGAACATATATTAAACAATTTACCTTGAAATCTGTAATAGGTAAAATTGTGTAATACGCGATTCTCTGTACATTTCTATTTATTAGCCAGGTTATTCTTTAATGTGAATAATTACTATAATTTGAGAATGTCATATACTGGTTTATGATAAAATTGTTCTTAAAAGAAAAGAGTAGATTTGGGTACTCTTTTCAGGAACGTATGTAAATGTAAAAAATATTAAGTGAAGGTTTTAGAATGCGTAAATATATGAAATAAATTTTGCTTTCTAAAATTCGCCTACGCAAATAGTACTTCTTAAATAATTTTTGTACTTCAAAGACTTTTTAAAAATGAATTTGCTTTTAAGTCAGAAAATGCAAGTTAAATTTAGGATTGAACGTAGAATATTTTGAAGGGAATCTTTTTCAGAGAGTGTGATGCATTTTAGAAAGTCAGTCGAAAAATGTATTCTAAACTTCTAAGAGCTTCAAACTAACCGTAGTCTAGTTAAAACAGATTTTCCAAATTTATGCATTTTAAATCACAACTAAACTATTTAAGTTCTTTAGGAAATGAAATCACTTACTTAAGGAATATAATTGTAGGAAGAATTTACTTAGTTGTTTATTTATTTCCTGAAATTTTTGAAAAAGTGTCAAATTTATATGGTACTTTATGAAAATTTCAGTAAAATCTACTGTAATCGAAAAGAAAATAAATCGACGGTTTTCTATGTATTTTACCAGGCTTATTAATAATTTTAATTTTGGTTGCTCAGTCTGTGTACTAGTTCTCATAGTTTTTAAAAACGCTCAGGCATAAGTGAATTTTTTATATTTTATTAACTTCAGATTATTTTCATCAGCAGATAAAACAACGTTTTTAGCATCAAACCTTTTTGAAGGCCAATTTAGGTAGCATTTAGCGTACCGTCATCAGTGCAAAGAATGATGAATTTTTATCATATATACGGAAGAGAATCGGATTCAAGGATAGGTTTATTGACCAATAAAATTATAGGAAATTACGGGGAACAGCCAATAGGAAAATTGTATGGGAAAAAATGCTAGTAGAAATTAAGAAAATAAGGTTTTTATATAATATTTACAACAATCTGATAATGGGTGAATAGCGAAGTCACAATTTACAACATTTTTTTATGGACATGGAATGCTTCAAGAAGTTAAGTTCAAGTATAGAAGTGGGTTTAACTATAATATTAGTGGGATAAGTTTAGCTCTGTTAAAGTCAAACGTATGGTTCATTTCAGAGAAATGTTTTACAATGGCAGATTTTTTAGTTTCTTAATTTTGAATACATTGCTTGTGTTATTTAATTCGAAATTTTAAACCACGTTTGGTTCGTCCAATATAGGAAAGACCACACTGACAATTAATGCTACAGATACCCCATGAATTAGATAACTCAATAAGGTCTTTCAGTTTGAAGAGAGTAAGTTTATTGGCAGGAATGAAAAATATTTTGAATTCATATTGCCTAAGAATTTTAGCAATGTGAAAGCTGGATTTGAGAAAGTAAGACAACAAAATGTTGATATTGAAAAGAGAAGAAGACGGGGCTGAGCTTGAGGAACGAGGAGTCTGTAGTTCAAATAAAGCTGTATCAATAATGGAAGGAAACTATGTCAATAGCAATGACTTTAAGATATTGAATTTCATAATTAAGTGAGTGGGAATCAGAGTAAACGTGTTTGGCATGATTTATAAAGGTATAAAAAACGGCCATGTTTTGGCTAGGGAGATGACATCAGCGAGCATGAAGTACTTGCGAAACAGCGAAACTTTTGCGATAGACTGGTGAAGAGAAGCCGTATTCAGTACTAGTGACAACAGTATCCAACAAAGGGAGTGAACCATTATTTCCTGTTTCATAAGTAATTAAATATTGCTGTCGATTGAGTTCATAATGGTAAGGATGTTATCAATATTGTTAAGAGAGGTGTCAGTTAAGGTGAATGTGTCATCAATATAGCAAGTCCAGAAAGGGAAGGGGACTTATTAAAGAGGGTGCATTCAACCCCTTAAAGTTTCAGAAGAGGGAGGATCTTCTACTGTTTTAAAACCGAGATTTCATACAAGACTGCCGGTCGCCAATGTGTTAATATAGCATAATATGTCAAGAAATTACAAATAAAAATAGTTTTTAGCATCTCTTCATTAAAAGGTGGCAGAACTGGTATAATACTTTCAGATTGAATTAAGTTAGTCATTGGCAGCGAAAATAAAACATATAAAACTTTCATTCATCCGGACTAAAAAAGTTGTTTTCTTAGAAAAGTGTGCTAAAAGTGTAATTTTTATATTTTTCTGGCGTTTTCATTTAATTCCTAAAATTTTCACTAATTAACCCTCAGTATTACCCCTATAGTATTAACCACATACCAAGTTTTTTTCAGTTATATAAAATTTCATAGTATCTCTATTAAGAGTAAATACATAGAAAATTTCCGTCTATAGATACGAAAATTCGTACTAAGCACTCACGCATATATATACGTCTGCATATAAATAAATAACTTCCAATTGGTGGAATTTTTTGTGATATGGTTAGGGAAATTTTCTTCAATGTATAAAAAATATCACGGAAATGAACTTTATATCGCAGTTCAGCATAAATTTTACCTTTTGAAATCACATTTGCGTTTCTCTAAACAGTCTGTTGGCATTCAGGTCCATATACTAAACTGCATTTGGTGATTCTGCATTTCTTCGAATTCCGCTCTGAATATTTTATACCGATATATTCTTTATTGAACATCCAATTCGGGTCTCACGTAGTATGTGAAAAATAATAAAAGGCGTGAACATTTCTTGTCTCATTTTCAGTTTTCATAAGATTTCATTTTTGATATTTAGTTTTATGGAAATTAAAGCTATTTAAAAAAAATTCCCCTGGGATATACTATGAAGAAATTTGATTGTTTTTTTATAGTAGGGTGGGTACACCAGTAATTGATCAGTGATACTCAAAATTCTGTAAAAATTAATGTACGGATATGTTAATATTGGTTGGTATACCAATCAAAATTAATATACATCCGTTCATACCAACCAAAATTGATATATCCGGGTATGATTAATTGCTTTATACAGTTTTGTATTTAACTGGTAAAATAATGATGGTCTCAACCTTTTTTTTAAATTTAAATTAAAAAATAATTGCAATCTTTGGGAAAGCACTAAAAATATTTTAACACAAATTTGTCATCTTCAGTAATTAGGATATGTTCTTGTTTATATTCCACAATTCGTAACAGACAAAAATACGAATTAAGAATGTTTGATGCAGCAATAAATTACTGAAGAATGTTTAAACAATTTGGTTAACACTGTTATCATTTTCAAATACGAATTAAGACTTTTGATGCAGCAATAAATTACTCAAGAATGTTTAAACGATTTGGTTAACACTGTTATTGTCAATTTCACATTCTTATCTTAGTTTAAGTGTTACTTCACTTTAGTTAAAAAGTATTATTCTTTCGGTAGAAAGTGATGTTTTTCACAATGTTATTTATAAACGATATTGATTTAACATCAACTTATTCAACGCACGATTTTATGTATAAATTTTGAGATGCTGATATCCGAGTACGAACTCACTATTGCATTAGAATTACATCGCTTGGCGTTGTATCAGATAAATTCACAATGTGATGTTAACACGCAACAGGAATTGATGACAGGAACTTTTGATGAACTGCATTATTGCAATATAATACTGAACTTCCAAATTTACAATAAAAATGCAATAATAATAAAAGTAATCAATTTTACTCAATAACGGCATTTTATTTTAAATATTTCCAAATTTATTCAAAATATTTATCCCACAATGGTATTTCAGCCGATAATTAATATTGGGTAACAATTAACAGACAACCAATAACTAAAATGGAACCAATATTGGGTAGATATTAACAAGAAATATTGTATATGAATGTCCAAATTGTAACGTTCCATCACTGAACAAAAATTTGGCGAATAATTTAGCGAACTTTTGTTTGTTACCAGAGTATATGAACCAATATAACCATAGATTTCAATGATATACATTTCATTAAATATCTTGACGTTTTGGAATTAGATCTTTGTCATTTTCTATAGCTTATTGAACGCAGAGAATTAATATTTTTCTTTTACTAATTGTTTGCTCTGATGATCTGAAATCAATTTTATTGGGTGGAGCACAGGTAATTTTCTTTACAAGAAAACATAAAATGCTAGGAACATTCTTACAAATGCTATTTCAGTGCGCAAGAATATTTCTAAATCCTGAATAATAGACTCTTAATATAAATTTTTAATGATAATCTATAATATTCTTCATAAAAATAGATTAACAAGAACTTTTTGTGCAGCTTTTAAAACATATTTGTAAAAAATAACCTCACATAAATATATGCACGCTATCATCACAACAATATTGGGCTATTATTGTTTATATTGGCTGTATGTTCAACAATATTGGCTATATTTTAGCTATGTATTGACCAATGCTGAAAATATTGATATGAAATATTGTTTCGACATTGAATGTTTACATTTTGTTAATATTGCACTAATATTGGCAAGTAATATTTCGCCATCACTTCAAATGTAAAGTCAATATTTCTGCTATATTATCGCTAATATTTTAAATGTGAAGCCAATATTTAAACAATAATGGTATTTCATTGCACGTGTTTCTGATGAATTGAACATTGGTTGAATATCGGGCCTAAGTATAACCACCAACAGTGGATTTTCTACTTGGTTTTACACACACATATATATAATTCAAAAAAGTCCCTTTTAGATAGTTCCTAAATATAGTCTTCGTGTTTAAAAACTGAATATATAAAACAATAAACAATCCGAATAACAATAATTGCTGATAAAAATTCATTGCATTGCAAAATATTTGACGAAAAGTTTGATCCGGCTTGCAACGGTTAACGCATTCACAAGATTACATATAAAAAAAAGAAGGAATATCTGTTAGAGCATCTCCATTGGAATATATAAGCGATAGTTTATGAATTTTTTATTCAAAACAACCCATCTGTTGCTAAAATAAATATTTTGAAACGGAAAAAAGTGCGATTTGGCAACATTATGAAAATAGTGGGTTGAATTTTCAGTAATCTGTTTTGAACGAGCGGAAACCGTAAGCAATGTGCCTAAGTGTACGAAAAAAAGTTTATGTTTCTTTATCATATTTATAGTTACTGAAATTATTTGCATAGTACGTAATATTGCTTCATAACATAATGTAAAATGCACTTTAACTGAATGTAAATATAAATATATTTGTATTCAGCATATGTTTTTTTAGATGTTTGGAGAAAGCGAAATATGCAACAATTTTCTCATACTGTATAGATTTACTACATTATGTGGAATATATTCATAAATCTTAAAGTAGCGCATTTGTTTCAAGAACGTATTTGTTTCAATTCTAAATGTATGTGTTCAATTTTTAAAAACTGCTTCTAAGCAAAACTTATTGAAATAAACGAATACATGTTGGAGTTTAATATATTTTTTGAGAAGATTTTATAAAGACGATGAGTTAATCTCTCCATAAATTATATTAGTAGAAATTCCTAATTATTAAACAAAATACATCATTCTTCTTACAAAACACACTTAAAATCTGTATTACTCATACTTAAAAATAATCAATTTATCTTATGAAAAAGATACAAGCCAGAAGCAAATAATTTTTTTTTTATCATTAATCATTAAATAAAAAAATCATTAACAACTGTTTAATTGAAAAGTAATTCCAAGAGATCTTCAGATGCATAACTCTTAAGTTTGAAATGGTATATATAAATATATTAGTCTTCTACTGTTTTATGATTTAATTTAAATTATAAGTCAAATCTTACTTTTCTTTTTTATCGGATGAAATTGTTCAAACTTTAACACAATATAGAATATAAATTATGCTTAATATGTTGCTGGTTTATGTGCGAATGATAAATAATTTTAGCTTTACCATCAAATGAATTTAAAATATGAAGAGCTTAAGGAAAGGAGAGTTATTTTCTGCTACTGATCATGCTTCCAAAAATACGTTGCTATTATTTTTTCAACTAAAAATAAAGACAAATCATGAGCCAGGTTAGAATTAAAAGAAAAAAGTTTTATCAAAACATGCTCAAAACATACATTAGATTAGTGTCTACTTCATTTACTATCATTCTTTAAGAAAATGTTTTCGCTTCGAAAAAAGAAAATATCGTAGTAGAAATGGTGATGTTATTACAACTCAGTGATAATATCCGTATAATTATGCTAAAAATTTTTTCGTGAATTCGAAATGTCACTTCCTGCAAAAATCACTTTTTTTAGTGGATCTTGAATTAATAAAACATTTTTTGAAAGTTTTTTTTTTCCTTAAAGGTAAAAAAAACAGCAAAATGCCTTCTTAATTTTAGAATGTGCAGATCAGACATTTTTAAAACATAATATTTTTAAGACACCTAATATTCCGAAACTTAAATATCATGAAAATCTGAGTAGGCTTTTTCCAAATTTATTTTAGTGAATTAAATTTTCAGTGCGAAAGCAGTTGTGAAAATTATGCTAAGAACAAAATTTATTCAACTTTAAAAATTGAACTTGCTCTCGTTAACCGATTGCACACACTTTAAAATAATATGAGATTAACAGATTTTTTTAATTACATTTTGGTAGCAAATAAACCAATATTTGGTAGTGAAGTGAGAATTGTTACTAACTGTTAAAAAAGTGCAAATTCAGAATTCCTCTTTGTGATTTTTACACAATACATACTTAAAACGTAAAGTCTATTAAGAATTGTTCAAATTATGCCTCAGGAAATATTTTTTTTTGAAATGAGAATTTATTAGAATATATATATGTTTTATTTTTCTTTTAAAATATAAAATGAATGCGGATGTTTGAACTTTAAATCTATCGTATTTCCAACAAGTTTAATTTAAGTCAAATTTTAAATGCTTATAATAATGCTAGTTTTAATAACAAACGCAACAGTATAAAGCTTACTTTCCTCGTATTTTCCTTTTGAGGATATTGTAATTAATGCCTATATTTAAGGAGTAATATAGATAGGTTTTCTATTTAAAGATATCTATTGAAACATTTGTAAAATATTTTTTATGTTATATTTTTACTTTTTTTTTTTACAATAATATGTTCATTTCCTTAAAGTAAATCTAGTTTATTAACTCCCTAACGCATTAAATTGAATTAATTTGTATGAAAATGGATGGATTTTTGTCTGCGAATTCGAGTTTAGGCATGCAATCCAGAAATTTTGTTTCACATATCAAATACCAACCAAGTATACATGGAGTTAAAAAATATTCACAATTGCACTCTCCGGTCAGTGGGAGTGTGGGCTAATCTTGGAATGGAACTTTTTCAATGTAGGCGTGATGGACACTAGAAAATTCTAACTTGGGAGCCGCTTGCCGAACAGACTTCCTTGAATTTTCGCTCTAGGTTCCTACTAGACTTTCTGCGGGCGATATCTTCCGATAATTGTTTGTAAATGTTTTTAAATTGGAAGCTGTACGGACATTGTTCAAATAACGGACATATGCCGGCAGCACAGCTGCCAGGAAAATTTTCGGTATTTGAGTTACGTTTTTATGAGAAAATAGCATGCGAAAAGTAAATTAAATATTGTAAATATTTTTTTAAACATTAGTAAAAGAGAAAAAAGCAATCATATTTTTCTAAAATATAAATCTTTCATCAGGTATGCAGAGAAATTCAACTATTCTCTCTTTGTGGTATTCTTGCAGTCTGGTTATAATTCAAAATACAAGGATAAGTAAGGTGAAATTTTTTATAAAACATTAGCCGAGGTTGTAGTGATTTAAATCAGCTGATTTAAATCGTTGATTTAAATCAACTGAATAAAAAAAATCACTGATTTAAATCGATTTCTTCAACATATGAAAAATTATATGTTTTAATGTAATATAATTATTTATGCAGCTTTAAAAGTGATTTTTTCTCCCTGAGCGTCTGAGGGCTTTCCTGCATTTTTATAAAAATATTCATAAAACTAATATTAATTTAATTTTTCTTTCCCTGTTTGTTTCTAAAATACACATCATATCTCTTTATTTAACGTACATCTTAAAATAGAATTCCGTTAAAAATATTTTTATTTACAGCCGGCTTAAGTTGTTTTGGGGAAACGGAAAATACGGGCAAACCAGTTAGAGGGTTAATGCACAGTACAAGGAATAACTAAAGATAATTAAAAAAAAACATTTAGCTATAAAGCACTATAAACAATTCTTGTACAAGAAACACTAGTTAAAGAGAAAAAAACAATCGTAACAATCATCAGACTCAAACTTATCTCCGATTCTAGCGATTGTAAATCATTTAGAAGGGGATCTGTTTGAAACTCTCTATTAAACTGCCTTTGCACTTCAGCTACATTCTCGAACTTCCAGTAAATTACAGTAGTATTACAGTAGTATTACAGTACAAATTACAATAGTAATTTCAGTAGTAAATTACAGTAATATAAATTTCCTTTGCTCAAAGCTCTGTCTGATTTCAGCGAAGTTAGTTAAATCTGATAGGAAATGAAGAACATGGCAGTTATTAGAGCATAACTTATGTACACAATTTTTGAAGAACCCTGTATATACGAGGTAGTTATGCACCTATTTTCTTTCATCTCCCCCCCCCCCCAAAAAAAAGATGCCAGTGGCATTGTATGAGTTGTTTCTTTCCTTTTCATTTTTTATTAACAAGGTATGTTAACTTTCTTTTCCGTATAAATGAAATCAATAAAAAAAATTTGCTAAAAAATAACAGCTCTATAACTTTTAAGTAGTGCGTTAATGGATTAATGAATGATATGATGATGAGAATTTTGTAATGGATTTTTTTAATTAGTACTTTTCAGTACTGTGTACAATTCATGAAAAAATATAAAAAATTACAACAAAAATAATGTTTAGCAAATTTTTCTGACCGTATTTTGGTATAAATAACAGTAAAATGTGTCTTAACTTTTTTATGTTTCAGATTTCTACACAAAAAAATATTTGTAACAGTTCAAAAAGTTTCAATAGTCTAAAAAATGTCACGGTTACATCATTTCCAGTAAAACAAAAAATGTTGTTTCAGAAAAAAAGAAAAAATAATTTTTTGATGTTTTAATTATGTTACAACCCTAGTATTATTAAAAGCATTAATTAATTTAGCATTTAGAATTCAACTCAAATTCAACTTATTAGAAACAAAATAACTGTATGAATAATTAATATGAAGGATTTAAAATTTGAGTATCAGTACTCATTTCCTCCTGTTTGTACGTCGGAAATTATTCATGTGATTTTCTTTGTTCTTTCTTATTGTGTATGCATTTGAAATAACTTCCAGTGCACATAACTGAGTTTTGTTTAATTGTGTTTCAAAAGAATATTTAATTCATACACTGTTTTTAATTTAGAGTTTAACGCTGTTCAAAATGTAATTTCAATTACTCAGAATTCAATTAATGACACAATTATGAATACACAATCCCTTTCAGTAAAGCATAAACAATTAGGCGCCGGAAACATTATCTGTCAGTCTATATATAAGCTGTGACATATTTTTCTCTGTGATTTTTCAAAAGAATAATATAGGAAGAGTCTAATTTTACTTCCTCTGGATTTAATTATTTTATTTTATTTAAATTAGACGTTATTTTTGTCTTGGATTTGAAAGTAAAAATATTAGATCATGGGCTGCAGTATAAATTAAAATGTTATTAATAATTTAACTATGATGCTTTTATAATTTTAAAGAATTACTGAAGTTTAAAGGGACTAAATTATAAAATCAGAGCTATCTAATAAAATCATTTCGCCATATTAAATTATGGGTATTTTTAAAGTGAAAGTAAATGGAGTATTATATCAGATAATGTATTTTATGTGTCTTCTGGGTTTTTACTGCTGATCGCCATCGCGACAAATTGCGACAAAAATGTTTCATTTGGCGGGTAAACAAAAGATCGAAATCGCCAAATTGCGAGTGTCTTTTTTTCTTTTGGCGCCACACATAACGTCGTTTTCATACAAATAAATGTTTTCTGTGTAACTTATTATTTGTGTTTTGATATTTTCAAGAACTCGTACACATTATATATATATATATGCTATTACATGCATTATATATGCATTATATATATATATATTTATATACATGCATTCCCGATTCTGGAGTTAATTCAGGTTTTCTTTCTTAAAACTGTATAAAAATATATCGGGCTATATATTTTTTCTCTACTTTGAAAAGCTCTCTGATAAACCTGTTTTATTAGTTTCTTTAATTGACAGTTGAATTTAGATAAATAATTATTGTAAAAAAAATTACAAAAAATTAGTACATGTACTGAAAATGAAAAACAGGGCACGTTGGGGGAGTTAAAGAACGATTTTAGAATCAGTGTTTCACGACGAAACTATTAATAAATGATTTGACTTTGGCTATAGTTTTTATTTAATAATTAGCCCAATTTCTAAGATTAGTCAAAAGTCAGTGAGAACCCTGCGTGTTTTGTAGTGTTTCTTTCCAATATTAACACTTCAAACACCGGCGATTTTAATAATAATTGTGTTAGCTACGAATATTTTGAGCATTTCCCGAAAAATTATCATAAACGTCAAAATATAAATATAGAGGGAGATTTAAAAAAAAAAAACTTATTTACTGTTGCTTTTAATTTTGTTTTCTTTGTGATTTCCTAACCACATTAAATAACTGCTCTAAAAGTTGCATAATATTTCGTTTACAATAATACTATTTGGAAAAAAATCTCATTTCATCAAAATTCTCGCTTACGATATTTTTACGGAATAGTCTCAATTTTATTAATACAGGGTGATTCGCTACCACGTGTACAAACTTTGAAGGGTTATACAGCCCACTAAAACAAACATTTTTTACAGGAAAGCTGGGTCACATTACACTTATTCAGTCATAACTACAAGATGTCTTACTGCAAGTTGAACCGGAATTTTCGTTCACAACTCTAATGGTAATGAAGATATTTTAATGATATATTCAACAGACTTACTTTACTTTGTGTGAAATCTGATAGATATCATGGGAAAGCCACTGTAACTAAGTCAGTGATGTGTACAGTGAACTACATTCCAAATTACAAAGTACCTAGGTCCGTGTTGCTTGGATGCAGATCGTAGCAATTTCCAGGGATTCTTTTGACGTTATCACATTTCATAGAACGCAAATTATGTCTGTTGAAGGTATTGATAAAATACTTTCATTGTTGTTAAAACTCGGGTTCGACTTGCAGGGAGACATCGTGTATTTATCACTGAATAAATGGATTGCGATCCAGCTTTTCTACACAACAGTATGTGATTTAGTGAGCTGCAGCACCCCTCAAAGTTTGTACACGTGGTAGTGAATCACCCTTTAGAAACGAACCGTTTGCAAACTTTTTTTATCCAACTGAAATTAGAACACCACGCGTTCTTACATCGCTAATCATTGTTTAAGCGTTTAATGAAATAAATAAAATTTTATTTATTTATGATATATTTATCATACATTTATCATATATTTATCATATATTTATCATACATTAATTTATCATATTTTATTTTTTAAACTTATGGGTTACATTTTGCAAGAAATTGGTACATCGAAAAGATCTTTGTATGATATTTAACAGTGAAGACAAATACAATAATACATCGCTCGTGCTTTAATATTTTGAGGGGCATATTTTAAATTTGATAGAAGGATTTGATTTATTAATGCTAACTAATTAGTCTATAGCAATATCTTCAATGCTAAATTAAATCTTAGTAAGTTAGTATGGAAGTAGTGAGGCGGTTTAAATGCGAAACCACTATCCCTGTAATACATGAAATTGTTGAATAAAATTAACAGTATGTTTTATAATAAAAATAAAACAAGGAGTAGATGTTTAAGAGGTGAAAATATTATTTATATTTTTAGAATTATTCCATTATTTTATGTATTTTAAACTTAATTGATTAAATTAACTAACTTTCTTTTCATACGTGACTACATTGTATAAGTTTGAAATTTACATGTACTTTCTGATTCTATGCTTACATTAATGTCATTTTATTTCAAGTTTAAGAACTGATTTGAAATGAATATTTGAGTATATCTAAGAGAAATAGTTTTGAAATGGAGTAAGTATATAATAAATACTGTAAGTATTTGGTATTTTTGATTATGTCAGTCAAAAAAAGGAAATCGACGGAAACAATTTACAAGTAAGTAATTGATTTATTTTTTTTGAAAAGGCTCTTTATTTTGTGGATATAACACTCCTAAAAATACGCATGTAAGTATTTACATTTTTTTTAAATTTCACATATTGTTTCACTTTTATTTTAGCACAGATTTTAGTGTCCATAGATGAATTTAAAAATCAAATCAGAAACATTTATTTAATTTTTTTTTAAATACCACAGATTTCCGTGCATTCAGATACATGCAAAATGCAACTGGAGTCGTTTATTTTATAAATTATTACTTCAAAAGTTTTAGATATTGTATCATTTCTATTTAAGTACAGACTTCAGTAGTCTCAGATTATAAACCTCAAATGGAAACCTCAAATCGTTCATTTTACAAAGTTTTATTTCAACCATTTTTACATATTGTATCTTTTTCGTTTTAGCACAGATTTCAATGCTCTTAGATAAAGTTAAACCTCAACTGGAATCGTTTCAAGAGATTTTCACTTTGTCCCGTGTAAAAATAACTGCACCTCAGTTGCGATCTAAAGAACGACTTCAGTTTGGATTAATTGCACTTATTCTTCCAACTACATAATGAAAGTGGCTGACATGTTTGGCACAGTCTATAGGTCGTTACGGCAAAGCATACGAATGGACAAAATTCAATAACGATGTACTTTTTTTCAAAAGTACTGAAAGTCCCATTAAGGGGGGTGTTCTACTAAATAAAGGAAAGAAAGGTTTGCTAAACAACTTTTCGTGACCAAGAACTTAATGATGTGACGATGTGTTGAAGTTTAAACACTTTCTGCCGAATGAACGAAACGCTTGCTTGTTTATCAGATTTTTTTTTAAAGGATTATGTTTCAGGCTAGTGGTGCATAGGATAAAGCTTGAAATATAGAAAGAAAATGCATTTTTAAAATTGCTGAAATCGATTTGATTAACAGTATTGACATGAATTTGGATTAATTGTTCATATT
Source organism: Maratus michaelseni (assembly GCA_963931845.1). Taxonomy (NCBI): domain Eukaryota; kingdom Metazoa; phylum Arthropoda; class Arachnida; order Araneae; family Salticidae; genus Maratus; species Maratus michaelseni. The sequence continues at coordinate 123,649,122 of OZ007599.1, read as the reverse complement.
TTCACAACTAAATAATGAAAATAGTTGACATGTTTGGCAAAGTCTATAGGTCGTTACGGTAAAGCATACGGATGGAGAAAAATAAAATAGCGATGTTTTTTTTCTTTCAGAAGTACGGAATGTGCCATTAGAGTGGTGTTCTACTAACTTTAATCCTTTCCGGCACAGACAAAGTCTGTTCGTAAAATGAGAAATTGCTGACTGACACCGGAATTTACAAACGACTTTTTTAGAAAATATGAACTCCATATTTTAAGCTTTCATTATACAAACAAAATTTTATTACAATATTCTTGGTGTCGAATGCAAGTTTGGAATTAAAATTAGGTGTGCCCGGAGTGGGACCACTGTGCCGGAAAGGGTTAAAAAGATGAAATATTGGCTAAATAGATTTTCGTGACCTCCTAATTTTCTCTATATTTTCTACCACTATTTGAAATCAAAAATCTTCGTGGTACATGCCTTTAACATCTACAATAGTGGTCTACAATAAAGATTATCGTTTTAAAATAGTGGTAGCAAAGTGAGAAAATTTTGGGAACACTGCGAGCTCAGTATCAAATTTTTCGATGATTTTCTGTTACCAGTGAAGTACAGGCTGTTACGATAAAGCTGGAATTTAAAAAAATAAAGCTGTATGCTTAAAATTATTGAAATTAAAATAAAGGAACCACTGACCTTACAAATGGACTCTTAAATTAATATCGATTTATTGTCTATTTTTAAGTATATATTAGCAGATTGTTAATATATATATATATATATATATATATATATATATGCGTATGTGTGTGTGTGTGTGTATTCTGAAAATTTCTTAGAAATGTTTAGTTTCTGATCATTTTATTAGAAAAACCTTTTTACACCATTAACAAGTCTCTGAAGTATGCCAGTGAACAAAATTTAATACCAGCGTATTCTTTAGGCGTACTAAAAATACCAAAGGATGTATTTCACTAACTAAATGAATGAATGACAGCTTTTCGTTACCAAGAAGTTAGTCAATTGACGAAGCTTTGAAATATAAAGATTTACTATTGAACAAACGTATCATGAGACTTTTTATCACATTTTAAAAGTTTTATTTTTCAGATTAGAGATATGTATGCTGTTATAACAAACCACAGGTATTAAGCAATCTACGAAAACATGAATATGTGTAACTACTGAAATAGCCATGGACGTTATACTTGCTTTATCTACAAAATGAGTGACGAATCGCTATCGCTTCGTGATCTATATTTTAAATTATCATCTATAAAATGAACAAATCTTCATTTTCTAATTAACCCCTTCAGGGGCAAAGTACTCTTGTAGCTAAAACATTGAAATGATTGATTGACACCAGAATTCACGAACGAATTTATTTTAAAAGTAAGTAAAAGCTTTTCCTCATGTACCTTATAAATTCAAAATTTGATTATAAAATTCTGGTGTCTTTGTGGCATTTTGGGATTAAAATTAAGTGATATATATAATATACCGGTGCCCTTCAAGGGGTTAAAAAAATTCTTGAATTAATTGTGATTAAACCAGACTCTTCTCTTATGTTTCATCAAATGAAACATATAAGTTTTACTCCCAATGAAGTTTATAAAATATTATATAACTTTTTTTAGTTCGTTGCACTTCTATACAGTACTTCTGGCAAATTAATTTTTCTCAACTATAATTTTCTGCTATAATTTCATACGTTTCAAATAAAGAGTTTTAAGCTAAACGGTGACATATTGATTGGAATTTTTTAACTGAAGGAAAAGAAAATTAAAAAATCTTGAGTAAATACTTTTTTAAGGCTTTTGATAGTTTAAGTATTTTCTAGAAGAAAAACTAAATAAAATATTTGATAGGAAAATCACCTATGGCAGCATATTAAACTAAAGCTTATTTTAAATTTATAATCGTTCGGTGTCAAAAACTTGCCATTACATAAACATTACAGAAAGGTAATGTTATATACTCAATAATCAGCAAAACTTTGAAAGTCATTTTTCAATTAATTTCATCTTTCAGTATTAAGTTCCAGTGAATGTGTTGTAACCCCTTGAATGGAATTATGACGAAATATCTCGTTTTGCCACTAAATAATATTTCTAAACAGAAAACGAGAGATCTGGCTTTTGACATATTCGGGACAGCAGAAAGAAAACGAGATATTTCGACAATGACAGTCACGGTGTTAAAAAATTAATTCATAATTTAACTATTTATCTTGCTATAATAAGACAGAATGTAATGCTGATATATATTTTTTAAATTATTGCATTTAAATTGCATAAATTATTGCATTGTGTGTAATGAAAATACATGTTAGGTTTAGGAGATGGTACAATAAAACAATCATTTAACATTTTAATTAATATAAAAATTACAAATTAATATAAATATATATATATTAACCCCGATCGATAGTCCAAATCCATCTAATATCTTGTTAAATTAGTGCAGCACAAACTTTTTGCCTGAAAGTAGTTTTCCATCACAATATCCGAAAGGTAATCTTCAACTTATGTAATAGCAAAGTTTTTGTCATTAAAGCCTACTATTACCATACGGTAACGGGATACTGCACTCCATTTTGTTTTTTATATACCAGTATATTTTAATAGAGATAATATTTTAATAGAGTCTCTTTATCTTATGACAGAAAATCCGTAATAAGATAAAACTAAAGTTGCTACTTTGAAAATTTGGTATCAAATGCAATTTTTACATTTTAAAAAGAAAAATAATTCCGGCTTTAATGGGCTAAAGTTTCATTTAAACTTATATGTTGCATTTTCTGAAACAATCAATTTAAATAATTAATTTAATTATTTATCTAGTCATAATAAGAATGAATCAATCCAAATGAATTCAAGAATGAATTCAAATTACTTTAATAGCTACATGAAAGTAACTGCATGTTCAGTACAGCAGGCGCTACGCTAAGTCAGTCAAAAAATACTAAAAACAATTGCGTGCCTCGAGGAAAGAATGCTCTTCAAACCCCTTTCTGCCGTTCGTAGCTCTACACCGTTACACTAAGAATTTGTGCCAAGATTTTTTTAAGGATTTCAGGGTGAAAAAACTAGGTTCTGAAACGCTCGCAATAATTGTAAAACAAACGGCATCGTAGTTTTTTCTTTGGCATTTTCATGTGCTATTTAGTTTATCTTAAGCAGCAGTTTTAAAACATGTAAAACATTTTTCTTTCAAGATTTTTGGTCGAATAAATAAGATGACGTCGTTAAAAGTATAATATTTATAAATATATAGCACATACTTTTATATCTTTAACTTAAATTTAAAAAAAAAATCATTGCTTAAAATAGATTAGGGAACTGAGTTAGGTTAACTAAAGTAGCAGTAGTATTATAATGCAAATAATATTATATTAAATAGTAAAAAAAAAAAAAAAAAAATCGGGATTTTATGGTCTAATGAAAAATAAAATGGCGCTATTAGAAATATAATATAATAAAGATAGTATGAGTTTTTAATCTTTTAACAAAAAAATATCATGAAAATTGATTGTTTAACATGTGGGTAAGGAATTGATTTAGTTTAACCTAAGCAGTGGTTTTAAAACATTATTTCCAATTCATTAAATAGATTTTTTTGAAATTCCCCAGTTTTAAATTTTAAAAATATTGACAAGTTTAAAATGAAAATTTCATCCGAGTCTAAGTTAATGAAAATCGTCGTTTTATGGATATGTCAACAAGACATTTTACATCACCTCGATAAGTTTACTAAATAGTGTTGTAACGTGATATTATATCTAATTTAATATTAAATAATTTCTTAAACATGATTTTTAATGGAAATATGTTTTTTCATGAATGTTTGATTTAGCGGAATGCAATATGGTTTTAGCAAAAAAATTAGATCCATAACAAAATTGTTTTTAATAATAATAAAATACTTTGGTATCCCAAACAGTTAAATTTCCCTTTAGTCTTTTCTAGCAGTTTATGAATCAAACACTTTCTTACGTCTTGAGTTACTTCAGTAAAACTTCCCATTTCACTGACACAGAATTACGTAAAGATTAAGTCATATCTCTAGACAAAAATACCCGTTTTCAGACACATTTTTAAATTTCTTTTACCCCACATAAATATTGTATTATAAGTAAGATATTTTTCGGGGTGTACAGTCCTGGAAAAAAACCGTACCACACTCTACTAACTCTGCCGCAAATTATCGTATATGAATGTAACTGATATCAAAGGATTAGTAATAAAGTCTACTAATTAATGCTGTACTTAAATTTTGCTTAAGGGGGTCATCTACTAATACAAATTTTACCACACAAAAAAGTTTTCAAAACTAAAACGTAATTTTGACATCATATTTGAATTCTTCAGTAAATCTTACCCTCGGATATTACTAACCGGGAAGTTATTCGGTAAAGATGTTTAGGACTTATTCTAACAACTATTTTCTAATAGTACTCCTCCCGTTATTATATCGTCCGACCAACGATCCGGTTGTTGCATCTATTTCCGAATAGTAATCTTAACCCTATTTAATCAAAAATAAAAATGCGAAAATTACTGTTTTGAATTTTTGCTAACAAACAGCTATCAAGGTGGACACCCCTGATTTAGCTTCAGATAATTCAATTTTGTAAACAATATTGTACACTTATAAAATATTTGTCTGAAGTATGAATACGAACCTTTTCAAGGTAGTTTAGAAAACTGTAATGAGCCATATAAATCAGTTTAAAACATTATAAATAATTTTAAAATATAAAGCTTTCAATTTTCTATAAAAAAATCATTAATTTCTCAAAAATTAATTATATTAAATGTAAACCGCTTTTAATTACTTTGGATTCTGTAAACATTAAGAAGTATGGAAATTTTAAAGGTCATAGAATTAAAAACAATTAATGTATACCAATGAAATAATAATAATAAAAAAAAAAACAGCATTTTGAGAAAATTCTAAAATACTAAATACTTCCATATGCAACCTTGACTAAAAATATTGAGCAGCCATATATTTTATTATAGTATCTTTAAATGAATACAAAGGCACAGCTGCCAACCACCCGGATTGTTCACCAGTATAGTGAAATAATAATCTTTATCTTATTTTATTCTTGTTTCTTCATTAAATAAACTAAACATTTCTTTTCGAAAACTGTGGTACTGAAAAATCCGGAATGTTAGGCAGTACCGAAAATCTTGAAATGCATAATATTTTGAATTTCACTTTTAATTTATTTCAGTTTCTAAAACAAAATAGCAGCAAAGGAACAACTCAACTTCTAATTAAACCATTTGCATTAAAAAACGAGACTTAAAAAATACTTAACTCCAATGCTTTTTCTGGAAATTTCGATGCTCTGTTACTTAAGTAAATAGATAGACATGAAAATTAGAATAAAATGCCAAAAATTCTAAAAAATGTCAAAAATGCCAGAGCAAAAAATGCCAAAAATTGCAAAATATAAAGCCTTCCGCAACGAAAATAACGATGACTGTTTTTATGTTAAAAAAATAATTTAAAAATATATCTTTTAATTTTTATGTAATTTTCTATTATTTTAATTTTTAACATAAATATAGCGGATCAGAACATTTAAGCTAAATTGACGGAGAATAAACGAAATAGATATATGTATAATTTTATTATAATGATTAAACTAGAGGATCAACCTAAGTAGGAATGAAAAAGAAGAAAAACCTAACACAACAGATCTTATAATCACATAACTCGTAAAAAATGATCAGTTCAGGGTGATCACTACTAGCAAAAAAGAGCTCAAAGAAATCGGTTTACAAGGGAAGAAAAAATACTTTCTGACTTTACTAGAAATCGATAAAGCAGATTCTTTCCCATATCATATCTGAAAAGATCACTGTGCACGCAAGGCTCCATGTTGAATATTATCCAGTGTGACACCTGCCTCTTAGAAAAAGGTATACAGCCAAAGATGTACATCATTGATCCATTCAACAATCCAAAAACTGATATTGATCCCCAAAAAGCACTTTTCTTATACTGAAAGCTGATTGCACCTGGTGAAAGAGAAGAAGAATCTGTTGATATTATTTTGAAAGAAAGAAAATATCGCAATACTTCGTTTTATTAAGGACTAACGGAGCTTCGCCCGCTTCGCTGGTTGGTTTTTCGGAAAAGAAGCTCAAATTAAATGAACCTGCGGTTGGAGACCCCACTGCCATCGGCAGCGTGCACAAGCTCCAGTCTCGAATTAAACAAAGCTTGTATTATTGTGTTTTTATTTTGTCCAGATTAAATTAAAATTTTCACAATCGTCGTTCACGTTTCTATAAGAACCGATTCGTCATTCTTCCAACTTGAATTTAAGCACTGCAGTAGCCAAATTTACCGAAGAATTGTCAAAAAATGTCAAAAAATTGCCGCGAGAGGCGAAAAAACGTTAATAATCGCAAAAGATAATCGGGAATAATTGAAAAATCTGAGAGAGAAAATTGTATTATAGTCGGTTATAATATTGGTACCGAATACATTTTACGAATGAATAAAAATTGCCGCAAAACTCGAAAAAAATGTTAAAAACCGCTTAAAACATTCGCGGAAAATTTTGTGATTAAATTTGCCGAAAATTACTATTAAAATTTACTCGTATTCCGCAGACGTCAGTTTACGCAGATCTGATCTAGGTTGATCGGATCAGAACGGATCGGTTGAATCCTGTTCGGTTCGGAATTTTCTGAATCAGTTTTGGGACACTCTTTATTAGAGCCAAAGATAAGGCAAATAAATAGGGTTCAAGAAAAAGATGTATTGATGTATAATTCTCAGAGTCACAGTGGTTTTACATCTGTTGCTTTTCACTTTAGTTTTGCCTTAATTTTTTTTATCGTTTTCACTAATTCCATGACAAATGCGTTTTTACCTCTTTATCATTGTATAAAATCTTCACTTTAAAAAAGATTGAAAAGAAAAAAACAACAACAAATTTTCAGTTTCTAAGACTTAGTGTGCACAAATTTCGAAAAATAGCAAAACATGAGCATCATAAAAATCTGTAACTTATCCTATGATTCTTATTTATCACGGGGATAAAATTATAAAAAATAAACGTTTTATTTAATCTACAGAAAGAAGAACATTTTTAGAAGTTTTGGGTACTATTATATATATTTTTTCTTTTTGTCTGATTTCCTCGCTATAACATTAATTTATTTTTGCGTCTAATATGTTCATATTTTGTTTTATTCAAAATCCGTACAAGAGAATATTCCGATTCATTCATGCGATAATTTTGATATCCATTTACAGTTTTCAAACAGTTTGGATATTTTACAGTTTCGGATATATTCGATTAAACTTTTTTTTCGAAAGGAATTTTATTTAGCTAAAATGTTTTTTGATAGATTCATTTTACAGACAATTAAGAAAACAACATTTTAATACGAAACTAAAAGATTTCCCTTTTATTCAAAATTGAATTTAGATTTTTCAGATATTTTAGATTATAAATATAAGAGTTCGTAAAGAGTTTGCATGAGAAAAGCTTTTAACTCCATTAAATTTGAGGCTGAATCCTTCCTAGTTAGGACAATGAACTATTATTTGCACCAAAGATAAAAGTTATAAAAAATAAACGCTTTATTTAATCTGCAGAAAGAGGAAATTTTTTTGAAGGTTTGAGTACTATTAGATTTTTATTTCTTTTTGTCTGATTTCCTAGCTATAACATTATTATTCATCTTTTTTTTTGTTGTCCCGCATGTTTATATTCTGTTTTATTCAAAATACATTCTACAGAATAATCCGATTCATTCATGCGATAATTTTGATATCCATTTACAGCTTTCAAACAGTTTGGATATTTTTAAGTTTCGGATATATTCGATTCAATGTGTTTTCGAAAGGAATTTTATTTAGCTAAAATGCTTTTTGATTGATTCATTTTACAGAGAAACAAAAAACTATGTTTTAATACAAAATTAAAAGATTTTCCTTTTATTCAAAATTGCATTTAGAATTTTCAAATATTATAGATTATACATATAAGTAAAAGTAAAAAGTTTGCATAAGAAAATGCTTTTAATGCCATTAAATTTGCCATTAAATGCCATTAAATTTGAAGCTGAATCCGTCCTAATTAGGACAAACCATGTTACAAATTTTTTGCTCCAAAGATGGGTTAAATATATATATATACAAATAATTAATTCAAAATTTTATTTGGCATGTTTATTTAACTAAGGAATTAAGTTTTAAACACTATAATCCGTATTAGACTTTTTAATTTCTAAGACTATTTTTCGTTACATTAATGGCTGTATTTGTCTCGTATGTTACCGTCTCTGGAAATTTGTTTTTGCCTACCCCTTTACTAAGAAAAAAGAAAAATCTCAGCTATAAGATTGGGGCCCAGCAGGTCTGACAGGCGCGCTGCCAAGGATTAGTCAATGCTGCTTCGGAAATTGCTTACCGTTTTACTTGTTTTGAGGTTAATAAATGAGATTTTTTGAATCGGATTTCGAATACTCTTTCTTTGTACAGTCTAATGAAGTTCACTAATCACTTTCCGAGCGTAAGAAACGAGTTAATTAGGTGCTAATGACGATTTTAAAACAGACGCTTGTAAGAAGCACAGTGCTTAAACCCAGCGTTGCCAGTACGCTAATATATATATTTTTTTAATTCAGATTGTTTGATTCTCATTCTTAAAAAAATAGTATAATTCGCCTTATTCTCGCATTAGTTAATCTGTCAATATATAAGGCGATCATTTATACTTCAATAAAGTAGTAGCAATCAAGCAATCTGAATATTTAACAAGAACGAAAAATCATGCGTCAAGCAAAGATTATGTAACACTTTCCAACACTTCCAAAATAATTTTGCAAATCTTTACCATAAGGTGTAAGATGATATATAACTAAACAATTTTGAAAACGCATAGCATACAATTTCAGGAATTACCAACAATATTCGGAAAAATATCCAAGCTCTTTTGTGCAGCCCTGTATCTAATCTACAGATTTGTATGTATACTAAATAGAATGCTAAATTTTAGTTCAGTTAGGAAACGCGTAGCACAGTTTAAAATTCCCCTTCTGCAATTTCCAACAATAAATGGAAATGTACTCGAGAACATTTGTGCTTCCTTGTATACAATCTATACAATTTGTACACACCAAGTAATAGACAAAAAATGAGAAAAATTTAAAAACGCGTTCAGCAACTGAAAAAGCATTCCCAGCAATTATTATTAATAAGCAGTATTTTAACCGAATTCTTTTGTGTGTCCCTGTAAATGAACGACGAAAGCTATACACACACTATTCTATAGTAAGCCTCTTGTAATACACGTTAGTGATATATATAAATTTCGATATGTTTGAAATATTGAAACATTATTAAAATAAACTGCAAACGACTTTTCTTCATAGACCGTAACGTAACAGAATTCTTTCAGTATCCCTGTAAAGGAACTATAAGTTCTATGCACACCATATTCTATAATTAGTCTTTTGTAGTGCTCCTCAGTGATATATACCAATTTCAATACGTTTGAAATTGTCTACCATCATTAAAATAAACCGTAAATGATTTTTCCCCATAGACCGCAAGGCAACGGGATTCTTTTGAGTGTCACTCTAAAAAAAAACTATAAGTACTACACACTTCATTTTCAATACGAACATGCCACAGTAAGCCTTAATAACATGTATCAATTGCATGACGATCCGAGCACATTTACGCGAGTTAGAGCACGGAAAGACAGACGGCAGACAGACAGACAGACAGACAAACCGAATTCCTAAACACTTTTCAAGTATATTGGAAACTGTTAAAAAGTAGCCAACTGGCAACACTGCCCAAACCCGACAGTTAAGAGTTACGCCTGACGGAGGGTTAACAATTATTATCTCGAGATTTGTAGATTGAGAGCGTATAGTTCTACCATAATTTTTAACAGTCTTTTGCTTTATTGTGTCGCAGAAAAACGTTACAAATTCTAGGATTAAACGAGGTGATTACAAATTCTTTGGTTAAAATATTAAATTGAAATTTTCTGATCTGAAATCTGGCCAGACTTCTTGGCAATACCAACCAGTGTACAGGGTTTGTACGGTTTTATCATATTTTTTTAATAGAATTTTTCTTTTTAATATTTAAATAGCAGAAATTGCAGACGCCTCGTTTAATTGCAGGATTTGTAATACTTTTCTGCATTTAAATAAGACGAAAAATTCTATTAAAAAATTGTGGTAAAAGGGTACGGACCCTGGTGTACGCACTTTGTTTTATTAATAGCCTGCATATTCTTCCGATAAATAAAAACTGCAATTAATAGACTTAAAAGAGATTTATTAAATTTTTTTATGAAGGACATGTGAATAGGTGCAAAGAACAGTTCAATAATACAATTATATTTGTAAAAAATTATTTGTATAACTGTTTGCATATCCAAACGACATTTTATTTCTCAGACGCTGTCATAATATAATGTTCGACATTAAAGATAAGTCTAAGGAATTAATAGGCGTCGTAAGTAAAATCTCACGTGCTCAAAGCATCGTAAAATAAAGATATGAAAACTTTACGATGCTTCTAAAAGCTTTAAGTTTTGAAATTTCTTTTTAAATAAATTTGGATTTCTAGAGTTCTGAAAAATTTCTGAAAACGCCTGATAATCGGACCTAAAGATTAATCTGTAAAATAAAATTATTTAATTAATTCTTAAGAAAAATTGTGCAATACAAACAATTATTTAAAATAACTCGTATTGAAAAAAAAATAAGAAACACTTTTGAAATTAGAAGTATTTTTATTTTTACTCTTTTAAGCTCAAACAAAATACACACCTTTTCTATTTTTCTCTATTTTTTTTTACCATGCTATTATAAGCTAGCTTAATAATAATAATAATAAAACATTGGAAATAAAAAAATAATTCTGTCTAGATTCAAATATAACATTGATCATTTAACACTTTTTCATCCGCTTACGAGTTAACTCGTGTTTTCATGCTTAAACGTTGTTGACACGTATTTGCACTTGCATTAATTATTTACATTTTTTAAAAATCAAGGAAATATTGGATATTATAAAAAATTTCTGTATCGTTTTCACCCGTGTCTACTTTATTAGACACAAAGAAAGAAAAAAACTTTTTATGGTAATTTTAGGTTCTTAGCACAATTTTATCATGATAAAAGTTTCAACCATGTCAGATCATGATAAGAATTATTTTTCAATGCAAATGCAGATTTTTTATACAGATGCTTTATTTGATGCTAACGTATAGGATTAAATAAGATGCAAATATTTATACTTGAAGTAGGGAGATAATGGATAACTACTGATCCAATTGAACGCAGCACAAAATTCCATACTTCTTTTAGTACTCATAAAAGATCTCATTGCATTGATTCATCTTTGAAATTTTCAGATAACTAAAAAAGTTAAAAAAATATATTCATTGATGTAAAAAAAATTCTTCCACTATAACGTGTTCAGTATGCTCTTAAAAAAGGACGCGTAGCGAAACGAGACACTACTTTTGTGCAATTCTTTAATGTACCAATTTCACTTAGCTGATTGCTGTACAGTTTATCATACCAAAAGCATTACTAAATGCTATATAGATAACATCTACAAAGTTTCATTTAAGTTCCCTATGTACAAATAAAATATGTTGAAGTTTATTAACATTATCCCTTTCTCATACTCAGTTACGAAATAACAACCGGTGACATGAGATAGATCCTCGGCAGAATTGCAGATTAAGAATGCGTTAACATATTAACTCCCATATTTTATCCATTTCGATGGCCAAATTATATTAGTATACACTAAATACACACTGCTGCTAACGATATTATATATTACAGATAAATATAAAATGATGATAATATTAAGCCGTTAAACTTACACGATATTAAAAATACAACTGTGGCACGATTCATTATATTAATTCTGACACAATTATTCAAATTGGTAAAGAAATCATATGAGATGTAACTTTCCCAACTGGGCGAAAAATTATCAGTAAGGTTAACTGGGTGAATTAGTTCCACAATATTCGTCCGGGATTGCTCAGTTGGTAGGGCATTGGCAGCTTCAGCCAATAGATCCCTGGTTCGAATCCTTGCACGAGGTTTTTCTCCCAGATGGGAAACTTGCATCTCACATGCATTGCTGCAAACTTTTACGCTTTTTTTCTACCACTAAAATTTGATAGTAAATTTTATCGTATTAAATCGACAAAATCGTGTGATTACATAAAGAAAAAATTTCTATTAAATTTTAGCGGTAACAAAAAAGCGTAAAAGTTGGCAGCTATTCACATGGTTCATTATATCATATAACGATCGGTATATGGTTCTACAGTAATAGGTTAAAAACTCTTCCATAAACCATTAAGAGACTTTAAAAAATAAACGTTTTTAAACAGTGAAGTACAGTTTGTAAAAATTCGGTGTAACGTAATAGTTAATAACGATTATTGGAACCTTTTCTTAATTTTCAGAACCTTTTAAGAGAAGAACCAATCGGAAAACTCAGAAAGCAATAAATATCCGAAATTAACAGAAATGTCTTCTCTGAAATTTGTGGGCAACAGATGGGCCGTTCTATTTCAGAAACGTTTCTGTAAACCTGGGAGCCTATTGTTTTCAAAGATTTATGATTGGCCTTTCTCCAAATGGATTCTGAACATACCGGACAAATTTCTAGAAACTTGGTTAATGAGGAGGTTACGTGGAAATCGTTTCTGCTCTACTAAAACAGTTTTAGTGAAATTTTGTGTAGTGAAACTAATTAACAAATTAGAATTTAAATAAAATTTAGAAATTAGAATTTTATACTTAATGGTAACATGTGTCACACTTTGTTGAATGATATAGTTACATTTCACTAGAAATTTTTATCAATCTTAAAATTAGTGATTGTATTTCTTATTTTTATTAAGAGTGTATTACATAAGTTTTCTTTTTAATCCACGTAAAAGTTTAATTAAAATTTAAAATACACTAATTAACAAGATTGGGTTTTAAGCCAATAAAAATATATATATTACTTTTCCCGAAAAAGTGAATATCAGGACTTAAAACCACATTTAAATATTTCAATAGTGTTCCATTATCATTAACCATTATTCTATAATCACACTGAGAAAAATGACATTTTCAAATCTGAGTAAATCGATGCTTTCATTTTGTTATGAAACTTTTTGTTTCAAATATGCCGATCCAATGCTTTCAATTCTGAAACACCAGAAATACTCAGAATATTGAAACAGGGACATACTCAAAACTGAGCACATAGAAGTCCGTTCATACTCATTTTTGAAATATGGACATATTCAAAAATGATTAGAATCAGTTCAAACTTATTTTTGAAACATGGACATAACTCAAAAATGAGCACATAGAAGTCAGTTCATACTCATTTTTAAAACACAAATACTCAAATATGAGCACATGATGTTTTATTCTTAAGTGTGTGCATGTTTTCAGAAATGAGTATATACACGTTTCAAACTTGAGTAATTTTGATTCAGAGCTGTTTTGACTATGCGACATACTCAGATTTGAGTATTATTTGCTCAGTTTTGAAAATGTCCTTTTCATAGTGCATTATCGTATCTTCAGTAGCAGTTGAAATTTCCATTTTACAGTTAATAGCAGCCACCAACGTTTATGTTTCTTTTCCACCGCATTTTTTTTTAAACAGATTTTTTTTTTTTTTTGTAAAAATTGTGGTAGGAGAAAAGAGTAAAATTTGTCAGCTATGTAATAGTAACACGCGTCACACTTTATTAAATAATACAGTCACATTTCACCAGATACTTCTTTCATCAATATTAAATTTTGTGATTATTTTCCTTCCGTTTTTTTTGCAGAGTATTTCGGAAGTTTATAGCAGTAAAACTCCATGTGATAGTTAAATTATTTTTTTAAATACACTAAATAACAAGATTGTGTTCTAATCCAATGAAAAAAAATGCTAATGTTTTTATAATAAACATCATGATTAAAAAAAAAAAAAAAAACAATATTTTTCCTTCTAAATCGACCGTTATTAATGAATAATTATCGTGATTTCAGTTACAAGAATAAATTATCATTTTATACGTATTAATACACTTAATAGTAATATGTATCACACTTTGTTAAGTGATACAGTCTCATTTCACCAAATAATTTTTTGTTATTAATTTTACATTTAGTGATTATATTTCTGTTCTTTTTTAGCACAGTTTTTCTTTTTCATATCGTAAGCCTTGTACATTTTCTTTCAAATGGAATAAACCAGAAAATTTATTAAATAAATTAAGTTAATTAACAACCACAAAGAAACGAGAAACATTTCAACTAATATGTTTTCTGCTTCAAATTATGATTATGTTATTTGAAAAAAGAAAAAAAAAGCGGAAGATTGGCAGTTATTTTCATGTAACAGTTAAACTAAGTGTTAAAAATGCACTAATTAACAAGATTGTGTTCCAATCCAATGAAAAATATTTTAGAGTTACTTAAGAAACAACTTCCTGTTTAAAGAATGCATTTAAAAAAAACTCAATATCGTTCATTTTAAATGAATCATTATTAATAAGTAAGCATTATGGTATTAATCATGCTTGTGATCCTAACAATATACACCGTCTTTTCATTACATCTCTGTTCATTGGATACCTTATTTTTAGATATTTAATGCCTAAAAACATTGTTACTATCCCTTACAGCGTTATTCATTCTTTCTAAATATTTCTATTCCACGTATTCTTCTGCGGTATTTAACTGTGTTCTAAATATAAAACACACAGGAAAAGTAAAAAGCCTCCCTATACCGTTTCTCTTACCGACTCTTTTCACCGTTTGTTGAATCTCGTTAAAATATTCTTTAACAATTCTCTAGGGTATAATGCCTTTTATCTAGGAAAGCATGGTGGAATGTTAAGAACATAATCTTACCGAAATTGATAGTTCAAAGTGATATTAAAATAAGTTGAAAATAAAAAAGTGTACCATTTTGTACGACTTTTAACTGAATGATAAAAGAGATATTGCGTATTAATAATAAAAATATAAATAAATGCAGTGAATGAAAACCCTGTTGCTGTTTAAACCTTTCATAAAATATTAATGCAAAGGTCTTTAATATATGCACACTAAGGATTTGAAAGTTGTTTTTAAGAAGATAACATGTTTCTTAAAAGTAGCTGAATTATAATATAAATATGAGTTATAAAAACAATATTTAAAACAAAATTTTCTCATATTTGCATTAATTTTTTATCTTAAACCTTTTATAATATATTTTTCCAATGTACAGTTAGAGGAGATTAGTAAATTAATCATCTTATTAACACTTAGCTAACGAATGCGCCCACTTGTGCTCTTTTCAATTGGATACCAGTATTTTTGCACAGAAAATTTCACCTTATCTAATCTTAAAATTTCAGCAATTAAATAATACAAAGAAAGATTGTTAAAAAAAAAAAGTTGTGCAAAAACTATAATAATTAGGAACAACACATTTGGAAAATAAAAATTGGTTGTCGCAAATATGGCTGCATTCGTTAGCTAAGGGTTAATAATAGATAGAATGCAGTAAAGTAAAGTATTGTGTCTGTTAAAATGTTATATAAAATTCAGTGCAAATCTCTATTTCACTATAAATTTGTGTCTCAAAGCCTTTTAAAGCTGTTTTATCGACAGAGTAGGTTAAGAAATAGATCGTAACAAAGATCAGTAACAAAAAATTATTTTTGTGTAAATATTATATAAAATATTAGTGAAAAGTGGTTTAGCAGATCTGTAAAAAGAGTTTTAAAATTGTTTTTTAAGAAAATACATTCTAAAATGTTTTCTTCTGAAATTTCATGCAAATATATGTAACAAACATTAATATTAAAAAAGTTATTCAAATACGCATTATATTTTTATCATAAAAAAATAAAAAAAACTGTCTTACCGACGTGTAGATGAAACAGGTAAAGAAGTAGATCGTTTTATTTGTAAAACAAATGGAATTCAGTTAATCAAAACTTTAAAGCTGTTAAAAAAAAACCTTACATAAACTGATAGGGCATAGTGGATTTGCAGTAAGAATTTCAAGGTTGTTATAAGAAGACATATTTTTCAAATGTTACTTCTAATGTAAATATATGTCAAAAAATCAATATTTAAAACAATTTTTTCTCAAATTCACTATAAATTCATATCTTTAAGCAATTTAAACTGTTTAACAGGCAGAGTAGATTAAAAAATAGATCGTTTTATTAATGAAAGATGGAAAGAAGTAATAAAAAATTGTTTTGCTTTAAATGTTAGATAAAATATTAGTGAAAAGCGGTTTAGTAGATCTGTAATGAAAGTTTTAAAGGTTTTTTTTTTTTCAAAAATAACATTTTTTTATAATAATTCTGAAGTATAATCTAAATACAGGGTGCGCACATTGTTGCCACAATTTTTAATAGAATTTTCGTTTTATTTAACTGCAGAAAAATAGGACGAATTCTGCTAATAAACAAAGTGACTGCGAATTCTACGATTTAAATATTAAATATTAAATTTATTATCATAAATAGCGCTGGGAGACTTTTTGGAAATTCCAACAAGTATAGGCACCTTGAAATATATGTCACAAAAATCAATATTTAAAACAAATTTTCTTAAATACACATTAAATGTTTCGTCTAAATGACATTTAAAAACTTTTACTGTTAAGCTGTTTAATAAATGTGCACTAAAAATTACAAAGTTTTTATGAATTCTACGATTTAAATATTAAATATTAAATTTACTATCATAAATAGCGCTGGGAGACTTTTTGGAAATTCCAAGAAATGTTCGCACCTTGAAATATATGTCACAAAAATCAATATTTAAAACATTTTTTTTTTTTAAATACACATTAAATGTTTCATCTAAAACGCATTAAAAAACTTTTACTGCAAAGCTGTTTAATAAATATGCACTAAAAATTACAAAGTTGTTATGGAAACGTTAATTTTTTTTAAATTATGTTTTTTTTAAATAAAATGTAAAGAAATGTCACAAAATCAAATTACGAATTCTATGATTTAAATATTAAATAGTAAATTTATTATCATAAATAGCTCTGGAAGAAGTGTACAAATCTTGAGATATATGTCACAAAAATCAATATTTAAAATAAATTTTCTTAAATACACATTAAATGTTTCCTCTAAACTGCATTTAAAAACTTTTACTGCAAAGCTGTTTAATAAATGTGCACTAAAAATTACAAAATTGTTTTGGAAAAGTTAATTTTTTATAATGATATTTTTTGAAATATAATGTAAATATATGTCACAAAAACCAATATTTAAAACAATTTTTTTCAGATTCATATTATTTTATAATCTTAAAGGTTTGCAAAAACTATTTTACCAATCAGTACGGGGGACTTCGAAATTCTTTTTAAAGATATCATTTGCTTTTGTTGCAATTGATGCATAATGTAAATATGAATCATAAAAATTAATATTTATAAGAAAATTTTCTGACACTAAACATCTATCTTTGTTGCGGTTAAATTCAACTATTTATTGTTTCTTTTGAAATTTCAATAACAATAATTCAATTTAAACAGTTTTATTAAGGAAATAAACAAATACACGTTACTTTCAACTTTATAATATATGTTTGCGTACACGTACCAAACTTGAACCTGCAATAGTGGAAACAATCAGAATATTTTCCTCTCTTTAAACATTGCTAAGAATAAAATTAACAATTTATTTTAAAAAATCTTATGCTTACTTTTAAAATTTTTTGTTGCTGTATTAATTAATATATCCTTTTCCAGCATGTTTAATCTTAGTAAACATTTTCTCAGGCTTACCTATTCATCTCTTTCAAATATCGCTTATCCATGCATTTTTCTTCACTTTATAAGTTTATTTTACATGTACCGTGCATAGAAATAAGGAAAAAAAAACATTATTTGCTGTCTTTTCACCTCTTTTTATCTTGTCTCACATTGCTTTTAATTTCCCTTTAGGGTATAAAATCTGTTGTCGAAGTAAGCTATTAAATTTTACGAAAAAAAATATCGTTAAAAAATGCGAGTTAACATTTTCCATAGAAAAGATTCAAAATGCTTTTGTATTAACAGTTTGTTAATTTTTATATCAAGTAGTTAGGATTCCTAACACAATGCGAAAATTATTTAATTATATTAGAGGGACTTTATGCACTTAAAATATTAACTAATTATTTTGGTACATAACAATATACTGAAAACAATTAATTTGTATTTGTATAGTGATTAAATAATTATTTAATAATGTTAGAGGACATATATGTATTTCAAACATTAACTAAATATTTTGGTACACAACAGTATACTGAAAGCAATTACTTTGTATTTGTATAGTGATTAAATAATTATTTAATAATATTACAGGAAATTTATTCACTTAAAACATTACCTAAATATTTTGGTACACAACAGTATACTGAAAACAATTACTTTGTATTTGTATAGTGCTTAAATAATTATTTAATAATGTTAGATGACATATATGTATTTCAAACATTAACTAAATATTTTGGTACACAACAGTATACTGAAAGTAATTAATTTGTATTTATATAATGATTAAATAATTATTTAATAATATTAGAAGAAATTTATGCACTTAAAACATTAACTAAATATTTTAGTACATAACAATATACTGAAAACAATTACTTTGTATTTGTATAGTGATTAAATAATTATTTAATAATATTAGAGGAAATCTATGCACTTAAACCATTAACTAAATATTTTGGTTCACAACAATATATTAAAGGTACATAAACGATTACATAGTATTTGTATAGTGATTAACTGTATTGAACGATTTAACGGAGTTTTTTCGCATGGTTAAAATAATGTTGTATACTTAAAACATTAAATAAATATTTTAATATATAACAATAAAATAAAAAAAGGGTAGTTTTGGTGTTTTCGAAAAGCTAATCAATTTCAGGCTGGGCGGTCAACCTGTTAAGAATATTTATATCCAAAGAAAGTGTATGTTCTGAAAAAAAAATAAATATATATATATATATAAGAATTTTTATTTCAAGTAATCAAGAAACGTCTGTCATTATAAAGCAAAAAACACTATTCAGAATTTCTGGTATGAATCCGAAATTTCTGAAAAAAGAATTTCCTGAAATTCGTGCTAATGATGCAAATGGGTTAATCTTTAAATAAAAAACTGAAAATTAAAAAAATGAATTTCGCGAAACGAACAGATATATATATATATATATATATATAGATGCTTGTTTTCACGTCATTAAAATTAAAGTAGAATAATTAAATAACTGAAAAAAATCCTGTAAAACTGGAGGACAAAAAATTAGGAAAACAAAAATGCATCGTTTATTTTACGACAAATCCTGTTCATTTTGCAAAATTCCTTTTTTAAAATCTCAGTATTTTATTTAAAGATTAACCCATTTGCATCATTAGCACGCATTTCAGGAATTTTTTTTTCAGAAATTTCGGATTCATACCAGAAATTCTGAATAGTATTTTTTGCTTTATAATGACAGACGTTTCTTGGTTACTTAAAATGAAAAATCTTTCTTCGGAATTTCCTGTGTGGATTCGGAATTTCTGAATAAAAAATAAATTCTGAAAAGTACGCATATATTCGCTAATGATACAAATACGTTAAACAACAGAACTTTTCTTCGATTTAACACTTTTTTCTTAGAAAAGAATCAAAAGGATTTTGTATTAATACTTTGTAATTCTTTATTTGAAGTAGTTAGGATTTCTAACATAATGAGAAAGTTATTTAATAATAAAGCACGTGAAATGAATAAGGAGAAAAAATTTGCAAAATTCCTAAAAACCTGTTTATAAGTTTGAAGCATTCTTTTATTTGCATTTATGCAAATATTGCCTTTAAAAATAATTTCTATCAACATAATATTTCTGACTACAATGGAACAAAAATGAGAACAAGTAAAACTGAAGCGCTCTCGAAATGCTCTCTGAACTTTTTCCAAAACATTACTAGCTTAAAAAAATCAATGGCCTTCTACAATTTCAAAAAGGAAGAAAAGGCTAGTTCAACAATTGACAAAATTCCTAAAAAACATAAAGTAGCAAGAAAAACCAAATATAGGAACCTACCGCAACGACAAAAACGTAGGTTGCCATTTAGATTCGCCCCACCAGTAGCTGAGAAGTTCTGCTCTCAAACCTGGTAGACGGGAGGTGCTGGGTTCAAACCCCTGTCGCGCTCGTCGACTTAACCGTACGAAATTTTCCGTGGTTTTCTTTGAACCTTGCCGTAAATACGGGTTAGGATCCCTTAGAAAGACCCCCCACGGAGGGCACTCCCTCTAGAACCTGTATCCGTCGTGTAGATAATCGGCCGTCATAAAATCAACCAACCAACCATTTAGATTCTTGAAAACTATTTGAAATTTTTTCAATTTGTAGATTTAGAAAAACTATTATAATATTAATTTTACTAAATTTCTTATTACAAGCAAAAATCAAAGTTTACAATGTAAATGGACTAAAAGTTAAGTAAATTAGATTATGCAAGTTAAGTGATTTTATTACAATTATAGTAGAATGCCTTTATAATAGAACGTCAAAATACGGGGAATAAAATTCCATTGGTCCACAAGATTTTCGATAAAAATCAAGAGAGCGTGCCATTATTGCCAATCTAATGTTTGTTTACTTTTCTAACTCATCTCTGCGGATTCGTACAGCGAGTATCGTCAAGTTCTGTATTGTAGGTTGCTATGATTTGGACAAAAACTTTTAATCCGAGCATATGCTCTGTAAGTAATGTTACGATGTATTATAATTAATTATTTCGATGTTTAAAAATAAACTGAAAACGATTAAGTGTGTTTAATGCAAAAGGAAGTATATATTTTGCAAATAAAACTTTTATCTTTCACTAGCTATTGAAACATGCCATTTCAACATGGTATAAATACATATCTGTACCTAAAATATTAAAATTCTGTTCGTTTTGTGATCTTTATTTCTTTGACACTCAAGTACTGCTTTCACGGTTAAACAGCAGAACTTTTTTTTTGTAAGATAAACTTATTTTAATGTCCTTTCAACTGATATTTTTTCAGTCAATTATACAGAACTTGTTTTGACAGTGTACGGCTACAGATGTATTTTTATCTCTACAAAATCGAGTTTTGAAAAAGAAATTATATATGGTGTACGTTCTTAACATTGATTAATAGCTAATTCCCAATCACTTAAATGTGTAGTTCCAATTGCAAAAATATGTCAAATGTTATTCCTGATTATATGAAAATCCATTATAATCAAATTAGTTTTTTTTTTTTTTTTTGAAATATTAGTTTTTATACGGCCCCTGGATTCAGTGTTAGATTATTAAAAGGAAAACCTTCTTCATGATCTAACAAGTAAAACAGTAAAAAGTCCGTTTTTGTACGACCAAAACTTATACCGTTATCATAGGCGAACTTTTATTGTTTTCTGGCATTAAATACACGTTTTTCTATTTTTAGTTCCAGGAAATACCGAAAACATATTTTTGTGACTAAGAATAATTAAAAAAAAAAATTTTCATTATTATTGGAAATTCAAAGAACATGATTTTTATGTTCAATCTATCATTAATCTATTACTTTTAAAAGCTCCTTAAACAGCAATAAAAATCTTTAAGAATCTGTCAATAATTTTTACATTTAAAGCAGATTAGTGCCACAAGAATTTTTAATTTTAGAATGAAAAAAGTATTATCAATATATTAACCTCATTAGAGGCTCATGAACATACTCAAGTCTGTTAAACGATAAGAGAAACTTCTTTTAAAGTAGAACACTTGTAATTTATAGCCGCCTTTCAATTTTCTTATCCCTTTGGTAGCTCCTTTGGTCAAATGCCAATAAAAGCAAAAAGTTTTTGAGTTAAAAACCTGAGGAATGTTCGCTGTTTTGTTCTGATGACTTAATCTGTTTACTGCTACTTCCGTACACACAGACATAGTTTTGAAGTTTGTTTCTTTGGCAATTACTCGTGTTTTCTGATAAATATTGTTTCTTTTTTTGTTCTCATGAAGAATGAAATATATCTATAAACCTTAAATTTGATTAGTATGTACATTTTTAATCAAATATTTAACCTTTCAGTGGACAATAATATATTTTTTACACGGGCAAGGACGTGATTTTAACATTATAAAGATACATATTTGAAAAGAAATTTTACCTATAAGTAATGAAAATTGAATCTTTTTTGGTATTATTTGTGAGAAGAATGTGTTAGAAAAATTACATGTGTTGTAGAGTTCGCAACAGTGCGCTCGTTGGAATGGTAAACGGAATTCTCATGTATTAAAGCATTTAAAGTCCTTGTACTGAACAGTTATACCACAGATGCCAAAATTTATGCTTTCTGTTATCACTAAAATTTAAAACAATTTTTTTCCTTATTTAATCGCTTATTTCGACTACTTACATAAGGCAAAATTTACTATTAAATTTTATTGGTAAGAGAAAGAGAAAATATTGATGGCTGATGGTTATATTTTCTTCATCGGCTTTAGAAAATCAAAAGTTTAACAACTGAAAAAGTACAACCTGTAGCATGCATATATGGGCAAGAATGATGTGAAAACTTTTCTAGCAAATGATGTCAAAAACAAAAGAAGACCTGTCGATATTATATTAAAAGTTTATACATTCAGATATTCCTCCACTGCTGGAGAAATATGAAAAGTCCATTGTCATAGTTAAGCACAATGCAGCTGCCTTTTGTGACCGGAATTCCTGAAGAATTAAACCTCGTCTCACTTTCATTTCGTCGATAAGATTGTGTAATAAATATAATTTTTGCATTTTAATATAAAATACAGACGTTGAGTTCTATTGAAACAATATATAAATTGTTATATAAACAATATATATAGTTAAACAATATATATATATTGTTTCCAATACCAATGCCACTTTTCAGTCGAGAATTCAGTCGAGAATCAGGTTTTTTTTCTAACAGCCTAAAAAGTAACAAACGTAAGCAGAAATAAAATAATATATTGAAAATTTCAACATAATTTCCAAATAAGAAAAAACTTATCGTTAATAAGGAATTAGAATTTCTATAAACCACCATAAAAATTATTGGTACGAAGCACAAAGAAATTTTCGACCTGAAAAAAAATACCGCAAAGTAATAAAAAGTATTTTTTAAAATTCTGTATCATTTCCAAATTACAAATGTAGCGTTAATAAATTATTAAAACTTTTATGAAACACCATAAAAATTAATGATAACTCCATATTCTATTACAGTCTATTTATTTATATTTTAAACAATTTCAGAAAATGTTATTTCTTACGGATCTTAATATTGCTTTCTTTCAGCTTTTTTATAATACTTTTAGTAAATGTGGAAGTAAGTCATATGAATATTCCATACATTAAATTTTTTTATAGATAATGTTAACTAAAAATCATTAAATCGAATTATTCAAACAAATCAAACATAAAAATATTTGTTCACCTTTCCGGATAGCAGACGATATCCCATTATTTACCTATATATTTTCCTCAAAAATCGGATACTTTAGTTCCCATGTTTAGTGAAACTTTGTTAAATTTTACAAATATATAATATCTTGGAAACTCATTGAAATTTAAAAACTCTGAGAGCTTACATGACATACATACGAATTATTGGTGTTAATTTTACCTCGCTGTGTTCCATATTCTAGGAGCAGTAGTTGTGAAATACAAACAGAGTATAAGATTTTAAAGTAATATATACTAGAACATACAATGTACAATGTTAGGAAATACATGGTCTTCTATTAATTAGATTTGGCCCTGTGTCATATGTGTCCCACTGCTTCAAATATGTGATTTTACTTCACGTCACTTTTGTCACAAAATATAAAATTTTTGGATATGTCTGAAAATTTGAAGTACTATCTTAAAAAATATTTTGACTTATCTTAAACTTATCATGTTGTACCAAATGGAATTTTTTTGGTAGAGATTTAACAATTCGTTCTATGGGTTAATTAACCTTTCACTTTTGAAAAGGTTTTTGTTATAATTTAATTTCCTTAAAATTTTAAATTTATAGAAATTTTTTTGAAAAATCATCTAGTTATTTGTATACCTAACACCTCAGAAATCCTACTTGTTAATTAACTTTTCTTTCTGGTATCCTAATTAAGTCTATAAAATTCTGAACTGGTTAATTTAATAAGAGCTTTAAACATAAAATAACAAAAAATTCCTTAACTATGCGATTTAAACGAAGATAATTTTTTTTAGGAAAACAGGGTTATAAAAATAAATTAAGCTAAAGGATAAAAGTAAATTATAATAAATTTTCCGGTTGTTTTGAAGAATTTTTTGCTAGCATTCTTAAAACCACAACTTTCTGTCTCCATTTTTTTCAACTCAAGATTGTTCAGCAATAATTATAACCTTTATTAATGTTACACAAAGAAAGCAGCTTTACATTATTAGTTCCAGAGAGCTTGAGGGCAATTTATTTGCTCATTAAGCAAATATTTCCTGAAATTACCGGCAAGTTTTGTGCACTTATCATTTATCCTAGGTATTTTACTACATATAAAATGATTAGCTAACTTATGTGTTTCATAAAAACCCAATGTATATCTGATGGTAGTAGAACTTAGTTTATGTTAACAAATGATTTAATTACAAGTTTTAATACCTCTTGAAAGAAATGTGCCAAAAAAATAAAATAAAGAACTTAGTCTTCTTTCATTTTGCTGGAGTTAGCAGAAGAGCTTGTCAAACAAAACCACGTCAGTATACTGGGGAACTCTTTGACTTTTATTCGCTTACATAGAAGGGGAAAAAAAGAATGTTTTATGGATAATAGGAAATTACTTTGCGTGTTTCAGTCTTTATGACATTGTCCCTATTAGCTTATGGTAAAATATATGTCGTGTAGTTGAATATGAAAAACAATATTTTTAATGTCATCAATATTTCGTAATAAAATTTTCACTAAGAAAAATATTTCTTAAGACATGGGTATTTTTATAAGAATTTCCTTGGTAGATATTACTGTGAATAAGTTCCAATTACAATGCATTTCCTGATGCAATTTGAAGACTTTTTGCTACGATTTTTGAAACATTATTTTATCTTTTCTCCCACCAAAAAAGAATTAATAATAATATAATATTTATTAATGCTACCTCCTAAAGGAAGCTTTACATTATTAGTTTCAGACACGTGAGGGCAATTTATTTGCTCATTAAGCAAATATTCCCTGAAATTACCTGCAAGTTTTGTGCACTTATCATTTATCCTAGGTGTTTTACTACATATAAAGTGATTAGCTAACTTATGTGTTTCATAAAAAACCAATGTATATCTGATGGTAGTAGAACTTAGTTTACGTTAACAAATGATTTAATTACAAGTTTTAATACCTCTTGAAAGAAATGTGCCAAAAAAATAAAATAAAGAACTTCGTCTTCTTTCATTTTGCTGGAGTTAGCAGAAGAGCTTGTCAAACAAAACCACGTCAGTATACTGGGGAACTCTTTGACTTTTATTCGCTTACATAGAAGGGAAAAAAGAATGTTTTATGGATAATAGGAAATTACTTTGCGTGTTTCAGTCTTTATGACATTGTCCCTATTAGCTTATGGTAAAATATATGTCGTGTAGTTGAATATGAAAAACAATATTTTTAATGTCATCAATATTTCGTAATAAAATTTTCACTAAGAAAAATATTTCTTAAGACATGGGTATTTTTATAAGAATTTCCTTGGTAGATATTACTGTGAATAAGTTCCAATTACAATGCATTTCCTGATGCAATTTGAAGACTTTTTGCTACGATTTTTGAAACATTATTTTATCTTTTCTCCCACCAAAAAAGAATTAATAATAATATAATATTTATTAATGCTACCTCCTAAAGGAAGCTTTACATTATTAGTTTCAGAACACGTGAGGGCAATTTATTTGATCATTAAGCAAATATATCCTGAAATTGCCGGCAAGTTTTGTGCACTTATAATTTATCCTAGGTATTTTACTACATATAAACGAACAGCTAACTTATGTGTGTCATAAAAAGCCAATATATATCTGATGGTAGTAGAACTTAGATTATGTTAACAAATGATTTAATTACAAGTTTTAATATCTCTTGAAAGAAATCGGCCAAAAAATTAAAATAAAGACCTTCGTCTTTAGTGTAAGATGAATCGTGTAAGATGAATTACATTGAATCCGTACATTGGATGATAGTTACTGATGCATAACGTGAGAAACCTATCTAGAAAACCCTTTAATGAAAGACTTTTAGAAGAGGGCGGAGCTTCTACCCTTTTAACCCATTAACCACCCAAACTATGTGGGCGGAGCAGTCAATATTTTTACTGAAATTCGCTTCCCACCAAAAATTCTGAAAGATAATATCGGTATCTTTAATAGCAAAGTTTTTGTCATTAAATAAAGTATTTTTTAACATATTAATATAGAGGTGCTGCGGCAGGGTTTTTTTAGTACACTTTTATTTCGAATGTTGCGTTAACGCAACACCAGCGGGTAATGGGTTAAAATCAAGATTTCATACAAAATTGCTGGCCAACAAAGTGTTAAGAGTCTACACTCCAGTCACGCAAAGGTACTCGCAAGCAAATATTAAACACATGGCAGCTTTCTTTTCAAATTTCTCGTTTGCATTTCAATATTTTAAATGATTTTTTTTTCATAGGGAAACTGAGGTCGATCTCTAACAGGGAACTTTTTTACTTTTTCGATTTTGGTTGCAGTTTTTTATGAGGATACTTTCACTTTCGAAACCGGTTCCGAAATAGAATGTTACTTAATAAAAAAAAAATATATCTGCAACCAAAATGAAAAAAGTAAAAAAAAAATGACCCGGTTAAAGATCGAACTCGGCTATCCTATGATAAAAAAAATAGAAAATAAAAACCAAGCGAGATTTTTTAAAAGAACGCTATCATTGATTTAACATCAACTCGCGAGTGTCTTCTCGTGGCTAGTTTATGTTCTTAACGTTAACGAATTACAAGTTTTAATATCTGGAGAAAAAAGGGCCAGATAATAATAATAATAATAATAATAATAATAATAATAATAATAATAAAAACTTAGCGTTCTTTAATTTTGCTGTAGTTAGTAGAAGAACATGCCAAACAAAACTCCGTCAAACTGGAAAACTCTTTGAATTTCTCTCTTAAATAGAGAGGAACAAGCTTGTTTTATGTATTGCTTTGCGTATGTCAGTCTTTATGATATTGTTCCCAATAGCTTATTGTAAAACATCTGGTGCAAATATTAATAAAAGAAAATGTTTCATAAGAGAAAATGTTTCATCAATATTTTATTGTAAATTTTTCTTGAAAAAATATTTCATAAGGCATCAATATTTTAAAAGATTTTCCCGCCAAAACGTACTGGATATAAAAGCAAATTGTAATCAATTTTAAGCAATATTGTTATTTGTTAGGAAGTAGTTCCAATTAATGCCATATTGGCGCAATATTGGTCACTAATATAACAAATACAATCAGCTCCAGTTGGGTATTAGGGTGTATTTGATGTAAATGTGTTCGTAAAAATCGGAATCGACTTTACAAAAACAAAAATAAAAGTTAATTCAACAAACTTGTAAAAATATCATTCAAAAAAATATTTCTAGGACATAAATATTTTATAAGCCTTTCTTAGCAAAATCTTACTATGTATAAATGTGAATTACCAATATATTAAACAATATTAGTGTGTGTGAAGTATTTCTGTGATGAATGAAATATTGTGGCTTAACTCTTCTCTAATATAACAAATGTCAGTTGAATATTAGGGTATATTTGATGAAAATATTTTGTTAAAAATCTCAAGCAACCTTGCAAAAACATAAATGTAAGTTAATTCAACGAACCTTTTCTTGAATTACAATTCTTCCGTTATTCTGTTTATGTGCCAAAAAAAAAAAAAAAAAAAAAAAAAAAAACGAGTTTGAAAAGAAATTCTTTTCTGTGTTATAAATAATCCTGTAATCTTTTCCCTCATATCCTAGCATGCTATCATAGATGTATATTGAACGCGAGCCTCACGTATTTTCTTCGGCCGTTACCTTTGCTTGATATAAGGATGTAACATCGAATATTGAAAAAAAATATATATATACGAAAACCTTGCATTAAAGAAATAAGGTTTTTGAGGTGTCGTGTTTGGGAACATTTAATAGCTTATATTTATAGCTTTTCTTCAAAATCGAAAAAAATATAATAATATAAATTTCTTTATGTATGCGGGAAGGTACAAAAACGAAATCTGTATAAAAGTTTGAAAGAACTTGAAATATTTTTCATATTATCCATTTCTTATTTAGAAATTGATAAATTCTGAAGAAAATGTAAAAACGTATCAAACTATTTACGTTACATCTCAAAATTAGGGAAAAATAATCCTGTATCTTTTCAATTTATTCTTTCGATGTTTTAAAATATGGCCAGTAACAAAAGCAACATCTGTGTTGAACATTAAAACATATTAAACCTCCGACTACCCAAAAAGCTTTGCAAAAATTACGAATGAGGTGCATTGAATCGAAATATAAATATGAAAGTATAACCAATGTGCTACTGATTTATAATAAGTATATTAATTAATATACTAAACATTCGATGTCACTCTCTATCCCTACAAAATGGATCATTACAGTTATTTTGCAGGTGAGGATTGAAGAATGTGTTAACTTTTGTTTACAATTTTGTACTAAGCTATTTCATTGCGAGTACGTAGTGCCTCTCAGGTATGTCGTTTGTTCCCAGTTCTTTAGACCCGCGTTCGTATCCAGTCAGCGGAAAATTAAAAAAAATTATGTTTTCAATATATTTAATTAAGTTATAAAAATATTTAAAACAGTAATAAAGATTAATATAATGTAAGTTTTTTTAACATGCTTTATAGTGATGCCCGTTTTAACGAATTTCATATGTTTTGAGATTACAATACACCGACTTAGCTGAATCCATTGATCTTTTTTGTTTTGTTTTCATGGGAGCAAAGCGCTCATACATAAGTTATAGTGATAGTGACTATAAAAACTTTCAGATTTTTAGATATTCCAATAAAACGAATTAATTGATTCCAGTGATGTTCTTTTTGCTTGTATGGGCACCCGTGAAACTACACCCGTGAAACTACACCCGTGAAAGTACACCCGTGAAATAGGCTCTGGAAATATGCACCTGAAGTCATACACGCGCTATAGTCATAGCGAATGTAGCAAATTTAATAAATTTCGAGATTAATTTTTCATATTGACGGGGTAAAAATATTTAACATTCAGGAAAATTGCATAATTAATCGATCAATTTTTAAAAAAGAAAATATTTAATTTAAAAATTTAACGTTTCTCTTCAATTTTCCTTTCTTTTTGATTAAAAAAAATCATTTCTTTAGAAGTTCTACATTTAAATAATAAAAAAATCATAATATTCGGAATTTTTTCAAAGCTTTGTCGAACACAAGGCAGTCGGATTGGAAATTATCAGCTCACGTAATAAAACACGCTCCTAACGCATGCGTCTGGCGTTCTCTAGCCCTTCTGTCCAGCCCCCTCCTGCAAAATAAATGGAATGATCCACTTAGTAGGGATAGAAAGTGACATTGAAAGCCTAGTAATTAATATAACATAATCCATAGAAAGTAGAAAGAAAAAATATATTGTAATAATATGCATCACTTATTTTTATTACCTTCATGTAGTACGAGTCATTTTTTTTTTTACAATATTTTGTTATTTTTATTATAAGATTTATTTCGGGTCCAATGATCTGTCTGGGTAAGCGAAAGTTTAATAATTTTTTCATATAATCTATTTCATATACAAAATATTGTTGTGGGTAGACATTCAAACAGGTGACGTGTTCGGAAACTTTAAAAGGTTAAATTTACAACTTTTTTTTCAAATAAAAAAATGAGGAAATACTATAAATTTTCTTATGTGTGGTTCAATATGAAACCGGAATCTATATGCAATTTCTAAAGAACCTGAAACATATTTCATATTATCCATTTCACATTCAGAAATGTTAGATCCGGATGAAAATGCAATAATTCATTTAACAAATTATTTATGTTACATTTCAAAAATAAAATAAATTAAAAATAATTCTTTGACTTTTCCATTTATTCTTTTGAACTTTGAATGACATTAATACACTCTTCTTATTATCCCTTGCAAAATGAAAATATTGTCGCGCGTGGATGTTCAATAGTTGTCGTGTATAGATATATTTAATAGGTTATATTTATAGTTTTCCTCCAAAATCGAAGAAATATAAATAATATACATGTCCTTATGTATTGTAGTGGCGCAGTGAAGGTGGGGTGGGTGATCGGGGTTAACCTCTTCTCCAGAGCTAAAAGAAGATAGAGTTATTACAAATTATATGATTTATTGGTTAATCATTTTAGCAACTTTTATGAATCAATGAAAACCAAAATCAGTAATAGTATTTTTACCTTAATTGTAACCGCCGCTTTATCGAATAAAATTCAGTTCAACAACCGTGATTCATTAAAACGGCGGTTATTGTATTTAAAAGTAAAGAAAGCCCAGAATGAATGCCTGGGAAAACTAGTCAATTGTTTCTTAAAATGACAGTGTTTGCATTATCCCTGGGGTATATGACTGATCATTTCCTGTAGCACTGTACAGTCGAGAGTCTTTTTGGCATCTATTTCTTTGCTCCTTTTCCCGAAATGAGACTAGCCCATCGAATTCCACGAAAGAAAGAACCCCAGAAAATCGCCTTTTTAGCTCCTGCAAACACCGAAAGTTCATAAAATACAAAGTATCATACGTTGGTAAATTTTGGATGTACAAAAAAGGAATTTTTGCTGATTTACTTCTTAAAGCAAGGAAAAAGTTGTTCTCTGTGAAAATGGAACCTCTCTATAACGTAATCTTGTCTTGAACCAAAAAATATATCATGGTCTCGACAGAAAAAAAACTTACAATTATACCTGCTAAGGCGGAAATTTGTTTAAAATTGATTATTTGCGGTTCCTAACGATTCCGTTTCACAGGCTTTACAGTTTAACTAAATAAATTATAAACCTTTATTACAGTTAGGTCCAGGGTAATTTTTTTTTCATTAGATTCGGGCTCTGACGAGTTCCGGCTTACTCTTTTTTCTGCAGATTTGAGCCGTGGCTGGTTCTTAATTTTTTCTGCAGACACTAGCCGGTCCGAAACTGGACCTAATTTTTTTCAGCCATCCTAATGAAAGAAAATCTTTGCGCCATAGTGGAATTTTCCTTGTAAAAACAACAGTCAGTTTATCATTCAACAAATGGATTGCTACCTTGTTTTCCTACACAAAAAATATTTGCTGAAGTGTGTTAAAATAACTAAAATTTGTCTCATTTTTTTAAAACAGCTTATATAAATGTAAAACATAATTTATATGTTATTTAATTGGGGTATTTTACATCTTGTTACTGCTAGATAGTAAATGCTGTATAAAAATGAATAATGTCTAACATAGTTGCTGATACTAATATACAGAAAAAGTAGTATTATGGTATTTAATTTATGATCTTTCATAATGTCATTTTCTAACTTAATAATTCTCCGAACTACCTATTTTTACAGACATTATTTTATTTTTTCAACATATAGATAGGCATTGTACATTTTTCGAAAGTATTAAAAACATTTCTAAAATCACATGAAACCAGTCATATGTTAAAAGTTTCACAAAAGTAAAATATTTTCACCTGTTGTCCCAGGCATCCTCAATACTGATGTTATGGTTTTCTGCTCTGTCAATGGATTTGTTTGAATCTTCCATTCTGTCTTTTCCCAGCAACATCTGTATGTTGAAAAAATAAAATAATGTCTGTAAAAATAGGTAATTCGGAGAATTATTAAGTAGTATTATGATTTAATGTATTTAAAAAAGCTCACTCGATTATCTAGAGATTTTAGTACTGGACAAGCTATCAATAACTTACCCTCTCCCCCCCCCCCACACACCAATAGAATGAATTTACAATAGAACGAATGCTTTTTAATTAATGTAAATATACGCAGAGAAAAATGACACTTTCAAATATGAATAAATCGATGTTTTCATTTTGCTATGAAGCATTTTGTTTCAAATAGGACGACCCAATGCTTTCTATTCTGAAATACCAGAAATACTCAGAATATTGAAACATGGACATACTCAAAACGGATAACATAGGGGTCAGTTAATACTCTTTTTTGAAACGGGGACATACTCAAAAATGATTAGAATCAGTTCAAACTCATTTTTGAAACATTCAAATACTCAAAAATGAGCATATACAAGTCAGTTAATAGTCATTTTTGAAACATGGACATTTTCAAATATGAGCACATGATGTTTTATTCTTGAGTGTGTGCATGTTTTCTGAAATGTTTCAAACATGATTAATTTTGATTCGGATCCAATTTGACTATGCGACATACTCAGATTTGAGTATTTTTTGCTCAGTTTTGAAAATGTCGTTTTTAGAGTGTATAGAAATTCGTTTTATAACTTAGTTTACCATAGATATGGACGTTGGATTTATTTTGTCTCATAAACTAATGGGTTTATAGAAAAGTCAATTATAAAGTTATAAAGGATACTTCTGTGACTGTAAGAAAAAAAAATGTATTTTCAATTTTTTCAGATTATTTTGAAGTTGTGTATTTTTTGTGCACTTAACCGACACTTTGTTTGCCGGCGATGAGAACAGTCCTGCTTATGGAATCAAACGTCCGTGAATCGTGGCATGTTTGAAATGGTTATGTCGACCTATATCATTCATTTACTTAGAAACTTTTCTAACTACTATTAGGAAAAGAGTATTTTTGCATTTCATATACCTGTATATTTTGTTTTCCCGTGAGACATTTAGATTGGATCAATTGAAATATTTTGGTTTGTAATGTATATTTTTAGCTAAGAAGGCGTAGTAAATGTTGATTTATCAGATGGAAAAAAATTAATGCATATTTCTTCAAAAAGGTTTTTTTTTTCAGATTATTTTTAAGTCGTTTATCTTTGATGCAGTTAACCGGCACCTTGTTTGCCGGCTATGAGCATACTCCTGCTTATGGAATCAAACGTCCGTGAATCATGGCGTGTTTGAAATGGTTATATCGACCTATATCATTCATTTTCGTAGAACGTTTTAAACTATTATTAGGAAAACGGCATTTTTCCGTTAGATAATACCTGTATATTTTGTTTTTCCGTGAGACATTTTACATTGAATCTATTGCAATATTTTGGTTTGTAATGTATATTTTTAGCTAAGAAGGTATAGAAAATGATGATTTATCGGATAAAAGTATTTTATGCACATTTCTTCAAACAGTTTTTTTTTCAGATTTTTTTGAAGTCGTGTACTTTTTATTCAGTTAACAGGTACTTTGTTTGCCGGCTATGAGCATTCTCCTGCTTGTGGAATCAAATATCTGTGACTGATGGTGTGTTTAAAATGGTTATGTCGACCTATATCATTCAGTTACGTAGAACGTTTTTAACTATTATTAGGAAAAGGGTATTTTTGCATTTCATATACCTGTATATTTTGTTTTTCCATGAGCCATTTTACATTGAATCCATCGAAATATTTTTCATTGTGGCATATTTACTGATATACAGGTTAGCCATAATTAAAGTGCACGTGTTTGAAGGGCTCTATATAAACAGTTCAGAATACTTTGAAAAGATTTGGTATTTATATTGTTTAGGGCATGCAATAACAAGCTCTACAAATAAAAAAAATATTTAATTTTGTCCAATAGGTGGCGCTGCATATCATTAAAATAAAAAAAGAAAAAGAAAAGAAAAATAGAGACTTTCCTACTAAATAATTTAAAAAACTTTTTATCGCAAATTTTACATGATTATGGCTTAAAGTTTTAGCCATGAAGAGCGTTATGAGCACTAAAATTTTAGCCAAAAAAAAAAAAAAAAAACCTCGCAGCGTTAATAAATTGTTTTGTTTTTTAAAACAAAATGGTAGTAATCATACCGCTGCTATGAAAGAATATCGACTACTCAACAAATATTAATTTAAAATGAGTTATTTTTGTTAGTATTTGCTAATAAAACATCCGTAACATTTAAGCGCTATCTATTGGTCCTTCAAACACGTGCACTTTAAATATGGTCACCCTGTATAATCGTTAAAACATAATCCAGTGTACACTGTAAAAAAAAGAAATATTTCTTGATCTAGAAAGAATGTTTATGAAAATAGAACTTCCTGCGACTTACCAACGATTCCAAAAAGCGTTCCTTTATCTTCAGAAACCAATAGCTTTCCGAGATTTGAATAAGCATTACTGAAAGAGAAGTTTCTTTTCCTGTCAGTCATTTTCGTAAACGTTTCCGTGTAGCTTTTGCAGTGTTTTAATCAGTTTTCTTAATTGCGTATCAACACAAAATATTGTTTTTTAGGATTTTACCAATTCTCAAGATCTTCTTTTATGATCAACAAACAAACATGATTAACAGCATTAAAATTAACATTATTTTGTTACTATTACATGTGTAAATTCCGTTACGCAGCTGAAAATGTTTACTTAAGAATTAATAACATTCGAAAACCGATATTTCGTGTTGATTTCTGATTAATAGACTATAAAACCCACTTGTAACGTTTCCAAAAATGACAAGCTGCAAAAGAAACTTTTGTTTCGAAAATGCAACTTTAAATCTCAGAAATCTATTGGTTTCTGAGGGTAAAGGAATGCTTTTCCGAATCGTGGATAACTCGGAAAATGTTATATTAAATTTTCACAAACCTTCTTGCTATATTAAAAACCATTTTTCTTTTTTTACAGCGTACCAATGACTAAAATAGCGAGCGCGCCGCTTCTGGTGTTTGAAAACCGGGAGCTCTAAATATATCAAGAAAGCAATAACCGTCTCGCCCGTTTCTCATACGTAAAAGTGCCTTAATTAAATTTCGTCAGTTCCGCACTGAAGCTTAAAGAGTGTTCATTATTTTTCATTAAAATAAATTAGTTTCGTCACATCAATCAATATTTTAACACACTTTAAACGAAAATTGAAAATAATTTTAAAAACCCTGAGGTATTATCTGATTTTTTTGAATAAGCGTTCCAAAAGATTAGCCAATTAAGGATTTGATATTGAAAAAATGGCATGATGTACAAAAGTTTAAAAAAGTGCCAATGGGATTTTTCGTTTTAAAGTTTTTGTTATTTGAGGTAGTTTTCTTTAAAATATTTTTTTGATAGAATTGGAAAATTAAAATGTTTTATTTTTTAATTGTGATTATACCTAGTAATTCAAAATCGTTGTAATAGCGATTATCTTAAACCGTTGATCATAAAAACATAATTCCAATTGCAAAAAATATATAAATCAAGCACAGCTTTTAGACAGGGCATTTTGTTTTACAAGTGTGGCTGTGTACATATTAAAACAATATTTTTTTTCGGATTTATATTTATAGTTTATAATTTATATTTAGAAAAATTTTAAGACTAAATAAGGCTACTTTTAGAATTAAAACTTACCCAGTTATGATACTTTGAATTTTATGAATTTTCCGGCAATAAAAAAAATCTTTTCGAAAAAGGCAGCAGTATTAAAATTTTATGTTGAAATATGTATACAGCTCCTAGTACAACAAATGCAATATCTAAAAATTCTACTTGATCCATTTACTTTTTGTAACTGGAAGTATATCTCTATCACCCGTCGTTTAAGAGATATGATACATTTTTAGGTGCATTTAAAGCCCAGGCTACGCCGGTCTTTTGTTTAAAAATATAAAATCAAAACTGACCGGAGCGTGCGTAGCAAGCCAGGTGCACGCTGCCGAAGACAGTGAAACATCAACCCTATGTTTGTTTGCATAGATTTTTATTTGAAAAAGAAAATGTCATACAAAATCGAGAGTGTACGGTACTGAAAGCAATAGGGCGCGCTGCACTAGGATAGTTTAGAAAATTTTTCGTTTAAACATATAAAATCATTCAACATTATTTTTAGGTATATTTGAGGTTGTTATCACGGGTCCGGGTAACGTTGGGTGAGTCAGCTAGTCTAAAAGTAAAATGTTTCAGCTCCTATGAACGTCTTAATAACTTTTTATTGGGATTTTTTTAATTACTTAATTCCATATACTTTATCATTTTCCCGATAGAGCTTATGATCTTCTAAACGATTCCTGAAAAGATTTTATAATGCTATTTAAGCTTATAGAATGCATTTTAAAAGCATGTGCCACTAAAGCGAAAATACAGCGTGCATATTCTTTGCAAACACTTGTTCTTTAAAAGTTATGATTTAGTCCCTACAAGAGATAAAAAAACAGTGTTCATTAAAATATATCGATAAGTAAATTATTACAAAGTGTGCTGCCATATTTCATGATCACATTTGTTAACATTTAATTGATTTCTTCTGAGACTAATGTTTACAGCTTTATACTGCAAAATATTTAATACATTTAACATGTTAATGTAATCGCTGACAATTTTCCGACTTCTATGAATTTACACTTTTTTAGAGATATTTTATATTTAATTGTATGTCTTGTTTTTGTATTTATGATTAGATAGAATAGTTTTAAAATATTTCAAAAAATGAATATCTTAAAATATGAAATAAAATGTCAGTTAAGTTAACACTTAAAGATTTACTTTATATTAATGCAAAGTTTCTTTATCCTTTAAACCAGGGCTGTCCAACCTGGCGTCCGTGGAATAACAGCAATTCCGAAAAGAATGTTTTCCCTTATTTAATTGCAGAGTTTCTTCCATTTAATAAGGTGAAAATTACTTTTCGGAAATATTGGCATTCCACGAGCGCTAGGCTGGATAACCTATTTTTCAACTATCTATAGTTCCATAAATGTTCATATTTTTTACTTGATAAGTGTCATATAATTGATAAGTGATAAGATAAGTGTCACATTTATTAAAATATATGCACAATATTCACAGTCATATGGAAACTGTGCAATGGATATCTAAGAATCAATAAGAGCAATTACTATCAACGTATCGAAGAGTTAGGTCCATGAACTTATCACATCTAAAATGCGATATTTTAAAAGTTGTAAAACAAGTAGCCTAACGTTTAACACTAGAACTGTGGCATAGGTCAATTTGATCCAGACCTCTTAAACATGCTCTGTACGTAAAATTTAATCAACTAATTATGTCATTTATGTATCACGTAGAACTATGCTACGTGTTCATAAAAAAAAATTCAGGTTTAAATATGTTTATATGACTAGGTCAAATTGCTTTATACAGAGATTCTAGTTTTAAGCATTAAAAAGTATAGGATAATTTTTCCTGCAATTCTTTTGGTGATTAGATCACATATTTATTATTATTTGGCATATTTTGTGATTTATACAGAAATTTTAGTTTTAAGCATTATAAAGTATAGGATAAATTTTCCTACAGTTCTTTTCTTGATTAGATCGCATATTTATTATTATTTGACATATTTTGTGTTGTCATGGATAACTGAAACGTGATATGAAATAGAGTGAATGTTCACAACTCCAGCTTTTTTATTGGTTCTAATATCATCGTGTAAATGTATTTGATAAAGACGCAATAAACAAAAAAACTGTCTTATTATTTACATACACACAATATAAATTAACGTAATTTACAGCATACTGCAAAGATTCTATTTAACCTATTGGATGTTTGAATGTTCTGTCACATATGTATTGAATCTTTATTGACATATGTATGCATCTAAACATAAAATTTTAAAACATAATTATATCAGAAAAAATGTATAATATATATGGCGATTGCACCAGTAATTGACCAGAGACTAGTAAATGACTAGCGAAATATAAAACCTGCGGAAGAAGAAAAGAATTAGTGGGTAAATATTCAAACTTTGGTCTTTAGAAAATATATCTAACATCCAAATAAATGCCTTTTTACAAGTTAAAGTTGCAAATAGAGATCTGTTTTGGTATTAGTGTGGAACTATTTGAAATTTTTTATTTTTTATTTTTATTTGTTTGCGAATTATTGTGGTTTAAAATGTTCAATTCAAATTCTATCGAAAACTTTTGTGTGTCCCTGTAAACGAACTATAAAAGGAACATACGTACTTGATGGAATAATTCATCCAAGATACTTGCAAGATCAATAAACTGTAATAATTAGGTTTGTACTGGTTCAGTATTTAGGACTTTATTATAATGGCAAATTATATTAGTCTATAGATATATAATTATATATCTATAGATGATATAGATTATATAATTATTTTTTCTCTTGGTGATAATCAAGCTATATCTCTTCTTGTAGCATATCCTCATAATCTAGAACATAATACTACACATTTAAATAATTCTTCTATTAATTTTATCGATGTAAATATTACCATTCTACTAATAAACTTTAACATTCAATATTTAGGAAAAAAGAAATTATTTTTCATTTAATGTAATTAATTTTACTAACTTTAATCTCTGCCTACGTATTTATGTTCACAGAAATATTCTTCGTAATCACTGTAATCGTATTAAACATTTATGTTCTTCCCAACATATCAGGCGTAATTTGATTTATTTAAAACATTCAGCGCTGTTATATAATTATCCCCTCTCTTTCAGTTTATCATGGGTTAAGCATTAAACATTAATTTTCTGTTACCAGTTTAGGTATTTATTATATATTTAAAAAAGTACAAAATCAGGAAAAATATATTATGGAAGATTTTGATATTTTTGGACAAAGATTATGGAGGATTTATTTGAATTTTGATATAAACATACAGGGTTCCCAAATGGTCCGCTTTTTTTAAGAGAAATATTTTATAAGAAACAATTTCGTGGTAGGTTTCTACCACATTTGCAATACAAATAACATTCACAGTTGGTTTCTACAAAATTTGCAAGAAAAATCTAAAAAGAAAATTTTTCTCTCAAAAAGAAAGGAGATCTCTCTTTCAGTTTATCATGGGTTAAGCATTAAACATTAATTTTCTGTTACCAGTTTAGACATTTATTATATATCTAAAAATATATAAAATTAGGAAAAATATATTATGGAGGATTTTGATATTTTTGGACCAAAGATTATGGAGGATTTATTTGAATTTTTATATAAACATACAGGGCTCTCAAATGGTCCGCTTTTTGAATAGAAATATTTTTTAAGAAACAATTTCGTGGTAGGTTTCTACCACATTTTCAATAGAAATAACCTTCAGATTTGGTTTCTACAAAATTTGCAAGAAAAATTAATAAAGAAAATTTTCCTTAGTAAACACAGATAAATAAAAAGCGGAACATTTCGGAGCACTGAAATTATCAAAAATCACATATATGAAAAAGTAATCCAGCCCAGGATTCGAACCAGCGCCTGAACACTTTTTCACTTAGTTGAAAAATTACAACTTATATTATTTATCAATTAGAATAATTGCGTTAAAATTAATCAAGTGTAATTACGTATCCAGCGTTTACTGGAGTTCAGTTACCTGCGATTTATTCTATTGAGCTGTATCAGATAGCAGACCAGATACCATGATCAATAAGGTTAGCTGGATGAAATATGTTCACCAGATTCGTCCAAGATGGCAGTTGGTAGAGCATTGGCAGCTTAAGCTAAGAGGTCCCTGGTTCGAATCCTGGCCTGGAAATTTTTTCACTCAGTTGGAAAATTACAACTCATATGAATTATTTACCAATTAGAATAATTGTATTAAAATTAATAAAATTTAATTCCAAAGTCACGTGCTCAAAGAATTTTCACTTTTTACCCTCTGAAAGACATCTTTGATATGTTTGATTTGAAAGTAGTGTAATCTTAATAGTTTTATGTCATTATATAAATCCATCTAATGTTAAAAATTCAAACCTCAACATTCATTTATAAGTTGGCCGAATGATTTTTTGGGGATTTTTTTGGGGATGATTTTTTACTTATTTTAAACTCAGAATTTTCATTTAAAATCAAACGATCAATCACATAAATAAGATATATAATTCTCCTTGCATTAAAATTATTCAATATTTAATGCAGTGTTCTCTATCATAGACAAAGTTGGATTTTGCTTTCTTTTCATTTAAGAAGTCACGTGATATATCCAAATCTCTTCTGCAGCCTAACTTTAACAATATCACATGCAGATCCTTTTATCTACAAGCAAACATCAGAATCTTAATTCACAACTTTACACCTACATGAAACATCACGATATTGAAGCCTTACAAAAAAAAGGTGCTTTTCTTAGTCACAGATTCTAAAAGCTGCAGCATCAATATTGGCTTCAAAATGCACATGATATATTACTCTTCGAAGGAATAAATAGTTTTATGCCATTATATAAATCCATCTAATGTTAAAAATTCAAACCTCAACATTCATTTATAAGTTGGCCGAATGATTTTTTGGGGGAGATGGGGGATAAAATATAGGCAGGTAAATTTTAATATCCGTCTGTTTTAAAACATAAAATATCATACCGGGTGTCCCAAAAAGGTGGGAGAATTTTTTAAATTAAATAATTTGAAAACGTTTAATGAATGTAGAAATGCCCCGTTTGTTGCATCTTTATTAGAAAAGCAATACATTTCCAACTATACGATTTCAAAATTAGTTTAAAATTTTACCAATAGGTGGCGCTGTAAGTTGAAAAACCAAATGATAATATTCTCCGGATTTGAATCTTTGCAATTTCTTTCTGTAGAGACAAAAGTTTACCTACAACACATACAAAGTTTAGCGGAACTGGAAAATTACATCTGTAAAGCATATGAGGACATTCCTGATGAGACGTAATCACCGGTATCGGCAGTTTTGTTATGACACTCTATCGTATTATTGCTGCAAATGGCGTATATTAATATCTTTCAGTTCACAGCGCCACCTACTGGAAAAATTTTAAACTAATTTTGAAATCATATGGTTAAAAAATTATTGCTTTTCTAATAAAGATGCAACAAACGGGGCATTTTTATCATACCTTTACACGGGGGCTCGGGCAGCATCTGTCCGAAAATACATGCAAACTTGGAGAGATGCTGTCCGAGCTCTCGTGTAAAGGTTAACAATTTAAAAATAATTTAATTTAAAAAAAGGTTCCTCGTTCTCAAGACAGCCCTCTCATCTTAAAGGGGAGAAAATGTTTCAAAATCACATGTAAAACAGTTGTCACACTGATGTACCTGTTTCTCAGGAACTACAAAAGCGGTTTCAATAGTATTTGAAGTAGCTAAGCAATAAGCTGAATGTTGGTCAAAAAATACAAATTTTAGTTCTGAAACAACAACAACAAAAAATCACGTACCGATGCATCTTTTTCTCGAGATATATTGAATTTATTTCAATATTTTGCATATGTTTCGCCAGTATCTAAACTATAAATTGAAGGTTCGGCAAAAATAAAATTCAAAAATATGCAATAGTTACGCGATTTTGAAAAAATAAAAAATAAATAAAAAGAAAGGGGGACAATCATTGTAAAACAGCTGACATTGATATAACTATTTTTGGTTTTCGAAATCATGTAATTATTGTATTTTTATTT
The DNA here is from genome assembly GCA_963931845.1 of Maratus michaelseni. Lineage (NCBI taxonomy): Eukaryota > Metazoa > Arthropoda > Arachnida > Araneae > Salticidae > Maratus > Maratus michaelseni. Next base: position 123,607,559 of record OZ007599.1, on the reverse strand, counting down.
TTATTTTTTACAGAAAGATCAATTGATAGTTTAACTACTTATGTAACTATTAACATTGAGATCGCTTTACTACTTCCCAAGAAAAATTGTACTTCAATGTCAAATATTTCACATGGGATTTCGCAACTGTTGAAACCTCCTTACTATTTATCCTTCTGACCGCAAAATGAAACGCTCAGACGTGAAGGTTGTCGATTCGATACCAAAGCGATCTGAGACGAGTGACTGAGCGTGTTTTTCAGCGTGTTCCTTAGAAAAAAAATATATTTTACTATCTTAAAAAGCTTATCCTATGGAACGTAACAAAAGCTTAATAAATATCCCATCCCTATAGAAATATTTACTTAGAAATATTACATTCTAATTCCCATAAAATGTGTCACGTAATTAATCGCATAATTTTGCGATCAAATATAATTTTAAATGGGAAAATTTTCATTCAAATAATATAAAAAATACTAACAGATTTAAATTTTCTTTATTAGTAATTTAATTTAAAATATATGTTTTTCAGAGTGGCCACTGGCCATAGAATGTTTCAGGGAAAATACCAGTATTTTCTGATAGAAAAATTCGAATTTTTCTATCAGAAAATACTATTATTTTCCCTGAAATATTCCCTGACCGGTAGCCACCCAGATTTTGTTTTCTTTTAAGTCGACGTAGTAAAATCTTATTCACAAAAAATAAAAATAAATTAAATAAATAAATAAATAAAACTTTGCTATCATTAATTTTATTATCCAAAATATTTTACTTTTTATTGCATCAGAATAATTATAATATTTCGTTTTGTAAATTATACATATTTTTGTATGTGTCTAGACAAATTCTGAATATACGAGACAAAGAAACAAAGTTATTGGATGAAGCACTCGATGATAACTTTACGAGGACACAGTTACTCCTATCATTTTTTAAATGGAAAAGCAGTTTCAACACGTCCAACTAACATAATGGAAAATAAGAGGAAATATCAATTCAATTTAGGCTTACGTTTTCAAGTCAGTAATGCCCTGCAAATGCCGTTAAAAGTGTTAGTCTTCTGAACAAACTGAATTATGTCCTAAATTTCATTTGCGGGTTGTTTGTTATTCATCAAATGAGGGAAATATTCCCAAAGTTTGGATATTTTTCAGTTAATTTAATCAATATAGTATAGTTTTAATTAATATAATGAGATAATAATAAGAAATATAAATTAATTTTAGACTTATAGTTTTAGCTTATTAATACCTTGTTAATGTCCTAAAATTTGTTAGCCTGCTAAATAAATTGAATTTATGTCTTAAATTTTATTTGTGGGATGTTTGTAATCTCTTTACACTAGAACTACCATGAGCCGTCATTTTGACGGTTACCAAATGAATATATTCTGATTCGAAACAGAAATTTCTTTTTAAAATAAATTAAATATAAAACTCACAGAAATGCGTTAAATGAATAAGTTAAGCAGATTTAAATAAAATTTCAGGTTTTAAATAGTTTTAAGAAACTTGAGTAAAATTTCCGTTAGTTCTAGTGTTAAATGAGGCAAGCGTTGTTTTTTAAATTAACGTAATGAAATAATATGAAGAAATATCAATTTTAAACATATTTTTAGGTCAACAATGAGTTGATAATGTCATAGAATTTGTTCGTTTGCTAAAGATACTGAAATTATGTCCTAAATTTCATATGAGGGATAGTTGTATTCTATTATGTGAGACAAGTTTTCTCAAAAGTTGGTATTTTTCGTTCAGTTTTTAATTAACATAATGAATTAATAAGAAGAACATCAATTAATTTTAGACATTCGTTTTTAAGTCATTAATGCTTCGTTAATGGCGTAAAATTTGTTAGTCTGCTAAAAAAACTGATTTTAAGTCCTAAATTTTTAATTGTCAGATGTTTGTAATCTACCAAGGGAGGCAAGAAAGGTTTAGAAAGTTACGCTTTTTAAAAATATTTTAATTAACATCTAAACATTTTAGTTAACATAATGAAATGAAATTAAATATTAATTAATTTTAGATTTATGTTTTTATGTCAACGATGCAAAGCTACTGTCATTTGATTTGTTAGTCTGCTAAACAAAATGAAACTATGTCCTAAATTTCATATGAGGTATGTTTGCAATCTATCATGTGAGGCAAGCGCTCTCAAGCATTAAGAATTTTCCTTAGTCATTTTCATTAACATATGAATTTTTTGTTTTGAACCATTTTCATGACTCCACCCTGAGTCTCTTGGGACTTGTATATTAAATCGATAATTTTTATGAAGAAGTAAACAAGAATCGACTTTTGTAACGCGTAGTAACAAAAGAAATACCTTGGGAGAATTCATAAATACTTTTAAACCATAAAAATAACTTTTATAAATAAAAACATAAAGGAATATATCATATAAAGGTTTCTTTGTCTCCATTATTTTTGATAAATAAATGCTTAAGTAAATGCATCACTTTATTTGTTTATTATTAGCCTAATAAATAAACAATAGGTTGTTAATAAGGGCAAATTATAAATATCTCGATAATTTTTTTAGATGAATAAACATAAATCGAATTTCGTTTTAAATACTAACAAAAGAAGTTATAAATATCTTGGAAGAACTGAGAAATATTTTTTAACTATATAACAAGGGTAGATATGGAGAAACTTCAAGGGAGGGGCAGTATTACAAACTTGGGATTTCCATGTAAGGATGGATTTACGATCTCCCTGAACAAAGAACAACCCAACAGTACATATACAATAGATGTTTGATATAAAAGAACTTCGTGTATTATAAAATAGTCGGGTAATATGGAATACCAAGTTTTCTGTTTGGTAAAGTGCTGCCACCAAGTGGCAATATCATAAACTACTTAAGAACATTTCTAGAATGTCCAGTTCGTCTGTCAGTGTCAGGGCGCGTTGTGTGAATAAATATTTGATTTTCGTCTTTGGAAAGTTTCAGGAGAAACACGGGGGATCCCAATGTTTAGTTCCCAAGCAAGATTGGTACTCATTTTATTCACCCCAAAAGGATGAGAGGTTAAGTGAACTTTGCTCAGCCCGGAGTCCAACTCTGGACTTGTAGTGTAGTGGCGCGACGAGTTGACAACTAAGCTGGGCTTCTTTATCATTTAAACTACACTCAAATACACTATTTTTTTTTTATATAAAAATGTGTAGCATTGAGAGGAAAAATTTGCAAATATATTCAATCATTTCAAACATATTATCAAACATTCTTCAACTGAAGATTAAAAATAACCGGAAATTGTCTATTCTAAGCTAAAATTCGCCAGAAATTCTTCAGTCTAATCATGGAAATGTTATGAAATCACATAGGAATACGGGCAACGCTGTTACTGGGATTTTTCTGTTTTTGACAGTGTGTGATCCTAAATGAAAAACATGAGAGCCCATTCAGTTTACCTCCAAATATCTTTGGATAAGGTTTTATGGAATTGATCCACTTTGAATCTCAACTCCTCATACATCCATAAAGATAAGAAAAATATATTTTATCCTTTTTCCAATTATTGTTTTAATAAAATCCGGAAAATTTTACATATTCATGTATTTATCCTTGTAGATTAACTGCACATCAAACCACTTTAAATCGTACCTATTCCGGCACTCGGTGTAAAACCCGGAAAAGTATTAAACTTTCGTATTCATATTTAATTCGTTTCAGTATTATTTATTCATTGGTTCAAAAGAGAAATGAAAAATTGCGCAAATAAAAATTTCTTGAATCAAGGACGAAAGAAATAAAGCGAAATAATAATACACCGTTTCAAAATTACAATTTTTTTTGTAAACATTATTTGAGATAGTGAACAGTTTACAGGACATTCGTATTGCATTTGTCGCCGAAAATGGTAAATTAGTATTATTAATAATTTATTATTATTATGAAAATGGCAATTTACACATTTTAAATCCAGGTACGAAATTTCAGAATCGGGAAAAATGATGAATAAATACTAAAGGGTGTAAAATAAAGCCTATTTGGCTCAGTAGAAAGGGTAGGTTGATTTTGTTATTATTATTTTTATTTCGTGGCCCATACATTACATTTAATACAAAATAAACATACTGGTCTTTCTCCATCTCAGTTTGCTGTTTCGTCGAGAAAGGTACTTTACAGGAAAATTTTAAATTAGGCTTACCAAATGTATTTGAATGCGTATGAAATAATTAAATCAAAATGGTAAATATCTGTTGAAATCATTGTTTAAAAATGACCCGTATACATTAATATAACCCACGCCATTCAAATTCTATTGACAACTTTTGTGTGTCCTTGTAAACGAACTATAAAAGGAACATACGTGCTTTCAAGCCCTATACACTGTCCCAATTAGGCTTGTATTGGTTCAGTATATCAGATGTTATCCTGATGACAAGCGTTGCATGTTTTGTTTTTCTGTGTTCCTGTAACAAACTGTACAAAGTACATGCTTAATTAACTAACTCATCCATGATAATTCCAAAATCAATACACTGTTCCAATTAGATTCGTAATACGTCAGTATTTCGTATGTTATCATTATGGCAAATTGTGCATGTTTTTTTGCTTTTGTGTGTCCCTGTAAAGAAATTGCAAGAGCTACATACTTGGTTAACGAAATCATTTAAGATACTAGCATGATCAAATTAGGTTCGAATTTGTGCAGTATTTCAGACGTTATCACGATTATAAGTTTTGAATTATATATATATACGGGATAGATAGATGTAGACAGATAGATAGACTTATAGACAGATAGATAGATAGATAGGCATATAGTTAAATAGAGAGATAGATAGATAGACAGGCAGATAGTTAGAAAAGTAGACAGATAGGCAGATAATTAGATAGATAAATAGATAGAGAGATAGATAGATAGACAGGCAGATAGTTCGAAATTTAGACAGATAGGCAGATAATTAGATAGATAAATAGAGAGATAAACGTAGTGATTGCAGTAGGTGAATTTATAAAGAAATCAACATAAAAAGCTAGTGAAATATCGAAAGCATTACAAAGAAATTCCAAAAAATATTCATCTATTGTGAACTACAAAAGATTTTCAAATTGCCCTCCTCCAACTTATTGACACGCATATCACTGCTTAATCATGTTCACAAAGACTCTTTTCAGCATGTCAGGTTATGGTATGATCGTTACGAATTCGGGAAATCGGTCTGTTCATTGTTGCATCGGATAGTGCATGCTGTTCACCAGACTTTCCGCGAAATAATCTGCTCACTTCTCTGAACGATTTCTTGTAAAATAAACTTCGATGATGTAAAAACACTATTTCTGAAAAAAAAACACAATGCTGGCGTACACTTATGCGCGTTTCCTGACATTATTCTTAATTCCGTTCGATACGCCGATTTATCTGCAAACAGAACCCGGTGGTGTACTGATTTCGAAAGTTTCGTGCGCTTGCTTCACTAGGGTATAGATTATTTATTTAAATTCCCACTTTTCGAATACTCTGTACTAATTGGGCATTTTCTAAACACTAGAAAATTTTCAAATATCTCTTTGATCATGTTAAAATGACATTCATTGTGTTTATAATTTCTTTCGACACAGTTATAAAATGTTTGTGTTTTATCTACAAAAATGGTTTATATGTTTTATAGTTTGAATGCAATCAATGTTTTTGCTGTCCCGTACAAAATACTAAAGTTTTGAGAAATACATATTTGGGCAATTCCATAAAAGTTTCAACTTTTATCAATTTTTTTTTAAATAATTTTTATAAATTAAGTTAAAAAATATATTGAAATATATTCCAAGTTTCCAAATTAATGGGTTTTTTTTTATTCAAAACGTTTAGGTTATAGCTAAAAAATAAAATATTTACAGTTTTGTACAAATACTATTTTTGAAAAAAAAAACCTGTGAAAAAGAATATAATTATTGTTTATTTTGTATTTTCTTAATAAATGAATACATGTAGTAAAATATTTAATGGTTTACAATAGTCTTAAAGCCATATACTTGATAATATTAAAAATATATAAAATTTATTAGTTTAGTCGATTTATTTTTATTAAATGTTTCAGAAACTTTCCGTCATTCCATCACATCAAATGCCAGTTAATAACTACCACCCTAGGACATGTGGGTTGCTCTAAATTATAATTTTATATTGCTTATATTTAAGATATATGTATTAGTTTAAAAACTGAATGGCTTCTAAATCACAAAAGTTTCCAGTTTTAAATATCAGGTTATAATAGTCATGGTAGCAAAAATGTCATTCCGTCACACTATAATAAATTGCTCAAAAATGAAAGAATAAAATAGCTAAAAAAAATGTTTCATATATATTTTTTAATCTTTTAATCAATAACAGTCATGTGCAAACTGAAAAATCAGTTTTCATTTGAAAATAGCTTCAGAGTAATTGCTTTAACTTAATTCTATAACTCAAAATGTCATTCCGTCACATATGGAATTGCCCATTTATATCCATGCTGTTTATATCTTTAAATACTTGAGTCAATTTTAAAGACACGTAAGGAGGCTTATTTTGTTAATACAAAATAAGCAAAATAAGCCTCTTATACTAAATACTAATGGTACATTTTCTATATTCTAGCAAATTTTCCAATACACCTTTGACCATTTTGAAAAGTCATTCATTGTGTATACTTTTGACACAGTCATAAAATGTTTGTGTTTTATTTTTGAAATTTTCTTACGTGTTTTATATTATTTTGAATGCAGTTTTCTTACGATCTGTTTTTGCTATTTCGCACAAAATACTATTGATAAATTAATACGTATATTCATGCTGTTTATATATTTAAAATCTTGATTTACTATTTTAGAAATGTAATGATAGTTTTTTTTTCAATTAAATGCTTTTGTTTATTTTAACTGAATCGATTAACGTAACAAAACGATTTTTTTTTTCTCGAAATGTAATGCACAATGAAATTTCTGTAGACAACATATTAGTTAAAACATCTTTCATTAGATTTAATTAGTGGAAAATTTAGTATAAATATATTGCAAAAAATGTATTTTAAACTAAAAAAACTACAATTTTCACAATTAGGTTATAACAAAAGGTTTAAAAAAAGGCATAAAAATCATAATATAAACTGTACTTGCAAATACAAAAATTCATTGATTGTTGTCAAGAAATTGACTTTTAGAAAAAAAAAAATTATTATTATAATGCCATTAAGGTAAATTTTGGCCTACTTTTAAAGTCCTTTGGTTGATTATGTAATATAGAACACTTTGTTTCAGGTATTTACTGTAGGTATTTAGAAATAAATACGCAATTTTAACGTATTCAAGTATTTACTTAAATATTAATAGCTGAACATGGTCTATTAAACAGTTTACATAGTTTTATCTAATGTAATGATTCTATTTTATGTATAACTCTAATTTTTCCGAAATTCCTCTCCCTTTAGAATAAGAAGCGCAATTAATATGAGCATGCATTGAGTAAATTACTCAAAATTATATAGTTAAAAATATTAAGTAAATTCACAAGGGAATTTAACAATATGGTATCAACAAGAATTATAAAATTAACATACATTCTTTTTCGCTCTTTCATGTTTAACTTAATTCATGTTTAACTTAAAATATATTCATTGTTTGTTATATTTAAAATTTATTCATTATTTGTTACAGCGTTCGTGGTTAAAAAATATCTGTATTAAAAGGGCTATTTCAAATATTACAAAAACTTCTTTCTAAAATGTCGGAACAGATTTCAATCTAACTGTAACTGATGTGTGAATGTTTTTCAGGTAATTCACAGAATACTGAAGTACGGATTAGCGATTTTTCCTTTTTTTTAATGCACGTCGAAGTATATTGTATTGTTCGAAGATATTGTATTTTTACAGAACTTATCGTAACAATTTCTTAGGTTTCACTAAAATATGTTTTCAAAAAGCTCTGGTATATACATTTATATCGACTCTAAATTCTAAAAAAGCATAAAAACTGTCATAAGTAATAAATCACCCGTACCATTACAATAGAAGTAAATAGCATTTTCTTTGTCACGTACTGTTTGAATTGTCAGTGGGCAAAATTCTCATTTCGGAAGTGTGTAGATAAAGAATAAACTTGTAAAAGGTATATATATATATATATATACATTAATTTTTAAATCAGCTTGCAGGAAAATTTCAATTTCTTGCACTACGTTAAAAAAAAAAAGTCCTTCCGGCCTGTACCGGGAGGAAAAGGTAGCTTTCATAGTCCATGTATTTTAAAAATTCAACTCACCCTAGCATTTCAAACTGCCATATCTCAGCCATTTTTTAAGATAAAGCCAAAACAAAAAATGTTCTGGAATCCTTGTATCATGATATAACACTTAACGGAAACAACTTTTTCAATTTATAATTTTTTATACATCTTTTTGAATTAAAAAAAAATTAAAAATTTAACTGGCCGCCATTTTGAAACAAGTTCGCGCATGAAGCTGGCCAACGAACTCGGTCGATACCTTTGTATATTCTGTGCACATGATCAGTAACATTCATATCGGTTCATAAATACCAGAGTTACAGCATAACACATATCAGTTTGTTTCGAAATCTCAGCCACGCTAGAAATTCAAACTGCCATATCTCAGTCATTTTTTAAGATATAGCCAAAACATAAAATGTTCCAGAATCGTTGTATCACTTTCTAACAATTTTTTCAATTTATAATTTTTTTTTGCACATCTTTTTGAATTTTTAAATTTTTAAATTTTTAACTGGCCGCCATTATGAAATAAGTTGACGGATGAAGCTGGCCAAAGAACTCGGTCGAGACCTTGGTATGTCCTACACACACATACTCAGTTACATCCAAATCGGTTCATAAATAGGAGAGTTACAGCATGACAAATGTCAGATATATATATATATATATATATATCAACATTTAAACGGAGGGTGGTTTTTGGGGTCTGGGGGTGATTGGTGAAAGTGTACCAAAAATTTTTGGAAGTGCTTTCCTCCGAACGGCTGCATTAGGTAGCTTTTTGTAATAAAAGCTACCAATAAAGCTACCAATACACAACTCAGACCAATATATCCAATAATGGTTTGCTACCAGTGATATTTCAGATTTTATAACTTTATCTCATTATTTTTGCATTTAAAAATTATTTATATAGTTTGCAAGAAATTTGTATAAAAAATGCTGAAATTATTTTACAGTTTTTTTTTTTCATTTTCTATGGCAACATTTACAATAATGCAGTTATTTTAAATCATTCTATTGTAAAACTAGTTTCACATTGATATCTTATTTATTAAATCAAGCATAAAAATGATATTTTAAACTTTTTTCAATGAAAGCTATCATGAAAAGATATAAAACATTTACACCAAGTTTTATTATACAAAATTTCAAACTTAATTTATTTAAATTAAACATCTCTAAATTATTTTCAAGTCATTTAAGCCATAGAATTACAAAGATGTGGCTATAAAATCCTTTAACTTTTGCTCGAGAGAATAAGAATTCATAATTTTACCCGACAATAGCCATTTCAAAAAAATAATTCCGACTAATGTTTTTTAAAAGACTTCTGAATAAATGATAAGTTGACGGAGACTAGTTGAAAAAATAGGGTGAATGTTTCATAATTATTCTTACTTCTTTACTTCTTTTTTTGTTTTTCATTTTTATTTTCAGAAGTGTTTTTTTTTTCTTTCTTTTTATGTCATAAGATCTATCCTGGCATCTTTTTCATAAATTGAATATCTAAGACGCTTTTATTTTATTATTGTTGAAGATTTCCTTATAAGTTTTTTTTTATCTAGCAGTCTGTTGCAAATGATTTAGATAAAGGATTTTCTTAAAGAATAAAATAGTTTGAAAAAGTTATCTTTTTCTACAGAAAGTTTTGCTCTTTTTTTTCCTCGGAATATTTTTATTAAAATTTATATTTTCATACAAATTGTAGCAGTATTTTTTGCCTTAGTATAGTTGTATTTTTATTTAGTTATAACGATTCTTAAGAGATATTATAAAATTCTACTTGAATAAAATTTTTATTTTTGCATTTTTTAAAAATCTTATGAGAAATATTTGAACTAAGTTCAACCATTAATTGAATCTCAACTTACTAGTGAGTATAGTTATATATACCATAATTTCCGGCGTATAATCCGCTGATCAAACAATAATGTTTCGACCCAGAAATTTTATTCAATAATTGAAGACAAATATTTACAGTGATCTATTAAGTTACATTTTATAAAATAAGACTTCCGGGTCGAAACATGATTGTTTGATCCGCGGATTATACAGCGGAAATTACGGTATGAATATTTTTATGTATACACCATTCATCTTTAATATGTATCCTCTTCATATACATTGCTTTAATGTAGATTTTCATTGTAAATCTGCTTGTTGTAATGGATATTTCGCTCTATTGGACTTATCTTTAATGTAACTAGTCTGTATTTAGTAGTTTGAGAGCTACCTTTAAGGCAGCTATGAATTAATTGACCGAAAATACCACTCTTATGCTACCAACGGTAAACAACATATAGGTTAAAAAAAGTAATATATACACACTTTAAGTTTTTTATTGCTTGAAGTTAATTTCTTGTTATATTAAATGAATCTAATGACTGCAATTAATACAATAGACAGTAGTATTTTATGCGATGACCAAAAGAAACGTATTTAAAATTTCAAGAAGATAAAATATATATTTGTAATTTATGTCATGCAAGTTACTTAATTTTAAACAAATACATACACCCGAAGGCATATTATATCCAGTTCAAAAATATTATATCCGACATACATGAAAATGCACGGCATTTTCAGAAAGGCACCGGAAATTTTTTAATTCCTATATTGTTTCTTTTAAGTTTAATTATATATAAACTTTAACATTTAAAAATTAAATACTCATAAGCAAAACTATTTTACCTTTAGTATTCAAACAGACGTGGTGTTCATTTTTCTTTTACCTCTCTCATTTATAATTAGTTGAGTTACAGTCAGATAAAATACACACATATATGTGTGAGAGACATGTCAATTACAAATAGAAAAGTTTCAGATAAAAATCTTTATAGTCTAAAACTCTAAAACACACGTATTTCTATATTATTAAAATTTTCAAGATCCAATAGGTTTCATTTTCCCATTAAGTAAAAAAAGTCATATCTTTCACTTAAAAAACGCTTATCTGTCACTTAAAAAACGCTTATTAACCGGATTCTAATTGATTGTTTAAAGAGACAATGAAAAAAAAATATTTAGCGTTTTGTTTATTGTCAAAGATCCTTTAAAAAATACAGAAAATTAAAGAAATCTGTACTTTTGTGGCATTGTTGTAACTTATTTTATCAAATCATATTATAATATTTGCATTAAAATGTTACGATACACATCGAATAATACAAAGTTCTAATTTTCTACACACTCATAAAATACTCCTTGGAAAATTTTGAAAACAGCCTAATGAAATTCAGTATTTTTCGTATTCGTTTGAAGCTAGTACAGCGATGAAGAGCAGCTGCTGTAATTAGTTCGGAATTTGAAGATTGTTACATAAATGAAACAGTGCAACGTATTAGGGAGAATTTAAATCTGTAGCTTGCACTGCATAGAAATTTTCAATTAGTTTGTTGAGTTACGTGGAAAATGTTTTTAAGAACACATGATAGCAGATTTGAATGATTTCCCAAATGTGTCAAAAATATTTGTTGATTATTCGTTGATGCATGTACTGTCATTGAATATTAATATTCTCTTGTTCGATTGCTCGGTATTTATTGGATGTCGTTTCAAAAATAAAGGGGAAATTAACATTTTTGTCAGATTTAACATTTTTATTTGCTTAATATGAAAGGCGTATGGATTCATATCAAGGTATTTTTTTTTCCGAATATGAGGATAAAATGCACTAACAACAGTAGCAAAGCCAATTGATTTGAAGTCATCATAACGTCACAAATGGTCATAAGAGTCATAGTCACAACGGACACCAAACTGTGTGATTCTTAAATAGACATATAATGTTTTTCAGATAACCGTTACTTGGCGACTTCATTGTGAAGTTTCTACCAATTTCTTAATAATTTGTTATACGTCACGAAAACGGACATATCTACTTTCCGTTGATACGTGTCAGTTTCCCGCCACGTGACGACAGTAATTATAATAACATTTGCATTTGGTCATATTTTGGTCACAAACTATAAAGGAGGTGTGTCAATTTGTGGCCCACCGAATACTAATATTTTTATGGACATGTTCGCCTTATTTAATCGCAGGATTTTTGCAATTAAATAAGGGGCGTATTCCTGTTAAAAATAGTGGTATCTCCTGGGCTAAAGTTTAATAATCCTATCATAAGGGATTTAATTTGCTAATCTTCCTTTGGTAATTTTTTTCATTTTAGAGTGACCCATATTATAGTTAAACAATAGAGATTAATAATAGTAAATTTAAAGTACTCATAGGAACTTATTGTCATATAATTGTACGTGTGTTTAATAAGACTTTAAATGAATCCAATAAAACTCGTTACTGACTATTCCGGAAAGCTTGGTTTCGATAAATGTTTACAAAATTCTGTCCAAAGAGATAGTAAAAAAATCATTTAGAACAAGTTACGTCATTTGTCTTTTAAACACTATCCAAACGCTCTATTTTGGATAAAAACATTTTACATGACCAAAATGTGCAAGCACTGCAACCAAACTGCGACTCAAACTATGTAACTATGTAACTAGTCCTCATCTTTAGAGTTGATCACATTACGTGTAAAATGAATAGTATACAAATCATAGCCGATATGTTTCATTTTGTAACTGGTTCCAAATAGTAACAAATCGTCAATCATGTGTCTACACAGGAGAGTCACAAAATGTCGGCCAGAGGAGAGTCATAATGTATCCAATTAAAGGAGATACATTTTGGTCACCGTTTTGAGTTTGACACTTGTAAATATTTGTTATATCATAGTGACGTCATATCGACTGACTCTGCTATTAGGGGAGATATGGTTGGTCAACAATTAATTTTTTTCCATTAGAATTCAGTAAAAGAAGGTCATGTTATATGTTTGGCGTGATTATAAGAAAAAGGCTTTTTTTTAACTTTTATCAGGGAATGAAGTGATTAACTTCAATATGTACTATCAATAACGAACAATTTCAATACGTGTTTTAGAATGGAATTATCCAAAAAGTTGATGAATCGTAATAGTTTTGTTTTGCAATGTGATAATGCCAATGCAATTTCTAACCACGCACCTTTGCAGTTTTTTTCAGACTATGTTACATCTACTAAACATACCTGATGCATTTTCAGACTGCTACTTTTCTAAGCACGTCAGATAAAATTCTCACATTCAGATGAGAATGTCAGATTCAAAATAAAAATGTTTTTTTTTTTTTTGCAAGAAAATATGAAAATATAGTTACATAAAATGCAGAAAATCGGTATCAGCATCATGATAAACTAAAGTGTATCTCATAGCGTAAAATTACAGAATTTTCTCAGCTTTGCCTCTCAATGTGACATTACTACAACTTCTCAGATGGACACTGGTGTCACAGTCACAGGCGGTGGGACCAAAGTGTGATATTTAATTCGTAACGTTATGACTCGTGATCGTCATTTTGTGATTTCTCTGCCATGTCATCGTAGCCGATATTTTAATATTTTGCAACTTGTCACAAAATTAGACAAATAAAAGTCACAGATACTTTGATACGACGCATCTTACATGTTCCGTGAGAGCATTTATAACAGTAGTATTTGTGTTTTGTTACGGTACAAACACATGTTGATCATACTTTTGTCACGGTACAAAAAAAGGGATTTTCTCTAACGAAATTCCTCGTGTTTTGTATTTATTTATTTATATACCTATTACAGAAAAATTTAAATTATTTGCACAAGATATTAAAATTAAAGTACATATTAAACTGAAGTACATTTAAAACTGGTTAAAATTTTAATATCTGGAAAAGCTGGATGAATATTCCTTTAACATTTAATTTATCATTACTATTTTTCTATTTAATCAAAGAAAGGCAACTTAAAAATTCATTCAATTTTACATGTACTATTAGGAAAAAAATCCAAACTAAATCCATTCAGCGATATCCTTATTTTTAGAACGGTTTGTTACATATTTTTCTTACAATATTTTAGTCTTCTTTTTCGTCAAAATTTTTTATACTTTTATGTCGCTTAGAAATGAAATTAATAAATAAATATTTTGAATGTGAAAACTGGATAAATTTTTAATAACTGAAAAAACAAGATGAATATTCTTTTAATATTTAATTTGCTATTACTATTTTTCTATTTAATCAAAGAAAGGCAGTTAAAAAAATATCCTCCAATTTTACATATTCTATTAAAAAAAAATCTAAACTATCTCCACTCAGCAAAACCCTCATCTTTAGAGTCGTTTGCTACATAAATGTCTTGAAAATATATCACACTTCTTACTTAAAAACTTCAATAATGTTTTCCTTAGATAAAATTTCCAGCCTGTATTCCCTTTCTTACTAGTACCAAGTTTAAATTTATTTAAGTCAAATAACATTCTGGGAAACCGATCGAAAGATTATTTAATCCTATTACATCTAGAAGAGCTTTGAAAAGACAACGCTTGTATTTTCCCTTGCGTGTTACCTTGAATCATTTAATAAAGTATTATTTATTCTGCAGCTAAGTTTGGAATTTTTTTTTTATTGCGGAAATAATTTTTTCACACATAAGACTGTGCAAATAAAGATTTATATTTTGAGTCATTTTATCATATGCATAATTTAATATTCAGATATTTGAAATTATCGAGTGTATTTTTAGTCCAAATGTTTTTATGTATAGGCTTTCCGTGAAGTCTTACAACTAAAACAATGAGGTGATAACAGACACAAGACGAACAAGATCTGTCTACCAAGGATCAAGTATGAAACCTACTTATTCAGTCAGAAATACAGTCATCTCACTCCAAGATGAAGGCGGATTTTCGTTTTTAAGTTTACCAGTAATGCAGATATTTTAACAATATTTTCAACCGACTTATTTAGCTTTCTGTGAAATATTGATCTGAATGGACCACGAATACATATGAAAGTGATCACCATTTGCGTTCAAACAGTGATATAGAATCCCTATAATTTTGATTGTAGCTCACAGCACATAGAGTGTCAATGACCGAATTATATTCCACTTCCTTCTCTTTCCGTAAAAATCATCACATTTCACACAAAGGAACGTTAGTCTCTTGCAAATATAATTACAATATCTTCATTATTGTTAATGTTATCAACGAAAAACAGTTTTGGCATGCAGACAATCTATATTTTTTAATGAATATGTGTACTCTAGTTTCCTATCAAAAATTGTTTGACTTAAGGAGCATTATCACCCAGAGACGTTTATAATTATAGTTTTGAGACACCCTGTATATTCATACATTATATTTCGTTATCCTTAATTTCTGACAAATACAGTTAATTTCTAAAAAATCCGCAATAAATTATTTACTCTGTGCCGTTCTGTTGAGGATAAAACCAACCTTAAAATAATAAATAAACGCTCCCAAGAAAACAATAATGTTTATAAATCTAGCCCTAATTAAATGTGGCAGGTATGCTTTTATGAGTTTTACGTTTAAGTCCCAGAAGACATATTTGCCTCTTTCCTTATTTTCTTTAGCGGCTAAAAGAACGGCGAAATAGAGAGTTTGACTAGAATTAGCAACTGAAAGACCTAAAATTTGAAATAAAAAAAAGAGTAAATTGTTTATAATTGATATAAATTATCCCTTGACTTAGTAAATTAATTGGAATTATATGCATTTGATCACTTAAAATATTTAATTTGCATAGAAAAATGGAGTTCTACCTATGCATGAAGAAAACACATCTTAAACTATTTCGTATTATACTATTTCGTACCAAATAAGGTTCGCTATTTCCACTGTAATTTATCTAATTATCTTTTTAATGTTTTAACAATTTTATCAACAAAACATGTTTTCATCGAGTTAGCAATTAATTTTAATTTTAGTTTGTTATTTCAATTGTGTATGTGTATCAAAACGAAAACATAAATTTTTTTATATATTGACTTCAAAATTAGTTCCTTCAAAAACAAACTGAAAGAAGCAGAAAGCAGAAGTAGCAGAGTTGTTTGAAATCATGCGTGATTTCACGGAGTTTTCGTGATAATGTTGCGGAATTTCTGGTTAATTTTAGCATAGAACGGATAATTTCCGGTTGTTTTCAGCTTCTATTGAAGAATAATCAGTGATTTGAGGGAAAATAGACAAATTGGAAACTGCGTGAGGAAACAGAAAACTATTGGTGATAGAATTATCGTCAAGCCAGCATGCTTTAATGGATATGTATCTTAGATTTGGTCCTTCTATTCCAAATTTAGCTTAGATTTCAGAAATATACGCGAACTGAAGGGAGATAAAAATAGAAAACTTGAAATCCTTATAAACGGGAAAATATATGACAATTGTCGGTTTATTTTAACAGTGTAGTGATTGTTACATAAATTTGTCTTAAAGAGAATGAATTTTAAAATCAGCCTCTTCTGACACTAATAATAATTGTCTCTTTTATTCTGTAGTTTTTTTCAAAAATATACTTGCACCTATGCATAATACAAAAAATTTATTTCTGTATCAGAAACTGTTAAACTCTGCTGTATTTTCGCTTTCTTTTTTTTTTACTTGAAGTGGTCCTCTAATTCCTTATCTAAAATTCATTTGAAGAAATAACTTATTCTTCATCTTTTCCCTGGAGGCGTTTGAGTACGTGTTTCAAAAATTAATTAAATGATTTAATGCATGGAATTAAAAGTTTTTTTTAACTTCACTTATCTTGAATACCTTTGATGACGTAGAATTACATTAATGCGTATGAATTCTAGTTTTTTCCCCTTAATTTTTCAATATTTTCAATCATGCTTCGGTTTTTGTTCAAGTAGTTTGTAATTAATTTTAAATTTAGTTATTTAATAAAACAAGTCTAAAATAAACACAAAAAAACCTCCAAGAGATTTCCTAAAGATATAAGAGAAAATAGATTTTACATTTTAAAAAATTGAAAGGATTTTGATGTGAGTGACTTCAATAACTAGTACCGGCAGTGGAACTCACCACGAGCTGCAGAGTTACCACTTTTCTTTAATATAAATATTCACATTCTAAAATCGCAGAATTTTTGTCATTAAAAAAGGCGAATATCACTTTTCGAAACAGTGGCATGAAAGAACTTTTTGTAAAATGTAGTAAGTACTAGTGGGTTAAGGGACTCCCTACTCTTAATTTGTCAAGAAATTATGAAAATATAAAAGACAAAAATAGATAAGCTGAATAGTTTTGCCCAATGATTTGATAAAAATTAAATGTTTTCCTTAAAATTAGTAAAAGTTATTTTTTTATACTTAAACATATAACTTTTAGATTTTATAGCTTTAATGTCTGAAAAAGAAGTGTAAGTTGTAAGAATGGCCTTTTAAAGTGAACGAGAGTGCCTCTTCTTTGGGTGTATTGACATTTTTAACACCGGAGAAGTCGCGCTTACCCAGGATTTGAATGGGTTTTACTTTGTCACCAATAAATACAAATAATAATCGTCACCATATTTAGTCGGAGACAGCTGTTAGAAATTCTGCGATAAAGTAAGTTGAAGATTACTTTTCAAAAAACTGTGCTGAGAATTGTAAAAACCGTACGCACCCTGGGTATGTCAACATGGCGTGACTGCTCCCAGGATAAAACTTTCCAAAGAGGGAAAAAAGTGTTTATGAATTCGGTTTGTCTGTCCGTCTGTCTATCTTGCCGATGGTCGTCTGGCCTTGGTCTATCTCGCGTAAATACTGTCAGATTACCATTTAAGTGATATAGGTTATTGAGGATTACCATGGAACGTTCGGTATTGAAAATGAAGTATGTAGTAATTATAGTTATTTTACAAGGGCAATGAAAAACACGCGAAATGTGATATATGAGTAAAAGTCGCTTGGAGTGCATTTTAATGATACTAGACTATTTCAAATATATTGAAATTGATATATATCACAGAGGTGCACTACAAATTACTTACTCTACAACAGAGTTCGCATAGCATTTATCGGGACACACAAAATAATTCTGTTACAGCAATAATTGCTGGAGAGCAATAAATGAGCAATAATTGCTGGAGAGCAATAAATGAGCAATAATTGCTGAAGTGGGTTTTCAATTGTGGTATGCGTTTTTAAATTGAATTAATTTTTGTATATTACTTGTTGTGAGTAAATTCTATAGATCATATAGAGGGCTGTCCAAAAAATAACGAGCACATTTCCGTTTTTTGTCGGAAATGGTTGAAGGACAATTTTCAACTGTGCTATGCGTTTCCCGAGGCTAACGAAAAAGACAGGCTACCGCGGTGCTTTACGCGTATTTTTTTTTACAGACCGTCGGAGTCACGTGATGCTCGAATGCACCAATGCAGCTGTGCAAAAAGAGCATTCCGTCACTCTCGCGGTCTGTAAAAAAAGATAAGTGGTATACACCGCAGTAGCCTGTCTTTTTCGTTAGCCTCGGCGTTTCCTAACTGATCTCATTTTTTGTATATTATTTAGTATATTTACAAATCTATAGGACTGTGCCCCGATAGAGTATCTTTTTGTCAGAGTAGTGATACACAAGGCTAGTAAAACTTGTATAACACCAGACTCATGCTCGTATTCACCAACTACCTCAACCTAGAAAGCCTTTGTCAAACGGTTAAATGATATTCATAATTAATACAATTGGACTTCGGCCGCCATCAAGTCCAATCAGGTTAATTTGGAACTTCATTTGAGTGTCTAACTGAAATTTTGTAGATTGGGGCAAATAGTGAATACGAGCATTAGAGAACCTGCAATTATCATCAAGCTATCGTTTTTTTACTTGTCTAAATCTCGTCCAAACATATATATTATCAAATTCTCTAATGCGGCTTCCAATAGTTCGGTAAATAATCTGCACACATGAACATGTGTCTTGAGCGTACGTCGCTACCCTCATAATTAAAGGTACTCTATCTCTCAATTATAAAAAGCAAAAGTGTCGGCGCAAGTGTTTAAACATGTTGCTCGCATGTCACCTCCGTGTTGTGGTATCTGGGCTATTGGAGACATTGTTCTACTAAAAGTAAAAAGCTAAATGTGGATTACGCACAAGCACTTCAAACTGCTGCGACAGGATGCTCTAATGAGCATTCATTAAGATAAAAGATATATAAATTCTTAATTAAATATTAATTTCTATGAATAAAAATATAATTTTAAGTTATTTAATTCTCTATGAAAATGAAAATATTTTTCCTATTTTTCCTTTTATTATTTGTTTATGTGTATGCTACTTGGGAAAAGTAATTGGTATGGCACTTGGTATGGCCAATGGGAGAAAGCCCTTATCTACCTTTCACATTTTCTTTTCTTTTGATAAAATGCAATTAGAGAACCATAGTATATGGTAGCGAAGTTATGTAAATATCGGAGAATTGTAAATATGTAAAAACGTCACATGGAGCAGATCATTTTTACATGGCGATTGGTGCAAAGCGGCGCACCCCCCATTTTGCACCGAGATAGCCACTAGGAAATTTACAAAACGAGAAAGAATTACAACCGCAGTTTCTCCACAAAGTTTGTGCAATGGAGCTGGAAGGAGTCGAACCGGCCGACCTGACTCCTACGCTCTCAAGCGATCAGAGGAATAGTGTCTTAACCACCCTGCTACGGAGGCCCCATGTCTGATGTATATGTTCAATAAACAAACAAAGAAATACTATTGAAAAGCTTGAGAAATCAGAAAAATTACAAATGCAAAATTCTTTTTGCAGTTTGTTAAATGATTTGTATCTAATAATAAAATAACTGATAACCGAATTAAAAAAAAAAAATCAAAACTTTGCGATTTGACAATTTCATATGTATTCACTTTTCCTTGATGATCACAAATTTTCGAGACTTTGTGGTTATGAAATTGTTATGTAGTAAGCGTTTGTAGCCCATAGTCCTTAAACTAAATCATTTGCAAACTTAAATTATGAAAATTCAGTTTACATGGATTTGGTATAAAATATAATTTTAAGAAAAATATATGATACAAAGATCAAAGTATTATCTTTTAAAATTAAAAATTGAAAATATAATCTTTAAATCAAACATTGCTGATCAAAGCTGAGATTCAGATAGCTTTTCAACTCTTTTAAAACAAGATTGGTCAATCAGGAACTTTAATTTTGCGAGATTTTCGGAAATAGTGAAAATTTTGCAAACATGCGGGTGTCTGGTTGGTCAATACCATTTCGGAAATAGAGAAAAATCTATTTGGATATATTCGCTGAGCTAATTTTTGATAAGAAAAATATTCTTCATATAAGTTAATGTTTTTCTTCTTTAATCATTTCAAGGGCAAAACACTTCTGCTGTTAATATGTTGAAATAATTGAATAACACTAAAATTAATGAACAAATTTATTTGAAAATAATTAAAAGGTTTTCTTCCCGTATATTATGGCAGCGAAATTTTATTTCAAAATTCTGGTTACAATTTGGCAGTTTGGAATTAAAATTAAGTGTTAGCGCCATGCAAACACCGCCTTTGAAACGGTTAAGATAAAACATTCACAAACTTAAATACTGAAAATTCGTTTAGTACTCATGCATGTGGTATAAAACATATTTTTGAGAACAATGAATGATTAATAGAAGCAATCTATAATTGTTAAAAATTTAAACATGACATTATAATATTTAAACATGATTTCCCTAAAGATTTCTGATAAACTTGATTTCCTAATAACAAAATATTTTCCTTATAAGTGAAAAATTTTCGATTTTCATATAATAGAAACATTGCGATCGCAACTTGGATAAGGAATCACAAATCAAGTCGAGTTTCGTTATAATTGAAATTGTTTCGTAAAGCCTGATTCTAAACGCTGTCGTTAAAAATTTCTCTATCTAAGAAATCGTGGTTTGTATGGCGATAACCAAGCCAACAATAGATACCGGGCTTACTCATTCATTCTCATGACGTCACAAATAGTGGCTGACCCCGATTAGCGATTGGTTCAAATCAACGCACCCATCGTTTTGTGCCAATCGCTGTATGTCTTTCGTCGCGAACAGCCACCATTTGTGACGTCAGGATAATGAATGAGCAAGCCCGGTATCTAGTGTAGCCCTGCAATAATACTTTTCTCTATTGCTATCTCCGACATCAAAAGTATCGAAATCGTACCGACGGCGATCAGAATCTGGCTCCGACAAAACAGATAACAAAGTTATGAGAGTCGTCTCAAGAATTTGCGATAGCATAGAATTTCTCACAAGCTGATTGCAGTTTTCCCATGACCAAACCATGGGTTTTTGACTGTTTATCCATGATACGATCATAACGTTTCTACTGTCTGAAACACTTTAGCTGAATAGCCGAGGCTAATAAAGAAGACAGGCTGTCGCACTATGTTACACATTCATCTCTTTTCAGACCACTTGAGTCACCTGATGCTTTTTCCGTGATGCAGATGCAGGAAAAGCTCGAATGCAGGTGCACGAAAATAGCATCACGTGACGCTAGCGATCCGAAAAAGGACGAATGTAAAACGTAGTTGAATATCCTGTCTTTTCCTTTACGCTCGTGAATATTCAATTATTGAAGCTCATCGTTCAAAATAATCGATATACAAGAAAAAGGAAATCACAATTTTGCGATCTGACAAAGTGTTTCATTTGTATTTACCTTTCCTTGATGATCTCGAATTATTCTCTCTGGTGTTTCCGGATTTTTTTCTTTGTGGCTATCTCGTCCTTTTATATTGACGATGACTTATAAGCAGGCACTTGATGTCAAGCACACAAGTCAGATGAATGTTCTCAATAAAACAAACAAACAATCTCGAATTCCTCATTTGCGATTATGAGATATTCAACTAGAAAGCGTTTCTACTGTTTGTAGCACATAGTCTTTAATCTAAATCATTTACAATCTTAAATTATAAAAATTCAGTTAGCATTATTGGATCTGGTATAAAAATAATTTTCAGAAAAAAATATGATTATTACGGGCAGGGATTTTTTGAAGATTTAAAAATGAAAATATAATCTTTAAATTAACGTTCTCTGAAAAATTGCGTATGAAATCTAATTTCTTGATAAGAAAAATATTCACCTTATAAGTGAAAATTATTCTTATTTACGATAAAACATTTGCAAAATTAAATTATAAAAAATTGTTTAGGATACATGCATCTGGTAAAAACACATTTTTCAGATCAATGTATCATTAAACAGAACAATCTATAAATTTTAAACATTAAAAATGAAAATATAAAACAGTAATGACAAAAATAAAACATTAAATATGCTTTTCCTGAAAAACTGATCCCCTGATAATACGAATAAGTTCTTTATAAGTGAAAATTCTTCAACTTTGTCCTAAATCATTAGCTAATATAAATTATGGAAATTCGTTTAGAATACATCGATATGACAATAATATATTTTTATGAAATTTATACGATTACTAATGCTCGTATTCACAGTCTATCTCAAACTAGAAAACCTCAGTGGAACACTCAAATGGAATTTATGATTAATCTGATCGGACTTCGGCCACTATCAGTTCCTTAGGTTAATCTTGAGCGTTCAACCGATCGTTCAACCAAGATTTCCTAGGTTGAGGTAGATGGTGAATATGAACATTAAGGAAACAATTATGTTATTGAAAACAATTTTCTTTTAAATGAATATAATATATTTATAAATAAAAATTCTTTATGTTTAGACCCATTCGCAAACTTCCAAGCTGATCATATTGATAATGCAAAAACTTAAGCTTTAACTAGAATATCCAGATAGATTTAAATTCGTTATTTTAGAAACAAAAATCGCCAATTAGAAGTCTGCATTTTTGTGTAATTTTTCCTCTTTTCAAAAATATCTCAAAATACAGAATCCTGATTGGTCAATCTCGCTTCAAAAATAGTGAAATATGTATCTGGATCCTGCCTTTTAAATCTACTTTCCCACAAAAATTGCTTATAAATTGCTTTTCGCAGAGCGAGTTCAATCTCCGCAACCTCAGTTACATAGGGTTAGTTAGGGATAGTTTGTAAACATGGGTGATCCGAAGGCTATGATGTCATACACTCACGCACAGTTTTTTTTAATCGGTTATAAAAAGCAAAAAAGTCGCCAAATTTAGGGGATTTTTTCCTTTAATGGCAACTTAGCAATTGTATTAAGTTATTGGTTTGGCGCGGGTTTGAAAAATCGCCAAACAACGCTGCGTGAGTCTAAAGCATCTGTTCCGATCCGAAGCGTTCAGAGACCGATATCACGTGACTTTTCCAGGTTTCTCGTAGCGTTTAGAGCCAGAAATTACCGATACTTCTGGTAACTCACATTACCGGCAGAATTTTTTGGGTAAAGTGATCACATGGTTGAGAAGGCTAGTTTGTTTGTTCGCTGTATAGCTAACTGGAGCTGTTAACTGTCGTTCTTTATACCTCGTACTGTACACTTGAGTTCTAACCACTTGATTGGTATTCGTTTAACAGGTCTATGATATAACTGGCCAACGTCGGCAGGACCATTCCTGCAATGATCGCTATGATAAAAATGTATTGGTAGATTTTTTTGTAAACATGCCCAGAACTTTACCCCAAACCGTCCACAGTCGTTTTAATCCAACTTTATCCCGAGAAACTCGCGGCTAACGAAAAAGAAAGGCTACCGCGGTGCTTTACGCAAATCTTTTTTTACAAACCGCGGGAGTCACGTGATGCTCGAATGCACCAATGAAGGTGTACGAAAAGAGCATCACGTCACTCTAGCGGTATGTAAAAAAAGATAAGTGGAATGCACCGCGGTAGCCTGTCTTTTCCGTTAGCCTCGGAGAAACTCATATGACGTCATTCCCCAATTATACGAGGCTAACGAAAAAGACAGGCTACCGCGGTTCATTCCACTTATCTTTTTTTACAGACCGCTAGAGTGACGTGATGCTCTTTTCGTACATCTGCATTGGTGCATTCGATCATCACGTGACTCCCGCGGTCTGTAAAAAAAGATTTGCGTAAAGCACCGCGGTAGCCTCTCTGTTTCGTTAGCCTCGCCAATTATACGAGTAACCCTCGTTTTGGTCTCTGAACGTGCTCAAAATGTCTGATAAGAAAACTATTTTTTCTATAAGTTAATAAAATTTCCTTATAAGAAAATTCTTAGTTTTTAACCTAAATCAATCGCAAACTTAAAATACTAAATTTTGTTTAGCGTACATGGATCTGGTATAAAACCGATTTGCAGAAAAATATACAATTACTGAAGGCAAAATATATTTTTAACATAAAATCAATCATAAGCAATTCCATTTCGTCAAAAGATGCTGATCGTAGAGCATCATTAAATATCTGTCACGAACAAGAGTTTATTATCACATGTTTACGCTTATACAGATATAGATTTTATGCAACCTAAATGCTTTGAAAGCTAATCTGACGTATATCTGTCATGTTCATATCCATGCCATCGCATCCGGAACGTCTTTAATACACCTGAGTTATTTCAAACTTGCAACCTGCATGCGCATCTCGATTTACTAATAAACCGAAAAGGGAATAACTGTTTAAAAGCATTAAGTAGGAAATAGCTTTTACTAACGGAAATGTTATTTGTTTACAATGTATCTGATAAATACTTACAGACGTTTTGCTTATAGATTCATTTAAGCAAAATGTATATATTATTCAAGAATGTTATGTTATTTTGGAAAAAAAAAGAAAGAATAAAACATTTCAACAAAGGTAGGCGATTAAACAGGAAATATATTTCAGGTAACATAAATGTTATTTGTTTGCAATGCATCTAATAATGTTATATAAGCGTTTTGTTTGTTCATTTATTTAAGCACAATATAAATTTTATTCAATAATATATTACAAACAGTATACTGTTTGATAAAAACAGAGCATTTCTAAAAAGATTGGGCATTAAGCAGGAAGTACATTTCACGTAATCGAAATGTTATTTGTTTATAATTCATCTAATAAATATACACAGATGTTTAGTTTATGCATTCATTTAAGCACAATATAATTTTTATTCAATAATATATTACAAACAGTATACTGTTTGATAAAAACAGAACATTTCTAAAAAGATTGGGCATTAAGCAGGAAGTACATTTCATTTAATCGAAATGTTATTTGTTTATAATTCATCTAATAAATATAAACAGATGTTTAGTTTATGCATTCATTTAAGCATAATAAACAGCTAAAATATTTTCATAAAAAATTCAAATTAAGCGAGAAATATACATTTCAGTTAACTGAAATGTTATTTGTTTACAGTGTATCCTAATAAATATATACAGACATTTTGTTTAAGCTTTCGTTTAAGCATAATTTTTTTTTTCAAGAACTTTATTCTTTTTCTACAAAAGATAAAAAATCTTAAGAGATTAAGCAGGAAGTATATTTCAGATAATCGAAATGTTATTTGTTTACAATTCATCTAATAAATATAAACATATGTTTAGTTTATGCATTCATTTAAGCATATTTTATTTATTTTTTCAATAAACAGCTGAAATATTTTCATAAAAATTTCCAATTAAGCAGGAAATACCTTCCATTTAACTGAAATGTTATTTGTTTACAGTGTATCCTAATAAATATATACAGACATTTTGCATAAGCTTTCGTTTAAGCGTATTTTTTTTTTGTCAAGAACTTTATTCTGTTTCTATAAAAGATTAAAAATCTTAACAGATATAAGAGATCAGGCAGGGAATATATTCCACGTAACAGAAATGTTATTTTTTTGCAATCCATCTAATAATTATATACAGGTTATGTTATGCAATCATTTAAAAATAGTGTATTTTTTTAAATATTATAGTGTTTCGAAAAAAGTTAAAATGACTTCATAAAGATTGGAGATTAGGCACATTAATTTAATTCCATTAAAGGACAAACATTTTTTTTATATAATTCATTAAGACATTTTTTATGTATTCCTTTAATTATATTTTATTAAATATTAATTTTATTAAATAAAAATTATTACATTTTTGTTTGCGAAATTGCGAAATCATTGCATTTTTTTATTTATTTTCCGAACGATCAATATAGTAGTTATTGGGGAAAACATTTTTTAACACAATATACTTCGGTAGCCCTTGAGAAAAATGAGCAAGAAAGCTTGAAAAAAAAAAGTTTACATTCGAAGCACAGGAGTCAGGACTTCTAGATCTATTTTCTTGAACAAAAAAATCAATTTATTTCTCTCTATAATTCAAATTGAGTCAACTTTGAGAAAACCCGGCTACATGTCACCATATTTGAACTTTTTAGGTTAATATTTATGGAAATCGACTATTGCAACCACTTCGTTCATACCTATCAATTTACATATAAAATTGTCATCACGATAATATCCGAAATATTGAATCAATTCAAATCGGATATAGGCAGTGTGTTAATCTTGATGAGTTAGTTAACAAGTATGTAGCATTTATAGTTTGTTTACAGGGACACACAAAAGCAAAACATATTAACTGATAACGTCCAAAATATTGAACTAAAACAAATTTATTTGGAAAGATTGTACTGATCTTGGAAGTATCTTGGATGAATTCGTTAATCAAGTATGTTTATCTTATAGTTCGTTTGCAGGGACTCATAAAAATTTTCGATGGACATTTAATAAATGATGTGGGTTATACTATAGTCTGTGTGATGTTACAAATTTGTAACTTTTTTTGATATAATTGCTTCATAGCCACTCAATTATATTTGGTAGGCCTAATTTAAAATTTCCTTGCAAATTACCTCTCTCGTCAAAATAGCAAATTGAAAAGGAGTGAGGCGAATTTGTTTAATTTATATTAAATCAGATGTATGTACATTAAAATCCCACTCTTTCGATTGAGCTAAAAATACATTTTTAAATTCCCACTATAGTCTCCCCTTTCGTATCTGGTGTCCTAATAATAAGATTTACCTTTACATTTATTGTCTTTACAATTTTTTTTGTTAATATCTTCATGCAATAACATTTGTATAGCTCTTTACATTTCAGATTATAACTTCATATATGTTTCAGAATTTAGAAATAAAACAAAAGAAAATTCTTTTAAAGCTTTGTACATCGTTACTACGACTTTTAATTAAAACACGTGTTTCATTCATTAAATTTTAAAATACAGGCTACTTGTACGGAATAATAATATATGATAAAAAAATTTATTGGGAAATTATTTCTATTTAATCTTGCTGTAATATGGTATTTTCCAAACGTCCTCAAAAATTCTTCCATAGCTTACTGTCATATTAATAGTACGCAAAATAGCTATATTCGTTAGATTTTAGTAAATGACACATTCGTTCTTTTAAACCTACATTTAAAAGTAATTTGCCATCTCTTCCCACCCCCACCCCAAAAATGACTCGAAAGTTTTAAGCAGAAAATATATGTTCACTAATGGAGTTTTTATTTAATTTATACAATAAATATGTGAAGATGTTTTATGTATGCATTCGTTCAAGCATATTTCATATTTTATTCATTAGCTGATTAAATAAAAAGATAGACTTTTCATAAAGATTTCAAATTAATCAATTAAAAGAATTTTGGTAATGGAACTGTTATTTATATACAATGTATCTAATAAATATATACATAAGTTTTATTTATGAAATTAGTTACTAATTATATATATTGCTGAAAAATATGGTGTTTTGAAAAAGTATAAAACATTTTTATAAAGATTGAAATTGACAATTTTCAGTAAAATTCATTTTTTTTATTTAGGTAAATATATATTCTATTGAAGAACATTATTCTATACTCACAAGAGGTGAAACATTGTTGCAAAGATTGAAGAAGATTGTTGTTGATAAAGTACCACCTTTTGATAGTTAAAATCATCTGCTTAAATGAATGTAAAGAAATAATTATGAATAGCAATAGTTGTTGAAAAATATCGCTATACAGGTAAACAGTTTAATTTTTTTTTTTGGAAATGCTATGGATGTGGGGAATAAATATTTATAATGGCTAAAACTTTTATTCATATCGCACTAAAGTACTTTAATATACAGTGAGCGTAAAAAAAGTAAACAGCTATTTTTCACAAATTACATGTGATATTACAAATATATTATTGATTTATAATATAAAGTAATAATGCAAAATTAGGTAGCTTTTGTTAGAATTTAACCCCCCATAAAGATTTAACCAAAGTAGAAATCCAAGAAATAATTCATTTTAAACCAAAAGTATGTTCATTTTTACGCATTAAATAACAGTAAGTAGATACTATGCTTCTCAAAAATTAAGTACAAAAAGTAAATTGTTGTAATTAATTTATACTTTGGCTCCTTTGCTTTGCATTCTGACATCTCTTTTAATCTTCTACGCCCATATTCCATGAGAATTTTTGTTGTCAGACTATTCTTTATACTATTCACACATTATTGTTCTATTCCATACTTTTTCATGTGAGGTAATTCACTGACGTAATTTTTTCTCGAGATAGGCAATAAATGATCAAAGGGGTTACGGTTTGAGGACAGCGGTGGCTAGTCTAAAGGCTTAGGCGATACAATAACCATTTCTTCCCTATTTTTGATGTATGGCTTAGGATCTGCTGTCGTGTTGGAAGACTGTTTCCTGACAAATCCAATTTTTCAACGCTTGAGTCAACATTGTCTCTCAAGATAGTTAAGTAACCCATTTTATAAATTTTGACTCGAGAAAAAGTGTAGATTTACCATTTCCGACAACTACTGCTGCCTTATATCCCTAGATCAAAATCGAATCGCAATGGTCTTAATTACAAACTTTACACTGAATTCTTAATTCTTTGATCGTCATATTTCTCGCAAATTTTTTCTCTACCAAAAATTTAAAATTCAACTTCATCACTGAAAAAAATATTTTTGCAAAAATTTAAGTAGTCGTTTTGAAATTTCCTAGCGATTTCCAGATGCTTTTGTAATTCTATTTAAATATGTATACAGGGTTACCACAGCGAAATTTTTCTTATTCTAGTTGTATTACTATTTTAAAAAATATATTCTTTGTGGTAGATTTCTCTTGCACTTGTTATAGAAGTTTATGGCAAGGATTATAGTTTGGAAAAAGTGCTACGAAACTTTTGAAATGGAATAAAATAATAGTCGCATGTGGCAATCCTGTGTTCTTCTTGTATGTGTACTTTCTTATGTATCCTTACAGATAAGGCATGTTTGTAAAAAGCTATCCTACTTCTACTCGCTGCCTTTACTGGTGTTTGTTTGGTACCTTGAAAAGTTTTGACAGAACTTTATGCTGGATTTGTCTTAAAATTTCTGACAAGGGCTCTCTCTCACTTCCATATTAATTAGCTGTCTTGGTCTTCATGTGCTCAGACAATATTTAACCTACTTATATCACATGTATTTTTTAAAGATGTTATTTACTGTGTTAGGGCTCTGTTGAGCAATTTCACCTATTTTGCGTAATCACTTATCTTTTACCTTTAAAGTTAGTGTAAATTTTCGAGAAAATTTCAAAAAACAACACAAGAACAAACTTAAAATGAGAAAATGAGATTGATTTCAACTCATTTTTAAGTTCCCATTAGAAAAAAAAAAATAATGAATTGATCGAAATATACAAAAATTTGAAGGAAAGATTTTCCAGTGTTCATTTTCTTTTGATACGTAAAATTCAATGTGTTTTTGGATTCACGGAAATATATACATACATATATATTTAATGTTTTTAAGGAAATTGATTATTACTCAATAAATGTTTAATTCTACATTATTACTTTATATTATTAGTCAATAACAATTAAAAATAAAATATGAAAAATGGCTGTTTGCTTTTTTTAACACTCACTGCGCATATACCGGATGTCCGAAAAAGCTGGAAACGGTCGAATAACTCGAGAAATACACCTAGTATTGAAAACGAAAAAATACGTGATCAATATTTTTTAAAAATCTATTCAGTGATATCAAAGTTGACCCCTCACCCCGTGTGTGTTGGGGGAGATAAGGTGCAACTTTTGAAATCTTAAATGAGAATCCTCATTTTTTATTTTAGAATCTGATTCTACCAGAAAATAAAACATAACTTTTGTATTTAACTTTTTATCGGATCAGCGGAGATGACGCAGCAATCAAGCAAAATGCGGCGTTAAAGAATCACCCCGAATCGTGAGAAACAAGGTCTCATGTTAATGAAGCACCAGCAAGAGACTACATCTAAGTCGTTGTTCTTGGGTAACGCTTAAAGTATTGCATTCATTTAGAATTTAAGCAGTGGCTTTCTTCCTACCCTCAATAGAGGGTGGAAATCAGCATGTTTGTTTAGTTTCATTATTAATATTATTTTAAAATTAGAACTTTAACATAGAATAGGATTTCTTGCTCACGACAGCATTTTGTTCGATTACAGCGCCATACATAGAAAGTTAAATACAAAAGTTACGTATTTTTTTTCCCCCGTAGAATCCATATCTGCAATAAACAAGTTGGAAATTGCACGTCAAACGTTACAAACGAGGTGCGTTCGTACGCACGTTTTAGAATTAAATTCATGATATCCCGTGCGTAGAACGGGTTAAACAGCTAGTTAAGTATATATTTTATGACACTGTTCATACAAATATCTTAACTAGTTATATAAATATTCAGATATATATGTATCAGCTAGTTATATAAATATTCAGATCTTGATGATTTTTAATTCTGTGAAATGAATTATATGTCTGCAGATTAATTTCTGTCATAAAATAAGTATCTCGGTCGCTTGACGATTAAACTTCGGAAGCTCCTATAACAAAAAAGCACAGATTTAAAAAAAAAAAATTCAAATTTCTTAATAAATATTTTTATTAATATCTCCTAAAGTTTTGATTCGATTTTAATAAAATTTGAAATGTCTCGACAAAATTCTGCAAAGATAATATATTTTAAATTGCAAACCATTTGGTTGGGTAGTTTTTGCGTTGTTATATGCGGACAGACAGACGGACAGACAGACAGACAGACGGACGGACCAAACGACGAATATAGGTGCTACGTATTTATATAATTACGAACGCACCTAAAAATGGGGGTTCTCATTCAAAATTTCAAAGTTGGACCCCCTCTCACCCCCAGGGGTTTGGAGTAAAAGGGGGGGGTCAACTTTAGTATCACTGAATAGCCTTTTTTAAAATATTGAACATATATTTTTTCGATTTTTTCAATCCAATGTATATGTATCGAGTTATTCGACTGTTTTCAGACTTTTCGAATACCTAGTATATGTATATATTCTTCATTTTGAAAAAAAAATCAGTATATGGGGGAAACTGTTCCTTGTATGTTATACGGTCGTTTCTATTTTCATATGTTTCAAACTCTGTTTTTTCATTTCTTTTGTTTTTAAACAACTTTCAAATTTACACACTTGATTTTATCTGAACATTTAGATTGACATATAAAAATAAGAAAACAAATATTGAAAAGATCGTAAAAAGTTGAAATGGGTGAAAAATGTATAAAACATTGAAATACATCGTGAGATAATTAAATCAATGGTAATTTTTTATACTGTTAATCCGAATGTAAACTGTTAGGACCAAATTATTTGTTTAAGACTTAATTTACCTCACTTTAAAATTTTTGAAGTCTAATCTTATTTTACTTCTGAAGTATTAAAATTTTGAATTTTAGATACAATAACAGTTTTTAAGTTGTGTGCGTAATTCCTATACGCACACAATTACTCTGATGATCTTGTTAATATGTCAACATTACAAAAATAAAATATATATATATTTAGCTATTTTCTAATTTCCATGTGATCTTTTAAAACCATTGGATAATGAATTATGAAACTTCTGTATAATCTTTGATTATTTAGCTGAAAAATCTATATTTTCTACTTTGTGAATCCTTTTTAGCATGTAAGATAAACACAAGGTTTTGGTAAACAAATAACGAATAAACAACACGTTTTGGTGAACAAATAAACCACACGTCTTATTTTGTTATGAAAAATTTTAAACTCAATTGATAACGAGTGCATAGACGCAGTAAAGCGTCGTTATTCCAAACTAAATTTATGGAGCTTAAGAAAACTTGTATGGATTTACTAATGAAATTATTGAACTGACATCTACACTTAACTAAATTGAAAAGGAAAGTATGTTTTAAACTATTTAATCTATCTGTTTTTTAAAGTGAAATTGAGTTTAATTTATTCAATCTTTTGTTAAATGTGTAATGTTTGATCTTAAAAATATGCCGTAGCTATTTAAAAATGTGTAATACAATGAATACAGAGTTCTACCACAATTTTCTATTAACATTTTTTACCTTATTTAATAGCAGAAAAATTTTACAAATTCTACGAACAATAGCAGAAAATTTTAATCAAATAATAATTAAAGTCATATCAATCATAATTAAAGTAAGGTGTATGATCACCTTGTGTCTTTTATTAATTATTAAATCTTACTGTTGTTTAGTGTTTTCCAAAAATTGTTCAAAATATACATTAATTTAGTATAGAAGAATTGCAGCAAATAAACAGAAAAGTGAAAATCCTTTTATTAGATTTCTCCCCTAACCCCTTAGGCTTTAAAGTTTTCCTTTATTTCCGTATCAGTTGAATAGAAGTCGTTCTACAAAGCATGGGGGATAGCGATAAAGTATGTGAAACTTACATTTCAAGTTCTAAGTCTGTATAGTTCTATCACTGTTTTGGATGATAATGAAGAGAGATAAGGAAGTGTTGAACATGTTAATTTATCACAGATGAAAGAATTTCCATTCAATTCTGCAAATTTATTTTGATGCCAGTTAAACTTTTGTTCATTATTTTCTAAAAACTGTTGAAATCATTTGTTAATTTAAGTCTAGTAGCAAAGTAATATTGCATCAATATTTCTTTCACCCGATATACTTCCAATGAAATAACAATATTGGTTAAATATTATCTCTACTTTGGAAATAGTTGCAATGAAGCACCAATAATATATTTTTTTAACATTAGGTATGTTTTGGCAACTAAATAGAAAAATATTAGAAAATAATAAATAGAAAAAAATTGTAAAATGTAAAAAAAAAAAAAAAAAAAAAAAAAAAAAAAAAAAAAAAAAAAATGTTGTGCTACTAGGGGATCATACCGCAATTTCTACAAATAAACATAAGTTAATGCAAAATCCTCATCATGAACGTCAACCCAAGTCTCTAGCATCGAAAATGTCCTAATTGTTTGAATAAGAGGTCGTGTGTTATAAAACTCAGTAAATGGCAATAGATGCTGTGAAACATTTATTTTAGATTCTAAGATATGTTAGTATTTTGGTTTTTAATGCTGATTTTTAGCTACGAAGCCATAGGAAATGTTGCTTTATCAGACGCAAAGGATTATGGTGTATATTGCGGTAAAAAGCATTTTGAATTTCTTTTTTTCAGATGATTTTGGAGACGTGCATTTTTATGCTGTGTGTTCAATAACACTTTGTTGACCAACAGCGAGTATACTCGGGTTTATGAATCATACTTCAGTGATTGAAAGGCGAGTTTTGAGTCCTTATTTCCACCTATATCTTTTAATAATACCATTTTTTTAGCTTTCATTGAAAAAAAAAATACATTTTTATTCTTGAATATTTTGTTAGAATGCGTCATATTTTACACTGAATTCTTTGAAACACTTTTCATTGTCGTATATTTACAGATATACAGTCGTTTAAATGTAACCACGCAATCCATGTATCAAAAATGTTCACTTAGGGCAAGTCTGTTGTTAGAAAACCGAAATTGCCTAATAAATTACTCATCATTAAACAAGTTTTATTTCACCAATTGAATGGTGTCATTATCCAAACGATCTACCTGAATTATACATTTAATTCTCATAAACATTTTTTCCTTCATTAAAGTTTTTCAAAATATGTAAAGAATTTTCAAAAAAACATATCCCAAATGGAATGTAAATATATTTTTAATTGATATAGGTTAAGAATGTAATGATTCCATTATTTTACAAAATTAATTAAATGCGGAAAATTTTCAAATAACTTTTTTAAAATCTGTAAAATGGGAGATGTAAATCAATTAAATATTTTAACACACTCTAGACCAATGAGTTTCATCTTTTTAACAATAAAATCCAACTATTGGCTTTAGTCTTGCATGATTCATGAATTAACAAATTGATTGCTGTGTTCATGTTTATATTGCAAATCACTGTACATACATAATAACCTTTCTTAGCATAGGTAATTCCTATAGTTTTAGGAATATATTTCCTATTGCAAAAAAAAAAAAAAAAAAAAAAAAAAAAAAAAAAAATTCAAATGTTTCTGTCCATCATATTAAAATCTATTTAGACCGTTACTTTTTGAAGCGTTACCAAATTTAAATTTTTGTATAATCCCTGTGTTCTGTAAGTTATATATATATATATAAATGTCTCTCCATGCTGTTAAAAGTAAAACTGTATAAATTTAAATTTTTCTATAACTAAAACTTACCAAGTTATGATATTTTAAATTTTATGAATTTTCGATGTTTTCTGCCGCAAAAGAAAAAAAAGACGGTAATACATGTTTTATCTGAATTCTGAATATACACTTCAAATGTAAATTGGTTATAACGAACAATCAATACCAAAACAGGATTGTGTGTTCGAACATACGATTTATCAATCTATGTATCTGGGACTATGAGCACTATCCGAAACTATAGATCGAACGCAACACTTCTCGAACAGTAGCCAACACCATAATAAATAAAATAAAGTCTACAATGCATCACCTGCCAAGTTTTCCGTATATTGAATACCACTATTCGCGAGTAGGAGTGTTAGCTTTATTGAATGACATAATTCTGTCATTATATAAAACAAATAGTGCTATTCGAAAATAGTGGTACTCGAAAATAATGAGAACATTTGTAGTTATGCATGTTGAACATGTAGAATTTCCGTGCCTTGATTTGTAGACCTTCGTAGCTATAAGTTGTTTTATGAATTTTGTATTTAATTTACAATGAATTTTATCAAAAAATATAAAAATCAATCGTATTCATAATATTTTCTATAAAAAAAAATCTCCTGAAATAATGCATACAATATCGAATCATATTTTCCAAAGTTGAAATATAATTGTACATGTCAAATGTATATTTTTCGCCTATTAAATGTAGGTTTCGAAAAATATTTAAAGTTCTAAGCTTGAAACTTTTCTAATTATTTCTTAAACTTCTCATAATTATTTTCATTTACGTATATATTTTTAATTCACTGATTAAATTTTATGTTTTGCTTTGTTATTTTTGTTCATTTATATTGATCAACAAAACTTCCATTTAAATATATTTTGTACAAAAACCGGGATTTGATTCAGGTATTTATTATGTCCAATTTTTCAGTTATAAAGTTAATTTAGCAAAAATAAATATGTATCAAAATTATTAAATATTCAAAAATACCAGAACACATGTTTACATCTTATTATCACATGTGAAGTGCAGAGAAAAAAAAAATAAAAATAAAACAACATATGCTTTAAATTACTTCATAGAAATATCGATCGAAAAGGTTTGTTGTGAATGTTAAAATATTTCTTATACAAGATGCACCATAATTAACGCGGCAATTTTTTCCTTCATTACTTTTGAACGAGTTTATATTTACAAACTCTACATAAAAATTCAAAATGAGCAATTTACATACAACACGTAAAAAAGAACTGTGATCAGTACTCCAATAGTAAAAGCACCAAAATAAAGTCGTTTTCATCAAAGTTACATGTTCATGATTTTCAACAATCCTGTTTCTTGAGGGACCGCATACTTGATTATTTTTATCCTAATTTAAAAATCTCAATACGAAGCACTACATTTTTTAAGGTCTTTAAAATCTTCGTGCTTTGTTTATCCTGAAAACAAATTCAAAAGCAAGCGAAATATGTGTTGGTGTGTTCGGGGACTGTGTCACTGTTTAGAGACTCATTTTGAAAATTGTGCTATATTGCGGCTAAAGGTGTTAAAATTTTTAACAATAATTTCTACGACAGTAACACTACTCTAAGACAGCAACAATAATCATCAGAAAATCCTTTAAAATATCGTTTACCTGCTATATTTAGCGTTGATGAAATAGCAGGAAATAGATTTTCAACTTTATACTTCAGTATGTCCTCTTAAGGGGACCTCTCATTTTGACAAAAAATGATAATGTCGATTTTCAGATTTTTATACTCAAATGACCCTTCGCATCTCTTGAACATTGTTCCCAAATTTTTTGACGATCTAATAATTTAGACAATTGCCAAAAGTGTCTGATATTTTTAAAAATGTATCTTTAGATTCTATGAGAGATAACCAAGTATCGATTGTTTGATATCCTTGAAATTTTGTTTAAAAAAATCTTAATTTAAATGTATGCGATATTCATAGGTTTATTCCATATGCATCTAATTATTAATTTTTTTCCTGATCTAATATTTCTATCAAAAATCCGATATTTAGGTTTCTAGAACAAAAAATAGCCCCGAGTACCGAAATTGGAAAATAAGAATTTTTTAAATTATTATATTTTTTAAATTAAAAAACATATATTGAATGTATTAACAATGTAAGGTCTTTTATTATCTGTAATCATTTTTCTTTATTGAAACATGATCAAAAAACTTTAATATAGGTGTTATTTACAGAATTTGTTTTCGGTACCCAGTCCCCTCAAAATTGTCGATTTTACAAATCTAGTGATAAATTAGAAACTTATAATCAGAAGTGAAATAAAATTTGTATTGGGCAATTTTTAAACGTGGTAATGAAAATGGTGATGAAAAAACGTTACATATATTTGATAAATTGAAAAATGACAATGACAGTATTGATTTTTTCTTTTTTCTATACATGCAATCTTCTGACTTTACCAGATTTAACTAAAAGCATTCAATAACTGTATGTGAAATAGCATAGATTTAGTTAAATGTATTCCACCGAAAATACACCTTTCCCCTCTATTGTTAAAGCTTTTATTAAAGACGTGTCACCAGTAAAATTGATCAGTCCAGAATCAATATATTTCATTTTACAGTAGCTGGGGAAAGTTATATTTCAAACAGAGCTTAAAACACTTACATTGCAAAATTTAAATTTTTTTGTCATCTTACCAAAATTCAGAATAAGAAAAAATAAAAATTAATTATATTTGGGAGATTTGCAGAACAATTCCTACATAATGTAGTAGAACATGTTGATAGCCCCCCCCCCTCCTCCCCCCAAAAAATACATGCTTTAGATTACGTCAAAAAAAACTTGTTATAAATTTATTCTTTTTAGTGATATTCCGAAATAAGACAAACATTGATTTTTTATTTATTTGTTTTCGAAACGCGCTTTAATTTTTTACTTATTGGAGATAAGTTGGCAATGTAAACTTCGAAATTGTTCTAAATAAGGTAATAAAGGAGATTATGTTAATAAAGATAGTCCTGCCATTAAATTTTTAAAAAGTAATTTTTTAAAATTTTTATATTATCTTTTATAAACAACATTGGTCAATTACAATTTTTTCCTTTTGCTATAACAAGATCATTACAGAAAAACTCATGCATGTATCTTTAAAACAGAATGCGGTATTTTTAATTGAAAATTGATCTTTCTAAATGAGGACCATGTATCAAATAAAAAATGTAAATCTCTGAGATATTATAAGAAAGAAGAAACATAAACAATAATCATACTATACATATGCAGTCCGAATTAAATAATACATTCTTGATGTTTTTAGCAAAATTAGTAACGGAACTCCATAATATTTACAGAAACATTATTATAAAAGCTTAGTTATGTATTGGAATTCAGAGAAAACACATTAAGAATGCTTTTTGAATTGCCTGTTTCATTATGTGAACTACAATTTAAAACTACGTTTATGCCTTTAAATTATCCCTACGTGTGTAATAGTGTATTTAAATATATTTGTAATGTAACTTTTTGATATTTAGCAAATTCATTATCTAAAAAGCGCCATCGTCAATTTGTATATGATCTCTATTTTCACTAATGATATTGCAGTTTAAATAGCGTGAAAAACTACTATATGTTAGCTTTTTTTCACTCATTATAATTGCTTTAATTGTTAGGTAAGATGTATACATTTTTTGTTGTAAATATCTTGTTGTAGGAGAAAGAAAAGCTATTACTAGACTAATTTTTCGTAAGCTGGAGGGAGTCTAAAATGTGTAAATTTTTGAAAAAAATATGGCAAGATTATTTGATTAACGTAGTTTTATTTCCTATCTTATTTTGAACAATTTTGAAATTTACTTTCGGAACACTCTGCATCTCATTTTGCATCACAATTTAAGTGTAATATTTGAGATTGAACATGTACCCGAAATTATCTGTTTTCCTACCAAATTTAGGAACAACTTTTTAGAAAAAAAAATAATTTTTTTGTACTTCAAAATTCTTTTACATTCAGAATTCAAAGAATTAATTTACATAACGTAAATGCAACATGCCAATAGGACAAAAATAAAACTAGTCGGATGTGCCAATCCCAAAACTTTCTTCTATCTCACACAGGTTTCCCATACACTAAAAATAATCAGCAACCAATTTCTATCAAGGTCTAACTGAATTTAAAATTTTATTAAATTCCGTGCATTAGTTCTTGAGATAAGACTATTGCTAAAATCGTGTAAATCCTGCAAAATGCAGCATAGCAGCGACACCTGTTGGGAGATTTAGACCAAAACCTAATCAACAATAACTTATGACAACGTCTAACTGAATCTGAAGTTTGATGAAAATCCTTACATTAGTTCTTGAGATATAGTTATCTTGATAATATGGAAAAAAGTAGCATAGTAGCGTCACCTGTTGGGCTATTTACACAAAAACGTAATTAGCATCTATTTGTGTCAAGGTCAAACAGAATCTGTAGTTTGATGAAATTCAGTACATTAGTTCTTGAGATATAGCTATCGCAAAAATAAGGGAAAAAAGTGGTATAGCAGCGCCACCTGTTGCGATATCTACACCAAAATGTAATCAGAGTTTATTTATGTCAAGGTCTAACTGACTCTGAAGTTTGATGAAAATAGCTTCATTAATTCTTGAGATAGAGCTATTGCGGAAATCGCAAAAAATGCAGCATAGCAGCGCCACCTGTTGGGCAAATTTCACCAAAAACTAAACAGCTCCAATTTATTTTAGGGATTAACTGAATATAAAGTTTTATTAAATTTCGTGCATTAGTTCTTGAGATAGAGCGCCCACAAAATTTTTGTCTCAGACAGGCTTTTTCTAAAAACTGTCAAATCGTGTTCAGGACCTCTTTAAAACGTATAAATCCGTCGAAAACCGGAAGTCGAAAATTTTCATGAATCCAATACTTTCTTCTTGGAAAGATAGTAAAAATATATATGATTTAGATTACTTTATAAAAAAGCTGTCTTCAAAAAAGTGTTATTTTTAAATATAAATTGTTTATTATAGATGGGAAATCGAAATAAGCAAACGTAAAATATATTTCTGCTATTTTCTTACTTACACAAACTTTTTTACCAGATTTCACCAAATGTATTCACCAAATTCATGTCATACAGTTTAGTATTAGTTAAAAAAGAAATCCGAAGCACTGACATTCTTCCATGTCGTGCCCGAAACTTCTGCTGTCAAAGGTTTTATTAAAGACATGTCCATAGTAAAACTAGTTAGACAGAAACCAATATATTTCTATTTGTATTAGTGGTGGAAAATAATATTTGAGATTGTATGAGAACAGTTGTATCACAGATTTAAATATTTGTAATTATACATATTTTTGTAAAAATACCTACAATAAAAATCAACACCTTTTGTAATTAAAACATTTTTTCAAAAGCACTCTGTTAAAAAAAAAAATGCGAACCTGAGCTTTCTTGTTTTATATTAAGTACAACCGAATATAAACGAGAGCTTGAAATGCTGAAATAAAAATAATCATAAATGTTAAATAATAAACTTTTTCAATAAATATAAATTCTTATTACTCTATTTGACATATTATAGATTTCAAGATAGAGTTTAAGGCGATATTTTTTTTTAAGTGTAAAAACAAGAAACGTGCAGGCATTATTGCAGGCTTTTTTTTCATTTTTCAATAAATGAATTACATATTCAGTTGTAAGCGATTGTTGTCTAGTTTTTTTCAAGGGGTATCGTTTTCCAGTATTTTTCAAGTGCTTTACTATGCGGTATAGAAAATTAAATTGAAAAAAGATTTTTGAAATTCAATATAAATATTTTAATTGGGAATTTCTCAAAAGCGTATCTTCAAAAATTTTAAAAACTGTGGAACACTTCCACGGTGTTGTTAACTATCTCCCCAAGTATAATAATGACACTGGCATTGATTAATATTTTTAGACAGTTTCAAAAAACCTATTTAATTAAAATATTGTTATGCTTCATGTGATTTATTGTGTGAAATTAGGTGAAATTAGAATTATTTAACTAAGGTGACTTAATTTAACTTAGTCTAATTATTTAACTAAGGTGAAATTAGAATTATTTAACAATAAATAAATCTTAATTATTGATTCTTCATGTATCTATATATTTTTAATTTAAATAATATTCGTTCTTAAATAAGTTGAAAGTTGAAAAATAATTTTACTATTTTCTAAAGCCTTTCCAAAATATGCAACAAAACAGGGTGTTGTTCAGAGAAGTCATTTTTTGAAATTTTATTCAAAATTTTGTTTTATTAGTTTTCAGAAATATATATATTTCTTTAAAAAAAAAGAAAGAAAGTAAGTCATAATTTGTGTAACTTTAACATATATATAAATATATCTTAATTTCCAAATATTATTCTTAATGTACTATTTGAAATATAACTTGAGTCTCATAGCTAATTATGGTATACGATTTGCTTAAAATATAAAATGTTTCTGGACATTTTAACTGGATATATAATTATTAAACAAGGTGAGACATGAAAACAAAATATCAGATTTGTTATCACCAACTTCATAAAGGTAAACAGGAAAATGTATTGTATTGGATCAGTTGGGATCCACGTGTAAACTTGTCATGACACAAACATGTGGTTTTATTTTACTCGCTGTCAGTCTCTCTTCAGATTTAGTGACGGTAGGATGTCTCTGTTGATGATGGCTATTGTATAGTTTATGAGTTGTTATTATTTAAATGTTAATATATTGTAAAATATTGTTAATTGCGTGTGAAATCTTTTTTTTTCCAAAGTTAATGGTAAAAATAATTTTGTGTGACAAAAAACTTGTAATACTAACAACAAAGAAATTGATATTGAAAATTTCCAATATATATAACTGAAGCATTATTATTGATATAACTAGACACTAGAACTTTTTAGTTAGTAGCCAGGGGCTGATAGTTCCTTTTAGCGTAGTAGACACTAATTTCGCACTCTTATTTCTTTCTTAATTAAAAGAACCTTGTTGGCAGATACGTTAAGATACTGGCAGTTCATGCTAGCTTAAACAGACCTTACAAAAATCATATGGAATGGAAAATCAAATTCTCATTCCTCTTCAACCAGGAAAATGTATTGTATGGGATTAGTTGTGATCCACGTGTGAACTTGTCATGTCACAAACATGTGGTTTTATTTTACTCATTGTCAGTCTCTCTTCAGATTTAGTGACAGTAGGATGTCTCTGTTAATGACGGCTATTGTATTTTGTATAGTTTAAATGTTAATATATTGTAAAATATTGTGAATTTCGTGTGAAATCTTACTTTCAAAGTTAATGGTAGAAATATTTTGGTGTGCCAAAAATGTTGTAATAATAACAATAGAGAAATTGATATTGAAAAATTCCAATATATATAACTAACGGAATCATTGTTATTGATATAACTAGCCACAGAAATTTGTCTTTAGTTATTAGCCAGGGGCTGATAGATCCTTTTAGCGTAGTAGACACTTTTTTGCAATCGTATTTCTTTCTTAATTAAAATAACCTTGTTGGTAGATCCGTTGAGATACTGACAGTTCACGCTAGCTTACAAAAAAAATGCAAAAATGCAAAAATCAAATTCTCATTTCTTTTCAACTCTATGATTGGACACTAAAAAAAATATTTCTGGTGTAGATTTTAAATTTTCAATACATGAGGAGTATGTAGAATAAACAAAATGCTTAAAGGTCGCTTCAGTCAGGCAATGACCATTTGTGGAACACTAGTGTCATGTCTTTATACCTTCACATAGGCATACATCCAAATTATATGTCAAATATTATTCAAATCAATAATTCATCACAAGAAGTTGTAACAGGATCTCCACATAAATTCCATTTAAGAGACAAGACCACATTACAGTTGCTTATGATCAAAATTGGTTGTTGGGGGTATAAATAAAGTACATGATCAGATGGAGAAAAATAAAGTACCTGATCAGATTAAAATAAAATTTCTTCATCCAGCTGGCCACACTAAATTGTGTAGTTATTACTCAGATCATAGCTCTATCTTTAAGGAAACATTTGCGACAAAAATAAAGTATATTTGGGAAAAAACTTGACTTATGTTGTTTTTGAAATGACCGATTCAATTCTATTTTAGGTAAGGATATCCATATTGGGTTGCTTTCCGCTTTCTACGGGAGTACAGGTCTGTTTAGCCCTTTCGTGCAAAAATCCTACGCCGAATACCAACCATGTGTGACTAAATACGTCCTTTCTTATTTACAGTTCTTGTGGTATACTGAAAAAAAGATGAGTACGCGTGTTTTTCGAAGATCAGACTTAAGTACTCTGAGATATC
This sequence comes from Maratus michaelseni, assembly GCA_963931845.1. NCBI lineage: Eukaryota > Metazoa > Arthropoda > Arachnida > Araneae > Salticidae > Maratus > Maratus michaelseni. The sequence goes on along the minus strand of OZ007599.1, from coordinate 123,564,733 downwards.
ATAAACCAAGAAAATACTTAAAAATTGGCAGATTTTGATTTTTTTAAATTTCCAATTTTAAACAGTGCTTGTATTAAAGAAGTTAGTTTAAAATGGTGCAAATCGGTATTTAAAATTCTAACTCCTTAAGTAGACAATAAATATACGCAGAAAAAGCTGTTAGAAACGATGGAAGCGTTCTTAATCAGGCATAAACGCATGCTGCAACTGAAAGAACAGAAGCTAAACTGATAGAAGAAAGAAGAAAAAAAATAGCTTATAGCTGATGCAGAAATATAAGAATAAAATGTATAAAAACGATTCCGAAAGAAGGTAACACAATAAGTACAATGAAAAATTATAAAAATTTATGTAAAGAAAGGTCTGAAGTAATACGGAGAAGTAAAAATTAATTAAAGAAATAAAATAATAATAAAGAATAAAAACAATTTTAAATTAAAAAATGCAGAAAAAGAAATTTTATTTCCAATGGTAAAAGAAAAATAAATAGAATCGGAAGACACTTAGAAAATGTTAGTACAATTGAACTAAAGTGATAAATGAAATTAAAGCGCTAAATTAAAATAGGTATTATAATGTATTCATTTATATTAACGTCTGTCAGAATCCGGACAATAACATCATCAATAAACCTTAATCGCAAACTGAAGATAAAACTTAATTCTCAGTTAAATATTCCTAAAAACACATATTCTATTTCAATATATTAAAATTGCTTGGAATATTATTTAAATAAAATAAAAATTATGAAGTGAATTGTGAGTGATAAATTTCTTCCATTCCCCTTTTGTAATTAAGAAAAGAATTTCAAATATTTATGAAAATTTTATAAATTTTCCAAAATACAGCTTCATTACAAGAACTTCCATCGGGGTAATTATTTGTTTGTCAGACTGAAAAGTCTTTGATGAATGCATTGTTTATAAAATCCTTCTAATCTGCTGACACTGTACGTGACTTTCGTTGGAGAGAAGTAATAACTAAATGAAGCATCCAGAATACAAGTGGTGTAAGTCAATGTTAATTGGTTTTGAAAAATGTAGGTGGTAATGAAATATTTAATCCTGTATTCAGGATACAAGTAGTACAAAACTATGAGAATTGATTTTAAAAATGTGTAATTATTTGTCCAGAGTGTAAATGGTACTTGGTGGAATGTGCTGTGATTTCGATTCGCATATATTAATCTTCAATAAATCTATTTTTGTGAAAAATTCTTAAGTTAAAATTCACTTTTTTCGAAAATTAATTTCGAAATTGTATATATTTTTAGAAATTTTTAAACTATATATTATTGAATTGAAATTTACAAAATAAATATGAATTAAACATATATTTTTTTTAACAGAAATCGATTTCTAGAAGCTTTAAATATGCGAAACCAAAATCACAGCTCAGTTAGCCAAATAGTTTTTGAGTTATGCTTAAAACAATTCATGCATTGTAATCTGTTTTGCAACGATTAAAAATTAATTTAACATTAGGCGTTCCAAACTTTAACTCTGCGTAATTCCTAAACTAATTGACTGAATGACTTCCCGTTTGGTATCCGAAGGTAAAATTTACTGGAAAATCCAAACATGAAGTCCACATTAGGCGGTGTTATAGAAAAATTAAAAAAATTATACAATTTCAGTATGTAGAAGATCCCCCAAGAAGATTTCACAATAATAGGATTGTAGAAAATAATAAACAAGGAGTTTTTATATAAACAGGTTTAATTTGCGACTTTGGATTTAAAGTAATAACTATCGTTTTGATTATTTGGGGGGGGGGGGTACTGTCTTTTGGGGATGGGTAAGTTCATTCGAACTGTGTGACATGCCTTTCATGGCTGTCAGCTTGAATGACCGCCATGACACAGATTTAATAAAACATAACAATTTATTTATAATACTTTTATAATACTCAGCAAGGAATTTTAGCAGTGGAAAGGGTATATTTAATTCAGATGATCCAAAATAAGTTCAATTTAAGAAAGACTGAGAACGAGGGATTCTTTCTCAAAACTTGATATATTATAACTGTCTTATCTCGGCTCCTAATTTTTTCAACTTTTGTTATATAGAAACATAAGAAACTTACTTAGAAAATAATATAAACTATAAATGGAATCCCCCGTGCATCCCGATGCTTCTTTATTTGAACTTGAAAGCTCAATTTCTTAGGCAAAACACACCACCCTTGACTCTATCAGAAATGCTAAGTCAACACGAGGCGTAAATCGCACGAGAGAACTAAATGTCCCAAAGACGAGATCCACTCAAAGTCCACTGAATCCATCTGCTACCACACTGTATGCATAATCAGTTACTTAATTAACATGACCCTAGCTCCACAACTGTTTTTCAGAAATTTAGGTGTACAGAAATGTCCAATCGTATATTCACTATATAACTGGTACGAATCCATGAAAATTACTTTTGCAAAAATTAGGTAACGTGTAAATATGACTCGGTTTAGTGGTCTAGCAAAATTGTTTTTTAGATTCAAACATATTGCTCTATTGAGATCTTACAAGAAAAAATATATTGAAAATGCGTTAAATCTTTAATCAGAAACTTTTTGTTTATTTTTGTCATAGACCATTTTTATTCATGTGCCTCAATTGTTTTTCAGAATGATTTATCTACATCTGTTAAATAACAATTTTTAGTAGCAACTAATTAGTTATGTTGGAATATTAAAGCTCTTTATTTTATATTATATTCTGCTAATAGTATATTATACTACATTTTATAATGCAGGGTAGCTTTTTTTTTTAATATCTGCACAAATTATCTATACTATGATTGGAAATTTAAAGGAACGTATCCAAACAGCGTTGAACTTAACATTCTATATTTGGAAATGTATTTGACTTTTCATATAATACGAGGGAAGGTCAGTAAGTAAATAACAAAAAGCAATGGAAATAAATATGATTTTTAGGTGCGTATCTCCAAGATATTTTTTAATTACCTTTTGTGACTTACTTATTGACTTTCCTTCGTATTACTGACTGAATTATTCTGCATTTTCGCACATTTTGTAATGTCATAACATATCACACGAAATAAGACAGGTATCTTGAAAGTTTCGCTAAAATATCATCAGTTTCGTTAAAGTTAAGAAGGAAAATATGGATTGGGATTAAAATAAGACACTATAGTCCAGTCAAATAGTCATAAATAGATGCAAAAATTCAGGTAGAAGATTTTATGTTTTTAAACTGTTTATGGGGATGCTAATAACAGGAATTAATGGTTTCCCAACAAAATATCTCGAGGATAAACTTTTTGGAGCCAAAAAACCACGAAATTTTTGGACTTTTTTCAGTTATTTGCTTATAACTCAAAAACTATAAACTTTTTGTTTACCATACTTAATTATAAAAAGAAAGAACATTAAATTCTCTACAAATCTTGTCATAAAAACTTTTTTCTAAACCCATTATTAAGCGCACTACAGCTTTTTGAAAATGACACTTTTTTTTAACTTTTTGGAAAAACGTAAAAACTAACTTTTGACACAATGTTTCATTCATTTTATCCTCTTTAACGACACTTGTTTATATTACAGGTGTTTCCATGATATCTATAATGATTAATTGCAAATGTAACATTGTAAAAAAAATTGACAAGATTGTAAAATATTTTCTATTTAGAACTTAAGTGGAGAACATTAGTAGTAGGTATTTACATGAATCTAAGTAAAAAATATGTACAGTAACATTTTTATTATACTTACTAACGTCAGGAGCGCTTGCTGGTTTGATGGGTCTGGTTCGTCAACCACAGCTGGTGGAGCAGACGAGCAGGTTGCTTGTTCTTCAACAGCTTTTATCTCCTTCGAGCTTCTTGCGACATCATCAACATAGTCGTAGAAGTAATCATCGTTGTTAGTTTGGTCGACAGTTTCCCAGACATCAGCTTCATAATGCTCTTCTTCTGGGTAAATAATGTCATCCACATTTTCGCAGTTCACCCCGTTACAGTTTTTGCAAATTGCCGAGCACTTCAGTCCTGATTTTCGACAAGAGCATGCCTTACTGCACCCTTTTTTACAGCTACATGAAACAACATGCAGCAAGGATTCAGGTGCTCGGTTTTGGCACATTTGAACTGGCTGTAAGAGACCATCAGACCTCCGAACCCACCCCCATTCTGCAGGAGGGATGTTGTTTCCCAGCCAAGCTTGCATCTGATGGTAACATAGGAGGAAATGATGTTGTGCAGCCTCTTGCGTTGGTGGTAGCCTTGCAAGATGGACTTTGCTTTTTGTGGCAGATTTCGCAAATAAATGAAACCTCAAGGTATTCAATGTCTGTGTGGTGCCTATGCATCCACTGTACAGTACAGTGCGATAATGAATTCTTCCCTAACCTTGATGATTTCTTGACGAGTAGTCTCTGGTGTATTAAACACACAGGCTATTTCCTCAAGCTACTCATGTTTTTTCAAAGTATTACAAAACTTTGATTTTCCTTGTCCGAAAAGAGCGGGTGTTTTATCGCATCCACTGATTGCATGAGTAAAAAGAACATTTTTGTAATTGTATTTGTACGACATTGTGGAAAACCACTTGGTTTCGATGTTACCTCTTCCGGGTTTTTGGAAAAACAAATTTTTATGTTTGTGTCCCAAGTCCGTCATGATCACAAGAAGGTCAATATCTTCTCCAACAATTACGACACTTTCAGAAGTTTGAGTTCTTGAAATGGCTGAGGTAACAATCATGACTTCAGCGTCTTCTTCTGCCTGGTCAGCTTGAATTTTGTAATTTTGAAACTCTGTTTTCAGTAGTGAAATGAAGCGGTTTTTGTTGCTGTCATTGGCCAGAAATTTGTCCTGAAGGGACTCTGTTTAACATTTCTGCTGAAACTATGACTTCAGTAGAAGTGTGCATTCTAGATCGATGAACTCTTTCTGCACTTTTCGTTCCATTTTGTTCTCCCTCAGATGGATACCCATCGACTACAACGGCGACCTGTGATCCAAAATTTTTTTGAATGTAAGAAACATAACTTTTAACAATAGATTTAAAGGAAACATTTCGAGGCCAAGTTACTTTGTGAAGAAGTTACCCCCTATCAACAACAAAAAACTTATCTTTTCCGATGATATCCAGATTGTTTAATGGGATGAATGCACTGTAGAATGAGGATTTTGTGCCTTTTCTCATCCCTTCGACAGAGAAAAGAAACATCGGATATGGAGCAAGTTCATATGTTAGTAGACTCTGCACGTCTTCACCACTCTGCTTCATTAACCTGCGAGAACTCGCTAGATTTCTTGTTACATCAGAACTTAATACTTTATTCTTAGTCTTAATACTTTATTCACAAAAAGATGTAAAATGATAAAAATAAAGTTTCTAAAATTTAATTTAAAATGAAAAAAAGGGTTTAAATAAGAGTCTTATTGCAACAGCTGGGACAAAAAAAAGTATGATGGTGAGAGAAAATCTCACGCGCGAGTTCTCCCGGGTTAAAGAAAGCCTTTGGAAGAGAGTCAATGGATGAACAGAAGTAACTGTAATGTTTCCGAATTTTAAACTGCTGACAACAGAAGCCAAAGTTACTACCTTATTCTTTTTCTTGAATTTCGCACTCTTGAAATTATCTTCAACAATTCTTTTGACTCTCGTCTCTCCTATTTCTTTAGCCAAATAGCAGTTAACGTCAGCCCCTCCAACAATCCCACTACTGATGAACATTACGTAATCATTTTTGGGGTAAGGCGGATGCACTAACAACCAATCTCACAGTTTGTTTGAGTCATTACTGTCTCTATCAATGCGGGAACTTCTGGCATCTACGTGCTGTTCAGAAATTTCAAAACCTACTTCACAGTATGTCTCTATTTTATCGCATATGTTTTGCATATGAATCATTCCCAGAGTCCATCTCGCTAAAACGCTGTCTGTCATTCCACGTCCATATGTTAGTCCTCCAATGCTCTTCATAGTTTTCATTAACGTCTGTTCAATCACCATATCAGTCCAAATCCCAGACCAATTCTTATCTGACCGCCCCCTTTCTTATTTATGAATAGATACTCTTCATTTCCACAGTAAATGACAAAAAGAAATTTTTTCGGGATAGGAGGCAAAAAATTAGCCCAATTTCTGTGAAGTTGAAAAAAAAGTGTCATTTTCAAAACGCCGTAGTGCGCTTAGTAATGGTTTTAGAAAAAGGTTTTTATAACAAATTTTGTAGAGAATTTAATGCTCTTTCTTTTTGTAATTAAGTATTGTACACAAAAAGTTTATAGTTTTGAAGCTATAAGTAGAAAACTGAAATAAGTTCAAAAATTTCGTGGTTTTTTGGCTATAAAAAGTTTAGCCTCGAGATATTTTGTTGGGAAACCATTAATTTCTGTTATTAGCATCCCCATAAACAGTTTAAAAACATAAAATCTTCTACCTGAATTTTTGCATCTATCGGCTCTTTTTTCTGACTATTTGACTGGACTACTACTTTTTCCTAAAAAGAAAATTTCAACCATTGTTTCCCTATGTAAAATTTCTTCAGTGTATTGTTCGCTTAAGGTCTCTTAAAATTTTTTAACATTGGTAGTGAAACACCCTGGTTAAATGAAAATACTGTTAGATATCTTTATTAGGATTTTTTATATTTTCACACCTTATATCAAACATATTTAGTGTCACTTTCTCACCACCGTGAACTGATATATCCATTCAGTATGCTGCAGGTTTCACTGCAATAGAAGCATTGTTTAAATTAATATATTTCTACAAATATAAAGCAGTTTTAAAATATTGAGTAATTATTGATACTCTCAAGGCTTATACTCATATACGTATTTAAGTTTTTATATCAAGTTTGAAAATTCTTCTTTTTTCAGCATTTAAAAAAATTAAAGAGAAAACAACATTACAAATTTGCCCTTTTGCTCGGCGATCAGGGGTTAAGAAGTTTATTTCTCTTTTTTTCGGAAATAAGCCATGTTATAAGTAAGTTACAATCATGCAAAATCAAACAAACCCTGTTTCTATTACCGTAAAAAGTCCTGATAAGAAAACAGATGAATGTTTGTAGATTAAAGTGAGACACCCTGTATCTTAGCTTGAAAAATTGCATTACTACCCTGGTTTCCTACGCAAAAAATTATTTTTTATAGTGAGTTCTGATGGTATTTTTATAGTTTAACTACGGTGCTGAAATAACCTGTATTCGCGAAAATATTGTTAGATTTCTACATTAGACATTTATATATTTTTGCAGCTTATATCAAACTTATATATAATACCTTAAGAAGTTTATTTCTCTTTATTTTTGGTAATAAGCCATGTTATAAGAAAATTCCTCTCATGTGAAACAAAACAAATTCTGTTTCTATCCACGTAAAAAGTTCTGGTAAGAACGAATGAATGGGTCGCAGATTGCATTGTGGTATATATATATATATATATATATATATATATCAAGTGAAAAAAAAAGAAACTAATAAAAAAATGAGTTTAGTTGTTCTGAAGAATAAAAAGGGTACTTGGAATAAATACAAATAACTGCTTTTATTTTTAAGGGGTTTAAGATAAGATTTATTTGAAAAAAAATATATATATTGTTTGTTCTGAAAAAATGTTTTAAACTTTGTTAGGTATATTATTGTAATTCATTGCGTTTATAGAGGAATAATTGCTTATGTTTTTGAAATAAAAGAAGTTTTCAAATATTTTATAAATATTTGCAATCGAAATATTTTCTTTATAAATATATTTTTTTTCCAAATACAAATAACTGCTCTCAATTTTAAGTAATTTTTAGGCGAGATTTATTTATTTTTAAATGGTTTGTTCAATAACTATGCTTTAAATTTCAATTAATTTTATTTATAAAAGAATAACTGCTTGTGAGTTCAGATTAAGTTTTTTAAATAGATTATATAGGAATGAATCGAAATATTGTATTAGAAACATGTATAAGGAATATGAACAGAAAGTTAGTACTGTTGCCTAAAAAGTAGTGCTTTGTAACTCATTTACTTTAAAATCAGTATCACCGTGCGTGGCTTTCGTGCATAAAATATCCTTGACATTGATACGTTTTTTTCATTATTTTTTAATTAACTGATATTTTTTAATCAAACAACGCGTTTTAACTAAATATGAATGTAAAGTGTTAAAAGTCTGTTCAAAAACCTTTCTTATGATATTTCTTTCATCGTTGTGCGGTTTGTATGTTCATAGAAATAAGGATGTTGACATGCATCAGAAAATATATATATCATGACGCAGACTTATAACTAATTAATATTTTATTTGTAGTAAAATGCTTTATATTGATGCTCTAATATAGTGTTTTAACATTTTAATTAATATATAACATTCTTTTTAACATATTGGTTCTGAAGAACAAAAATAAAGAAGTTATATACAACGTCTGTGAAACACAAAAAATACTTAATTCAAATAAAATTGACGTAAAATTAAAATCTGGCATATGTTTCAGTGGTGCGCTCCCATGACCACCATTGGTACAGTTTAAGAAATAGTGACCCAGAAGCGGTACACCCCACAAAAGTATTAAAATACTCAATTTTTAAGCTTGTGGCTTACGTGAAAAAATATGTAGAATGTAATAAAGTATATCAATAGTAGTTTAATTATAAGTAAAACATATTATTAAATGAACAATATTTTAAATAAAAACTGATCACTTAATCAAATCTCTAAGAATTTACCAAAAAATCCGTTTTTGAAGGCACTCTAAAAAACAAAATTCTCCGCCAAGAGAAAAAATACTATTCCAAACAGTTTATGGACGGTTAACAATTAAGAGTTTTAGTCAATCGGATTTCTTTCAGCCGTTTTCAAAAAGACGTTGGCGACTTGTTTTTAAAGTTTAACCTCTTCGGGACCATGCACTATAAGAAAAACATCTGTTGATATTACCCCCCCTCCCCCCCGCCAAAAAAAAAACTCAGCCAGGACGCTATTGAAAAGCTGTTTATTTTACGGGAAAAAAATCTGTATTTCCTATGAACGTTCTGTTATTTTAGCAGATTTGGTCCGTAAATTCGTAATAAATTCAAATTATGTCCGTAAAATAAACAGCTTTTTACTGGCTTCCTGGATGACAGCTTTTTTTCTGTAAAATGAACAGATTTATTTTTACAGTGTGGCTGCATAATATGTATCTCCAAAATGTGCATACAGCAATTGATTTTGTTATCAGTAATAAAGAAAAGTAACAATTGTTTTATTTAATAAGAGCATTTTCGTGATTAAATAAGTAAAAGTAACTGTTTAATAAAGTGGTGACAACCAAATAAAATTCATGTATGGGACGCTAGTTACAAAGTAGGCAAAAATTAGTGGTTGACTACTGGTACATATGGTCCACTATAGGTGCGTTTACGTTATTGCATTTTTTTACTTACTTCTATATAGAAGAAGAAAGAATTAGATTCGTGAAAAATTTCGATGGATTTATACGTTCTAGGATGCGTGAACACGATTTGACGATTTTAATAAAATGTAGGTCTGCTAGTCTATCTGTAGGTGACGCGAATTTTGTGGGCGCTCTAACTGATGAATTACTGCACGGAATTTAATAAAATTTTATATTCAATTAGACCTTTACATAGATTGGTGCTTATATGCTTTGGGTGTATTTCAGCTAACAGGTGGTGCTGCTGTGCTGCATGTTTCACGATTTTCAAAATAGCTGTATCTCAGGAACTAATGCACGGAATTTGACAAAACTTCATATTATGTAAGACCTTGACATAAATAGATGCTGATAAGATTTCGGTGTATGTCACCCAACAAGTAGTGTTTTTAACGATTTCTGCGATGGCTGTATTAAGAAAACATACACGGAATTTCATCAAACTTTATATTCTGTTAGACCTTGACATAAATAGGTACTGATACAATTTGACTTTTATCAATCTACAGGGGCACTTGTATCCTGTGTTAGGGAAAAATTCTTAATTTTGTCATAATCGATGCAATTTAGCTAGCGGAATTTTTTTTCATTTTTTATTCACTGATCACTGTAATTGTATGCTAAATTCAAAGAAAGACATACTTCATATCCATAATTGCTGCTGTGGGAATATGATATTTAAATTATGTATTACAATTCATTAGAAGAAAGTTTTGTAATGCCACAACATACTAGTTTATTTATATTTCTTGAAGAACAATACATTTATCGTTTAGCCACTGCCAAAACTATTTTTTAAAATGTATTAAAATTGCTTCAGTAGGTTCCACAAAAAAGTACACCAATGTCAGCTGTTTAACATATAATTTCGGGACTCATTAACACGTTCACTACCATGTTAAAATTAACGGAATTTGATTTTATTCAGAAATTCCAAATTCATAACAGAAAACACTATTAGCGATATTCGATAGATTTAATAATAGACATTTCGTGATTACATAAAATAAATATTCTCCTTTCAAAGTTCCCGGTGTCAATTCGTAATTTTGGATTAAAAATGGAATGTCAAATGAGTAACCAGACGGCGCTACGTATATGTCCTCGGTAGCGAACGTGTTAAAGAAATACTAGGAAAAATCATAAAATTTAAATAACATCTATTAATTTATACTATTAAAGTATAACTTTTCAAAACTGTGTGCACTTAAAATTAACATCGATCTGAGTTATCACTAGTGTCGTATTTTCTAGCATCGACTATCTAAGTAGTAAGTTTAATAAAGAATCCATTCATATCAGAAAAACTATAGTCATAATATTGTTTACAGCAAAGCAAAATCCCCTGAATATTTTCGGAGTAAGAGGATTACTGTAAGACTACTATATTATGCATGAAATAAAACTTGGGAAATTTCCATATCTATGGATGTTCAACTAAAAAAGATATTTCACAAAATTGAACTTTTTAAGCTTAAAGTGTTGCATTAGTATAGTTTTATTTTTATTCGAGGGAAGATATTAAAGCTTTAAAATCAAAGTGATCGTGTGAAATTTTTAAGCATTAAAGATAAAAATTGGGCTGTATGAAAATATGTAGAAAATTTTCGAATGCACAAATTATGTTTAGTTGCAAAAATAATACTTTTATTTACAAGGCAAATGTTTGATATTCAAACCGGATAATTTTTTTAAATAATTATAATCAGTAAATTTAGAAGAATTGTCTGTAAAAAATGACATTTTGTGAATATAAACAGAGTACGTAGAGGTTCTTAAATTCCTGCACTACTATTTACCAATAGTAAACTTTGCCTTATTTAATCGCAGAATTCGGTGAAAAATTCTGTGCCAGGTGGTGATGAATGTTAAATACCACTGTTCGGAAATAGCAGTACGCAAAAGACCACCTCTACAAACCTTGTAAATATATATATATATATATATATATATAAAGTATTTTCAAATTATTAGACTTAAAAAAAGTAGGACTTTTGCTATAAAAGTGAGCTGCGCCACCAGGCGCCTGGGGTAACACGTCAGGCACGTCAACCGCCGTACCCAAGTTCTGAGGAATTTTTAAAGAGCATGACCAGGAGAGTTCCTGTATGCTGTACGACCGATGGGAGCGCCGCCACACTCTGACCACCCATATTTTTCAAATTGACTGACAACATAAGTCGCTGCGGTTTGCGGTGGTTCCAACCCTCTTGGGAGGCCACCATATTTACACTTGGGGACCAGCTAGAGTTTCCCAACAGCTTCGGAGGCGGACACCTAAATGCCCGGTCCTAGGCCTTGAGTCAGGTTTTTCCGACCCGCACTTGCTTTACCAAACAGAAATGCATATATCTTATCCACCTTTCATATGCTGTTCGTGTTTTTTTTTTCTCCATAAATGATAAATAATAAAGATATCAACATGCTGTTCGTGTTTTTTCTTCACAATAGATGATAAATAACAAATATATGAATAATTACGTATTCTCTTTCCTTTACCCTGAGATAAAAAGCATGCTCCCATTTGTACACAAAAATATCCGATTGTCTTACATTATACAAAAACGTCTGAGAACTATTATTGAATATCACGATTCGTGTTATTAACAGAATTTTCAGCAGTTGGCATCTCTTAAATAGCATCCTAAGCAAACATCCAATATATTAATAGCAGTACACGAACAACCTATCTGAAATCCCATCCTTTATGTTTACCGTCAACCGAGGGGATTTTGTTTCACCCTGATATTTAGTAACAGTATCTTAAATCTAAATTATTTAATTCACCATTTTACAAACTGAATTTGGCATCACTTCCGTTGTTGTTTTTACTTTCCCGCACGTGATTTTACTAGGGAAAACTTTTGATTGGAAAATTTATTTATACTTTATGATGTAAAGTGGTAAGTACATTTGTTTTATTTCTTAATATGTGTCTTTACAAATCAATGTAGATTTATATATATTGATTTGATATTTGATATTTTATTTATTCACAAAACGGCATTTTAAATGTCAATTTGGGGTGAGATTGTCTCAGGACAAAGTCAGCACAAATTAAGTTTATTTATTATATTTAATTTGTCTGAAAATATAAACATAAAAGTGAAGATTTACTGTAAGTATAACCGCTGTACTAGTGTATATATAATATAATGTATGTATGTGTGCATGTGTGCTTACAGATACTTGTGTAGTAATGCCTCTCCTACCTATAAATCGCCTGTAGGTTGTCGTAATTGTAAAAAGTATACTGATGAAACGCTGCATAAAGCGACAGATGATGTTCTAACACCATGTATTAAGCCAAAGAAAACTGGCTGAAACCACCTAAATTTAATTCTTTAAGTACCCGAAAATAATATTTTTCTAACAGGCAACACTTTCAAATATATTCTACACATTATTATTATTTTTAATGCTTAATGCAGAAACAATAAGCATCTTACAGCATTTTTTCTCTTTAAATATTTAACACGCTTTTTATTTAAATTATTTTCTTAAATCTAATAGCGAAATAACTTTATTACTAAAATTTGAGTTAATTTTTAAGAATTTTATGAAGATTGAGGAAATTTTACTGATTACTATTTAGAGATGACACTTTATTTTTGTTTTGGGAAATCTAAATGCTTATAAGTAAGTGGTTACCAAGTATTCTGGACAGCGTAAGACATAGGAAATAACATTTTGGAATCAAACTTATCCGTATAATAATTACATTTGAACTCAAAAGCTTTAAACAGTTTACGTTTTAAAATATGTTATATGATAAAGTAACAACTTGTCGATGAATAAGCACACTTTACATTGATTTTTAATTTTTAACAATTTTCGAAATCCTCTGTACAGACAAAAAAAATCTAGTCCTGAAGTAAATCATGATTTTTTCTTTTTTTTCTTTTGTAGGCAATATTTACTTATAAAGAGAAAGTAGCTGTAAATTTTGTATAAATCAAAAATATTTTTATAGAAATTGAAAACAGCAAAAATTATCACAATTAATTCCGACTGATTCCTTTCATGTTCCACACTTTTTCATGTAAACTTTGACGTAAACATTTTGGTGTAAACAACTTTGGTGTAAACTGTATATAAGATAAAATAAATCATCAATGTATTTTACAATAAAATTTATTCTCAGCAAATTATATGAAAGAAATAAAACTTATTAACGAAATAAAATTGGCCATCATTAGAAGAACATTTACTTTATGGATGGAGACTTTAACAGTATTACGTGTAAATAAGTATTACAGGGCTAAAAAATTGTTTCGAGTGCTAAACCAATTTCAATAAATTTTTACATCCGTATAAAGCTCATTATATTCAAACTTATTTGATGTTACCATATTATCACCATAAAGTTGTTAAGAATATAATTATGTTACTGTAAATATGATTAATTACAAAATATTTTACTTAACGGTAATTATGCATAATTAATAACAAGCTTGGAAAGTTTGGTAACTGAGACAGATTCGATCAATACAAAATAGTTTAAATAATAAAAACAATGCGAAGAACAACAATGTTTTTTTTTATTAATGAAAACAACTTAAAATCTGAGATGAAAGATTAGGAAAATTAAATTGATAAATTGAGTCAGTGTGCCACGTTTGCCGATTGAGACATGTTTCCGACCATTGTTATAGATAAAATAATTGTAAATAATTTCTTTCTCAAAATGCCACAGTAGCAAAGCAATTTTGATTACAATGGTTATATAATGCCCTGATGTTGTGCGAATATTAAATTTATTTCGAACACTTCAATAAGATAACAATATTGGTTAATATTGGCTTTTTAATAGAAGTATTTGCAATTAAATACCGTTAGTTCAGGAATATTGTTTTTACATGGGAAATACTGACAATGGAGTTGCGAAGTACATATTACCAGTATTAGTGCAAAATGGGCAAAATGTAAGCACCCCAATATTATAAAAAGGCGTGTACCCCAATCTTAATGCATTATTGCATGCCAAGATGTATCCAGTACAAAATATATTGACAGAATATTTTCCTTTCTAGTGTGAGATTTGTACAAATAAGTGCTCTTTAAGTTTTAAATCGTAAACCACAATTACTGATTCATGTTTAAAACTCTGTTCTGTGGAAGACAAAATTTGCTATATATATATATATATATATATATATATTTATATTTCATATCGCCAAATATTGGAAATTTTAGCCCTCGTCATACATAGTGGAAAAATTTGCATTTTGAACGCATGCTAAACTCACTTTCTTTTCATGTCACTTAAATTTCCTTCTGTTTAGAGTTTGTAAAAGTTTTTTAATTAGCAGTTTTTAATTAGTCCTTCGTGATCATTAATCAAAGTATTCTTAGACTTAATTGAACTATATTTAAGGAAAATTAAAACTGATAAACTATTGAATTTTTAATGGTATTTTAGAAAACAAATTTATTTCTAAACATGAGGATGATCAATCGGTGCGGTGTGCATTCGGTAAATGAGCTCATATCTAAACAAATTTTATTAAAAGCGTTTATATTACATATTTAAGTTAAGATGTATTCTTTTTTATTCTCATTTTATGATTTCATGGTTGAGTTTATACGTATTAAACATTAATGCTATGATTTTAAGCCATCTGGTTTTATCTTGCCTTAAAGACGGTTCGCTTTTATTGTTTAAGTATAAGTCTTTATTCTACCTGTTCAATTTATAAGAATACAATTTGTAATTTGTTTTATTGATTTATCATTTAAGGAAAAAACATAATTTTAAAAAGCATGCTTTTAAATTTTGCTTATTTATGATTTCTGTATTTCATCTAGGATGAACTGGATATACTAAAGAAGAAATTCCCCCAGGTCTTTTACATAAGTTTATATGAGACAATTGCATAATATATTTTTCCAGGTAGTACACATATACACGAACTCTATACCAAAAATCTAGAAACACTATGACTTCCAAAAAAGATGTTTATTAGATACAACTTTTTGTTTCATTCTTGTTTTTTAATTTACATGCCCTTAATAAATCAATCTGATGATAAATGTATAGATTTAACGCCATACAATTTTTATTGTGAGAATCACTATTCTACTTTTATGCACGTATTTATTTCTACATCTATGCTAATATGAAGTACCTATTTCAAGACTTCTCCATATTTTCTGTTTCAATTGCTGTGAAACATAACGTAATGTAATACTGTTCCTTTTTACAATAATAGAGCTAACATTAACCAAATTGAGAAAAATGAGAAAAGTTTCTGAGAAAAAGCATTTCCTAATGCGTTCTAACTCTATTGTAATGTCGAAGTTTTCTGAAAAAAGAAAATTACAGATATATTTTTCATTTTATCCTACCTTTGATAATAAAATATAAATTTAAGTATTCGTAATATATCCGGATGCGCCGGAAATTCGTTAAAACATAAAAAATTGTTGAAAAGGAACAAATGATTCTAAAAAATTGAGGTTTGCACGAATGAGATTAGAGGGAGATCGAATTTTTTTTAATTACAAAAAAAGTTGATTCAAAAAATTACCGATAGATGGAGCTGGCATGCATAATATGAAGCAGATTTATGCAAATCAGGCTGTCAATAACACACCTCGATGCACAAGATTCTTCATTCGATGCCAGCAGTATGTTATCGTTGCCATATCAAGCGTTTTGTTAAGCACTTTTACAAGAACTGGGAATCAGCAAAGAAATAGAAGGCCCTGCTTGACATCTGCTTCATATTATGCATGCCAGAGCCATCTATCGGTAATTTTTTAACAACTTTTTTGTTATGAAACAAAATCCAGTTTCCCTCAAATACCATAGGTACAAACCACAATGTTTTAGAATCATTTGTTCCTTTTTAATTATTTTTCGAAATTTTATCGAATTTATGGTGCATATATATAATATTTCCTGTGGAATACTAATGTGAAGATAAGTACAATTTCAACCCTTTCCACTTCAATGTTGTAGGTTCTTTTTTTCTGTTTATAGATTAAGATTTCATTCATTATCCTTTTTAATTAAACATTCACTATTTAAATATGTTTACGTAACGTAATAGTTATACACTGATATGAATGAATGCATAAATATAAAGAACTTTTCTAGAAAATAAATAAAACGCTTTCACATCTTCATAGCTTTCCGTTGACTGTAATGATTAATGATTTGAATCCCTTGCGTGAAAAAACAAATACGTTTCGGAAATAAATATTCATGAAAGAAGCAATGATTTCCATTTATAATGAAAGTAGAATCCACATATTTAAAAGAAAAACAGCTTTAGAAACATATATAGGTTTTTTACTTTCTTAGAATATATGCAATAAAATCTGGTAAACAATTTGTAGCAGTTCTTTGTATAAAATCTTTATCTATTATTTTGGAAGTAATGTTTAGACGTACTTATATGAATCAGAAAAGTTTCCAAATCCCATTCTTTGATTCGAAAAACTTTTTGGTAAATTTATTTATTTTAGGGTTCCTCATTGACAGTTAGATTTATGACTAAATCTTGAAGATAGATTTCATTCTTTCTGAAAACTTGTTTGCATTAAGAAAATCCCACACTGTTTTAGTCATAAATCTTGTTGCAGTCACGGAATATGCCTAAACTATGCAGCACGCAACAGAAACTTGTTGATCCTAAAAACACTGTTAACAATACTGAAGACATATTACATGTATTTTATCGTGGAGTTCAGAGTTTTTCTAAAGTACTAAAATTTAGGTTTACTAATACATTTTTTGGAAAATAAGTATTTTTAAACAAAAATTAAATACAGAAGATGTTTCTTTTTACGTAATCCGCTGAATATTGTATTAAAACTTAACAAAATACCCAATATTATTCGTAAAAAATATAAAGAATTTTACTGGATGTCTAAATTATATCTTGCTACAGTCACGAAAAATCCCTAAACTAAGAAACACGCAACCGAGACTTGTTGATCTTAATAACGCTACTAAATTACTTTGAGACATATTACTTATGTTTCATCCTGTTGTTCCGAGTTTTTCGATTGTTGTTATACTTAAAGTAACTGATATTCATTCTAAAAGATGAAAGTATATAAACAAAGATCAAAATTTATTTTTATTTTTTTAGGTGCAAGCAGAATAAATACAAAATAACATCCAAAGTATTGTAAAAAACAAAATCTATAAATAAAAATCTACATGAAACTTAAATGCCTCGTTAATAATAAACCAGGTAACATCTAATAGAAAACCCAAATTCTGACTAATAAATACTAAACTCTGTAACAACGTGTAAGATCCAAATAGAGCGTTAACACCGCAGAGTTGTTTGACAGTATAACTCCAAATTATATCGCGCTTTTTTATGACTAATTCTGATTATCGCTCGTTTTCTGAGTCTTCTGAAAAGTAGAAAAAAAACCCTAACTTTTATGTACTTTTTAAGTTACTATGAATGTAGATAAAAGTAAGTGTAAGTCTGTGTTATTGAATTAGATTAAAGCTGATAAATAAATAAAGCTGATCAAATGCTGATAAATTAACAGTCAGAGTTAAACAATTCTTAATTTTCTGCAATGTCCTCAGAGACACAGAAGGCCGTTTGCACTAAATGGAAACAATGATCACAATCAATTTCTGTGCATACATTCTGTTTTTCTTATAACGTTTTGACTCTATTGAATAGCTTTGATTCTTGTTTTGATTCTTGTATCTCGTTATTATTTTTTTAAGTATTGCCATTTTACAATTAAATATATTTTTTACAGCAAGAACTACCAACATGGGAAGCATTGTAGAAATTATCCACACATTGAACTCCGGTTTATTTGATTTCCTGGGGTTTTTAAGAGTTTTTCATTCAAGCAGCGACAATTTTGGTCACTTCTCCATATTCGATATACCCTCTTTCGATAGGTACATAGCCGATGCCTAGTAAACTAGTCTTTTTTTCTATGTATCGCTTACAGCAACAGTTCTTGTAGTTGATAAACTATGCTAACACATGCTAACATATCTAACATGCTAACATAGCTAACACAGCTATGTTTATTAAGTCTGGCTTGAGTTTTTCCTGATAGTAGAACTTTTCTTAGTACAGATATTTTTTCTCCACACGTCTTGGGGAGCCTTCCAAAGTCCTTTCAATGTTCGTGGATGAAAACTTCCTAACCATGAACAAATAAATAGATAAGGACTTCTAATGAAATAGCATTTCGAAGAAGGAAATCTTTCCTCGAAAACGATGCTGTGTAAGACAATTATACGTCACCAGTTCGTCTGCTTCTTAAAATCGTGTGCTTGACATTGCAATACGAAATATTGTTATTGACTGTTTCGTTATGTTGTTTGCAATTGGCCCTACCTTAGCAGGGATGCTCGCCGGCTATACGCGTAGCTGCGCAGCTGCCTGTAAATTCGCGACACGATATTAACGCTATTTCGTCAGAAGTCCTTATCTATTTCTATGTTCATGTTCCTAACACTCGCTTTCACAAACCAAAGTCCATGTGGAAAGCATCATGTTATTTTATACGTTTTTCATCAAATTAGGACACACATTTTTTTCCCGTTTATGATTCTTTATTTCTAAATATGTGCCAACTGCGAGTCAGAAGTCTAACTGGAGTCTTTGTCCATATAAAGCTCGATTTTGTTGATGTCTTTTCCATATAAATATGGAATTTCTTCTTTGAAAATAGATTGTAAAATATTTTGCTGAAAAAGAGTGAATTTATTTTTATTTGATGCTTTTTAGCTTTAAATTACTTTCGTAGCAAAATCCATCCAGCACCAATCATGAACCTTTTTGGAAACTTTTCTTTACATTCACGAAGCCTTTTCGAGTTTAATTTATCTTCAGAACAAAAACCAGCTGCAATCATTGGTCCTTTGAGAGACTTTTTCTTGGATTCACGAATCCATTGCGTTGTGTTTTTCTTCCAGCGATTGATTAAAAAAAAAAGTATTTTCTTTTTTTTTTCTTTTTTTTTTTTGTTACATCCACTCAACCCATTAATCGGTAAAACTATAATGTGTAGGATCTTCAACTTTTTACTGAAAGTCGTTTGCCACCATAAATTCCAAAAGGTAATTTTCGCTTTATTTAATCTCAGGCAATTTTTTTATTTATTCTAAAATAGTGGTAGCGCGGTAGATAATTAAAGCATGCGCATTAATTTTGACCGTTGAGTCAACGCAACACCAGCGGGTAATGGGTGAAATTAAGCCATGTTACATCCAATGATACCACAAATTTCCATTAATCACCAGCCTGTTAACGCGCGCGTTACAAAGACACCATCCACGAACATGAAAAGACTTTGGAAAGACTCCCAAGAGATGTGAAAGAAAACTGACATGGCTGTACAAAGAGAAGTGTTACTATTATGGAACTCACAGCTATAGACAATAATCAGTGCTATACAAGAGAATCAAATTGTCGCAAAGAATAGCATTTATGCGTAAAAATTGACTATGAAAATGTGTACGGTTTCCATAAAACAAAGAGTTAATGTAATAAGCATGCGTTGATCAGTGCAAAATCGTACTTCCTATTCCAGAGGAGATTGCAGAAAGAATAGAAAATACAACATAAAGTTTTAAGGTAATCAGCAATTTAATCATCAATATCAATAAGAGCAAATCTTTTTCTCTGACGAAATATTTTATGAATATAATAATTAAACCAAAACCGTGTACTTAACCCGTGAAAACGTAAGTTTGAATTAAAAAATTCTATGGCGAATGATTTCATCTATCAACACCTGACGATTAGGCAACGTAACAATTTCATGCAATCATCAGTATAAAAAAATTAAAACTTAAATAATAAAACAAAATCAGAGTGCCTCATCTATACGAAAACACTACTTTGAAGTGAAATATTCTACAGTCTACGATCTCCTCTTAGAACACCTTATGCTATGTTAAATTTAAATATGCTTTTAACGTAAATTTTATACATCTATCTTACAGCAATGGAATTTTTGGCGAATTAGACGTTGCAGCATTCCCAGTCAAGAAAAAAATCGTCTATAAATTTATTTAATAAAGTTTATTTTATAAAGTTCGTATTTTTATTTGTAGCCTCGGTACCAGCGGATTTAGATTACGAAATGCATTTAGAACGCCAGAAGTAATATCGCTGCTCCAAATAATCACGTACCCCTGTCGTGCTCGTCGACTTAACCGTTTGTGATTTCCGTGGTTTTCTTCGATCCTTGCCGTAAAAACGGGTTAGGATCCCTTAGAAAGACCCCTAGGGCCTATATCCCTCAAGTAGATAATCGGCCATCATAAATCAACCAACCAACCGAATAATCACGATAATTTGTTTTATTTTCCTTTTTTTCACCTCTTTCCTTTACATGTCGTGTTTTAAATCCGTGACCAAAATGTTCTGACCCGTTACCGCCCCGTATAAAATATTTTCACTTCAATAAATTTTATTGTGATATAAATATCTTTGCAGAAGATCATGTGACCGAAAATACTTAAGCATTATCGAAATTAATCTTCATATGCCATTAATAGAAATAAACTATATTATAAATTTCATATAGTTAATTTTTTTTATATAACTATCATTCCATGCAGGGAACATAAATAGTATTCATTTAATCATGCATATTGCATATTAAATAGATTGCAAAATATATTTTGAAAAGCTCTAAGTCCTTTTTAATTGAATCTGAAAGTGTTAATTAAAAATTCATTTGATCTTAATTGAAAATGTATAGAACTCAATTGGAATGTGATATTAGACGATTTCGCAATGAAAATGAATATTTATTATTCAAGCTTCTAATTATTTACGGTCTAAAACTTCCACTTAACGTAAGAAAATACTAAAAAGATTTCATGCAGTTGGAACTTTTATAGGATGAAAATTATCTTAATTTTATTTACTCCCTTTTTCCATTCTCGTAAATTAATTTGGCTTATTCCCACTTGTAAAGATAGCCGAGACGGATATTACTAAAGTTAATGAAAGGGCTTGTTGATTTGTAAAGCGTTAATTAAATCCTGTCCAAGTGTAGTAATGACGACTTCGTGTGCTAAACTTAACTTGGTGATTATTAATCTAAAATTCTTCATTTAATTATTAAGTGCATGAAAAAAAAAATATTCGAAATAAATTTCTGCGAACATGAGTTGTAGAGTATTTTGCTCATGTTATTTTAAAGGTACATGATTTTAACTGAACTTGCGATTTGTCAATGCGATAGCTAATGACAGGATTGGTAAAAGTACACGGAGTTTGCTCATATTCATTTCATTATTGAGGATTTTTGTTAAATGTCTTGGTAATTAATTTGGAAATAATAAAAAAATATTGAAACATAGATACTAATACCTTTTAATCTAACAAACCGATTTGTTGGTCGATTACAGCCGCTATAGTTATATTTTGCTTACGAGAGCTAAACAGGCCAGGACCTTTGTTAAAAGTGAAACCTGCCCCTCTACAAACATTCATGTCTGATTGGGATTCAAACCCGTCACCTCTTATCCAGTAGCCAGCGCCCAAACAACTAGACAAGCAGGTGGGATGAAAATTATCGAAATGATTTCAATACTTCATTTAATTGATTTGGCAGTAGTAAAACTGTAAATTGACCGTTCAGCCAAAAATATAAAGCAAAAATTACAATAGTTAAAAAATCTAGTTAAAAAAATAGAATTGCAATTGGATTTTTTATTTTTTGTCGAACGGTTAATTTGTACTTTAGCTACGGCTAAAACAATAAACAAAAATATTGAAATCGTTTCTTTTATTTCCGACAAAATCATCACACAACACTATCATCTGTTTTACATGTGATTTCGGAACTGTTTTGTTGCCTTCTTAAAATAAAATTTTTATATTATTATTGTTTACGGGAACGAAAATAAGCTCATTGAAAATATATTAGACTATAAAACAAAAATAAGAAATCATAATATTTTCCTTAAAGTATTTTTATGCGAAACTCGCAAGTTTCGAAGTCACATAATTGCGTATCGGTCTAGTATAATTCATTAAAGAATATTAACATTTTGATTTCAGAACGGCTTTCAAGAGGTGTTTCCTACTTTAACAAGAGTTTGTGTTGTTTTGCACAATATTTTTGCCCCTTTTTATAGTAAAATTATTTTTAGGGTTCTTTGTTTTTAATATTAGACTTTCAAATCATTTTTGCGACTGCATTGATTTGCAACATACATTGATTTGCAACCACTCTAATAGCTGGGGAGAACAACTGCTGTCAAAAATTGCTTTCTTCAACTACACAATAATTATAGCAAGAATTTCAGCTTTATGAGTTCATTCTATATTTTGCTGAAGACTAAAATTCCATTCTTAAGAGCCTGCACGTGACGCGCGATAATATTTGAAAGGTAATGTTAAATCATTGGAAACGTTCTTTACAAACTTCTCTTTTACATAGTAATATTATTAAATGATTCTTTATGCTTAAGAATATCTGATGTCAATGTCTAACGTATCTTTGAACATTTTCGATTTTGGTAGCAGTTTCATTTTGAGGACACTTTTAATTTTGGAAACAAATTGGTTATAGAATTATGTAAGAAAAATCAGTTATCATTAAAATATATATATGCTAAGAGTGATTAAAGTAAACATAGAGGCTTAAAAAAACTTAAAAAAAAACAGATCTACTAGTTTCGTGCACGAAAACGGTGACATTATCAAGATCAATTATGATAAAATGATTATTTTAGCATTGCTGATCTTAAGAATTTCACCGTGTGTGTGTACGAAACTGGTAGGTCAGTTTATTAAAAGGTTATTATTTTAAGTCTCTATGTTTACTGTAATCACTTTTAGCATATTTATTTTAATTTTAATAACAAAAGCTGGTTGTTTGGTTTTAAAACTTTAAATGTCCTCAGAATGGAACTGCAGCCAAAATCGAAAATATTGGCTTAAATTCGGAAATATTGGCCATGAAATGGCTGAATATGTCTTGTCAATATTGATTCAATATTCGCCAAATATAAACATCCTACTGCCCAGACAATATTTCATGCCAATATAGGTCAAAATATAGCAAATAGAAACAATAACGACTCAATATTTTACTACTAGAGATTTTTTTTACAAGGAAAATATCATAAATGTCTATTAAAAAATCCTACATTCTACATTAAGTCTTCAATTACTTTTATTCTGTAATTTTCATAATAACGTTTACCACTAGAGATTATTTCTTACAAGGAAAATATCATAAATGCCTATTTAAAAAATCCTACATTCTACATTAAGTCTCTAATTACTTTTATTCTGTCATTTTCATAATATAGTTTACCACTAGTGATTATTTCTTACAAGGAAAGTATTATAAATGTCTATTAAAAATCCTACATTCTACTTTAAGTCTTCATTTACTTTTTATTCTGTCATTTTCTTAATATAGTTTCAAACGTGAACTATCACTCACAGATGAACTCCCATAGCTTATTCGTGTTACAAAAATATTTTGAAGATATTGTATCTTTCTTTCGTTTAGACAGTCTGAAAAGATTGATGTCCACCCTCACTGATGTACTCAGTATCTCGAAAGAAAGTTGATTAATGGCTAGGTTTTGCCATTTTCAGAATAAAAGATAGAAAACGGACTTTTAAAAGAAAATCTTTTTAATACAGTTTATAATACTGCATTTTTTTTTTGTATTTGCGTAAGGTTTGGTGTTTTCTAAAACATCTAATATTTTTTTAGAATTGTCAAAAATAAAGTGAAATGTTTTTGTCTGTCTTTATTTTATAGTGAATAATGTTTTGTATTATTATGATGAATTACGATATGAAAACCTATGGATGAAGAGGGATATAATTACTTTTCTTTTATTTTTTTTTTCTAATCTTCTTTATTTTTTTTATTCTTTTTTTGTGAGATAGCATGACAAACCGAAGGAAGATTTCTGAATTTAAAAATTAAAAAATACATATACACAGAAGGCAATACTGACAAAATTTCTGTATAATTTTGGATAAATGTTTTACTTAATGCTTTTAACACACCTCTAAGGAAAAGAAATCCTTTTTCTCAACGGACATTTTGAAAGTTGTAATTTATAAAAAAAAATCTTTAAAATCAGTTTCCCACTTTTTTTTAATAAAAATAAAATTTATACTTAGAAAGTTAGGAAATATATATAATTTTCTTTTGTATAATAGTCTGTATTTATACGGTAAACTGAGATTATGAACAATTTCTAAATTAGACATATAAATAAAAAATGAGCAGTTTCCTTTTGCGTATTTCGGATATGATACTTAAATTACTAAATTAATGTCTTCATTTTGTCAAGTACAAAATTTACCTGTACTCTATTATATAAATCACAAATATGAAAATCGTCACTTTAAATATGCCGGGGAGTCCTTTAAAACTATAATTTCTGAAGGATAAACTTCGCTTATTTAATTGAAAAATTTCTGTCATTACACAAGCAGAATATTTCTATTCTAAAAGAAGCAGGTGCTTGTTAGCCTACGGATCACAAGTTGAAGACCCCTATTATACAGATAAGAATCAGAGGAAGACAACGTCATTGTATTTTGCAAGCGAATCTAATTTTTATCTGTCAAAGCATAAAGACATATTAACAGTTTTAATAATTAATTTAATAATTGAACGGCTGGGAGGGAAAAGGGTAACATTCCAAAAATATTAACAATGAACTGAGATAGTTTAATTAAAATTAATTAATCAACATTTTTCTTTGAAATTTATAGCATGAAGCCTTCACCAATTAGATCTAGAACCGAATAATGGTGAACATTTCCCTAAAATTGATAATTTATTTTACATAAATGTTTTTTGTGTTTCATCAACATTTACATCAGCGTTTATTCACCCGTTCAATTATGGATTGAATTTTTTTAACGCTGAAAGTCAAACAAATGTCAGGAACATTTTCCGAGTTTCAAATCTTAATAAAAATGAACATTTTCCTTCTCTCTTTTTGTTAACGATGCTAGAATTGCTAAATTAATGACGTAAATCTGCCTTTTTTCCAAATATTGTATCTTTATGCATTTGTACAACTTACGTAAAAGAAAATACACTCTTGTTGAAAATTATAAGGAGACAACTTGTTTTTAATTGTAATCCCAAGAAACGTGGAAGAAAATTTGTTAAAAATATATGCAAAGTTATTAAACTAAAGTTTCACAGATATGCAAAAAATAAAATGTTGAGATATATATTTTATACAGAACTAAAAAGGGATCGTAAATTTGTTGCAGTCAAAATAATAAAGACAGCAAATCAAATCTCTTATTTAAAAACATACGTTTTTTAAAGACTTCATTGATGTTAATTGGGAGAAATGACGTCAGACCGGATACTCTTCAAAACTGGCATCAATGTTCGCTCAACCGAAGTCTATATACCTACAGAAAGAGAATTAATGGAATGTGAAATTCGTTGACTCTGGGAGATATTTGATCTTAAAGAATGCCATCAAACGTGGTTAAATTAAATGAAAAAAAAAGTAAATTATTTAAATAAATTATATTAAATATTCAGATTGTCGACGCTTTGTGCGTCTAGCAACAATAAATAAGGTGTCCCCAAAGGAAATTGTAGCGTAGCGTTAAAATAAATGTCCGATCCAGCAGATGTTTATGATTCTAAAGTCTTAAAATATATGAACATCAGCGTCAAGTTAACCCAACACCACAAAATTACCTAAATAGAAGCCATCATTAAATGGATGATTATATTCTATGGAATAAAATCACATTTTCCAATGAAAAGTGGCATAATCTTGATTGACCTGGAGATGCCACAACTATTTAACATTGCTACAAACACGATTTGTAGATGGACAGAAACGTTTCAAGAAGTTTAAATAATGGAGAGTCTGTCATGGTATGGGGTGTCGTGTCAGCTCAATCTGAGATAAGTTTAGTTAATGTTTATAAGAAGATAATTCAAAAGTGTTCGCCCATAATTTAGAAACACAAATTTTAGCATACGGTCGCTTTTAAGAAGAGAATAATAATCAACAAGATAATGCATCGTGCCATGCTTTTAAAGCTACGAAAAAGTGGTTCAACGATAACAATATCTCATTATTTGATTGACCACCTGATTATATGAACATTACAAAAAAAATTAGTGACGGTCAATAGTGAACTTTTCTTAAGCAAATGATAAATATTCGTTCGTTACAGATTTTGAGAAAGCTTTTTCTTATCTCTGTGCAGCTATACTCTCATCATAATTATTAAAACTTTTTCAAAGCATGTCCTCCTATAATTGGCTGATTGCCTCTAAAATAAGGATGGTTATGTTTCTTTTTAAAATTTTATATATTCATACTTATAACCGGCGTCCAATCATTTAAAGTCACGCATTTCGATTTTAATTGTGTTAATAGTAAAAAATAAATACATAAAAAGGAAGAGCATGATATTTTAATTTAAAATTCAACTTATTTTAATTAGTTGAATAAATTTATTCCACATATTACAATTTATATGTAAAAAATTATATATATTATCCAATTTTATTTAATTCGCATAAATCATCGCGTGCATATCTTTTTGTTTGGGAAACACGTGATCTTTTTAATAATCATAATAATAATTTAATAATATTTTAATAATAATAAAGTAAAATCACGCATTTCTATTGCAACTGTGTTAATAGTAAAAAATAAATAAATAATAAGGAAGAATATGATATTTTAATTTAAAAATCAACATATTTCAATTAGTTGAATGAATTTATTCCACATATCAATAATTACAATTTACATGTCAAAAATTTGATATATTATCCAATTTTATTTAATTCGCATACATCATCGCGTGCAAATCTTTTGTTTGGGAAACACGTGATCTTTTTCATTCCTTTTCCCCCTATTGGATATTTGTTTATTCTTTCAAAAACATACAAATGGAAGGAACGCGACATAACTAATAGAAAACAACTATTTTTTTTTCCTTGAAAGACTAGATTTATTTTTCTGAACACATATTCTTTCAAAAAGATATGAAAAAAAAATCTATGAGGCATACTCTTTGTTAGGAATAGAAAATGCCTGAGTATGGATTTTACTGCGAATTTTAAATAACATGAAAATTATTTTTCTTTAACAGATGATTTTTTAAAATGACTCAAAGAATCAATATGAACATTTGTTTAATTTTTGGCAATTATGTTAGTTTCGAGAACTCTGATTATGGATGCGTGACATATATATTTAAATGTAGGGAAGAACATGATATTTTATTTTAATAAATATGGAAATTAGTTGAGTACATTTTTTCCACATATGAATAAAATTTTTATATGTCAAAAAAATTATAAATTTTGTAATTTTTTTTAAATTCGTTTTTATCATTACGTGACGGGAATACGTGATCTTTTCTTTCTCTTCCAACAATCTCATATTTGTTAATTATTCTTTCAAAAACATGCAAATGGAAGAAACGCAACACAACTAATAGAAAACAGCGCTATTTTAACGAAAGACTAGAAAATATTTTTTTTGGTGCTTTTCTAATATAAATGCCTTGGCCTTTTTAAAAAAACTTTGGCGCAATTCGGGCTTCAGAAAGTGAGATTCTTTATCAAATGGCATAAACCGTTACGAAAACAAACCTGGTGAATTTTTATGATCTTTTATATAGTATATATGCCCAGGGTGTGTAAAAACATTGACCTTCGCTTTTATTCCTTAAATATTGATCATGGACATATATTATGAATTACAAAAATACGTAAAAATGTCCAGAATTTTATGAAACCTATTAAAATTTTCAGAGGATTAAATTTGAAGAAATACAAAAGTTATTTTTTTATATAGCCCCGTGTATGCCCCATGCACTAATAAGGTCATGTGCAAAATTTCAGCATTTTATCATATCGATATATATAAACATTTTATTTTTATATATATTATTGATTTTACATTGAAATTATTTATGTTTCCAAGTAAAAAATAGATAAATGACTTCTTTATACTATTAATTGTATAAATATTGAAAAAAAATGTTTGTGTATGTAAAACACTAAGTTGCCAGAAAATATGCATGAAAAATTTCCTCCTCTTACCAAGGCCCTTTATAACAGAAACTATTTTTCTGAACGTATATATACGAAAAAAATCACCATTACGTATTATTTGCTATAAACAGAAAATGCCTGAAAATGGTCTTATCCTTATATTTTAAACAACATGACAATGTTTTTCTTTCTTTTCTGGAGATTTTATGATACCTCAAAGTGTCAATATCGGTATTTGTTAAATTTTTGACAGTTGTTGACAGTTTTCGTTATTATGCCCTCCGACTATGAACGTAGTATTTTATTTTATAAATCAACAAATTTTAGTTATTTGAGCATATATTAATGACACATAAATAATTGTCCCTACAAATTTTGTATCAAAAGCTTGATAAAATATTTTATTTTATTTCATTGTCTCTAATTCGCTTACATCATTGCGTGCAAATCTTTCGTTTCGAGAACACGTGATGTTTTTCTTTCTCTTACCTTCTGTTTGATATTTGTTGTTTATTCGTTCAAAAAATATACAAATGGAAGAAACGCATCATAACTAATAGAAAACAAAAATATTTTTGGGAAAGACTGGAGTTTTTTCTGAACGCTTATAATCTTCGAAACAGATATGAAAAAAAAAAATCACTCATACATATTCTTGTTAGAAACTGAAAATTCCGAAAAATAGGCATTGTCACGTATTTTAAATAAGTCTGAGAAATATTATTTGTTAAATTAAAAATTAAAGTCCTTTTTTACTTTATTTCTAATGTGTTTTAAGAATTGATGCTTTTTAAGTAACGTTGGAACTACAAAGCAATATTAGCTTTAACTTAGGAATATAAGAATAGCACAGGTGAGGAATGTTAATTTTTCTTTAAAATGAAAAGCGACTCTTGTGTATTTTTCTTGCTCATTCTGGAGAAAATACTCGAATTTCTACCGCGTACATTTTTGACACAAATTGAGATTCTCCTTTCGAATGGTAAATTATAAATTTAGACATAAAAACGCCAGGACATCCAAATGAAAAGTTATAATTTTTGTCATAAAGACCCCAGCCAATAATAAACGTATTTCAGACTAATACTGGTTGCTGCATACACAGTGTGTCCCAGAAGTTCCCGGACTGATACTATAAACAAAATTTAAGAACCTGAAATGAAAATTTTGACCTATGTTTATTTGAAATAATCACCGCTGGACTCAACGAACACTATTAAAAATAAATCCTCAAATTCACGGTAAAACTACTGGCAGCAAAGTTGCCGGACTTTTTCCGTTCCGTTAGCAGATTTTTCGTTTTGAAAGATAAAAAAAGGACGAACTCCGTTTGCAGAAGCGGTAACTTTCCGTTAACGCTCTCAGAAATCACGGAAATATCCCTGGTAGCACTGACAGGAAAGGAAATTTTCCGTTTTGGATAAACTATGTTTTGAAAAATTGTGCTGCTATCTGTTGACTATTCAGGTAGTATTTACTATCTGATATACTTCAAGAACGTTTTCTGCCTAACACTGGGTTTGAACCAGGAATGACAGTGCCACGAATCAAGTGTCTTGCCGACTGGACCAGTGAGCGCTTGTCAGACTAGCAGTTTGAAATGATGATATGGGATATCTCAAAATGGCGCCTTAGAACTTTAACAATTTGGGGTTTAGAAGTTTGGTAATTTTGAAGTTAATTGCGGGGAGATTTCGTTATGAGATGATGTTGATGTTTTAAAATTGTAATATTAAAAGGGATAAAAACATGAATTATATATTCTTAATTTGATTGTTAAATGTAAAAAATGAATATGATATTTTGAAATAAATTCGATAATATTTTTTTGCTTTTTTGAGAAAATCGATTTTTTTTCAACTAATATATATTTTTAACACTTTCCAACCTAGTTGAAAAGTTTTTATGACTTCGGTTTGTCTGGCCGTCTGGCCGTCTGCCGTCTGTCCGTCTGTCCGTGCTCTAACTCCCGCAAATATGCTCGGATTGCTCTGCAATTTTTATATGTTATAGTCGTTATCTGTAGCATGTTCCCTATTTCAACGGAAGTGTGTATCACTTATACTTTTTTTACAGGGACACTCAAATAATTCCATTACATTGCGGTCTATGGGGAAAAATCACTTGAAGTTTATTTAAATAATGTTTCACTATTTTAAACGCATTGAAATATATATATATCACTAAGGTGCATTAGAAGAAGCTTAATATGGAATAGTGTGTGCATAGCACTTATAGTTACTTTACAGGGACAGTCAAAAGAATTCCGTTACATTACGTCTATGGAGAAAAATCGTCTGCGGTTTATTTAAATAATGTTTCCCTATTTTAAACGCATTGAAATTTATATAAGGTTCATTACAAGAGGCTTACTACAGAATATTCTGTGTATAGCAGTCATCGTTCATTTACAGGGACACACAAAAGAATTCTCTACTGTCTGTTAACAATAATTCCTGGAAGTGCGTTTTAAGTTACTGAACGCGATTTTAATTTTAACTCTCTTTTTGTCTATTACGTGGTGTGTATAAATTCTGTAGATCCTATACAGGGAAGCACAAAAGTTCGCGAACACATTTCCGTATTATTTAACTCCAGACGGAGAATTTTAAACTGTGCTACGCGTTTCCTAACTGAACTAAAATTTAGCATCCTATGTAGTATATACACAAATCTATAGATCCTATACAGGGCTGATGAAAAGTATTCGGATTACTTAGATGTTATCTTTTAGCTTATTAAACGGTATAATTTGTAAAATTATTTTGGAAGCGTTGGAAAGTGTTACATAATCTATGCTTGACGCATGATTTTTCGTTCTTGTTTAATTGAGTTCGCTTAGAATATATTTTCAGTGCGAGTGCTTTTTATTACTTTAAAAAATAAATTTCGAATAATTTTAAAGGAATGAGAAAATTGTTATTATTATTATTTTTTTTAATTCGAAAGCATTATTTTTGTTTGTTGCTTTTTTGAGTATAATCGATTTTTTTCGCTTAATTTAACTATTATATATATATTTTAATCTGTTTGTTTAGAATATATTTTAAGTGCGAATATTTTTTTATAATTTAAAAAAAAAATTGCAAATAATTTTTAAAGAATGGGAAATTGTTACTTTTTTAATTCGAAAGCACTATTTTGTTGTTGTTGTTGATTTAAATAAACTCGAAATTTTAATTTATTGAATTTTTAGTTTTTCTGTGCAACAACATGTCAGTTTTTTAAACATTGAAAATGAATATGCAGCAGATAATGGAATATCTCCGTTGGCCCCTTTCGTCTCCGTCCGTTCTGTTGTTTTCAGGAAATATGAGGAAATTTTCTGTTTTATAACGGAAAATACCCTTTTGTCGCGAAAAGGGACTTTTTCTGTGAAATTCATGGAAAAAATACCCGCGAAGTTCAGATTATTTTTAACAGTGCACTTTTTACAAAAAATTATGTAAAAGTCATCAAAACACTTCTGGAACTCCGCCTTTGCAATGTTCGTCAAATAGTCGGTCGCAGTCCCTTTAGGTGAAATTTCAACTTTGGGAACAGAAAATAGTCACAGGGTGATAAATCTGGGGATTAAGGAGGATGATTGAGCAGGACGACCACTTTAAAAGCCATAAACTCACGCACAGTGATTGAAGCGTGTGCCGGTGCGATGTCGTGCAAGAAAGACCAACTGCCCTGCTGTCGGTACCGAGGACGAACTCTGGGTGCCCGGGTCATGCAACGCTTCAACACTTCGAATTATCAACGTCCAGTAACAGTAGTACCTTCAATGTTGTGTTCGCTCGTTGTTCGACCTTCGCGAGCTCCGACGTGAGCAGGTTACACTGTCACAACAAACAGGACGCATTTAACATCACACAACAGATAGAAACGCGAAATTGTACCGCTTTACAAGACGAAGTGTAGTCATGTGTTCGACATCGTCTGCGGACGCGCAGCGTCATCTATTGAACGGTACTTTAACCAGTCCGGGAAATTTTGGGACGGAATGTGTATGAAACAGACACAAACAGCGCACAAGACACAAAGGAGAGAATGGAACATCTTTCATCGAGAGGTAGAAAATACATTACATGATATTTAAATTTGGAAAAAGTTTACTAATATAACTAATTAATAAAATGTAAGATATAGCTTATTTGTACGCTGTTTTTCACATCTCCTTTTCCAGAATATTCCTCCTTAATATGTGAAAACATCTTACGTGATGCAGGAATAAGTTCATTTTTTAACTCAATTCATTGTAAAATATTAGGAATACCTTTAATGGTGCAATTAAAATTAATATTTTAATGCCTGTGTAGTTGTTGATTACTTAAAAATATTTAGTTAGTGTGCAATACACTTTTATGTTGAAATGAAAATAAAAAGTTTTCATGATTTTCCTCAAAAATGGATGCATGTATCTTGATATAAATGCTTTAAAAAAGTGTATTGAAATGTTGTAAATTTTTCATTTTTTTTCCAAAGTTATATTTTGAGCTATATTGACCCTGTGATACTTAAAAGTACTGCTTCAGTTTATTAATTCTAATTAACGAATTGTTTTTTAATTTTACATTATTATTGTATAAATCTTCTAATACGCTTTTACCACACACTCTTTGATAAAAGAATTTTAGGGATATATTTTTGTAATTCCTAAATGATTAATGCACTTCAATTATGGGTGCCTTATAAATATATTTTTTAACTGTATGACATTTTATTATGTAAATTATCAAATTTAATTAGTTTAGTGCATGTTTTCTACATGTAAATAACTGTCTTTACAATTTATGTGTCAAAAGTTTGATAAAGTACCCAATTTTATTTTATTTCCTCTAAATATCTTGCATAATCGCGACAAATTCTTTATTTTTTCTTGAACTCATGAACTCCCTATTTTATATTTACTGTTTATTCTTTCAAAGTATATACAATTGGAAGAAATGCGACATAACAAAAACCATTTTCTTTTGGCGAAAAAACTCAATTTTCTTTTATCCGAAAGCATATAATATAATATTTTAAACAGACATTCAATATTAGAATCACTGATGCATATTTTGTGTTAGAAACAGAAAATACCTACTAATGGGCATTAATGCGTATTTTGAAATAAAATAATAGGAAAGGCCATGATATTTATTTTATAAATCAACACATTTATTTGATTGAATACATTATTTTCACATACAAGTAATTGGCATTAATTATACATTAATTATTTTGAACAACTGATTATATATTAAATATTATTATGTTAAACGTATAATTATATGTGAAAACAGTTTTCATGTCAATGATTTGATTAAATTATTAAATTTTATTTGATATTTTCTTGTCTTATTCAAAGTAACATTATCGGCTTTTGTTCAACTTCTGAAAATTGTCGTCGGTTTCTCAATTTCATGCACTTCGAGTATGTATGAGTTAAAGAATTGAATTGAAGAATAGAACATTTTATTCCATTTAATAAATCAACAAATTTAATTAGCGGAGTACATTTCTTCCAGATAGCAATAATTACAGTTTCTCTCAAAAGTTTGAATTATTTAATTTTATTTAATTATCTTACATGATTTCGTGCAAATCTTTTGTTACGGGAACACATGATCTGTTTTGTTCCCTTTCTTCTTATGTCATATTTGTTTAGTCTTAAAAAAAAAATGGAACGCGACATAAGTAATAGAAAACAACAATATTTTTTGCGAAAGGCTGGAGTTATTTTTTTCTGACATTTTTCAAACATGAATGAAAAAAAAATCACTGATGCATATCCTTTCTTAGAAACAGAAAATAACTGAAAATGAGCATTACCCCGTATTTTAAATAACATGAAAATGCTTTTCTTTTGAGGATATATATATTTTAAACAACTCAAAGTGTCAATATCGACTTTTGTTACTTATCTCCCATTGATATTTTTTGAAATGCGTGAATCCAAGTGGAAATCAAATCTTTCGTTGCATTTTCTTTTTGTTAAACAAAATGATTTTCTCATACAGAATATTCATAAAGTATTTACTGTTCACAATAAAATGGAAAATATTTCTGTTGAAATAGAATGAAAAATATTTATAAAACTTTTATCATTTATACTTTTAGAATATTTTTCGATATTATTTAGAGATATCTTTGTTTATCCATTTCAGAAGATTTTGATTTGATTTACGTAGCTTATTATTTTGTATCAAACCTTAATTTCTTTTTTCAATGAATATTTCAATTTCTGCTATACAGAAAAATTATTGCTAGAAAAGAATGTTTTTATTAACTTAGCATTAGAACTTTATATCTAATTCTCAAAAATATTCTATTCATTTGTAATGGTTTTGAGTTTATTTCCATCGCGTATTTTTGTAAAGAATCCATTTCTTTTCAATAAACATAGCAAATTCTCTTCTACTGTCTGTTATTACTAGAGGGTAATATTTTTATTTACGTACGATTAGAGTCTTACGTAAATTCCTTTCAAATATTTTGTCCATTTGATATAGATTTAATTTTGTTCACATCAAATACTTTTGTAACAAATGTTATGATCAATTCCATGAACCAATGAACACAGCCAAATTCTCTTTCGGAGTCTATTATTCCTGAAAGTAGTACTTTCATACACATTAAAGTCTTATGGTTATTCTTACAAATATTTTATCAGTTTGGTAAGGTTTTGATTTTATTTAAATTGGATATTTCGGTATGGAATATATTTCCATTCAAAGAATATAGTATATTCTCTTGCACTTTCTATTATTGCTAGAAGATAATGTTCCCAAACCATTATTGTCTTAAGTGAAATCCTTACAATTATTTGATTTGGTTTTATTTACATGGGATGTTTTTGTAATGTATAATAAATGTTACTTTTGAATGAACATTGAAATTCTTTTACACAACTTTTTATTGCTAAAAGGTATTTTTATTAGAGCTCCCTATTAAACGTTTATACGAGTATACGTATAATACGTATTATACGGGGTGCAGATTTTTTATACGTATGATACGGCGCAGTCGGTTATACGTGTTATACGAAACACTATATACGGTCCAACGTATATACGGATCTTTCCCCAGCGGTTAAACGTATAAACGTTTAAACGGTGTTCATGTGAAAAAAGATACTTTTCTCCTGCAAGTCTGAGCAAGGTTACTATATCATATGGTTGCACCATTTCACACTGCAACCAATAGGGACCGATTTGCTCTTTGACGTCACTTAGCCTGCTTGATTCAGTTTTCCAATTGATTTGGTTTAGAAAAGCCCTATTTTTAATTGAAAAGTATCAATACAAATTTTCGTGTGAAGAAGTTTAATTTTTTTAAAAATATATTTTATACATAGGACAAACATCACATCTAAAATTTAAACTATTACGTCTTTTCAATTCTACGATATTTAATTTTTAAATTTGCTATTTTTATCATTACATTTTATTTGCACCTCAGTATGAAAAGTTTATTTTCATTTTAAAAACAAGCAAATAGTAATTTTTATAAATAAAATCTTAAAGACCTACAAGAGCAGAAAATTTAATGTTTATATGATTGCAGCTAATATCATATTAATAATTTTATTATAGTATATTTATAATATTTGATTAGTATTCTATTTGAAATCCATAATAATTGTAATATTATTATAATTGTGACATGTATTTCATAAAAACCTATAAAAAAGTTAAAAAAAAAAAATCCCTTAGATAAATTATTGCGTGAAAGGGAGTTTTACATTTATGCAAATTATTTTATTTCCTAATACTATTTAAAATTTAAAATTACATTTCTTTTCAGCGTTCTAAACTTAATTTTAAAATTTACCGTTTCTTACTGTATATTAAGATACCTTCAAGTATACCTTCAGAATATGCTTTCATTTCGAGCATTTTATTTCATTACAGGGTGAATTTTGAAGATGCATTTTAGATGCGTGTTCCATTATTTGCAATTTTTCGTACTGTTTTATCATGCAATGATAAAATACATGAGTTGATTGATCATACACATACTGATCATACACAGTTGATTGACTCCACATTTTTTATTTTTCGGCAGCGTATCTCTTTTTAAAATTTTCCAACATAGTTGAAAAGTGTTTATACATTCGGGTTTTCTATCTGTATGACGTCTGTCTGTCCTGTCTGAGTGCTCTAACTGCAATTACAGAAGACCATTATGATGACATCTCTGTCTTACCATTTCCAGAATCCATTCTAAAGAGCTATTTTAAAAACAAAATCATCACAGATTGGTAAAGTGATTGGACCAACTCAACGAAAGGAAGAGAAACGTATAAAATTCTTAATAAGGTAGATGTTAAATTTGTATGTATTCAGAAATCAGCAGCATATTATCTTAGCCGCCATGGAAGCTTCCCAAGCTTTTTATATAAAATTGGTAAAAGAACCACGGATAGATGTCCTTGTGACAAAAACCCTGGAACTCCTATACACTACATCTTCGGTAACTGCCCTCTTATGGAATACCATTTTAACTTCAATAAAAATAAAACATTAAAGAGAAACCTACAACGTGTGCTATTAGACGCTTCCAATTACGAAAAGTTAGATAAAAACTATAATGTCCTAAATAAAAACTTTTCATATATCAAAGAATTATTATAACCTATATAAAATTCTAGCTGTATAGATTTTAAAAACTATGTTTTAAAAGACTTAATAGACTAGTGCATAATACAATTGAAAATTTTAAGTACAATATTATTATTGTAAATATGTGTAAATATTTATCTTTAATATTACGTAATCTTATCAGTATATTCATATAGAACTTATATACATGTAATAACTTTGGGCTCACCCAGCAATATTGGGTAGCTCGTGTGATAGTTTTTTTTTCATTTATTTATTTATTTATTTTTTAACTTGCTGGGGACTCCGGGTCTTTGGACACTGGAGTTCCTGGTAGATATAGATTTTCTCCTCGTGGACTCATAGGTCCTATGCCGAGAGGTTGGCTGTCCACGAGTGGGAGGTTTCTGTTTCTGTTTCTGTCTGTGCTCTGACAGCTGTAAATATACTCGGATTGTTATGCAATTTATATATGTTATTGAGGTTTATTATGCCATGTTCGGTATTGAAAATGAAGTGTGCAGCACTTTCAGATTATTTTACAGGGATACTCAAAATAATTCCGTTACTTTACGATCTATGGGAAAAATCGTGTGTGGCTTATTATAATGATGCTAAACTATTTAAAACATATTAAATTGACATATATGACTTATGTGCACTACAAGAGGTTTATTATAGAGTATTGTATGCATAGCAATCATAGCTCCTTTATTGGAGCACTGAAAATAATCCGCAACATTACGGTCTATGGGGAAAAATCGTTTGCAGCGTATTTTAATGATGTTTCAATATTTTATACATATTCAAATTGATACATATCACTGAGGTGCCCTGAAAGGCGCTTACTGTCATATAATGTATCGTTCATTTACAGAAACACTCAAAAGTATTCGGTTAAAGTACTGTCAGTTAATAATAATTCCTTGAAGTGCGATTTTAGTTGCGATACAAGTTTTTAAATATAACGAATTTTTTGTCTATTACTTGTTATGTATAAATTCTATGGATCAACCACAAGGCAGCACAAAATACTCGAATACAATTGCGTTTATTAACGGAAATTGCTGAAGGTGAATTTTCAACTGTGTTAGGCCTTCCCTAACTGAACTAAATTTTAGCAATTTATGCCGCTTTATATATAGCATTAGCAATGTTATTAGTAATTTGTATGTATAGTTTATATACAAATCTATAGATCATATACAGGGCTGCACAAAAGAATTCGATTTTTTTTTCGAATATTGTTAGTAATTCCTGAAATGGGATTTTTAAATGTGTTATGCCTTTGTAGAAATTTTTCACTTGGATATCAGATATCAGACCTAATTAAACAGTAAAGATTTATAAAGTATTTTTGAAGAGTTGGAAAGTGTTACATAATCTATGCTTGATGCATGATTTTTCTAAAGCTATTATATGTTCCTTTGGATGCAATGATCCATCATTTTTTTATATCAGATTTCTTCGAAAATGTATGATATAGAACATTTTGCGTTTTATCCAAACGATTAGTACATGTTCCAATAGCACAAGTACTATGCATTTTCAGCAAAATCAATGCAAAGAATGCATTATTTTAAAGAGCTAAGACCAAAAGCACTAACAAAAGCTGGAAAATTTTTGCCGCGTATTTAGGAAATGTGACCGGAAATATCTCTTTCCGAAAAGCAATTAAAGCTTCGTGTGAGGGAAAACTGCCCTGGCCGTCAAAGGAAATGAAAATAATTGTTTACATTGCATCTCCGTCCCTTTCAAAGATCGACCATAGATAAGAAGCAATAAAAACTCCCATATTAACAAAAAAGATACACGATTATTTCACTTGAAGGAAAAAAATCACCTCTAAATCGCTTTATTCAAAGAAAAAGAAATACTATAATTTGTGCCTAATGAAAAACGTTTTATTTTGAATAAATATGCTCTCCTATGACCAAAGAAACGTTTTTTTTTTTGCATAAATACTATTTTAAATCAGAAAAAAAGGTTCTTTCCCATTGGAAGAATCCTCCTTAGCACCGCCAGTGAAACCGAAACTCTGATGCCAGAAGTAAAGGGAAATGGCACCTACCGGGTCTGTGGATCAGAGAAATTGCGAAACACCCGCTGAGGCTCACATTTTCGTAGTTTACGTGGACTATCATGATTACTTGTTCAAAGGTCCAAGAAAGCCTCTAATTTATCTGCCTTGCGTTAAAGGTATTCCAAAAAAACAATTAAAAATCGAAACTTTTTTTCCTCAGTTGAGATTTTTTTTTTTAAATTATGAAATGTTTTACTATGCGTAGTGGGTAGCTCCGAAGCTAACTTTCGCATGTCTGTAACACCCCCACACACGCGCGAAAAATTATTTTTGGATGCGGCCGCAGAACACAGGCATTTATTGACTTTTTATCTTATAGTGACACTGACCAATCCATTTCTGGGAAGTTTCGAAATCATACTTTTGTTGTATTTAAGAATATATATTTTTTCTCTATTTAACACGTTCGCTACCAAGGACGCGTCGTCACTTGGTCACTGATTTGACATTCCACTTTTAATCCAAAATTACGAATACCGGACTAATACCGGAAATTTCGAAAGAAGTTTTTTTATTTTATCTAATCACGGAATAGCTGTCATTAAATAAAGCAAATATTGCTATTAGTATTTTCAGGTATGAATTCGGAATTTCTGAATAAAATAAAATTCCGTTAATTTTAACCCGGTAGTCAACGTGTTAAAATATTTTGAAAATACCGCCTACATTAAAAAAGAAATGAGAAGGCAAGTCATTTTATGCATGTGTGATTGCGTTCTAAAATCTGCATTGACGATTGTTTGTCTGGCTATTAGAAATCTAAATTTATAAGTACTTCACATAAAAAATAAAATTTGTCAAAATTAACAAAAAATCTTAAACGTAATGTCCATACACCTTGTATAGAAAATACCATGAGTGTCATGATTAAAAAAATGAACTTGCGTTATACACATTAACACAAAGTGGAAAATATTAGCCCCGTCCAAAGAATAACATTTGAACCCGGACGCAATCTTGAGTACACGCACTCTCAAATAAAGAATTTTCAAAAAATTAGAAAAGAAAAATAAAACTTACTTAACAAGAAGTGACAATAAATCTGAAACGTGTCTATTCTCATTCTTTTCTCAAAAAGCGTTTTCTTCCGTTATATGCTTATAATAATCGTTTATAGGGAAATATAACAAGACCCTATGTATGAAACATATTATGCAAATTATTTCGCTAATACCACCGATTTCCAGCTTGTTCCCCGTTTTGTGACGTAATACTGATTAGGTCCATTGGTATTAAAAGTAAATACGTATTAAAAATATACGTATAATTGAATTTTTCGTATACTTAAATTATACGTTTAACCGATATACGCTTATACGTATATGGATACGTTTAAACGTATATTTTATTGTATACGTATTTGTTACATACGTATTATACGTATATACGTATATCGGTTAAACGTATAACTGATATACGTATCGCATCGGGAGCACTAATTTTTATTCACGAACGTGAAATCCTTACAGTCATTTTATCTATACGAGATGAATTTTATTTTATTTATATGGGATGTTTTTGTAATGTGTAATACATGTTACTTTGGAATGAACATTGAAATTCTTTTACCCAACCTTTTATTGCTAAAAGGTATTTTTATTCACGAACGTGAAATCCTTACAGTCATTTTTCTATACGAGATGAATTTGATTTTATTTACATGGGATGTTTTTGTAATGTGTAATACATGTTACTTTTGAATGAACATTGAAATTCTTTTACACAGCCTTTTATTGCTAAAAGGTATTTTTATTCACGAACGTGAAATCCTTACAGTCATTTATCTATACGAGATGAATTTGATTTTATTTACATGGGATGTTTTCGTAATGTATAATACTTGTTACTTCTGAATGAACACTGAAATTCTCTTCCACAGCCTTGTATTGCTAGAAAGTATTTTTGTTTACGAACATGAAATCCTTACAGTCATTTTATCCATGCGAGATGAATTTAATTTTATTTACATTGGATATTTTTGCAACAAATAAATTTCTGTTCAATGAACATTGGAAATTCTCTTGTACAGCCTACTATTTCTAAAAGGTAATATTTTAATTCACATACCATTAATCTCTAACATGAAATCCTTACAAATATTTCATTCAGATGTGATGAATGTGATTTTATTTACATCGGATAATTTTGTAACGCATATATTCATCCTAAATGAACATTGCAAATTCTCTTTCACAGCTCCTTAAGGCTAGAAAAGTATACAATAATGCTGTGAAAACGGGTATATAACTGAATTCAGTCTTAAAAGAAAAAAATATTATGGTCCATACAAATAGAATACAATAAAATTACAATACACTGTTAAAATAGAAGCTTATCCGATACGGAACTTTTCTCCGATCTCATGCTATTTCATCTTAACACATTTTACTATATTTGTATTCATGTATTAACTCTTGCTTCAAATTGTTAGAATTATTTGATTCATTTTGATATGAAATTGATTTTATTTACATCGCATATTTTGTAACGAATATCTTTCTATTCAACAAACGTTGTAAATTCTTTTGTACTGTATAATAATGCTAGATTGTAATAATTTAATTCCTGTTCAATAAGAATCTAACGTAAAATTCTTAAAATAATTATATGCGATTGAGATTATTTTAATTAAATTTAAATCAGTTAATATTTATAACGAAATAGTCTTTTCATTTCAATAAACATTGCAAAATATTTTTAGTCTAGTAAATTACTATTAACGTAATATTACTACTAACGTACTATCAGATTCTGCAGTAAAAATTTTGTTTTTATACTAAAATTCTTGATCCAAAATAGTGAAATATTGAAAACGTCTATTGATAACTGGTTTGATTTCAGTCTACTGATTGCAAAATATAAGCAAAATGCTTATTGTGTTTTCAAAATGAATAATCGGTATATATAACATTATTTCAAAAATCTTCGTATAGTAAAGGAAACGCATAATTTTTGTAAAAGTTCATATTCAAATGTTTCGAATAATAATTGTATTCCAATTAGTGGCTTCTTTCTTAGGAGATCGAGAAATATTTCGTTGAGTTTTATTTATACAGGGCGTTTAATAACAGATGGGCAAATTTTAAGAGGCGGTAGTAAATAGGAAAACAAAAGTCGTTTGTATAGGAAACCAATATTGGAACGATTTTGAGAACAAAAATAAAATATATAAATTAAAACAATTATTGTTTAAAATATTCTATATGGTAACCCTTGCTGTGTACTGTCATATTGCAGTGGGATTTCTAAGATAGTAGTGTTTTTTTTTCTAAAACTGGAAGTGGAATTCGGTTCCATTCCTGCACCACACATTTCCAGAGTCCACTCAAAGTAGTTGGTCGGCATTTCGCAAACGTTTAATAGTCCAAAGGCACAGTAATCCATTGGTGAAACATCTGGGGACTTGGTTGGAACATGATTAAACGGTATACACTTGATTCCAGTTTCATTAATCAATTTTTCGAGAAATGAGACTGTAGTTTTGGATGTATGGCTCTCCGCTTTATCTTAATGGAACTCAACACTTTTAAGGTCCATAGGAAAACGTTTTGGAATTTCTTCTTTGAAAATAAGAATTAGAACAATGCTTTGATAATAAGTAGAATTAATTTTGAAAATTCTCGCAACTTTTCTTATTTTTAATTTTCCGTTGTAAGAGATTCCAGCAATCACCATAAATCCTTTAGGGAAACTTTCTTTGTAGTGTTTGAACAAAAGTTGTAAGTCTTTTTGGCTTCTTTTCCGGTAATAAATCGATCTTTTTTTATTACATTTATTACAATCATTTAGATAAATTCACGTTTCATCAACTGTAATAATGTTTTCCACTTATTACCTGCTAAATTATTTTCATGTAACGGAATATGAATAATTCTCTTCAGAAAGATAAAATATATAACCTTCAAGCCACTGTCTTCTTTCCCGTGCCATTTTAGAAGCAGACGATATTGTTTCATAGCACACAATTTTTCAGTTATCACGTTATTACAAGGTGCCAGATTCCCCCCCCCCCCTGTCGTTTCTCGTTGTTATTTTAATTTAACATCGTTTTAACAAAATCATTCCCAATATGTGTAAACACCCTCTGTATAAACCTCATTTTCAGTCAAAAATTCAGGATGATTCTTTCCCCCCGAATCCGGATATTTATTCATAACTTTAACAAAAATGATGATATTTCAGAGAAATTTTCAAAAGACTAGCCTCCTTCCGAGTGAAATGTAATGACATCACTGACGTGCTGGTAGTGCAATGTATTTCAATCAGTGATACCATATACAGGGTGATTTTTTTAAAAGTTGAACAGGAACAAAGAATATCGTCAGTGGGAAGAAAACAATGGGCGGTACTTCGAGAAACTATTTTCCGTAGGCCTTCTGTCGTTATTGGACCTTAAGTGTTCTAAATTTCCTAAGAAGAGTTGCTGCGCTGTCATTATTCTGATAATACAGTTTCACTAACAACGCATGGTCTGTCAATGGCATAGTCATTGAGAGGATATCCGTAGAATAATGAACACGAGGTGTGCGTGCTTCACGTTGTTTTTGCCACTGTGCATGTGTAGTGCGCAAGCTCATCTCCCGACTTTACTGCATATACAGCGCCATCTGTCGGTGCGATTTTAAGTTTTTTTAACAACGCCTAAAAAATTCCCATTGCTTTTGGGGCATATTTGTGAAATTTCAGGTAATTTGGATCAGTGGTTCTTTTGTTAGTGTTTTACTTTCACAACTTTAAAAAAATCACCCTGTATGTTAGCTACATTCTGCGTTATTGAGCGCTTATCTCATTGATGCTTAGACGCAAATGGTGTCAATTTCCAACACTTCTCGGGATATTATCGGATTTCACATAAATGTAAAGCTAGTCTATTGAAAATATCGTTACAATATTTTCATTACTTTATAAACTACTCACAAAAGTCAGAATTTGATTTGGTGTGATACATCCTATATTTTTTTATTGGATTGCGACCCTACTTTCCTATAATTAGGATTGTAACAAAGCTGTATTGAAGTGTATTATCAACCCTATACTAACCCTACACTACAACCCTATACTTCTAATACTTTTGAGATATTCTTTATACAAATTTGTGGCTATTAAATTTAATACATATCTAGCTATTTAATTGTAAGGAAAATCAATATGAAGTTACTTGTTAACATAACAGATCGAAAGTACCAATACAGTTTTCTCCAATATATACGAAAGCTTTTAATATATTTTCATCCCGATTTGATAACTTAAAGCACAGTTTTGTTTCAGAGTATTAAGCTGTGACATAAAATAACTCATAAGCACTTTTAATTTATGTCATGCTCTTTACAGACAACGAGTAAATCTTTCCTCTTTATGACAAATGGACCGACGTCGTCTCAAGTCGTCTGCGAAATAGGATTGTAGAATGTTATAAAGCAGCAACGTGATGTTGCACTTAATTTTTGAATTCTTATGAGTTAAACGCGAATTTTGACGTGAAATATGTGTGGTAGTATTGAAAAATGTAATAATATATTCTGACGCCAGATTACTAACGTTCGAATTGCGCTAAAAGATAAGTAACAATTTTATTTAAATTCAGTTTTCTAAGAAAAGAAAGTGCTTAATTTTTTCTGATGTATTTCCAAATTTTGTATACTTTTTGTGTTCATGGTAAAAAATTTAGTTGTAACAATTAATTCATCAAGAAAAAATAAAAGTAACCTCAAGAAATTATTTCTTAATCTACGATTTGCTTATAAATGTGAAAACAAAAGAAAAATAAACAAAATTTTAATAACATTGCCTATTTTTTCTATTTACTTATTGATCGCCAGCAGATTTATTTTAGCCAGAATGCTTCGTCATGTTTTTGCACAACAGAGTGTCTTTGTGATAACACTTTATTGCTATCCACATTCAATTTAATTTACATTGGCAATAGAGTCCCT
Organism: Maratus michaelseni; assembly: GCA_963931845.1. Lineage (NCBI taxonomy): Eukaryota > Metazoa > Arthropoda > Arachnida > Araneae > Salticidae > Maratus > Maratus michaelseni. The sequence goes on along the minus strand of OZ007599.1, from coordinate 123,519,739 downwards.
TTATAAATAAAAGTGTGGCGACATACGCAAAGGGCAGATAAGATTGGAAGATTTCATCCAAACTATGGAAAGACACATTCAAGAACTTAGCAATACTCACCTGGACGAGTTTAATTATATGAGTGAAAAAATTAATAAAAGCATTTCTTAGGCGATTAGGACACTCCTTCTAAAGTTTTGTCCAAAATACTTTCGACCAGTCAAGTTTTATTGGCCTATGTCGCCACTCTTTTATTTTTAAAGGTGCTCCAATTTCCAGCAGCGCTTACGTTGCAAATATTCCGGTTTAAACTGCTTTATCCAACCTTTGCAAATTTTCATGGAAGAAAAACTGAAGGCTATTTTGATTTGGCTGTTTATACTATGTGTTTAGAATAACACATTGTATGCTTATGTTACATAAGGGGACCTTATATCGAAGTATTCAATTTTTCGGAAAATATGCCAGGAATTTGTTGTTAACAAATTCGCGAAACTGCTATACTATAGCTCTAATTGAGATAAATTGGATTACACCTCCTGTCTTTTATTGTAGAAAATTTCCAGTGCGAGCACTAAGTTTTGCTGTATAAATATATAAACTTGTGAACGAGAAACTTGATCGAATGCTTTTAAACAAAATAATATAAATTTTGTTACTTTTCTGTGCTTTTACAGAACATTTTAACAGTGCACGATAGTTATATTTTGATTTACAGATCTTAACTGACACTCTGAATTCAGAAAGTAATAATAAATTTAAAATTACAGTGTAACACCACATGCATAAAATATTTTGCTATTAAAAGTAACTGAGAAATATTTCAACCAGCAAACTAATTATTTTCGATTTAGAAGTTTGTGATTCACATAGAGGTTGTTCAATAATTCTAACTAAATTATTTAAGATAATTTTAAGGATAAATATTAGTTACTCCTTGTAATAATCACTACCAGTCTTTAATGACATAAAAGGTATCAGTAAGTCGCTAAACATTAAAGGTCAAAGTAAAATATCCGAATAAGTAAAATTGACAGTGTTGTTGCATTGTAAATAAATAGCAGAAAATCTTTCTGATATACCAAAAACGTTCAATGTAATCTCGTCTTTAACAAAGATGCTGGAAAACTCTTTTACCTTAAACCATTTGGAAGAGAAACAATCATAAACCTACAGGTTTTGGAGCTTTACAAACATTTTATGAATAAAAAAAAATCCTTCGGTGCACGTAAATTTCGAAAAAAAAAAAGGTTTCGGTAAAGTTTAGAAATCTTGTGGTATCTGAAGTTTTTGAAAGGTCTTTTTTCTTCTAAAAGTGTCTGAAAATAAAGGAAACGTTTCCAGACTCATGAGAGACAACGAATATAGACTGAATTTTCGTAAACATTTCTCCGATATCAGGAAATGATTCTGAAATTTTTTTACGGTGTATATCATTTTCACTAACAGTCTTTAATGAGATGTAAAATGGCAGTAAATGGCAAAAAAATAACACACAATATGCGATTAAGAAACTATTAGTAATAGTATTAAGTAAATATTGAAAATATAAAAATATCAATGCAAATATTAATCGAATGTTGCTTCAAAAAGATACTTTAAAAATTTTGAATGTTTTTAGTTTAGCGACAAAATATGTAACAGATAAACTGATAAAGGCTAAAGAAAAAAATACATGTAAAATTTTTCAAATAACCAGGAGTTTTTCCTTAATTCAGCATTTTCTCTGCAGTAGCAAACTGAGTAAAAATAAACTGATGAATAAATAAATAGCCAACAAACTAATTGAAGTAATTCCCTAAGTGGATAAACATGTCATTAGTTTGAGAGGCATGACAATTCACGATGCATATGCCCTAATGAAAAATCCAAACGAAGAGGCTTGCGCGATTTAATTGGATGCTTATCTGCACATTCAGTTATGAGGAGCCTTAATTTGGTTATGAGGTTATCTGATTATTTTAGTCATTAATCCTTTTCTAATAAAAGGTTTTTGCAAGGTATATAAATTGTGCATAAAGTATATCGTAAAATCCATCCAAACGTGTAGTTTAATAGATTATTCAATTTTTTTTGCAAGCGATTTAATTAACTATGTTGATTATTCTGAAATCGATGATCTTTAACGAGGTCTTCTGCTATTAGAAAAATATATTTACTTTTCAATCAAAATACAGTGTGTCTCATAATTATCTATACAAACGATGAAGAGAATTTTTTTTTTCACTTTTAATTACATGAAACGTTTATACAAATAACTTTGATGCACTATGTAGACAGATTTTTAGCTTGAAATAGTTTTAAATTCTAAAATACTTTCTTGTATGAATCATTTCATACAGCTGAACCTAGATTTAATCTTAAAATTATAAGAGCTAAAATTATCGCCTTTTTTCCGTCTTTAGTTTCATTCATGTTGGGTGCAATTTCGTAATTTAGTGTTTGTATTGACATTGCATTGTGATTTACTGGTTTATATTTGTAATTCTCAAAAATAGTCTCCAAGTAAGAATATTTCAAAGTTTCAAATTGATTTATTGTTTCTTTTACTCAAGTACTGAGATGACAGAACTGCCTAGAGTAAAAATATTTGGTAGCCACTTTTGAAATGGTCGCACGTTCAAGTGTAGCCCATGAACGATGTTAAAATATTTTCGCTCCTGCAATAGGATATTTATCTTAAGCTGTTCTAGACTTTAAGGAATTTACTGATAGAGCTGCAGTACTTCCCGTAAAAGATATTTTTATTCATATCTGTTTAAGAAATTCTAACCTAATATATCTGTACATATAAACTAAAAGCACTTTTCCCGTTTTTAGTGCCAGAAAATTCATAAAATTCAACTACGTAACTCCGTAAGTTTTAATCGTAGAAAACGGAACACTGCAAATCTTTATACACTTTTCAGAACGCTTTTTAGAACACTTATTTTGTCACCTTTTTTAGAACACTTTGAAGCGCACTTTTTGGAACACTTTCTAGAATATTTCTGATAACACTTCGTTTGTTCAGCACACTTTCTAGTGCACTTTTTGAAAGCAATGATTTCACAAGTGTGCCCAAATGCGCTCCCAATCCGTTCTCAAATGTGTTCCCAAGTTTAGATTTAACAGAAATCATGAGCAGAACACTTTCGGTACACTTTCAGAACATAATTTTTATAACGGAGCATATTCCGAACACATTAAGGTAACTGGAACACTTTTTTCAAAGTGTTCCAAATGTGTTCCCAATGTGAGTTTTAGTCCCAAAATCAAAATTGTTTAAATATTATTCTTCACTATACGAAAATCTATTTACGTCAAAAAAGTTATTTAAAAGTTACAAAATTATTTTTTTTATGTTGTCCTTGGTTCCTATAAGTTATAAAATAGTTTCTTCAATACAATGTTTATTAATTTCTGCATAAAAAAATTACTTTTATATTAAATTTGAATAATTTTGTCGGTATGAATTAATATTTCACTACATTTCAGCTCGTAGTATTTTCTTATTTTTATTGTATCACTTCTAATTATGAGAGGTACTTAAAAATATTTTCGAAAGACTGTTCTTGAAAAAATAATTGTTTAAATTACTCTCTTTAAAAAGAAAAATCAAATTTCGAGCTCCAAATAACCTGTACGAGATTTTTTCCTCGCTGCCAAAAAGGGGGCAAAAGATAGGATAAAAAAGATAAGAAAAAACCGTAGAAGCTTTATTGATAGTTTTTCACTATTAATCAACTATAATGCATAGAAAATAGGTTAATTAAAGAATTGAGCAATTTATTTAAGCCTGCATTTGCTATTTAATCTTTATATACTATTACTTCATAAAATAACTTGCAATTTTTATATTAATTTTTACTCGTTGTATAAGTTAAAATTCTTTAAAGTTTATCTCATGCTGCCTTAAGTTTTCTTATTTTGTATTAATTCTAATTAAGGTAAAAATGTAAGTAAAATATTCTCCTTAAAAATTAAATTATGAGCTCTAAATAACAAGTACAAGGATTTTATTTTGGTAAAAAAGAGGAAGAAACTGAAATATACTTTACTTTTTTAAACTGTATCGGTAGTTTTTTAGTATTCGTCAAATTCTAACATATAAATACAAATTGGATTAATTTCATAAATAAGCAGTGTTAAACTAAACATGCTTTTGCTATTTAATTTTTGTAGCTTTCATCGTAAAATAATTTACATTTTTAACATTGGATTTGAATCATTGTATCAGTAAATGTTTGATTTCCAAAAATTTCAATTTCTGCTGATTTAAACATTACTATTTTGAGTCACTTCTAATTAAGGTAGATGCTTAAAAAACATTTAAAAATACAGTTCATGAAAAAAAAAAAAACTATGTGAAATATATTTTCCTTAAAATACGAAATTATAATCTCATAACACCTGCTCTAACCGCAGTTTCTTCTTTATAAAAAAAAAAAAAAAAAATCTTAATTTTAGAATATTTCCAATTTTTAACTGTTCTTCGTCTCGAATGAAAAGAAAGAGGATTAATTAGAGAATTTGAGCGCCTTAATTGAACATGTTTTTGTTTTTTAATTGTTGTAGCTTTCTTCATAATAAAATTTATAAAATTTATGTAAAATCTGAATAATTGTATCGGTATAAGTTTCATTTCTTTAAATTTTAACTCGAGTTGACTTAAACTTTGATATTTTGTACTAATTCTAATTAACGCAGATACTTAAAATTATTAAAAAATACGGTTGACGAAAAAATAAAATAAAATAAATATCCTCCTTAAAGAAATAAAAATATGAGTTTTGAATACTACGTACGAGAATTTCTCCTCAGTCTAAATAAAAGGAGAAAATGATGCATTACTTTTGAAAAATGTATCGGTAGTTCTTCTCTATTCAAGTCGAATGCATAGAAGGAAGGTTAATTAGAGAGTTGAGCAGGTGCGCTAAACATGCTTTTGCTATTTTATTTAGTTTTTTTCCGAAATAATTTACACTTTTATATTATATTTGCCAGTTTCGGTGAACTATTGAATAAAACTTAATTTCGAAAGAAAAAATTAGAATTACTTTTTAATTACACGAGTTGTAATTTTTTCCATCTGAATGTAAAAGTGTCTAGGCGGGGGTTTAACCCAGAACCTTTGGCTTACATTGACAATGCTCTACTACTTCAAATCTTTATACAATTTTCAGAACACTTATTTCGTCACCTTTTTTAGAACACTTTGAAGCGCACTTTTTGGAACAGTGTTTAGAATACTTCTGAGAACACTTATTTTGAGGGTTCACGTTTCATTTACAAAATACACTTTCTAGCGTACATTTTGAAAGCGATGATTTCACAAGTGTACCCAAATGTGCTACTAATCTGTTCTCAAATGTGTTCCTACGTTTAGATTTAACAAATATCCTGATCAGAACACTTTCGGTACACGTTTGGAACACTTTCTGTGTTCCGAACACTGGCGGAGGAGTGTTTCAGAACAATAGCGACACATTTCAGTACACATTAAGGTAACTACAACACTTTTTTTTAATCAAAGTGTTTCATATGTGTTCCCAATGTGTGCTGGGAATTTGCAGTGCGAGGGTCTTGAACTGATAACCCAGCCAACAGATTCATTTAATCAACATTTTAGTAGTAACACCTGGTCTCTTTTCTGAAACATCTCAACAGAATATAACACAAATAAAAGAACTCCAATAAACGATGGAGATGCGTAATTACACTTAATTATTTTCACAAAAAGCAAAATGATTAGGGAAGAAATCACACGAGTTGTAATTTTTCCAACGGAGTGAATTAAGTGAGTGATTAATTCCAACTGAGTAATTTCTCAGACTGAGATGACCGCTTTCTATTGTTGGAATGCTGCTGTTTTGTGTCTTAAAAAAGTTGTGGTAAAAATAATTGGTTGAGTTAAATTGAGAGTAACAATAGAGAAATCATACATATATCAGTGTAAGTCTCTTATTTTATACCTTAGAATAATTAAAAACACGACTAAAAGAAATATTCTAAGTTATTTATGAGTAATAAATGTATAAGAAAAAGAGATAAAATTCATATATTGTGACTTGATTATGTTGATTTTCGCGTTTCATTTACAAAATACTGAATCAAAACAGAGTATACAGAAGACTATTAGTGAAAAATGATGAGATAAGATATTTATGATGATATTCTTATGATATATGAAAAGATCACAGAATAGTCATAAATTATGTTACGTTTTCCTAAATATTTAACCTATTCCAAAATAGAGAATCTATTTACGCGTCTATGTATAAATGTAAAGGAAAGAGATATAAAGGTGTAGAAACTATAGTAATGTGTCCTATATTGCGTGTTGATCACAATGAGCATTCACAAACCAAATGAACAAAGTGCTTCAAAGAAACGAAGATTTCCATGTTTGCAATATATACACAATGTACCCATTCAAGTCTTACCCCCTCACAAACTTCAGAACGGTGATATCTATAGTAATAACTGTGGTATCTAACTAATACTGAAATAGCTATGTTCTAGTCTTGTAGACCTCTTACAGAGCCACCTAGCGGCCAAGTATAGAGTTAGCATTCTTAACTAGTAAACAGTATGAGGTATGGAAAAAGTCAATTACAAAATTGAGTCCTTGATTTAGTATGAAATGGTGTCTTACATCTAAAAGTAACTTTATTAGAATCCCATAAAAGTAATTTTTCATATTCAGTTATCAGGTTAAAGGACCAAACAGACTACATTCCAGCCTGTCACTGTTATGATATGGTGAAGCAGTCCTTTTCATCTTTTATGGGTTTCTTCTTAAGGTCAGAGGTCAAGAGCGGGTTCCATCAACAGATCGGAAACCGCCCCTTTATTTTGTTGAGACTCCACTTTCTGTTGTCGATGACCACTAAATTATGCGAAAATAATGGGAGGACATGTTATTGATGTCCATCTTAGACTGACTTGCTCAGGATGTGAATAAACGCAGCTTAACTTTTAAAGACGCTGGTGGTTTGTAATAACATAAAGACACGGGAGGTTTGTAGTAACATAAAGACACTGGAGATTTGCAGTAACATAAAGACGTGGGCGGTTTGTACTAATAACGTAAAGACGCGGGCGGTTTGTCCTAGTAACGTAAAGACGCGGGCGGTTTGTCCTAGTAACGTAAAGACGCGGCCGGATTTTACTAGTAACGTAAAGACGCGGGCGGATTTTACTAGTAACGTAAAAACTGTTTGTTATGGTAACGTAAAGACACGGGGCAGTTTGTCCTAGTAACGTAAAGACACGGGTGGTTTGTACTAGTTGTAACTTAGACACGGGTGGTTTTACAAGTAGTAACGTAAAGACACGGGATGTGCCATCTCTATGTGCCATTGGTTTTTAAGATAAATTACCAACTTTTAATGATATTCATATTTAATGCAATTTTCAGTAGTAGTATAAAAGTGATAAACATGAAACAGTTATAAAAAACTAATTTAATTGGAATTAATATAACACGGGTGGCGTACTCAAAGCGTCAATCCTTTTTAAAGCCTAAATATCAAATTTTGATGCTAAAGAAGAATATGGTGCCTAATGTCTAGTAATATTATAAAAGTAACATACATCACACTTATAAACAAAAGTTTAATTAAGGAAGAAAATAGAATATATTACGGCATATTCCGTACACCAGTGTTGACTTACCAATAAAAATAATGAAACAGACCAGAAAAAAATGCGATCTTCAACTATAAACATTGGTTGAACAGTAAAGGAACTTTGGGAAGAGGGTAAATGAAGCGCAATTTTTAATCAAGTAATTATTTTAGAATTCAGAACTGTGGCGTACTCCGTACGCCACTCATATCTTTAAAGGTTAAGTACACCACAAATTGCATGCAGAGGTGTGGTTAATATAAGACAGATGCACATTTACTAATTAAACTAACACATGTGAACGCTACAGTTTATTTTAATACGAGAGTCAATTTTATTCACTAACAATAGTTAATACATTGTGTCCACCATACTTAATACAATGTGTCTACCACCATTAAGTCCATTATCTTTAAATTAATTATGTGTCCACCATCAGAAGACACATACAGAAAGTACGATGCAGTCTTGAAAACTGAAAAAGTGTCGGAAAATGTTTAAAATTCATAAAAGTCAAAGTAACATAATTCTGTAAATTTTGGTCGTAAAAGAATGGAAGTTTATGTGTTTTACTTGTCTGAAAGATCTAGTATGAAACATTTAGTATGGCAAAAATGTCTTTAAATATAACTTGTAAATACCAAGGACAGTATAAAAATTTCATTTTCTGAAGTTTAAAAACATATAAATATTGAGTGAATGGATTTTCATATGATGAACCACATTTTTTGAACAGAAATTATCTCTTAAATTGATGGTTTAAGACTTGACTAACGGTCAACGATAAGAAGAGACGCCCTTGTATATAGAATTCTTTAAATATCTGTGGAAAACATATAAGTATTAAAGAATAATCGATTTTATTAATATTATTTTTTCTACTCCCTTTTTTTTTATCGGCTTCTCTTACTACAAAATTTTAATTTTTTCCCTTTCCTTTTCTCCTTTTCGTTTTAAATTGGTTTGGAAATGGTTAAAATAAGAAAGAACAGATGCAACATTTTGATTTCTGAGAAACTGAATCTACGAATTCATCATCAAAGGCTTTTACACTTTCAATGTTGATTTTCTTTTAAAGAAATAACTTTTTGATTAAAGAAATCTCTTTCTTTGAGTACATTTTTTAACAGAAATATTTAAATGATTTTTTCTTTATGGGTTTATCTTGCACTGAAGGATATTTTCAAGGCGTTCTGACTGGAAAAATAATAAACTTGAATTGATGTCGCATTTTTTGTTGCATTTTGTCATAGGCACATTTTATAATTTCCCATGGCTTATATCAGAAATAAAAAAAATCTATAAAAATATTTAGATATGAAAATTCTTAAAAATCAAAAAAGAGAAACAAAGAAGAAAACTTTGTTCACAATATATGCAGTTAAGAAAAAAAATATTTTTTTCTTAATCCATAAAGTTCAATTATTTTCTTCTTTGACCGAAACAAAAGGTGAGTGCGTCATGGGCAAAATGCAGATTTCCACAGTAGAATCACATAATGATGGTCACTTTTCGGTCACCGTTGTGAACACTTGTAATTACAAGTGACATTAGATGGGGTTGTAAATGATATACACACCAAAACGCAGCCAGGTGTCCATCGTGTCTATAAAATAAAGCAAAAAAAATTATTATTAGAAATGCTATTGAAAATTAATTTTTATATCGTTTTTGGTAAAATTAGTTATTTGATTATAACTCTTATTGCATTGTGACCAATGTATCACCAAATTGCTGTGACAAAAATGTAATCTTAATATCATTTTTGTAACATTAAGTGGGAGAGCAGTCGTATCCAAGTCACTCCAACATAAAAAAGTCCCATTTTGTAGCGAATTGCAACTAACTAAAAATTGGTTACTGTAACTCCGCAGTAGAATCACATGATGATGGTCACTTTTCGGTCACCATTGTGAACATTTGTAATGTCACATTGGCATAACTGCAACTGGTTGGATTATGCCTCCAAGTATTTAATTTTTTGTATTTGCTAAAACATACATTACATTTTTGCATACACACATATTTAACATATTGTTGTCATATTTCTTATGCTTTTTAATTTAAATCCTTAAAATATACATTCGATCATATATATCGAAATAGAATCTTGGAAAATGCCTTATCATTAACGTAAACTAGACTTGAAATTTAACAATTATTAGAACATTTAATGTGGGATGTTAAATTGTTTTCAACTTTTCCCATTATACAAATATTACAATAATAAATGAAAAAGGAAAATACAAAAATATATATTTTGATTATTCTATTTTTCTTGAATAGGAATATAAACCATTGTACTTTAATATATATGTGTAATATACGAAAAGTTACAAAAGAAATAAAAATGGAATAATTCAAAAATTATAGAAAGTAGCACGGTACGTATTTTACATAAACAGACTTAAATACATGGGACGTTTTGATATAAAAGAAACTGCAAGAATGATTGCATTTGTCATTGTGAGAAAGATCATGAGGAGGCAGGAATTTTAGCAGAAAACCAATTCGAGGCTGTGAAGAGTATCTTGCCTTATCTGACAACTGTTCCATCTAACGGCTTCCGTCAAATTGAACATTTGTAATCGTAATAGCTTTGCGAACTATGCTGCACCGCTGTGCAAAATGCTGGCAAAACATAACGTCCCTTTTTGATGATAAATTTAATTATTTTGGCAGTGCAATTTTTTTTAAATATCCTATGTCTTTCTACATATTTCTGTGAAAACCTCTTCGAACTTTCTTACTTACTTTTCGAATTAATGAATTCTTATTTATTTTGCGAGTTTTGGATCATCCTTATCATTATCCCTACTTATGTATCGTGAAGCTCAAATATATGAGAAGATTGTCTTACAAGTGAAGGTTCCGAGGTCGAAGAATATGGTAAGCGTTTGTGTATGAATAGAAATAAACTTATCGTTGCTACCATGTGAAACTATCGAATGTGAAAAAATGCATTTTTCATTACTTTTAAAAATGGGTGTATTGTTACCACTAAATTTTAATAATATTCTTTACCAGCGTTGGCGATTTGGCCTACTTTTTCAATCAGAAATTCACCAGAAATTTTAAACAGAAATTTTTGCTTTATTTAATGACAGACATTTCGCGAGTATTTTCAGTAAAATTTCTCTCTAAATTTACGGTATGAATTCGTCATCTCTAAATAAATGAGAATTCCAAACTGGCAACCCTGTTCTTCACAGAAATTTTAGTAATATTCTTACTAGGCGAAGAAATCTAATAAAATTTAGTGGTGACAATCGGCCCAATTTTGAAAGTAATGAAAAATGCATTTTTCACATTCGATAATAAAAGCCTTATTAAGCAATAGACAGGAAGTTTCGAAAAAAACAAGCTTCAAAATTGAGTTAGAAATTACAAACTGATAAATTTGATCCTTTTGAAAGCGCCTCAGTAGCGTTGTCGGCAAGTGTGCCGGATATCTGAATTTTACGTCTGTGTTCGAATCCCGGCCGAACATATTTTTCTCAGCGAAAATATTCATCAATTAATTTTGAACCGCAATTGAAAATAATGATTATTGAATTATACTTATAGACAATTACGAAAAATAAAACTAAAATATACTTTTGCGTATGCATATAGTTTTAAGAATAAAAATTTGCATATTTATAGATTTAATGAAAAGAAAATATATGTGTGTATGTGTATGCTATTTATATTTTTATAAACCACAAAATTTGGTGTTTTTTTAATTATTTATTGTTACATGAATAAATTTCTATTTTTCACGGCGAAATAAATTAAAATATGTTATATAAAACTATAATAAGCTCTTTAATTTGTTTTCCACTGTAATTTTTCTATCTTATTAATTAAAAAAAACATGTTTTTTGAAAAATACTTTTTAATTTTTGGATTTTTTTACTTCTTGTGTTTACGATTAGAATAATTGTCTACGTATTTAAATTAAAGTTCTTCTGAAAAGATTTTTAATTGCTAAAAATTGTTACTGCATAGAGAGTTGTTTTAACTGTAAAATCAAGAATTCGATATTTAAAAAATCATATTAAAATCTTAAAAGAGAATTTTTTAAAATATTCGAATAATAAAGAACAAATTTTAGTTACATATTTATATAACGTATTTTAATTTATTTCGCTGTGAAAAATGAACGTGCAGTGGTGTAATTGTAAATAATTTAAAAGAAAAACAAAATTTTGTGATTTATAAAAATACAAATTGCGTATTTATATATATTAATTTTCATTTAATCTATAAACACGTAAAATTTCATCCTAAAAATATATGTATATCCCCCAAAACGTATATTTCATTTGTATTTTATCTAAATTTCAATAATTAGACATATATTTTAATTATGGTTCGAAAATAATTTATGACTAATTTCACTTTAAAAAACCGAAGTTTACTGGGATTAGAATTCAGACGGAAAATTCAGAAAACCAGGACGCTGCGGACCACGCTGCTAAGCCGCTTGGATAAGGGAGTAATTCCACTGATTATAAACTGTACGTAAACTTTGAGGCTTATTCTCTAGAAACTTCCTGGCTATACGTTTATTTATACGTATTTTATACGTTTATGTATTGGCTGTACTCTATTGCTCTACAGATGTTCGCTGTATTCTCTGTTTCTGACCTCGAAACCTATCTTTGTTAGTTGAGTCATGAAAATATTAATCTTTGTTAAGATTAAAAAATTAAATTTCGTTAATAGCCCATCTTATTTGCTAATGATTAAACAAACCAAATATAGGTATAATATAAAGGTACATATTTCAAAAATCCAAACAAATGACAAACATTATTCGCGTAAACAAATTTTCAGTCTTCTTTCATTCTATAAGAATATGCTGAAATAAAAACTTGTGTAAGTTACACAAAGTGTAAGTTAATGATGCAAATCTGCCTGCATTTTAGATTTTTAAGACTGCGGAATGTCAAAAAATAAATAAAATAAAATAAACTAAATATTATGATTTCTATTTCTTTCAGTATCAGAAGCTATAAAACTATATATATATATAATATAGCATCCTAGCTTATTGCGTTTTATATTAATAATGAAATGAGCATAATTCATGGCTTCTACTAAAAACCCTTTTGGATTTATTTTCTTTCAAACAAATCTTTATTCAACATCCAAAATATTTAGTTCATTATGCACTTTCTTTCGTTCTACAAACAGTATTCTTCATTGTTACAAATGCATAAAGCTAATTTTTTTTTCTACAGAAATTATTTTTTTTCATGAATTATTTTATGTATAAGCTGGTAAAATAGCGACGAATTGAGTGAAAGAAGGACTGTTTTTTTTTCTTTTGGTTCTTTTAGTTTTTAAAAACTTCTGCCAACAAATAAATTTAGTGAATTCTGCAAGCTAATAAATTTAAAACAGGTATCTTGTTATAAAAACTAGAAGCATGGATAAAAATAGCATTATTGTGTTTTAAAATACACTTTTTTTTCTTTTTCTTTCTTTCTTTAGAACCTTCATGCATCTCTTTACAATTTAAGGCGTCTAAGTTAATTATAATGCAAGCAGTAAAGGGATAATATTTTACTTTGAAAATAATTTACATTGTAAGAATTTTTAAGCTCGTCGTAGATATTTTATGAAAACACGAGCGAAAGAATTATTGAGTGCTATTATATTAAATGCGTTAAATATTATACAGGACGTTCCGAAAGATCGTGTACAATATTTTATACATATCTTTAATATATATTTAATATATTTTTTAATATAACTTTATTAGAAGTGATAAAGACAATTTCTTATACGACAATTGTGTAAGAAACTAGGGTCGCAATCCTTATTAAGTCATAAATCACAGGGTGTTTCAATTCACGGTAAATACGGATTTTTGTTCATAAGTATAACAAAAATAGAAATACTCTAGCGATATCTTCAACGGACTTGCGTTGCTTTCTACAAAACTATATTGTTGTCTATTCTGATAAATTTTCGAGAATTGCTGCAAATGTCTAGATCAGCATTATTTGGATGCGGATGGTGCATCCAAATATTGCTGATCTAGATGATAAGTAATTTGAATATAGCACACAATGTATATGTTTTCACTGACCTAATTACAGTACACTTCTTTGATTGCGTCACTTTTCACACAGAGTAAAGGTATTCCGTGGAATATTTCGATAAATTACACTGTAAAAAAAATTGCAGTAAAATTACGGGCAGAGGCCGGCAGCAGAGATTCCAGTCATACGCCGTAAAAAAAAAAACAATCCATGCTCATCATTTTGTGCAGCCCGTAATTTTACGGGGCAAAGTAATACAGCATTATAATGCATAGGACATAATGCACTTTAAAATATAATAACACTTTACTTACTGCTCCGTAGCACGTAACACGTTAGATAATCATCACAGAATCGTTTTTTTTGGCGGGTTAAGATTTTCGAAACACGAGTAAAATGAAGGGTTACACCCTAGCGGAGGACAATGTATGGGGTCGTACCGTAATTTTGCTAACATATGGGCTAGAACTGTAAGAATATGTAGATTGCTCTTAATTTTCTATGTATCTAAGGGATAAGGCCGTTTTTCATCAAATAAGGCTGTTGCCCGTGAAAATTGAAGGGCAAACGCTCATAAATTTACAGTTTTTTCTGAGAGTGTAGAGAGTGCATAGAAATTTCCCTTTAAATAAAAAAAAACTTGCAAACGGAGGAAGTGTGTGAAGGTATAGTAAAGTCACTGCGTCCCACCTTTTGGAAGCTATAGCAGCACTCTAGTGATGGAGTTTGGACGTTATGGAGCCTATATCAAAAACTATGAAAAATAATATTTGAAAAGAAGTGCAGTGTACTCCATTTAGTGTGAAAAGATGTCTTACATTTAAAAATATTTTTATTGAAATCTCTGAAATGCGAGTTTTTCCGATATTCAATCACCGGCTTAAATACGTCACTAATCGCGTGTAGTATTGCATTACAAGGCAGACGCATTACTAATAAAAATTATGAAAGTAGTTAAAAATAACTTTATTAGAATATCTGAAATGCGAGTATTTCTATATCCAATCACAGGCTTAAATACATCACTAACCGCATCCAGAAGTGTAGCTTTACACCCCACATCAGTATTATCGGCAACACTTACATGTTCATTTACATGTTCACTTACATGTTAACTTACATGTTCATTTACATGTTCACTTGCATGTTCACTTACATGTTCATTTACATGTTCACTTACATGTTCACTTACATGTTCATTTACATGTTCACTTACATGTTCACTTACATGTTCACTTACATGTTCACTTACATATTCACTTACATGTTCACTTACATGTATACACATGCATTTCTGCCGCTTATGGACACTTTCAACATACTCAACGTTCTTTTCTTATTGAAATAAATTGTATATTATGTGAATTTATTTTTATTAGTAAATGTGCGTCTGCCTTATAATGGCACACCTTTACACGCAATTAGTGATGAATTGAAGCCGTTTGATTGGATATCGAAAAACTTACATTTCAGTGATCCTAATATAGTCATTTTTGTATGCAAGACGTCGTTTTATACTAAATGGACGTCGCTCTTCACTTTTGTAATTGTATATTTTTCGCTATTTTTCATAGTTTCCGAAATAGAATAGATAACTTCCAAATTTCGCCACTAGGGGGGTGCTATCGATTCCAATAGTTCGGGCGTAAGTCACTTTATTTTATCATGATCACACTTGAAAAACTGTAGCTCTCTCCATCCACAAGAGTTTTCAGGATAAAGACTTTCCTTATGCATCCTCTACAATCTCATATATATATATAATTGAAAATTGCTTATAGGCATATTTTGATATTAAAAATATTTTTCATTCATCAAAAACTAAACTTCATGCCATTAATATATTGCAATTATCTATCAAAAATATAGTTTTGGAGATAAATAATAGTACAAATTCAGAGATAAAGAACCGTTCTTCAAAAATCTTTTAATGACTCTAATTTAAAAATATTGCGGCTTATTTAACTAAACGGTATAATTTTTTCTCAATTAGATATTTTGTTTTTTATAACTCTTTAAGCTTACAATGAGGAAAAAAAATGTTTGTTATTTCGAAAAACCTTTAAATAGATTGATCTGAAGTTTTCTTTTTCAATGTTCTCTATTGAAATGTTATGAAGATCACTCTTATGGTGTTTAGTATTTTCATGTCGCGCACTTATTCGTAAAGTGATGGAAATGAAAAAAAAGAAGCTTTTCAGAAAAGGCGAAAAACGTTTTAAGCACGAAAGCAAATTATTCCTTTATGTAAACTGTATCAGGAGTTATTTCGCAACTTTTATGTTTAGGTTTAAAAGTTAATTTATTTATTTTCCCATATGTGACAAATTTAAAGTAATGATAAGAAGAATTATAGGCAGTAGAATTGTACTCCTCGGATAACAGGCTGAATTGCTGGATTAAAGAAGACCAGTTATTTTTAGCATCCAACGATGTTATAATAACTCTCGAAATTTTAAATATTAATTAGTTTTATTGGTATTATTTTTTCTGTTACATTTAATTTAATCTATCTAATGGTGGCAACTAATTTAACTCCATTGTTGTGAAAAAAGAAAGAAAAAGCATGCTTCACACATAGATTATGAAACACATTCCAATACTTCCATAATACTTTAACGAAACTTTTGAGTATAAGTGCCATCCCTGGGGGGGGGGGGGGAGACAACAGACCCACTATTTACTTTAACATTTATTTTATGAATTATACATTACAGGGATGACTTTGCGTTTTACAAGTTTATAGTCAAATGTTTGCATAACATCTTTTACATATATTCTACACAAGTTTACAAAAGTGCAATAGTTAAAATATTCTTTCTAAATTAAAAAATACTATTAATGAAGTACATAAGTCAAAGCAGATTTTCAATTTATAAGTTACAGTTTCTAAGAAGAAATACATAAATGGAATACTAAATTAACATCTGGTAAAATTACACACGAATATACAAATATGAAAAAGGACGATGCCAGGGAACAAATCAACTTAATGAAAAAAATATATACAGATATACATACACATATATATACATATATACACACATATATTTATATTTACATAACAAATAAATGTATTTGCGTTACAAGTTTAATTTAAAAAAACACATAACACAGTTGAGAACTCAATTTCAGCAATTAGCGACCACAGTCGATAATATATTCAAATTCTTTTGATCTATAGATTTGTACACATGCCACATAGTTTGCTAAAATTTAATTCAATTGTAAAGCGCATAACACATTTTCGGCATTTACCGACCATAGAAGGTAATTTGACATTTTTTGTACAGCCCTGTATATGATTTACCGATTTTTATATGCATCACAAATTAGGCAAAAATTTAATTCAGCTAGGCAATGCGTAACACAACCAAAATCGCTCTTCCAGAAATTACCATCCATAGGCTACACTATCTCCAGTTTTTTGCGAAGCCGTGTATATGATTGTATTTATATTCTACAAACTTATCTTAGTATACTAAATATAGTTAAGATAGAAAATGCATAAAACTATTAAACAACACCTCTATGGAATTCACACCCATTGAACGTGATGCTTACGAATTATTTTGCGCAGTTCTGTATATCAGCTATAGAATTTATGCTCACCACGTAATGCACTAATTTTTTTAAAGCTTAAAGCGCATATGGCATCTGGAAAAGTACTTCCAGCAATTATCGGTCATAGACAATATTGTAACGGAATTATTTTTGTGCCCCTGTAAATTAACAAATAAATAACCTGTAAATAAATAAATTCTATTCACTCCTTTTTCTACAGTAAGCATCTTTTAGTGCATCTCAGCAAGATGCATCAATTTCATTATCGTTGAAATAGTGCAAAATCTTTAAAATACACTACTAATGATTTTCAAAATAGGCCGTAATATAACGCAGTTTTTTGAGTTCCTGTAAATGAACTACTAACGCTACATATTTCATTTTCAATACAAAACATATTATAGAAAACCTCATTAACATATATCAATTCAATGACAATCAGAGTATAATTACGCACGTTTCAGCACGGACAAACAGACAGACAGACAAACCGAATTCATAAACACTTTTCAACTGTCTTGGAAAGTGTTAAAAATGATTGTATATAATAACGGCACTTTTTCTAATCGAAGTACCGTAATTTCCGGCCTAGAATCCGCGGATCAAATAATCACGTTTCGACCCGGAAATTTTATTTTATAAGACGTAACTTAATAAATCGCTGTAAATATTTGACTTCAATTATTAAATTACGGTATTCATATGCACAGTACACTAATGTTGTAACCGGATTATTTTGAGTGTCACTGTAAACAAGCTGTAATCCATTTTCAATAGGGAATGTTTAGGGTAACATATACAAAGCTCATGGTAACTCATTTATATTTACGCGAGTTGGAGGACTGCCAGACAAACTGAAGTCATAAACACTATTCAAATACGTTGAAAAGTGTTAAAAAGAAAGAAAAAGAGAAATTATGGTATATAGTTTGCTATCCGAACTGTTGAACAGTTATCTTAGTTTTTCTTTTGTTCCTTGAAATCTATTTAATGATATTTAGTTTACATTCGCTTTGAAAATAACGTAATGCAAAGAATATTCATGTGAGATTTGACTTGCTTCAACATTCACTACAATTTCTATCAAACAGCTAAAAAAATTTAAATTATTGATCCATAAAATTTCATTTTCTTAATTTGTTTAAAACGTAGATGAATGGACCCTAACTCAGAGTTGCCAGATTGGAGATTTTTTTAAATTCAGATTGTTTGATTGTAACCCCTTTTATAAAACAGTATAATTCGCCTTATTTTCAGAATTTTTAAGCTGTAATTAAATAGGCTGAATATTTCTATTTCAAAGAAGTGGTGATAGTCAAACAATCCGAATTTTAAAAAATCCCCGATCTGGCAACTCTGCCCTAGCTACTCATGGACTCTGAATATACGCAGAGGACGTATGCTCAGATTGAATGTTTCGTCTGAATCGCAACAACCCACACTCGCCCGGACGAGTTTGACAAATATTAGCTACGCGAAAATGGCAAGCTCGCCAAGTTTTCGTCAAAAATCGTTTGGACCAATCAAAATATATTGCCGTATGTCGTTATTCTCTTATAAAGACGCGATTAATAAAAATCGCGTAATTTGCAAACTTAAGTTTCAGTTAATCTATAGTATAAATATGATTTCTTGTTTTTAATATTAAATTTAATAAATTTAATATTATAAATATTTTTTGAATGTAGAATAAAATTAGTTTTTTTCTTCAAAATTAGAAGAATTCAAATGTGACATATCGGGTTGGTGCACCAGCTAGTTTTTATGATTTACTGAATTTCTTATTTCTGATTTTTATGATTCTACATATTAATGTCTCAAATATGCAAATTTCATGAGTTGTGTCACTTACGTATTGCAGATTTTCGAGAAAAGTGACGCAAGTCAAATGTTGACACAAGTCATTTTTTAAATATCCGGTAATATTATCTTTAAAATTAAACTTTTTTTTATACGGAAGTGTGCCTTTTTAAAATATAGATGCAGATAGATAAATTTGTTTCTAAATAAAAGCATGATATGCCATAATCTTAAAAAAAATTACAACGTTTTCTTTCTCAGAACGTTCATTTTTTAATTATTTCAAACTCTTCGGAAATCGATGTATAAGTCCATGATACATTAACAAATTTGGTATTTTAAATATTTCACAAATGTTATTTATAATAGTGTTGTCTAAAGCATGGGAAGCACATTTTTAGGTGCGTTCGTAATTATATAAATACGTAGCACCTATAGTCGTCGTCTGGTCCGTCCGTCTGTCCGCATATAACAGCGCAAAAACTACCCAATTGAATGGTTTGAAATTGAATAGTTATAATCGTTGCAGAATTTTGTCGAGTCACTTCAAATGTTATGAAAATAGAATCCAAACTTAAAATGATATTAATAAAAGTTTTCTATTAAATCGTATCATACGTAAATAATTCAATGATACCACATGATAGGTACTGATTCTAGGTTACCAAGGTGATTACATCATATTTAAGATAGAATCATTATTTCCGTATTACTGAATTTAAAAACCGAATTTGCATACTAAAATTGTTTATTTATAGCAATCCTAAAATCTACCGACAGTTTTTTGGATAGATGCTTCCGGAGAAATAGATATTAAATGGAAAAAAAAAAGTCTAAATATGGATTTCAAGTTCTAAAATTTTCTAAGCTAGGCTTAGGTTTCCCATTGGAATTTTCAGTAAATGTCAACAAAAGATAAAATGTGCAAACTTAAAATGTACTTATTTTATTACGAAAATTAGACATATCATAATTACAGACGATTATAATTCATTTAACGGAAATAATAACAGTACGAATGCACCTCATTTGTCCCGCTTGACGTACAATTTCCAACAACATACCGCACACATGTACAAAAATGCTAACCAAAGTTTGAAACACAGAAAGAACTTTTGAACAGATAAAGATGGATTTATGGAATGAGTGACTGCCTATAATAAGACTGCCCTATCATACGAGAGTGACAACAGTGCCCTTGTTGCGAAATTTGGAAGTTATTAACCCAATGTCGAAAACTATAGTTGGCTATGATGTCATACACTCACGCAGAAGGGTTTTTTTTTAATCGGTTATTAAAAGGAAAAAAAGTCTCCAAATTTAGGGGATTTTTTCCTTTAATGGCAACCTAGCCATTGTGTGAAGTTATTGGTTTGGCGCGGGCTTAAAAATCGCGCCAACCAAAAAGTCGCCAAACATCGCTGCGTGAGTGTAAAGCATCTGTTCCCTATAGTTATAGTGAAATAAAGTAAAATACCTATGTATGATGTGAATATGTAGAGCGTCCACGATTTAGCATGAAATGGTGTTTTAGATGTAAAAATAACTTTATTAGTAGCCCTGAAATGAAAGTTTTTCGAAATTTAGTCACCTGCTTAAATATGCAGTAATCGCGTGCAATAGTGTGGCATTATAAGGCGGGTGCATATTTACCAATAAAAATAACGCATGGACGTAAGTTACAATTTATTTTAACATGAAAACAAAGTTAAGTATGCTCAGTGTGTCCACAGTAATCTGCCTCCATGTGAATTGCATGTGAATTTCGTGTTGTTAGGAGGGGAAAATAAAACTTGTAGAACACTCTTAAACACACTTTAAACAATACCGTTTAATAAACGTATATTCCTTCGTTAATTATAATATCGAATAGTAATAGTAAATTTAACTTTCTGTGTAAATTTACTTTTTAAATAAATATTGTATTTGAATGATTCTCTCTTTGCAGAGAAAAAAAAAGAGTGTTCATATAGAAAGGAGTTTCAGCTATCTAGATATTTTTTTTCTGAATCTTTTGCATAGATATTGATTCGTTCTCCATGACATTTCTTCAGAGAAAAAAAAACTGATCTTTCAATATTCTTTTCTGTAAAATAGACATAAATCAAGAAAACATTCCTTTATAAACCCCAGTTTCTATTATGATTCTTCAAATTCATAGACTGCGTGTATCGATGTATAGAATTTTTTTAACTTTTACATAAACGTTTATTAACATTTTATGCTAGTTCTCAAGTTTAGGGGAGTCAAGGACCTTTTTAAAGAGTCAAAAAATATTTTTTTAATAGCTTATAATAAAATATGATTCTTTAGGAACATTTAAATAAAAATCCATGCAAAAATTCACTTTAGAAGGGCAGTTATGTCTAAAACAATTTGAGCTCTTTATGTATGATCAAAGGGTAAGTTGATCTTTAAAGTCAATTTTCTCAAAATGGCGATTTTGGTCATTGCACGCATGACTTCTGAAAAGTGGTTCGCTAAAATTTCATAAAATATTGAGTGAATGTATTAACCGTACAGATGCACAAAATGACTTATTATGTTTCTCAAGTAAGAAGTTTAGATTTTGACTACTTTTGTATTAAAAAATAACTCTATATTTCGATATTTTTTTTATATGCTTTCTCGATTTCTAAATTTTCTTTTTTCTCAGGATGTACACATTTTATTTTTGTATTGTAGGTCATTTTGAGAACGCATTATATCTGTATTCATTAAAAAAAAAAAATGACTGGTTTTAGCAATTTAAATGTGAAAAATCATGCGCGGCATGCAAGAATAAATTATTTCGTAAAATAGTATATTATATTTTTAAATAAATTTTTAAACTTTATATGTGTGTAAACTTTTTTGAGAACTTTAAATGATAAAATAAACTTTTCATAATATGTGTTTGAATTTTTATAATTAAAAGACAGTTATGGAGTGACTGCAATTCTTATACAGGTCACTTTTCATGTATTTTGCGAGTTCAAAGGGTAATTGTTTTAAGGGGTCACCCCGCTAAATTTTCTTGATATTCTTTGTCTAAATTTTATTAGTGTACTTCGCCTAAATTTTATCAGTATTCTTATTAGGCGAAGAATACTAAAAAATTAGTGGTGGCAATCGGCCCATTGGCGCCCATTTTTTACGCCCCCTGTCTTAAGAGCTTACACTATAGTCACGAGAAGAAACATTAAAGCTAATGTTAAGTCTATGGGAAGGTTCTTTACAGATTTCTCGCTCGCATTTTAATATTTTTAATTGATTTTTATTGCATAGAATAGCTGAGGTCGATCTCTAACGCTGCTAGTTTAAACTTTTTTGATTTTGGTTACAGTTATTTTTATAAGCGGACATTTTCAATTTTGAAACCACTTGGAACCGATTCTGAAAGTAAAAGTACCTTTATATAAAAAAACTGGAACCAAAATCTAAAAAGAAAAATCTGACACCGTTAGAGATCGACCTCGGCTATTCTATTAAAAGAATTAAAAATATTAAAATGCGAGCGAGAAATCTGTAAAGAACCTTCCCATAGGCTTAACATTAGCGTTCGAGTTTCTTCGGATGACTAGCGTAGGCTCTTCAAGTATAAAAGTAATTATTTCGAAATCTTTCATTTATATTTCAGATTCTCTCGCTCTCTCTTGTTTACCCTTCTTTTTAATTTCTCATATAAAGTTTCATTTGACTCAATTGAAGTAACAAATGCTACAGATTTGTTTCAAAATTAAGTATTAAACAAAGTATTACACCGATTTATTTTACTCAATTCTGGTGAGTCTTATAGATTCTAGACTGCGTGTAGAAATGAAATAGAATTTATTTTACTTTTACCAACATTTTATGCTAGTTCTCAATTTAAAAATAAAACAGATAAGTCCAGATTATCTAGCTATCTCGTTCTCTCTCCTTTTTTTTTCTCCTCCTTTTCCTTCTTCTACTTTTTTGTTTTTGTTTGAAAAGTTTCATTTTACTCAAAGAAAGTATGAATGCTGCAGATTTGTGATTTAAACATAAGATATTAAACAAAGTATTACACTGGTTTATTTTGCTTAATTCTCCCCCGAGTATTTGGTGTTCTAGAGTGCGTGTATAAATTTACAAGATTTATTTTACTATTATTACAATTTAATGCTACTTCTCAAATGAAACAATAAAAAGACACATTGGCATTAAACAAAGAATTTGAACTGATGGATTTTAATTCTGGCAATTATTTTTATTTGTATTCTAAATATTTCTCAGGTAGCAAACCAATATTGCTTATTTTGGGGCTCAATATTGCATCAATATTGTTGTCATATGAAACACTTTCGATGACACAACAGTTTTGTTGATTATTAGCTTTGCACTGGATATATTTGCAATCAAATGATACTATTAAAGAAATATTATCTTTACATTCATAAGATTTGCAGTGAAGAGACAGTACTTCAGAAATATTGGCTTTAGATTGGTATGGTTTGTAATGAAGCACCAATACTTCAGAAATATTTGCTTTACATAGAACTTATTGGCAATAATATGGCAAAATGTCTTCCAAATATTGGTTCATTATTCGCAATCTAAAAGGATCAATCCACTATTGTTTGCCCCAAGACGATATATATTTTGTAAACATATGAATAATTAATTCAAAATTTTATTTAGCATGTTTATTAAATTAATAAATTAAGTTTTATATAGGATAGCCAACAGTGTATATTTTTTTTAATTCTAAGTCAATTTTTCTCTTCATTACAGTATATCTCTTATGTTAACGTCCCCAGAAATTTTTGTTTTGTCACCTACATTACTATAAAAAACAAAGATATTAACAATCATTTCGAAAGTATCATTGATTAATGATCTAGCACAAGGGTTTTCACGAACTCAACCGCGGGCCGCAGAGTTCCCACTATGTTTGTTAAGTAATCATCACCTTATAAAATCGAGAATTTGAATTAACTTACTGAAACCAGACAGCCCACAACAGTCTGAAGTCCAGTAGCTTGGTCGTCAGATCGGTTAGCGACCAAACTACAGGTCAGTAGTTCGACTCCGGGCTGTGCAAGGTTCACCCAACCTTTCAGCCTTTCTTGGTCGATAAAATAAATATTAAGCTTACTTGTGAGCTAAACACTGGGGACCCCGCGTCATGTTGACCACGTGACAGGAACATACCATGTAAAGCACGCTGGGGCCCATGGTCAAGAAAATAAAGTTGGGCATTGTAGGCCATGATCCCTAGTAAGTGTAATGCCACAGAGTTTAGTTTAGTTAGTTCTGTGATTAAAGAAGGTGATTATTACTCTACAAATTTACTGGCATCTCTTTGACCCAGGGATGAGTTCTTGGAATCCCTTGGTACAGCTATTCTTTTGATAAATAAAAAATACAATTACAAAACTTAAAAAATAAAAAAATAGTTATTAAAGTTTTTTGATGAGGAACAGGAATAGTTGCTGACAAAGAATAGTTGATTGTTTCATAAGCACTCAACAATTGGAGCAAAATTTCATGAAAATCTTGCAAATATTAGCCTATATATAGCCAATAAAAACAATATTGTTTTCTTACATGGGTCGTTACTGCGACTTCTGGAGTAAACTTATTTTTAAAAGATATACCATTTGAAATGATCTCAGATTTGCAGAGAAAAGGGAAAGGTATTCAAATAGACTGCAAATTGCATCGCTAGCTTTCTAGTACATTTTCGAATTTTTTCCCAATTTTTAGCATAGATATTGATTCGTTCTCCATGACATTTCTTTAGTGGAAAAAAAAGTAAATCAAACAAACTGATCTTATAATATTATTTCTAGTAAAACAGATATAAAGCAAGAAAATATATTTTTATTTCCATATCTGTGTTTGCGTTACGACTCTTCCCTTTGATATATTGCGTTTTTCGACATATAGGATTTATTTTATTTTTTTACAAAATTTTATGCTAGATCTCAATTTTGTTTTAAACTTAAAATTTTTGAAATCTTTTGTGTATGTTTAAGATTTTAAAAACTTTCATTTGACACAATTGTACAATTGTTGATTTATGAATGCTAAGAATTTATTTTAAAAATAAAGTGTTAGACAAAGTATTGCACTGATGTTATGCAACATTTTAAGTGTAGTACTTCATTCTGGCAAGAATATATTTAACGTTTTGGAAAATGCGTATGTTTCTTCTGAATAAATTCAAAATATGATATATTTATTAAAAGAAAGCTGTCGACATATTTGTCAAGTGGAAGTTTTGAAATAAAATGTCCTATTGTGAAATGATATTTCAACGTGAATGGATAATTTCAAACTTTAAAGGCTTTATGATGCATTTTGTAATTAGATCGACTACTTCGAAATATATATCTATACAAATATAGAGAAATTTTAATTCACTAGATTCAAGGACTTTATTTTCTAAAACAGATTGCAGCTTGGATTGAATACTACAAGCTGTATAAGGATTAAATTAATTGTAAATTTCTGAAAATATATAACATAGCGTAAACACAATTTTATAATCTTAATCTGGTAAATAATAAGTTATAATAGTTTTAAAAAGGAAAAATATTTTATTTATTTATTTTAAAATTCAAACATTAATCTTATGGAACATTTCTTGTTGAATTTTGAAATCTTTTTTTTTTTACAATGTTGCACCGTAAAAGCTACAGAATAAAGCCCTAATATAGCACATATTTTTTTACGAGATTTCAACGTAACATTGTCGTTATCCAGGATATTGTAAAACTTTCTATTATCTTCAGATACCATTTGGTGAAGTATCAATTATAAACTTTCTGAGAACAATAACATTCTGAAGTCTACACAAACTTTTCTTCCCGTAATTTTGGAAACATATTAGTATCTCAAGTTTATGATTGGTTATTATTTTAAAGAATTTTGAAGCTAAAAGAAAAATTACCAGAATGGTGGGTAAATATGTACTGAAGATTCGTAATCATTTCTTTCATATCAAGAAACGTTCCAGTATGTTTTACATTGTAGTTATGAAGATGAACAAAACGAAATGCTTTATTTTTTTCAAATAATATAACAAAACAATTCAAAATTCAAAAGCGCAAAAGAATTTTGAAATGAGGATAAAAATATCTTTGCAGCTGAACTTTTCTTATTTTTCTCCATCTTTACTTGTTAAGTTATAAATTGTCAGTGATATTTTGAACTCGAGTAACAAATTGGATTGAAATTCTTCAACTCAAATAATGGTTACGTAATGAGTACGTTTTACTTGAAGTATTTTATGTTTGTGTTTGGAACTTCGACGTAAATTTCAATATTTGAAATTGGATATTGTTTGAACGTACATATTTGAGTGCAGGATTTCTTCAATGTGTGTGTTTCTATTGTGAAATGATATTTCAACGTGAATGGATAACTTCAAACTTTAAAGGCTTTATTATGAATTTATTAAAGGGATCGCCTTTCATGGCGATTCATTAGATCGCCTATTAAATGGACATTTCATTTCATTTCTTCAAGCATATTTCAGTGCACGATTCCTTGAGTGTGTAGATTACTGACTTAATGTGCCTTATTGACGAATTTTAAATACTCGACGCAGTGGATAGAGATTAATATATATTTGATTTGTACTTTTACATTACGTCTATAAGTAATCAATTTTTCTCCATATTTAATACTCCATACATATACCAATTACCCTTATACTTATATATATTAATCTGTACATACATACACACATACATTTTACATACACTTCTTTCAACATATATACGTCTTACAATACCTACTACCTACATACTTGCATACCAAAATTACATTATTTCCGTACCACTATACTGTATCACAACTTGCTTAGAATGCATATAAAATGTATAATACATACAACAACATTTTTTCAACGACTATTATTTTACTAATGAATAATATTCCGTAATTTGATTCAACAGAAACTTAATGATAAAGCCCATGTCAAAAGAATGATACACATACGATTCGTAGACTGTTCATAATAATATCATAACAAAAGTGTCATTAGACTCGGAATAATATTTTATTTCACAATATTTATGCACTTTTGAGCTATTTCTCATCAACATATTAGAACTTGTACAAACTTTTTTTTGCAAATGGTAACATCTAATTTGGACACCATATTTAAGTTCCTTAGGTGAAAGCAAAGACATAGTTTATATACTTTTATGTAGTTATGTATTAAAAATGTGTCAGAGGTTTATCCATAATTCTAGAAAAAATAATTTAAGATATTACAGGAACAACCAGAGTCATACAACTTTTTACCACAAAAGCTGCACAGAAGTTTTAAAAAAGCTAATTTTATTATTAATATATATTAGTTTTCTTTTGTTTTTTTACGGTTTTGTTATATGGGGTTGAACGATAACAGAATACGATCCCTTTAGATCGTCCAAATGAAAAATTTCTCTATATCTCAAAAAATAATGATTGAAATGAACTGTAAACTTACATACCCATGTTTTTGGGGATGCTACTTCTGATTATGTAAAAATTAATGTAGGTCAAAATTCATATTTTTTTAATAACATCATATTAATAATTTTCACAATTAAAAATATATTTTTGAATAAAAAAAAAATTCTGTAATGTGCTTGGATTAATTCATTGTATCTCACTGTGAAATTAACTATTTAATCGGGTGAGTTTTTGGATGATATAAATTAAAGATTATCACGTGTCAACACCAAACTTTGAGCTCTTCTAACTTTATGAAGATTTAAGAAAGTGTCTATAAACTATGTCTTCTTCCGGGTTGCTATGGTCCATGGAATCTAAATATTGTGTCGAAATTAGGTGTTACCATTTGAAAAAACTAAGTTGGAACATTTTTTAACATGTAGTTGTAGACGAAAATGATAGAGAAATAAATCAGCAAAGAATGATAAAAAAAAATTAAAAACAAGACACATTTTATGAAATAAATTTTTGGGGTTTATTTAAGGAAATGTTCCTGGAAGCCCCTGCACATTTGTGTTATAATTAAAAGTTCAAGAGACGGAAAAAATATCTTAACATCATATTTTATTTCTGTATTAGAATATTGGCTACACGAAATTACCACGTATATATACTTAAGTTCACACTATGAGATTCCATGAAATCAAATATATCCTTACATATATTTTTTAGTGATTTTTATGTCAATAAAATGCTCAGAAAGAGAGATTTCAACGACTCGGTATGGTATGAACTTAAGGATATAACTGTAGTAATTTCGTGTATTCAATATTCTAATACAGGAATCAAGCCCATTTTAAGATATCATCTGTCTTATAACAAAAGTACAGTGGATTCCTGGCATATTTCTTTATATAAACCTAGGAAATTTATTCAAGAAAATGTGTTTTGTTTCTAAACGTTCTTTTTCATTTCGTTTTGCTATGCCTCTGGTTTCAAGATTCCATTATCTCAGAAATAAGTTGTAAGGCAAGAATGACACTTACAGATTACACTAGAGAATATACAGGATTTTTAGATAATGTACCGACACATTCAGAAGGTATATAGTGGGACATCCTAGAGGAACAAAAATTGTGATAGAACATGGTGACGCAAACCATGTTTGGTTGGTTAAAATCGCCAAAATGCGTATTCAGCAAGAGCACACTCACTATTTTCGAGCGCGGCCGGGAATCATTTTTACATCGTTGTAAACTGTGCAATGTCGTCTGCGGCCGCCCCTTACAACAACACCTATAATAATTTCCTTCGCATCATTCTCATCATTCCCTTTCCGTCATTGGCTGTGTACCACAAACTGTGTTGTAAAATGCTGTCAAATAAAACTTTTTTAGTTATATACTTTTTGTCGTCCTCGTGTGACGTCAAAACCTGAATACGTATTTTCGCGATTTTCGTCAGCTAAACGTGGTTTGCGGAACCATGTAACATTACAATTGTTGTTCCTCTTGATGTCCACTAACAACCCTCTGAGTCTGTCAGTTCATCTTGTCATTACCTACACACATTGTACAGGGTGATTTTTTTTAAAGTTGTGAAAGTAAAACCCTATAATAAAACAACCACTGATCCAAATGATAAGAAATTTCACCAGTACGCTCCCAAAGCAATGGGGATTTTTTTTGCCGTCGTTAAAAAAATTTAAAATTGCACCGACAGATGGTGCTGTAAGTTAACAGAAACAAAGAATATCGTCAGTGGAAGGAAAACAATGGACGGTACTTTGAGAAAGCATCTTCCGTAGTCCCTCTGTCGTCATTGGACCTTTTCTTCAATTCTTTAGTGTCCTAAATCTCCTAGAGCAGTTGCTGCGCTGCCATTATTCTGGTAATACAGTTTCACTAACAACGCGCGGTCCGTCAATGGCACAGTCATTGCGAGGATATCCGTAGAATAATGAATATCAGGTGTGCATACTTCACGTTTTTATTGCCAATGTGCATGTGTCATGCGCAAGTTCGTCTCCCGACTTTACTGCATATACAGCGCCATCTGTCGGCGCGATTTTAAGTTTTTTTTTAAACCCCGCCTAAAAAGTTCCCATTGCTTTGGGAGCATACTGATGAAATTTTAGGTCATTTGGATCAGTGGTTGTTTTGTTATAGGGTTTTACTTTCACAACTTTAAAAAAATTACCCTGTACATAGTGGTATTTCTTTTCTAAAGCACTCGTGAATACCTCTTGCTCGTTTTAAGTTACAAGCTGTAAAAATGAAGAATTTTTTAAAAATGTTGAAACTTGTATAATTCAGTTGGGTAAAGAGAGAACAACCTGTTTATTTTTCCTGGGCATCTTTGGAAGTATAAAAACACATATAAAAAGTCCCTACTGTTATATCTTTTATTTTTATGACATATGTTTTTTTAAATTTCGTCATTGAGATTTGTATTTCAGTATATTTTAAAGTACTCTAAAAAAAAAAAAAAAAGGTAGTTCCACAACATCGTATAGGAAATACTGTGTACATCTCAAATCTTTTTTTTTTTACATTTTTTGTTTGTCTCTAATAGTTCAAAAATTATGCTAGATTTTATAAATCTTTGAATTTTGTATAACCGTGCAAAATCGCAAACATCGGCTCCCTTTAATCAGAAAGATTTTTAAGATACATTTTTTGCAGATGGATTTTAGGTTCTTTCCTATATAGATTTCCAGATACGAAGTATGTAAAATATCAAAAATGGTGCGACAGCCAAAAAAAAAAATTATTTTTAAATTCTGGTGAATGACCCAAACAGATTACATCAATCACAATTTAAACTAAATCAAGTTAGAAAAAAAATTTACATTTTATAACAAAAAGATATCCCAGTTACACGGAATTTTTAAACGTATGTTCAAAACTGACGGTAGTTCGATATCTACAAAAACATCATTATCCTCACTCTTTTGCTGACATATATGACAGTTAAAGTTCATAAATACTTGAATGCTCTTTTATTCGTGTTTGAGCAGATGCTTCGATATCATAAAATAGTGTGAAAATTTAAGTTGAAAACAATTTTCTCTTTTATATTTCTTTTTTGGCAGCTTTGATAAAGAAGAGCCATTCCATTACGTGGTATATTGAGCGGAAAATATATTGTCGGGAAAAGTGATGGTTAAGTAAAACTGTAAAAAAAGGTGCATTATACGGAGATCGAGATATTATCGAGACATATTACGAGAATATGTAAAAGTACCATAAATTTAAGATATTTAAACATTTTTAATTTACTTTTGTTGTCTTAAGCTACAACAAATTAAAATATTATTAACAAAAAACTAGAGAAGAAATACGTATGCAAATTAAAGCAATGAATATGAAGCTTATGAATTAAAGCCTCCCAATCCCTCCATTTTTTAATACCATTTTTTTCAAAAAAAAAGTCATTTTAATGTTTTTTTTCAAATGTTTTAGACACATTCCTGAAACCTAAATTTGTGGCAAATATTGTGAAAACGTAACACGAAAAGTTTCAGAACTGGTAATCAAAACTGGAAATCAAAAAACGGAGCAGTGGGAGTTCTGAGAATGCTTAAATATTATTCAAAACTGAGTTATTGTTAAAACAAGCATATACTGAAAAATGACAACGTAAGGACAATCGATTTTTAAAAATACAATTGTGCCA
Source organism: Maratus michaelseni (assembly GCA_963931845.1). Lineage (NCBI taxonomy): Eukaryota > Metazoa > Arthropoda > Arachnida > Araneae > Salticidae > Maratus > Maratus michaelseni. Next base: position 123,488,677 of record OZ007599.1, on the reverse strand, counting down.
TAAACGAATGCATTACATGATCAAACAGTAGTAACCACATATACTTTTTAAAAAACCTAGACTATATTTATACATATAACATCATAATACTGCATTTTACATATTAACGATTTCAAGAGAAATTGTCTAATAAATGTTCAAGTACAAGTCGGAATTACTTTTACCGTTTTTTTTTTTTTTAAGAATAATAATTTCAAACTTAAAGAAATATATTTTACGTAAGTGTATTGAATCCGTGTTTGATTGTATATGTCTAGTTTTATTTATATTTCTTGTGGTACAGTGAATTATCTTGGACGTATTCGTACAGAGCCGTCCTTGGGGTGTGCGACAAATGCGGCCGCACAAGGCCGCACGTCTTGAAAGGCCTAGCACCCGAATTTTTTGTTCTTTGATAAAAAAATATTTAGATTTATAGCATTCGCTTGAGAAATGCTTAAAAATTTAGTATTCGTTTAGCAATTGGCTTTATTTCGTTTTAATTGACTTTATTTTAAAGAGACTGTTTTAGTTGCAAAACTTAATATCAAAAGAGAAAGTTGATTCTGCTCTTTTCTCGGCATACAGGCTTGCCAAGTCTCCGGCTTTTTGCATACCAGTATTATTTTAGAGAAAATGTTGTTCCTTTAAATCGCAGAATGTTCCGATTACATAAAACAGCATTATCTGTATTAAAATACTGGTGCCCAAAAAGCCGGAGACTTGGCAACTCTGGGTATACTATAAGAAGGTTGTTCACATTTTATGGAAACAATTTCCACAATTGGATTTTACGTATAAATGTCACTTTTTTGCGATAAATTGACTCTTTTAGACATCTGACTGGACTCTTGGCTATAGCTCTGACTTAAGATTTTCATCATTTAAAAAATTTTCTTAATAAAGTTAAGTGAATTTTCTTACACAGCTTTTTGTGCGGTTTTCCAAACTCTTTTCAATGTTCAAGAATGGTATCTTCCAAGCGTTTGCTTTAACAAGCCAAATTCAGAAAAGGCCATGATGGAAACGTCAAGTGATTTACAGATATTTTTTTTTCAAATGCGACACAAATTATTTCCGTCTGAGTTTTTTTCGGGAAATTTGTAGCAGATGATTTGGAAGTGTGACTGAAGAATTTGTCGATAAGAAACTGGATTTTATTGATGTCTGTTCTCTGTTCCACATAAAACCAAAATTATTTTTTTTTTGAAAATGTGTTCTAAAATACTTTAAACATAATAATTTAATTTATATTCAAAGAAAAATGCAGCAACAATCATGAATATGTTGAGAAACTTTTTTCAATAATAAAGAACCCATTTGGTGGCGTATTTTTCTTCCAATCGATTGATAAAAAAATGCCCTGCTTTTGTTGCAGCCATTTAAATAAATCTATGCGTCATCCAGTGGTACAACAAATTTTCGTTTAACAGCTGATAAATGATTTTTAAAGTGACTAGTGTCAGTTTTCCTGGCATTACTTTTCTCATTGTTGAAAATTGTTCTTATTGTTCTAAGTTTAAAAATGGCAATTGTCCTGGAAAAAAGGTCTATGAATTCACACCAGAATAGGGAAAAAATAGAGGGAACACATTAAAGGTTTAAAAGTAATCTTAAAATAAGTTTAAATGACAACAATATAAAAATTACCTCGGAACAAAGGTTCAATTTTAGTTGAGAAAAAAGAAAAAGCATGCTTATCATGGACAAAAGCGGTCATGGATACCAAAGAAAATTGAATTTATGCTAATTGAAATTATGCTGGATGCAGAATCCTCGTTGCATGGGAATTTCAAAAACTCATAAAATTCGTTTGTGCTGCTGTCATAAATCGCATATATGTGATATTTATATTTTTCATACAAGTTGTATATTTTGATTTAATGTTTCAGAATGAAAATAGGTTTCAAATTTATATTGTAATGTCAATTTTACTCTCAACTATTATTATTTTTTTAATCTGAGGATTATTTATATTTCTTAGTAAATTTGTCAATGACCCCTATTTCGCAGCAGAAAAGATGCTTCAACTAAACAGCGATTACTTGGTCAGTTTTGATCGGAGAAGAATGGGACTTATTTTGTCTTACTTGTTAGTGTAATAGAAATTTTTTACTAAGTATCATATATAGGAACGGGGGGGAGGGGGCGTATAAAAAATTAAATTTTTAAGAAATGTTTTTATCGATCGAAATCGCTTTTAAAATACTTCTTTATCTCATTTAAAACATTATTGCAATTGGAACTAGTATATGTCTATGACTAACGGTTTAGGAATAAGCCATTGGACACCGTTGAGAGTGGACACCCTGTATAATAAGAATAATACATTATCATATCGGCATTTTACAGTATTTATATACATAATGTATCTGTGTACATTTATTTTATTTGTTATTAGTTGAAGTTACATAATTTAAGATATATTTATTTTAACCCTCTGAGCGTCTGAGAACTTTCCTGCATTTTCACATAAACACTCATAAAACTAATATTAATTGAGATTTTCATTCACGGTTTGTTTCTAAAATACACTTCATATCTCTTTATCATACATACACTTCCGTTACTAATACTACTACCGTTGAAAATACAATTCCGTTGAAAGTATTTTTGTCTACAGCCAATTTAAGTTGTTTCTGGGAAACGGAAAAATACGGGCAAAACGCTTAGAGGGTTAAAAGTTCTTCTTAAGTATGGCTATTATTTAAAAATAGGTTAATGGTATGCTTACGATCGTTATATTCTGAATAAAAGATGATTTTGTTGAACATCGAGGACAAGTACAATTAGATATTTCGTATATAATTTTATTAATTATTTACGAAAAAGCAAAAAATACATTTTCGATTTTATAATAGGATATAGAATTATCATTCTGGTATTTTACAATATTTAAACACAAAATCTGTATTTATATGTGTATTTATTTCATTTGTTATTAGTTGAAGTTGCATAAATGAAAATATATTTATTTAAAAAAAAATTTCTAAAATATGGCTATTCTTTTTAAAACAGATTCGTGGTATGCTTACGATGGTTAAATTTGGAATAAAGGAATGACTTCGTTCAGCATCGAGGACATGGAGAGTCAGACATTCGTCATTGTTTGAAATTATGCATGTACGTATTTTGCTGTTTAAAATTTTATTATTTATAACATATATAATTCATTTGGTTTTCTACAAATGGAGTTGGGCTGATCAAAGAATTTTTTATCTTCCTTCGAGTAATCATCAAAAAACAAGTTGTTATAAATGGACTCCCCAAGCCATGAACTTCAAACGTCAGCTATAAAAAGAAGTGATGTGAGTGACGTGTGAAAATCTATAACTATTCAAACTTGTTGCAAATGCCTTGGAATGTGGTACAGTGTACACTGAGAAAAATGACACTTTCAAATCTGAGTAAATCGATGTTTTCATTTTGTTATGAAACTTTCTGTTTCAAATAGGACGACCCAATACTTTCAATTCTGAAATACCAGAAATACTCAAAATATTGAAACATGGACATACTTAAAACGGAGCACATAGAGGTCAGTTCATACTCTTTTTTGAAACATGGACATACTCAAAAATGATCAGAATCAGTTCAAACTCATTTTTGAAACATGGAAATAATAAAAAATGAGCAAATAGAAGTCAGTTCATACTCATTTTTGAAACATGGACATACTCAAATATGGGCACATGATGTTTTATTCTTGAGTGTGTGCATGTTTTCAGAAATGAATATATACATGTTTCAAACTAGAGTAATTTTGAAAGGAGACGTTTTAGACGACATACTCAGATTTGAGTATTTTTTGCTCAGTTTTGAAAATGTCCTTTTTAGAGTGTGGTGACATGCGATGTGGTGTATCAGTTTACAGCGTTTTATGTTTTATTTAGCGATTTTTCTCGTACAATTAATTTTAACCCTTTTGGATCAAATTTTTATTTGAAAAAAATTTAAATAGCTATCCAAATTACAAAAATTAAAGTTTATTAAAATGTAACGAATGTATCATTTACTGTAATCTAACAAATATTGTTATTTTGAGTGCTCTTAATATGGAAATAGGCCGAGGGAGAATTTTTAAGACGTTTGAAAAATATCGCATTGCAACAGCATTAAACAGACATAACAAATTTCTAGTATTTTTATATTTTATTATAAGTTGTTCGTTTAGAAAAGTAACCCCTGTGTTAAATTTATAGACTGAAACATGTGTTTGAAATGAAAAAAAAAACACCAACGGTTCTAAGAGATTTAACCACAACCCCTTTTTTTATTGTTTTATTACTAATGCTGAACATAAATGAAGCATAAATAAAGTCATAAGACATGTATAGACATAGACTTCTGTTATAACATGCCGATAATAAAAAAAAATAGTTGTTAAGACAAAATAATAGTTGTTTAAAGATATGTCCTATTAATAGGACGCCATACCCGAATGGGTTAAAAGACAACTGTTGGTGTTTTAAAACACATGCCAATATTTCTAAAACATTATCTAAAACTTTCATACCTTACACATGCCTGCATGTCCCCAAGCAGTTTTTATATACTGTACCACAGTCCGAGGTATTTGCAATAATTATGAATAGTGATAGATTTTCTCACGGCACACCCATGAGATAGCACTTCTTTTTATTTTATTTCCTTTTATTTATTTCTCTTAGGTTTATGGCTTGGTGAGACCATTTACAACGAGATGTTTTTTGATGAGATATCACTCCTTTTTGCAAGATAAATAGTTCATATATAATATTACAATGTAATTCAGAAAATGAAATGAAATAAAAGGAGGGTTTTTTTTTTAAAATTACACTTTATTTAGAAATGCATAAAAAATAATTACGTAAGAAGAGAAAAGTATTTTAAATGAGATAATGGCTATAAAAAAGTAATCCTATTAAAAATTAGTACTTGCTTAAAATGAGTTATTAAATAATTACCATCAAAATTTAAGGAGTTTATAATTAAAAAATATATAACTTCTATTAAAAATAGTAGCGTCGAATTTTATAAACCTGTATAAAATGAAAGAGTTAGTCTATTTCATATGTTTGCTCTTGCTAGAATTATGGCTATATAATCAGCATTATAAATCAAATATCAACATTGAAAAGTTCTCGGATAACATTTACGTTAGATTTAACCTTATTTAGGTCTAACAAAAATCTCTGTCTTGGTATAACGCCTGTTTTATTAATTTTTTCAGTAGTACATCTGTATATATATATATATATATATAATATATGTGTGTGCTTTTTTTTCCATCACCCACGGAGTTAAAACGTATATTTGTTGCCCTTGATATTTATCAGGGAGCTAGTATACTGTATTGGTAAACTGTTATAACAAATTTTCAACATGTTTAGTATGTGTTGCACAATTTTAACTAATAATAAGTTCTAAGCTACATTAAACTTTGGTTGAATGACTGGTATTATATAAATAATCTTGTAGGTTTCAGAGATTGTTCTATTTTATTAATCTCGTTTTGTTCTGTATAGCCTTTTATAATTCACGAAACATCCTGTTATGATAATAATTAACTAATTTTAATTTAAATCTATATCATTCACTAAACTTAAACAGATTCATGTAACACTCTGTATAAACAGTTATTCTCAAAATTATTGTAGGATTCTGTAAGCCCTTGAATTATCCCAACGATGACACTTTTAGCATTGAAAATATTTAAATTTCTCAGAGTTTGAAAAAAATAAAGAAAAAAAAGAAACATTAAAATGTGTTTCTATTGCAACCGTCCGTAGCATTAATGTATTTGATATATTTTGCACATTTTTTGCTGTAAATAAACAATAAATCCTAAAATAAGCATTTTCAGTGGCTGTGGTACGCTTCAGTAACATACTTGAATTTTATCCCGAAGTCTTGTCTAATTGTTTGACCGCATGTAAGTTCTCTGGCGTTCTCATACTCAGCATGTTCCGTGGTCCTCCGTAGTCGGAGTCCACAGGCACTCTTTTTGCAGTTGAGCTCGAACTGCACTCTTCCGGAGTCGGGTTCCAATCGAACACATCCAGCGATGATTATTGTCCATAGTACGTAAGTCAATAATTTATTGTGCTTTGAAGCGAAATGAAATTTAAAATATGTTACCTGAATTTTGCATCCAAAAGACAACAAAGTATTCAATTTTCAAAAGTGTGCGTGCTCATATCAATACGATCATATTTACTAAATTTGAAGTCTGGATGGATGAGCTTATCAGACTGACAAACTGAGTTCATATTTACTTTTCAAGTAACGTAATAAAATTTTACAGAGATTGAAATAATACAAATCCATTAAATACATTTCATTCAGTAAATATTCACAGGCTATAATGCATTCGAAATCTTTTGAGTAACCTTGTAAACTAACTGTAAATGCTACAATGCCCTTTTAATACAGGGATCTTACTGGTGTCAAACGCAATAACATATCTTAATATCGTGTGTATATGACAATTTTAACATGCGTTGGGCACAGCTTTTATATAGTATGTATAAGAATACTTTTAACTGATATAAATAATAATAAATATTTTTACATGAAACTTTAACCCTTTATCTACCGAATTATGAATCAACAAATTGTTCAATCTCAATAATTATCTTCCTTGATGTCTGAAGGTATATTAGACAATTTATATTATAATAATATTACATTTAGATAAGGTTTTTCATTAAAACTGATTTAATAATGCGGTAGTAATAGCTCTTTTTGTGAAATATTTATAAGAATAATTAGATTAATTAACAGAAAATGCTGTTAAGGAAATATCACAATTCTTTATCGGAACAATGTAAATAAATGTATTGTGATCCTATCATTAAATAGAAAGGTTTTTATAGTTGCAAAATTTTCATATAACAATTTTTAAAAAGAGAAGATGTACACTTATGTAAAAGGTTGAGAAAAATACCACTTTATAAAATATTTAGCTTTTACTGTTTTGCTATGCTTTCTAAATGTGATCCAGAAAAGTATTTTGTATAATAACAAAACCTTATTATCATTATTAGACAGATTAAAGAAATTTTATACAAAGTTTTCTCTGATGGTACTTAAAAGTACCGTCAGTCGATAAAGGGTTAAAGGTTTGAAAAAAACAACTAAAATGTAGCAAACCACGCAAAAATAAAATGTTCACATATCTCTGTAGCACTTTCAAAATCGTCTTTACTAAGATCCTATTCGTCGGATTCCAACTTACTTTTGTTTATTTAGTCGCTTGGCATGGCCCATTCCATAAAAACAAGAAATTTGTTTCTGCGACAAATAGAACATGAGCTACAGAGGTGTCGAAATCCCATTTTGTTTAATCCACAAAATATAAACTAGACAGAACCTTAATTGATATTAACTAATCGTTTGACAACAATTGGGGAAATTCATTTCTTTTGTTGTTCATTGAGTTGTTGTTTCTTGTACTTGACGAGAAACTCTATCGAGTTTCTATATTAAATAAATTACTTTAGGGCTGATGAGGTGGCTCTTAACGTTATCCAATCGAGCTCAAACATTGACAACCTCAGTTTTACACCAATTGACAACTTTTTGGGAGTAAAATTCACTTGCAAGCATTCTAATATATGAGTATATATTGCACATGTCTGTTTCGATCATGCTCAAATCAGCTATCTTGTATCCACCTCTGAGTTTTTTGTTTGTATAACAGATCATATTAGGTAGATACTCTTTATATATAGGTATTATAAATATTAACTCTTACGCTTCAGTTGTGTGAGTGTCATCAATTCAATGGAAATTATGTTCACTTTTGGCGCAAGTGGATCCAGTATTCAAAGTAGCAAGTGTTAAAGCTTTCGGTAAGTTTTAAAATGTGAAACATACCTGATCCTTAAGAAATCACAATTTCTAATAGTTTCACTTTTTTTTTCATTTTAACGTTTATTCTAATTGCGTTAATGCCACAATAATATTGTTAAAAATAAGTTGTTTAAAACCAATCAAATGTTGTCTTATAACATCCACTTTTATTTTTTTTTTCTAACCAAGAGTAAAGTTTATGCGCTGTTGTTCTTATTAGCATTTATGAGGATAATATGCACGAAACCTTGAATGGTAAGCCTGAGTTTGTGGGCTAAAATTAAATGGTGGTATCAAGTCTTTTGATACTTAAGGTGTCTTGTACTTTTTAAACTGGCCAAAAATCAACAAATATAATCAGTTTGAATTGGTGTATCTTCAAAAGTATTTTATGTATAAACATAAAATTTTGACTATATATTAAATAGATTGTGTTTCTTAATATAAAATCATTAGAAACTGACCAGACTTTTGCAGAATTTGTGTATTGTTGAAATTAAAATAGCTTTATTTTCTAGTCCGTAAGTCATTGCGCGCAGGAGAACGTATCTATGGATTGTTATGAAATATGATATAGATAATAAGCACATACGTATTTTTAAATGATCTACTCTTGGGTCAAAATTACTTCATTAACCATGTAAAAAAAATATTTTTGTAAAATATTTTCAAAATTTTACATTTTTTAATGAATAAAAATAGTTATAACTCAAAATTTTATCGCTGTAAATACTTAAAAGTAGATCTTTTTAAATACACATGTGTGCGTTTATCTATATCAAATTTCATAACATGCATACGCCCTCAAGATATGCGCGCAACAACTTACGGAGTAAAAAAGAAAAAGGAATTATTTTAATTTTAATTTTACTCAAATTCTGTAAAAAGCTAGCCAGCTTCTAATGGTTTAATCAATAGTCAAAATTTCATGTTTATACATTAAGAGGTTTTGAAAATACACTAAGTCAAACTTTTTTTTTTCATTTCCGTCGCGTTTAAAAAGTAAAAGACGCTTAAAACGTTATACTTAAAAGACATCTAAAATAACTTTATATATTTTAGAGTAGCATAAATGATTCTAGAGCATTCAAATTTTGGCTAACTTGAAAACGCACTACATTATTGAGACAATAACAGAATTAGAAGTAAAAAAAATGACAACAGATAATTTGTTGACATTCTTAAAAAAAAATTTTGAGACGTGCCATGAGTTTCAGAAACAATAATTTTATCACTCTTCGACAGAAAAAATTATCACACAAATCTGAACAGTCTTGTAAATGATTACTAGGATTTTACATTTTTGTGATCGCACGTATACTTCGTCTCATGAGGAGCAGAATAAAATTATTGTAGTCGAAAGTAGTCACTATTTTCAAGCATTTTTGAAGTTTTCTCTATATAATGGTTAAATACTATATAAAATTACTATTCGGGAGAAAATTCTGTTACCTTGGACATTATATATCTAAAGCAGCTGGTTACTTTATTACAGCTTTTATCAAATATTAGATGCTTATTCTATATTTACAAAACATGTATTCTCACTTATTTTATCTTTTAAAATGCAATTTAGAAATTTTCAGCTGCCTTTGACAGACTGCATTGTGTATTTATATGGGATATTTATATGCGTTTCAGTGTATATATTTATATGTATACGAGGAAAACAATGTATCCTGCACAGTTAGTTACTTTCCTAAAGCTCTTAGCAATTTAGAATCCTCCTTCTATATCAAAAAACCAAGTATATCATTTTCGCTCAGATCAATGTTTCCAAATGCAATTTAGTAAGTGTCAAGTTGCTGTTGACAGTCTACATTTTATTGTTCAAATGTATCGCTATATATAAAGACTGTTTTTCTTAACGGAGTTAAGAATTTTTTATTTTAAAAAATATATTTTTTCCAATTTTAAATATGCAGCTGCACCTTTGTTTGTTAAATAAGATACTCACACTTTTTCAAGGATTCAAAATTATTTCTCTTTCACTTATTTCTTTTTATTTCACCTTTTTTAATATGCTTTACTTTTTCTGTTACGCTATGTAATGAGCGGGTGTATCGATATATATTTTTAACTCTGATGTTTTGAGCAGTTTAATCGATTTTCAAGAGGCAATTTCATCTTAGAAGATAAAAATAATCTTTGAAAATGATTGAATTTCCTTATCTTGCTTATTTCTCTAATAGTGTAATAGAATGCATATTTTATGTAGTGCTAGTGATGCGAAAAAATAAAAAACTAAAGAAACGAATAATATTTCATTTTATAAAATAAATTCGTTGGAATATTCAGTTTCACTTTTTAGTTGTATCCAAAAATTCACTAAAAACTTTCAAAATGTAAGTTAAGATTATATGCTAATTATTTATTTTATATTTATTATTATGTTCATAATTGCAGCTTCCGCTTTCCTAATAGGAAACAAATATTGATTATATTGGGGCCCAATACTGTGCCAATATTGTATGCATCTTAAATATTCGCTTGTTCGGAAATTTCTTTCCGTCTGGGAAAGTTGATTCGTACAGGAAAATTCTATCATTTAATTATTAGACATCAATTCCGATATCTAATGTCAAATAACTGCGGACAGAATTTTCCGGTACTAATTGTTTTTTCCAGACGAAAAGAACTTTCCAAACAACCCAATAATCAATAAAATAACAATAATGGTTAAATAACTTTTTTACATTGAAAATATTGTCAATGAAATTGTAAAATATTTCTAGCAAATATTTGAGCAGTTTTAATAAAGTGTAAACACACCAATGTTAAAGAAATATTTCGCGCTAATATTGGCAGTATTGCTCATTATGTAGCCTTAATATTGACAATACGAACAAAATTTCATAATATTTTGCTACCAGAAAATTATCTCATTATCTATTTTTCTGTAAATTATCGCTATCAAACATCAAATTTGTTTTTCTCAGTTGACATTGCAATGCCAATTAATTGTCCATTATTTTATTTTTTGTTAAAGTTTGATCATCTTCAATGCATTTAACTAAGATTTTTAAAACATAAAATAGCTCATTTTCTGATGTAACGTTATTTCTATCGGAAATTTATGTTAATATATTTTTGTTAAAACCAAAAGGTTTTAAATTACCACTTTATTTTTTAAATTAGTGAGTATGGAAATAAGTGAAGCTACTATTTCTATACAACTTTAGTTAAAAATTATTTATGATTTGCTTTTATTAAAAAAAATACCAATAATCTACCACTAAAACAAAAAATCAAAATCTTAAAGTATGTCTTTTGACAGCGTTAATGGAAATACTATTAAATGTTTTGAAGTTCAATTGTTGAATTATGATTTAACTTCAATGTTTCTGGTTATAGATTATTTGCAATTTTTTTAGGTGCGTTCGTTCTTAATTATATAAATACATAGTACCTATAGTCGTGGACTGGTCTGTCCGCATATAACAGCTCAAATACTAACCAACCGAATGGTTTGAAATTTAATATACATAATCGTTGCAGAATTTTGTCGAGTCATTTCAAATTTTATGAAAATCGAAACAAAACTTAAAAAGATACTAATAAAATTTTCTAAATAAATGCTTCTAAGAAGGTCCCGTCTGTCTGCAGTCAGACGGACGGCAAATTTTTGTTTTCTAAAAATATGTTTTTCGGAATCTCCAGTGTCTGAAACGTGTAAATCCGTCATTTTTTTTTTTTCGATTTTTAAAACGATTACAAGACATAACCGTATACTACGCATGATGGGTAAGTAATAAAGGTACTTTATCGGATCGTAAAGAGACATAAACACTAATGGGACCCCCGCAAAGATTCATTTAATTTTATTTAACAATGGAGGATTTCATGAATTTAAATGAATTTACCATTATTCATAAGTTTAAATAATTTTCTGTAAAATACAGTATATGTTATTTTTGTTTTTTTTTTGTTCTTGAAGTCATTTTAACCCTTTCAGGGGCAAAGTAATTTCAGTACTAAATTGTTGAAATAAATGACTGGCACCGGAATTTACAAAAACATTTATTTGGAAATAAGAAAAAGGCTAAATTTCACATACATATTAAATGGGAAAAAAATTATCAAAATTCTGGTGTCATTGTGGTGTTTGGGAATTAAAGTTAAGTGGTTTATTTTATTAAGTGGTTTCATAAACATACCACTGCCCCTGAAAGGGTTAACTAAAATACGCAAAAAATTTTCTTCGAAATATACAGAAAAAAGAAAAAAAATTAAAAAGCTATTCTTACAACTTATTCTTGTTTTTCAGACTTAAAATATACAAAAACTCTGAGATAATTTGCTCAATTGTGAAAAAATAACTTTTACTGTTTTTAAGGAGAACATTTATTTTTTTACTGAATCGCTTGGAAGAAATATACGAGTTATCTACCCTTGTTATTTCTGGTACAATTGTAAGTCATAGAATATTGTGAGTGTTTTTCCCGAAATAAGCAAAAGAAAAATGCATAAAAAGCACCCTTAAGGCTGCTCGTCAGTAAACTTCCCGATTCCCCTCGCTAATGTTAAGCCTAAGGGCGTAGGATGCATTCGTATTTTTAAAATATCCCCTCTGGAAATTAATATTTTTAACTTGTTTTCTTTGTACTGTTCTTAAAGTATGTCTCTTTTTTTCTTATTTATCAAAATATTTCTAAAATATGTGCTTAATTTATATTTTTATGTGTTCAAATCTCAGCGAAACTGAATAAGATATTAACACGTCACATAAAATAAAGTATATATTTTAGAAAAAAAATTGACAACTAAGAAAAAAAAGAGACATTCTTTAATAACAGTACAAAGAAATCAGAAGTTAAAAATTATTAATTTCCTGAGGAGATATTTTAAAAATACGAATGCATCCTACTCCCATAGGATTAACATTAGCGAGGAGAATCGGGAAGTTTACTGACGAGCAGCCTTAACTTTGAACAACGCGAAAAAAAGTTATCACAGGCGTTATTTTTACAAAAAATGCATCATTTTAATTTGTGTGGTCCTTATTAATTTAATTAATATTTTTGCCATATCTGTCAATTTTCTTTGAATAGATAAATGGCATTTTTGCCACTTAGGGAGAAGGCACCAGTATTTAGTAAGTTTAAAACTCATCTGAAATTTATCTGAAAACTATAGCTCAAGTTATTGAAATTTTATAGTTTTTAAAATAACTTTCAAGCATGTATTTTGTTATCTATCTCAACAATGAACATCTGCTTGCTACAATAAAAAAACGTAACTAATGAAAGATGAGTTGCCACAGTTGTCCATTGTTGCCTAGAGATAATTAAAAAGCAATTCCTTTGTAATTTGTTTTGCATTAATCAAGCATACTTGGATCCACTACCAAGCGTTATCACAATGCCTGCAATGTCCTTTAAAATGGATGGCAGTAACTCAAAATATTTTAAATAACATTTGCATACCAAATCACATTTTCTCAATTACACCATTTTCTATAGACCCGATTATGGAAGATAATAATACCAGATTGGTGATAAAATACGTCACTTTAGCTCTAAACAGCAATCTGTCAACAAACACAGAAAAGAGATTTAATTTTCTAATATTTTCTCAGATACATAAAAATTGTATTTCTATTTCCTACTAAACATGTTAAAATGATTGAATTGAAAATTTTATGATTTGATTCGGATTTTTGAACTGAAACATTAATATACTGTCTACCACTGGTACTTTTTATCCTGTGCCACGAACACTAAATTCAAAATTTTAAGTTAAAAATATTTCTTCATTGTTATTACATCACTCAGTGTTAAATATTTTATAGTAATAATAGAGACAAATGTGCAGTAGAGATTAAAATCGTACCTTGTTTCATCAGCTATAAATGAAATTGATTTAAGTGCGTACGTCCTTTTGTCTTTTAGATAATTTGCAACATACTATAAATTGCTTCAGTCTGCCTAATCGATACAAATTTGCAATTACTGGTGCCAAATTACTGTATCTGAAAAGGTCTGTGGTGCATGTAATTATATGTTCAGTGTATATTTGATTACTACTCGCGATTTATTGGAAACGGTTTCTAGATTAAAAATATTTTTAGTTTATTTTCAATAGAATATTTTAAAAGTATATTCTTGATGTCGTTCCACGTTAATTTATCGTTAAAATGATTGAAGAAATTCATAATATTCTTGTCGAATTTTATACATCAACTAAGGAAAACTAATAAAGTCAAAGAAAATTATATATACCAGCGGTATTCAGAATTTTGGTAATTTTTTTGATAAAGGGGCACTACTTGTGAAGCATTCGTTTAAACAGCGAATGCTTAGTGGAGGATATGCATTGGTTTTGTAACCCACCTTCACGATGACTGTTTTTTTTAAATTTTCAATACAAACACTATCAAAAGCCAAACATAATACGATATTTCCCTGGAAACATTGGCACCTCCACCTGGTGCGTGTAGTCCATTCCACTACAACCATTAAGAATATTATCATGCGTAACTGAGTGAGGCGGAATTATATAATTTGGCACTCTCTCAGCATCGTGAAATAATGTGCCTTTTATTGTTCTCATTTTCGTCACGTCATGCAGAAAATAAATTAAAACACGTCACTGTGACTTAAATATGTCCATATTTTTGACAAGTACCAAATGACTAAAAAATCGTCCACTTCATATAAGAGTCTTCAATCCATGGGGTGTCATGAAGTGCCACTATATGACTAATTAAAGAAGTCATATTATGGTCACCATTGTTTACTGTGAAGTATTTGTTTTTTTGTGACGTCATAGTAAAGTCATGTCTAATATTTAGACTGGAAGAGCTTCATCTCGCCACGCGATATGCGGAAACTAATGTTAAATGAATGGAATGAGTGGCGACATATGGGAAATAAATTTTGATTGGTAGAGACTAATTTAGACAAAAACGAATCGCCAAGTCCGTGTTTGTTCACTTGTCAATCGTCCAATTGAACTCGCCTAGTTCTAGAATGTGGGTTTGCCATAGTTTGGACAAAAATCTGAGCATGCGATATGTGCTTATGTCGCCCCTCTCTTATACAGTCATCGTAGGCAGTTGTAATATTTGCAATTATCGTAAATAAAGAGTAACTTATTTATTTGTACACGAATATTCAGATTAAATTAACGTATTTTTCATTCAGCCTTTTCTTAATTATTTAATTTAAAAACTGGCTCTATTTTTTAAACATTAGTTATTTTTCTATGAATTCTGCTTCATAGGTAATGAAATTAACCTATGATAATAAAGAGAGAAGATTGTGTATTTGTGTATGTGTATCTGTATGTCTGTCCAAATTTGTCTGAAGCCATAAAATTTGGCAGGAAGTTACCTGCAGTGGCCGAGTGGTTAAGACACCGTTCCGCTAATCGCTTGAGAGCGTAGGAGTCAGGTCGGCGGGTTCAACTCCCGCCAGCTCCATTGCACACACTTTGTTGAGCTCCCGGATGTAACTCTCTGGTGTTGTAAATTTCCTTGTGACTATCTCGTCCCTGTATATTGACGATGACTTATAAGCGGGCACTTGATGTCAAGCACACAAGTCAGATGTATGTTCTAAATAAACAAACAAACAAACAAAGTTACCTGCATGTTTGACGTTTTATACCTTGAAGCCATGTTTTAGATTTTCGGATCATTATCCAAAATATTAATTAAAAACCCTAATAACGTCGCAAAATGGCGAGCTTCCATCGTGCTGCTGATGGTATCTGCGCCTGTCCGGGCTTTCCTTGGTTCTTGAAGCAAATAAGAAAAAAAGGTCTGTTTTTTCTGCATTTAAATATCTCAATCGCCGGGTCTCTCGTAAGATTACACAAAAAGAAAAACATACGAAAATTTTTGCTTTACCTTTCCAGTTCTAGCGGTAATGTTCCGAAAGATTTTTGTTTTATAAATATAAAATCATACAAATTCAAGGTTCGTTAAAAAAAAAAAAGATCAGTTTCATAGAAATTGTGTAATAAGCGACCAGACCAATACGCTGCCGCACCCAACTATAGGATGGATTTTCGCGTGCGTAGCATGCTCTGGTTAACGCTGCCGAAGTCAGTGAACCACTGACTTCCAACTGTAGATTCGTTTGGACGGATTTTTGTTTAAAAATAAAATGTACTAATTCAAAGGTATATGCTGCTGAAGGCCGCGAGGTTCCTAACACTGAATTCCTCCCCGGAGAAAAATGCCTGAATTCAACATATTTTAGCTATATTTAAGGCACGGTTATTTAGGTTACTATTCCCTGTCCCGGTCAACGCCGGGCGGGTTAGCTAGTGCTAAATAAAGTCAAACTCTGTATGAAATTTTCCTTATTTATTTCAGCTGCAGGTAGTTCTACTTTAACCTGTTTTAATTTTCACATTAACTTTTACGGGTTAACGATTTTTGAGAAGATTTATACTTACTTGTAGAGTCGTAAAAGTGCATACTCGTTTACAGCCCTAAAATTACGCGAACATTTTCAGTTCTAAAACTTTGTATCACATTATATATGAAGTAGGTTCTTTACGATCTTTTCAGAATTTAATTTCTCCAATCCTTTGCAAAATAGATAGGGTCTTTTGCAGTAGTTTGAGGATTTGAAAGGAACTAATTTCCCGCTGCTATTCATTTAGTAAAATTTAATTTGTAAAGAACGGTGAAAGGAGAGTTATTTTTATATTTGATTTCTAGATTTTGGAAGTAAATAGTAAATGGTAAAGTAATGCGAAATGCATGCTTCAAATATTTAAACGACTCGTTTTAAAGCATAAATTTGTAATTAGCTCGGCATTAACATTGTGTTTATTGAACAAACACAATCAGAGTAAATTAAGCTTTAATGCATGTAACTGGAAATTGAGTAAACAAATAAATGCACATAAGGTTAATATGCTGAAGTTTATAAAATGAAACAATTTTTGAAACAGATGCTTTACACTCACGCAAACATATAAACATAAGTTTGGCGACTTTTTGGTTGGCGCGATTTTCAAGACCGCGCCAAACGAATAACTTAATACAATGGCTAGGTTGCCATTAAAGGAAAAAATCCCCTAAATTTGGCGACTTTTTTCTTTTTTATAACCGATTAAAAAAAAAAAGGAACTGTGCGTGAGTGTATGACATCATAGCCCAATTTTTTGTTGTTCAGTTAAAAACTAAATGTGTTATACACAATGCGTCTACAAAGTTTTAGATTTGTACAAAATAAAAATTTGAATAAAAGAATATTATTATTAATCAGTTATTTACTTCAATATAACCTCGCCTGTACCTTCACGAATTCACATTTTCCCACGATTTACACTTTTCTTTACCTCTCTTGAAATGTGTAAACAGGCCCAGATTTCTGCAAGGGTAAACTTCCAACATTATTTTAGTAGAGAAAATTTCACCTCACTTAAATGCAGAGTTTCTTATCTTAATTAAGGAAAAGTATTCCCATTAATATTGATGGAAGTTTTCTTCTAGGGTGTAAAATCCGATACCTCTGTAATTTTCCGCGATTTACACCTTTTGTGTTACCTCTCTTGAAAAGTGTAAAAGAGGGGCTCTACTGTACATAGTGTCCCGAAAAAGACACACGAATGTTTAAAGTAACATGTAAAGCTAAATCAAACATCACTAGGTATCTAATGTTCATTCTGCTGAGCTTTAGTTTGAAATATGAAGAAAATGGCTTGCGTTCAGTAATTAGTGTCAGGGCTTGCAAGTTGAGACAACGCAGAGTCATCTATTAGCGAAAATTTGAGCTATTTCTTTAAATTGCCGTATAAAAATTTTAAGAGCATAAAAGCATATGACTTATTTGAACTTTTTATTATAGCTGAGACAATATTGAATTTTATTTTATTTTATTTTATTTTATTTTATTTTTATTTATTTATTTTTTTTTTATTTATTTTTTTTTTTTTTGGGGGGGGGGTCTTTTTTTGACACCATGCATATTCCTTTTACATCTAGGCATAGCTTGACAAGTTTAGAGAGGTTGCTGCCCAGTCATAGAACTCAGCTTTTGGAATACTGTTTAAATGTTTGCTTTTGGTTTTTTTAATCCTTACTTGTTGTGACAAAAATTGTCGCATAAGTACTGTGAGTGGTCAATGAGACCGCTTAATCTAAGGATGAATAAATAGCTCGATTAACTCATATGCTACAGTTTCTGTACTAAACAGCATGCATGGGACTATTATAATTAAAATTCACCTATTTAGATGCCTCTAGTAATAGTACTAGGGCTCCAAATGAAGCAAAATTTCATTAGTAGCTGCAGATAAACTGCAGATAAACAAAAAACAGCGGTCCGTTAGACCGCTAACAGCAGGTAATGGTTAATTTCTTTAGTGTTATTAAAATAATTATCTTTAAAGTGAGGCGTCTTTTTAGGGAAAAGAAAGTGATAGACTGGTGCCAACTCTGTAGATTAAAGTTGGAGATAAAATATACTTTCCAAATAATATATGGGATTTATCCTTTTGGTTTGATTTCAAACATTTAACCCTCAGCTGTGACAAAAATTGTTGCATAACTACTGTGAGCCGTCTCCGAGAACGCTTAATCGAAGGATGAATAAATGGATCAATTAACTCATATGATACTGTTTCTGTACTAAACAGTATGTACGGGATTATTATAATTAAATTTCACGTATATTCAGATGTGTCTAGAAATAATACTAGGGCTCCAAATGAAATAAATTTCATTAGTATCTATAGTTAAACTGAAAAATTACAATTTAAACTGTGAAAATAAAAAACAGCAGCGATCTGTGAGTAGTTAACAGCATTTAAGGGTTAAAATCTTAAATAATAATACACAATCATACACAACGTTAATACACAATCTATCACACACAACAAATAGTACAAACTGACGTAAAATCTCATTTAAGCTAGATTTATTTCAGCAATTGTGGTTGGCTTTTAAATAAACTAGCTGACCCCTGCCCGGCATTGCCCGGGCCCGTGATAATAAATTTAAAAAGAAACATCAAGTTTTTATTATTTTATATCTTTAACCCGATTTTGTATGAAATTATATTTTTAAATGAAAAATTCACGAAAAATATTGGTATTTAATGATAAAAGCACTCATCTTCTTGTTTACGTAGGGTCGTTTCATAGTTTTAAAATAAAAAGTTCTTTTTGTTTGAATTCTTTGACATTTTTATTGGTGATAAATAACAAGGTTTTACAGCCCATGTAAAAATTTCGTGAAAAAATATTGTTATCTAGTTGTAAAAGAAATGTTTTCTTCTCGCTTTTTTGTTTGTTTGTTTGTTTTCGCGTCGGCTCCTTTAACATAGCAATAAAAAAATTGTTCTCATCTTCCGAACTCCCTGACATTTCAATCGGTTATAAATATAACTGTATAACTCTCTTTAAAATTTTGCGAAAAAATATGCATATTTAGTAGTGAAAACATGAGTTCTTTAAAAATATTCTTTAGCTTTCAACCTCAGAGCAAAAATATATTAGAAGGTCTATGCTTTCAATGCAATGGTACACCTCAATCCGTTTTCAATCAAACTTTTCAATCCCCCTAGGCTAAACAGGCTAATCAATCAGGTTTCCCGTTTCTGAGGGGGAGAAGCCTTCAAATAAACGTTGTCGCATGCGCAAAGAGAGGATGTTCGTCTGGAAATTTGACAGAATGCGCTTTTCGTTTTAAATATATAGATAAGACAATTCATGATTTTGTGTCATATGATTTTGTATAATAAAAATTAAATAATCATCTGAAGTCGGTAGCTTTTTTTCAGGATATAGTTTGGAGACTCCCGCCTTAGACACATAGCCATATATTTGAATTTTAGGGCTATTTTAGTTTAATATCGCATACTGAAGTACAGTCTTAAGGGGTAGAACAGGGAAACCCGGACTCAGAGCCCAAACTCTGCAAGGTCCCAGTACGGAATAATCAAAATTATCCAGTAAAATTTTTATAATAAACTGCAGTAAAAACTGAATCATTTTAAGTTTTATAACGTTATGCCTCAGTGTATATATATATATATATATATATATATATATATATATATAATGAAATTAAGGGATATACTGGGCATATCACAATATACATGGACTTAAATATTATATATCTATCGTATAATAACGAAAACATAGTGTTTTGTGATGAATTTGCTAAACCTAAGAAAAAAAGAAAAACTAAAACAAACAAATATTTTGAATATGAGAATAAACTGAGACTATTTTAAAACCAGGAATTTCTTTCCATACCCGAATACTTCTAGAAAAATCAGAAAGTAAATAAAGGTTCGTGTATGTTTGGGCTTCCAAATTTAGATGGGCCTACGGCCATCCAGTGTCTTATGACGGCTTTGCTTACCCGAAATACATATTTTCCGTGTTTCTTCTTTTATAAGGTGCTATGCCGTTCCGCACTCAAAATACATTGATAATTTATTTTTTGTTATAAACAAAGGCTTCTCACACGCAGACGTAAATATACGTTTATCTGTATTTAGATTGAACTTTATTTTTTTTTTCAGTAATCTGTTTTTATCTTTTTTTTATATTTTTTATGATTAATTTTAAATTATTGTACATTAGAATTCAAACAGTAAAAGAATTTTTATTAATATGACTTTTTTTTTTTTTTTTTTTTTTTTTTTTTTACTTTATGTGTAGTCCTTTAACCCATTCCCTGCTAATGGTGCGTTTTCGCACCATTCAAAATAAAAGTGTATGAAAAAAAAAACCTACCAAGCTACCACTATTATAATTGTTAAAATATACTTTATTTAATGACAAAAACTTTGCTATTAAAGATACCGAATATTATCTTTTAAAATTTTTGGTGGCAAACGAATTTCAGTAAAAAACATTGAAAACTCCGCCCATATAGTTTGGGCAGTTAATGGGTTAAGTTAATATTTCCCCCATTTAATGTTTAAAAAATAATTTTATATGACTAACATCCTGGGAACCAACAGAAAAAAATCCAAATGGGAGAGGGTAATAATATTTTATTTATTTATTTATTGTGTATGTTTTGTGGTAAATTTTTTGACAAATTACAATAAATAATCTAATAAATTATTCTCAGTCATACTTTTTATCTTAAAGTCTTATTATTTAAAGTCACTCGAAATTTTTGTAACATTTTATTTTCAAAATCCTAAAAAAATAAAGAAAATTTGAAAGGGAAGAGGATACCAAGAAGTTACTATGGCTCTCTTCCCGGCACTCATGAATTATCTGAAACTGTACATAAAATAATACCTATAAACTCTACATAAAATAATCTACATAAGAATTTTTGTACTCCCGAACGTAAGGTATTTTAAAGCTGACAACTGCTCATAGATGGCAGTATATATGAAATTGCTAACTGCAATCTGAATCTGAATGCGGCGTTCTTTTTGGATTTATTTCAATCAAAGAAGGCTCAATGTTTCTTCTTTTTTTTTTCATGTGATGGACTTTTAATGGTGTCATTGTATGCTATTTATGTTGTTCAATTGACACACATATATACATTGAGATATATAAATACGGGGCTATTTCATCCTTAATAATAAAGATGTTATTTAATAACCCAATTCTTTACAGAAGTTGATAGTCCTTGCGACGAAATGATCC
Source organism: Maratus michaelseni (assembly GCA_963931845.1). Taxonomy (NCBI): domain Eukaryota; kingdom Metazoa; phylum Arthropoda; class Arachnida; order Araneae; family Salticidae; genus Maratus; species Maratus michaelseni. The sequence goes on along the minus strand of OZ007599.1, from coordinate 123,467,275 downwards.
AGACAAATAGCACAGGATAGAATATACAGCACGAAGAACGGAATAGGTGTTATTGAAATAAAATCAATCAGAAAATTATATATATATATATATATATATATATATATAATATGGCAACATCACAAAGTAAATAGTTTGTTTAAAGCGTGGAGATCTGCTATATTTCTAAAATTTTGGTTATAGTGAATTTTTACATTAAAATTTCTCACACAACGTAAAATTTCTCCGTAATAAATTCCCTTCATTTCTAAATCTTTGCTATAAGTACTTTACTTTTTATATAGTTTTTGATTTTGCTAGTGAATTATAGGAAAAGGAAAATTTGTTAGCATTTTGAGAGTCTAACAATTTCTTTTTAGATTGAAATATTAAAAATTAAAAAATGTTACTCATTTTATTCAGAAATGTTTACTATTTTAATCATATACATTCACTTTTACTGGTAGAAAATAATGTACTAAATTTTATTTTTGAGTCCGTTGCAACTTCTTGTTTTGACCTAGAGTTTAAATCTTTAGTCTCTAATACTTAAAAAAAAAATATCTCAAACTGTATTAATTATTGGAATGTTGATCTAAAATAAATAAAATTTAACACGCGAAATTTCTTGCTCCGTTCTTGAAACAATATTTACGATAAAGGTTTCTCGAGTTTTCTATGACATGAAATAGTTTCTGAAGTTAAAGTTAATTTCAGAGTACGGTGTAAAAAATATTTGTTCAATATTGAAACATTTGATGTTCCCCCGCCCCCCCCCCCAAAAAAAAAATAGAAGCGCTAAAACATGGTTGATTTTTTAAAACTTATATTTATTGTAAAATTTCAAAAATGTCTTAAATTTTTCCCATCCTATGGCAATATGTTAAAGCCTATATATAGTTCACAGTATAAGTATGCTGCTTTAGAACATCATAGTATCCGCCTACTTTTATTGTGATTAGAATACTGGCTACAATAGGTATGTGTGATTCTGCTTCCGGATCTTTCTAACCGCTATTATTTTGTAGCAATATTCGCTTTATTTAATCGCAGAATGTATAAGCCGAATGTTGCTGTAAAATAAAAGTGGTTTCAAAAATCCGGAAACACAATCGCTCCTGAAGAGACGTCAAGTTTGAATCCCGGTTCAGGCTCGAATTTTCATAGTGTCGGTTTCCACTTTAAAAATGGTCTATTTATCTCTTATTTGCAAACAAATATTATTGTAGCCCTTTTATGGCTCAACATTTTACCAGTACTCGGTTCAATGTTTTACCGGGTCCTGGTTCAATATTTTACCAGTTTGTGGTTCAACATGCACAAGTTCATGCATATCTGACAACTTATACGCTTTTTTGTTACCATTAAAATTTAAACAGAATTTTTGCCTTATTTAATCGCAGATTTTGGCGATTAAATTGGGCCAAAAAGCTATTAAATATTTAGGGTAACAAAAAAGAGTAAAAGCTGGCAGCTCTGTTTTATTGTAGAGTCCTGTATGGGTAGAGTAACCGATTTTACCCGAGCCTGACTCGATCCACGCTTACAGTCAGCTCGGTTCGACACTAGTTTTTTCATTGCTGGTCGGATTCGAGTTGGGTTGATTTTAAATGTTTCGAGTTCGGGTCGGGTTTTGACTCATGCGATTCGGGTGCGTGTTGACCAAAAAAAGTCCCGATTATTTTTTAAATGAAAAAGTATATATTTGAATGATAAAGTGTGTATATGCGTTCCTTTTTATACTAAAAAAAAAAAGAAAATTGATATTTGAGATATTCTAGACTACTTTCCATAGTATTAAATTATGATTTTTTTTTTTTCATTTCAGGTTTGGTTCGGGTTTTCATATTTTGGTTTCGGGTTGACGAAATTTTTTTTTTGTCTGGTTTCGGGTTGATTTTAAGGAGAATTTTTGGGTTCGGGTCGGGTACAAACCCACCCGCACAGGACTCTAGTGTATGTTTTAACTGAAGAACCAAAGTTGGAACACGGTTTCCCCATCTTATATTGGCAACATTTTGGTTAACTTTTTTGGTCAAATGTTGAACCAATGCTTTTACCAGTGTATATTTTAATTAATGTTGACAAATAGCTTCTATTTCCATTTTAAATTTCCATATCTATTTTAAATTTTCGTGTGTAATGTTTTTCTGATTAAAGGAAAGGCTTATAACATTTACGCGTCTAAATTTATAAAAATTGTTCTCTATTGTAAAAACCTTCTTTTGTTCATTTAAATGATTTATATATCTAGTGCGGTAAAACATCACACGAATGATGTATTAGCTTTATCTCCACATGAAGCGAATTCAAAAACGCTGATCCTTATCATTTAATTTAAAATTCTTCTAAATAGGCAATATCACTATTTGCACGTAGAATTTCCGTTTTGTGATTAGATATCGTGCTGCCATTTATCTTTATTAAAATTTTTATCTTCATTCATAAAATACTCGAAAGACATACGAGTAACACATTTCCTTTAAATGCATGAATAATGTTTAAAGTAAAAATGTCCATTAATTAAAATTTGTAAGATTAATTTAATGCTTATAAAGTTCCGCGTGCAAGCTCTCATAAATTCATTATTGGTCCTGAAATTCATTAGCTTCCGTAATTTCCGGTGATCAAACAATCATGTTTAGACCCAGAAATTTTATTTAATAATTGAAGTCCGTGAAAATCCTTTTGTTTAATAATTTCATTCTAGTATATGTAACAAAAGTACAAAAAAGGCATAAATATTTTTTCTCAAAAGGTACCGAGTCCCCTATGGTTAAACTGCATAAACTATATTCTTTTTCTGACTGATTTGATACAAAGTATTGAAATATTATATCAAAAGTGAGTGTTTGAAAAATTGTAGTACCATTTTTTTAATATGAAGACTGTCTCCTAACCCCCTAATTCTATTCTAAATATTTAATATTAGACTTACCAATCGATTGTTAACAATAGCATTTTTATACGATGATTTGCGGTAAAGTTATTTGGAGGTGATCACTATTTTTTATTCCTGGACTGTACATTAAATAAAATATTTTAGATATTAAAAAAAAAAAAAACCCAGAAAAACATATATTTAAAATTTGAATAAACATGAACTTTATCTCTAGTATACTATTTAACAAGTTCAAAACGTTTTAACTTGTGTGAAACGGAAGAAGAAATCTATCATAATCTTTTGCTTTCTAACTCAAGATTAATACATATATTTTGTAAAAGGTGCTACAATTCTAGAGCTATTTATCTAAAAACAAATATTTGATTAATGTTCCTTAATAAAACTACTGAAGAGAAATACACGTTACAGTTAAATCCATTATAATGAGCACGAATCTTAAGAGATTTCTATTTTAATGAGTAAAAGGAAATGAGATCATTGTCTGATATAAAAATGCATTGTTAAAAATTCGGTTGCAGCAAAGGAAATCGAAATAGGATTTTTTTTCCAATTATTACAAACACAAAAAATCAAACTTTACACCTTTTCCCACAACCAATTATATTAGTCAAGTGAATACTAAAAAATGAATACACTTAATTTATTTTAAGTAAACTTTTTAATAACATATATATGTTTTAAAACCATTTCAATAAAATTTTCAGAGCTATTTGAAAATAGTCTTTCTATGTGTTATTTATATATATAAATAACCAACATTGCCTAAAAAACAGTTTTCAGCTTATTAATAAAATACATAATATCAATCCGGTAAAATTGATAAAAACATTGGATTTTAATGATTTATTTAATAACATTGATATAAAAGACTTGCATAAAACAATGTGTATATTATTTAAAGAATTTAAATCTCAATTAAAATTAAAAGATCATATTTCTGTAAATTTTTTTAAAACTTTATTAAACTTTACATTGCATAATAATTACATCATATATGACAATATTATTTATAAACAATGCCAGGGAATACCGCAGAGTGGGACCGCTTCCAGTATTCTCTCTGACCTTTACTTATATTATTATGAAAGAAATATTGGTCCGAACAATGATTATGTATTTTATCGCTATATTGATGACATTATCATTTTTTATTTCAATGATAAAAATTGCGCATCACCACTCATTTTTTATCCTAATCAGCTTACATTAAGCGAAAATGATTTGATTAATAATAATATAAATTTTCTTGACTTAAAAATTAATATTAATGATAATTATAAATTAATATTTGATATTTATGATAAAAGATTTGACTTTCCATTTAAAGTAAATATTTTTACCAATTTTGCTTCATGTTTACATAAATCAGTTTATAAAAATATAATTATCAATTACCTTCATCGTATAAAATATCTATGCTCAGATATAAATAAAAACAAAAATATTAGATTTATACGAAATCAAGCAAAACTTTATGGTTATTTTTTAAAACTTTATGGTGGCAAAACTTTATGTTCCTATTTTTTTGATAAATTCAATTATTAACTCTTTTAAATAACATTTATTACATCATATAAATATAAATATGTTATGTAATAATTTATTTTGTTTTAGTGTGCGATAAAATATAGCAAATGATTTAGCAATTAAAACATATAAGGACTATTATTAAGATGGTTGAACATTGTTTACACTTTATATAGTCATGGTGAGTGTGCGTCTGCCGATCACCTGTATATTAAGTGATACTAATGATCAGTTATAAAAGTCTATAAAATATGCATTGTATTAAAATAAATGTAAGCATAACATATACAAAAACACAACTCATCCAGAGTATGATATTTCATGATGTGCGCCATGTGGTCGTATTGGTATAAATGTAGACCTTGTGATGTTTAAGGAATTTTTGATAATTATTGTGAGTAAGATATTTTATCTGTTCCTTACAAATTTTTTATTTCAAATTTTACTATTTCCAATTGTTATCTGGTAATAATACAGTATACCTGGATGAATATACTGATCTTAGCATAAATGCCAGTATATTTATGAAATACTGTATTATTTTTAAAACACGTGTGGATACATCCAGGCTGATGATTATATCTACACGTGTTTTTTCATATCCAATTCTAATTTAAATCTCTTGTTATCCAAATTTCCATTATATTTAATTCATATTTCATTTCAAAATCCATTTGTATTCACTTGATATCAACTTCAAATTATTAACATTTTATGGTTTATTATATATATAATTTTTTTTCTCTCTTTTTTAAAATATTTTTGATATTTTCAGTATTTTTGGCCAATTACCATTAAAGCAAATGCTATGGTAATATTTTGATTGCACTTGTTAATTTATTAACTATGTGGTATTCTGTCTACACTTTATTACTAATTATCTCTTAGGAGATTTAATTAGAATGTTACAAGAACTTGATATGTTTTTTGAAATTCAAAGATATTATAATTATATATATATATATTTAATTAAGAAGAATTATCATTTATTCTTTTCTTTATCTTGAGAGCTTTGTGCATTTTTATTGTTTTTATTTTTATATCAATTATTTACTGTACGTTAACAATAATTGCTGGAAGTGCGTTTTAGGTTGCTGAACACATTTTTAAATTTAACTCATTTTTTGTCTGTCACTTGGTGTGTATAAATTCTATAGATCATATACAGGGCAGTACAAAAGTCCTCGAGAACATTTAGGTTTATAGACAAAAATTCCATAAGGGGAATTTTAAACTATGCTACGCTTTTCCTAACTGAACTAAAATTTAGCATTCTATGTAGTGTATATGCAAATCTATAGATCATATACAGGGTTGCAGAAAAGAATTTTTCCGAATATTATTGGTAATTCCGGAAATTGGGTTTTTAAATATGTTATGCGTTTTCCAGATTGTTTACTTAGATTTCATTTTTCACCTTATTAAATGGTAAAGATTTGTAAAATTATTTTGGAAGTGTTAGCAAGCGCTACATAATCTGTGTTTGACGCATGATTTTTCGTTCTTGTTTCAATTTAAAATTACTCACGTTTAATCAAATTTCATTTGTAGTATTCATTGCTCACTTCTTTTCCAATGAAGATAATTTATAATCTAAGCTAAATTCTTTCTATAGAAAACCATCCTTCATTTTATCTTCATTATGTTTTATAAAGCGGTATATAACGTTGCTAAGCTCATAATATTATCAGGTATTTCAGTTCTTTTAGGGTTATAAAATTCGATAACCATTCTCATAATGATTCTCGTTTTCCTATCTTCAAATATTCTCCTTTTGAATACCACCGATTTTCATTCTCTTTCAACACAGTTGGCATGGAGACTCATGAGAATTTCGTTCAAGAAAAAACGGAGTCATTCTTTATTCCCTCTTGGGGGTTGCGGAACAATATACCAGCTATGCAAATGTTCAAAGTCTGTGCATCAAAGTTGAACCTCTATATCATATATCATTTGCATCACAAATGGAAACCTCATAAGTATTTCAGTGGTGATGCTCATTCTTATATCCATACTGGTTTGTGATCCAGTTCCCATTCAAAAAATGAAGTACTCTGAAAGATACGTAATCAGTTTTGAAATACTAAATGAAAAAAGTAGCTAGATTTTTGAATATTAAAGTAGAAATTTTCAATTCTTTACGATTTATCTTCTGAAATTTAAATGAAAGCTTCCTTTTAGGTTTAAAAGTATATAGTTACACAGATCACTACATAAAATCAATAGAAGTAATATCAGGCTGTTTAGTTTTTACTTATTTTTCAATATGAAAGATCCAAAGTAAAATATTATTTTGTATTTGATGAAAAGTGTTACCTACTTTGCTAGGTATGTAACAGAAAATACTAGCATTCATATTAATATATAAGTACTTATTAATGCAAATTGAGTTTAATATTTTGATTAGCACAGAAAAAAAAAATTAGAATCCATTAAAATTTTTTAGGTATAATAATATATTAATATTATTGTAATGTATAAAATGTAGGGTGATTCTTTAAATCCGATCCGCCTCAAATAACTGGAGAACCAAATTAGCTAAGCCATGAATATGGTGTGTACGTGTATTAGAACGAGTATACGCTGCATGATGAGGTGTTTGGTAGCGCCTCCTAGCGGAAAAGTTTGGAATTAAAAATTAAATCTCGAAAGCAATAAGAGATATGACCAAAAGTTTAATGATAAAGTTGTTGTACGGTAGGGGTCATTAAAATTTTGCTTGGAATTCGTTAGCCAACACTAATTCCTCTATAACTAATCTTCACTTTAAGTGCTCTCCACATTTCAGTCATTAAATAAAGCAAATTTGTCTTTAATAAAATAGTGGTAGCTTGGTGGCCCACGAGCCACAGGTTGAAGACCCCTATTGTAGAGCATCATTGATTTAGTAAAGGAAAGAAATACTGTGCACGTGCATGCGATAAATAATCACCTGTACCGACCCTCTAGCCCTTCAATATTTAAAATCTGAAAAGGGATTGGTAGATAAGCATTGTTTTTAGCACCCGATATGTTAAAAAACTTTATTTTTTTAAATGCTTTTATTATTTTATATAATTTAGGATCTATATTTACTGGTTGTCTGATTGCATTTTGTTTGAAAATTGTTTAAAAGTGTGTATAGCACTTTTAGATTATAAAAATGGAAGGTTTATTTAGCAAATATAATTTTATTTCAATTATAAAAATTTGATTTTTTTTTTCGATATGATTCACTCATAACACTATCTTAGTTTTTAGTACGTTAATATAAAAAAATGAAGTAAAATCATGTATATACAATTAAAAGTTATTATTACAAATATGTAATTTTGAAAAATCATTAAATCATCTTAATTTACAACAACACTCACTTGATACTACCGTCGTTACTCGCGAAACAGGAGGAATTTTGGACCCTTCATTGAAAAGATGACCCGGGAAGGTAGCCGGGTCACGGAAGATCTCACCGGAAAATTTTAGCAGTAAATTTTAATAAGTTAGACATTGACAAGAAGGCTCGGAAGAACTGAGCGTTTAATACATCGGACGATTTTATTCGTTGTTTTAAAATTGTTAAAATGTGCTATACAAGATTTAAAAAAAAAAGGTTTATACAGAAAATATTAATTTATTTCAGTTATATTAATTTGATTTCTTTTCGATATGAAGCGCTCATAAAAGTATCGTAATTTTTAGTATGTTAATGTATAAAAAATAAAGTAAAACATATGAAAAAACTACAATGGTATTATTAAAGTTTCAGATGGAAAAAAAATTCAAATTGATATAATGGGAATATATAAATATTTGCTTAATAAACCGATGTATCGGATTTTTCAAACAAAAATCTGAGAGACGCAAAGAATGAATCCTAAATTATATTAAAACAATATCGGGGGCGGGGAATTAATTTTTATCTACACATCTCCTTCCTTTAATTAGATACAAAGAGTTATAATCAAAAAGTATTCTAAACAAGGTAATTTTATTTAGCATCATCATGTATATACTGTTAAGTTATTATTAGAAATATATATTTTTAAAAAATCATCAAGTCATCTTAACTCTTTGTATCACCTTGTTGCATGTCTACAACATATACAAAAGTTAATGTTACTTATATAGTGGGCTTTAAAATACGATTTTATTTATTGCTGCTATCTTCCAACAAGGCATTTAATATAAATTGTGCACGTAACTCTAAACAAAAGCGATACTGAGTTAATTTTTCATGCCAAAGTTTTATTTATCATTGGAGCAGTTTCACATCATTATTGCTAAATTGAACTACGTAAATTTTGACAAATTAAAAGGCTGGAGACGTTCAAAAATATATTTTTTACAAAGGTAAATTCCCATAGTTTATAATTTTGTATTAGAAAATTGAAAATATTTATGAGAAGTATGTAATTTTCTGTTTATTGCAGATATGAAAAAATTACCTTTTGGTCAAGCTTTTCTTTTTCATGTTCTAATTTTTTAATTATTTTTTACATGCTAAAAATGATGTATTCTAACCTCTGAGTAAATATTTTTTTTCAAATCTGAGCTGTTGAGTCACAAAGGGTTAAATTACTTCAACGGTCATTTGGAGGCATGACATGAGAAATGCGCGAAAATGGGTTCTGTCGCCTTCTCCAATCTTCGAGAAATCGGGATAAAGTTTGATTTCCCATTCCCATTCTGTAATGGATTCTGGACACGTGAAAAGTAACTCCAGTGAAAGTTTCTTCTAAATCCTGAATTATAGCCCTCCTACTTAACTTTCATTGACAAGGCTATAATTTTAAACTTACATAGCACTACTATATATATTTTTTCTGTATATAAAACAATATTTTCTGAAAGTATCGCAAGACTAAGTAATGCTGCCTAAGAAACTCTTGGTCTCTTCTAATATTTTATTCAACTTTCCAGTGGATGTCTGAAAGTTTTAATGGAGACATAAATAGTGGTTGTTATTTTTAGAGTTAACTTTAAAGTGAATTAATTACATTTATAACTCTTTATTTGTAATTTCAATATTTATACATTTTTCTATGTTTCTAAGTTTTCAAAAATCTTCCTCTAAAAATATTTTTGTATCATAAATCCAAGGTCGTTCGAAAATCGATTTCTTATAATTTATCGATTCTTGTCTCCTTTCTCAATCTGTATTTCTGCCCTAATCGTCATATAAAACATAATTCGAAATAGGAATATATTTGGTAGAAATTAGTCCTTAATTAAATATTACCAATCGGCTTTCACTCTTTACAATTCATAATCGAAGAACAATTTCCAAAAAGAGCTTTTGAATGAGCTCTGTTACCGTTTTATTGGGTTGATATGGAGTACCTTTATACATCAGAGTAACTACATAGGATGAGTAAAATTAGATTGGTCGAGAGGATTTTCGACAAAAACAGACTTGAATAACCTGTCATCATCGTAGTTCTTGCTAATAAAATTTGTCTAAGTGAGTATCACTGTGTTCTGTATTTCAGGATGCTTTAATTTGAACATAAACGTTAACTCTGAGCATGCGCTTCGTGTGTAAGTTGGCAATTGGATATAAAAAATATATATATATATTTAAGGAATTCTAATAAAGTTATGTTTACACTTAGGACATCGTTTCATACTAAATCAAGGATGCTCTACAACTTTGTATTTAACTTTTGTCATATATCTCAGTCACGTATCTCATTCCGTTTTCGAGATAGGAACGTTATCTCCGCATTTTGTTGATAGGAGGCACTGGAAAGTACCCCGGTGTCTTACTATACCTAGATAGCACGTTTATGGTTGTAACTACGTCCGTTCACCATTAATTTGCGGCAAAACTGAATTGTGGAATTCTATTGTATTTTACATCTTCCAGTTTCGATGTGTAGATCTGTCTCTACCAAAAACTTACATTTTTTCCGAATTACCTTTAATTGATGGACATGTTTCAATTTATCTGTAAGATTAAAATTTGACCTTGGAAATATTAAACTGCTATTTAATTTAACTTTCGATTAAGTATTGCTTGGATTAACTGAACTAATTTTTAGGGTAATGAGATAATGAAAATATCCTTCTTATAAAACTCTATAACGACGTGAATGTTATGTGACGTAAGAATCAAATAACGCCGGCTTTGAGACACAAGGTGCCCCCAATCCTCTCCTGCTCTGTTTAAGTATGCAATTAGAAATGGTGTAGGGGTTCAAAATGCAGTTTTCCCACGTGTCCCTGATACCGTAGTTACGGTACAGCATTCTCGGAGAAAATAAAACATATCTGAAATGGTAGTTTATTGTCATTTTAAGAATGTAGTATATGAAAAAAAGATTATAAAAATGAATAATTATTGCGATTTCAGAACCAATTTATTGCACTTATATTCAATTGCGTTATGACAAAGTCAAAATACTACATGTCTTTCCGATCAAGCTAGTATAATTAATATCAATGGTATTATCTTTTTTTTTTCAGAAACATTTAAAAGATTAGAGTTCCTTTGCAGTAATTTATTATAATATATTTTTATGCTGATCACTTTAGTCTTAAACATTATAAGTTTTTCCGAAATATTCCCTAAAAAAAACTTTCAATTTAACAGTAAGTTTCAAGAGAAACGAAAATAATTCATCATCACACTTTGAAGTTTCTAAACGGGTGCTTTTATTATATCTATGGCGCTCCCTAAATGCATTACTAAGCAGAAAAACAGACATGGTAACAATTATTGACTCTTATCCTTATCTATTCTTTCATGGCAAAAGATTGTTTGCCCTACCTCTTGCATACTTAAGGGATTTCATCTCTTGAGGCGAACGATTTGTCTGTGTTGAAGAAAAAGCGATTTGAGAATTATTTTAAGTAAATATTTGTTGTGATATATATATAATGTTCCATTCAAATGTCAAAATGTCTGAATAATTGATTAAAAGTTTTGTAAATATGCCTATATATGAATCCAAACATTACACATTATTGAGACATTACTTTTTTAAAAGGACGATTTTGTGTATCTATGATATCACGTGTGGTGTTCCCTAAATGGATTACTAAGCAAAAAAACAGACAAGGTAACAATTATTTACAAGAATCTTATTCTTATTTATTTTCCTTTCATGAAAAAGCTAGTTATCCCTACCTCTTGTATAATTAAAGGATATTCATTTCTTGCGAGAAATAATTTTTCGTTTGTAAGGAAAAGCGATTATAATATTTTTAAAGAAAATATTTGTTTGAATATAGAATGTACCCCTGAATTTATCACTGACATGCAGCACCTCTATTCACGAGACGCCACTGTTCTTCATAATCGGTAATAGTGACCCAAGATGTTACTAGACTCAGATAATGAATGTTTGAGAAAACTGAAATAACACGTGTTTAAATTATTATTTCTCTCATAAAACGTTGTAAATTATAAATTTAAATAATGGCTAAAAACTCTTAAAATGTAAAACATATTAGATAGAAGACTCGCTGATTAATATATTAATACACTTATTTCATTTTTGCAATACCTGAAAATCTCCACTATTGCAGCCTTTGCGTATTATATTAGTTATGTGTCAAACAATAGGAAAGAAAAAATAAAATGCGCGAAACAAAGAACATTAAACTTGGATAATTCTTTGTCACCAGGTCTTCTTATAATAAAATGTCTTATGAATTCTTTTCTATTTTCTGAGTACATAGAACATTTAATTGTCTTTTTCTCGTAAAAATCCCCTATAACACAAAAGGAACTACTATAATCTTTCTTTTTCGCAGTTCCTGTGCTTAGATCACAAAGATTTTCGAAAACGGGGCTGCTAAGGCAAAATTCAAGTTTATTTCTTCATGAGGATTAAAGACTAGGATAACAAAGCTCTTTCTTTTAGTTTTGACTAAAGAAATGTTTAAAAGATTACACAGGGCGACCCCTTTTACCGTTATCCAATAATTTTCAAGGTATAATCCCGATTGCAAAATGCTTTAAATGTCGTTTTTTGATCAAAACAAATGACTTTTACGTCGAAATAGTTATTTTTCTAAAATTTAAAAAAATTGAAATTTTATACGGTCCCTTTATCTTATAAATTATATTTATAAAAACGTTCACCGTGCTCTAACAGATAAATTAGTAAAAATTTCATTTTTGTACGACCAGTCAAGTTATAATACTTTGATGTATGCTAATTTTCAGTGTTTTCTGGTAATAAAAAAAAACTTTTTTCTATCTGTATAGTGGCAGAAAACGCTTAAAAGTTCATCAAAATTCATCAAGTTTTACAACTCTATATGTTTTGGTTGTACTAAATAAAACTTTTATTCCGTTACTTTTTAGAACATGGTTGAAGTTTATGTGAATGTAAGTTATAGGACCCGGGGACAATATGCAAATTAAATTTCGTAACTTATATAAAAACGTGTATAGGGCTTTTAATGTTTGAACAATATTTTAAACATTTTTCAATTGTAACTATGACAAGTGAACTATACAAGTGATTTTGGAATTAGCTTATTGGATAACGATAAAAAGGAACATCCTCTATATGGGTCAATCAACTACTCTTTGCACGTATTTTTTTCCCACTGTTTTTCATTTAAAAATAAAATTAATAACGTGTTATATCTATTAAATATAGTTTTATTTATCTGAAACACCACTACAACATTAATTTATACTTTATTGGTACACTATATCGAAATAATTGTTGATATCTTTTTTTTTTTTGTAATTGTGTTTTTTTTATGTTAACATGGGTGACAAATATGTCGCGCTATACACGTTTCTGAATTTTGTAATGTGATCGCCAATGCTCAAAATATCCTACAAAGTTCCCGACTACAAAAAAAAAATTATAAATCATCCAGTACATTTTTTAAATTGTAGTTTCATATTATAATATATAATTTAAGTATATATACAGTCATCTTACGCAATTTGTATTGTCAGTCATATCGAAGTTAATATTTCATTTGTAAGAAAATCGTTTGAAGTAACATATCAATTACTAGAAGCCCAGAAAAAAAGTAAAAAAATGTCGAGTACTGTTTTATTCTTTCTTCAAAAATATTTAAATATTCGTTCAGTTTCTCCAAATAGAATCATCCTTACCTTGTGAGCATAAATGCTGAAAATATCCTACCAAATATCAGACTGCTAGCGAAAATGATAAATCATCGACTCCTTTTTCTCATTCCAGATGCAAACAATAATATCTAATTTAAATATTTACTCAGTGATCTTGCGCATTTTTTATTCTCAATCGAATCAACATTAACACTCATTTGTAAGCAAATTTTTGAAAGTATCATATACGTTACTATCGGACTAGTATTAGGTCTATATTATTTTTTATTCATTTTTCAAACAATGATAAGGTGGGTGTCCCTGATATGGCCATGCTAAAGTTTAAGAATTTTCACTGCCGTCATTTTCAAAGAATCGGAACCGTTTTATTGCTTTAACGTTCTCGGGTTAATGGACTTTCATAAAAGAATATTACATTCTCCATGAAAATAGATTTACTGGTACAAAAAACAGAATTACAAAAGTCTACCAAGTGGCTATACCAGGAACATGTGCACATGATTTGGCCACCATTGTTCCATGTTTCACAAATCTTGATTTTCTTCAAGTTAAAAATGCTGTTCTGCTAAATTGAATAATTTTGGTGGAAAATGAATAAACCTGATACCCAGTAATTGTTTTTGTTATTCAAAAGTGGATTTGAAACGGGATTTTTTAAAATAAAAAATGAAGTTGTTAACAAAATTGACATTAAAATTTAAGTTTTTATTTTTTTTAAATGTGAAATCCTTTTATTGTTTAACGAATTTGTTAAAACAAATTACTTATCGCAATTGGAACAAATAAAAACGTCTTTATCCTAGACTTCCGTGGTACACTGGATTGGCCACTTGGTTGGCGATAACTAGAGTTGCAAAAATCCGGGTTATTCCCGGGTTTATTTCCAATAGACTCGGTTTATTCCCAGGTTTATTCCCAAAAGGTCTGGTTTATTCCCAAAAAAACCGGTTTATTCCCAAAAACCCGGTTTATTCCCCAAAAACCCGGTTTCTTCCCCAAAAACCCGGTTTATTCCCAGGTTTAAACCGGGTTTTTTTAGCCTTTGGAACTCTAGCCATAACAGAAGAGTAGGTCAGCTTTCACGAAAATCGTTTGATTTTGAACAACTCGTAAGATATACACCATCAACGACAGCATCAGCTAATAGAGCATTAAAATCTAAACAGAGCATGACGTTATTCATAAAAAAATATTTCGAAAACGTGCATAAAAAGGAGACCTGATACATATAAAAATAAGAAGCGATCACACCAAAAACATAAAATAAGAAATTGGTATCAAATTCCACAATCTAATTGAATGTCAAGGGATCACATGATACACTAGGAGGCTCTTTCACGGTATGATCATGCCATTTAGCGAAATTTTTGGTTGACTAACGTGTAATAGGGGGATGGAAATATCAGGAACATGACCATAACAGGGGCACCTACTTTACTTCATTTAAATATTCACTCAGTTATTCCAAATAACATCTTCGGTTATGATGTCATACAATCACGGACAGCTTTTCTTTTTTTAATCAGTTATAAAAAGGATAAAAGTCGCCAAATTTAGGGGATTTTTTTCATTTAATGGCAACCTAGCTATTGTATTAAGTTATTGGTTTGGCGCTGGCTTGAAAATCGCGCCAAACATCGGTGCGTGAATGTAACACATCTGTTCCGCATCTTCTTTAACTTGTGATAATAAATGCTGGAAATATCTTACAAAGTTCTGGACTACCAGAGAAAATGATTAATCATCACGTCATTTTTTATTTGAGTCCTTCCAGTTTCAAATAATAAGATCTAATTTATATATTTACATAGTTATCTTACACATTTTTTATTCGATCGAACCAGAATTAACATTTCATTTGTAAGCAAATCGTTGAAAGTATCATATCCATTATTTGAGGGCTAGAAAAAATAATAAGTCGCGAACTTTTTTATTCATTTTTCAAAGAAAGTTGCTTAATTTAAATATTCACTAAGTTATTCCAAATAGAATCATCTTTAACTTGTGATAGCAAATGCTGAAAATATCCTACTAAGTTCTGGACTTCCAGAAAAATGATAAATTATCGTTCTCTTTTTATTCGAGTCGTTCCAGTTTCAAGCAATAATATCTAATTTAAATATTTACACAGTTATCTTACACAATTTTTTCAATCGAATCAGTATTAACATTTCATTTGTAACCAAATCACTGAAAGTATCATAGTCATTACTTGAGGGCTAAAAAAAATATCAAATCGCGTATTTTTTTATTCCTCTTCACACAATGATACCTCATGTAGATATTAGCACAGTTATTTCCAATCAAATGATATTTAACTTGAGAGCATAAATGCTGAAAATATTCTAGATCACTAGAGATAATGATAAAATATAAAGTCCTTTTTTTTTATTCCAGTTTCAAACAATAATACCCAATTTAAATATCTATGCACTTATCTTGCAAATTTTCTTATTCTCAGTCAAATCACACTTAACATTTCATTTATAAGCAAATCTTTGAAAGTATAATATTCACTACTAGAGGCTTAGAAAAATTAATAAATTTCAGTACTTTTTTAGGGTTCTGTACTTAAAAAGTAAAAACGGAACCATTATAAGGTCACTCCTGTGTCTGTCTGTCCGTCTGTCACAACTTATTTTCTTGTAAACTATGCGACGTGGAATGTTCAAACTTGGGAAAGTTATAAACCATATTGACCCACATATTTTCAGATTATTAGCCATTCACAAATATGTTTAAGAAAAATTTAGGGAGCTAATTAAGTTACTTGAAAAAAAAGTTTTATTTTTGTCTAACGTGTAGGGTATCGTGAGAAAGATCTCGTAATATCGAACTGAATTTTTTTTTTAAATTTTAGATATTATATTTTCACAGATATCGTCTAAACTGCACTGCAAAAATATCGTGACCCCACTATTTCCAAATCTACTGAAAGTCAATTATGAAAAATTTGGTGTAGTAGGAGTTTATTTAAACCTCGCGGGAAAACTATAGAGATTTTCCTAAGTAACATAATTTTAGGAAAATTAATCATTATTCCGTTACACACAAATTTTACTTTTCGGGCGGTCAGCGGAAGAGTTGTCGAGCGCTCGAGGTATCTATGGTCGCAGGATCATGCAAGGATATTTCATAATGATTTTCAAAAACAAAATGTCGGTAATTAGCTGAGATATTAATTAAGTCACTTGAAAAAAATATCTTTTTATGTATCGTGTAGGATATCGTTCGACTCGTAACAGCGAACTCAAAAATATATTTGTTTTAATTTTGGTGTTATATTTTGTCGAAAGTGTACTGCAAAAATGTCTCTTCACTCCTATTTCCGAATGTACTAAAACGAAAATTATGAAAAAAATAGGATTAGTAGGAGTTTTCTATTTAATAAATATTAATTAATAAATGTAATGTACGGAACCCTTTGAGCGCGAGTTATACTCGCACGTGACCGAGTTATTTTCGTTTTTCATACAATGATACTTCTAGTAGAGTCGAGTTAAAGAAAAGGAAAAATTAACTTAAACAAAAATGCTTTTTGATTTAAAGTGACTGTAACACACTTCTATTAAAAATGTTAAAAATATACATTTATAATATTGCACTTTTCGTAAGCTAATTCATGGATTTTTTTTTCGGTTTGTATAAATTGAATCTAAATACTCTGAAATATTCAAAATAAAGCTTATTTACACATACAGAATGATAGATATACATAATTAATCTTTAATTATCAAAGTACTTTTATTTTAAAAGTTCTACAAAGTATTCTATGTATACCTTTATAAAAGGTATTATATAAATTTCGTGATTAGTATAATCATTAGTTGAGGCTGAGCGTTAATGCGTTTGTAATTAATTGTCATTTGTTGATGTTCATTTCATTAATTGTATAATTGTTTGAATAGCTTTGTATATTTCCTGTATTTTTTCAAATTTATTATTTATATTACATCTTAAAAATTGCATAGATTACTTGGAATATTAATGTATTTATGTAATAGCATAACTATTAAAAGACCCAATAATAACAAATAAGAAAATTTCAGTATAAGCCTTGAAGTTTATTGCACATTTCCTTGTATAAATTATTACTTACTAGCTATTACCAGGACTTGAAGTTTGAAGAAAAAAATACTAATTAAGCAAAATTTATTTTTTATTTTATGCTAAATTTATTTTATTAGCATTATTTCATTATAATTTCTTATATATGCATCCTTACTCTGGTTTATTTAATGTCTTCTGTGTAGATTCCATACAACCAACCAACCGAAGAAAAAAAAGCGTATTTTTGATGAGAGTTATTTGTATATTTTAATTAATATTTCAGTAAGTAATTAAAATATTAAAATTCTGAGTTTCACGTGTACCAGGAGAGGATTTGGTCTACCTAATTCTAAATTTTCAGGCTTCTAGGTGTGTTAGATTTTGCTAGCCATCGCAGAAAAACATAGACATACATACACACACAGAACGAAACTTTCTTTCATTAGTATAGATGTCTATGAGCATTATTTAACGAACAAAAGCCGAGGTCAATGTTTTTGGGACACCCTGTATATAGGACAGCTCAAATTTATCGAATATTTGAGCAATATTGCATTTTCGTTTTTGCTCCGCTAATAAGTGCCACTTGTAATTCATATTAAATTTGATTTGATTTTTTTTTTTTACATTTTTAAATTTCGCTGTTTCTGATTATTTTATTTGAAATGACTTTTTAATTTTAAAATTTTAATAATTGTTTGAAAAAATCGCCTAAATTCTCTGGAAAATTTAATCCTTGCAAGTTATTTCCGAGTAAAACTATGCATTTCTGAGTAATTGTAAAGTGCATGTACAGAATTTCTATTTTATTGTACCATCGCCAAACATATCAAACAGTTTGTAAAAAGCAAACCTGTAAAGTTTGGGAAGATTTCTAATTTGTTATTTGCAATAGCTATTTTATTCGAAAATATTCTCTATATGTGGTAGAATATTGTTTAAACCAAATTTTAGCTTTATAGTAGTAATATGTCAACAGAATTGTTGTTTTATTTTTTACAAGAAAAAATATATTGCATTTTTATTTCTATTCAAATCATCAATCACCGTGGATTTTTCGGCAAAAATGTTTAAAATATCATTCAAGTACACGACAGGAGAGGAAAAGTCATAGAATCGTTTTTTATTCCAGTTCTGTAGAATGCTTCATTTAAATATTAGAAAATTTATATCTAAGAAGTACGTGCATCTGAAACATGTGTCTCGTCTGGGTTCTTTTATTTCTGTAAAGATACTTTTGATTTAGTCGTAAAATTCTTCAATTTACTTTATATATACAAATATATATAATAAATAAATATAATAAATAATAATAAAAAAATAATAATAAATAATATCTATACTAATACAAGAAAGTTTCGCTCTGTGTGTGTGTCTGTCTGTGTGTGTGTGTGTCTGTTGGCGATGGCTAGCAAAATCTAGCCCACCTAGAAGTCTGAAAATTTAGATGTGGATAGTCCAAGGTCTGGCCATGTGCACCTGAGCCTTAGAATTTTGATAATTAGCCTAGATATTAATTAGATTCTCATTAACCATCGCTTCTAAAATGTCATCTTTTAAAACAAAATGGCGAATGAAACGGGCTGGCGCGTTGGATTTGCGAGCGGAAATGAACAAATTCGAAATTATTTTACTAATTAGCGAATTTTAAGAAAAATATTGAGATATCAATTTGAAAATTTCTGAGCATATGTAAAAAAAAATATTCTGTATCTGACTATGTGATTTTTGAAAAATTCGGTTGGTAATTTTTTTTAATTTACGCAAAGAACTGCCAAAAATCTGCCGACGCCAGTGAAAACGATCCGAGAAATTTTCAGACAGGGATCGGCTTTCATTAAAAACTGAACTACAAAGAGATCTGTTTCTCTGGCCGATCCCTCTCATTTAGTTTGCGAAAATGAAAGGAAATAATTGCCAAATTTTACTAATGAACAAATATTTAGGTAACTAATTAAGATATAGATTTGAAATTGAGGTAGGGAAGGGGTGTCATCTGCCGGCTATTTTAGCGTAGCGTCTTTGTTATGTTCTAATTATCAGAAAAATGTAATTCTTTTTTTAATGATCGCGTTAATGTACGTGACGGTGGTACTCTTGAACAAATTATTCATTATATTTGCGGGTATGGGGAGGGAGGGGGTTAACGCCTTTCTCTGAGATTGTAATTATCTCGGGCCCGGGCAACGCCGGGCGGGTTAGCTAGTATATAATATATATATATATATATATATATATATATATATAATAAATAATAATAATAAAAATAATAATAAATAATAAAAAATAATATATATATATATATATATATACAAATATATATAATAAATAAATATAATAATAAATATATATATAATATATATACACACACACAACTGTACTAATAAATGAAAAGGTTTTGTGTCAGTTTGTGCGATGGCTAGAAAAACCTATCGCACTTAGATGTCGGCAAAATTGGATTAGGATAGTCTAAGAAAACTCCTAATGCACCTGAGGTTCAGATTTTTCATTTTTTGATAATTAGCCGATATATTACTTAAAACTTGCAATAAAAAATGTCGACCGAAAAAAACGTAAAGACGTTACGTGCAAAAATTCGAAGCGCGGAAATGGAGATGAAACAAAAGTGCGAAGACTGATTTTTTTTCTCGTCTTTCGAAACGCGCATCGGCGGAACCTTTCAAAATACGGAAAACGAGAAACACAAGTCATATTTACGTTTTTGAAGTTTTCTAACGGATCAATCCGTTTCTAAAAATACGAAAGTTAACCATTTCAAAAAATTTAATTATAAACCTTGAATTCGTGTCTTTTTTTTCTCACTGTTTTTCGAAGCCCTCAACGGAGTAACTTTGTGAAATACAGAAAATCCGATTACACCAAATTAAAGATTTGATTTAAAACGGTTTTGGTTAAAAAAATTTCTTTTTGGTTTAAAACGTCGCATTTCGTTTGAAAAAAATATAAATGCCTTTCAAAAATTGTTTCCCGATAGCCATTTCTGTATTTTTCATGATTTCTGCAATCTTTATAAATCTGCAATCTGGGTTTCTGATAAAAATACGAAAAAAAAACTAAAAATACCAGGCTAAGATCAATTTCCTTTCGAATGCAGAATCCGTTCAGAAAAATAAGAATATTAACCCTTTGAAATAAATTCGTTTGCGAAACTCACTTTTGGGAATTCAGTATTTTCTGCTATGTTTAAAACTCTGCATCATCTTCGGGAATGAAAATACGAAAACTATATACGAAAATACCAGAATACATCTACGTTCATGTTTCTGTCAAATGCCGCAATTCGTTAAAAAAATATGAAATTCTTTGAATTATTTTCCGAAAGTCACTAAGCCAAATTTTGGTTTTTCTGCGATGTTTAAAAATCTGCATTGGCATTGGAAATCAAAATGCAAAAAAAAAAAAAAAAAAAAAAAAAAAAAAAAACATACTAAATCATATCAAACGACGACTTCAGTTTCAAAAAATATCAATATTAACGCATTGAAAAACGTTCCTTTCTGTAAGCCACTTTCGTAAATTCTGTTTAATCTGCATCAAAAAAAAATTTTGCATTTAAAAGTATAAAATCATTCAATACTTATTTTCGGTATATTTAAGGCTATTATCACGAGCCCAACCAACTCCGGGCGGGTCAGCTAGTGTATGTCTGTGTGTGTGTGTGTATATTACTTAAACGAATATTATTTTTTTAATTTTATTGAAAAAAAATCGAATTTTTCGGAGAATTAAATTAAACTTTTTTTTTCTTTTCAGACATGCCAGAATATGTCCGTATTATGTTCTTATTTCTAAATTTAAAAATAATTTTAAACTAGAATATATCTTAATCATAACAAATCATCTAATAGCTGATAGCTAGACTTACTAAAAGAAATATTAGATTGGATAGCACACAAACACATTAAATTATTTTATATTCTTTAACCTTTGTTAGTGCTACTTAAAATCTGTGTCTCCAGTTCTTTCTTTTTATTCTCAAAAACGCTTCTTTTGAAATTTTGTATTACAATTTTGGGTGATTGTCTGTAAAGAATAAAACTTTAAAGAGGTAATTTATATTTTCATCTTATTTAAAAATGTGAAAAAATGTAATTGTTGTAATATTTCTGCAATATTGTAAATAAAATTTTATTTAAAAAGATACAAAACTTGAGAAAATAAAACATATACTATTTAAGGTTTTACATGTGTTTTGCGTTATTTTAAGAAAACTATTTGAGTCATTAATGCTCATAGATGGAAATATGAAATAATTCCCATTATTTTTCTATAGTTAATTAGTTAGTTTTTTTTACACATTTTTATCAACAAGACAGTCTAAATACATAGAACACTTAGACCTTGGACGCCAAAACTCACTTCCTCAAAAATGTATCCACATTTTAAGCTTACTTTAATTGTAAGTTACGTTAATCAACACGAATTGTAACCGAAATGCAACTATTATTCACGTGAAAGATAAATAGTTTCCAAGTCACTGGTATGTTGATATGTCTCATTTTGTTGTGAGTTTTAAATTACTAAAATATCGGTCACGATGAGCTTACAGTGGAATCAAATAACGGTCTCCCGGACTCATAAAATGAGGAATAGCAACATTTCGGTCACCATTATCAACGTGACGCTTGTGACCATTTGTACCAACTGGCTATGCCATTAAGTTACAGTGATACAGAGGTTCTTGAACGCAATTCGATTCAAGGAATTGTTCGAGAACTGAATAAAATTTTACCATGAGAAATAATGAAAATACGATTAATTGACCCCATCTCCCAAGCTACTGCACTGTTAAAAATTTGCAGCAAACTGTCCAGTCATTTGACCGTTTTTTTAGAAAACCGTTATATAACCATAATTTAACTGTATTATGGCCATAATATGGGCAATAATATGGTAAGAATAGCGTTAAATTACGGTTATATAACGATTTTCTATAAAAACGGTCGAATGACTGGACATTTTGCTGCAAATTTTTAACAGTGTGTCTGTAATCAGCTATTTCAAATAATTATACCCTGTAGTAAAACACAATAAAATATAAAAAAGCATTACAGTGCGGTACATTACATGAGACAATTTCAATTTTATAGCATTTTTATAAAAGTTTAAGGAAACCCGTACCTTTGTTTGTGGAACTTTTGATGGCTTGAGGAAAAAAAAATCAGTGGAAAAGGGGGGGGGGTGATCCATTATTATTTTTTTAGATCATTGGGACAACTAAAATAACTTACTGTTCTTGAATCTGAAAATGCGTTAAATTCGTTAAAACCGGATCATTATATCGCATTCAAATGTGCTTCGCTCCCATGAAACCCAAAAAATAAAGAAGAAAAGAAGAAAAACAAAAATCAGTAGATTCATAAACCTTGTTTTACAGAAATCTCAAAATGCATGAATTTTGTTAACGCTGTGATCGCTGTACCTAAGGATAACAGGGATATCAATGGGACCATTAAGTTAACTCCCATGAAACCGAAAAGGGAAAAAAAAATCAGTAGATTCAGAAGCCTTGCTTTACTACAATCTCAAAATGCATGAATTTCGTTAACGCTGTGATCACTGATCACTGTACCTCAAGTAAGTGAACGTTACGTCAGAAAAAAAAAAAGAAAGAAAGAAAAAAAATCGATTCAGCCGATTTTGTGCGTTTTTATATTTGGTTGATTTGGTAACGACATTCTCACCTTTCGAGAACCAAATTTTTCGAAAACCGGGGTGTTCGAGAATCGGGATTCTACTAACGAAATGTGAATTTGAATTGAAAATCAAAAATCTCAAAACTATTTTGTAAACTAACATTACACTTTAAAAGATGTTTCCCTTTATGTAAAGTTGAATGGATTCCAAAAGAATCCTGTCAAAGTCTTCTGTAAGAATCAGTTTATACAAGCACGTCATGTATGTCTTTTTTCTTTTTATACCATCCTGAAAGCATATCGGTATATTTTACTTTTACATTCTTTTCTAATTAAGAAATGTAAATATATTGCTACTTCAACTTATTAAAAGAGGAAATAAATGGCTTTTGTTTCTATTTGCTATTATGTTTTAAAATTACATTTTTCTTGATCTACCATAATTATGCACTCATTATATTTCCTTTTTTAATTCAAAATATTCTGCTTTTAAAAGTTTTGCATATCTTTAAACACAGTGGTGTGATTACTCCTTATTCTTTTTTAATCAATCAACAAACTTTATATGCATCATACTCAAATCTAATTTAAATAATTTTTTGTAGCTATTGAAATGACTTTGATACATAAATAAATTGCATTTAAGCATAGATGGCAATTAGAATAATTTAAATACATGTATAAATTAACAGTTCGGTGTATTCTGACATTTTAATGAGACTTTTAAATTGCCTCCAAATAGTTTCTAAATTAAATTCCAGAAAAATTAATTCAATGCATGTAATTGAAAGAGGACATTGTTTGACAGTTGTTTTTCCTCGAATTTAGTGAAATGAAAATTCAAAAGAGAGACCATTTTAATGTAGTTTTCAATTTTGTTGTCAGATTAAATATACTTATTTCTTTAAAGGAAATGTTTTATGTTGACTTAAGAAATTACTTACTTAATTATCTTTTTTTAATTGAAATATTGTGTAGCTCTTTACATTTGTTTTCTTTTCTGGAATAATACTTAGGAAAAACTGCAATTTTTCTTAATTTTTAATCTTTGTTATATTGGTGTCGTAATAAAAAAATCTTCACATGTAAAGGAAATAAAAAAAAATAAGGGAATTTGATCATTAATTTTTATGGAAGATATTGAGATTTATGTTATTTTCGGTGTTGGAATTTTATTTCCTAAAATGCAATAAACATTTTTTTAAATTTTTGCATGAAAAATTAATTGAAGATTTCAAATGTTTACCAAATTCTTGGATGTTTTTATAACATAAAAAAATCATGAATGGAACTCAATTCATGTAGCTGAAAACAATTGCTTTTCTTCGAAATTGCTCACATGGAAATTACAAAAGAAAACATATTTAGGTTAGCATTATTATTTTTCCCAGGTTAAATATTTTTAATTGCTTCAGCAGAAATATTTCAAGTGTAAAAGAATATTTAAATATGCCTTATGTAAATTAAATTTTCTCTGTAGCTCCTGAAATATGTTTGATTTAAAATTTATTGTATATACGAGGTGATTTTTGAAAAAATCCCCCATTGTTGCGTGGCGCTCGTAGTAGTGGGCAGAGCGTCGCCATCGTTATATCGGCGTTATATCTGACTCAGTAAGCATCAGATGCGACATTGTGAGCCTCGTTCCTTCGCTCATTTTCTTGTTATAACTTCACAACGTGAGTGTTGAAATAGAAAATCCCGCCAAATGCGAGGTGCGTGCTGTAATAAGATTTCTTTTTACACAAAAGTTTCAGCAGACATTCATCGTTAATTCAACTCATCGCTGTCATCGTCATGACAACCCTCTTCTTCACAGTGATCTATAAGCTCAAGAGCTTTTGAATAAATTCGAATGTGATGTTTTGATCATCCCCCTTACAGCCCGGACTTGGCGCCGCTACACTCACATGAAGAAGTGACTTGCGTCACGACACTTCCATGACGGTGAAGAACTTGAAAATGCCGTGAAAGTGTGGTTACGTACCCAGGCGGCCGAATTTTATGAAGAAGAAATTTGTAAATTAGTGGAACGCTATAACAAATCCTTAAACCTAAATGAAAACTATGTTAAACAAGTTGGAAATTGTATGTCAAACGTGACAAACGAGGTGCGTTCGTACTATAGCTAGTTATATAAATATTCAGATCTTGATGATTTTTAATTCTGTGAAATGAATTATATCGTCTGCAGATTAATTTCTGTAACAAAATAAGTATCTCGGTCGCTTGACAGTTAAACCTCGGAAGCAAGTATAATAAAAAAGCACCGATATTTAAAAAAAATTCAAATTTCTTAATAAATGTTTTTATTAATTTCTCCTTAAGTTTTGATTCGATTTTCATAAAATTTGAAATGTCTCGACGAAATTCTGCAAAGATAACATATCTTAAATTTCAAACCATTTGGTTGGGTAGTTTTTGCGTTGTTATATGGGGACAGACGGACGGACGGACAGACAGACAGACGGACCGACCAGACGACGACAATAGGTGCTACGTATTTATATAATTACGAACGCACCTAAAAAGAGTAAAATGTTGTAGTTTTAAGACTTATTTTATAAAATATTATTTGCTATGCGGGTTTTTATTTATAGCCAAACGGAAGTTACTCTCCGAACTTGCTTTGTATATAGACATTTACTTTTTTAATGTTTTATCATCCCAATGTGGGCTATATGAATGCTATATGAAAGTGAAATTCTTTCAGGTAATGAAAGTTAAAAATTAAAGACAGTTTGCTCATTCTTTTTTATTGATGCTATTACGAATAATATTGTTTTCAGACATAATTTTTTTTCCCTAAAAAAGAAAGAAATATATACTTTTAATTGTTGTATTGTTATTTTGTTTAATATATGAAATAGTAATTGGAAATCTCTCTTTATTTTTTATTTTTTACATGAATTCCCAAACGTTTTTAAAGCAAGCTATAGAAAAATATGAAGTAAATCCATCGCCTGTAAATAAAGGAAACCATTGTTTGATAGTATCTTCCGTCTAAACTGTTAAAAATGTGCAGCAAACTAACCAGTCATTTGACCGTTTTTATAGAAAACGGTTACATAACTGCAATTTAACTCTATTCTGACCATAAAATTGCCCATATTATGGTTAGAATGCAATTAAAGTATGGTTATGTAACTGTTTTTTATAAAAACGGTCAAATGACTGGACAGTTTGTTGCAAATTTTTAACAGTGTACTTTAAAAAAAGAAACACGTACCATAAATTTTTCTCTGGAATAAATATTTTCTGTGCTGTACAACAAATGATTTATGCTGATTAAAAATTTAAAAAAAACTTAAATTTGTCTTTTGTTATTTGAATTTCTCTAACTCGTGAGATTTATTTTCATACCTAGAATCAGTTTTTAAATATTTTTTATTATAAAACTTCTTTTTATATTTTAATGTTTCATCAGATCAGTGCACATAGGAATGTAGAAAAATTCTTTACATGTAATAAAAAAGAAAATTAAGAGCGGTTTTCTCATTAATTTTTATAGATGACATTACGATAAATGTTATTTTCAGACATATATTTTGGAACAAAATATAATAAGAGCTTTTACAATTCTTCAGTGGAAGGTTACTTGAAGAATGGCGATTGATTTACGAATTCTTGGACGTTTCTATGCATATAAAAAAAATCTAGAAATTATTTCGGTGCATGTAGCAGAAGAAAGACATTGTTTGATACGGTATTTCTTCAAAAGATCTGAAATGGAAATTTAAACATAATATACATATATATATATTTATATATATAATATATATATATATAGCTTAGGATAAACTATTTCCATTCTGTAGTAAAATTATTTTACATTTATATAGAAATTATTTAAGTTTGTTTTCGGTTACTAAATTAACTTTGTAATTCCCCTTATAGCACCGTAACAAAAAAGCAATTGTTATTACATGGCTGCAAACATTCCGTTTTTTATAAAGTCACATAAACATAATTTGCACCAGAAAATTTGTTTTATTTTATTATTTATTTATATTTATCACATTTATATAGAAATTATTTAAGTTTGTTTTCGGTTAGTAAATTATCTTTGTAATTCTCCTTATAACACCGTAACAAAAAAGCAATTGTTATTCCATGGCTGCCAACATTCCGTTTTTTTTAAGTCATATAATGTCATATAATTTGCACCAGAAAAATTGTTTCTTTTTTCATATTTATTTATTAACTTATTTTATTTAATAAAATTGCCGAGTTTATTTAACTTGAAAAAACCGTAAGTTCGGTAACTATGTTATAGGTGTCATTGTTATCACGGGGTGTCTAAGATGGGTCGTATTTAAGTCACTGTAACGTCAATATGTTTCATTTTGTGAAGCATAGACAAAAAAATCGATCACTGGAGCTGAACAGTGGAGTCACGGTCCACTGAGAGTTATGTGATTATTTTAAAGAATCCACATTTTGGTCAACATTGGGATCATGGCACCTTGTGACCATTGCTTCACCACATCAAATTCCTGCATTTTTAGGGTCCTAGTATATGGTTTGTTGACTTTTCTAAAAGGTTTATTTAAAAAAAAATTATTATAATATTACTTTATATTTAAACTGCTCTATCACCCCAATATAGACAATCTCAAAATATAAGGATTTTTTTTCTTAACTTTTCCTAGTGCAATTTCAATTAAACGTATCTTCTGATGTTATAAAGATTTTATTTTAATTTTGTAATCACTATAAATAAAAATTTTAGTTACTGAATGACAGCATATGAAAAGTCAAATCACCACAAGTGTGACAATATGACCAAAATGTAACTTCTTCAACCAGTCACATAGTCGCTCTCATAAGATCATTATTTGGTACTTCATTGAGAAATCGCATCGAGCTCTTTTTCATGACTAACCATCAGTTTACGTCACATGGGTGCCATAGATTGGGCGTTTTGCAGTTGCGAGGAACGGTTAAAAACATCATTTACCACAGAAGCATCGTGACAAAAATAAGACCAAAGTGTAAATACAATGTGACCAAAGTTGAACTCTTATAGTCGTCGTGTGACGTGAAAATTGACGAGTATTCAATTTAATGTAAAGTCTATATATTGTATTTTGTGATGAGCTTCAAATGACAAAGGAATCAGCCATGGCGACTTCCCCAAATGGATCACTTGGAGACGTTATGTTAAAAATTAAAGAAGCCATATTTTTGTCATTATTGTGATTCTGATGCTTGTAATCATTTGTGGCCACAGCCTCCTGAATACTAATAGGCCTACACGTTTACTGAAAATGGCGTCTATCGTTGGCGGGTTATTTACAGCATTTGTACAGTCTCTTTAATTTCCGTACAAGTATTTTTAAAAAGTATTCGTCGTCATACTTAATCGCATAAATAAGGCTACTAGTGGCGATAGTTATTTTTTCCTATCACTATTTCTAATCAAAAATAATCTATAGCTAAGATTAGTAGAACTATACTACGAAGATTGTTTTTAAATAGTAGTACACAAAATAATAAAACAATTGTCGTCAGTGCAGAAAATGAGTCCATTCTTATTGGGCCAAAATAGTGGTACAAAAAATAAACGAACCTTATAATTCGAGAAACCGTTATGTACAACGAACATTTTGATAATATTTTCTGTTACACAATAATAAAAATTAAAAAATAACTTTTAATACATTTCGTTAATCATTAATTATTTCGTTAATTATTTCATATTTAAATAATTATTTTAATAAATGAATATAATCAGTAAATTTAAAGAGAGATTAAGATGTTCGGAATTAATCAAATATCCAAAATATTTCTGTAAGCAAAATAGATAGAAATATTCTTTAAATATTAAATTACACTTGCACAAAATAAGGAATAAGTGTTTTAAATTTCTTTTTTGTAATTTATCTATCTATACATACATATAAAATTGAAGTATCTATCTGTGATTAAAAAAAAGAAGCATTTTTCCAAGTCCATTCAACTATTTAGACGATGTATAGTAAAAATTAGCATTTAAAACAAATTACGTTGGTTTGTCTGCAACACGGTCAGAAACGGTTGCATAACAAACGCTAAACTTATTAGGAGCAGATAGGGAAATGTGTTTGGCTGCAATCTGCAGTTTACCGCATCCCCATATCTAAAATTATATTTCAGAAAACAGGGAAAATCCGGGAGAATCAATCAATCAACCAATCATTCAATACGCAAAAACTCGAGAACCAATTGATTAATTTTAAGTAATCTAACGGCGATTCAAAGGTCTAATTAAGAATTAAATGTTAATTCTGGCTACAATCTGCCGTTTGTCTCATTCGGATATCTAAAATAGTTTTATTAAACAGGATAAAAACCATTAGAATTAATTAATCAACCAATCTTTCAATACTCAAAAACTCAAAATTAATTGATCAATTTGAAAGAATCGTAAGGAGATTCAAAGGACTAATTAAGATTTATACAGGGTGTCTGAAAAGTCTGGAAACTGTCAAATAACTCGAGAAATATACATCGGATTGAAAAACGGCAAAACGCATGTTCAATATTTTTGAAAAATCTATTTAGGGATGGGGGAAGGGAGGCAACTTCGAAATCTTAAATGATGACCCCCATTTTTTATTGCAGATTCGGATTCTACGGGGAAAAATACGTAACTTTTGTATTGAACATTTTCTTCGAAACATTGTAGATGGCGCTGTAATCGAGTGCAATGCTGTGAGAATCGTTACCATTGCAATATCTGGAAACGCTCGAATAGCTCAAGAAATATACATCGTATTGAAAAACGGAAAAAAGCATGTTCAATAGTTTTAAAAAATCTATTTAGGGATATGAAAGTTGCCATTTTTCTAAAATATTAAACACGTATTTTTCCGTTTTTCAATCTGATGTATATTTCTCGAGTTATTGGAGCGTTTCCAGACATTGCAATGGTAACGATTTTCACAGCATTGCACTCGATTACAACGCCATCTACAATGTTTCGAAGAAAATGTTCATTACAAAAGTTACGTATTTTGTCCCATAGAATCCGAATCTGTAATAAAAAAATGGGGGTCATCATTTAAGATTTCAAAGTTCCCCCCCAGGGGAGCAAAGTTGGGGGACAACTTTCATATCCCTAAATAGATATTTCAAAAATATTGAACATGCATTTAGCCATTTTTCAACCCGATGTATATTTCTCGAGTTATTTGACCGTTTCCAGACTTTTTGGACACCCTGTATATGGTAATAATTGCATGTTTAGTTCATGACTTATCCATTTTAATTTAAAAACTGGATTGATAGGTATTTGAATCCAATATTCCGTAACATTATAAATATTTTAAAAATCTACAATGCAATTAGATTTCTCTTTGTCCCCAAAACTCGAAATATCTTATAAAATAATGTACAACACAACGGTTTGCTATCCGCTAGTAATTATTCTCTACTAATGTATACAATTGTAATGTCTGTCTGTGATTTTCAGATCACATTTGTTTCTAAGTTCATTCGAAGACGTATAATCAAAAATAACATTTAAAAAACTTCTTGTCTGTATGTCCTGATTAGGCTCAGATAGGATTGCATAACAAACTCTTAACTTATCAGCGGCAGATAGAGAATGTTTTGGACTACAATCTTAAGTTTGTCGCATTCCGATATCTAAAATAGTTTTTGAAAAATAGAGGAAAACCGGGAATATCAACCAATCTTTCAATGCTCAAAAACTCGAGAACTATTTTATGAATTTTGAGGAAAATTACGGCGATTTAAAATAACTAATTTATAAATGATAATAATTGCATTTTAGCTTATGAATTTTCATTTTAATATAAAAACTGGATTGGTAACTAATTTCCCTAAAATATTTGAAAGATCTTCTGCAACATAACAGGTTGTGTTCCATTTGAAATTGTAACACATTGTTTTTAGTATACTAATGTAGATCACACCTATTTCTCAGTTCATTGGACGACGTATAATCAAAAATAACATTAAAAAACTTCTTGTCTCTCTGTCCTGAATAGGATCAGATATGATTGCATAACAAACTCTAAACTTATCAGCGGCAGATAGAGAATGTTTTGGACAACAATCTTTAGTTTTTCGCATTCCGATATCTAAAATAGTTCTGAGAGAACGGGGAAAACCGGGAGTATCAACCAATTTTTCAATGCTCAAAAACTCGAAAATTATTTCATCAATTTTGAGGAAAATTATGGCAATTTAAAATGTCTAATTTAGATTTATAAATGATAATAATTGCATTTTAGTTTATGACTTATTCATTTTAATATAAAAACTGGATTGGTAAGTAATTTCCCCAAAATACTCGAAAGATCTTATGCAACACAACAGGTTGTGTTCCATTTGTAAATTGTAACATATTGTTTTTATTATATTAATGTAGCAGTTAAAACTAATCATAGTTTTTTGTAGAACTGACCTGTCATTCCGTAAACCAACAAAATATCGTCCGCGAACCACTGATGGATCCCGATCCACAGTTTGAACCACTGTCTTAGACGGTTAAAAGTTAGTTATTTTTATTGAAACAAAAAATACGTTAGATTTTTTCATTTAGGTATTCAAGGGTTCTCTGTACCAAATATATATATATATTCTGTAAATAACACCTATAATAAAGACATTTGATCATGTTTCAATAAAGCAAAATCATTACAAATAATAAAATGCCTTAAATTGTTAATAAATTATTTTTTTTTAAATAGATTTTTTTTATTTTGACAATTTTAAAATTCCTTCTTTTCCAATTTTGGTATTTCAAACTAGATTTTTACATTATTCTATCTCTAAAAGAAGAAAGTATCGAATTCATGAAAATCTTCGACTTCCGGTTTTCGACGGATTTATACGTATTAGAAGGTCCTGAACACGATTTGACTGTTTTAGAAAATGTCTGTCTGTGAGTCTGTCTGTCTATTTGTATCTGACAAACATATTGTGGGAGCTCTATCTCAAAAACGTAATGCAGGGAATTTAAAAAAACTTTATATCCAGTTAGTCCCTGATATAAATTAGTGCTAGTTAGTTTTGGATGTAAATCGCCCAACAGATGGCTCTGCTATGCTACATTTTTCACGATAGCTATATCTCAAGAACTGATGCACAGAATTTCATTAAACATCAGATTCTGTTAGACCTTGACATAAATAGACGCTGAATACGTTTTGGTGTAAATATCCCAACAGGTGGCGCTACCGTGCTGCATTTTTCAGGATATACACGATTTTAGCAATAGACATGTCTCAAGAACTAATGTACGGAATTTCATCAAACTTCAGATTCAGTTAGACCTTGATATAAATTGGTTCTGATTCGTTTTTGGCGTATGTGAAACCTGTATGAGATAGAAGAAAGTTTTGGGATTGGCACGTTTAAATCTTATACCCAGAATACTTTTTTCTACAAACCTAAATATCGGAATTTTAATCCAAAGATTAGATCACACGATAAAAAATTATAATTGGATGTATATGAAATAAACCTATAAAAATTGCATATATTTAAATTCAGATTTTTTTTTTAACAAAAATTTTAAAGATATAAAAAAATTGATACTTAGTTATCTCTCGTAGAATCTGGACTTACATTAAAAAATGCAAGACAATTTGTTCAATGATTGTGGAAGCATTTTGATTACATAGAGAATATGAGAACAAGTGGGTAAGTGTGATCAAAGATCGCACAAACGGTTTCGTTTAACATTCCTTTCAAAACACTTTATCCTTACTTTAATAATTCCAAATAAAATTCATTTTCCAAAAAAAAAAAAAAAAAAAAAAAGTCATGTTTTTTCACACATGTCACATTTTTCTCGTTTTTTTTTCGAAAATCTGAAACGGTCCAATAGCGGGCATCGCCCGCTCTCGTACTCTGTCATAATAATATCTGTCATGTGGATATTAAAAATGCGATATTAAAAAAATTAATTTCAAAATTAAACATGTTGTATAGAGACCTTCAAAATGTTAAAATATGCCAATATTTCCCTAATCGGGTTTTTATCATGATTCAATACGTTCCTCAAACTCATATATTTACTATTCTCTATTAGTCATATTGATACTCTCTTTGTATTATTCTCAAACATTTGAAAAATCCGTTAAACTTCCAATATGACGTCAGATTAATTTTCTTTTTAATTCTCTAATGACGTTATATTAAGCTGCTTTCTGTATTTACACGTACTCATACTCCTTGTATTATTGAGAAATGGTTGAAAATTTCCGTTTTTTACCAATATGACGTCATATTAATATATATATTTTTTTTCAATTGGTGAAACTTTTTATTTCATTTTAATTTTTACACGTGGAAATATTTCAATAGAAAATTAGTTATTGTAGAAAGAATTTTACTGTGGATTTTTAATTGTTGGCAACTGCTATAACGAAAAATGTTTAAATTTAATAGGAAAAGGCTGTTAGATTTTTGGTTTTTTATCTCTCTATGTTAAAATGATACAATAGATAGCGGAAGTAATAGGGTATCGTGAGATGAACGAAACCCTAAAAAACGAACTGAGAAAAATGTGTTTAAACATTGCATTTACAAACAAGAGATATTAAAGATAAATGCATAAAATTAACCATAAATCTTATTCTATTTATCAGATCGTCAAGAAATTTTGGCACAATATTCTAGAAACATTAAGATTCATTTTAGATTAAAAATAGTGCTCCCGACGCGATACGTATTTCAGTTATACGTTTAACCGTTATACGTATAATACGCTGGTTCGAAACGTGCATAAAATTATACGTTTAAACGTATCCGGATACAAATAAGCGTATACCGGTTAAACGTATAATTCAAGTATACGTATATTTCAAATATACATATTTACTTTTAATACGAATGATCGTCATAAGTCTTAGGTCACTGAACGAAGAACAAGCTGGAAATCAGAGGCATTACCGTTA
Organism: Maratus michaelseni; assembly: GCA_963931845.1. Taxonomy (NCBI): domain Eukaryota; kingdom Metazoa; phylum Arthropoda; class Arachnida; order Araneae; family Salticidae; genus Maratus; species Maratus michaelseni. The sequence goes on along the minus strand of OZ007599.1, from coordinate 123,433,198 downwards.
CAATCTGCATAATATGTTTCATACACAGTTTCTTATTATTGCTCCCTAAAAATATTTTAATTAATTGATGCTACTTATAATTTTTATTGAATTAAGTGATAAAATGTTGTATAAATTTGCTGGAGCAATTTAAATTCTTTTATATTTCTTAAATTTGCCATTATGGTTGTTATATGCCATTGTGAATGCAGGACTCTAGTAGCGGGTGTTTCTCAATGTCTCTGATCCGCAGACCAGCAGGAGAAAAATCTTTTTTTTTTCACGCAATGAATGAAAACCGTTTAATTGTTTATACGTTTAACCACTGGGGTATGATCCGTATAAATGCAGTACCGAATGTACTGTTTCGTATAATACGCATAACCGCATTGGCCGTATCATACGTATCCAAAATGTGTACTTCGTATGATACGTATTATACGTATACTCGTAAAAATGTTTAATAAGGAGTACTAGTTAAAAATATGAAGTTCGACATTTTTGTGACTTTTTTTCAAAATGAGAGGTATACTTCTTTTTAAATATGTAATTATTGAATATCCTACCTAAAATTTGCAAATGCCAGGATTTCAATTACTAAATATCTAATTATTAATGATTTCAGACACTAAAAATATATATTTCCGTTATCTGTTATTTTCTACAATTAATCTTTGTTATCAAAATCCCGTTAGCACTTCGATAATAGATAACATAAAACGTGAATTTAAACAAGGCTATCTCTGAAATAGAATAGTCTAAAATTCTGTTTTGTACTCATTAAAAGCGGATTTCCCAGTTTGTCTTTATTAATGAATAGTGTTCAAATTATAATCTTTTGTAGAATACGTTAATAAAATACAAAAAGGTGTTGTTAGTGAAAATGTATTATATTATTCAGAGGATTTACAAAATATTCAATGTCAATGAATAAAGTTCAAAATTAGAATCTTCTGATTAAATGCATCATTAAAATACAAAATATCTTATGTTAGTAAACGTTATTTTAAATAATAATATTTATAATTTTCCATCTTCAAAAATATCTTTAAAAAATTTAGTTCACGAATTACTGAACCTCTTCCAAACTCAATTTATTTCGGTATTGATTGGAAAAATGTCATTTTTAAAAGTAATTTTTTTCTTTTTACAAATGATAGCACCACTAGACTAGAACTATACTATCGTGTCTCTATATAAGGAAATCCATTTTTCCGGTCAAAAAATTCGTTATATAGAAAATGACGAAAAATTTCCTATTTAATATATAAATTTTGAAAAAAAAAAAAAAAAAAAGCTTTTGAGGTGTTTAATTCCACTGAGAAAAATGACACTTTCAAATCTGAGTAAATCGATGTTGTCATTTTGTTATGAAAATTTTTGCTTCAAATATGACGACCCAATGATTTCAATTCTGAAATACCAGAAATACTGAGAATATTGAAACATGGACATACTCAAAACTGAGCACATAGAGGTCAGTTCAAACTCATTTTTGAAACAGGGACAGACTCAAAAATTATTAGAATCAGTTCAAACTCATTTTGAAACATGGAAATACTAAAAAATGAGCACCTAGAAGTCAGTCATACTCATTTTTGAAACATGCACATACTCAAATATGAGCACATGATGTTTTATTCTTGAGTGTGTGCATGTTTTCAGAAATGAATATATACATGTTTCAAACTTGAGTAATTTTCATTCGGAGTCATTTTGAAATGCGATATACTCAGATTTGAGTGTTTTTTGATAAATTTTTAAAATGTCGTTTTCAGAGTGTAAGATTTTGAAGTGTTTAACTCTGAATATTAATGTGATATTGTATTTTTAACACTTTCCAACATAGTTGTAAAGTGTTCATGAATTCGGTTTGTCTGTCTGCTCTCTGTCTGTCTACCGTCTGTCCGTACTCTAACTCACGTAAACATTCTCGGATTTCCATGCAATTGATATATGTTATTGAGGTTTACTATGGCATGTTAGATATTGAAAATGAAATGTGTAATATTCATAGTTCGTTTACAGAGATACTCAAAAGAATTCCGTTACATAACGGTCTACCGAGAAAAATCGTTTGTGGTGTATTTTAATGATGTTATGCTATTTCAAACATATTGAAATTGATACATATCACTGAGCTGCACTACAAGATGCTTACTATACAATATGGTGTGCATTTCATTCATCGTTAATTTACAGGGACGCCCAAAATAATTCAGTTGCAGTACTGTCTAAGAACAATAATTCCTGATATTGCGTTTTGAGTTGTAGTGCGCGTTTTAAAATTTAACTCATTTTTTAAATATTAGTTGGTATGTATGAAGTCTATAGATCCTATACAGGGCTACACAAAATATCTTGAGTACATTTACGTTTATTGGTAGAAATTGCTAAGGGGTAATTTTAAACTGTGCTATGCATTTCCTACAATCAGAAAAAAGTTTTGTTGATTCAACAAAAATTTGGTTGACCCAACAAAACTTTTTGTTTAAATATAGGTCAATGAAAATTTTGTTTGAATCAACAAAAAAAAAATTTGTATCGTCAGCAAAAAATGTTTTGTTAATTCAAGTAAAATGGTTCAATTTTACTTGAATTTTGCTAAAACAACCAAAATGTACTCAACAAAACATGTTTTGTAGTTTTAATCAATTCCTTTTTCTGGGTGTAACTGAACTAAATTTTAGCAGTATGTAGTATATATACAAATCTGTGGATCATATACAAGGCTTCACAAAATAATTCGGCTATTTTACCGAAAATTGATGGTAATTTCTGAAATAGTTTTTTTTAGATATATTACGCATTTTCCAAGCACAGTTTACTTAGACATAATATTTGAGGACGTGAGTTTCAAAACTCGCCTTATCCAAAAAATCAAAATCGAGGAAATTGTGGAAAACCTCTGACTGCTTCCATTGGTTTTCATTTTAAACCAAGATTTTAGAACGGCAGAAATACATGCTAAAACTAGCTTTTCTGCGGATTGTAGTGTTTTTTTAGTGAAGATTTACCATTAGACTAGATTGGTAGAGAAAACACGATTTTTTAAATTTTGGATAAGGCGAGTTTTGAAACTCGAGTCCTCATTTCATCTTACTAAACGGTGAAGTTTTGTTACAGTATTCTGAATGGGATGAGAAATATTTCATAATCTATACTTGACGCATGGTTTTTCGTTCTTGTTTTTAATTATTTAGAGATAAAGAAAAGTTACCTTTAAATTTGATTTCCAGTGTATTTTGCTGACCCCAGCTCAGCTCTGGTAGAGCCGGGAATGTTTTAAAACAACTCGCTAAAATAAATTATGTAAGATGATACGTAATTTAAAAGCGATAAAGATTTGAAGATTCTTAAATTATACTTTAATGATTCTTTAAATCTTATGGATAATGTGTTCCTAATAGCAAAAATTTCTTATGTTAGTACAAGCTATTTACACAAAAATATTTCATAAAAATCTACTTTACGAATTTCTCAAAAAATGCCTGTTAAACTGAACTATGTTACATAATGCTTTAATGATTCTTATTCTAACATAATTAAGCAAGGATTTCTAAAAATATTTAATAGCTTAGTGATGGTATCGTTTTAAATATTTTTTTTTTCTGTGATCTTAGAAAAGAAAGGTTAAAACCAGGTCATACTCTAAAGATATTTTAAGTACAAATTTTGTAAGAAAATGGTTTCTTATCAGATACTCTTTATCTTTCTTGTTTAACGCTGAATACACAATTTTTGCTGGCTCAAACAAATGCAAACCTCGCAAAAATTGAAAATAAAATATTGATTTTTACCCAGATTTTCTGTGCAAACAAAGAGACTATCTCGGAAATTAGAAACGTATTGAGAAATTAATGGAAATCGATTGCGCTGAATGAGCTTCGGTTATCAGATTGAATAAATTTATGTCTCTTTAGAACCGCAATTTTAACAAATAAACAATTTTAAGTAATTACTTAAATTGATATATTTTAGAGATAGAGGACTGGGGTTTTGAAATATTTCTTGTAGCGGTAATAAACATTGAAAAAGGTTGGAATACAGTATCGTTTATGCATTAAGTAATAAAGAAATTACCGGTGTTGAAATTTACCCGGAAAATAGAAACTTATAAGAAATTAATAAAAATCAATTGCGCTGAACGAGCTTCAGTTATCAGATTGAATAAATTTCTGTATCTTTAAAACCGAGATAAAAAATGAACAAATTTAAACTAATATTTAAAATCGTACAATTATGTTTCGACCAAGAAATTTTCTATAATACTTGAAGTCAAATATTTACAGCGATCTAATAAGTTACATTATATAAAATAAAATTTCTGGGTTGAAACATAATTGTTTGATCCGCGGATTATAGGCCAGAAATTACGGTAGAAAACGGGAGGCTTGATAGACTTTTTTAGTAATCAATGAACTTTAGGATAGTGTCTTGTTTAATCATTAAGTAATAAAGACTTTAACATTTTTGAAAATTTCCCGGAAATCTGAACCAATTTATTACTACTGTTTTAATTTACCAATAGTACCAATTTAGTACCAATTTATTACTGTTCAAAGAAACATCTCATTTCCGTATCTTTGAAATTGAGATGTTATCTAGCAAAACATTTTTTAACCTCTTCGTTACGAGCGTTGCATATACGCAACGTACAGGTTTCATGCAATCATTAAATTTTTCTACCAGTATTTTGGAATTGTAATTTTTAACATATTTAAGAGCAGAATATTTGCAATTACGGTAGCCAAAGATTTCTATTTTGAAATACCGCTTCTGAAAGATTAAAAAATGCGCCCGAAGGGGGCGAATAATTTAATGAATCCTTTAAATAAATTACTATATAATAAAAATTTTTAAATATGTATTTTCAATTCATTGTTTTTCTATTCATCTTTCTGGAAAGAATCAGTAAAAGTAAACAAAGGAAAAAATAACATGAAAATTAGAAATTTATTGAGAAATTAATAGAAATAGATTTTACTGAATGAGCCCTGTTATCAAGTTGATTAAATTCTGTCATATCAATAATTTAACAAAAAACAAATTTAAATCAATACTTTAAAGTTAACGCGTTTTAGAATTGGAGAACAAAATATTTGAAATATTTCTTGGTGAGCTAATAAATTTTGAAATAATTTGATATAACCTAATGGATAAAAGATACACTATAGTGTATCTTTTATCCAAGAATTTTAACAATTGAACGAATTAAATAATAAATGAATAAATTTAAATGAATGCTGAAAAGTCGAAATCGACGCATTTTACAATTGGAGGACTGAATGTTTCATGTATTTCTTGGTGATATATAATGAACTTTAGAATAGTTTATCTTTTAAACATTAAATTATGAGAAAATTACAATTTTTGAAACATTCACTGATAATAATAGAAATTTCCAGAAATCGGTTGTGCTGAATGTACTTTAATTATCAGTTAAAAAACATTTCTGTCTCATTTACATTGAGATACTAACTGATAAATAGTTGTTAATGAATTCTTAAAATCTATGTAATAGAGAATTAAAATTTTGAAATATTTAATTAAGAGGTGAGATCTTTCAAAAGATTTGAATTGTTTTTTAATCTATTCATTAATAGTGAATTATTTTTATTCTTTTCTCTCTGGTGGGAATCAATAAAGTAAACAATGTGAGAATAACTCTGAAATTAGAAATTTATTGAGAAATTAACAGAAATCGATTGTGCTAAATTAGCTTCAATTATCAGGTTGAAAATTTTTTTATCACATTTAAATCGGAATTTTAACAAATAAACGAATTTAAATGAATACTCAAAATCGATATACTTCAGAATTAGAAAACTAAAGATTTGAAATAGTCCTTGTTGAACTAATAAACTGTGAAAAAATTGAATAGTATATCTTTTATTCATTAATTTATACAGAATTTAATTTTTCTTATTTTTTTCGGAAATTAGAAACTTATTAAGAAATAGCTAAAATTTGTTTGAACTGAATGAACTGCATTTATAAGATTGAATAAATTTCGGTCTCTTTAGAATACATATTTTAACAAATAAACTATTTTAAATGAATACACAAAATCAACGCATTTTAGCATTAGAAGACTGAAAGTTTGATATAATTATTAATAATTAAGTAAACTTTAGAAAAGTGTATCTTTTATCTATGAGTAAATAAGGTATTTACAATTTTTGTCAAATTCCCAGAAATTAGAAATTTATAGAAATTGGTAGCGCTGAATATAGTTTAATTATCAAATTGGAAACATTGTGTCTTTCTTAGATTGTGATACTAACTTACAAATTATCTTTTATGAATCCTTAAAATGCGTTATTATAGAATTTAAAATATTTATTTAAGAAGTGATAGTCTTTCAAAAGGGATTAGAGTCGTGTTTTTTAATCCATTCCATTATTAGAGAATTCATTGTTTTTCTCTCTGGCGGGAATCAATAAAAGCAAACAAAGAGAGAGCAAATCGGAAGGTAGAAACTTATAGTAAAATTAATAGAAATTGATTGCTCTGAATGAGCTTCATTTATCAGGTTGAATAGATGTCTATCTTTATCTTTTTTAAACCAACCTTTTAAACAAATAAAGAATTTTAAATGATAATTTAAAATCTGTATTTTATAACCAGAAAACTAAAAATTTGAAATATTTCCTAGTGAGCTAATAAACCTTTTTTTAGAGTTCTGTACCAGAAAAAGGAAAAAAATGGAACTTTTATAGTATCTCTTTGGAAACCCTGAACATGGAAAATCACGTAATAAATCGACATAGAATTATAAATTAATGATTTTTGGATATTTTCTTTTACTTGTGCAATAAGACCTTCCTTCGTATCAAATTTCGAGGTTCTAGCTCAACCAAAACTACCCTATAGGTTCCCGTTCAAGCTGGGGAAACCGGGCAGGTAGGGGGCCTGGTCGCTGGTCTCAAAAATTAAAATAAATAAATAAATACCCTATAGGTTTTGAGAGTAAAACCTATAGCGTACTTCCAGTTGACCTAGAACATTGAAATTTGGCATGAAGGAAGGTTTTATAGCACATGTAAAGGAAAAATTAAAAAATCATTAATTTATAAATCTATGTCGATTTATTACATGACAAACTTATGAATTCTTCCCATAATCGGTACTAACGCCAAATTAACGCTTTGTAATGGAAATTTTCGTAACGGTATTGTAACTAAACAGTATGGAACAATTGCACTTGTTCTGAATATTTTTAACAATTTGGCGTGAATTTATAAAATGTAACAAAGAAAATATTTTGGATATTATAAGCTTATTAAAACATTAATAAAAGACAACTGCGCGGAATGTGCATCAGTCATGGGATTGGAGTTATTTTCTGCCGATATTTTAACAAATAACTAATATTAAATAAATACTTAAAATTGATGCATTATAAAGACCTAAGGTTTTGAAATATTTTCAGATAAGCTAATAAGCTTTCAATTGGATTATGATAGCGAACATTTTATCCGTTTAGTATCAAAGAATTTACTGTTTTTAAAATTTTTGTCTCTTGCAGGAATCAGTGAAAGCAAAACTTTTTGCAGCTTCATTTATTTATTTAATCCAAGTAATGGATTAAAAATAACGAATTTTAAAGATAATAATGTTCTTTTGTAAGGAGAGTTATCACTTTTAAACTTTCAAAATATGGAATTTCTTTATATATATATATATTTAAAAATTTATACAATACTAAATGATGAATTTTAAAATAACTTTCTTTGTAAGAGGGGGGGGGGGACATCAGTTTTAAACCTTCAAAAATGGATATTTTTTTTCATATTTTAAAAAATTACATAATACTATATCAAACAAAACAAACCCCATGAAATTATTCAAATTAGAACCGGTCAAATTTTAATTTAAATCTGTACTTTAACAGTAATTTTAATAATTTTTTAATTTTGTATGCGTTTTTTCTCAAAACTGTGCTTTTGTTATTTGCGCGATCTGTAAAAATAATTCATTTGCAGACAGATTACTTTCACAGGTATGCATAACATGATCATATACCTACAATCTCAACCTATAATTTTGTTAATTAAATTATGTAAATATTATTTGTTGTGATTAGAATGTGTTTTAAAATTTGATATTTATTAGGGTTTAAACATATAATTTTCTGGCACTAAAATATTATTTATATAAACTAATAAAAGTAGGTGTAGCTTTATAGCTAATGTATTTACTTTAATAAACTTATGTTTTTTATGGTTTTAAAGCTGCGCACAACAATTGTATTAAAACTGCTTTTTTTCGATACATGTTAAACATTTTCATTGCCTTTAATAAAGTTTTTATTCAATTATATTAAAACTAATATAATATTGTAAAACATAATTCTAAATTGCTGCTTTTAATCGAATAAATCTCAAGATAACTGTAACACATGAAATATGGATTAAAAAATCTTGATATTTTAGTCTCGTAAAACAGATAAGTACCCGTAATACAATAAAAATACATTCTACTGACCATTAAATCATTATTAATTTATATACCTAATAGCACAGAAATTTAATGTAACATTACTATAACAGCATAAATGTCAGATATGTCAGTTACAACATTGACCAAAATGTGACTTCTTTAATTTGGCAAAGTAACCGTCATATAGTGACTCTATTTTGAAGTCACTGAAACAGATTTTTTATCATTTGCAATTCGTTTTATAATTGGCCATATGGACGTCACATTAAATTGAATACAATTGATTCTTTCTAATTCGTCAATTCGTCTTGTCAATTATAAGACGTATATGTGTTCGCCTTCTAATTTATCTAATTTGTCAATTCGTCTTATAATTCGCCATATTGACGCCACATTAAATTGAATACAATTGATTCTTTCGAATTCGTCAATTCGTCTTGTCAGTTATAAGACGTATATATGTTCGTCTTATAATTTATCTAATTTGTCAATTCGTCTTATAATTGGCCCTATTGACGTCACATTAAATTGAATACAATTGATTCTTTCTAATTAGTCAATTCGTCTTATAATTTGTCAATTATAAGACGTCAAATATAAGACGTATATATGTTCGTCTTATAATTTATCTAATTTGTCAATTCGTCTTATAATTGGCCCTATTGACGCCACATTAAATTGAATACAATTGATTCTTTCTACTCGTCTGACGACAGTGACGACCACAAGATTTACATGTTAGTCACAGTGCACTGTGTTTCTGCTTTAAAACAAAACCAATAAATGGCAGCACTAATGCTTATTTCCTCATAAATAAATGTTTTTTAAATCTGAGTTTGCAAAATGCCTTCAAGAAAGTATGACCAAAGAATTAAGAAATTTTCCTAATTATTTAACTTAAACCGTATACAATAATAAATTTTGATGATTTGTATATCATTTTCTTGTTGTAAAGACCTTAAATTGGCTATTGCAAGAATTTAGGTTATTGATAGTTAAACTGATATTTTAAGGGAGATAGTAATATCTTAGATCTATATTTGTGAACCTAAATTACCAGTCACTTAAAGTATCAATTTCGGTAAAAAAAGCACTTTCTGTCATCTACGGTGTAATTTTTTTTGTGCAAAAGTAAAGAATGTGTATTTTTAGTGTTATTTTAACTTCAGGTATCAAGAGGTTAAATAAATAGATAAAATCGATGTATTTCAGAGAACTAAGGTTTTGAAATATTAACTGATAAGATAAGCTTTGAAATGGATTATGATAGCGTATATTTTATCCGTTTAGTATAAAGAATTTACCGTTTTTGAAATTTTTGTCTCTGACGAGAATCAATAAAAGCAAAACTTTTTGAGGCTTCCATTTATTTAATCCAAATAATGGATGAAAAAAACAAGTTTTAAAGATACTAATATAATTTTTAATACAACAAAAATATATTCTGTTTACCAATAACTGTTATTAATTTAGATCTCTAAAATCACAGACATTTGATGTAACGTTACAATGGAATCGTAAATTTGGTCAGATATTTCAAATAAATTATTGACCAAAATGGATGACTTCTTTAATTTGGGATATTAGGTGTCAAGTGACCATCATATCGTCGCTACCATGTCAGACTATCGAATGTGAAAAAATGCATTTTTCATTACTTTTAAAAATGGGCCGATTATCACCACTAAATTTTAATAGTACTCTTCACCAGAGTTGCCAGTTTGGCATCCTTTTTCATTCAGAAACTCCGAATACATACCAGAAATTTTAAACAAATTTTTTTGCTTTATTTAATGACATACATTTAATAAAAACATAAATAAAAACTTTTTCTCTCAAAATTTTCGTTGTGAATTCGGCATCTCTAAATAAATAAAAAGGCCAGAAATTTTATTAGTATTCTTACTAGGCGATGAATTCTAATAAAATTTAGTGGTGCCAATCGGCCCATTTTTAAAAGTAATGCAAATTGCATTTTTTCACATTCGATAGTTTGACATGGTACCGACGATATAGTGACCTTACTTTGAAATCACCAGAATCGATTATTTTGTCATTTGAAACTCGTCTTAATTATAGTACATATTGACGTCGCAGTGACTTGTATATGACTGATCGTCTAAGTCATGGGACGAGAATCAGAGTTGGGCAAATTTGTAATTGCTATTATCTGCAATGTAATTGCAATTTAATTATACGTAATTAATTATAGTTACAATTTCATGTCGTAAACAATTCTTGCAGCACTGCAGCCGGTACTCTCCCATCCCATTATTTGACGAATTTTCTGTGCTTGAATGTGTGTAACTATAATCAATTACATGCAATTAAATTCTAATTGCATTGCAGATAATTAAAATAAAAAATTTCCCCAACTCTGGCGAGAATGACAATCATAAGGTTTCGTTTTGGTCACGGTACACCATAATTTTGGTCATACATTCATCACTTTGTTATAAGAGAAATGCGTATGAAACATAACATATACATATGCAAGAGATGCGTAACAGAAAATTATTATATTGTTTTATTAAAATAAATTTCTTTCAAGACGTTTTGCGTCAGTTAATGGTATTTTTAAATTTAAAGACTTAAACAATTTTTTAAATATTGATATACCATAAAAGAAGGCATGGAGGGTGGCGGGGTAAATAAAGAAAAATATAACATGATTACTTCTTAAACTGAAGGTGATAAATTGGAAATTTAAACATGCACATTTCTTAAAATATCATTAAATTACTATCGGTATTCACTGCTAGTTCTGTATTTGTTAAGAGTGGTAATATTGAAAAATATAAGAACTACTCGCCCAAATCCACCCATTCACAAAATACGGTACAATTTCTTCTGTGATACTAAGCATAAAAAAAGAAATCCGATTTCGTAAAAAGTTGTATCGTTGGAAAGCTCTTGTCATGAAGATGAAGAAATCTATAGAAACTACCCGTCCAAATCCAGCCATTAACACGATATGGGTGCATTTCATCTGTGACGTGATACATAAAGAAACAAAATAATGAGAAAACTTTATTTATATTCATAAGTTATAAAAAAGTATCTATGATGGGATAAGATACTCTGTTAATAGGAAAAATACAAGCACGAATACTATATTGCCTAAGAGAAATGTACATGTATTTCACTATATTTTACAAAGTATTAAGTATATTAGGAATACAAATTTAATATTAATTAGAGTAAATACAAATTAACACTGTAAGCGTTTACGAACGCATAAATCTGGAATACCCATTCACCAGGTTATCTCGTCTCGAAACCTTGACTGGTTGTCTCGTCTCAACCAAACTCTAAATTCGAGTTTGGTTAAGCTGTTACGGTTCATCAGGGTGCTAACAATAATTTTACTACCAGTATTTTAATAATTTAAATTTGTCCTTGTTTAATCGTAAAACATTTCATGATTATATACGATCAAATTTAATGTACTAAAATTCTGGTAGGAAAACCATTGTGAACCCCTCTGACGAGCCGCCACTGTGGTTAAGAGCCTACATCAGTCACGCGAAAAAACGCTCAAGCTAATGTTAAGTCTATGGGAAGGTTCTAGCGCGATTTCTCGCTCTCATTTTAATATTTTTAAATGCTTTTTTTGCATAGGATAGCTGAGGTCAATCTCCAACGTTGTTAGTTTTTACTTTTTCGATTTTGGTTCCAGTTATTTTATATAAGAGTACTTTCACTTTCAGAACCGGTTCCAAAATTGAAAATGGCCGCTTATAAAAAAACTGCAAAAGAAAATCGAAAAAGTAAAAACTAACAACGTTGGAGATTGACCTCAGCTATCTTATGCAAAAAAAAGCATTTAAAAATATTAAAATGCGAGCGAGAAATCGCGCTAGAACCTTCCCATAGACTTAACATTAGCTTGAGCGTTTCTTCCCGTGACTAGTGTAGGATCGTAAGAGACTGTAACGTAACACTGTAACGTATACTGATATTTATTTTATAAATCCTTAAATGTTCGGTGAAGTTATTTCACGTTCTTCAATAACTTTACTACTCTGACCCCCACTTTACAGATTAACCTTATATTACACACCATTAAAATATATCAAAAATTCCCCCCTTTCTAAACACATTCATTTCCTTTAGGAGCCAAAATGTGGAAGATAATTTAATGACAAAGACCTCCTTACGAATTTTTAATAAATTTACGTTATCTTGTGATACTTTTCTAATTATTCTCATTTAATTTGAATAAATGAGTTAAATAAAACACATAACCAACATATTAGGTTATACACAACACATAACCTTGAATAAGTATACATCGATCAGTGAAAAATATAGCATTGTTGAAATTTCTGAGGCATCCGACTTTCTAGAGCTTCACGCGTTAGTAAAGAAGCCATTTAACTGGGTCGTGCTAGATAGTCTGGAGTTCCAATTAAAGGTTTTACAGACTTTGTTTAACTCTGTACATTTTAAAGGTGTAAAAACAATCACAAATTCTATCTTTATATTTCCTAAATATACATATTCATTCAATATTTGTTGATTTTATGTCAGTGGATTACTCTGTCTATAATGTATTTATTTCTTTTGTTTACTCTTTAATTGTTGTCATGATGTAATAATTCTCTTCTTTTTAATATTTGCTGACGTAGCTGAAAAAGGTTTATGACTTCCGGTTTTATATCTATATGTTCTTCCACATTCTAACTTTTATTGAAATGTCACGATAAGATCAAAAATACTATCGTATAACTTTTTAAATATACAAATATATTGATTCTATGTTAGCGGATTATTCAAAAATACATTTGTTATATCTTATTTTCGTATGGTTTTTATGATGTAACAATTACCTTCGTATTAATACTTGCAAACGTAGCTGAAAAGGGTTTATGACTTCCGGGTTCGTATGCATAAGATGTTCTTCCGCCGTCTAACTCACATCAAAATACTCCATTACAACGAAATTGCAGCGATGTAACTTCTTAAATATACCAATATGTTGATTTTATGTTAAGGAATTACTCAAAAACACATTTTCCCTTGTTTTCATGTTGTTACAGATCACTGCCTTTTAATATTTTCCAACATACATGGAAATTCTTTGATTTCCGGCTCTCTGGCTTTAAATGTGGAAACATTGAAACTTTCATGAACACTAGATTTACATAACCCTTCAATTTGACGGGTTTCTAATTTTGTGCATTAAAATATCCAAAAATGCAGGTATTATTTTTATACAGATATGAATTTGAATGTACGATGTAAATATATTCTTTAGCCAATTTTCTTCTCAGGCACTTTAATTTCGCGTATCTCTATAAAATGAACAAAAGTTATTATAAAAAAAATATGCATTTTTTTGATAAAATGACGAATTTTCGTAAGGTGCAGTAGTAATAAGCACGATAGCCACGAAATTTCTATTTTTATACTATTTCCAAAATATAAAATTATTTCAATTGTTTGCTGATTGTTTAATTGTTCTCATTTTCTGGCAACTTCTCGTCGCATTAATACTTGTTAACGTAGCTGGAAGGAGGTTTTGATTTCCAGTTTGTATGGGTATGTTTTTCCCCACTCATAACTTTCATTAAATTGCCTCTATTAAAACGAGAGTGTTGTCTTATGATTTCTTATATACCACTATGTTGATTTTATTTTATTGGATTACTCAAAAAACATATTTGTTTTTTCCTTACCTTCGTATTGTTTTCATGATGTAACAACTCTTCTCATTTTAGTTTTTTCTAACGTAGCAGAAAAGAGATTATGACTTCCGGTTTTGTATGTGTATGTTTTTCCCCCACTCGTAACTTTCATTAAATTGCCCCTATTAAATCGAAAGTGTTGTCTTATAACTTCTTAAATATACCATTATGTTGATTTTATGTTATTCGATAACTCAAAAATACATTTGGTTTTCCCTTACTTTCGTATTATTTTCATGATGTAACAACTCTCTTCGTTTTAGTACTTGCTAACGTAGCTGAAAACTGATTATGACTTCCGGTTTTGTATGTGTATGTTTCTTCCCGTTCGTATCTTTCATTAAATCGTCTCGACTACATCGAAATTGCTGTTTCAAAACTTGCTAAATATACCATTATGTTGATTTTATATTATTGGATTACTCAATAATTCATTTGCATTTATTTTCCCTTATTTTCTATTTTTTTATGATGTAACAATATTCATGAACGCAATTTTTTTAAATACTTTCCAACATATATAAAAGGTACTTATGATTTCCGGCTCTTTGTTTCAACTTCTGAAGTGATACTTTTATTAAAAATCCAAAGCCATGAAATTTCTGCTTTTATACTACATTACCGAAATGTTAAAATTCATAAATATTCTGTTGCTTCAAAATTACAATATTTTGCTTCAAACCTTGAACTGCCTCTACTTTTGAGTAACACAACCTGAAAAATTCGTTTCTCCCTAGACAACAGTGCAGTTAGAATCCTGTATATTTTGCTAATTGTCGAAATGCAGTGGTAATTTGGCTAACGACTATATCGGCTAAAGACTACACTCGCTAACGACTACATTTCGCTTTTATTAATCTTTCAATTAAGCGGTCTGACAGTATCAATTCGGCAATTTTGTCACAACAGTTAAGGGTTAATTTTATCTTCTTTTTAAACAATGAAGATAATTAATTTTTTTAATTTGCAATGGTATGAGCTAAAATAAACTGTAGTACGTTTACATTACGCAATAAAAGTGACCGACAGCGATATACGATTACGAAACATTTTGCACAGAAAGAGTGCAACTTTTTTTCCTGCTTTTGGCCAGCATTTTAGAAAAGTCACCTCTTTGTGAAAAAGCTTATGCCCCGCCCCGTACAGGAGTTGTAGCGTACTCGACCGGTGCTCCCGCGAGACTTAAATGGAGAGCTATTTTCTGATACAGACATTGAAACCCATGTAACGAGGACATGTAAACCCATGTAACCCATACGATACTGAAAAAGGGCTTTACCCATATTTTTCAGAAAGTCTAAAGTCATTGTCAAAAATGCATTGCAATTGAAAGACATTACTTCGAGGGGATATAAAGCGTTTTTCCAGATATGCGTAAAAATCTATCGTTTATGAACACTTTCACTGAACATTGTCATACCTTTCTCATACTTCATAATCAAACATTTAAAACTGATAACTTTATTTTGTTTTAGTTGATATGATTTTCAATAAAATAACAGCAATGCTACTAGCCGTGTTCGTTATTACTTCACCGAGGCGAAAACACTTGCTCGCTAATGTTAATCCTATGGGGGAAATAATTTATGATATCTCGTTCACATTTTCAATATTTTTAAATGATTTTTTTTGCATTGAATAGATGAAGCCAATTTCTATGCACGCTCCTTTGTACTTTTTCGATTTTGATTACAAGTTTGTTTTTTATTCAGATACTTTCATTTTTGGAACCGGTTTCGAAAGTGAAAGTATTCTCAATGAAAAAAAAACTGCAACAAAAATCGAAAAAAATACAAAGGAGCGTGCATAGAGATTGAACTCATCTATCCAATGCAAAAAAAAAATCATTTAAAAATATTGAAATGCGAACGAGATATCGTAAATTATTTGCCCCGTAGGATTAACATTAGTGAGCGGGTGTTTTCGCCTGAGTGAAGTAGCCTCTTAAGTATATCCTGCACGAATTAAAATATAAGTTTTGATAAAATAAAAATACAAGACTATCTCTAAAAACTTGTATTCGATTGGGGCATCTATGAATTTTATTTCTGATGGTTTCCTAAAATATAAAATCGTTTCTAGCTTTTAAAACTGATCACTTCATTTCGTTTTAATCTATATACTTTTCAATAAAATAGAAGCGATACCTGTCTCATGATACGCGTTCTCCCATAAATGCAAATATTGATTCAGTCAAAAGCTATATAATCTACGAAATTGAAGTGCAAATGCACTGAATAGGAACTAAACTATGGTCCGATAGTTTCACTCGCTCCCTGCGACGTCAATGTTCCATCTTCAGTCAAACGTATTTTAATAAAATGGAGGATAAGGAATGCACTTCATAAGATAAATATATGCTTCTTTAATCTCTTTATCTTTCAATTTCTTGTTTTTTATTTGCAAAGAAACTAGAAAAAATATTACATTATTAAACATTAGGGTCATTCCATGGTAATTTACGTTACATTTAGAATAATTGACTTCAGTAATTTTAGTAATATAACACTAAAAAATATTCAAAATGTAATGTTTATATGATTTGTTAATTAAACCTATACAAAGCTAAATTTGGATAAAAATTACTTAAATTTAGTACTATTTCTTGAACGCTAAAATTTATAATTACTATGGTAACTTACGTTTCTGACAAAAAGAACGTAAGTTAACATAATAAATATAATGGCCAGTGCTCAAAAAATAGCACTAAAGGTAGGTAATTTTCATCCAAATTTCGCTTTGGATAGGTTTAATTAACAATTCATATCAACATTAGATTTTCAACAATTTTTGGTGCTATATTATGAAAATTACTAAAGAAAATTATTCTAAATTTGGCGTAAGTTACCATGGAATGACAACATTATGATTATTTTGAGCATTATAATAATTACAAAAATGTTACATTTTAGTGATATATTTCAATTTGAAAATATGATCAAATACTCAAATCAAGATATATATCATAAAGTTTTTTCGCCAATGCCTTAGTAACATTTGAGATATTCTGAGTAATAATATGGCATTACTTTAATGATACTACTATTATGTGTTTTGTAAATTAGCTATCTCCATTTGGGGCATAAACGACTGGGGCAAAAACGAAACCTGGGACATATGCTGCCACCAAGTGACATTAGAAACAAATTATATGTAGGATATTATAATTTACAATATTAAGCAACAGATTACAGTGTTAGATTTATTTCACCAAAAATGTAGCTTGACACTTTTTTGAACCAACCCCCTCAATTTAACAAAAAGGCTAGCCAAAAAAGACGTACAGGGTTCGCCAAAAGCACACCTTAATATTTAAAATTCAAAATTTATGAGACTATAACAAATATAAGTATGAAATAAGGGCCATGTTTTTAAGGAGTCTCGTAAATTTTGTACATACAGTACTTTTTAGAACTAGTTCAAACTTAAGACTCTAGTTGCACTGCTCCAACTTGTGAGAATGCTCTATCTGACGTGTAATGACGAATCAATTCTCCCTCAGTTTTCACTCTTAATTCTATTTTGTTGTTAAAACACGAAAAATATGTTTATCTTGTGAAATTTTATGTCAACATTTTTACTGAATGAGGCATCACAGCGTCATCTGTTGGCTAAAATTTCAAATATTTTAAAAATTGTTTTATATAAAATTCACAAACTTCCTTATAAATATAGCACTTATATCTTCTTTATACAGATATCATGAGGTACTTGAATTAATTTCATTACTTTCCAATGGAGTAAATAGTATCCTTTCAACATTGTATATAAACCAGTAGATCCGGGCGACGCTTTCGCACTGCAAACTTTACGATAATTTATTTGTACTTTTTTTCACTATTTTTTAATTAACTGCAATTTTTAAACAACGAGTATATTTTAATGCAATTTGAGTGTACTATTTCAAAAACCTATTCAAAACCTTTCGTATGATACCTCACTCATCGTTGTGCGTTTTGTATATGAATAGAAAAAGCATGTTAACACCAGAAATATTTTGCAGTGTTGCAATGTCTGGGCCAGGATTCGAACCAGGGATCTCTTGGCTGAAACTGCCAATACTCTGCCATGTGAACTATCCCGGACGAATCTGGAGGACCTACTCAATGGGCGAATTAGGTCCTCCAGATTCGTCCGGGATAGCTCAGTTGTCAGATCATTGGCAGCTTGAGCCATTAGGTGCCTGGTTCGAATCCTGGTCCAGACATTTTTCGCCCAGTTAGAAAATAGAATTCATGATTTATTTTCCAATTATAATAAATGTGTTAAACATTAATCAAGTGTAACTATATTTGTAAAAGTTGTATGTACAGATAGTGAAGTAGGTATGAAACCTTTCGGAACAGCGAAATGTGGAACATAGTCATCCTATCGCGCCCAGACATTTTTCGCTCAGTTGGAAAAATAGAACTCATGATTTATTTACTAATTATAATAAATGTGTTAAACATTATTCAAGTGTAACTATAGTTGTAAAAGTTGTATCTACAGATAGTGAATCAGGTATGGAACCTTTCACAACGGCGAAAAATGGAACATAGTCACTCAATCGTGAAAACTAGTGGATGTGGAAATGAAATCGATTAGAAAGGGGTTCCTATTTTGATATACTGTTTATAAGTTAAATTTTGTATCTGAAAACAAATTGAATTTAATTGACTGGAAGATAAATAGCAGTATGTAAAAAAAAATACTATTTGTCACATCCCATTAGAAAACTATATTGTAAGTTAAGAAACAATTTAATGGCGTACTTTTTAGAAAGGTGTACAAGGTGGACAATGAATTCACATACAGCATTAAATTTTAATTTAAACCTAAACTATAAAGCACACAAAAAGTATTGCGTCAAAAATAAACATAAAGCAATTAACAATGTTTTCAATATGAACTTTGGGATTATTCACCCTTTGAAATTCTCTTTTAACTACAGTATTTTTCAAATCCATCACACGCGGCACGCCCTGCATTCACTGATATTTCATCCAGTGGAAGAAACTCACTGGATGAAATATGTGAATTTCATGTATTGGATGACTGCATGTCCCATATTTTAAAAGGACACTTTTAAAATTGATCAGTTAGTGACCCTGTATTTCTTTAGGTCTGATGACATTAAATCCCATGAAAAATAATCAACGAAGTTTAAGTTGGAGGACTGGGGAGGTTATTCATTGCTTTAAAATGAGCTAAATTTTCACTAAAGCACACTTGGATTATTTTTTCATGTGATTTGGTGCCTCGTCTTGTTGATAACAACAGACGTTTTTCCCGAACATTTGTCCAACGCAGATGTGTAAGACTTCCTCTAAAATCTACACTTTGTAAAGCTTAGCCGTAATTTTTTGTAATGTTGTCTGATAAAATATTGGCAACTCTGTATATACGACCTTCTTTGATATAGGCACATTATGAACTAGCAGTCACTATTTAATTATACCTGAATCTACCACCGTATTGCTTTCATTCTTATGGAAGTGATGGATTTTCTTCAATATATCCAGAAAAACTAGCTTTACTTTTAATCGAATATTAGTAAACGTCGAACTAGTAAAAGTGTACCTGCATGTTTTATAAAAAGAAAGTTGGATTCTAGCACCATGATTGAAATGCGTATAGAGACCAATATCCTATTATTATTGTTGTGATTGTCGTAACGTGACGTGCAGTATGAGTCGTATTCAAGTCACTGTGACATCTATTTCTCCCAATTTGTGACGAGTTGCGAATAATTAAAAATTCGATCACAGCCACTTCGCACTTGTTTCACCAAATGACGGTTTCTTGAGAGTTAATGTGTGACAAATTATTCAAGATGGTCTATACATTTACATAGATATGGCTTTCAACAGTTTATTTTTTATATTTAAGATACCCTAAAAAATACGTCTCAATAAAGAGCAAGGAGTTGAAATCGTACTGACAGCAGTATAAGGAAGCTGTCACACGGTTGCAATAAAATTTAAAAGAAAACATGGAACAAACATCATGCGCGATACCTGTGTATGGAAACTTGTAGCCCTTCCTTCAGAATTACAGAAGTCACAATTTGTAATGTAATAGTAATGCCACGTCGAGTGGCTGTGCTATTAGTGTTTTAAGGCTAACGTTGATTTTTGTGGCAATTTCATTTTCCCTTTTCATCGATTCTACTCATTTCCAAAGGCCTCTGTATCCTTAAATAGATTTATGAATGACCAAAAACTCCTTTACGGATAAATATGAAAGGCTTCCTTATTAGTGACTAAGAACCCACATCTGTTAATGTGCATTATTCGTTGTTGTTGTTCTTGTTATTACGTCAGACAATAGTAAAGTTTATGAAACACCTTCACTTTTAAAAGATTAATTTTTGAATTGCAGTTTCTTTACTGAGTGTTTTCTTTCTACTTTATTTTCCTATTATAATATCTATAAATCAAATTACTAAATCTCTCTCTTGTATAATATCATTTGAGAACAACAAGCAGTGGATCAATACTTTCCCGCCGTCGAATGAATTATGTAATTGTATAAACACGTGTAACAAAATGACGCAAAAGTTTAATTGTGACGTCAACGTTGCGTAGCTGTGAAGTTACAATATAGTACGGGATGCGAACTTATAAATTATTTTCTAAGTAACATTTTTCTTAACAATTATGTTTACAGCAGTTTTGTTTTTCCCTAACAGTTTTGTTTTCAAGAGTGGTTTTAACACTTTCCAACATAGTTGGAAAGTGTTTATGATTGTTGTTTATCTAGCCATCTATCTGTCTGTCTGACTGACCGTGCTATAACTGACATAACATACTCGGACTGTCATGTGATTAAGATTTAGTACGGTATGTTCACTATTGAAAATGAAATGTGTAACCTTTATAGATCGTTTACAGGGACACTCAAAATAATTCCATTAAATTATAGTCTAAGGGGGAATATTCGTTTGCATTGTATATTAATGATGTTACACTATTTCAAAAATATTGAAATTGATATGCCTCACTAAGGTGAAGTAAAAGATGCTTGCTGTAGAATATGATATTCACAGCATTTTTCTTTCATTTACACAGACACTCAAAATAATTCGGTTACACTACTGTCTATGAGCGATAAATGCTGGAAGTGCGTTTTCAGATGCGGTGTGCGTTCATAAATTTAACTAATGTTCTGCACATTACTTGTTGTGTATAAATTCTATAGATCATATACGGGGATGCACAATAGAATTACAGTACATATCCGTTTATTGACATAAATTGCTGCAGTGGAATTTTAAACTGTGCTAAGCGTTTCCTAACTGAAATAAATTTTAGCATACTATGTAGTATAAATATACAAATCTATAAGTCATATAGTGAGTTGCAGAAAATAATTCGAATACTTTTCCGGCTATAAATGGTAATTGCTATAATTGGGTTCTCAAATGCGTTATGTGTTTTCCAAATTGTTACATATATACCTTATATAATTTATATAACACCTTATAAACGGTGAAGTTGTGCATTAGTACTCCGAATATATTGAAAAGTGTTTCGTAATCTGTGTTTGACGCATGGGTTGTCTTTCTTTTTAAATAAGCAATGGATTTGAGCGGACTTCCAACCTATGGCATACACAATATGTATACACGTCTTTATTTTTTTTTTTATTTTTTTTTTACCACGCTTTTCGAATTTCAGTCTTCGCTTTATCTTATCTCAGAATTTGTAACAAATTTCTGCAATTAAATAAGAAGAGTAAAATTCGGAAATATTTGTAACAAATGTAAAGAGCACACGCTGCCTGGGTACGTAAAATCCTGCATGCATGTTGCGTTCTTGTGTTAAAACTATATTTTCTTCCTAATCAAAGCTCTTTATTGCGCTTATTCTGTAATTCAAAATGCCTCCAAATTCGTGATACTTCAATATGTACACAAATGTGCGATAAAT
This sequence comes from Maratus michaelseni, assembly GCA_963931845.1. Taxonomy (NCBI): domain Eukaryota; kingdom Metazoa; phylum Arthropoda; class Arachnida; order Araneae; family Salticidae; genus Maratus; species Maratus michaelseni. Next base: position 123,411,171 of record OZ007599.1, on the reverse strand, counting down.
ATTATAAATATTATTAAGGCGATACATCGAACGTTTGCTGTGGGAAAACTATGGGAGAATACTTCCAAATGATATATAAATTTCGGCGAATATGTGTAAGGTAAGACATTATATTTAAAAAAAATTCCCGAAGTAAAAAAAAAAATCGCAAAATAATTAAATATTCACTTTTTACTACAAATTTGCAACTATGTTTTGAACACATGTCCCTGGGGAACCATTGACGATATGTCTCTTTTGATTTCATCTGTTCCGGCCTGTCCTCTATTTGTAAAAGTTATCTTTCCTTAAATATAAGAATTCCAAATATTTAATTACAAAACCTAAGATGTCATTATACTTCAAATATTCCAATATTATCGGAAAATTATTTTCAAGAAGAATGATAAGAATTCTTATCGCTCCGAAAATTGATTACAAATTGTTTATCTTCCTTTTATGTTTAACTTCAATCCATATAACAATCTATAGCCTAAATAGCCAGTGGTTTAATAATAAATGTTAACGGCGTAATTCAAGAATTGTTATTATGAGCATAATTGAAATGCGGTTAATGCATTTTCAAAATTGTAATAAACAGTTTAATTTATTATGGAAATTCTTGAAAACCATTAACTGTGAAATTATAGGTTGAAATGAGTTACTTCAGTTTGAGAAATTAATTAAAGTGGAAATATTTTAAATATCCAATTTCATTCAATTACATACAGTTTAATTCAATCTATATTATACTCAAGTATTTAAAATGTGTAAATATTTATAATTAATTATTAATATGAAAATGACATATCACAATCACAACGTTAAAATATTTTCTAATATAAAGAGGTGATATTCGTGTTTTTAAAGTTATTAATCTTAAAGTCTAAAGTATTAAGTATCTAGTATATATTAACAATAAACAATGCGTAAAGTTTAAAAAACATATCTTGCTTTATTCAGGATAAATTGCTGAGTTTTTGAAAAAAAAAAAGTCTGTAACTTGTAAAAATGCTTGTATAAAATAAAAAATATTTCATTGAAAATATGTAAAAAAAAGTGTTCTTTTCCGTCAAAAATAATATTTGTGTCAACTAAATTATAAAGATAATTTTGTATATAATATATCCCAAATATTCTTATTATATTTTTAGAAATTAAGGGTGTGGAAACAATTTCGAAATTACATGTAAAACATCTGATATTGATGTACCTTTTTCTTGAAAACTAGTAAAGAGATTTCAATACTGTTTTATACCATTTTCCAACAGAGTGGATAAGTGAGTTGATTATGACTTCGGTTTATTTGGCCGTCTGTCTATCCGTGTACTAACTCGCGTAAATGTAAAGGAATTACCCTGTAATTAATATAAGTTATTGACGTTTACTGTGGTATGTTTGCTATTAAACATGCAGTGTGTAGCATTTATAATTCGTTTAAAGTAACTCTCAAAATAATTCCATTACATTATGTAATAAATCGTTTGCAATGTATTTAAATTCTGTTACACTATTTGAAACACATTGAAATTTATATAAACCTCTAAGCCACACTACAAGAGGCTTACTGTAGAATATCGTGTGCATATGATTTATCGTTCATTTACAGGAACACAAAGTTTACGATTACAATACTGTTTATGACCGATAATTACTGAAAGTGCGTTTGCAGTTATAGTATACATTTTAAAATTTAACTTCTTTATCATATTACTTGACGAGTATAATTTCTATAGATCATATACAGGGCTGCACAAAAGAATGAGAGTACATATCCGCTTATTAAAAGAAATTGCAGAAGGGGAGAATTTTCAACTGCGTTATGCGTTTCCCAAATCAACCATATTTCAGCATAATATGTACTATATATACAAATGTTTAAATCATATTCAGGGTTGCAGAAAAGAATTCGGATAATTTTTTTAACTATAAATCGCAATTGCTGAAATTGTGTTTTCAAATGTGTTATGCGTTTACAAAATTGCTCATTTAGATATCATCTTTCACCTTACTAAACGGTGACTACTTTTTTACAGTATTCTGAATGTTTTAGAAAGTGTTTTAGAATATATGCTTGACTCATGATTTTTTTTTTCTTGATAAATTTTTGGCAGTGTCTAAACTACAAGCTGATCGTCTGACAAAAAATAAAAATAAGCAAGAACGAAAAATCATGAGTCAAGCATAGGCACTTTCCAACGCTTCCAAAATAATTTTATAATTCATTACCGTTTAATAAGCTGAAAAATAACATCTAAGTAAACAATTTGGAAAACGCATAAAATATTTAAAAAGGTAATTTCAGGAATTTCCAACATATACAATATTCGTAAAAATATCCGAATACCTTTATTCAGTCCTGTATATGATCTATAGATTTGTGTATATACTACATAGGATGATAAATTTTAGTTTAGTTAGGAAACGCGTAGCACAGTTAAAAATTCTCCTTCTGGAGTTTCTGTCAATAAACGGAAATGTGTTCGCGAACTTTTGTGCTGCCCTGTATAAGATCTACAGAATTTATACACACCAATAGACAAAAAGTGAGTTAAATTTAAAATCGCGTTCAGCAACTTAAAACGCACTTCCAGGAATTATTGTTAACAGACAGGAGAGAATTATTTTGTGTGTCCCTGTAAATGAACGATGACTGCTATACACACATTATTTTGTAGTAAGCGTCTTGTAATGCACTTTAGTGATATATATAAATTTCAATGCGTTTAAAATAGTGAAACATTATTTAATTAAACCGCAAACGATTTTTCTCCATAGACGTAATGTAACGGAATTCTTTTGACTGTCCCTGTAAAGTAACTATAAGTGCTATTCACACCCTATTCCATATTAAGCTTCTTGTAATGCACCTTAGTGATATATATCAATTACAATGTGTTAATTGTGTAACATCATTAAAATAAGCCGCAAATGATTTTTCCCCATAGACCGTAATGTAACGGAATTCTTTTGAGTGTCCCTGTAAAAAAACTATAAATGCTACACACTTCAGTTGAAATAGGGAACATACTATAAATAACGACAATAACATATAAAAATTGCAGGGCAATCTGAGCATATTTACGGGAGTTAGAGCACGGACAGACGGCAGACAAACCGAAGTCATAAACATTTTTCAACTAGGTTGGAAAGTGTTATAAAGACAATATTTACGCAATTTATCAAACAAAAGAATTTTAAGGGCTTTTAATTAGCATAACTATGTATATTTTTATTATCTTGAACGATCTTTCCGAACGATCAATTTATAGTTTAACTACTGCCAAAATTTTAGGAAAAAAAAATTCCATTGAAATTTTTTCTTATTTCCCGAGAAAAAGGTACATCAATATCAGCTGATTTACATGTGATTTTATAGTATAGGTTAATCAAAAACATTCTTGTAAGAACTTTTGTTCATTGGGTATTTTTATATACAATAATAAAAAAAAAAACTTAATACAATCGTACCCTATTTAATTTGCGTTAACCCTTTAACTCCCATGGTAGCCTATAGGATACCACCAGTGTTGCAAATTTAGTGGATTTTTTTTATTCAGATATTCCGAATTCATACCAGGAAATCGGAATAGAAACCTTTGTTTTGCAGTATATATACATTTAACGTCTGAATTTAAAAACCATTAAAACACCAAATAAATTAAATTAAGACAGACTTGAGCACAGTTAAAAAATAAAATTTATAAAAAATATACTTAAAAACAATTAAAAAATACAGTCTGTAAACGTTTCGCCGAACGACATGCGAGGCATCATCAGTACAAAAAATCCATTGCATCTAAAAGAATCCATTGCAATGGATTTTTTGTACTGATGATGCCTCGCGTGTCGTTTGGCGAAACGTTTACAGACTGTATTTTTTAATTGTTTTTAAGTATATTTTTTATAAATTTTATTTCTTAACTGTGCTTAAGTCTGTCTTAATTTATTTGGTGTTTTAATCTTTGCTTTATTTACTGACCGATATTCCGTGATTAAAAAGAAACGAAAATTGATACTTGTTATTTCTGGTGTGATTTCCGATTTTCCTAATTTTGGAATTTCTAGAATACATTCTACCACAGACATTAGAGGGTTAAAGCCACGTTTCTTTTGATGAATCTGTTCGCTTAATCTTGCATCAAATAGTAATTCTATTTTTGTTACATAATGCATTTTCACCAGCTACAGGTTGTAATTCAATGTTATCCACTTTCTTTCCTCGTAGAGAGGTGAAGTATCCTATGTTTGCATGCTAAAATATCAGAAGCAAATTATAATGTGGATGCATATATACACCTCTCTCTATGTAACCTGATTCTGGAAGACTTTCGGCAAGGTAGCCCGATTACGGAAGAGCCTTTCGGAAACATTTAAGAGCGATTTTCGTTAACCACTTAAAAGTCTAAGTTTAGGACTATTTTAGTGGCTGAAAATGTAATTGTTTTTTAATTCTATGTTTTCTTTTAGAAAATCTGATTTTTTACAAACAGCTTTCACAAGCATAAAGACTCGCCAAACCAATTTTGAAGAAAAAAAATCAAAAGCAGTTGTCAAGCAGTTGTCAACCTGTCGCATTGCCTGACGACAGTGACTTTTAAGTAAAATACATCAAAGAGTGGGTTTCAGATGGAAGGATTTAATCTACCTTTAAGCATGATAAAAATATTTTTTTCTATTTTATCTTATTCTCATTTTTTAATCTTTACTGAACACTGTGGAAAAAATCAGCATTTAAAACTCGCACTGTTACACAAGTTATATCCTATTAAATCCAATTTCTGCCATTGAATCCTATTAATATTTCAAACTTTAAAGTGATTTCTTTCAAAATATTGAATCCTGTTTTTGAGCCTACTGAAACAATCTTGTTCTGAAATCCTTCAAATTCAGTGTGTTAAATTGCAATGATGTCTGCATTTTTGGACACTCTGTATGCTTAAACCAAAGGTAAAGGTGAATTTTGTAACAAAATTAAATTTGAATTTGAAAATATGCCATAAAGTTTTATATTTATTTGTTTATTTTTTGCTAGTTTTTAAATTCAAATCAAAACATTTTTGGAAATATTTCGCTTTTAGAATGCATCTTATCTAAAAATGTTTACATGGATCGATTTCATTAACTTACTTTTAAAATTTTCGGAGTGACTGTGTGCGTTATCAGGATTGGCTTTGTGAAAAAAAGTTACTGTAAAGCATTAAATAGTAATGTGGTTGAATGGTAGAATTTTGTTTAAACGGGCTGTAGCTAGATTAATAATGCAAAATTTAAAAAAGATGCTCTTTGCTGACTCAAAATGTCCAAAATATCATACAAAAGGATATTTTGAAAATAAATATCAGATATATGAAAATATCGAAAATAACAAACATCGTGATATTTTAAACACAAATATCAGATATACAGGGTGTCATAAAGTCTTTCCCTGATTACAATATTTTATTGCAAAAAAAAACTAATATAATTAGGCATATGCTTGTTTCAATATATTGTAAAGACATTTATGAAGTTTTTAATACAAGTACTTACGTCAGTAAATTTTGATATGAGCACACTTGGTAGATTGAAGAATGTCGAGGCGGTATTCGATTTATCGACACGTATTGCCCAACATTTGGGCTGTCACACTAGACACAGAATATGTGTTCCTGACCTTGGGTGGATATCTCCTGAATATTAAAAAAATATGAGAAACTTAGTAATTGGATTTATTACAGTATGTCAGGTGAAGGATTTTTGTGTAAACTGTGTTCAGTTTGCTTTTGAAAAGATCCTTGGATGGACCTATGTCTATGGGATCATCCAGCCAGATGAAAAATGAAATAAGATCATGACTTTTCCATAATAAAAATTTTACAGTATTACATTCAGTTGTTATTCGTAATACTTTTTTGTAATCAGGGAAAGACTTTATGACCACCTTTATCCACTGATGTCCAGAAATTAAGGGGCAGTGGCCGATTTCGGACGTTTTGTCGAATATCTACTGAAATTCGTGAGGAAATACTCGAAATGCCCTTGAAATTGGAGGATGTAAAGAATATGTTTGACTTCATGTTTTTCAGAGAAGATTTAGTCCCGAAATCAATTAAGGAGGTAATAATAAATTTAATAATAAAATAATATTTGTGTTTCTTCAAGAAACAGAAAAGGCTCAAAATCATCCATCACTGTAGCAAATAACTGTGTAGGTTTTGTTCAACTTTTTTGTGCATTTGTATAAGGATAGTACGCATATTCTTGAAGATGCTAACTTTACTGTGAAAAATTCGAATGTTTTTTGTATAGCATTTAAAGTTTTCAACCGAATTTAACTTCGCTTTCCAAAAACTTGACAAAATATTGTAGAAATAATATACTGCAATTAAAATATTAATACATTAAATATTTGAGATATGGGTATTTGTATGAAATAAATTTTCACTGCGCATGCAAAAACTACAGCAAAGATTTTTTTGTCATGATTTGATTCTCATTACTATAGAGCAACTAATATAAAAATGCCAGTCACATATCATGAAAACTTAAAAAGATACAGGTAATACGATGAGCTAATTGATAAATTGAGGAGAAAATCCCATGTGGATATCCATTCCTATGGGAATGAACTATAAAAGAAAAAAAATAGCAGAATTAGTTTTGTTGCTTGCAAATATAAAAATAATAAATCTTTATTGTAAGCAAAGTGATTTTATCTTTGTAAATTTGTAAGAAAAAATTCAATTCCGGAAAAGATAATTATCTTTACAACTTTGACATTCGATAAAATTTGAAAAAATTAAGAATTTTGTTGCTTGTACTAAACAGAAGTCACTTGTACTTGTAATCAAGTTTTTTAAGCAAGTATTTGTACATTTGCAAGCAAAAAAGAATTCTCAGACCGATACACTGGTCGTAGTGATCCTATACCTTGGCCAGTTAGATGATCAGATATTACAGTGTGTGAATATTTTTGTGTGGTGATACAAAGACCGCGTGTACTTTTAGGTGGTTAATACCAAAGCTTTTAAGATAGGAATCTCAATTGAAATGACAACCATTCGTGTAATTATGCTAGCGTATGCTTGAAAGAAATTGCGTCATCGCTTGAATATTTTAAAATACCCTCCCCCCCTCCTCCCCCACAAAAAAAAAACGATTTTCTCTCAAATAAAACTTTGTGTGCCCTTATGTTTAAGCAACATAATAATGCTATCTTATTTCTTTCAGATTTCATAGACTGTGGAATTTTTAACGATAATTCTCATTCACACTGTATATATAATACAAATAAATTATAAGAATAATTGCCGTAATTTCCGGCCTATAATCCGTGGATCAAACAATTATGTTTAGACCCACAAAATTTAGATCCACATTATTTAATAACTGAAGTCAAATATTTACAGCGATCTAGTAAGTTACATCATATAAAATAAAATTTCTGGGTCGAAACATAATTGTTTGATCCGCAGATTACAGGCCAGAAATTATTATTTAAATATCCAAAACTGACAAAAAGGCGATGATTATATAATTTATTGTTATAGCTTATCTGATCTAAAAGTTATTAACTACAAAATATGCAGTGGCAATTATGTTGTAAAATACAATTATGCAGTATCGCAGTCTCACAGACGGTTTTTCTCTTATTAATATTCACCAGCGTGGAATAAGTCTTGATCTGAATGTACACGAAACCCTTTAAGCGAGAGTATTATAAGCGTTTACTTCGAAGTAAAAGTAAAATCTTATAATCCCTTTTCCTATTGGGTTTCTTGTATCTTCAGCACATCAATGATTATACTAAATTGGTCAGAAAATATCTAGTCTTTGCGACATTTAAAAAAAATAATATTCTTTCATTACTTTGGCTATATTTGAAACATCAGATGAAGTAGCAAAGATCAGGGTACCATTCGTATATTTTTCTTTTGTTTGATTATACCGTTTTGTTTTGTTTGTACCAGTGTCTGAAGTAAAATAAGTTCAAACAAGTGCAGTACTGATTGAATATATCATAACCCGAATAAGTGTCAAAGATACAGTTCCATTCTTATCGTATTGACTATGTAGATGAATTGAAATTTTAAGACATATTTAAAAGAGAAGCCAATCTATGAGAGTTCAGTTCGTTATTTTTGTGTTTTGTATGCTATTAATTAATACGTTAATCTCCTTGGAAACAAGATATTTACTTAAACATATATGCCTTGAACACCTTCAGATTTTAAGAGTAATTGTAAAAAACGAGAACGAAACGCAATTTCATAATTTTAGACAGACATGATCATAATTTAAACAGACTGAATTCAAACTTTTAGTCTAATATAGTAACTTTTATGCTCTTCGATTTTTGAATTTTTATCGAATTTCGCTGTAATTTTTAGTGGTTTTTAAGGTTCCGCGGCGATTTTTTAACATTCATGAAAGAAATACGCTTACAATGTTTTAGCCCACTATAGTACATTTTATTCTCTGCGATTTTTTATTAATTTTAGCAATTTTTAATGCACTTTTTTCCCTTTTTTTACGTTCTGCGACGATATTTTGATATTCGTGATAGGAATTCGGTTTCTAACATTTAGCCTAATATGGTAAATTTTGTCCTCCGCAAATTTTAAAGCGATTTTTTGAGTTCCTTTGCAATTTTTGGACATTCGTTAAAATAATTCCAATTCAAACTTTTCGCTTACTCTAGTAAATGTTGTCTTTCACGATTTTTGAAGTTTTTGCACTGTTTCATGCAATTTTCAAAGCTATTTGCAGCATTTTTTCACGCTCCGCGGCGAATTTTTGACATTCGTAAAAGGAACTCTTTTTCAAACATTTAGTTTAATATAGCACTTTTTGTATTCCGTGATTTTCAAAGTGATTTTTACTTTTTTTTCTTTTTTTTTTCTTTTTTTTTCTTTTGCGTTTCGCGTCGATTTCTGACATTTGTTAAAGAATCCCGGTTACAATGTCATAAATTGTGTTCTCTGGGATTTTTGGCAATTTTGTATGTGATTTTTAGCGAGTTTATTTTATTATATATATTTTTTAATTGTGGTGATTTTCCACACTTGTTAAAAGAATCGGGCTTTAACCTTTTAGCACATTTTTTTTAATTTTGTCCTCTTTTCAATAGAGTTTATTCGGAATTCATACAGCAATTTCTGAATATTTCGCGAATTTGTTCAGAGTTTCGTCGCGTTTTGCGGAGATATTTCCATATTAGTAAAATATATTCGGTTTCAAACTTTTAGCCTAATATATTAGTACATTTTCTCTTCCGCGATTTTCAAAGCAATTTTTAGTTTTTTTTTTCCGTCGATGTTTGTGTTCGCGAAAGAATTCCGATTGAAATGTTAACAGTACTGTACCAAATTTTGTTTTCTGCGAGTTTTGTATTTTTAATTTTTTTTATGAGATTTTCAGCGAGTTCTTTTATAGTTTTGCTGCTGTTTTTCTGCATTAGTAAAATGAATCCGGTTTCAATCTTTTAGAACAATATTGTAAATTTTGTCTTCACTTCAATAAAGGTTATTCGGGAATCTTACAGAAATTTTTGAATGTTTCGTGAATTTTTTATGCGATTTTTCGAATTTTTTCGTGTTTAGCTGCGATGTTTCAACATTCATAAAAGAAATCCTGTTTTAATCTTTTAGCCCAATATAGTAAACTTTGTGCCTTGAGACTTTTGAAATAAATTTCTTTCACATTTAGCTTTTTTTTCGCGATTCGTTGCAACATTTCCCATTAATAAAAGGAATCCTGTTTCAATCTTCTTGTCTATTATAGAAAATTTTGTTCTTTTTTCAGTAAAGTTTATTGGGAATTCGCGGAGTGATTTTTAGAGTTTTTTCGCGTTTCGTGTTATTTTTGACGGGACCGGGCAACACCTGGCGGATCAGCTAGTATATACTAAAAACTAAAAAATATTTTGTATGATTTGCATTTCCTTACCATGAAATTTAAGTTTTGCTTCAAATAGTGATGCATGCTAACAAAATTAAATATATAAAAATAAATAAATAAATAAATAAATAAATAAAATTGAACGATGGTTTCAACTCGAAAAGTCACAGAGAAAAACGAAAAAATCCATTTCATTGAAATTTATGTCTTGTTTTAATTCATGTTAACAAAAAATAAGATTATGGTGTCATCTCCATACATATATTTGGATTATTCACTGCATTGTAACTTCGGTTACAAAATGAAAAAACGTTCGGTCAAATAATTTAGGAATTATGAAGGTGTAACGTTTGAACTCCAAATATTATATTCTTTTATAATAGTTTCAAAACAGTTTGCAATGGTGGGTAGTTTTTAAGAAAAACATAAAAACTACTTAACGGAAAGTCCCTTTGTTAGATCGCTAGACCATATATATCTCTGTTTTTATACTTTTTTGATAAAATAACCTGTAATTTAATCTCATTTATTATGGAACTATATTTAAATGTTGATTTTATTACGAATACTTCTCTTAATTTTGCTAAAAAATCTGTACGTGTATAAATGAACGTTTCGGAAACAAAAACAAAAAAAATCTCTTATATGTTAGCTTTCTTAAACTTTTTAATGTCCTTAGTTATATTGCACTCATTTTATTGTATCAGGACACATGCGAAGCAAAGAGGACTCACTGTATTATTTTAACCATGTCCTCAATTTTGAGTGTAGATTGGATCTTTTGAAAAAATCTGAAAGTAGCGAAGTAGTGACTGCTTTTGAAAATCAGTTTGTAGTCGCAAATTTTGAAAACGAATAGTTGTAGTTAACTACATTTTCGATAAAGTAGTTGTAGTTCGGTACAATAAAAAAGTAGCTTTTCCGACCACCGCTATCATATGACAGCGGCTTCAGCGGACCTAGTGGTGAAATTTGGAAGTTATCGACTCTGTGAGTATCTCTGAAAATATAAAATACAGTGAAAATAATGTCCACTTCAAAAGTGTAGAGCATTCTCGACTTAGTATAAAATGGCGTCTAATATGTAAAAATAACTTTATTAGAAGCTCTGAAATGTTCCTTTTTCAATAACCAATCACCGGCTTAAATACGTCACTAATCGCTTCTAGAAGTGTAACATTACAAGGAAGATGTATATTTTAAAGTAAAAGTCACGTATATAAGCAAGGCACAAATCATTTTCATAAGAATTTCAAGTTAAGTATGCTTCATGTGTCTACTATCGTCAGCAATACACATGCACTGACATGCATTTACGTACATAGCTGAAGATGGTGGACACATGGAGCATACTGAACTCCGATTTCCCTTTAAAATAAATGGCGCCTCCCTTACCCTTTCCGGACACCCCCGTGGGCTCCTAGCGGCGCAGCCTACTTTTTACCCTTTCCGGCACAGTGGTCCCACTCCGGGCACACCTAATTTTAATTCCAAACTTGCTTACGACACCAAGAATATTTTAATAAAATTTCGTTTCCACAATGAAAGCTAAAAATAAGGAGTTCTTATTTTCTAAAAAAGCCGTTTGTAAATTCCGGTGTCAGTCTGTAATTTCTCATTTTACGAACAGAATTTGTCTGTTCCGGAAAGGGTCAAGTTAGTTTTATTAGAAAATATACATTTGCCTTATAATGCCTTGTTATGCCGCACTTCGACAGGTGATTAGTGCGTATTTAAACCGGTGATTGATCGAAAAATTAACATTTCAGAGCTTCTGAAAAAGTTATTTTTACAAGTGAAAAACGTCTTTTCACAGTAAATCAAGGATGATGTATATTTTTATATTTAACATTTCTTCACTATATCTCCTAGTGTTTGAGACAGGGTTGATAACTTTTCATGATTTCACTACTAGGGACGCTTTTTTTTACAATTCTAGCTCTATCCATTAAAGATATATTTGTTTGTACCTGCCCACTTGCTTTGCACCCGGATATAGTAGAGAATCTCGCGCAAAGTTTTTGTTTTGAACCTTCATTGGAAATGGTCCAAAATCAAACGAAATTTTCTTTTCCTTTAAATACAATCTCCTTTTTTTCATTGCACTTTTTTTTTTCATTTTTGTGGTGTACTTAAGAAATTGTTTTTATTGTATTGACATTGCTGTATGAAAATACTAGCACAGTTTTACCATATTGTTAACTAACAGCTCCTAATTTGGTGAATATATATGTATTCTGTTTCAAAAGATATCTATTTTTAAAAGGGCATTTTAGTTAAACAACTTTTTATTCTTTACAGAAAAATGTCTTTATTTTTTGCTGTTCCCCTTCTATTTTTTTTACCCTCACAAAGTAATATAAAAATTGGTTAAAAATGAAAATCTGTCTTTCATCTTAAAATATCCCATTTTTACCCCTACAACATTTTGAGTAAGGTAATAAAAGACTGTCATATTGTTTTTCATAGAGAAGTATTTATTGTAAGCTAATTATCTCTTATTGTTATTGTAATACGCTATGAAAAGTAATTCCTGTTATTTAAATTGTGTATGTGATTTACAAATCACTACAGTAATTTAAATTGAAAACAAGTACATGTCAGTAAATATTAAAGCATTAATAGCCTTTACATTTTTTAAACTCTAGAAAATGTTGTGTTACGATTATAAATATCATATGCCGAATATTCAATACCTAATACAAAAAAATTAATTTTTTGTGTAATTAAGGCATTTTTAGTGTTTTGAACATTTTTGATTTATTTTTAATATTAAAAATATAAAACACATTAAAAAACAAGAATCATTACCACTACTGTCGGGAATGTGTTATACTTTTATTTCTTTAAACAAAATGCTTACAAATGGTACTTCGAAAATATCTAACGAAATTTTAGAATACATTCAAGAGGACTAAATCAGATATTTTTGCCATTGAATGTGTGTGTCTGGAAATCCTGGCTTTTCAAAATGGATGGTTGTGCGTAGTTACAATAACATCATTATAGCCTCCTAAGTCTTAATTTTCTACTCTATTATTAGAAATATGTTAATCTTCAAATATTATGTCAAAGAATGTAGTAAAAGTGGTTTGTTCACTCTTAAAGCATCGTGACTAAACTACAAATTTATTGTCGTTACGTGACTCGCATTTTAATACTTTTAAATGATTTTTTTTTTGCATAGGATAGCTGAGATCGATCTCTAACGTTGTTAGTTTTTACTTTTTTGATTTTGGTTCCAGTTTTTTTATATAAGTGTACTTTCACTTTCGGAACCGGTTCCAACCGGTTCCAAAATTAAAAATGTCCGCTTATAAAAAAACTGTAACCAAAATCAAAAAAGTAAAAACTAACAACGTTAGAGATCGATCTCAGCTATCCTATGCAAAAAAAAATATTTAAAAATATTAAAATGCGAGCAAGAATTCGCACAAGAACCTTCCCATAGACTTTACATTAGCTTGAGTGTTTTTTCCCGTGACTAGTGTAGGCTCTTAATTTTCTACTCTATTATTAGAAATATGTTAATCTTCAAATATAATCTCAAAGAATGTAGTAAAAATGGTATGTTCACTCTTAAAGCATCGTGACTAAATTACAAATTTATTGTCGTCACGTGACGAGGAAAATGAATCGTACCCAGGTAACTGTTACGTCGGAATGAGTCCTTTTATGGCGAGTTACAAATGAATAAAAGCATTAGTCACAGTGACATAGAATTTCTAAATGACGGGCACTTGAGAGCTCATTAAATTTTGGTCACGTTGTAAATGTGACACTTGTGACCAGGCCCTGATTATCGCACGGGCACACGGGGCCCATGCCCTGGGCACGAAATTTTTCATACTGTCATCTAAATTTTCATTTAAAAAAATTACAATTGTGCCAACATTTTTATTTCTGTTAGGAGTTTTGTTTTTACTCAGTATCAGTTTTGTTTTATCATTTAATATCAGTAACATCATTAATAATGAAGTTATAATATCAATAACATCATTATTAATAATTAATAATAAACGTCTTATGATTATTTTCTAGTAATTGATGTACTGTATTTTTCAAGTCATTTAATTTTATCATATTGCACTTTTATTCAAAAAGTGACACAACTGAAAAAATGTGACACTTGAGATATTAATACGATAAAATGAAAAAAATATATATCTCAATCTGTGGTTAAAAGCTCACTTTAATAAATAATTTAAAAACAAATATTTTTATTCCTGGAACCGTTTTTCAATTTTCCGGAAAACTTATTTCTTTTTAGTTGACACTTTTCAAATAAGCGTGCAATACGTAAAAAGAAAAAAAAAATCAGTAAATTAACCAATCTAAGGGGGCACGAAAACCAGCTTATCTCAATCATTGAAAGCCAAGAGGGGTTGAAGAATCGCGACCTGTTTCTTTCATTTGCTGCGCTTGTGAACATATGTGACGTCACTGTAACCTCGTGTAAACAGACTGTCCTACTAAGGTAGCTGTTAGAAAAAGCTGTTTAGATAAGCCAATATTATCATCTATCTAGAGTAAATCTCATCTATCGAATTTTAATTCGTAATGCGAACTCTGATTTTGATATATCACAAATTATCAGCTCAGAGTTAGCATATTATTCGTGAAAAGATATAATTTTGAAATCGGAATGAGGGGTATAAAGCTTCACGACTCAGAAATTATTATCGACGGATTTAGAGAGCGAATTTCTAAATGGCATTAACCGGCACATATTCTTTGACAAAAATTGTTTACTTCGTTTCGATTTAGCATTCTTCTGAATTTGGAAATGCATTTTCAAAATATAACGAAATCAAACGAATATTCATTCTAAGATTTTTTTTTAAATATTTTTAAATATTTTAAAGTGATTTTTAAAAGTGTTGAAAGATAATGTTGTAAAATATAATTATGTTCCCGTTCCAATCGGATTTATCTAATGATTCTACTGAGATGTTAAAATCTCAAAATCGAACATCATTATGAATATTTTACGTTACATATTCGACTCGAACTAAACTACTTCACGGGTCAGTTTCGAATTAAACGGGGTTAGCCGAACCGATTCCGGACGCTAATTCAGAGTCCGCTCAAGAACAGATGAAGTAGTCACAGAAAGAAACTTTTCACGGAGTACATAAAATAACGTAAAGTTCACACCTCTACGACCCAAATTTTTCACAAAAAATTAAAAATATAATGTCACTTTCTGTTCACAAAAAAAGGCTTTGTTTGAAAAATCGAAAGTTGCATGTGACTTTGTTATCGAAATATACATTGTTAAATAATTTTTGCACACATCGATGAAAGCTTATCTAGATTATGGAATACCAACATAAATACAATCTAATAAATATTTGTCTGGAGAACTGAAATAATTATGAACCATAATAGCACAACCAGTAGATAAATGGGCAAAGTCACCACTGTGACCAAAATGCAACTTCTTTAATTCGTCATAGCGTTACAAATTAAAGAATTATTCCATAGCACAAATTAAAAATTATGCTTTTAGTTAACATTTTTGTAATGCATAAATAAAACTTATATAACCCTGATTCAGAAATAATTTGTTATTGAAATAGTTACCACTGGTGTACCAGTAGTTATCGAAGGTGGTGGTCACTCTTTTGGCTACCAGTATTTTCAAACAATAATCTTCGTATTAGATTTATCTGCATATGTTTCAAATATCTTCCGCAAGAAAGAAATCTCTTACAAATGTTATAGAAATCTACTACGAATATTTCATTTTAGAAAAAGTGATAACCAAAAAAATGACCGCGCCAACGCTTGTTATAGAAGTATCAAGTAAAAAAATTAGTTTTATCAAAGTGACTCTTTATACCTTTTATTTGTTTCGCGATAATTTTACAAATATTTGAAGGAATAGAAAATATATACGAAACAAATTAGATGAAAATATTTGTTAAATGAATAAAACTGAATAAGAAATATTAAAATAATTTTGAATGTTGTAAAAATATTGAATAACTCCTTTTTATTGAATACATTTTTGAAGAAAGAATTTATAATTGATAACTCCAACGTACATATCATTTTGAATGAAATAATAATTTATGTTATTGAATTGTGCCTTTCATCAAACTTTTAAGTTTTCTTTTTCAATAATACTTTGATATTTGTTCCAAATTTTAAATAATTTATGGCACTTATTTTTTACTAGCAGTGTTTTTTATACGATCAAAGATGTTTATATAAGAAAACTTTTGGTGAAAAATAATTTATCATGATGGATAACACAATGAGAAGTATTTTTCTTGTAAAGAAAATTTGAAGCAAATAGAAAGAAAATTCAAAGTTAAAAATAAATAAATTAAAAGTATTTTTTGACTATTTCATTATGTCATTTTAAATAACTTATTTTAAATTTGATTAAAACTATTTTTTAAGAGATTACTTTTTCCGTTTTCAATCACTTACATTCATTTTCTGTTTTTAATTTTCGAAGGAAATGTGTTTATGTAACCTTTTTTAGTTTTGTAAATTCTTTGTTAAAAAAAAAATAATAATAAAATAAATTTCTTTATTTCAAATGCAACCGCCTCATTTTTTGGAAATTTAGTTTTTTTTTTCTTACTTTCAAGAATATGTTTTCAACAACATCGCTTTCACGCTTGACTCTTTTTAAAGTTCGTCTGCGACATGCTAGTTCATTTGTAATTTATCTTTAAAAAATGTGGTAGAATGATAACATAAAAGAAAAGAAAATGCGCAAATCTTCATTTCTTTCATGTATGGTTTTTGAATCATTGAGATCATTAAAGAACATAATTTTCGATTTTATTATTCTTAGTCGTTAAATAAATGGTGAGTTTCCATTATATGAAAAATACTAAATTGCATTTTAACAATTTAAGCTGAAAATATATCCATTTGAAATTTAACAATGGATAAACGCAATTATGCTATTATGAAATTCTTTTGTGAATTGTAAATAAACTTCTTATCCTTAGTAATTGAAATTTAATGTAAAATTTTATTATCATCAAAAGTAAATTTAAAAAGGAGTGCAAAAGGAAAAATAGTTTTTTAATTGACTCTTTCATAAGCATTCAATGTTTATCCTGAAATCGCACCTAATTCCTTGGCTGCAATTCATGATTTCCCCCAAAATGGAACAATACATTAATTATGTGTGTTTACCGAGCCCGATTATGGAAAATTCACCCTTTTTTACGATAGTGGAAAGTGAATTTATTATATTGGCTAGTAAATTTATTAAAACATATGATTTTTGTTCTGTTTCTTTTTTGAGATATGACAATATTAAATAAAAAAGGCGTTATTTCAACTTTTTTTTTTAGGATTTCTAAATTGATTTCTCTACGTATAATTATAATTTAATTAATATGAAACTATTAATTGATTAAAGTGTATTTATAAAAATATTACTCTTTATTTTTTATTTATATTTTGTACTTTTTAATGTTTAACACATTTCGTTGTTGCACTTTCACAACCAGTTAGCTTATTTTAGCGAGCGTGGTTTAGCGCATAATTAAATCCATTGTTATTGGTAACTCGTATACAATTGTAATCATAAAGAATATCTGATGATATATGACGGTGGGCTAACGAAAAATGCATTAAAAGTAATGTATTAATTTATAATTAATTTATAAAAATATTAAAATGTTGTTATCTGAAACACAGGTGTGAACATAATTTTTTATATCATAATGAACAGAGGAAAGTATTTTCAACTAAGTAAATTATATCCAATGGTTGGAGTATCACAGTTAAGATTTTTTTTTCAACAGAGCTAAAAATAAGAGTGAAATATGCCAGTCAGGATATCGTTGGGATAGCTCAGTAGGAAGAGTGTTGGCACGGCAAGCCAAAGTACCCAGGTTCGAGCCCTGGTACCGGTATTTTTCGCTCTGTTGGAAAAAAATCTCAACTATGATACACCCACCATTGTATAATTTTTATAATTCTAGCATGTTGGGAAGTGGGTGCAAAATTACAAAATTCAATTAGATTACAAAGTTTCATCTTTACATATGAAAACCAAGTTGAGTTAAATACAAGAGTGTAAAAATATACCCCTTGCTGAAAACTTTTTTTAACACAAATGTTTCATGTTTTTGTTAGTGTGTATTCATTATCAGTTATATTGTTTTTATGTCAATATCTCTTTTTGAATGCAAGTATAAAATGCACAACAATGAATTAAGTATATTGTTTATGGTGTCCACATCCAATTTTTTATACACATACAAAATGATCAGCGATGTATGAGGTATCGCACGAAAGGTTTTTAATCAGACTTTTGACATAGTATACTCACATATAGTTAAAACACATTGTTTTATTAAAAATTGCAGTTAATTAAAAATTAATGAGAAAACGTATCAGCAAATAATCTCAAAGATTGCAATGTGAAAGGCTCGCACGGGTCTACGGATGTTCAAATAATGAGCTTTCATTATATTAAAATTATTTCCGGTATTTTACTGGCATTTTACCGGCTTAATATTAAAATGTGTTGTCTTGGAATTTATCAATATCTCAACGAAATATGCAATTAAGAAATTATTTTCTAAATTGGAAATAAATATATAACTTCAGGCATTTAAAATATTAATATTATCAAAAGTAAGTCTCAAAAGATAATAGATATGTTTTATTGAGAAACACTATAAAACGAAATAATTCATGTTTTTGCTAGTGAGTATTCATTATATTCAAATAGCACGGTTTTATTATAATAAAATTGCCAAATCACATTTTACCGTTGAAGGTTCAATATACATTCTCTTAAAATTAATCAATATCTGAATGCAATATGTAATTAGGAAATTCCTTTCTGAATTCAAAATAAACTTATCTTCAAGTGTTGGAGTTTTGGTGTACAATTCTAATATCATGAAAAGTAAATCTGAAAAAGACAATGGATATCTTGTACTACTTCATTTTTTGCGTTATCTCATTCAGAAGTTGATATCAAGTAGTACCTATTATCGCGATTTCTTTATCGTTATTTGATTCTGATTATTATTGATCTTTGGTGGTTCTTGCTTTTCTTATTCTGGAAATGTGTTCTAAAAGAAATGTTTCGTCTTTTTGTAGGTTTTTTTCCATCGTTCGCTGGAGCAGGACTACCCCGGCCTGTTGCAGTCACCCCTTCGCTTGTGCCGATGGACCACCCATTGCATGCTCACTCCTGACGGCCACTAGCGGAGAGCGATTCCAGAGAGACTAACCACCATCTTCGCACAGCAGTGTTGGTCGTGTAACTTTTATAAATTCAAAAATGACTTCACAAATAAATTCATCCAAATGGTGGCTAATACCCACCGCTATATTCCTCAGTTCGGCTGTATCCACAGTATGCGCGGAAAATATGACAGAAGTTCATGTGGGTGCTCAGTGCAAAGATGGACTTTTATTACCTGTATGGTATCCACAGGAGAACTTGAGCCAAGGTGATATTGTTGCTAGAGGTATTATCTATTTTGTAGCACTATTCTACTTGTTCGTAGGAGTCTCTATTGTTGCCGATCGTTTTATGGCATCAATTGAAGTTATTACATCAAAAGAAAAGGAAGTTGTTATTAAAAAACCAAATGGAGAGACTCAGAGTATAAGTGTGCGCATATGGAATGAAACAGTATCGAACCTTACATTAATGGCTCTGGGTTCTTCTGCACCAGAGATTCTATTGTCTATCATTGAAGTGTACGCCCAAAACTTCGAAGCGGGTGATCTCGGTCCTGGAACAATTGTTGGAAGTGCAGCTTTCAACATGTTCGTCATCATTGGCATCTGCGTATGGTCAGTGCCTTCAACTGAAAACAGAAAAATAAAACATCTACGTGTGTTTTTCGTCACCATGACCTGGAGTGTGTTCGCGTACATCTGGCTATATCTCATATTAACTCTATTTTCTCCTGGTGTCATTGACGTATGGGAAGGTCTTGTCACATTTATGTTTTTTCCAGCAACTGTTTTAACTGCTTATATCGCAGATCGCCAATTTATAATATACAAATACATGACAAAGAAATATCGCATGAACAAAAGAAACGTGATTGTAGGTGGAGAAGGAGGTGAAGATGTAGAAATGGGCATGACCAAAACTAACCATTTGCCCGATGGATCTGTTAAGACATATGACGAAGAGCCAAGTGATGAAATTAGAGAGTTTGAAGAGCATCGCATGCAGTATATTCAGATACTACGAGAACTTCGCAGAAAACACCCAGATGCAAACATGGAAGACATTGAAATGATGGCTAGGGAAGAAATTCTAGAAAGAGGCCCTAAAAGTCGAGCTTATTACAGAATTCAAGCAACAAGAAAATTGATGGGTGGAACAAATGTAATGAAAAAGAAGGTAGAAAGAATTGAAAAGAAAGAAGAAGAAGAAGTGAAAGAAGTGCAGCGAGAAATTGTCTCGATTTGTTTTGATCCAGGTCATTACACCGTTATGGAAAATGTCGGAGAGTTTGCCGTTACCGTAGTCCGAGATGGTAATTTGAGTGAAGCTGTAGCAGTTGATTATCGGACAGAAGATGGTACAGCTAATGCAGGGTCAGATTACGAAGAAGCACAAGGTACTCTAATATTCAACCCTGGCGAAACTCACAAGCAATTCTTTATAACAGTAATAGATGATGACGTTTTTGAAGAGGACGAGCACTTTTACGCGAGACTGTCGGAGCCACGTTACACGATCGACAAAGCTGAACCCCGAATCCCCGTTGAACTGATCACTCCATTCTTAGCAACTGTTATGATTTTAGATGACGATCACGCTGGTATTTTCTTCTTTCCCGAAGCAGAGCATGAAGTGAATGAATCTGTTGGAGAGTTTGAACTTCGAGTTAACCGATTCAGTGGTGCTCGTGGGCGTGTTATTCTCCCCTTTCGAACTGTAGAAGGAACTGCTAAGGCTGGGAAAGAATACGAGCACATGGAAGGAGAACTCGTTTTTGAAAACAATGAGACAACGTAAGTACAATTTATTTACCTACTTTTGACATATGATAAATGCTTATACCTTAACCAGTATTAATTTTCATACAAAAACATAGAGGAGGATTCTTAAATTGCCTTGGGTTTATTGGTCATCGAAATAAACAGTCACCTTAGTGAAAAATGTTACCTCTGGTTTCCCACGGTTGAAAGTTTTAGTGTTGTTTAAATAACACTGCAAAACCAATTTTTGAAAAAAAAAAAATTTACATGAATTTAGGTTATTTTAAAGAAAATCTGACAGTGTTGGGATTCAATAAACAGATACTTTCTATCACGTATAATTTTTACAGAAGGATATCCTCAAATTTTAAACGATATTGCATTAACCAATAACGAACACATCGGTTTTCTCAGACATAGCATATAAAATAGACATAATTTATTATAAAAATATTTAAGAATGTTTAGTTTTCTAACGTACACAGAGACGAAATCACAAAGGACTTGAAATAAGTTCAATTTTAGGCAGGTTTTTGTTTTAGCAGATGCACCATCAATTCGCCGTATACTTTTCGCCAATGCTATGAAATTTTCTGTTTCATAGTCCAAATCAATCGTATAGTTAAATGTCGTTGAATTATAGATTTTTCTTAAAATAAGTCAAGATTTTTCTTAAAATAATCATACTTTGAAAATTTCGTAATAAAACTTTAAAATTTATATTTTTAAAAATAATCTGAGGGCGATGGAAGGAAACTGGGGTCAGATTTATGAATTTCAACAAAAATATGTCTATTTCTATTTAGAGGGAAAAATACGTGTTTTGGTGTGATGTTTGATTTCACTATCGGGCCAAGTATCCGATCCATAGTTCTCTATTTAGAGGGTGTCCGCTGGATTTCTTTGAAGATACGTTTCTATTGTGATAAACTGAATTATATAACGGTGAACTTTTGAAACACATTCTAACTTGCTTGAGCTAGAGTTTTACTGGCTTAATTCTGTTATATCTTCCATGAATTTCATAACAGCAACAACTATTTGTTTAATATGAATCAGTAGTACACACTTTCAAATTTAACTCTGTACAAAATACACTTTCATTAACACAAGACCCGCCGCATAAATCAATTTGATCCAAGGAAAATAACCATATTTTGGATTTTAAATTTAGCTTTAAAGTGTACAGATTGTTTTAAAGTGGCGTTTATTTCATTTCATTTATTAAGTAAAATTTCTGCTTTATCATATCTTTATTTGACTAAGATCAGACTGATCCATGCGCAGTTCTAATTTTAAATGCTTGCCAAATCTTCTCATTTCTTATCTTATCAGATTGCAACAAATGATTGTTTTCTCATTTGAAGTAATTTATATCTTTTTGTTTTATTGATAATTTCAATTTTAAAATCAGAACATTAACAGTTAAGTAAAGAAAACTTTATTCACATCGTCTTGTTTTATATAGTATAATTTAAAAAAATTCAAATTATTACTAAAAAGTAACCTTTATTTTAAATAGTAAACTTTTGAAAGCTAAATTTCTAAAATATAATTACTGCATTACCACGTATCTTTCTAAAAACGATATGAATGGAATAAATTATTTCTGTGAGCCCGCAATTATTTTGGAAAATTATCTGTAAAAGTAACTGCATATTTTTTACACAACCATTCAATTCTTTCGAACAAACTTGAAAATAAACTGATTTGTTTATACATATAGGGATTAAAGAAGTAGAATTAGGTTAGAATTGTCTACCTTATAAAATAAATCGTAGACCAAAAAAAAATTATTAATTAATGCTAACTTTTGCACTTTTAATTTAAAGATTTATAGTCAGAAGATAACTGAATATTTATTTTGAAGGGATCAGGGCTTTTTACTTTTATATATACATAGGACGCTTTCCCCCTCACTGAGAAAAATGCTAGAGAAATTTCCAAAAAAAAAAA
Organism: Maratus michaelseni; assembly: GCA_963931845.1. NCBI lineage: Eukaryota > Metazoa > Arthropoda > Arachnida > Araneae > Salticidae > Maratus > Maratus michaelseni. The sequence goes on along the minus strand of OZ007599.1, from coordinate 123,388,410 downwards.
ATCGCAAAAAAATTCCAAAAGTATTTATGTGTATTTATGTGTGTGTAAAGTATTTATTAAAATTAATATAGATGATAAAGTTACTCTCCTCCAACTTCTAGATATACATATGAATGCTTAATAATGTTCATGAATAATCTTTTAAGCATGTCAGATTACTGAATGATTATTACAGCATGATTATTACCGTAATTGCTGCATTATTTGGTTAATTGCTGCATTATTTGATTAATTGCTGCTTTATTTAGTTAATTGTTGAGCACATACTGTATACCAGGCTTCTCACTGAGCAGTATTTTGACTTCTTTGAATGGTTTCTTATTCGAAAAATAAACTTCTATACCATAGCAACACACATCAGGGGAAAACACTATGTTGATGTGCACAAGCGTGCGTGTTCCTCGACACTAGTCCAAAATTCTGTTCGCATCCGATTTAACCACTAAGATATAAAAGACTCTAGTGTTCCAACTGGTGGCTAAGAAAAGGCTTTTGGGTTTATCTTATAGAATTTTTAGGGGAGACCTTGAAGAGTTTGATTAGAAATGTTTATAATATTAATCGTAGGCGAAATCTAGTTAAATTCATTAATGTTGCATGTACATTTTTACACTTCTCACTTTTATATTTCTTGCGACACAATAGCTGTATATTTATTTTAAATATGTTAGAGATTTTTAGACTCGTAGAAATGGGATTTTATAGGAGGCGAAAATTAGTTTAATTAATGTATGTTAAGTATACGTATTTCATTTGAAGATTTATTGCGAGAACATAAGTGTATATTTATTTTATTTCGCTTTTCACTTTTATACAATAGAATTTGAATAAAAGCATTTGCTTTAAAATGTGTATTGTAGCCGAAAATTAATTTCTTTAATTATTGTTAATTGTACACTTTTTCACTTTTCGCTTGACTCTTTCATACAAGTAGAGAACTGTATATTTATTTTTAAAAAGACCTTTTTTTTTTGTCCTTTTTCGGACTTTTTTGTACTTTATTTTTTTGTATTTTAATATTTTAAATTAAAATAAATTAAATTTAAATATTTTCTTTCGTTGTTTTAAATGTATTAATATCAGTATTTTTCTTCTGAAAATTGTTTTAGATAATACTAATATTATTTAACTAGAAATCATTTCTTCTTTTTGAGTTTTAGATTAACTTCAATAAATATTAGTTTCACTTCTAGGTGGATTTCCATTACTTTTAGCAAACATAATTACATTTAAATTATACATACGTTTATTTAAAAGTTTACATGAAACATTAAGATAATAAATGCAATCATTTAGGCACAATAGTCTGAAAAACATTGAGAGGAATATTCACATTAAAATGTTCTACTTTAAAGACGTTTTTAAGTACCTTGATAAAAATACACTTTCAAAGAAATTATGAACGTTTTAAATCACCCTCCCTAACTACCATAAAGATAATGACATTATTATATTTGTTTGAGTTCCAAGTTATAAAAGTAACTTTTTCTTTTATATTTCGGTGCTCATTACAACTTGACTGTTTTAGTTATGTCAAAAGATCTTTTTAAAGAAAATTCAAATATTTTTCTTAAAGAATGTCCTTTCACGAATTATTTATACACATTCACATTACTGTGATAAATGCTGCGATAAATTCTAGCAACGAGCTGCCAACAATATTAGAGTGATTTTTTTTCCACCGAAAATATAAGTAACGTATAAAAATTTCGATTGTTCGACTGATAAATAATTAAGTGATCGTTCGACAGATACATAATTAATTAGTAAAAATATTTTAAAAGAATATCCACGTGCGTACACTCTTTAGAATTTCCAATGAATATGGCACCACTGTTCCCGATTAGCAATCTTTTCCTTTTTCAATCTCAAAATTTGTGATATTTCTCGCGATTAAATAAGGCGAAAAATTCAGTTCCTATTCTGTTTTCGATTAGCAATCTTTTCCTTTTTTTAATCTCGAAATTTGTGCTATTTCTCGCGATTAAATAAGGCGAAAAATTCAGTTCGGAAATTGAAATAGAACTGTACATACACTGTAAAAAAATTTCCTGAAGGTTCCGGAAAAAAGTGGTGGTATTAAGATGCCACGACGTTTGGCTGTTACGTTTCACAACAAAGTAATGAAACATTCATATTTTTAATAATCAGTATACTTTTTTTTATTCAGTGTTTTATTTAAGCAATTAAATTTGAAAGTTTCGTATTACAGATAAAATGAAAATTCAAATAATGAAGCATAAAAATATTTAAATTAGCTACTTACTTTATCGGTTGATATCCAAACAAAGAATGGCATTTGTTCAGATTGCATTTGTCTCTGTGTACCTAGGCAGCTGTTTTTTTATTCTTCTTTAGTTATCAAAATGGCTAATGGAATATAAACATGAAGCACGCATGCGCAGAATGTAGTTTAAGGAAAAGTTGAAACCTCTCAAAAATATTACAGGAATTATTGCCGTAATTGACGTGGGACATAAAGAAATTCGAAATTCCGGTAAAATATGCGAAATGTTTCTGAATAATTTCCTGAAACGTTCCGAAATTTTTTTACAGTGTACACTGGGATACGTTATTGATAGGTGTATATTTACCACATATTATTGATTTATTTTTATTTGAATCATATGAAAAATGATTTGGAAACCACAATTAAGAAATTTTTGAATTTCTAAAATTAAAATTCAGTAATTAAATAGCAGTAATTAGCAAATAAAATCTAAGAAAAAATGTGAATTGATGCACAAGTAAAAACCAAAATTTTGCTTTAGACTGAAGGCTTACCGTTTCAATAAAGCAATATAATGTATTATAATATATGTAACAATATAATGTATATAAATGTATTAAACAGATGACTTACAATTCGTAAGCTACGCATTAATAGACGGTTCACCTACAATTCCTCTGTAATTTAATATTCGTAAGCAAGTACAAACGGAATGAATTAAAATCCATCAAATGTTTATTTTCAATATTGTTTAGTGCTATTTCTTTCGTGTATGTATAAAAAATATATATATTATCGATAAAATGTATGTATAATGTAAAAAGTTCTGTGGTTAATTATAAGAAATAGTGTCATATAGTACTTAAAATCAGGAATTGCAATCCTGAAGTCATGTGTGATATCGGGCCTCTCTGTTACCGCCAGAATTTCGCCGTGGATCCTGTAATCTGACATGTCAAATGCTCAATCAATCCTCATCGAATTAATGTCGATTTACTTTAAATCAAATGTTTTTATATATCATTTAATATATATATATATATATATATATATATATATATATATATTAAATAATATCGAAAAGTTTAAATATCCGTTGTTTCTGCAAAAGAAATTCATTAGATCGCATTGAATTCTCAACAAAGCACAAAAGTTCTTTTAATTTCTTTGTTTCTATCTTCTTCTTCTTTTTTTTTTTTTTTTTTTTTTTTTTTTGATTGAGCATTTGAAGAAATTAGCAGTATTGGATTATCCGCGCCGAGATTCTGGCGGTACCAGAGAGGTGCTACTTAAAAAGCTACCTAAAAAAAATTCCTACTTAAAAAACAGACAAAATCTCATTAACTTCCCTCAAATATCCTTCTGGCATTTAAAATTTATTCAAACTTTTTATTTAAATTTATCATTAAGCTAGTTCAACCCTTACATTATTTTTACAGTTTGTCACAAAGCATTCTTACTTTCATGTGTACGCAAAAAAAAAGAAAAGAAAAAAAAGATAAGTAATAAAAGAAAAAATGTATGTTCTACCGCAATCATCGTGTAAATCATGATAAATTAAATATCTAACACTCGTAAAAATGCTTGGCAGACAAAAGTCTCAAATACATGATGGTATTTTAAAAAGTGATTATTTTTAATAAAATTTTAAATTTCTAAACTCGTGATTAAAGTTAAATTTCCATTCATAAAATCTATGTTAATTTTTAAAGAACAGTGAATATACGGTTCAATATTTGGTTTAATGGGATATGGGAGTTTTTCAGTATGAAAATTAATAATATTTTAGGAAGTCGTTTTGACATCTAGAAAAGAGGCAGAGATGTGTAAATTTCGAAAGATATATTAACAGTTTGAGTGCTATGAAGCACGATAGCGCCGCAATGTATCTGCGGATCAAACAAATTTTGTTTCAACCCAGAAATTTTATTCAATAATTGAAATCATTTAATTTTTATTCAACAGTTGAAGTATTTACAGCCATCTAGTGAGTTTCATTTTATAAGATAAAATTTCTGGGTTGAAACACAATTGTTTGTTCCGCGGATTAAAGGCCGAATTTTCAGCACTCAAACGGTTAATATTATCAGATATAATAAACTTTCCAAAGACATTTTTTAAATGAACAAGAACGAAAAATCGTGCGTCAAGCATAGATTACGTAACACTTTCCAACACTTCCTGATATCTAACTAAACAATTTTGAAAACGCATAACATATTTAAAAATCCAATTTCAGGATTTATCAACAATATTTGGAAAAATATCCGAGCTCTTTTGTGCAGCCCAGTATATGATCTATAGATTTGTATATATACTAAATAGAATGCTAAATTTTAGTTCAGTTAAAAAACGCGTAGCACAGTTTAAAATTTCCCTTCTGCAATTTCCGACAGCAAACGAAAATGTACTCGAGAACTTTTATGCTGCCCTGTATACAATCTATACAATTTATACACACCAAGTATAAGACAAAAAATGAGTTAAATTTAAAAACGCGTTCAGCAACTGAAAAAGCATTCCCAGCAATTATTAATAATAAGCAGTACTTTAACCGAATTCTTTTGTGAGTCCCTGTAAATGAACGATGAAAGCTATACACACAATATTCTATAGTAAGCCTCTTGTAATCCACGTTGGTGATATATATCAGTTTCAATATGTTTGAAATAGTGAAACATTATTAAAATAAACTGCAAACGATTTTTCTTCATAGACCGTAATGTAACGGAATTCTTTTGAGTATCCCTGTAAAGGATCTATAAGTGCTATGCACACCACATTCTAAAATTAGTCTCTTCTAGTGCACCTCAGTGATATATAACAATTTCAATAGGTGGGAAATTGTGTAACATCATTAAAATAAACCGCAAATGATTTTTCCCCATAGACCGCAATGTAACGGAATTATTTTGAGTGTCTCTGTAAATAAACTATAAGTGCTACACTCTTAATTTTCAATACCGAACATGCCACAGTAAGATTCTATAACATATATAAATTGCATGACGATCCGACTATATTTACGCGAGTTAGAGCACGGACAGGCAGACAGACAGACAAACCGAATATTAAAAAAAAAATCGGTTATCCATTGCCAAGATATTTTATTATACCAGTGTAAGAAACATTGTTTCAAGAATTTTTTTTTCAAAGTTTTGTAACAAATACTCCTCGCTCGTACACTGTGTGACAAGAATTGCTAAACCTTCTATATGTGTTTCATATTTTTAAAACGGCTTCAAAGGAATATTTACGAAATGTCAGATATTTAGAAAATGCAAATAAATAAATCAACAATTAAAAATAAAATACGTATTTTAAAGCTTAAAAACTATCTTAACACCTTAAAAACTATCTTAACACCTTAAAAAGAGCATTATATATGGCTACCATCCACATCAACATACTGCACTGATTGGAGCTTACTGAAATGCTTAAAGCAACACAGCATAATATATGTTTTCTTATTTTGTATATAAGAAAGAGTATGTGGAATGTTATCTTGTTCAAATAAAATAAATTTAATGACAGAAATTTAAGAAGGTATGCTTGACATACCAAGAATTTCTTCCTCTAAGATAAATAATCCTATCCGCACTTGTAATTTATATTACATGTAATCAAAACTACGAATGTTTCACAGAAAAATACCCCCACTTTTGAAAACACAAAATTTAAACCCAGATAAAAAGAATTATTTTGTGATAAACAACGTGATATATTGAATTAGAATGTCTCCCTTACAGGACAATGACAGGCACCATACTATACTGATCATACTATACAATACGGAGCTTACTGAATTTTTTAAAGCAACACTGCAAAATATATTTTCTTATTTTGTACATAATTAAGAGTATGTGAAATGTTATCTTGTTCAAACAAAATTAATTTAATTTAATGACAGAAAATTAAGAAGGTATGCTTGACATACCAAGAATTTATTCCTCTAAGATAAATAATCCTATCCGGACTTGTAATTGATACTTCATGTAAACAAAACTACGAATGTGGCACAGAAATATCCCCACCTTAAAAAACAGATTATTTTAACCCAGATGAAAAAAATGATTCTTTTTGATAAACAGCGTGATATACGGAATAAGAATTTCTCCCTTTCAGGAAAATGACAGGGACCACATTATAATAACCATACTATACAATACGGCACTTACTGAAAATTTAAAAGCAACACTGCATAATATATTTTCTTATTTTGTATATAATTAAGAGTATGTGAAATGTTATCTTGTTCAAACAAAATTATTTTAATGACAGAAAATTAAGAATGTATGCTTGACATAACAAGAATTTATTCCTCTAAGATAAAAAAAATCCTATCCGGACTTGTAATTGATATTTCATGTAAACCAATCTACGAATGTGGCACAGAAATATCCCCCTTAAACACATTATTTTAACCCAGATGAAAAAATTTATTCTTTTTGATAAACAGCGTGATATACGAAATAAGAATTTCTCACTTTCAGGAAAATAACAGGGACCACACTATACTAACCATACTATACAATATGGCACTTACTGAAAATTTTAAAGCAACACTGCATAATATATTTTCTTATTTTGTAGATAATTAAGAATATGTGAAATGTTATCTTGTTCAAGCAAAATTAATTTAATGACAGAAAATTAAGAAGGTATGCTTGACATGCCAAGAGTTTATTCCTCTAAGATAAATAATCATATCCGGACTTCTAATTGATATTTCATGTAAACAAAACTACGAATGTGGCACAGAAATATCCCCACCTTAAAAAACACATTATTTTAACCCAGATGAAAAAATTGATTCTTTTTGATAAACAGCGTGATATACGAAATAAGTATTTGTCCCTCTCAGGCCAACGACAAGGGCCAAACTAATCTGAAGTATTTGTTATCTGTTGATATTTAAGACAATAGAAAGCGCATAACAAATGCAAAGAAACAAAATAAGAAAATCTGACTTTGGACTTGACGTCAACGGATCATTTCTATTAAGTAAATAACAAAGATAAGACTCCCGTGACTTTGGAAATGATTTGGTCAATCCAAGAGACTGGAGAAATTTTTCCTTCACAATAACAGGAAGAAAGTATCTTCTTTCTATATTTAGAGAGCCCTGGCGTAGGATAATTACTTTCCCCCTCTTATTCTAAATGCGCTTCTGAAAGGTGAAAGAAGCTACTTTCTTGTTTCACTATTGCCTTATCTAAGAAGGTAAGGAGGCGAATTACCGTTTAAAATCAGCACATTCCCTCGCACACACAGTCTTCATTCTTTCAGCGCTTTCACCGCTTTCACATTGACACATGAACAATTTAATCTTTTGGCGCGTCAACTGAGAGTCTTAATTGTGTATGTCATTTTAATAAATTAAATTAGACTAGATGAGCTGAAAATACGTTTAAATTAACAGGAGGATTCAGGGTTGATTGGTAAACAATACGTAAGACAAAATGTTAAATGTCTAATGCTTCTTTTGATTTTATATTAAGGCTCCTCTCAAATTCGAATTGGCAATTTTCTGTCAATTTCACAGAGCCATTTTTATACTTAAATGCATGAACATTGCAGATGATCTCATTGAGAAATTAAGAAATTGAAGAACTTTTTTCCATTTTTTGATAACGTAAATAATATTTCAGAAAAGTTGGTATTTTATACCCAATTTGCGGACACAACATCCAATAAAAAGTCATCATGACGCAGAAATTATTACTCAAGATGCAATACGTTTATCGAAACATGGAACACGCTCTTCGATTCCATTTCACTTCAGTAATCATCCCTGTCATTTGAACGTTTTTATATTAAAAAATGAGTCCGGGAATGTGTTAAAAGATTCGCGCTTTTAAGCGGGAATTTCTTTGTTTTTTTCTTTTTTGAAAAATCGACGCCGTCTTCATTCTGCAAGTGTTTTCAAAATGACACATGAATAGTTTGAACTTTCGTCATGTTAACTGAGTGTTAATTGTGCATGTCATTATAATAAATTAAATTACACTAGATGAGATCAAAGTAGATACGTTTAAAGAAACAACAGCATCCAATGTTGATTTGATAAACATTAAAAAAGCAAAATTCTAAAAGTGTAAAAAATGTTCATTTTATTTTATTTTAAGGCAGTTCTCAAGGAAATGTTTTAAAAATAACTTTATAGCACCCGTCAAAACTTCACGATAAGGAACTTAAAGATTCCACAGAAAAAAGGTTCTAACTTCCTTAAAATGTCACAACTTTTTACAGAATATTTGTTAACAATACTTAGAAAAAAAAAATCTTTTCATTTTATAATCATGATGGGGACCGGCTGCATATTAACTGTTTTTACACACATACAAATAACAAAACATATTCTATAGAATTCGGTTTCCAGATCCAAACAAGAGCAACCTTAAGTTTTTTATTCTTAAAAATTTTACAAATAAAGAAAATTCCAAGTTAAAATTTTATTAGTTTTCACAAATATAAATATTTAACTCCATCATAATACCAATAAATGGCCCCAGATGTTTTTATATAAATATTTTTCATTGTTTTTTTAATGGAAAATAATCACTTAATTTTCTTAGAATATATACCTTATCGATTGAATGTAATAAAAAGTATGCCAAAAATTGTAGATCATTTCAATTTATTTTATCGATAATTACAAGCCAAATATTTTATATAAAACTTTTAAATAAAAAATCATTAATTAAAAAAATATATTAGAGATTAGAAATTTTCCTTAATAATGATGAAGAAAAAACGTTTGTAGAAAAAGTTAAGATTAAGCAAATTAAAAAGTATTAAAATATGTTTGTTTAAATTTGAAATAAGTTTAAAATTTGCAGATACTTTTCATCACAGTTATATTTTTGGTGTTCTTAGTGTGTTAATTGAAAAAAAGAGCTCATTAGATTATTATCCTAATAACACAGCCTGTCGATGTAACATCATAAATAAACTTAAGTGTCGCAGTCACTAAGGTGAACAAAATGTCACAACTTTAATTTGTCACTTTGAGACTGTCAGGTAATTGTCACTCTGTGGCTCCATTGTAAAGTAACGCTGATGTCTTTGTGATCGGCTTTTGTGTTATTTGCACCTCGTCAAAAATGATGCATAACCACTCAAAGTAACGCCACAATGACACATTTTGAACGTCACATGGCGGAAATATGGACAGTAACAGTTGCATTTGGATCACGGTGCTTTCACATATTAGTCACATTACAGTCAGGCACTATTAAGGTACATGCTGTAGCAGACAATGCATTGATAAATCTTTTTCCCTTACGCAAATACTGCATTGCTCTAATGCACTATGATTGTTTGTGATAAATATTCTGTATTTTCTTTACTTTTAATTTTATGATTCTTTTATCGCTTGAAATATAATCAAGGAAAGTGCGTACAAAAAAAAATTATTTTCAGCATAAAGCTTCATGTAACCTAAAGACCCACTGGAATAGAATTACTTAAATAAAAAAAAATAGCTTGATCAAAATAAATAAATTAAGGTAAAGGAAAACGTAACAGACAAATGATTCTTAATAAAGAACGTTATATTTTCGAAAAAAGAAAAAAGGAAATTTTCTATGGATCAGAAGAAGGCTTCCACTCAAAATACCCTCCCTTAAGATTGAATTACATAAGTGAAATTAAATATCTTGAGCCAAAGTAAGCAAGTTAACAGACGAAAAATTCTTAAAAATAACATTGGTTACAATAAAGCTGATTAAACAGTTATCTTAATAAATCTTCATTGTTGTTTCTTCCTGAATAAAGATCCCAAAGGGTTTTAACAATAGTTTTTAGTACTTTTGAAATAAATTACTTAATTTCCTGTCTTTTAGTAGAATTCTTTTTGTTAAAAAATCATGAGCCTTTTCTGTAATGTTTACCAATTTTTTTCATCGTATCATTTCAAAAATATTTCTTCGTTCAAAAGTAATTAAACGGTATAACAGTTTTCTAAAATAAAGTTTTCGATTTCCGGTACTTTGGAAAATACGTATTTATTATTTATAAAATCTTACTTTATATTTTTTTCAAGGAAATCATACTTGAAATTTACAGATTCTCAAAACAAAATGTTTTGAATACTGATAAACACAGTGCGTCTACAAAGTTCATTGACTAAATTAACACAAAATTAAAAAAGGATGATTAAAAGAAAAGTTCTTGCTTATCACCCTTCAATACACAAAAAAGAAAGAAAAATCCCACGGCGCTACAATTTATGTAGGATCTTGGCTTGCGGTACCCAATTCTACTTTCGTTACAGTGGGTTTTGGAGTATTGAATTGCATACTTCCTTGTCTAGTGGACATCTTGATGCAGATTTAGTTCCCCATGCACGATTGGTACTCCGTTTATCGAGCCCAAAGTGATGAGATGTTCAATGGTCAAACCAGCAAGTAAACTTTCCATCGAACTGCAAGTTTCTAATCGAAATTATTAAAACAAAACAAAACACAACCCGGTCCTAATTATAAATATTTATTACTGTAGCTGGTAAAATTATACTATGATGATGTATTTATAAAAATTTATTCCTCTTACCTTTATTTCTGAAAAATAAATTTAATATTTTCTAATCGCTATTCTAAATTAACCTACATTTTCTATTTTTCATTTTATTGAAATCTCAAAAACGAACATCATTTCATATCAGAATTAACTATTGAATATCTCACGCATATAGCAGATGCATAGAGAAATAAGAGAATTTTTATGGGTAAACCTCAATTATTATGTCCATTATATTCAAATTAGGTGTTACCAAAATGGCCTGATCCTTAAGATTATGGGTATAATTTTGAAAACAAAATGCTTTCAAATGTAACAACTTTGCGTTCAGGTGCTGTGTATTTGGCCTAGTAAATTTGCGTCTGCATTTTAAAGAAAACAAATATTTATATATCATAGTTCATGAGGCAACGTCACATTTTTGAAAACGACGCTAAATTTGGTTTAAAAAATGTGACATTGCGTCCCGGACTATTATACATGTCACTAAAACAATATTAAATTAGACTTTTTTCGCGTCATGTGTGTAGAGTGGTTAACCTCTTTTCTTCCACTAAGTAATTTAGGAAAATGAATTCCTCGTTGACGCATAAATCTTTTATGTAAACAGTAGCTATTTTTTATATTATTAACGGAGTTCATTTCTCTTGTTAGAAATACCTCATAAAAGAAAAAAAGCTTATGAATATTATGTCTCATTTTTTGCCAAATTAAAGAAGGTGGTAATTTTTTACTTTTTTCTTACCTTTCATGAAAAACATTATTTTTCTGTATCCCAAACGAGTCTAATACATGTGTTTAAGGATTATGTCAGTCTTTTATCAAAAAGTGTAACAGAAAGTTATAATATTAAAACAGATATTATACATAGACCTTAAAATATTATAAAAATTAAAATACGCCCTAAATTCGTTAAAACTTTAAAATATCATTAAAAGTGAGCAAATGATGTTATACGATTTCGGTTACCACGAATGGAATTAGAAGGAGATCGATTTTTATTTATAACAAAAAAGTTGTGGTTGAAAAATTTACCGTCAGATGGCGTTGATATGAATAATATGAAACAGATATATGCAAATTAGGCTTATAGTGAAAGGTCCGTTTCTTCTAAACGTGTGACAACCTTCACAATTACAGCACATGAAACACCCAGCACAAAATTCTCACTATGCGCTGGTTGATTATTACCCGTTCTTGTAAAAGAACTTAACCAACAACGCTTGATTCGGTAACGATAGCAAACTGCTGGCATCAAATGAAGAATCTATGTGCATCGAGGTGTTTTATTGACACCCTGAATTGCAGAAATCTGCTTAATATTATGCATACAGCGCCATCTATTGATAAATTTTTGAACTACAACTTTTTTTTTAATTAAAAATATTCGATCTCCCTCTAATTCTATTAGTGCAAAACGCAATTTTTTAAGCATCATTTTTCCGGTTTTAATGATTTTTTTTATATTTTTAACGAATTTATGGCTCACTCGGTATTCGGGATCTTATGGCAACTATATGTATATTTGTACAAATACGTATAAAATCTTAAATGAAATTTAATAAAAAATATATCAAATTAAATATGACTATGACATATTGATAATTGAAAAAATGTGTACCAGGTTTGTTTGATTATTATTATATTTGAGAACAAATAAAATGAATTCGTAATATTCCTAACGAAAATACATATACATTTCAAGTAGCAAGGCAATATTGAAACATTGTTGTTTTTATTCGCGATATCTTCGCTATATTTTGTCGAATATTGTCAAAGAAATACTTTCCCAACATTTGAGTTTTTATATTTTGCTAATATTGGTCCAAAATTAGTAAGAAAAAATTCGCCGTTTCATGAACAATATTGCAATGTATAAAGCCAAGTTTTTGCGCAATATTGGTGTTTTATTTCAAATATTTACTATTTAAAGCTAATATTTCTAAAGTAGTAGCACTTTGCAAATATTTCACATATAATTCATATTTTTAACCAATATTGGAACCGTTGGAAATATTTCTAATTAATACAATAAAGGCTCTAATATAAAAAATAATTGTTTCGTTAGTAGAAATATATATATTTATAAAATATGTCTTTTACCTTTTAAATAAAAATTTGACGTTGTGCACAACTAACGGTAGAAATTTAATGTGTCTCATAAATTTGTGCATTATGGCAATTTTTTGCTCATTTTTGTTATTTGTTTAAATTAATAAGTATAAAACTTGTTTTCTCTATATTTTCAATAACTATTTGCTAGACCCTTTGATCGATGAAAATAATGTTTATTTATTTATTATTTCAATAACATAAATTTTTAAACAATTTTCCTTCGGGCTATTTATAAGACAAGTGCGACACTTTTTATTGACCAGTTTGAGTATGAAAATACTTTGTTTTTAATTAGATATATTTGTAGTATTATCCTAAAAAGGTATTTTTTATTGCTTGATAAAGATAAAATTTATATTTTTATCAAATTGTACCTCATAAGTTTTTGAATTATTTTCTTCTAGCTACTTCTAAGACGAAGTCTGTAATATTTAATGGCCAGTCTTGTCTGCAAACAATTTTTCTTTTTAATTTCATTATTTTTTTTAATTGATTTTTTTTGTTATTATAAATTATAGAAGCTGCTACTACTATAAATTCGTGGAATTAACAAGAACCTTTTTCACTGCATTTTAAAAGTTTTTCTCACCACTTTGAATATTTTTTTAATTGTTTTTTTGTTATTATAGATTATAGAAGCTACTACTACTTTACATTCCTGGAAATATAAGAGCTTTTTTCACTACATTTAAAAGTTTTTCTCGACACTTTGATTTTTTTTTATATTTTTTTATTGCTGCCACATAAATCTCGGACTAATTTTCTTCCAGGTAATTTGCTACATTAAGGATAGGTTACCGTTCATCGGCCAGAAAAGTAGGTCAAATTCTGGTTTTTGTTTTTCATAGAAATAATGAAATAAGATAAACCTAATTTCCTCACTTATTATTCAGGGTTTTTACAATAAAAAATATTTTTATGATTCAATATTATTTCAATTAAAATAGATGGAGATGTCAGTTACATATGGGTATGCTGTCTGCGCATCACTCAGCATTGTGCAGTGCAAAGCGGTGCCAGAATCATCTGAAACAAACAAAATAAAAAATTTCAAAAAACATATTGAATTTGGGGTCCCATGAACCTATATTTAGTGAAATTAGACGAAATTAGGTAGAATGGTGTTCATTTGAAAAAAGGTGTCATTTTTTTTCTCTCAATTCAACGCGGCTTATATAATATTTACTTTTTTTTTCATATGCCAGGATCGCATGGCCGTATAAAATAAATAATCTTTAATTAACAAAAAATGTTGATTGGTTGATCCATTTAAACGCTACTTTACTAGGTGCAATGAAAAATGTCGTTACAAAGAAAGTGGAATTGAGATTTTGCAATAGAAAAAGAGTGTATATATATATATATATATTACTTAATCGTTATATTTTGAAACTAAGTGTTAGTCACCGATTCCTTCGAAGCAAAGAATTCAACACGCGTGTAGCTGGGTCCCGCTGGGTCTTGTATACCTTGTTTTTCAGCCAATCTACGCTCGCTTTCAATTGACTGTAACTTCTTAAATATTTCGAATTTCAAGTAACCGTTCTAGTAGCTTATTCTACACACTATAAAGTTTGGAAAAATGCAAAAGATATTTTTTTTTCATGAACGGTAACCTCATCTTAATGTTATTCATTTCAATGACAAGTTCTTAATTTTCCAATATGACTAGTCCTTCAGTTATTACATAGGATCTATTAAGCATTTTTCATTTTTTCAATAGTTTTTTATTTAGCCTCTAAGTAAGAAATATATATTCAATTTTAATTATTAATTGTTGTTGTTGTAATAATGTCTCAAATTGGTGAGACGAGTAGAATAGGAGGACAATAATTCCTTGACAATTTTCATACGCAACATTTCTAAAACTAACGATAAATCCCGAAATCAAATGTGAAATAATCGACTTTTAAGAATCATGGAAAACACAAAACTTAGGCAACCTCCAGTGTCGCAGTCAAAATTTATATGAGGAAGTTTTGGAATATTATACAAAACATCTAGTTATAACAGCAAGTGTTGATTAGATATAAATATGTCATTGTTTCCCTAGGGAGCAACTAGATGGACATGAAATAGCCTGTGGATTACAGCGCCATCTACGATGATAAAAAAAAATTTAAATACCAAAGTTACGTGTTTTTTCCCCATAGAATCCGAATCTGCAATACAAAATGGGAGATTCTTATTCAAGATTTCAAAGTTGGACACTTTATCGTCCCCATAGGGTGGGGGTCAACTTTGGTATCATTGAAGAGGTTTTTTTAAAAAAATAATTAAAACGTATTTTTCCATTTTTATATCCGTTGTGTATTTCTCGAGATATTCGACCGTTTCCAGACTTTTCGGACACCCCTGATAAACAAATTGTACAACCTCCTTTTTTGGAAGTTTGTTAAAAATGTTTCCCTTTAATATATTCTGTAATGAAATTATTTTTCAAGTAATCTTTCATAGCAATTTAAGAAAACTTTAAATCAGCTTTTCGCAAATCGCCAAAATTAGACAACCTGTCTTTATATGACATATATTTTACGGTTTCAAAATTTGAGGTTATTTGATTGGAAAAAAAATACTAAATCAATAATTTAAAATAAGGAATGAAACAACTTTCTCGTATACTGTATTTATTAATCAAAAACATTTATTAATAATTCAATATAACTGAAGACATGGTGGATCAATAGCAATTGATATTGAAACTTTATCCAATTTTAAATAAATGCATTGAAATTAATTATAATTTCAAATGAATCATTTCAATTTATCATAGCACATTCAGTTTGCTTCATAAATTTAATGTAAATACTATGCATTATGAATAGCATTAACAATTTAATTGAATCAATATTCATTATCTTGTAATAACTTTCCTTTTTGATGAATTTTCTAATTAAACTTGAATGACAATTGTCCTTCTCCAACATCATGTTTACGCAATATATTCAAGAATGATACAAATGAAAGTGATATGTATGAGGTATGTTGGAGTTTTGTGCAAATTAATTTATTTCAAAACGTATCCCATAGACATAAAATTTTGGGACAGCTCTTTTAGAGTTTATATACAGGGTGCCCACTAAAGTTAAGTTTTTCCCCATTAATTACCAAACGGTGACAGATATAGTAATAAATGTAGTGTCTATGCATATTAAATGTGTCCACCATCGGCTGCAGTGCATTATGCATTCTTAATGCGTTCTGATAGTGGACACATTAGCATATTTAACTAGATTTTCTTATTAAAATAAACTGTTCTTTACTTACATGCGTTTTTTTTTATCGGTAAAATTTCATCTGCCTTACAAGTCCCTAATTTTGCAAGCAATTTATGACCAATTTAAACTGGTGATAGAATATAAAACACGTGGGTAAGTGTGATCGAAAATCGGACGAAGAGTTCCGTTTAATATTTCTTTCAAAACATTTTTTCCTTTAATTAATAAATCTAAATCATTAATTTATAATTATCCTTATTATTTATCAATACACTTTATCAATGAGAATATATATATGGCAGCACCATTAAATTCAATAATAAAACGATAACAAGAAGAAGCTATTTTTAAATAAAATGAAAAATATCCAAGAATTGCTTTTTAGACAATCGTAACAGCATATGTTTGTATATCCGAAAAGCATATTTAATTATATGATTTAATTTTAGCTGAAAAAATAATAATAATAATAAACGAAAGTTCGGTTGGACAATGTAAAAATCGAAAATTTCAACTTCCGTCGTCCAGAATAGAATCCGGAACCTTGAAAATTTACATTTTAATTTCAATTAATTCCATTTCATTAAAAATGAATATTTTTTGAAACAGCTATGATTTTTACTAGATTTTGAGAAACAAAACTAATTGTTTGCATCTCATTGTTCTTTCCGAAAAATTTCCGAAATTTCCGAAAAAGCGTTAAAATTCATAGATTCAAAGTGATGCTATTCTTTAATGACCAAACAATAGAATTTTAAAATTAGAAATCCTCTTTTCATTGAATTCACTCTATTATCGTCACTGTCGAGAGAGAAAATAGAATATATTCTGCTATCCTGTAAGGGAAATGTTTAAAAATTTAAAAGAGATTAATTAATGGAGTTTTATTCGAGAAGGCGAACGGAAGAGTCACGGATTTCTAAAAAGGCAGTACTTTCTGCTGGTGTTTAGAAAAACGTATCTATTGTGAGAATGCATTTTCCCTTTCTTTAAATGAAAACAAAATTCAGTAATAATGTAAGCATAAAATTAATTGTAAAAGCTAAAATTAAAGCATACTGCACTGGCATAAATTCTTCATGAATACAGGTTAAGACAGGTTAAGTTAATGTATACAATATAGTATATATAATACTGTATATAGTAGTCCAATAGTGGACTATTAGTATATAGTAGTCCAATAGTCCAATAGTGGTGAAAAGCGCAGGGACGGCCCAAGGGAGACATTTCTCTTCGTAAAATTTGAGATTTTATACATATTGGCTTAAAAGTGCAATGTCAACATTTCCCCCCTTACAGTGCATCAGAAATACGAATCCTTCCCGAAGAAAATGGCGGAATTCAATCAACTGGTCAATAGTATATAAAGCGCATGCCAATAAGTCGCACATTTTGTAGTCATAGGCAATGTTATCGGACTGATCGCGGCATAAGTCTGACTCCACGTTGATCTTTGAATGCGTTTCATTGGAAACAATTTTCTTGTTTGCCAAACTGTCTTTCAAAGAAAAAAATATATATCTTACAAATATATATATATGTACGATAATTCAACTTAGTATTTTATTCTAAATATTATTCTGTTATTTGGAATACAGATTTAACGGGCAATGTCGATCTAGCTTATTTTCATGATACATTCATCAAATCATTAAGAATCTTTTATTCTATTTTGGATCTAGAAAGAAGCTTATATGAGATATAAATAATTGACATCCCATTCACTGTGAAGATCTATAAGTACACTACTCTCAGTTCCATTCACTTCTAACAGCTTCTCTGTCCTTAATATGCACAGCAAATCTTAAATAGTGTTATCCGACAGGCCATTGCATAAGTCATAAACTCTACGTTGATCTTTGAAATAAATTCTTTTGAAGTTACTTTCCCTGCTTGCCAAATTATCTTTAAAGAAAAAGAGTGTCATACAAAAAGAAAATATACGATGATTCAATCCAATATTTTTTTCTAAATATTAGTTGGTTATTCAGAATATAGTAGAGTGTCGATCTAGCTTATTTTCGTGATGTATTAATTAGTTCATTAAGAATCTGTTAGTCTATTTTGAAGGTAGAACGAATTTTATGAGCTGTAAATAATAAACATCGCATCAACCGTGAAGATCTATAAGTACACTACTCACAGTTTCGTTGAGTACAAACAACTTCTTAGTCCATAGCTTGCATAATATATCTTACACCGAGACCAGCCGGATAACACTAATTCTGACTCCACGTTTATCTTTGAAAGCATTTCTTTAGAAGCTATTTTTCTTGCTTGCAAAATTATCCTTTAAAAAAATGAAAATGTTTGACAAAGAAAAATATACGTGATTTAATCCAGTATTTTATTTTAAATTTTAGTTGGTTAGCCGGAATATAGCTTTTCCGGACAGTATCGATCGCAAGGTTTGTTCACTCCTTTGAAGTTCCAAGGTGTACCCCTGCACAATTTTAGAATACAAAATCGCAGAATTTTCAACTTTTTCTGCGATTAAATAAGGCAAAGATTAAAATATTCGGAAATGTTGGTACACAAAAATAAAGACCCTGCAATCTAGCTTATTTTCATGATGTGTTAATTAATTCCTTAAGAATCTTTTTGTGTTATTTTGGAGGTAGAAATAATCTTATATGAGATATAAATAATTAATACCTCATTCACTGTGAAGATCTATAAGTACACTATTCGCAGTTTCATTGAGTACTAACAACTTCAGAGTCCTTAGCATGCATAGAATGTCTTAGACAGTGTTATCCGGCTGGTCACGGCATAAGTCTGACTCCACGTTGATCTTTGAAAGCATTCCTTTGGAAGTTGTTGTCTTCTGTCTGCCAAACTATTTCCGTGCATTGGCTTCGGTGTCTTTTTCGTGGAGGTTTCAATGCCAGAACATTGGCTGGCTCTTATCCAGGAGCCAAAAGCATCTCTGATTTTATTTCTTAAAGAACTAATGAACATTTTATATTTGCAGACACTATCTTAAACTTCTTTCCGAGAAAGATAAAAAGATATTTTGTGAACGAAAAATAATAGACATGCATTACATTTTTAAATCTGTCTTGTTTTGAAATTTTTCATTCATTTTTCAAGCTTTCAATAAAGTGTAAATTGTTAAAAAATTTTTGTGATTAATACCGAATTATTTTAATTATCTGAATCGAACAAATTACATACGTGGAAATAAATTTTAAATAATTTCTTTTTAACTAATTCGCTCAAAAATATTTTTGGAAAGAAAAAAATTCATCCATTAAATTTTTTCCGAAAAACTCTTGTTTTTGTATCGCTATACTTTTAGCTGATTAATTTTTGTAAAGAGCTTTATTTACAAAAAATTATTAAAGCATATTATTTATAGTGCTTTATCATATTTTATCTTTTTATGACTCGGAGACATTAGACTATGGTATAATATGTTTAATGGCATTTCAGATTTTTTTATTCCTCATAAATAATTACAATAACATTCTCATTATTTAGTTTGAAATTTTAAAGGCAAAAAAAGTTAATTAAACAAAAAGTGCTTTAATCCAATAAGAGGATTTGTTTACATTAAACCTCAACTGTAATTTGCTAATTTTGATAGTTTTGGGGAAATTTTACTTGAGATTTTTGGGTAACATTCAACATTACTCACATTAAACATTTTCGACTCAATAACATGATTTGTTTATTATTTTAAATAATTTAAACCCTATTTGCAATTTACTAATTTTACTAGTTTTAGTAAAATTATACTGGAGGTTTCGGGGAAAGTCGAGCGCCACTCGTAAGAATAATTAGTACATAATAATAGATGTTAATAAAATGTGCAAATTTTTATGTAATAATGTTTGTTTAATATTTTTAATAACTTAAACCCTAATTGCAATAACTTGAAACCTAACTTAAAACCTAACTTAAAACCTAATTTCACTGATTTTACATGAAATTTTGGGGAATTTTCAACTCAGTCATTCGCAGTTGCAGTCGTATAAATCACTTTGGACTTTATGTATAAAATAATAGTTTTTTATTGTTTTCGCCCTACCTTCAGTTTACTAATTTTAATAGTTTGTTATTTTTAATTTGAGATATTTGAGCGACGTCAATCGTCATTTGAATGAAAGATTTTAGACTTTATGTATTTGTACTTTATTAAAACCATAAAAATTTCTTTCTTTTAAACACAATAAACCAAAAATAGGGGCAAAATACCACATGTTTCAAATACTAATCTTTGCCTTATTTAAGGCAAAATTTTCTGGCAAATATTACTAGTACCAATTAGTGGTATTCAAAAGCTCTGAGTAATGGGGTTAATTAAACTCTTCTTGCACGTACGGTATACAGGCAAAATTATTAAGGGTTTAACACGTATGAATACGGCGTCTATAACCTGAAAAATGTTAAGGGTTTTTCTTTTAATTTTATAATATAATGATGACAATTGTATAAATTGAAAACAAATTAAAACCAATTTTATTGTTTTATATTATTTCCTTTTGCATGAAATAAATTAACAAAATTGTCCTTTTCATTAAACTGTAATAATTAAATGGTTAGATATAACTTTATTAGTTAAACATATTTTTTTCATGATTTTATATATTTTCAAATTGACTTATTCTAATTAATAAAAAGTAAAATATAACCACTTTGTTTAATACTTATTTAATTTATGCTGTTCATGTCCCACGCTGTATTAATCCAAATTTACAAGATAATTAATACAATGTGGGACATAACGCTGTATATTTAAACTATAGCATTAATAAAATATATTATGCTTTTAAAGTTACAAAATACAAATGCTTCCATAAAAAGATATACTTAAGCTAGGATAAATTGCCAAAATGTTTATCAGAATTAATTTTTAAGTTAAATTTTGAAGACTAGCGTAATTGTAATGAAAACTAATACTAGATATTTTTTTCTTATGTAAATAAATTCACTTAAATTCAGTCTGTTTAACAAGCGAATAAAATTTTTTATTGTAATTGTTAAATACATTAAAAAAACAGAATCAGAGCATCACAAATTAGTAGGAAAATGTGATTATTTTATTTGTTGTTGATTTCACAAATTAAGATCAGCGTACCCATAACTAATCAGAAAAGTTATTTCGTTTTTTATTGAATACACAAAATTCAATTAATTATCCCGATCATGTCTTTCATTCAGTAAATTTAATCTTGTTAAAAAATTGATAACATTGATTCTTATAAAAAGACCGAGTAAATTTAATCTAAGTAAATTAAAACGCCACGAATTAAAATGTGGTTAGATAAATTTCGTCAAAACAAAATCTTTTTGTAATATGTTTATTTACAAATAATAATTTTAAAGAAACAAAAATAATTGATTTTCATTGAAGATTGTTGTTCCATATGAATATTTATGTAAAGTTAAGAAAGTATCATATGGATGTTGTCTACAGATCAAAGGACATAGAAGGTCATGTCCTTTTATTGATGGACATGAAATATGTTTATTACATCATGCACTGTATGAAATTGTAGAAAAATGCCGTAATATAGCGTAAACTGTGGGAAACTGCCGCAATATAGTATAGATTGTGAAAAACTGCTGTAATATAGCATAAATGTTTGTGAAAAGTAAATATAGCCCCGTATTTACCCAAGAATGATGAAATCTTCCTGTTACATGTTCAAAAAACGTTTGGAAAAGGGCTAATCAAAATGAAAGTGTCCCCTTTGCTGCCGGTAAACTCAAAAAAGGCGTTTCAATTAATTTCAGAAACCTATTAGTTTCTAGGTCTGCTGATTTGGTTATTCTTCTAAAAGTTCTTGAAGATACGAGAAAGTTTTCAGAGTCGTGGATAACTACAAAGTATGTTTGTTTATGTGAGTGCAAAATGTTTGGGTTAAGAGTTTTTAAGTACGACCCATCATAGTTTGTCACAAAGTCATGGTAGAAAATGCTATGATCACTGCATGTTATATAAAATTTTATTTTTAAATTGCAACAATATGCAATAACCTTCAACTATTAAAACAACACTCTAAGAACGACATTTCCAAAATTGAGCAAAAAATACTCCAATCTGAGTATGTCGCATAGTCAAAATGGATCCGAATCAAAATTACTCAAGTTTGAAACATATACATACTCATTTCTGAAAATATGCACACACTCTAGAATAAAACATCATGTGCTCATTTTTGAGTATTTCCTTGTTTCAAAAATGAGTTTGAACTGATTCTAATCATATTTCGGTATGTCCATGTTTCAAAAATGAGTATGAACTGATCTCTATGTGGTCAGTTTTGAGTATGTTCATGTTTTAATATTCTGAGTATTTCTGGTATTTCAGAATTGAAAGCATTGGGTTGTCATATTTGAAACAAAAAGTTTCATAACATAATGAAAACATCGATTTACTCAGATTTGAAAGTATCATTTTTCTGAGTGAAGAACGAAAAATCATGCGTCAAGCATAGATTATGAAACACTTTCCAACACATTCAGAATACTGTAACAAAATTTTACAATTTACTAAGTAAACAATTTAGAAAAGCATTAACACATTTGAAAAACCAATTTCAGCTATTACTACCAATAGCCAAACAAAATATCTGATTTATTTTGTGCACCCTGTGTATGATCTACAGATTTGTATCTGTACTACAGAGTATGCTAAAATTTGATTCAGTTAGGAAATACAGGGTGTCCCAAAAGTCTCCGTACAACTTCAAAAATTTATTACAAAAATAATAATAATAGGCCTACAGCAAAAATAATTACAACAGTACGTAGAGTAACTTAAAAAGTTTTTTTTCTAGTACCTTTGTATACTTGTACATGAGATCCTTCCGTTGCACGAAGAATATCAAGTCGATATTCCAATTCCATCCACGTGCGTTTCAGCATGCTAACATCAACAGTAGTTACAACTGTTTGATGAAATCCGAACAAAAGTTAATAGTCTCATGGAATTGAAACTAAAGATCCAAACAGCAGTAGCTACTGTTGATGTTAGCATGAAAAACGTTCGTGGATTGAATTGAAATATCATCTTGATATTCTTCGTGCTACGAAAGGATCTCATGTTGAAGTTTACTAAGGCGGTAGTCAAAAACATTTTTAGTTAGTCTATGCACTGTTGTAATTATTTTTGCTGTAGGCCTATTATTTTTTTTTGTAATAAATTTTTGAAGTTGTACGGAGACATTTGGGACCCCCTGTACATAGCATAATTGAAAATTCCCTTTTAGCAATTTCAGTCAATAAAAAGAAATGTATGTGAGATTTTTTGAGAAGTCGTGTATAGAATTTATATGTACAAATTAATATGCAAAATATTAGTTGCATTTAAAAACGCGTACCGCAACTGAAAATGAGCTACCAGCAAATATTGTGCAAATACCATATTTTTTTTAGTGTCCCTGTAAATGAACTATATATTCAATGTATATCATATTCTACAGTAAGTGCTTTGTAGTGCACCTCAGTGATATGTATAAAGTTAAATATGTTTAAAATAGTGTAATATCATTAAAATACACCGCAAATGATTTTTTCCTATAGACCGTAATGCAACGGAATTATTTTTAATGTCCCTGTAAAAGAACCATAAAAGCTACACACTTCATTTTCAATACCCAAACATCCCATAGTAAACCCCAATAACATATATAATATGCAAGGCAATACGAGTATAATTACGTGAGTTAGAGTACAGACAGACAAACCGAAATCATAAACACTTTTCAGCTATGTTGGAAATTGTTAAATAAAAGAATATTTATTTATCACATGAAATTGACGAATAAAAGTAACTTATAAATCAAGTAAAATTAATCTTTTTCTAAATCCCTGTAAACCCTACACCAAAGAAACAAAGAATATAATTTGTTTTTAGAAACAAATAATCGAAAATAAATAAATTTCCAAACAATTGAAAAATGCTTGCTGTTCTTATTAATAATGCATAGTCCCTCATGAAAATTTCTAACACTTTATATAGCCGAAAAAATTTATTTTCTTCAGTTACTTATTAATGCTTACTAGATAAAATCGATAGATATATTACAAGAAAAAGCAATTCAACTTCAATACCAAATATGCCATAGTAAACCCCAATAACATATATCATATGCAAGGCAATCCGAGTATATTTACGTGAGTTAGAGTACGAACAGACGGCAGACAGATAAACCGAATTCATAAACACTTTTCAACTATGTTGGAAATTGTTAAAAAAAAGGAACATTTATTTATCACATGAAATTCACGAATAAAAGTAACTTATAAATCAAGTAAAATTAATCTTTTTGTAAATCCCTGTAAACCCTACATCAAGAAACAAAGAATATAATTTGTTTTTAGAAACAAATAATCGAAAATAAATAAATTTCCAAACAATTGAAAAATGCTTGCTGTTCTTATTAATAATGCATAGTCTCTCATGAAAGTTTCTAACACTTTATATAGCCGAAAAATTTATTTTCTTCAGTTTCTTATTAATGCTTACTAGATAGAATCGATAAATATATTACAAGAAAAAGCAATTCAACTACATAATAGAGATATTGAGAAATCGAATAGATATTTGAAATCAATGTTTTTGGTACAATGTCACAGCATTCTTCCACTCGTAATACACTATATCTTTTCGTGGTGAATGAAATTGTTATCATGAAAGCAGTAGAATATCTTTCAAGTTACCTTCAACTTATCTTGTTTTGAATGATGCTGAAACTTATTCTGGAATAAATGCTAAGTTATCGTATTTAATATAAACAAGAACGAAAAATCACACGTCAAGCATAGATTATGAAACCCTTTCCAACACATCCAGTTAACAGAATATAACTTCACCGTTTAATAAGGTGAAAAATGAAGTCTAATAAGGAAGGTCTCCTTAAAGCCCATACTCAAAAAAATTTGAAAAAAATGCAAATGAAGCTACTCATGTATGTAATAAAGGGACAGCGAAATTTAACTGCGGAATCCCAATAGAAAATCTGCAAAAAAATAAAATACTGTCGAGTATTTGGCGAAAAAGACGCAATTTCGCTAGCAACATTTTTCCCTCGCCAAACGCAAACGATTTTAATGTATTTTGAAATTGCTTGTAAAATAATTATTCGAATGCGCAATACTTAATGAATTTAAACTTAAACGGTGAAAGTTTATTATTTTTCGTATAAATTTTGTATTTTCAACAATGCTTTTTTTAATTTCCAGATATGTCTATGAGATTTTTGTAAAATTTGAAAGCGTAAAATTGTCATTAGCTTAAAGAAAATTATACTAATGGAATAATTCTAGGTTTCATGATACCATACCCTCTTATTCAGAATCGTTTGCATTTTGCGTTCAACATTTTCAACTCTATGTACATTTGCATTAAATAATTTTTTCACGTTTTTTTTCTCTATTTATTACCAATTGAATGAAGTTCTGCTATTGTTTTATCCCCCATTTCACCATTTTTTCTAATTTAAACGGATTCACCGGTTATAAAAGTATTTTTTGAATGTATTTAAAAAAGAAATGCCCGATGACAAACGCATTCGTTATACATTTCCATATCGAAGAAAACGTTGTTTCCATAGCAACAATACTTTTCCTTGAATTGGCAATGTACAGAATCAGGCTTATTTTTGAGCTTGAAACATTTTCAGTCAATTTAAATTTTGTTTTAAATCGTAAATTACGACCTTTAAATTTCATTATATATACATATAAATGTGTACACCAAATTGTAGTTATAAAAAATTATTTATCATGTAAGTTAAACTTATATAAACAAGTTTAGTATGAAAAAGTTTTTTCTTAAAGAGTACTTGTCAAAAATTCATTTTTTTTAAAATTCCGTCGGGTATTTCCGGTGAGAAATCGCCAAATAAACGAAATTTTCATCATTTTTTTACGGAGGTTATATCGAGGATCCGCAGATATATTTTTTATATATATAGACGCATATACCTCATTGGAAGAACATTCTGTAATTTTTTCAAAATTTCCTGAGTATGCGCTCATGGAGACCTTCCTTATAAGTAAACAATTTGTAAAACGCACAACACATTTGGAAACCCAGTTTCAGAAATTACCATCAATAGTCGGGAAAATATTCTAAATGTTTTGTGCAGCCCTGTATATGATCTATAGGTTTTTATATATACTACACAGTATTCAAAAATTTAGTTCAGTTTTGTAAATCATTTGTTATACAAGGAATTTGTTGTACATTCCCGCTCAGCAGTTTCCGTCAATAAACTAAAATGTACTCGAGATATTTTGTGCATCCCTGTATAGGATCTATAGAATTTATACACTCCAAATAATAGGCAAAAATGAGTTACATTTAAAAAACGCGTGTCACAACTGAAAATGCCCTTTCCCCAATTATTGTTCATAGTCAGTACTATAAACGATTCATTTTGTGTGTCCCTCTAAATGAACGACGAATGCTATAAATACTTTTTAAATATGTTGGAAAGCCTTAATAAAAAAAGAGTTATTTATATTAAAATTTTTCATACAAATAAAAAAAATATATCAATGTATATTAAACCTTTTATGACATCAGTTTTCTATCTATACGAAAATACTATTTAATACTATCTGTAGGCTGTAAAAAAGGGAATATATTTAAATAAAAAGAGAAGTGCCCAGTTAAACTGATAGCATTGAGATCACGCTATTCATATTAATCGTATATTATACTCTTATTTCAAAGAATAATGCCCCTCAAAAATAAAGAAATCGACAATAAAAATGAAAATTTCGATTATGAGATGTACTTTTGATGCAAAATATTTTTTGATACTTAACCAATGGACCTCCAAAACTAATCAGGGAAGCTCCTTATCAGTATAAACCTGTGTACCAAATTTGAAACAAATCGGACAATTCTGCATGAAATACCAATTTAGCTAAATTAAGGGCTGGATTAGTGTGCTCCGTTTCCCCCTTTATACTTAACCAATGAACCTCCAAATCTAATCCGGGAAGTGCCACATCAGAATAAACTTGTATACCAAATTTGAAGCAAATTGGGTAATTCTGCATGAAATACCCACTTAGCTAAATTTAGGGGGGATTAACCCCCGTTACCCCCATTTTTACTTAACCAATGAACCCCCAAAACTAATCAGGGAAGCGCCTTTTCAAAGTGAACCTATATACAAAATTTGAAGCAAATCGGATATTTCTATCAAGAGTTATCGCGTTGCGTACGCACATACATACATACGTGCATACATATGTACGTAGATACAGAACTTGAAGGAACATTAGCTCTCAGGCTTTGATAGTCTATGAGATAAAAACATTTCATACTTTCAGTTCAAATTTTGAACTTTATTGTTCGTTACATAGTTAAACCAATGAATTGATAAACATATTGAAACCTATTTCCATGCACTTACCTATCTGTCTCCCATCTGGAGAGCAACAAATTGTGCAGAATACGTCATTCACTCGCTTTTTTGTTATCCATCGTACTGACAGTCTTTCCGATAGTTCTTTTAAGAGAACTTCACCATTTCTTATTGGGAAAACATTTCACTCTGTTTTCGGAGACGGTTATTCACTTAAAAAGCTACAGTCTGGGGATTTACTTGTTGAGGTCTCTTCAGACAAACACTCAAAATTTCTCTCAAATTGCAAAGAAATAGGCAATTTTTCTGTTTCTGTTCAGGCCCATCAAACTCTAAACACAAGTCGTGGTGTAATATCAGAACCAGATCTTTTACTCTCTACAAAAGACGAACTCCTACAAAATTTAAAAGAAGAAAATGTTATAGATGCACGCCGTATTACTATCCGTCGGAATGGACAAGTGCTTCCCACAAAGCACATCATTCTGACTTTCAATAGCCCTACTTTGCCAACCAGAATTAAAGCTGCCTACCTGAGCTGTCCGGTCCGACCTTATATACCTAACCCACTCCGTTGTTTTAAGTGCCAGCGGCTATGGTCATACTACAACTACCTGTCGTGGTTCTGTTACCTGCGCACGTTGTGCAGAAGTCGGGCACGATGGTAAGTCATGCGAAAAGCCTGAATGTTGTACAAACTGTAAGGGTTACCATACAGCATACTCCCGCTCTTGCCCAAACTGGACTCGTGAAAAAGAAATCCTTGCAGTTAAAATCACTCAAAAACTTTCTTATCCTGAAGCTCGAAAACTTGTAGAATCCAGAACACCATCTGTAGGAGTTTCCTATTCCAGTTTACTCAAGCAACAAACAAAATCCTTAAGACATATAAGCACTCAAACTGAATTCTCTTTACCACCAAATGATCCCTCTATTACACTAACCAGCACTAAAAAGAAGAAAACCCGTGATGTGTACTGTCCGACTTTTAAAAAAGCCATACCTGATCTAGAACTTTGGGCACCATCATCAGAACCTGTGAAAATAGAATACCCTAATAATCGTCAATTTAAACAGTCAACCGAACATGGGTCAAGAAAAACTTCCGTTTCATCCGCAAACAAATTAGTAAAACATGTTTCCCCTACTCAAAAAGCAAACCAAAAATCATGTGCACAGAAAGAGAGAAAGAAAATCTCAACCCAAGCCTCTTCACAGTGGAAAACTGTGAAGGGAAGAAACAAGAAAGCCTGTTTTGGTACATCGCTCCTTAATAAAAAAGATTCCAAACAGCTGCTGCACTATGCAGAGGAAGCTATGGAATCAGAGTCCTACATTTCAGACTCTAATGATGATAATACTGTTTTTGAGGTATTCGAACCTACGTAATTTTAAATATATTTCTGCTGGAAACTTTGAGCATTTTACCAATTTTTTAAAGATTTTCTATTTTAATTGTGAGAGCTTGTGTTTATATCTTTTAGACATTGTGTTATATTTTCATTGAATGATTTTAATTATACATTTATCATCATATCACTTTTTTCATGTAAATGAGTTATTTTCATTCATTTTGTTTTATGATAAAGTTTTAAGTCATTTTTAAATTTTAATTTGGTGTTCTTATTATAATTTTTTTTCACGCTATTTGTTTTATACACTGTGTGACTATATCTAGATGGGTAACCCTATCCAGATAATTATCTCATTAAGCTTTGTTTCTTTTTTAGTTTTTATATTTCAATTTGACGTACGTAATTTAATCTTTTTTTTGGCGCAGCATGTCCCTAAAGGGACTTTGTGCCATAAAACCCCAATCAACCAACCAACCAACCATGCACTTACAGTGCAAATAATTGAAACTTAGACAATAAAAAATATTTCTATATGTTTTGTTAATCTTAAAAAACTGCAACTAAAATTGCGATTGTAAATGCTTCCAAGCGCATTTATTACCTATGAGAATATTTAAGAATATATAACTATAAATATTTCCACTATTTTGTATAAATTAATTATATTCTACTTACAGTGTGCTTTAAAATAAACTGACTTTTAAAATTCGACCACGAGTACACGATGGAAGCTGTTCCTGTTATTCTTTCAGGAGAGTAATGTGCGAAGTATGAAATTTCTTTATTACGCTTCCTTGTTTTAATTCCAAATATCACCGACAGATGATGTTGCACTGTGTTAAACTGTAATATTTGTCAAATTAAAATTTATGTTCGAAAATACAGAGCATTTTTTTAACGTTTCAACTAATAAACAGAATAAAGTTTAAAATTGTGTAAACTTTGATCCATTTTTAGACGTTATTTTGCGTGTTCTAGCAGTTTTATACAGCACAGAGACATCTATCGGTGATATTTGGAACTAAATCAGAAAACGTAGTAAAGAAATTCATAAGTTCCTTCATAATTCTCCAGCAAGAATAACGTCAATGGCTGTAACTGTTTATTTGTTATTGGACTTAAAAACCGTTCAATCTTTTTAGGACATCCTGTATATGAAAATATTTCAATATTTTCCTGTTCCAAATATTTTACAAATTTGAGAGCTAAATTTGTGTCTGAATTAATTTATCTTCAAATATTACTTTATTTTATATATAAAACAGAGATTCTTCAATATATTAATTTTTCGCCTTGCAGAATAATACTCAACTATTATTATTTATATGTTTTTTTTAAACAAAGCTCGTTTTTCAGCTTGGACAGATATGAAGCTTTTCCGAAAACATTCTGTAACATATGTTTGAAAAATATGCTACAAAATACTTTCCTCTTAAAGTATTCACTGCAAAATGTTCAAAATGAATTATATGGAACACATCTGGATTCAAAATCCGTCTGTGAGAAACTTAATTTTCTTCTGTGCTTTTGAAATTGTGCGAGGTAATAACTTCTTTGATTTTAAGCTCCAGTGACATACACGCGACATGTATTTTAAATACTTCTTTGAAAGAAAGTCTTGGGAACTTTACTTAGCAAAGTAAAACATGTAGAAAAGTTTTTTTCCGAACAAATACTTTCAAACACTTATTTTCTGAAACTAAAATCAATCATTCGGATGATTATTTATAAAATTTTTACGAGTATTGCATTTATATGAAACTTTTTAAATGTGTCTAAACTACGTCCTTTTATTGCTTATTACAGTCATAGAAACATATATATTAAAAAAGTCATTTATTTTATTTCGTTGCTAAAATTGTGCAGAACTGTCGAAGCTTTTGCGTTTTTTGTTTTTTTTTCGTGATACTAAAATTTAATAGTACATTTTTCTTTATTTAATCGCCGAAATATGAAATTGAATAAGGAAAACTATTCCATTACATTTTAATGGTTTCCAAAAAGTGTAAAAGTTAGCAGCTGTGCCCTTATGTTAGTATACTTGTGATTTATATGTAAAGTACGAGAATAAGTCGATTTAATCCATCTTAAGACAGTTTTGCCAGTTTTTATTAATATTATAGATATACTTTTAAATTGTATCTTATAATATATATGTATATTTGCTTAATAAGTGTCTATTAAAAACATGTAGAAAACGTTTTTGCGTAAAACTATTTTCAACCTTTTAATTGCTGAAAGAATTAACATACATTCGGATGATGTTTATCAAAATTTTGAGGCATATTTCTTTGTTGTATTTATATAATACTTTTAAATATTTTTCATAGAAAGCGGTGCTTAAAATTCTTCTTTACATTCATATGTTCATAAAATTAAAACTCTTTCATTAAAACCTTTATTTTTAACTTTATAGTTCAATTATGTTTTCATTTATGTTTATGCAGGATTTATATATAAAATATAATAAGTCAAATTAAAAGTTTTAGGATCATGTTTTAGAGTTTTTAACATTTTCTTTCACGTTGTTTATAACTTATAAATGTGTATTTGATTATGAAATCCCAAAACGAGTCAAAAATAAGTAACGTTGATCGAAAAAATTGTGATATATTATCAAAATAAAAGTATGATATGACATACGCCTTTTTTACTGAATTAAATATGAAAAGTTCTAAAAGAAAACGTTAAAAGTACACTGTTTTCATAGAAGACTCATTAATCTGATTTACTTGTCATATTCTTATGCATATGTCATATAAACATAAAAGTAATAAAGAAAAGTATTTTTCTCCATGACCATAATAGACCAAAAAAGACCGTTTTTTTTCCTTTAACAATAGACGAAAGGACTACATTGAGCTTCCTTCCATAATATAATAAGAATCATATATCCCTCGCGTAGATAATCGGCAAACACCACCACCACCATAATATAAAGTTTTTCCTATCATGGTTGTTTGAACTTTGGATCGTTAAATTCATTTAAGAGCCTACATCAGTCATGCGAAGAAACGCTCAAGCAAATGTTAAGTCTATGGGAAGGTTCTAGCGCGATTTCTCACTCGCATTTTATATCTTTAAATGCTTTTTTTGTATAGGATAGCTGAGGTCAATCTCCAACGTTTTTAGTTTTTTCTTTTTCGATTTTAGTTCTAGTTATTCTATATAAGGGTACTTTCACTTTCAGAACCGGTTCCAACCGGTTCCAAAATTGAAAATGCCCGCTTATAAAAAAAAAACTAACAAAAATCGCAAAAATAAAAACTAAAAACGTTGGAGATTGACCTCAGCTATCCTATGCAAAAAAGCATTTAAAAATATTAAAATGCGAGCGAGAAATCGCACTAGAACCTTCCCATAGACTTAACATTAGCTTGAGCGTTTCTTCCCGTGACTAGTGTAGGCTCTTAAGACAAACTTTAAAGGACATCTCTAATAACACAGTGCATCAGTATGATTTCACAAACTATTATTAGAAGTGTCGCAGTAACAACGAGGACCAAAATGTGACTTACGAGTATGTAATTCGTCATATGATTCGTCACATGATTCGGAAGTGAAGGATATTTTGTGACTCCAGTGTGATGTTCTGTAACAAATATTTTAGTCATTTTAGCTCGTCAAAACTCGGACATATAACCGTCATGGTGACTTGGAGAAGGCATATGTTGTACCACACATGACGATAGTTTAATTGTATTTTAGTTACAGTGAATTCACATTATTGGTTACATTTTGGTCACGGTGCCGTAAAAGTTATACTTTAATTATATTTGAAATTTGTTTTTGTCTTTAAAGTTATGTACAGTTTTCAAATAACTGTGACAAATATTATAACTCAATATCTTGTTTTTGACAATTTTATATAATTTTGAAGAATTATTTCATAAAACATCTAAATTAAATAGTATAGTTACTCAAGCTTACGAAACTTATTATTCTATGGAATATAGACAGTTTGACATGGTGCGTTTTTTTATTGAAACAGTGATTAAAAGTTCTAAAAGGTGTCAAATATGTCAAAAACATCAAACTCGCTCTTTTTGAAGAAACTTTTACTAAGAGTAATTTCTATTTTTTATATACTTCCTATATAAACATAAAAGTTTACGTGTTCAGTTGCAATGGAAAAAAGAAATAAAATCTTTTATTTCTATGACAATGAAAAGTATAAAAAACTAAACTTTAACAATTTCCTGTCTATTAACGCTATACAGAAAAAAATACAATGGTCTTGGATAATGTAATAAGTGTTTATATGTTTTTGTTACCGTGCTATATTTTTCCTCCCACGATAAATTCACTAAAGAGTAATGCAAATTTAGATGAATTTATTCGGTAATTAACGTTGCAATTATTACCAGCAACTAACAGCATTTAAATTTTAATGAAACAATGCTTTATCTGCATCATTTATGCCAATTACCAATTTTCTTTCCCCGCAGCATCACGAACTCTTACATAGCCACCATCCAAGTTATCATGGGAGGACAATAATTCAAATTTCAGGAATATAACAAACGAAAATTGGGATAGCTTTCTCTTTAAAAAAAATTCAACTATCTCCAGGGTGCGTCAGAAAAATGTATACAGGGTGGGCCAAAAGTCCCGCATCATAGGAAACATATGTATTGTTAAAATATGTTCTCAATAGGATTGCCTCCGTTGTCAAAACCGCCCCACCAGTGGCTGAGAGGTTGTGCTCTCGAAGCTGGTAGACGGGAGGTGCTGGGTTCGATCCCAATCGCGCCCGTCGGCCTAATCGTTCGGAGTTTTCGTGGTTTTCTTCGAGCCGTGGATTTATCCATGCGTAAATACGGATTAGGTTCCCTTAGAAAGACCCCCACGAAGGGCACTCCCCCCCGGGCCTATATCCCTAGTGTAGATAATTGGCCGTCAATAATCAACCCAACCCAACCCGTTGTCAAAACACAACTGCAGGCGATCGTTCATGTTCCTCAGAATGTTGGCCACTAAGATTGGCGTTATGGCATGGCACAATTCGCTAACGCAAATGGTTTTTTTATCCCTGATCTTCTGATTGTAAACTTTCGATTTAAGGTAACCCCATACAGCAAACTCTACACGCTTTTCAGTAGTCAGCATTTTCACCTACAAATTAAAAAAAATTAAAAACCAAATTAAAAAATTAAGAAGCTCCTATGATGCGGGATTTTTGGCCCACACTGTAGATAAACTGTTTAACGTGTCATAACTTTTTAATTTTTCTTTCTTTTCAAGTGTAATTCATTGGAAATAATGAGTGGACCAAGATTAACTTTTGAAAAAAGAAAATTTATTTTAAAATACCATTGTAAATACGAAAATGTACCAGAAGTACAAAAACAATATTGGAGGGAGTTTCAGGCAGATCTACCTACGTGACTTACAATTCATCGGATGAAAGATAAGTTTGAAACATATGGGTGTTCATAGACAACATTACGGAACTGTAATTGAACAAGAATCCGCCATAATACCAAATGAAATGTTTGTTGAAGTTTGTGAATCAGTAGCTCACCGTTATCAGCAGTGCCCCACCAGTGGTTGAGAGGTTCTGCTCTCAAAGCTGGTAGAAGGGAGGTGCTGGGTTCAAACCCCTGTCGCACCCGTTGACCTAACTGCTCGGAATTTTCTGGAGTTTCTTCGAACCGTGCCGTACATACGGGTTAGCATCCCTTAGAAAGACCACCACGGAGAGCACTTCCCCCAGGTCCTATATCCCTCTTGTAGATAATCGGCCGTCATAAAATCAATAAACCAACCAACCGTTATCAGCAGTGTATTGACCAGAACGGTAATAATTTTGAACATATGCGGTATGAAGAAAAATTATACATTTTATGTAGATTTTTTTGTAATTTAAATATTAATTATATGTGAATAAAAAACTGGAGTTAAAAACATTCAAAATGTGTATACATTTTTCTGATGCACCTCTATTACGCAGTTTAAAAACTACCGATGTCTAGTGAAATCCAACCCCATACAAAATGTCTCCATAAAGTTTTGTTAAAATAAGTTCAATCTGATTAAAGCTTTTTTGTAACACATCACTGTATTGGTACGTATAATAAATACTAAATAATAGCTTATTTTTTGTCAAGTAAATAAAACGACTCCAAATCTATGAAAATATTGATAACATATAAAAGCGAAAAAAAAGTAAATTATTTTTTCCTACCTCTGCGTTGAAAATTATACGAATTTTAATTTATTCTGGTGTAAAATAAGAAAAAAATTAGACATTGGCGAACATTTCTATTAATTATTCGCAAATGATGAATAATAAACTTTGCGGCTAATGTAAAAGTTATAATATCTCTATAATTAATCACGCACTTTTCTCATGTTAATCACGTAGCACAAATCCATCATAGAACGTTAATTAAGAGAATCAGGAGAATTAGGGTTTTCATTTCACATAAACATTTTACGTTATTGTTCGCAATTCTGTATTTGTGGAGTAGCCATAGAAGTTCCTATATTTTTATAGTACATTTTTAATTTCAGAAACGCAACTTAAATTACGTTGTTATTTATTTCAATAATGAATATACATATTACTTTAAAAAGACTTTATTTAATTTGCGTTTATTTAATCATATACCTGAATATATAAAAGGAACAGTGATGCATATCCAAAAAAACTGTTTAAGGTGCGATCAGACTGCATTGTGCCACTGTGGTTCCTTTATAGGCGTTCCATACATGAGACTTCCTGACATGTTTATCATCCCCATTCCTTTTGTTGATGACCACAGAACCTTTTGAAAAAAAAAACAGAAAATAATTTTTTTGAAGCAGACTTTTCAAAATGTTGTCCGAACGCCCGTGTTAATTTATAGTTTAAAAAAAACGCACACATCTCTGAAATTTTTTGTCGAGAGTTTCGACCTGTAATCGAGCCTGGAACTTCCTGTCTAGACGCTTCGGACCAGCAAGGAATAAACCACGCTTGTAAGCGGATTTCGCTAACGTGAATATATATTGATATTGAATATGATTTAATATTTTTTTTTAACGAAATACGCATAAAATACGTACGTCAATAGAAACAACTACGTTCATAAATAAAATAATTATGAAAAGCAGGCTCTATTTCTCATAATTAATAAACAGTATGTTTATAGCTAAATCTTTGATTGTAAACTAAGTTTACAACACTGTCTTTTAAGAAACACTGAATAAATACTTTTATTTTAAATTCAATTCTGGGCATTTTAAAGTTTAACTAAATTTCTCGTAAGATTTCTTTTTCTTTATGAAAAGTATCTTTTACTTTCCCCCTTTGGGAAAATTGTCTTGTTTAAAGGAAAAAATACTTCTCTCTTCAGTTTAAAAATGTTTGAATTTGATGAAACTAATTTTGATAGAGAAATCATTTATTAAAACAAATCGAAGGCTCTTACTTAAAAAAAAAAAAAAAAAAAAAAAAAAAAAAATCTGTTGACTTTTTAGAGAATCAGTTCTATTTGTCAGAAGTTTCTTCCATTTGGAATTTTAAAAATCAACGTTTACTGTAAAATCACTGACACGCTGTAAAGTAATCTAAGACATAAAGCTTGATAATTTATTGCGATTTTGAAAAATATAATATGGTGATACCTTGGCTAATAGATACCTTTGCTGACGAATGTTTCGGTTAATGAAGATTATATTTCGCTTTTTTCTGTTTCACCTGCCGACTATGGATTCGGCTAGCGAATTGTTTTATGGATGTGCACACTGAGATATCACAACAGTATCGCATTTCAATTAATCGGGAAATCACGTTCGGGTTAAGATGGTTCTCTCTCGGGTTAGGATGGTTATATTTACTATTTAAAAAAATATTTCTTGGGGGTCTATTTCGTGTTGGTTTTCATCTTTTCGGTTTTTCTGAAGTTTTAAATGCCATCCCGTTTTCCCGGATTAAAACACCAAACAATAACAAAATAAACGAACTTATTTGGATACCTATCCGGTTCTAACTATATCTTTGGTTTAAAAAAATATTAATATTTACTAATTCAAAAAAAAGTTGGAAGTCGTTTCACAAAATCGCCAGACTTCTTCAGTGTTTTCCCAGATATCATTTCGCGTTATATTAAAATTGCGCTTTCTTGACACGTTGTCACTACTCAAAGATGTCATTTTGTGATTTAAAAGAAGGGCGGGATCGATTTTTGTATTATATAGATTTTCCCCGGATCTTTTGGTCTTAACTGAAAGTTTAATACATCTAAATGTCAGAAATTAAAACTGCAATGACTATAACGCGGGGTCTTATTTCGTTTAGAAAGTTTTTCAATTAATAAATTATAAAATCATACAAATTTGAGGTTCGTTTGCAAAAAACAGACCGGATCGTTCGCTGGAAAATACAGTGGGCCCCTTAACTAACTCTAGGTTCGCGAGGAAAGATTTTATAAATATAAAATCACACAAATTTAAGGATGTACGCTGTCGAAGGCAGTGGAAACCCCAACATCAGGTTCATTTGGAAATATTTTCGTTTTAAAATATAAAATCATACAAATTATAGGGTCATTTGCAAAAAACAGATCAGAACGCGTACATAGCACACCCGAGTATAGTCTGCCGAAGGCAGTTGTGTCGTCAACTCTAGGTCCGTTCGGATACATTTTCATTTAAAAATATAATATATACAGATTCGAACGTGAACGCTGCCGAATACTGTGGTGCCCTGACACTAAATCCCTCCCGTAGAAAAAGGGCTGAATTCAACACGGTTTTAGATATATTTAAGATTATTATCTCGAGCCTGAGAAACTCACGTCGGGTCAGATAGAATATGTTGATATAAACTGAAAGCAATTATTGTATAATACACTTAATTTTTGCATGCTAGCTTATTGAATAAAAATATAGAAATGATTGATTTATCCAATGTATCTATATCCAATGGTTGGGGTATCATAGTTGAGATTTTTCCAACAGAGCGAAAATATGCCTGGACCAATACTCGAACCTGGGTACTTTGGTTTGCTGTACCAACGCTCTCCCTACTGAGCTATCCCGATGATATCCTGGCTTGCTTTCACTCTTATTTGTTGGACAAGGCTGCGAACTGCAGCAATAATTTCATTCATCCGAGGTATAACTATAGCATTTTACATGATGAATCTGAAATAGCACGGAAACTCCTGTATACCATGTAATTAGGTCATAATGAACAGAGGAAAGTATATTCAACTAGCTAAACTATATGCAATGGTTGGAGTATCATAGTTGAGATTTTTCCAAAAGAGCGAAAATATGCAGTGACCAGGACTCCAACCTGGGTACTTTGGTTTATGTTCATTTTTCAAACAACTTGCAATTTTATTATTTTAATTAAAAATAGGTTTGATATGCTATTTATTGATTTATTAAAAAGTGAAGAATAAATATCATTTAAACTTTCAAATTGTAATTTTGCTGTACTTCATTTTTATAGCGGCAAACGTTAAACAAATACTGAATTCAAATTAAAAAATTATTTTATTCAGTCAAAATTAACAAAAATAATTTAGTAAATGAAAACACGGTAATTTATTTTTATATTAACAACTCAAATTTAAAATTTGAATAATATCTCCCTCATATCTATATTCTATATTTTAAAATGATACTTTAATGTTCATGTTTTAATCAGCTTAAATTCGAAATTTAATTAACCCTCTCAATATCAACGAACGAAATACTTATTCATTTTTCTCTTACAATTTCTTTAGAATTTACAACGTTTCCTTTATGATACTTACGCAATAAAATTTTATTGAGTTAACGTAATGACAACATCTTTAATTGTAATATTAGAGGCTTTCCGCGGATACTTACTTTTGCATATCACTATATTTCCGAATAGAAATATTTGCCTGATTTAATCGCAGAATTTCCGTCAATAAATAAAACAATTGTTACTATTATTCGAAACTAGTGGTTTTCGGAAGTAAGCACCTATAGGATTTTTGAATTAAGAAAAATTTAACTCTTATAAATGAGTGATATTCGAATTTTCTGATAGCCAAAATTAAGAATAAAATTTTGAGAAGATTAAATATTTTTCGAATAACATATAAATGCTTTTTTGTACACTTGTGTCTTAGGGCAGATGTTAAAGAGTTTATAAATGATTTATAACTTTTTCCTTCTTAAAAAACTATTATTCCATTCTAAATTTGAAAAGAAAAAGTATCCTTATTTTACTATCTTCAATAATTAAAAAATGACTGCTTGGTACTATTTGACACCCCCCCCATATATATATATATATATATATATATATATAAGAAAAACACACACATACATATATATAAGAAACACACACACATATATACAAAAGAAACACGCCTACAGACATATATATCTAAGAAACACGCCCACACACATATATATCTAAGAAACACGCCCACACATAAACATAACAAACATGCCCACACATTATTACTATAAAATGTTCTGTGTAGATTCTGAAACATTTTTCTTATTAAAAGTCATTCTTTCATTTTAAATTATAAAAGTTTTACTTATATTTTTGTGAGCGTTAACAATAATAATACGTTATCTTTAGTTGAAAAAAAAAGGAAGAAAGACAGTACCGCGAAGTTAAAAACACTTCCTGGTTTTTCACAGCATTTTTATATCAGATTTTTATAACACGTTATGGCTTCTCTTATTTTTATAAGCTTTACTAATAAAAAGTTGTATTTTGCTACTGTTTTATAAAAATCAAAATAATAAAAAAATTTAAAAAATGAAAACTAAACGAACATCGATGATTTAGCACTTCCTAGTATTTCACAGCATTTTTACATCAGATATTTGTAACATTCTATTATTATACTGAGCTTTACTACTAAAAAAGAAAATGAGAATTTGTTACTATTTTGTCAAATAAAGAATACCGAGGATTTAAAAACACTTCCTGCTATTTCGCAGCATTTTTTTTAATGAGATTTTTATAACACGTCACGGCTTATTGTTGTCCGGAAGCCAAAACGTCTGAGTCAGAACGCAAAGATTATTCGTCCGATAGAAACACTTCATCTGTTATCTTATTTGTAGGAATAATGTGGAGTAAAGATATTCCCAACTCCAGGCTATTTATATAGCAACAAGTGCAATGCTTTAAAAACGACCAAGGTTTGCCACCTCGGGAGCTCTGATGTTTTTCCAACTGGGAATTCTGTCAGTAGTCATGCTTTATGAGTAGACAATTCGTATGCACCCGTATGCCTTCACTTTTCGAGTTTACTGTGCTTTCTACCCTACTTTTTGTGTTCTACCCTTGCTGAGACTCGAGGCCATCTGCAGTATGCGATATTTATAGGAATGAAGTTCGCCTCAGATACTCGTCTGTCTCTCCATCCTTCCCAAAGGATTGTTTTGGGTTTCGGAACTTTTCTTTTCCGCTCAACGCTAAACAATGCGTCGCGCCGAGATTTCTTTGCATTTCATTTTACTGTCATAAAATTGAAGGGATCAGAAGCCCCTTCAATTTCCGAAATTACCCACATTTTTTTTTAATTTTTGAAAACGAATTACCAAATACTAAATACGAAATAATAAATTACGAATTTACCAAATTTTTGAAAACGATTTTATTGTATTAAAAAATTCTGTTTTTTTTTCTTTCACTTCAAATGACGTTTAAATCATGTTCCTATCTTAATTAGAACAGGATATATATATTGTTTTCATAATCTAGCTTTCAAGTAGTGGTTGTCATGGAAACGTTTTTTCATTTTTCTACATGAAGGGTTTTTACAACATTCTCGTCTTTAAATTTGTATAAGTCAATAACCATTAAAGATAAATGGTTCAAACTTCTAACATGTATTTTTCAATTATTTTACTTTATTTTTCATTCAGGAAATTAAAAAAAAAATTTACTTTTAAAAATATTATTTTTTTAAATATAAGTTAAATTATTTTTTTAATTTTTATTTTAAATATTTTCAATTTTTGTAAAAATTAATATTTGAAAAAATTATGAATTATAATTAAAATTCATATATTTCTGTTTAATTAAATGAAATATTTTTTTGAAATTTGACGAATAATATTTTGAGTTATAACTATGTTAAATTTTAATTTTTTTTATAAACTTTATGATAAGTTTTATGTTTTGATTTTGTTTACAAATTCTATGGTTAACCATCACAAAAAAGGATCGCTATACTGATTCAATAAATAAAAAGATTTTTAAAGTGTGTCCCGGACCCCCTTTTTCTTTTTTTATACCGCTAACCAGGCCCCTACCTGCCCGGCATGAATGCCTAGCTTAACGGGTTAGTACCTGGGTGCGGGGCGGAAATCGCCTGATCACAGCATGGCTGTGATCCACCTGACTATTGATTTGTTCACATCGCTGCTGTGCTTGCTCTCTTGTGATTTGCTACCGCTATCTTTGTTTGCCGGTTCAAGGTTTCTGTTTAACTTTGTTGAATTGACAGATTTAATAGGTCTCGTAATTTAGAACCTTGATCAGGTGACGAGACCCTCACCTGACTAGGCACCCCCAGAGGTATTATTCACAGGTAACTTGGAGGGCTTTGCACCCACGACGGATTTTACATGCACCAGGTGCCATTAGCGTACATTGATTTACATATTTACCATGTCTGTTGGCTTGTCACGTTCATGGTGGGTTGTCGCTGTAGTGTTTATCGCCTCTTTTATGGGCTGATTTCCCTTCTTGTTGTATTTGTCTCTGTCAAGGCTTTTTGGCGTTTTTATAGGCTCGCCCCTGTTGTGGGTTGTTTTTTGTCTATCATTCATTGGTTTTTTGTCTCTTTCTTGATATATTTTTACCTCTAGCTTGTGCTAGAGCTGGTTTTCCCATTTTGAATCTTGGTCTTCTTTCGAGAGTTTCACTGGTTATTATGTCACTATCGTGGGTTTTGTCACGTTGTAACATTTGTTACTGGTGGTTGTCACATTGTAACTTTTGTTACTGGTGGTTGTCACATTGTAACTTTTATTACTGGTGGTTGTCACATTGTAACTTTTGTTACTGGTGGTTGTCACATTGTAACTTTTGTTACTGGTGGTTGTCACATTGTAACTTTTGTTACTGGTGGTTGTCACATTGTAACTTTTGTTACTGGTGGTTGTCACATTGTAACTTCTGTTACTGGTGGTTGTCACATTTCTGGATGTTGCACACTCATTTTTGTTGTCTTTGTCACTTTATCTCACCCAAGCATTGGGGATTTTGATTTTTTTTTCCCTTCGTGAATACGCTTTTTGCGATCAGTCCATTGAATCCTAATGGCTGTTATCACTGCTTTTGAATTTTGTGCAACTTGTTGATTTGTTGTTTGAGAAACTTGTCGCACTAATGGAGTGGGGCTTGTTCCGTGGCCGTTAGTCCGTCATGTATCTATGAGGCTGTATTCACTTGATTTGACACTGTTTTTTTCCCCATTAACTTTCTTTGGCAGGTGTGCTTTGTGCATTCACCATTTAATTGGTGAAATTCAGTCCGTCACAGATGACTTCCACTTCTCACTAGTGCTGAAAAAAATCGATTTTTTTTTGGCGTAGCAAAGAGGTTCCATTGCTACTTTTTTAAATTTTTAATTTTTAAAGATATATTAGAAAATATACTTACCAAATGGATGGCTTTTGAGAGTGGGATATGCTTTTGAGGAATCTCGCTGCTGGGAAGGTGTATTTATTGTGATATGAGATCGATGTTTTCTACTAACCATCTCATCACTGCTCTTCCTTTTGTTTGTACTTGTTTGTTGTTCGCTAACTGGTTGTGCCATATTTTTTCGTTGTTCGGTGTGATGTGGATCAGATGTAGTGTTTGGGTTAGTGGGCAGTCTGTTAGATAGTGTTTGGGGGTTCCCAACTCCCCGCATGAGCAGTTTGGTGCGTCTTTGCGCTTAAACCTGTGTAAGTAGTCCGGGAATGCTCCGTGACCCGTGTAAATTTGACTTAGTAGATTGCAGCTGATGATTCTGCGAGAATCTACTTTTGGGAAGTATTCATATGTCTTCCTGCCCGTTTCCCCATAATCCCACTCGAACTGCCATTGTTTGATAGTGAGTTCTTTTAGTTTTCTTTTTAAGTTTGATATCGGTCTTTCTAGATGGTATGGAATTTCTTTACTTTGGTTTTCTGCAGCCTTTTTTGCTAATTCGTCGGCATCCTCGTTTCCT
Source organism: Maratus michaelseni (assembly GCA_963931845.1). Taxonomy (NCBI): domain Eukaryota; kingdom Metazoa; phylum Arthropoda; class Arachnida; order Araneae; family Salticidae; genus Maratus; species Maratus michaelseni. The sequence goes on along the minus strand of OZ007599.1, from coordinate 123,345,471 downwards.
TGGATACCCACATGTGCTTTGACCCAGCTAATTTTGAATTTATTGTTTGAGTCTTTTACTGTTTTTTGTATTGTATCGATTAATTTTACTACATTGAAGGGTTTACTGAGTGATTGGATGGCTGACATGCAGTCCGAGCGAATGCTGTATTCCTTCCCTGTGCTATTTCCCCATTCTGCTGCTTTTAGTATAGCCAGTAGTTCGGCTTGGAAAACACTGTTGTACTTCCTTAATGGAGCTGACCATGTTTTTATTTTTTGTTCATTTTTGAAAGCTACGAATGCCGAACCCGTAGCGCCTGTTTCCAATTTTGAACCGTCCGTATATATTACTATGTCCTTGTAATTATGGCCTATTCTTGGTTCTATGGTGTCCGCGGGATGTGTTTCCCATACATTAATCTTTTTTATATAGTCTGTATGGTGGATAGTGGTTCCGTGTATTTCTGTCGTTTCTCTTAAACGAGATATTGTGCCGTATTCTGCCTCGTATTTAACTTGGAGGTGAATTGGAATCAGGCCAGCAAGTACCTGAAGGGCCGCTGTTGGGGCAGTTTTATATGCCCTAACTATAGCCAGCAAAAAATGCCTTTGGCATGTTGTTAGTACTTGTTTACTTCTTTGGTTTAGCTTATGTCCCCATATTGAGGCTGCGTAAGTCAGTGTTTTCTCAGCTACTGTTCTATACCATATTTTTAAGATGCTTGGTTTCAATCCCCAACCCCGTTTGGCCATTTGTCCCATCATCCAAAACGCTTTCCTTACTTTGGCTGTTTGTGCTTGGCAGTGTGTTTCCCAATTTAGGTTTTTATGTATGATTACACCTAGATACTTAATGTTTTCTTTTCCTTCAAATTCCCTTTCTTTGAATTTAATTCCTTCAATTTTATATGTGTCTGCTGTTGGTAGGTTTCTTGTGTGTGTTCTATTAAGGTACAGTAGTTCTGTTTTGTCCCAATTAAGCGTTAGGTTATTTTCCGTTACCCATTCATAAAATTCTTTTATTATTTTGTTTGCTAGTTTTACTAATTGTTCTTTTGCTTTTGCTTTTATTATTAAAATAAAGTCGTCTGCGAAGGCCTGTATTCTTACATTTTTACCCCAGTTTTTCTTTAGGGCTGTATCTGCTATTAGCAGCCACAGCAGTGGTCCCAGACAGCTGCCTTGTGGCCAGCCGCCAAATGTTTGTTTTGTTACTTTAATGCCGTTTTCTTCTAAGGATACGTATCTATCTTCTAAAAAGCTTAGTATCCAATTTATTAAGTAAGTGGGGCATGGTGATTGTTTTAAGTTTTCGGCTATAATAGGCCATCTGATATTATCAAATGCACCCTTTATATCCATTGCTATTAGTAATGTTTGGTATTTGTCTTCTTTGTCTTTCTTTATTGTTTTTATTAGGTTATTTAGTGCGTGTTCAGTTGATAACCCTTGTTTGAACCCATATTGTTTGTCGCTCCAGTATTTGTTGATTGTTAGATGATGTGATATCCTGCCGTGTATTATTTTTTCTAGTATTTTACTAAGTGTAGGTAGTAAGCATATGGGTCTGTAATTTTTTGGTTCTTTTGGATCTTTTCCCTTTTTATGAAATAGGACTACTGTGCCTATTTTAAATGATTTTGGGAAGTAGTTGAAGTTAAGGCATGTGTTATATAATGTTAGTAGTAGTTGTGGTGCTGCTGTGTGTATTCTTTTCACTAGGTTATGGTCTATGTAGTCAAAGCCCGGAGCTTTGTTTTGTTTTATGTTTTTGATTATTCTGTTAAGTTCTTGTTTTGTTATAAGCTGTGGTTTTGTTTCATTAAATGTCGGTGTCTCTGGTTTTAATTCATGTTCTATTGATGGATCTGTTAGATATAGGTTGTTTAGGAAGTGGTTTAATGTCTTTTTGACGGTTACTTCTTGATTGTTGGGCATGATGTTTTCTAATCGTGATGGGCTTGTTTTTTTGCCTGATGCCAGTTTATATTGAGGGCCATATGTATTAGTGACTTCCTCACAGTATTTTTTCCATGTATCTCTTTTGGCTTTTTGGACTATTTTCTTTAATTTTGCGCGTTCTTTTTTATATTCTATATGTTGTTTGTGTTTTAGTTCCTCATCTTGTTGTTCCTGGAATTTTCTCCTGAACGCCCTTACTCTATTTCTTGCTATTTTGACTTCTTGTGACCACCATGGTGGTGCCATTAATTCTGGAGTTTTTCTATGTTTGTAGCAGGCGAATGCTATTGCTGTTATTTCTCTCTGTAATCTTAGAGTTATGTTGTCTAACTGATCTATATTTGTTGCTTTTCTTAGTTCTTTTGTATATTTGTTTCTAATTTGTTTAATTTTCTTCTCGAATTTTGCGTGTTTGCCGTGTTTTGTTTCTAATCTATGTCTTTGATAACACGTATTTTTATATTTTATATTAAATTTTATGTATTTGTGATCACTGTTTGATTCGTCGTCGCTTACTTCCCAGTCTGTTATATTTTCTCCTAATTTAGCTGTTGCTATTGTTAGATCCGGCCATCCTTCTAGCTTCCTTTTACCTCTCATGGTGCTGAACGACGCTTTTGCGTGTGGTGGGTTTTGTACAAAGAGGGCATTCAGGAGGAGGAAGTCTGTAAGTTTTACCCCCCTGTCATCTAAGTTCGCATAGCCCCATTGTTGAGAGTGTGCGTTAAAGTCCCCCGTCAGTAGTACTTCGCCCTTGGCTATTTTCAGAGTGTCTTCTACCTCCTGCAGCACATCTTCGAAGTCTTCTACTGAGGGGGGTGCGTATACATTGATTATTGTTATTGTTTCTTTTTTATTTTCGATTTTTATTGCTGTTGTGTATTCTTTTTCTGCTATTGTTATTGGATTGGTGCCTGTGTGAGTTACTATTGCTGATCGATTTCTTTTTGTTTTTGTTATTTTCCAATTACCATTATTGAAACCTGTTATTTTTCCTGTTTTTTTATCTTGGTGAAAGTCTTGTAAGAGTCCAATATTTATTTGTTTGTCTCCCATATATCCCATAAGTGTTTGTGTTGCATGGAGACTGTTATGTAGGTTTATTTGTATTAGTTTGATGTTGTCTTGATTTTTATTGTTGGAGTTTTCTTTTGGATTTTTATTTTCATTCAGGTTTGGATTGTCTTGGGTGCCGCTTAGGCACGCGTCTGTGTTAGCGGCGTTGATATTGAACATAATTCAATTCGTGTGTCCTTTGTTGCCTGTTGTTAAGTTCCTCCTGTGACCTCCTATGCACCCGTGTCACACCCCTAGTTGTGTTTAATGTGATTTTGTCGTTTAGGACATCATTACCTGTAGTTAGTTTTTGTCTTCCTTGTTCTATTTCAATTTGTCTAATTTTGAGGAGCTTTCTGTACACCCTGCACTGCCCATCATGAGCCGTGTGATCTATAGGGATTTGTGCCGGTAAGTGCGCCTTATTCCATTCGTTAAATGTAGTGCAGATGATACACCTCTTCCTTCCTTTTGGGCAATCTTCGTATTTGTGCCTACCTGCACATATCGGGCAGTACTGACTCTGCTTGCACTGGTGCGCCACGTGGTCAAAACCTTGACATTTGTGACACCTTTGGATAGTCACATAGTTTTTTATCGGACATTCCCTGAGTCCCAGGCAGATCGTTCTCTCCTTGAGAAGGTGATCCGCCAGGGGCTCAGGGAGCGCTACCGGTATATGCAATCGCCCTGCTGGTGCCCGTAGCGATTTTAGCAACTGTATTTTGTCCTCGTTTTGTTCTATGTCGATGCCTAGTTCTCTGCATATTTTGTGCTTGATTATGGCTGGCTCCACCGACTCCGGTACATGGAAGATGATAATTCTCTTCTTCCTTAAATTGGCTGTTTTTACTTTCAGGCCACTGTTACTCTCCTCATTCTCTGCCAGGGCTTCCTTTATCCTCGTAGCTTCCGTTGCGTTTTCGCAAACAATTTTTATGCCGTTGCGAATCCGTTTGACATTCCTGACTCCTTCCTTGTTTTCTATCGTATTTGTTATTTGTTGCTCTACTTCCTCTGCTGTCCGCTCTTCTGTAGCCTGAATAATTACAGTTGCCGTCGCGGCTTTGACCGCCTGTGCATAACTGTGAGCAACTGCAGTCTTTTTTGTTGCCTTTTGTGCTGGTAGCGATGTTGTCTCTTCTTCCATTGGTTGGGTTCCTCTTTTTGCTGTTACTATTTCCAAGGCTTCTGCCTTTGCCTCGGCATGTGTTGCCCTCAACTCCATCTCAGTCAGTGAGTTTATCACTACCTGCAGAGCTTGGTCCATGGCTTCACACGTCGATGCTGGTATCTTTGTTGATTTTGATTGTATCATCTTGATGTAGCTTATTGCCATCATAGCCCTCTCTATCTCTAGGGATCTCTTTTTAGATCCATCTGGTATGTCGCAAAGGGTTATTAATTCCCCTCTTAACCTCGTGACTTCTGTGTCTTGTAGTACCGCAGTTTCTTTATCTGGCTCTGTCATTACACTATCCACATCTGAATCTGTCTCTTCGCACGTATCTTTCTTTGTCAATTCGTAAAATCCCTCAATGTCTGTCATCTTTAGTTTTGTTTTTCCTACTTTTTCGGAGGTTTTTGCTTTGCTTTTTACCTGCTCTTTCTGGGAAGTTCCAGGTGTACTACTTGCTCCTGGCGTTTTTTTTTGTGTTTTTTGCTTCTGTTTTTGAGCCTTTTGAGCCTTGGGTGGTTTTTGTTGACGCATTGCGCTTTTGGTCTATTGGTGTCATTGTTTTTTCGCGGGAACTTGCACGTGTGCTTAGTTTCATTTTTTGTATTTGGTGTCTCTAGTTACCCTTTTATTAGTTTATTTATGTTTTATTCCCAGCAGGGGGAAACATGAAAATAACATTACAATTATAGACATCTTTTTCTAACGGTGTGTGTGTGTGTGGGGGGGGGTTAACTGAAAGATTATACTTTAAGAGTTTGATCTGGGAGATTAATGCCTTGGGGCTTTAGAAAGTGGGGAGGGAATCGCTGGTAGAAGTAGGGATTAGTGGGTGATTGACACCCAACAATGAGCTAGTGGTTGCTGTAATGAAGTTAGGATTATTGAATGATTGACACTCCCTTCTTTTAATCTGCACTGGAATGTTGAATTCACTTATGTGAGCATTCTTTAATGTAACTGAAACTTCCTATGCATAGAGAAATTGTTGCTATTTTGACTTGAGATTTTTTTTTTTTTTTTGAGGGCGCTTACCTGTTAATTTGCTTATTAAAGTAAATTGGATGTCTAGTTAGACATGTATGGTTACAGAAAATATTCTGGGGGTACTTGAGAAACTGTTTAGTTTCTTGAATTTTTTTTTTTTTTCCCGGGGTTTTATTTAGATATTTATGAATTATTTGATTCTTAGCTAATTAAACTATAAAATGAGATTAAAACTGGGGGTGGGGAGGTTAGATTTTACACTTTAGCTTAGTTATGTAAATGCTTAGTTGAAGAGATTAGTTTTAAATTGTTCTAATGGGAGGATTAGAGAGGAATTACGATTTAATTATTAAACTGCTGTTTAGGCTGTTTAGTTGAATTTAATATGGATGGGGGAGAAAAAGATAGTTGAATACGCTAAGGACTTAAGTTACTATTAAAATAACAAAGGGCAAATATTTATTTATTTTTTTTGGGGGGGGAAAAGGGAGTGGGGGGAATTATTCATTGAATTAAGGATTGCTAATTGATATGATGTCATGACTCGTTGAGTCCTAAACTTTTGAGTTAGAACACTGGGCCTACTTCGCGATGAGCAATTAGGTAAAGGACCTAATTAACCCGAGATGGCTGGGGATGTAGCTTCCAAAACTGCCGCAATCAGTAAATTAATTCACTAATTGAGATCGCTTTGGCGTACCCATCAGCCGCCAGTGTTTAAAAGATGGTCAATTAAGATTTATACTTACATAGGCAATCCCCGCCAGGTACCAGTTACCTTAATTACTGCTGCTGCTGATTTCTTCCTGCAAAGAGCTGCTATGTTGATCAAGGCAGGTGTGGCTGTTCCGTTTCTACCGGGCGAACATCTTTCTCCCGCGGTCCTGTCTGCTAGCGTCTGTCCGCAAAGACGAGAGTGTCCTTCCGCTAGCTCTTTCAACACGTGGTCCCTTGATTACACTAATTAGTACATAACTAATTAACCGTTGGTCGCACAATTGAAAAATTAATGTCCACGGATAGGAAATGTTTTTCTCTTTCCGGGAATTCAAAAATCTGAAAAAAAATCTCAGGAATTCCGGTTTTAAAATTGCAAAAACCAGGAGCCCAAAAACATGCGTGCTTCCTGTACGCGACGGATTCGGAACCCCTCGTCCCGGACCCCCTTAAAACCAACCAGAACACAACAACAACAACAACAACAACAAAACATTACCCCGAAACCCGGTCCAAACCCGACACATGTCTACCCGAAATCGATCCGAAAACGAAATATTCACACCCGAACCCGAAGTGAGAGGAATCTATCCATATTTTAATACAAACATGAAAAAGTAGTCTACAATTACATCTCTAACATCAATATTATCTTTTTTGTATATAAAATAGCAAATATACACTCATTAATATCCAAATATATAGCTTTTATTATTTGAAAAATATTGAGGACTTGGTTTGAAAAATGGGGTCAACCCGAACCAGACCCGAAAGAGTGAAAACCAAACCCGTAATCGACCTGAACGCAAAACATTTAAAGTCAAACATACCCGAACCCTATCCACAGCAAAAAAAATTTAACATCAACCCGACTTGCAGATTGGGGATTACCCGACCCGATGCAGGACTCTACTAGGTACCCTGCACTTTGCGAAAAATGACAAAAATCTCACAGGCCCCTTCAATTCCCGAAATTACCCACATTTTTCCTTAAAGCCAACCCAAAAAAAAAAAAAAATCGGCAACCATAAACCCGACCTAAACCCGACACATGTCAATCAAAAATCGATCCAAAACGAAATATTCAAACCCGAAGTGAGAGAGAATCCCACTCAAACAATATAAATTATTTTCTTCGTAACAATAGTCAATAATCATGCAGTAGAGATAAACTAGAAAAAAAAATTTATTCGGATTCAATTACACAATCTCAAAGCCGAATAAAATATTAATAAGTGTTGGATTATTTTAGTAAAAATATCGATCTGTGCGTAAACACGAGCAAAATATTTTTTAGTTATTTTTATTGTATAGCCTTTAAAGAAAAGTCCTGGAACAATCACTAGTTTTTAAACAAAATTTCTTTTCTGCTAGTTTTATTTAATATAAAGTATCGCGGATGATTAATATGGAACATAACCGGAGAGAAACTAAAAATTAGAAAAATAATGCAGTTCCAATTATATATTCGCGATGCTGTATAAATCGTATGAATGCAGATTAGACTGTTTTCATTAAAAATATGAAGATTTGTGAAACAACATTATTTCAATGTGTCGAAAATATTTTTGCACCTTAAAATAAATCTAAAGTTTTAAAGACAATTCTTCTGTATTGCAAGTATAAGAAATTCGAATAACTGCTGAAGAAAAAATTACATTACACAGGTAAAACTGTCTGTAAAAACACAGAAAAGAAACATATATAGTCTTAAAAGAATTCGATACATCTGCCATAAGATATAGTTCGTTACGTTTGAAATTCCTATGTTTTATTCTTTGAACTTATTTTGAACGAATTTTACGTACACTTTTATTAAGCAGTTCTTGTAATCTAAATCATATTAAATTGAGTAATATAAAATTATATTTCAGGCAAGATTTTTAAAATATGCATATTTACTTATATTTGTGTGTGTCCATACAATTGTTTAGGACATAATTGTACTTTTAAAAGAAGAATAAGTTTAGGTTCTCATTTTTGTATAAATTTGTTTTAACTAGTGTTCAAAGGATACGGCTGCCCTTTGATAAACTGAAATAATTATCTTGTTTTATAAGTTATAAATAATTTAAATCTGAAACGGAAATTTCTTTTTTCTAGTTTAACCCAAAATGTAAAAAAAAAAAAAAAATAACAATTCTATATTACGTATCATAAATTTAAACAGAAATAAGTCTGAAAGTGTTTTTAAGACAAATACTTCTCTTAGTCATGATCTTTTATCTTATACTATTATTTTACTCGAAATAAAATAAGCTGAAAATAAAGAATATAACCGCTTCAATTTATAAAAGCATGAAAGAAAGTTTAAGTTTATTTCGTTTTTGATCGGCTGAGAAAAGCTTAACTTATGTTTTATATAACATACGAGCTGTTTTCGATGTATTTTTTCTCTTTGAAATGAATAAACTGTGTAAATTTAAAGATTTGAAACAAGATTATTTTGGCTTTCATGACATTTTTAAATGTTTCTATGCTTTCTGGCGAAACTAAGAGATTCCCACCCTATGTCTTTACTGAATCATAAAGTCAACAAATGAGATGCGATATGATAATGTCGCGGTTTCATTTTATTTTATTCTCCAAAATTGAAAGAATGTTTTATTTCAAATAAATTCCAATATCATTTGTAGTTTACATTGTCAAGTTGAACTACACACGTTTTTATTATTATTATTATTATTTGATTCTGAAACAGAAATTCCTTCTTCTTGGTATATTAAAAAAATATTGAAAATGTAAAAACTGCAGTTAAATATTACATGTACAAAACTTATTACACAGAAAAAAACGTTTAAAATATTTTTAAGTCAAACATTTTGTCACTGATTCATGATCTTTTATCTTGTGGGGTTTATCTTTTATCTAAAAAATTTAACTGAAGATAAACCGTGGGAAAAATAATGAATATAACTGCTTCAATTTATAATATTATGAGAGAAAATTTTTACAGATACAACAGATTTTTTATTCGCCAGATAAAACATCATGACCATATCAGGTTTATATAAAATACGAACTATATTTTATGTCATTTTTTTCTGTAAAATAGAAGAAATGAGAAAATTTAAGTATTTTTTTATGCTTTCTAACAAGAGGGTATTCCGGAAACCGATAAGACGGCGAACCTTTGTGTATAGATAGAGTTAGTCAGTAGATAAACATATGAAAGCCATAATATGAAATAAACAGGAGGTTGTCAGAAACATACAGGGATGCAGCGGAGGGTATACGCCGTATACCTTCTGGATTTTTTTTAGAAACTCAATATAATCTCTCTTTCTCAAATAAATCTATAACGTATACTTTCTAGCATATACGCTCTGCTTATAGACAGGGACCGACTAGCAAGTTTTTGTGCCCAGGGCACTTTCAATTTTTCGTGCCTCCTTCGATTGATTGATTTATTGATAGTTGTTTTTTATACATATTGCACGCTTATTCGAAAAGTGTCAACTCAAAATTTACGTTTTCCGGAAAATTGAAAAACGGTTCAAGGAATAAAAATAAAATATTTTTTCTACTATTTATTGAAATGTGCTTTTAACCATAGATTGAGATATATTTTTGTCATTTTATCGTATTAATATCTCAAATATCACATTTTTTCAGCTGTCACTTTTCGAATAAATGTGGATGACTTGATAAATACAATATATCAATTACTAGAAACTAATGATAAGAAGTCTACTTAATAATGTTATTGACATTAAGTGATAAAACCGAACCGGTACTGAGAGCAAACAAAAGTAATAAAAGAATTTAAAAAGTTGGCACAGTTATGCTTTTTTAATGTAAATTTAGATGAAATTGTGAAAAATTTCGTACCCCTCAGAAATTTCGTGCCCAAAGCATGGGCTCTGGATGCCCGTGCGATAGTCAGGGCCTGCTTATAGCATATACCCCTGAGAAACAAACCTCGATGTGTACGTTACAGTTTATAATTTGAACCCCCATTGTAAGGATAATCTGCGAGATTCATATCCTATTTTTTTTTTAATCACAAAGTTCTCAAATGGCGTGCGATATGATAATGTCCCGGTTTCTTTTTAGTAATTTCTGGAATTAAAAGAATGTTTTAATTCAAATTATTTCTAATATCGTCTGTAATTTACATTCTCAAATGTACAATGATTTTTCCGCCCATTTATTTTAAATTTTTGATTTTGTTTACTTTTTCCCTGTATATAATGGTATGATATATTTCACCTTTATTTCAGACTAAAGCTTGTGTCCCGTTTCTTGTGCTTAGATATGATTAAAGTCTCAGATTCGTAAAAAATCTTTAAGCGCAAATGTTTTAAACCTAAAATACATTGTTTTATAGCAACGAAAATAAGTTTGCTCTTTTCTTCCTTTTTTACTGTGTTTATTTTTCAACAGTTTTTATTTTTACAAGCTCTACAAATGTTGCAATAATAACGCTTTTCTTTAATATAAATCTAATATATACATCTGCAAATTCTTTACATTTGATAGGTGCGAAAAGCTAACATTTAACTATGAAAGTCAACCTGGTTCTTAGCTAAAATCTGAAAAATAGTCTTGATTTAATTTAGTTCCACTTTGTTAACTTATAACTTGCTGATTTTCTTTTCACCAACACAACTATTATTATTATTTCCTACTTTCGCAGTTTGTTTTTCCAGAGTTTTACAATGTCAATACAATTTTTACAAGCATAATATTTTTGAATATACAAATAGTTACATATATCTTTAAAATATTCACATTTGATAAATGCAAAAAAAAAAAAAAAATCTTGTTTTGTAAAACAACCTGGTTTATTACTAAAGTTTATTGCTAAAAATTGTCTCGATTTCTTTTATTTTACCTTTCTTAACGTATTAACATGCAGAGTTTTCACTACACCTACCAATTTCTTTTATTATTATTATAAAATTATTTTCTATTTTTACTAAATTTATTTTACCAGAGTTTTGACTTTTACAAAGTCTACAATTTGTGTAAGCATAATATTATTTTTTCTGTTCAACTTCAGTGGAAAATCAATAAATTTAGCTTGGGATCTTTTCGTTTCTACGCGTTTCTGGTAAAGGCTATGTTGTCTTTACTCACAAATTTGCCCTCCTCTGTTTTATTTTTACTTAGAGATAACATTTTTGTTGTTTTGGTATCTGTAAAGAGTCTTTCACCTCACAGATGAATCATGTTATTTTAGCGAGGCATTTAGTTGCATTGATATTTTTTCTTTTTTTTTTACTGAGTTTTGTGAAGTTTTTCAACACAATTGTTGAATTTTTTTCTGAAACTAATGTATTACAAGATCTTTTACTTCACAATTTTCGTAAACCTTCTGTATTTAAATGACACATTTTATTCCTAAAGATAAAAAAAAATAAACAATCAAGACCTTTTTTTAAGAACAAGAATTTATTGAGTCATCTAGAGTGCACAGAAAAGTTTATAGTAGCACATTTTAACACAATTCGTTTAATTTTTTTTCTGAAACTAATGTATTACAATACCTTTTACTTCACAACTTTCGTAAACCCTGTGTATTTAAATGACACATTTTATTCCTAAAGATAAAAAATGAAATAAACAATCAAGACCATTTTTTTTTTAAAACAAGCATTTACTGAGTATTCTAGAGTACGAGTACAACTCGCGCTCAAATGGTTTCTTACATTAAATTTATTAATTACTATTTATTAATTAATAAACTCCAATGACCCCCAATTTTTTCATAATTATAGTTTCAGTATATTCGGAAATAGGAGGGGGTGGCGGCACATATTTTTCCAGTATACTTCCGAAAACATAATACCTAAAATTAAAACACATGTATTTTTGAATTCAACGTTACGAGATCTTTCGATCGTTACCCTACACGATATATATAAAAGAATTTTTTTCGAGTAATTTAATTAATTAATATCTTGGATAATTATCGAAATTTTTTTCGAAAATCATTATCATATATTCTTGGATGATTCTGCGTCGATAGGTACCTCCAGCGCCTGTCAACTCCCCCGCTGACTGCCAGTAAAGTAAAGTTTGTGTGTAACGGAAAAATGTTTTTCTCAAAAACTATGTTACCTAGGAAAATCGCTATAGGTTTTCTGCAAGTTTTAAATAAACTACTACTACCCCTAATTTTTTCATCATTTCAGTTTCAGTAGATTCGGAATTAGAGGGGGGGGGGGCATATTTTTGAAGTGCATTTTCAACGCTATCTCTGAAAATATAATATCTAATATTAAAACAAATATATTTTTTAGTTCAGTATTCTCACAATCTTTCACACAATATCTCACACGATATACAAAAAGAAAACTTTTTTTCAAGTAACTTAATTAGCCCCCTAAATTTTTTCTAAACATATTTCTGAATGGCTAATAATCTGAAAATATGTGGGTAAAAGGGTTTTATAACTTTATCAAGTTTGAACGTTCCACGTCCCATAATTTACGAGAAAAAGGGCTCTGACAAGATCGACGGACAGATAAAGGAGTGATCTTATAATAGTTCAGATTTTACTATTTAAGTACGGGACCCTAAAAACACGCAAAATCTGTCACTGACGTTTCTGAAAATATTCATGGAAATTTTTATAAACTTTACAAAACTAATTATCAGCATAATTTCTGGATTACATTTCAAAGTTACGCTCACGGGAAAGAAACGAAACGAGTTTCTGCATTCATAAAAACTTAAATTAGAAATGACATTGAATATGAGCGACGTTGAGTAACTATCTTTCAAAATTTTATTCATATATTTTAAAAGTAAAGACACACATCAGCAATAAATTTCAACATATTGTTGCAGTATTAAAATTTCTGGTGTCTAATACTTAACCTGACATGAATACATGTACAAAGTACATGAATTTTTCTTTTAGAATTTTTTTTTTAACTTATATTAAGGATTAGACACTAGAAATTTTAAGATATATTTTTAACTTTATTTAGTAGCATATTTATGTGATTTTTACAGGATTAATATTTCGATATAAATATAGTGGTTGCAAAGAATTTAATTTATTTATTAAAAGTTAAATAAAAAGTGTTGCAAATTAAATAATCTAGTCATTTAAGAGTTAAAAGTAATCAGAAATGTATTTTATCATATTGTTGCATCGCAAAACGTGAAATGTAATTACTTACAATTTACTTGCTTGAAATAATTATCAGTTGAAAAAACACAATATTTCCCAATCAGTTTCTGAGAATAATTGTGTTAAATTTGATAAACTTTACAAAGTGAACATCAACATAATTTTAGCATTACTTTTTCAAAATTAAGCTAACAGGAGAGAAAAAAAACAGACTTCTGCATTCATAAAAATAAAAACTTATCTTAGAAATGACATTGAGTAGGATTCAAAACTTCTCTCATGTATCTTCTTGCCTTATGGAGGGTATTGTAAGATCATTCAGCTTCTTTCAAAACTTTTGGCTTTGTTCCATATAAGAATCCTCAAAACTTTTCCTCTTAGTTCTTTCGCATGCTGCATTACCCACTTAGAAAACAGAAAATGTGTTGTCTTGACTCTTTGATTAAAACTCTTCCTCTCTCTGAATTTTGTTAAAATGGAATTAATTGCGTTACATTAATAATTAAAAAACTAAAATATGCGAGATATAAAATATGAATGTTATTTTAAATAAGTATTACAATGTTATCATATGAATTTAATTTGTTTGAAAACTTTTGTTAAGGGAAAGGGATGGGAGTTTGTTATCAATCGATTACTATCCTCGAAATACTTATGTTATTGCTTCCGTTTCATCTGTGAGATTCATGACGTACTTTACATATTTATACAATTTATACAGCGATATTTGGAGGGGAAATTAGCAATTAACTAAAAATGAATGTTCTTTTTCCTTTAATCACAAAAAAATGAACATAATTTTGAAAAGTTATGACTAAAAAAACTTAAAATAAATTTATCCTAACATTAAGCCCAAAAGTTGTAGCTTACAGATACAAGGATACTAATCGAGTCTTAAGAGCCTACATCAGTCACGCGAAGAAACGCTCAAGCTAATGTTAAGTCTATGGGAAGGATCTTGCACGATTTCTTGCTCGCATTTTAATATTTTTAAATATTTTTTTTTGCATAGGATATCTGAGGTCGATCTCTATCGTTGTTAGTTTTTACTTTTTCAATTTTGGTTCCAGTTTTTTTATATAAGGGTACTTTCACTTTCAGAACCGGTACCAAAATTGAAAATGTCTACTTGTAAACTGTGTAATGTAAACTGTCTAAAAAAAACTGTAACTAAAATCAAAAAAGTAAAAACTAACAACATTAGAGATCGACCTAAGCTATCTTATACAAAAAAAATCATTTAAAAATATTAAAATGCGAGCAAGAAATCGCGCAAAAACCTTCCCATACACTTAACATTAGCTTGAGCGTTTCTTCGCCTGACTAGCGTAGGCTCTTAAGCATTGGCCAGTTTTAGTCATTGTTCTGCAGGAGGGATGCCTTCAAAGAGCACTTTTTAAAAGAAAGTGAACTGAATTATTTCGTACAGAGAAAAAACTTGAAAACTTTGCAAAGTTAACCAGCTTAGACAGCGCGGGTATGAAACCACCGACGATCGTCCCAAGCTTCTCATTTTGTAGCTAACCACAGGGCTTAATGGGCTCTTTTGTTAAGGAAAGAGAGAGTTATTAATTAGAAACTGATGATTTGCAGAAAAGAGATCAAAGTCCTTATTTTTTTCCAAATTTAATATCTTCATATTCTAAATACTTGAGATGCAAGTGTAAGACATTAATAAAATTATAATTAAATGTTAACCAAAATATTCTGCGTTTCTTTCTGTTTCCAACGACACCTTGCTAAATACTCAGTATATATATATATATATATATATATATTATGTGGAGGCAGAATGAGGCTATCTGTTCGCCTGTTTAGTTTATAGTTTATTTTATAGTTTTAAAAGTTAAATTTATGGTTTTGAGGTTTATCGTTAATTTGTTCAATATCGTTGGTTTAGTTACTTATATACACCTGCTTTCAAACAATCTTAATATTTTGAAGTTCATGTATTTGTTGAAGTATGTGTTATATATATATAACGCTGCCTAAAGCATTAATACCTCTTCCAAAAATTTTAAATTTATTTTCTCAAAATGTTCTCTGTCTTCTTGTGAGCATTCTGGTAAAGAATCCGTTACAATGTAGAAAAACAAACTTCATTGGGTATGTGATTGACCTGATATTTTTTTTTAATTGATAAACTTTCTATAAACTTACTGTAAGTAATATTTCTTATTCCATTGTACAAGTAATAGTAAAATTTATGCAACGAATTTCATGAATATATATATATATATATTTTTTTTACATATCACAATGTCAAAGTACAGATTCAAAATCTTTACAATCTTTTGTTAAGTCAAAGAAGCTTTGGTTTAAAACATTATGGCACATTAGTTAAAGATCTCAAATAATTAAAAAATACATGTATCCAAGATTTTCTTTTATAGTTTTAAGGCGACATTGAAAGCAATTACAGCTAAAAAATAAACGACATTACTTTTCATGAATACGTTATATAGAACTTTTGGATACCCTTGATGAATATATGAGCATATTTTGTGTGGTAGAATATATATATATGAAAGAAAATCTGAGAATTTCATTTTTATGATTTTTTTCTTTGGGCGACTGTTTTTTATTGAATGTTGAGTCCATTTAATATAAAGCAAGACATGAAAGCAAAAATGTGCTAGACATTGATAACTATTAATGAAAGCTTAAATGTGAGCTATCATTACTAGTTAATTTCGAAATTCTCTGCTAGTCTTGAAATAGAATAACGCACAGTATAGCAAAATCACATTCAATGATTCAGCGACACGCGCATTATCTCCTTACTGTGCATCAAAGGGTTCTTCAGTCTCCTATTATTATTTTTTTCTATTTTTTCCTTTGTTCTCTTTTCTATAAATTCTCTTTTTAATGAATAATCACTATTTTTTACTTCCTTTCCCAACTGTAATTCAACAAAATTTAATACATGTTTAATACTTCATGATTTATTTTGTGCTTAAAATTCATTTAAATTTTTAAAAACTCATCCAGGAAGAAAAATATTTATCGTCCCAGGTACAATGTCTCATGCTTTAAATTAATTTTGCCCTTTTCACTCAGTATTTTTTAAATAAATATTTTATAAAAATTTCTATAACCCTACATGCCTCAACAGGTCTAATTTGATAAATACAATTTAGCACTTTGAGTACCATTGAACATGTTTCTCGTTTTCACTCTGGGGAATATTTTTAATAGGAAAAATGATACATATCTCTTGGCAATTTCGAAACAGCTAAAAGCAAGCCAGAAATATCGTCAATGGCTTCTAAAGATGATCATGCACACAACACAGTGGCGTAGCCAGGATGGGGTCCAGATGCTCTGGATACCACTAATTTTGTAAAATTTTGTGTTTTGCCTTATCTAATCGGAAAACTTTCTGCGATAGTCCAACTTAGAAATCGTTACAATATTACTGGTATACAGAGCATTTAGACCCTTTCCCTGTCTACGCCACTGACACAACCCCATGTCCTTCATATAAGCACAAGGACTAGCATGTTGTACATAAGTATGAGTAAATACTAGCCGAGATTCGCTGGTTCGATTAACGATGTGTGTAAACACAATGGCGTAAATTTTAAGTTTTGAGATACTGCAGTTTCATATTTTAAACTTTACATCACTCTTTGCATTTAATCGAGAATTCCATTTATTGTAATTCATTGTTTATTATAATTTATTGTATTATTTATTGTAATTCAAGCCATTCTTTAAACCAGACAATCTAGCCGAAACTTGTCAATACCTAGTACCGCAGTTCTCCAGTTCTTTAACACGTTAACTGCCATATGGCGCGCTGGTCGTCGAATGTATTTCTGAAGGAATTCACCATACAAATGCCTCGCAGTGACATAAAATGGCCAAAATAAGTGACATTGGCCAAAACAAATATTATGACTGAAAAAACTGGATAGACGTGCATAGACGTACATTCCAGTGTTTATGATAAATCAATTAATAGGACAAAAATACATTTGCCTTCAATAAAGCTGTCCATTTTATGGAATTTTGCATAATTTTGAGGGTTTTCCGAATGGTTTAGTTATCGCTTGCAGTTGATATTTCCCTTTCAAAAATTGCATTTTTTTTTTCTTTTTGTCGTTCTATGATGTCCTTCAATCAAATACAATTTAGTTCTAAAACGTGTTTTTTGTAGCGATTTTTAGCTTTCATTTAAAAAAAATACGTGTTTTTAATTATAATTTTTACAAAGACAGCTATTGAAAGGAAGCTTTGAAATGTTCCGAAATACGGGCCTTTTTTCTATTATTCTTAGGTATTGGGTGAGAGAAATTCAGCCCAAGTTTGGTAGACCGACGAGTCTAATTAAAACTGCTTAACACGTTCGAAGTTCATTTTGTAGTCGAATTTTAAAACTACCAGGTAAGCATAAGATTCTTCATTTACTCCATTTTGTCATAGAAATTTCCCAATTCTGACTTCAGATTCGCATTACTAATCTTTAACAGCATAAAGATACCAAATATCAAGCCATTTTGACGTATTTTTGCTGAAACGTCATCAGAGGCTCACTGTGGAGACCCGAAAAGTTTTTGGTTTCTGTCTGTTTGTCTGTTCCGCGATAACTGCCGCAAAAATAGTCCGATTAGGTTAATTTTTGGCGAGGTACCCGGAATTAGCTGTATAGTTTTTGGTTAAATTTGGTTCATTCGTACGAAAAATATAGAACATTTTCCATTAAATAATAATGCTTTTCAATTGGAAGTCACATGATTTTTAAATTTTAACATTCATCGAAAGCAAAATGACGCATTGGGATAATTGATATGTTAAATTATGGATGCTAAATTTCCGAAATGGAGATCTTAAATTAATCCAATTGCTGTAAAATTTGCCAATACTTTCTTGGAATTTGGAAATTAATTGTATAATTTTTTGATAAATTTTACGCAACAATTGGAGAGATATAAAACATTTTAATTTCTCATTTTTTTACAAAAATGTCCAATGCATTTCTTTTTTCCTCTCATTTATTAAGTGGTTGAATAGCAATTCAAGTTCAAAGAATATCAAAAAAAGAAAATTGGAGTAAATCGCATTTCTTTGACGCAAAATTTTATTAACAAAATAGTTTATTTTCAGGAGATTTAATTTTTAAGATGCTTTTTTTCTTTTAATGAAATAGATGACGATTTACTGATGATGAGGAACTACTAAAGAAAGATTACCAAATCGATTTTCCAAATGAAAATTATAAAAACGTTGAATGTGTAAATTGAATATAAATGTCATAAGAGGAATTTACACTTGTATATTTTTTACACGAAATTTTATTCAATTTTAGCAACATATGAGGATGCTTAATGATTAAAAAATAAGTATTATTTTAAGGATAGGATAAAATTTCCTATACAAAGATATGGTTAATTAAATGAAATTACAATAGTAAATGCATTCAGGCATATACTCGAATAATGAAATAGCAAAATTACTGGAAATTGAAAACATAAAAATAAAGCGACAACGGGGAGTACAGGGGAACGGAGCCCCCCCAGAAGGATTGTATTTTTATTATGAAAAAATACAGTAATAAGTAGTTTATTCTATCATTGCATAAAATTGTGATTAATGGGATACTTCTAAAATTTCCGGAAGTTTTGATAAATTTTATATTCTTAATGTATAAATAACTTTAAAAAATTGAATTTTCGGATATCAAATATTATGCAGATTACATTAAAAATTAGTGAGATTAACGAAAAATGATTTGTAGAGCTGACGTTGAGGCCTCTGATCTGCAGATTTACTTGTGCCGTAATTTCCTGCGTATAATCCACGGATCAAATAATCATGTTTCAACCCAGAAAATTTATTTTTTAAAATTTTAACAAATAACAATATAAATACAATATAATAATACAAATATAATAATAATACAACAATATAATAATACAAATTTTAAAACATAACAAACACGTTTAACCCTTTAGCGGGCGGTGTCCCCAAAAAAGGACACCTAATTTTAATTCCAAAACTGATAAACGGCACCAAGAATATTTAATTATTTTTTTCCTTTTATAAACTACGGGAAATTAAGCAAGTTTTTATTTTCTAATAAATTGTTTTGTAAATTCTGGTGTATGTCGATAATTTCATCAGTTTAAAAACAGACTTACTCCGCGCCGGAAAGTGTTAATGCTTCTAACATCAAATGTAACTTACTAGATCGCTGTAAATATTTGACTTCAATTACGAAATAAAATTTCTGAGTCTAAACATAATTGTTTGATCCGCAGATTATACACCGGAAATTACGGTACTAGCTCTACACCCATGTCCACGAAAACACTCCTTTCTTCTCGCTGTGTGCCAGCGCGTCTCAATCAATTTTGCCAAAATTCCTACCGGAAAATTTCAATATATTTTTTATTTATTAGCAAACATTCCATGAGTTTATAAAGACGAACTAGAGTAAAAATAAATTTAATATTTTATAGAGCTACAAAACTAAATTGACTTCGAAAAATATTATCTAAATTTGGAGTGAGTGGATTATAAGGAAATTCTTAGTGAATTTCTTTTTCTGCTTTCAAATTTAGTCAATATATTCAGTAGAAAATTCATTGCTCTATACAGTCATCGACTAAAAAGCTTTTCTGATATTTCACTCCATTTTCAAATAATATAAATATTCACACAAAAAACTCAGGCAGACTTGCATGGCATCAAAACTGTACAGATTAAACATGAAGCCGTATACGTTATGTTGACTGGCATGAATTCAAATTACGCATATTTCTTTTTTGTTTTCAATTACTAGGAATACTGCAAGTTTGAGAGCCATCTGAATTTATTGGTTTTCTTAAAAGCGTTCAGTAAAATTTTGAAGGGGACAAAATAGGTATAAAATAACGGAAAAATACATTTTTTATTATTTTTATACTGTTTGAACTTTTAAGAAGGTCGTACAGCAGGTCCGATAAGAAAATTCCAAAAAACAACGGTTGTACAGGCCGTAAAAGTTGAGCTGCGCCAGCCTGAGAACTTTAAACTTAATTATCTCAAAACGCTGTTTTTAACACTCCGCCTACCAGACGGGTCCAATGGACCCAACAGATACATTCAAAATGACTATTCGAACCAGAATTTGTTTCATAAAATAAGTTGGGATTTGGGTACTTCTCTATTATCCCGTCGACCACTTTTCATAACAAAAAAACTATCGCCAAACTGTAGCGCCAAATAAACGGGAGAACGTTGCCATTGAAATATTAAAATAAGTAAATAAATAAAATATAAGAATTTAAGGACACAATTTTTATTTTTATTAATGAAATAACTAATAAATCAGTAAAATATAATGGAAAATATACGCAAATGTCGAATTGATGACATAACAAACACGTATAATGCTTCTAACATCAAGTAAATGGGACTGCATTTTTGGCGTGTAATCTTGCAGTTTGGCGATAGTTTTTTGTTATGAAAAGTGGTCGACGGGATAATAGAGAAGTACCAGGATTTGTTATGCGAATCTGATTCATTTTCTGCCTATTCCTTGCCCCTTGTTGCGTGGACGTTACTGACCTGGAAGGGTCGGTCACTTGGCCTAGTATGTATAAGTCTAATTTTTCCCCCTCTCTTTGGCCCAAGGCCATTACACTGTTCACGCCACCCCTTGTCGCACTTGCCGGTGGGTTCAGCTTAGGCTGTTTTTATAAAACTTTAATAAAGTTAGCGGGAGAGACATCAATGCTCTACAGACTTTGCATCCTCTTTTGAGCAGTTTCTATTAGGCAGTGAAACCACAGAGAACTAAAGTACTACATAAACAAGTTAAAAAATTTTAAATAAAAATTCTGGCGTAAAACGTTTTTATCCAGTTTAAGTAAAGTTTCCGGTAGTTCTAGGGATAAACGGTTTTGTCACGATAACTTTTACTTTTAATTAGCAGATTTACATGTATCTTTGATAAAATAAAGGAAATTATTTTTTTTAAACTATATCTGAAAACAAAGAAAAAATTCTTTTTAAGATAAAATATATATACAGGGTCATCAAAAAAGGTTGAACACGTTCAAAAAAATCATAACTCCTAAAGTAATTGAGGAAACGCAGTAATATTCTTTGAAAAGTACTCGGCAATTATCCGAGATTTTTTTAAATGTATTTGTTTCGCAGCTGCGAATTTCAGACGAAGCGAAGAAGCAATTGCACGGTGAACGAGGCCTTTGTGTTGTCCAACCTTTTTCTATGATTACGGAGTGGAAAGAGCTCCTATGTCTAAAGCGGAAAATGTCAATTAGAATGTTCTTCAGCATCGTCGATTTAGTAGGAAAGGATCCTCTATGTACACGAATAGCCTGAGCCAAAAGTGAAAATTGCGAATTCGATTTACAGAGAGTCATAAAATCCTTCTCCGATTACAATAATTTATTGCAGAAAAACTAATATAATTAGGCATATGCTTGTTTCAATATATTGTAAAGACATTTATGAGATTTTTAATACAAGTACTTACGTCAGTAAATTTCGATGTGAGCACCCTTGGTAGCTCAAAGAATCTCAAGGCGGTGTTCCATTTCTCGCCACGTATTGCCGAACATTTGGGCTGTCACACTAAGACACAGCATCTGTGATCCTGACCTTGAGTGGATATCCCTGAATATTCAAAAATATGAAAAACTTTATAAATGGATTTATTACAGTGTGTCAGGTGAAGGATTTTTGTGTAAATTGTGTTCAGTTTGCTTTTCAAAGGGGCCTTGGGTTGACCAAGCCATATGTCTAGGATATCATCCATCCAGATGAAAAAAAAACTTAAGAACATGACTTTTCCATAATAAAAATTTTACAGTATTACATTCAATGGTTATTTCGTAATAATCTTTTGTAATCAGGGAAAGACTTTATGACCATATTTTCAAAACAGCAGCTCTTCTTGAAGAAAATATATTAAATTTTTAACACTTTATTTTAAAATATCATAATATTTGCAGTTCAAAAATCAGTATTATCTAAACTGAGAAGAATAACGGTAAATCTCTTCACTTCGTTGAACACAGACATTGCATATTTTTTTTAATACAGACATAACTAAAAATACTGTAGGTTATAAAAGCAATTTATGTTTATTGGTTCTTTTAAATGCACACTGGAAAACGTTTTCAATACGAACAAATCCGACATGTTATTTATATGTTAAGCTCAGTACTTTATTTGACTTTTCTGAACTCCAAATTTGCATTTCCCTTTTTACGCATAAATAACTGGTAGATTTTGAAGTTTATATAAGACATTTGTTTATTTATTTTTTTATTATTTTTCTGATTCTATATGAGATTTGCGTAAAACTGAGATTATCTTGCATACAATTTCGTTATGCATGGTGTAGACGTAAAAAATGCGCCTTTTTTTTTTTTTTTTAACTTTTTACTTCTATTCGAGAAAGTGTTAAATAGGGTAATTCCAGATTTTATTTGAAATTGAAATCATAAAAAGAAAAGAACGCTAATAATTATTATTAGATATTTCGCATTATAATTTAAAGCAAATAAATAATATATCATATAAAAGTTTCATTTCACTTCTTTAGGATTATAATCAGGGTTTTTCCATGTACAGTTGCCTTCAATCCTCCACAAAAAACAGAGCACACCCATGCTACTTAACACATAGTGTGCCGCTTGTTCTCGACTTTCTTTTCGATAATGCTGCATAATTTAATAGGATCACTTTATTTATTCATGTTTATATTTAAAATGAGTGCATTTAATGATGGTAATACTTCTTATCTATATATTTATATGAATCGAACATTGATTGCATACATATAAATATTATGCTTATTACTGGTATATGTAGTATGTATACCAGTATACGCTAGAGTGCTGAACGGGTAGTGTTATACCTGACCCGACCATGAAAATGCTATTTAAAGTCAATCCGAAACATGACCCAAACGGACACTTTTCAACAGGAACCCGAAATGGAAGAAATTTAATCTATATTTTAATACAAATATGAAAAAGTGCTCAACAATTATATCTCTAGTATTAATTTTATCGTTTATGTTGTAAAATGAACATATATATATACCGGGTGCGCCATAAATTCATTAAAAGTTTAAAAAATCATTAAAAAGAAGCAAATGATGCTACAAAATCACGGTTAGTTTGAATGGGAATAGAGGGAGATCGTTTTTTTAATAACAAAAAAAGTTGTAGTTCAAAAAATTACCGATAGATGACGCTGGCATGCATAATATAAAGCAGATGCCAAGGAGGTCCTTCTAGTTCGTTAGCGAACAACCTCAAAACGACAATTTACTTCGAAGCATCTGACAAGCTTCAGTATCCCAGCACGCCCCCTTTTCTCGTCTTCAGTCCTTTTGCCGTGCGGAATTTTCGTAATGTGTTGGTTGCTAATTCCCCATTCTTGTAAAAGAAACTAACCAACAATGTTGTGGTGACGGTAATCTGATAAAGGTAACATACTTCTGGCATCGAATGAAGAATCTGTGTGCATGGAGATATTTTATTGGCAGCCTGATTTGCACAAATCTGCTTCATATTATACATGTCAGCGTCATCTATCGGTAATATTTTGAACCGCAACTTTTTTGTTATTAAAAAAAATGATCTCCTTCAAATCCCATTCGTGTATACCGAAATTTTTTGGCATCACTTGTTCCATTTTAATGACTTTTTAAAGTTTTAACGAATTTATGGCACACCCGGTATATGCTCATTAATTTTCAAAATACAGTTTTTTCATTTGAGGAAATATTCTGAACTTTTTTGAAAAATCAGGTCAACTCAAACCCAACCCGCAAGGGCACTTTCCCCGCCGGCCTATATCCATAGCGCAGATAATCGACCATAACAAATAACCAACCAACCTATGATACATTCTGTTTAACCCTTAATTGCATAGTGATGTAAATTTCCATCACTGTCTATTTAACTTTTAATAAATATACCAACTTCTTCGCCACCACTATATTTATATAGAAATATTAATCCAGTAAATTTCCCGTGAACTATGTTGCTGAACAAAGTTAAAAATCTATCTTAAATTTCTGGTGTCTAATATTTAATATATGTATAAAAAAACACAATTGTAAAAGAAAAACTCATGCAAAGAAGGGTTAACTGTGTACATAGCAGATTAGATGCTATTAACAAAAAGCTTGTCTGTGTGAATTGTGTCAGCCAGTTGTCGGTCCAGGTAGTTCAATAGCTAGAACGTGGGGAAATTAAGCCAAAAAAGGTCTTGGGTTCGTCTTCCGTCCTGCACACCTTTTCACTCAATTGGAAAAATGTCAAATTGTCTAATCTCTTAATCTTTTAAAACTGAAATAAAAAATCAATATCTATACATTCTATTAAAAAGATATTAAATGTTTTTAAGTTATTGCTTCTTTTGCAAGAATACCCTGAATTGGCACATTTTTTATTCCTGAAACTCTTTAGCTTTTCCCCATTCTATATTGTCTTTCACGTATTTGATATTACAAGATATCTCTCTCCTAATATCTCGCCATAGAAACCCATTTACCAGAATCCTGATTATTTAGCTTGAAAGAACCGATGCCACAAATGCCAATTAATATCAAACCTTTCATAGTAAAAAGAAAACATGTTAGATAGAAATGTTATGAGAGGCAGGAATGAATGGGGCTGCAATATAAAACTAATAGCCCATGGCTCAAAAAGTAAATTCCCATAATGGTAGTCTGTACATTAGACTCGGAAAGTCATTAGGAGTAAAAGAAAAAAAGATATAAGAATATTTTGATTATTTCTGCCATTTTTTTTTATCTCGGTATTTCTACCATTTTTATCTGGTTATTTCTGCAATTTCGTTTGCAGAATAAAAGCTATACTACAGCGATTATTTCGAAAGATATTTCTTTGTTTATGATAAAAAGTACTAAATGTTAATAGGATTTGAATAAAAAAATATATAAATTTAAGAAAACATTTAAACGAAAAGATTTTTTTTTTTAAATACATACCTCTTATACAAAATATTCAGCCATAAGAAAAACAGTTCAGATTTTTATTTTTATGAGAATATTCTAATTAAAATTCCTAAATACTTTCGTTCCAAATAGCAATAGCTATTACAGAGTCGCATTTCCTTGAAATATCTAGATAATATACTTAAAACATCGATTTTCCATATTACATACTTTAAAGAAAAATGATCGTAGTAATATGTTTTTTTCTTTTTCATGATTTTATTAACCGATTTCTAACGAAGAAGGTTATGCAACTCGTTTATATATTTTGTTCTATATTTTTGAACGGATGGTCAGATTTTCATTCTTCTTTTTTTTTTTACTGGGAAGGTCTCTTTCTGCAGATGGTCCCATTTCAATATTTTTAGGAACTAAAAGTTGAGTTTGTCTGTCTGTTTTTCTGTCTTTTTTTTACTTTATAGACTTTAACTTTCGTAAAAATTGACCAATCGTCATGAATTTTGAATACAGTGTTAAAGTATACATAGAATCATGTACTCTAATGGCGCCCGGTGCATGTAAAATCCAACGTGCGGACAAAGTCCTCCAAGTTCCCTGTGAATTATACCTCTGGAGGTCCTTAGTCAGGTGAAGGTCTAGTCACCTGATCAAGGTTCTAAATTACGAGACCAACTCGAGTAGCGATGGCATGACGTATGGGTGTTTGATGCAGCGAGGAATTAGTAAATACCTCAGCATCTCTCATCCGTCCGGCATGATTTCGCTACACTGTGCAGTGCTGAACCCTCTCTTCGAAACATCAATTAGCAACCGGCCAACTAAGGAAAAGCAACTTATGCAACAAGATTTAGCCTGAATTACTTATAGCCTGTCTTCGCTATGCCGAGATCATGCGAATCCTTGTCCCGTTGCCAGGCATCAACCCGTTAAGCTGGGAAAAAGCCCGATAGGAAGGGTCCTGGTCAACGGTCTAAAAAAAAGTACACATATAACTATTTACCTTCTTCAATTAGTTGTTGTATAATGTATAGTTTTCTACTGAGTCGCCTCAAAAATTTTAATATGTCATCGTCTACGGCACGTCAAAATAAGTGATAATGGCAACAATGAGATTTAAAATGAATATGGATCTGTACCTGCATCAGGTCGCATAATGCAATTTTACCCGAGCCCGACACGATCGCGTTTCAGGTACTGTCGGATTAATGATAATTCCTTTCGTTCAGGGGTGGTTTCTGGTTGAGTTTGAATCTTGTGGATTGGATTTGGCAATCCGTTTTTTTTTTTTCAAATGAAAAGTCCGCGCTCCTGTTTAAGATGAAAAAACTGTATATTCCAATATAAATGAGTACATATATATTATATGTTCATTTTGTACATAAAACATTTACTTGATATTAGATATATAGTTACAGAGGGTTTTTTCAAAATTGCATTAAAATATGGATTCATTTTCTTTCATTTTGTGTTTACGGTTAGTTTCGGGTTGATGCACATCAGATACGTGTCTGGTTTTGGATTGAGATCAGATAGTTTACGGGTTTGGATCAAATAATTACGGTGCACTCTCTAACTCGCTTAAATATACACTCGGATTGAAATGTAATTTTTATATGTTAATGAGGTTCACTGTAGAATGTTTGCTATTGAAAATGAAGTGTATAGCATTTATAGTTTGTTTACAGGGACACACAAAATAATTCGTTAAATTATGGTTTAAGTGAGAAAAATCGTTTGCGGTGCATTTTTTTTCATATTGCTTATTTAGATATCTCATTTCATTGTGCGAAAAAATTAAATGTTTTAATAATATTCCGTTAGTGTTAGAACGTATTTGATAATATATCTGATTCATTTTTTTTTCGTTCTTGTTGAAGCAATTGATTTCAATTAAGAATTTCTTTTCCTTTGACACTATTACCCAAATAGCTCAGTCAGCCTATGTGGCGTCAAAATGCCGTCATGAAATTGCAAGCATCACAGACACAACGGTGACCAAAATCTAACTTATTCAAATTTTCACATAAAGACTCTCAAGGGACTGTTACTTGATGACTCGATGTGTAGTCGTTGTACCCGATTTTCAGTCATTTTTGTAACTCATGTCAAAATTGGACATATGGATGTCACAGTCACCTATTATATACAATTATTAACAATAAGAGTTGCATTTTGGTCACGGCGCATTCACATTTTGGTCATATTTTTGTCACGGTGCTATAAAAGTAAATATTTTATTAATATTTTATTTTCTTTTTTTTATCGTAGAGTAAAGTATATCAGAGTTATCCAAGGAACATTGTATAGCCCAGCAGCGAATACATTATGACTTGAGTTATGCTATAGATGATGAAAATGACATTTTTTCTTTCCTTATCACTTTAATATTGACTTTGAATTAAATTTATAATAAAATATGAATAAACATGCAAGTTCCACAAACTGAACTGAAAATGCAAATGCCATAAGCGTATAGTATGTTTTGATCAAGTGAATTAAGCGTACAAAGATATGCCATCAAGTTTTCAAATTTTTCTTTTTACTCTTTTCATGTCTTGCCTGAAGCTAAACTCTCAAAAGATAAAAGGCAATATGCTGCATCCAAAATTCTTTTCATAATGCATTTTAAAGCCTCTGTCAGGAGCATAGAAGAGGCTTTTTTGCCTCTAGTTATGCTATTGATGAAAAACTTTTTAAAAATGAAAGAACTATCATAGACTTTTTTGTATAATAGAAGATAAAAAAAAATTATCTTATTACGATAAGATCTCTTCAATGTGTTGCGTTTTTTTTAATTTGTAAGCTTCATTTTGAGGTGAAGCATTCATTTAAGAATGTAATTTAAGAAGACATTTTTTGAATTTAGCTATATTTCTAAGAATATTCCAAGGATTTCTAATTCTAGATTCTAAAGAAGAAATACTTTGACCCATAATATTCATTGTAAACAATTAAGGAAACGTGTAATGATAGGGAAGGAACGTTTAAGAAATATCAGCGTAACTTCGTAGTTACCCATCATTCACTAAACTTTTCCTCTATCATCGAAGAAAATGTTAGGAGAAGAACCAATCAGAAACCTAACAAACCAGATTCGTTTTATAAACGTCGGAATATTATTGTTTTCTTAGTTATAATTTATCCTTCTCCAGTTAGTTTGTAAAGATAATAGAAAAGTTTCGAAAGTCTTGCAGGGATGAGATTTCTCCGACTTTTTGCATACCAGTATAATCTTAGAGAAAATGCTGTTCTTTTAAATTGCAGAATGTTCCAATTAAATTAAAAAAGAACATGATACTGGTATGCAAAAAGTCGGAGAAATCTCATCCCTGGTCCTGGGTAACGACCTGGTTATATTAGATGTTCGTAAATGTTTCTGCTGTATTAAGGGAACATTTTACATTTTTATTACAGTGTTCTTTCTCAAAGACCCACACTGTGTGTATTTTCATGCACTAGCCTTCTGAAAAAATACTAGATTTCATATTGTATCACATGCCTTTTGTAAAAGAAAAATAATCTGAAGTCATCCTTCAAGTAAGAAAAAGCTACATAAAATTACATTGGAACAGCGCTCAAACAGCTCTAGTCAAAAGTCATTGACACCTGCTTCGAAACTTGAAGGAATTATTCAACACAGTAGTTTGTATGTTGGTTACAAGCATGAAGAAACCGTAGCCAAAGTTCGCGAGTTAGAACTTGCGCGGTTATAAAAAGGGTTGTTGTGTAAGTTTCTCAAAGTAATACTAACCCATAGACGGGTTAACTATTATCGAACGTTTAATATCAATGGAACGTAAATTCCAAAGTACGTTGGTGAGATCTTTTCTTTTGAAATATATGTGATTTTTATTTTTCAGAGAATATGTAAACATATTGAAAGTTCTCAATGATGTCATCAACAAACTAAAATACTTTCAATTAGATGCTCCAAATTGTAATCCTTCTGTCAGTTTAAATCCGAATTTAAAACAAAAACACTGATCCATTTTTTCCCTTAGAAAGTCATACCTAAAGTTTTTTAGATATCCGCTGTATACCAAAAATTAGCTGAAATTGGTAACTTTTCCTCAAGAAAGACCTCCCAGAAAATTTGCCTTCTACTGCAGCACGTACAACTGCTTGATGGCTAACAAAATCATACCTACTTGTAATTTCAAAAAGAAAGGTAATCTGTACAGATTATATGGATTTTCCAGTCATTTTTCTATACAAATTTTACAAAATCTTTTGAAAAAATGTGTGCTTTACTAGATTCGTAAAAGATAAATTTATGTAACACAACCTACATAAAACACTTTTAAAATAAAACTCGCTGCCAAAATCTTTGCTCGTCAAGAATCATCAATAAAAATTTTATGGATATAAACAACTTTACCTTTTACAACATCTAAAAAATTAGCTACCTTTTTAAACAATATATAGACACCGCTCTTAGCACAATTCAGTAGAAAATGTAAACGTTAATGTACATCTAAAGTAACCATTACCTTGAGTTAGAAATTCTATCGTAAATCTCATACAAGCTATTTCTCCTCGAAGCTACAATAAACAGATATTTTTTCATTTAATTATCTTGTAAGATTATAAATATTGCAGAAAAAATTCATATACTTTCAAATTCTATTTTTAAGTCTGATAGAAACTTTTACATATTTTTCGATAATGAAATTGCACTTAATCTTCGAAGTAAGAACTGTCACAAATAATTTTCTAGAAAAATACGTTAATTAAAAATATTAAGCTAAACAATAAGTGTAATTGTCAAAAATAGCTTTCAATGCTTATTTATTGTCACACGGTTGCTACGGATCAGGGTATATTTCCAGGAAAATATCAGTAATTTCTTATAGAAAAATTCACTTTCTATAATCGCACGATTACATTAGGAGAGTTTTTCTATAAGAAAATGCTGGTATTTTCCCTGAAATAATCCCTGACCCGCAGAAACCCTGTTGTAAGCATTGCAATATATTGAAGTACAATCATATATCCGTTTTAAAATTTTATTACTAATAAAATTTAATATTTTACTGTTATTAATATAAAGCTGACAGTAATAATTTTTGGGGGAAATTTTATTTTACTCACGTTGAGTATATAATTATTACACCAGTTTTAATTAAATAACAAAGGGATACATTTATGCAGTTCATCTGACATCACTGTATGTGATGTAGTTCACCACTTTATCTGATGCAGTTCAGCATACTAAAACTTTGCTAGAAAATTACGCTAA
Source organism: Maratus michaelseni (assembly GCA_963931845.1). NCBI lineage: Eukaryota > Metazoa > Arthropoda > Arachnida > Araneae > Salticidae > Maratus > Maratus michaelseni. Next base: position 123,315,312 of record OZ007599.1, on the reverse strand, counting down.
TTAGAAATAGTATTCAAAACAATAAATGCAACTAACGCACACAGCTAGAAATGATTGTCTATTGTACGCACTGAAATAAGCCGAGTTTTAAAACGAAAGTGTAAATTTACTCAATTATTTTAAGTAAAAACAAATATTTTCCTATTACTATTAAATATATGAAAAAAACATCAGATTTAACACGACTTAGATTTAACACGACCTGCCTAAAAATAGGTGATAGTTTTCTTTACCGTCCCTGTTCTATTTCAGTAATAAATGGGTGGCAAGTGTCTCACAAGGATAGTTACAGTATTAAACATTAATGCGGAAAATAAGAACATGTTTAATTATAGCAAAAAGAACAAAAAAGTTTAAAACAGGAAGTTTATAAATGCCATTTTATTAAGTTGAATTTCACAAGTTTTTTATTCATGAAAGTTAAAATTATGGGAGAATGGCTCATGTATTAATAATTTTGTGACATCTTGTTTATAAATAATTCGCTCTTCCATATTTCTTTTTATTGGAAAATTGGTTTTGTTTAAAAATAGTATCATGTAATCAGAATTACGAAGAAGATTTTATTCAGCTTCTTTATAGTCACCTTTTCATATTTCTTCTTGCCTAAACTGAATCTTTGATTACAAAAGAAATGAAGTAGTTTGGAGAAAATTTCGATTCAAAAGAAATTGTGACATTTTACGCTTCTAGATTATTTCACTAAAAATATTTCGTTAATTTATTTTTTAATTACATTTTCACCTAGTTAGGGCAAGATAATTTGCATACAACACTGGCTGTAACATTTCTTTCTAGAGAATTTCTTTAGAATTTAAAGAAAGACCAGGGCCTGATCATCTGTATTTGAGGACCAGGGCACGCAGGGCATGCTGGTCACCCCATCCATAGGAAAATTCATGCATTATGAACATAACACACAGCATTACGTGCATTTAAAAATTTAAACCACAGCTTTATAAAAAGAATATATTGTAGACACATATAAAAATGCTTTAAAAATTGTATGAAGATAAAATATCCTCTGCACTGTATGTTATTTAGAGTGAATAAATCTTTAAACATAAGGGATTGAATGAAAAATATTTGATAATATCAGTTCTTCTCCGAATTTCGAAGTTTACATCACAATTCATTGTCTTTAGGGAATCACAATCAGATAGCTTAGCTTAGTTTACATGACTGGGGAAAATGTACCTTTTCTATGAACAATACATGGAATTTTGTATTAATTTGTAATTCCAACGAGTGCACAAAATTCATTTTGGGACCCTCTGAAAATTGGGGCCCGGGGCACGTGTCCCATGTGCCCCTGTGATAATCAGGCTGTGAGAAAAACTCCAAATAAGTATTATGGACCGAGGTGCAGGTTAAAATTTTCAAGATGATCTATTTTCTACTACGAGATATTTCTTTTCATAACTCCGTTAAATTTTAAAACTATTTACTCTTTTCTGAATATAATTACAATGCTTACTATAAAACTTATTCATGAGTTTTGTTTGTTTAACCCTTTCAGGGGCAAATTAATTCTTATGCTTCAATGTTAAATTGATTGAATCACACCAGAATTTACGAACAAATTGATTTGAAAATATATTTTCCCTCGTGTACATTATAAAAGCAAAATTTTATTACAAAATTCTGGGTGATATTTGGTAGTTTGAAAACAAAATTATATGGGTTAAATAATATACCACCTCATTTCAAAGGGTGAACAGTGATTATTGAATAAAGTATATTTTATGTCACTGATAGATGGCACCACAATGATATTTACATGGTTATCAAAATAAATATTTTTAAAGGACTGCGTGCGACAGAGAGACTATTCTAAAATATTATGAATGTTTCATATAATATTTCGATATTTTCGTGAAACACTGCTTCCGTGTACAAATAAAGCTTCAATACTGTTGGTTTAAATTAAAGGTACCGTAATTTCCGTATAAGTATAAGCCGCGTCTTAAATAAATCTCTTTCGGACCAGAAATGTTATTTTTTTAAAAGTAACTTCTATCTACCTTGATCTTATTTTACATTTTTTAGAAAATGAAATTTTTGGTTTAAAACAGATTTATTTTAGCCGCAGGTTATACGCCGGAAATTAGAGTTATTGTTTAAATGATAAAAGTTTAATTAGAATGTGCAACTATCGCAAGGAACATTATGAGTATTTTGAGTATTCTCAACATTTTCATTTTTTTCCATTTAATAAAAATTTCTGCTTCAATTACAAAATCATTTTCATTCTTACAAACTTGAAATTTTCAAAGTTTCATGGTTTTGATGGGATGTAAATTACTTCAATATTTTATATCTCTAAAAAAAAGAAAGAAAAAGCGATTGTACTCGACTGCTACTTAAAGAATACATTCTAATTATTGTCAGATCCCGAAAATTCTTTTAAAAACAGCATGTTCTAAAAGACGCTTTGTAAGAAAAAGAAAAACGGTGTCAAATTCTTTTGATTTTGAATAAAAATATTTTAAAATTATATGCATGCAATAATGCAAAAGATTTCGTAATTATATCTGAAATTGGAAAGTTTCGTTCAAAGCCTTAAGTAAAAGCTTTATTTCTTTTATGCCAAAATGTCGTAATGTCCATAAAAAATATATGCACACGACACAAATACGAATGGCGCCGTATAAGCTGATAATAAAAGAAACGAAAAAGAAGAAATCAAACAGTCAATTAATATGTATGAAAAAATTCTATGTTTTCTAGAGCTAGGTTTTCGCTTTAATTTTTCTCCTCATAATTGAACCTTTTACATAAGGCCATATTACAACATCTTACAGATCATATTACGAGCGCATGCCACGATAGTAAGATTAAGGTTGAAATAGACCTACGCGACGGAGTGCGGGACATTTTCGGCTTGTTTGATGAGGTCATTCAGTTGTTGCACGACAAACTAACAACCTTCAATGGGAGAGATGCTTATAACATCCCCTGAAAACAATTTATTTTGTTGATTTTGTGTGCTTTGCTTCGAAACCTTTGAAGAGAAATAACAAATGTTATGACTGGCCACGGAGTCTTTCGAAAATAAAGCCCAAAGAAATAATTTATGACCCTCGTCCTAGAATTGAGCTACACGCAATCACCGTTTCTGAAATTCCACTGTAGGCCTATGCTTGGTATTGTTGTCAGATCGCAACGCAGTTTATTAGTCTTCCGATGAATTTAGAACAAATAAACAAAAGAAAAGGGTAGATAAAGGAGAAGATTACGGGAGATCTTGTGTTTCCTTAGAATTTGGCTAACTTTGAGCAAGTTATTGTTACCAAAACCACGTCAAAGAACCGACAATGGACGCCGACCAGTGAGGAAATGTTGACATTTTAAGGTGCCTTTTACATGGCATTTTCAAATTCTGCGACAAGCAGTCATAAATTAATTATCTGGGTTTTCTTTTCGCTAGGCTCTGTATTGAGCGCACAGAATCAACAAAAGAAATTCTCCCCAGGGCAGGTGCTAAACATATCTGTGACTCTCCTCCGTGGACATCTGTCCAGTGACAGCGCGACAGAAGACTCCCCACATCAAAAAAGTAGAAGAAGAAAAAGGGCCGCCGTTGCTGAATACGAATTAAACTCAGCTTTTGGTAACATTTTACCTCACCTTTATTGCAAAATAATCTGAAAAAGATAATCCGATATCTTAGTTCAAAAAGGATTAACCAACGGGATTAACCAAAGATTAACCAACCTAAATCAACAGGGTAAATGAGATTCAAGGAGGCAAGTGTTATCATCGTTCAGTTGGAAATGAGATGGTATGTATAGTTTGACTAAAATCTTTCTCTCCGCGCTTTCATTCCGTTTTTATGATTTCCTTATTTACATACATCAAAATTTCATACTTACACGCAAATAATTGTTCGAAAATATTAAAATATGAGTTATATAATTTGTTCTACATTTAAAAAAAATCTTATTTTATGCGTGATTAAAATAATTATTTTATTGTTTTCTTTTCCACGTTTCAGTATCAAAGAAAATCATATTCTAAATTTTTCAACATATCACATTGTATATTATACAGAGAATCTTTACACATGAAAATACTTTGGGGAGAAATTTGTGGCAGCAATTTGTTATTTGAAATTAAAGCTATTGTCTAATACAAATTTATTCTCATTTAAACTGGCACATGTAAACAAGATGCGGATAGGAGGGTATGTTTTTCTGCATTCCGAGGAAAAATATTCTTATTCCGCAATTTAAAAAAAAAATTAAACACATGGTATAAATTTCTAAGTGCAAAATGAAGAACATTATTAATCTGAATGGCAAATAAAGTTAATCAGTAATTCTGCATGTAAAAAATACTCCAAATGAATACCATAAAAAGGTTTGCACTGTTACTAATATTTCTAAAGTGAAATTGTTGGCACAGAGAGGAGAAAAGAAAAGAAAATCTACCGACGCACAAATCAAATGCAAAATCTTTAAATTTATGCAAAGCAACAATAAACAAAATAATAAACTAAGATTTACAGCTTAAAAAAGCAAACAAAATAAGGTTCACCGTTCTTTTGCCGAGGCACGTGGCTCAACGCAGACATTTTCTTCAGACCTGCATGAAAATGCTTTAGCAGGAGATAAATGAAAATACATTATTATCCTCGATGAAGCATGTGTTCTAAATGCCTGTATCAAAATATGGTCTACTTACTATCGAAAATGTAGGGAAAAAGATGTCCAAACCTGGTTCCGATAATGCAAATAAAGTTTCAGTAAAGGCTTTGATTGTCGCAGGTTTCTCTTGCAATGGAAAATTGTAAAAAAATCAAGTGGCAAAATGTGTTAAAATCAACTTATCATACTTTCGGAAAAATGTGTTACGTCCGATATTTACAGAAGAAATTTCCTTTCTTTATCCCAACGACTTTCAGAAAATAAAATTCCACCAAGACAAATCCACCGGTCATGATTCAAAATCTACCGCTGCATTCCTTGAAAAAATGTAAGCTTACACATGTATTGCAAATATAGCTTTTCAACATATTCCTGTCAAGTTACCTTATAAATCTTTGGATTGTTGAAAAGAGCTCTTTCAAAATGTACACCCACTACGAATTATGAATTCTAGAAAGTAATGAAATAGGAATGGCAAACAATACCCTGGCAATTTTACGAAAAGCAAAAGCCTCTCTATCAAAGAAAGCACGATGCAGACTTATAATCCAGAATGAATGTTATAAGATCAAACATTTAAAAAATTATTCTTTACATTTTAAGCATTAAAAAAACGGCCACGAAATTGTCCAAAAATTATGTAAACACCCTCTGTAATTTAGAAATAGCAAAATGAATGTATTTTAGTTTATTATGAATGGTTTATACGGTACGAGAACCCTTCTAAACTTCAAATAGGTAACCACTTTGAAATCGGAGATAGGAAATAACATATGAATCATTCACAAAAAACGAAAAGACATCCTATTTTGTTACTTCAAAATTATGGTATAAAATGAGGCGTTGAGAACCATAGTGGACCAACCTCGCCAGCTGTGATTTTAAGAAAAGGATTTTCAAATTTTTGTCAAACTCTTTTAGATCAGTTCTGCCAGTGCCAGAGTTCTTCAGCAAGCGTATGATGATTAAGTTGACAGTGCCACAGTGAACCAAGCCACTTGATCCACTCCTGCACTTGCAACTTGATATCCATGTTATTTTGGACCATCTATTAAACTGGCTTTATCACCTGAATAGTTTCGAAATTAAGAAAATTCATTACACAGCCAATAGATGGCATGACATACAATGCTTTAATACTTCAAACTCATTTTTCACAAAAATGTTGGATAGTCCAATCTGGTTCTCAGCACCTCAAATATGGTATATGTAAAAATCTCATGATTATCGATATATTATGATCAAATAGTTTCATTTTTTAATTAATTATAACAATATTATTATTAATTTTATAATTTATTTAAAATTTGAATATTATTATATTATTGTTTTAGTTAATTATACATTTTTAATTAATAATAATAGTCAAAAAATATTTTAAAATACAGAACATGTTATAAAATAATATTAGTCCCCGTACGTTTTCATCATCTCGAACATGTAAATGACTAATTACATGGTGGGCACAGGCGACAATTTTTATATTCTAGTCGTACCATTGGTTAAAAAGATATATTATGTGAGGAAGAATTCTGTTTAAGTTATTCTAGAAGTATATAGAATGGATTATATTTTGGTAAAAGTGGCACTAACCCTTTGAAAAAGGAATAAAATATAGTCGCCTGTGACAACCCTGGGAATAATGTAATTTTTATAATGCGAAAGTCACGACTCCCCTTCCGAGGTCTCGTACATAATATAGTCTCACATTTATATCGAAGCTTTATGAAATTCTTGGCATACCAATATGAAGTAGTTAAAGTGAATCTACAGAAATAAATAATAAGCAAAAGAAATAAAAACACTTCTAATCAAAAGGAAACTATTTTTTATCTTCTTATTACTGTCGTTTATTAAATAAAATATAATTAGCACGCTTATTAATGGATTTCATTAATTAACAGCGAAGGAAGTAGAAATAAATGAAAAAATGCTTTCAATGAATTCTAATTATGAATAAAATTGATGGGCTGTATTTTCTTACATTAAAAATGAATAAAACATGAATTAATGATTGTATAGTAATTCACACCCGGCAAGATCGAAATGTATTATAATTAAAAAGAAAAAATATATATTAAATGGTTGTTGTAATCCCTTATTTAAATTCTAAACCTTTAACTAATTTCCAAACATTTCATAACGAATTATTAAATATTCATTGCTATTAATTTTTAAAGTACCGCCCACAAAATGAGAAGCTCGCTTCAGAAGTTCATGGATTCAATACCAGTGTGCAATTTTAAAAATTGGTACTTACAAATAAGTACAATGTACTCCTTTTTAAGTATTTTCTCGGCTTACAATAACTCCAAGTATGTATTTAAATTTTAAAAAACTCGTACACATTTTTAAAATATAATACAAGAATTTAGATTAAATTGTCATGAGAAACATGCAATGAAACTTTTGTATTTTACTTTTCTTGAACCATTTTTCTCTCCCGCAATACATTTAGATTTTTATTTATAAACACTAAAATTGACATATTTTATATGTTTGAATTATTTTACAGGATAAAAAATGCCCTAAAAACAGCAATTTTTTTATATATATAACTATTGTGAATATTACGTGAGTTGTCGTGTAAATCAATGCCACGTGATTTAAATAGCAATGCTGGGAAACTCATACTAAATCAGGTGATCATTTTTTACTTGTAGTTTACTTTCTTGCACAATTTTTCTCTCCCGCAATATATTTAGATTCTTTTTAGAAACACTAAAATTGACATATATTTTGTATGTTTCAATTATTTTACAGGATAAAAAATTGCAGGCTTAGATGCTTTACACTCACGCTAAAAAAAAAAAAAAAAAAAAAAAAAATTAATCGGTTAAAAAAAAAGAAAAAGTCGCCAAATTTAGGGGATTTTTTCCTTTAATGGCAACCTAGCCATTGTATTAAGTTATTCGTTTGGCACAGCCTTGGAAATCGCGCCAACCAAACAGTCGCCAATCTTTTGTTTACATTTTAGCGTGAGTGTTGTAACACATCTGTTCCAAATTGCACTAAAAACAGCAATGTTTTTTTTTAATATATATAATTATTGTGAATATTACGTGAGTTGTCATGTAACTTAATGTCACGTGATTTAGATAGCAATGCTGTGCAACGCATACTAAATCAGGTGATCATTTATTGGAATATAAGTAATATATACATTATTAATATATGTAAAATTTGCATTTTACTTTCATACATAATATTTCTTGAGCAATAGATTTAGAGTATATTTATTTCTTATAAACCCTAAATTTGCGATCCATTTCGCATTTTTGGAAAAATTTAAAAGATACTAAATCACAAAAATAACAATGCATTATAAGATAGATGAAAGCCATCTTTAAAATACAGGTTGTTTCATATAACTGAATTGCAGCTATATGGGTCATTTTTTAAATCTACTAACAAGCTGCTTTTTCAGTTTTTTTAAGAACATCATATAGAAAAGACCTTTATTTTTCTTTCGTTATTTTCTTTTATTGATATTGTAGCAGAAATAAAAACTACGAGACCAGATAGTGGAATAGAAGAGAAATTTGATAAAGATCACGTGCGAATGTTATATATCACTTTTAACCTTTAAAACGTGATCTTTTATGCCAAAGGAATTTTTCAGTTTGTAATCAAATATTAAAAATTCTATTAAAATGATAGTATGAGTATAAAATGTATTTATTGCAAATATGTGTTTAAATAAATTTATGTATTGTCTGCCAACAAATTCAAAACACAAAGGATCCTTATGTACACTGGTGTCCATACATTAAGAGACAAACAATAAACGCTAGTTTTCAAACACTAAAGTTAATTCTGAGTGGTCAAAAGAAACTGATACAAATGACAGATGTGGCAAATAGATATTATTCTAATAGCATAAAAGTGTATGTGGCGTCCCTGAGACGTCACAAATGACCTCAAGTATTACAGTCACTATAATGAAAAGAATGTGATATGTTTTATTTGTCTCATTATTACTCACTTCCTGACAATACGATAATATTGCCTATAGTTTCTTTGTAATGAATAAACTGGTGACGTTGCAATGAAATCACTTGGTGCATTGTCACAAAGTAGCGGTTTTGGTGACTTCACAATAGAGTGTAAAAGTGACGGTAACTTGAGTTTTCATGCAACTTTATTGTGAAATCACTTGGTGACTTGTCACAATACAATGGTCAAGATGACTTCACAGCTTAGTCACAGAATAACGGTCACTTGAAAGTAATAAGACTAATACAGTATATGACATTTTGGTTCACCGTAATGACATATTTGACCATTTGTGACTGATTAGGTTGCACTAAATTTGTATACTACTTTCTTTTCACCACTTAACGAAAATTAGCATTTTATGTTTGTCCCGTAATTTATAGACACTACTCTAAGGCACTGTTTAAATGTTTTAAAATCAAATGTATAAGGACGACTGACGTGCAGTCTATACTTTTACTCTATGAAGCTTTAAACATAACAAATTAAAAATTTTAGCTTAACTTGTTTTCGAAATAAACATTGAAATTTTTCTTTTAAGTTTTGTTTTTAAATGCATATTACATTTCCTGCAGTGCGCTAAAACATATACATTTTGTTTCATGTTTCATATTCGGTATTTTATATTTTTATATTACTTTTTCAATAAAAAATCTTTTGTGAGGACGTAATTATTTCCAAAAGTATAAATAAAGAGATAATATATAAAAAATGGTACTTTGTTGGCAGATGTTTTTACGAGCAATGGTAGATTAAATTAAAAAATAACTTTTTAATATTTTAATTATCTCTATGTTTTAATGCTTTTTATCTCCAAATTTAATGCATTACTAACATATTTAGAACAAGCATCCATCTTACATGCTTTTAAATATCTGACTGTAGCCCAATTAACTGTTCTTTTCACCTATTCTTGCCCCTCATCAAAATAGTTAATAAACCTATTTTAACCCTCCATCAGTTGCTCGCTTGCGCACGTCAAATTTTATGACAAATGTGGTTTTTCTTAAGCCGGTCTCAAAAACGGAACTTAAAATGTCTGCAGATCATTGTTAATCTTCATTTGAAGTTTTGCCTTCAGATTAAAACTGGTTTCATCGAGTTTCAATGGAGTTTTGTGCGTCTTTAATAAATTTGTTTCTAGCGGTCTTTGTAGCAAGTTTATATATTAATTAGTTTTTAAACGTTTTAAAGATTTATTTTTGCAATAATATAATTGATGTGTTACGCTGAGTTTTTTAGTTTTTTTATTTTACATATTCAAAAAGGAAATATTTAACATTTTTGTAAAACTGGAAATAAGAGAAGATATTCAATACATACTTCAGGAAAATAATCACGACTTTAATCGTTGAAAGTATAAATTGAAGAATTTTATTTATTTTATTTGTACGGATAAAAAAAAATGGAGTAAAATAAAATATACCACGAGATCAAAAGTGAAAAACTGCACATTCTAAAACTTCCTTATGGCATAAAAAAGGCAAAAAATATAGAATATAAAACTAGATAATTTTTTTAAAACAATAGATCTTTTTCTCAATATAACAATTTTTCTTATTTTTGTCTTCTTGCATTAAATCATACTTGATATATATTTTTATGAGAATTTTTGTTTCATGATTAATAATTGGTTGCTAAATTCTTTAAACGTTTATTTCTGGATACTTGTTTTCTCGCAGGTAAATGTTATAAAATTTTTATTATTAATTTTGATATGTATAATTGCTTATCTAACTTGCCTATTTTAATAGCATTATAAAATATCTTGCATTTGTAACAGCGTATCCAAACGAAAAAAAAATTACGACGCGCGCCCAACGTGAGAAAAATTTTAAAGTCTCCGCTGAACGGTTATCTGTTGGGTCATCCGGAAAGTTCTGCGGTTTTTCCAAAATCAAAGTGAAGTTTCGTCTAGTTATTTTGCTACTGCTGATAAGGAGTGACCTTGAAAAATGTAGATATGTACATTTGGTCTTTTCTGCTTGCGCTACATAATTCTCGCTTGTGTTGTGGCATATTTTTTGTTCAGTGCAGTAGTAAAAATGGAGAACAAAACTTCATTTTCGTCATATTACGCTCCTTTATGTCAGGAAAGTTAAAAATGCTAGTCAGACGGCTCATAAAATTTGTGCTGTATATGGACAAATTGCTGTTTCATATGACACAGTTCGAAGGTGGTTTATGTAGCTTGAGCGCGGAAATTTCAGCCTGGAAGATAATATCCGCTCTGGACGACCATCATCTGCAAAGGAGGGCCATTTATAAAAGAAGCTATCAAATGATCATCTACTGTACTTTTTGGAATGTTTAGTCTGTGTGATAGCTCCTGAACTGTGTAACGTGGATTTTCAGCGATAGCTTCTTTTAAGAGGTCCTCCTTTACAGATGGTGGTCGCCCCGAGCGGACATCATGAGCGAAATTATTTTTTTTTATTTTAATTATTTTTCTTATTGAAAAGTGGATTTGAACTTCGTAAATTTTGTGAAATGAAAAAGGTTGCAGACATCCAAAAATAGATTTTTTTTTTACAAAGGTAAGTTCATATCCTTTACAATTTTTTATTAGAAAATCGGCAATATTTATGAAAAATATGTAATTTTCTGTTTATTGCAGAAGTGAAAAAAGTACATTTTAGTCAATTTTTTATTTTTAGGTTAAAAATTTTTGAAATAATTTTTTACATGCTTAAAATGATGTATTCTACTATCTGAGTAAATATTTTTCACATCTGAGTTGTTGGGTTACAAACGGTTATTCTAGTAAACATTCAAAGTAAAATTTTGCATTATTTGTATATTTAAAAAAATTACTTAAATCGTCTCTAATACAAGGAATACTTGGGTGATTACGTACAAACTGTAAAATATAGACATAGAATACATACCGCAATGCCTCTTTCACAAATGAAAGTAATAGCTGTAATTCAGTCGCTTACAATAAAAAAAAAAAAAAAAGATAAATGGTTCTTATTCTACAAAAATATATTAAATCTACGTACAAAATTATACAATAACCTCTTCCGATTTACCCATGATTCCCAAAAGCGAAATTTATGTTTAAAAACTTCTGAAACCAAACTATATTCTAGATTTAAAGAAGCATTTATAAAAATAAAGTTTCTTTTGCTGCCACTGATTTTAGAAAACGTTTCCGAGTACTTTTTAGAATGTATTACTAAGTTTTCTCAAATCAGAATATCGGTTTTCAGTATGCTATCAATTCTCTATTAAACACTTCATCTACGTTGCTGAATCCATACTTGTGAAATTAACAAAATAATATTAATTTTAATGTTAATGTTGTTAATGTATAATGTGTGTCTGTGAAACATGTTTGTTGAACGTGAAAAGTTACTTGAAAATTGATAGCACCCGATAACCCTATAATCGGGTTTTAGGAAACTGACTAACATACTCTAGATGTTCTCGAACACATTTCCGAAAACCAGTGACAGGAAAAGAAATTCGGATTTTTTTTTAATGCTTCTTTAAATTTCAAAAATATATTTGTTTGTAACAAAAATATTGGTTTCTGAGGTTACTAAAGATAAAGAATGATTTTCGAAATCATAGGCGTATTCATAGGCGTCAACACGCAGCCCGATCGTTACATTACTTGCATTTAAAATGAAATCTTCATGTAGTACCGATGGCGCAATGGATAAAGGCGTTAGGTTTCTAATCCTCAAGTCGCGGCTTCGATGCTCACTTAGCGGAAAAAGTATGTATCCCGTATCATGAAATCAAAATGTTTCCAACGATGGCAGCACTGACGTAATACTTTTTTGCAACTTTTTACTAGCTGTTTCCCTGGTAAAAAAAAAAAAAAAATGGCGAAATTTCAGACATTTCATGTGTCTGAAATTCAAACGCAAACAAGCGTCTGAAACATTAAGACACTTTAAAATGTCTTTTTTTTTAACCATCCCTTTCAGACACTTAAGTGTCTGAATTTGTTATTCAGACATTTCAGACATTAAAAATATATTGGTTTCTCAGGTTACTAAAGATAAAGAATGCTTTTCGAAATCATAGGCAACTCGGAAGAGATTATTCTATATTTTCGTTCGCGGTTATATTTTTTCTCCTAGATTAAGAAACATTTTTTCAAAATATTTTTGACAGTGTATGTAGAAATAATCCGTAATGCTGATTCATCTAAAACAATAAATATACATTTAAATTAAGGAATCTGCCATATACGGTATCACTGTGCTATCAAATTTTATAACAATACTAGCTGTTTAACCCGTTCTACACACGGGAGTTCATAAATTTAATTCTAAAACCAAAATTAAAAATAAAAATCGGTACAACCAAATGTATCTATGTAATATGTAGAAAAATATTTTTCTACTACTGTGCATTTTTTATTAATGAAATTTAATTTATCATGTTGCTATGGCAGCAGACGATAAAATGATATCTTTGGAATAAGGGAATAAAAACAATAAAAAGTTATGTTGTTGTTTGTGTTAAAATGTTTTTCTTTATTTTTTAGAAAAGGTAATAATTAAGCGCAATTAAATAATCTCTAATTATTTGCATGCGAGGTAAAATAATTATCGTAATACCCGCTACAGCCTCATAGTATTGCAGCGTGGCATACGTAATATGTATATCTCACATTGCAGTAAACATTTAGAACTGGTTAGAATTCGCGCGATTGCAGGTTAAATATAAAAAAAGGCAAAAATTTGTCAAAAACATAAAATTAAAAAAATCGATTTAAAAATTTCGAATTTTTTGCCCCAATCGTTCATGGGCCCCCTACCAGCAACCCGTGTGCCAAATTTCGTAGCCCTGCACCCTGCGGTTTCCGAGTTTTTGAGATTACATAGATAGATACACGCACGGATTTTAATAGGGTAGATATATATATATATATATATATATATATATATTCAGTAACCGAAAATAGTAGCTACTCTGTCGGGAAAGAAAGACAGTAACACAAGTGATTATATTGTATCATAATGTTATTCGTTATTCATAAACCAATTCGTGAACAGTTTTTCATAAACATTATTCAAAAATCCAAATACTCTTCTCTTACGTTATGATTTGAGTATTTAAAAAAATATTTAGCTTTTAGATGGAAACACGAAAAAAAAATTCTATGTTGTCTTTTTTAAAACTCTAAATACTTGCATAAAGGAACTCGAAAATATCCCTCTATATTATGCACATAAATTTGTAGAGGATTATGACACTTTTTTTTCTTCTTTTTATAACAAACCGTTTTAGAATAACAGCGGATTGAGCTTTCTTTTTTTCACGATTTCTTTTAAAAATACAGAACGCATGCTATAAAAACTTCGATACAAAATGAAAAGGAAAAGCTTAAAAATGTTTAAATATTTTCATCATGTTTGTCGCTGATATGAGAAAAGTAACATTAAAAATTAAAGAGTACCATAATCTTCTTCGTTTGTCGTAAACTTGAAATTCATACGTTATGAATTAAGTCTTTAAAATATAATTTAGTTTTTAAATGGAAACACTAACTAAAAATTCAATGCTGCCTTTTTTTTAACTCTAAATACTTGCATAATGAAACTCGAAAATAGCCCTCTAAGTTATGCACATAAATTTGTAGTGGATTATGATAGCCTTTTTTATTTTTACAGTAACAACGTACTATGTTAAAATAACAACAGAGTGAGTTTCTTTTTCACATTTTTTTGAAATATACGCTGCATACTGAATAAATATTTAAATACAAAGTTAAACAAAAAGGTTAAATTTACATAATATATTTATATACACAGACTATGTAAGGTCCTTACATATATGTACCACTATTTCTGAATAGTGGTATCCTCCTGTTTCAATCGCGGAAAATAACTGCATAATATGCGATTAAATAAGATGAATATTATGTTTTGGAAATAGTGTTATTCAAAAGTAAATACGCACGATGTTATGCAAAATTTGAGACTAAATACCTCATCATGAAAATGCATGCTTAAAGAAAAGCAGTTTTTAAAGCGGCGTAGTTTAAATGTTTACCTTTTTATACTATATTTGAGGAATTATTGCTCTTTACATCAGAATAATCCGTAGATATTCGAGTGGCTGAGAGGTTGTGCTCTCGAAGCTGGTAGACGGGAGGTGCTGGGTTCGATCCCAATCGCGCCCGTCGGCCTAATCGTTCGGAGTTTTCGTGGTTTTCTTCGAGCCGTGGATTTATCCATGCGTAAATACGGATTAGGTTCCCTTAGAAAGACCCCCACGAAGGGCACTCCCCCCGGGCCTATATCCCTTGTGTAGATAATTGGCCGTCAATAATCAACCCAACCCAACCCGTAGATATTCGATATCCAATACAATTTCCCGCTCTCTTTTTCGTCATTTATGTTCGTTTTACGGACTCGATATTACTCATTAATGCCAAAACGCGAATCATATCTGAAATTGCATATTAAATTTAAGTTCTAAATCTGAACTTATAATAGAATGAATCTTCAACATTTCAATGAATAGTGTACCTGGTGAGCTATATATTAGTTTTTAGCGCACATATCGTCGCTGCTATGTCAAACTATCGAATATGAAAAAATACATTTCTCATTACCTTTGGAAGTGGGCCGAATGTCACCACTAAATTTTATTAGAATTTTTCGGCTAGTAAAAATATTAATAAAATATGTGTAAAGAACAGGGTTGCCAGTTTCGCTTTCTTTTTTATTCAGAGATGAACTCATACCGGAAATTTTGAGACAAAAAATTGTACTTCAAGTATTCACCAAATATCTGTTTTTAAGTAAAGCAAAAACTTCTATTTGAAATTTCTGGTACGGAGTAGAAATTTCTAAATGAAAAATGAGGCCAAACTGCCAACCCTCGTGAAGATAATACTATTAAAATTTATTGGTGACAATCGGTGCATTTTTAAAAGTAATGAAAAATTAATTTTTGCACATTCGGTAGTTTGACATGGTAGCGACGATATCACATGGAGCTTATTTATTTTGTAAATGCCATTTTGCATCTCCTTGTACATATTATTTCACCCCCTAGAATAAGAAAACACAGATTGCAACATAAAAATGCTATGATCGAATTTTAGCGTAAGGTAACTGCATCAATTATACGCCTTGTATACATTTATAGAAAAAGAAAACATATAAAGTGATTTTTTGTTTAAAAACATTTTTATAGCTTAAAAAGGTGTTTGGAGATGATTTAAGTCATAAAAGTGTTAAATACTTTTGTAAGAATGAAGAAATTTGTGAAAACATGTTTGTAGATAAAATCCATTATTAATAATTTCCAGCTTTAGTTTAAAAAAACCTAATTACTTTAGTATTTTCCTGTCATTTCAGAAACTGAAATTTTAACCGTGGAATGTTTTTCAATTGACTGAAAATAGAAATCGTGCATTTAAGGGTTAACCTTTGGGAGTAAATTTTTAATTTAGCAATCTGATCTGAAAGTTTTAGGAAAATTTTCAAAAATTTGTTATGGATTACAATAGTTATGTTTCCTTTTTCATAACGAACCGTGTTAGAATAACAACAGTTTTATCTTCTATTTAACGATTTATATAAAAATTGACATCGCATAAAAGCCCGAAGAAAAATTAAAAAGAAGTTAAATGAAGAAAAATTTAAATAGTCCCATTATATAAAATTGCAGTCTAAATACCTTATCATAAGAATGCATGCTTAAGAAAAAAGCCGTCCTACTGTGCTGCATTTAAAATTTTTATCGCTTTATACTATATATTATGAAGTATTACTCTTTTCATGGTAATAATCTATATCTGGCCAATGTCTAATAAAATTCCCCATTGTCTTCTTGACATGTATGCACGTTTTACTGACTCTATATTACTCATTAATGACAAAACTTTTAATCTGAAACTGCATATTAAATTCAAATTCTAATTATGAACTTTGAATGAAACTTTAAAATTAACTCTTGGAAGGTAATTTTTAATTTCGCAATCGGATATGTAAGTTGTGATACCAATTTCATAAATTTGTAATGGATTGTGATAGTTGGGTGAAACTAATTTTACATGAGCTTTTCATGCCAACAACTTTACATATTTCATTTATTTATTCCTTTTTTGCATTATATAAAAATGACAATAACTTATTTTTTCTGTCATTTCTCAGAAAAGTAATGACTGATTAGTTTAAGATAATTTTCTCTTTAATTTTCTTTCTTTTTCTCAATTAGATCCATTGCCCCGTTTTTAGTTATAAAATTAATCTGACCAATTGAATGTATACGAACTTTAAATGATTTATATTTCTAAACATCACGAATAACACGATCTTTATCTATTTTAATCTAATTAACAGGATCAGTAGTTTAATAAGTCTGATTAAAATATTTATTTTTTAACGACATAATTAATATATTTTAATTAAAATATTTATTTTTTAACGACATTCAATTTAAGATTTGTCCTAGAAAAGTGTAACCTAAGTGTCACTGCATTTCTATTTGGTACGATAAATAATAAAAAAAACTACTTCATAAAAAAAAAACCTACTAATCTATACTGTAGAAAATTTCCTAGAAAAGAAATCTGATGACATTTTTACCTTTTTTCATCACATGTTTAGAAATCAAAGTAATATATCCAGGTTTTCAGCCAAGTATTTATCTTTTTAACTTATGTTACTCCAATTTTTAGCTTTAAATATTAGTTTAAAGATTTTTTTAATTTATAAAATTAGGTAAATAAAGTTTCTATAAGCAGCAATTTTTTTTATATACATATACAATTACTGAAGATATAAAGAAATATATTAAATGTATACTCTGTTATATATAACCTCCGTTACAACGTCTTTAGATTTTGTACCCACAAATATAAATATTACATTTACAGAGTGTTCCAAAATTCGACCGACAAATTAAGAGTTGTGATAGAAGGCATCAAGAGGATGAAAACGTACCATAGAACATGGGATCGCAAACCCCGTTTAGTGCAAGAAAATCGCAAAAATATTTATGAAGGGTGGGACGTTGAATGAAACAAAAAGGGCCAATAATAAACAGAAAAAAATGTATTTGACGTAAAGTATAATTTATTACAATTCAACGTCAGAAAGGAGAAGACGAGACGTTTTTATAGGAATACGTTTTAACGAGTCCGCCAATCCTTCGTCCGTCGGTGACGGCTGTGCAATGAACTTCGGGGCCACAACTTTGAACAATTTCTATAAAAATGTGTCGTCGTCTCTTTTCTGACATTGAACTGAAATGCATTGTAATCATGATTGACGTCACATAAATATTTTTCGAGGCTAACGAAAAAGAAAGGCTACCGCGGTGCTTTACACATATCTTTTTTTACAGACCGCCGGAGTCACGTGATGCTCGAATCCACCAATGCAGGTGGATTCGAGCATTCAGCAAAGAGTACACGTCACTCTAGTGGTCTGTAAAAAAAGATCAGTAGAATGCACCACGGTAGCCTGTCTTTTTCGTTAGCCTCGAATATTTTTCTACTTATTATTGGCCCTTTTTGTTCTACTCGTCGTCACACCCTTCATAAATATTTTTGCGATTTTCTCCCACTAAACATGGTTTGCGCAACCCTATGTTCTATAGTAAGTTTTCATCCTCTTGATGCCTTCTATGATCCTTCTTAATTTGTCAGTCGAATTTTGGAACACCCTTTATATTTAAACAATACAACTGTTACTCAGTTAAACATGTACCATAAACAAAGGACGAGAAATACCTTTAAAAGGTCACGTAAAATTGTTTTACCTTGTTATGTTTTTTTTTACAACAAACCATATTAGAATAAGAACAGATCGAATATGCGTTACATGAGATCTTTAGATTTTCGGGGAAAAAATAAATGTAATGTAATTCTACATTTAGAAAATATTTCTAATATTACTTTTTATAAAATTTCTTATTAGGAGCAAAAAATCATGTTTGCAGTGTAAATGAACTGGAAATTACGAAAATTAAATTTCGCATGTTACGTGATTTTTACGCAATTTTTATAGAATGCCTTTATAAGAAAATAGCGACATAATTTTAGTAAATGTGGAAGTAAGTCATATGAATACTCTTTACGTTATATCATTGCATGTTTTAAAGGATAATGTAAACTAAAATCATTAAATTGATTTATTCAAACAAAACAAAATAAATATATTTGTTCGCCATTTCGGCTAACAGACGATATTCAATTATTTAGCTTTTATTTCCTTTTTAGTCACAAAAATGAAGTAATTTAGTTGCCATCTTTAGAGAAACTTCGTTAAATGTTTTTTAAATAATTAATATATCTTTAACCAATTCAATTTTAAAATACTGAGAGCTTATATGATATTATCGGATCCATGGGGATAATTGCTGTTAAATTCATCGTGCTGCGTTCTATATTCTAGGAGGAGTGGTTGTGAAATACAGACAGTCAGATTTTAATAGAATCGATACATCGCGTATCGCGTAAACATTTGAATCAAAATTCAAAAGAATTTTTTTTTTTATAATTAAAAGTTAAATAGTGCCATTACATAAAATTTTTGTCTAACACCTCCTCAGAGAAATGCACGTTTAAAGAAAAAAAATCTTTTAATGTTGCGTGTTTTTAAATTATTAGTTCTTAATACTATATATTATGAATGATTTCTCTGCCTCTGAAAACACTTAGAGAATTTCATGACATCCAATTCATTGTTGACTGAACACAGTAAATTTAAATCTTTAAATCTTGATATTTTCAACTTATGCACAATTTCCTTTGACTTATAATACGAGTATTTTCGTTTTCTGTTATTGTGTAGTGAAGCAATTTGTTTTAATGACCATGGTTACGTATTTCTTAAGTACAAGCAATATGAAATTTAAATATTCCGTTCAAATTTTCAATCAGTGTGAAATCGAGATAAGTATAGTCATTTATGAAAATAAGTATGGTAATTTAAGGAAGTAAAGTTCGATTTTAGTGGTGATTTCAATGATCACTTACTGTATTAGCATACATTGGTTTCACTAAATTGTAATTTTACAAATACGTAGTATAAGGGGAATGAAAATAACTTTTTTAAATAGATATTTCTGAATTGTATTAAATTTATGTATTGTATTTCTGACTATTTAAGATGTCTGTGAGTTTTATGAGCATAGTTATTTTGAAATTCACTGGGAAATGGTAGTTGGAAAGCAGCACATCTTAAAATTCAAGCGAATTTAACAATGTTAAATTAATTAATGAACTGTTTCTTTTTCGTTTCTGAATACGGTTTGCTTACTGCATCATCTTTCACTCTAGGTTCAAATTAATCATGAATCTATAATAAATTTATTTATCAATTAATGAGACTGTCATGCTGAAAACTATTGAAAATTCCCTTTAGATGAAATTATTATAAGGTTTGCACAAAACAAACAGAAATATAATTATCTAGTATGTCCAAATGAAAAGGATCCTTTTATTGTACAGGCGTTGTATCTAATCGAAGTGAGCAAATACGTTCGTAGATAGATAGGGCGGTGTATTCCGAATTTGCAATTGTATGGTTAACTTGAATAGGTAATGATAATTTGAATAGCTTCTGCTTCCTCAGTTGCGGAAAGTTGTTTTGCGCGATTGAATCTAGGAGGATAGTAAAGAGAGGAGTAGGACATATCAGTCTTTCCCTGTAGAAATTTTTGTAGCTGGAAAACGCATTATTTACCCTCTCTTGCTGCCGCCGTATATGGCTTTGACCGATAGTAATCCAATCAGCGGTCTTCAGTGCAAGGCGCGGTAGTTGGGGTAGGAACTGCTTCAAATGACGTCATTTATGACTAATCCATCTATTGGATACACCTTGGGTTGGATGAATTCCTCTAGATCTAGATACATGCAAAGAGCCGATATCCAATTTCTTAGTGTAGAAGACTAGCAGCAGAACAAGCGCAGAGGGTGGCTCTCGAAAAAGATAGTACTATTCCTAGGCCACGCTAGGTCGCATGTAGCTAAGAGAACCCTCTACCTACTGGAAACATTTCGATTGGAAGTTCTACAACATCCGCCGTACAGCCCCATATTTCGCCATATGACTCTCATATCTCCGGCCCCTTAAAAAATCTCTAAAATGTTAAAGGATCACCTGTGGCAAGGAAGTCCCGAATACCGTGGGAAAATTGATCTGTAAGCAACCTAGGAGTTTCTAGACTGAAGCCATCTTCTCCCTTTCTCCGCGCTGTGATCTGTGCATCAATTTGAATGGCAATTTATGTCGGTGTCATGTTTCACATTAACTGTAATTCAAATATTCTGTAATTCAAATATTCGTCCGATATAACCGTAGTTACCTTTTCATTAGGGTACACCTTATACAAAAATCGCTATTAAGGTAAGCGAATTTCATGTCGTCCATTTCACTATTTATTTTAAATGCTAAAAGGTGTAAATTAACAACATAATATAAATTAAAATAACTTTTATTAGGTTGTTTTACATGTTTCAACTCCCCCCGAGTCATTTTCAAAAACAAATCAGAATATTCTAGAATTGCACGGGCTTTGAAGTTATTCTTTTCATGTACTTTTCTTAAAATTCCGCACGTTATCTTCTATTTTTACTTGGTTGTTTATTTTCATATCTGTGACCATGGAGAAACTCGAGCCACAGTTTCGGTAAATTAAAAGATGCAAGACAATTTTTAAAGAAATTGATATAAAAAACTATATAGAAATGTAAAAATTAAGAAATATTAAGAATTCAAAAATAACCTTCTACCAGGTTTATTCAAAAGGAAGAATTCAAACAGTTTATTATTACATTTTTCGTCAGTGAAATTCTGTCTCCCTGAAACACCTATTTAACATAGTTTTTGAATAAATCATAAAAATAAAGAAAATTGTCTTCTACGGGTGTGTTTGTGTGCGTGTGGGGGGGGGCGATGCTGGTTCCTTTCTGACGTTGCTTTTTCTCTTAGTGTTTATTTTTTCAAGTAACTTGAGGAATACATTTTTATATTTTTCACGCTCATCAGAGAAAAAGAAAATATATTAATTACATTTAAAAATCCAGGGACGGGTAATTGCTCTCCCTTATCCCTGCCCTTTGCTGTAGCCCATGCATTCCAACATTCCCGATGCAAAAAACAGGATCTATAAAAGTTTTTTTAATAAATATAAATCATGTTAATACAGATGGATTAAAATTTATTTTGAAGTTTCACAGTGTTGGGAATTCGATACCGAGATTTGAGGTGTTGAACTGACAAAGGAAAAACTGACTCCAGCTCGAAGAAATCACGATCACTTTTTCCCTCGCACATTGAATTTGATTTGACTATTCACTGATTATTATCTCGATTTTGATATATGTGTGGTTTCTTTAATTCCAGGAGGGAAAATTTTAATGACGGTAGCGCTCTGTACTAAGTTAATAACAGAAGTTAAATGATAAAACTTCATAATGATAAAACTTAATATAATGATCATCAAAAAGGACAGTTTAGAGATCTTTATCAGCAAACACTTTTAAATTCTGAATTTAATAGTTTTGACTTTTGCATATTACATAATTCTTTTTAAATATTTAAGTATGAGAAACTTTTTGCCATGCATCTGTAAGTTCTTGAAAACTACTTTTCCTCAAAGTAAAAAAACTGGATGAATCTGCAAGTCCTTAAAATCTTCTTTTTTGCAAAAGAAAATAAGTCTTTACAGATAAAGTTCTAGGTTTTTATTAAAATTTCGATATTTTGTCTTATAAATGCCCCAATATGTATTTAATTGAAAATTTCATCTTCAAAAGAATGTTTCATAAATTATTGAATGTACATTAGAAGGTTTGTGCAATCATTCAATACATTTTACAAATATTTTGTTTATTAGAATTAATAAACTAAATTGACATTTATAGTATTTTTGTAGTATATTTACAATTCTAGTAAAATCATGTCTTTAAAGTATTATTTTTGGTATTTTATAGAATTAGAAAAGGCATAACTATAATTGCGTGAGAATATAAAAATGGAAATTTTTAGGGAATGAATATTTCCACTCCATGTCTTTCGACAGCTAAAAAATGAACATTTATGATTAGAAATGAAAGTATCTATTTGAAAATATGCTTGCTTTGTACAACGAATAAGTCTTTTGGGACATTTTGTTTTATTATTTGTACTATTGAGTTAGTTCAACGGTTTTGCAACCGGAAGAATTCGGGAAAAGCCAGAACGCTTTGAGATTCAAAAATAATTTTGTCTTAGTAGAAAATATATTTTACTAAGGTAATAAATATATGTAGTCCAGACAACAGAAAACATCAAGTCCATTATTTAAAAAAGGAGATATTTTTCTTTACATTTTTATTTAAAGAATTTTGCTTTCAAATATATCTGTAAATGGATATCGCATCTTTTAGTGCTATGTTTCATATGAACTATTCTTCATCATCTTAAAATACATCGATTTAAATACAAACTTTTAATGTTGCTTTTATAAAGTGATTCAGAATGTTGGGGGGCTAAAGACTATTTATTTTGGTTACAGATAATCATTTATTTTTCCGTTTTTTTTAGTTAAAATGTGATATGTTTGTGAAGAGTTAGATAGAATTCATCATGAGAATTAGCATATCGGAAGGCTGGCTTTCAAATATATGAATGCAAACAAATATATAATTTTTAAGGGTCAAATCAGAAGAATGCGAATGAAAGGTCATTTACGAATAGAGAGTCGTATATAAAGAACACTAAGTATTCTTCACAATTTTAAATTCCACAGGTTTAAAGAGAAGGTAATAAATGTTTCGTAAAAACTGTCGTATGCACTGAAGATCAAACAAACATGTTTAGAACTCGAAATTCTATTTCATAAAATATAACTTTGTGGTATCGTACTTATTTGACTTCATTTATTAACAAAAATTTCCGGTAGAAGCATGTTTGTGTTATCTGAATCGGCATCATGTAAGCTCGATAAGCTTTTGTAAGATGCGACCACTTTTGTTGAAATTATAGTTACTTATAGAATATATTTCATTTAATGTTTCATTACGCTAACTCTTTTTTGTGGGGAATCATAAATTATAATTGTTCAGATATTTCTTTTTATCAACAAAACCATTTAATCATTTAAATGAGAATGAATACAATTTAAATGAAAAATAACAAATTAAATGTTTTGTAAACTGTTTATACACTGTACATTTACGCTTTAATAGAATGGGTCAGAAAAGAAGTGCGTAAAAACATGTAAATAATTTTATATTCGCCGTAAATTAATAATTTTGTCCATGTTAAAAATTAAGTGCTTGAGTAGTTTGCATACTTGATTGATTAATGCACCAGGAACAAAATATTGTGCTTTTAGCATTAATTAATGATAACCGCGAACTCGGGTGAAATTCGGGAAAGTTTTATGCAAACTTTCTATTTTCTGTTTAGCTCTTTTTTTTTCATTTTGGCGAATATTTTTCAAATATTTTCTACCTCCAATTAAGTTATTACCAATTAATTTGTGTACCAATATAACGGATTTATGATTTCATATCTTACATTAATCTTATAAATTTGTTGTGTATACAATTTCATAATATGCAAGTAGTAAGAAAGCTTGCAATTTTTACTATATAGCTAAATACTCATCCTTTGTTTAATTATAATTATACATTAGCATATTAAAAAGTGTTAAGCCTGTTTACCTAACAATTTTCGGAACATATGGATGCTAGTTAGCTCTCCAAGTAGCATTTTCAGTTTCTGCAATTACGAGAAATTAAACTTTCACAGGTTCTACGTATTTTAAGTAGGAAGTCGGTGTGATATTTTGTAGATTCCCTTCCCATGGAAAAAATTTATAATTAATCTCTATCATAAATTCAGACAGTAGAAGAAAAAATGACATATTCCTTCTAAAAAATTTTCCCTCATATATTTAGTTCCCTTAACATTCTATTTTAAAGGCATTCATAATTTTATCTTTCTGAATTCACTTTTTAATATTTTTGAAAATCTGTCGTGTAGATGTTAAAAAAAACTCCAAATGTATAAACCTTGAAGACTAGTCTTTTGATACATAAAGAACGCATTTTGCACCGTTCTTCAGGATTTGTGATATTAAATACGAATAAATGATGTCGTCAAATGTGATACTACATTTATGCGTGAACGCAGAGTATTTTTATTTATTTATTTTTACTCTACTAGTTCCAAATTTTATCACGATTTTATCTTATCTTCAGTATTGCTGATTTGTAGAAAGAAAGAATGTCTATTCTTAATATTTCAGTAGAGCAGAGCTACCAAATTTTAAAAATTCGTTTAATTAAATTATCACGATTTTCAACAAACATGCTGAAACATTAGAGTATTTTCTACAGTAATGCAAGATGGTAATTATTTTCGAGTGCATGCTAATGAGAGAATATGATTCTAAGTTTATGAAAAAGAAAGCCTAAAGTTTATGGAAAATTAAAACTGTTGGCGGCTCTGTAGAAATTTATTTTCATTTGAATATTTTCAGTAACTCTATTACTAAGCGAAAATGATGCAAACTATATCAAGTTTCTTAAATCCTTAATTCACTTTACTGTGACAAGTCATATAAATTAGTCCATAAAATAAAAAATTCCATTTAAAATTACTGAAAGGTGTTTTATTAAAATATATACATTGTGTGCATGTACGTATATACATATTTTAAAGAAATTTTAGATTTTTTACGTGTATAAGTTTGTGTATTTATTTCTGAGATCCTCGACAAATGTTTATTAATCAGAATTTTTTTAGATACAGAAAACTGTATCTTAAATTAAAAATATACATTTTCGTATATTTATTCATAATTAATTAAAATACTAACATTAAATATAAGCGATGTTAAGCACAATTTCACTGCAATATTTAATACATACACCTAGGGGACATATAAATTTTCTAAATTACCAGATTGATATTGTAACATCTTTAAAAAGGAATTATTGATCCTATTCCTAATTCCTACACTGACATAATCCCTCGTTATCAACTGTAATTGAGATGCTGGCTTTGAAATGAATTTCAATAATTTTAATGAACACTTTACTCAGAACAGAAATGATAAAAGATTACAGTCATTTAAAGAAATGTAAGCGTTTGCATCAGTAATCCAAAATTATAACTGTGCTTGAAGTAAATCGTGATGATATGTAATCTGTATTATCTGATTTAAACTACCACAATTTGAAATTTAATGGAAAGTTTCATATTCAAACATATATAGTTAAAAATTCAATCAAATAATTGCGGATAAATTACATAATAGATAGGTACAGTTTTGCAGCTTTAAATCAACATATTTACACAACAGTATACAATCTGATGAAATAGTTTCTAATAGGAGAACATTATACTATAAGAAAAACAAAAGTAAGAAAACTTCTTGATTTTGCATTACTGGTCATGTTGTGGTTTCGACTCGTGCAAGTTTTTTGATAACCCGTTTATTTAAAAGGAACTCCGTAATATTGTTTAAGATGAAAAAACTACATATTTGAATATAAATTATATATGTTCATTTTTCTACATAGAAGATAAAATTTATCTTACAGCTATAATTACATAGCATTTTTTCATAATGGTACGGATTAATGTAATAAAATATGGTATAATTTTTTTAAAATTCTGTTGTGATATACATATATAGTAGGGATATTAATTGGACAATTCCGTAACGGAATATTAGTTATAAGGTACCAGTTCAATGGCAGATAGCTCGTACTGTATCATGCGTTTGTGGATATATTTCTTACCTCAGTGCTCAAGCCTAAGTTCGGATTAATCATGGAGGTGCTAATCCATAGCCACAAATATAACCAGTTCTTTCACCGTTCTTTCTTTAACATATGGCAAGAACCGATTTCCCGATAGGTCATTTGCAGAGTAACCGAAGGGCAGTCACATCACACTTGTGTAAAATAGGTATAATATCCTACAATTTTTGCAGGATTTACATTAAACACGTTTAACTTTGTGTTTCACTATCTTATATTTATGTACTTTTAGAACTAAGAATAAAAAAACATTCTTTTTGCGCAAGAAATTTATGTCCACCCTGTATAACGGTAAAAAAATTATCCTACATAAATACCATTACACCTTTCCATAAAAGTAAAATACCTTTAGCGAAATATTACTTTTTTTTTTGCACAAATGTTACAAATATCAATTCTTATAAAATGGTATACATATATATTTTAATTACTGTAAATTTATTCCGAAATTACCTGTCAAAAAACAAAAGCACTTTTTAGCCAGAAATTTCATGAACTAAATTGCTTGCGTCCCAAACTGTTATTTAGTGTGGTGTAAATGATTTGAAATATTAAATATAGTATACTTCGTCATTTATTAAAGTCATTTACATTTAATCATTCCCGAAGACAGTGAGAACTCAATAGCATAATATCAATCTTTGAATGTTTATCACATATCTTTTTTATGCTTATCGCAACGACAACCTTGATTTTGTATTGAAGTGAAAATTATAAACTTGTCTCTAAAATATATCTAAATTTGTCGTAACAACAAAAAAAAAGTAAAAAATGTCGTTCATCAAATTTGGGATCAAGAAATCGATTTTTTTTATTTAATAAATAGAGAAAAATAATTCCTCACAAAATGCAACCTACAGCTATAATTTATTTTTCCGCAAATAGTTATTTTAATATATATTCACATTAATAATTAGAAACTCATTTCAGAGAATAATAAAATTCAAACGCAAGCCCTTACACAAAGAGAAGATACTCAAATTGAGATGAAAATGTATTTTTTTTTATTCAATACAGAACAGATAATAACCATAAATAAAATTAATGATCCAATTTACAGAACAAGTAAAATTATTCTTTCACAGAAAATTGCTAGATGAAAATGAAAAAAGTTTTTCATTATTTAAAACTAAATTGAAGTATAATAAATTTGATTACCTTTTAGTATTTTAGTTATCAACTCTGTATAGAAACAAAACATATTTTTAATCGACTTCCAACAAAAAATGTTATACGATTCATTTGTATGTATTTCTATATCTAAATATATATACGTCCACACATAACTTTTGAACGGATGATTTGATTTTGATAATTATTTTTTCATTGTTGCAAAGGACTTGTTTGGGTGGTAGTCTCATTATAAATTTCATCAGGATCTGAAAATAGTATGTTTGTCTGCTTGTAATTTATTTCTATTATTAATAATATATATTGTTTATTTTCTATAATGTAACTTTCGTAAAGATTGGTCAATCTCCGCGATATTTGAAAATACTCGTAGTATCATATATAGATTTTTTTTACAGGCACACATTAAAAATTTTAATATATGATCGTTTACTGTAAGCGCAATGTGGGTGATATTGACAACAATGCGATTTTTAATGAACATAGATATAAACTAGTCGGATGTGCTAATCCCAAAAATTTCTTCTATCCCATACATGTTACTACTTAAAAAAGCGTAATTTATTTTAATTATGCATAATCATGAGATGTGACTATCACTATAATAAGGTAAATCCTTAAAATGCAGCATAGCAGCGTTACCAGTTGGGCGATTAACACCAAAATCTAATCATTAACAACTTATGTCAACGTCTGACGGAATCTGAAGTTTGGTGAAAATCTGTTCATTAGTTCTTGAGATAGAGCTATTGAGGAAATCAAGAAAAAATCAGCATAACAGCATCACCTGTTGAACGATTTTCACCAAAAGCTTATCAGCACCAATTTACCTAAACCAATTTACCTTGGTCTAACTGAATCTAAAGTTTTAAAAAATTTCATGCATTAGTTCTTGGGATGTGCGGCCACAAAATTTTCGTCACATACGGAAACACAAATGCACACAGACAGAGAGATAGACTCACAGACAGACATTTTCTAAAAACCGTCAAATCGTGTTCGGGACCTTCTAAAACGTATAAATCCGTCGAAAATCAGAAGTCGAAATTTGTCCCGAATCCAATACTTTCTTCTGTAAAGAGAGAAGAAAGTAATAAAGGTTTGTCACAAAAATTCTGCTGTGCCAAACCTCTCAATAAAATATGCCATTTGGCGGTATAAGTAGATATCACTGCATTTAGGAAAGAAACAAACCCGTAACTCCTTCACGAAAGCGTCACATATACGCGACGTATACAGTGCTCAGAATATTTGATTTTTCGTACCAGTAATTTCATAATGCAAATTTCGCCTTATCTAATCAAAGTCCTTCTGCGATTAAATTAGGTAAAGATTTCCATTTGCAAATACTGTTGATAAGATATTAAAGATTCTGTGTAGGGCGCTCATCGCGAAGGGATTAATCTCGGTTTTATCTTTTAAAAATTACTTGTTTCCAATATTTTATATTTTTTATATGAATTTTTAATTGTGTAACGTAAAATATTAGCAAATGTGTGGAGTATTTTCCATGTCAATCATTCTGTTAAAATATCAGCAAATAAATATTTAATTCCCACATATTTTATCTTACAAGGAGAGTGCCAAGCTTGGTAATCACAGATTTTTATTATTTTTATATATGTTGTAGGGTAGAAGCCCCTTAGTCTCAGGTTCAATGGATTTTATACAACGCTCCTTAGTTCTCGAGAAATGGGGGGGTCTAATATTATACCACAACTTAAATACTTACTTTGTAACAAAATCGCTACGTTGGTCGTAGCTCAGTTGGTATGGCGTCTGCTCGTTGTTCCGATGGCCCGGGTTCGATCCCGGAACGCGCTACGCTTGTTTTTAAAACAATTTTTTTATAAATATATTTGTAATTATAATTTAACTTTCTCAATAAAAAATGTTAACATAATTAAATTTTAAATTAGCATTTTTGATTTTTTTAAAATCACTTTTAAAATGTATTCCATATATGCTTTATCAATGCAACGATAATGAACAATTGTGTCAATTCGTGATTGTAAAGAAACATCATTTATAAATTGCCTTAACAAGGGAAGTCAATGCGATGATAATACTACTCTGTTTTTAAAGTAAGAAGCATAATTATATTAAAATTTAGCATAAAAATTAAATTACAACATATTTGATTTATTTTATTGTAACTAGAGGGCGCCACAACAGACTTTGGTTATTTCTTTTTTTTTAGTTTGGTGCAGTTATTGGTTTTTTGTTTTCAATCTTTATCGCACAAGTGCGTATCATTCTGTAACAGCTTATAATCGTATAAAAATGGAATAAACAAGCTGTAATTCACAAGAAGATCAATTTGAAGTGTCGGGTTTCGATGAAAATCAGAAAAGTTGTGTCACAAATGCATTGAAGTACTGTAAAATTTTATTGCAAAACAATGGATTTTTAAAAAATAATCCAGAATTTGAAATATCTTCGTTTTCTATTGCGATGGGAGAAAAATTCTATATTTCGATAGTAAATATGCTGATTTTGTAAAGATTTTTGAATTTTACTAGTCAATAATTGATCCAATTATTTTAAAAGGTCTTTAGATGATGAGAAATGTTTAAAATGGTTTAAAAATCAAAAATGCTAAATTAAAATTTAATTATGTAAGAAATTTTTTTATTGAGAGTGTTAAATATAATTACAAGTATATTTATTAAAAAAATGAAAGTAGCACGTTCAGGCATCGAACCCGAGCCCTCGGAATAACGAGCAAACGCCATACCAACTGAGCTATGACCAACGTAGTTAATTCGTTACAAAGTAAGTATTTAAGTTGTGTTATAATATTAGACCCTCCCTATTTCTCGAGAACTAAGGAGCGTTGTATAAAATCCATTGAACCTGAGACTAAAGGGCTTCTACCCTACAACATATATAAAAATAATCAAAATCTGTGATTACCAAGCTTGGCACTCTCCTTGATAGAATTTTTTTAACCCTTTAACGTTCATTGGTTTCCCTGGGAAACCACAAAACTTTAATTACGAAATTCAACAATGACAGCAGAATTTTAATAGAAATGTTTTCCATTTATTATATATGTGAAATATCGCTTTTTTTATATATAGAAATAAATTTTTTCATAATTTCCGGTGTCAATTATTTATTTCAACAGTTTAGCAATTGAAATGCTTTATCCGTTAAAGGGTTAATGTATTAAATTTCTAATAAAGTGATTCCTACTATATCAGGAACGGCGATTCCGTGTGTCAGAAAGCCAACTGCCGCACTTTTTGACTAATAATTTTATTCGCCTTATTTAATCTCAGAATTTATTTCATTAAATAAGTCCAAGAATATTTTTCCGAAATAGTGGTGGTATAACCTGTGGCACGCAGGTTCGTCGTGCCTGGTCTATATGATTTCCACAAAAGAGAACGATAATTCTACTGCCACCTGATTATCACAAAATATCACATTCTTCTTCAAATTTAAGTGTAATTTATGATTTTCAGTGTATTTTGCAATCGTTAAACCTCTTTTACCGCTCTATTTGTGCTATGTAATCTTAATTCCATAGTCGATAGATTAATGCATTTCTGTCTAGACATCATCATTTAAATTGCAGTATCGTCTCTAGTGGTATATTAAATGCACCGTTAGAAACACGATCATCCCGGTTAAGGAAACTTTATTAGAATAAAGTTTAAATTTTACCTAATTTACCTTATCTAATATTATTCCTGATATGTGTAAGGAAAATTTGAATTTTAAATGTTGTGGAATGTTGCATAAGTTTATGGCGCTTTATTTCGCTCAGCAACTTTGCAGTGTTAAGAATTTGTTTATCGTTTTTCATCTCTAATCCTAATAATATTATAAATCTGATTGTGTGTGTAAATGTTTGGCTGAAGTAAACGTCTAAACGGAGGAATTTATGACCCTGTATCTTTGCATATAGACGGATTATAACCCAGAAGTTAATATAGGCTAGATTTTATTTAGTTTTTTTAAATTTAAAGAATCTCTAATTTTTCACCCAAAATTTATTTGAAATCCTTTGTCTTCAAATACTTATATTAATCTTTTTGTATTGGAACAAAAAAATCTTACGCAATAAATTATCAATGTTATTTAATCGATTTCCACTGCATTTTCCAAATTCGACTCTAAATATAATTTGCACCAGCTTCTCTGAAAATATGGTATTATCATCAAACAAAGATTTTCGAGGCATTTTCTATCTTGAGGCATTTTTCAATAAATTTGAAAAATGACATTGAAATTCGATGGGACGATGCTGATACATGCATTTTACGAGAATTTCTTGGTTCAGTAAATAGAAGAACTCGCAAAAAAAGTAAATGACAGAGGAATGAAAATAGATCATTGAAATTTCTTGATAGATTCTAACATTTTCAAATTCTGGAAACTTTGATAGTTTGTAAAATAATAATTTATTTACATATATTTTTTCTGAATTTATTTAACAGTATTTTGATGAAGTTTGGCTTTTAGTTTATTCTTAGTAAATAAAAATTGACATGATCGGTTTTGTGACAGAACCACGTTATTAAACTTATACTTTTTCAGATACTTGAACACATTTGTAAAGGATCTCTGATCAAAGCTTTGATACAATTGAATCGGTCATTTCAAAAACTACATAAGTCAAGTTCATTCCAAATAAACTTTTTCTGTCTCAAATGCTTCCTTAAAGGTAGAGGCATGATCTGGGTAATAACCACACAAGTCAGTGTATTTCTTACTCTTCAAACAATGCCTTTTATTTTTCGTTCATTACTTAAACGACATAAAGTCAGCGACTTAAGTGGTTTTTGCATGTGCAATACCAGATTACATGCGGATACCGTATTACAATACCATATTACCATTTGCATTTCAATAAATTTGAAAAATGATATTGAAATTCGATTAGACGATACTGATACGACGACGTGCATAACTGGACGATGCTGACCATATTAAAACATAACAATGCTCCTATGTAAGTGCTATCTTCATTAATTTTGATTAAAAATATGTTTAATATGACTGTTTTGTTCAAATTAAATACCACCTAACCTTGTTTCTTGATAAAACAACATAAGTCAGCGACAGTTTTTCTGTTATTCTTTTTATTATTCATAAATTATAAAAAATATTCGATATTTACAAACTTTGAAGTCCAAACTCTATACTTATCCCAAAAATCCTATAAAAATTCGTTTACTTGTGAATAATACAGTTTTTTTTTTGTTTTTTTTTCTGAAAGTTCTCATTCTGTGACTGATGCGGTTTTTGAAATAACCGATTCAGTTAAATATGCCATTTCTATTAATTATCAAGATTTTCAAGCTTCCTAATACTGAATGTGAAATTCATTTTTTCTCAATCATATATTGATTAAAGAAATCTTACGAGAGAACTTGTTAATACAAAGTGATTGAAAAATAACAATTTGTCTCGTCCAGAGTCGTCTGATATAGCTCACTTAGTCTACATGCAAATAGAAAAATAATTTAAAACAATAGTTACTCATATACCCTTTGTTTCTTACTGAACTAAAAATAATATCTTTTAAATCTTAATCTTTATTTCTTTATTTAATTTTGCTTTCTTCTGTTATCTGTGATTTTCCTTATAGGACTTCATGCCTGGAATACACTGGATAAGATATTCGTTAGATTGTCATTCTGGCGCTTTTAAAAAGAAAACATCTACAGGAGCGCAAAAACACGTTCTTATTTTAGAAAGCTTTATATATTAAAAGTTAATCTTCAATGAAATATTTGGAATAAATGATAACTTTATACAGGGTGTCGCGTTCACACTTCACAAATTTATAAAAAAAATAAATTATGTGTCTGTGTGCAGTTTGCAGCATGATAGTTGCGAAAGAGTAGAATTTTTTTGTGTCAAAAGAGGAAAAATAGATCACAAATTTGCCAATAGGTTTCACTATCATATTTCGCTTTATTAAAAAATGTAAAAAAATTTATTATAAAGCAGGTATTTATTTGCACTTGAGAATATAGTACATTCTCAAGTGCAAATAAAAAATATTATTTTTTTTTTTTGCTTTGACACAAAAATCCGACTTTTTGACAAGTGTTATGGTGTACATTGTACTCCGATACGACAATTGTTAAATAATCATGATTTTTTTAAATATGAAAATACTTATGAGAATTGGTATTTGATACAAAAACACGTTCTTATTTTAGAAAAAATTAAAAGTTTAAAGTTTAAATTAAAAGTTAATCATCAATAAAATATTTGGAATAAATGATAACTTTATACCGGGTGTCACATTCACACTTCAAAAATTCAGCAATGTATCTGTATGCGATTTGCAGCATTAAAGCTGTCAAAAAGTGGAATTTTTTGCGTCAAAAGATGAAAAACAGATAAAAAAATTCACCGATAGGTGGCACTATCATATTTCGCATTATTAAAAGATGTAAAAAATAAAGCAGGTATTTATTTGCACTTGAAAATATAGTAATTTCTCAAGTGCAAATAAAAAATATGATTTTTTTTGTTTGTTTTGACACAAAAAACTTACTTTTTGACAAGTGTTATGGTGTACATCGCACTCCGATAAGAGAATTTGTTAAGTTATCATGAATTTTTTTTAAATATGAAAATACTTATGTTGCAACTAGTATTTGACTTTTTTGTATCAAAATATTATTTTTTATGCGCAATTTGTATACACCGCGATACTATTGAATCATTTTTCGTAAATCTTTTTACTGACGTATTTGTTTGAAATTTTATTTTTTGATTTAATTATACACCCAATAATTAACAAATCTCCGAAATCCGGAATGTCTTGAACCCAAACATTTTGAATTAGAGAGATATATAATGTAATTGAAATCAGAATTATTTATTTTTAATAATTTTTTTATATCAGATAATTTTACAATATTCAATTTCAAAATGAACCATGGCTTGAAACCATGACAAAAATCAGTCTCAAAACCATGTCGAAAAACCGGATTTTAAGCCATGTCGAGAAACCGGATCTCGAACCATGTCGAGAAACCGGATCTCGAACCATGTCTAAAAACCGGATCTCGAACCATGTCGAAATCGTCTCGAAAACATGTTTTTCAAACTGTGCGACCACCTTCTCCGATAACATGTTTTCAAATTGGGCAATCATTTTTCTCAAGGAATAATTGACAGATTTCCTTCAATTTTTAAAAGAAAGGTAATCGTTTTTGCTGTAGCTTATACCACCGAAAGGTATACTTTTTGTTGATTAATTATTCTTTAAAGCTCGCAATAATTAAAAGAGAGGCTAAAAAATTACTTTTTTTTTTCAAATGAGCGCCATTAAGTAAATCAACTTTTTAAACTATATGTCGGTATAATCGCCAAATCATCTAATGTCCTTTCAGAATTTGGCGACAAAGTTTGTTTCATATGCTTGTGACTGGAGAAAAAATGTCTCCCGATTAGAAGTTCTCGGCGCGCACTATCAGTTACTCCCCAAGGCGTATTATTTGTCTACTTTACGCACAAACATGTAAGTGAAATATCTATAAATATAATATAAAAATTTCGAAGGTGAAATTTTTTTTTTTTTGTAACCGAAAAATCCCAAACGTTTCTTTGCGTCCCAATTGTTTTGAATTAGAGATGTCTGTAATGTATTTGAAATCAGAATTATTTAGTTTTAATAATTTTGTTATATCAAATAATTTTACAATATTCAGTATCAAAATTTTTAGAAAAAGTATCGTAAAAATCACATGAATTTTAAGCGAAACAAGTACTAAAAATACCCTCTTAAGCTTACAGTAAAATCTGCTACAAGGGTCATTCCATGGTAACTTACGTTTAGAATAATTTTCTTTAGTAATTTCCATAATATAACACCAAAAAATATTGAACATGTAATGTTGATATGATTTGTTAATTAAACCTATCCAAAGCAATATTTGGATGAAAATTACTTACCTTTAGTGCTATTTTTTGAACACTGGCCATTATATTTATTATAGTAACTTACGTTCTTTTTGTCAGAAACGTAAGTTACCATAGTAAATATAATTTTTAGCATTCAAGAAATAGTACTAAATTTAAGTAATTTTTATCCAAATTTAGCTTTGTATAGGTTTAATTAATAAATCATAAAAAAATTACATTTTGAATATATTACTAAAATTACTGAAGTCAATTATTCTAAATGTAACGTAAGTTACCATGGAATGACCCACAAGCTTAAAATCTTTACAGTAAAATATAATGACAACCAAATTGCACCTATTTTCTCCTTTTTTCAAACAGTGTTATTTTAAATTAAAAGAATATCGAATATTTCACCAGAAATGCATTTTGAAGTAATTTGTCTTCAAATAATTTTATATTAATCTCTTTGTATTTGAGTCAAAAACATCTTGTGGAATAAATTATCAATGTTATTTAATTGTTTTCAACTGCATTTTTGAAATCCGATTCTAAATATAATTTGCGCTAGCTTCTGTGAAAATATGGAATTATCATCAACCAAAAACTTTCGAGGCATTTTTTTTATCTTGAGGCATTTTTCAATAAATTTTGAAAAATGACATTGAAATTCGATGGGTCGATGCTGATACATGCATTTTACGAGAATTTCTGTGTTCAGTGAACAGAAAAACTAGCAAAAAATAAATAAATGAATGACAGAGGAATCAAGATAGATGATTGAAATTTCCTTACATATTCTAGAATTTTCTATTTTCTGAAAGTTTTTTATGGTTAGTAAAATATTTACAATTAAATTTTTCTTGCTTGTTTTACTGTTATCATTCTTGTTTATTTCTTTTATTTTGAATATTTGTGTGTTTTCCGAATTTATTTAACAGTGTTTTGTTGATGTTGGCTTTTAGTTTTAATCCATGAGGGCGTTTCTCACATGTTTTACTTATAAATTAGTTTAGCACCAAATGTATTTCAAGCTGCAACTTTTAAATTAATTTTTTTTATATTTAATTAATATTTATCTAACTTAATAACTTAATACAACAGCATCGATTTCTAAAACACCATTTTCATATCTAAAAGGGAGAATTTTCTTGTGTTGCGGGTATGATAGGGATGCGACACTCACAACAGAAAATAAAATTTTAAGTATGGAAAATAAAATTTTAGAAAATCGTCGCTGCTGTATTAAAGCAAATAAATTTTGCTTAAGTATAAAAAATCTAATGTAAGAAGTTTCGGCTTTATACTCTTCTAGTGCAAAGCTATTTTTACGATAAAATTGTGAGACATGCCCACACGCGTACGCATGGATTTTGCGAAATAAATATTTAAATGATGACAGACAGTTATAATAATATTATTTTTCATGTAAAGTAGCTGTGATCAATGCTTTGATACAATTACATTTTACCAATTATCGTAATTATCAGGATTTTGGTGCTATCTAATACTGAATGTGAAATTATTTTTATCTCAATTATATATTTATTAAATAAATTTGACGACAGAACTTAAAAATACAAAGTGAGTGAAAAATGTCAATTTTTCTCGTCCAGAGTCGTCCAAGATATCCCAGTTGACAAAGAGTTGGAATGTTAAGGCTAAGTCCTAGGTCCGATTCATGTCCTGGACATTTTTCATTTTGTTGGAATTATTAAGTTATCTGGTAAGGTTTCTATAATAGATTTCGCTGACTTGGGGTTTCATATGTAGAGCTGCGTGATATTGAAATGAATGGTTATTGCTAACAGGTTGTTTAAGTGAATTGTGTCGACCAGGATCGGTCAGTTTGTAGAGCGTTGGCACGTTATGCCAAAGCCCTAGGTTGGACTCCTGGCCTGGACATTTTACAATAAGTTTGGATAAAATTCTCTCAGTGCTAGATGTATTCAAAAGGTTATTTTGTGCATATTTCAACTCATTCCGATGGCAGTATTATTTTAGGGTATCGTTCATCTGACGAAACCCTATTCATCTCACTCATCTGTCTGTCACAGAGTTCGTACTCGGAAACTGTATAGGTTAGATACTTGAAATTTTACATACTTATGGCTGAATACCTCCTGTCACACGACAAATCATTAAAAAAAATCTTATGTTATTTTAATTAAATTAATTAATTTAATGACATCCGACCATTTCTGCGATTTTCTTAAATTTTAAAATAGAACATTAATTTAAGTGTTTTTTGCATATGCTAGATGGTTCAGTGGTTGAGTATTTTCTTTTTAACCCAAAGGTTTCGTGTTCTATTCTCGACGGTGGAAGTTGATTTTTTCGTTTTTACATTTCATTGTCCGGTGGATTTAATTAAAAGAACTTTTGTATTTTTTTGCCATTTTAATGGGGGAGGGTTAGCTAAAATTAAATCATGTAATTAAATATGCTTTTCAGATATGCAAACATGCGGTAATAAAATTGTATGAAAATAATTTTTTGAACATTTTTAGTTTGATTTAAATGATAAGGATTCTTATAAATGAAAGATTTGTATTTATTAATTAGAGACTAAAGTATTTTGAAATGAATATTAAACGAAACCCTTTGTGCGATCTTCTTTTAAACTTGCCCACTTGTTTATATTTTGAGGACAAAGGATGGACAGAGAGGAACAGTTTAATAGCAAATCACGTCTGACTCTCTATTAATGAGTTAAAAGTGTTTTAAAAGTTCGTTTTATTAGTTTCTAATTAATTAACCCATTTGCATCGCAAATAAATCCCATTTGCTGGCAAACTTATGTTCTTATCCACATTCACTTTAAATGAAATTGATGCAAATATAGGACACTTTTACATGAAATATACGATCCCATATAAAATTTTTGACGTGCCTCTGTAAAACAGCTGTACACTGTATACGACGGCTATTTAAAAGAAAAAGTAAAGTCGTACTGAATAATAAGAAAAAAAACAAGTAAACCATTTGAATTAAATCAAATTTGGATCTTAATTAAATATATATGAAACCGGATCAATATTTTTCCAACAGAAAGATAATAATCAAATTCAGAACATCCGTTCAAAAGTTATGCATTAATATACATAGAAAAGAACGAAAAATCATGCATCAAGCAAAGATTATTAAAAACTAAAGGCTAGCGGAATATTATTGAAATTTCATCTTTTCCTAAAATGAAATGAGATTTCTAAATAAACAAGTTAAAAAAAAACACATAAATCAGTAAGAAGCAATTTTCCTCAATTACTGTCTATACCCGATTATAATTTGTATGAATTCTTTAGTGTATTCTATATGCGATCTATAGAATTTTATACACACCACCTAATACGCTCAAAATTAGATATGTTTAAAAAGGCATACCACAGCGGAAAACCCACTTCCAGCCAGTGGCGGGCACTAAATGCATGCCTGAAATACACATTATTTTCATACCATTATTTTTTACAAGTTCGTACTATAACTAGTTATATAAATATTCAGATCTTGATGATTTTTTATTCTGTGAAATGATTTATATCGTCTGCAGATTAATTTCTGTAA
This sequence comes from Maratus michaelseni, assembly GCA_963931845.1. Classification (NCBI taxonomy): domain Eukaryota; kingdom Metazoa; phylum Arthropoda; class Arachnida; order Araneae; family Salticidae; genus Maratus; species Maratus michaelseni. Next base: position 123,276,348 of record OZ007599.1, on the reverse strand, counting down.
TAAAATAAGCATCACGATCGCTTGACACTTAAACCTCGGAAGCTCCTATAACAAAAAAGCGCCGATTTTTTTTAAAAAATTCAAATTTCTTAATAAATATTTTTATTAATATTTTCTAAAGTTTTAATTTTTATTTTCATTAAATTTGAAATGTCTCGATAAAATTTTGAAAAGATAATATATCTTAAATTTCAAACTATTTGGTTGGGTAGTTTTTGCGTTGTTATATGCGGACGGACGAACAGACAGACGGACGGATCAGACGACGACAATAGGTGCTACGTATTTATATAATTACGAACGCACTTAAAAATCATAATGGAATGGAATTCTTTTATTCTTTCACTGTAAACGAACTAGAACTGCTACACACTTCAATTTCAATACCGCACATTCTATAGTAAACCTGAATAACATATACGAATTTCATGGCAATCAGGGTATATTTGAAGGGGTTAGAATGACAGTGGAGTAAGTCAAAATTTAGTGATTTGAGAAATGAAGGGTTTGTGAAACTTGTTGTATTGTCGTTGCATTGAGTGGTCCAAATTGTTTTGCCCTCTAGCGACTCCCTAAGTGAACTATGACTTATTTGACTGGCACATTGAACAGAAATTAATATACGTTCAATAAAAATATGGTTATCTCGATTTTCAAAATTGTTGACTTACTCCACTGTCATTCTAAGCCCCTCATTTATCACAATCAAATGCCCTCATTTATGAGAGTTAGAGTACGAACAATCAATGAACAGAAGACTGACAGACAAACCCAATTCATAAACAGTTTTCAACTATGTTGAAAAGTGTTAAAAAGATCAAAAGAACTTAATAATCTCCTATGTTGAAAGGAGATTATTAAAGGAGGAGATAAAGAGATTATAAAAGAGGGTCATTCTAACCCCCTCATTTACGAGAGTTAGAGTACGAACAATCAATGAACAGAAGACTGACAGACAAACCTAATTCATAAACGGTTTACAACTATGTTGAAAAGTGTTAAAAAGAACAAAAGAACTGAATAATATCCTATGTTGAAAGTATGGTAAAAATTCAACGTAATTTTTCAATAAATTTGTTGATTATTATTTTATGTTTTACGTTTTGTAACTTTGCCTTTTTAATTTTAGTTCAACTTCTTTCTACTTTTTCATGCTGAACATTTTTCAATACTTTCTTTTTTATCTTAATTAAAAAAAATATATATTTTTTTCCTATTTGATTTATCATTTAATAAGTTTAGTTTTAAAATTTTTAAATACGGTTACACAAAATATTTTTTTCATGGCGTGTTGCAGAACTTTTACACTAAGCCGTAGATTTGATTTTAGCTAAATGAGTCTCATATGAGTGTTTTATTTATTTATTTATTATTCTTAGAGAGATCAATTTTATAAAATCCTTTTTAAAATTATTTCAAGCTGCTTTCAGTGACGAAAAAACTACATATGTGTTACTTCCAAGCTTATTTTTACAGGTACTTTAAATTAGAATTATTTGTTTTAACCAAAAAGAAAAGAGTAACTAAAAGCAAACATGAAACAAATCACAAGTCTTAAAAAGTATACTTTTATTATGGCTTCGTAGACTGCGAATTTTAATAAGTTTTTACATAACAGCATTATGAGCTTAGCCTAGATTATGCTGCTTTATTAGGTGAAATGTTTTGTAAGGAATATACTCATTCATATCACACTTTTAATTCTGCAATGGATCTGTTATACCAAAAAATGTTACATTTTTTTTGGAAAATATTTTGTATATGGATAGATTTTTTTTTAAAGGTATAAAAATTGCATTTTTTTTTTAATTTTTAAGTCTGGACTTTTGAGATTAATCAATTAATTTTATTTATATTTTCTTTTGGCTTTCATATAAAAAGACTGAAAAATTTTAGAATTGTGAAATCTATGATTTTAAAATTCGATTACCAGATGTGAAACAACTTCAAAATTGATTCTTAGGGTCTTCAATTCATTATGTCGCACAAATTTCATGGTTTTGTTTATATCGAACTTTTTTAATTTTGTAGGCTATATATCTCTTTAAATTATGTATATATATTTTTTAACATATAACGAATTTTTTTTTTCATTAATTCTAAAATTTTAAGGTTATTTTATTTTTGTTTTTTGAATGGATGTTAAAAGGCTTGTAAAACCTATAATCTGTTTAGCTCAAATTTTCGTTAAAAATAAGTTCAAAAATGTTATAGCAAAAACAAAGATTATTTTCATATATATATATATATATATATATATATAATTCACTGAGAGACCATTAACCTGTATTTTGGCCGTGTTTGCTTTCCCCTATCCCAAAATTACAAAAGACGAGATATCTCGTTTCTTTTTAAAACTCTTTTAGGTTCTTACTCTTAAGGCGGTATTAAAAAAAAATTCCACTCTCAACAACTCAAAATTTTCTAACACATTTTCAGACTCATTTTTAAAAGTAAAAACATGAAACTTGGCAACGTGGTTTATGAAGAGATTTATAAGTGACATGTGTTTTTATTTTTCGTTCAATTAATTAAAAATTGATTTACAAACAATCATTTTCACAGTATGAAAATTCTCTTTTGTTTTCACCGCTATCGCTTCGGGAAATTCGGTTCAAAATGTCCACTTTGACAGCAATTTTTGAAATATATTCTGCCTTTATCAAAAAACGAACAATGCGGACATAATAAAGTTTCTGAATAAGAGAATCTGCTAATTGTATGCATTTTAGAACAAAAGTGAATTTAAAAATAAGTCACAAAATACGCAGTTTGGATTTGAGTACACCCTTAAGGTAACTCTTGTAATAAAGCGGTTAAAGGATGCTTGTTCAGTACATTAAAAATTGTATCACTAAAATGTAGCTAACAATACGATCTATAAAATTTTATGCGTTTCAGTAGCTTTATAGTTTCCGTAACAGCTCAACAGGTGTGTATGAAACCAATATCACGTCGTAAATAGTCACAAGTGTCATAGTCACAATGTTAACTGAAACATGACATCTTTATTAGTCGCATAATGAATGTCATTTGGAAACTAAGCTGCAGAGTCGCCATAAACTATTTTAGTCATTTGCAACTTGTCACAAAATGGGATGCTTATGACTTGGATAAAACTCATTTTCCACGCCACATGGCTAAAATGGCGACAATTATAGTTACATTTTGGTCTCAGTTGGTACCTATTTCAATATTTTTTTTATCACAGTGGAAATACGGTTGTTAGAAATATGTTAAAATTACTAACTCAATGCACATTGAATTAAGAACTGCGACCATAAAATTTTAGTTTTTTATAATTTCAGGAATAAAACAGTTTAATTTTATGCATATTATATACCGATGACTAGGTATTCTTTATTAGATCTTTATCTTTCAGTTCAAATTACCAATTTAAGTGTTCTTTGAATAAATCTTCTATTATTACTGGGGTGAAAAATTAGCTCACTAAATTGGAATCAACGCGTCATTAATATTACTTTCACTCGATTCATTCATTACAGCTGACTGAGATTTAAGCTAAACCAATCTGTCAAGCTTTAAGACGTTGTCTTCGGATTGGAGCATATTAGAGCTAATCTTTTTGGCTATGGAAAATTCTGTGAGATTTATTCATTGAGTGATTTACTATGTAGAATTCAAAATATAGGTTTTAAAAGAAGATGAGCACATAAGCAATAATTTTTGACATGCTTCCTGATATGGTAAAATAATTTTTTTTGATTGTTTGATTGTTTTAATGTAGTCTGGATCTATATTACTCTCTCGCTGACTTTTGTTTGAGGATTATTTAAATGTGCTATACAAGATCATAAACATAATTAATCATAACATAGATTTACTTAGCAAAATTTAAAGTATTTCAGTTGTATCAATTGTATTTTCTTTACATGAAACACTCCTAACAGCCTCATACATTTTACATGTATTATATATGAAAGATAAATAATAAAAATAAATGCTACAGTTTTAAAGAAAATAAACATTTAGTGTCATATGTCAAAGATATTTTCAAATACATAGTTTTTGACACATTCAAGAAATCACTTCCATTGGAAGAAATATCCTTAAAAATACGGAAATTGTACTGGCAATCAACGGAGTTTTTTTTACAGTACACTGTTAAAAATTTGCAGCAAACTGTCCAGTCATTTGACCGTTTTTAGAGAAAATGTTTGCGTAACCGTAATTTAACTCTATTCTGGCCATAATATGGACAATTATATGGTCATAATAGAGTTAAATTACGGTTATGTAACCGTTTTCTATAAAAACGATCAAATGACTGGACAGTTTGCTGCAAATTTTTAACAGTGTACTGTAAAAAAAACTCCGTTGATTGCCAGTACACTTTCAGTATTTTTAAGGATATTTCTTCCAATGAAAGTGATTTCTTGAATGTGTCAAAAACTATGTATTTGAAAATATCTTTGACATATGACACTAAATGTTTATTTTCTTTAAAACTGTAGTATTTATTTTTATTATTACACTTGAAAAGAAAAAAATCCGTAAAAATCCGGAAATTATACTGTAAAAATACGGAAATTATTTTCACTGTAGAAATATGAAATATCTCAAAGTCTTGGCGAAAACTACAAATTTTCTGGACTTTTAGTGAGTTCTCTGTCACAGATATTTTTAACACATTTTCTAACTATTTTCTGACACATTCATAAAATTATTCCTACGTCGGGAAAAAGTCCGTATAAATAGAGAAATTGTACTGGTAATCAACTGCATTTTTTTACAGTGTAAAGTAAAACGTATGTTACATGTACGATTCTGTTATGAGATTTCATATCGACAAAAAAATATTTTTTTAATAAAGCCATTCCTGAAAAAATTGCATTCATGCTATTTATGTGTTCCTTTCTTTCATTAAAAAATATTTTTTTTAAGGTGAACTCTATTAAACACAGAAAATAATCATTCTATCTTAATTTTATGTTTATATTTCTTCTACAAACAAAATAAAGATATAATAGATTAAAGTTAAAAGTACTTGCCAAACAAATACGCTTAATTAAAATCTAGTTATATAAAAATAACAGCAATATAATAAATTCACTCACCAGCATTTTTTACTGTACAGTTTATATGAAAACAGCATTTTTTTAAAGGCATATTAGGAGCAAAATATACCGAGTGCGCCTTAAATTCATTAAAACTTTAAAAAACCGTTAAAAGGGAACAAATGGTGCTAAAAAAATGCGATTTGCAGGAATGAGATTGGAGAAAGATCGGATTTTTTTTATATATAACAAAAGTTGTGGTTAAAAATGTACCGATAGATGGCGCTGGCAAGCATAATATGAAGTAGATGTATGGAAATTAGGTTTAAAGTAAAAGACCTGTTTCTTCGAAGTGTCTGACAAGCTTTGGTATCCCAGCGCATGAAACGGGACTTTTTCTCGTTTTGAATCCTTTTCCCGTTCGGTCCCCACCAGTGGCTGAGAGGTTCTGCTCTCAAAACTGGTAGACGGGAGGTGCTGGGATCAAACCCATGTCGCACTCGTCGACTTAACCGTTCAGAGTTTTCCGTGGTTTTCTTCGAACCTTGCCGTAAATACGGGTTAGGATCCCTTAGAAAGAGCGCCCCAAGGAGGGCTCTCCCCCCTAGGGCCTATATCCGAAGAGTAGATAATTTGCCGTCATAAATCAACCAACCAACCTTCTCCCGTTCGGAATTTCCACAATGCGCCTATTGCTGATTCCCTGTTCTTGTAAAAGAGCTTAACCAACAACGTCTGATCTGGCAATAACAACATACTGCTGGCATCAATTGAAGAATCTATGTGCATCGAGGATCGAGGTATTTTACTTACAGCCTCATTTGTTCAAATTTGCATAATATTATGCATGCCAGTGCCATCTATCGATAATTTTTTGAATCGTAATTTATTATTATAATTATTATTAAATTAAATCCGATCTTTCTCAAACCCCATTCGTGCAAACCGCAATTTTTAACATATTTTTTTTCCCTTTTTAATGAATTTTTAAAGTTTAAACGAATTTATGGCGCATCCGGTATGTTAAAACACTTTTTTTTCTTTCCAAGTTTATGACAAAACGGTTACAACCATACAACATTTTAAAGCAAAAATGCTGACAACTACATTTCTGTTATTTTTCTCCTTTTTAAATTTAACGACTCTCAAATACTGCATCAAAAATTAATTTGAAGTAATTTGTCTTGTAATACTTTTTTAAATCAAAAAGACCGCGAACAATATATTTATCAATGTTATTTAAACAAATTTAACTGCATTTTCCAAAATTTCTCTAAACATTCTTCAAAACCTTGAATTTTAACATAACGAAAGATAAACATTTGAGCTGTTCAAAATTGTTTTTATTTAAATAAAATGAACATTTTATTGTAACTTTTTAAATAAGTCATTCCAGAAAAAAATCGCTTTCATGTTATTTATTTGTGAATTTCAAAAAAAAAAAAAAAATATTTTTCTTAACGTGAACTCTATTTAAACATACAAAGCCATAGTTCTATCTTAATTTGATGTTTTAATTTTCTTCTTCAAACAAAATAAAGAAAGAATAAAAATTCGCCAAACAAGTACGCTTAATTAAAATCTAGTCATTCAAAATAACATCCACATAAGAAATTTACAATCAAGAGTGTCTGGAGAAAAAGATAAAATAAAGAGAAGGTGTATTTATACATACAAACGGCGAGCGCTGGTGAAATTCAAACGAAAGCGGCTAATGTTTATTACGCTTAATATAACAAATAAAAAATTGCCAGATCACTTACAATTTAAACTAAAAATTACTCTTGCATTTCAATGATCATTTAAAAAAACTACATGAGTCTTTAAGTAACTTCAGAAAAAAAACAAACAGATATCTAAAGTCTGCTATTTGGCGATTAGATAGTCAGTAAGCATTTACAAGAGCCATTCATTTGATAATTATTCAGTTTTTTTCTTTAATTTTTAAAATTATTAATTAATTAATGGAAAGTTTATTTGGCATATGCATTTTTAAAAATTTCTTTTTTAAGTTTTCTGATGTTTTGTTGACAGAACCAAACCAATATATATTATATTGGTTATGTTGAGGTTCTATATTCCGCCAATATTCCATCCATAAAATCATCCATACTTCAAATCAAATACAAATGTTCTTTAAATATTGGTTTTACATTGGAATTTTTTTTAATTGAAGCATCAATATCGCAGAAATATCGTTTTACAAAAATTAGCAATGAAATTATTTAATATTTCTTGCCAATATTTATGCACTTTTAACAAAATGTGAACAGTCCAATGTTGGAGCAATATCTTATGCCAGTATAGCTTTATTACATCTATATTATTAATTTCAGTAAACGTCTGTGTGCGTGTGTGTGTGTGTGTCTGTACCCGGATAAACACTGCGAGCGCAGCGAGCAGCGAGACGATTTTGGTATCAAAAAATTCGGAAAAATCCGGGCCTCCAGGAATTACAGTTTCGAAGAAGTCGGCCCCTAATTAAGAATGTTATTAATTAAAAACCTCATCAAAATTAGCAAAACAAGAAACAGTTTTATCGAAACCCGAAAAGAAAATTTCCGTTTTGATAATCGCAGACATACAAATTGTAGCTTTTTAACGCATCATCGAATAAAAAAAAATCTACCGGAGGTATCGATCCGAAAATCGGGGTACACACGCGGCCGATTTTTGTCGTTCCAACTTTTTTTTTTTTTTTTTTTTGAAATTCGGACCGTAACTTTTCTTTATTTCGGCCAAAAACTGACCAGACATCCAACATTGACCCCAGACGGGAAAAAAGGTTGCTGTAAAGAATGCCGGGTTGACACATACGAGATCAAATCGCTCCATTCCTTTTTGAAACAAGTGGAAATAGAGACTCTATATTCACGAAAATTTGCGCACATATGTAAAAAAAAATCGCAAATTCAACAAAAAAAAATTCATAAAAATCGACCAATAACTTTCAAAGATATCAATTAAAACTCATTAATGAAAATGGAAAATTAATTTATTTCTATTTCAACTGGATAGAAGCAAAATATTTGCAGGTGTTGTCATCAGACATTTGGACGCCTTTCTGCCGAAAGAGATAAATTGATAAAAAGATGCATTTTAAAATGATTCCATTTTTTATGGGCAATATATATATTTTTTAAATATCGGATTTTCGAATCTGAAAAATATGAATCCTTGCTCTGAGTGATCTGGCATTTCAGGGATTCAAAAAATTTTCGAATTCCGACCATAATTTTTGATTTTAGCAAAATCCCGATTTTTGTATAGGGAAAAAAAAAAAGAAAAAGCAACTAAGGAATTACCTATTTCTTTTCAAAATATCTCCCGGCGTATGGGTCCCATCGCGAAGCGGTATGGCTCATTCGACTGGACATCAATAGCGCTTACATATTTTAGTTTACAGTTCCACCGCCAGGGGGAGCTTCCATAAATCTGGTTCTATGGGCCCGATTACGACGGGGATTGGCTCTTTCGACTGGATTTCAATAGCTTTACAGATTTGGGTTATGTTCGCATAGAACAGATTGCTCCCCCTGGTGGTGGTAGGTGTAATTAAAGAATTTTGCCGGTAACTCGGGTTCTATGGGTCACATCACGACGCAGTTTGGCTCATTGGACTCAGCATCAATAGAGCTTATCAATTTCAGTTCGTTTTTCACCACCAGGGGGCGCTTTCCTATCTCCGGTTCCATGGGCACGAAGACGACGGGGTATGGCTCATTCGACTCGACATCGAAAGCCTTAACGATTTCAGTTATGATCGTATAAACAGATTGCGCCACCTGGTGGTGGAAGGTGGAACTAACGTACACTGCAGCACGACTTCTATACGGTGCCGCAGGCAGTAGGGACCCGAGCCGATGGTTCGTTCAGTTAGAGGTTTATACTGTTCGATGTCCAATTTAAAGGATTATCCGATGCGTGCGTAGCACGACTGGTATACGGTGCCGAAGGCAGCGGGAACCCGGTTCGGAGGTTCGTTCGGTTAGAGGTTTGTACTATTCAATATGCAAATTAAGGGATTATCCGGTGCGTGCGTAGCACGACCGGTATACGGTGCCGAAGGCAGCGGGGACCCAGTTCGGAGGTTTGTTCCGTTCGAGGTGGATGCGAGCCAGAGGGTCGTTCGTTTCGATGTTTTATAAAAAAAGGAGTTTTCAAAATATTTGAGGCCCCGATGTAAATTAGGGGCAAGCTAGCGGGCGAAGCCAGCTAGTATTTTAATAATAACATAATAAAGTCCTGCATGTAACAAAAAATATACTAGTTAGTACCCGTCAACGCTTAATTGACGGCTTGATGGTAGTGTATAACCATAACATGTCTAACGTGATTTCGTGATGTCTGCCTTTAGTATTATAAATACATTACAAAACAACGCGAAATAGACAACTGGATATCTTTTCAAATATGTACGCTTAATATAACAAAAAGTAATCGTACAAAAGAATTTCATAAAAAAGTAATTGAAAACAAAATTGCCATTGCACGATAAATTTTTATATGATAGAGTCTCGATATAAATATAAATAAAATAAATTGATTATTTGGCTTGCTAAGAAAACGAAACCGGTACATTGCGCATGCATTACGAATATTTATCTAAAACCAGTTTCGAACGCATCACTACGAATACGCGCAAAGCAGTTTTTAATTATCAGTGATCACAAATTAAGACTAAATAAAACTAAAATTAGCACAACTAAAGACTAAAACTTTCCAATTAAAACCAAAATAAAATTAATTAAAGGAGTAGTTTTGTCTCTCGGACTGACACAAGAATCAGCCTTGCGTTTTAAATGTATAGACTACGCATTGATAGTTTATTAAAATCTAATTATATCTGTATAGTTGTACAGATGTTTATCTATCTGTCTGCACGAACATATCGACAGCAAAATTAACTTTTTGTATAGGTTAATCATTATCTAACTTTTTAAACTGTTTAAAATTATTTAGAACATTGATACTAAGATTTTTATTTACTTTTCCTGCTTAAAAAATAAAAAGTTATTCTCTAAGTTTCAATCTGTCAAAGTTATAAAAACAAGCATGAATTCTGACAAACTGTTCTTTATCAAACAAATATTTGGGCTATTTTGATATTTGGCATATTTACCTATCAAAATTACAAACAAATACCAGTTTGTGTCATTTTATTAATTATAATCAATTATTATCTAATTATGCCGCAAGATGTCGAATCTAAGGAAAACCTCTTAGGGAAAATTTACCATATGTCTTATTATATTTATTTGATATGACAATAATGGATATTAGAAAGATATTTACGAAAAATAGAATTATTTATATCAAAATGTATGCCTGTGTAGATTTATGTATTGATGCATTACGAGGGAAAAAGCATGAAAATATAACATAATTGTAAATAAGAAAGTAAAATATAAAACATCTTAAGGTATCTGATGTCCCTTAAAATGCAATTTTTGTACTTACGATAGATTTTCTATTTTTGCTCTAATAACAAAGCCTCAGATTTCCGGATCATTTTGCATTTTGTTTTTATCTTGCTTAGAACATGAGTTATAGGAATTTTAATATCAGAAATATAATCAGTAGAATGGGAATTAATTATGTTTTTATATTTGTATCAAATTCTGATATGCAATATTTTGCATCAATAGTTGCAACTGTGATGAAATTTCAATGAAATTACCTGAAACTTTGGTTACACAATTTTCATTTTCGTTTTTTGGATGATTCAAATTACGAATTAGCGTAAATATAAAAGGTTTACTAATATAAAAGTATACATTTTCATATAAACCAGCCATAGTCATGAGAGTGGTTCATTCCCTAAACGAGGTTTCAGGTTTTATAATAAAACTAGTGTAAATGCCCGTCCTAGGACGGTGGGTAGAAATTGGGGTTTTCAGTTAAAATTTTAAATAATTGATAAAAATATTCATATACTGTTTATCGACAATAAGGAAAACTGACCTGAACCGTTAAGTTCAGGGTTAATGGTAAATATTACTGTTAATGGTAGTTATGTTAATGGTAAATTTTATGAAACGTAATATTTTTATTTATCTTTGTTTTTCAACTCAAAATTTCCAAATATTTTTCTGAATAATTAAAATCTTAATCCTAATAACGAACTCAATAATTAATTAAGGTCTCAATAATTAACTATGGCAAGTAAATTATAGGTATTAATTTTCGCTCTCAATAATACGAAAACGATCTTTTAGTTTATTCATAATCTAAAAGAATGCATTAATTTTTACACAAAGTCAAATATTTCCCTTTCAAAATTAATAATAAAAATAATTTAAATCATTAAAAAAAGTTGATTTTGTAATAATTCAATACATCCTGAATGTACATACCTTATGTTAATGGTAAATTTTACGAAACGTAATCTTTTCCTTTATTTTTGATTTACTACTCAAAATTTCCAAATATTTTTCTGAATAAATAAAAGCTTAATCCTAATAACGATCTCAATAATTAATTAAGGTCTCAATAATTAACTATGGTAAGTAAATTATAGGTATTAATTTTCGCTCTCAATAATACGAAAACGATCTTTTAGTTTCTTCATAATCTAAAAGAATGCATTAATTTTTACACAAAGTCAAATATTTCCCTTTCAAAATTAATAATAAAAATAATTTAAATCATTAAAAAAAGTTGATCTTGTAATAACTCAATACATCCTGAATGTACATACCTTATGTTAATGGTAAATTTTACGAAACGTAATCTTTTCCTTTATTTTTGATTTACAACTCAAAATTTCCAAATATTTTTCTGAATAAATAAAAGCTTAATCCTAATAACGATCTCAATAATTAATTAAGGTCTCAATAATTAACTATGGTAAGTAAATTATAGGTATTAATTTTCGCTCTCAATAATACGAAAACGATCTTTTAGTTTCTTCATAATCTAAAAGAATGCATTAATTTTTACACAAAGTCAAATATTTCCCTTTCAAAATTAATAATAAAAATAATTTAAATCATTAAAAAAAGTTGATCTTGTAATAAATCAATACATCCTGAATTTTTTTATTTTAAAAATATGCTTATGTACATTTTATATTATTTTACAACTTTATTATTATGTAAATTATAATAAAGTTGTATTATTAATTTTTTTTTCCAAAGGTATAATTTGTATTTATTGTCAATAGGTGGCGCCAGAACAGTATTTAAGAAATATAACTAAAATACCGGTAGATCATCGCAAAGCCTCGAAAGGTATCATTGCTATTTCTGAAAAAGTACTTAGAGGAATAAAATGCTTACAGAAATAAATTAAAAAAATCCTTTAAATTATTTAAAGACTTTAATATGCTTTTACGAATATTTTAAGAGCATAATCGGATTTTTTAATGAAACGTTCAAAGAGTCATTCATGGAATAGATATGGAATTTGTGTTTTTGAATGGCAACATTATTTGTTTGTTTACATCAGGTAATCGGATGTTTAATCGGTTATTTTTAATTTAAAACTTAAAACATTATAACTGGATATGATATACATGTTTTATACGAAAATATGCTGAACAGACATTATTTCAAGTAGAAGAAATTATCATTTAATGGTTATGTGTTAGCATATCTTTTTCAGTAAGCCTAACATGGCGTTTAACTACGGTCGACTCGCAGACCAGAGTGGTACAGCCCGGTACCGTTACAGACAGATTCTCGCCTTTGGATTTTATTATAAGTAAGATTATAGAAAAAAAGTGTATTGATTTGAATTTGAGTTTTAATGTTTTGCGAAAGTAATTTTTATTGCCGTTTTTGTGTATTCTTTAAGCAAAAAATCAATAATTTAAAATATACACCAACTTCACATGATATTCAAAGATTTTAGCCACTTTCTAAAATATGATTTACAGTTCGTGTCAAAAAAAAAAAAAAAAAAAAAAAAAAAAAGATACTCCTCTTTGGAAATTATCGTATAAAATGTGACTTATACCAACCGATTACTAATAGCATCTACTAATTTATGCCATACATAACTTTTGCTTAGAACTCCATCCATATACAGAAATTGTAACAAACGTTAAAATTTTCAATACTAACACCCAAATTTGGCAAAATGATTGGATTCGTCAGAAAAATTTTCATTCGGATACCAAACGTGAAAACATTTGGTCAAGTAAGTTTAGGATTTATAAAGGTATAAAGTTTGGACATCTTAAAGTTAAATTCATTTTAATTGTTTCCAACATAGTTGAAAAGTGTTAATGAATTCGGTTTGTCTGTCTGTCCGTGCTCTAACTATCGTAAATATATTCGGATTTTCATACATTTGATTTATGTTATGGAGGTTTACTATGACATGTTCAGTATTGAAAATGAAGTATGTAGCACTTATAGTTTTTTTACAGGGAAACTCAAAAGAATTCCGTTACATTACGGTCTATGAAGAAAAATTATTTGCGATTTATTTTATTGATGTTACACAATTTCAAACCTATTTAAATTGATAGATATGACTGCACTACAAAAGGCTTACTCTAGAATGTGGTGAACACTTATAGTTCCTTTACTGGAATATCCAAAATAATTCATTTACATTACGGTCTATTGAGAAAAATCGTTTGCGGTTTATTATGATAATGTTTCAGTATTTCTAACATATTGAAATTGATATATATCACTAAGGTGTATTACAAGAGGCTTACTATAGAATATTGTGTGTACAGCATTCATTGTTCATTTACAGGGAGACACAAAAAATTCTGTTAAAGTACTGATTGTTAATAATAATTGCTGGAAGTGCTTTTTCAGTTGTTGAACGTGTTTTTAAATGTAACTAATTTCCTGTCTATTACTTTGTGTGTATAAATTGTATTGATAGTATACAGGGCAGCGCAAAAGTTCTCGTGTACATTTTCGTTTGGTGTGTTATAATCCTTAAGGTGGAATTAATTAAACTAATGATCAGATTTTCGGTAAAAAAAATAGTTTCTTTTTTAATGTTAAGTAAATAATCATTTTTACTGTATTTTTTACAGTTGCCACGTCTTTTTATTTACAAATGCAACTAATTAGCTTTTTGTAAATCTGATCCTTACAATTATAGAGCACACTTCTAAAAAAATTATGTAACAAAATATATTTCAAAATATTGTAGAGGAAGTAAAGCTTTAAAACTTCCTTAACTTTTTTTATTAAATTTTTCAAATATCAGTTCCAAATTTTACATTTTTTTTCTTGATTTAACTATTTTTTCCCCATAAACACATTTAATACGTCAATAAAATATTATAAAATTTACCAGACCCTCCCCCCCCCCCCCAAAAAAAAAAAAAAAAAAAAAAATATTTTAAAGGCGAATACCAACGGGTTATCATATGTTTGGGCAGATTAAGGAAACTGCATTATATAGCTTCCTTTACCCCGCGTAATATGTTTTAACTTATTTGAATCATTAGCGCATATATTTTTTTTATTCACAAATTCCGAATCCATACCGAAAATTACGAAAGAATATTTTAATTTTAAAATAATCATGAAACTTCTGTCATTAAATAAATCAAAACTTACTGTTCAGAATTTCTGGTATAAATTGAAAATTTCTTAAAAAAGAAAAATGAATTTCGCATATATATGCGCTAATGATACTAATGTCTTAAACCGGCTGGTTTCATCTTAAAAAGGCATGATTGATCTGGTGTCACACATTTAAGGGGTTCCAAACATTAATCGTTCATAATTCCTAAACTAATTGACCGTCCTAATTCCTAAATTAAATTTCCGTTATATATCCGAAGGTAGAATTTACCGACAAATCCAAAATTCATGTCACTTAGTGAGAAAATTTTAAATTTTGTTATAATTTCTATATGTAGACGAACCTTTAAGCAAAATATAAGTAATAATTAGTAGATGTTATTACTAATCGGTTGGTACCAGTCATATTTTTATATGATGATTTGCAGCAGAGTTAGGCTGTGTCTATTTTTTTTTTTTTTTACATGGACTGTACATAAGTAGTCAAATGTTTAAATACACTGGCGTCCTAAATAATGGGACAAGCACAAAATTCTAATTGTACAACAATTAATTGCGAGTAGTCAAAAGAAAATATTATAAAATGCAAGTGTCTATCAGGATAGGCACTATTCTGATAGAAAAGCCAGTCAATGTGATTTCAGTGTAAAGTAACAAACAATCACAAGTGAAACGGTCACTACGGTGTAACAGAATATGAAATACTTTATTCGTCTCATTTTTACTCTAAACTGACCGCCATTTGGTGACTCCACTGTGAAGTTACTGTGTCTATTGTTTCATGATACATCACTAGGTCACGTTACAATGATTTAACCTGGAGACTCTCTTGTAACCGTTATTTGGAGACTGCGCTGTGAGGTCACCAAGTGACGTCATTATGTGGCTCTCAGATAATCGCCGTTTGGAGACACCACTGTGAAGTAGTTATGACTGTTGCTTCGTGAAAAGTCCGTAGGTGAAATCACTGTGATGTCATTTGGAGACTCATAACAAAACATCTGCACAGTCTAGTCTCAAATGGACGGCCACGTGAGAGTCGCATCGTGATTTCATTATAACGTCACCTTGTGTTTCGTCACAAAAAATTGTCACTGTAACATCACAGTAGAGTCACTAAATTAGTGTCACTTTGAGAATAATAAGGAGACACATAAAAGGTATCACATTTTTTTCACCGTAGTAGTTATGACGTTTTGTCTATTTTTGACTTCACAGTGGCGTCACATTGACTGGCTACGCTATTAGACTAATACACCTGCCGTTTTTATAAGTTGACCACTCACAATTAACTTTTGTATACGAAAAATAGCATTTTGTATTTGCCACTGAATTTTTAGACATCAGTGTATTTAAAATATCCTCATTGTAGGTGCTCATTTTTATTTTTATAAATCTATTTGCTTGTATCAAAATCATTCTGTAAACACTCAGTTATTTTTAAAATTAGAAATAAATTAATAATTTCTATGAATCACGAAGACAAATTTATCACAATTGCCTGTTTTCTTTATACGTCGAAAAAAGCTAGACCTTTTTTTTTTTGCAAAGTTTTATCAGAAGATGTATCGAATTTGTATAAAGAAAATAACTGAAACCATTGAAAATCTTTTCGTAAAGTGATATTTGTACAAGCATGCATTTTAGTACAAAAATATATTTTGACGAAAATTTTTTTCGATATGTGCCTATCGAAAATCATAATTTATTTTGTCCCGGACATCTTAAACTACATGAGCGACAAATATTTGCAGATTTTCGTAAGCATTAAAGTTTTAGATTCCAAAAAATGAAACCTTAATTTTCAAAGACTTCAAATTTCATTATGTAAATATATTTAAACATATTCTAAAATTTTGATATTTCCTAGCGTATAAGATATTTTTTTCAAAATTGCTATGCGCTATAATTTAAGTAATAAAATTCCGTAGAATGTATTATTCACTGAAAAAAAAATTACTGTGATACAATATCATAAATGTATAAGAAAATCTGAGATCCAAACCATTATGTTACGGGAAATTGTAGTCGAGTTCAGAAAAGAAAAAAAGTTATATGTTCCCGAATAACTTTGTAAATAGCGGCATTTTTTTCTGCCAAAAGTATACATTTTACAAATGACCCTATAATAATTTCGCAACAGTTGCAAAGATCTGGATTATATTAATCATTCTGTAATAAGCATAAACGTACTGCCCCTTCTTCAGTAAGAAGTGTTTTAGTACTCTAGTGCTACTCCTGGCAAATCAAATGTGCCAGCTCACAAGATAGAGAAGTGGGGGTCTATAAAATGCCTTAATAAATGTAAGTTTAATTTAAAACACTTCTCAAATTTTGTAAATTCGGCATTTTCGGAATTCCATGCCATGAACTAAGGTTTGTAAGGCTGTAGCATTTCCTCTTTTCTTCAGAATTACGTTTCCTTTTCTTTCGTTTTCTAGTTTGTCCTTTTTATTATCGTTTGTCTAATTTCCATTTTGACTTTTATTTCACAAGGACAAGAAATATTGTTTTTCCTGCAAAATTACTGCTATTCCCTCAAAATACTTGTTGAACCATATTTAAACAGAAAATTGTGCTGACTCAAACAAATTTTTGTTGGATTAACAAACAAACTGAAAAACAAAATATTATTGGCAAAAATAAGTTTGTTTGCTTCTACAAAAATTGTTTCACAGATTCTATTCAATTTATATTCTGTTTGTCCAACAGAAATGTTGTTGGGACAAAATTATAATTTTACTCTATAATGTGGCTATTTATATTTCGAAAATTTATATATTTATTTATTTTTAATTTTTGCTCGCCACTGTCAAATAAAGTTTTTGGCTTTAAAAATAAACTGTAAAACCTTTGTAAAAAAAAAAAAAAAAAAAAAGATATTCAATAGTTATTTTTATTAGTTAGTTTAAAGTTACCGAGTGTTTAAGTTCGTTACAACTTTAAAAAATAATTAAAAATAACAAATGAAGTTAAAAAAATTGTGGTTTGGACGAATGGGATCGAAGAGAGACCAGATTTAAAAAAAAAAACAAGCTTTTAGTCCCAAAAGGTATGTGTGCCTTGCAGTGTATAAAGTATATTTATGCAAATCAAGCCGTCAATAAATCACCATGATGCATGTGAATTCTTGATAAGCATGCTATCCTTATCAGATGCAGTACTGATGGTGAAGCTTTATTTATATGAACGGTGAATCAGCAACCGAAGCACTGAAAAAGATTCAAGATCGGAAAAGGGACCATTTAAATTCAGGGGATACCCAAAACTTTTCAGAAGCAGTCTTGTTATTTTTTCCTTTTCATTGTATTTCTTCACAAGCTTCATTTGTATATATCTGCTTCATATTTCACCAAAGCACCCTCTATCTATGATTTTTGAATTTACAACTTTTTTGTTATTAACCTCTTGAAGGGCACCGGTATATTATATATACCACTTAATTTTATTCCCAAAATGCCACAATGACACCAGAATTTTACAATCAAATTTTTAATTTATAAGGTACATGAGGAAAAGCTTTTACTTATTTTTAAATAAATTCGTTCGTGAATCCTGGTGTCAATCAATCATTTCAATATTTTAGCTACAAAAGTACTTTGCCCCTGAAGGGGTTAAAGAAATCCGATCTCTTCATGATCCCATTCGTGCAAATCGCAATTTTTTATCATTATTTGTTTTTGTTAATTATTTTTTAAAGTTGTAACGAACTTTGGACGTATAACCGCTATTACTAGTTCATTTTGAAATTTCAAACAGATTCCATTTCCATAAATACTAAACATATCATGAACTTCATATTAAATAAAATTTACAGTAATTTTAACAAGATTCGAGATTTAAATCACGAGCAGTAATTATTTACAATCCTGAACTAATGCATATCCTTAGGAACTAATGCATATCCTTAGAGGCTCACATGACGTTTCTTAGTTGCCGCATTATTGAGCAATTTAATCCTCTAGGTTAACAAAACAGAATCTGCTTAACTAATGCTTCTCAAAGTACCCAAATACATACATAAATAATTAAGTTACTCTAATATATATCCCTAAGGTGAATTGTATTCCATATGTCTTTCCAGATGTGGGTAGTTTACGCAGTATGAATAAACTGGGATAGACAATGCTATCTCTTTCATTTTATAAAAATGAATTCATTTTCAGCTCATTTTGTAAACGGTATCTTTTATATCATACAAAAGCTGGTGTTTAAGACATGATTAAATGTTATACACTCAAATGTATAATATATTTTATTGTATTTAACTGTATAAAGCAAAAGACATATACCCTTTTATATAGCGTTATGTAGTAATAACTTCAATTTAAGAATTAATTTACGATTGAATGTTAAAAGGGTTAGTTTAATTATATAGAGCATTATTTAAAAAAAATCGAGGACGTAAACTGCTAGTTTTTTTAATACATTTTTCAATTTAGTTCCAACAGTGAACATCCATTAAGTTATTGAACAATACCGTAATTTCCGGCGTATAAGCCGCAGCTCAAAGAGTCGTTTTTCGACCCAGAAATTTTATTCAATAATTGTAGTTAAATATTTACAGCGATCTTTTAAGTTACATTTTATAAAATAATATTTCTGGGTCGAAAAACGACTCTTTGAGCTGCGGCTTATACGCCGGAAATTACGGTACTTGAATTTTACACATTGCTCAGAAAGCGTATATCCCACAGAGTGAAAAATGTTGATTTCGTCTCATGTTTGCCACAGGCTTGTGTGCTCCTGAAGACCTTTCCATTTTTAACAACACAAAGACATCCAACCCGGGATTCCCGGGCGAGAGAATATTTGTTAAAACCATTTATTTGTTTTATTCAAAACTTTAATAGATTTTTTACATTTACTATTTTTCTTAAATTGCTCCCTAATAACACCAAAGAGCATTTTTAAATGAAATATGTCAATTATATATTCAAATAAAATTTTGAAATTTATTAAAGTTGTAATTTCGTATCAGCATCGTGACAGAAGTTAATAACTGAAGAAATAGCTAAAAAATTTCATTATCTACAGCAGTTTTTTTTTTAATTATTATTCTGATAATTTCAGCAGTTTTAGCACTTATTTCAATCAAATGTCTGTTAAGGGGACAGATCACCTTTAAAATGGTCAAAAATTCAATTACAAGGTTTTGATGTCAGTAAATAGTGCATTTTATTCTGAGTAGAAAGGTACCAATGTTTTTCAGAGGCGATAATTATTGACGAAGATATAAAGTAAAACGCAATCGTCATTCTTTGTTTTTGAATGGAGGGTGAAAACTTTAAATACATTTATTTCACAACAATGATTTTCAAACTTGCGCGCACGATTTCTCCAAAAATAATTTAGATAGAACCTCAATTTTTTTCAAACTTATTAATGTTGTAACAATGAACAAAATGAACTAGAATCTTTTAATTTGGTCAATAAATTAAAAAATAATTAACTGTAATTCATCGAAAAGCGCATTCAAAATGCGTTTTTAATCTAATTACAGTTAATTATTTTTTAATTTATTGACCAAATTAAAAGATTCTAGTTCATTTTGTTCATTGTTACAACATTAATAAGTTTGAAAAAAATTGAGGTTCTATCTAAATTATTTTTGGAGAAATCGTGCGCGCAAGTTTGAAAATCATTGTTGTGAAATAAATACATTCAAAGTTTTCACTCTCCATTCAAAAACAAAGAATGACGATTGCGTTTTACTTTATATCTTTGTCAATAATTATCGCCTCTGAAAAACATTGGTACCTTTCTACTCAGAATAAAATGCACTATTTACTGACATCAAAACCTTGAAATTGAATTTTTGACCATTTTAAAGGTGATCTGTCCCCTTAAATTTATGTTTTATTTATACTCTTTTATTGATTGATTAATGAAGTTTTAATTTCATTATTGAATATTTGCTGGAAACAAATGCTGAACTTTTTATATTGTTAAAAATGCAAACGGATTAATATTTTTTAATCGTCTGCAAGCGAAAGAGATATTTAAAAAAAAATCATGCTTGAAATTTAATTTAAAAGCCGTAATAAATCAGTCAATTAAGATACAGTTTTCAAACAAATTGCATATGAAAATAGATTTTTCCCCTATATAACGGTGTAAAAATTACAAATATGCGATGCTTAGAAATTAAAAAAAATTGCATAATAAAAATCATAAAACTGAAATTTCATCACCAAGTGTTGCCATTCGCAAAATGACGTCAGCGTTACGCACGGACACCTTTGTCCTTTATAATATAGATATGTAAGTGAGAGAGATGCCAAGCTGGGTGTCGTCCTCGTAGTTGAATGGTAGGGCATTGGAGCGTTATTCCAAGAGTCCGGGTTCGATTCCCAATTTGGACATTTTTCACTCTGCCGTTTATACGCTTTGTTAGCAAGACGTAAACTGCTTTGTAAAAATTTGCAGACAGTTTTCTGGATATAGTAAATACGTTTACAAAAAATCTTTGTAATCTCGCAATCACTCAGAATTTTTTCCTTATCTTAAGAAATCATTTGGAGAAGGACCAATCTTTAATCAATAAATCTTTAGAAATCTTTTCGAAGTTTGAGAGACTTTTCTGAAAGCATCTCTTTGCTGCCTCTAAACTTCGAGAAATATATTTTTGTGAAATTTGCAGAGCTACTAGATCTGCGAATTTTCGAATATCACCAATTTCGTGTAAAAAAATTTCGCTTTATTTATCGTAAGAATTCTGCGATTAAACTGGACAAAGATTACGCTTCGAAAACAGTGGTGTTAAAAATAAAGAGGACTGGCAACTCTGACTTTGGAAACGTGTTTGTTTCTGAGGTTTGTGATTCGTAATTTACCCGAAAGTTTCTAAACATAAAAAAAAAAAAGTTTCCGAAATTGTGAGTAACTACGAGGTTACACTAAATTTCGTAATTTTTTTTTTTTTTTTGTGTCTGCACATTTCAGCAAATTTTATTGTGTGAATCAGATCAATATTGTTTACCAAAAATTGACAAATATCATTTACCAAAAATCTATTGGAACTGATTTTTTTTTTTTTTTTTTTAAGGGACTCAAAACATTTCGAACTTCTCTTTTTGTTTGACTGTTTTATAATATCTTATAGACATATTATTAAATGGTTTAAGAAAGAAAGTAAAAAAAAAAAAGATTATTTTTTCAATGAGAATTTTAAAACCACAATTCTCCTACAATTTTAAACATTTTGAAATATATATTTTTTTACACACTTTTCTTAAAAAACGTGCTCTATAACAGGATAGGCAGTTTGACATCCATTTTTATTCAGAAATTCTGAGTTCATACTAGACATTCCAAAAATAGAATTCTTATTTTAAGTAATCATAAAATGTCTGTCATTAAATAAAGCAAAAATTCTATTCGGATTTTCTGGTATGAACTCTGTTTTTCTGAAAAAAAAAATGCCAAACTGAAACCCTGCTCTATAATTGTAAGAATGAGATTTTCAAAAAAGTTAATCATTTAAGAAAAGATAAATTTAATGTCATGGCATAAGTAAAAAATTCATTAAGCATTTTTATTTATTAACATTAAACAAAAAAATATATATATTGCTGAAAATCCTATTTCTTAGTTTTATTAAATACACCTTAAGGATCAACAAAAAATAGTCAGTGAATTGAATAATATGTGTTCCAATTGAACAGTTTGTCACTTTGAACATTACTAATGTATTGAAAATACACAAACAGAGTAAAAAGAATTTAAAGATTCCAACTCTGAATCACTTAAAGATAAATGGATGCACTAAAAAGCCTTTATGGTATCTATATTATAAAGCAAAAACATCTCCTTGAGTTTCGCTGATGTCATATAGACGGTGGCATCACCTGACCGATAAATTTTGCATTTACTGCATTTTTTTTTTTTTTTTTTTTTTTACTTCTAAACATCACAACATCGCACAATTTAAAATTTTACACAGTCGATTAAGGAAAAACATGTTCTTTCAAGTGAAATGTGTTTGAAAACTGTATCGTAATTTACGGATTTTTTTTTTTTTTTTTTTTTTTTTTATGGGTTTAAAATAATTTTCAAGCATGAAATTTTTTAATCTGTATCGCGTATCTGTATTACGAAAGATTTGCACTTAAAACAATATAAACAATTGAGCATAAACGGCTAAGAATAATTCGGCTAAGTTTTAATTCTATAACGGAATTAAAACTTGATCAATAAATAAATAAAATAATAAAATACCGTAATTTCCGGCGTATAATCCGCAGCTCAAAGAGTCGTTTTTCGACCCAGAAATATTATTTTATAAAATGTAACTTAAAAGATCGCTGTAAATATTTAACTACAATTATTGAATAAAATTTCTGGGTCGAAAAACGACTCGTTGAGCTGCGGATTATACGCCGGAAATTACGGTACAAATTTAGCAAACATGAAATTGAACTACGCGCTTAAACCGTTGAGAAAATAATAATAATAAATTATGCTTTTAGTAGCGAAATCTTTTGCGTTTTCTTCGGCTATTAACTCCTGGCATGTGCCTAATACGAAAGCTTTTAATAAATTTCAAAACTTTATTTGCATACATTGTTTGTTTTTTCATATAAACGGCCTTTTAGTGTTGTCAGCGGGCATGGACAATCTAAAAAAAATTAAATGTAGAAAATGTATTAGTGTTTTCAATTAAAACAATGATTTTCACCTACTATGTTCTGTAAACCTGGGAATCTCGAGTTGAATTTCCTAAAATTTTTAATATTCCACACGCACTGGGCGGAGCTCACAATGCTTGTGGAGAATTATCCGTATTTGATTGGCTCTTGGCTAACGCTTGTGGGAAAAATCGGAAAGCTGATTAGCTACATAAAAGAAAAACGCCAACGTGACGTTGGATAATGTCAGTCATGCTTGTCGTATATTGTCCGATCTTTATAGCACTTCATTAGAACATAGTACTGATATCTAAATTAATTTTTAAGAAAAAGTTAGAAAATTGATATATTATACTTTTTTTTTTTGTAAAATAAAGGGTATGTCTGATAGTACACAACTTAAAAATTGTAAAATTTAAAATATCAGAAAAATTTAAATTTCAGTATTATACTTTACTAAATGACATTTTTAAAGCTTTTATTGTTCTTTAAAATTGATAAATGCATATTTAATAATATATTAAAAGTATTTTACTTTTACATAGAAACTGTATAAAATAAAATTATCCAATCCAGGTATTTACAAATATAAATATATATATGAAGACGTGAGTTTCAAAATTTGCCTTATCCAAAAAATCAAATTCGAGAAAATCGCGAAAAACCTCTGACTGGTTCCACTGGTTTTCATTGTAAACCAAGATTTTAGAACGCCAGAAATACATGCTAAAACTAGTCTTTCTGTGGATTTTATTGTTTTTTCAGTGAAGATTTACCAATAGAATAGATTGATAGAGAAAACACGATTTTTAAAAATTTGGATAAGGCGAGTTTTGAAACTCACGTCCTCATATACATTTAATGTTTTTTTTTTTTTTTTTTTTTTTTCAGATTGTAAGAAATTATTTATATTGCTTGTCTAGACAACGATATTTATCTAATGAACATATCCAGACAAGATGTCTGGAAAACTCCTTTATATACAAATAACAGGAAAATATTGAGGGTACTAAACCGAAAATTATTAAATTAAAATATGCAATTTAAGATTTAAAAAGAAATTGGTAAAATGCATCAAACAATGAACACAAAAAGAAACTGGAAATTTAAAAGCCAATATAAAATGGAGGAGCTTTTGGAAAGTAGAAAAAGCAGAATACAAATGCGATAAGCAAACTTTTCAAAACTTCTCGGAACTTTTCAAATACTTTGAATTTTTTTTCACATTTGAAAGCTTTAAAAATTCTAGCTTAACTTTTCATATGCAATTCGCATTTACAATTTTCTTTCGGGTTTCACAAAATTTGCAGCATTTCTATAAAATACATATACTCACTATACTGAGAAATTTAATTTCAAGCATTTCTTTCCATTTGGAGAGCAATAATTTTCTAAGAACTACAATAGTATTCTTTAACTTTTATAAAAATAGAACAACAATAAAACTAAGTTAATTTTATTATTACTATAGAAATAAGTGACCAAAATATACATGCTTAAAAAATTCAAATTAGAAACAAATATATATATATATTTTAAATTATTAAAGCTGATATATATAATTGAAATAGCTCGTTAGATCATAACACGAGAGTTAAGGAAATCAAAGTTAGTTGAGGATGGTATTAATTTAATTAAATCCATAATGTAATAAATATATAATGTTATTAATTAATTATCTAACACAGGCGAGATATGTTTTTTTTTTCTAGAAAGTGGGGGATATTTCTTAAGTATTAATTTATGCTGATTTCGGAAACAAAATACTCAAACTATTTTAAAAATACTGAAACTATCGCGTATAGTTTCTACACAAAATGTGAACTTCTGTCAATTTAGTAATTTACAAATTTAATCATAAAGGTTCTAGAATTTTCAAATGGTATATTGTAAATGTCGTCTAAAAGACACTAGGCAACAATAAACACAGCAATCTTTAGCTCAGCATGAAAAGGAAAATCACAAACATTTGAAATACTGCAGACAGAAAAAAAAATTGTTAACGCATCTGTAATAGGTAACAGTATGGGATAGTTCGACTGCATTTTTAATGTGAGTACATTTATGGTATCAGTTTGATTGAATAAAATGATTAAAAATATTTATACAAAGAGTATAAATATTATCAAAGAAAGGTGCATTGTTAATAAAAATTAAATTAATATTAGAAAAAAAAAGCTTTAAACTGTAGAAACATAAAGGTAGTTAATTTTATACTCTATTTATAAACTTTCTGTTTTGTAACAGTAAAATTTATTTTTACAGTTTAAAAAAATTAAACAGTTTTTAAATGTGTTCTAGTTCATAGTTTGTTTCTTTTCGAATGTATGGCTTTTAATGGGTATTTTTTGTTATTGTTTTTTCAAAGATAAAAAAAAATAAATTCTTCTATAATGAGTATTAAAATTCCGTTTAGACATATTTTTTAATGTAAACTGGCAAATATTCTTTTGAAATAAATAAAATATACTCTTTGGCAAATGATAAATGATGGTGCTTCCAAGTCATGATATTTTCTAAAATTAAAAAGGGCAAAAATCAAATATTTCAGGACCTTCTTTTTCTTTTGCTCATAATTCGACGCGACATTTATCAGAAGTAAAGAAGTGGGTCAAGGCAGATCGTATCTTGAAATTAGTATTATTTCTTCGAAAAGTTTATCGATTATACATCTAGAAGATGTGTTAAACTAATATTTGTCTAAATAGCAAAGTTAAATTTATAAAACAGGAAAACATTAATAAGTAATTTTCTCTACTCCTATATTTTTATGACGTAGGCAGTCTAGATAGTATAAAAGTAATTTTGGAACAATCAGTAACAAACTGTGGCACGAAACATGACACAACTTGTCAGATTAAAACACAATAAAAGCAAAACTACACACTACAAATTTAGGATTCTATATTCCAAATCTAAACGTGAACACTATACCACAACAAGAACATGACAATTTACTACTATAGTCTATTAAAAATGAAGAAAGACTAAAACAGTTAGGTTTGAAACAATAAAAAATATGCAATTTCAAGTGACTATTTCTTAATAAACGATTTGCGAGAGTGGTTTGGTACAAGGAAGTATTTTTGTGACAATCGCACTTAGTTTAATCTACGTTGTTGCCATTACAGTGCCTTTATAAATAAGAGTGGCGGCATACGCACATGGCGAGTGCTCAGATTAAAAGTTTTTGTACAAAACGTTGCAACTCACATTCCAGAACTTGGCAAGACTCGCCTGGTCAAACTCTTTTAAACAAGTGAGACAAGCCAACAAACATTAACTTGGCGATAAAGGCAAGTACGCCAAATTTTTGTTCAAAATCTTCTTGACAAATCAAATTGTATTGCTCGTATGTCGCCACTATCTCTAGGGGCACTCTAGGGGCTTATTGCTCACGATTTCGTCCAAAATATTCTCGCTGAATCAAATTTTATTGCTCGTATGTCTTCACTGTCTTATTTATAAAGGCACTCTAGTTGCCCATCACTCAATATTTTGTCGAAAATACTTTCGATCAATCAAATTTAATTTCTCTAATGTCGTCACTCTCATTTCTTTAGAAACAATCTAATACTCATCATTCAGGTTTGAAATGCATAGACAGACAACCATATACTGAAATACTTGACGTGTTCTTGTAAAAGAAAAACATATACATGGTGCGATGAGTCCTTTTAGCTTAAATCTTACTCTTCTGTACCTTCTACATTACTGTAAAACATTCAATTCCGTTCTGTGGTTATTAGGAAAATTGAAAACATACATTCATACACACATACGTAATGACAAAAAGCAGAAGATTTTTTTATAGTCGCTTTAAAAATAAATCTTTTGTGAAATAGCAGCATTTGCAATTACTTGGCTACAATCAACATCAGCCAAGCTGATAATTATTGCTTTATTACACAACGACAAAAATTTTGTTCTTTGTTACATCGATCGTGATTGGCGTTTAAAATTGATGAAGAAAGCAAAAACAATTGTGTGGTCTTTTCAAAAAAAAAATAATTTCTGGTTCTACATATTTTTTTTAGGAAAACAAATATTTATTTATTTATTTTATAAAATCACCAAACCTGTGAAAAAAAACGCATAACTAGAAACTTAAATTTGCAAACTTTATGTTAAGCTGGAATCTCTCTTCAGCTTGAATGACATGTAGAAACATTTTTTATGTACCCGTTCACACTTTAATAATGAATAAAGTGCGTAAATGTAAAAGAAAATTCTGTAAATATATGCGAATCAATAAGACAAGATATATTTCGTAAAACACCTGCTTCTTTCGAAGAGATTAACAGAGATATATCACATTTTGCCCCCTATTTTATCAAAACTTTGCATTAGTAATTCATGTACTGAAACAAAGTATACTTTTATTACCGTGGTGGGCCCAAACATATCCATGCAAAGGCTTCAGCTAACTTTGAATTTTTCATAGGTTTATAACTTTTACTTTCTAAATTTAAACTTCTTAAATTTCTAAATAGATAGTTTTGCAAGAATAGTTTGAAAAGCTCTAAATTTGCTGTTTAGGGAATGTGATAAAGATACTTTTTCGTAAAATGTACACTATATTTCTATCCACCACTAACTAGAAATTTAAGCTTTTCGTTTTTAAAATTTTGGATACATTGCATTAAACTATTTAAAGAGATAATGTATTTTTTCTTTTGAAAAATTTCACGATATAATTATTATGTATTCTAATATATAAAGACACAAAATATCACAAGATATTAAAGTACAGTAATGCTATAATTTTGTTGCTAGATGATTTTGAATTTAGATTAATAAAAAATACCAGGTTGGTCCGTCAAGACTGCAGAAACTATGGAAAGCGACAGTCCTCGATCCGAATACATAAAATCCCCACCCGTGGATGAGAGGTTCTGCTCTCAAAGCTGGAGGACGGGAGGTGCTGGGTTCAAACCCCTGTCGCGCTCGTCGACCTAACCGTCCATGGTTTTCTTCGAACCTTGCCGTAAATACGGGTTAGGACAACTTAGAAAGACCGCCACGGAGGACACTTCCCCCTAGAGCCTATATCCCTCGTGTAGATAATCGGCCGTCAAAATATCAACCACCAATCAACCGAATACATAAAAATTTCCAGAAAAACCATATCTCCCCGATTCGTCGTTTTCGAGAATAATGACAAAGAAAAAGTGTGACGTCACATCCGATGCACCAAAATTGAGCTTTATTGGCAACATGAATATTGCTACTTACATTATGATACTTTGTTTACACGAGTAGATGCTCCAAATAACCTCTGCACTTATTCAAACATATTAAAGTGAGTGGTTGAATGGTTAACAAAATTTGATTTAACATAAACGTGTGTTTCGTGGACATTACGATGATGGATTGTATTTCACCTGCCTATTCCAAGTCGCGCTCGATCATTCTTTGATGTAGGTGTTGCTCATTTTGAACATACTCTCATGCGAACAGTTTGTTATATCTATTATGTATTAATTCATTTATAAATTTCCAATAATGGTTATTTTATGCGCAACGGATGTGACATAAACATTTGTGTTCCGTATTTTTCTGAAACTAATTATCTTAAGGGTTTTCTGCTTTGGCCATTTTTTATGTATTTGGAACTAGGATTCTCGTTCTGCACAGTTTATGCGGTCTTCATAGAACAACCTGCACATTAGAGTCCTGCACTAATCGGGTTGTACCCGAACCGAACACGAAAATTCTGCTTAAAGTTAACCCGAAATCTGACGGAAACCCTACAAAAAAAATCGTCAACCCGAAACCTACCCGAAATGAATGAAACATAATCCATATTTTAATTCAATTATAGAAAAGTCGTCTACAATTATATTTCTAATGTCAATTTTATCTTTTTTGTAAAAATTAACACATATGCACTCATTAATATTCAATTATATAGTATTTTCAATTGAAAACAAAATTCAGGATATTTTTTAAAATGTCTGGACAACCCGAACCCGATCTGAAAGAATCAAAACTCAACCGTAAACCGACCCGAACCCGAAACAGTCAACTTGTCCCACAAAAAATACAGTCAACCGGACACTACCAGAAACACGGGTCGGGTTCAGTTAAAATTGGTTACCCGACTCCATGTAGGACTCTGACTATACATTTAAATTTCCAAATATTGTCATCTCCGTCAAAATGAAGGCCCCACCAGTGGCTGAGAGGTTGTGCTCTCGAAGCTGGTAGACGGGAGGTGCTGGGTTCGATCCCAATCGCGCCCGTCGTCCTAATCGTTCGGAGTTTTCGTGGTTTTCTTCGAGCCGTGGATTTATCCATGCGTAAATACGGGTTAGGTTCCCTTAGAAAGACCCCCACGAAGGGCACTGCCCCCCGGGCTTATATCCCATGTGTAGATAATCGGCCGTCAAAAATCAACCCAACCCAACCCGTCAAAATGAAGAACATCTATTTTAGCACATATTGATAATACATAGTGAAAAAAAGGGTTATTCATGTTCATTGTCTAATTTTTTCATGTCTTGAGTAAGATGTAACCATATATAATTTTTTTCAATTTTAGATTAGTCACCAGTCAAATACTACTTTTAAGGGTAGGGTCCGGATAAAATAGAAAAAGTAGAATCCCAAGTTCTACGAGTTCATGATATAAAGGAATCATTCGTTCGAATATTGTCGCAAGATTTTTATTACATAGTCTAAATTTAACACTAGAACTACCATGAGCCGTCATTTTGACGGTTACTAAATGAATATATTCCGATTCGAACCAGAAATTTCTTTTTAAAATAAATTAAATATAAAATTCACATAAATACGTTAAATGATTAAATTAAGTAGTTTCAAATAAAATTTCTGGTGTGAAACACTTTTAAAAAACTTGAGTAAAATTTCCGGTAGTTCTAGTGTTAAACATATGAATACAGAGTGGTATCAACTACTGGCTAATTGTCTTTTACTTTAATCTGATCCGGGACACAAAAATCTTCAAATTTTTTAAAAGTATTTTATTGTAATAAAAAAGTCTCTGTTTTTATCCGCTTAAAATGACGTTTAAATCATGTTTCTATCTTAATTAGAACAGTATATATTATTTTTTGTTTTCGAAATTTAGCTTTCAAGTAGTAGTTGACATGGAAACGTTCTTGCATTTTTCTGCATGACGTGTTTTTTTCGCAACTTCTCGTCTTTAAATTGTTATAAGTCAAGAACCGTTAAAGATAAATGGTTCAAACTTGAAGCATGTCTTTTTCAGTTATCTTAATTTAATTTATTTTTAGAAAATTGGAAAATTGAAACTTTTGAAAATATTTTTTTTTGAAAATAAGTTACATCATTTTTTTAAATATTTAATTTAAATATTTTTTTTAACATTAATATTAAAAAAATATTCTGAATCAAAATTAAAGCTTATGTCATTTTGTTTAATTAAATGAATAAAATTTTGAAATTTCACGAATAATATTTCGAGTTATAACAATTTTAAATTACCCCACTTTTCTCCAAATTTTTAAAATTTAATTTTTTGTAACTTTATGAGAAGTTTTATGATTTGATTTTGTTTACAAATTATAGGGTTAACCATAACAAAAAAAACTCAAAATTATAATTCAATAAATAAAAATGTTTTTAAAACGTATACGGGATCCCTTTAAATTAACAGGAAAGGAATATTTTAAATGCTTTCCAGATTTATTCAGCTCCATTATCTTGATATTCTTCTCCTTCCTCATTTTACTACTCTCGGCCGTCAGGCATACGACCGAGATTTTTTTTTTCTTTTCAAATTCAATCAGTGGCTTTTCTGACGCAGGCGCATGATTTTAATATATCTTAAACTATAAAAAAATGTTGTTATACAAAATACACTTTCAAGTTCAGAAATAATGATACAATTAACTAATTAAATAGTTTTTTAGTAATTAAAATAGCTTGTTTAATCGTAAAAATGAGACTTAAATAATTAAACCTCCTTTTATATTTGAAGAAAGTGGTTTTTACAAGTCTGAAAATAATGTTATAGAAAATTCAAAGCCTGTATTAAGATAAATAAATTTACTTAAATGAAAATATATAGTTTAAAAGTTTGTGCTTTTAAATTATATAAGTACAACTACCATTATATAAGTACATTTTGGTATATGAGTCTTACACCCGAAACAATGAACTGGACATTAACTTACTACATTTTATATTCATATAATAAAATCTTTAATATATAATGATGGACATGTTTCGAACGCACAAACGGCGCTTTTGATAATGGCGACGTTTGTGCGTTCGAAACATATCGACCATCATATTAAAAGGTTTTTATAAGCCTTATGTCTTCTACTTTAATCACTTAAGCATATAAATATGTATTTTACTACACTGTAAAAAAATTGCAGCAAAGTATCCGGCCATTCGACCGTTTTTATAGAAAACTGTTATATAACCGTAATTTAACACTATTATGACCATAATATTGCCCATATTATGGTCAGAATACTGTTAACCGTTTTCTATAAAAAACGGCCGATTGACAAGATACTTTGCTGCAATTTTTTTACTGTGTTCATTTTGTTTCATTAAAAAAAGTTATTCAGTAAATATTAACACCATATGCATTAAGATATTTCTCCTTTGTCTGTTTTTATTCGACCATTTTTATAGAAAATGGTTATATAGCCATAATATTGCCTATATTATGGTCAGAATACTGTTAACCGTTTTCTATAAAAACGGTCGATTGACAAGATACTTTGCTGCAATTTTTTTACAGTGTTCAGTTTGTTTCATTAAAAAAATTATGCAGTAAATATGAACACCCTATACATTAGGTTATTTCTCCTTTGTCTGTTTTTATTCGACCATTTTTATAGAAAATGGTTATATAGCCATTTTATTGCCTATATTATGGTCAGAATACTGTTAACCGTTTTCTATAAAAACGGTCGATTGATAAGATACTTTGCTGCAATTTTTTTACAGTGTTCATTTTGTTTCATTAAAAAAAAGTTATGCAGTAAATATGAACACCCTATACATTAAGTTATTTCTCCTTTGTCTGATTTTATTTGTTTTGATATTTGTCTTCATATTTATATACGGAATAAATTCTATTAAGAGTTCATATGTCATTCTGTTGCATTAGAAAGGATATCTTTTGAAAGCAAATCGTACTAGATACCAGAAAATTTTCAGTGTATTATTTATGTTTCTAAGGTAAAAGAAATTTGATTTCAAAGTTTCGTATTACATTTTTCGCCAAGAAAAAGAAAGATTGAAAAGTATTTCGATGCAAAAACACTCGAAATATTTTTTAATGGGAAAAAATGAGCAATGAATGAAGATACATTTTTTTACTTCAAATATTTGCTCAATATATCCAAATGTTCTTTTTTCATTCGTTTTCATATCTTACACTACAGGATTTTTTTTTATTTGAGTAATATAAATACTTCTTTTTTTATGAGATGAATTACTCATAGAAAAGACTTTTAAACAAAACTGTGTTATAATTTAAATAAATTTAATAACTGAAAAGAAACTTAAGGTTACTGTGGACTTTAAAAAAAGCAAAACTCGACCAAAAGTGCGATTTTGTTTGCTGTTGTTAAATTCTCAAATAAAAAAAATATATATAAATGTACTAAATGTATTACATTTGGAGACCTTCAAATTTAGAAACTAAAAAATCGAAAAGAGTTTTTCATTTTCCCATAAAGATAAAACATCTTTCAGAATATGACGCCAGAGTTTGCGTTTTAAACCATTTCCGTGACTCAAACGCACGCGAAATATCATCTTGAGGTAGAAATCGATTATAAATAAAGATGTAATACATTTATTGAAATATGAAAAAGAAATCATTCACTTCTGAACACACCACACAAAATTTTTGGAACAAATTTTTGTCCAGATTTTCTAATTTTCTTTGAACTATTTTACGGTACAGAAATTCCGATCAGTTTGCCACAGTCTTATGATGCAAGCCGCACTCCTATATTCGACAATGCGCTATTTCTTTTATGAATTTTTGAAGTAGGAACAGATTTATTTGATACCCTGTATTTTTTTCATTCATATTCAAAGTTGTCCCAAAACGACCCAAACGTTTACTTTTATTATTAATAAATATATTTTGTTCATTTTGTTTTTTTAATGCATATATCTTTTAAACGTAAATTCTTTTAAAGAATTTTAAATTTAATATTTTAAAAATAAAAATGTTTAATGAATTTTAGCCATTTATATAAGTTGAAATATCGCCTGAAAGAATAACTCCTTTTGAATATTTTTTCTTTGTAGTACAGAAAAGAATACTTAGTAATTTCTTTTCATGATTTACAAATATATATTTATTTTTAAAGGTTCAATAATTTAAAAAAATATATTTTGAATACTTTTCTTTTGAGTACAGAAAGTAACTCATAGTACTTTGTTTTCGAATTTCCAAATATATATTTATTTTGAAGGGTTTAATAATTTTAAAAAAATGTATTTTAAAAGTACTTTTTACTGCGAAAATCGTATTTTCAAGCTTTCCTTTCAAAACTAAAAGTCCCGAACACGATTTAAAGAATATGTATACTTAGCACAAAGGTGTCGTTTCGGAAGCGATTTTTCATAGAAATGTAGATGTATCAATAAATATATGATTGTTTTTGAAAAAAAAAATCTTCTGATATAAATGCATTTAAATTCTAGAAAAAGTTGCGTCGATACCACAGACAATGCCAGAAAAGAAAACTTGTATATTTGACTAAATTATAGTATTTTCTTGCGGTCTATGTAATTTTACTCGAAAACTTCTAGAATATTTTTTAAGATAAAAAAGTTAAAATGCGATTTTTCTCCCAATTTTTCTATCCCGGACCACCTTAATGAATTTAGTATGTTTTGTCTGACAAGATTATTTCATTCACTGTCAAATTTTGCCGTATTTAGAATTAAAATCTAAACTGAATGACTAGCCAGTTTCTGTTTCATATAAAATTATAAATTTTAGCAGGCCATTACTTATCTTTGCGATCATACTTTTCCTTTCATGCGCTATTTTTGTCAAATTCATATTTATTTTGAAAAGTTTAATAATTTTAAATGAGAAAAATGCATTTTTATCAGTACTTTTTACACCGAAAGTCATATTTTCAAAACTAAAACTCCCGAACACAATTTAAAGAATATTTGATTGAAATGCATTGAACAAAAGGTCGTAACTTTATCTTTCATAGAAATGCAGCTATATCATTTAACATATGACAAATTTTGAAAAAAAAAACTTCTGATATAAATGCATTAAAATTATGGAGAACGCAGACAACCCCACAGACAGTCCAAGAAAAAAAAAACTTGCATATTTGACTTAATTATCGTATTTACTTGTGGTTTGCGTCCTTTTTATTCTAAAAGCTCGGGGATATTTTTTAAGCTACAAAAAGGGAAAATGCGATTTCTCTCGAGATTTTTTCTGTCCCGAACCAATTTAATAAATTTATTACGTTTTGTCTCAGAAGAATGTTTGTTCATTGTTAAATTTAGCCGTATTTAGCATTATAATCTAAACTGAATGACTAGCTAGTTTCTATTTCATGTAAAATTCATGAGTTTTATCACGCCTTTACTTATCTTTTCGATCAAACAAAATTGTTCCTTTTACTTTCCTTTTCATGTGTTATTGTTCTCAAATTGATATTTAGATTGAAAAATGAATTTAAACAACTATTCTTCAATCCTAATTAGCTTCTGGAAACTTCACTTCAATACTTCTGAAACCTTTTAGTGAGAAATGCTTAAATACTCAAAAACTTGAAATGAGTTCTAAATACTTAATTTTAAAAGGCTTCAGAGTTTTCAAGGCTTTCAAAATATTTCCGAAAAGATAAAGTATACCAAATTTTCAAGGTTTCTTCTTGAATGATTTTTCATTTATTTTACGTGAAAAACTATTGATTCCTTTCAAGCATTTTTATGAATTTTTGCTTATCATTTTCTAAGCAATCTTTAGAACCCTCTAATTATTTTCGACGTTATCGAAAAGAAACTGTTTTAACAAAAATGATAATGAATGTTTTATGGAAGGATTACATATAGCGTCGCGATGTTCGGCGTTATCCATTATGTAACCGTTACTTCGCAAGAAAAATATGGATTTTGTATTTGCTTTACATGTAAGATATTACTCTTCTAAAAAAACTGTCTGAGAATTTAGAAAATACGGCAATCATAGAGCACATTTTATCAATAAGATAGTTTTGTATTTTCTATCAATATAAATAATTTTTTGATGATATGGGTGGTAGAAAAACTGGGAAATTCAGTGGCTTTTAATTTGTATGTAAAATATTTAAACATTTAGCATGTAATAGCCGTTTCTTTATAAAATAATCCAAAAAAAATACACACCGAAAATACTCGAAATTCAATTATGAAAAGGAAACATTATCCAAGGATAAAATTAAGAAAAAAAGTATATATTTATTTGATATGGTTTATGTGAAATTCTTAATTTCACTTCTAATTTATATGAAAAATACTTAAACATGTAACATGCAATTAGTCTTTCCTATATAGAATGATAAAACATTCATCCAAAGTCATCGAGTGTAAATTAGAAACTCAAATATTTTTGGTTGACTATACATAATATTTTTATAAAGTTCTTAATTAAAAATATAATATGCAACAAATGGTTTTTATGTAAAATATTGAAATGCACATACCGAACGATCAAAATTTAATAATGAAAAGCAAATTTATACCAGTGGACATACTTAAGAAAAGGAATATAGTTTTTTTTTTTTTATTATTATTAAACATAGAATATGTAGTAAATATTTTCTACAAATAATATAAAATATTTTCTATATAAAAGAATGAAACGTTCATCCAAATTCATCGAAATTTAATTAGAAAAAGCAAAAACATTCCAGTAGACATACTTAAAAAAGGAATGTATATATTTTTATAATTTTTAAGCAATTTTCTTAATTTCACTAAAATTTAATAAATTTTTGAGTTAAACAACTTCCATTGCATGATATGCGTTATGCATTTTCGTGAATTTGCCAAATACCATTCCTCTTTTTGCACTGTCATAATTTTTCCTTATAATTTATAAGATATTACGTAGTAAAAATTGGCTTTTCTTTAGTTATATCCATAAAAAAGTAAGTAAAACAATTATTTCTAGGTTTAGTCTACCTTTTGTAGTCTATTAAAGTATAAGAAATTGAAATTCGTAAGTCATATATCATACAAAAAGGTACTAATATATTTTTTAAATCAGTATTAATTAGTTGAGGGAATAGTTTAAGTCTGGAGAGCATTGTGTTAAAATTTCGATATGGCTTGAAATCGTAAGTATACTTTTTTAATTAAATACCCTTTAGAAAGCTGAATTTTTTTTATTTGTTCGACCTTTCATCTTTTATTTTAAAATTAATATTTTGTAAGAGACTGACTCTCATAAATATCTATACTTTCTTCAATTACTCATTTCAACTCTTACATGTAGACATAAAATCAATGTAGTTTTAAACTAATATTTTCCCATTTTTCACACAAAGAACTAACTTTAAAAGATCACTATCCTATAAATCCTTTTGTTTATTGGCAGGAAAATATTGTTCAATTATTTTTTATCATTCTTTCTAACAATAGTCACTCGTTTAACTTCTGTTATCCTGTTTTTCCTGAAGAGTGAAATTTACCTAAAAACAGGAGTGAAAATATACTTTAACACTCGCTGTTCTAAGACACAAAGACATTTAATATAACCTATATTAATAATCGTAACCATTTTATTGAAAGAGGGTGTCTAATTTGCTAATTTCCCTTGAAATATGCTTCGTGAGACAGCAGTAGAGCTATATAACAGTACATTACAAAACTAGTCGTTGGGGGCCACCGTAATACTTACCCATCATGGATATGCATAATGTAAAATATTAAAATAAAAAATATGTAAACTACTTATAAAATGCATTGCCATTCGAATAAAACCGTGGCTTGATGACGTCATAAACTTTAAAGGCTCGATTACTGAATTGCCTAAAAGAAACATCCTTATAACTCCAAAAACAATAATCCTATTAACTAGCGGTTTATTGAATCTGATTAAGCGTCTCATTTCCAATTAAAATATATCTTTGAATTGAAATTTGGATGAAATACAGGGTCATGAAAAATCGAAGAGTGTGGTAAATAGGATTACAAATATCTCGGCAACCAATTATCCGATCGACTTCATGCTTTATGCAAAATTTATGTTTTTGTATTGTCTTTTTTATTCACTCCTTAAAATAAAAAAATTCGAAAATTTTTATATACCTTTTATCAGTACGACTATTTCGAGAGTCCGAAAAAAATAGTTCCGGTTAATAGAGGTTACTGAAATTAAATAGGATTCTTCCCATTATTACGTACTAAGTACATACCAAATTTCAAGTCTCTATCTCAATTTTTTCGTTAGATAGAGCGTTTACAGATACAGACACACAGACAGACGGCAATTTTTTTTTCTAAAAATATGTTTTTCGGAATCTCCAGTGTCTGAAACGTGTAAATCCGTCAAAAAATTTTTCGATTTTCAAAACGATTAGAAGATTTACCCTATACTACGTATGATGGGTAAGTAACAGTAGAATGGCTCGATGTAGGCAAACATCTATGACAGCATAATGCCAAATAGGAGATAACTGTTAATTCTAAAAACATAATTATATTTTACACTGATTTTTTTTATACAGCAGTTCATCACATCATAATCACACAAAAAGCATGTGTTCAAGTTTTCTTGCGTAAAAAATACAAATAATTAGAAAAATTAGCCACTTAAATAAAATGTAATTTTTTACTGGCTAAATAATTTCTTAAAAAGAAATCATGTAGTATATATTTTGCCATTATGTTAATATTATAATAGGCCTTTTTCACCCTACAGGAAAAATATCCCCTTGCATATAATAGACAATGAAAGTTACGAAGCGGATGCGGTATTTTATGTTGAATTGGGGGATCCTAAGCTGGAGGAAGGTAAGTTCTGTTACTTTATCTAATTTATGAGACTCCTATCGTAAATCTTTCCTGTTATACTTCTTTTTTTTTAATTTTACCTGCACTTGATCCCTTGAATTGTTTTATATTAAGAAAACCACTGGTGTTCTCATCTAATCTCTCTCTTTATTTCCATGCTATTCTGGAAGATGTTGATGTAACGGGAGAAGAAGGTAACAACGAGTGATGTTATTGCTCATATATGCTCTCTCATCGTGGCTGCACTAATATTGCTTGCAAAATTTCAGGCGAAATAATCAAGCCGTTTAGATATTAGATTCTTTTGCATGCCTTTTCTGTCATATTTTTCTGTCTAGTTGCTTTCTCTTTTCATGTAGATGAATTGTAGATTATTTTCACAGAACAAAAACATGCAATAATAGTTCCCTGTGTTACATTTTTTACGATTTTGTATATAAAAACTGTGGCATAGAATGGGCCATATTAACGAATGTGCGAGCCGGACATTTGTCCAGTGCCTCCATATTAGAGTACCACTTCCCAAATTATACAATAAAAATATGTCACTTATTATTACTATAAATACTGGCGGGAAGAGAAGCCATAATTACATTTACCCTGGTGTCCTAGATAACCCTAATTGGGGCCAACATTGTTAAAAATCTGCGGCAAACTCTCCAGTCATTCAAGAGTTTTTGTAAAAAACGGTTACATAACCGTAATTTATTTCTATTCTGACCAAGGAGAACGTTTTATAAAATGGTCAAGTAACCCTTATCTATAAAAACAATTGAATGACTGGACAGTTTGCTGCAGATTTTTAACAGTGTAGGTGTAAATACAAAATTTATGTTGTACAAAGTTACCTATGTTAAAGCTAAAAATATCATTAAAATTAAAGGTTACACTAAATGAAAAAAATATTAAGTTACTGTACGAACAATTTTCTATATGGGCTAAAATATATAGGTAACGTAGTTGATGAAGAAAATTGTAATTGCCACTGAAAGCAACACCGTTAAAAATCTGTAGCAAACTGTACACTCATTCAACAGTTTTTATAGAAAATGGTTAAATAACCATAATTTATCTCTATTCTGATCAATACGAAAGCTTCATAATATGGTTAAGTAACCGTTGTATTTAAAAACGATTGAATGACTGGTTAGTTTGCGGCAGATTTTTAACAAGGTAACTATGCGTAAAGGTAAATCTCCTTTAACATTACAGTTAGGAAGATAAGGGCTTAAAAATTATGTAGTTTAACCCAGCTAAGCCTTTTCTCATGAAATATTACCTAAAATTATAGAGAGTTAAACGCGCTTTATAGCTTATTTGTTGCATGTATATTTTCATCTTGTATCAATGTACCTTAAAAAGATTCTTCAACCATTATCATGAACACGATTCTAAAGAAAGTTAGCTTTCTTCTGTACAATATCTTAATTTAGACATTCTCATAAAAGGAAATTTATATTCGTCTCAAAAGATGGGAATGTCAATAAAAACACAAATTTAAATCATGCTTTACAGAGGAGTGTTTAAATTTTATTAAGATATTATATACATGCCATAAACACTTTATCTGAACTTTGCTAGTATTAAATGGGCATTAAATTAAAAAAAATATTTACACTTATTATTCCTTAATTTTACTAAACCAGTAATATTAAAATCTATGAATGACATAAGAGCAACAAAATCTTTATTCAACAAGCAAATTTTACAACGCAGCCTTGAAGATTTGTTTCTTTTAATTCTTTTTTTTTTCAGGAATGAAAGATAAATATTTGACACACAATAATTTACTGAAAAACACTTAGATTTGACACATGGATTGAACAATGCTGGTTGCTTTGCCAGTAAACATATTCAACAAAAACCGCCCGTTATACTATCAAGCAATTATTTATTTTAATTATAATAAAAGTTCCACTATAATTTGATTACCTTTAAGCTGTTTATCGTTCACTTCTTTTGGAAACTGAGTTACATCTATTTCTCATGCATCCATAAAAATAAAAAAAATTCTACATATAAAACTATACGTTAATCATAATATTCTTGTTAAATATTTCATTTTCGTCATATTTTCATTTTAAGATTCCTTCTGAAAACAAAATATTGTCAATAAGTTTAAAGTATACCGCAAAATACTTTTGTTTAATTGTAACAAAAATGCAAAAATTTTTCTTGAAAATAGCAGTTAAGGACTGTTTCCTTGAAATCTGAAGAAACTTTTCTTGATGTGAAAGCTATGAAAAAGGAGACAAAAACCACAAATGGGCATTGTAAGGTAACTTTAATAACCACATTACTCCGTAAAACAGTTATCAATTTTCAATTAAACCGTTTCGTCGGACATTATCGATTTTACTTTTGATGGTACTTGCTAGACGTTGTAGAAAATCTAGGTCCAAAATCTAGAGACAGTACTTGATTCGAATGATCAATTTCTGGATGTTATCTGCTTTCCGCACTTTAGACTTGAGATACGCCCAAAACTGTTCAATTGATCAAATTGTGGGAACGTTGATCGGATAGTCGGACTTCTCTACGAAAGAGATGTTTTTCTGGCGCAAGTGGTTGAGAATGATTTTGCAGTAATGCCTGCTTGCCAAGCCTGGGCAGAAGACCTAATTACCGTCGTTGTAATTTGTACGGATGTACGGGATGAGACGAAGGCGAATGCATTCGGTCAAATATCGTTGCCCATTGACAGCGACCCAGACTTTCGGATGAACGGACGACTCAATCCTTTCGGACCCATCGCAATCCAAACGTGGATCTTGTCTTCGAATTTCGCTTTAATAGCGAATTTGATGATAGGTTCTGTCGTGGAGACGTCATATAAGTAGTAGAAACCATTACCGTTAATAGTGGAATGAATCAGCGGGAAGTATGACTCGTCATCCAAGATGAATGCTCGATCAGAGAATTTTCTGAACAAGCGATCACACTTTCTTTTCGCAGCAACCATTTGCTTTTCTGTTAGTTTTGATCTGACTCTTTTTGTGATATTTGATATTAAGCTTCTTGGTGATAGTTTTATGTAGGTAGCCGAGTGAAACACTGAATTTGGCAGCCATTGGACGGATTGTTACTCGGTCATTCTTGTCAAACAGTCATTTCAACTGCTTTAACTTTGGTTTGGTGAGTTTTTGGACCTTCCAACCCGATTCTGTTTCTCTCGGCCGGAAGTCCCTTCTCGTAACGTTGTAGAATATCGTATATCGTTCATTTAGGGATATTTTCGGCAAAAAATGGTTCACGGGGAACTTCTTCCGATGATGAATATTGCCTCCGTAAAACTTGTATATATCCGTACGCAGACACTCCTCCTTCGACTCCATTCTCGGAAAACACAGATTACTTAATGAACTTTCGGCTAACAGGCGTGCCTTTATACACGATAACGCAACACTTCACGCGCAGGTTTCCCTGAATTCCCATTCTGTTGCTATTTGGCATAACAGTAACGTTTTCGCGGATTTCAAGGTAACAGTCCTTACGTTTCAGAAAATTCACTATATCCCGCACGTATTCTCAAACCAGAAAACTTTCTATTCTTTCAGAAATCATTTAGAGAAGAAATAATCATAAAACTTAGAAATTACAAAGTTTCCGAAATTTACGGAAACATTTCTGAAAATTCATTTCGCTTAATTTTTGAAACATTTATTTTCTTATTAATGTGTCTTTTTCTAAAGATTTATGAAAATACGAGAAAGATTTCTAAAATATTTGGTAGCTATGAGCACTGAGCACTGAGTTTTCATAAACGTTTCTTGATTAAAAAAAAAAAAAAAAAAAAATCATTAAATTTTTACAATGTGATATACAGGACTTTTTAATATAATTATTAAACAAAATTAAAATAAATTTAGGTGTCTGAGACTTGTTACGCAATTAAGGGGACTTGGAATCCTTCATTCTGCGAAAAATGACGAAAATAAAAATAATTTTTTTTTTTGCTTAACATGAAATTAAACATTCGTAGTGTATTCTGACGGAGTTTTATAAAGATCCAATAACTACAAATATGCGAAAAAGGGATGTAATGCATCCCTTTTCCTTTAAATAATTCTGCGATGCGATCTTTAAATTCATTTATCTGTATGTGTTTTTTCAATATATCAGTATGATCAAAATTCTAAAATTCCAACATACATATTACAATTTACTGAAATTTTTTAATGGAGAATCCTTATGGTTTATTTCATAAATTTAAGGACTAGATTTTCAGCATTATAAATAGTTTATTTTTTTAAATGAAACTGCTAAGAAAATAGACATTTTCACCATAAATTTACATAGGTTATAACATTTTATTCTTTCCATACACTAATTAACTTTTTGGAAATTTGTTCCTTACTGCTATAGAACATACTTCTAAGAAATGCATGAATAAACTTGGGCAGAAAAAGAAAAGTGTAATTTTAAAATTTTCTTAAATTTTGCGAAGAAAATATTTTTAAATTTTTAACATAAGAAATGCATATTTTCTTCCTAAAACTACTTAGTCATATGTCAAAAATGTATTATAAAGTATTCAAATTAAGAACAAGAACGACAAAAATCATGCGTTAAGCATAGATTATGAAACACTTTGCAACACATCCAGGAAATTGTAATGACATTTTACCGTTAAATAAGGTGAAAGAAGTTACGTTAATAAACAGATTAGAAAACACATAAGACATATAAAAATTCAGTTTAAGTAACCGTCCGTATGTGAGAAATGTAGTCGAATTATTTTGTTCAACGCAGAATATAATCTATAGATTTGCATACATACTACACAATATGCTAAAAATTAGTTCAGTTAAAAAACGAATCACTTAGTTGAAAATTCCCTTGCAGCAATTTCACCAATAGACAAAACTGCACACGAATTCTTTTCACTGCCTAAAAAAAGAGGGACTGCTCGGATCAGGAGGCCAAGTCTGTAGCGCATAGATGTCCCTCCCGGTAACTTTATTAAAGTTAAAAAAAAATACAAATTCAGCTGAAGCTGAACCCACCGGCAAGCGCGAAAGAGGGCATGGTGAAAAGTGCAATGGGCTTGGCCCAGAAAAATAAATTAGTGACTTTTACATACTAAGCCGTACAGAAATTATTTTATAATATCTAGAGAATTTTATACACACCTTATATTAAGCTAAAATATACACGTAAAACAAATAAAAACGCCCAACAACATTAAAAACCTACTACCAGCAATTACCAATCATAAACAGCAATGTATCGATTTCTTTGCGTATATGAATTTGTTTATACTCCCCAAATCTCTCTCAGCATACTAAATATAGTTCAGCAGGAAAATTCATAACACATTTAAACACCACTCTTGAACAATTCACGCCCATAAGCAGTAATACTTGCGAATTCTTTTGTGTAATCCTGTATAGTATCAATAAAATTTAAAACGCCCTGAAATATGCGAAAATTTAGTTATACCTAAAAACGCATACTCTAATTGAAAAAGTACTTCCAGTAAATATCGCTCATAGACAGTATTGTAACAGAATACTTTTGTGTGCCCTGTAAATGAGCGATGATAAATGCACTCCATATTTTACAGTAAGCATCTTATGGTGCACCTCAACAATGTATATCAATTTCATCATGCTTGAAATAATGTAACATCATTAAAATGCACTGCGAACGATTTTCCACGTAGTCCATTATGCAACGGAATTCTTTTGTGGCACTGTAAAGGAATAACGAATGCTTTGCACACGATATTCTACAGAAAGTATGATTTAGCGCATTTGAGAAATTCATAACAATTTCATGATGTTCGGAATAGTGTAACATTATTAAAATGTATTTAAAATGATTTTTTTTTTTGATTGACCGTATTGTAAAGGATTACTTTTGAGTGCATCTGTAAACGAAATATACATACTTCATTTACAACAGCAATCATGCTGCGAAAATGCCCCAATATCATATATCAACTACATGGCAATTAGAGTATATTTAAGAAAGGTAGAGCATGGACAGACTGCTAGATAAACAGATACACAGAAAAACTGAAGTCATAAACACTTTTCAACTATTTTGGAAAGTGTTAAAAAATAGTTCAATGGGTAGAGTCTAAAATGACAATATTTAAAGAAATTAGACGATTACATAATTAGTAATTTAAGCTCCAAAATTTCAAAGAATACTAAAGGAAAAAATCATATTTTATTGTAATTTTATAGA
This sequence comes from Maratus michaelseni, assembly GCA_963931845.1. NCBI lineage: Eukaryota > Metazoa > Arthropoda > Arachnida > Araneae > Salticidae > Maratus > Maratus michaelseni. The sequence goes on along the minus strand of OZ007599.1, from coordinate 123,231,999 downwards.
AACATTATCGGTATGTTTCCATACAGAAATAAATCAAACCAATAAATCAATATTTTCTACACATTAGCTTTCATTATTTTTTCATTTATGGAATATATTCAACACCATCTTGCATTTAGATGAAAGAAAAAAAAAGATTTGACTGCGGATTTAATAAAAATTAAATATATTCTTATTTAGCACATTTTGACAACAAATTAATTGGAATGCTTTTAGCATTTGAACTTTATATATTTATTTGTTCATTTAAAATTATAAAATTCGCATCTTAATGTTTTATCCTAAAGTAAATTTGCATAATATTATGTTATACATTTTAAAAAGAACATAAAATAATATTTTACTGTATTGTGAAATTTAGATATATGTGAAATAAGAAACAACTATTGCGCCGAAAAAAAAGACATTATTTTAAATTAAAAATTTAATTTTTATTGCAATTGTTAAGACAAATAATTGAGTTACTATAAATTGACTATATGTAAATTAAAATGTAAAAATAACACTAATTTGTTAAAACTCCAAAATAACCTAAAATAAGTAAACCAGGTTTGAGATAAAAAAAATAAATGTTAGTTTTCATCAGGTAAAAGAAGATGCAATCACCTCAGCGTGTGATGAAGTATTTGCTCTTGTAAATTAATGGCTTATTTTATGCATTTCCTGTTCTAAGAATCTATTATTAGATTTCAAACGCTGTTTTTTGTTAGTTTTAAATTATTTCTACAAATGTTTAAATGTAATAATACAAATTTATCAAGACAAATTTATACAGAAAATTAGAGTCGCAATCCACTTATTCAGTGAAAAATGAAGAGTATCTCACTCCAAGACAAACTCTGATTTTTTTTTTTTTTTTTTTTTTTTTTTTTTTTTTTTAACATCAACAAGAAAGAAAAATCATGCGTCATGCCTAGATTATGAAAAACTTTCCAACAGATTCAGAATACTATAAAATCTTCACCGTTTAATAAGGTGAAAGATGATGTGTATGTAAACAAGGCATGCCAAGGGATGACCGCCCCGGGAACTCAGCTTTTGCTTTTCTGTTTCAGTGCAATCCCGGGGTGAAGACACACACCCAATGTTTACTTTACATTCTTACTATGAATTATACATTACAGGGATGACTTTGCGTTTCACTTTAGAAAACGCTTAACCCATTTGAAAACCCAATTTCAGCAATTAACATCTACAGTCGGAAAAATATGAATTCTTTTGTGCAGTCCTGTATATGATCTATAGATTTGTATATATACTAAACAGCATGCAAAAATTTTTCATTTAGGAAACACATGACACTGTGGAAAATTCATCTTCAGTAATTTTCGCCAATAAGCGGAAATGTACTTGAATTCGTTTGAGCAGCCCTTTTTATGATCTATAGAATTTATACACACCAAGTAATATGCAAAAAAAATTAGTTTCACTTTAAAGCGCATACCATAATTGAAACCGCACTGCCAACAATTATCGCTCGAAAACAATACTGTAACTGAATTTTTTGTGTGTCCCTGTAAATGAACGATAATTGCTGTGCACATCATATACTTCCGTAAGCATCTTGTAGTGCACATCAAAGATCTGTATCAATTTCAATATGTTTTAAACTGTGTAACATCATTAAAATACACAGCAAATGATTTTTTGCCGTAGACCATAATGTAACGGATTTTGTGAGTGCTATTGTAAATGAACTATAAATGCTACGCACTTAATTTTCAATATGAAACATGCCATGGGAAACCTTAATAACATATATCAATTGCATGGCAATCCGAGTATAGTTTTGGGAGTTAGAGCACGGCCAGACACGAGGCCTGACAAACCGAATTCATGAACACTTTTCAAATATATTGGATAGTGTTAAAAATTAAGATATAGTAACGAAATTTTCAATTTACTTTCCTTTATGCGAAGTAGGATGACATAACAAGAAGAGGTGTTAGTGTGCACCATTTGCATCTCATCAACACTCAGACTCTTCATAATTTGAACTGTAGCTGACTGTGTACATTGTCACCGGCCAATTTACAATGCACTCCTATGGTATCATCGTATTTCATGTAAAGCAAAGTTAATCGTTGGAAAATCGCACAAAAATATCGTCATTATTGTTGTTGTGAATGAAAATTTTGATTCAGCTTGTAATGACCTCTCAGCATTTTGACTGAAAAAGTGGAATGCGACCCTGATATTTTCCTAAACAACTGTTATTTTTTTTATCTTGTCATCATTTAATCATAAATTCACATACACCCTGTGTATTATCATAGTTGCCAGATCTACCTATTTTTAAATACCACTATTTTCGAATATATAAAATATATCCACTTTATATAAATGCAGAATTCTGCAAATTTATAAAAAAAATTTCCTTTCGAGAATACTGGTATTCAAATATTGGAAGATATAGGGATCATGGTTGTATATATTTTTTCCCCTCGAAGCAATTTTACTTCGCTTTACTTTTTTAATTTATTTATTTATTTATTTATTTATTTATTTATTTATTTATTTTATTTTGTTTTATTTTTTTTTTTTGGGGGGGGGGGATGTCATAAAGAAAAGATCTGTTCATATGTCGGTTTCGAAAGATTGTTCTTAGCGTATTTTGACGCTTCATATGCATAGTATAGTATTATAATAAATTTAGTATAGTATAGCATTATCGGTATTACTTTGCTTTCCCATTTTTCATGACTTTTCCAGTTTCCCACACGTCGATTCACAATCTTAAGCTTTCCCTCCTTGTTCACCCGAAGATCCAAAATATGTATCCCTTTTCTTACTCGCCTTCTTCACATGAGGATCCGAAATCTTCACCTTTCACTCCTATTTCACATGAGGATACACAAGCTTCACATTTCACTGCTTCTAAGCAGCCAATAGTGCAACCAAGGATGAAACAATGGAAATGATTTCTGCATATTAAGGATATGTTGAAGAAAATGTTGCAGCTTCATCAGAAATTAAGGGGAGGATAAACCACCGTATATGATTGGATAAGAACACCATTTGCACCATGTCTCTGCAATTTAGAGTTGTTTAATTATTAAAGACAATTTTATTTCATTAGGACGGCAAATGCAATTTTCGAATTAAAAATACTAATTAAAATTTCAAGTTTCTTATTTGTCAATTAGATTTTTAGAATTGTAAAGAAAAATATTTTATCCGTAAATACCGAATGCGTCAGAATTTCGTTTGAAATTTAAAAACTAATTAAAAAAGAGAAAATTATGATAAAAAATTGCGGTTTACACGAATGGGATCAGGGAGAGATGTTTTTTTTTATGTATGCAAAAAAAAAAAAAATGTAAATCAAAAAGTCACGGATATAGAACACTTACCCACAATATGAAGCAGATATATGCAAATGAAGCTTGTAATAAAATCTTCTGACAAAGAGAGGTCAAGCTTGGTAATCACAGATTTTGATTATTTTTATATATGTTGTAGGGTAGAAACTCCTTAGTCTCAGGTTCAACGTCTTTTATATAACGCCCCTTAGTTCTCGAGAAATAGGGGGTCTAATATTATAACACAACTTAAATAGCTACTTTGTAATGATGTTACTGCGTTGGTGGTAGCTCAGTTGTTATGGCGACTGCTCGTTTATCCGTTGTCCTGTGTTCCAGACCGGAATGTGCTACGTTTTTTTTTATTATTTTATGATAAATGAAGTTGTAATTATAATTTAAAAATCTCACAATTAAAAATTTTAATATTGTACAATAATTATAATGTTAACTTTTTTAAATTTTAATTTAGCATTTTTGATTTTAAACCATTATTAAACATTTTTCATCATTTAAAGAGATTTTTTTAAAAATTGGATGTATTATTAACTAGTAAAATTCCAAAATCGTTACAAAATCATATCTTATTTTATTAATAACATCATGTAAATTACAATCTTTAATATGCAAAAAATTATGTTGTAATTTAATTATTATGCTAATTTTTAATATAATTATGCTTCTTATTTTAAAAACAGTTGTATTATCATCGCATTGACTTCCCTTGTTAAGACAATATATAAATGATGTTTCTTTAAAATCACAAATTGATAGAATTGTTCAATGTCATTGCATCGATAAAGCATATATGAAATACATTTTATAAATGATTTAAAAGAAAAATTAACCGTTTAATGATGTTTTATACAACGTTTTAATTACAAATAAAAAATAAATAGGTTAACATTGTAATTAATGTACAATATTATAATTTTTAATTGTGATTATTAAATTTTAATTACAATTATATTTATAAAACAAAATATGAGAAAAATAAACGTGGCGCGTTCCGGTCTCGAACCCGGGTCCGCGGATTCACGAGCAGAAGCCATAAGAACTGAGCTACGATCTACACACTAGTTTCTTTACAAAGTAATTATGTTAGTTGTGTTATAATATTAGACCCCCTATTTCTCAAGAACTAAGGGGAGTTGTATAAAATCCGTTGAACCTGAGACAAAGGGGATTCTACCCTACAACATATATAAAAATAATCAAAATCTGCGATTACCAAGCTAGGCCCTCTCCTTGTGAGTTGAAATGGGTCGTTTTTCGGTCTTGAGTCCTTCCGCCGTACGATTGATCAACAATGCTTGATCTGGTAATTGTAGCATGCTTTCGCCAACGATTGAAACATTCATAGTGTATCAGTGCCATCTATCGATTACTATTGGAACTACAACTGATTCTTTGATTTTTTTTTATAAAAATCATATATCTAAGACTGCTACAATGCGGGTTGACTCACGCTGCCATGTAATTGCCCGTAAGAGATGAACGATTGACCACAACATCTAGCCGCGTGGGCGAAAATCGCTCATTGGTCTAAATAGGCAACAATATGCTTGATGATTCAGCTTGTATTATAGTAACCCTACATATATCACCCTGATCCCATTCCTCCAAACCGCAATTTTTTTATAGTGTTTTGTTCTTTTATAATTAACTTTTTAATTTGTAAAGAACTTTTCACGCACCCGGTATAAATGTTGTGTTTAACTTCATTTTAGAAATAAATAGATTACCGTGGAAGCATTATTTCCATTTTTCATTGTAAAAAATAAAAATTATAAAATAAATGTGCTTTTTAAGATGGAGAATGCCTTTAAACCATTTACTACAATTAATCATCGTAGAGAAAATTATTTATCTTTAAAAAGGCCCAAAATAGCATATATATATGATTTATACCCTCGCTAAAGTATATTCTTTTACACTGTATGAAATTCCGTACACGATTTATCTTCTTACATCTACGTTCCTATTCTCAACGCTAACCACAATATTTATTCAAAAAACTTTTTTAGAGTTTTCAATTTATTTTTCTGAAATAGAAATCTTTTTTGGTTTCCTGGCTTATCGATCCTATCGGAATTTTTCCCCCCCCTTAAGTTAAACACACGGTATAGAAAGAGAAGGAAAAACTGCATGTATTTGATTAAAATAAATGTTGTAAAAAACTCTTAATTTATTTGTATGGATTTAGATGTATTTAAGCAATAGTTAAAATAAAGTGTAGCTAAGCATTTGTTCAAAATTACGTTTCAAAATACACTAATTTTTTAAAAAAAATACCTTGATCATTTTATGTTTTTTCAATTATTTACAAAAAAAAAAAAATAGTAATTTTCATCTTATGTTTGAGAAAATTGAAAAGTACGTATTTTCCAAATTATTTAGAAATTTTTTCTAAGATCTATAACATGTAGGATATATAACATTTTGATTCAAAAATATTCTAAGTTATTAAAAAAACGATTTTCACCGAAAACTTTTAAAAAGTAAGGAAGAATTTTAACATTTCCGAAATTGACGATAAATGATGCCCCAGTTATTATAGAAGACATTTTGCATAAACTCCACTGAATGTTTATTTTTTTATAGTTCCTACTGTATTGCTTACATCTAAAAAAAATTATTTTACTCTTACTCTTAATACAATACTTTGATCTTGTTTAATTCATCATAAGTATTGTTCCATAAAAATTAATAAATTATCAAAAGAGAAAATTAATTTATCTATAGTATAAAAACTAATGATATATCGAGTAAAATCCATGATATTGGAAGGCAATCGATTTTTATTTTTCTCTTTATTATGGAGGAAGGCTTTTTGAATTACCAAGTTATCGATATACCTTTATCTGTTAAGTGAATTTATCATGGCGCATGCAGAATGAGAGATGAATCCAATTCACCTGAATTTCTGAGGCCGAAAATTTATATCATTGTTAGGAATTTGAAATTTACGTAGTATAACAATTAACACGTAAAATCTGTTCGTGGCTCCAATGTCCTCCAAGTTTAGAATAAGCGTTACCTCTGGGGGTGTCAATCCAGGTACAGGTGTCTCATCTGGAATTGGTTCAAAATTAAGAGAGCAACTCTTATGGACGGGGCTTGTGAGTGCTTAAGACATTTGGTAAGCCTCCCCCATCCAGCTGACTCTTGTAAGTATAGCAATTAAACATGGTGTAACAATTAAAACAAAGAATACCATCAATTCTGCTAAATTACCTGAGCTGAAACGTATAATGCTATAGACCAGGGCTGTACAACCTGGCGCCCGCTATTCACCAGAAAATTCTTACAAAACTATTAGCCGTATTTAATAGGAGATATTCAGAGATTGATAAAGGCAAATATTTCTGTAAGAATATTCTGGTGGATAGCGGGCGCCAGGTTGGACAGCCCTTCTATAGATGATAAATGTATAATTTTTAAAGATAAAAAATATCAGGCTTTATTATTTTAATGCACCATACTCTTGCGTAAATAAATCATGCAAGTTGTAATTTTTCCAAATGAGTGAAAAAGCTTTTTTCCCCTCAGTTGGTAAAATTACAATTCGTATGATCTGTTTAAAGACCATTATGATTGTGTTAAAAAGATAAAGTGTAATTTCGTATCCATCGGTTATTGTAGTTATTTTAACTACTTAATATTTAATCGTAAAAAAATAAGGAGAATATTACTCCTCGGAAATAGTGGTAGCCAAATTCAAAGGACTGTTCGAGCGCAGAAAAAAATCCGCCTCACAGCCGCATTTTTCGAGTCAGTGCGTTGGATTAGCAGTGTTGCCTATAGGCTACTTTTTTTAATACAGATTGTTTGATTCTCACCGCTTATTGAAGTAGCGCATTTGGCCTTATTTAATGACAGATTAAATAATGCCTTATTAAGGCCAATTACACTGATTTTAAAAAAGTGGTGCGAATAAAATAATCTCAATTTAAACAAAAATATGTAGCCTACTCTAAGTATTCCGAGGTTTTTGACTAGGCTAGGTCTCTTTAAGTTAAATACACCATGCTGCGATTAAAATTATTTGTGCATTAAGACTAAATTGAGACAAAATGCTGTGATCAAAGCGTTTTTATTGAAATGTGCATAATACAAAGTTTTATTTGTTACATATTTTAGAGATTATATTTTTTCAACTTTTGATGCAAGTTTTATTTTCATTTTATAAACGGATGAATTTAACAACAAACACCTTTCTGTTAAAATACATATTTCCCAGCCGTTTCGTCTTTTATTTGACGTTTTCTTCAAGAATTCAAATTTGCCCAATGCTGGATTTTGCGTGTCTACGACTGGTGCATTTTAAACTTTTCGAAAAAGGTTAATTTTGTGCAGAAAAATATTTACAGCAGCAACCTTTTTGCCATGTGTAGAGATATCGATAACTCGATGTTATTGCAGTCACTAAAACAAAGATGGTACATAAAAATAGTTTAAAAGTATTCTTAAGGTAACTGTAGCAGTTGTGTATATTTTATCTATTGTTTTTATAAAATTTGTTTTTTTTAACATAACTTTTATGTGTAAAATTTTGAAACTAGCAGAAACTAAAAAAAATATATTATTTAATAAATATTCAAGTAAAATTAAATGCATTAATATTTTTTTATAACAAGTCCTAAAATATTTGACGTTAACATGCAATTATCAACTTTACTAAATCTCGTAATGATTGAAGAGAAAAAGACCGATAAAATACAAATTGAAACAGTGTACCATACTATCTCTGACTCTGCAAATTAGATACTTAACGAAACCTTTTGCTAAAAATTTAAATTGTTAATCTACTGGTAATCTTAAGTCTAATATAAATTTACAAAAATCTGAATACCAAGATTCTTTTAAAAAACAGAGAAAATATTATGTAAATTTAACATAGACTATGTAAATTTACATGCATAAAACACTGAACACTTTCTCATTTTACATGAAAAAGGGCCGATGACCATTGTGGTGTTCATAACTGTGAATGCATGATACATTGTATGTAGGTGTTTCATATTGGTGCATTATATCACAAGTCAGCATTTTTTTGTAAAACTATGGAAGAAATATATAACTAAAATTATAAAACAATCTATAAGATATATAAAACAATAAATCGGGAACAGCTGTATTCCAGTCTCAAATCAAAATTTGATTACACTTCTTGTCTTCCTCTATAAAAAAATTCAATGCAATGACTAATTTCTTCCAATAGTCTGTATAAAACGCGTGAAATAATGATCTTGATCGAATGCTTTTAACCAAAAGTTACTGTCAACTTACCGAGAATGTTTGATCTTGTCTGTATTTGTACAGAAATGTTTAACAGCGTAAAAGTCGCCTTGAATGATGATTTATCAAAATAATTAAAGATTATTTCATCTTCTCCATTGTTCCGGTTTTTAGTGTTTGCTTTCATTCGCTATCAGAAAGGGTATCTCATTTGTGAGTAGTTTACTCTGAAAAATTTAGCTATTTCATAATATTACTATAAAACTTAGAAATCTGTTAGCTAAAAAAATAGTCTGCTAAAATGAAACATTCTTATTTGTAGGAGTTTGCTATCTAGTTTCTAAAATTGAGTTATCAGTTTTGCCACGACCTGTTTCTTAATAATTACGGAATTTTAAGTTAAGCGAAACAGCAGAGATGAACTGATAAAATGCAAAACGGAAAACAGTATTTCCATTGTATCCCCTACATTCCCAAAGTCTTTACATGAAATATATCATGCGCAGAAGCCGCTATGATGGATATATGAAAAGTTTGCGTCACGAGTTTTCCAATTTTTTGTGTAGAAATACATTGTTCTAGTGTTTTCTTTCTTTCGTTATCTGAGATCGGTACCTAATTTGTGCGTAATTTAGTGAGCAAAATTAGAGAGTTTTACGAGGAATGTGCTATTTCAAGTAGAAAGACATTGGGAAGTTTAGACACGTTTTCTTCCTTTGATTTCCTTGAGTTTTACCTTTTACTTTTTCCTGTTTACTCAATGTACTATTTCACTTTTTATTCTTAAGGCTTATTCTACCTGAAAACAAAATGGAATACAGTACATATATTATCTCTTACTTATGACACAACGAGTACATATTTTAAATCGCAACTCTTACATAAGTTTCCGAATAAAGTAGCTCCAAAACAGAATTAAATTACAGTACAAAAATACTAATTCTACGTAAAATAAATGCTTGAAACACTGTACAAGAGATTCTTGTACAAGAAATTCTAAATGTAAATATACTTAGTTTGCAATATTAACGTCATGAAAAAACGATCCCGGCATTTTCACGAATATTATTGTTGTTAGTAAGAGACAGATGGACAGACAGACCAACGTATTTACAAATTGAAACCTTAAGAACTTTACATTTACAAAACAGAAATGATACTGAATTTCAAAATTTTAATTTCCTCGAAACAATCTTTGAATAAAAAAACCATATAAACGATAATATAAACAAAAAATACATATGATCTTCATAAAATACGGCATTTGTTATAGTAAATCTTTCCAACAATAAATTAGCTGTTGTCTATATCAACAATATACTCAAATATCATGTCGATCCGAATATTTTGTAAATTAGAAAGCAAACTGCCAGGAAAACTGACAACCACGACTTAAGACGCCGGCTCACAAACAAAGGAAACTCACGAATTCTTTTCAAGTAGCCTGTTAAATTCCCCTGCAGTTTTAAAATAATGCTACCAAAGGCACATTATGAAATGTTATTCAAATAAGAACTATCTATGTAAGATGAAGCATTTAATTTTTGTGTTACTTTGTAAATTGTAAATGTTATAATAAGGAACATGGCATAGAGACATAACTGAAAAGCATAACTGCAAACTATTATGCTTTTTCTTACCACTAAAATTTAATTGCAAATATTGTCTCGCCGAAATCTGAGAAAGGCAAAATTATATCATAAGGCAATAATTTTATCATAAGGCAAAATTTCAATTAAGTTTTAGTGGTAACAAAAAAGCTTAGAAGTAGTAAGCTATGGAACGGTATACAGGGTTAGCACAAATGAATGACTGGAATTTAAAAATTTATAGTTTCAAAACTATTACACATATTATAAGTGATATATGAAAATAAAGAAAAAGATTTATATTTTTTTTATTACAAATGTTCGATATGTGAACCTTTCATAACAGGACAAACATAGTGGAAGGGGGCCTAAAATGATCCCCTTAAGGGAAAAACGTGTGTAAAATAACATAACTGTTTAAATAAAACTTTGGCCCTTTGCTAATATGTTTTACCCTATATTTTGCATTATACACATATTCAATAATATTTTAAACCCAAATTGAGTAATTAAAAAATAGATTTTTTTTTAATGTCCAAAGGATCATTTTACCCTCACCAAAGGGCAAAATGGTCCTTCATTTAAACATAACAGTAAATTGTTTTTTATCGGCAAAATATAGGATATAAAAGTAATTATGGCAATACACATAAGTGTAAATCACATCTAAAAACATATTCCATTAAGTAAACAAAGTCCTATTTCTGTACATGAATGACTGTATATCTAAATAAATATGAAAGTTAGTGCCTACCTTATGAAAGATGTTATAAAAACCAATTTTGCAAATAATTATATTCAAACGCGTAATATTGTGATCGATTGAATACCGCCATTGCTTCTTCTTCACATATTACAACTAGTTTATATGTTACCCTATAGATAGCGCTACCTGTATGGAAGAAAACATATGTGAATCGTTTAGACGTTCGGATCATTTTAAACCACCTTACCCTATATTCTGTAATTAAGTTCGTCCCACACATTTTGCAGTTTTGCACTGTCGACGGTTCTTAATCTTCACTAATGCATTATTTAAGTTCTTTGGGTGTTTTCCGCTATGATAGTTCATAAACAATATTTTTGATGTAACCCTACAAAAAGAAATCACATGGTGTAAGATCCGAGGATCATGGTGGCCATGTGAATTAGAATAAATCATCGTTACCAGCGTTGAGCGATGGTAAAAAAAAAAAGGAATATTTTTTTTATATTACTTATTATAATATGTGTAATAGTTTGGAAAATATAAATGTTTAAAATCGGTCATTCATTTATGCTGACCCTGTATATCAGTAATGTAGCTATCCGAATATTTTTATTAAATTTATAGTGTGAATAGTCAAATCCGTGGACAGATAAACACACTAGCAGAAAAACTGAAAGAATTAACTCTCATACCCGTTTTTAAATAGCATATTAACCTCTTCTTATGTGAGACAAAGAAAAATGCTTTCGCAGCGTGAAGAATCATTGATATCTAACATATGGCTATGAATTCCAATTATTTCATGCTAGAAAAAATAAATAAATAAATAAATAAATAAAATCATGTCTGAAAAAAATTTTTGGTACTATAAAAAACCCTTTTCATTAGGAAATAAAAAATTACTTCAAAAATAATAAAGGGACAAAATTAAAGAATTGAAGGACATATTGAGGATGTGTTACACACATGGACACAGGAGTTAAAGAACTTATAAGAAATTTTTATAAGATAGCTAAATATTTCTTGAGTTTAAAGATCATAACAGCCATTAAAAAAGAATTTTTACGCAAGAAATACAAGGAAAATCTAATTTTCTGGATTAATTTGTTCTAATCGCAATCCGGATATAAATGACCCAGATTGTTAGAGAAATAAAAAAATGTTATATTCTGAATTTAAAACTTCTCTAAAATCACTTTTGTTCGACCATTTTTCTATTTCCACCACATCTGTAAACAATGATAAACGCTACTTGTTTTTCTCTTTAAATTTTGCAATAAGAATTTATAAAATAAAATTCAATTCTACACATTTCTTAGAAAAGTTCCACAAACTTTTTGCCGGAAAGTCGTTTGCCACCACATATTTCGTCAGATAATCTTTGCCTTACTTATTCGCAAAATTTCTGTCAATAAATAAGACAAATAAATCAATTCTAAAACAGTGGTAGATTGTTTTCCATACGGGTCAGAGGTTGTGCACAAGAGATGAGATGGGCTCAAGCTCAATGTTTAGCACCACATTTCGGATTTTCTTATTGATATCCTTCACAAGTGGACCCTATTTTCTCTTATTTCAAAATTTCTCAGGCTTCATGGTGGGTCTTTAAAATTAAAATTTCACCGTGCTTGGGATTTATTCCAATCTTCTTTTTTGATTTATTATTTCCCTCAAACTGTTCGAAAGACTAATTTTTGTACAAATGTATTTCAATCTTAATACAGTTAAGTAATTAAAATAAGTATGTCATATCATATAATAAATATTCCATTAAAAGTTTCCTTTGACAGAAATACTAAACATAAAATGTAGATAAAAAATAAAATAAAATGTAGTCTACAGTCTAAGATTTTAAGAAATATGTTTTATTACAGTTCTAATAAATGTAACACAATAAATTGCCCAGCTGTTAATTATTGATACAATCTTCATTATTGCCTTTGTACTGTGATTTGTGTTCTAAATTGTTTAATGTACACCTGACCGAGTTGTAACTTGCGTAAATATACTCGGATTGCCATGTAATATATATTATTCAGGTTTACTGTGGCATGTACTGTTTTGAAAATGAGGTATGTAGCATTTATAGTTGCTCACAAAAGAATTTCTTTGCATTATGGGCTGTGGGGGAGATAGATCTTCACAATGTATTTTAATGATGTTACTCTATTTCAAATACAGGGTGTTCCAAAATTCCACCGACAAATTAAGAGGGGTGATAGAAGGCATCAAGAGGATGAAAACTTACCATAGAACATGGGGTCGCAAACAACGTTCAGTGGGAGAAAATCGCAAAAATATTTATGAAGGGTTTGACTTCCAGTGGAACAAAAAGGGTCAATAATAAATAGAAAAATATTTATTCGACGTAAATCATGATTACAATGCATTACAGTTCAACATGAGAAAGGAGACGACGAGACAGTTTTACAGGAATATGTTTTAACGCGTCCGGCAATCTTTCATCCGTCGGTGTCGGCTGTGCAATGACCTCAGAGATGCCAAGTTCTCACTAATCTTCCGTAATATATGGGTTAATTTAACCCAGGTTTAATATGTTTCGCACCAGAACTTTTTTTAAGAAATGAAAGTAAATATATTCTCTGTAGAAATCTGAAATTAAATAAATAAAAATTCGAAACGTTGTTAAACTGGGTCAAATTAATCCACATATTACGGAAGATTAGTGACAGCTTGGCATCTCTGTGACCTTCGTGATCGCAACTTCGAACAATTTCTATAAAAATCTGTCGTCATCTCCTTTCTGAGGTTGAACTGCAATGCATTGTAATCAAGCTTAACGTCATATAAACAATTTTTTCTACTTATTATTGGCCTCGTTTGTTCCACTCGACGTCACATCCTTCATAACTATTTTTGCAATTTTCTCCCATTAAAAGTGGTTTGCGACCCCATGTGCTGCAATAAGTTTTCATCCTCAAGATGCCTTCCAACATCCCACTTAATTTATCGGTCGAATTTAGGAACACCCTGTATATTAAAATTGATATACATTACTGAGCTGCACTACAAGAATCTTAGCATTTTATCGTTCGTTAAAAGGGACAGGCAAATTAATTCGGTTATAGTCTATCAGCGATAATTTCTGGAAGCTCTTTTTCAGTAGTGGTAGGCATTTTTAAATTTAACAAATTTGTTGCATATTACTAGGTGTGTATAAATTCTACAGATCGCATGCAGGGCAGCACAAAAGAATTGCAGTACATTTCCGTTTATTTACGGAAATTCTTAAAAGGGCATTTTGTACTTTTTTAGGCGTTTCTTTTCTTAACTGCATATTAGCATAGATCAAATACTTTGTGCGAATTTTTATTAATAAACTAAAACCAATAACAACGTTGCAATGCACAAATATGAAAAATAGGCATAATAAATCGCATACGGCCGTTTCAAGGATTCCTCGATCCCCTTGCTGAGTGCGGGGAGAAAAAAAGGATTAAAATGGGTTCAACCCCCCGGTTATAGCCCCGAGTACTGGCTTGAATGAAAATGCTAAAACAAGAGTTTATATAACCCAAAGAAATGACGTATTTAACCGGAAATAACAGAAAAAAGAAGTCACTGCGCAGGATCCCTCCACACGTGCCGCATGCGGTTTATTGTGCCTATTTTTCAGATTTGTGCGCTACAACGTTGTTATTGGTTTTAGTTTATTAATGCATATTAGCATACTAAGCAGTATATATATATATATATATATATATATATATATATATATATATATATATATATATCAATCTGTAGATAATATACATGGCTTCACAAGAGAATTTGATTACTTTTCCGGCTATGGACGGTAATTGGTTAAATTTGGGTTTTCAAATGCGTTATGCGTTTTCCAAATTGTTCCTTTATATATATATAATTCTAATGTAACGATTTTATGAAACGGTTTTATGTAACGATTTTATGAAACGACTTTATGAAACGATCTCATGTAACGATTTTATGAAACGACTTTATGAAACGATCTCATGTAACGATTTTATTAAACGATTTAATGAAACGAGTTTATGAAACTTTTTCTGGAAACGCTTAAATGAGGGGTTTATAGAACACTGACGGTATTGTATTTTTAGTATGTTGTTACAGTCACCAACAGCATGCTTTTATTTTTAAGAGGATGTATATAGCATTTGTAGTTATTTTACAGAGCATCACAAAATAATTCTATTGCACTACCAACTATTGCTGTAATTTTTTTAATGTATTTTAGTGTCATTATGCTATTTGGCAAAAAAATAATTATTATTTAAATATATTTCATTATACCAGTAATATTATAATTTTATTTAGTACTAGCTGACCCGCCCGGCGTTGCCCGAGCCCTTGTAATAAACTTAAATCTCTTAAAAAACGGAACTCTGGCCACGGTCTACGATAGCTTCGGAACCGTATACCCGGCATGCTCGTACGCTCTAGAAAATCTTTTATTTCCCCCTACCGCCGCCAGGGGAACATTGTGTTCTAAACAAACCTCTTTCCGAACGAACTTCTAAGACAGGTCCCCGCTGCCTACGTTACTGTATAGTAGGCGCACTACAAAATTGAGCTGGTTTCGAGAAGATTGGAACATTATTCGCCCAGTTATTGCAATAAGGCACAGTTAGAGAAAATAACCTTGAGTCAGGTGCCGAAGGGAGGAGATGTTCGAGTGTCCTTCAGAAAATGACTAATTAGGAGGCCCACTATGCAGGCATAAATATTCGTTAGTTTTGTTAAGCTAGGAACTTAATTACAAAGTTGGCTTAAACTCTTATTTGTAAATAGTGGTAACCGCTACTCATAAATTTAATTTAATGTTATAAAGGGTGACTATTAAGTTAAATATAATGTTTGGAATCACTTGCGTTGAAATCGGAAAGATAGTTGCTGATATATAGAAACGGGGCATAGTTAGAGAAAAACCTTGAATGAGGGGCCGAGGGGGGGAGGGTTGTTCAAGTACCCTTCAGCAAATGACTAATTAAGAGGAGCACTATGCATCTTTCGAAATTCGTTCATTTGCTTAAGCTAGGAACTTTATGAAAAATTTGGCTTAACCCATATATTCGGAAATAGTGGTAACCGCTACTCATAAATTTAGTTTAATGTTATAAAGAGTGACATTTAAGTTAATTATAATGTTTGGAATCACTTGTGTTGAAATCGGAAAAATAGTTGCTGAGATATGAAAACGGAGCATAGTTAGAGAAAAAAACCTTGAAAGGAGTGCCGGGGGGAGTGGTTCTTCAAGTTCCCTTCAAATGACTAATTAGGAGGACCACTATACATCTTTCAAAAATCGTTCGTTTGCTTAAGCTTTGAACTTAATTGCAAATTTGGCTTAGACTATTTTTCGTAAATACTGGTAACCGCTACTCATAATTTTAGTTTAATGTTATAAAGAGTGAAAATTAAGTTAATTATAATGTTTGGAATCACTTGGGTTGAAATCGGAAAGATAGTTGCTCAGATATGGAAACGGAGCAGAGTTCGAGAAAAAACCTTGAAGGACGGGCCGAGGGGGGGGGGGGGGTTGTTCAAGTGTCCTTCGGCAAATGACTAATTAGAAGGACCACTATGCATCTTTCAAAATTCGTTCGTTTGCTTAAGCTAGGAACGTAATTACAAATTTGGCTTAAACTATTATTCGGAAATAGTGGTAACCGCTACTCATAAATTTAGTTTAAGGTTATAAAGAGTGACTATTAAGTTAATTATAATGTTTGGAACCACTTGCGTTGAAATCGGAAAAATAGTTGCTGAGATATGGAAACGGAGCATAGTTAGACAAAAAACCTTGAAGGACGGGCCGGGAGGGGTGGGGGGTGGGGGGTTGTTCAAGTGGCCTTCAGCAAATAACTAATTAGGAGGACCACTATGCATCTTTCAAAATTCGTTCGTTTCCTTAAGCGTTGAATTTAATTACAAATTTGGCTTAAACTGTTATTCGTAAATAGTGGTAACCGCTAATCATAAATTTAGTTTAATGTTATAAAGGGTGACTATTAAGTTAATTATAATGTTTGAAATCACTTGCGTTCAAATCGGAAAGATAGTTGCTGAGATATGGAAACGGAGCAGATTTAGAGAAAAAACCTTGAAAGACGGGCCGGGAGGGTTGGGGGGGGGGGGGGTTGTTCAAGTGGCCTTCAGCAAATAACTAATTAGGAGGATCACAATACATCTTTAATGATTGATTCATTTGGTTAAGCTAGGAATTTAATTTGAAATTTGGCTGACACTATTATTCGGAAATTGTGGTAACTGCTTTCTAGAAATACACCTTGAAGCTTAAATGTAATTAGACCCTTGCCCCTCTTCATTCCCGCAAATATAAAAACAATCTGTTAAATAAAGTTTTAATCTCCATCATAATAATAAATGTCATGTAAAAAAGAAAAAAAAAACTTAAACCCGACTAATTGCCATGAAGAAAAATTTGCCTGCAAAATATTTCAATCAGTGGGACGTATGTGTAATTTGTCATGCACAGGTGGCGCGACAATCGCATGGCTCCTCTACGTTGATAACTTCAATCCATGTTCACACTATTTAGTTAGAAATCCTTATTTATGCATCGCTACTCTGGTTCATTTAATTACTTCTGTGAAGAATCGATGTAACCAACCAGTGAACCAACCAACCCAAGAGAATAAAAGCGTATTTTTAATGAGAGTTCTTTGTGCATTTTAATTAATATTTCAGAAAGTAATTAAAATATTAAAATTCTGAAGTAATGTTGCAACAGGAGAGGGTTTGGACTACTTAAATCTAAATTTCCTGCCTTCTAGGTGGGCCAGATTTTCCTAGCCATCGCCAACAGACACACACACACACAGACACACAGAGCGAAACTTTCTTTTATTAGTTTAGATGAAATATTATTAGCCAAATTATGATAGACTCTAACTTGCTCTAACAAATATATTTATGGAACTCGTGCTCAAATTTCGATAATCATCAGACTTGGCATTTCTTAGTTGTTCATCTGAGAGATTTCGTTTACGTTTTAAATACCTTTCAATTTAAAGTTGAAAAAGTACGCCCTAATAAGGAAGAAACGGTTACGAAAACTTACCCTTTAAAGTGTAAAAAATCAATTTTTTTAACTTATAAATAAATATGATTCTTTAGGAAAATTTTAAAATAAACCCCATGAAAATTTTCACTTTAGAAGAGGAGTTATCTCTAAAACAGTAAAATATATTTTTATATTATCAAGGGGTAATTTGATATTTAAAGTCAATTTTCTCAAAACCGCAATTTTGGTCATTGCGCGCACGATTTCTGAAAATTGGTTGGTTAGAATTTAATGAAATTTTGGTTGAATGTATTAACCATACAGGTGCGCAAAATGATCATTATTGTGCTTCTCAAGTAACAAGTTAGCCTCATGAGTACTTTTGCATTAAGAAAAACTCGATATTTCGAATTTCTCTAATTTTTTTTTTATCAGGATCTACAATTTTTTTTTTTTAATCGTAGGTCATTTTAAAAACACATATGTTTGTACTCATTAAAAATATTTTGGCTGATTTTAGCAATTCAAATGAAAAATATGCGCAGTGCGTGCAAGAAAAATTCTTTCGTAAAAAGTATATTATATTTTAAAATAAATTAAAAAGCTTTATAGGTGTGTATACATTTTTTGAGAATTTTAATTGATAAAATAAACCTTTTTTGATATGTGTTTTAAATTTTATAATACAAAGTCAATTAGGCTACGGAGTTACTGTAATTCTTATAAAGGTCCCTTTTTCATGTATTTTGTGTTTTGAAAGGGTACCTGACCTCTTAAATCATTACGTCACAGAAAAACACTTTTTATATAGTACACTGTACAAAAAGAGAAATGTTTCTGGATCTAGTAAAACTTTACGCAACTATAACATAACCTCTTCCGACATATCCACGATTTCGAAAAATCGTTCCTTTTATCTTCAGAAACCTCGTGAGTCAAAATATATCAGAGATTTAAGGTAGCATTTCTGAAACAAGGTTTATTTTGCTAACTGTTTCAAAACAAGTTGGAAATTGTACGTCAAACGTGACAAATGAAGTGCGTTCGTACTATTATTATTTCAGTGAAATTATTTACATAGTTTGTTATTATGTTATGATTAATTTCCGTAATAAAATAAGTACATTTTAAGTTGGCAACTTTTATCTTTTGTTGACATTTATTGAAAATTCCAATGGGAAACTTAAACCTAGTCTAGAAATTTTCAGAGCTTGAAATCCATATTTGGACTCTTTTTCCTATCTATTTCTTTTTCTTTTTAATATCTATTTCTCCGGAAACATCTATCCAAAAAACGGCCGGTAGATTATAGGATTGCAATATTTAAACACTTTTAGTATACTAATTCGATTTTTAAATTCAGTAATACGGAAATAATGTGATTCAATCTTAAATAGGACGTAATCACCATGGTAACCTAGAATCATTACCTATCATGGGATATCATTGAATTAATTATATATGATAGGATTTAATAGAATAAAGAAGTGACAATAATTTGTTCATAGAGGTTATAAAACATCATACACGTCATATATGACTATAACGTCATACATGTCAGATAACTTTGCGATGCATCTCGGTCGCTTGTCGGAAGCTGCTGTAACAAGGAAGTACCGATTTTTAAAAAAAAATCAAATTACTTAAAAAATATATTTATTTATATTTTTTAAGTTTTGACATTTTTCCATCTAATATCTATTTCTCCGGAAACATCTATCCAAAAAACTGTCCGTCCATTATAGGATTGCTATAATTAAACACTTTTAGTATACAAATTTGGTTTTTAAATTCAATAATACGGAAATAATAGGACTCCATCTTAAATAGGACGTAATCACCATGGCAACCTAGAATCATTATTTATCATGGGGTGTCATTGAATTAATTACGTATGATAGAATTTAATAGAATTAAGAAAACTTTTATTAATATCTTTTTAAGTTTTGATTCGATTTTCATAAAATGTGAAATGACTCAACAAAATTTTGCAACGATTATACATATTAAATTTCAAACGATTTGGTTTGATAGTTTTTGCTCTGTTATATGCGGACAGACGGACGGACCAGACGACCACTATATGTGTATTTATATAATTACGAACGCACCTAAAAAACGAAACGATTCCGAGTAGTTTTAAGAGTGCATTGGATCAGTTTTCTCAACACGAAATATCGATATTTCAGATGCTATCAATTCTCATGTAAATATTGTCATGTTCAACAAACATTTTCAACAGACAAATATGCTACATTAACAGCTTTAATATTAAATTGAACAATATTTTGTTTATCTTTCATGCATATATTATGTTACGCAGCTAAATTTTTTTATTTGAAAATTGATAGTAACCTAAATATCGATATTTCGTGTTAAGAAAAGTGATTAATACACTGTAAAAACTATTCGCAAAAGTTTCGGTTCTTTCTTTGTTTATAACGTTCAACAAACGAAACTTTTGTTTTTATGCATCTTTAAATCTCGAAAATATATTTTTTCTGAAGTTTCTGAAGATAAAGAAACACTTTTCGAAATCATGAATAACTCAGAAAGGGTTATGTTGTATTTTTGTAAAGTTTTTCTAGATCCAGAAACATTTATCTTTTTTTAACAGCGTACTAAATTGTCAAACAATTTCTCAAAAAGCAAACTTTTGTGTTTTTTTTTCTGGAACTTTCAAGTAACGTGATGTTTCCTAAAGACTAGAAAAACAAATTAGAACACATCACACATCAAACCAATTTGAATACATTTTATATTTAAAAAAAAAAAACTATTTTACAGAGGGAACAAAAGGCGTAGTAATTTTTCTCCTGGTTTTATATAATACTTGTCATTTTAAGAAGGACAAAAGACGTGATAGTTTTTGTCTTGCACTTTAACAATGTTTGTCATTGTAATAAATATTATATTTTGACATGTTTTCCAGAACTGGGGCTTCTTGAGAACTTGACTGCCATTGACGAGATAACTTGTTTTCAAATGAAATGCCGTTTCAAAACATGAAATGAGATACTTCGCCCTCGGAAATTTTCAGACAAACTAAAATATACGAGATAGCTCGTCAATGGTATTCAAGGAGTTAAGCCACAAATGAATTATGAAAAATATCTATGATACTTACTAGTAATTATTAAGCTTAGTAGTAATTATTAATCTTACTAGTAATTATCTCTCTATAGGGTGTGTACGGCCTTGTTTTTGGGTACTACTATTTCTTCATTGTGACAGTCTTACTTAATCACAGAAATTTATAGAAAATTCTTGGACTATATAAGGCTGGGATTACTATTCAGAAATAGTGGTATTCAAAATTAAGAACCGTATGACACCCTGCTCTAAATGTTCAGATACATCCCATTAGCAAACAAGAAATCTATTTTTTTTGGTTTTACACAATGTAATAATACCACTAATGCTTCTGCATGGCAAGTGTTGAGAATAAATTAACCTTATTTATTTTACTCTGATAATATTTCAATTACATGTAGTATTTAAATGCATACGTTTGGATACGCAAAATTTCTACATAATAAAGTATAAGCATTTATTATTTAAAACAATCTTAACCTTCTCAGTGCCGTGAACTGATATGTCCATTCACCACGCAGTCGGTTTCACTGCAATAGAAGCATTATTTAAATTAATTTAATTGTAGAGATATAATGCAATTTTAAAACATTGAATAATCATCTCAAAGATTATCTTCATATACGTAATTAAATTTTTTATATTATATTGGAAAAATAATCTCTCTTTAGCATTTAAAAAAAATTACACAGAAAACATTACAATTTTGTCTTTTTGCTGATCGGTCAGAGGATTAATAGCGATATTATTATTTTGGTGTTTTTTCTAGAATCTTAAGTAGCTTCTATTCATTATAGTAACTGCTATATTAAAAAAAATGTGAACATTATTTTTTAATATTCAATCTGCAGTCGAGAAAATTCCCAATTCAACATTTCCAAATCTCGTACCATATGAAAAACATTGTAGAGTAAATCAGAAACGGTATTTTTTTATTTAAAAAATATCTCAGATGAACTAAGAGTTATAATAAACACGCAAAATATATACAAAGAAAAAAACTTCGTGTCTTTTTATATTATAACCACATTAAAATTTTTAGATTTGTTAATTGTAATTTTTAATATACAGATTATTTGAGAGAACAAAATGGCCAACCTGAAAAAACTGAAGAAGAATTATCTGAAGATGAAAAGATAGCTTTATTGGGGAAACCACGATTGGGAGAAGTGTGCAAGGTGCAAATTAGGATCAAAGAAAGCAGGGAATTTAAGGTAAGTGCTTTGTTTTCTTATGCAAAATTTTCTAATTTCCAATACAAGCTTACTTTCTTCATTTTTAGATGTATTAACAATCATAAATCGGGTCCAAATTAAAACCATTTGATCACTGGCGCAGCGAAGGACTAAAATCCTTATTGGAACACTCATGAGATATATATAAATCATTGTGTTAAGTTTAGTACATGATATGTACAAACCAACGTAAAGAAAATAATAAAATTTTTAACATTAAATTTTTTCAATTTTTTACAATAGCCTTTTTCCGTGCAAAATTTATGACAGAGAGAGTTAGGTAAAATATCAGCAAAATGAATGTATTACTGCTCCTGATGCTTATCACAGGGCTCCTACATTTCAAGGAATTTTCCAGGAACATACCAATATTTTTTACAGTAAAAATTGAACTCGAAAACTCTCATGAAACTCCGCCTTATTAAAATTTAGTTTTTCTATACAAAAATACTGGTTTCCAAGAATTTTCAGGTCTAGAAATTATCTGACTTGTAGGAATCCTGTGTCAACCTTTCCTTTATTTTGCATTTAAAATTGAAGTAGGGACTCATTTTATAAAACTTTTAATTAGCTGCATGAAACATTTATTTTAGCTGTTTGTGTTTTTTATTACGTTTGTTTTACACTTCATACATTACTAAAACTGCATTATAAATATGTAAAAAATGAAACTGTTTAGTTTATGGGTAACAATGATTCAAAACCCATTATAGATTAAGTCCTTTGCTGCGCCATTGAGTTTATAATTATTATTTGAGTAAAACTTTTTATAATATAGTGTATCATTTGATTTCTAGTGAAACATTCACTGAAAAGAAAACAGCGTGCTTCATATGCACATAAGAGCAGAGTTACAGTGAATATTTCTATAACAGAATATGTTCCCTAAAAGAAACTGGTGCTATATTAAAGTTGTGTACATACGCTACACTTCCATTTGCTGGATTCGTCTTTTTTACGTAACTTTCGTGAATCAAGTATCGCTAAACTCCTAGTTGAGGCATGGTCTGTGAAGCAATTAATATACACAGCTTTAGTTTGATGCAATTACAATTTACTTTTAGTTTAGGAATATTAGGATTCAACTCGGGGACCTCTGACTTAGAAACCAGCTATGACACCTCTTCACCACTAATTGAGAATATTTCTTCCACTCTTTGTTTTTCACTTTATTTCTTTCTGTAATATTTCACTAACTGAGTATAATTTTTGTTTTAATTATGTGACGATGTTTATCCTTATTGCCATATAAGAAGTTTTCACTGAAAAATCGGAGAAATTTGCGTTAAAAAATGTTGGCTTTCATATTGTTTGCTTTTGTTGTTGTAAATGTCTTTCAACATTACAAATAAGTTCCATTAGGTATTTTAAAATAACTAAAATTTAAATCGCATTATGCCGATCATTTACTTCAAAAATGTTAATTTTTTTTTTTTTTGCTTTCTTTTAATTTTTCTTGCTTTACATTTTGCTTTCTTTTAATTTTATACGGATATATATTTTAGTGCTTCATTGAACTAAAATACGGATGAATGCTTCTGCAACCTTCATTTGGTACATTATTCAGTGGCACAAAAATGGCTCATTAGAAAAAAAAATGCTGTTCTCGGATTCATCAGTTTGTCAATTGTGGGTTGAACTAACTTTAATCGAACTTTTGATTTAAAGTTGCTACAGTTTTAAAATTGTATTTGTTTTAAATTACTGAGTTAAATTTACAAACTCAATTTACATTTAGCTTTTGAATATAGTTAGCTTTTATATAATAAAATTAAAATATCCTGTTAAATTGTAGCCATAATATTAATGGGGTTTTTTTTGGATTAAATATTTGTATTTTAGTTAAAAGAAATACAGAAAGAATAATTTTGCTTTTTCTTTTGTATACAATAATTTTTAAAAAATGGTATTCGCTACATGGCCCGCTGGCCGCATGCGGCTCTCGAGTTCATTTTATGTTGTCCCACAAGTTTCACACATAATTAAATACATATATTTAGCAGCAAAATATATACACACATATATAATATATAGTGTATTTTTTGGAGACGTCACAATTGTTTTAAAAATTTTATTCAATTAAAATAAACATAAGGCTTCTGTATATTATTTCAATTAATAACAGCAATATTTCAGAAAAATATTGCAAATCTAAACTATAGCTTTACATTCCGCTTTCAGAAAAACCTCCCCTTTTAGCTAATGGACCTTATCCATCAGCATATATTAAACTATATTAACAGCATATATTACCTTAACATTGGTTAAAGTTAACATACAGGGGTGACTTGGGAAGTTTGACCTACTTTTTACTAAATTCCACGTAATTTGTGTTGCACACACATCTTAATTTTCTCCTTATAAATAGCTTATTATATATTCTATCTTCTTTTAGCGTCAATTTTTTTTAACTATACCAAATATTTTTTAAATATTTTCCATAACTCTGTAAACTGGTTCAAACCTCCCTACTCTAGGGCAGTTTAACCCACTGTAAGGGCTCTTTGGCTCACTAAATCAAAAAAGATTATCGCCATCAGAAATTTTATTTAATGAAAAGTTAACTATTTCTGTACGGTATTATTTTAATTTCATTTACTAAATAAAATATTTGGCACGAAACTTATTTGTTTGATCTGGCCACCAAAGAAATATAATAGTTTACAATATAGTGGAAAACGGGTCAAATATAAAAATGACGCCCATGTTAAGAACGCGGATTTCTACTAATTAACTTGAAATTAAAATGTTGTCGACAGTTGGCAGTGATAATGATTATAACTGATTAATGATTATAAGCTGTTGGTCAAATTTTGAAAACAATCAGTCATTTTGTTTTATGTGTTAAAGAAATATTTTTATTGGTAAAATAAATTTGAAATTTATTTGCATTTTGCAAATATCTTTATTTGTTAAAGATCACTATTTCAAAATGTTTAGACATTCATAGGGCACGATTTTGATAGGTTTTGTCTTGTTATTTCAGTAAAAATGTTTTATTTCAGCAATAAGGATGGGACACTTGTGACCAAAATGCATTGGGCAGATGCGAACAGTTTACCAGTGTTCGAAATGCATGAGAAACATTTGGTTTGAAACTGAATATGCTATTTAAGAGTTTTACATGGCTTCATGGATGAACATAGAGTCTAATGAAGTAATAACCACGAATCTATTATAGAATACATTGCATTGTAAGTATGGAGTTAAGTAAGTGCTCATCAATCACCAGGAAATCCTTCTAGAAAAGTAACTCAAAAAGATTTCTAAAATGCAATATGAACTTTATTATTTTTAACTCAATTCTAATGATTAGTAAAGATATCAAACGACTTGAAAATTTTCCAACAATTTTTCAACATTATAGACAAATTAACAAAAATGCAAAACACATGGCTTATAATTATCCTAAATGTCTTAAATGACCCTACCCATCATCATGGGAAAATGTTTAATTTACGGGAATTGAATGCATAAAATGCTTGGTGAAACGACAAATAATCTTTTTGAAAAAATCAGAAAATATAACATGAAAAAAGACTTCGTATATAAAAAAGCAAATATTGAAACAAAATTACAAAATCCGATCTTTAAAAAGGAGTAACATCTGAAAGTTTGGGCCTTTTGATATCCAGCAGAATGGATAGCTTTTTTTAATTTTAAAATGTTTCGTCATTAAGGTAAAATTACGTACTTAAATATAAATATTTAATGAACGCCAGAATGAAACGCATCTCATTGGTTATTGTGTAAAAGCCCTTTGGCAGGATTTAGACCAGGATTTTTTACATTTAACTGTTTTGTGCTGCCATCTACAAGAATAAAATCGAAACAAACAATGATTTCTTGATTGTAATTATAATTTGTCAACATTAACAATAAAATATATATGTATTTATACATTTTCATTTGAAATATTGATTTTTGTAAGCATTTAATATTTATAATTTAAAAAATACAATTAGCAATATAAAATTTAAAATGTAAACAAAGCAATGATTTTTAAAAAGGGGTTTTTAGTAAAAGGGGAAAGTAAGTGTAATATTTTTTTTTTCATTTTTTAAACGTAACTGTTATACTTTTGAAATTTTAGCTCTTATTTATTTATTTATTTATTTATTTATTTATTTATTTATTTTTGATGAAGTCCTCTCACTGTTATATTTTTCAATGTCAGTATGTCCGGGTTACGCCGGGCGGGTCAGCTAGTAGCTTCAAATATTGGTCGATATTTCACCATCATATGGTTGCAGCTACTGCATCAGCAAAAGTTGGTTCAACCAAGTACAATTTATTTAACAGTGTATCTTGGAAATGGTTTATTGATATTTTATGCGTTGTTCACATGTGCCTAGACCATGTTCACAACAACACTTTAGGTGGGGCACATATGAACAAATTTAATCAATCCTAAAAATGATTGATCACAAATCTTAGGCATTCTTCTGAAATAAATAAATAAAACGTCCTCAAAAACAAAAAACAAAATTGAAATTGTGCGTGAAAAGTGACAAATGAGGTGCGTTCGTACTATAACTAGTTTCATAAATATTCAGATCTTTGTGCAACAGCTATTGCACTCTATACAAAAATTCATGAATACAAAATTTATTTTATGTGCAAATTTTCATACGATAGATATTAATTTTATTTTATGATATTAAGTTTCAATACACTGCTACAAACAATTGATTACAATTCTGTTACACTAAAATTACACTATTTGAAAATAAATCCAATACAAGACAATGTAAAAAAATATCCGTTATTATTTCACTGCATAAATGAATTATATCGTCGGTTATTATGATATGATTAATTTGCGCAATGAAATAAGTACATTTTAGGTTCGCAACATTTTATATTTTGTCGACATTTACTGAAAATTCCAATGGGAAATTTAAGCCTAGCTTTGAAATTTTCAGAACTTGAAATCCTTATTTAGATTTTTTTTTCTTTTAATATCTATTTCTCCGGAAACATCTATTCAAAAAACTGTCGGTAGATCTGCTATAATTAACTATTACGGATTGCTATAATTAAATAATTTTAACATACGAATTCGGTTTTTAAATTCAGTAATACGGAAATAATATCACTCCATCTTGAATATGAAGTAATCACCATGACAACATAGAATCATTACCTATCATGAGATATCATTGAATTAATTACGTATGATAGGATTTAATAGAATGAAAATGTTTATTAATATCTTTTTAAGTTTTGATTTGATTTTCATAAAATTTGAAGTGACTCGACAAAATTCCGCAACATTTATATATATTAAATTTCAAAACATTCGGTTCTGTAGATTTTGCGCTGTTATATGCGGACAGACGGACAGACCAGACGACGACTATAGGTGGTACGTGTTTATATAATCCATTACGAACGCACCTAAAAAAAGTGTAAATAATAGTATAAATTGTTTTTTGTTTGGGTAATTAAAAATGACATTAAGAGACAATATAAAACGTAACAAAAATTTACATGTGTCCCGTTCTCCCCTAGTTACATGTCAAATTCATAATTTTACAAATCAATGAATATTTTAATAACCAGAAAAATCAAATATTATTTTTAAAGGTATTCTTTCTAAACCACTAATTATAATAGGATGTGGTAGCTTAAGAGGATTCCCGGAAGAAATAAACGCAATACCTTTAGCACAAGCAGTAATGTATGCAAAAAATATATGGATAATGAATTATGTATAGCATATACATATTTAAGATTTGTGTAGCTGCGTTTTAAATAATTTGTTGAAACTAGTAAAACACTTTTATTTAAATTTATACTTCAGATCAATTATTTATAAGTATAATGATTAGATGAAAGTTTTTTGAACTAGGTAAATCATATTCAATATTTGGAGTACCATAGTTGAGATTTATTCCAACAGAGCGAAAAATGCTGAGACCAGGACTTGAACCTAGGTATTTTGGCTTGCCGTGCCAATGCTCTTCCTACTGAGCTATCCCATCGATATCCTGGCTGGCATAATTCACTATTTACTGGACATGGCTTCGGACTGCAGTGCTAATTTTATTCATCCGAGCTATAACTATAGAATTTTACATGATGAATGTGATATAACACGGAAACTTCTGTATACCATGTAATTAGGTCATAATGAACAGAGGAAAGTTTTTTCAACTAGGTAAATCATATTCCATGGTCATATTCAATGTAGGAGTTTCCGTGTTATATCACATTAATCATGTAAAATGCTATAGTTATAGCTCGGCTAAATCAAATTAGCGTCTGCAGCCATGTCCAACACATAAGAGTGAATATATCGTTGGGATACCTCAGTAGGAAGAATGTTGCAACGGCAAGCCAAAGTACCCAGGTTCGAGTCCTGGTCCCGACATTTTTCGCTCTGTTGGAATAAATCGCAACCATGGTACTCCAACCATTGAATATTAATAGATATATTTGCATTCATTTTCAATTGAAATAGTGTATTATAGTTGATATAAAATATTTATATAAATTATGTTATTAATTACCGAAATAAATTATTATATTTTGATAAATTAAAACCAATATATTTGATTACACTAACATGAAAAATAGGAGTTTTGTTACCAGTTAAACATCCCAAAAATACAATGGGTCAAACATCCCGCAACTGCTATTTTGAAAAAAAAAAAAGTTATTAAAACACATAAAAATAGCTATATCAAAATATCATTATATACTTTGTTTTATATCATAAAGTAAAATCCTCTTTGAAGCAAAAATATCTCGAATAACGTTTTGCTGCTAGCAGAGAATGTTTACAAAAAAAAAAAAAACTTTTTTTGAGGGGATTATAAAATTCCACTTTATTTTTTATTCAAATGGGTAAAAAACAACATTAAATGGTATAAGAGCTTATAATAGGCTTCCATCTTATGATTATCAGCAAAAAATATTGTTTAAATATTTATAAAGGCAATGAGTCAAATTTCCCGTATGACCCCTTTTTTCCCTACGTATTAATATTTAGTGTGTAAAGTAGTTCACTATAGCACATTGGTATATGACAGTAAAACATAAGTGTGGTCACTGAGAATATATTTTTACAGATTTTGGCTCTTACAGAATTTTTAGCAAGCACCAGTTGTCTAAAACATATTCTTTACTTCTATAAATTATTTAAAAAATTTATTTATTAATCGAAAGTGCGAGATTATGTTCAGAAATGTTACTTTTAATAGATTATATTTAGATGCACATATTTGGAAATAAGTATTCTATACCATGTATTTAATATTATCATTTTTATACGTTTGCAAATCTCAAATTACATATTTTTAGACATTTTGCTATTCTTGAATGTTATTCCAAACACGCTGATTATACCCAGAAAAGTCAAACGTGACTGAAAAATATTCAAAGTAGTGAAATTTGTCCGTATTCCGCAAGTTTTCGGAAACGCTTAGTAGAATAGATTTTTTTTCACTAAATAAAATCACCCCAGTGGTATTTCAATTTAATCTCCATAAACACAAGAATTATATTTAATAATTTTCAAGATAAATACAAGAATAAAATTTTATTTAACAAGACGCCAAACCATTTGGTGAAAAATTGTTTGACAATAAATTCTCACACACCATTAAACTTATATTTGTAACTAAAATATAAATGACACAAAAATATGTTGCATAGAAAGTAAACATAAAGCAATTAACAATATTTACAACATGGGTTTCTAACCGGTCTTGTTTTTAACCGATATTAGAATACCATTAAGTCTATTTCTGATAAATTCAATATTGGCGCACTAATGAACCCCAGTATAACTAATATTGGTTTGCTACTAGGGTATTAATGAAATTTTATATGCTAGGGCACGAGCGGAGATACTTTATTAATGAAGCCATGATCATACGATTCGCGAACTTTCTCAAAATATAAATTTGTCACACAGTTAAATTTCTATTCATTGGTTTTGTTTTGTGTCTTTTCTAATAACTGAGTTGTAGTGGAGGTGGTATGTAATAACAATGAACAAAATATTGTATCATCTCCAGTATCACTCAGTTATTAGTAGCGACATAACATAAAATCCCATGAATAGAAATTTAACTATGTTTGACAGCTTTGTGTTTTCAAAAAGTGTCATGGATCGCGTGACCATGGCCTCACCAATAAAGTATCTCCGCTTGTGTTAACCCCTTCGCGACGAGCGTCCTTTGCAGAATTTTTAATCTTTTTCCACCGGTTTCTCAAAACAGAAATTTTCGCCTAATTGAATCACAGAAATGCTGTCATTAAATAAGGCAAATCTTACAATAAAAAGTTACTGGTGAGAATAATCGAGGATTCTGGGTATCTTTTGCGTCACGTATACGTGTCGCATGTCCCCAAGGGGTTAATGCCTTAGCACGTAATAGTTCATTAACACTCTTGTAGCAAACCAATATCGGTTATATTGGGTCCAATAGTGCCCCCATATTGCTTTAATCAGAAATACTTTCAACGATGTACCAATATTGATTAAATATTGGCTTTACATTGGAAATATTTGCTATCAATAACAATATTTAAGAAAAGTTAGTTTTACATTGCATATACTGGTAATCAAATAAAGAAACACTTCTTTCCAGTATTTCACGCCCCACCAGTGGCTGAGAGGTTCTGTTCTAAAAGCTGATAGACGGGAGGTGCTGTTTTCAAACCCCTGTCGCGCTCCTCGACATAACCGTTCGGAGTTTTCTGGGGTTTTCTTCAAACCTTGCCGTAAATACGTGTTAGGATCCCTTAGAAAGACCGCCCACGGAGAGAACTCCCCTTAGGGCCTATATCCCAAGAGTAGATAATCGGCCGTCAAAAACCAATCAACCTAGTATTGCACAAATATTGCCAAAATGTAAACATCCCGAATGTTGATATTGTATGCCAATATTGCAAAGATTTTCCAAGATATAGTTACTGTAACAATACTGACCTAAAATTATTTAAGTGCTGCCCTCTATAAATCTTAAAATATTCAGGACTTTCATAATGAAACTAAAAAAATTCATAATTGGAAAATATTTAAATCATTTTTTAACCATTTCATCCGAAAAATATATTACTCCTATACTTGACAATTTTCTTTCTATCCTGAAAATTGTCAGTATTTTAATTGTGCGAGTTTTGAAGTGACAGTGACATTCAAGTGTGTCATTTTTTTAAGCATATTTGACTTCAGTTAGCATTCAATAAAGTTTTGTAAAATTAATTAAGAAATCCATTTAAATAATTACATGCGTATTTATTGCGTCATATAATAAAATGACTCACTAAAATAAAAAAATATATATACATTCTTTATCTCTCAGCCGTTTCATTTTTTCAATATATATTTTTTTTTATGGTGATAAAATTAGTTCGTATTACATAAGTGATAATAAAAGCTTAAAGATTTACCTGAAAATAATTATACAAAGTTAGTTTTAAAATAGCTATCGAAGCTTATAAACTTCAGACAAAAGGAAAGTAAAATTAATTAATTTAAAACAGTATATTTTACATCCTTTGTAAAACTAACCATGCAAAATATATGAATACATATCCTGAATTTTCAAAATAAAAAACCGTCATGAAAACAATATTAATTAATTTCAGATAATCTTAATTTTTTAAGCAACGAATTAAAAGTAAAAATCTGAAACTCATTTCTCTTTTACTAAAATAAATACTTCATCGAAATTCGTTTTATTTTTTATTTTTTCATTCTCATTAATTGTATAAAATAAAATTGTCTCGAATGGAAACTTAACTGAAAGAAAAAACTTATCAATGACATTGTAAAAACATTCCTACGTTTTATTATTATTATTTATTTTGGAAATATTAAAGATATATTTTCCCCTTCTAACCACGACAAGGTTTCAACTGTCAAGTGGTAAAAAACAATTTTTTTTATTCGTTTTTAAAGATAATTATATTTTAAGAAAGGAGGAAACATAGTAAAATCACGACTAAAACATATATCAGGATTTATTTATTTCATCATTAATATAATTTAACGATATAATTTTTTTCTGGGTTATTTTATTTTCTTTCTGACAGCATGGCAAAATATTAATGCTACTAATGGTCGTGTTTTCTTCAAGAGCTTGAACAAACGCAGATTCCGGAGTTCAAAAATATTTAATTCATTTTTTTAAACATTTTACTTGAAAATCGTAATTTTTATGCTTAACAATTTTATTACGATCCTAAAAAATCTCATAATTTTAATTTTCTCACTTTTGTAGCAACGGTGATTTTCAACTATGTCCTTTTGCAGCACATTTGACTTGTCTTAGCACTGAAGAAAGATTTGTAAAATTAATTAAGAAATGCTTTTAAAAAACAAGCATGTAAAAGAATGACTTAATAAAATAAAAAGATGGTGGGTGTTATATTATCAGCTTTTTTATTTTTTACACAAGAAAAATCTTAAACGATATTAAAATTATTTCCTTTTATGCAAGTCATAAGAAGTTTAAAGATGTAACTGAAAATGAATATACAAACATAGTTTTAAAATACCTATCGATGTTTCTAAACTTAAAAAAGAAAAAGGAAAGTCAAATAAATTAATGGAAAACAGTATATTTTTATCAATCTTTGTAAAACTAATCCACACAAAAAATTATAAATACATATCCTGAATTTTTAAAATAAAATATCCGTCTTGAAAATAATATTAATTAATTTCGTATTATCTTAAATTTCTAGCGACCAATTGAAAGTAAAAATAAAACTGAAATTCATTTCTC
This sequence comes from Maratus michaelseni, assembly GCA_963931845.1. Lineage (NCBI taxonomy): Eukaryota > Metazoa > Arthropoda > Arachnida > Araneae > Salticidae > Maratus > Maratus michaelseni. The sequence continues at coordinate 123,199,055 of OZ007599.1, read as the reverse complement.
TTTTACTACAAAGAAATACTTTGGCGAAATGCATGTTTTTTTTCTTTTTTAATTTTCGTTAATTGTAAAAAATGAAATCGTCTCAAATTCCAACTGGAGATAGAAATTACAAATACCATAGGGAACAAAATCCTTATGTTGTTTTTTATTGTTATTTACTTTGGAAAGATTAAAGATAATACTTTTATTTCACTTTTAACCACGACAAGGTTTCAATTCTCAAGTGGTATGAACTAAGTGTTCTTTCATTCGTTTTTAAGATAATTATTTTGTAAGAAAAAAGAAAATATAGAAAACTCATGGGTAGAACATGCATCTGAATTTACTTATTTCCTCTTTAATATAATTTAACGATATAAATATTTTTATGGATTGTTTTATTTTCCTTTTGAAAGCATGAGCAAATATTATTGGTAAGGACTGTTTCCTAGAAATCCGCACAAACTTTTCTTGATGGGAAAGCTATGAAAAAACGAGACAAAGAACACAAATGGGCATTGTAAGGTAACTTTAATAACCACATTACTCTGTAAAATAGTTATCGGGTTTCAATTAAATCATTTCGTCGGACATTATCGAATTTACTTTTTGTAATACTTGCTAGACTTTGTACGAAATCTACATCCACAATTTTGAGGCAGTACGTGATTCGATTGATCAATTTCTGAATGTTATCTGCCTTCCAGCTTTTAGCATGCACGTTAGACTTCAGATTTGTCCAGAACTGCTCAATAGGTCAAATTTTGGGAACGTTGGCCCGGTTGTCGGATTTCTCTACGAAAGATGAATGCTTCATCAGAGAATTTTCTGAACAAGCGACCAAACTTCGTTTTCGCGGTAACCATTTTATTTTCTGTTAGTTTTGGTATGACCATTTTCTTGTGATATTTGTTGTTAAGCTTTTTGGTGATTTCCTAATGTATGCAGCTGGGTGAAACACTAAATTTGGCAGCCGTTGGGCGGATTGATACTCTGTTCTTCTTGCTAAACAGTCGTTTCAACTGCCGCAACTTTGGCTTGGTGAGTTTTAGGGCCTTCCGACCCGATCCCGGTTGTCTTCCGGCCGGAACTCTTTTCTCGTAACGTTGTAGTATATCATTTCTCGTTCGTTTGGGGATATTTTCCGCGAAACAAAAACGGTGAACTTCTTCCTATGATGAATATTGCCTTCGTAAATCGTGTACACACGCGTAGTACACGCAGACACTCCTCTTTCAACTCCATTCTCGGTAAAGACAAATTACTTAATGAACTCACGGCTAACAGGCGTGCCCTTATAAACAAAAACGCAACACTCCACACGCATGTTTCGTCTGATTTCGTATTCCTTTGCTATTTTGCATAACTGTAAAGTTCGTGCGGATTTCTAGGAAATAATCCTTACTTACGATTGCTCTGTCTTCAATAGCTTGTACAATATGAAGATTCTGGAATTCTAGAATATTTAATTCTTTCTTCAAACATTTTACTCAAAAATTTAAATGCTTAATAATATTCTTTCCTGAAATTCTCATCTTTTTAACTCTTTCATTTTTGTAACAATAGTAACTTTCAATTGTATTCTTTTTTAAGCATATTTGTCTTGGTTTGAAGGTTGAAGAAAGGTTTGTAAAATTAAGAAATACGTTTAAAAAAATGTATGCAATAATGAATAAGTTTCTAAAATAAAAACTCGTTTTTTTTTTCTTTCCAGACCTTTTATTTTTTATTTAATAAAAATCTTAAACGCTTAGTTCATGTTATGTAACTCTTAAGAAGCTTGAAAATTTAACTGAAAATAATTCTACAAACTTTATTTTAAAATAGATATCGATACTTCTAAATTTTAGAGAAAAGGAAAGTCAAATAAATTAATGGAAAAAAGTTTATTTTAACAGCATTTGTAAAACTAATCCACACAAAAAATATGAATACAAATCCTGAATTTTTTTAATAAAATATCCGTCAGGAAAATAATATTAATTAATTTCAGATAATCTTAATTTTCTAAGCTACGAATTGAAAGTATAAAAAAAAACTGAAATATATTTTTATTTTACTTAAGGGAAATATTTCAGCGGAATGAATATTTTTTTCTCTTTTAATTTCCATTAATTGTAAAAAATGAAACCGTCTCAAATTCAAATTTAATTAAAAATAGAAAATACCAATGACATGAAAAAAAAAAAATTCCTATCTTTTTTTTATTGTTATTTATTTTTGAAATATTAAACGTAATATTTTTACTTGACTCTTAACCATGAACATGGTTTCAAATTTCAAATGATGAGAACTAAATGTTCTTTCATCCTCTTTATAAATATAATGATTTTTACGAAAATAGAAAGTACAGTAAAATCACGAGTAGAACATGTATCAGGATATATCTACTTCATCTACCTATATTATAAAGGCCAAACGTGTCCGTGCGTAACGCATACGTCATTTTGCGAATGGCAATAGCTGACGATGAAATTTCGGTTTTGTGATTTTTGCTATTGCAATTTTTTAAATTTCTAAACATAGCACATTTTCAATTTTTACACCGTTATAGAGGAAAAAAATTTACTTTCAAATGCAATTTGTTTGAAAACTATATCTTAATTGCCTGATATATTATGGCTTATAAAATAATTTTGAAGCATGAATTTTAAAACGGCCAATAAACAAAGGGAAGAATGCTGCCATTATACATTTTTACATAGTTACAGGTAGTAAAATTAATGAATTTTGAAATAAAAACGTCACAAGAATAGGGTGCCTTTATATGAGAGTAGCGTTACACCGGATACAAAATTTGATTAGTTCAGACGATTTTGGAGAAAAGAAAGCTTTGTAATAATTTAAGAATTTAAAAGAAAATTATTTGTTTACACCATAAACAAACATCGGATATTTTAACAGATAATGTAAACAGAAGATATTGTTTTAGATATTGCATTTTTATGAATAAAATATAAAAAAATTATTTCACAAATTTAATAAAAAATGCATATAAAAATTTAATATGAGCTAATAGTATAATAGTAATAGAGTAATAGATTAGTAATGAATAATAGTAAGAAACAACGTTTTAATTCATATTTCATCAGTATTACAAATAATGTTAACGGTCATTGCGAAGTTGGAAAAAACGAATATACATGAAGTTCGTTAATATCGCGATCACTATATCGCATGCATAAGATGATGAATAATAAATTAACAAAGAAGCATCACTGGATGCAGCGAACTCCCTGTATTAATAATACCAAAAAAAATAAAAAATAAACAAAACCCTTGAAATTCGTTAATGTCGCGATCACTATATCGCATATATAAACGCTTAGTTAAAAAAAAAACTGGATGGATAACGCATGTATGAGCGCTTCACGCACAAGCAAAGCAAAGAAACCAGTAAAAAAAAAATCACTAAATGCAGCAACTTTGACAAATAAAAAAATGAAAAATCTATTAGATTTAGGGGGAAAAATGGTTTTCGCCTGCGTTCTGTAACCCGGGAAGCCCGGGTTCGATTCCCTAGTATTATTAATAAAAGAAAGTGTCGCTTTGTGTGTATGTGTGTGTTGGCGATGGCTAGGAAAATGTACCGTACTCAGAGGTCTCAAAATTTGCATGAGAATAGTCCAAGGCAGGTCCTAATGCATCTGAGGCTCAGATTTTTATTTTTTTAATAATTAGCCGATATATTAATTAAGAACTCATCAAAAAGCGTTCTTGTTTGCAAAACGGTGGAGGCGCGCCCGCGCATGCTGAGTTCATGAATTCACGAGTTTCCGAACACATAGAAGAGACGATCCAAAGCTGTTTTATTTTGACCGTTTGCTTAACGTCCATCGGCTGAACCGTACGTAATACGAAGAAAAAGAAAACATATTCTTAAATTTCGTACTTTTATGTCTTAAACTCCGCAATCAGATCGAAAAAAATATTGTTCTTAACACTTAAAAAATATTTTTTTCAAAACGGGTTGATTTCGCGATCGACTTTTTCTCTTTCCGTAACGCACCCCTAGTGATGGATTTGAGAGGTACATTTTCATAAAACATACCTATTCAAGGCTGATACTTTCGTTTTTTCGACGATACAATCGGTTTTAAAAAACACGAATTTTAACCCTTTCCAAAAAATTCTCGACCGCAGATCACTTCTCGCCTCACGGAGACTATCATTTCTCTACGCAAAAAGTAACTATACGTTCGTATTTCAACACAATCTTTATACAGTATCTTGGCAGATCAGATTTCCATCACCTACAAAAAATTCAAAACGTTTGGACTGGTAGAAGTATTTCAAAGTAAATAAAATGTGAGAAATGTTCGATGAAAACGGCAAAACGCGGGCTGTTTCGGTGCGTTATCGGCTCATGTTTTTTCTATTAAATATGCATATTTTTCCAGTAAATTTTAAAGAGAACTTGGATACAGTTATAGTTATAACCGAATAAATTTCAGGGAGTTCGGAAGATGATAATTATATTTTTTTTATATTTAAATTACCCGATGGGAAAACAAATAAAAAAAAAGCGAGAAGAAAACATATTTCTTTTTCAACTAGATAACAATATTTGTTCACGAATTTTTTACACTGGCTGTAAAACCTGTATATTTAAAACCGATAAAAATTTCATAGAGTTAGGTCAATAAGAACTAATTTATATATATATATATATATATATATATATATATATATTATATATATATATACTATGAAACGACCCTTCGTGAAAAAACAATGAAATGTCTATTTACGAGTATTTTTACCACTATATATCAGTATTTACATTTGAAAATATAAATTCATACAAAATCGGGTTAAATATATAAAATCATACAAATTTAGGTTTATTTAAGATTATTATCATGGACCTGAGCAAAGCCGTACGGGTCAGCTAGTATACTAATAAAAGAAAGTTTCGCTCTATGTGTGTGTGTGTGTCTGTAATGTTCAGTGAAATCTACCGCACGTAGATATCTGAAAATTTATTTGAGGACAGTCCAAGGCAAACCCTGATGCAGCTGTGGTTCAGATATTTAATTTTTTGATATATTAATTAAAAACCCATCCAAAATGCTGTCTCTTTTTTTGGATTCTGCTTTTCGCATGCCTAGAACCTGATTTTCGAGCGTAAAGGAAGGAAGAACCAAATTCTGCTGTTTTTTGTCTTTTATTTTAACCTCCATGGCAAAACCGTTCGAGATACGGAAAATACATTCCTATACAGTGGCGTAGCCAGGAAGGGGGTCCAAATGCTCTGAATACCAGTAATAATGTACAGTTTTCTTTGCATTGATTATAGCAGAAAGTTCTCAGATTAGATAAGTCAAAGAAAACTTTACAAAATTAGTGGTATCCAGAGCATCTGGACCCCCACCCTGGCTACGCCACTGTTCCTATAGTTCGTATTTCGACGCCTTAAATGCCACAATCAATTCAAAAAAAATCTTTCGCAAACCCTTCAATTTTTGTTTCAAAAAGGTTAGTTTCGCACTTAATTTTTCTTCCTTTCGGTGCCGCTCTCCTACAGCTCGATTTCAGAAGTATCTAAATTAGAAAAAAAACGTGTATTTAAAGCTGAGACCTTCTTCTTTTTAACGGTGCAATTGGTTTTAAAAAATACAAGCAAAATTATATTTAAAAATTGTAGTGCCCTTTTGGCATTTGGAAATTAAAATTAAGTGGGATACATAATATCCCACCGCCTCACAGTAGAGTATTTGAGGAAAAATCGTGCCCAAAATTACTTTTCATGTGTTTGAAAGTTAAAACCATTTCTGTTGACTGAGCATTAGTAAATACACATAATTAATGTTATATATACATAAATGTATGCATTTATCTAAACAAAATAAATATATAATACAACGTTTACTTAATTGTTTACTGTTTAAAAGAGTAATTGGTTGGTAAGTTATTTAGTTGGTAGGTTTGTTTTATTTCCGAGTAATGTTTAATTAAATGTGGTTAATTATTTATATAAACCAATGTATATTACTTGCATTTAGTATTTAGCAAACTTGAGTTTCTATAGTACCTAGATGTTGGTTTTTGAATGTTTTTAATAGAGTACCAATCCCCCTCAATATATATATCTATATTTACATTTTCCTTCAAAATTATAATCAAAACGATTAAAATTCAAAAATGCTCCGACAAACTCTGACACAATTTTAAAAAGCTTTGACTATATTAGATAATATATTTCAATAAATATATTTTAATAAATTAGATTTAAAAAGGCTTAAAAATAACCCATTTTCAATTTTAATTATTTTTTATGATACGAAAAATAAAACTATTTAAATTCAGGTGTAAATGTATACATTTAAACACTATAACAAAACTGAGACATAACAAACAAGAACGAAAAATCATGCGTCAAGCATAGATTATGTAGCACTTTCCAACGCTTCCAAAATAATTTTACAAAACATACCGTTTAATAAGCTAAAAGATAACATCTAAGTAAACAATTTGGAAAATGCATAACATATTTAAAAACATAATTTCAGAAATTTCCAACAGATACAATATTCGGAAAAATATCCGAATACTTTTATTCAGCCCTGTATATGATCTATAGATTTGTATATGCTAGGATGCTAAATTTTAGTTTAGTTAGGAAACGCGTAGCACAGTTTAAAATTATCTTTCTGGAGTTTCTGTCAATAAACGGAAATGTGTTCGCGAACTTTTGTGCTGCCCTGTATAGGATCTACAGAATTTATACACACCACGTAATAGACAAAAATCGAGTTAAAATTAAAATCGCGTTTAGTAACTTAAACGCACTTCCAGGAATTAGTGTTAACAGACAGTAGAGAATTCTTTTGTGTGTCCCTGTAAATGAACGATGACTGCTATACACACACTATTCTGTAGTAAGCCTCTTGTAATGCACCTTAGATATATACATATAAATTTCAATGCGTTTAAAATAGTGAAACATTATTTAAATAAACCGCAGACGATTTTTCTCCATAGACGTCATGTAACGGAATTCTTTTGACTGTCCCTGTAAAGTAAGTATAAGTGCTATGCACACCCTATTCCATATTAAGCTTCTTCTAATGCACCTTAGTAATATATGTAAATTTCAATGCGTTTAAAATAGTGAAACATTATTTAAATAAACCGCAAATGATTTTTCCCCATAGACCGCAATGTAACGGAATTCTTTTGAGTGTCCCTGTAATAAAACTATAAGTGCTACACACTTCCGTTGAAATAGGGAACATGCTATAGATAACGACAATAACATATAAAAATTGCAGGGCAATCCGAGCATATTTACGGGAGTTAGAGCACGGACAGACGGCAGACGGGCAGACGGCAGACGGCCATACGGCCAGACAAACCGAAGTCATAAGCACTTTTCAACTAGGTTGGAAAGTGCTAAAAAGCACGTCTTCTCAAAAAGAAATTTCACTCCAACTGAGGCTAGGAGCTGCCGGATATGACTCATGCTCCTGAGATAGACATAGATCGACACACCAGTTATTTATCAATTATAAAATGCGCATTTTACAATTGTTAAGCTAATTTTAATTTTTGCCTTTTCAGTCAGCATATTATGCATCAAATACTCCACTGTGCGCCTTTCAAGTGGTTAAACTAATAAAGTTAAATTATATTATTTCCAGTTTTGTAAATTGTATGGCCTATTTATCCTAAAATATTAGCATGAAGCAAAAAATATAGTAAAGTTATTGCGGCAGGGAATGGATAAATTTTGTTTTCTATTTTGAAAAAAATATTTTTATTCACTTGTGTGTCTTCTGAGGCATATTTAACTGCAGTAAACTTTTAGAAAAGATTTGGTAAATTAATTTGTTTTAAATCATGCATATCTATGCTATAAAGCAAAAACATGTTCATGAGAAACGCTGACGTCATATTGTTGGTGGCAACGCCTGACAAATAAATTTCGCTTTTACTGCATTTTACTTTTTTTTACCTTCTGAACATCGCAATACTTTAATATTTACACCACACAATAGTGTAAAAAATGTACTTTCATTTGCAGTTTTTATAAAAACTGTATCGCATTTTACTGATTTTTATTGGTTTTTAAAATAATTTTCAAACGTTTTTTAAATTTTTTTATCTATCTTTATCGCATGCAGCCCGATTACGAAAAATGAACACTTAAAGCAATATAAGAAGTTCAGCATTTTTTTCTGACTGATATCGCATAATGAAAATAAAACTTCATCAATAAATAAATAAATAAAATAATATAAATAAAACACAAATTTAGCAAACATGCGGTAAAAACAATGAAATTAACCGAATCAAAAAAAGGCTTTTGTACGTAGAGATGTTTGGCGACTTCTTAGGCTGTTAACTCCTGTCATGCAGCTAATACGAAAGTATCACTTTTAGTAAATTTCCAAACTTTATTTGAATACATTAATATTTTTCATATAAAAATTATTTTTGTGTTGTTAGTGGGCATTAAAAAATATCTATTAAATGTAAAAAAAAATTATTGGCGTTTTCAATTAAAAAATATATATGTATGGCTTTTACCTATATTCTGTAACCGGGGGAAGCCCGGGCTGGATCCCCTAGTAAAAGAATAAGTTACTAACATAAATATTATTCTTTCTCTTACAGTACTTTCAATTTTAACTTTAAAAAATCTTTAAACAGCACTAAAAAACTTTGAGTCTTAAAAGCATAAAATTTATTTGAAAATAATTCTACAAATTTAGCTTTAAAGTAGCTGTCGATGCATATAAATATCAACAAATAAGAAAGTAAAAATAAAGTATATTTTAGCAACATTTATAAAACTAATCTAAGCAAAAAATATGAATATATATGCTAAGTTTTTAAAATAAAAAAGCCGCCACGAAAACAATTTTAATTAATTTCAGATAATCTTAATTTGAATTGAAAATAAAAAAAAATAACTAAAAATTGTTTCTATTTTACTAGAAAGAAATACTTCAGCGAAATGTGTGGTTTTATTTATTTATTTATTTTTCATTTTTCATTTTCGTTATTTGTAAAAATAAAATCATCTCAAATTCAAATTTATCTAGAAATAGAAATTATCAATGACATGAAAAAACTTTTTTTTGTGTTTTATTATTTAATTTGGTGAGATTAAAGTACATGATTTTCTTTATTTTTAACCAAGACAGGATTTCAATTTTCAAGTTGTGAAAACTAAAATTTTTTTTATCCGTTATCTAAAGATAATTGAGGCAATCAGAGCAAAAGTGGACTAACCCACGTTTTAAAATTTTCCTGTTTGTCATATTGTGTCGAATACACAATTATCTATTCGACACATATTTGAAGAGCGAAAATAGACTATCCAACATTTTCCTTTTATTATTTTCGTTAGTCCGTTTTTGCTCTTTAAATACGCGTCGAATACATTATGTGACAAAAACGGAAAAATGTAAGAATGTGTTATAGTCCACTTTTGCTGTCATTGCCTCTATCACTTTTTTTAAGGACAGAATGTAGTTAAATCATAAGCAGAACGTATCTCAGAAATAATTTATTTCCTTATTAACATAACTCAATTAAATCAAAACACATAGGTCCCCGAAATGCAAATTTCGCTTTACTTTATTCATAAAATTCCAATATGAGACTCGATAGATCCTACTGTTACTTCACAGGTGACATTTAAAGGACAGATGTTAAAATAACTTTAAAAACTGTCTTAGTACTTCCTGCCGGTAGCCGGCCGAAAGTACTAGTAAAGTTTTTAAATATGTTAAACATCTTTTACCATATATTTGTGTCTTTTAAATGTCACCTGTTAAGTAACAGTGGGGTCTATCGAGTCTCATATTGGAATTTTATAATTCAATTATATAAGTATTTTTCTGTTATTTTCTTTTGGCAGAATGAGAGAAGAGTCATGACATTTGCGATATATATTATGCAACAGCTGGAAAAAACACCTTGTACAGTTATAGGGCATATAATTGTGCTAGAATTATTTTTTCAAGTCGATTGTTCCATAGTACAATTGGCATCAAATACGGAGAAGACTATAATGTAAAACAGTTAAATATTCTTCCGTGATCTGACGTTTTATGTCTGTGTTTGTAATTAAGTTTGTTTCCGATATACAAATACAAAACTTATATTCGAAATGTTTCTTTATATTTTACATTATAACATTATTTACGTGAAAACTTCTTACACGGCAGTATTATATCAGAAATTGTTCTCCACTTAATTTAAAAGAAGCAAAGCAAAGCGATGAAATCGTCAGGAAGGAAGCAGAGTGAAAGACGAGAGAAAAGATCGGGATTACGTTGTTATTAACCAGAGTTTTGACCGAAGCCAGAGGTCCCCGATTTGAATGAATCCCAAAAAGGTGTCGAAGTTCAAATGGTGTCAAAATTCAAATTGTATTAAATTTACTTTTGTAAAAGTCATCCAAAAGTCAGGTACAATTTAAAAATTAATAATTCGTAAACGAATAAAGATAAAAAGATGAAATTTGCACCGAACGGATGAAAAAAAGCAGGATTTTTTATGACGAAAGCAAAAATAATGCTTGAAGAAACCCAAATACATAAGCAAAAAAGAATTCTTGAAACTGCCAACATTGAAAGATGCCATCCGCCAGTATGTGCCTTCTATACTAGAAGAAATGTTGGTTAATACAATGAAAGGTGCTGTTCCTCGCCTGACAGCTGTGCTGCGGAATAACGGACAACATATTAAATAGTTGTAAGCTTACTTGTAAGCGACTTGTCACTTCTAAGCCATCTGCTAGTCACAAAAGAAACTATTGAAGCGTTCGTTTTAGCTTTCGTCATAAAAAATCTGTCTTCTTTTCCATCCGTTCGGTGCAAATCGCATGTTTTTATCTTTACTCGTTTTCGAATTGTTAATTTTTAAAGTTTTTCCTAACTTTTAGTTCACGCTGACATAATCTCGCTGACATAAATCAACTCTCGTTTCAACGACGAGAGGCACCGACGCAATACATATTTCTTGGCACCTACAGTATAGTACCTTTACACCTAAAGTATAGTATGCTACATCAAACATTTGTTGTTATGGGTGAGGCAATACAGAACATCTTTATATATCAGAATAGCAATATATGGGCAGCAAAATTTTATAAGTCCAGAGGATTTTGGACAAAAGCAGACATGTCGAGCTTGCCATTATCACAAAATTAATGCTTATTGATCTTTCTAATATTACTAATGTTAGTATTCACCGTTTACCTCAACTTAGAAAACCTTGGTCGAACGCTCAAATAGCATTCGTCATTAATCTAGTTGGACGTCGGCCGCATTCAGGATAATCGTGAATTTCATTTGAGCGTTCGACTGACGTTTTCCAGGTTGAAGTAAATGGTGAATACGAGCAAAAGTTAACTGGCTCAAGAAAGTATTATCAGATTGTTTGCTTTTTGTTTCCATAATTTCGACAACAACGTCAAAATTGAGCGTGGGCATTTTGCGTATACCACTGCTTTGATATTTACGGTTATTATGGATGACGTGACGATATTTTGTAAAGTCAATCTTATATGGTAGGATATATTGAAAGAAGATTAAACTGAAAATTGAGCTGATTCCGGTATTCTGCTTGTTAAAAAAAGCTGGAATAATAATCAATTTTTAGCTAATTTTTCCATTATTTTAGATAGGAAAACTGCAGTAAAAATTTTCATAGTTCGATTTATTTATTTAATATTATAATATTCAATATAATAATTTAATATTCTGATATATTCCATTGATATGTATTTATCTTACATGTTTAATAGTAGAGAACATTTGGTAATATTTTTGTAATATGTTTGATTATCCAGATAACATAATAAACTAGAGTATTTATAGATCAGGCTGAAATAAATGAAAATGCTTACAATATTCATATTACAATAATCCTCAATATAAACACTCTATAACTTTGAGATGGACCTGATTTATTTTTCTTTTAATTTTACATAAAAAAATATATAAATTTATATCTATAAAATTAAATAGCCTGTAATTGTGCATAGAGAAAAAATCCGTTTAACCCTTTAAGGGGCAAAGTACTCTTGTAGCTAAAATATTGAAATGATTGTTTAACACCAGGATTCACGAACGAATTTATTTTAAAATAAGTAAAAGTTTTTCATCATGTACATTATAAATTCAAAATTTCATTTTAAAATTTTGGTGTCATTGTGGCATTTTGGGATTAAAATTAAGTGGTATATATAATATACCGGTGCCCTTCAAAGGGTTATAGATGCACATTGCTGATAATTATAATTCCACACTTGCTTTAATATCCACGACCTTTTGTTTTAATATAAAGGAACTGAAATTAATATTCCTCATCTTAGAAGAATGTGAAAGTCGTATGTTTCATAATGACAAAAAATTTAGTAAATAGAGACTCCAGATCATGCGATCGAGATTTATTTAAACAATAATAATGTAATTTGGAATTTGAATTAAATTACATGCAATTTTATGAATGTGTGAGAAGAAAATATTCTGTGAAAGCATCTGAAAGTACCATGTTTTATTTAAAAGCAGCCTTAGCCCTTAGACTGCCATTTTTATTTATTTTTTCTAATTGAGTGTTTTATTAGTGTGTGCATGTTATGTAGGCTTTGTAGAGTTTTAAAATGAAACAGAACCTAGAAACTGACTCAGATAAATAAAGTACAAAAATTTTGTCATAAAATACCAGGAAATTACAAATAATCACGACGAATTCGTTTCAGAACGAAATATAAAATCGTTCCTTAGTTGGCTGAGAAGAAACTCACGTTCTTTCAAGGTTGTTGTCTTTTTATATTCTGCGTTTTCTTATTCTTATCTCAATCTTTCCTTTCTACTTCCCTAACTTTCCTTCCAGTGGTCCTTTCATTTTTCCTTGACTACTTTATCATTATCTTTCTATTTTCTTACGCCATTCCCTGTTTGTCTTCGAACAACGTGTGGCTCTTTTCAGCTGACGAAATAACGTTTTCATATTTCGTCCCAAAGCGAACTCGTCGTGATTATTTATAATTTTGTGCTGTTTTATGTAAAATGTTTGTATTTTACTTTATTTGTAAAGTTTCATTATTTATGATTTAGTCAAAAGAGAAATAAAGTAAAAAGTTTCCAAAATAACACTGGAACACTTAAAATTTTACTGACCACTACCAGTGGAACATGCATTAAAAAATCTAATTATTTCAAAAAAATGCGAATGTTTATATATCAAAATATTTTGGTTATTATGTATGTATACATTTTGGTCCACATCCATTTACAGAAACCCCCCTGCTGGCATTGCACTCGGCTGTTCTGTTCATCAGACGCAAAACATTCCCAACAGGTAATTCATTAGTCTCAGATAGGGATAATGGACCGCTGTAGACGAAAAGTCCTAACCTCAATTCAATTATTTTAATCCTCAGTTCCTGTGCCACTTTTGAAAATACCCCGTACTGATTTAAATCCAGTTGCTTACTGCTTGGCTGCTATATTCCTACAATCGTGAACGTCTACACTAATGTGAACAGACGTTCTCATTTTCTGAGGACAGTGCTCATTTTAAAGGCGTATTAGTCAACTCAGAAAAATTAAATTGAGAATAGACTGACTAAAATTAGGCTACGCTGGCGAAATAGCCATCATATTGTAATTAGATATCCCATGAGATATTGATGCCTTAAAAACGAACACTGTCGTCAGAAAATGAGGACACCATCTGGTTACTATAGTTTACACTGCTAATTCACTAAAGCTCTATTTACTTTCTATTTTTTCCTTTGTATGTGTTTCTCTAGTAAGCCAATTCACTGTAAATAATAGTATAATTCTTTTTATTTGCAATCTTTCTCGACGACACAATCACGCTGAAGGTTAAAGAGGTATAGAAAAAGCTATTCACCCCGAACTTTAATGTTAGAAAATAGTTTGTACACTCATTCACTCAGGATTTCGCATCTTGCGAATATCTTGCTTCACACTTTTATCAAATGACAATAAAAAGTTTAATGATAATTTTGTTGTTCGCTTTTATACCTGTCATATAACTGCAAAACAACCCTTTATTTTAGAACACTGTAGACAAGCTGTTCCAAAAAGCAAATGTGTCTATATCATTAGGAACATCATCTTGGAAGGAGCAATTTTTGGAAGCCATCACAGTCAGCGCAGGTAAATAATCAAACATTGAATATATTCCTTTTGAGTTTTAGTTAACAAATGATAACTATTCAACTGTCGAGCAGGTGACGATGATGATAGAGGAGAGGGTGAAGAAGGAGAAGAAGGTGCTGACGGAGGTGAAAAAGAACCAAAATTGCCGACATGTTCCGACTATGTTCTACATTTCATCACATTGTTCTGGAAATTAATCTTCGCCTTCATTCCACCAGCGGGTAAGTATCGTTATAAAATTCCAAAAACAAAATTCTAGCAGTGTCTAATATAGTCATCCATCAACATTCGCGGTTTTAACAGTCACGAGGTTTGGTTATTCGCATACATAAAAAAGTGGGAAAATTTAACACTTGCGGGAGTATGATTTGATTATTCGCGATTTTTTGAGTATAGTCATTTTTTTTTTCAAATTTATAATGGTCAAGACTATTTTTCACTTCTGTTTCCTTTGTGTGTAATTGACAATTATTTTTAAATTTTAACTCAAAATTATGGATTGTTGTAGGATAGCAGAATAATGTAAACTAGTCGTTGGGGGCCACCGTAATACTTACCCATCATGGATATGCATAATGTAAAATATTAAAATAAAAATGTGTAAACTACTTATAAAATGCATTGCAATTAGAATAAAATCGTGGCTTGATGACGTCATAAACTTTAAAGGTTCGATTGCTGAATTGCTTGAAAGAGGTTTTTCCTTATAACTCCAAAAATAATAATCCTATTAGCTAGCGGTTTATTGCATCTGATTAAGCGTCGAATTTCCAATTAAAATATATCTTTGAAGTGAAATTTGGATGAAATACAGGGTCATGAAAAATCGAAGAGTGTGGAAAATAGGATTCCAAATATCTCGGCAACTCATTATCCGATCGACTTCATGCTTTATGCAAAATTTATGTTTTTTTATTGTCTTTTATATTCATTTCTTAAAATAAACAATTTCGAAAATTTTTATATACCTTTCATCAGAACGAATATTTCGAGAGTCCGAAAAAAATTGTTCCGGTTAATCGAGGTTATTGAAATGAAATAGGCTTCTTCCCATTATTACATACTAAGTACATACCAAATTGCAAGTCTCTATCTCAATTTTTTCGGGAGATAGAGCGTTTACAGACACACACACACACAGACACACAGACACACAGACGGACGGCAAATTTTTTTTTCTAAAAATATGTTTTTCGGAATCTCCAGTGTCTGAAACGTGTAAATCCGTCAAAAAAAATTTTTCGATTTTCAAAACGATTACAAGACTTACCTTATACTACGTATGATGGGTAAGTAAAAACAATGGTGATAGTAAACGTTGGTAGTTAAGATAATGGAATTTCATTCTATCAATTCAGGTTCTGGTAGAGAAGGGGCTGAAGCTGATCTTAGAAGGAAAATTGAAAACACCTACGAAGAATTTAACTTTATTGCAAACATGGCGTTTAGCATACTAACTCACTAACACAAAATCATCTCTTCGGCGATAAAGAGTGTCGAAGTTACCTTATACAAAAAGCTATATTTTTTGACTTGCAATACTTAATGCAGTAGACAAGCAATAAATAAATTTTATGTTTATAATATGTGTATACATTGAACTTCTATGTATATGTTGTGCATAAAGTACAGGGTGTATCAAAAAACCTTGACACATTTCAAAAATTACAAAAAAAGTATGCACGATAGAAACTAGAAATTCACGTATGTGTAACTTTAGATATTGGAGTTTTTTCTGTGTCAAAAAAATCAACAGATGGCGGTAGTTGTTCCGTGCAACATTTGCAGAATGGCAGAGTACCATGCTTTCTCAATGGCCTCTTAAAGTTCTTCAAGAGCGTCATGCTTTCCATTCCTGTAAAAATGGCGAGTTAAAATGCCCCGGATATTCTCAAATGGGTTTATGTCTGGACTTAAAGATCAGCAATCAAGAATTTTAACATTATTCTGTGAAAGTCACAGTTTTGCAGAATGTTATATGTGGATTGAGGCATTATGTTGTTGAAATATCCATTCTGAACTCTCCAAATTGTCACCGAATGGAAGCAAATGTTGATTCAGTGTCTCTTGTTATTTTGGGGGATTCTGTCTTCTTTTTGAAAAAGCCATTGGTTGTTGAAGCGGAACGCCACCCCACCCCCCAAACCATAACAGACATACCGCCTTGCTGCCTGCTGAAGAATGCCCTTGGTTCTTTTCTTAGATTTACTGTAAATTAGGTTCATATATTTTCTTCTTCAATTGTTTTAAACTAGATTTGCAGATTGCTTAAACTTTTGAGACGACTATACACGAGTAAATACGGTAATTAAATTTGAAGTTTTCATCTTATTTATACTATTTGAACATAATAATTCTGCATTTTACATACACATTTTTAAAAATATCTTTTCTCGAAAATCTATATGTAATACCGAGTATTACAAGGCAAAATTTTTCGACAGGTTTTTTTGTAGTTGAGATTATTTTTATTTGAGTAAATCATGCACTCATTTATTATATAATTGCACACTTGCACTTAAAAAAACTAATATATAAAGATTCTCATTTTGAGCAATTTCTTTCGCAGTATAACTATTTAATTTAAACACACGAACTATGATTATTTAGTTCTCTAATTTTATGTGCTACAATTAATCGGGAAAAATGCACATTAAGAATAGGGATTCGATACTTTAAAATGCATCTATAGTCTGTTCAGGGAAAGGAGATAACGAAAGTAAACAAACGGGTTGCAGAAAAATCGCCAAGGAGCCACACATTTGGCACAAATCCCTAGGTTGGCGAATTTTATTTTTTTATTTCGATTTGTTAATTTTTTAAACATTTATTTTGATAACTATATGAAAACAACACAAGTTGCTAACTGACTTACATCGAGATTTTAAACAAAAATGTAAAAGTTTAAAACGTCAAAATATAAATTATTCTCTATTTATTTTAAACAGCGTTGAATTCAGACATATTTTTTCCTGGTGCGATTTCTGTGCCTCCAGGCGAGACATTATATAGTTTCGGGGGGGGGGGATTATACTTTTTGACCATTAAAATTATAAAATCTGAAATATTCCGGGAGGGGACATTTTAATGCCCCGAACGGAATTTCCTCCCGGGGCAAACTTTCTGAATTCAACATTGTTATAAACCATCATCAGGAGTTAATTTTGTTAAATACAAAATAGTACAAAACTATTTATATCTTACATTATTGAAGCCCACTTACCTCATAAATCATTCAGAAGATGAAGTTGAAGTATCGGAACTATTAGAATCTAGATTGATTATCATGGAATCTACTATATTATCTATAGCATTATCTAAATCCCACATTTGTTTTTCCACTGTATTTGTTACATGTTGAATGCATCTTTTCCATTCTTCAGTGCCAATTTTGCTTATACTTTGAGAGAATATTTCTTTTACATGAGGCATTTTGAATGTTTTGTTTTCTTTCGCAACGAAGTTCTTTATTTGTGCCCAAATCAGTTCAATAGGATTAAGCTCGCAATGATAGGGGGGTAATCGTAAGACAGTTTTATTTTGTGCTTTTGCCATTTCATCGACAGCGTACTTGTCATATTTATTTTTATTTTGCTTCACTAACTGCAACAGTTCCGCTTTTAACATTCCGTCCTCAAAAGGGATATTTTTTGTTAAAAGCAATTTTTTGTTTTCTCCACGAAGTATTCGGTATTTTTTCTGATTTTCGGGAATGATAAGGAGCATTATCCATTACTATCACACAGTTATCTTCCAGTCGAAATAAGATATCACCAAACCACTTTTCAAAACGTTCTGAATTCATGTCTTCGTGATAATCTTTATTTTTATTTGATTCGAATAAGTCAAGCCCTCCATCCACGAAACCAGAATCGCTACCAATATGGGTAATTATCATCCGTTTTCCTTTTCCGGAAGGAGATTTTAATCCGGAAGAAAGACCAGACAAAAATGCTTGTTTTGATGATTTTACTGAGGTATCTTTCCAAACTTTACTAACTGTATGGCCTGCATTCAACCAAGTTTCATCCATATAATATATTTTGCGCCCTTCTTCTCTGAAAGATTTGATTTGCCTTAAATATTTTCTTCGCCACACAATTATTTCGTTTTTATCAATGAGAGTACTGTCTCGTCCTCTCCGTGAATATCTAAAGTTTAATTCTTTCAGGAGATGATAAAATGTTGTCCTTTTAAAAGTTGGCAAATCAGGGTCATCATTTACAACTTCCAAAACTTTATTTATAGTGGGCAATTCATTCCTCAAAAAGAACTCGTGGATTTTTCTCCTAATAGCATTCCTATCAAAATCATCTATATTTTCTAAAACACGTTTACGTAATTTTATTTTCTTCGGCGAGTTTAACACACCACATTTTTTATACTCTCTTAACACTCGAAAAACAGAAGCTTTACCTACGCCTGTTATACGAGCAGCATTATCTCCTATATGAGAAATCGGAAGTTCAGGATTCGATTCAAGTTCCGTTTTATATACATTTAAAATCATATCTTTCTGCACCTTACTCAAAGCTTTTCTTTTTACTCTCTTCTTAGGCGGGCTCAAAGAAGAATTTTCACACTCCATTTGTGTATATAAAATACCAAATCAATCGAAAAAAATCGTCAATTTTAAAAGTGAAAGACAAGAAACAAACAGCCGTTTGGGAAAAAAAGCAGAGGCTCAAACAATTGGCGCTTCTGGCACAACGCCAGGTTTAAGCATCGCCAATCCGCACGCGCATTTGTTTACTTTCGTTATCTCGTTTCAGCGAACGGAGTATAGACAGTTCATAATGACATTGAATCATTTATCCCCTACCCACCTTTTTTTCCAACTGTCAATATTACATGTTTGAGTTTGTAAAAACTTTTTACTGTTTCATTGCGTGTAACTGTTACTTTTTTCTGGTTCAAGAAAACTTTATGTTAAAGAAAAAACTTATAGACAAATTCTAATTATATCTCATAAATTAAAAATGCATCTTCTATAAATCTATTAAAGTCATTTTTTAATTTAAGTTTTCCCTTTTCTTCTCTTTAAAGAAAATTATTCTGCAATGCATTTTTTTAATATTAATTAACCTATACAAATAAAAAAAAATTTCGCTCTGTTTGTGTGTCCATGTGTCCGTGTGTTTGTCTGTTGGCGATGGCTAGGAAAATCTAGCCCACCTAGAAGCTTGAAAATTTAGGTTTAAGTAGTCCAAACCTCCTGGTGCACCTGAGCCTCAGATTTTTAATATTTTGAAAATTAGAGTAGGTATTAATTAAAAACTGATCAAATATCGCAAATAAAAAATCACTCTTCCGAAAACAGGGCGCGCATACCCAGAAGCCATGTATTCATTTCTCCGTTAAAAGGAGAAACAAAGCGTGAGTCATTCCATTTCTTTTTAAGTTTTTCTAAATTCGCCATGTGCGAACGGCTGGAAATACGGAAAAACAGTCTATATATTCTCAAAGAACATACTTTTACGTCTCAAACGATCTGGTTGGTTTGAAAAAAATTCACATTTAACCCTTTTAAAAAATAATCAATAAGCATCGAATTCATGTTTTTTTATTTTCTCCCGTTTTCCGAGCCTTTCATCCACCGGAATACAAAAGATACGGAAAAACGAAGGTCACCAAATTAAAGAGCTAACTTTGAGCTTTTCAAAGCTACCTTTGGTTTTAAAACATACGAAAACTAACTCTTCGGAAAAGTATATTTTCTGTATGCCGTTTCGCGATTTTGGCAATTTTAAAAATTCGCATCAGCTTTTCAGAGAAAGGTACGAAAAACTAAAAATACCAGACAATATTTACATTTATTCTTTTTTCGATATCTGTATTTGTTTTAGAAATATACGAATATTAACCCTTCAAAAATCATTCGCGCGCAGGACTCACTTTTGCGAATTCCGATTTTCTGCGATATAAAAAATCTGGCATCGGCTCTCTAAAATAACCAAACAAAAAACAAACACACCTAAAGACATCTATGTTCAATCGGGTTCAGGCAAAAACCTTTAGTTTAAAAAAAATCACGTTAACCGTTTCGAAAACGTTTTTTACCGTAAGTCAATTTCGCTTTTTAACTATTTCTCCTATCTTTAAAAATTCGAATCGGCTTTTATAAAGATGATACGAAAAACTAAAACTACCGCGCCTAATTTATATCCTTTTGCTTTTTACAATCTGGTATCTGTTTTGAAAAAAATTAATTTTAACCCTCCGAAAAAAATCCTTTCCAAAACTCACTCACGCGATTTTCGTTTTTCGGCCCAGGTTTAAAAATCGACATCGACTCAGTAAATGCGAATACGGACAAACAGTAGACTCAGATCATAGACACGTTCATATTCTTTAAAACGCACCGCTGGGTTTTAAAAAATATCTACATTAACCCTTTCGAAACCGATCGTTTACGTAACCCACTTTCGCGATTTCCGCTGTTTTGGCAATGTTTACCGCTGGTTAAATTTCAATTCTACTAGGAAATTTGGTTGGGTCGAGTGTTCTGAAAAGGCCTCTTCAAGAACAGATTGCGCCCCCTGGCGGTGGAAGGTGAAACTATAGGTGTATCTCTGGTTCTATGCGCCTGATTACGACGGGGTTTGGCTCATTCGACTTGATATCTATAGCCTTAAATATTTTAGTTGCACTTCGAACGCCAGGATGCGCTTTCCGATCTTAGGTTCTATGAGCCCGATTACGGCGGGGTTTGCCTCATTCGACTTGATTTCTATAGCCTTACAGATTTCAGTCATATTCGTATAGAACAGATTATTATTATTTCGGGCCCGGGCTACGCCGGGCGGGTTAGCTAGTATTAAATAAACAAATCAATGTGTTTAGATGATTGTTATAGAAAAAAATATATTAGGACTTTATTTAAAAATCTATTTGCGTATTTTGAAAGAAAAACTTGCTTTTTTAAATTACAATTACTTAGCTGATACTTGAGTTTAGCACAGAGGGTTTCGGAAAAAGAGATATGGTTATGTAAATTTAATTAAAAATAAATTATCTTGCAAAAATTCCGAATGTAAGTATAACATCTAAATCACTCTGAAAAAAAAACGGAATGCAAATCCAGATTGTGATATTAAAGTACTGCAGTGCATGATTAGCTGTAGTGGCTAATCTATGTTAGTTGATTGTTGGTTTATACACATAATTTATTTTTTATAAAACTGGAATATTATCTTCCCTTATAGCACAGTCGGTCGATGTGAAGTCGCAGTGACGTCACATATAGCTACTAAGTGATTAAACTGTGACTCCTTTAACACTCTTTATACCGGTTCAAATGACACCATTTAAAAGATTTTGATTTCTCGTTATCATAAATCTAAACTTTAAATGGTTGTCACCGGTAGAATTAGTGTTAATTAGTCACATAATTACTTTCGAGTCACCGTCAATCGGTGGCTCCAATGTGAAGTAGCGGTGACTTTTTCTTTAATCATTTGTAATTCGTCACAAAAGGAGAAACAATCCGATGTCACTCTGGGTAAGATACGCCTTAACCTTTTCCGGTACAGACAAATTCTGTTCGTAAAATGCGAAATTACTGACTAACACCGGAATTTACAAACGACTTTTTTAGAAAATAAGAACTCCTTTTTTTAAGCTTTCATTATAGAAGCAAAATTTTATTAAAATATTCTTGGTGCCGAATGCAAGTTTGGAATTAAAATTAGGTGTGCCCGGAGTGGGAACACTGTGCCGGAAAGGGTTAACTTCCACGTAAGGCTACGACATTGACGACTTATGATGTTGTTTTTGTCAAAGGGCATTCACATTGTAGTCATACTTTGGTCATAGTGCTAAAGGGTTTTCTCAAAGGATAAATTTTAGCTGAAATAATGTTATTAAAATTTATTTTCAATAGCATTTTAAGGACTGTTCTCAAAAGAAAATAGAAAAAAGAAAAACAGCTCAACAACGCGAAACTTTGACACATTTTCAGACTCATTTTTTAACCCATTTATGCCTAGCGTCCCAATTTTGGGACGCTTTAGTAAAATGGGAAAAAGTGCATTTCACACCGCTTTTTTTAACAGAAATTTGGTGTCTTATCTTATCGAGGAGTCCTTCATAAAATAAGACATCAAATTTCTATTAAAGAAAAAGTGGTGTGAAATGCACTATTTCCCATTTTACTAAAGCATCGACGCTAGGCATAAATGGGTTAACATAAAAGCATGAAACTTGCAGGCATAATTATATTGAAGTGATTTCTAATCGAGTTTTTTTTCATTTTCTGGTAAATCAATTGCATATTGAGTTACAAGCGAGTGTTGTCTCAGGTCAGCAGTTATTTTCTCCCTCCTGCGCTGTCGCGTCCTAAAATTAGGTTCAAAACATCCACTTTGACAAAACTTTTTGAAAAAGCTTCTGCTTTTACTGAAAAATGAAAAAAAAAACAGTTCGATTACATAGTTTCTTATTAACAGCACCTGCCCTTTTTCTACATTTGCAAATAAAATGAATTAAAAATGTTTCAGGAATCAGACAAATTGGATTTGAGAATAACAGCCTTAACAAGTAATCTCTAACTGCCATATGCGTAAAAATGTTTCAACCCATGTATTTGCGTATCTGCCAACCTTCCAATATAGTTAAAAAGTATTTATGAATTGGGTTTATCTGTCTGCCGTCTGTCTGTCCGTACTCTAACTCTCGAAGATATACACGGATTACAAATCGATTCGATAGATTCTTAGGAAGAGCGCCTGCCATTTTTATGCGTTTTCGAATAAAAATAAAATAAAAATTTGTCAGAAAATATCCAATTTTGATTTCAGAACAGCTTTTAAAAGTAATCTCTAACTGACATAGGCGTAAAAATGTTTTAACTGATGTATTTGCATACCTGCAAACCTTCCGATTTTTTAACACTTTCCAACATAGTTGAAAAATATTTATGAATTTGCTTTATCTATTACATAGAGTCTTAGTAAGAGCACCTGCTATTTTTCTATGTTTGCGAGTAAAAATGAATTAAAACAATCCGTCAGTAAGTTTCCAGTTTGGATTTGAGAACAGCTTTAAGAATATTTCGTGTTTTCTTTTACAGACATGATGGACGGATGGCTGTGTTTTGTGGTGTCTATCATAGGAATTGGAATCTTGACAGCTGTCATTGGAGATCTTGCTTCCCATTTCGGTTGTACAGTCGGACTTAAGGACACTGTTACAGCCGTAGCTTTAGTAGCTCTGGGAACTAGTGTTCCAGGTAAGCAGTTGTATTTATTACACAATTTTCATTTTGTTCTTCAATTTTTGCATGGTCGCAATCGTTATTAACTTTTATTATTTCAGCCAAGGATAAAACTGGGTTCCCACTGGTCATGTTTTTTAATACCATTGTTTCCGAAGAAATATTTTCGTGGTTGTTTTTTACAAAATTTGCAATAGACAACATAACCTTCGGGGTAGGTTTCACCAAAATTTACATGTCTAAAAATGAGATTATTCTTCGGAAAAAATATATTAGAGAAACGGACCGAGTTGGAGTCTGCTAACAGAAAATTTAACCATTAAAAAATATGCAGCTTCTTAAGCACAAGGTAGTTATAATTAAAAAAGATGTCTTTAGAATCTAGTTATTGCAAAGTACAGCTGATAGAATCAAATTTGGGTAGATATTTGGTGGCTATAGAGGACCTGAATTTGACTGCGATAATTTCCAAAAGTGCCCACCTTGGAAAATCTCTGCAGAATATTGTGTAATGCAGCATATTCAGTTCTTGAGAAGAAGAATATAGAAGAGGTTGAAGAGTGGCATATCGAATCCTACTCACAATTAAGTTTCAATAAAGCTTTTGTCAGCTCCAACCAAAATCTTTATTCAAACTAAAAGATAACTGATTTCATTATTAAATTATCAAAGTATATTTTATACTAGTTTCCCGTGGCGGCCGTGGTGGAACAAATTCCGAAACTCTGAATCGATCAACATCTAGCCGATCAGTATCTCTTCTATTATTTCATATTTCAAATCATCATGTATTTGAAATATGTAGTAAATTTATCATTTTCATTTTCGAACTTTGACTTTAGAAATTTAAAAACAAAATTACTGCAAAAATTGTATATTATATATTTTTTTCTACAAATGTCTTGCTCGTGGAAATCGTGGGATAGGCGGTCAGAGGGTTAATGTCCTCATAATTTGGTTCCAATAGACGTAATAAGTCCTCATTAATCACCAATCAGCACTCAGAGACCGCTCATTTAATTATAACCATATTTTATCTTCTACTGCTTTTATTTAGCTTTATAAAATCATTGTAAATATGCATTAAAAAATGCAAAGTTCTTGTGGCAATGTAAAATCTTTAAAAAATCTCCTTTAAAATGTTCTAATTGTGTTTTCAGCGGGAAGAATAATTCATGAATTTGTTACATTTTTAAAAACTGAATTACAAAACCCCAAAACTATCATTTTACATATTTTGGATTAAAATATATTTGATTTTGAATATTAAATTTGAAATTCAATAGTAAAATTACATAAATACTTTTAATTAATACGCCAGTACTTTAAAACAGCTAGCTTGAATTATGACTTAAAATTTTCAAGAAAGGTAAATTCGTAGAACTCTTATCTTGAAATATTATTTGAGTTTTGATCTTAATTACATTTATATCAACCTCTTCAATTTAAATGATGTTTTAAATGAGATTTCGCTTAATGAGTCAAAACAGTATGTAAGTGCCAAATATGGAGCGTATGGGAGGCGATTGGAGAATGGTTATACATTTCTTTGACTGAAACCGCTTCACGGGAGTGGAATTGTATCACGGCACATTTATTGTATTATGACAGCAGAGGTAGGCTAGATAAGTCGAAACGATTAACAGTACTTCTTTGTTTCTCAGAAGACTCGATTTCGATAAAAGGAAATTCAGATTTTATAGTAAATAAAAATGTCCTTAATTATAATTTTGTTGAATTTTGTAATTGGTTTTAAATAAATTCGTCCTAAATACTTGAGGAGGCATTGCGTGTTTATTTACCTTTAATTTTTCATTATTCACTTCAATGAACTACAAAAAACTACTCTTCTTGTTTACGGAAATCCAGCGTAATCTCTTTATTAGCCAGGATTCTATAAACCTTTCCGTTTTTGGCACAAACTTTTCGGGCAGTGATTGGCCATAAACATCAGTAAACAATAGGATTGTGAGGATAACAGAAAATTATAAGAAATAACAGAGCGTTTAACGTTTCAGTTAATTTAGGAAACCAGTCGGCTTTGAGGGGTTCTTCTAAAAGTTTTTGAAGATAAGCGAAAACTTTCCAAAATCGTGGGTAAATACGAAATTGACCAAATTTTTGTAAAAGTTTCTTTTATATCAAGAAAAGTTGCCGCAATTTTTTTACAGAGTAGATTCTTATCACTGAAAAAATAAACCCTACAACATATTCAGCTTGAATATCGATTTAGTGAAAATTACTAAAGAAATTTATCGAAAATTACTTTACATCTTTTCTCATAATGAAGCGTAGGTGTTATCTCAAATATCAAAAATTACTTTACATTATAAAGCATTTCTATGGAGATTTTATCCTTTAAAAGAACGTTAGCTAAATTTTATTCTTTTTTCTCTTAAAGGAAATTCCAAAAAACACTAATGGTATCCCTTTTTATAAGTAATGAATTTAGTCATTAGCAAAACTTATCACAAATTAAATCGAGCTGTCGTTGATATTCCATACTCCTTCCAAAAAATCTAAATAACTTTCAAAATATTATTTTAATTTTGTAAAATGCGTAAGTAGTTTTTGTATTTAGAAAAGCATAAAAAATAAAAACGACCAAAATCTCATAAAATATTATTAGTTTTCAAAATTAATGTTTTAGCAAAATGAATGTCTGTGCTTTATTCACCTCCGTTGTGTGTCTTTTGCTTTTTTGAAACTTTTAGTAATTAACGGGAAAACCCATAACATTATTAAAACTACTGACGATGATGTTGTCATCCAATTTTATCGCTATTTTTATAGCATATACTTTTTTAATCACAGTTCATAGCAATTTTAAACGCTCTTTTAAGAGAACTAGAAAGATTTCAAATGACGAAAAATGACCGGAGTTTAATCGACGATTAGAAAGCCTATAACTAATTTAGACTATTATTTTTTATTTTATTTATTTATGTTATATAGAAACAAAAAATATTTATTAAATTTTAAGCGAGAACGAAAAATCATGCTTCAAGTGTAGATTATAAAACACTTTCCAGCACATTCAGAATACCGTAACAGAACGGCCCTACCAGTGACTGAGAGGTTCTGCTCTCAAAGCTGGTTGACAGATGTATATATAAGTTTTTATATTAAAGAAAAGCGTTATTATTGCACCATTTGTAGAACTTGTAAAAATAAACACAGTAAAAAAAATAAGAAAGTAGCAAATTTATTTTCGTTGCTATAAAACAATTTATTTTAGGTTTAAAACATTTGCACTTAAAGATTTTTTACGAATCTGAGACTTTAATCATATCGAAGCACAAAAAACGGGACACATGATTTAGTCAGAGTTAAAAGATGAAATATATATCATACCATTATATACAGGGAAAAAGTAAATAAAATAAAAAATTAAAAATAAATGCAGTGGAAAAATCATAATTGGTCAAAAAGAAAAAAAAATACATTGGAGAATGTAAATTACAGACAATATTAGCAATAATTTGAAATAAAACATTCTTTTAATTCCAGAAATTACTAAAAGGAAACCGGGACAATATCACATCGCACGCGTCATTTAAGAACTTTGTGATTCAAAAAAAAAAAAAAAAAAGAAAAAAGAAAAAAAAAAAAAAAGGAAAAAAAAAGGGATATGAATCTCGCAGATTAACCTTACAATGGCTATTCCAATTATAAACTGTAACGTACACTTTGTACACTGTAACGTGGCTGAGAGGTTCTGCTCTGAAAGCTGGTAGACGGGAGATGCTGGGTTCAAACCGATGTCGCGCTCGTCGACCTAACCGTTCGGAGTTTTCCGTGGTTTTATCCGAACCTTGCCGTAAATACGGGTTAGGATCCCTTAGAAAGACCCCCACGGAGGACACTCTCCCCACTAGGGCCTATATCCCACGTGTAGATAATCAGCCGTCATACAATCATCCATCCATCCGTAACAAAACGTCACCGCTTAATAAGGTGAAATATGATATCTAAGTAAACACGGTCAAAGTCAATCCGGGCCTACCTTTCGACTTAAGCTCAACTAGCCCCAACAAATATCTAAGTAAACAATTTGGAAAACGCATAACACATTTGAAAACCGAATTTAAGCAATTACTATCAGTAGTCGGTAAAATATCAGATTTTTTTTTGTTCAGCCCTGTATATAATCTGTAGATTTATATATATACTTCATATTATGCTAAACTTTAGTTCATTTAGGAAACGCATAGTTCAGTTGAAAATCTCCTTCCCAAATTCCGCCAATAAACAGAAATTTATTTGAGATATTTTGTACATGACTTATAGAATTTATACACACCAAGTAATATGCAAAAAATTACTTAGAAGACGCGTACCACAACACAAAACACACTTGCAACAATTAGTGTTCATGTACAGTACTGTAACGGAATTCTTTGTGTGTCCCTGTAAATGGACGATGTACATTATATTTCATAGTAAGCCTCTTGTAATGTACCACAGTGAAATATAGCAATTTCAATATGTTTGAAATAGTGTAACATCATTAAAATACGCTGGAATCTGTTTTCATAATAGACCGTAATGTAATGTGATTATTTTGAGTGCTCCTATAAACGAACTATAAACGCTACACACTTCAATTTCAATACTAAACATGCTATCGTAAAAACCACAATACATATATCAATTGCATGGCAATACGTGTGTATTTACGCGAGTTAGAACCGGACAGGCAGGCGACAGACAGACAGACAGACAAACCGAATTCATAAACACTTTTCAACTTTGTTGGAAAGTGTTAAAAACGAGAACAAAAGTTTTAATATCGTATGGCAAAATTTATACTGCGTATGTTACGTTGTCTCTCGATTATACCAGAAAAACAAAGAAATTGTTTTCTAACGAAAAATATTACAACGTTTATGTATTTTGAATTTTTTTATTATAATTTTTTTAATTTCTTACAATTATTTGTTTGTTTTTTCAGGAATAAACAATAAATATCGTAGAGTTTTTTCAACAAGGACGTAACCGCCATAATCTGGAAAAAATAAGAACTGTGATTATGTAATTATCTAATAATCTGCAATTATCTAATATTTCGTTCAATCACCTCCATTACTGATTATAAGTTGATATCTTTTCGATATACTTTCAACGAGGTTTTCTGCGTATTTATTTGGCAAAGATTCTCTTTCATTTGAAATATCAGCATCTTCACCCTATACACTGGCTTTCGTTTAAGCTTCATTTTGATGCACGGCCACACATTTTCAATCGGATTTTCATCTGGAAACATTGACGACCTTTCCATCATAATGACGTTATTTTGCCTTTTTCTCGCACTACATAGTTTTCTGCGATGTTTAGGGTCATTGTCTTTTTTGCAGCACCCAACTTGTTCTGTCAGAACCAAAAAAAATTTCAGCAGACTTCAGCAATTATTTCTGGTAGATGGTTCGCAGTTTCTGGACGTGGAAAAATAAGAAATGTGATTATTGTTATGAAGTACATTTTATTAACTATTCTACAATTAATTAATACTTCGTCCAGTCACTTCCAATACTCATCATATATTCTAAATATTTTTCCCATACTTTCGACGATGTTTTCTGCGTATTCATTTGGCAAAGATCGCCATATCTTCCGGATTTGAAATATTAGCTGCTTCACCGTTTGCACTGGCTTTCCTTTAAGATTTATTTTGATGTATGACAACAAATTTTCTATCGGATTTGCATCTGAGGACATTGCGGGTCATTTCGTCGTAGTGACGTTTCCCCTTTCTACACAGTTTAATGCGATGTTTATGATTTTATATTCGTGAAGCACCCAACTTGTTCTGTCAGAATCAAAAAACTCTTCTGTAGACTTCAGAGAGTATTTCTGGTAGATGGTTCGCGTTTTCTCGGCATTCTTTGGCGATCGCTGTATCCTTGTTTGTTGTTGTCCGATCTAATCCCCACTTAGGCTGATCGTCCACATTTCCAACTTCCACATATCGCTTTACCCACTTTTTAAAGAATGCCTTAGACTTCCGGATATATTTTACAGCCATTTTATGTGGCATTATAGTTCCTTTCGTGTGATTAACTAAAAACACTGCCTTGAATAGCTTCAAGAGTTTTGCACTCATTGTAATAATTTTGAATTAATTGACATCCACAGTACAATTTGCCGGCAAACTAAACATTCCGAACAAGAGCCCGAAATAATGATTAAAACATATTAAGACAGATGAGGTTGCGAGGGTTTCTTATCTAATCTTTTAGTTAGATAGTTTCTTTTCTAATAATGACGGTCGCTTTCTTGTTAAACAGATTGTAATAAGCAGAGTAAAGAAGAATTGTTGACTCAAAAATATGTAACATGGGCTTCAAAATCGCGACAAAACTAATAGTTTTGCAAGATAAATTTTGTCGTGCAATATTAAACTTTTGTTATTGTTTTTTTACAATTTAACAAATATACCTATATATTTTTTATTTCATAAAACTTAAATAAATAAATGCAAAATGAAGAAATACGTAGTCTAAATTAAATACAGGTTTCCTAAATTCTGTCAATTTTCGTTATTTCAAATATTTCTGTTCGCAGATAAAATACTTAAAAATATGCTCAAAAGGTGCTGAAATGAGACAGACATAAGTATAATATATTATCACATATTTAATCTCGAGATCTTTCGAACACAAACGCGTCCATTTTCAAGGGGAACCGTTGACTAATAATCAGAACAGACATATGTATAAGATATTATAACATATTTAATCCCGAGATCATTCTAACACAAACACGTCTATTCAGAACAAATATATGTATAAGATATTATAACATATTTAATCCCGAATATACATATGTCTGTTCTGTTTATCACTCAACGGTTCCCCTTGAAAATGGACGCGTTTATGTTCGAAAGATCTCGGTATTAAATATGTTATAATATCCTATACATATGTCTGTCTTATTTCAACACCTTTTAAGCATAATTTTAATAAGTATTTTATCTGTTTTAACTACTAGGTGAATTTACCACTTTAAATTCTTTTTGAATTTTTTCTGTTAAATAACCTTACACTTCGGAGTTTGAAGCAATAGGACGATATAAAATAAATAAGCAACACTTGGTCGTTGACTTATGACGGAATGCGTAAACTGAAAACAAATTTGAACATTTACTCTACAGCAAAACCAAAATGAGTTGTTTCTTATTCAGTTTTTTACGCTGAATCCGAATCTAGTTTGCGATTTTCTCCAGCACGTCCAGTGTTTTAGATATTTGCATATTTGATTCATGAAATGTCTGGAATTTTTGTACGATTATATGCTAATTTAAGGCATAAATCAGAGATTGTACTGACATGTGACCATCAAATATTGTGCCAATTTACATATTTTTCATTTTATTTTAATAACATTTCTTGACGTCCAAATATTTCTGTCACATGAGTACATTAATATGTTTTTAAACCATTTTTTACGCTGATTTAAAATCTGGTGTCCGTTTTCTTCAATCATTTATTTATGACTAGTGTAAATGCCCGTCCTAGGACGGTGGGTAGAAATCGGGGTTTTCAGTTAAAATTTGAAATAATTGATAAAAATATGCATATACTATTTATCGACAATAAAGAAAACGGACCTGGACCGTTAAGTTCAGGGTTATTGGTAAATTTTACTGTTAATGGTAAATTTTACGAAACGTAATCTTTTTCATTATTTTTGTTTTTCAACTCAAAATTTCCAACTATTTTTCTGAATAATTAAAATCTTAATCCAAATAACGATCTTAATAATTAATTATGGTATGTAAACTATAGATATTAATTTTCGCTCTCAATAATACGAAAACGATTTTTTAGTGTATTCCAAATCTAAAAGAATGCATTAATTTTTACACAAAGTCAAATATTTCCCTTTCAAAATTAATAATAAAAATAATTTAAATCATTAAAAAAGTTGATCTTGAAATAAATCAATCTGTCCTGAATTTTTCTTATTTTAAAAATATGCTTGTATATTTTTTTATATTATTTTACAGCTTTATTATTATGTTATATTTTTTTTCCAACAGAAAGGTATAATTTGTATTTATTGCCAATAGATAGCGCCAGAACAGTATTTAGGAACGAAATGTAAAATACTGGTAGATCATCGTAAAGCCTCGAAAGGTATCACCGCTATTTCTGAAAAAAGTGCTTACAGGAAAAAAAATGCTTACAGAAATAAATTTAAGAAATCCTTTAAAATAATTAAAGACTTTAATATGCTTTTACAAATATTTTAAGAGCATAATAGGATATTTTAATGAAATGTTCAAAGAGTCATTTGTTTTTTCTAGATTCGGAATTTGTGTTTCTGAATGGCAACAGTATTAGTTTGTTTACAACTTGTAATCCGATGTTTAATCTGTTATTTTTAATTTAAAACTTAAAACATTATAATTGGTTATCAAATACATGTTTTATACGAAAATATGCTGAACAGGCATAATTTCAAGTAGAAGAAATTATCATTTAGCTGTCATATGTTTTTCATTAAGTCTAACATTGCATTTAGCTACTATCGATTCGCAAACCAGAGCGGTCGGAAAGGCATGGTTACACTGTGTTTTATTATATAGAGATAGAACAAAATAAGTTAACGCTTTCAGGGACAAAAAATTTTGCTTCTGAAATGTTGAATCCCCACCAGAATTTTCGAAAATTTTTATTTGAAAGGAAGGAAATGTAATTTTACAGCTTTTTTTTTTTAAATCAAATATATAAAAGTAAAATTTTATTCGAAAATTCTAGTACAAATCTCGATTAAAATTAAGTTGTATAATATATATACCATCGATCTTAATGGGGTTAAACCGACGTAGCTTACTTAATTTTTATCAGATTGAGTAGAAAATGTAACTTAATATTCTTTACTGATTAAACTTTTAGAAAATCCCAAAAAAAGCATTTTTTGAAAGTTTGCAGGTAGGTATAACCCATTAAGAAAGTGACCTTTGAATCTTTCATAATTTTTGGCATCTATAAGGTGCCTCAAGTTTCTTAAGTCTGTATAACACCCTGTATAACTAAATAATTGTAAATACTTCTTTAAATTATGTATAAATATTTTTAATAAAATATTATAAAAGTAGTTTAAGGAAATATTAAATATATATATTTTAAGAGCCTGCATCAGTCATGCGAAAAAACGCTCAAGCTAATGTTAAGTCTATGGGAAGGTTCTTTCGCGATTTCTCGCTCGCATTTTAATATTTTTAAACGATTTTTTTGCATAGGATAGCTGACGTCGATCTCTAACGTTGTTAGTTTTTACTTTTTCGATCTTGGTTCCAGTTTTTTTTAATATAAGGGTACCTTTCACTTTCAGAACTGGTTCCAAAATAGAAAATGTCCGCTTATGAAAAATATGTAACCAAAATCAAAAAAGTAAAAACTAACAACGTTAGAGATCGATTTCAGCTATCTTATGCAAAAAAATCATTTAAAAATGTTAAAATGCGAGCGAGAAATCGCGCAAGAACCTTCCCATAGACTTAACATTAACTTCAGCGCTTCTTCGCGTGACTAGCGTAGGCTCTTAAGTTTACATATAAATACATTTTTCTTTCTATGGCAGCTATAAATCATGAAATTCGACTACAGTTTCTGAGTGATACACCTGTTCTTGAATTTAATAATCAGGTTTACCAAATGGTCCGCTTTTTGAATACCAGTATTTTCTGAGGAAAAATGTCATTTTAGATTTTTCTTGTAAATTTTGTAGAAACCTACCTTGAAGGTTATTTCTATTGCAAATGTTGTAGAAACCTACCGCAAAATTTTTTCTTGTAATATACTGTTATTCAAAACGTGGACCATGTGGAAGCCTTGAATGTAATGCTTCATTTAATGCAAATATATAAATCTTAAAATATTTACCATTAATAAACTTTGTGAAATTTTTCAAATAAATTGTCATGTTCCTTTTATGTTGTTTCAAAGTTTAAGACACGTTTAAGATTGTTAATTTTTAATTTTTGAAAGAATTGGACTTGCGTAATTTTAGTTAACACTCAATTCAGTTCACTTATACTAAATTGCACATTAACAAATGTTTACTTGAATGAATTTTTATGTAAATATGTACTTGGTTTATGTAAATAAGTACTTGGTCTACACTCAGTACGCTATATACAACATTCAAAAAATCATCCAAAAACTAATTTTAGTTTTAGTTCTAGTTCTAATTGATGGAATAAAAAATGTATTTTAATCGGTAGAATATCTTTCGTAAGTGATTTTCTTTGTATAAGGCACTATCTACACATTAAAAATAACTTCAATTTTTAAAAGTTCAATGACAACACTGTAATTTTATTATGTATTTAAGTTTAACACGCCGAAAAAGTGAAAAGACGAATTGTCATTAATTGTATTGAATTTTGTTTAATTTACATTATTCTCTTGTAGTAAAGCAATAAAATTATAATTTTGGGGCTAAATATTGCGTCAATATTATATATATATTGCAAATACTTCTAATTAACTATAATAGTTGTTGATCAGATACTAATTGTACATTGAAAATATTTTTAATGAAATGCCAATATTGCAAAAATATGATCAAAGAAATATATTAAATATTTCTTGCAAATACTGCACCAATATTGTCCAAACACCCTAATATTGAGTCAATATTTTATGCTAATATTTGATAAGATATATCACAGATATAACCAATATTAGCTAAATAGTATTTTAAAACAAGGTTTATTGATTAATTGGCATTATACTTTAACTATTTTATTTATTTTTACTCGTAGATACATTTGCTAGCAAAGTGGCAGCCATCCAAGACAAATATGCTGACTCGTCGATTGGAAACGTCACTGGCAGCAACGCTGTTAATGTGTTTCTGGGTATTGGAATCGCCTGGTCATTAGCTGCAATTATTCATTACTTCAGAGGAACCCAATTCCAAGTAGAGCCCGGCAGTCTTGCTTTTTCGGTAACAATGTTTTGTGGTTGCGCCTTCATCGCCTGCGCGGTGTTGCTGTGCAGACGTAACAAGAAAGTTGGAGGAGAGCTCGGAGGTCCTATGAAATACAAGGCACCCACTACTATCCTTTTCGTAAGTCTGTGGCTCTTCTATGTCATCATGTCCAGCATGGAAGCCTACGGGTTCATACAAGGCTTCTAAAAGAAGCAAAAAGAAATTAAATTATGGGCAGCTGGATCGCTTTTATTCAGCCTTGGGCTTTGTTACATATCGGAACGATATTAAGTTCTTTCTTTTGAGAACTGGCAGTGGGATGGTGCGAAAAGTCTGGAACAACCTTGCTCACAGCATGACCCTTAGAATTTTCGAACCATTTTGGTTCCTCAGGAAGTATTAAGTGGAAATACAAAATGCTTGTTTCTGCCAGTTCTGTCCAGTGCCAACCCTTCTAAATGAAATGTTGACGATCAGCACAAATGTTTAGACGAAGATAAGTGTATTTTTAAATCATAATCTTTATGGTGTACAAGGATTTTCTTTTTACAGTTTGAAAATATTTTTAGTTTCATCATGTAAAGCACTGCGTAAAGGAGTATTTTGTGAAAATATACGTGTTTTTTTCACAACTTAAGTTTCATTTCCATAGATACTTGAGAAAAGACTCATGAAAGTTATTCGTCTATTACCTCATGGTCCTTGTTTCTGATCCAGGAGCAAGAATGACAAAAATAAGTCGGTTGAACTGACTACCAATGAAAAGCTAAAATATATCAATGTATTGAAATTCAGCGTGATAGATTAATGAAGAAGGAATGAATTGGAAAAGGCTACATGAATTTACACTTATGTTATTTGGATTCTGTATTCAGTCAAATCCATTACTTGGAGTGCTATATGTTGTGATCTCTTAGCACTCTGTCTCATTGTTTTCTCTTTATATCATCTTTCCTAAAAGTGTCATTGTAGTAGCGACGGGAACGACTATCATTCCCATGCATCCACATTCAATTTCTTTAATTAAGTCAGAGATTTCTAGATCTTCCATTTCAGGTAATTATCAGTGTAGGCTTGCAATCTTAATTCGAGCTGAAAGGTTCACTCTCGTTCATATTAGCTTCTTGTTGCTGTAGAACAGCTACCGAAAGGTAGGAAACCTTTCACTGTAAAAAAGTCATGTTACACTGCATAATTTCAACAAGTTCCATGTGAGATTCTTATACTAATATGTCATAAAACTCCTTTCATTACTGCATTAAATGATAGTCAAGCTTCAAGCCTTCCTATACTTTTGCCATAATATATAAGTATGAAGCATCATTTTCTATGTGTTTATGTAATTATTATTTTGATACAACAAAAAACCTAGATTATTGGAACTTTTACACCTGAATATCTGATATTCTTCTAGAAAATTAATCAATTTTCAGAGAAAAATTTGTGTTTCATATTTAAATTTTTATTCTTCTAAAATATATAAAAAAATTTATAAAATGAGATATATTGATATTAATTATTTACAAATTATGTACCAAATTATTAATGTAGATTTGGTAAAATATATTTTTGAATGTAGCCTAATATACATTTGGATTTTATGTGATTTAAAAGATTTATTCATTTGTACATTTATTTTCTGTGTGAATAAGATCAAATTTTGTACAGATATTTACATCCATTATATAAAGTCAATCTATTCGGATATATATATAACCTGCTATAAGGAACGATATGTATCTATGTATACAAATATATAGGTAGATATCGATGGAGATATTTATATGTTTGAAAATGGTGTGCAAATAGAAATGCGCATATAAAAATGTATAGGCCCTTACTATCTATACATATATTATATATAATGTTGTACATATATAAATATGTGGCTAGATAGAAATTCGAGGAAGAAGCATAAATAACAGGTCTTTTTAAAGTTTTATTTCACAAATTTCCATTTTAAATTAGAAAAATAGAGTATTGCTTTTTGCCAAGAAATTAATGTTCAATTACTCATTTGTCATCTTGTTTGATATAAGTATATTGTAATGTGCATAAAATCAGGGAATGCTGTATTCCCAACAATAAGTTCCCATGAACTGGTCAGCTATTTCCCCTTTTAAGGTATTCATTTCTAATGTTGATGTGTGCCCATTAGTTTAACCAATACTGTCATTCATGAATATGTGTATTTTATTCTTAAGCGTCCAGGTAGACGCAGTGCAGAACAAAAATCGGTCAATATTTTTATTTCCAAAATTTCTCTCCAAAGTCCCGTATTTACGCGAAATGTAGCTTAGACCTGACCTTCTTACAAATTGTGGAAAAATATTTTTTTAATAACAGTGTTTGCAGCTAGAATCACTAAATATACCCTGAATTTGCTATGAAATTATTTTTATTATGTGCGATGCGGATATTTTTTGGTACTGATTTGGCCATTTCTTTCTCAGCCATAGTGCAGTGGTTTTTATCCCAGGGCATAATTTATTAGCAAGAACATTTTGTCCTAGCACTTGTTATTAGCGCACAAAAGAAGAGAGTCTAATAGCTAATCACTGCACATAATCGAAAGTACCAATCTTGTAAAGCGGTTTAAGAACGCTGTAATAGCATTCAGCAAACAACGACATTTTGTTTAGTAGCTATAAAACATTTATAGAATCAGCAACTAAATTACTACCTATTGGTTTCGTCCAAAATATCATGTAGCAGTTAACGGCGCCAATCGTAACAGCAAATAATTATTTAAAATATTTGATAAGGTAATATATAGAATTACTCTCTCTCTATTTCAGCGCCTCGCGGTAAAGCAAAACAAAGTATTCACTGCAAAACATGTTTTGTATTTTTGTTAATAAGTTATAAAACGCGTCAAATTAATAAACATAGAAAATAGATTACACGAAAACCATTTCTGTGTAATCAAAAGCGTTATTCCTAAACTTTCATATCTAAACATTATATGTGATCAGCCTTAGCAGTAGGTAGAAATATTGTAATTACCCTGTGGATTCCAAGCGATTTTTCTCCAAATATCTGCTTCAAAAATTTATACTGTGTTTTATTTATATTTTAAATTTTATTAGTATGTTGATAATAATTAACATCTTCTTTTGAAAATTCTATTGCACTGTGAAAAGGATCAAGATTTGTGTAAAAGGAATGTTGAAAGCTGGGACATAACTTTTGGGATCTAATAATTAAGTCTTAGGCATCATTACTGTGTTTAAGAACGCATACCAATGTAAAGTCACATGAGTTAAAATTCTTTGTTACTATAGTCATACTTTATATCATGATGTATGTTGAATTTTGTCTACTTAGTAAAAAGGTTTGTTACACCATTCGTTGTTTTTCTTTCTTTCACTGAACTATACAAAAATTATGATGGCAACATTACATTAATCTTTTATATTTTTCCACTATAAATATAGAGAGAAATTTCGAAGAAAACTTATGTTTGGTTCTCAACAGATACAGAACTTTAATTATGCAAATTAGAGCACCACATTACACTACTTTTCAACATAATCACCGTTCAAATTGAAGAACTTGTCATAACTTCTTACAAAGTTTAAATTTCAGTATACAAAATAATTCCCTCGCATGGTTATGATGAAAGCTACTCGTATCAGCATTGTAAGACGCATTGTCATCTTTGAAGCCACAGCCAACGAAGTAGACAGGCAGCGATACTTACACCCATCTCGGTTGTCAAGTAAAATAGATAGTGATTTCCAACAATTGTCTAACTGCCATCTGATCAATGTAAGCTGAGAAGCATCAGAGGTCGGTGTCGTGCCGCCACCCGTCTCTTTCGTTGTCTGCCCTCTGAAACGCTGTGGCACAAGCCACGGTTTCCTTTGTCTAAAAGAACCTTCGTGTCAGCTTCCAGGACGAGTTCATAACCAATTACTGATGGATGCCCACTCCCTGCCTTATCATGTTTGTAGATTTTTTTCATATTTAAACACGCGACAGCACAGACGTACAACAGATCCAATCATCACGTTTTGTCCGTAAGTATTACACAGTACGTGATGAATAGCAGCGGCTGAAATTTTGGTCGCACATAGAAATCGCATCACTTACACTACTATATATTTGGCGGCCAGTGTATGCCAGTGTTCTTTTTTAATATATGTAGGGGGTGAGTTACCTGCAAAGAAACCTTCTTAAATCTTCTTTTTTCATTCATCACAGCCTTCTGAACTTCTACGCACACAGCCACAAGCCTGAAGTGGTGTTCTCGCCTAATTCTCGCACATGCAAAAACGGAGTTGTTTACGGATTACATCCAATTTAATCATTTTATAATACCTAACATCTATACAAACAAATTGACCTCAATTCACAATATTTCGTTAAATGCAGCATTTTTTAGAGTCGCTAAATATGTGGCAACGCGCGCTTTTGTGAACTTTAATATATGATGTATATATTCTATGAAAATATCAAAATTATGCTTCACTCCTGAGCATTACCTTTGAGTATACACATGGCTGAACGAAA
The DNA here is from genome assembly GCA_963931845.1 of Maratus michaelseni. Taxonomy (NCBI): domain Eukaryota; kingdom Metazoa; phylum Arthropoda; class Arachnida; order Araneae; family Salticidae; genus Maratus; species Maratus michaelseni. The sequence goes on along the minus strand of OZ007599.1, from coordinate 123,160,250 downwards.
CACGTTTCCTCTATTCATGTTTGTTTTACAAATGAAAATGCCTAATAACTCAATGGTTCTTAATACTATTAGAAAAACTTTTTAGACCGACAATAAATGTAAATAAAACGCGGCCTGTGTCGAAAGAATTTATCTTTCTTCTTCAGGCACAAAAGACGTGGGCCGGGGCGCCTAATACGTCGGACGACCGCGGCGGCTTCGAGATCATTATAAGACACATAAGTAAGTTTAGATTTCAAATATTCATACAAAATTCACTGATTGTCGTAACGGAATGCGGTTTGTATCGTAAGACTTGTTTAGCTCAAAGAAAAGTTGAAATATCTTTTGCCTTTTCCACAAAAATTCCGACCAATTGCTAAATCTTTTGGTGCAAACCGCGTTCCGATACGTAAATCCCCACCTGCTTGCCAATGGTTAAAGCACTGTCTTGTGGACAAAAGTTGCCGGTTTCAAATGGATGTGTGTAGTTGGTTGCATTCTAGTTTAAACGGAGGTTCCGATTGGGTTAGACATCGTGTGCAAAATATGACCGTAGCGCCTGCAACTAACCAACCGTTACGACAATATGTTATTTTTTTATGATTTTTTCAAATGTGAAAGGACTTACAGGACAACCCGTATATCAAGTAAAAGTAATGACTAGAGGGGTGAAGAATATTATTAAAAACAGAAAATATTCAGTGGTAAAAATTTATGAACCATTGCCGGATGTTCAGGTATAGTAAGAAAACAATAAAAGTCTGACATTTAAGTGTTAGGACATTTCATTTGTTTATGTAAATGCATTTAAATTATAGGTAGACGAATGTTCCCCATTTCATTTCAAAAGCTGTTGCACTCAAAATGAATAAAACCATAGCTCCAAACTTTTACGCTTTTTCCCTATCACTAAAATGTTATAGTAAATTTTACCTTATTAAATCGACGAAATCATGTGATTGAACAGGGGTCAAATTTCTATTAATTTTTAGTGGTAACAATAAAGCGTAAAAGTTGGCAGCTACGATAAAACACACACAAAATACGAAGTACCCTAAAATGCTATGTCTTAATGAAATCATTAATTGAGAAACAAATTAGTAAATAATTGTAATTATAATTAAAGAGGAAATATTTGGATTCCGATTACTCACAATCTTTTGAGGCAAATGCTAACAAAGAAATAGGATCGATAAGTCTATGAAAACAGCCCCCTCGCCAGACCTGTTAATTTTGATAATTCTTAACTAGCACTACGCAATTCAACCTATTTCACAGGCGCTCAGTATATAATATATAATGAACATTAAAAGAATTTCATATAAATTGAAACTACGGTAAATTAATTTGTTTCCCTACAGAAGTATAATTTATTTATTGATACTGCTGAAATATAATTTTATATTAATGTATAAAAATCAGTAAAATATATATATTGTAAACAAAAAAGTTTCTTTCAAGTATGAACGAATGGGGATACCAAATTCATTTTAACGTTTTATAAATCCTTATTTTCCTAACATAATACATCAAAATCAAAATGGTACCTTCATTTGTTTTGTGGGGGAAAATAGATAATATATAAAAAAGACAGTAAAAATATAAAAAAACAGCCAAATATGACCACCAAAAAGATCTATTAAACAATTACAGTGAACCAAAATATTATATAACATTAAATAGATATAACAAACAATTACAAAGTTAATATTATGATAAAGAATTTAGTAGGAAGTTTTATGGTCAAATTTGAATGGGTTACTTTCAGAATATTATCTTCTAGTCCATAGGTGGACATATGAGATGTTTGTGATGTTAGCGGCAAACTCGACAATAGCAAAGGTACCAAGCTCTCACTAATCTTCCGTAATATGTGGGTTAATTTGAATCAGGTTTAATACGTTTCACACCAGAATGAAATTAAATATATATTCCTCGTAGAAATCGGAAATTAAGTTTTTAAAAAAGTTTCATCAAATAAATTTTCTGATTAGAAACGTTTTCAAACTGGGTCAAATTAATACACATATTACGGAAGATTAGTGGAAGCTTGGCATCTCTGCAACAGTCAATTTAAAAATGATAACATGAAAGACTGTAGTAACAGGTGCAATCTCCGCAAGAATCCAGTTCACCTCTAATACCCTGAAAGTTGCTTTAGAATACAAAGTGACATACTGAAGATAAGGATAATTGTCAATTTTACTCGAAACTTTTGTTTTGCGAGTTCGCCCCTAATATTCACAAAATAAATAATATGCAATCGCAATCAAAGCGCATGCATTTGATTGCGATAAATATGAAAGAAGGTATCCTTATGGTCAGTGATGTAGTTGTAAAAAACCATAGACTATACGCTACAGACAGTGGATATACACTAGAATATACGCTATAGCTAATGGGGTATATGGCGATTCTTTAGAAAATCCAGAAGATATACCACGTATACCACCGTATACCCTCCACTACATCCCTGCTTATGGTGAAGAAATACTCTTTCAATGATCACACTACTTTCATGAAAACTCTTGATTACATGTTACTCATAGAATACTATTTGCAGAATACTATACAGACATATATATTACAGAAAATAATACTATTTACAGAATAAAAATATCAACACATTTCTGTTAAATAATTAACTGTCGTTTAAAAGAAAGCGGTCGAGAGAGTCCATCCTACTTTTCTCGGACCTAACATTACAATGGAACTGAACTTTCGTTTATTCCAATTATGCATGCACTTTCTTTGTAACAAAAATGTTGAATAAAAGCTTTTAGTTAGTGACATGGTCATCACTTCTCGTGAGAAACTGGTGAGTTCGTTTTTTGACAGGTTGTAGCTCAGCGCCAGGATATGGCCATAAATGATTCCAATAGTTCTCAAAGTGTCCATTTTGAGCAAGCTGGTACAGCATTTTGCCAGTATATTTACACATGGTGAAAATATATGAAAGTAGTTTAACAGCAATATACTCAATTCTACTTGTAATACTAATGTCTTAATAAAGTTTTATTCTACTTCAGTCATATGAGGGGGTAAAATAACACAACACTGGAGTAAGTCAAAAATCTAGATAACCCTATTTTCACTGAACGTATATTAATTTCTGTTCAGTGTGTCTTTCAAATAAGTCATAGTTCACTTAGGGAGTCGCTAAAGGGCAAAACAAATTAGACCACTTAATGCACCGGCAATACGACAAGTTTCACCCTTAATTTATCAAATTACAAAATATTGACTTACTCCACTGTCATTCTAAAACCTTCATATGTTCTCAGTATTAAATAATTATCCCTGTGCCTACAGTGCCAGTGTTTCTCTGTTGTGCACTTTCAGAAATCCTTTTTATCACAATCAAATCATGTTATTCTGAAACGTATGTCCTTAAAATTGTTGTCCAATGTTATATGTAGTACAAAAATATCTATTTTCACAAAAGTTGCGAATTTAAAATTTTTATATGGTCCCTGGGTCCAATAAGTTGTATTTAGAAACATTTTATGCATACTATAACAAATAATTAAAAAAAAATGTTTCTTTTGCGACAAAAACTTGCCGTGTTATGATACTTTGAGTTGGATGACATTTCAGCATTTTCCGGCACTAAAAATGCGTTTTTTTTTCTCTTTTAGAAAAGAAAAAGTTAAAAATTCATAAATTTCAAAGTATCATAACTTAAAAAGTTTTAATAGAACATAAATTAAACTTTTTTTTTGTTGTACTAGCTTGAGCATGGAGAAATAAGTTTTTCTATATATAACTTATAGAACACAGCAGTACATGAAAATATAATTTCCTTAACTTTTAAAAAATAATTATTTTCACGTAGAGGGTTTTTAATATGATATTTGAAACGTTTTGTAATTTGAAGTAACCTCTAATACTAATTTAGGAATTAGTTATTGGACAACTATTAGAGGGGATACCTTGTGTATTCACTTTTACGTTTTTACTGTCTTTATAAAAATAGTTGCTGTTCAGAGAATACCTATTTAAATAATCTGATACCACATGAAATATAATAATATTTTATTAAATCTTATTTGTTTATACTTATATATATGCGTCGCCCAAATGAAAGTGGCACTACAGTCGGTTTGAGAAATGGTTTAATGGTATTAATATAAATTAGTATACAAAAGGAAGAAGTAATACAGACGTAACAGATAGGCTACACTCTTAAAACTGTGCCTCTGATTTAAGAGGTACATTCTGAATTTTTGTGCATCTGAATATTAAGAGGCACATGGTGCCTTTGAAATTAAGAGGTACATAGTGCCTTTGAGATTCAGGGGCACAGCGTAAGTGCCTTTGAAATTAAGAGGCACAGTGTGCCGCTGAATTTATATATTCAAGTGCCTCTTATTTAAATATACATTCTGTGCCTCTTATAATGGTGGCACATGCATGTGCCACCATTATAAGAAGAACAGAATGTAATTTAATTATATTTTATATTATATTTATATCTTTACAGTGAATTCTGTCTACTGCAGAAAGATTTTCCAGCATGGCATATCCAAAGACATATTAAATTTTGTGTAAGGCAGAATACTATGTATAATAGAAAATTTTCTCACTCCCAATTTATTGAAACAAATTTGAAATAAATATTAAAATGTGTGTCCATGTGGCCTAAGTCAGTTCTGTGGTTCAATAAAGAACCTTGTCTACATATCAGTTTATTTTATACATATCAAAATACATAAAAGGGCATGAAAGCTTTATTAAAAACAAATAAGACAAACGTTAAAAATAATCAGCGTAAAATAATCACAATATTGATCTTGTGATAATGACAACAATTAATTTCAAAAAGTAACTCTGATCATAAATATTTCATTACTGGTATCCTAAAAGTTAAATTTATTTGAAAATAACTAATTTGTTTCATTAGTATATATTTTCATTATACTGAATTCCGATTCTAAATAAAATACGATTATAAAAACAATATCTATTACTTTCTGTAGGATGTCCATTGCTGAAATTTTGGGTGTTTTAATTTATTTTTGTTATTGCAGTTAAATTTCGATTACAATGGGAAATGTAGCTGAGATTAGTTAAATATCGTTGACAGATTAATATCAGTGTTTAATTCAGACATTTTTCTCCTGGAGGGATTTTCGCGGCTTTGCTTCGGGGGGGGGGGGGGGGGTTGCACTTTTGTCCATTAAAAAGAATAAAATCTCACACTTTTCGATCATTGTTCCGGAGAGGGAATGCCCCCACCCCCGGGCCACCCCCTGAATTCAACACTGATTAATATAATACAAAAGAAACTGGACTTTATTAGCTATAACTATTAATAAAAAAATTAAATTTCTCAAAGGAATGATACATTTACCCGCAATATATACATATGATTGTAATATAAAACATTTCTTTTACAGTGTCGATTTTTATACTATACACATTCAAAGAAAATAATAAAGTACTAAACTAAATACACTTACTTATTGCAGGCTTTTCTATAACTCTCTATATTCATTATAATCCGCCGGTGGATGATTGCAATAATAACACCATTACACGTAATTTTATGTTTCCTAACATAAATTCATTGTATTTTTCACAGGAACATTTACCTCTGCGGCGTCGTTTTATATCGTAGGAAAACCTAACTCCTATTATCAGCGATTGATATTGTTGCAATCCTGAACGACAATAATAACATGAGCGTAGTTAAAAAACGAAAGCACAAAACCTCTTGAGTAAAAATAATCGTCTTGCGAAAAGGATATATATATATAAACTCTGTTTGTGTCGTCAGGTACCGCTTCTCGAATAATCCACAAAACGCCATTTCTTCTGGTCAAGCGTCCATTCTTCCTTCTCCCCTATCCCTCATTCAAAGTAAATATCCCGCGCCCGCTCAATGCATCATGGGTTAAACATTTGTACGCATGCGCGCTTTCCCACTGTACCGCTGAATAAATGACCCCTTTTTTTAAGAGGCACACATTTCGCGCTGTGACTCTGATATATTCCGTTCAGTCCTCCGTGCCTCTGAAAGGTTTTGAGACCTTCATTTGTGCCTCTCATTTCTTTGTGCCTTTGATATTTATCAGCTAATCAGAGGCACTTTGTCTGTGTGCCTCTCATATGCGCTGGTGCCTTATATATCAGAGGCACAGTTTTAAGAGTGTAGACAGTGTCGCAGCGGTCAACTTCAAGATGGATACCCTGGGTGAAGAAGTTCTGGGGTTGGTTGTGGAACCAATTTTCAACGGCAGCTTGGAACTCATTATCGTCGGCAAATCGCCGTCCCTTCAGAATTTTCTTTGTGGACCGAAAATGTGGTAGTCACACGGCGTGTGGTCTGGGCTGTATGGGGGATGTTCGAGGGAGATGTACTGCTTCTTCCTCTACGAAAATCCCTACACCATCGGAATACCGATCTGGGTGACATACACATTTTACATTCGACGATAGATTTCACTAGCACTCACATTTTCCGCTGATAAAAACTCTACGACCGCGAATTGACACCATTTGGGGGCATCTATGATGGGAAAGATGCCTTTTAACGTGATCCCACGCTATCACACACGCATCTGGCGGGATCTGACGCTATCGCATGTATTCCCAGCACTCTGCGCCCTCTATAGGAACATGCGCAGTCATCTTTCTCTTCAAATGGCCGAGTTATGAGAGTAATGCCACTTTCATGTGGCCGACCCTTATATAATCAAAAAATCAATCCAATTTCCAAAAACGCAAACACAATGCATTTTAAAAACTGAAACTGCTGTTGGATAGCCAAATGAGATTGTTTCATGTATATTTTTAAGTTTAAATTGTAAACAAGTGCATGAAACAAATTCTAATAATAATATCCGAATATATATGAAACAAAAAAATATATTACGCTTAAAATAAAAAAAAGTTCCCAATATGCATTTATAAGTGCATTTTCAATTCACATAATCTTTAATTGTATATTTTTTCCTGGATATCTGACTGAACACCAACCTCTAAAATTTTGCACATATATATAGAATGTCACAAAACGGGCACCCGAATTTTGAAATTTAACAGTTCATTCGCTATAATAAAGATGAAATATGTGACATGATTATAAAATAGCTTATAAATTTCGTATACAGTAATTTAAAAAATAGTTAAAATTTTCAGCAATGATTAGTGCTGTTCTGTTTCAACTTGTAAAATTATTCAAACAGCTGGATAAATTGTGACTCAGCTTTTACTTTTCACCCTGTTTATTTGTTGAAACGCCAAAATGAGTTTAGGTTTTGAATATTTGGAATAATTAGTTTGAACATTTTCACAATTTTCGCAGTTCAGCGCCATCTATTGACTAAAATTTGAACTAATTTTAAATTATGTTTATAATATTGGGAACTCCTTAATAAATATGTCACTTATATCAACTTTAAATTTATTATATTTTTTATGAATTATTGAATATTAAAGTTCGGATTCTTTTTTAGAACACACTGTATATGCGCAAAAATAAATTTTAATGACCATAATAAATATCAAATTTTTAAAGCATGATTATCGAAAATATTCTAAGAAAAATTTAGCACAAGACAAATTTAGCACGCTAACAATGAAGATCTTCTTAAAGCATATTCTTAAAAAATTATTAAACATACTAAAGAATCTGCAAATGTATACAATAAAAGATCACTCAAAATTAGTGGCGGAAATTCGATAGATTTTCTGGAATAAAATAAAAATATCTGAGTTTTATCGCCAAAGATATTTAACGAACACGATTTAACGAACAGTACATTGGCACGATTTATGAGCAAAAAATTGCAAAACAATTGTGAATCTAAAGATTTCGACACTGCTTTTTAATCGAGGGGATTTTTCAATTTCTTTGAATTAAAATATAATTAATAACATACTTCATGTAAGTTTAAATAACAGAAGCTAAGAACTAAAATATCTTCTAACAGAAGCTAATTAAGATTAAGAAGATTAATTAATTTTATCGTTGAATTTCTTTTTAAAATATTATTTTGTAAGTTGCAAGAGCAATTTATTTTATCTTGCAATTCAAATGACTTTCAAGTACTTAATTTTCGATTTTAAACAACAAAAATAATTTTATTTTATTTTCACAGCGCTGTGCACAACTTGGTAAACATATACAATAATGCCTGAAAGTTATTCACAGACTACAAAGAAAAAAAACTGGAACTCATGAATTTACATAAGAATAAATTAAATGAATTCCATATAAGTTGAATAACTAAAATGACACGAATTTCGAAAACACATTAAAGTTTATGAAGAATGTCAGAAAGTTCTTAAAGGGCTGGATGATGGAAAACGTTCAAATAATTAGAACCGTTTTTTACTAAAACTAATTTTTGTTATACATTTATTCTTTTCCATACTAATAGTCGAATGAAAGTATTTGTAAAACATAAACATTTTTGGAGAATTTTGTATTTCGAAATTTCTTCTTTTTATTAACACTTTCCAACATAGTTGAAAAGTGTTTATGAATTCGGTTTGTCTGTCTGTCCGTGCTCTAACTCGCATAAATATACTCGTATTGTCTTGAAATTAATATATGTTATTAAGGTTTACATTGAAATGTTTGTTATTGAAATTAAAGTGTGCAGCATTTAGTGTTTTTTTACAGGGATACTCAAATGAAATCCATTACATTACGGTCTACGGGGGCAAATCGTTAGCGGCAAATTTTAACTATGTTACACTATTTTAAACATATTTAGATTGATACATATCACTGGGATGCACTAAAAGGCGCTTTCTCTAGAATATGGTGTGCATAGAATGTATAATTCATTTACAGGGACACTCCAAATTATTTGGTTTCAGTACTCGGTATGAAAAATAAATGTTGGTAGCTCGTTTTCAGTTGTGGCACGCATTTTTAAATGGAACAAACTTTTGTATAATAATTTGTGCATATAAATTCTATAGATCATATACAGGGCTTCTCAAAAGATCTCGCGTACATTTCTGTTTATTGACGGAAATTGCTGAAGGTGAATTTTCAATTGCGATATGTATTTCCAAACTGAAGTAAATTTTAGCATATGTGTAGTGTACATACAAACCTATAGATCATATACAGGGCGAAAAAAAATCACATAATTTGTTTGACTACTGGCAGTAATTTCTGAAATTTGGTTTTCAAATGTATTATGAGTTTCTAAATTTTTTACTTAGTAAGCTGTGAATTTTTTTTTTTACAGTATTCTGAATGTGTTGGAAATTGTTTCATAATCTATACATGACAAATGATTTTTCGTTCTTGTTTTTATGTTTTAAAATTTTTATTTTCATATGTTTTACACTGAAGTGAAATAATATTTTCAGTATAGCTAAGTAAAACATTTTTAGTACAATTTATTAAGTTTCTAATTTAACTAATCGCACTGTGGAACAAAGAAATTGCGTCTGAAGAGAAAGTGTGAAAACCTGTATACAGTTAACACACCGAACATGGATATCACCATGAAAAATCTACACTGCATCTTTTTGAAGTACATAGAGATATCCAGAATTAAGATTTTTTCAAATTATCTATTATTTTAAATGAATATTAAAAAATATATATGAATTGCAACCTATAAAATTGTTAATAGAAATTAATTTCTAGAAGCTTTAAATATGCGAATTCAAAATTACAGCTCATTCCGTCAAAGTAGTTTTCGAGTTAAGCTAAACAAACTGCCTGCATTGCAGTTTGTTTTGCAACTATATTAAAAAAAGGAATTTAACATTAAGAATTCCAAATGTTACATCCACATAATTCCTAAACTATTTCAACGAATGACATCCCGTTTGGTATCCGAAGGTAAAATTTACTGATGAAAATTATGTTAAAATTGTGTTTGAATACTGAAGATTTTAAAGTTTGTTACAATTTCAATAAGGATATGGCCCCCTAAATTATCCTTTAAACATGAATTGAAAGAAGGTACAATTCCCAATCCTATGGCTATTTTTTATTTCACTGCGATAAATTTTCTTTTAAAAAATATAGGGTTGTTTTATTTATTTCTCTCCTTTTTAAACTTTCTTCTATCTGTACAAGAAGAAAGTATTGGATTCATGAAAAATTTCGATTTCCTGTTTTCGACGGATTTACACATTTTAGAAGGTCCTGAAATGTATTTAGAAAATGTCTGAGTGTGAGTCAATCAGTTTATCTGTGTTTGTATGTGACAAAAATGTGGTGGGAGTTCTTTCACAAGAACTGATGCATTTAATAAAAGTTTAAATTCATGTAGACCTTGATATAAATTGGTGCTGATTAGTTTTTGGTGTAAATCGCCCAACAGGTGGCGCTGCTATACTGCAAGTTTAAAGATTTTTACGATAGCTATATCTCAAGAACTACTGTACAGAATTTCATCAAACTTCAGATTCAGTTAGATGTCGACATAAGTTGTTGTTGATCAGTTTTTGGTGTAAATAGCCCAGAAAGTGGCGCTGCTAATATGCGTTTTCCAGGATTCACATGATTTTAGTGATAGTGATATATCAAGAATTAATGCACAAAATTTTTCAAACTTCATATTCTGTTGGACTTTGACATAAGTTAGTGCTGATTAGGTTTTCGTGTAAATCATATAAAAGGTGGCTATACTCTGCTGTATTTTTATATTCTAAAATGCATAGTTAAAAAAATTACGCTTTCTGAAGTATTAACATGTATGAGATAGCAGACAGTTTTGGGATTGGCACATCCGACTAGTTTTTCTTCGTGACACGACATCGTACATATATCAAACCTAAATTTATTAGAAACATAAAAAATAATGTATTACACTGCATAATTTTAATTCCAGCATGATTACAGTTATTATTTTTGACAAGTTCCTTTGCAGTTATTGTGTCTGATTGAATTTGTTTACGAAGAAGTCTAATATAAGACACGCAATGGGAAATCCAGTATTATGTCAGAATTCTAAACGGAATGCAACTACTGAACGGTGAACGTATACTGCTTAAAAGAAGGGCCAATAAATTCTACAAAGAACTGAAAACTGCCAAGCAAAACAAAGGTAAAAACACAGTTTCAATGTGTTTTAATTACATGAAACTTTTTCCCTTGTCACATACACACCTGCTCAAGAATTTTTTTATTCGTTTTTATTCAATTGGTTAAATGACAGAAGTGTTATACCTTATTTTTCATATTACTTCTCTTTCACATAAAAATAGTGTCCGTTCTTCGAAGTGGTGCATAAGTTCATATACAGTAAATTCCGGCGTAAAATCCACGGATCAAACAATCATGTTTCAACCCAGAAACTTAATTTTATGAAATGTAACTTTCTAGATCGCTGTAAATTTTTGTCTTCAATTATTTAATAAAATTTCTGTTTGATCCGCGGATTATATGCTGGAAATTACGGTATATCGAAAAGTAAAAGAAAATGTGCAATTGTTATGTTTTTCTTGAAGTTCAAAAGTATATCCAATTTATTTTAAACTTTCTTATTTATATAAAACTAGGGATCCAACCTGGTTAGAATATATGCGAAAAAAATCTATATATATATTTAAAAAAAAATCTAAATCGATTTTAAAGATTTAAAATATTTCTTGAGATTGACCTCTAACAACATCAAAAAGCATTTTTTATGTGAAAAATATCAATTAAGCATTCAAATAAAGTTTTGAAATTTATTAAAAACGATACTTTGTATTAGCCGCATGCCATGAGTTAATTGCCGAAGAACTAGTCAAAGATTTTGCTACATCAAGCTGCCTTTTTTATTCTAATAATTTCAGTGGCTTAAGCACGATTACATATCGGTTAAATTTGTGATTCATTTATATTATTTTATTTATTTATTGATGAAGTTTTAATTTTGTTATGGAATATTAGCCGATAACAAAATCTAAGCTATTTATATTGTTTTAAATGTAAAGGAGATTATTATTTAGTAATCGAGCTGTACACGATAGAAATAGATTTTTTTATTAGTATTATGCTTGCTAATTATTTTTAAAGACATAAAAAATCAGCAAATGCGACACAGTTTTCAAAGAAATTGCATCTGAAACGACATTTTTATGCCTATTCGACTGTGTAAAACTTTAATTTACACTATGTGATGCTTAGAATTTAAAAAATATGCAGTAAAAGCGAAATTTATTGGTCAGGTGTTGTCACCATCAATATCAGGTCAGCGTTACTCACGAAAATGTTTTCGTTTTATAATGTAGAATGTAATCATTTTCTTATATGAACTTTATTTTTCTAGTATATTGTAGTGATATTTGTGAGGACTCACTAGTATAGTGCGCGTTTGGACGATTTTATTAACCTTTCGGTTCCCACCTTAGAATCGAAAGGAACAATTTCAGTTTTACAATTATTATTAGTTATGTAACCTCAGAAGAAGACAATTATACGCAATTTTAATGGGTTTTTTTTTCATTTTCATTTGGTTGTTTTTGTACCTTACGCTGCAGTGTACATTGGGCACTGAAGAAATAATTCTCTGATTATTTTCCATACACAATATTCCTAAAACTATTATACTAACGATAAATAGTGAAATAACCATCTTTTAATTGTCATGGTAAACAAAAAACTAAGGCAACTTCGAAGTGTCGAGTCAAAAGGACACGTGAAAGTTTGAAAAGTTATAAAAATAATCTGGTTATAACAGCAAGTGTTGTTTATATATAAATACCTGCATTAGTTCCCAAAGAAGCTAACAGATGGGCCTAATTATGCCTGTGGTATTTTTATCAAGAATTTTGGAGCAAAAAAGGAGTGGGCATTGGCAATTGGAGAGTTAAAGAAACATTTAACATTTTCAGGGTCAAGTAATTGTGTTTCTGTAATGTTGAATTCACATCGGAATTTTTGAAAAATTTTATTTAAAAATATAGAAATTCAATTTTGTTACATTTTTTTGCCAAAGCTATAAAAGTAAAAATTTGTTCCAAAATTCTTGTACAAAACTTGATTAAAATTAAGTGGTATAAAAAGATCCACCACATTTCAAGGGGTTAATGACACTCATTTTTATAAAAAAAACAGAAACACTGAGGAAAGCTACTTTTATAAGACATAAACATTCAAATTATTAAAATAAAATCATTGCTTTCAATGACGTTTTATGTTTTCGTATATAAGTCCTTATAGCATTTTTAAATTCAAATTCATAAGTCAAACTCAGAAAAGTCCTAAAACGTCGTATTTGTTATGCACTGATAACACTTAGTGGTAGGTTGAATCTTTGGAGAGTGTTGTTCTCTCATTCAATGTCACGGAGCCGTAATCGAATAAATATACTAGGTGAGCATAAATTATTGAGCGCATTTCAGAGTTCTCTGAAACAGAAGCAAATATATTGTACTTTCCTGTTTAATGTTGTATTGACAAGCAGATTTCAACCAGTTTTATGCAACATATTGAATAAATTCTACATGACCTCTATTTGTCGCACATAAGGTATCGAGTCTGTAGTCAATTTCACGCTATACGTTTCGGAGCATCTCTGCCGTTATACCTCCAATAACCTCATTGATCCGTCGTTTTAGTTCATCAATATCGCGAACGTTTGTTGCGTACACCCTATCTTTGACAAATCCCCAAAGGAATAAATCTACGGGTATTATGTCGAGTGATCGTTCAGGCCAAGGAATCGGTCGGTCTGCCTCGACCAATCCATCGTTGGAGAACTGTTTTTTACAGGTAGTCTCTAACAATGGTATACTAATGTTGTGGTGCCCCATCTTGTTAGAAGTAAACTTGTGGCTAACGATGTTCCATCTAAGGCAGAGCCTAACACTGTAACATGTCGAGATACACACAATTTTTACTGTGGGCTCATGAAAGACAGTTTGTTTTAAAACAAACTATTTAAACCACTCTCTTATTTAAACGACAACAGTGGTTGCTACATTACTTTGTTTTGGTTTTATCGAACTCTGAATCTATCTCCGAACTATCGTGCTCAATAATTTATGCTCACTCTGTACATATACACTTGTATATATACATTACGGTAGAGTCGATTTATGTTGAAATGATTAAAACTTATGACATATTTTTTAACAGATTTTCAATTTAATAATAAATATTATTTGTTGACAATAAACAGAGAAAGATCAATTCTTTCTCACTGAATAATGGCGGCATCTTTTCATAATTTACAAAACAAAGCCTGTCACATTGTGCACGTTTTTTGGAAGTTTAGCTGAAAGAAAAAATAAAACATAATACGTTAATATCCAGAGAGCTTAATAAATCATAATCAATCATATAAAGCACTAATGTCCGAAAAAATAGTGCGACTAAACTCAGAAAAACTGATAATATAGAATCTCAATTTATTGTTTGGCTCAACAATGGCTACATAAAAAAAAAAAAAAAATCAGAGCATATGGTTGAAATGATAAAACGTATTTTCCTTTAGTAATTCTTTTTCGCGATTTGCATGAAAAAAAAGCATAAAGGAAAAATAAAATCACGATACTAATATTTAAATGTTTTTCATTTCTTCTATGATCAAACCAAATTTGATGAAATTGGAGTGATTTGGAGGTGTATATTTTTTAATTCTAATATATCAGACCTATTTATTAAAAATGACAAAAATTAATTACGCACCAAGTTTTGTACTGAAATTTTTTATCTAAACACAATTATTCTTGTTTTTACTTTCCAAAAACATAGTCTAAGAAAAGTATTGTAATCATAATGTATATGTGTGTGAGATCACAAAAGCTTCCAAACGCACTCCAAACTGAGCTCTCATTTGGCGAATATGTTATTTACAACTATATAGATTATCGTACAAATCAGTGGATTAATTATTTAAATCTTTGTTAAACCCATTTCAAACCATTTTGCGACCGATTCTACAGGAGAAATTACAAAAGCAATATGATAGATTAGAGCTCCCAAATGGACCGCCAACTGAATACCAATATTTTTTAACAGAAAATTTCATGGTATGTTTCTACAACATTTCCGGAAAAACTTACCTCCGACGGTGGTTTCTGCAAAATGTTCAAGAAAAATCTAAAAATAAAATTTTTCTAACAAAATACCGGTATTCTAACCTATTTATTAAAAATGACAAAAATTAATTGCCATTTAGGAACCCTGGACTGATAAATGTTGCGGCAATGTAGTCAAATAGTGAGATAGCGTCTACAGTTTCGAAACAAGAGGTCCACCGTGATAATTCAACGGATTTCATTTCGCCAGGAATTTTTCTAAATATACAGTATTCTATAAAATATTTGGAAAGTCGATCGTAATCACTTCAGATTTATTTCTTTATTTATTTTCAATCTCAAGAAAATTTAAATTCTGCAAGTAAATGAAACATCTGTTATCGTATACATTTTTCGGCTAAATCATTAATGTGAGAAAGTACATTTGATGAGAGTCTTTTAAATTATCGTAATAAACGAAGTACTACAAAATGGTTTAGCCAATGTTGACTAATTGAAGACTAAAGGTTGGCCAACAGTTTGCCCATAGATAGTTATAAGATGAACCATTTGACGAATAGGTTGAATAACATTCTCCAATAAAGTTCATTCTCTCATTTAAACACGTTCAAATGTACTTACCCAACCTTTACTCTATAAATTTGAATTATGCAATTAAAATAGAAACTTTTACTGAATATATGATGTTTATCATTTGAGTGGACAAAATATGTAAATTAATAAAGGGAAATTTTTTACATTACTACTATTTTTAATACCAAAACTTTCAAATATCTATGTTGTTGTTGTCGTGTCCATGGATATGCAAAAAGTCATGAAACAAAGGCTCAGATATGGTCAAAGGCCCGGAGGACCACTGCCACCAGCCCTAGTGCTTCAGGACTGTAAAGGATCTCCCGAAGTGGATCCATTAACGGTAACCAGCCGAGTTTTAAGATATCTGCTGTAATGGCTGGGCACTCGAAGATGTGTCTCGGTGTGAGCTGAGTTTCCGGGCAATTCCGGCAAATAATATAGGTTCTTGTCCCAACCAGAAGGATCTTCATTCCTTTATAGTGATTTGTTCTTAATCTAGCCAGTGTAGTTGCGACATTTCTTGGGCAATCAAAGTCAGTGATTAAAGGCTTCCTAGAGGGCTGATTAAAAAGTCTACATCTGGCCACAGCGTTGGCATCTGCAAGTGTGATGGTGGAACTAGGTTGGTCAAGATTTCGTGCCTCTTTGGCTAAAGCATCCGCACACTCATTACCCTCGATGTTTACATGTGCAGGTATCCACTGCAGTACACAAGATTTCCTCTTGCAATGCAGCTGATCGAGTAAGTCATTTATAGTAGAGGTGATGTTTGTGTCCCCGTTTCCAATGGCTTCTGAGGCCGATTTAGAGTCTGAGAAAACAACCAGTCCTTCAGCAAGATCCATAGCATGAGAATTAGTCAGGTAATAAGTTAGGGCTTCTTTGATTGCCAAAAGTTCGCTGGTGAAGTTGAAGGCAATCAAACCTGTGTTAAATTTAAGATTGACTTTTTCACCACTTGGAAGAATGAAGAGTATACCTGCTCCACCTCTGTTGAGGGATTTATCTGAGGAACCGTCGGTGAAAGCTACTGTCAGGTTCTCCTGGGAGAGCTTTTCTACATTTTCAAGACCCTTTTGTCTGAGTATCATGGGGTCCTCTTTTTTAGAGCAGGGTCGAAGCAAGTTCAGATTAATTTTAGTGTTCGCCGGTGGTGTTCTTGGAAAGAGAGGTTCCAGAAGGAAATCCAGGGATGAATTCAAATATCTAAAAAAAAATTATAGATAATTTTATAGATTTTTATATTTAAGTTTCAAATATCTATAAAACTTAAATATAAAAATACTCGTAGTTCATAGTTATCTATAATACAACCAAACTGCAACTTCCTGGCGCCAATTGAAAATTACTGACGGGAATTTGATGGCGATGACTGGAAATTTTCATTGGTTTGTAGGATGGAATGCATTACGCGTGCGTCAAACATTTATCCAACATTTTGTCAGAAGTTTCCGATTTTTCAACAATCGAATGATTGAACTGCTGAAATATCCGTGCAGTTCAGTGTAGCTTAACGAAATTATTATTTGTTGGGCCAACAACTCTCCAAATATAAGGTGAGTTGGTGGTTCCTTGTAGGCATATCAATCTACCATATCCACATTATTTACAGAATCCCCCTACTATGGGCCAGCTATCGCTAATCCTTAGTTTTTCAGATGAATTAAAATACAAACTTGAATTTTATGTCATAATCCGTAACTTGCATTTTTATTGTAGTTTGCAGTGTTGCAGTGGATTTTTTTATAGTTATATATTCCTGTTTGTTTCCCTTCTTCGACAATAAAGAATACTACGTTTACAGTTTTAGCGAAAAAAATGTAATCGTATTAAGTTAAAATGCGCAGACGAAAAAAAATCCACATTTTTATACAATTGATATGAGGATTTTGAAAAAATTAGTAAAATGTCTTAATTCATTTGTTAATGGAAGGTAAAAGATAATACTTGAAATAAAAAGTTATTTAAACTATTCGCATTAATTCTACAATGTGATTTTTTTTTCTGTCACGTTTTTACCAAAAACAATAATAAGGGAGAATAATTAGAAATTTTTGGCATACGAAAAATTTCAATTTATCAGTTTAATGGAAAAAAAAGAAAAACATCTTCATTGGATGAACCTCATATTTACATACTGAGGATTTTGAAAAAAAACAGTAAAGCATCTTAATTGATATGTTATCGGATAGTAAAACATTTATGTAATAAAGACCTAATTGACTTATAGAATTGTTTTTTGCTTTTAAATTCAAATGAAATTTCCTCTCAAATTTTGACAAAACACGATCATATTATTTAAAAGTGTACTACAAAATTCATGTCATAATAAATGAACGCCTAAATGATCCACTATCTGTTGCTATGGGAACCTGAAAATTAGAAAAGTTGAAGTAATGTAGAATTTGATTGCACTATTGCAAAATCTAATATTTCAAGTATATTCTAAAAAAATATTTTATCGCTGAGATATTAATGTATACGCATGGGAAATTCTCAGATATTGGAGACACAAAATCAGGTTACAAAAAAGAAATGCAATTAAAAGTGATGAAATTTATGTTTTTATTTGTTGGTATGAGATGTAGAAAGGACGCCAGTTATAATGTCAATACATAAAAATGTACTTACAATTAATTTTTTGAAACTTAAATATTAATATTATTAGGAACTTCTTTAACCTCTGTATCTATCTACATAGCTGAAAACAATTAACTCATTCAGGGGCAAATAATTATGCTTTTGCAAGGTCAAAAATTCACTAGAATTTTCGAACAATTTCATTTGAAAATAAATAAATTCAATTTTTTTTTTAGTTTCACGTAAATGCTAAAAGTAAAATGTTATTAAAAAATTTTGTGAAATATTTAATTAAAGTTAAGAGATATAAATAATACACCGTTGCCCTTTAAATGGTTAAAGGATATTAGGGTTTCGGACAGGTATTGCAGAATAAGAAGAGTTTTGACTATTGTTACATTATCCACAGGAGAATGGGGGTAGGTAGATTAAAGTACAGTATTGATTTCTGGTTTAAAATTTAATATGTTTAGTTTAGAATTTAATAAGGGTATTAAGCTAGAGTCGGTTGATTAATTTGTTAAGTTCGTTAAATCCATTAAGAAATCAAAAATATTTTTTATTTTTTTAGTAAAACTGGTCTTGTTAGAATATTGGTTAGCCAAGAGGGTGGGGGAATTGCAGAAGATCTGAGATGCCAGGCAACTGTCAGTGGACAGTCAAAATAGTAATGAGAAGGCGTGCCCTGCTGGCCACATGGGCACACATTGGAGGCTGCACGATAATAATATTTGAGGTAAGCAAGGAATGGACCATGTCCTGTGAGGAACGCTGAGGTGTCGGGGGTGAAGTTAAGCAGGTTTAGGGAGACAAAAGGGAACAATTTGATCTTTAGCCGAGTAATCCCAGTGATCCTGCCACTGGGGAATGATTTTAGACTTTAATATCCTTCTGATGTAGGATGGGGGAACAGGGAGGGGGAGATCAATATTTGGGCGTTCCGTAGCTTCTTTTGCCAGTTTATCATCTAATTCATTGCCAGCAATGCCGAAGTGTGCCTTCACATGGCCCAGGGCTACACGCCGTCAAAGGTCTTTTAAAATGTGTTTTATTTGGAGTACAATGGGGTGTTTTGTGCGGTGGGTAAAGATTGCCTGTAGGCTGGAGACGCTGTCTGAATATAGCCTGTAAAATTGTACTGTTAGGTTAGAGACTATCCATTTCAATTCCCGCATAATCGCAAACAGCTCAGCCTGAAAGACAGTGTTGCTATCTTACTTTTATCATCATCGCCTTCAAAAACCTTTTCGCTACGATGAATTGACATCAAGACGAATTGACACTGCGACGAATTGACGCTGCGACGAATTGACGCTGCGACGAATTGACACCACAACGAATTGTTGCCACGACGAATTGACACTGCGACGAAGTGACGCCGTGATGAATTGTGCGCGATGAATTTTTCTACGATGAATTGTGATCGACGAATTGACGCAGAACCATCCGTAACCGCACCCGCCCCGCCACATACAAAAACGTCCTCAAGATACAGACTGGACTAGGCTACAAACTCGTCAGGGAGGTATCAAACATGTGTTTTTGAGTTCATGGTAAAATCATTCGTATGATTTCTTTGTCGTTAAGGAAGCCGTTTTCGCCTGCAATTGCCATTAAAATAAATCCATCTTTGTTTGGTGCAATGTAAAGAATTACAAGCCATTTAAGAGTTTTATCTCTATACAGCTTAGACTTCAGATATCCATTCCTAATAATGTGGAAGATGATTTTTAGCACTTTTTCACTTTTTGTTATTTTTTTGTACATGTTTCATCGTAGAGTTTTAAACATTTTTCGAAAAGATTGCTTATCTCTATTGGGTGTTTTCGTAGAATAACCAATCTTTCCTTAACTTTTACGATGTCGGATTGTTGCTCATATGATTGTAAATACTCTCCCGTAAATTTTGAAATATTGGTTATGTTCGAACGCCTTCCACGAACACGATTCAATTCTTTTAAGTTTTTTTTTACTTTTCAATAGTTTACTGTAAAGACTCCCCTTGTTCGACAGGACCAGTGATGAGTTGTATTAAATGAATTGAAACGAATGAACTTTTAATAAATGAATTAAATATTTTGTTTGGTTATCTCCACTAACGAGAGTGATGAATTGATGATGAGAGTTCAGCTTTGATTGGCTGCACTTTTGTTGCCACGAGAGGTCGTACAGTCGGAAGAAGAATGAGATAACGCCTGAGATGAGAACGAAGGAAAACAGCCACAATGATGCCTGAAATTTTCTATAAAATTTTGCTTTTATAATCTACGTGAAGAAAAGTTTTGTTCGTAAATTCTAGTGTCATTCAATCATTTCAGCATTTTAGCAAAATAATTGCTATGAAAGGTTAACGGAATTTATAAACACAGTTTCACAAAGGCTTCTATTCTCATCCTGAGCTTGGGAATTCTATCAATTCTGAAATGTAGAAACTATTTCTATAAAAAATTACTAATCACAGATAAACTGAAACGACACCTATGAATATTATTAAAAATAAAATATGCTGCAACAAACTTAATATACATTACTTGAAAATAAATCAAACTTTACTATTATATTGTTGTTTTATTTTAAAAATTTCATGCCTTGCACCCCTATTGTTAGAGCAGTAACCCTTACAAATAGCATGAAAAATGTCGATATGAAACACTTGCTACGTAATTTTTGTTGGGGAAAATGATACATAATTTTCCTAAATTTTGTAACATACGTCTGTGTTAAATATTTCATAGAAAATTACAGACTAATCGAAATTGAACTTCCATATTTCAGAATGTCCTATAAGGCGTTCTAAGTGTCTTAATTAAAGAAAATTCATAATATTTCAAATCATGTGGTCAAGATACATAAAAATACTGCATAAAATTTTTCTGTCAAACAGCACTGCATGTCCTGGAAAACATGGTTTCCATAAACGGAACTTCTACGCAACCTATGTAGATGGCAAATCCAACACAAAAAAATGATGGGCATTTGACAGCAGGCATTTGACATTCGTTAATGTATGACGACGTCCACTTTGAAAGACAACGCGTGACCTTAGAGTGACAAAGTTGCCCACTTATACGATTTTTACTTATGACTAGAATTTAATAGAAATTGTTGCCTTATTTAAACGCAGATTTCGGGGATTGAATAATGCAAAATTTACATTTTAATTTTAATGGTTTTGAAAAAAAAGAAAATTTTGGCAGCTATCAGATGTAACTAACACATTCATATAAAATAAGAAGACACCATCTTTCGAGATTCCCAAGTATTATCTAGAGCTTGAGTTCACATATATTCTAGGGAGTATTTCAAGAATTTGGGAATTTCAATAAATTCTTTTCACAGGATTTCCAACCCAAGTAGCACAGTCTGTTGTCCCATCGTTGACAGTATGGAAATGGTAGAATTGAGAATGATAGTCTTGGCAAATGGTATGGAAATGGTAGGTGCAGTGATCCCTCTAAATTGCAGCGCATCTGAGCAGGTGATCCGTATTCTGAGCAACTAACACTTGGACTACTGTTGGGCTTTTGTTGCAAATGGTTGGTTGGCTAGTGGTACGGCAAGGCGAGCATTTCTTACTGTAAACCAACATGGAATGACAATTAGGTAACGTTGGCCCAACCATTTTGCGCTACTTGGGAACTGATAAATGAAAATTTCAGCTTTTCATTCTTTTTCAAAAGAATGGATGAAGCAATTAGCATCTTGTCATACCAGACAATAAACGTTCTTGTTAATTATTATTACTCTCCGAACACATCGTGTAAGAAAGTATTGTAATCATGATTTGTATGTGTGTGTCTGAGTGAACCGGATAACTTCGAAGCGGTACTGACGACTGAGCTCCTTATTAGACAAATGTGTTTTAGACCACATTCGCAAGACCTGTACAGATTTTCGTAAAAATAGGCCAATCAATAAGTTATTTAAACTCTTTTCAAAATATTTTGCAATCGATTCTATCAGAAAAATCAACAAGGAAATGTGACAGAGTATAAGTGAAAAGTATTGCGGCGATGTAATCAAGCATTAGTGGCTCTCTGCCAAAGTCTCCAGTTTCAGAATGTGAATGTCCAGTGTTCGAAACAAGTTGATTCCATTAGCACAGAATTTTATAAAAATTTCTTCTTCCTTCACTTTATGGACACGTACATAATTACTTCTTTCCTACCACATAGTGTACTATGATCATGATTTTTATGTGTGTGTGAGAGAGCATAATAACTCCAAAACGATAATTTCAATTGGGATTCATATGGAAAATATATTAAAGACCACAGACGCGAGAACTGTATAGACTTTCGTTAAAATCGGCTAACGAATTAGGTATTTAATCTATTTTCAAACCATATTGCAACTGATTCTTCAAGGAAAAATGACAGCACATAAGTGATAAATATTAAAGTGATGTAATCGAGCATTAGTGGCTCCTAGACGGTTCCATTGTCCCAGAAATTTATAAATATTTTTGGACACATAAACAAGCATTTAGAAATTTGAATGGAGTTATTCCAGTTTTTTTTCAGAGTGGGGACAAGAATTGTTGCTATCTGAGCTATTCACTTGCATAGGAACTTATTGCTAATTTCAAATAAATCTCAAGCGTTTGTTCATATTTTTATGACACCGTACATTAAGTAAATTTCCCCAATTTATTTATAACACATTGTTGGCCTTTGAATTCCATATTTTACTGTACTGAAATTACTTTTAGCGTGTTTTTTTACTCATAGCTAAAGCTTCTTTCATGTTATACAACACAAGTTCACAAATAATAAGTAATGCTTTGCGAAAAGCTTTTTTAGATATTTGAAAAGAATTGTGATATTTTCAAAGAATTTCAATTTAGGGATTCTAAGGAAAGCTGTTCATAATGGGATTATCATTAAATAAATGTATATGCTTTAAAACAACTTTTAATGTAAATGTGTTTTTAAAAAATTCACGCTTGAAATAAATATTTACTGTCCATAAAATAAGATCTATAAAAATACGGTAGAAATGTATGATGTTAAATGTTTAGCTTGCTATTTTAAGAGATAAAATATTTTGACTTAAAAATCTTTTGTCATTTTACAAATAGATTTATTTTCCATTTATATTATTTACATGTTGATCTTAGACCAAGAATTTGTTTTTTTTAAGCGGATTTTCTTTAGGAATGCAAAAGGGCAAGTATTACATTTTTTTTTTTATTGAGCAGTTATTTATTACTTTATTTTTACAGTAAACGTGGATTTTCATTTCAGATTTCAATAATAACTAAAACAATATTATTTCATGAAATGATAATAATTTATTATAAAGATTCGTAAAATAATATAAATAAAAAATGTGTAGTAATAAGTTTCACTAAAAAAAGAAAAAATTCTTGTTAGATTGTTATCAAAAATTAAAGCACTGTTTGTAGAATGTATTTCAATTTTTAAAGCATATTCATTTTAATAAGTCTAATTTTTATTTAAATAAATCCTTTTTATACAGTTAAATTAATTTACAGATATGAATGATTTCGAAGTGATCAATGCAAAATGCTGTTTGTAAATTTATAGCTGAATGACGGTTTTAGTTGAGCAAAAAGCATTTGTATTTGTAAAAAAACGCAATTTATTATATAATTTTAATGACAAAATGTAATCTTGGCTCTCTGATATGTGAGATACTTCTTTGGAAAAGATTTTCAAGGGATTAATCCTCATACCTCGCAGCACTGTGCATAGCTACTGCTCAATGAAGGTACTCTGTGGTCGAGTGCGTTTGGAGATTTTGTCTGCGATCATGGTGTCCTAAATTCTAACATTTGATCGTGAAGGAGCTATCTACTCTGTCATTTCTTTAAATTTCGCTAAGTATGTATGAATCTCTGAAAATCTGATCGCCACGGTTATTTCTAGCAGTGTTATGATAATTAGATATCTGTGGTTGTATAGTTGCTACATAGACGGCGGTAGTAGATGGTTTCCATGGATTTAACGCATCTGGCCTTTAGTGTTAAATTAGTCTGTATTTGAACACCATCGAGTTCTTCACGTGTTATCTGCAAGCTGAGTTTGCCCTTTACCTAGCTGTTTTGACCAAGAATCTACGCTTGTGAGTTCCACCAGCATGGTAAGAAGTTTCGTTTCATATTTACTAATAATAGTCTGTTGGAATCCACGGGATTCTCGTTAGTGGCATTTCTGTAGGGATATTACAGTGATTCTAGGGATATTTCATAGCGAGTTTTAAAAGATTTTCTTCGGTTCCTGCAGAGTTATTAGAGACGCCATTTTGATTCGAGTTTAGTGAGAGTATTTTGGGAAAATATACCCCTCTCAGTTTTAGTGATTTGAACTTATTAAATTGCTATCGCCTTTAGTAAGAACTACTCGCTACACTGTCAAATACCCTTAATATTGCTTTAAATAAATTGTTCTTGTTTGTTAAATTTTGTGTCATGGTGTCTTTTCAAGTGCACTGCTCGGAATGATACGTCACAACCTCACAGCACATAAATAAAAATTACTTCGGCCGAATCAAAAGAAAACAAAAAAACTTTAAATTTAGTCCTTTCCAATTTTGCAAAAAGCGAGTAAATTTAAATCAAACCTGCGTGATCCTTATTTTTTTTCATAGAGAAAATAAATAAGCCATGGATAGTTCAATGCTGAGTAAGATAAATTTGGACCCATAAAGCTGACATTTTAGGAAAATTGAACATAGTCACCATGTCTAGATAACCCCTCCATGGAATCATGGAGACAATAACCCAGCGTAGGAAATAAACACACTTATCTTATTTCTAGATAATTATTTCTGTCCAAATAAAGGCAGACGAAAAATTTATATCCACAACGTCCTCATTTCACGAATAGCGAATACATTTACCACACAAGTCTGGATAACCATTAACATCTGAGAGAAAGAAGATAAAAGTCTACGTAAAAATTTGATAAAAAGTGAACACACTTACCACAAGTCTAGATAATCTTATTATCTGGATCAAAATAAATAGCTTAGGCCAGATAAAGACAAATTAATACAAATTTGGATAGACAATGTCCCAATTTCATGAAAACTGAGCACACCCCTTACGTTTGGATAAGATTTTTGCTTAAGATAAAATGAAAATAATCCAGTCCGCTTCAAGCGTTCTCAAATTCAAAATGGCTACTTTATGACATAATTTTAAATTCATTTTTGTTCGGAAACACGCAAAATTGGCAGATGTTCTTATTCATAAGCTTTGTAATCGAAAGACGTTTTCCAATTTTTTGAAAAATGCAGAAGACCTTTCAGAAAGTACTGTCAAAGTTGGCGCTTTGGACCGAATTTAAAACGACGCAGCAAAAGAAAGGGGAAAAAACGTGTCGCCACGTGATATCAATTGCTTATAACTTGATAAGTAATTTATTTATCAATAAATGGAAAACTCATTTCGATTCCAAATCGCTTCAATAGTCAGTCATGCCAATTTTATGTCTTTGCATTTAAAATTAGTCAGAAAATGCGTTAGTAAGTTTCGTGTTGTTAAGTTAGTCATTTGAGAATCACCTTAAGTCAAAATAATGAATCTTTGGATCAATAATCGATGCAAGTAATCAATAATGAAATGCTCATATAGGAAAAAGGCATTTTTTAAATACAACTCAAACTTGAAAATATTTCTTTAATTCATGAACGCGTTTTCTAAAATACAAGTATTCAGGAAGGAAATAAGTAATTATAATTAAATCCCTATAAACTAGCAAAAAGAAAAATTGAATACCACAAAGAAAAAATAACTTTGGTTTCTTTTTTATTAAATTATGTCAATAAATACCTCAATTCATTTAATATTACATAGTCAGCAACTGATATGAATCATCATTAATGAAATACTTACAGTATAGGAATAAACAGCTTGACAAAATACATTTCTAAGTAGAAAATTAAATTTGTGTTTTTTTTATCAAAATCTAAAATATTTCTGTAATCATGGAAGCGTTTTCTAAAGGGAAATCATTCAAGAAGCAAAAAATAGAAATAAATGAAATCATAAATAACTGGCAGAAATAGAGAAATTAAAAGCCAGAAAGAAAGAACGGTTTTCATTGATATTTGATTAAATTTTTATAAAAACCTTCAAGCATTTGGCAGGGTAATTCAAAATGATTGAAAAAACTTTAATTGGTCAATAACTTATGTACATCATTAGTGTAAAAATATAATGTAAGACATTTTTAAGTGCCAAATTAAATTTATTTTTTGTCAAGATTAGAAAATTGCTGTAATCATGGACGAGTTTTCTACAATGCAAACATTCAAGAAAAAAATTAAATATTTAATAACTGGCACAGAGAGAAAGAATTTAAAAACCGGAAAGAAAGAACGATGTTGATTAAATTTGTTCTAAAATCTCTCAACGCATTTTGCAATACACACGGACAGATTCATAACAGATATCAACAAAGATTCAACAAAGTTTAGGAAGTCGCATTGCACATCATAACAAAGAAATTTTGTATAAGAAACCAGGGTGGCAATTCATTTTCTCGATAAAAAATACAGAGTATCTCCCATAACTATCATCCATTCATGACTTTAACTACAATAAAAATATTTTAGAGGAATTTTCAACAGACTTACCTTATTTTGTGTTAAATGCAATGCTATCATGAAATACGATGGAAGTGATATTATTTCGCTAAATTCACTTACTGTTTGAACCGTATGAACTGTCAGTTACATTCGGAAATAGGAAACGTCTAGTTCTACGTTATTTGGATATAGATTGTAGCCACTTCTACCATTTTTCGTGATGTACTTATATTTCTCACAACAAAAGGCCAATCCAATTCAAATTTCGTTAAAATATATACCTTATTGTTTAAATTATGACAAAAATCCGAATTACGATTCGAGTTTAACACCCTGCATTTTGCACTGAATAAATGTAATGTGACCATAGCTTACTGTACAAAAAATATTTGTTGTAGTGTGGGCTACAACCTTTTAATGTTTTTCCCATTTTTTTTAAAAATCACCCTGTTTTGTCACTCTGTATACCCTGTATATCATCAATCATATACTTATACCTTAGGAAAAAAACAGCTGGAAAAATGCATTTTGAAATACAAAAGTAAATTTGGTAATTTAAAATTAAAAAAAGTGCTGCTGTATTCACTGACGCCTACCCATGGTAACTATCAGAGAGAAAAATTTAAAACCACAAAGAAAAAGCAATTTTGATTGCTTTTTGATTAAATTGCTTCTAAAATAAATCCCTCAACGCATTTAACATTATGATTTTGTAATCAGTTTTCTTTGTGAGGAACACCGAACCTTTCACAATAATTATCTGAAATGAATAAAAATTATACGATTAGTTCTAGAGCAAAAGTATTATATTCGGGTATTTATCAGCAAAAAGAAAATAATTTACACTCTAAAATTGGAAGGAGTGAGAAGTTGACTCTTTGGAAGAGTGAGAGGCATTTTCACTCTTTTAGGAGTGAATTTTTTAAATATGCACTCTTTAAAGAGTGGAATTTTCCACTCTCTAGAAAGGAGTGAAATATCTCACTCCGTTGTCGGGAGTGACTGTCTCACTCCGTTGACAAGAGTGAGTGGTTCACTCTGTTGAGAGTGAAGAAAAACAGTTTTTTCCAATAAAATCACAAGAGGGCGCCAGCTCTTGGATACACCATTATCGAAACGAAACGCCTAAAATGAAATCCTTTATATATAGTAGCACGATTTTAAAAAAACTGGAAAAGGAATTAAAATAATAAATGAATCGATAGAATTATGGACAGAAAATATATTTTATGCTTTACAAATTGCAGGATTTGCCAGGGCTAAGGCGAAAACAAATATTTGAAGGGAAAACAAATATTTGAAGTAAATTTATGCTTAGCTGCAACACAATTTTGCTTCTATTTTATAAACAGAAATTTAATATCTCTGAATGCTAATTATTTTCCTCTTTATTTAAATAACCTATTCTACATATTTTATATCATTTCTAATCTCTTTATGAATATAAACAAAATATAACTATACAGATTAAATTTTCTGTTATTTTTAGCACGTTCGAAATTAAAATGTAAAACATAAGAGAAATGAAAAACGTTGCGTTTAATCACTAATTTTACACCATTTATTATAGCCAAAAAAGAAAAAAAAAGAGTATAAATGTGACGGTAATAGTCTTAGGAAAAATTTAACAGCTATAATTTAAGAAAAAAAATACGTTTTTCACCCTGACTGAAATTTCACCCCTAAAAATTAGTTTTGAAAAGTAAATTTGGGGGCCCCTTTGTATTTCAGTGGGTAAGCTTCGGCTTCACGGGCCTATTTGGTAAACGGGCCCTGGGCCTCGGACAATCTTAATCGTGCTCTAATTATGGAAACATTATTAGCAAAAAAAAAATGAATGAATAAATAAATAACTGCTTTGTTGTAACGGAATTTTTGTCATAGCGGAAACGTACAGACGGGTGTTCGTACATTTTTTAGACGATTTCGGCGTTGTTGTTTTTAACGTTTAAAATATGAATATTGCTTTCTGAAATAATCTGTATGATAATCTTGTTTCTTGATTCTAATTCTGCGTAATGCTTTCGATGGTAGAAGGTTTTTTGTATAATTTACAGGGTTATTGCTTCCCATGCCTCTTTAAAAATTTTCCAGATTCGATCAATCGTGGTGGTTTTGCCCTTTGAAAGAGCTCTTTTCAGCAGACCAAATGCACAATAAACCATAAGAGAAATGTGTCAGGTGACTGGAGGAATATGTTGAAAGGTATAAATACCTATGTGGGATGACAGAAAGACATCCAGGAAAAAAAATAATTGAAGTATCCAAAAACACGATTCATAGAAAAATAAGAGGGAAAAAAAGGACTAAGAAATAAATATTTTCAACGAATACAGCGCTAGTTTTTGAAGTATGAACAGTAGATTTGCTTTGATGCAGTTTCACCCTTTATAAGTCATTGTAATAAAGAAAATGGCATTTTTTCTGTAAATATCGGATGTAACACATTCTCTTAATAATATAATGAATTGATTGTAACATTTTTGTCCAATATTCTTATTTTTATTTTCCCATTCTAAGATAAATTTGCGATAGTCATAAATCCTTACCTGAAACTTTTTTTTTCCGCCTTGAAATGGGCTCTATTTTCCCTGTTTTTTTTCCATCTGGTATCTTTTTACTATGTATATGTACTGATTTTTGGAATAGCACTTTCCAATTAATTGTTATGTTTATTTCGCACTAAAAAGTTTTTATATTATGCGCTTTGCAATCATTTCAGACTGTCGAATTAGCATACTTCTGTTCGGAAGAAAAAAAAACGCATCTTCCCATTCACAGCTTTTTTGCATGCGCAATCTTGAAATAAGAATAAATTTGAAAGTATCAGACGATAATATAAATTACACATAATAAGTTGTTTTTTCCTCTAAAATAATTCCATTTTTTAAAATCATTTATCAAATTTGTCTCAAAAATGTGCGAACAGTCTCTGTATTATATGATACAGAAAGAAGGTTTCAGTTTTCTTATTTACACAGTTGAGAAACACCGTAAATATTTGTGATATCTAAACAAATATAAAAAGTGTGCTCGAATATCACAAAAGAAACAAAGCTAAAATAATGTAATAAGAACTTTTTTCATTGTTAGCGGATGTAGCTTGCTGTAGGTACCGGTTATCGTACGAGCGCAGAAGTCAAGCAGCAACGAGCTCGGTTAATAGTTGGGAGGGTGACCGCCTACGAACAAGCGTGTGTAATGAGTTTCTCTTTTTAAATTCAAGAACTTTAGTCACTCCTGAAAGAGTGACTATTCACTCCTATCAGGGGTGAAAAAACTCACTCCTTTTGCAAGAGTGGATAGTCACTCTTCTGAAAGAGTGAGTATCCACTCCTGTTCAGAGTCAATATTCACTTCTCAGGAGTGAGTATTCACTCTTTCAGAGAGTCAAGAATTTCACTTTTTCCTAGAGTGAATAGTCACTCTAAAGAGGTTGGGCAAATTTTGACTCTGCGATAGAGTGAATATCCACTCCTCCGGAGTGAATAGTCACTCTTTCTTATTTAGAGTGTAGCTGTGACAGCTGTACATCCCTATAGGAAGGGATGAAAGTGCTGCGCCACAAATGGACGATTGTCACCATTATATTTTAATAATATTTGTCACCTTATTTAATGACAGAATTTTTTTAATTTAATAAGTTAAAATTAAGTAGTTATATTTGGCCATTTGTGGCGCTGCGCTTTCATCCCAGCTATAGGCTTAAATAAAAGTTCATATGAAATTAAAATTTTTATATGGCCCCTAATCAAAAATATATAAAATGAAATTTGTTGCTTCTTTTTCTTATACAGAAAACAAATTATCCCGTAACATTTTATGACATGCCGAAATTCTTAACACCACTTTTCTCTTGCAGAAATCATCGAATTGTAAGAATGGAAATATGGGGACCGTGAACAATGTTACATCTCTAAATAAAGTTAGTTTTTATCCCGAAAAATATATGAGTAAACAATATGGATAGATAAGGTCTATTTATGTCTCTCTTAGGATCAATAAAATTTAAGATTTATGGTAGGAATTTACTTGTTCAATGTTTGATTTTTGTCTGAAAACTATTTAAATATTTTATATACTGCACTGCCAAAAGCCAACAGGTATTTTCGATTTTAGACGTTATGCGGAATATCTAAAAAAGTTACTTGTGGCGAATTGTTCTTGAACTTCCGGGATGTAAAAAACATATCTAAACTCATATTTGTTAGTGAAAATTGAGTTACAAGGTCAATTGAGGGGGTTAGGATGACAGTGGATTAAGTCAATGTTTAGTAATTTGAGAAATGAAAGTTTTTGTGAGACTTGTTGTATTAAGAGCCTACACTAGTCACGGGTAGAAACTCTTAAGCTAATGTTAAGTCTATGGGAAGATTCTAGCGCGATTTCTCGCTCGCATTTTAATATTTTTAAATGATGTTTTTTGCATAGGATAGCTGAGGTCGATCTCGAACGTTGTTAGTTTTTACTTTTTCGATTTTTGTTGCAGTTTTTTTATAAGCGGGCATTTTCAATTTTGGAACAGGTTGGAACTGGTTCTGAAAGTAAAAGTACCCTTACATAAAATAACTGGGACCAAAATCGAAAAAGTAAAAACTAAAAACGTTGGAGATTGACTTCAGCTATCCTATGCAAAAAAAGCATTTAAAAATATTAAAATGCGAGCGAGAAATCGCGCTAGAATCTGCCCATAGACTTAACATTTGCTTGCGCGTTTTTTCGCATGACTGATGTAGGCTCTTAAGTGGTCTAACTTGTTTTGCCCTCTAGTGACACCCTAAGTGCACTATGACTTATTTGACTGTCAGATTGAACAGAAATCAATATACGTTCGGTGAAAATATGGTTATCTAGATTTTTTCAAATTTTTGACTTACTCCACTGTGATTCTAACCCCCTCAATTAGTGGACGTTCAACAAATGTAATAACGAAAAATAATTATTGCGATCACCCTGTAACAAACAAAGCTCTAAATAATCTGTAAATGTAACAAATTATTCCATAAGCTCTGTACAATGTTTGTTTGTATTCATGTAATTATGTTCATCAAAATATGAGGGTCTTTTTAAAAATTCGAAAAATCTCCACATGTTTTTTACTTATAACATGTAGGGCTATGAACCAATTTTCACCAATCTTTCAGAAAAGTTGAGAAAGTGAAAGAAAAACATTATACTGAAATTGAAAAATCTATTGAATATTCGATAGAACATATAAGTATTTATATGAAATAATTTTTAACTAAGCATGCGCGAATGCTGACATTTTTTCCTTCATTTTTTTCGTAGTCAATTATATTTAGAAACGTGTATTAAAAGGCCAGTTGAATATCGTAAAAATTCACAAAAATATCGGTGATGTAGTGAGTTGCATTTAAACTAAACGTCTAAAATTCAAAACGTCCGATGACTTTTGGGAATGTAATGTATGATATCCCAAACACAGGTTAATTAACACTATGCATACCGGTAATTTTACACAAGTTTTATAAAAATACTAGCAGGCTTCGCCCGCTTTACTGGTCGGTTTCTCCAAACGGATCTTGAATCAAACGAAATATCTTCGAATTTGATCTTATACACTGGTGAGCAAAACTTAAGCAACAAACACAAAATGCTAATTTCTGAACACGTGATTACTCAAAAGGAAATTCTATAAAGAGAAAGTGTAGAAAAGAGGAACTACCCTAACAGCACGGCCAGTCGATCTGAAGTCCCCTTGTCGTCACACATGGATAGAAGTGTCACAATCGCTACGGTGAATCAAAATATGAGATATTTTACTGTCTCATTATTACTCTCAAATGATTGTTAACACTGAAAAGTCACTGTGACTGTCGCTTTGTGATGGGTCACCAGGTTACATTACAATGAAGTCACCTTGTGATTCTCAAGTCACTGTCAGTTGAAGACTGAACTTTTAAGTCATTGTGAGCATTGCATCGTGATGAGTCGCCAAATAATGTCACAATGAAGTCGCATGATGATATTCCAGTGATCGACACTCTATTGTGAAGTCATCCTTGAACTCCTTTGTGAAAAGTCAACAGATGATTTTATTTTCTATCACGTGGGAACTCATCACAGAACAGCTATCATGATGACTTTACAATGGAGTGTCAAAATGACAGTCACATGAGAGTCACAAGATGACTTCATTGTAAAGTCACCTGATGACTCGTCAAAAAGCAGCAGTCATGGTGACTGTTCAGTGGAGTGACCAAATTAGAGTAAAAATGAGACGAATGAAAGATATCACATTTCTGTTCATTGTAGTGACTGTGACAATTTGTAATGTCAAGAAGACTTCACATCGACTGTCTGTGCTGTTAGGGTAGTACCTATTTTCTACACTTGCTGTTTATAGAATTTCCTTTTGAGTACTCACGTGTTCAGAAATTAGCATTTTGTGTTTGTTGCTTAAGTTTTGCACACTAATGTATTTTAAAGCATTGCGGATATTTACCCGGAATATCCTTCCACATTCTGCAAACGACACAAACGTCTTTGCACTATTACATTTTCTAATTTGTCAGACAAAATTTGGGCTAATAAGGACTTCAGTTGATCATTTACAGTAGGATTTGGTAAAGAGCAATAGAACAATATGCAATATTCTAAAACCATCCCAAAAAATAAACAATGCAAGTCTCATCAAAATCCATAGAACTTTTTAAAAACCTCAAGTGTCTTATAATGGGATTCATCTGATTATAGAAATTCCTCCATAATTCGCATCAAAATCCATTCAGAAGACCGTTTAAAACGTCTAATCCTTCATATTTGGATTTATCTGATTATATAACTTTCACCCATAATTTTAATTTCTTCACATTATATTATCACGATAGAAAGAAGTCTCTCGCGTTTTATAGACAGCTGGAATTTCTTCTGTTGCTATAATAACACATATATTTTTAGAAATTGTCATTTGTAATGTTAGAATTTTGAGGTTTTAGCACCAAAGACATCGCCAGATTAGAAAAATATGCTATATCTAACAAACTATTGGACCTCAAAGTATGAACTTGGTACAATTCGATTCAGCACACAAAAATACATTAAAATATATAGCTAATTAAAATTTCAGAAGAACTGAAATGACGCTGGAAATTAATGAATATAACTTAGGATGTGAATTATCACTTACTACGCAGTGTACAGAGTGTCTCATTTATTTTGTAACCCCCAAAAAAGAAAAATGTACAAACATTAATTTTTATTTTACAGAAGTGCTTAAACGACTACAAAAGGTGTTGAAAGTGACCGCCGTCTTCATCTTTACAAATCTGGGCCCGTTTAAGGAGGTTTCGAGACACATTCTGTAATGTGTTTGGTGTGATAGCGTTTATCTCTTCCGTAATGCGAGTTTATGAAATTCTGTATGAAACTACGCTTCGTCACTAAAGAACACCCGATGTAAAACACCAATGCCATGTTTTCGAATAAAAGTTTTTAACTAGCGACAAAAGTTGAGACGATGTGCTGGATCAGGTGCCTTCAATTCCTGCACCAATGTGGCGCTATAAGCTTGCACTTTCAATCGTTTCAAGGCGCGGTATGCAGTGACTCGGCGAACGTTTGTTTGTAAAGCTAATTCTCTTACTGACGTGGCGGATTTCTCCTTGATTATCGTCTTGATTTCCTTCATTTTGTGGTCAGTTAGGAGAAAAGATAGACGGTTCTTTCTTTTCGGTTCCACAATCCATTTTGTTTGAAAAAGGTCCACGATTCGCTTAATTGTGCTTTTATTCGGCACCACCGAGTTGTTTTATTGTCGTTTCTTGACTGTTTTGTACAAAGACGTTCGAAAATAATGTTCAATAATAAACGCGCGTTTTTCTGCACGTAGCACCATGACGCAAAACTACCTTTCACTTCGTTCTCCTTAGCACTGAAGTGTCTCGTGCTGTTTTCTAGCGTGTTGGTAGTGTTGATCGCATGCCCCTCCACACCGCTAGCTGCGCTAACGGTGTGCGCGCGTACTCGTGATGTTCATTTGCTTCGCATTTACGCGGGTTGAAAAATAAATGAGACACTCTGTGCAACCAACAGAATGAAAAAATAGCCCGACTGAAGCTCGTACCAGGAACCGTTGGTATCACGCACCACCATATAAGTGCGTAAACTGGTGCTCAAATGGCTTCATTTTGTACCGATCAAATGATCGGTTGTTGGAATATTTAGTGTTAACAAATTTTAATGTATTTCGACATATTTTGAAAACAATTCAATATTTCTTCTGTAAAAAGTGCTGATAAAAATTACCTGAATTTTATAACTGTTTTATACAGGGTGCCCCATCAAGACCCTGCACACCTCGCTTAGAGTACATAAAAAATGCCCAAAGAAATATAGCTCTACGAGCCTTAGTTTTCGAGGAAAATGCGAAAGAAAAGTATAACGTCATATCCGGTGTAAGAAAAAAACTTTATTTGAAACATGAGCATCGGTATTAGCAAGAGTTGCAGACGAAGATGCGAAAAATATCTACCGCGCATCCCCCGAGGCATGCATGCGCGCGTCGTGCCAAGACGCCAGACCGTCGTCTGAATCGTATTTAAAAGGTTGCATCTAGTAACTACCGTCAATTTTCTCATGGTAATAATGTATTCCGTGATAATATTTTGTGAATATACCGATGTTCATGTTTCTAATAAGTATTTTTTTGTTGCACCGGATATGACGTTATACTTTTCTTTCGAATTTTCTCGAAATATAGGGGTCGTAGAGGTACAGTTCTTTGGGAATTTTTTATCTAATACAAGCGAGGAATCGATATGTGCAAAGTTCGGTTGGTCTTAATGGGACACCCTGTATATTAACGTATAATAAAAAAAATGATTGTATTAGAAGCGCTTCCCATAGAAAAAAAAATCCAATTATTTAAAAAAAATGAAATTAAGTCAAATCTTCTTAACCTGAATAACAAAGGGAAATAAAATTTTGTTCATTTTAACAGTAGATCGTATTATCAGTAACTAAATCTTTGTATTCATTTAGACAGGGTTTGCGATAATAATTCATGTTAAAAGTAATTATCGTTAACGAGATCTAAATGTATACACAAATTTGCTAAATAACCTTTGTTACAGAATTTGTATAACATACTTAAACAGTGTTCAAACAAACATCAATCACAGAGCTAGTAAATTTAGATTTCAAATTTTATCTAAACATCTTTAAAATAGTTTTCAAAATAAAATAAAATAAAAGATCTGAAACATAGGCAATTTAACAAATTTCTCTGCATTTCAATATTTTTTAAACAATTTGATTTTTTTAAAAGAAGCGCTGATAACGCTTGCCTTTATTTCATAAATGCTTTATATATTAACGTGTCTAAAAACTACAATGGTTTTATAAGCGCTTTATATCGAAAAGAAAAAGCATAATCAATAAGAAATATTGAAGTAAATTAAAATTTGCTTATTAACGTATGTTTCAGAATTGTATAACAAACTTAAACTGCCTTCACGCACAGATCCAGTAAATTTATATCCTAAATTTTATTAAAACATCTAATAAATCTTAGAATAAAGAAAGATGTTCTTTGGTTCTAGCCGAGGAAGAAAAAAGCTTTATCTATCTATCGCCTTTATATCTTATCTTAAATTTTATATAGATTTCGCCTTAAATGTATTTCCTTCCTCACGTTTTACAGTTGCAAAAGGGTGAGGTTAAAAATTGGCCTTCATTCACTGAAAGGTGAAGTTGAAGTTTTTTTTATTTGAATGCAGAAATTTCAGCCTGATATTATTTTAAGAGGTCCCATCGTGCTAAAAGACTTAAAAAATTTCTAATTAAAATATATTAAATAATAATAAAATAAATAAATCTATTTAATTAATAAATTGGGTTTTAGTAAGAAATTGTATAATTGATATGATAGAAGCGCTTACGAAAATTCGTAACTTTATAATTAACCAGGATTCCAAAAACCTTTCAAATACCCCCAGAAACTTTTAAACAGCCAATTAGGAATGTCAAATACTAAAATGTTTTCAAAACTATTAGAAATCTTTATTTCGAAATTTACGGGTACAAAATGTCTCTTTTATACTAGAAACGTTTTCGTATTCTTCGAAAACAAATGAATTTTGCGGGTTTGTGACTGACCTATCCCGAAGTGGTTTTTGAACACACAGAAAAAGTTTCCATAACTGTGCGTAACTGCAAGATTCCATTTAATTTTCGTATACGTTTCTGACATCTCAGGAAATTTTGAGGCTACAGAGTGTAGTAAAATTTGTATTTTTGAAGTCAACCAATTTTCTAGGTAGATCTAATTTAACCCCTTAATTCTCGCTCCCGTCAATATCATGGGCTGAGGTGTCGTTCTTTATTTCTCGTGCCCGTCATATTTCCGGGCTCAAGATTTAACTGCTGGAAAAACTTCTGAAACCAGAAAAATTTAACTGGAATTTTCATGTGAAGTATTTTAATAGCAGCGTTCGGGTTTGGTTTGTACGATCTACCGTAATTTCCTGCGTATAATCCGCAGCTCAAAGAGTCGTTTTTCGACCAGGAAATTTTATTCAATAATTGTAGTTAAATATTTACAGCGATCTTTTAAGTTACATTTTATAAAATAATATTTCTGTGTCGAAAAACGACTCTTTGAGCTGCGGATTATACGCCGGAAATTACGGTATATTTTGGTAAATTATGAATTCTGATGAAAACTGGAATATTCGCCCGTGATTTTCACTGGCAGTGTAGAATATTTTTTTTTACATCAGATTGTTTGACTCCTACCAGTTTTTTTTTTAAATAGTGTAATTGGTTTTATTTTCGCATCATTTTATGTGCTGTAAACTACGGTGAATATTTCTACATCAAAAAAGGGGCGGGAATCAAATAATCTCAATTATTAAAAAAAAGTAGCCTACACTTATCGCGGAGCGGCGCTTAAGGTGTTAAGACACAGCATTCTTGCATGATGGCTTTTCTATAAATGTTATTTTGTTCTGTAACATATTGTTTTGTTTGCCTTAAAAAAAACTAATTGCATATTTTATTTAGAAACCTTATAATTATTCAATTTTTATAATAAAAAACATAGATACTTTTTTGATGGTTTTTTTTCAAATATTAAGAGACTCTGAAGGGGGTAATTTATCTATAAACTTCGTTTCAATTTACTTTTTGACTAACATGTTTTAAAATCGGGATTTTATGTAAAGATTTGAAGAAAAGGCAAACGATACGTATTGAAAATTATTTTAAGAGCGTTTTCTTTTTTAATTACTACCCGATCCGCCATCCGTCTCCCGGTCCCAGGATAACAACAATAAATATACATGAAAACAACGTTGAATCACCGTTGCCAGTTTGGCCTTTTTTGTTTAAATTAAGAAATTCCAATTTCATACCGGAAATTGCAAAAGACGAATTTTCACCATACGTAGTCACGAAACGACTACCATTAAATAAATCAAAAATTACAACTATGAATTTTTGGTATGAGTTCAAATTTCAAAATTTAACCCGAGAGCAGTCGCACGGGCATGACATACCCCAGGGTGCGTACTGTTTTTACATCAGTCACCACTATTTTTCGAAAAGTAATCTATAGTTTACATTATCATAGAATTTGTAACAATTGTCTCAGACTAAATAAGGTGACGATTATTAATTGTATTTATTGGTGATAATGTAAAAACCATTCATAATCTGCGTACGCGCGACTTCTCCCGAGTTAAAAAAAAACCAAACTGGCAACCCTGCTTTGAATATTGACACATGTCTCTGGGAAAGATTTGATGTTATGGGCCTCACTGCCTTCGACATGGAAAAATGGGCATGTGATGAAGAATTTTAAATTCATCCAAAAAATCTGAATTAATTATGATTAACTCGTAAAAGTATAAATTTTAATATTTTTCAATAAAATAAGTGAAATGTATTTATTAAAATTCATATTTGTACTTGAAAATTTATGATATGTGCATGATAAAATATTCCTCTCAATTCTATGAAATTTAAAGTTTTAGTACAGCTACAGATTCTATGGTACAAAATTCCACTTTTACATAGATAATGTATTGCTATTAATAAACATAATTTCACCGATGGATAAAATTTTACTGCATTTTATTAGCAAATGTAAGCATATTTAATTTCTATTAATTTTTGTCACACTAGCAACAGAAAAGTGATATTCATTTTTCTCAGTGAAGAATGGCTAAGGATTGCAGATACAATGATACTTCTGTTCTAAAAATAGTTTAATAAGTAGTACTCAGAAGCACCAATTTCTTTTTATACTCTTTTAAAATGTTGTTAAATATTTTATGTCACACCCGGCATTGCAGATGAGACATACAAGGATACCACAAAGTCTTGTTACCATTAAAAACAATTATAATTCATAAAATATTTAAGATAAATATTCGTGCTTTTTTTTTAAACACATGATATATTGGAGATAAATCATCGGAGTTTTTCGCAAACTGTTCAGCAGCATTTAAGGTTTGTGAAACAGCAATAACAACACGTCGTGCGCGCGTTTGATTTCCGCAGAATATCTAGGCATTATTTATTAATTAAATGCATAACCGCATACCCTGTACAATTAGACTTATCATCGTAATGTCAACAACTGTAAATGCAAACAAAACTTTAGATACTAAAAACGCTTAGAAACAAACGCGAACCTTTCACTCTCAAATATTTGATATTCCTCAAATATTTATATTTTATTACTCGTGAAATACTTGAGATAAACGTTCGCGTTTTTTTAGTGTTTTTTAATGGTAACGGGAATTTGTGGGCACCCTTAAAATGAATGTTGATTGCTGAGGGCGTGACATTGATTAAAAATCACACACACAACAATAATAACTCTTGTATTCACTATCTACCTCAACTACCGGTTAAGAGCCTACACTAGTCATGCAAAGAAACGTGAGCGCTAATGTTAAACGCATGGGAGCTTTATGATATGTTGTATGTTAATGTTTAATGACAAATGTATTTAATGGTCCCCACACGTTCATAATTCGCAGATATTTAGAAGTACGCATTACCGTAATTTCCGGCGTATAAGCCGCAGCTCAAAGAGTCGTTTTTCGACCCAGAAATATTATTTTATAAAATGTAACTTAGAAGATCGCTGTAAATATTTAACTACAATTATTGAAGAAAATTTCTGGGTCGAAAAACGACTCTTTGAGCTGCGGCTTATACGCCGGAAATTACGGTACAAAGCGAAAAGCCAGGTCGTTTTTAGGTCACCCCGCAACGTATTAAAGCAATTTTTTTAAATGAGAGAAAATTATTTAAATAACTTTATGGTATGCATATAAATAAATGAAAGCTAAGACTACAAAAGGCTATGTGATATAAAATTTTGGGCTTTTATTAGTTTACGTATAGCAATAATTTAGTTGTATGGGTTTCACACCGGAACTATGGATTGAACGATTTTTTTAAACGAAAGATACCATTAGAAGCAGAAAGGTACCTTGAAAAAAACTATTTCAAAATTGACCTACAGAAAGAAAGTTTTTGAATTAGTAGATATGACTTTTTTTAACAAAAAATTTATAAGCGAAAATGCACCCTGAATAAGAGGGTACATTTCTCTTGTAACTTCATGTGAGACCAAGCGATTTCGATTTCAAAATTGAGAATAAAACGAAAAATTTTCCCTTTAACTGCTTGAAAAAATAGGGGATTACACAGACAATCAGCGACACGATGGAAATCCGCCATTTCCGATGTTCATTAGAGTTTTTCATTAATATCTCGTCTAATTTTTTTAAACAAAAGATACCGTTAGAACCAGAAAAGCACCTTGAAAAAAAGTATTTCGAAATGGATTTACAGAAACAAAGTGTTTGAATTAGTAGATATGATTTATTTTTAACAAAGAAATTAAAAGCGAAATTTACCCTAAATAAATGGGTACTTTTTCGCTTGTAACTTCATGTGAGACCAGGTAATTTCGATTTCAAAATTGAGAATAAAACGAAACATTTTCCCTTGGCTTGAAAAAATAGGGTATTACACAGACAATCAGCGACACGATGGAAGCTCACCATTTCCGATGTTCATTAGAGTTTTTCATTAATATCTGGTCTAATTATTCAAAAATGATAAATTCGAGCCTCAGGTGCATTCATACCTGTCCTTCGTCTATTCCCATTCAAATTTGCAGACCTCTATGCGCGGTAAATTTCCCTATTCATTGCCAACAAACAAAAAGACAAAAACTTCTTTTATTGGTATAGAAGTGTTTTATCCTACCTCATTTTTTACTTGATATTTAGTGTTTATTAGGAATTTGGAAAAAACTTTCGAAAACAAAACAAAACATGCAGTGACTTTGTGAAATTTTGTTCAAATATTCTAATAAATTTCCGTCGAGATAAAATCAAACAAAAGAGGGCACAAGTATTATTATTTGGCATGCTTTGGATTGGAGGCCGAATAACTTCAAAACAACCTACTAATTACACTTTAAATTTCAACAACCCTCATAAATAAATTGCTGTCTTTTTTGCTGATCAATTTTCTAAAATTTCTTTAACCGTTTGAAAAACGCCGGCATATTATTTATAGCGATTAATTTCAATCACAAACTGCTAAAATATTTCCCAGAAACTTTTGAATAAAA
Source organism: Maratus michaelseni (assembly GCA_963931845.1). Classification (NCBI taxonomy): domain Eukaryota; kingdom Metazoa; phylum Arthropoda; class Arachnida; order Araneae; family Salticidae; genus Maratus; species Maratus michaelseni. The sequence continues at coordinate 123,118,978 of OZ007599.1, read as the reverse complement.
TTCTTATTTTATACTTTATGTAAAAATAAAAGTCGTTATTCATTTTTAAAGGAATTTCTTTGAATCTCTAGCGAATTACATTACATCAATAATTTTTTATGCCCCTGTAAGGGCTCTATCTAGAATAAACCATAGAAATTTAATTTTTCCAGATCCAGATAATTGTCGGGAGACATCTGGTATTTTAATCAGGTGAGTGGCCTTTAACTCCTTCGCAACGAGCGTGCGTTACGAATTTTTTTATTATTTATCTCCAGTATTTTTAAACGTAAACTTTTGCCTAATTTAATCGAAGATATTCTGTGATTAAATAAGACACAATTTACAATTACAAATTAATGGTACGAATAATCAAGGATTCTGAGCACCCATATATGTGCGAATGTGTTAAATATTCGAGCTTAAAATATTAAAATAAATATCATGAATGTAATGTAACATAATAAATAATATAGAAAGACTCATAATTTATGAGTCCAATGAGCAATCATGAATGTAGCATCAAAATTCAATTATTTAAAAAATAAACTTTCTATTTAATTTAATTTATTTAATTTCTTATTTATATTGATTAGTTTTTGTCTTTAAGGTCTGCTGGAGGGTCTTTATTCTGCGAAATTCTCAAAAGGTTCAAATACCTTCGATGCTTTCTAATTTGACTATATAGGCATTCTTTATTTTACTTTATCACTTGGGAACATAAAAGTGATTTATGTTGCAATGGGAATGGAATATGGTATCACTATGCTAATATATTATTATACAACTAGCTTTATTGAAAGTATAACCAGACATAATTGAGTGCTGCAGTTATGGCAATCTGTCTTAAAAACTTTTATGCTCAAAAGACTATTTATTATCTTATTATCTCAGCTATTTCAAAGAAAATGTCAATGGAGTGCGATGATGGCGATAATTTACGATAGAGATTTCTTCGAACACTTTAACCTTATTCCACACAAATCATTACTCAGTCTTTGAAATCAAAATAACGTATTTTTTTGGAAACATTATGACAATTTATGTGCCTTTATTCTTTTTGTTTTGAACCACTTAAGAATATGGATTAGTAATAAGAATTTTTTTTACGAGTTGAATTCGGATATGATCTAATATTTATCTCTCATACAGCATAAAAATATCACAACATACAGGGTGATGGAAAATTGGCTGGCTGTTTTTAAAATGAAATAGCAAGCAAATGATGACAGCTATTAAAGTTATTTTTTCAGAAGATTAATATGTGAAGTTCAGAATTTATTTAGTATTCATACTTGATTTATTACCGAATGTCACCGGAAGATGACACTGTGCTCTCTCAAAATGTTTGAAAGTTCAATTTACTCGCTATTTATTCGTTCAATCTGACGCGTAAAGTAAATCAATGTTCACTCGGACTTTACACTGAGTTGACTGTGAGTTTAACTGTTGAATCGCACAAAAAATGAAGTTTGCGTTTTCAAATTTTAAGGTTATTTTGAACATTGTTACAGTTTCAGACACTGCAGTACCATCTGTCTGGGAAATTTGGTATTAAATCAAGGTTGAATACTACATAAAAATTCCTGATTTCATGTATTAATCTCCATATAGAATAATATCTAAGTGTGTATGGTAAGTCCTACTGCTATAAAATTTTGTTAGCTATAAAATTCCTTTAACTGTGACAGTGTGATGGTTAACTGTGACAGTTTAGTTAATGGAGTTTAGTAATGGACTAGATTATAATGATTATAAGTCCATTTTGCTAGATTCTAACGATGTATTTTCAGATGATTTAAAACATTTTTTTTCTAATTTTGAGTTATAGATATTTTTAAAGCTTAAAGCCTCAGTATTTGTATTAAATTGTTTACTGAGAATTAACTTTCAAGCTCATGTTCTGAAAATTTAGTCGTTTCTTAGAAATGGAACTACCGAAGTTACACTTACTTTTAGTAATTTATCGTCCTTCTTATTAATTTTACTTTTTAGCTGTTCTAGATTTGAATATGACTTGATTTTTGATCAACCCACTCTTCCGCACTTTACTATGTAGGTTACTTCAAAGACGTATATGCGTAAAGTTTTACATTGCAGATTGTAAGTAAGCACTTGAGTACTTTCTTTCTGCTTTGTCATATTAAAGGGAGTTGAGAAGTATTTATGCACGTATAACTATATAATAATGATATAGCATGGATATACGTATAGTATATTATGTTCATTGCTATAGTTTGTATACAGGATATATTTATTATTTTTTATCTTGCATTGCTTTAAAATTTATTAATGATTATTTGGCTATAACTTTGATAAAATAAATATAATTGAACAAACTGTATTGCATGATATCCTTGATTAAATTATCTTTCCAGTGGTATATAGCTTTTATTGTATTACTAAGAAGTATTTGGTGTTATGAGCCAACAAACTTCAAAAAAGCATTTTTCCCCAAAACTTTCCACAATTTTTACCACCACTGTTATTATGGCTTGATTTTTGTGATTATAAAAAAAAAACTGTGAAAATGTAGAACCGTTTCTCTATGCTTCCAAAAAAGCTGAAGGGCATTGAGTACATAAGGCAAATAGAAACTCATATCGATGGTGGGATTGATGCTTCAGGACATTTACTCGTTAATCTAGTAACCCGAACCCCTACATTCAATAAATTTATTAAAAGTCGTTTCAAAAGAGGGACGACAATTTCACAAGAATATGTGAAGTGCTAAATAAGAGACGAGATCAGGATTTCAGTTTTTTTTTTTTTAAATAAAATTTTATATCTAATTTTTTCTGGTGTAAGAGATAAATATTCTGAAACTTTTATCAACGAGGTCAGCATTACATTTGAAACAGGAATTTTTATTTAAATATTGTTATACGTACGTTGTTTAAACAACAGTGAAGAAGTAATGGGAAATGAACGAGTCACTGATTTAAAAGTGTACCCTCAAACCAGAGGGTTCTGAGTTTTGTATGTTTCTGTAACCAGCAGATTATGAGTTTTCTGCGTTCTTGTAACCATAAAAAGAAAACAAAAACTCCTGAATATTCTCCTAGAATTGCAAAAAGGACTCTGACGCAGAGAAAAACATAAAATATTTTCAATAATCCTCTGTATGATCTAATTTTGAAGTATTTAAACCACAGAGAGTTTCGGAAACAATCAAGGCATATTAGAGAAAGTTATTTCTAACATACAAGAGAGGGGAGGGGGCGACAAAATCAAGGCTCTCCTTGGCGTAAAAAAAATCTATTTTATGATGAATTATCCACTAAACCTAGTCTAATTCAATTCTATTTACCCATTTTAAAGACAAAAAATAAGATTTTTGAAAATATTTTTTGCAAGATTTAGCATCCAAATTAAAATTTTTATCAATAAACATTTCATCAACCTACATTTTCACAAAACTCAGAAAATTTGACACATTAAAAAACAGGATTGGACTCTTCACACCGTAATCTAATACCGTACATGCTTAGTTTTTATCCTGTAAAACTTATTTAACTGAACTATTTTGATCAAATGCAACATTAAATAGCTTGTAACCCATTTAATAGCTTCTTGTTGAAAAAGCATGTATTTCAACATTAAATAGGGCTTGAAATAATCCTTTAATTTAAATACAAGTCCTGTGAGTTTTTTTATCTACCTCAGAATCTACGCGAAACGGCCAAGATTTCCTCTTCCCTGCCACTTCAAGTGACTGCTGTGTTCTTTTCTATTCAAAAGAGTATTTTACGCTTTCACCCTACAGTTCGGCGTGCATCCGGAGATAAGGAGATAACTGTTACGTCCATTCCTTTATCGCCAATGCGTAATAAGTTGCGTCCCTTATCCCCCACCCCAACTTCTAACTACGTACGCTATAACGCGACAGAAAGTCTTGCTAGAAAACAATTAATATAAATACAGGCTACATTTTCTTATATCATTTATAAGCAAAGAAACGGAGTAGTAAAAATGGAGCCAATCCACGCCTTTTGATAATCTTTTTGATGACAATAGGCGGAGCAAACACATTTTAAAACAGTTAACGTAATGCATTGCTTATAATCGACAAATATAAGTCCAATTCGCTAAATTCTAACGATGTATTTTCAGATTATTTAAAACATTTTTTTCTAATTTTGAGTTATAGATTTTTTAACCCTTTGGGTACTGATTTATTTTTAAAAAAACATGTATACAGACACACAAGAAATTTGGAATAGTGTTTTTTCTGTATATGTTGACACATATTCCCTGATTAAAAAGAAGCGAGAAGTACTGTTTGAATTTTCTGATATAAATTCGAAATTTCTAAATAAAAAAAAACGTGGGCAATACTGACGACGAGTCTCAGTCGTCAAATGTACCTAAGGGGCTGAAGCAAAAAGCCTTAGTATCTTTCTTACATAGTTTATTGAGAATTGACTTTGAAACCTATGATCAAAAGATTTAGAGGTAATAAAAATTTTGTTTTTTCTTAGAAATGGAACTACCGAAATTACTCTTACTTTTAGTAATTTATCATACTTCTAATGAGTTTACATTTGAGCTGTTCTATATTTGAATATGGCTAGATTTTTGATCAATCCACTCTTCCGCAGTTTACTATGTAAGATATTTGACAGACGTATGTGCGTAAAGTTTTACATTGCAGATTGTAAGTAAGTACTTGAGTACTTTCTTTCTGTTTTGTCATGTTAAAGGGAGTTGAGAAGTATTTAGACACGCATTACTACACAATAATGACGTAAAATGGAGATACCGTAATTTCCGGCGTATAAGCCGCAGCTCAAAGAGTCGTTTTTCAACCAAGAAAATTTATTCAATAATTGTAGTTAAATATTTACAGCGATCTTTTAAGTTACATTTTATAAAATAATATTTCTGGGTCGAAAAACGACTCTTTGAGCTGCGGCTTATACGCCAGAAATTACGGTAGTTATAGTATATTATGTTCATTGTTATAGTTTGTGCTCAGGATATCAATATTATTTTCTATCTTGTATTGCTTTAAAATTATTTTTATGTGGAATTAATTGTAATTTCCTCCGCTGTTCAATTTTCCTATATCATTTATAAGCGAAGAGACACCCCAGTAAAAATAGTGCTGATCGACGCCTTTTGATAGTCTATACCGTGAAAATGGGCGGAGCAAGATCATTTTAAAACATTCGATATTTCGACATGTCTATAAAGAGACTATGAAAATAAAAATAAAAATAAAAAGCTGACCGGTTTAATTTTTTTTATAATATGTGCCGAAATTTATTGTTGAAATGACATTTAAGTAGTTACGCATTATCCGTGCCATGTCGGGTTAGATTCACTGCGCCAAAAATGGCTTCTAAAATATTCATTACTGTAGCCATTATTTGTTTTCTTTCTGCATTGTAAACGTGTAGTTAATATTATATAGTTGTCATATTAAAGGGAATTGAGAAGTATTTATGCACATATAGCTATAGAATAATTAAATAGCATGGGTATCGGTATAGTATATTATGTTCATTTTTATAATTTTTATACAGGATATCAATATTATTTATTATCTTGCATTGCTTTAAATTTATTTTTATGTGGAACTAATTGTAATTCCCAAAGCTGATCAATTTTCTTAAGCATTTATAATCGAACAGACAGAGCAGTTAAAATGGAACCAATCGACGACGTTTGATAGCCTTTTTGATTAAAATGAGCGGAGCAAAAACATTTTAATACATTAAACATAAAGCATTGCTTATAATCGCGAAATATAAGTCCATTTTGTTAGATTCTAACGATGTATTTTCAGATGATTTAAAACATTTTTTTTCTAATTTTGAGTTATAGATATTTTTAAAGCTTAAAGCCTCAGTATTTGTATTAAATTGTTTACTGAGAATTAACTTTCAAGCTCATGTTCTGAAAATTTAGTCGTTTCTTAGAAATGGAACTACCGAAGTTACACTTAATTTTAGTAATTTATCGTCCTTCTTATTAATTTTACTTTTTAGCTGTTCTAGATTTGAATATGACTTGATTTTTGATCAACCCACTCTTCCGCACTTTACTATGTAGGTTACTTCAAAGACGTATATGCGTAAAGTTTTACATTGCAGATTGTAAGTAAGTACTTGAGTACTTTCTTTCTGCTTTGTCATATTAAAGGGAGTTGAGAAGTATTTATGCACGTATAACTATATAATAATGATATAGCATGGATATACGTATAGTATATTATGTTCATTGCTATAGTTTGTATACAGGATATATTTATTATTTTTTATCTTGCATTGCTTTAAAATTTATTAATGATTATTTGGCTATAACTTTGATAAAATAATTATAATTGAACAAACTGTATTGCATGATATCCTTGATTAAATTATTTTTCCAGTGGTATATAGCTTTTATTGTATTACTAAGAAGTATTTGGTGTTATGAGCCAACAAACTTCAAAAAAGCATTTTTCCCCAAAACTTTCCACAATTTTTACCACCACTGTTATTATGGCTTGATTTTTGTGATTAAAAAAAAAACTGTGAAAATGTAGAACCGTTTCTCTATGCTTCCAAAAAAGCTGAAGGGCATTGAGTACATAAGGCAAATAGAAACTCATATCGATGGTGGGATTGATGCTTCAGGACATTTACTCGTTAATCTAGTAACCCGAACCCCTACATTCAATAAATTTATTAAAAGTCGTTTCAAAAGAGGGACGACAATTTCACAAGAATATGTGAAGTGCTAAATAAGAGACGAGATCAGGATTTCAGTTTTTTTTTTAAATAAAATTTTATATCTAATTTTTTCTGGTGTAAGAGATAAATATTCTGAAACTTTTATCAACGAGGTCAGCATTACATTTGAAACAGGAATTTTTATTTAAATATTGTTATACGTACGTTGTTTAAACAACAGTGAAGAAGTAATGGGAAATGAACGAGTCACTGATTTAAATGTGTACCCTCAAACCAGAGGGTTCTGAGTTTTTTATGTTTCTGTAACCAGCAGATTATGAGTTTTCTGCGTTCTTGTAACCATAAAAAGAAAACAAAAACTCCTGAATATTCTCCTAGAATTGCAAAAAGGACTCTGACGCAGAGAAAAACATAAAATATTTTCAATAATCCTCTGTATGATCTAATTTTGAAGTATTTAAACCACAGAGAGTTTCGGAAACAATCAAGGCATATTAGAGAAAGTTATTTCTAACATACAAGAGAGGGGAGAGGGCGACAAAATCAAGGCTCTCCTTGGCGTAAAAAAAATCTATTTTATGATGAATTATCCACTAAACCTAGTCTAATTCAATTCTATTTACCCATTTTAAAGACAAAAAATAAGATTTTTGAAAATATTTTTTGCAAGATTTAGCATCCAAATTAAAATTTTTATCAATAAACATTTCATCAACCTACATTTTCACAAAACTCAGAAAATTTGACACATTAAAAAACAGGATTGGACACTTCACACCGTAATCTAATACCGTACATGCTTAGTTTTTATCCTGTAAAACTTATTTAACTGAACTATTTTGATCAAATGCAACATTAAATAGCTTGTAACCCATTTAATAGCTTCTTGTTGAAAAAGCATGTATTTCAACATTAAATAGGGCTTGAAATAATCCTTTAATTTAAATACAAGTCCTGTGAGTTTTTTTATCTACCTCAGAATCTACGCGAAACGGCCAAGATTTCCTCTTCCCTGCCACTTCAAGTGACGGCTGTTTTCTTTTCTATTCAAAAGAGTATTTTACGCTTTCACCCTACAGTTCGGCGTGCATCCGGAGTTAAGGAGATAACTGTTACGTCCATTCCTTTATCGCCAATGCGTAATAAGTTGCGTCCCTTATCCCCCACCCCAACTTCTAACTACGTACGCTATAACGCGACAGAAAGTCTTGCTAGAAAACAATTAATATAAATACAGGCTACATTTTCTTATATCATTTATAAGCAAAGAAACGGAGTAGTAAAAATGGAGCCAATCCACGCCTTTTGATAATCTTTTTGATGACAATAGGCGGAGCAAACACATTTTAAAACAGTTAACGTAATGCATTGCTTATAATCGACAAATATAAGTCCAATTCGCTAAATTCTAACGATGTATTTTCAGATTATTTAAAACATTTTTTTCTAATTTTGAGTTATAGATTTTTTAACCCTTTGGGTACTGATTTATTTAAAATTAAACATGCATACAGACACACAAGAAATTTGGAATAGTGTTTTTTCTGTATATGTTGACACATATTCCCTGATTAAAAAGAAGCGAGAAGTACTGTTTGAATTTTCTGATATAAATTCGAAATTTCTAAATAAAAAAAAACGTGGGCAATACTGACGACGAGTCTCAGTCGTCAAATGTACCTAAGGGGCTGAAGCAAAAAGCCTTAGTATCTTTTTTACATAGTTTATTGAGAATTGACTTTGAAACCTATGATCAAAAGATTTAGAGGTAATAAAAATTTTGTTTTTTCTTAGAAATGGAACTACCGAAATTACTCTTACTTTTAGTAATTTATCATACTTCTAATGAGTTTACATTTGAGCTGTTCTATATTTGAATATGGCTTGATTTTTGATCAATCCACTCTTCCGCAGTTTACTATGTAAGATATTTGACAGACGTATGTGCGTAAAGTTTTACATTGCAGATTGTAAGTAAGTACTTGAGTACTTTCTTTCTGTTTTGTCATATTAAACAGGGCTCCCACTCGGTCCGTTTTTTGAACACCACTTTTTTTTAACGAAAAATCTTTTTATAATTTTTGTAGAAACAAACTACGAAGCACGTTTTAGTGGCAATTGTTGCAAATACCTACCACAATTTTCTTTCTAAAAAAATACTGGTTTTCAAAAAACGGACCAGTGGGAGCCCTGTATTAAAGGGAGTTGAGAAGTATTTAGACACGCATTACTACACAATAATGACGTAAAATGGAGATAGTTATAGTATATTATCTTCATTGTTATAGTTTGTGCTCAGGATATCACTATTATTTTCTATCTTGTATTGCTTTAAAATTATTTTTATGTGGAATTAATTGTAATTTCCTCCGCTGTTCAATTTTCCTATATCATTTATAAGCGAAGAGACAGCCCAGTAAAAATAGTGCCGATCGATGCCTTTTGATAGTCTATACCGTGAAAATAGGCGGAGCAAGATCATTTTAAAACATTCGACATTTCGACATGTCTATAACGAGACTATGGAAATAAAAATAAAAATTAAAAGCTGACCGGTTTAATTTTTTTATAATATGTGCCGAAATTTATTGTTGAAATGACATTTAAGTAGTTATGCATTATCCGTGCCATGTCGGGTTAGATTCACTGCGCCAAAAATGGCTTCTAAAATATTCATTACTGTAGCCATTATTTGTTTTCTTTCTGCATTGTAAACGCGTAGTTAATATTATATAGTTGTCATATTAAAGGGAATTGAGAAGTATTTACGCACATATAGCTATAGAATAATTAAATAGCATGGGTATCGATATAGTATATTATGTTCATTGTTATAATTTTTATACAGGATATCAATATTATTTATTATCTTGCATTGCTTTAAAATTATTTTTATGTGGAACTAATTGTAATTCCCAACTCTGATCAATTTTCCTAAAGCATTTATAATCCAACAGGCAGAGCAGTTAAAATGGAACCAATCGACGACGTTTGATAGTCTTTTTGATTAAAATGAGCGGAGCAAAAACATTTTAATACATTAAACATAAAGCATTGCTTATAATCGCGAAATATAAGTCCATTTTGCTAGATTCTAACGATGTATTTTCAGATGATTAAAAACATTTTTTTTCTAATTTTGAGTTATAGATATTTTTAAAGCTTAAAGCCTCAGTATTTGCATTAAATTGTTTACTGAGAATTAACTTTCAAGCTCATGTTCAGAAAATTTAGTCGTTTCTTAGAAATGGAACTACCGAAGTTACACTTATTTTTAGTAATTTATCGTCCTTCTTATTAATTTTACTTTTTAGCTATTCTAGATTTGAATATGACTTAATTTTTGATCAACCCACTCTTCCGCACTTTACTATGTAGGTTATTTCAAAGATGTATATGCGTAAAGTTTTACATTGCAGATTGTAAGTAAGTACTTGAGTACTTTCTTTCTGCTTTGTCATATTAAAGGGAGTTGAGAAGTATTTAGGCACGTATAACTATATAATAATGATATAGCATGGATATACGTATAGTATATTATGTTCATTGCTATAGTTTGTATACAGGATATATTTATTATTTTTTATCTTGCATTGCTTTAAATTTTATTAATGATTATTTGGCTATAACTTTGATAAAATAATTATAATTGAACAAACTGTATTGCATGATATCCTTGATTAAATTATCTTTCCAGTTCTAAAACTTATAGCTTTTATTGTATTACTAAGAAGTATTTGGTGTTATGAGCCAACAAACTTCAGAAAAGCATTTTTCCCCAAAAATTTCCACAAATTTTGCCACCACTGTAATTATGGTTTGATTTTTGTGATTATAAAAAAAAACTGTGAAAATGCAGAACCGTTTCTCTATGCTTCCAAAAAAGCTGAAGGGCATTGAGTACATAAGGCAAATAGTAACTCATATCGATGGTGGGATTGATGCTTCAGGACATTTACTCGTTAATCTAGTAACCCGAACCGCTACATTCAATAAATTTATTAAAAGTCGTTTCAAAAGAGGGACGACAATTTCACAAGAATATGTGAAGTGCTAAATAAGAGACGAGATCAGGATTTCAGTTTTTTTTTAAATAAAATTTTATATCTAACTTTTTCTGGTGTAAGAGATAAATATTCTGAAACTTTTATCAACGAGGTCAGCATTACATTTGAAACAGGAATTTTTATTTAAATATTGTTATACGTACGTTGTTTAAACAACAGTGAAGACGTAATGGGAAATGAACGAGTCACTGATTTAAAAGTGTACCCTCAAACAAGAGGGTTCTGAGTTTTTTATGTTTCTGTAACCAGCAGATTATGAGTTTTCTGCGTTCTTGTAACCATAAAAAGAAAACAAAAACTCCTGAATATTCTCCTAGAATTGCAAAAAGGACTCTGACGCAGAGAAAAACATAAAATATTTTCAATAATCCTCTGTATGATCTAATTTTGAAGTATTTAAACCACAGAGAGTTTCGGAAACAATCAAGGCATATTAGAGAAAGTTATTTCTAACATACAAGAGAGGGGAGGGGGCGACAAAATCAAGGCTCTCCTTGGCGTAAAAAAAATCTATTTTATGATGAATTATCCACTAAACCTAGTCTAATTCAATTCTATTTACCCATTTTAAAGACAAAAAATAAGATTTTTGAAAATATTTTTTGCAAGATTTAGCATCCAAATTAAAATTTTTATCAATAAACATTTTATCAACCTACATTTTCACAAAACTCAGAAAATTTGACACATTAAAAAACATGATTGGACACTTCACACCGTAATCTAATACCGTACATGCTTAGTTTTTATCCTGTAAAACTTATTTAACTGAACTATTTTGATCAAATGCAACATTAAATAGCTTGTAACCCATTTAATAGCTTCTTGTTGAAAAAGCATGTATTTCAACATTAAATAGGGCTTGAAATAATCCTTTAATTTAAATACAAGTCCTGTGAGTTTTTTTATCTACCTCAGAATCTACGCGAAACGGCCAAGATTTCCTCTTCCCTGCCACTTCAAGTGACGGCTGTGTTCTTTTCTATTCAAAAGAGTATTTTACGCTTTCACCCTACAGTTCGGTGTGCATCCGGAGATAAGGAGATAACTGTTACGCCCATTCCTTTATCGCCAATGCGTAATAAGTTGCGTCCCTTATCCCCCACCCCAACTTCTAACTACGTACGCTATAACGCGACAGAAAGTCTTGCTAGAAAACAATTAATATAAATACAGGCTACATTTTCTTATATCATTTATAAGCAAAGAGACGGAGTAGTAAAAAATGTATCCAATCCACGCCTTTTGATAATCTTTTTGATGACAATAGGCGGAGCAAACACATTTTAAAACAGTTAACGTAATGCATTGCTTATAATCGACAAATATAAGTCCATTTCGCTAAATTCTAACGATGTATTTTCAGATTATTTAAAACATTTTTTTCTAATTTTGAGTTATAGATTTTTTAATCCTTTGGGTAGTGATTTATTTAAAAAAAAACATGCATACAGACACACAAGAAATTTGGAATAGTGTTTTTTCTGTATATGTTGACACATATTCCCTGATTAAAAAGAAGCGGGAAGTACTGTTTGAATTTTCTGATATAAATTCGAAATTTCTAAATAAAAAAAAACGTGGGCAATACTGATGACGAGTCTCAGTCGTCAAATATACCCAAGGGGCTGAAGCAAAAAGCCTTAGTATATTTTTTACATAGTTTATTGAGAATTGACTTTGAAACCTATGATCTAAAGATTTAGAGGTAATAAAAATTTTGTTGTTTCTTAGAAATGGAACTACCGAAATTACTCTTACTTTTAGTAATTTATCATACTTCTAATGAGTTTACATTTGAGCTGTTCTATATTTGAATATGGCTTGATTTTTGATCAATCCACTCTTCCGCAGTTTACTATGTAAGATATTTGACAGACGTATGTGCGTAAAGTTTTACATTGCCGATTGTAAGTAAGTACTTGAGTACTTTCTTTCTGTTTTGTCATATTAAACAGGGCTCCCACTCGGTCCGTTTTTTGAACACCACTTTTTTTTAACGAAAAACCTTTTTATAATTTTTGTAGAAACAAACTACGAAGCACGTCTTAGTGGCAATTGTTGCAAATACCTACGACAATTTTCTTTCTAAAATAATACTGGTTTTCAAAAAACGGACCAGTGGGAGCCCTGTATTAAAGGGAGTTGAGAAGTATTTAGACACGCATTACTACACAATAATGACGTAAAATGGAGATAGTTATAGTATATTATGTTCATTGTTATAGTTTGTGCTCAGGATATCAATATTATTTTCTATCTTGTATTGCTTTAAAATTATTTTTATGTGGAATTAATTGTAATTTCCTCCGCTGTTCAATTTTCCTATATCATTTATAAGCGAAGAGACAGCCCAGTAAAAATAGTGCCGATCGATGCCTTTTGATAGTCTATACCGTGAAAATAGGCGGAGCAAGATCATTTTAAAACATTCGACATTTCGACATGTCTATAACGAGACTATGAAAATAAAAATAAAAATTAAAAGCTGACCGGTTTAATTTTTTTATAATATGTGCCGAAATTTATTGTTGAAATGACATTTAAGTAGTTACGCATTATCCGTGCCATGTCGGGTTAGATTCACTGCGCCAAAAATGGCTTCTAAAATATTCATTACTGTAGCCATTATTTGTTTTCTTTCTGCATTGTAAACGCGTAGTTAATATTATATAGTTGTCATATTAAAGGGAATTGAGAAGTATTTACGCACATATAGCTATAGAATAATTAAATAGCATGGGTATCGATATAGTATATTATGTTCATTGTTATAATTTTTATACAGGATATCAATATTATTTATTATCTTGCATTGCTTTAAAATTATTTTTATGTGGAACTAATTGTAATTCCCAACGCTGATCAATTTTCCTAAAGCATTTATAATCGAACAGACAGAGCAGTTAAAATGGAACCAATCGACGACGTTTGATAGTCTTTTTGATTAAAATGAGCGGAGCAAATACATTTTAATACAGTAAACATCAAGCATTGCTTATAATCGCGAAATATAAGTCCATTTTGCTAGATTCTAACGATGTATTTTCAGATGATTTAAAACATTTTTTTTCTAATTTTGAGTTATAGATATTTTTAAAGCTTAAAGCCTCAGTATTTGTATTAAATTGTTTACTGAGAATTAACTTTCAAGCTCATGTTCTGAAAATTTAGTCGTTTCTTAGAAATGGAACTACCGAAGTTACACTTACTTTTAGTAATTTTTCGTCCTTCTTATTAATTTTACTTTTTAGCTGTTCTAGATTTGAATATGACTTGATTTTTGATCAACCCACTCTTCCGCACTTTACTATGTAGGTTATTTCAAAGAAGTATATGCGTAAAGTTTTACATTGCAGATTGTAAGTAAGTACTTGAGTACTTTCCTTCTGCTTTGTCATATTAAAGGGAGTTGAGAAGTATTTAGGCACGTATAACTATATAATAATGATATAGCATGGATATACGTATAGTATATTATGTTCATTGCTATAGTTTGTATACAGGATATATTTATTATTTTTTATCTTGCATTGCTTTAAAATTTATTAATGATTATTTGGCTATAACTTTGATAAAATAATTATAATTGAACAAACTGTATTGCGTGATATCCTTGATTAAATTATCTTTCCAGTGCTAAAACTTATAGCTTTTATTGTATTACTAAGAAGTATTTGGTGTTATGAGCCAACAAACTTCAGAAAAGCATTTTTCCCCAAAAATTTCCACAAATTTTGCCACCACTGTAATTATGGTTTGATTTTTGTGATTATAAAAAAAAAACTGTGAAAATGCAGAACCGTTTCTCTATGCTTCCAAAAAAGCTGAAGGGCATTGAGTACATAAGGCAAATAGTAACTGATATCGATGGTGGGATTGATGCTTCAGGACATTTACTCGTTAATCTAGTAACCCGAACCGCTACATTCAATAAATTTATTAAAAGTCGTTTCAAAAGAGGGACGACAATTTCACAAGAATATGTGAAGTGCTAAATAAGAGACGAGATCAGGATTTCAGTTTTTTTTAAAATAAAATTTTATATCTAACTTTTTCTGGTGTAAGAGATAAATATTCTGAAACTTTTATCAACGAGGTCAGCATTACATTTGAAACAGGAATTTTTATTTAAATATTGTTATACGTACGTTGTTTAAACAACAGTGAAGACGTAATGGGAAATGAACGAGTCACTGATTTAAAAGTGTACCCTCAAACAAGAGGGTTCTGAGTTTTTTATGTTTCTGTAACCAGCAGATTATGAGTTTTCTGCGTTCTTGTAACCATAAAAAGAAAACAAAAACTCCTGAATATTCTCCTAGAATTGCAAAAAGGACTCTGACGCAGAGAAAAACATAAAATATTTTCAATAATCCTCTGTATGATCTAATTTTGAAGTATTTAAACCACAGAGAGTTTCGGAAACAATCAAGGCATATTAGAGAAAGTTATTTCTAGCATACAAGAGAGGGGAGGGGGCGACAAAATCAAGGCTCTCCTTGGCGTAAAAAAAATCTATTTTATGATGAATTATCCACTAAACCTAGTCTAATTCAATTCTATTTACCCATTTTAAAGACAAAAAATAAGATTTTTGAAAATATTTTTTGCAAGATTTAGCATCCAAATTAAAATTTTTATCAATAAACATTTTATCAACCTACATTTTCACAAAACTCAGAAAATTTGACACATTAAAAAACATGATTGGACACTTCACACCGTAATCTAATACCGTACATGCTTAGTTTTTATCCTGTAAAACTTATTTAACTGAACTATTTTGATCAAATGCAACATTAAATACCTTGTAACCCATTTAATAGCTTCTTGTTGAAAAAGCATGTATTTCAACATTAAATAGGGCTTGAAATAATCCTTTAATTTAAATACAAGTCCTGTGAGTTTTTTTATCTACCTCAGAATCTACGCGAAACGGCCAAGATTTCCTCTTCCCTGCCACTTCAAGTGACGGCTGTGTTCTTTTCTATTCAAAAGAGTATTTTACGCTTTCACCCTACAGTTCGGTGTGCATCCGGAGATAAGGAGATAACTGTTACGCCCATTCCTTTATCGCCAATGCGTAATAAGTTGCGTCCCTTATCCCCCACCCCAACTTCTAACTACGTACGCTATAACGCGACAGAAAGTCTTGCTAGAAAACAATTAATATAAATACAGGCTACATTTTCTTATATCATTTATAAGCAAAGAGACGGAGTAGTAAAAAATGTATCCAATCCACGCCTTTTGATAATCTTTTTGATGACAATAGGCGGAGCAAACACATTTTAAAACAGTTAACGTAATGCATTGCTTATAATCGACAAATATAAGTCCATTTCGCTAAATTCTAACGATGTATTTTCAGATTATTTAAAACATTTTTTTCTAATTTTGAGTTATAGATTTTTTAATCCTTTGGGTAGTGATTTATTTAAAAAAAAACATGCATACAGACACACAAGAAATTTGGAATAGTGTTTTTTCTGTATATGTTGACACATATTCCCTGATTAAAAAGAAGCGGGAAGTACTGTTTGAATTTTCTGATATAAATTCGAAATTTCTAAATAAAAAAAAACGTGGGCAATACTGATGACGAGTCTCAGTCGTCAAATATACCCAAGGGGCTGAAGCAAAAAGCCTTAGTATATTTTTTACATAGTTTATTGAGAATTGACTTTGAAACCTATGATCTAAAGATTTAGAGGTAATAAAAATTTTGTTGTTTCTTAGAAATGGAACTACCGAAATTACTCTTACTTTTAGTAATTTATCATACTTCTAATGAGTTTACATTTGAGCTGTTCTATATTTGTATATGGCTTGATTTTTGATCAATCCACTCTTCCGCAGTTTACTATGTAAGATATTTGACAGACGTATGTGCGTAAAGTTTTACATTGCCGATTGTAAGTAAGTACTTGAGTACTTTCTTTCTGTTTTGTCATATTAAACAGGGCTCCCACTCGGTCCGTTTTTTGAACACCACTTTTTTTTAACGAAAAACCTTTTTATAATTTTTGTAGAAACAAACTACGAAGCACGTCTTAGTGGCAATTGTTGCAAATACCTACGACAATTTTCTTTCTAAAAAAATACTGGTTTTCAAAAAACGGACCAGTGGGAGCCCTGTATTAAAGGGAGTTGAGAAGTATTTAGACACGCATTACTACACAATAATGACGTAAAATGGAGATAGTTATAGTATATTATGTTCATTGTTATAGTTTGTGCTCAGGATATCAATATTATTTTCTATCTTGTATTGCTTTAAAATTATTTTTATGTGGAATTAATTGTAATTTCCTCCGCTGTTCAATTTTCCTATATCATTTATAAGCGAAGAGACAGCCCAGTAAAAATAGTGCCGATCGATGCCTTTTGATAGTCTATACCGTGAAAATAGGCGGAGCAAGATCATTTTAAAACATTCGACATTTCGACATGTCTATAACGAGACTATGAAAATAAAAATAAAAATTAAAAGCTGACCGGTTTAATTTTTTTATAATATGTGCCGAAATTTATTGTTGAAATGACATTTAAGTAGTTACGCATTATCCGTGCCATGTCGGGTTAGATTCACTGCGCCAAAAATGGCTTCTAAAATATTCATTACTGTAGCCATTATTTGTTTTCTTTCTGCATTGTAAACGCGTAGTTAATATTATATAGTTGTCATATTAAAGGGAATTGAGAAGTATTTACGCACATATAGCTATAGAATAATTAAATAGCATGGGTATCGATATAGTATATTATGTTCATTGTTATAATTTTTATACAGGATATCAATATTATTTATTATCTTGCATTGCTTTAAAATTATTTTTATGTGGAACTAATTGTAATTCCCAACGCTGATCAATTTTCCTAAAGCATTTATAATCGAACAGACAGAGCAGTTAAAATGGAACCAATCGACGACGTTTGATAGTCTTTTTGATTAAAATGAGCGGAGCAAATACATTTTAATACAGTAAACATCAAGCATTGCTTATAATCGCGAAATATAAGTCCATTTTGCTAGATTCTAACGATGTATTTTCAGATGATTTAAAACATTTTTTTTCTAATTTTGAGTTATAGATATTTTTAAAGCTTAAAGCCTCAGTATTTGTATTAAATTGTTTACTGAGAATTAACTTTCAAGCTCATGTTCTGAAAATTTAGTCGTTTCTTAGAAATGGAACTACCGAAGTTACACTTACTTTTAGTAATTTTTCGTCCTTCTTATTAATTTTACTTTTTAGCTGTTCTAGATTTGAATATGACTTGATTTTTGATCAACCCACTCTTCCGCCCTTTACTATGTAGGTTATTTCAAAGAAGTATATGCGTAAAGTTTTACATTGCAGATTGTAAGTAAGTACTTGAGTACTTTCTTTCTGCTTTGTCATATTAAAGGGAGTTGAGAAGTATTTAGGCACGTATAACTATATAATAATGATATAGCATGGATATACGTATAGTATATTATGTTCATTGCTATAGTTTGTATACAGGATATATTTATTATTTTTTATCTTGCATTGCTTTAAAATTTATTAATGATTATTTGGCTATAACTTTGATAAAATAATTATAATTGAACAAACTGTATTGCATGATATCCTTGATTAAATTATCTTTCCAGTGCTAAAACTTATAGCTTTTATTGTATTACTAAGAAGTATTTGGTGTTATGAGCCAACAAACTTCAGAAAAGCATTTTTCCCCAAAAATTTCCACAAATTTTGCCACCACTGTAATTATGGTTTGATTTTTGTGATTATAAAAAATATAACTGTGAAAATGTAGAACCGTTGCTGTATGCTTCCAAAAAAGCTGAAGGACATTGGGTACATAAGGCAAATTGGAACTGATATCGATGGTGGGATTGATGCTTCAGGACATTTACTCGTTAATCTAGTAACCCGAACCCCTACATTCAATAAATTTATTAAAAGTCGTTTCAAAAGAGGGACGACAATTTCACAAGAATATGTGGAGTTCTAAATAGTAGACGAAATCAAGATATGTTTTTTTTTTAATAAAATTTTATATCTAATTTTTTCTGGTGTAAGAGATAAATATTCTGAAACTTTTATCAACGAGGTCAGCATTACATTTGAAACAGGAATTTTTATTTAAATATTGTTATACGTACGTTGTTTAAACAACAGTGAAGACGTAATGGGAAATGAACGAGTCACTGATTTAAAAGTGTACCCTCAAACAAGAGGGTTCTGAGTTTTTTATGTTTCTGTAACCAGCAGATTATGAGTTTTCTGCGTTCTTGTAACCATAAAAAGAAAACAAAAACTCCTGAATATTCTCCTAGAATTGCAAAAAGGACTCTGACGCAGAGAAAAACATAAAATATTTTCAATAATCCTCTGTATGATCTAATTTTGAAGTATTTAAACCACAGAGAGTTTCGGAAACAATCAAGGCATATTAGAGAAAGTTATTTCTAGCATACAAGAGAGGGGAGGGGGCGACAAAATCAAGGCTCTCCTTGGCGTAAAAAAAATCTATTTTATGATGAATTATCCACTAAACCTAGTCTAATTCAATTCTATTTACCCATTTTAAAGACAAAAAATAAGATTTTTGAAAATATTTTTTGCAAGATTTAGCATCCAAATTAAAATTTTTATCAATAAACATTTTATCAACCTACATTTTCACAAAACTCAGAAAATTTGACACATTAAAAAACATGATTGGACACTTCACACCGTAATCTAATACCGTACATGCTTAGTTTTTATCCTGTAAAACTTATTTAACTGAACTATTTTGATCAAATGCAACATTAAATAGCTTGTAACCCATTTAATAGCTTCTTGTTGAAAAAGCATGTATTTCAACATTAAATAGGGCTTGAAATAATCCTTTAATTTAAATACAAGTCCTGTGAGTTTTTTTATCTACCTCAGAATCTACGCGAAACGGCCAAGATTTCCTCTTCCCTGCCACTTCAAGTGACGGCTGTGTTCTTTTCTATTCAAAAGAGTATTTTACGCTTTCACCCTACAGTTCGGTGTGCATCCGGAGATAAGGAGATAACTGTTACGCCCATTCCTTTATCGCCAATGCGTAATAAGTTGCGTCCCTTATCCCCCACCCCAACTTCTAACTACGTACGCTATAACGCGACAGAAAGTCTTGCTAGAAAACAATTAATATAAATACAGGCTACATTTTCTTATATCATTTATAAGCAAAGAGACGGAGTAGTAAAAAATGTATCCAATCCACGCCTTTTGATAATCTTTTTGATGACAATAGGCGGAGCAAACACATTTTAAAACAGTTAACGTAATGCATTGCTTATAATCGACAAATATAAGTCCATTTCGCTAAATTCTAACGATGTATTTTCAGATTATTTAAAACATTTTTTTCTAATTTTGAGTTATAGATTTTTTAATCCTTTGGGTAGTGATTTATTTAAAAAAAAACATGCATACAGACACACAAGAAATTTGGAATAGTGTTTTTTCTGTATATGTTGACACATATTCCCTGATTAAAAAGAAGCGGGAAGTACTGTTTGAATTTTCTGATATAAATTCGAAATTTCTAAATAAAAAAAAACGTGGGCAATACTGATGACGAGTCTCAGTCGTCAAATATACCCAAGGGGCTGAAGCAAAAAGCCTTAGTATATTTTTTACATAGTTTATTGAGAATTGACTTTGAAACCTATGATCTAAAGATTTAGAGGTAATAAAAATTTTGTTGTTTCTTAGAAATGGAACTACCGAAATTACTCTTACTTTTAGTAATTTATCATACTTCTAATGAGTTTACATTTGAGCTGTTCTATATTTGAATATGGCTTGATTTTTGATCAATCCACTCTTCCGCAGTTTACTATGTAAGATATTTGACAGACGTATGTGCGTAAAGTTTTACATTGCCAATTGTAAGTAAGTACTTGAGTACTTTCTTTCTGTTTTGTCATATTAAACAGGGCTCCCACTCGGTCCGTTTTTTGAACACCACTTTTTTTTAACGAAAAACCTTTTTATAATTTTTGTAGAAACAAACTACGAAGCACGTCTTAGTGGCAATTGTTGCAAATACCTACGACAATTTTCTTTCTAAAAAAATACTGGTTTTCAAAAAACGGACCAGTGGGAGCCCTGTATTAAAGGGAGTTGAGAAGTATTTAGACACGCATTACTACACAATAATGACGTAAAATGGAGATAGTTATAGTATATTATGTTCATTGTTATAGTTTGTGCTCAGGATATCAATATTATTTTCTATCTTGTATTGCTTTAAAATTATTTTTATGTGGAATTAATTGTAATTTCCTCCGCTGTTCAATTTTCCTATATCATTTATAAGCGAAGAGACAGCCCAGTAAAAATAGTGCCGATCGATGCCTTTTGATAGTCTATACCGTGAAAATAGGCGGAGCAAGATCATTTTAAAACATTCGACATTTCGACATGTCTATAACGAGACTATGAAAATAAAAATAAAAATTAAAAGCTGACCGGTTTAATTTTTTTATAATATGTGCCGAAATTTATTGTTGAAATGACATTTAAGTAGTTACGCATTATCCGTGCCATGTCGGGTTAGATTCACTGCGCCAAAAATGGCTTCTAAAATATTCATTACTGTAGCCATTATTTGTTTTCTTTCTGCATTGTAAACGCGTAGTTAATATTATATAGTTGTCATATTAAAGGGAATTGAGAAGTATTTACGCACATATAGCTATAGAATAATTAAATAGCATGGGTATCGATATAGTATATTATGTTCATTGTTATAATTTTTATACAGGATATCAATATTATTTATTATCTTGCATTGCTTTAAAATTATTTTTATGTGGAACTAATTGTAATTCCCAACGCTGATCAATTTTCCTAAAGCATTTATAATCGAACAGACAGAGCAGTTAAAATGGAACCAATCGACGACGTTTGATAGTCTTTTTGATTAAAATGAGCGGAGCAAATACATTTTAATACAGTAAACATCAAGCATTGCTTATAATCGCGAAATATAAGTCCATTTTGCTAGATTCTAACGATGTATTTTCAGATGATTTAAAACATTTTTTTTCTAATTTTGAGTTATAGATATTTTTAAAGCTTAAAGCCTCAGTATTTGTATTAAATTGTTTACTGAGAATTAACTTTCAAGCTCATGTTCTGAAAATTTAGTCGTTTCTTAGAAATGGAACTACCGAAGTTACACTTACTTTTAGTAATTTTTCGTCCTTCTTATTAATTTTACTTTTTAGCTGTTCTAGATTTGAATATGACTTGATTTTTGATCAACCCACTCTTCCGCACTTTACTATGTAGGTTATTTCAAAGAAGTATATGCGTAAAGTTTTACATTGCAGATTGTAAGTAAGTACTTGAGTACTTTCTTTCTGCTTTGTCATATTAAAGGGAGTTGAGAAGTATTTAGGCACGTATAACTATATAATAATGATATAGCATGGATATACGTATAGTATATTATGTTCATTGCTATAGTTTGTATACAGGATATATTTATTATTTTTTATCTTGCATTGCTTTAAAATTTATTAATGATTATTTGGCTATAACTTTGATAAAATAATTATAATTGAACAAACTGTATTGCATGATATCCTTGATTAAATTATCTTTCCAGTGCTAAAACTTATAGCTTTTATTGTATTACTAAGAAGTATTTGGTGTTATGAGCCAACAAACTTCAGAAAAGCATTTTTCCCCAAAAATTTCCACAATTTTTGCCACCACTGTAATTATGGTTTGATTTTTGTGATTATAAAAAATATAACTGTGAAAATGTAGAACCGTTGCTGTATGCTTCCAAAAAAGCTGAAGGACATTGGGTACATAAGGCAAATTGGAACTGATATCGATGGTGGGATTGATGCTTCAGGACATTTACTCGTTAATCTAGTAACCCGAACCCCTACATTCAATAAATTTATTAAAAGTCGTTTCAAAAGAGGGACGACAATTTCACAAGAATATGTGGAGTTCTAAATAGTAGACGAAATCAAGATATGTTTTTTTTTTTAATAAAATTTTATATCTAATTTTTTCTGGTGTAAGAGATAAATATTCTGAAACTTTTATCAACGAGGTCAGCATTACATTTGAAACAGGAATTTTTATTTAAATATTGTTATACGTACGTTGTTTAAACAACAGTGAAGAAGTAATGGGAAATGAACGAGTCACTGATTTAAAAGTGTACCCTCAAACCAGAGGGTTCTGAGTTTTTTATGTTTCTGTAACCAGCAGATTATGAGTTTTCTGCGTTCTT
This sequence comes from Maratus michaelseni, assembly GCA_963931845.1. Classification (NCBI taxonomy): domain Eukaryota; kingdom Metazoa; phylum Arthropoda; class Arachnida; order Araneae; family Salticidae; genus Maratus; species Maratus michaelseni. Next base: position 123,095,955 of record OZ007599.1, on the reverse strand, counting down.
GTAACCATAAAAAGAAAACAAAAACTCCTGAATATTCTCCTAGAATTGCAAAAAGGACTCTGACGCAGAGAAAAACATAAAATATTTTCAATAATCCTCTGTATGATCTAATTTTGAAGTATTTAAATCACAGAGAGTTTCGGAAACAATCAAGGCATATTAGAGAAAGTTATTTCTAACATACAAGAGAGGGGAGGGGGCGACAAAATCAAGGCTCTCCTTGGCGTAAAAAAAATCTATTTTATGATGAATTATCCACTAAACCTAGTCTAATTCAATTCTATTTACCCATTTTAAAGACAAAAAATAAGATTTTTGAAAATATTTTTTGCAAGATTTAGCATCCAAATTAAAATTTTTATCAATAAACATTTCATCAACCTACATTTTCACAAAACTCAGAAAATTTGACACATTAAAAAACAGGATTGGACTCTTCACACCGTAATCTAATACCGTACATGCTTAGTTTTTATCCTGTAAAACTTATTTAACTGAACTATTTTGATCAAATGCAACATTAAATAGCTTGTAACCCATTTAATAGCTTCTTGTTGAAAAAGCATGTATTTCAACATTAAATAGGGCTTGAAATAATCCTTTAATTTAAATACAAGTCCTGTGAGTTTTTTTATCTACCTCAGAATCTACGCGAAACGGCCAAGATTTCCTCTTCCCTGCCACTTCAAGTGACGGCTGTGTTCTTTTCTATTCAAAAGAGTATTTTACGCTTTCACCCTACAGTTCGGCGTGCATCCGGAGATAAGGAGATAACTGTTACGTCCATTCCTTTATCGCCAATGCGTAATAAGTTGCGTCCCTTATCCCCCACCCCAACTTCTAACTACGTACGCTATAACGCGACAGAAAGTCTTGCTAGAAAACAATTAATATAAATACAGGCTACATTTTCTTATATCATTTATAAGCAAAGAAACGGAGTAGTAAAAATGGAGCCAATCCACGCCTTTTGATAATCTTTTTGATGACAATAGGCGGAGCAAACACATTTTAAAACAGTTAACGTAATGCATTGCTTATAATCGACAAATATAAGTCCAATTCGCTAAATTCTAACGATGTATTTTCAGATTATTTAAAACATTTTTTTCTAATTTTGAGTTATAGATTTTTTAACCCTTTGGGTACTGATTTATTTTAAAAAAAACATGCATACAGACACACAAGAAATTTGGAATAGTGTTTTTTCTGTATATGTTGACACATATTCCCTGATTAAAAAGAAGCGAGAAGTACTGTTTGAATTTTCTGATATAAATTCGAAATTTCTAAATAAAAAAAAAACGTGGGCAATACTGACGACGAGTCTCAGTCGTCAAATGTACCTAAGGGGCTGAAGCAAAAAGCCTTAGTATCTTTCTTACATAGTTTATTGAGAATTGACTTTGAAACCTATGATCAAAAGATTTAGAGGTAATAAAAATTTTGTTTTTTCTTAGAAATGGAACTACCGAAATTACTCTTACTTTTAGTAATTTATCATACTTCTAATGAGTTTACATTTGAGCTGTTCTATATTTGAATATGGCTAGATTTTTGATCAATCCACTCTTCCGCAGTTTACTATGTAAGATATTTGACAGACGTATGTGCGTAAAGTTTTACATTGCAGATTGTAAGTAAGTACTTGAGTACTTTCTTTCTGTTTTGTCATATTAAAGGGAGTTGAGAAGTATTTAGACACGCATTACTACACAATAATGACGTAAAATGGAGATACCGTAATTTCCGGCGTATAAGCCGCAGCTCAAAGAGTCGTTTTTCGACCAAGAAAATTTATTCAATAATTGTAGTTAAATATTTACAGCGATCTTTTAAGTTACATTTTATAAAATAATATTTCTGGGTCGAAAAACGACTCTTTGAGCTGCGGCTTATACGCCGGAAATTACGGTAGTTATAGTATATTATGTTCATTGTTATAGTTTGTGCTCAGGATATCAATATTATTTTCTATCTTGTATTGCTTTAAAATTATTTTTATGTGGAATTAATTGTAATTTCCTCCGCTGTTCAATTTTCCTATATCATTTATAAGCGAAGAGACACCCCAGTAAAAATAGTGCCGATCGACGCCTTTTGATAGTCTATACCGTGAAAATGGGCGGAGCAAGATCATTTTAAAACATTCGATATTTCGACATGTCTATAAAGAGACTATGAAAATAAAAATAAAAATAAAAAGCTGACCGGTTTAATTTTTTTTATAATATGTGCCGAAATTTATTGTTGAAATGACATTTAAGTAGTTACGCATTATCCGTGCCATGTCGGGTTAGATTCACTGCGCCAAAAATGGCTTCTAAAATATTCATTACTGTAGCCATTATTTGTTTTCTTTCTGCATTGTAAACGTGTAGTTAATATTATATAGTTGTCATATTAAAGGGAATTGAGAAGTATTTACGCACATATAGCTATAGAATAATTAAATAGCATGGGTATCGATATAGTATATTATGTTCATTGTTATAATTTTTATACAGGATATCAATATTATTTATTATCTTGCATTGCTTTAAAATTATTTTTATGTGGAACTAATTGTAATTCCCAACGCTGATCAATTTTCCTAAAGCATTTATAATCGAACAGACAGAGCAGTTAAAATGGAACCAATCGACGACGTTTGATAGCCTTTTTGATTAAAATGAGCGGAGCAAAAACATTTTAATACATTAAACATAAAGCATTGCTTATAATCGCGAAATATAAGTCCATTTTGCTAGATTCTAACGATGTATTTTCAGATGATTTAAAACATTTTTTTTCTAATTTTGAGTTATAGATATTTTTAAAGCTTAAAGCCTCAGTATTTGTATTAAATTGTTTACTGAGAATTAACTTTCAAGCTCATGTTCTGAAAATTTAGTCGTTTCTTAGAAATGGAACTACCGAAGTTACACTTACTTTTAGTAATTTTTCGTCCTTCTTATTAATTTTACTTTTTAGCTGTTCTAGATTTGAATATGACTTGATTTTTGATCAACCCACTCTTCCGCACTTTACTATGTAGGTTATTTCAAAGAAGTATATGCGTAAAGTTTTACATTGCAGATTGTAAGTAAGTACTTGAGTACTTTCCTTCTGCTTTGTCATATTAAAGGGAGTTGAGAAGTATTTAGGCACGTATAACTATATAATAATGATATAGCATGGATATACGTATAGTATATTATGTTCATTGCTATAGTTTGTATACAGGATATATTTATTATTTTTTATCTTGCATTGCTTTAAAATTTATTAATGATTATTTGGCTATAACTTTGATAAAATAATTATAATTGAACAAACTGTATTGCATGATATCCTTGATTAAATTATCTTTCCAGTGCTAAAACTTATAGCTTTTATTGTATTACTAAGAAGTATTTGGTGTTATGAGCCAACAAACTTCAGAAAAGCATTTTTCCCCAAAAATTTCCACAAATTTTGCCACCACTGTAATTATGGTTTGATTTTTGTGATTATAAAAAAAAAACTGTGAAAATGCAGAACCGTTTCTCTATGCTTCCAAAAAAGCTGAAGGGCATTGAGTACATAAGGCAAATAGTAACTCATATCGATGGTGGGATTGATGCTTCAGGACATTTACTCGTTAATCTAGTAACCCGAACCGCTACATTCAATAAATTTATTAAAAGTCGTTTCAAAAGAGGGACGACAATTTCACAAGAATATGTGAAGTGCTAAATAAGAGACGAGATCAGGATTTCAGTTTTTTTTAAATAAAATTTTATATCTAACTTTTTCTGGTGTAAGAGATAAATATTCTGAAACTTTTATCAACGAGGTCAGCATTACATTTGAAACAGGAATTTTTATTTAAATATTGTTATACGTACGTTGTTTAAACAACAGTGAAGACGTAATGGGAAATGAACGAGTCACTGATTTAAAAGTGTACCCTCAAACAAGAGGGTTCTGAGTTTTTTATGTTTCTGTAACCAGCAGATTATGAGTTTTCTGCGTTCTTGTAACCATAAAAAGAAAACAAAAACTCCTGAATATTCTCCTAGAATTGCAAAAAGGACTCTGACGCAGAGAAAAACATAAAATATTTTCAATAATCCTCTGTATGATCTAATTTTGAAGTATTTAAACCACAGAGAGTTTCGGAAACAATCAAGGCATATTAGAGAAAGTTATTTCTAACATACAAGAGAGGGGAGGGGGCGACAAAATCAAGGCTCTCCTTGGCGTAAAAAAAATCTATTTTATGATGAATTATCCACTAAACCTAGTCTAATTCAATTCTATTTACCCATTTTAAAGACAAAAAATAAGATTTTTGAAAATATTTTTTGCAAGATTTAGCATCCAAATTAAAATTTTTATCAATAAACATTTTATCAACCTACATTTTCACAAAACTCAGAAAATTTGACACATTAAAAAACATGATTGGACACTTCACACCGTAATCTAATACCGTACATGCTTAGTTTTTATCCTGTAAAACTTATTTAACTGAACTATTTTGATCAAATGCAACATTAAATAGCTTGTAACCCATTTAATAGCTTCTTGTTGAAAAAGCATGTATTTCAACATTAAATAGGGCTTGAAATAATCCTTTAATTTAAATACAAGTCCTGTGAGTTTTTTTATCTACCTCAGAATCTACGCGAAACGGCCAAGATTTCCTCTTCCCTGCCACTTCAAGTGACGGCTGTGTTCTTTTCTATTCAAAAGAGTATTTTACGCTTTCACCCTACAGTTCGGTGTGCATCCGGAGATAAGGAGATAACTGTTACGCCCATTCCTTTATCGCCAATGCGTAATAAGTTGCGTCCCTTATCCCCCACCCCAACTTCTAACTACGTACGCTATAACGCGACAGAAAGTCTTGCTAGAAAACAATTAATATAAATACAGGCTACATTTTCTTATATCATTTATAAGCAAAGAGACGGAGTAGTAAAAAATGTATCCAATCCACGCCTTTTGATAATCTTTTTGATGACAATAGGCGGAGCAAACACATTTTAAAACAGTTAACGTAATGCATTGCTTATAATCGACAAATATAAGTCCATTTCGCTAAATTCTAACGATGTATTTTCAGATTATTTAAAACATTTTTTTCTAATTTTGAGTTATAGATTTTTTAATCCTTTGGGTAGTGATTTATTTAAAAAAAAACATGCATACAGACACACAAGAAATTTGGAATAGTGTTTTTTCTGTATATGTTGACACATATTCCCTGATTAAAAAGAAGCGGGAAGTACTGTTTGAATTTTCTGATATAAATTCGAAATTTCTAAATAAAAAAAAACGTGGGCAATACTGATGACGAGTCTCAGTCGTCAAATATACCCAAGGGGCTGAAGCAAAAAGCCTTAGTATATTTTTTACATAGTTTATTGAGAATTGACTTTGAAACCTATGATCTAAAGATTTAGAGGTAATAAAAATTTTGTTGTTTCTTAGAAATGGAACTACCGAAATTACTCTTACTTTTAGTAATTTATCATACTTCTAATGAGTTTACATTTGAGCTGTTCTATATTTGGATATGGCTTGATTTTTGATCAATCCACTCTTCCGTAGTTTACTATGTAAGATATTTGACAGACGTATGTGCGTAAAGTTTTACATTGCCGATTGTAAGTAAGTACTTGAGTACTTTCTTTCTGTTTTGTCATATTAAACAGGGCTCCCACTCGGTCCGTTTTTTGAACACCACTTTTTTTTAACGAAAAATCTTTTTATAATTTTTGTAGAAACAAACTACGAAGCACGTCTTAGTGGCAATTGTTGCAAATACCTACGACAATTTTCTTTCTAAAAAAATACTGGTTTTCAAAAAACGGACCAGTGGGAGCCCTGTATTAAAGGGAGTTGAGAAGTATTTAGACACGCATTACTACACAATAATGACGTAAAATGGAGATAGTTATAGTATATTATGTTCATTGTTATAGTTTGTGCTCAGGATATCAATATTATTTTCTATCTTGTATTGCTTTAAAATTATTTTTATGTGGAATTAATTGTAATTTCCTCCGCTGTTCAATTTTCCTATATCATTTATAAGCGAAGAGACAGCCCAGTAAAAATAGTGCCGATCGATGCCTTTTGATAGTCTATACCGTGAAAATAGGCGGAGCAAGATCATTTTAAAACATTCGACATTTCGACATGTCTATAACGAGACTATGAAAATAAAAATAAAAATTAAAAGCTGACCGGTTTAATTTTTTTATAATATGTGCCGAAATTTATTGTTGAAATGACATTTAAGTAGTTACGCATTATCCGTGCCATGTCGGGTTAGATTCACTGCGCCAAAAATGGCTTCTAAAATATTCATTACTGTAGCCATTATTTGTTTTCTTTCTGCATTGTAAACGCGTAGTTAATATTATATAGTTGTCATATTAAAGGGAATTGAGAAGTATTTACGCACATATAGCTATAGAATAATTAAATAGCATGGGTATCGATATAGTATATTATGTTCATTGTTATAATTTTTATACAGGATATCAATATTATTTATTATCTTGCATTGCTTTAAAATTATTTTTATGTGGAACTAATTGTAATTCCCAACGCTGATCAATTTTCCTAAAGCATTTATAATCGAACAGACAGAGCAGTTAAAATGGAACCAATCGACGACGTTTGATAGTCTTTTTGATTAAAATGAGCGGAGCAAATACATTTTAATACAGTAAACATCAAGCATTGCTTATAATCGCGAAATATAAGTCCATTTTCCTAGATTCTAACGATGTATTTTCAGATGATTTAAAAAATTTTTTTTTCTAATTTTGAGTTATAGATATTTTTAAAGCTTAAAGCCTCAGTATTTGTATTAAATTGTTTACTGAGAATTAACTTTCAAGCTCATGTTCTGAAAATTTAGTCGTTTCTTAGAAATGGAACTACCGAAGTTACACTTACTTTTAGTAATTTTTCGTCCTTCGTATTAATTTTACTTTTTAGCTGTTCTAGATTTGAATATGACTTGATTTTTGATCAACCCACTCTTCCGCACTTTACTATGTAGGTTATTTCAAAGAAGTATATGCGTAAAGTTTTACATTGCAGATTGTAAGTAAGTACTTGAGTACTTTCTTTCTGCTTTGTCATATTAAAGGGAGTTGAGAAGTATTTAGGCACGTATAACTATATAATAATGATATAGCATGGATATACGTATAGTATATTATGTTCATTGCTATAGTTTGTATACAGGATATATTTATTATTTTTTATCTTGCATTGCTTTAAAATTTATTAATGATTATTTGGCTATAACTTTGATAAAATAATTATAATTGAACAAACTATATTGCATGATATCCTTGATTAAATTATCTTTCCAGTGCTAAAACTTATAGCTTTTATTGTATTACTAAGAAGTATTTGGTGTTATGAGCCAACAAACTTCAGAAAAGCATTTTTCCCCAAAAATTTCCACAATTTTTGCCACCACTGTAATTATGGTTTGATTTTTGTGATTATAAAAAATATAACTGTGAAAATGTAGAACCGTTGCTGTATGCTTCCAAAAAAGCTGAAGGACATTGGGTACATAAGGCAAATTGGAACTGATATCGATGGTGGGATTGATGCTTCAGGACATTTACTCGTTAATCTAGTAACCCGAACCACTACATTCAATAAATTTATTAAAAGTCGTTTCAAAAGAGGGACGACAATTTCACAAGAATATGTGGAGTTCTAAATAGTAGACGAAATCAAGATATGTTTTTTTTTTTAAATAAAATTTTATATCTAATTTTTTCTGGTGTAAGAGATAAATATTCTGAAACTTTTATCAACGAGGTCAGCATTACATTTGAAACAGGAATTTTTATTTAAATATTGTTATACGTACCCTGTTTAAAGAACAGTGAAGAAGTAATGGGAAATGAACGAGTCACTGATTTAAAAGTGTACCCTCAAACCAGAGGGTTCTGAGTTTTTTATGTTTCTGTAACCAGCAGATTATGAGTTTTCTGCGTTCTTGTAACCGTAAAAAGAAAACAAAAACACCTGAATTTTCTCTTAGAATTGCAAAAAGGACTCTGACGCAGAGAAAAACATAAAATATTTTCAATAATCCTCTGTATGATCTAATTTTGAAGTATTTAAACTACAGAGAGTTTCGGAAACAATCAAGGCATATTAGAGAAAGTTATTTCTAACATACAAGAGAGGGGAGGGTGTGACAAAATCAAGGCTCTCCTTGGCGTAAAAAAAAATCTATTTTATGATGAATTATCCACTAAACCTAGTTTAATTCAATTCTATTTACCCATTTTAAACACAAAAAATAAGATTTTTGAAAATATTTTTTGCAAGATTTAGCATCCAAATTAAAATTTTTATCAATAAACATTTCATCAACGTACATTTTCACAAAACTCAGAAAATTTGCCACATTAAAAAACATGATTGGACACTTCACACTATAATCTAATACCGTATATGCTTAGTTTTTATCCTGTAAAACTTATTTAACTGAACTATTTTGATCAAATGCAACATTAAATAGCTTGTAACCCATTTAATAGCTTCTTGTTGAAAAAGCATGTATTTCAACATTAAATAGGGCTTGAAATAATCCTTTAATTTAAATACAAGTCCTGTGAGTTTTTTTATCTACCTCAGAATCTACGCGAAACGGCCAAGATTTCCTCTTCCCTGCCACTTCAAGTGACGGCTGTGTTCTTTTCTATTCAAAAGAGTATTTTACGCTTTCACCCTACAGTTCGGTGTGCATCCGGAGATAAGGAGATAACTGTTACGTCCATTCCTTTATCGCCAATGCGTAATAAGTTGCGTCCCTTATCCCCCACCCCAACTTCTAACTACGTACGCTATAACGCGACAGAAAGTCTTGCTAGAAAACAATTAATATAAATACAGGCTACATTTTCTTATATCATTTATAAGCAAAGAGACGGAGTAGTAAAAATGTATCCAATCCACGCCTTTTGATAATCTTTTTGATGACAATAGGCGGAGCAAACACATATTAAAACAGTTAAAGTAATGCATTGCTTATAATCGACAAATATAAGTCCATTTCGCTAAATTCTAACGATGTATTTTCAGATTATTTAAAACATTTTTTTCTAATTTTGAGTTATAGATTTTTTAACCCTTTGGGTACTGATTTATTTAAAAAAAACATGCATACAGACACACAAGAAATTTGGAATAGTGTTTTTTCTGTATATGTTGACACATATTCCCTGATTAAAAAGAAGCGAGAAGTACTGTTTGAATTTTCTGATATAAATTCGAAATTTCTAAATAAAAAAAAACGTGGGCAATACTGATGACGAGTCTCAGTCGTCAAATATACCCAAGGGGCTGAAGCAAAAAGCCTTAGTATCTTTTTTACATAGTTTATTGAGAATTGACTTTGAAACCTATGATCTAAAGATTTAGAGGTAATAAAAATTTTGTTGTTTCTTAGAAATGGAACTACCGAAATTACTCTTACTTTTAGTAATTTATCATACTTCTAATGAGTTTACATTTGAGCTGTTCTATATTTGAATATGGCTTGATTTTTGATCAATCCACTCTTCCGCAGTTTACTATGTAAGATATTTGACAGACGTATGTGCGTAAAGTTTTACATTGCAGATTGTAAGTAAGTACTTGAGTACTTTCTTACTGTTTTGTCATATTAAAGGGAGTTGAGAAGTATTTAGACACGCATTACTACACAATAATGGCGTAAAATGGAGATAGTTATAGTATATTATGTTCATTGTTATAGTTTGTGCTCAGGATATCAATATTATTTTCTATCTTGTATTGCTTTAAAATTATTTTTATGTGGAATTAATTGTAATTTCCTCCGCTGTTCAATTTTCCTATATCATTTATAAGCGAAGAGACAGCCCAGTAAAAATAGTGCCGATCGACGCCTTTTGATAGTCTATACCGTGAAAATAGGCGGAGCAAGATCATTTTAAAACATTCGACATTTCGACATGTCTATAACGAGACTATGAAAATAAAAATAAAAATAAAAAGCTGACCGGTTTAATTTTTTTATAATATGTGCCGAAATTTATTGTTGAAATGACATTTAAGTAGTTACGCATTATCCGTGCCATGTCGGGTTAGATTCACTGCGCCAAAAATGGCTTCTAAAATATTCATTACTGTAGCCATTATTTGTTTTCTTTCTGCATTGTAAACGTGTAGTTAATATTATATAGTTGTCATATTAAAGGGAATTGAGAAGTATTTATGCACATATAGCTATAGAATAATTAAATAGCATGGGTATCGATATAGTATATTATGTTCATTGTTATAATTTTTATACAGGATATCAATATTATTTATTATCTTGCATTGCTTTAAATTTATTTTTATGTGGAACTAATTGTAATTCCCAAAGCTGATCAATTTTCTTAAGCATTTATAATCGAACAGACAGAGCAGTTAAAATGGAACCAATCGACGACGTTTGATAGCCTTTTTGATTAAAATGAGCGGAGCAAAAACATTTTAATACATTAAACATAAAGCATTGCTTATAATCGCGAAATATAAGTCCATTTTGCTAGATTCTAACGATGTATTTTCAGATGATTTAAAACATTTTTTTTCTAATTTTGAGTTATAGATATTTTTAAAGCTTAAAGCCTCAGTATTTGTATTAAATTGTTTACTGAGAATTAACTTTCAAGCTCATGTTCTGAAAATTTAGTCGTTTCTTAGAAATGGAACTACCGAAGTTACACTTACTTTTAGTAATTTATCGTCCTTCTTATTAATTTTACTTTTTAGCTGTTCTAGATTTGAATATGACTTGATTTTTGATCAACCCACTCTTCCGCACTTTACTATGTAGGTTACTTCAAAGACGTATATGCGTAAAGTTTTACATTGCAGATTGTAAGTAAGTACTTGAGTACTTTCTTTCTGCTTTGTCATATTAAAGGGAGTTGAGAAGTATTTATGCACGTATAACTATATAATAATGATATAGCATGGATATACGTATAGTATATTATGTTCATTGCTATAGTTTGTATACAGGATATATTTATTATTTTTTATCTTGCATTGCTTTAAAATTTATTAATGATTATTTGGCTATAACTTTGATAAAATAATTATAATTGAACAAACTGTATTGCATGATATCCTTGATTAAATTATCTTTCCAGTGCTAAAACTTATAGCTTTTATTGTATTACTAAGAAGTATTTGGTGTTATGAGCCAACAAACTTCAAAAAAGCATTTTTCGCCAAAACTTTCCACAATTTTTACCACCACTGTTATTATGGCTTGATTTTTGTGATTATAAAAAATATAACTGTGAAAATGTAGAACCGTTGCTGTATGCTTCCAAAAAAGCTGAAGGACATTGGGTACATAAGGCAAATTGGAACTGATATCGATGGTGGGATTGATGCTTCAGGACATTTACTCGTTAATCTAGTAACCCGAACCACTACATTCAATAAATTTATTAAAAGTCGTTTCAAAAGAGGGACGACAATTTCACAAGAATATGTGGAGTTCTAAATAGTAGACGAAATCAAGATATGTTTTTTTTTTTAAATAAAATTTTATATCTAATTTTTTCTGGTGTAAGAGATAAATATTCTGAAACTTTTATCAACGAGGTCAGCATTACATTTGAAACAGGAATTTTTATTTAAATATTGTTATACGTACCCTGTTTAAAGAACAGTGAAGAAGTAATGGGAAATGAACGAGTCACTGATTTAAAAGTGTACCCTCAAACCAGAGGGTTCTGAGTTTTTTATGTTTCTGTAACCAGCAGATTATGAGTTTTCTGCGTTCTTGTAACCGTAAAAAGGAAACAAAAACACCTGAATTTTCTCTTAGAATTGCAAAAAGGACTCTGACGCAGAGAAAAACATAAAATATTTTCAATAATCCTCTGTATGATCTAATTTTGAAGTATTTAAACTACAGAGAGTTTCGGAAACAATCAAGGCATATTAGAGAAAGTTATTTCTAACATACAAGAGAGGGGAGGGTGTGACAAAATCAAGGCTCTCCTTGGCGTAAAAAAAAAATCTATTTTATGATGAATTATCCACTAAACCTAGTTTAATTCAATTCTATTTACCCATTTTAAACACAAAAAATAAGATTTTTGAAAATATTTTTTGCAAGATTTAGCATCCAAATTAAAATTTTTATCAATAAACATTTCATCAACGTACATTTTCACAAAACTCAGAAAATTTGCCACATTAAAAAACATGATTGGACACTTCACACTATAATCTAATACCGTATATGCTTAGTTTTTATCCTGTAAAACTTATTTAACTGAACTATTTTGATCAAATGCAACATTAAATAGCTTGTAACCCATTTAATAGCTTCTTGTTGAAAAAGCATGTATTTCAACATTAAATAGGGCTTGAAATAATCCTTTAATTTAAATACAAGTCCTGTGAGTTTTTTTATCTACCTCAGAATCTACGCGAAACGGCCAAGATTTCCTCTTCCCTGCCACTTCAAGTGACGGCTGTGTTCTTTTCTATTCAAAAGAGTATTTTACGCTTTCACCCTACAGTTCGGTGTGCATCCGGAGATAAGGAGATAACTGTTACGTCCATTCCTTTATCGCCAATGCGTAATAAGTTGCGTCCCTTATCCCCCACCCCAACTTCTAACTACGTACGCTATAACGCGACAGAAAGTCTTGCTAGAAAACAATTAATATAAATACAGGCTACATTTTCTTATATCATTTATAAGCAAAGAGACGGAGTAGTAAAAATGTATCCAATCCACGCCTTTTGATAATCTTTTTGATGACAATAGGCGGAGCAAACACATATTAAAACAGTTAAAGTAATGCATTGCTTATAATCGACAAATATAAGTCCATTTCGCTAAATTCTAACGATGTATTTTCAGATTATTTAAAACATTTTTTTCTAATTTTGAGTTATAGATTTTTTAACCCTTTGGGTACTGATTTATTTAAAAAAAACATGCATACAGACACACAAGAAATTTGGAATAGTGTTTTTTCTGTATATGTTGACACATATTCCCTGATTAAAAAGAAGCGAGAAGTACTGTTTGAATTTTCTGATATAAATTCGAAATTTCTAAATAAAAAAAAACGTGGGCAATACTGATGACGAGTCTCAGTCGTCAAATATACCCCAGGGGCTGAAGCAAAAAGCCTTAGTATCTTTTTTACATAGTTTATTGAGAATTGACTTTGAAACCTATGATCTAAAGATTTAGAGGTAATAAAAATTTTGTTGTTTCTTAGAAATGGAACTACCGAAATTACTCTTACTTTTAGTAATTTATCATACTTCTAATGAGTTTACATTTGAGCTGTTCTATATTTGAATATGGCTTGATTTTTGATCAATCCACTCTTCCGCAGTTTACTATGTAAGATATTTGACAGACGTATGTGCGTAAAGTTTTACATTGCAGATTGTAAGTAAGTACTTGAGTACTTTCTTACTGTTTTGTCATATTAAAGGGAGTTGAGAAGTATTTAGACACGCATTACTACACAATAATGGCGTAAAATGGAGATAGTTATAGTATATTATGTTCATTGTTATAGTTTGTGCTCAGGATATCAATATTATTTTCTATCTTGTATTGCTTTAAAATTATTTTTATGTGGAATTAATTGTAATTTCCTCCGCTGTTCAATTTTCCTATATCATTTATAAGCGAAGAGACAGCCCAGTAAAAATAGTGCCGATCGACGCCTTTTGATAGTCTATACCGTGAAAATAGGCGGAGCAAGATCATTTTAAAACATTCGACATTTCGACATGTCTATAACGAGACTATGAAAATAAAAATAAAAATAAAAAGCTGACCGGTTTAATTTTTTTATAATATGTGCCGAAATTTATTGTTGAAATGACATTTAAGTAGTTACGCATTATCCGTGCCATGTCGGGTTAGATTCACTGCGCCAAAAATGGCTTCTAAAATATTCATTACTGTAGCCATTATTTGTTTTCTTTCTGCATTGTAAACGTTTAGTTAATATTATATAGTTGTCATATTAAAGGGAATTGAGAAGTATTTATGCACATATAGCTATAGAATAATTAAATAGCATGGGTATCGATATAGTATATTATGTTCATTGTTATAATTTTTATACAGGATATCAATATTATTTATTATCTTGCATTGCTTTAAATTTATTTTTATGTGGAACTAATTGTAATTCCCAAAGCTGATCAATTTTCTTAAGCATTTATAATCGAACAGACAGAGCAGTTAAAATGGAACCAATCGACGACGTTTGATAGCCTTTTTGATTAAAATGAGCGGAGCAAAAACATTTTAATACATTAAACATAAAGCATTGCTTATAATCGCGAAATATAAGTCCATTTTGCTAGATTCTAACGATGTATTTTCAGATGATTTAAAACATTTTTTTTCTAATTTTGAGTTATAGATATTTTTAAAGCTTAAAGCCTCAGTATTTGTATTAAATTGTTTACTGAGAATTAACTTTCAAGCTCATGTTCTGAAAATTTAGTCGTTTCTTAGAAATGGAACTACCGAAGTTACACTTACTTTTAGTAATTTATCGTCCTTCTTATTAATTTTACTTTTTAGCTGTTCTAGATTTGAATATGACTTGATTTTTGATCAACCCACTCTTCCGCACTTTACTATGTAGGTTACTTCAAAGACGTATATGCGTAAAGTTTTACATTGCAGATTGTAAGTAAGTACTTGAGTACTTTCTTTCTGCTTTGTCATATTAAAGGGAGTTGAGAAGTATTTATGCACGTATAACTATATAATAATGATATAGCATGGATATACGTATAGTATATTATGTTCATTGCTATAGTTTGTATACAGGATATATTTATTATTTTTTATCTTGCATTGCTTTAAAATTTATTAATGATTATTTGGCTATAACTTTGATAAAATAATTATAATTGAACAAACTGTATTGCATGATATCCTTGATTAAATTATCTTTCCAGTGGTATATAGCTTTTATTGTATTACTAAGAATTATTTGGTGTTATGAGCCAACAAACTTCAAAAAAGCATTTTTCGCCAAAACTTTCCACAATTTTTACCACCACTGTTATTATGGCTTGATTTTTGTGATTAAAAAAAAAACTGTGAAAATGTAGAATCGTTTCTCTATGCTTCCAAAAAAGCTGAAGGGCATTGAGTACATAAGGCAAATAGAAACTCATATCGATGGTGGGATTGATGCTTCAGGACATTTACTCGTTAATCTAGTAACCCGAACCCCTACATTCAATAAATTTATTAAAAGTCGTTTCAAAAGAGGGACGACAATTTCACAAGAATATGTGAAGTGCTAAATAAGAGACGAGATCAGGATTTCAGTTTTTTTTTAAATAAAATTTTATATCTAATTTTTTCTGGTGTAAGAGATAAATATTCTGAAACTTTTATCAACGAGGTCAGCATTACATTTGAAACAGGAATTTTTATTTAAATATTGTTATACGTACGTTGTTTAAACAACAGTGAAGAAGTAATGGGAAATGAACGAGTCACTGATTTAAATATGTACCCTCAAACCAGAGGGTTCTGAGTTTTTTATGTTTCTGTAACCAGCAGATTATGAGTTTTCTGCGTTCTTGTAACCATAAAAAGAAAACAAAAACTCCTGAATATTCTCCTAGAATTGCAAAAAGGACTCTGACGCAGAGTAAAACATAAAATATTTTCAATAATCCTCTGTATGATCTAATTTTGAAGTATTTAAACCACAGAGAGTTTCGGAAACAATCAAGGCATATTAGAGAAAGTTATTTCTAACATACAAGAGAGGGGAGGGGGCGACAAAATCAAGGCTCTCCTTGGCGTAAAAAAAATCTATTTTATGATGAATTATCCACTAAACCTAGTCTAATTCAATTCTATTTACCCATTTTAAAGACAAAAAATAAGATTTTTGAAAATATTTTTTGCAAGATTTAGCATCCAAATTAAAATTTTTATCAATAAACATTTCATCAACCTACATTTTCACAAAACTCAGAAAATTTGACACATTAAAAAACAGGATTGGACACTTCACACCGTAATCTAATACCGTACATGCTTAGTTTTTATCCTGTAAAACTTATTTAACTGAACTATTTTGATCAAATGCAACATTAAATAGCTTGTAACCCATTTAATAGCTTCTTGTTGAAAAAGCATGTATTTCAACATTAAATAGGGCTTGAAATAATCCTTTAATTTAAATACAAGTCCTGTGAGTTTTTTTATCTACCTCAGAATCTACGCGAAACGGCCAAGATTTCCTCATCCCTGCCACTTCAAGTGACGGCTGTGTTCTTTTCTATTCAAAAGAGTATTTTACGCTTTCACCCTACAGTTCGGCGTGCATCCGGAGTTAAGGAGATAACTGTTACGTCCATTCCTTTATCGCCAATGCGTAATAAGTTGCGTCCCTTATCCCCCACCCCAACTTCTAACTACGTACGCTATAACGCGACAGAAAGTCTTGCTAGAAAACAATTAATATAAATACAGGCTACATTTTCTTATATCATTTATAAGCAAAGAAACGGAGTAGTAAAAATGGAGCCAATCCACGCCTTTTGATAACCTTTTTGATGACAATAGGCGGAGCAAACACATTTTAAAACAGTTAACGTAATGCATTGCTTATAATCGACAAATATAAGTCCAATTCGCTAAATTCTAACGATGTATTTTCAGATTATTTAAAACATTTTTTTCTAATTTTGAGTTATAGATTTTTTAACCCTTTGGGTACTGATTTATTTAAAATTAAACATGCATACAGACACACAAGAAATTTGGAATAGTGTTTTTTCTGTATATGTTGACACATATTCCCTGATTAAAAAGAAGCGAGAAGTACTGTTTGAATTTTCTGATATAAATTCGAAATTTCTAAATAAAAAAAAAACGTGGGCAATACTGACGACGAGTCTCAGTCGTCAAATGTACCTAAGGGGCTGAAGCAAAAAGCCTTAGTATCTTTTTTACATAGTTTATTGAGAATTGACTTTGAAACCTATGATCAAAAGATTTAGAGGTAATAAAAATTTTGTTTTTTCTTAGAAATGGAACTACCGAAATTACTCTTACTTTTAGTAATTTATCATACTTCTAATGAGTTTACATTTGAGCTGTTCTATATTTGAATATGGCTTGATTTTTGATCAATCCACTCTTCCGCAGTTTACTATGTAAGATATTTGACAGACGTATGTGCGTAAAGTTTTACATTGCAGATTGTAAGTAAGTACTTGAGTACTTTCTTTCTGTTTTGTCATATTAAACAGGGCTCCCACTCGGTCCGTTTTTTGAACACCACTTTTTTTTAACGAAAAATCTTTTTATAATTTTTGTAGAAACAAACTACGAAGCACGTTTTAGTGGCAATTGCTGCAAATACCAACCACAATTTTCTTTCTAAAAAAATACTGGTTTTCAAAAAACGGACCAGTGGGAGCCCTGTATTAAAGGGAGTTGAGAAGTATTTAGACACGCATTACTACACAATAATGACGTAAAATGGAGATAGTTATAGTATATTATCTTCATTGTTATAGTTTGTGCTCAGGATATCAATATTATTTTCTATCTTGTATTGCTTTAAAATTATTTTTATGTGGAATTAATTGTAATTTCCTCCGCTGTTCAATTTTCCTATATCATTTATAAGCGAAGAGACAGCCCAGTAAAAATAGTGCCGATCGACGCCTTTTGATAGTCTATACCGTGAAAATAGGCGGAGCAAGATCATTTTAAAACATTCGACATTTCGACATGTCTATAACGAGACTATGGAAATAAAAATAAAAATTAAAAGCTGACCGGTTTAATTTTTTTATAATATGTGCCGAAATTTATTGTTGAAATGACATTTAAGTAGTTACGCATTATCCGTGCCATGTCGGGTTAGATTCACTGCGCCAAAAATGGCTTCTAAAATATTCATTACTGTAGCCATTATTTGTTTTCTTTCTGCATTGTAAACGCGTAGTTAATATTATATAGTTGTCATATTAAAGGGAATTGAGAAGTATTTACGCACATATAGCTATAGAATAATTAAATAGCATGGGTATCGATATAGTATATTATGTTCATTGTTATAATTTTTATACAGGATATCAATATTATTTATTATCTTGCATTGCTTTAAAATTATTTTTATGTGGAACTAATTGTAATTCCCAACGCTGATCAATTTTCCTAAAGCATTTATAATCGAACAGACAGAGCAGTTAAAATGGAACCAATCGACGACGTTTGATAGTCTTTTTGATTAAAATGAGCGGAGCAAAAACATTTTAATACATTAAACATAAAGCATTGCTTATAATCGCGAAATATAAGTCCATTTTGCTAGATTCTAACGATGTATTTTCAGATGATTTAAAACATTTTTTTTCTAATTTTGAGTTATAGATATTTTTAAAGCTTAAAGCCTCAGTATTTGCATTAAATTGTTTACTGAGAATTAACTTTCAAGCTCATGTTCAGAAAATTTAGTCGTTTCTTAGAAATGGAACTACCGAAGTTACACTTACTTTTAGTAATTTATCGTCCTTCTTATTAATTTTACTTTTTAGCTGTTCTAGATTTGAATATGACTTAATTTTTGATCAACCCACTCTTCCGCACTTTACTATGTAGGTTATTTCAAAGATGTATATGCGTAAAGTTTTACATTGCAGATTGTAAGTAAGTACTTGAGTACTTTCTTTCTGCTTTGTCATATTAAAGGGAGTTGAGAAGTATTTAGGCACGTATAACTATATAATAATGATATAGCATGGATATACGTATAGTATATTATGTTCATTGCTATAGTTTGTATACAGGATATATTTATTATTTTTTATCTTGCATTGCTTTAAAATTTATTAATGATTATTTGGCTATAACTTTGATAAAATAATTATAATTGAACAAACTGTATTGCATGATATCCTTGATTAAATTATCTTTCCAGTGCTAAAACTTATAGCTTTTATTGTATTACTAAGAAGTATTTGGTGTTATGAGCCAACAAACTTCAGAAAAGCATTTTTCCCCAAAAATTTCCACAAATTTTGCCACCACTGTAATTATGGTTTGATTTTTGTGATTATAAAAAAAAAACTGTGAAAATGCAGAACCGTTTCTCTATGCTTCCAAAAAAGCTGAAGGGCATTGAGTACATAAGGCAAATAGTAACTCATATCGATGGTGGGATTGATGCTTCAGGACATTTACTCGTTAATCTAGTAACCCGAACCGCTACATTCAATAAATTTATTAAAAGTCGTTTCAAAAGAGGGACGACAATTTCACAAGAATATGTGAAGTTCTAAATAAGAGACGAGATCAGGATTTCAGTTTTTTTTTAAATAAAATTTTATATCTAACTTTTTCTGGTGTAAGAGATAAATATTCTGAAACTTTTATCAACGAGGTCAGCATTACATTTGAAACAGGAATTTTTATTTAAATATTGTTATACGTACGTTGTTTAAACAACAGTGAAGACGTAATGGGAAATGAACGAGTCACTGATTTAAAAGTGTACCCTCAAACCAGAGGGTTCTGAGTTTTTTATGTTTCTGTAACCAGCAGATTATGAGTTTTCTGCGTTCTTGTAACCATAAAAAGAAAACAAAAACTCCTGAATATTCTCCTAGAATTGCAAAAAGGACTCTGACGCAGAGAAAAACATAAAATATTTTCAATAATCCTCTGTATGATCTAATTTTGAAGTATTTAAACCACAGAGAGTTTCGGAAACAATCAAGGCATATTAGAGAAAGTTATTTCTAACATACAAGAGAGGGGAGGGGGCGACAAAATCAAGGCTCTCCTTGGCGTAAAAAAAATCTATTTTATGATGAATTATCCACTAAACCTAGTCTAATTCAATTCTATTTACCCATTTTAAAGACAAAAAATAAGATTTTTGAAAATATTTTTTGCAAGATTTAGCATCCAAATTAAAATTTTTATCAATAAACATTTTATCAACCTACATTTTCACAAAACTCAGAAAATTTGACACATTAAAAAACATGATTGGACACTTCACACCGTAATCTAATACCGTACATGCTTAGTTTTTATCCTGTAAAACTTATTTAACTGAACTATTTTGATCAAATGCAACATTAAATAGCTTGTAACCCATTTAATAGCTTTTTGTTGAAAAAGCATGTATTTCAACATTAAATAGGGCTTGAAATAATCCTTTAATTTAAATACAAGTCCTGTGAGTTTTTTTATCTACCTCAGAATCTACGCGAAACGGCCAAGATTTCCTCTTCCCTGCCACTTCAAGTGACGGCTGTGTTCTTTTCTATTCAAAAGAGTATTTTACGCTTTCACCCTACAGTTCGGTGTGCATCCGGAGATAAGGAGATAACTGTTACGCCCATTCCTTTATCGCCAATGCGTAATAAGTTGCGTCCCTTATCCCCCACCCCAACTTCTAACTACGTACGCTATAACGCGACAGAAAGTCTTGCTAGAAAACAATTAATATAAATACAGGCTACATTTTCTTATATCATTTATAAGCAAAGAGACGGAGTAGTAAAAAATGTATCCAATCCACGCCTTTTGATAATCTTTTTGATGACAATAGGCGGAGCAAACACATTTTAAAACAGTTAACGTAATGCATTGCTTATAATCGACAAATATAAGTCCATTTCGCTAAATTCTAACGATGTATTTTCAGATTATTTAAAACATTTTTTTCTAATTTTGAGTTATAGATTTTTTAATCCTTTGGGTAGTGATTTATTTAAAAAAAAACATGCATACAGACACACAAGAAATTTGGAATAGTGTTTTTTCTGTATATGTTGACACATATTCCCTCATTAAAAAGAAGCGAGAAGTACTGTTTGAATTTTCTGATATAAATTCGAAATTTCTAAATAAAAAAAAACGTGGGCAATACTGATGACGAGTCTCAGTCGTCAAATATACCCAAGGGGCTGAAGCAAAAAGCCTTAGTATATTTTTTACATAGTTTATTGAGAATTGACTTCGAAACCTATGATCTAAAGATTTAGAGGTAATAAAAATTTTGTTGTTTCTTAGAAATGGAACTACCGAAATTACTCTTACTTTTAGTAATTTATCATACTTCTAATGAGTTTACATTTGAGCTGTTCTATATTTGAATATGGCTTGATTTTTGATCAATCCACTCTTCCGCAGTTTACTATGTAAGATATTTGACAGACGTATGTGCGTAAAGTTTTACATTGCAGATTGTAAGTAAGTACTTGAGTACTTTCTTACTGTTTTGTCATATTAAAGGGAGTTGAGAAGTATTTAGACACGCATTACTATACAATAATGACGTAAAATGGAGATAGTTATAGTATATTATGTTCATTGTTATAGTTTGTGCTCAGGATATCAATATTATTTTCTATCTTGTATTGCTTTAAAATTATTTTTATGTGGAATTAATTGTAATTTCCTCCGCCAGTGGCGTAGCCAGGGTGGGGGTCCAGATGCTCTGGGCACCACTAATATTGTAAAGTTATCTTGGCCTTATCTAATAGAAAAATTGTCTGCGATAATAAAGGAGAAATAAAATTTATAATATTACTGGTATCCAGAGCATTTGGACCCCCTACTTGGCTACGCCACTGTCCTCCGCTGTTCAATTTTCCTATATCATTTATAAGCGAAGAGACAGCCCAGTAAAAATAGTGCCGATCGACGCCTTTTGATAGTCTATACCGTGAAAATAGGCGGAGCAAGATCATTTTAAAACATTCGACATTTCGACATGTCTATAACGAGACTATGAAAATAAAAATAAAAATTAAAAGCTGACCGGTTTAATTTTTTTATAATATGTGCCGAAATTTATTGTTGAAATGACATTTAAGTAGTTACGCATTATCCGTGCCATGTCGGGTTTGATTCACTGCGCCAAAAATGGCTTCTAAAATATTCATTACTGTAGCCATTATTTGTTTTCTTTCTGCATTGTAAACGCGTAGTTAATATTATATAGTTGTCATATTAAGCTGATCCGAAACTGTACGCTGTAAAAAACACCTATAAAAAATACTGTAGATTTTCCTGTGAATCGCTTCACTAGTATTACAATAACAGCATTGATATACAGCAGCCTTGTAATTCCAAGAGCACTGAAAGCATCTACTGGAGGAAGTGTCTTTAATCGTTCATATACGAATCATACCCATTACATTATTCGCAGTCATGCACGTTCTGGGTCTGTGGTTACTATTATAATTTCGCCTTGATATCATCTAATATATGGATTTCCATTTATAAATTAAAGATTAAAGGTGACCGTTATCTAAGCGTTTACTTATATTTCCGTTTTAAAGCTTTATATAACTAGTTCTGTTATATACATGCTACCATGTCGAATTATCGAATGTGAAAAAATGCATTTTTCATTACTTTTATAAATGGGTCGATTGTCACCACTAAATTTTATTACCGTAATTTCCGCCGTATAATCCGCAGCTCAAAGAGTCGTTTTTCGACCCAGAAATATTATGTTATAAAATGTAACTTAAAAGATCGCTGTAAATATTTAACTACAATTATTGAATAAAATTTCTGGGTCGATAAACGATTCTTTGAGCTGCGGATTATACGCCGGAAATTACGGTAGAATTCTTCGCAGGTTTGGCCTTCTCATTTGTTCAGCGATCCCGAATTCATACCGGAAATTTGGAGAGAAAAACTTGTCCTTTAAATAATCACGAAATGTCTGTCACAAAATAAAGCAAAAACTTCTGTTCGAAATTTCTGGTTTGAATTTGAAATTTCTGAATGAAAAAGGATGCCAAACTGGCACCACTGGTGAAGAATACTATTAAAGTTTAGTGGTGAAAATCGGCCAATTTTTAAAAGTAATGAAAAATGTATTTTTTCATATTCGATAGTTTGACATGGTAGCGACGATATATATATACACGAATTTTTTTTTCCATGCTTATCGTTTAAAAAAGTTTTGTGGCATTTGTCTGGAGATACGTATTATAGATCCAAGAGAGATCTTCCTCGGTTATCTAGTTTTTAAATAGTTTATTTACACTCAGTATTTTCTCTATTACTGTTTACATCTTATATGAATCTACAAAGATATTTTTGGAGCTAAATGTCGACTCATAAATCTAAAAAATATTTTAGCACGAAAGAAGTTTTATAAATAAAGTTCCAGTATGGCTAAGTTATGTACAATAAGGAGTACATTTCCGTTATACCAACATCATGCCAAAATGTATGCTAATGGGCCATATATTTTAACCCTGAACGTACAAAGGATTTTTTTTGCAAACCGTGCCAGACATCGTCATTTGCTATTTATTGAAACTTTTTATTTTCTTTTTTGTTGTTATTATTATTTAATCGTAACCTTACAAAACGTCTTAATTTTCTATGTTTTTAAATCGAAAATATTTATTATTAAGTTATAACTTGCATTTATTTCTGAGGCTGTGATGACTTTTACTATTTTTTAGTTACGTGATGATAGAGCAGTTCGAATAAAATTGTTTCCTAACTTCTGAATTATACATGAAATATAATTTTTGTTCAAAGCACCATATGAACGAGTTCATTCAAAAGATAAAATGTTTACTGTATTGCTAAGAAACATTTACGATTCCATGCCTGAGGTTTAAATTGAGTTTTACTTTATCATTTTTTGTATAATATTTATATGTTTTTTAAGTATATATTTCTATTGATTTAATAAAATAGTTCGTGAAAGTCTGTGAATTTCAAATGCTACATTTTTTAAATGCTCACTTTTGTACAAACAATGTTATTTTCAAATTGTAATTGCTTAATAGGCGTATAGCCATCATACTGAAAAAGTACCCAAGCCGGGGCTCGAACCCGGGTCATCAGTATAGCGCACTGACGTTCTACCAACTGAACCACTTGGGAACGATACTCAGCCCAGAACTTTTTCACCATAACATGTTGGCAAGGCTACAAACGCAGCACAAGATGGAATATTTTCCGTGAGCCACCAACCCTAGGGCAAACACGAAGTCAAAGAAAGTCCAGCATTGACAATAAATCCATATTTAATACTGGGAAAACGCTCTAGAGTTTACTGCATTGCTACTGAATAGAAAAATAATAATTATGTAAAATTAACAGCTTTAAACGCAGTACGAATTACGGTTGTACTGTTTAACTAAAAATAAATCACTGCTCTAAATTTTTAGCAAAAAAGGCAGGCATCCAAATTTCCAGCATTTTTTGCTGTAAAAATACAGGGTGTCCAGCGAATAAGACCCTGATTTCAAAATTAAATATTTTAAAAACAAAGATCAATAGAAATATGCGGTAAACGGTTTCTTTATTAGCTAAGCTGTAAAAATGTTATACAGAAGTTCCGAAACTTAGTTACAAAAATCGTTAACAGATGGCGCTGTACGCCGAAAAAATCATTCTCTGCAAGCAATCTAAAACCAAAAATCCGTCAAGTTAAGCATTCTTTTCAATCAAAACACAATCTTTTCAAAATGTTCACCGTTCGAAACAATGAAGTGGAGTAAAAGAATAATGAAATTTGACATAACATCCTGCAATGTCTCAACGGAAATGGAATCGCATGCCACACAAATCGACGATTCAAGCTCATCCAGCGTAGTGGAATGGTTCCGGTAGACAGTGTCTTTCAATGAGCCCCACAGAAAGTAATCACAAGGAGTCAGATCGGGCGAATATGGATGCAAATCCATTCCTGCGCCAGTAAATTCGGGATAATACAACGCAATTACTCTATTCCCAAAGTACTCATCAAGAAGGCGAAAAGCCTTTTCTATACGATGTGGTCGAGCCCGATCTTGCATGAACCAATCGATACCTGGTCGATCCTCCAACGCTAGTTATGTGCTGACAAATTGTTCAAAAATTGTAAGGTCACGTTCACTAGTGATCATTTGTCGCATGAAAAAAAGGCCGATAATGCCTCTCGTGCATACCGCAACCGAAGCAGTAACTTTAGGCGAATGCAGTGGTTTCTCTTCACACAAATAAAGATTTTCGGAACCCCAAAATCTCCTGTTTTGTTTATTCACGAATCCATTCAAGTGTAAATGTGCTTCATCTGTGAACCAGACGCGGCTAACATCAAACACTTCATTATCAATCATTGTGAGAATCTGGTTCGCAAAGTCAACCCTTTGTTCCAAAGCTCTTGTGGGTATAGTCCGATGACTTTGGATTTTGTATGGAAATATTCGTAGGCTGTTTTTCAATATCTTGTGCGTACTGGAACGTTTAAAACCAGTATCTGATGCAATTCTTTTCGAACTCTTCCTTGGATTTCGCTGAACAATTCCAGAAACTTTGGCGACATTTCCAGGAGTGACTACAGTTTGCCTGGGTCCAACATTTTACACTCGATTATCATCCACGCTGCCGGTTCGTTCGAATTTGGCAAAGAGCTTGCGAATGACTTTCGCATCGGGTCTTTTCGGAACTTTAAATCCTTTTTGAAAGTAGCGCCTTGTTGCCGTAGGACTGCGTTCTAATCTGTAATACTCCAGTACGGGAAAAACACGTTATTCGATGAAATACATGATTTTAACCTCTACGTTAACCTCCTTCACGATTCAACGGTCTAACAGATCGCTCTGGACTTCGAAACACAATTTATAGGCATTGCGATTACAGCGCCATCTGTTGACGGTTTTTAAAACTAAATTTCCAAAACTTCTGTATAACATTTTTACAGCTTAACTAATAAAGAAACCCTTAACCGCATAATTCTATTGATCTTTGTTTCTGAGATATTTAATTTTGAAATCAGGGTCTTATTCGCTGGACACCCTGTACATGTTTTTTTTTTTTTTTTTAATGAAGCAAAAGAGGGTGCTGCAAAAAGGACATACAAATACTATAATTCAATAATTTATTAACTATAATAATTATAAAGGCGAAATATGCGAAACGTTTATAAAATTGTTGATAAATTTTCCATACTTTATTTCAAAATGTAGTTCTAATTTTCCTCAATATGGGACGCTGCGGGTCGAAATCTGTAAAAATGCTTCAAGTATAATGAGTAAAATAAGATCAAAGGACGAATTTCTCAATTGGTCCGGCTGTTGAAACACATACTAAAAAAAATATGAAGGTTTTCATTTTAAAGTTTTTAAGGTAATTTGAGTAATTTTTCTCTTTAAGACAGAGCAACACTGTCTATTGACAATATATACATTTAATTAGTCTACACAAAATGTATAAGCTTCCCTATAAACATGTCATTTATTTCATCCTTATATTTATTAAATTTAATGAATTATAGTATCTTAAATTTTGATTTTTTTTTTTACATTCTGTATTTGGTTTCTTCTTTAAAAGTAGGGGAAGGTGGCCTAAAATGTTCCTAACGTGCAAAACGTTCCACATGTGTTTTCTTCCAAACAGGTCGCGCTATCTACAGGGTAACACTTAAACTAGTTGTGATAATTGAAGAAGGAGCAATGGCGGTATTCAAGCGATCGTAGTATTACGCGTCTGAATAGAATTCTTTGAAAAATTGGGTTTTATAACATCTGTTATAAGGTAAGCACTAACTTTCATATTTATTTAGATATACAGTTTTTCATGTACAGAAATAGGACTTGGTTTACTTAATAGAGTATGTTTTTAGATGTGAATTAACCTTTATGGATTGTCATAATTACTTTTATATCCTTTATTTTGCCGATAAAAAACAATTTCTATTATTTTTAAATGAAGGATCAGTTAGCCATTTTGATGAGGATAAAATGATCCTTTGGGCACTTTTTAGAAAATATATCTTTTGCATTACTCAATTTGGTTGTAAAATATTATTAAAATATGCTTATAATGTAAAATATAGTGTAAAACGTACTAGCATAGGGCCAAAGTTTTATTTAATCAGTTATGTTATTTTACACAAGTTTTTCTCTTAAGGGGATCATTTTAGATCACCTTCCCTTATTCTTAAATGACGAGAGACAACTTGTCAATGGCATTTAATATTTTAATAATTGGAATCAAATATTCTTCAATATAATTTTTATTTTTATTATTTTTATGCGTTTAAAAATACATTCATTATATTTAAGTAAATTATACTTTAAATTGAGTTATTGCGATAGTAAAGTTCTTTGAAATGTGTGCTTTATTTTAGTTTCTTAATAATTATAATTTCCTTTTACAAAACTCCGACTTTTACTTGAAGCACTTGCAAAAATCAAAATACACTTTTTTTCTATACCATTTGACTCTTAGCTGTTAACATGTCAAATACCTTTCGAGGATTTGGAAATCTTGTGCTTTTTTTTTTCAATAACTTAATTATATGTAAATCAATGCATCGAAACTTTTCTCATTTATAACTGCTTTACTGAAGCTATCTATTCCTCCAGAATTTTTCCAATAATGAGTAACACATGTTACAACACTATGTATTCTTTCAGGCTCATTTCTTTAAGCAAAAGCTTACGCAATTTTAAGTCAATAATAAAGCTCATTAAGTTTTCTTTTACCTGGAAGAAATGTAGTTTGTCATATTTTGACAACACTTCGGTAGAGTCAGCGAAGAGATTTTACAAACTCTGGATATTATTCGAATTTTAAATAAGTCGAGTGATTCATTCTTCAGAAATTTGCATTGGTAATAGATTGGTATTGTTAACTCAAAATCATTTTGAATAAAAAAGTTTTGAAAAAACGAATAAGATCACTGTTCGACAGCTTTGATTTTTTTTTCTTCATCAATGCATACTGATTTTATCTCTCGCTTATTCCTAAAGTGACATGGCTAAAAAAAATATTTTTTTTAAAGCGAAAAACTTTTATTAGTATGAGTTATATATACTAGATAAGGCTACTTTGTAGGCATATAGCCTCAGATTCTGTTATGTTATACAGAAATTCCTTTTTCTATATAGTCGTTTAAAAAAAGGGATCACCCCTACTAACTCTGCGGAAAATTATCCTATAAAATTGTGACTGATACCAATCGTTTAGTAATAACAATTACTAATTAATGCTGTATGTAAAACATAAAAATGTTCCTGTGTAAGTGCTATCTTCATTAATTTTCATTAAAAATGTGATTAATATGTCTGTTTTGTTCAAATTAAATACCACCTAACCTTATTTCTTACTAAAACAATATTAGTCATGAACAGTTTTTCTGTTATTCTTCTTTTTATTCTTCATAAATTATGAAATTTATTCTATATTTATAAACTTTGAAGTACAAAAAATTATGAATTTTTTAAAAGAAATCCATTTCTAGAATCTTCAAATATGTGAATTTAAAATTATAGCTTTTTCTGCCAAGTACTTTTTGAGTTGTGCTTAAAAACCTACTCGCTTTGCAACCTGTTTTGGAACGATAAGTACACTGTTAAAAAAAATCTGAAATTCACGGGTATTTTTTTCCTGAATTTCACAGAAAAAGTCCTTTTTTGCGACAAAAGGGTATTTTCCGTTAAAAAACAGAAAATTTCCTCATATTTCCTGAAAACAACGGAACGGACGGAGACGAAAAGGGATAACGGAGATATTCCGTTATCTTATCTGCTGCATATTTATTTTCAATGTTTAAAAAACTGACATGTTGTTGCACAGAAAAAACTAAAAATTTAATAAATAAAAATTTCGAGTTTATTTAAAAAAAAAAAAAAAAAGTACTTTCGAATTAAAAAAAGTAACAATTTTCCCATTCTTTTAAAATTATTTGCAATTTATTTTTTAAAGTTATAAGAAAATATTCGCACTTAAAATATATTCTAAACAAGCAGATTAAAATATCTATATAATAGTTAAATTAAGTGAAAAAAAATCTATTTTCCTCAAAAAAGCAACATACAAAAATAATGCTTTCAAATAAAAAATAATAATATTTTTCTCATTCCTTTAAAATTATTCGCAATTTCGTTTTTAAAGTAATAAAAAGCACTCGCACTGAAAATATATTCTAAGCGAACACATTTCAAAAATATATAATAGTTGGAAAAAAAAATAGCTTTTCTTAAACAAGCAAACATTTTTTATCGAATTTAATTCAAATATAATATTCATATTTTACATCTAACAATCAAGGGCTTAGATGCTTTACACTGACGCTAAAAAAAAAAAAAAAAAAAAAAAAATTAATCGGTTAAAAAAAAGAAAAAAGTCGCCAAACTTTGGGGACTATTTTTCTTTTATGGCAACCCGGCTATTAAGCTTTATTTAGTTACTGTAGTAGCTTGGCGCAGTCTTGAAAAACGCGCCAACCAAACAGTCGCCAATCTTTTGTTTACATTTTAGCGTCAGTGTAACACATCTGTTCCCAATCAAGTTAAGAATATATATAATTCATGTTTTTATCCTTTATTAATATTACAATTTTAAAACATCAACATCATCTCATAACTCCCCGCAATTAACTTCAAAATTACCAAGCTTCTAAACCCCAAATTATGTCTGTTCTAAGCCGCCATTTTGAGAATTTCCAAATGATCCTTTCAAACTGCTAATCTAGCAAGCGCCCACTGGTCAAACCGGCAAGACGCTGGACTCGAGGCACTGTCACCCCTGGTTCAAAACCCAATGACCAGAAGCTGTTCTTGACGTATATCAGATAGTAAATAGTCGACAGATGGCAGCACCAAGTGAGATGTCAAGATTTTTTTAAACCGAGTTTATCTAAAACGGAAAATGTCCTTTTCTGTCAGTTCTACGAGGAATATTTCCGTGATTTCTGAGAGCGTTAACGGAAAGTTACCGCTTCTGCAAACGGCGATTTTCCTTCTTTTATCTTTTAAAACGGAAAATCTACTAACGGAACGGAAAAAGTCCGGCTACTTCGCTGCCAGTAGTTTTACCGTGAATTTACGGATTTATTTTTAACAGTGTATGTAATTTTGAAACAAAAAAATCAACACGATTTCAAGTGACTGTTTCTTAATAACATATATGTTTGCAATTGAATTGGTCCTTTCAAGAACCACACAAGTCAATTTTTTCAAAAATATACTTTTATTGTCGCAAATGGTTCCTTAAAAGTAGAGCCATTATCTGGGTAATAACCACATATGTCAGTGTATTCCTTCCATTTCAAGAAATAACTTCAAATTTTTGTTCATTACTTAAACGGCATTGAGTCAGCAAATTAGTGGTTTTTGCATGCAATACCAGATTACATTACCATATTACCATTCGCGTGCAATATCAAAATAAAACATAAAAATGTTCTGTATAAGGGCCATCTTCCCTAATTTTGATTAAAAATGTGTTTAATATAACTGTTTTGTTCAAATTAAATACCACCTAACCTTATTTCTTACTAAAACAACATAAGTCAGGAACAGTTTTCTGTTCTTCTTCTTTTTATTATTCATAAATTATGAAATTTATTCGATATTTACAAACTTTGAGCACAACCTCCAATATTCTAAGAAAACCCATAAAAAATCGTTTACTTGTAAATAATACAGTTTTTTTATATCCGAAGAGTTCTGATTCTGTGACTTATGTGGTTTTTGAAATGACCGATTCAGTTGTTCAAAAGACTCATGTTATTAACTTTGACTATTATTTCGATTTGAGTATTGAGCACCTGTAGGTGTAATATAGTCAGAGTGAATATTTTTTTAAACAGTCACATTCAATTTAATCAACCACATTTAATTAAATTTCGTTGCTATTTGAGTGCTTTATAAATAAAAGGGTGGTGACATGACGTATGTTCATATTAGAACATTTTGTCCCAACTCATTCAACCCACATTTCAGAACTTGGCAACACTCTCATATCAACTTCTATTAAATAAGTAAGTGAAAAAGCCTAACGTTAACATGGGGGGTAAGGTTCTAGCTGCTGATCACTCGCTATTTCGTCCAAAAAAACTCTGGACCAACCAAATTTAATTTCTCGTATGTCGCCAATATCCTATATATACAGGCACGCTAGTTGCTCTTCGCACACCTTTTGGTCTAAAATCCTCCCGACCAATCAAATTTTATTGCTCATATGTCTCCACTTTCTTATTTATAAAGGCATTCTAGATGCTCATCGCTCAAAATTTTATACAAAATCCTTTCCGCCAATCAAATTTTATTTCTCGTATTCCACCTATGTCACAAAGGCAATCTATAACTCATCACTCAGGTTTGAAATGCAGTTCACAATCATATATTAAAATATTTGACGTCTCCCTGTAAAAAAAAAAAAAAAAATCACGATGGATCAAGGAATTTTCCAGGAGTTTCACCAGTATTTTCTTTAAAGAAAAAAAAAATCTAGGTTAAACGCGGGAAACTTCGTCTTATTTTAAGGAGATGTTTTCTGTAATAAAATACTGGTACCGAAGAATTTCCTGGTCGCAAAATTCCAGGAGCCGTACGAACCTTGATGACAGTTAAATTTACCAAAGAATCCAAATATAATGTCAAAATTCGGTGTTAGTATTAAACATTTAAAATTTTGTTACAATTTCTATATGTAGACGACCTATTAATAAAAATTTAGGTATAGCATTAGTTAGTAGACGCTATTACTAATTAATTGGTACCAGTCACACTTTTACAAGATGATTTTCGGCAAAATTAGTATGAGGAAATCCTTTATTTTTTCACGACTGTACAACACATAATAACCAAAACTGTTTAAGAAGGTTTGAAATAAAATATTTTTTTTAGTCATTCCCTAAAAATCCCTTCAAAATTAGGAACTAAACTCCTTTGTTTGATGATACTACATTTTTTTTAAAGCTCCATTACAAAAGTCCGTTTACTCTGTGATTTTTACTTCCATAAACATCTTTTTATTCACGAGATTTATTCAATCCAACCAAAAAATCTCTAGCAGAATATTGTTAAGCAAGATGCTTATGAAGATAAAACCGTAGAGTAAACAGGTCTTTGTTATGGTTGGAAATATTTTGCTTTATATAAAACTAGTAATCGTATCTTTACTGAAACATTTTTCATGTTAATTTAATACGGGTCTTTATGTGTTGAACAGAAATGTAATTTTAAATCTAGTGAGTTTTAAAATTTGCACTTGAATTCAAATACCAGAAAACTTTCGATTTTGAACACCTCTTTTTGGAAACTTTACCTTTTGCAGTAAACGAGGAGTTGGGGGCAAAAAAAGGTGTTGAACTTTGAGGTTAATTATAGTAGTTGTGGATGGAAGCACTAAAACAACACGGTGTATAGTTACTTTTTTGTCATATTTTCAAATTGAGCATTTTTTATGAACGTTTATAGTCAAATTGATTATATGAACTCAGAACAGCAATTAAAATCCGTAGAAGTATTGAATTTTCCTAGTTTACCTTTTTATATATACAACGAATAAACGGCACTTTGCCTCAAATTCAATTGCCTATTGTAGATAAATGTTACTCAAGCCGTGTTCCGGCAATAGTTAAGGCATCAAAGTACCTTAATCAGATCCTGGGACTGGATCGAAAATAATTCAATACTATTACACGCATGGTCAAAAGTAATTTATTTATTTTCGTATAAAGAAAGTTACAGTTGATTATCTAAATTTATGTACTCAGTACCTCAGCACAATGTCGGTTGAAAATAATTATAAAACCACTCTTTAGTTTGTACCAAAGAAGTGCCAAAGTAAACAAAATTACGTGTCATTTGGCGATATAAATAATGTCTTAGCATCAGACAACGCAAGCCAAGCACTGTTTTGTTTCATTTGCTACATTGTTCGCTGTTAATTCCTTGTTATTTATATTTTTTTCAATGTGTAATTTTAAAAAGAAGAAAACAGCAAGCAATTTTTATGGTACATGATTTATAAAATCTTCATCAAAAATTCCAAATAAATGTCATTTATTTGATAAATTTAATAATTAATTCATAAATTAAATTTTGATATATGTAGTTTTTATTAGAATAGGAACAATCTTGTAATTAAAAGAACACAGAATAATATGAACAAGTTTTCAACAAATGTCTTTTATAGAGACATTTATAGATTTCCTATAATATTTTTCAGTGTAATTTTTTCATATAACTATATATAGTTTTGCTTATTATCAAATGCTTATCACCAAATTCAGCTAAGAATACAGATTATTTTGATCGAATAAAGTCAATTCTAATGTCTGGGGTATTTAACCCTCTCGCTCACAAACAATTTATAAAACATATGGGCATTGATTTTTAAGAACCTGTGTTAATAACGCGAAGACATTCGCAAGCTGATGTTAAACAAATGTGAGCGTTCTTTTTATATTCCCCATTACATTTAAGTATTTTTTAAGAAGAATTATTATTTTTTTTGCATAGGATATCTGAAGTCAATGTCTTACCAGGTACTCTTTTTCTTTTCGATTTCCGTTGCATTTTTTTTCTGGGGACACTTTCACTTTCGGATAGGATACCTTGACAGGGTACTTTTTAACAGCTAATAAATAAGCAAATAAATATATTTATCCTTTACTATTTTCTTGACTTCTAAAAGCTGCGATTATTTAAGTCTCAATTTAAAACAGTAGCATTTATTTTCTTTAATATACCATAACAAAATGCATATAAAAAGAGACAGGCATATCACACCCAGAAAACAGTTTTGTTGAATCAACAAAAATTTGGTTGACCCAACAAAACTTTTTGTTTAAATATAGGTCAATGGAAATTTTGTTTGAATCAACAAAAAAAAAATTTTTTTTTGCAATTCGAAAAAAAAAAAAATTGTATCGTCAGCGAAAAATGTTTTGTTAATTCAAGTAAAATGGTTCAATTTACTTGAATTTTGCTAAAACAACCAAAATGTACTCAACAAAATATGTTTTGTAGTTTTAATCAATTCCTTTTTCTGGGTGCAAAGACGGTTGATTTAGGGTACTACGGTCTTTTTTTTTATTTACAAAAATTATAAATAAATATACTGATCTATCGGAAAAGTGTGGTCATGTTTTACTATTTTCTCGGCTTCTAATAGCTGAGATTAATTAAGTCTCAAATAAAAAAAAAAAATACGAGCATTTATATTTTTTAATATTAAAATAAAAGCGTACAAAAAGAGACAAGCAAATCACACACGGTTCTTTTAGTTCACTATGGTCATCTTTTACATATAGACAATGACTCCGTTTGAATATGGAGTCTGTCGCATTACCATCTTCCAATCCTGATTCGAAATTTGAACCCATGACCTCTCGAACTGTAGATAATGCCTTAACCACTAATCCCACCATCAACATTATAGTCAGAAAATGTAATTTCACACTAAAATATAATTATTAAATGCACCTATATTTAAGCTTGTGATAACCTTCTTAACATGAATATTAATGATAATAATATCTAAACCAGTTGAAATATTTCCTTTTATTTAGCTCAGTCTTCCTAAACTTGAAGCACTTTTATTCTCCGTTACATCGACTCATCTCAAGAAAACTCTGAGAAGCTTTCCTAAATAGCTATGCCAAAATGCTAAGCGGATATTGCTTGTGAGGATAATTAAAAATTCTTTTTTAATTCTGATAGTTAACCTCGAGAATTCTTTTTCGGATCCTAATCCTTGCTTGACTGGAGAAATAATTAATGAAGCATTTTGATAACAAGAATTTTCAAGT
Source organism: Maratus michaelseni (assembly GCA_963931845.1). Taxonomy (NCBI): domain Eukaryota; kingdom Metazoa; phylum Arthropoda; class Arachnida; order Araneae; family Salticidae; genus Maratus; species Maratus michaelseni. The sequence goes on along the minus strand of OZ007599.1, from coordinate 123,061,339 downwards.
TTTCTATTATAAGTACTAGTAAGAATGCCGAAAACATGGGAATATAGCGTTTTATTATGGGAATATAGAGTTTCAGCAAAGAAAATTTCCTATGTTTAGACATAAAGTTTAAAAGTTTAATTTAGCTGTCACATCACAAACAAATAAAAACTAAGATTTAATTTCTTGCGTATACAAATAAAACAAATATCGCACATTTATTCATAAATGTTACACTGTTATAAATGCTGTAAATAAAAAAAAAAACGTTTATTGGAAATACAATTTTCGTATTTTTACGGAATTTTTTTCTCCGATGAAATGAATTTGTGAATAGGTCAAAGAATTAACAAATATGGATTTACGAATATCCTTGTCAGATAATAGTGCTAAAAATCTGGTTAATTTATCTTTTGAAGATGTTTTGCCGATTTTTTTACACTCTAAAATTTCCGTATTTACCAGTATAATTTCCGTATTTTTATGGATTTTTTTTTCTTTTTCATAGTAACAATAAAATTAGAATTTAGCATTATCTATCAAAGATATTGTGAAATACATACTTTTTGACACATTAACGAAATAGCTTTGATCGGAAAAAAATCCATAAAAATCCGGAAACTGTACGAACGATCAATTGATTTAAAAAAAATGTGGGTGCGGATAAATAAGCAAAATGTGCTCCTTTTCTTTCTCTGCTTATGATAATGGACGTATTTAACCCTTCTTTGCATGAGTTTTTCTTTTACAATTGTGTTTTTTTATACATATATTAAATATTAGACACCAGAAATTTTAAGATAGATTTTTAACTTTATTCAGCAACATAGCTCACGGAAAATTTACTGGATTAATATTTCTATATAAATATAGTGGTGGCGAAGAAGTTGATTTATTTATTAAAAGTTAAATAAAAAGTGATGGAAATTTAAATCACTATGCAATTAAGGTTTAAGTCTCCATTTTTAAAAACCGGTGTATCGTAGTTGAGGGTTGCGTGAACCCATGGGTCCTACTCGGACCCAATCCAAAACAATGTTTAAATCAATCTTGGAAGTATTGTGTTGAGAGTTTTGGCGTAATTCCTGAATACGTTACAGGTAAGCACTAACTAACGTGTACACCAAGCACTGATTTAAAACATTTTTTTTCCAATTAGCCCTCATCTGGATCCAAGTAACCCTCAGTTATGGTACACATTTTTTTAGATTACTTCAGGGAAGACAACTACGTTTTCGTCATTTACTTAAAATGCTTAAATTGGCCTAAATTTTCACCTTTGTACTTTAATCTATTTCCATTCTTGTTTCCAAAAATATCAATATTAGCTGCGATCACCTGCGACCTAGAGAATAATTCCAACTGTAAGCATTCCATATGCAATGTTAGTTTATTCCACTCTTTCACATTTTATTTTATCACTCTATAAAGACTTCAGAAAAAATGCTTAACACGTTCACTGCCGGGTTAAAATTACAGGAATTTTATTTTATTTAGAAAGTTCGAATTCATACCAGAAAATAACAATAGCAATATTTACTTTATTTAATTACAGACTTTCCGTGATTTCATAAAATAAAAAGAGTTCTTTCGAAATTTCAAGGAACAAATTCGTAATTTTAGATTGAAAAACCACGAGTATACTCGTGGTTGGCAGCGAATGGGTTAAGCTATATATTTTACCGAGCTACTTCTATCTTATGAGGCTCAAATATGTATAAAAAGTGGGTGTTACCATTTGTAAAAGAAAATTCTGTACAATTTTTAATAAGTAGATAACAATTTATTACAAAATAAAACACATAAAGAAATTTATATTGGATCATCCGGAAAGATCTGCGGTTTTTTTTTTTTTTTTTTATACCGCTAACCAGGCCCCTACCTGCCCGGCATGAATGCCTAGCTTAACGGGTTAGTACCTGGGTGCGGGGCGGAAATCGCCTGATCACAGCATGGCTGTGATCCACCTGACTATTGATTTGTTCACATCGCTGCTGTGCTTGCTCTCTTGTGATTTGCTACCGCTATCTTTGTTTGCCGGTTCAAGGTTTCTGTTTAACTTTGTTGAATTGACAGATTTAATAGGTCTCGTAATTTAGAACCTTGATCAGGTGACGAGACCCTCACCTGACTAGGCACCCCCAGAGGTATTATTCACAGGCAACTTGGAGGGCTTTGCACCCACGACGGATTTTACATGCACCAGGTGCCATTAGCGTACATAGATTTACATATTTACCATGCCTGTTGGCTTGTCACGTTCATGGTGGGTTGTCGCTGTAGTATTTATCGCCTCTTTTATGGGCTGATTTCCCTTCTTGTTGTATTTGTCTCTGTCAAGGCTTTTTGGCGTTTTTATAGGCTCGCCCCTGTTGTGGGTTGTTTTTTGTCTATCATTCATTGGTTTTTTGTCTCTTTCTTGATATATTTTTACCTCTAGCTTGTGCTAGAGCTGGTTTTCCCATTTTGAATCTTGGTCTTCTTTCGAGAGTTTCACTGGTTATTATGTCACTATCGTGGGTTTTGTCACGTTGTAACATTTGTTACTGGTGGTTGTCACATTGTAACTTTTGTTACTGGTGGTTGTCACATTGTAACTTTTATTACTGGTGGTTGTCACATTGTAACTTTTGTTACTGGTGGTTGTCACATTGTAACTTTTGTTACTGGTGGTTGTCACATTGTAACTTTTGTTACTGGTGGTTGTCACATTGTAACTTTTGTTACTGGTGCTTGTCACATTGTAACTTCTGTTACTGGTGGTTGTCACATTTCTGGATGTTGCACACTCATTTTTGTTGTCTTTGTCACTTTATCTCACCCAAGCATTGGGGATTTTGATTTTTTTTTCCCTTCGTGAATACGCTTTTTGCGATCAGTCCATTGAATCCTAATGGCTGTTATCACTGCTTTTGAATTTTGTGCAACTTGTTGATTTGTTGTTTGAGAAACTTGTCGCACTAATGGAGTGGGGCTTGTTCCGTGGCCGTTAGTCCGTCATGTATCTATGAGGCTGTATTCACTTGATTTGACACTGTTTTTTTTCCCCATTAACTTTCTTTGGCAGGTGTGCTTTGTGCATTCACCATTTAATTATTTTGTTCACTTTTTGTTGGCTATTTGCCTTCATCAGTTGGTGAAATTCAGTCCGTCACAGATGACTTCCACTTCTCACTAGTGCTGAAAAAAATCGATTTTTTTTTTGGCGTAGCAAAGAGGTTCCATTGCTACTTTTTTTTTTTTTTTTTTTTTTTAATTTTTAATTTTTAAAGATATATTAGAAAATATACTTACCAAATGGATGGCTTTTGAGAGTGGGATATGCTTTTGAGGAATCTCGCTGCTGGGAAGGTGTATTTATTGTGATATGAGATCGATGTTTTCTACTAACCATCTCATCACTGCTCTTCCTTTTGTTTGTACTTGTTTGTTGTTCGCTAACTGGTTGTGCCATATTTTTTCGTTGTTCGGTGTGATGTGGATCAGATGTAGTGTTTGGGTTAGTGGGCAGTCTGTTAGATAGTGTTTGGGGGTTCCCAACTCCCCGCATGAGCAGTTTGGTGCGTCTTTGCGCTTAAACCTGTGTAAGTAGTCCGGGAATGCTCCGTGACCCGTGTAAATTTGACTTAGTAGATTGCAGCTGATGATTCTGCGAGAATCTACTTTTGGGAAGTATTCATATGTCTTCCTGCCCGTTTCCCCATAATCCCACTCGAACTGCCATTGTTTGATAGTGAGTTCTTTTAGTTTTCTTTTTAAGTTTGATATCGATCTTTCTAGATGGTATGGAATTTCTTTACTTTGGTTTTCTGCAGCCTTTTTTGCTAATTCGTCGGCATCCTCGTTTCCTTGGATACCCACATGTGCTTTGACCCAGCTAATTTTGAATTTATTGTTTGAGTCTTTTACTGTTTTTTGTATTGTATCGATTAATTTTACTACATTGAAGGGTTTACTGAGTGATTGGATGGCTGACATGCAGTCCGAGCGAATGCTGTATTCCTTCCCTGTGCTATTTCCCCATTCTGCTGCTTTTAGTATAGCCAGTAGTTCGGCTTGGAAAACACTGTTGTACTTCCTTAATGGAGCTGACCATGTTTTTATTTTTTGTTCATTTTTGAAAGCTACGAATGCCGAACCCGTAGCGCCTGTTTCCAATTTTGAACCGTCCGTATATATTACTATGTCCTTGTAATTATGGCCTATTCTTGGTTCTATGGTGTCCGCGGGATGTGTTTCTCATACATTAATCTTTTTTATATAGTCTGTATGGTGGATAGTGGTTCCGTGTATTTCTGTCGTTTCTCTTAAACGAGATATTGTGCCGTATTCTGCCTCGTATTTAACTTGGAGGTGAATTGGAATCAGGCCAGCAAGTACCTGAAGGGCCGCTGTTGGGGCAGTTTTATATGCCCTAACTATAGCCAGCAAAAAATGCCTTTGGCATGTTGTTAGTACTTGTTTACTTCTTTGGTTTAGCTTATGTCCCCATATTGAGGCTGCGTAAGTCAGTGTTTTCTCAGCTACTGTTCTATACCATATTTTTAAGATGCTTGGTTTCAATCCCCAACCCCGTTTGGCCATTTGTCCCATCATCCAAAACGCTTTCCTTACTTTGGCTGTTTGTGCTTGGCAGTGTGTTTCCCAATTTAGGTTTTTATGTATGATTACACCTAGATACTTAATGTTTTCTTTTCCTTCAAATTCCCTTTCTTTGAATTTAATTCCTTCAATTTTATATGTGTCTGCTGTTGGTAGGTTTCTTGTGTGTGTTCTATTAAGGTACAGTAGTTCTGTTTTGTCCCAATTAAGCGTTAGGTTATTTTCCGTTACCCATTCATAAAATTCTTTTATTATTTTGTTTGCTAGTTTTACTAATTGTTCTTTTGTTTTTGCTTTTATTATTAAAATAAAGTCGTCTGCGAAGGCCTGTATTCTTACATTTTTACCCCAGTTTTTCTTTAGGGCTGTATCTGCTATTAGCAGCCACAGCAGTGGTCCCAGACAGCTGCCTTGTGGACAGCCGCCAAATGTTTGTTTTGTTACTTTAATGCCGTTTTCTTCTAAGGATACGTATCTATCTTCTAAAAAGCTTAGTATCCAATTTATTAAGTAAGTGGGGCATGGTGATTGTTTTAAGTTTTCGGCTATAATAGGCCATCTGATATTATCAAATGCACCCTTTATATCCATTGCTATTAGTAATGTTTGGTATTTGTCTTCTTTGTCTTTCTTTATTGTTTTTATTAGGTTATTTAGTGCGTGTTCAGTTGATAACCCTTGTTTGAACCCATATTGTTTGTCGCTCCAGTATTTGTTGATTGTTAGATGATGTGATATCCTGCCGTGTATTATTTTTTCTAGTATTTTACTAAGTGTAGGTAGTAAGCATATGGGTCTGTAATTTTTTGGTTCTTTTGGATCTTTTCCCTTTTTATGAAATAGGACTACTGTGCCTATTTTAAATGATTTTGGGAAGTAGTTGAAGTTAAGGCATGTGTTATATAATGTTAGTAGTAGTTGTGGTGCTGCTGTGTGTATTCTTTTCACTAGGTTATGGTCTATGTAGTCAAAGCCCGGAGCTTTGTTTTGTTTTATGTTTTTGATTATTCTGTTAAGTTCTTGTTTTGTTATAAGCTGTGGTTTTGTTTCATTAAATGTCGGTGTCTCTGGTTTTAATTCATGTTCTATTGATGGATCTGTTAGATATAGGTTGTTTAGGAAGTGGTTTAATGTCTTTTTGACGGTTACTTCTTGATTGTTGGGCATGATGTTTTCTAATCGTGATGGGCTTGTTTTTTTGCCTGATGCCAGTTTATATTGAGGGCCATATGTATTAGTGACTTCCTCACAGTATTTTTTCCATGTATCTCTTTTGGCTTTTTGGACTATTTTCTTTAATTTTGCGCGTTCTTTTTTATATTCTATATGTTGTTTGTGTTTTAGTTCCTCATCTTGTTGTTCCTGGAATTTTCTCCTGAACGCCCTTACTCTATTTCTTGCTATTTTGACTTCTTGTGACCACCATGGTTGTGCCATTAATTCTGGAGTTTTTCTATGTTTGTAGCAGGCGAATGCTATTGCTGTTATTTCTCTCTGTAATCTTAGAGTTATGTTGTCTAACTGATCTATATTTGTTGCTTTTCTTAGTTCTTTTGTATATTTGTTTCTGATTTGTTTAATTTTCTTCTCGAATTTTGCGTGTTTGCCGTGTTTTGTTTCTAATCTATGTCTTTGATAACACGTATTTTTATATTTTATATTAAATTTTATGTATTTGTGATCACTGTTTGATTCGTCGTCGCTTACTTCCCAGTCTGTTATATTTTCTCCTAATTTAGCTGTTGCTATTGTTAGATCCGGCCATCCTTCTAGCTTCCTTTTACCTCTCATGGTGCTGAACGACGCTTTTGCGTGTGGTGGGTTTTGTACAAAGAGGGCATTCAGGAGGAGGAAGTCTGTAAGTTTTACCCCCCTGTCATCTAAGTTCGCATAGCCCCATTGTTGAGAGTGTGCGTTAAAGTCCCCCGTCAGTAGTACTTCGCCCTTGGCTATTTTCAGAGTGTCTTCTACCTCCTGCAGCACATCTTCGAAGTCTTCTACTGAGGGGGGTGCGTATACATTGATTATTGTTATTGTTTCTTTTTTATTTTCGATTTTTATTGCTGTTGTGTATTCTTTTTCTGCTATTGTTATTGGATTGGTGCCTGTGTGAGTTACTATTGCTGATCGATTTCTTTTTGTTTTTGTTATTTTCCAATTACCATTATTGAAACCTGTTATTTTTCCTGTTTTTTTATCTTGGTGAAAGTCTTGTAAGAGTCCAATATTTATTTGTTTGTCTCCCATATATCCCATAAGTGTTTGTGTTGCATGGAGACTGTTATGTAGGTTTATTTGTATTAGTTTGATGTTGTCTTGATTTTTATTGTTGGAGTTTTCTTTTGGATTTTTATTTTCATTCAGGTTTGGATTGTCTTGGGTGCCGCTTAGGCACGCGTCTGTGTTAGCGGCGTTGATATTGAACATAATTCAATTCGTGTGTCCTTTGTTGCCTGTTGTTAAGTTCCTCCTGTGACCTCCTATGCACCCGTGTCACACCCCTAGCTGTGTTTAATGTGATTTTGTCGTTTAGGACATCATTACCTGTAGTTAGTTTTTGTCTTCCTTGTTCAATTTCAATTTGTCTAATTTTGAGGAGCTTTCTGTACACCCTGCACTGCCCATCATGAGCCGTGTGATCTATAGGGATTTGTGCCGGTAAGTGCGCCTTATTCCATTCGTTAAATGTAGTGCAGATGATACACCTCTTCCTTCCTTTTGGGCAATCTTCGTATTTGTGCCTACCTGCACATATCGGGCAGTACTGACTCTGCTTGCACTGGTGCGCCACGTGGTCAAAACCTTGACATTTGTGACGCCTTTGGATAGTCACATAGTTTTTTATCGGACATTCCTTGAGTCCCAGGCAGATCGTTCTCTCCTTGAGAAGGTGATCCGCCAGGGGCTCAGGGAGCGCTACCGGTATATGCAATCGCCCTGCTGGTGCCCGTAGCGATTTTAGCAACTGTATTTTGTCCTCGTTTTGTTCTATGTCGATGCCTAGTTCTCTGCATATTTTGTGCTTGATTATGGCTGGCTCCACCGACTCCGGTACATGGAAGATGATAATTCTCTTCTTCCTTAAATTGGCTGTTTTTACTTTCAGGCCACTGTTACTCTCCTCATTCTCTGCCAGGGCTTCCTTTATCCTCGTAGCTTCCGTTGCGTTTTCGCAAACAATTTTTATGCCGTTGCGAATCCGTTTGACATTCCTGACTCCTTCCTTGTTTTCTATCGTATTTGTTATTTGTTGCTCTACTTCCTCTGCTGTCCGCTCTTCTGTAGCCTGAATAATTACAGTTGCCGTCGCGGCTTTGACCGCCTGTGCAAAACTGTGAGCAACTGCAGTCTTTTTTGTTGCCTTTTGTGCTGGTAGCGATGTTGTCTCTTCTTCCATTGGTTGGGTTCCTCTTTTTGCTGTTACTATTTCCAAGGCTTCTGCCTTTGCCTCGGCATGTGTTGCCCTCAACTCCATCTCAGTCAGTGAGTTTATCACTACCTGCAGAGCTTGGTCCATGGCTTCACACGTCGATGCTGGTATCTTTGTTGATTTTGATTGTATCATCTTGATGTAGCTTATTGCCATCATAGCCCTCTCTATCTCTAGGGATCTCTTTTTAGATCCATCTGGTATGTCGCAAAGGGTTATTAATTCCCCTCTTAACCTCGTGACTTCTGTGTCTTGTAGTACCGCAGTTTCTTTATCTGGCTCTGTCATTACACTATCCACATCTGAATCTGTCTCTTCGCACGTATCTTTCTTTGTCAATTCGTAAAATCCCTCAATGTCTGTCATCTTTAGTTTTGTTTTTCCTACTTTTTCGGAGGTTTTTGCTTTGCTTTTTACCTGCTCTTTCTGGGAAGTTCCAGGTGTACTACTTGCTCCTGGCGTTTTTTTTTGGTTTTTTACTTCTAAGATCTGCGGTTTATCATAAAGCAAAGCGGGGTAGCAAAATAACAAGACGAAATTGCGCTACTCTTTGAAAAACCACAGAACTTTCCTGATGACCCAATAGAATTTAAAACAGTACTTTTCTTTTATTTTTGCATTACTTAGAGAAGACGTTACTCAACAGATTGGGTTGATTTAAAAATACGACAGTTATGTCTTGCTAAAAAAGGGTAAAATCTAGGATTCTTAACCCCTTCGGGACCGGCGGCTTTTACACAAATTTTATTCAGTGTGGCACCACTTAAAAAAAAAAAAAAAAAGTTACCTTTACTTAAACTATCACGAAAATGCTCTAATTAAAGAAAGCAAATATCACTTTTATTTTGTACTGGTGCCTAAAACAAATTATGTATGCTCTGTTTGAGGGTGTATATATGCACCCATGGTCCCGAAAGGGTTAACAACTTAGCGACGAGTGGAACGTATATGTGCAATATAGTGTGCGTAAAACCATTTAAATTCTAACACCAGTTTTTTCAACAGCATTATTTCCTCATATACATAGGATTTCATTGAGTGAAAAATGCGACAATTCTTATCAGAAAATGGCGGTGGTCTGAAATTAAAAGAAGTATACAGGACGCTCGTTACAAAAGCGTTAAAGTGGATTGCAAAATACAACTGAAGTATACTGCTGTAGGGGAGTCGGCACATGGTTCTCCCAAACAAAACAAGATCCAAAAAGCGGAAGATAATGTTTTCACCAAGCTGTCACTATTTTAAAATAGAACAATTTGCATTATTTAATGACAGAAAATTCACGATTACAAAAGGCGAAGATTACCTTTCTGAATTTGTGGTGGCAAACGACTTTCAAGAAAAACTTTTGTAACAAGTGGTTACAAGAAAGATTTCCTTTCACCAAAACAAAAAAACTGTCTAATCTTCCTATAATGAAGAGCTGACATTATTTATTATGACATTTCTTATTCGAAATCTCAGTTCTGTGTTGCATCGTGTTTTTATATTTCAACAAAAAGTCTCTTTTTCTGGTATGAATGAAAGAGCTAATGTCCTCAGATATATTATAACAACCAGTTGTAAACCTTATTTTATTGACAAAATATTTCGATCCTTCGCACGAATATGTGAAATCTTATACACTCCAGAATATTGAGTTGAATTTGCATACAGCTGACCAATGAATAAAATTAACTGTCCTAACTGGTGATTCATCACCAATGTAAAAATTAAAAACATCCCTAAAAAGAATACCTCTATGTAAACGCTCATTAAATAGTTTAACATATGGAACGGCTGTAGGATATTTTTATACCCCTAATTTTAATCAAGATTTGTACTAGAATTCTTTAATGAAAATTTACATGTATACCATTGATGAAAGAGTTGTAAATTTTCATTTCCTTATTTTCAAATATATGTTTTCGAAAATTCTGGCATGAATAAAACATTACAGAAAAAAATTATTTAACCCTTAAAGGGTTAACACATCCGATGAACGTAGTACATATATATATATATATATATATATATATATATATATATACATTCACACAATGGAGACGGCTGACGCAAATGTTCATGTGTTTGGAAATGCCAAATCCACCTAAGGACGTTACCTTTACATTTTATATGTTAAATGTTTCCATATACACAATATTCATACTAATTGTGTAAAATTAATGTATTTAAATTCACCAATTGAAAACCGTACGATTAAAATACACATTCTATATTACGAACACAGAAAATCTTTTTGTTAAATAATGGAACACTCGTGACTGAGTCTCCATTGCCACGCAAGTCACGTGAAAAAATTCGTAAGCATATGTTAACCCTTTGATTATGAGATCGGGACATATGTCGTCGCTGTGACTATTTTTTACTATATTCGCCACCATTTTTGGAAAATAATATCTGCCATAGACTTATACTAGGATATTTTCAAGAGAAAACTACGACGACGAATTTTTTTTTGTAAATTTTGGTATTTTTGGACACGGAAATTGTCACTATTCTTGGTCTGTAACCAAAAGGTTAATCCTATGGGAGCATTCGTCTCAAATTTCTGGTTTGGAATTCAATATATATATATATATATTGCATAGGATATCTGAGATCAAGATTTAAAAATGCCACCAAAAAAGAAAAAGGAAAAGAGTATCCGGTTAAATACCGACTTCAAATATCTTGTTCAAAAAAAATGTTTAAAATTATTGAAATGCAAATAAGCTTTATATAATAGAAGATATTTTATTTGCGTATTTATTTATATCCGTACAATTGAAACGTGTATGTTTCATGAATGAAGAGGATAAGCTGGACGTTAGATACCATTTAATCCACTGCAAGAAGGAGTAGTGTCTATCGTAGATCTTCACATCCTTCGAGCTTTGGTAAAGAAAGTGTTGGTCGGAAAAACCTGACTTGAGGCCTAGGACCCGGCTCACTCTTGGGTGTTCGTCTCCAAATCTTTTGGGGGACTCCGGCTCGTCCCCAAGTGTAAATGTCTTCCAAGCGGGTAGGATCCACTGCAAATCCGAGCGATCTATGTCGTCAATTACTTGAGAAAATTGGGGTAGTCAACAGGATCCTTTGCCCCCACCGGCCGTAGAGCATACAGGAACTCCCCTGGTCGTGCTTGTTAAAGTTCTTCAGAACTTGGGAAAGCCGATTGAAGTGTCTGACGGGTGCCCTCCTGAGCCTGGCGGCGCAGAACATTTTGGATGACCCAATAGACACTAAAACCGTACTTTTCTTTTATTTTTGCATTAATTAGATCTGAAGTTAACCAACAGATTGGGTTGATTTAAAAACACGATAGTCATATTTTGCTAGAACAGGGTAACAGACTAGAGTTCTTAAACTCTTAGAAACGAGCGGAACGTAATACCGTAATTTCCGGCGAATAATCCGTCGATTGAACAATCGTATTTCGAACCAGAGATTTTATTATATTAAATGTAAGTTTCTAGATCGATGAAAATATTTGACTTCAATCATTGAATAAAATTTCTGGGCTGAAACAGAATTGTTTGATCCGCGGATTATACGGAGGAAATTATGGTATATGTGCAATATAGGGTGCGCAAAATCCTTAAATTTTAACACCAGTTTTTTTAACAGGATTTCATACACAGGAATTCACACAGGATTTCATTAATTGAAAAGTGCGACAATTTTTATTAGAAAATAGCGGTGGACAGAAATTAAATGTATAGGGGACGCTCCTTAGAAAGCCGTTAAAGGGGATTTCAAAATACGACGAAAATATACTACAGTAGCGGACTCGGGACTGGGGTCTTTCAAACATAAAAGAGCCAAACAGCGTAGGATATTGTATTCACCACGATGTCACTATTTTAGAAAAGACAAATTTGTCTTATTTAATGGCAGAATTTTCATGATTACAAAATGCGTAGATAACCTTTCGGAATTTGTGGTAGTAGACGACTTTCTGACAAAAAGTTTGGTAACCTGATGTGTACAAAGCCACTAAATAATAAGCCAAGTCAGATAAATGGGAAACTTTTCGCAAGTTGAAAATAGCGCCATCTAGCGGTTGGGAGTGCTGCATTCGGCACGAAGGATATTTTAATAAAATTTTGCTTCTAAAATTCAAGCTTAAAATAAGGAGTTCATATTTTCTAAGAAAGTCGTTTGTAAATTCCGGTGTCAGTCAGTAATTTCACATTTTACGAACAGAATTTGTCTGTGCCGGAAAGGGTTAATTGCATAGTGATGTAAATTTCCATCACTTTTTATTTAACTTTTAATAAATAAATCAACTTCTTCGCCACCACTATATTTATATAGAAATATTAATCCAGTAAATTTCCACATTTTTTTTTCATTATAGTTTTAGCTTTAATGTAAAAGATCCCAATAATTAGCAAGCTTTTAAAGGAAGTGCAAAAACAAAACATCGATAAAAATCGTATAAAATATCGATATAAATAAATCGTATCGTTTCTCTGTGACGCACTTCTGTTTTGTCCGCCTTCCACAGCAGAGGTTTGGCGCTAGTGTGTCTCTAACAAATTTAACACTATCTGACTGGGTTTATTATTTAATGGCTTTGGATGTGTATGATGTAACCAATAGTTGCAAGCCGGATTTCCGTTTACCAAACACCGAAACGCTTAACTAGTACTTTTACAAAATCTGTCCTATCTTCTTCGAAAGAAGATCTGACTCTCCTGATTTAAAGCTGCATGTAAGACTTTCCTGGTCGCCCGTTGTATCCTATTTTTACATCTCTATAACATTTCTTTATTTTTCTGGTAGGAATGAAAGAGATAGTGTTCTCAGAGATATTTTAACAAGTAATTGTAAACCTTGTTATCTTGACCAAATCTTTCTTCCCTTCACGAATATTTGAAATCCTGGTGTAAAAAAAAAATGGATCTGAATTTGCATACAACTGAACAATGTAGCTAATTATCTGTACAAAAATTTTGTAACTGTACAAGTTAATTAACTGTACAGCTATTTATTTATCCCAACTGGTCAGTCATCACTAATGTAAAAATTAATAACATCCATGAAAAAGTGTATCATTATGTAAACGATCATTATATAATTTAACATCTGGAGGGGCTGTATTATGTTTTTATACCCCTATTTTTAATAAAGATTTGTGACAGAATTTTTTAATGAAATTTTACATTTTTAACTTTGATGAAAAAGAGTTGTAAATTTGCATTTCCTTGTTTCGAAATAAAATTTTCCAAAATTCTCGCAGGAATTAAACATTACAGAAAAAAATTATTTGACCACAAAAGGGTTAACAGAAACGATTAACACAATACAAATGTAAATATTTATATATTCACACACTGGAGACGGGTGGCGCGAATATTCAAGTTTTTGGATACTTCTAATTAAACATAGGGACTTTACTTTTGCATTTTATGAGTTAATTTCTTTTAAATATATACAGAATATTTATACTTATTGTGTATAATTCATGTATTATTAATTCACCAAATGAAAACAGTACTATTAAAATATATATTCCATATTACGAACACAGAAAATCTTTTTGTTAAATAATGGGACACTCATGAGTGAGTCTCCATTTTCGGGACTTCCTTTTAAAGGATGAAAACTAACGCTATGAATATGTTACACTATCTAAGGCAAATTAATTATGTTGGTAAAATTTTGAAATGATTGAAAATCACCAGAGTTCAAGAATTGATTTGAAAGCAGTTAAATCATTTTGATCACGAACTAAAAAAAGCAAAATTTTATTAAAAAATTCTTCTATGAATTTGTCATTTGGGGTTAAAATTAAGTAGGCTAATTATTTCACTGCTTTATAAAGGGTTAAGGGCATACGCAAGTCACGCAATAAAACTCGCAAGGAAATGTTATCCCTTTTATTACGGGGTCGCATAGGTGCCAACCTCTCATTAATATTCCGTAGTATGCGGATTAATTTGACCCAGTTTAACAACGCTTCAAACCAGAAAAATTATTGGATGAATCTTTTCAGGTTTCTACTTGAAACTTATTTAATTTCATTTCTTAAAAAAAAAAAAATTCTAGTGCGAAACGTGTTAAACCTGGGTCAAATTAACTCGCATATTACGGAATATTAATGAGAGGTTTGCACCTATGGGGTCAAGACACATGTCGGCCCAGTTATTATTTTTTACTCTATTCGTACCAGTTTTGGAAAAAAAAATATCTGTTATAGACTTATACTAGGATATTTTCAAGAGAAATATACGACAAAGTTTTTTTTTTTTTGTAAATTGTGGTACGATTGGATATAAAAAAAGTCCTTCCGGCCTGTACCGGGAGGAAAAGGTAGCTTTCCTATATCTTCGTTTTAAAATTTTAGCTAATGTTACACAAAAACAGCAAGTTAAAATGCAAAGAAACGTTTACAAAAGATTCGTTAATACTGAATTTAAATAAGAAATTCGCTAAATTATTGAGCAATAGCCAAACTGGCTTCATTTATGAAGACTTATTTTGGTCGCCAAATTTGGCGATATTTTGCCAAATGTCACCAATTTTGGCGAGAATTTGGCGCTAACGGATATGAATATATAGTTTTATGCGTATGATTGGGAAAATTATTACAACAATGAAAGAAAATAATTCGCGAGTAATCGCGTTAATGTGCTGTTTTGTTTCAAAATGTCAGCCACCCTAGAATTTCAAACTACTCTATCTCAGCCATTTTTTAAGATAGAGGTAAACCAAAAAATGCTCTGGAATCCTTGTATCAAGGCCTAACACGTAATTAAAAAATAAATTTGAATTTTTAACTTTTTTGTATATTTATTTTAGTTTTAAATTTTTAAATGGCCGCCATCTTGAAACAAAATGGCGGACCAAGCTGGCCAACGAACTCGGTCGAGACATTGGTGAGCTTAATACACACAATTAGTTTCGTCAAAATTGATTTATAAATACAAGCTTTATCGTATGACATAGGTCAGATATATATATGGATATGTCTATATATATAAATCAACATTTGAATGGAGGGTGGTTTTGGGGTCTGGGGGTCATGATCGGTGAAAATATATCGAAATTTTCCGGAACTGCTTTCCTCCGAACGGCTGCAATAGGTAGCTTTATACTTTTTTGTATTGAAAGCTACCTAATAGTCGCTATTTCTGTCCCGTAATCAAAAGGTTTTTCGTATGGAGCGTTGGTCGCAAATTCCTTGTTTGCAATTCTATATTTTAATTTTAATTTTAATTTAATAAATTTTTTTGCAAAGTATACCTGCACTCTAAAAACGACATTTTCAAAACTGAGCAAAAAATACTCAAATCTGAGAATGTCGCATACTCAAAATGGCCCGGAATCGAAATTACTCAAATTTGAAACATGTATATACTCATTTCTGAAAACATGCACACACTAAAGAATAAAACATCATGTGCTCATATTTGAGTGTGTCCATGTTTAAAAAATGAGTATGAACTGACTTCTATGTGCTTATTTTTGAGTATTTCCATATTTCAAAAATGAATTTGAACTTATTCTAATCATTTTTGAGTATGTCCATGTTTCAAAAATGAGTATGAACTGACCTCTATGTGCTCAGTTTTGAGTATGTCCATTTTTAAATATTCTGAGTATTTTCGGTATTTCAGAATTGAAAGCATTGGGGCGTCCTATTTGAAACAACAAGTTTCGTAACAAAATGAAAACATCGATTTATTCAGATTTGAAAGTGTCATTTTTCTCAGTGTGAGGTCGATGTTTAAGCGATACTTTTTACATTTACTATTTTCGTTGCCATTTTATTTCTGATGAAAAATTCTAATTCGGAACTAGTTCCAAAATAGGATGATCTACACGGAATAGAATGATAGGAATAGAATGGTAGGAATAGAATGATCGAATGAGACGAAGTCGTCTTCATAAAAAAATGCAACCAATATCAAAAAACTAAAAGAGTACCCGTTAAACACTGACTTAAAATATATTACGCAAAAAAGGTTTAAAATTATTGAAATGCAAATAACCTTCACATAGTAGAAGATTTTTTTTCGCATGTAATTATATTTGTGCAAATGAGGCGTGTAGGTTTCATGAATGAAGAACATAAGCCGGACTTTAATTATTTCACCAAACTCAGATTAAAGCAAAAGTCAGAACAGATACTGTCGTTTCTTCAAAGAAATGTAGCCATAGAAAAAAGCCGATGAATCTACTTACATTTGACAAACATCTCTGTGAAAACGTAGCGAACGTATATGAGTAATATATGAAGCTGGATACTCACTACGCGGCCCACGGGACGCAGAGTTACAATGTTTTGTGCATTGATACCTTTACCTAAACTTACCGCCGAATTTCTATTATTAAATAAGACAAATGTTCCTTTTCAAAAATAGTGGTGTAAGAATACTTTTCGCAAAAATGGCTGTAATTCTTTCAGGAGCAAAGTAATTATATTGCTAAAATGTTGAAAACTCTCCAGAATTTACGCACTGTATAAATAATAATCATTTAAATATAAAAAAAATAATACTTTTTAAATAAATACTTACTTTAAACAGATGCTTTTTATTACGTACATTATAAAACAAAATTCCATTTCAAATTTTGGTAGTCGCGTATTAAACTGTATAAGTAATATACCAGCTCCTTTCAAAGGGATAATGTGCGCTTTATTTTCAAACGCTAAAAGCACTGGTATTCACTGCTTAATTAATCGCTCGATCTTAATTAAAAATCGATTAAAATTTCTGTTATTAATTTCTCTAATTAGTTTCTGCGAACATTGCTTTTCCCAAATAGTGGTTTGAGAATATTCTTTGCAAAAAGTAGTAGGGTAAAATATAGTGGACTTTAAATTGCGCAAAATTAAACTCAAAGTATGAATTTTTGTCTATATATTAAACTTGATAAATCACAGTATATATATCAATATATCGCCCTACTCTAGCTAGAAAGTATGTTTTTATATTTCGTAACATATTTGCATTCGAAGAGTCCATTTCAGGAATTTATTTTTGATTCAGAAGTTTCGGATTCATACAAGAAATTCATAATCATAAGTTTACCTCCAATTCACCGCCCTCTGAATACTAGACCTGAGCGCTGAAAAAAATGGCGGCTGTCGCAGGCGGAATCGTTTGTACAGTCCCTCGAACTTCAACACCAACAATATCTAAAAGTTATCTTTGACTTACTTGATCTCCGAAAAACAAGGTGAAGAAAACTTTTAGAAAATATTGGTGTGGAATTTCGAGGGACAGGTTCAAACGCTGAAAAAAAAATCGGCCTGCGACAGCCGCCATTGTTGTCAGCGCTCAGGCCTAGTATTCAGGGGGCGGTGTCCAATTAATGACAGACGTTCCGTGATTAGCTAAAGTAATAGATCTCTCGGAATTTTCTTTTACAATGGATTATTTTTAACTCAATTATACAGATTGGTAATGATATGAAACAAATTTAAATTTTTCCAACTGAGTCGAAAAAAGATCCCCTCCTGGACGCTTTTTCATTCAGTTCAATGCTCCCAAATGGTTTACTTTTTGAATACCAGTATTTTCTGAGGAAATTCCCTTTTAGATTTTTCTTGCAATTTTTTTTTTGCAAAATTGGGTATTTTTGTTGCAAGTGTTGTAATAACCTACCACAAAAATGTTCTTATAATACACTGGTTCAGTGTTGCCAGTAGGCTACTTTTTTTTAATTCAGAGTACTTGATTGGCACCAGTTTTTTGAAACGATATAATTCGCTTTGTTTTCGCTGTATTTAGTCTGCCATTAAATAAGACGAATCTTACTTTCTCAAAAAACTGGTGTCAATCAAGAGAACGGAATTTTAAAAAAGTAGCCCACTGGCAACACTGCACTGTGTTTTTTTTTTTTTTTTTTTTTTTTTTTTTTTACGGTTTTAGAATTTCTGAATAAGAAAAGAAATTCCTGAAATGGACGCATATATGCGCTAATAATGCAAATGGGTAAAAGTAAGAAACGAAAATAACATATCGTAATGTTTTTTTTTTTTTTTTTTTTTTTTTTTTTTGAGTCTTTACTTTCTAAAATACTTCAGGTGTTTTAATTTTTATTCAAAATTCTCAATATGTTTAAGGAATAATTCCAATAGATACTGAAACCAATATTTTCTTCCGTTGTGAAACATTAGTTTATTAAATTTTTCCGTTTAAGAGATAAAACCTATTAGCATGGAATTTTTATGCAAATTAAATTTTGTCACAGTTATTCAATTATTTTTTTAAGAAGTGTCTTTCAAATTAAGAAATGAATGCAAAAAAAATTAATGAAATTCCTTTAAATAATGAAATAAAAAAAATGGAAAAAGTATTTTCAAACTTGCAACGCATACAGTATTTTTAGTGGAAAAAGAAGAAAGAATTTAACAGGTTTAAAAAGAAACACTCAGCCAATTTTGAAGAGCTCAGTTTTTGAAAAATGTGGAGTCGAGAAAAGAAGAAATGAGTTACAGGAAAAAAATAGTCCGTCTCATCTTTTTATTTGAAAAGTACTAAATTTCGGATTTTTTCGATAAAAAATGAATAACATTCCTGCAGCTCCATTCCTTACCACAACGCAATGAAACAACGAAATGATACTATAAATATATTTAAAGTATTATTAACACTTTGCCGTCCGCATGTCTCGTAAAATTTTGAAATGATTGATTGGCGCCAGAATTAAAAACAAATTTATTCGAAAATAAGTAAAATATTTTCTTCATGTACTTGATAAAAGGAAAGTTTTCATTCCAAAATTTTGGTGTTAATGCAGCATATAAGGATTAAAATTAAGTTACTTTACGTACGACACCATTGGTGTCACTGGACGGCAAAGTGTTAAAATGAAATTCGTTGTCCTTAAAATTAAAATGCGCCGACAGTATAGCCATCAATTGGCTATCCCTACTTTAAATAAGCGTATCCCGTACACCACTTACGTAAATGGGTTCTTATTATTAAAATTATTTTTATTTATTTTTACTGTCTATTCTATCAGCAATACAACTAATAAAATCAGCCATTTGTATTTCATAGCTGCTAAACTTCAGGTTTCTTCAGAGAAAAAACCTGAAGAACCTATATTAAGAACAGGGAATTTTTCTTAACCAATAAGTATCTACAGAAACAAGACACAATTTCTAAAATAGGATTTCTGATTTGATATATGTTTATTTGATATGAAAAATATCGGAAGGTTGGCATCTATGCAACTTCATATGATATACTAAATTTGGTCCTAATTTATAAAAAATTCATTTATATAAGCTAATTTTATTTCCATATTTTTGTTTATTTATAGTTTTCCACTACTTTTGTTTATTTTTAGTTTATAATACTGCTTAATCTTTTGACTACGGGTTGGGAAACACACGTTCCAGTGGATTTTTTTTTTTTTAATTCCACCCGTTCCACTTTTTGAAAAGTAATCTCTGCCAATACTAGAATATTTTGAAGATAAATCTACAACAAAGAAAGAATCCTTCATAAATTGTGGTGCGATTGAATATAAAAACAGTCAACAATCATCACCGTATTCAAAGGATTGATTTAGTATATAACTTAAACATTTGTTTAGTTTTTAACTTGGTTTAACCCTTAATTGCATAGTGATGTAAATTTCCATTACTGTTTATTTAACTTTTAATACATAAATCAACTTCTTCGCCACCACTATATTTATATAGAAATATGAATCCAGTAAATTTCCCGTGAACTATGTTGCTGAACAAAGTTAAAAATCTATCTTAAAATTTCTGGTGTCTAATATTTAATATATGTATAAAAAAACACAATTGTAAAAGAAAAACTCATGCAAAGAAGGGTTAAGCAAGAAATATTGTTTAATCAACATGCATCTACAGAAACAAGGCACATTTTCTAAAATAGGTTTTTTTGTTTTAAAATATGTTTATTTGACGGGGAAAATATCGGAAAGTCGGCATCTATGCAACTTTATATGATATACTAAATTTGGTCCCAATTTGTAAAATATTCATTCACATAAGCGATTTTTATTTCCATATTTTTGTTTATTTATAGTTTTTCACTACTTTTGTTTATTTTTAGTTTTCCACTACTTTTGTTTATTTATAGTTTTCCCCTAATTTTGTTTATTTTCAGTTTGTGATACTGCTTAATCTTTTGACTACGGGTTGGGAAACATACGCCCCAGTGGATTTTTTTATTCCACTCGTTCCACTTCTTGAAAAGTAATCTCTGCCAATACTAGAATATTTTGAAGATAAATCTACAACAAAGAAAGTATCTTTCATAAATTGTGGTGCGATTAAATATAAAACAGTCAACAGTCATGACCGTATTCAAAGGATTGATTTAGCATAAAACTTACACATTTGTTTAATTTTTAACTTGGATTAAACAAGAAAGATTGTTTAATCAATATGTATCTACAGAAACAAGACACATTTTCTAAAATAGGTTTTTTGTTTTAAAATATGTTTATTTGATAGGAAAAATATCGGAAAGTCGGCATCTATGCAGTTTTATATGATATACTAAATTTGGTCCTAATTTATAAAATATTCATTTACATAAGCGATTTTTAGTTCCATATTTTTGTTTATTTATAGTTTTCCACTAATTTTGTTTATTTTCAGTTTATGATACTGCTTAATCCTTTGACTACGGGTTGGGAAACATACGTCCCAGTGTTTTTTTTTTTATTCCACTCGTTCCACTTTTTGAAAAGTAATCTCTGCCAATACCAGGGTTGGAAAAAAAAGAAACTTTCATTTATTGAATTTATACCTGGAGTTATTTTAGGTTTTACACGATTTTAAACATATTCTACAATCCAATCAAAACAAACAATAAAACCAGTTCGTTTTGATTGCTTGCTAGAATATGCAAGATTTGCACTTTGCACCATTTGTAAATTTCAAAATAATTTGTGAAGAAGAGTTTTCCAGTGGGTTTATATAAAATATTTAGATTTAGCCTCTGATCCAGAAACAGAAGTATCACCATAGACATTAACATCATTGTGCTGAATATCAGAAAGAGTTACTTTAACTCTTTCCGGCGAGGAGTATTTCTATTTGTAAAATGATGAAATAATCGACTGACACCAGAATTTGTATACGAATTCATTAGACAATAAAAACCTGCTTATTTTCCAGCACTTTATAAAAGGAAAATTCTAATTAAATATTCTTGGTGCCGTTTGTCAGTTTTGGAATTAAAATTAGGTGTCCTTTTTGTGACCACCGCCCGCTAAAGGGTTAACAGTAATTTATTTTTTTATTTTTTTTCTACTATTCAAAATCGTCTTTCGAATCCGGAGGCTGTAAGATATTTTCTTTCTCTGCTAAAGTTTTCTCCTTCGACGTAGATTGCACTGTCGGTATCGTCTGTGAAATGTTCAAGATCCTTCAAAAATATATCAGAAGGCTTAATAACAGGTCTTTTTGTATCGGAGATTTCTCCACAATCAAATTATAACAAATCATAACGACATTTAATAATTGGTCTTTTCGTATACGAGATTACTCCACAATCATAATATAACAAACCAAAACGACATTCAAGATCAGATAAGATTTCAGCTTTAAACACAACAGATAATTTAAAATTAGACGTAACAGAAACACGTTTAGGCCTGATTTTCATGAAAGAGCGTGAAATGTTTCTACATCTGATATTCAAACATCACTCTCTCATTAATACACACCCCACGATTTATTAGGCATTTTAATATATAAATAGGTACTAAATTTTAACCCTTTCCGGCACAGGCAAAGTCTGTTCGAAAAATGAGAAATTACTGTCCGACACCGGAATTTACAAACGACTTTTTTAGAAAATAAGAACTGCTTATTTTACGCTTTCAGCGTAGATGCAAAATTTTATTAAATATTCTTGGTGTCGAATGCAAGTTTGGAATTAAAATTAAGTGTGCCCGGAGTGGGACCACTGTGCCGGAAAGGGTTAAAACAGCGAAATCCTTACCGGATCTGGGAGTTCCATATATCCAATAACCATATGCATTTATCGTTCATTTATGGGACACACAAAAGTATTCGGTTACAGTAAATACTGTACTCGGTACAGTGTCTATGAGCAGCAATTTTATAGATGGAACAATTACCTGGAAGTGCATTTTCAACTTTGGTTAGCGTTTTTAAGTTTAACTATAAATTTTGAATATTACTGACAGTGAACGAACACCGTATAAACCTGGATAGTGATGTATTTAGTATTTTTATTTTTAGTTGTATTATTATTGAAGGTTGTTCGTAAACACACACACACATAATGTACCCAAAAACACTGTGTGATTATCATGAATTTTTCTCTCGCATTCTTATCCTGTTGGAATGATGGTAGATTCCGTTTTTAATGCCATACATGTTCATTCGTTAAAAACTACTGTTAACAATTATTATTCATTTTCAATACCGGAATGACATTGAGGATGTTATTTAATAAGAATTTGCTGAAAAAATAGATACTTGTAAATTTCTTGGTATGATATTTGGAGTAATATTCATGACTACTTATGCGAAGACGACTACGTTTTCGTCATTTACTTAAAATACTTAAATTGGTTCAGATTTTCACCTTTGAAATTTTAATCTAGCTGCATTCTAGTTTAAAAAAATAGTAATATTAGCTGCGACCAACAACGACCTAAAGAATAATTCCAATTATACACATTCAATATGCAATAATACTTTATTATGCACTTGTAATTTTTATAGAATTTTTCCAGGTACTATTTAAAGGCTCCTGCTATTTATCCCAGTTAGATTTCAATTTAATTTTTCTATATTTGCGATTAAACTCTAACACATTTCCTTTTATTAATGTATGAAGATTTTAGAAAAGTGCACAATCTATGTTCTTTTCCTGGCTTCTTTGATCCTACGAGCTAAAATATAGTATCAAACATGGCGGTTACGATTTGAAAAACAAAATTTGGTAAAATGTTTAATATTTTCACAAATTTTTATGACAAATTAAACCACATATATCTATGAAGAACTTTGTACAAATTAAAACCGCGCTTTTTTTTAAATTAGAAAAGTAGCTGTAGAGAAGAACAGCCATCGTACTTTTTTTCTCTTGACGTTTTTCTTATTTCGCGTTTTCTCTGTACATCTTATGAATAATTTAAAATGATACACTGCAACATCATAAGCTCATACGTTACCCGGAAAATGGTGTTTTCTTTCAAAGAGTATGTTTCAATCGAATATACAGATTGGGTTGGATTAAAAAGAAGATGACTATATCTTGCTAAAATAGTGTAACAGTCTGCGATCCTTAACCATTTGAGTGCTATGAAGCGCGATAGCGCCACAATGTATCTGCGGATCAATTTTGTTGCAACCCAGAAATTTTATTCAATAATTGAAATCATTTAATTTTTAAGTATTTACAGCGATCTAGGGAGTTATTATAAGATTTTATAAGATAAAATTTCTGGGTTGAAACACAATTTGTTTGATCCGCAGATACATTGCGGCGTAGTACTCAAACGGTTAATACCTTCGCGAAGAGCAGTACGTACACGTGCCATATAGTGTGCCCACCAGTTTTTTAATGTACTTGTTTCCTTATTTACACAGGATTTCCTCAATTTGGGAAGGCAACAATTTTCATTGGAAAATATTGGTGAGCAGGACTGAAAGAATTATACGTGACGCTTGCAATGAAAGAGTTAAATTGGATAATGGAATAGGACAAAAATGTACTACAGTCGGGGACTTGGCACTCGAGTTTTCCTAATAATACCAGAACAAAACAGCCTAAAATAGGAATCTCATAGAAGCTGCCACTATTTTAGAATAGAAAAAGTTGCCTTATTTAATGTCAGAAACTTCACGAATAAAGAAGGCGAAGATTACCTTTCGAAATTTGT
Organism: Maratus michaelseni; assembly: GCA_963931845.1. Classification (NCBI taxonomy): domain Eukaryota; kingdom Metazoa; phylum Arthropoda; class Arachnida; order Araneae; family Salticidae; genus Maratus; species Maratus michaelseni. The sequence continues at coordinate 123,037,476 of OZ007599.1, read as the reverse complement.
GGTGGCAAACGACATTCAGGCAAAAAGATTGGTAACCCCCTGTATATGAGGTCATTGTTGCCAGTGGGCTACTTTTTAAAAATTCTGATTGCTTGATTGGCACCACTTTTCTGATATTGTTAAATTCGCCTTGATTTCGCATTCTTTAATCTGTCATTAAATAAGGCGAATTTTACTTTATCAAAAACCTGGTGGCAATCAAGTAAACTGAATTAATGAAAAGTAGCCCACTGGCAGCACTGTATGAGGTAACCAGTGTTAAAATACCAGATTCATTTTACCGGACAACAAAACACTTAACTATTACATTTACAAAACAGTCAAATCTTCCTATAACGAAGAACTGACTTTCTTGACTACGTATCAACATATTCGAACACACAGTACTGTGTTGCATCATATTTTTATACTCGAGGCTAACGAAAAAGAAAGGCTACCGTGGTGCTTTACGCGTATCTTTTTTTTTACCAAAGCCATTAAATAATAAGTCCAGTCAGATAGTGTTAAATTTGTTAGCGGCACACTAGCGCCACTTCATCTGCTGCGGAAGGAAGGCGAAACAGAAGTGCGTTGCAGAGAAACGACACGATTTATTTATATCGATATTTTATACGATTTTTATCGTTTGTATCGATGTTTTGTTTTTGCACTTCCTTTAAAAGCTTGCTAATTATTGGGATCTTTTACATTAAAGCTGAAACTATAACGAAAAAAAAATGGGGAAATTTACTGGATTAATATTTCTATATAAATATAGTGGTGGCGGAGAAGTTGATTTATTTATTAAAAGTTAAATAAAAAGTGATGGAAATTTACATCACTATGCAATTAACCCTTTCCGGCACAGACAAATTCTGTTCGTAAAATGTGAAATTACTGACTGACACCGGAATTTACAAACGACTTTTTTAGAAAATATGAACTCCTTATTTCAAGCTTTAATTTTAGAAGCAAAATTTTATTAAAATATTCTTGGCGCCGAATGCAAGCATCCCATCCGCTAGATGGCGCTATTTTCAACTTGCGAAAAGTTTCCCATTTATCTGACTGGGCTTATTATTTAATAGCTTTGTTTTTTTCAGACCGCTGGAGTCACGGGAAGCTCGAATGCAGTAGTACGAAAAGAACAACACGTCACTCTAGCGATCTGTGAAAAAAGATAAGTGGAATGCACCACGGTAGCCTGTCTTTATCGTTAGCCTCGTTTATACTGCAATGGCATTTCTTTATTTTTCTGGTATGAATGAAAGAGATAATGTTCTCACTGATGTTTTAACAACTAACCTTGTTTTAAACCTTATTGTGGTGCTCAAATATAGCTATCCTTCACGAATATTTGAAATCATATAGACATAAGAAAATGGATCTGAATTTATATACAGCTGACCAATGAATAAAAGTAATTGTCCCAAATGGTCAGCCATCACAAATGCGAAATTAAAAAACGTCCAGAAAAAAGAATATCTTTATAAAATGCTCATTAAATAATTAACATCTGAAAGGGCGGTAGGGTACTTTTATACCCCTAATTTTAATCAAGATTTGTGCCAGAATTTTTGAATAAAATTTTACATTTAAAACTTTGATGAAAATTTGAAAATATGCATTTCCTTATTTTCAAATAATTCTTTATAAAAATTCTGGTGTGAAATAAGCATTATAGAAACACAATTACTTGCACCTGAAACAGTTAACACATCCGATTTACGTTGTACGTACATATGTACAAAAATACATTCACACGACGAGAATATTCAGGTGTTTTGAATATGTCTAACTCCAACTAAAGGCGATACTTTTACATTTTATATGTTTTATTTTTTTTTAAATATACACAATATTTATACAAATTCTATGCAATGGATATAAATTCCACAATTAAAAAGTCCTTCCGGCCTGTACCGGGAGGAAAAGGTAGCTTTCCTATATCTTCGTTTTAAAATTTTAGCTAATGTTACACGAAAACAGCAAGTTAAAATGCAAAGAAACGTTTACAAAAGATTCGTTAATACTGAATTTGAATAAGAAATTCGCCAAATTATTGAGGAATAGCCAAATTGGCTTCATTTATGAAGACTTATTTTGGTCGCCAAATTTGTCGATATTTCGTCAAATGTCGCCAATTTTGCCAATTTTGTCACCAATGTCGCCACTTTTGGCGCTAACGGATATGACTATATAGTTTTATGCGTATGATTGGGAAAATTATTACAACAATGAAAGAAAATAATTTGCGAGTAATCGCGTTAATGTGCTGTTTTGTTTCAAAATGTCAGTCACCCTAGAATTTCAAACTGCTCTATCTCATCTATTGTTTAAGATAGAGGTAAACCAAAAAATGCTCTGGAATCCTTGTATCAAGGCCTGACACGTAATTAAAAAATAAATTTGAATTTTTAACTTTTTTGTATATTTATTTTAGTTTTAAATTTTGAAATGGCCGCCATCTTGAAACAAAATGGCGGACCATGCTGGCCAACGAACTCGGTCGAGACATTGGTTAACTTAATACACACAATTAGTTTCATCAAAATTGATTTATAAATACGAGCGTTATCGTATGACATAGGTCAGATATATATATATATATATATATATATATATATATATATATATATGTTATATATATTATATATATATATATTATATATGTATATATATATACAGGGTGTTCCGTTAAAGGGGTCCAATATTAATAGGGGTAATAGAGGAGATCACATGGAGCATAAATCAGTATATAAAGCCTGGTCGGATCTCAATAGTTTTCAAGTTACAGCAAATAGAATGAAAATTCGGAAAATTGTAAAAGAACCACTATCGATAACGCTACATAAAAACGAAGCACATATTTAGAAAGAGCAGACAAAAACCTACAAAATGACATCAATTGTATTAAAATAGCAATATTTATTGACGAGTTACAAGCCCTGAAACAGTGAAAAAAGTACGAAATCCAATATACATCAAAATAGTTAATCGTTAATTCCAAAAAGACAACTCTAGCTACAACAAGGAAAATGTAGTAAAATTTGGTCCATTCCGAAAACTTTCGAAAAAGCTTACAATGAACCATATCGGTTTAATTGTGTGAGAGAAATTAATCAGTTTCTTAGTTACAACTCCGCTTTCTTTGACACTAGCAAAGGTTAAACTCCGCCCATCACGATTGGAAATACCGCCTTTTTAATTACTCTCAACTATACATTCTCGATCATGCTTCTTCTGAGATGCAACATTTTTATTTATTCAAGAGTTGAATGAACCAAAATAACTTTACAATAATAGTCTACATTTTAAAGTGGTCTTTTATTGATATAAAGCTTAAGTTAAATTCCTTAAAATTAAACTGGTGGTGAAAATTCGGAAATAATTAAAAATATTGCGATTTGTAACTATGCAAGAAGTTTCAGTACATGTTTTACATGGACAATTATTGTATGTATATGTGCATCATAATTTATGATAGGAAATAATAATAACAAATTGCATAATAATTTTATTAATTATAAATTTAAAAAAGACACTAAATTTTAAATTAATTCATACAAACTTTGTAATTTACAATTTGAGTACACCACAGTCTGTGACGTACAAAATACTGTGCCAAAAAGTGTTGAAAATAAAAGAAAAATGACAAATAAAGAATTACATTCCACGTACTTTATGACATATGTGAAGCATAGTCTTCTGGCCTGCGCTGCGCAGTTCAATGTCGGAAGGCAGACGAACGGACATTATTATAATAGGTGTTCGAAGTTGCGCCCATTAACAGAATCGCACAGCCGACAGCGACGTCGTAAAGATTGGCGAACACGCCGAAAAACTCCGACGGAGTTGGGAATGTCTCCTGCAGCGACAACGATTCGCGCTAGTAAATCCTCCGGTGTATCCACAGGCGTTTCATACACCAGCGATTTAAGGTGTCCCCAAACAAAAAAGTCTAACGGATTGAGGTCTGGAGAGCGTGCAGGCCAAACAACAGGTCCACTGCGTCCAATCCATTTCCCAGGATATGTTGAATTGAGGTGATTGCGAACACCTATGAAAAAATGTGCCGGTGCGCCATCGTGCATAAACCACATATTGTGGCACAATGTTGCTGGCATATTTTGCAGTAACTGCGGTAAGATATCCCGTAGGAAAACCAAGTACGTACTGCCATTGAGTACATCTGGGAGTAAATATGGTCCTATGAGATAATCGCCGAGGACACCTGCCCATATGTTCACACTGAACTTTTGTTGTGCGTTCGACGGGAAAACAGTGTGCGGATTTGTATATGACCATGTGTGCATATTGTGCGTGTTTACCACGCCCTCTCTCGTAAATGTTGCTTCATCAGTAAATAAAATATTTTCCAGAAATTGTGGATTATTTTCTGCTACATTAAGCAACCAGCGTACGAATTCTGTCCGCTGAGCACAATCTATTACTGATAACAGTTGTACCCGCTGCACATGAAAGGGGTGCATGTTTTCTGCACGCAGAACACGCCACACACTTTGGTGAGAAACACCGACTTCAGACGCAGCAGCTCGTGTACTCGTGGAGGGGTTATCTTTAAAAATATTCAGTACATCTTCTTCCATTGCAGGTGTTCGTACATGTCGAGGTTTCCCTGCATCAATGCTTGCTGTATTAAACGATCCAGTCTCCCGTAATCGTCTATCGATTTTTATGAAGAGTTTCGAACTTGGGCAACGTCTCCTTGGAAATTGCTCACGGTACATGCGCTGTGCTAGACATGCATTTCCATGAGCTTGCCCGTACATCAGATGCATGTCCGCATATTCTTCGTTAGAGTATTCCGGCATAATTATTATACATCAACTTACTACAATCCCACTTACAACAGCCTCCCTTTAACATAACGCCCACTGATGACTGCTGTTTTATTACACTTTTCTTCCTATACACATAGAAAATTAGCATAAAAATACTTCTTCTTCATCATCCTGAAAGTTCATGGAGGAAACGCAGCAGTCACGGAGTTTGCTTTAAGACAAGGCGAGAGCTGCACAATATGTCATTCACTTGACCAGACTGAATAATGAAAGGGTATTGATAGAGGTTGATCAGAAATGTATAATTGAAAGATATTAAAACGGGGTGTTTACAATCGTCATGGGTGGAGTTTCGCTCTTTCCGAGCGTGCAACAGTACAGAGTTGTAACTAGGGAACTGCTTGATTTCTCCCATACAATTAAACTGATATGGTTTATTGTCAGCTTCTTCGAAAGCTTTCGGAATGGACCAAATTTTATAACATTTTCCTTGATGTAGGTAGAGTTGCATTTTTGGAATTAACGATTAACTATTTTGCTAAATATTTGATTTTGTATTTTTTCACTGTTTCAGAGCTTGTAACTCGCCATTAATTCTCAATATTCTAAAACAACTTATGTCATTTCGTAGGATTTTTTCTGCTCTTTCTAAATATGTGCTTCGTTTTTATATAGCATTATCGATAGTTTAGCAATGAGGGTTTTTTTACAAATTTCCGATTTTTCATTCTATTTGCTGTAACTTGAAAATTATTGAGATCCGGCCAGGCATTATATACTGATTTATGCTCCGTGTGATCTCCTCTATTACCCCTATTAATATTGGACCCCTTTAACGGAACACCCTGTATATATATATATATTATATATATATATATGTTGATTTATATATATCTATATATATAAATCAACATTTGAACGGAGGGTGGTTTTAGGGTCTGGGGGTCATGATTGGTGAAAATATATCGAAATTTTCCGGAACTGCTTTCCTCCGAACGGCTGCAATAGGTAGCTTTATATTTTTTTGTATTGAAAGCTACCTAAAACCGTACTATTATAATATATATACATTTCTTATTACGAACACAGAAAACTTCTTATTTGATAATGTAATACTCATGTTTGAGCGTCCATTGGCGGTAGTGGCGTAGCCAGTGTGGGGATCCAGATGCACTGGATACCATTATTTTTGTTAAGTTTTCTTTGTCTTATTTAATACGAAGACTTTCTGCGATAATCAAGGCCAAGAAAACTTTACAATATTACTGGTATCCAGAGCATTTGGACCCCCTCCCCGGATACGCCACTGATTGGCGGCCTTCCCTTTAAAGGACGAAAATTTACGTCATGTATGTATAACCGAGGCTAATGAAAGAGACAGGCTACCGCGGTGAATTCCACTTATCTTTTTTTCCAGACCGCCGGAGTCACGTGATGCTCGAATGCACCAATGCAGGTGTACGAAAAGAGCATAACGTCACTCTAGTGGTCTGTAAAAAAAAGATAAGTGGAATGCACCACGGTAGCCTGTCTTTTTCGTTAGCCTCGTGTATAACACTATCTAAGGCAAATTAATTATGTTGATAGAATACTGAAATGAGTGAAAATAGCAGTGTGCAGAATTTAAAAGAAGTATACAGGACGCCCGTTGCAAAGGAGTTAAAGTGGAATGCGAAATGCGACGAAAATATATAACATTTGGGGACTCCGCACTTGAGCTTTTAGAACAATACAAGAACCAACAGCGTAGGATAGGGGTCTTCGCCACGCTGCCGCTATTTTGGAAAACAAAATTGCCCTTTTTAATGACAGAATCTTCTCAATTACAAAAGGCGAAAATTACCTTTTGGAATTTTTGGCGGCATACGACTTTCAGTGAAACAGTTTGATACCCCCTAGCTAAGAACCCAACCAGCGCTACGAGACGCTACTCCCTTCAGTAAAAACCAAAACTGCTCAAACTCTTAATACAAGAAAAAGCAGACTTTCTTGACGATGCTGAAAGTATAGAGAAACTACGATGTCCTACGTTACATCCTATTTTAACATTTCAAAGACATTTCTTAATTTTTCTGGTATGAATGCAAGAGATAATGTTCACAGTGATATTTTAACAACTAGTTGTAAACCGTATTGGGGTGTCCAAAGAATTCTATCCCTTACAAATTTTTCAAATCCTATAGACTCGACATGATAAATCGGAATTTTCATACAGCTGACCAATGAATAAAATTAATTTTGCCAACTGGTCAGTCATCACCAATGTAAAAATTAAAAAGTTTCATAAAAAAGAATATCTGCATGAAAACACTCACTGAATAATTTAAAATGAGGAAGGGCGGTAGGATTTGTTTATACCCCTAATTTTAATCAAGATTTGTACCAGAATATTTTTATAAAACTGTACATTTATAAATTTGATGAAAAAGGTTAAAAAATACAATCCCTTATTTTCAAAGAAAATTTTTGGTATAAATTCTACATTCCAGAAACACAGTTACTTTCCCCTAAAAGTGTTAACATGTGAACGTTGTAAACATGTAATGTATATGTATAATATATATATTCACGCATTGGAGACGTCTGACGAGAATATTTAGGTCTTCTTTATATGTCTAACTCCATCTAAGTGCGATACTTTTAAATTTTAAATTTTAAATTAAAATACATATATATATATACACAATATTTATGCAAATTTTGTACAATATATATAAATCCCCTAATTCAAAACCATACTATTATAATATATATTCCTTATTACGAACAAAGAAAATCTTTTTAATTAATAATACAGTACTAACGTTTGAGCGTCCATTGGTGGACTTCCTTTTAACCCTTAACCCCTTAATCGTCGCGCCCGATAGGCGTAGGCTACTTTTTAAAAATTCAGATTGCTTGATTGCCACCAGTTTTTTGAAGTAGAAATATTCGGCTTTATTTAAAAGCAGATAAAATAGTGCGATAATAAAGCCATTTACTTTATTAAAAAAAAACTGGTGGGAATCAAGCTTTCTGAATTTTAAAAAAGTAGCCTAAACTGCCCGTGAATGTCTCGGGCACGACGATTAAGGGGTTAATTGCATAGTGATGTAAATTCCCATCACTGTTTATTTAACTTTTAATAAATAAATCAACTTCTTCGCCACCACTATATTTATATCGAAATATTAATCCAGCAAATTTCTCGTGAACTATGTTGCTGAACAAAGTTAAAAATCTATCTTAAAATTTCTGGTGTCTAATATTTAATATATGTATAAAACACACAATTGTAAAAGAAAAACTCATGCAAAGAAAGGCTAAAGGACGAAAACTACCATCATGAATGTATTACACTATCTAAGGCAAATTAATTCTGTTGATAGAATGATGAAATGAGTGAATGACACCAGAATTCAAGAACAGATTCATTTGAAAACCATTAAATAATTTTGCTCAGGTACATTAAAAATTAATATCTTGTTCAAAAACTCTGCTATGAATTTGGGATTTCGAGATAAAAATTAAAGGATCTAATTATTTCCCACTCACAATGAATTAAGAGACTTCGCAATTCATGCGAAAAAACTTGCAAGCAAATGTTAATCCTATGGGAGCGTTCTTCTCAAATTTATCGTTTGTAATTCAATATTTGTATATTTTTATTCAATGTTTTAAAACCCTTTTTTTTGCATAAGATATCTGAGGTCGACGTTAACCTCCTACTTTGTATCTTATCTATTTTTATTGCAATTGTTTTCCTGAGGAAACATGCTATTTCGGAACCTGTTTCGAAATTGAAATCGTCTTCATGAAAAAAATGCAACCAAAATCATAAAAGTAAAATAGTATCCAGAGAGAAAAGTAAAATAGTATCCACTAAAACGACCATGAGCGGTCATTTTGACCGCTACCAAATGATTACATCCCGATTCAAACCAGAAATTTCTTTTTAAAATAAATTAAATGTAAAGCTCTCAGAAAAATGTTAAATGAATAAGTTAAATAGTTTTAAATAAAAATTCTGGTGTGAATTAGTTTTATAAAATTTGAGTAAAATTTCCGGTCGTTCTAGTGTTAAACATTGACTTCAAACATCGTATGAAAAAAAAAAATGTTTAAAAATATTGAAATGCAACGAGATATTTGAAAGCAATGCTTCTATCGGTTTAACATTAGTTTACGAGTGTCTTCGCGTGATAGGGTATGCACTTATATAAAATATTCACTCAGTGATAACATGTGAAATAACCTTAATAATGTACACGATTTGTTTTGTGAATTTTATTATATCGGAGCAAATGGAACGTGTAGGTTTCATCATTGAAGAGGATAAGTGGGAAGTTACATACTATTTAATTAATTCAGATTATTTCAATTAAACTAAAAGGACAGAACAATAACAATTTCTTCAAAAAATATAGCCATTGAAAAAGACGGTAAAACTACAATGGCGTCCAAAAGTTAAGGTACAACAAGTTTTTTGAGGCTCACTATTAAAAGAATAAAAATAAAAGTAAAAAATATGGTTCACGTGAATGATCATAAGTAACTTCAATAAAACCTTATGAAATAATCATACCCATCTCAATTATTTTAATGTATTACGGATACTTATACGTTTGTCAGGAGGAACTGCGAATATCCCACTTTGGGAATTTCTGTGAATTTTTTTTTATGGTTGATGGTCTTGAATTGTTGGTACTAAAATAGTGTTGCCCATGTTTTTTTTTCACAAGCATCGCGTATAGGTGCTGTTTAAGATGCACGAAATCCCTGAATTTGAACACCAGTATTTTAGAACAGAAATTTTGGTCTTATGTAAACACAGATGTAAAGCTATTAAATAAAACAAAAGTTACAATTTTTAAAAAATTGGCCCCCAGGAATTAAACAAAAATATAAAAGACGCTCGACCCAAAGGAGTTAAAACCATTCTCGACAATTCGTCAATTTTTACAAAATTTGAAGCCTATGAAATCAAAAAAGACATGAAAAATAATTTAAAAATGGATCCATATCAAGTTCTAGTTTTATTGGATTTTATTTATTTACAAATGTATATATTAAAATACGGAATTTAATTTTATATACCCGTCCCCGGTTCTCTATAACTTATGTTTAGTAGAGGGTTGCCCTGCGTCTAAGAAGGACATTTTAAAAAGTACCATTTTTTACGTTTTGATACTTTTAATTTTAGGTATTGTCAGTGTTTTCTGGCACTTCAAACGGGACGACAGTGCAGGGAAACACTGAAAATTCACAAAACGCAAAGTATCATAACTCGGTAAGTTTTGGCTATAATGTATAGGATTTTACTTCAATGGTCCATATACAAAATTAAAATTAGTATTTTAAAACATATACCGCCCCTTGTAAAACTAATTACACATCTAACAGAGATACATAATTTGAACACATTTCGTATTTGAAACAAGTGTCTATCAATAGCGGCTTAAGAGATAATTGCCTTAATCTCTATTTTGAATCACTCGGTACATGTTTTATATTACAAAATTTATTAATTAGCCTAACTTAATTAAATTTTGCCTTAAAAATACAATAGATTCTTGAATAATAAATTTAATAACTAATTCTTGAAAGTTATAGAAGTCCACTAGCAAAATAATTCTTCAATCGGAAGATTTTTTTCCCTTTAATTTTATAAAAACAAATCCCTATATTTTATTCCATTTAATATTATAAAAAAATATGTTGTATGGAAATGTTATTTTTTACCCGTCTTCTTCTTTGGCTTATAAAATATTTTAACACATATTATCACATGATTTTATATAAATTAAAAAACATCGTAACAACATTATTTGCTAATGTTTTTTTCTTGGGCGATGATATAGTTAATTTTCATAAATTTGTAAGATTATTCTAGATTTGAAAGATTAAAATTTATCTTGTTTAAGAAGTTCAAGGTACCTTGATAAAAAAGAAAAAAATGAATATCTAATGAATAAATTAAATGAGTAACTGGGAAAATAAATTCTTATTTACACAAATTGAAAATTTTGTACTAGCTCTTAGGGATATTTATTGAGATTATGCATGCAATTCTTTTTTATTTTCAATATTTACTATTTTATTTATAATAATTTCAAATTATACGTGATTAACCAAAACGTTTATGTAATGAAATTATTTTCGTTCTATATTTATAATCTTCATTATAATTTCAAGTTCTAAACTACAAAATATTTATGAAAGCGAATTTATTTTCCTTTTTGCACAAGCATTAGTTTTCAGAAAAATTGCGAAAAGATAAATCACAACGCAATAACGATCTTAGTATAATTATCCAGATATTCTATGGTTTCAATGCATTTTTATATTAAGGTTGAAAAAGGTTTCATTGCATTTTTATATTATTAATTATATTGTAACACTTCACATTACAAGATATTTATTGCATTCGATTTTTAGGAAATAAGTAAAACAACTTCAATGGGTTATTACTTCTATTTTTGTTTGGTGGCAATCCTTTAATACTTTCTTCTATCTTTACAAGAAGAAAGTATTGGATTCATGAAAATTTTCGACTCCCGGTTTTCGACAGATTTATACGTTTTACAAGGTGCTGAACACTAACTGATTGTTTTTAGAAAATGTCTGTCTGTGAGTCTGTGACTCTGTCTGTCTGTCTGTATGTGACAAACATTTTGTGGGCGCTCTATCTCAAGAACTAATGCACGAAATTTAATAAAACTTTATATTTAGTTAGTCCCTGATATAGATTGGCGCTGATTAGTTCTTAGTGAAAATCGCCCAATAGGTGGAGCTGCTATGCTGGATTTTTCGCGATTTCCGCAATAGTTCTATGTCAAGAACTAATGCACATATTCTAATCAAACTTCAGATTCAGTTAGACCTCGACATAACTAGACGCTGATTACGTTTTGGTGTAGATATCCCGACAGGTGGCGCTGCTATACCACTTTTTTCATGATTTTTACGATAACTATATCTGAAGAACTAATGTACGGAATTTTATCAAACTCCATATTCTGTTAGATCATGACATAAATAAATGCTGCTTACGTTTTGGTGTAAATAGCCCAACAGTTGACGCTGCTATGCTACGTTTATCATTTTTATCACGATAACTATATCTCAAGAACTAATGCACGGATTTTCATCAAACTTCAGATTCAGTTAGACGTTGACATAAGTTGTTCTTGATTAGGTTTTGGTCTAAATTTCCCAACATGTGGCGCTGCTATGCTACATTTTGCAGAATTTACATAATTTTAGCAAAAGTCATGTCTCAAGAACTAATGCTCGAAATTTAATAAAATTTTAGATTCAGTTAGACCTTGATATAAATTGGTGCTGATTATTTTTAGTGTATGCGAAACCTGTGTGGGATAGAAGAAAATTATGGGATTGGCACAGCCGACCAGTTTTTATCTTGAGTAAAATTCTACGAATTATATTTGGCACGAACGAAAATTCTTCAAATTGACCCGAAACATGAACCAAACACTGGGTCGGGTCAGATTCATGTAAAATCGAGTTTACCAACCCGATACAGGTCCATTACGAGAGGGAACCGTGGCTACCTTTGTAGGTTTCCACATCCCTCGAGTTATGGTAAAGCAAGTACGGGGCGGACAAATCGAACTTAAGGCCTAGGCCTTGGTTCCCTTTTCGGTGTCCAACCCCGAAGCTGGTAGGGGACGCCGGCCCGTCCCCAAGTGTCTAGTGGTGGTTCTGACTAATAATGGGTTCCACCGCGTATCGCAACTACCTACATCGTCGACACATGGGTGTAAGGGTTGGAGGGTCTGCAGGTGGCAGTCCTTCGACCTGCTTAGCGCATACGGACAGACAAATCCAGTCGTGCGTGTTAAAAGTTCCTCAGGACTTGGGTCCGGTGGTCGAAGATGCGCCTCCTCATGCGAGTGACCGCGCAGCGTAGTTTTACCGACCCGATGCAAGACTATAATACATTATTTAAGCCCTCATTGTTGCCTTGCCAGTATCGCTCATTTTTATGTGAGGAGAATATTAAATATTACATTTTTCGTGTGTGTCTGTAAAAAAATATACACGATATCATTCATGTCTGTTTTAACACTCGGTTAAAATCCTTGTATCAGTAAGATACAAGGTTTATGCTTTATGTTACGATAAGTTTATTTTAAGTTTTATTAGTCATAATTTTTCAAAATTATGTATATAATTTTTTTATAATTTTTGTGATTAAAGCGGGAAAAACATATATTTCAAGTTAATTACTAATTTCACCCCAAAATATAGCTGTATAAATTGTATATATATGGAAAATATGTCATCTATCTCACATATACTACGATTTTTTAGGATAGTAATCCAGGGTTAAAAACATAAAGAAGTACTGTGTACCCTAACTACAGCGCCTAGAATACATAGTGTGGAAAACGGCTACAAAATAGTACTAAAAAATTGAATCGGATAGATGTAGAACAATGCTGAAAGATAACGGGTCGATCGCAGCGACATCTTCTACCAGTGGCTTAGACAGGGTGGAGGTCCGGGTGGTTTGGATACCAGTAATTTTATAAAAATATTTTTGCCTTAACTAATCGGAGAATTTTCTGCGATATTGAAGGCGAAGAAAACTTTATGATATTATTGGTTTCCAGAGCATCTCGAACCCGCCCCCCCCCCCTTCTCCTCTCTGGCTACGCTAATGTCTGCTAGCTCTTTTCAACGCAAACATTGTATAAGAATCTAACTGAGAAAACGTTTCAGCTGGTGGTAAATATTTTAAATAATTAAACTATATCCTATTTCCTTTGATTTGGATAGTGATTTTCGTAAGCATTGAAAATATGAATGATATTGATCATGGCCAAAAAACGTGACACGTATTCTTTTGTGCCTGGTTGCAGTACTCGATACAAGACAGCAAACTAGAAACTATCCCTATTTAGCATATCAAAGGATAAATCTCTGATCGGAGAGTGGAAAAGATTAATTACCTGATATGATAAAAAACTAACAAAAATTATGTTCATGTTGGTATGTTCATGAAATGGTTACTTTTGCTAGAGGTAAATCTAATTTTAAAGCAGATGTCACTGCGATGGCTCTATTAATGTACCGAATCGTTGCACGTTTACCGGATACAATTATTTAGCACTTTTTAAAGCATTACCAGTTTGTTTGTCTTTTAATTCCGAAATTTCGCATCCATACCATAAATTTCTTATAATGTTCTTTTCTGTACTTAATGGCAGAGATTTCGTGACTTCTTATTGGATGATTGATCATTTTGATAACAAGAATTTTTAAGTTTTCTATTATAAACACCAGAAGGCCTCGGAGCGATGTTTTTTTGTGTACCACTATTTTTTTCTGGTTAAAATTAAATGTCCCAACTGGTCAGTCATCCGCAATGTAAAAATTAAAAGATGGATAAAAAAAACACAGCTGTATGTAAGCGTTTTTTAAATAATTTAACATCTGGATTGGCCAAAGCCATTAAATAATAAGCCCAGTCAGATAGTGTTAAATTTGTTAGCGGCACACTAGCGCCACTTCATCTGCGGCGGAAGGAAGGCGAAACAGAAGTGCGACGCAGCGAAACGATACGATTTTTATCGTTTGTATCGATGTTTTGTTTTTGCACTTCCTTTAAAAGCTTGCTAATTATTGGGATCTTTTACATTAAAGCTAAAACTATAATGAAAAAAAAATGGGGAAATTTACTGGATTAATATTTCTATATAAATATAGTGGTGGCGAAGAATTTGATTTATTTATTAAAAGTTAAATAAAAAGTGATGGAAATTTACATCACTATGCAATTAACCCTTTCCGGCACAGACAGACAAATTCTGTTCGTAAAATGTGAAATTACTGACTGATACCGGAATTTACAAACGACTTTTTTAGAAAATATGAACTCCTTATTTTAAGCTTTAATTTTAGAAGCAAAATTTTATTAAAATATTCTTGGTGCCGAATGCAAGCATCCCATCCGCTAGATGGCGCTATTTTCAACTTGCGAAAAGTTTCCCATTTTTCTGACTGGGCTTATATGGGGGGTAGGATATCTTTTACACCTCTGATTTTAATCAAGATTTGTGCAGAATTTATTTATAAAGTTTTATATTTATAATTGTAAAATTACATTTCCTTATTTACAAATATTATTTAAAATTCTGTTGCGAATCCAGTACAACACAAATGCAATTACTTACCTTCGAAACATTTTTTACAAACTGCCTAACCTTCCTGCAAGAAAGACCAGACTTTCACGACTGGATCATTTTTATTTGCCCTTCCACGATCCTTAGCTGTATCCTATTTTTACATTTCAATACCATTTCTTTATTTTTCTGGTATGAATGAAAGAGATAATGCTCTCAGAGATATTTTAACTAGTTGTAAAACTTGTTGTCTTGACCAAATACATCTATCCTTCATGAATATTTGAAATACTATAGACTCGAGAAAATGTATCTGAAATTGCATACAGCTGACAAATGAATAAAATTAACTGTCCCAACATGTAAGTCATCACAAATGTAAAAATTAAAAACATATGTAAACAATAAAAACATACATAAAAAATATATCATTATTTAATTGCTCATTAAACAATTTATCACCTGGAAGGACTGTAGGATATTTATTATATCCCTAATTTTAATCAAGCTATGTGCCAGAATTTTTTAATGAAATGTTACATTTGTAAATTTGAAAAAAAAAGTTGTAATATTGCATTTTCTTATTTTCAAATAAAAGTTTTCGAAAATTCTGTCGTAAATTAAAACATTACAGAAAAACATTACTTGACTCTGAAAGGGTTCACACATACGATGAACACAGTACACATTTACAGATTTATATATTCACATAATAGACGTGAATCTTACGTTTTTTGGAAATGTCTAACTCTAGCTACGTGCAATATGTTTGATATTTATATGTTACAATATTCTCAAAAATATAAACAATATATATATAGAAATTGAGAGCAATGTATTAGGTTAGTCTGTGGTATACATCTGTTCAGATAATGTTGAAATAATTGGAATTCACCAGAATTTTCAAACAAATTCATATCAAATAAGTAACAGCAATTTCTTCATGTACAGTATAAAATAAAATTTTTATTCCAAAATTTCGATAGGAATGTTGCATTTATACATTCCAAATATATATTTTTAAAATCCTAGACATTTCCGTATGGCCTAATATAATAAGTCCTTAATTAAAAATAATACTATTATTATAAACATCCCTTATTACGAGCACGGTAAATCATTTTTGTTAAATAATGCAACACTCATGACTGAGCGTCCATAGAAGGGGCTTCCTGTTTAAAGGACTAGAACTCACGTCATGAATGTGTTATACTTTCTAGGGCAAATTAGGTTGATAGAATCTGGAAAACATTGAAGAAGATCATCAGAATCAAAGGTGCCAAGCTCCCACTAATCTTCCGTAATATGTGGGTTAATTATCCCAGTTTAACAACTTTTTGAACCAGAAAATTCAGTTGATGAATCTTTATTTATTTAATTTCAGTTTTCTAGGAGGAATATATTTAATTTAATTTCTTTAAAAAATTCTGGTGTGAAACGTATTAAACCTGGGTGAAATTAACCCACATATTACGGAGGATTAGTGAGAGCTTGGCACCTCTGTTCAGAATTCAAGAAGAAATTGACTTGAAAGGAATTAAATACTTTTGGTCATGTACTTTATAAAAGCAGAACTTTATTCAAAAATCATGCTATAAATTTGGCATTTGGAGATAAAAATTAAAAGCCCACACTAGTCACACGAAAAAACTGGCAGCCTAATGTTAAATCTATGGGAACTATCTCGGCCGCATTTTAATATTTTTAAATGTCTTTTTTTTTTTTTTTTTTTTTTTTTTTTTTGCATATTATAGCTGAGGTCGACCTCTAACCTGGCTAGTTTTTAATTTTTCGATTTTGGCTGCAGATGTTTTTTAGAATGTTACTTTCATTTTCTAAGCCATTTCCGAAAGTGAAAGTAGTCTCATTAAAAGAAGTTGAAAATTGTACGTCAAAGGTGACAAATTATGTGCTTTTGTACTATATCTAGTTTTACAAATATATCTCGGTGCATTAGCTGTTGCACTTTTATGCAAAAATGCATGAATACAAAATTTGTTTTATGTGTAGATGTTCATATTATAGATATTAATTTTATTTTATGAAATTAAGTTTCAATACACTTTTACAAACAATTACTTACAATTCTGTTATATTAAAATTACACTATACGCAAATATCCAATACCAGACAATGTAAAAGAATGATAGTTATTATTTCAATGGAAAAATGAATTATATTGTCCGTTATGATGATATGATTAATTTCCGAGAAAAAGTACATTTTAAGTTGGCAACATTTTATTGTTTGTTGACATTTACTGAAAATTCCAATGGAAAACTTAAGCCTAGCTTTGAAAATGTAAAAACTTGAAATCCATATTCATGCTCCTTTTCCATTTAATATCTATTTCTACGGAAACTTCTATCCAAAAAACTGTCGGTAGAATATAGATTGCTATAATTAAACAATTTTAGTATACAAATTCGGTTTTTAAATTCAATAATACGGAAATAATAGGACTCCATTTTAAATAGGACGTAATCACAATGGCAACCTAGAATCATTATTTATCGCGGGATATCATTGGATTAATTACGTATGATAGGGTTTATTAGAATGAAAAAGAATTTTATTAAAATCTTTTTAAGTTTTGATTCGATTTTCAAATAATTTGAAATGACTCGACAAAATTCTGCAACGATTATATACAGGGTGTTTCAGTTAAACGTTTCAGAACTTCTAAGAGGGGTAGGGTACATCCTGACAACTCGAAATATTATAGCAATGTGGAGTCGGAAATGCTTTCCTTAACCCTTTGTGGCGCAGAGAAGTTCCATTGCTTAACTATTGAAATTAATGAGTGACACCAGAATTTGAAAACGAACTTTCTTGTAAATAAGGAAAAGCTATATTTCACGCAACTAATAAACCGTAATTTTTTTAACAAAAATTCTGGTATCATTGAGGGTTTTGGGAATTAAAATTAAGTATGTTTATGAAACCACGTAATTTTAATTCCCAAAACCCTCACTGATACCAGAATTTTTGTTAAAAAATACGGCTTATTAGTTGCGTGGAATATAGCTTTTTCATACTTACAAGAAAGTTCGTTTTCATATTCTGGTGTCATTCATTAATTTCAATAGTTAAGCAATGGAAATTCTCTGCGCCGCAAAGCTTTAAGGAAAGCATTTCCGACCCCACATTGCTATATGATTTCGAGTTGTCAGGATGTACCCTACCCCTCTTAGAAGTTCTGAAACGTTGAACTGAAACACCCTGTATATTTCATTTGATACCATTCGGTTGGGTAGTTTTTGCGCTGCTATATGTGCAGAGACGGACAGACGGACGGACCAGACGATGAATATAGGTGCTACTTATTTATACAATTACGAACATACCTAAAAAAGTGCAATCAAAATCCAAAATTAAAAACTAGCCCAGTTAGAACCTCCCCTACCCTATTAAAAAAATCATTTAAAAATATTAAAATGCAAGCGAGATGTTTGGAAATAACTTCCCCATCGACTTAACATTAGCTTGCGAGTTTTTTTTTTTGTATTCCCTATTTCCTTAGAAATGGTTATGGTCATAGCTAGGTCTATTCACGCGAAAAAATAAATAAAACTACTACACAATTAAAAAGGTGTGTTACTTATCAAGGTTATTTCGCATGTTGTGCTTGAGTGATGTTTTTTTCTTATATAAGAACCTATGCTAATTGCGAGAAGACACTGGTAAGCAAATGATAATCCTATGACAGCGTTCTTTTCAAATTTTTCGTTCTAAATTAAATATTTTTAAAGTTTTTTTTTTCATACTATATCTGATGTCAAGTTTTAAACAGGTACCTATTTGCATTTTCGATTTTGGTTGCAATTGTTTTCTGAGGAAATTTCAGTATTTGAATGATAAATCTAAGGAAGTAGCGGTAGTCAAAATTTATATTTCGTCACTTTTAAAAGAAAACCTCTACGAGGCACAGTGGAACGAACACCGTGAAATAAATGGAAATTAACGATAATTTGAAATTTTTATTTTAATTATATTATCACGAAAGGTTGTTTTTAAGCGTATAATGTAACCCAAAATCACTATAGGCTTATCAAAAATTTGACCGTCAAATTATTAGCCAATTGGAATGATGGCAGATTCTGGCTATAATGTCATTAATGCTAAACCGTTAAAAACTACTTTTAACAATTATTATTAATTTTCAATCATGGAATGACATTGAGAAAGATATTTAAATATATTTAGATAAAGAAAAAATAGACACTTGTATATTTCTTGTTAAACTAAATTTCGGGTAATATTTATTTACTTAAAATGCATAATCAGCTCATATTTTCACATTTGATACATTTATCTAGTTGCATTCTAGTATATTTCTTGTTAAACTAAATTTGGATTAAGTTTTCCACCACTGCAGAGAAGACTTCTTCGTTTTCTTCATTTACTTAAAATACTTAATGATCTCACATTTTTACGTTTTGTATATTTATGTAGTTGAATTCTAGATTAGAAAACTATCAATGTTAGTTGCGACAACCTGTGACCTAGAAAATAATTCTAATTATAAACATTCAATATGCAGTGTTAGTTTGTTCTACATTTACATTTTTTATAGAAATTTCCAGGTGCTAATTAAAAGCTCCTAGAATTTTTCTCAGCGATATTTTAATTTTAATTTTATTAATTTATGGATAAAACAAATATGAGCCTCAAATAAAGTATCAAACATGTTTGTTACCATTTGAAAAAGAAAATTTCAACAGTTTTTAATTTGTAGAACACTTTCTGTGACAAAATGAACCGCATATAGCTATAAAGAACTTTGTAGATATCGTCGATACAATGTTAAACTATCGAATATGAAAAAAAGCTCTTTTCAATACTTATTAAAATGGACCTATTGTCACCACTAAAATTTCTTTGAATTCTTCGGCTAGAAAAAATACTTATAAAATTTCTGTGAAGAACGGTGTTGCCAGTTTGGTCTGTTTTAGCTCACAGGCTATCAAAGCCTGAGAGCTAATGTGCCCGCCCGTTCTGTATGTATGTATGTACGTAACGCGATAACTCGTGATAGAATTATCCGTTTTGCTTCAAATTTTGTTTACAGGTTCATTCTAATAAGGCGCTTCCCTGATTAGTTTTGGGAGTTCATTGGTTAAATATAAAGGGGGAAAGGGGGGGGGGCTAACTCCCCCTTAATTTAGATAAATGGGTTTTTCATGCAGAAGTAACAGTTTTTCTTCAAATTTCGTATATAGGTTCATTTTGATAAGGTGCTTCCCTGATTATTTTTGGGAGTTCATTAGTTAAGTATAAAGGGGGGAAACGGGGGGCTAACCCCCTTAATTTAGATAAATGGGTTTTTCATGCAGAATTATCCGATTTTCTTCAAATTTAGTATATAGGCTCATTGTGATAAGACACTTCCCTGATTAGTTTTGGGGGTTCATTGGATAAGTATAAAGGGGGGAAACGGGGGGCTACCCCCCTTAATTTAGATAAATGTGTTTTTCATGCAGAATTATCCGATTTTCTTCAAATTTCGTATGTAGGTTCATTGTAATAAGGTGCTTCC
Source organism: Maratus michaelseni (assembly GCA_963931845.1). Lineage (NCBI taxonomy): Eukaryota > Metazoa > Arthropoda > Arachnida > Araneae > Salticidae > Maratus > Maratus michaelseni. The sequence continues at coordinate 123,017,023 of OZ007599.1, read as the reverse complement.
CTGATTATTTTTGGGAGTTCATTAGTTAAGTATAAAGGGGAGAAACGGGGGGCTAACCCCCTTAATTTAGATAAATGGGTTTTTCATGCAGAATTATCCGACTTTCTTCAAATTTTGTATATAGGCTCATTGTGATAAGGCACTTTCCTGATTAGTTTTGGGGGTTCATTGGATAAGTATAAAGGGGGAAACGGGGGCTACCCCCCCCCCTTAATTTAGATAATGGGTTTTTCATGCAGAATTATCCGATTTTCTTTAAACTTTGTATATAGGCTCATTGTGATAAGGCACTTCCCTGATTAGTTTTGGGTGTTCATTGGGTAAGTATAAAGGGGGGGTAAACGGGGGGGCTAATCCCCCTTAATTTTGATAAATGGGTTTTTCATGCAGAATTATCCGATTTTCTTCAAATTTTGTATATAAATTCATTGTGGTAGGGCGCTTGCCTGATTAGTTTTGGGTTTTCATTTGTTAAGTATAAAGGGGGGAACGGGGGGCTCACCTCCCTTAAATTAGATAAATGGGTTTTTCAAGCAAAATTATCCGATTTTTTTCAAATTTTGTGTATAAATTCATTGTGGTAAGGCGCTTGCCTGATTAGATTTTCGGGGTTTATTGGTTAAGTATAAAGGGTGGGAACGGGTGCTTATCCTCCCCCCCCCCTTAATATATTGTCGATTTCTTTATTTTTCGAGTGGCATTATTCTTTGAAAAAATAGCATAATATAGAATTACTGTGAATAGCCTGTGAGCTCAATGCCCTCAGTTTAACTGGGCAGTTTTCTTTATTTTTGTTGTTGTTCAGATATTCCGAATTAATACTGGAAATTTTGAGATTTTTTTTTTTTTTACTTTAAGCAATAGCGAAATGTCTATCATTAAATATAGCAAAAATTTCTATTTGAAATTTCTGGTGAGGATTCGAAACTTTTGAATAAAAAATGCAACCCTGCTCAAGAGTACTATTAAAATTCAGTGGTGACAATCGGCCCATTTTAAAAGTAATGAAATATGCATTTTTTTCATATTTGAAAGTTTTACATGCTATCGACGTTATTAAAACAGTATTTTTTATTATTTCTGCATTACCCCATTAACACGTTAGCTGCCAAGTTAAAATTACCGAATTGTATTTTATTTAGAAAATTCAAATTCATACCAGAAAACATTATTTCAATATTTACTTTATTTAATTACAGGCATTTTGCGATTACATGAAATAAAAATATATTTTCGTAATTTCTGGAACGAATTTATAATTTTAGATTTAGAGATTCGCTGCCAACCACGCGCAGGCGCGTGATTGGCAGCGAATGGGTTAAGGACCGAATCACTTTTTTTCAATAAAATACAAATATTGGGATTCATACCACTTTTATATTATAGCAATCTAAGACCGACTTTATCATGGTGTTTCTTGCATCAAATAAAGCGAATAGTTATCCTAAAAACAAGCTGGTGTTATCTTAAAACCTGGTGTAAGAAACATAATATTGCAAAAATGCAACGCCAGTCTTTAACCCTCTGAGCGTTTTGAAAAAGTGTAAAATTGTAATGTTGTTTTCTCTGTATTTTGTTTTAAATGCTAAAAAAATATGATTCTTTCAGCATTATAAATTAAATATAATTACAAATATGAATGTAACCCTTGAGAGTATTAATCATTCTTCAATGTTTTGAAAATTCATTAAATCTGTAGAATTATATTATCTTAAACATTTCATATATTGCAGTGAAACATGGAGTTTAGTGAACGGAATATTACGTTCTACACGCTTAGAGGGTTAATGAGTTAATTAGAACATAAGTTAGAGTAGAAAATATCCAATTTTCGCTTTTTTGTCTTTTGACGTCTTTCTTTTTTCAACTTTTCTCTGTACATCTTATGAGTAATTTAAAATGATATACTGCAACATCAGAAGCTAATGCATTACTCACCCTACAGTATTTGCATTCAAAGAGTATGTCCAATCGAACTTAACCTTCTACCCTGAATGGGTCGAATCGACCCGTTTGTATAATTTATTTCATTCGATTCTTATCAGAAATATTTTTATAATGTATGGTTAAATAAAAGCCACATTTAACTAAATTAAATAAATATGCTAAATAGCTTAAAAATTAATTCTGGTGTGAAATGTTTTTATCAAAGTTGAGTACAATTTCAACAGGGTAGGAAGGTTAATTAACAGATTCTGTTCACTTAAAAACAAGATGGTTTTACCCTGTTATAAAACAAGGTAACAGTCTACGGAATAAAGGTTGCGCAAATTCCTTAAAATTTAACACCAGTTTTTTTAACAGTATTTTTTTCTTAATGACACATGATTTCAACGACAGAAATGGGCGACATTTTTTATTGGAAAATAGTGGTGCGCAGAAATTAAAAGAAGTATACGGGACGCTCGTTAAAAAGCAGTTGATATCGATTACGAAATTTGACGAAGTATACTACAGTAGAGAACTCGGGCATCGGGCCTTATGGACAGTGCAAGAGCTAAACAGCGTAGGATAAAACGAGGCTGCCAATATTTTGGAAAAGACAAATTTTCCCTATTTAATGACAGAAACTTCACGATTACAAAAGGCTAAGATCAAATTTTGAAATTTGTGGTAGCGAACGACTTTCAGACAAAAGATTTAATAAACATTGGCATAAGACGCAACCAGTGTTACAAGCAAAAACGCTTAACTCTTTCCGGCACAGTGGACCCACTCCGGGCACACCCAATTTTAATTCCAAACTTTCATTCGACTTCAAGAATACATAATAAAATTTTGTTTCTACGAAAAAAGTCGTTTGTCAGTCAGTAATTTCTCGTTTAACGAACAGACTTTGTTTGTGCCGGAAAGGGTTAAATATTCGTTTCACAAAACTGCCCACTCTTTCTGAAAGGAAGAGCAGACTTTCTTGAACAGAACGTTCTGAATTTCCCGCGACACTGCGTTGCAAAATATTTTTACATTTCAATGACATTAATTTTTTTTTCTGGTATGAAAACCTGAAAACATGTTCACAGTGATATTTCAACAACTGATTGTGCACTTTATTGTGGTGACCGAATAATTTTATCGATTTCTAAGCCCATAACACTCGAGAAAATGAAACTGAACATGCATACAGCTGACAAATGAATAAAATTAAATGTCCTAACTGGTCAGTCATCACCAATATAAAAATTAAAAGGTCGATAAAAAAGAATATCTGTATTTAAGCGTTTGTTAAATAATTTAACATCTGGATGGGCGGTAGGATATTTTTTACACCTCTGATTTTAGTCAAGATTTGTGACAGAATGTTTTATGAAGTTTTACATTTATAACTGTGAAATTGCATTTCCTTACTTTCAATTATTAATTTCGAAAACTCTCTCGCGAATTGAGCCCTACGGCAACGCTATTACTTGCATTTAAAGTATTTTTACAAGCAGTCCAACCTTTCGGTAAAAAAGGTCTGACTTTCTTGACCAATGCCCCTTATTTGTTAAAACGGAGTCCACAGCTGCATCATTTTTTATATTGCAATGACACTTCTTCATTTTTCTGGTATGAATGAAAGAGATAATGTTCTCAGAGAAACCTCTTTGTATTGACTAAATATTTATATCCTTCATGAATATCTGAAATCCAATAGACTCGAGAAAATGGATATGAATTTGCATGCAGCTGACGAATGAATAAAATTAACCGTTCCAACTGGTCAGCCATCTCCAATATAAAAATTAAAAACATCCATAAACAAAAATATCATTATGTAAACGCTCATTAAACAATTTATCACCTGGAAGAGCTGTAGGTTATTTATTATACCCCTAATTTTAATCAAGATTTGTGCCAGAACTTTTTAATGAAATTTTGCATTTAAAAATTTGTTGAAAAAAAGTTGTAAATTTGCATTTCCTTATTTTCGAAAAAAAAATTTCGAAAATTGTCGTGAATTAAACATTACAGAAAAAAAAACTACTTGACCTTTAAAGGGTGAACACATACGATAAACACAGTACAGATCTAGGGATTTATATATTCACATTCGCTGACGCGTTTATTATGTATTTTTGTATATGTCTAACTCCACCTACGTAAATTACTTTTGATTTTTATATGTTACATTTTTCTCAGAAATATACACAATATATATACAAATTTTGAGCAATGTATTAGTCAATCCGGAAAGTTCTGCGGTATACATCCGTTTAGATAATGTTGAAATAGTTGAATGTCACCAGAATTTTCAAACAAATTTGTATTAAAATAAGAAAAAGCAGTTTCTTCACGTACAATATAAAACCAAAGTTTTATTCCAAAATTCCGGTTGGAATAAGGCATTCATATTCAAAATATTTTTTTTTAAAACGTAACAATTTCCCTATGACATAATATAATAATTCCTGAATTAAAAACCGTACTATTATTATATGCATTCCTTGTTACGAACACGGAAAATCTATTTGTTAAATAATGCAACAATCATGAATGAGGGTCCATAGGTGGGGCTTCATGTTTAAAGGACTAGAACTAACGTCATGAATGTGTTACACTTTCTAAGGCAAATTACGTTGAGAGAATTTGGAAATGATTGAAGAAGATCGTCAGAATTCAAGAAGAAATTGATTTGAAAGCAATTAAATTCTTTTGATCATGTAAAGGAAAATTTTATTCAAAAATCCTGATATAAATTTGGCCTAATCTTCCTTGAAGGAAAGGCAAACTTTCTTGAACAGAATGTTCAAATAATTTACAGGGGTTCTTGGTTTCCATTATATTTTCACATTTCAACGACATTTTTTTTTTTCTGGTATTTAAGCCAGAGAAAATGTTCACAGTGATGATTCAACAGCTAATTGTACACTTTATTGTGGCGACCGAAGATTTTTATCCATCACGAATATTTCTAATCCTATAAGACTTGAGAAAATAGAACTGAACATGCATACACCTGACCAATAAATAAAATTAAATGTTCCAACTGGTCAGTCCTCCCCTATGTAACAATTAAAAGGTTGATAAAAAAGCATAGCTGTATGTAAGCATTTGTTAAATAATTTAATCTGGATGGGTGGTAGGATATTTTTTGCACTCCTTATTTTAATCAAGATTTGTGCCAGAATTTTTTATAAAGTTTTATATTTATAGCTGCAAAATTAAATTTCCTTATTTACAAATGTTATTTTTTCGAAAATTCTGTTGTGAATCCAGCAATACAGAAACTCAACCAACTGCATTTGAATTAATTTTAAAAATTGTCCAATATGAAACGACAGACTTTCTGGCGCAGTATCTTGTACTTCGTACGACGTTGAGCTCTGATATGCATCCGATTTTTACATTTCAATAACATTTCTTTATTTTTCTGGTATGAATGAAAGAGATAATGTTCTCAGATATATTCTAACAAGTAACCTTCTTGTCATGACCAAATACTTCTAAACTTCATGAATATTTGAAATACTACAGACTCGAGAACATGAATTTGCATACAGCTGACCAAGAAAATTAACTGTCCCAACTGGTCAGTCTTCACAAATGTAAAAATTAAAAACATACATACAGAGGCGTAGCGTCAAGGGGGGGGGGGGGCACGATCACTTTTCTACCAGAATACTGTATATTTATACTATATATTTCGCCTTATTTAATTCATACCGTTCAAAGATTAAATAAGGCCAAATGTAGTACATAATTATACTGGTAGTAAAATGATCGTGCCCCCCTGACGCTACGCCACTGCATACATAAAAAATAAAAGCATTCATAAGAAATATATCATTATTTACTTTGTTCGCAAAAAAAGTTGTATTTTTGAACAAAGTTGTATTTCCTTATTTTCGAATACACGTTTTCGAAAATTCTGTCGTGAATTAAACATTACAGAAAAAAAATTACTTGACTCTTAAAGGGTTAACACTTACGATGAACACAGTACAGATGTAAAGATTTATATATTCACATACTAGACTCGAATATTATGTTTTTCGGACTTTTTTAACTCTAGCTACATGCATTACTTTTGATTTTTATATATTTTATTTTTCTTAAAAATATAAACAATCTATACACAAATTGTGTGGAATGTATTAAATCAGTCTGTGGTATACATCTGTTTATATAATGTTGAAATAATTAAAATCACCAGAATTTTCAAACAAATTTATTTCAAAATAAGTAAAAGCAGTTTCTCCAAGTACCATATAAAATCAAATTTTATTCGAAAATTCCGATGGGAATGCAGTATTTATATATTCAAAATATATTTAAATGAAACCACAGAAATATCCCTATGCCTAATATAATAATTCCTCAATTAAAAACCGTGCAAATTTTATATGCATTCCTTATTACGAACACAGAAAATCATTTTTGTTAAATAATGCAACACTCACCACTGAGCGACCAAAGGTCGGACGCTCATGGAAGTCCTTCCATGTTCTAACATGTAAAATGTAACATATAAAACAGGAAGTCCTTCCTGTTTAATGAACTAGAATTAACGTTATGAAAGTGTTGCACTTTTTAAGGCAAATTAAGTTGATAGAATTTGGAAATGATTGTAGAAAATAACCAGAATTCAAGACGAAATTGATTTGAAAGCAATTAAAATCTTTTGGTGACGTACATTATAAAAGCAAAATTTTATTCAAAAATTCTGCTATAAATTTGGCATTCGGAGATTAAAATAAAAAGCCTACACTAGCCACGCGAAAACACCCGCAAGCTATTTTTAAGTCTATGATAACGATATTTTCAAATATTTTGCTAGCATTTTAATATTTTAAAATGATTTTTTTTTTTTTTTTTTTTTTTTTTTTTTTTTTTTTTTTTTTTTGCATAGGATAGCTGAGGTCGATATGTAACTGGTCTAGTTTTTAATTTTTCGATTTTCGCAGGAGATGTTTTTAGAAAATTGCATTCACTTTCGAAACCAGTTCTAAAAGTGAATGTAATTCTATTAAAACAAGTTGGAAATTGTACGTCAGACGTGACAAATGAGGTATATTAGTACTATATCTAGTTTTATAAATATTCAGATCTTGATGCAATGGCTGTAGCACTCTTAAGCAAAAATGCATGAATACATAATTTATTTTATGTGTAGATGATAATATTATAGATATTCATTTTATTTTATGAAATTAAGTTTCAATACACGTTTAGAAACAATTACTTACAATTTTGTGACAGTAAAACTATACTATACGCAAATATCCAATACAAGACAATGTAAAAAAAATGATCGTTATTATTTCACTGAAAAAATGAATTATATCACCTGTTATTATGATATAATTAATTTCCGAAAAAAAAAAGTACATTTTAAGTTGTCCACATTTTATCTTTTGTTGACATTTACTGAAAATTCCAATGGGAAACTTAAGCCTAGCTTTGAAAATTTAAGAACTTGAAATCCATATTTAGACTCTTTTTCCATCTAATATCTATTTCTGTAAGGAAACATCTATCCAAAAAACTGTCGGTATATTATATTATCAGACTTGCCAAGTCTCCGGCTTTTTGGATACCAGTAATGTAGTACAGAAAATGATGTTTTATTTAATCGGAGCATTTTGTGATTTAAAAGCACAACGTTTTCTCTAAAAAATTACTGGTGTGCAAAAAGCCGGAGACTTGGCAACTCTGTATTATTACCACAATTAAAAACTTTTAGTATACCAATTCGGTTTTTAAATTCAGTAATACGCAAATAATATGACTGCATCTTAAGTATAACGTAATCACCATGGCAACCTAGAATCATTACCTATCATGGGATATCATTGAATTAATTACGTATGATAGGATTTAATAGAATGAAGAAATCTGTTATTAATATCTTTTTAAGTTTTGATGCGATTTTCAAAAAATTTGAAATGACTCGACAAAATTCTGCAACGATTATACATATTAAATTTCAAATCATTCGATTGGGTTGTTTTTGCACTTTGAAATGCGGACAGGCGGATAGACGGACGGACCAGACGACGACTATAGGTGAGAAATATTTATACAATTATGAACGCACCGAAAAAAGTGCAATCTAAGTCAAAAATTAACAAGAACGAAAAATCATGCGTCAAGCATAGATTATGTAACACTTTCCAACGTTTCCATGATAATTTTACAAATCATTACCGTCTAATAAGCTGAACGATAACATCTAAGTAAACAATTTGGAAAACGCATAACATATTTAAAAACGTAATTTCAGAAATTTCCAACATATACAATATTCGGAAAACTTTACGAATACTTTTATTCAGCCCTGTATATGATCTATAGATTTGTATATATATTACATAGCATGCTAAATTTTAGTTTAGTTAGGAAACGCGTAGCACAGTTTAAAATTCTACTTCTGGAGTTTCTGTCAATAAACGGAAATGTGTTCGCGAACTTTTGGGCTGCCCTGTATATGAAATATACAATTTATACACACCAAGTAATTGAAAAGAAGTGACTTAAATTTAAAATCGCGTTCAGCAACTTAAAACGCACTTCCAGGAATTATTTTTAACAGACAGTAGAGAATTCTTTTATGTGCCCCTGTAAATGAACGATGACTGCTATACACACAGTATTCTGCAATAAGCCTCTTGTAATGCACCTTTATGATATATATAAATTTCAATGCGTTTAAAATAGTGAAACATTATTTAATTAAACCGCAAACGATTTTTCTCCATAGACGTAATGTAACGGAATTCTTTTGACTGTCCCTGTAAAGTAACTATAAGTGCTATGCACACCCTATTCCATATTAAGCTTTTTGTAATACACCTTAGTGATATATATCAATTACAATATAATTGAAATTGTGTAACATCATTAAAATAAACCGCAAATGATTTTTCCCCATAGACTGTAATGTAACGGAATTCTTTTGAGTGTCCCTTTAAAACAACTATAAGTGCTACACACTTCAGTTCAAATAGGGTACATGCTATAGATAAAGACAATAACATATAAAAATTGCAGGGCAATCCGAGCATATTTACGAGAGTTAGAGCACAGACAGACGGCAGACGGCTAGACAAACCGAAGTCATAAACGCTCTTTAACTAGGTTGGAAAGTGTTAATAACGAGCACAGTTAGAACCCCAGCTAACCTATACAAAAAAAAAAAAAAAAAAAAAAAAAAAACACAAGCACAAGCACTCCGGGAGTGCCGACGGAAGTGAAAACATGAATTTCAATATTATATATATATATATTATAATATATATATATATATATATATATATATATATATATAATAAATACCACTGTTTAATTTACATAAAAATAATATATAAATATATATTAAATATAATATATAAATAATTTTCATAAAAAACAACAGCCCACAGGCAAGCATGCGGCGCGTGATGCGCATGCCCCGCCCTATCGCATACCGAACTATACCCAATACATGTACATACTCATATACAGACGTGTTGGTTACATTAACAGTGTCGGGAGTTCAATGGTTTTTTCCCCAATTCAAAAAATGTCCAACGCGCCTAAAGAAATTTTAACTTCAAATATACAGAGGAGTCGGTAACAGTGTCGGTTACAGTAACAGTGTCGCCAGTTCAATGGTTTTTTTCCCATCTCAAAAATGCCCAACGCGCATAAAGAAGTTTTCACTTAAAAAAAAAAAAATATTTAAAAATATAAGAATGCAAGCGAGATGTTTGAAAATAACTTCCCAGTAGATTTAACATTAGCTTACGAGTTTTTTTATTTCTCATATCCTTAGAAATGGTTAAGATCATAGCTAGATTTAGTGACGCAAAAACTTAAATAGAACTTTTACACAAGTAAAAAAAATCTTGTAATTTATCAAGGTTATTTCGCATGTTGTTTTTTCATATATAAGAGCCTATGCCAATCACGCGAAGGCACTGGTAAGCAAATGATAATGTTACTTGAGCGTTCTTTTCAATTTTTCGTTCTCAATTAAATATTTTTAGAGCATATTATTCATACGATATCTGATGTCGATATTTACACTGGTACCTAGTTACATTTTCGATTTTGGTTGCAATTTTGTCTTTGGGGGGAACTTTCTATTTTCGAAAATGAAAGTATCTTCATAAAAAAAATACAACCAATATTGAAAAAGTAAATGAGTAACCGGTTACACATCGATCTCAAATATCCTCTTTAAAAAAGGTGTTTAAAAATATTGAAATTCAAAAGGGAAATTTGGAAAGAAGCCATTAAATTAATATTTGCTGCTTTACAGTGTCTTCGCGTGATTAGCGCAGGATATTATATCCATAATTAACTCACAGAGAGGGTCAATCACACTAAAAGGGCCAATCTTCGTAATAACAGATTTTGATTGTTTTTATCCATGTTGTATGGTAGAATCTCCCAAGTCTTAGGTTCAACGGATTTTATATAACACTCCTTAGTCTCTAGAAATAAGGTGTCTAATATTATAAAAAACTTAAATACGGTAATTTCCGGCCTATAATACGCGGATCAGACAATCATGTGCAACCCGGAAATTTTATTTATAAAACGTAACTTACTAAATATCTGTAAATATTTGACTTCAATTATTGAATAAATGTTCTGGATCTAAACATAAACTGTTTGATCACTGATTATAGGCCAAAAATTACGGTATTTTAATTTCGACCCAGACATTTTATTCAATAATTGAAGTCAAATATTTCCATCAAATTCATGTTACGTTTTATAAAATAAAATTTCCGAGTCAAAAAATGATTGCTTGATCAACAGATTATAGGCCGGTAGGGTATTTAAATTGTGTTATAATTTTAGATCCTCTATTTCTCGAAAACTAAGGAGAGTTGTATAAAATCCGTTGAACCTGAGACTAAGTTACCTCTACCCTACAACATACATAACAATAATCAAAATCTGTGATTACACAGCTTGGCCATCTCCTTGTCAGTCACAACTTGCAACCTTGATAAGATTCAAGATTTTTTATATGTGTTTCTATTTATATCTATAAAAATGTATGTTTCATGAATGAAGAGGATAAGTGGGCAGTTACATACTGTTTAAATATTTCAGCAACTCAGGTTAAACCATAAGGACAGAATAACAGTCGTTTCTTCAAATAAATTTAGCCATAGCAAAAGCCGATAAAACTATTTACATTCTAGAAACATCTCTTCGAAAACATAGAGAGCGTGAGTAAGGACCGTTTGAAGCAGTGGTATTTACAATTACAAGGAAAAGATCCTGGCGAAGCAGATTTCGGCATTATTTGACTGATAAATCTAAGGAAGTAGTGGTAGTCAAAATTATTATTTCGTCTGTTTTAAAAGAAAAACTTGGCGAGGCACAGTAAAACACACACTGTTAAAACATGGAAAACATTGATAATGTGAATTTTTTTATTTTAATTGCATTACAATTGAAGGTTGTTTTTAAACCCATCATGTAATCCAAAAACCCTACGGGCTTATCAGAAACTTGATCCTCGAATTTTTAGCCAATTGGAATAATGGTAGATTCTGGTTATAATGTCGTTAATGCTAAATCAATAAAAACTACTTTTAACAATTTTTACTAATTTTCAATCCCAGAATGACGTTGAGAAATATATTTAAAAACATTTTGGTGAAGAAAAAATAGACACTTGTATATTTCTTTTTAAACTAAAGTTGGAGTAATTTTTCCACCACTGCAGAGAAGACTTCTTAGTTTTCTTCATTTACTTAAAATACTTAAATGAGCTCAAATTTGCACTTTTGGTACATTTATCTAGTTGCATGTTAGATTGAAAAAGTATAAATATTAGCTGCGACCACCTGCGACCCAGAGAATAATTCCAATTAAAATCATTCAATATGTAATGTTAGTTTTTTCTACTTTTATATTTTTTATAGATATTTCCAGGTGCTAATTAAAAGCTCCTAGCACTTCTCTCAGAGATATTTTAATTTTATTAATTTTTGGATAACACCCTAACACAGTTTCTTTTATTAATATATGAATATTTATGAAAATGTGCTCAAACTATTTATTTTCCCCTCTGCTTCGATTCTATGAGCCTCAAATAAAGTGTCAAACATGGTTGTTACCATTTGAAAAAGAAAATTTCGACAATTTTTAATTTATAGAACACCTTCTGTGACAAAATGAAACACATAGAACTATAAAGAGCTTTGTAGATATTAAAACAGTACTTTTCTTTTATTACTGCATTAATTAGAACATAAGTTATAGAGAAAAATATCCAATTTTCGTTTTTTATCTTTTGACGTCTTTCTTTTTTCAAGTTTTCTCTGTACATCTTATGAGTAATTTGAAATGATATACTGCAACATTAGAAGCTAGCACAATACGCATATTTGCATTCAAGGTGTATGTCCAATCGAACTTAATCAATAGATTGTGTTGACATAAAAATGAGATGGTTTTATAATGTTATAAAACAGGGTAACAGTCTAGGATCCATAACACCTTAGCGATGAGAAGCACGTACAATAGAGTTATGAAAATAGGGGTGCACAGAAATTAAAAGAACTATATTTCTATATAGAGAGTCCCGCTCGTTATAAAGCAGTTGAAATAGATTACGAAATTTGATGAAGTATACTATAGACTTTTGAACAGTACAAGAGCCAAACAGCATAGGGAAGGATCACGACGCTGCCACTGTTTTAGAAAAGAGAAATTTGACTTATTTAATGACAGTATCTTCACTATCACAAAATTTGAAGGTTACATTTTGAGATTTGTGGTGGCGAAGCACTTTCAAACAAAAGATTTAGTGACCCCTGGCGTAATATGTAACCAGAGTTCCAAGCAAGGATGCTTAACTATTTGTTTCACCAAACTGCCGAACCTTACTGAAAAGAAGCGCAGACTATCTTGAACAGAATGTTCAAATAATTTACTGTGGCGTTCTGTTGCAATATATTTTCACATTTCAATAATATTTTTTTTTCTGGTATTAAAGCCAGAGAAAATGTTCACAGTGATATTTCAACAACTAATTGTACACTTTATTGTGGTAACCGAAGTATTTTATCCATCACGAATATTTCTAATCCTATAAGACTCGAGAATATGGAACTGAATATGCATACAGCTGATCAATGAATAAAATTAACCCTTTCCGGCACAGACAAAGTCTGTTCGTAAAATGAGAAATTGCTGACTGACACCGGAATTTACAAACGACTCTTTTAGAAAATATAAACTCCTTATTTTAAGCTTTCATTTTACAAACAAAATTTTATTAAAATATTCTTGGTGTCGCCTGCAAGTTTGGAATTAAAATTAGGTGTTCCCGGAGTGGGACCACTGTGCCTGAAAAGATTAATGGGTTAATGCATAAATAAAAGAAAAGTACTGTTTTAATATCTACAAAGCTCTTTATAGTTCTATGTGGTTCATTTTGTCACAGAAGGTGTTCTACAAATTAAAAATTGTTAGAAATTTTCTTTCTCAAATGGTATCAACCATGTTTGATACTTTATTTAAGCCTCATAGGATCGAAGCAGAGAGAAAAATAAATAGATTGAGCACGCTTTCATAAATATTCATAAATTAATAAAATAAACTGTGCTAAGGTTTTATCCATAAATTATAAAAATAAAATTTAAATCTCACTGAGAAAAATACTGGGAGCTTTTAATTTGCACCCGGAAAATTATATAAGAAATCTAAATGTAGAGCAAACTAACATTGAATATTAAATGATTATAATTGGAATTATTCCCTAGATCACAGGTTGTTGCAGCTAATATTGATACTTTTGCAATCTTAAATGCAACTAGATAAATGTACCAAAGGTGAAAATTTGAGCTCATTTAAAGATTTTTAGTAAAAAAAAATGACTCCAAATTTAGTTTAACAAGAAATATACAAGTGTCTATTTTTTCTATTTGTACATTTTACCAATTTTTCTTTCAGACATTATTTAAAAAAGCATGGTTAAAAATTTTTACTAAAAACGTCCCCCATCTAAAAAAATGTAAAAACAGTCTCCAATAAAAATCTCTACCAGTCGACAAAAGCGCTTTCACCCCCCGCCCATCATCAGTTGTGATCTTTATCTATCTTCCCGTCCATTATATATATGACTGCCGGTTGAAGAGCTCGCCCTATCGGCATTCAATATTCTCTCTCTCTCTGTCTCCCCCTCTTCCAACATTTTTTTCCAGCGGCAATCAAGTAAGGAATGTACCATGTCATTCCTTACTTGATTTCCGAATAAGAAATATTTTGAAGAAATATTTGGTCAATACTAGAAGGTTTACTACTAATTGTTAACATATCTCTTAGAACATTATTTCTTTCCCTCATACCAGAAAAATAAAGAAAAGTTATTGAAATGTAAAAATAGGATGCAGCTCAGGAATGACGAGCGCCAGCAAGAGTGAAGCGGTCGTGAAAGTCTTGACCTTTCTTACAGAAAGGTTGGATAATTTGTAAAAAACAATTCAATGGCAAGTAATTGAACTTCTGTAGTGCTAGATTCGTAACAGAATTTTCGAAATATAATAATTGAAAATAAGGAAATGTAATTTTACAGTTATAAATACAAAACTTTATAAAAAATATTCTGGCACAAATCTTGATTAAAATTAGGGATGTAAAAAATATCCTACCGGCCATCCAGGTTTTTAAATTATTTAACAAACACTCACATACAGCTATGCTTTTTTATCGACCTTTCAATTTTTACATTGGTGATGACTCACCTGTTGGGACCTTTAAGGACCGAATCACTTTTTTCAATAAAATACAAATATTGGAATTCATACCACTTTTATATTATAGCAACCTAACAGTGACTTTATCATGGTGTTTCTTACATCAAATAAAGCAAATATTTATCCTAAAAACAAACTGGTGTTAACTTAAAACCTGGTGTAAAAAACATAATGTTGCGAAAACGCAACGTCAGTCTTTGAGAAGTTAATTAGAACATAAGTTATAGAGAAAAATATCCAATTTTCGTTTTTTGTCATTTGACGTCTTTCTTTTTCAAGTTTTCTGTGTACATCTTATGAGTAATTTGAAATGATATATTGCAACAACAGAAGCTGTTACAATACTCCCCCAACAATATTTGCATTCAAAGAGTTTGTCCAATCGAACTTAATCAACACATTCTGTCGACTTAAATACAAGATGGTTTTATCCTGTAACAAAACAGAGTAACAGTCTATGTGGAAAAGGTTGTGCAAAATCCTTAAAAATTAACACCAGTTTTT
The DNA here is from genome assembly GCA_963931845.1 of Maratus michaelseni. Taxonomy (NCBI): domain Eukaryota; kingdom Metazoa; phylum Arthropoda; class Arachnida; order Araneae; family Salticidae; genus Maratus; species Maratus michaelseni. Next base: position 123,001,832 of record OZ007599.1, on the reverse strand, counting down.
TTTAACAGCATTTTTTTCTTCTTAATTAAACAGGATTTCAATGACTGAAAGAGGTGAAATTTTTTATTGGAAAATAGTGGTGCGCAGAAATTAAAAGAAGTATACGGGACGCTCGTCAAAAAGCAGTTAAATTCGATTGCGAAATTTTACGATGTTACTACAGTAGGGTACTCGGCAGTCGGGCCTTTTGAACAGTACAAGAGCTAAACAGCGTAGGATAGAATCGATCACGCGGCTGCCACTATTTTAGAAAAGAAAATTTTGTCCTATTTAATAACAGAAACTTCACGATTACAAAAGGCTGAGATCATATTTTGAAATTTGTGGTGGCGAACGACTTTCAGACAAAAGGTTTAATAACCCTAACAAACCAGTAACCAGTGTTACAAGCAAACACGCTAAAATATTAATTTCACACAAAGCCATTAAATAATAAGCCCAGTCAGATAGTGTTAAATTTGGTAGCGGGGACACTAGCGCCACTTCATCTGCTGCGGAAGGAAGGCGAAACAGAAGTGCGTCGCAGAGAAACGATACGATTTTTATCGTATGTATCGAAGTTTTGTTTTTGCATTTCCTTTAAAAGCTTGCTAATTATTAGGATCTTTTAGATTAAAGCTAAAACTATAATGAAAAGAAATGGGGAAATTTACTGGATTAATGTTTCTATATAAATATAGTGGTGGCAATGAAGTTGATTTATTTATTAAAAGTTAAATAAAAAGTGATGGTAATTTACATCACTATGCAATTAACCCTTTCCGGCACAGACAAATTCTGTTCGTAAAATGTGAAATTACTGACTGACACCGGAATTTACAAACGACTTTCTCAGAAAATATGAACTCCTTATTTTAAGCTTTAATTTTAGATGCAAAATTTTATTAAAATATTCTTGGTGCCGAATGCAAGCATCCCATCAGCTAGATGGCGCTATTTTCAACTTGCCAAAAGTTTCCCATTTATCTGACTGGGCTTATTATTTAATGGCTTTGGTTTCACAAAACTTCCCTCTCTTTCTGGAAAGAAGGGCAGACTTTCCTGAACAGAACGAAAAAAAGTTAATACGACGCTTTGTTGCAAAATATTTTTAAATTTCAAAGACACTTCTTTATTTTTCTGGTATGAAAGTCAAACAAAATGTTCACAGTGATATTACAACTAATTGTGCACTTTATCGTGGTAACCGAAGATTTTTATCTATCACACATAATACTAATCCTATAAGACTCAAGAAAAAGGTACTGAATATGCATACAGCTGACCAATGAATAAAATTATCCCAACTCGTCAGTTATCACCAATGTAAAAATTAAAAGGTCGATAAAAAAGCATATTTGTATTTAAGCGTTTGTTAAATAATTTAACATCTGGATGAGCGGTAGGATATTTTTTACACATCTGATTTTAATCAAGATTTGTGCCAGAATGTTTTATGAAGTTTTACATTTATAACTGTGAAACTGCATTTCCTTGCTCTCAATTATTAATTTCCAAAATTTTGTTGCGAATTCAGCCCTTCAGCAACGATATTACTTGCATTTAACGTATTATTACAAGCAGCCCAACCTTCCGGTAAAAAAAAGGTGTGACTTTCTTGACCAATTTTACATTATTGTTAATTTTGAGGCCTGAGCTGCATCATATTTTTATATTGAGATGACACTTCTTCATTTTTCTGCTATGAATGAAGTATATAATGTTCTCACAGATATTTTATCAACTAGTTGTAAACCTCTTTGTCTTGACTAAATATTTATATCCTTCATGAATATATGAAATCCTATAGAATCGAGAAAATGGATCTGAATTTGCATTCAGCTGACGAATGAATAAAATTAACAGTTCCAACTGGTCAGTCATCACAAATATAAAAATTAAAAACATCCATAAACAAGAATATCATTATGTAAACGCTCATTAAACAATTTACCACCTGGAAGGGCTGTAGGATATTTATTATACCCGTAATTTTAATCAAGATTTGTGCCAGAACATTTTAATTAAATTTTGCATTTATACATTTGATGAAAAAAGTTGTAAATTTGCATTTCCTTATTTTCGAATAAACAGTTTCGAAACTTGTCGTGAATTAAACATTACAGAAAAAAATTACTTGACCCTTAAAGGGTGAACACATAGTATAAACACAGTACAGATCTAAAGATTTATATATTCACATTCGCTGACGCGAATATTAAGTATTTTTGTACATGTCTAACTCCACTTACATACATTACTTTTGATTTTTATACAGGGTGGTTAAAATTAAACTGACGGTACTCAGAGGCTCATAGCTCCCGTTCTACTGATCGGATCCGAATGAAACTTCAAATATATGTTATGTAGATCATGCGGTCAAGGTTTTCGTAAAAAAAAATATTTGAAATTTCGCAACCAGATGGCGCTGTATTGCTAAAACCATATGCAAATGAGTAGCTAATGTAATTTCGCTATAAAAGCGAAACGTATAGTTCAAATAAATCATTCGTACGCAGTGAACATGACGATGAACAAGAAAGAACGTGCATTGATCGAAAACTTTTTTTATCAGAATGAGTGCAACGCTTCAGCTCTGAATGCAACTTCCTCCACAATCGCCGGCGCAGTTGCACGTCGTCCTCTTCCTGTGCAACATCAGAGAACCGGTTTCTTCAACGTTACGAATTTTGCCTCTAACTGCATTTACGGACATTTTTTTCCGCCGATAAGCACGGAGTACTGCCAAAGTATTGCTCTCATTCTGATAAAAAAGTTTTCGATCAATGAGCGTTCCTTCTTATTCGTCGGCATGTTCACTGCGGACGTATGATTTCTTTGAACCATACGTATCGCTATTATAGCGAAATTACATTTAGCAACTCATTTGCATATGGTTTTGAAATACTGCGCCATCTGGTATCGAAATTTCAAACTATTTTTTTTATGAAAACACTTTGGCCGCATGATCTACATAACATACATTTGAAGATTCAATAGAATCCCATCAGTAGAACCGGAACTATGAACCTCTGAGTACCGTCAGTTTCATTTTAACCACCCTGTATGTTACATTTTTCTCAAAAATATACACAATATATATACAAATTTTGAGCAATGTATCAGTCAATCCGAAAAGTTCTGCGATATACATCCGTTTAGATAATGTTAAAACAGTTGAATGTCACCAGAATTTTAAAACAAATTTGTATCAAAATATGAAAAAGCAGTTTCTTCACGTACAATATAAAATCAAAGTTTTATTATAAAATTCCGGTTGGAATAAGGCAGTTATAGTCAAAATATATTTTTTAAAAAACGTAAAAATTTCCCTATGACATAATACAATAATTCCTGAATTAAAAAACCTACTATTATTATATACATTCCTTATTACGAACACGGAAAATCTATTTGTTAAAGAATGCAACAACTGAGGGTCCATAGGTGGAGCTTCCTGTTTAAAGGACTAGAACTAACGTCATGAATGTGTTACACTTTCTAAGGCAAATTACGTTGATAGAATTTGGAAATGGTTGAAGAAGATCATCAGAATTCAAGAAGAAATTGATTTGAAAGCGATTAAATTCTTTTGGTCATGTACATTATAAAAGCAAAATTTTATTCAAACTTCCTGGAAGGAGGGGCAAACTTTCTTGAACAGAATGTTCAAATAATTTACAGCTGTACTGTGTTGCAACATATTTTCACATTTCAACGAATTTTTTTTTATTTTTCTGGAATTAAAGCCAGAGAAAATGTTCACAGTGATATTTCAACAGCTAATTGTACACTTTATTGTGGCGACAGAAGATTTTTATCCATCACGAATATTTCTAATCCTATAAGACTCGAAAAAATGGAACTGAACATGTATACACCTGACCAATCAATAAAATTAAATGTCCCAACTGGTCAGTCATCACCAATATAAAAATTAAAAGGTAGATAAAAAAGCATATCTGTATTTAATCGTTTGTGAACGCTTTGAGGGGCGGTGGGATATATTATATCCCACCTAATTTTAATCCGATTCGAACCAGAAACTTTTAATTACATTTTACTTTTTGAACTTTCACGGGAAAAGTTTAAAAATTGCTATTCCTTATTTTGAAATAAATTCTTTCGTAAATACCGTTGAGAATTCAACGTTGCAGGAAAAATTAGTTGCCCCTGAAAGTGTTAACCCCTTCAGGGCAAAGTACACTTGCAGCTAAAATATTGAAACAATCGATTGACACCAGAATTCACGAACGAATTTATTTTAAAATAAGTAAAAGCTTTTCTTAATGTACCTTACAATTTCAAAATTTGATTATAAAATGCTGGTGTCATTGTGGCATTTGGGGATTAAAATTAAGTGGTATATATAATATACCGGTGCCCCTCAAGGGGTTAAATAATTTAACATCTGGATGGGTGGTAGGATATTTTTTAAACCTCTGATTTTAATCAAGATTTGTGCCAGAGCGTTTTATGAAGTTTTACATTTATATCTGTGAAACTGCATTTCTTTACTTTCAATTTGTAACTTCGAAAGTACTGTTGTGAATTCAGCCTTACAACAACGATATTGCTTCCATTAAACGTATTTTTACAAGCAATAAACCTCTCGGGAAAAAAATCTGAACTTTTTGACCAATATCAATTGTTTGTTGTGAATTCTGAAGCCAGAGCTGCATCATATTATTATATTGCAATGGCACTTTTTCATTTTTCTGGTATGAATGAAAGAAATAATGTTCTCAGAGATATTTTATCAACTAGTTGTAAACCTCTTTGTCTTGACTAAATATTTATATCCTTCATGAATATATGAAATCTTAAAGACGCGAGAAAATGGTTCTGAATTTGCACTCAGCTGACGAATAAATAAAATTAACAGTTCCAACTAGTCAGCCATCACAAATATAAAAATTAAAAACATCCATAAAAAAGAATATCATTATGTAAACTCTCATTTAACAATTTATCACCTGTAAGGGCTGTAGGATATTTATTATACCCCTAATTTTAATTAAGATTTGTGCCAGAACTTTTTAATAAAATTTTGTATTTATAAATTTGATGAAAAAAGTTGTAAATTTGCATTTCCTTATTTTCGAATAAACATTTTCGACAATTGTCGTAAATTAAACATTACAGAAAAAAATCACTTGACCCTTAAAGTGTGAACACATACGATAAACAGAGTACAGATCTAAAGATTTATATATTCACATTCGCTGACGCGAATATTAAGTATTTTTATACATGTCTAACTCCACCTGTGCATTATACTTTTGATTTTTATATGTTACATTTTTCACAAAAATATACACAATACATATAGAAAATTTTGAGAAATGTATCAGTCAATCCGAAAAGTCTGCGGTACATATCTGTTCAGATAATGTTGAAAAAATTGCAAGTCACCAGAATTTTCAAAAAATTTATATCAAATAAGTAACAGCAATTTCTTCACGTACAGTATAAAATCAAATTTTTATTTTAAGATTTTGATAGGGATGTTGCATTTATACATTCAAAATATAATTAAAAAAAAGTTGATATTTCCGTATGGCCTAATATAATAATTCCTCAATTAAAAATCATAATATTGTTATATACATCCATTACGAGCACGGTAAATCATTTTTGTTAAATAATGCAACACTCATGACTGAGCGTCCATAGGCGGAGCTTCCTGTTTAAAGGACTAGAACTCACGTCATGAATGTGTTACACTTTCTAGGGCAAGTTAGGTTGATAGAATTTGGAAAACATTGAAGAAGATCATCAGAATCAAAGGTGCCAAGCTCCCACTAATCTTCCGTAATAAGTGAGTTAATTTAACCCAGTTTAAGAACGTTTTGAACCAGAAAATTTAGTTGATGAATCTTTAATTATTTAATTTCAGTTTTCTACGAGGAATATACGAGGGTCTGTCCAGAAATAAGGTTCCGATCAAATTTACAAATAGACAACATCGTTTATTCTCATAGAATTTTACATCGTTGTAAAGAAGAAAGTTTGCTCGATTTCTCTACTTAATCGCCATCTTTTTCTACGAATTTTTGCAGATAGTGCTCCAATTTCTGTATCCCAATGTCATAGAACTCCGGCGCCAACCCGCTGAGGAAGCGCTTCACCTTTTCTTTGATGTCATCATCGCTACGGAAGCGTTGTCTATCCAAGTGTTCCTTTAACTTGGGGAACAAGTGATAACCACTAGATGCGAGGTCCGAACTGTAAAGTGGGTGGGGCATGACAGTCCACCCCAATTGTGTCAAAAGTTCCTGGGTTTGACGGGAGACGTGAGGTCGGGCGGTGTATTGAAGCAGCGTTACACCGGCTGTAAGTCATCCTCGTCGGTGGTTCTGGACGGGTGGAATCCCTTTGGCGTGCAAAAAGCGAATTAAGGAACGAATCTCTCACTTGGCGGAATCAACAATGGGAACCTCTATCTCGGACGGCAGCCGAATCAAGAAAGAACGGCGCAGCGAAGCGCGGGCGGGAAAATCGCGAGAGCGGGAACAGCCGCGCACAGCGCTGTTGCCGTATTTCACCTCGCACCTTCCCGAGTTGCTGGAGTTCTTTGGGACCTTATTTTTGGATCCACCCTCGTACTTAATTTCATTTCTTAAAACAAATTCTGGTGTGAAACGTATTAAACCTGGGTCAAATTAACCGACATATTACGGAGGATTGGTGAGAGCAAGACTCCCTTATCATAGATCAGACTTGACAATCCGGAAAAAGTCTATGGGAGAAAATGTCCGCGGTAATTGCCAAATTATTAATTGACTTTCTCCGGAAAGTATCGCCGCCTGGTGGATACTACCGCACAGTTGCCATGTTTCGGGCTTTTTGAACACCAGTATATTTTTAGAGAAAATGTTGTTCTTTTAAATCCAAGAATTTTCCGATCAAACAAAACAAAATTGTCTCTACTAAAAAACTGGTATCCAAAAATATAATAGAAAAATCTATAGAAAAATCTAGCTGGTCTGCTACCGCATAGCTGCCAACTCTTACGCTTTTTTCTTACCACTAAAATTTAATAGAATTTTTTTCGTCATGTAATCACACGATCTTGTCAATTAAATAAGATAAAATTTACTATAAAATTTTAGTGGTAGGAAAACTACTAGTTCATAAGCAAATGCATAGAACAAATGGAGCTGTGAAAAAATTTCGCGTGATTTCGTGTCATAAATACTATTACTGACGATTGATGGCGCTAGTAGCAGGACAAGTATAGCGGTCAAAGGCAACTTGCTGATTGAGAGGTCTGATACTATGATAAGGAGGTCATGGGTGAGAGCTTGGCACCTCTGATCAGAATTCAAGAAGAAATTGACTTGAAAGCAATTAAATACTTTTGGTCATGTACTTTATAAAAGCAGAATTTTATTAAAAAATCCTGCTATAAATTTTGCATTTGGAGATTAAAATTAAAAGCCTACACTAGTCACGCGAAAAAACTATCAGCCTAATGTTAAGTCTATGGGAATGTTATTTTGAAATATCTTGGTCACATTTTAATACTTTTAATTTTTTTTTCATATTATAGCTGAGGTCGATCTCTAACCGGGCTAGTTTTTAATTTTTCCATTTTGGCTGCAGATGTTTTTTAGAATGTTACTTTCATTTTCTAAGCCAGTTCCGAAAGTGAAAGTAGTCTCATTAAAATATATATATCTCGGTGCTTAGCTGTTGCACTTTTATGCAAAAATGCATGAATACAAATTTGTTTTATGTGTAGATGTTCATATTATAGATATTAATTTTATTTTATGAAATTAAGTTTCAATACACATTTACAAAAAATTACTTACAATTCTTTACAATATTTACTGACAATTTCAATGGAAAATTTAAGCCTAGCTTTGAAAATTAAAAAACTTGAAATCCATATTTAGACACTTCTTTCATCTAATATCTATTCTCCGGAAACATCTATCCAAAAAACAGTCGGCAGAATATAGGATTGCTATAATTAAACAATTTTAGTATACAAATTCGGTTTTTAAATTCAATAATACGGAAATAATAGGACTCCATTTTAAATAGGACGTAATCACAATGGCAACTTATAATCATTATTTATCATGGGATATCATTGGATTAATTACGTATGATAGGGTTTATTAGAATGAAAATAACTTTTATTAAAATCTTTTTAAGTTTTGATTCGATATTGATTAAATAAAATTTGAAATGGCTCGACAAAATTCTGCAACTATTATATATATTTAATTTGAAACCATTCGGTTGAGTAGTTTTTGCGCTGCTATATGTGGACAGACGGACAGACGGAGGGACCAGACGTCGAATATAGGTGCTACTTATTGATACAATTACGAACATACCTAAAAAAGTGCAATCGAAATCCAAAATATAAAAACTAGTCCAGTTAGAACCTCAGCTACACTTTACAAAAAAAAATTAAAAATATTAAAATGTAAGCGACATGTTTGAAAATAACTTTTCCATAGACTTAATATTAGCTTGCGAGTATTTTTTATTTTCCATATCCTTAGAAATGGTTATGGTCATAGCTAGGTCTATTCACGAGAAAAAATAAATAAAACTGTTACACACATAAAAAGTTTTGTTACTTACCAAGGTTATTTCGCATGTTGTGCTTGAGTGATATTTTTTTCTTATATAAGAGCCTATGCTGATTACGCGAAGACACTGGTAAGCAAATGATAATCCTATGAGAGCGTTCTTTTCAAAATTTTCGTTCTCAATTAAATATTTTTAAAGTATTTTTTTTTTTTTTTGCATACTATATCTGATGTCGAGTTTTAATCCGATTTTGGTTGCAATTTTGTTTTCTGATGAAATTTCAGTATTTGAATGATAAATTTAAGGAAGTAGTGGTAGTCAAAATTTATATTTCGTCTGTTTTAAAAGAAAACATCTACGAAGCACAGTGGAACGAACACCGTGAAAACCTGGAATACAATGATAATTTGAAATTTTTATTTTAATTATATTACCATTGAAGATTGTTTTGAAACATATAATGTAACCCAAAATCACTATGGGCTAATGATAAATTTGACCGTCAAATTATTAGCCAATTGGAATGATGGCAGATTCTGGTTATAATGTCATTAATGCTAAATTGTTAAAAACTACTTTTAACAATTATTATTAATTTTCAATCATGGAATGACATTGAGAAAGATATTTAAAAATATTTAGATAAAGAAAAAATAGACACTTGTATATTTCTTGTTAAACTAAATTTCGGGTAATTTTTTAATTACTTAAAATACATAATCAGCTGATATTTTCACATTTGATACATTTATCTAGTTGCATTTTAGTATATTTCTTGTTAAACTAAATTTGGATTATTTTCTCCACCACTGCAGAGAAGACTTCTTCGTTTTCTTCATTTACTCAAAATACTTAAATGAGCCTATTTTTTTACGTTTTATACATTTATCTAGTTGAATTCTAGATTCAAAAACTGTCAATATTAGTTGCGACAACCTGTGACCTAGAGAATAATTCCAATTATAAACATTCAATATGCAATGTTAGTTTATTCTACATTTAGATTTTTTATAGAAATTTCCAGGTACTAATTAAAAGCTCCTAGCATTTTTCTCAGTGAGATTTTAATTTTAATTTTATTAATTTATGGATAAAACCTTAGCACAGTTTATTTTATTAATTCATGAATATTTATTAAAACGAGCTTAATCTATTTATCTTTCCTTCTGCTTCGATCCTATGAGCCTCAAATAAAGTATCAAACATGGTTGTTACTATTTGAAAAAGAAAATTTCGACAATTTTTAATTTGTAGAACACCTTCTGTGATAAAATGTACCGCATAGAACTATAAAGATCGGTACAATGAGAAACTATCGAATATGTAAAAATGCATTCTTCAATACTTATTAAATGGGCCTATTGTCACCACTAAAATTTCTTTGAATTCTTCGCCTAGTAAAAATACTAATAAAATTTCTGTGAAGAACAGGGTTACCAGTTTTTTTTTAAAATTCAGAAATGCCGAATTCGTGCCGGAAATTTTGAGAGATTTTTTTTTAAGCAATAGCGAAATGTCTATCCTTAAATAAAGCAAAAATTTCTATTTGAAATTTCTGGTGAGGATTCGAAACTTTTGAATAAAAAAGGAGGCCAAACTGGCAACCCTGCTGAAGAGTACTATTAAAATTCAGTGGTGACAATCGGCCCATTTTTAAAAGTAATGAAAAATGCATTTTTTCATATTTGATAGTTTGACATGCTTTTGGCGATATTAAAACAGTACTTTTCTTTTATTTCTGCATTAACCCATAAGGACCGAATCATTTTTTTTCAATAAAATACAAATATTGGGATTCATACCACTTTTATATTATAGCAACCTAAGAGGGAATTTATCATGGTGTTTCTTACATCAAATAAAGCGATATATGTATCTTAAAAACAAACTGGTGTACGAAACATAATGTTACGAAAACGCAACGTTAGTCTTTAACCCTTTAATTCTCGCTCCCGTCAATAACACGGGCTGAGGTGTCGTTCGTTATTTCTCGTGCCCGTCATATATCCGGGCTCAAGATTTAACTGCTGGAAAAAACTTCTGAAACCAGAAAATTTTAACTGGAATTTCCATCTGAAGTCTTTGAATATTAGTGCGCAGGCTTGGTTTGAGCGATCTATATTTTGGTAAAGTGTGGATTCTGATTAATCAAGCATATTTGATGATAACTGGAATGTCAGTGGTGGGAATCAAATAATTTGAATTATATAAAAAAAAGGTAGCCAACACTAATCGAGGGGCGACGCTTAACCCTTTAGCGGGCGGTGGTCACAAAAAAAGACACCTAATTTTAATTCCAAAACTGACAAAAGGCACCAAGAACATTTAATTAAAATTTTCCTTTTAAGAAGTAAGGACAAATCAGCAAGTTATTCTTTTCTAAGGAAATCGTATGTAAAATCTGGTGTTAGTCCATTATTTCATTATTTTACAAACAGATTTATTCCGCGCTGGAAAGGGTTAACCCCTTAATTCTCGCGCCCGTGATTTTCACGGGCAGAGTAGACTACTTTTTCTTTTAAATTCAGATTGTTTGACTCCCACCAGTTTTTTTAAAACATTGTAATTGGCTGTATTTTTGCATCATTTTATCTGCCGTAAACTACGGTGAATATTTCTACATAAAAAAAGCGGTGGAAATCAAATAATCTGAATTATAAAAAAGAAGTAGCCTACACTAATCGGGGGGCGGTGCTTAAGGTGTTAAGACACAAAGTTCTCGCATGATGGCTTTTCTACAAATGTGAATTTGTTCTATAACATGATGTTTTTTTTTGGCTTAAAAAAAACTAATTGCATATTTTATTTAGAAACCTTATAATTATTCAATTTTTGTAATAAAAAAATAGGTACTTTTTTGATGGTTTTTTCAAGTATTAAGCGACACTGAAGGGGTTAATGGGTTAATTAGAACGTAAGTTATAAAGAAAAAAATCCAATTTTCGTTTTTTGACTTTTGACGTCATTCTTTTTTCAAGTTTACTCTGGTCATCTTATGAGTAATTCGAAATGATATACTGCAACATCAGAAGCTAATTCAATACGCACCCAACAGTATTTGCATTCAAAGAGTATGTCCAATCGAACTCAATCAACAGATTTTGTTCACTTAAAAACAAGATGGTTTTATCCTGTTATGAAACAGGGTAACAGTCTATTGAATAAAGGTCGCGCAAAATCCTTAAAATTTACCAATTTTTTTAACAGTATTTTTTCGTAAATACACAGAATTTCAAGGACTAAAAGAGGCGAAATTTTTTAATGGAAAATAGTGGTGCACAGAAATTAAAAGAATTATACGGGACGCTCATTATAAAGCAGTTGAAATCCATTACGAAATTTGATGAAGTATAATACAGTAGGGAACACAGCGATCCGGCTTTTTGAACACTATAAGAGCCAAACAGCGTAGGATAGGACCGATCACGACGCTGCCACTTTTTTAGAAAAAAAAATTGCCTCATTTAATAACATCTCCACGATTACAAAATTCGAAGATTACCTTTTGAAATATGTGATGGCGAATGACTTTCAGACAAAAGATTTAGTAACCTCTAGCGTAAGATGTAACCAGTGCTCAAAGCAAAATCGCTTAAATATTTTTTTACAAAACTGGACAATCTTTCTGGAAGGAAGGGCATACTTACTTGAACAGATTTTTCAAATAACTTACTGCGGAAATGTGTTGAAAAATATTTTTACATTTCAATGACATTTCTCCATTTTCTAGCATCAAAACGAGAGAAAATGCTCACAGTGCTATTTTAAGAACTAATTGTACACTTTCTTGTGGTGACCGAAGATTTTTATCCACACGAATATTTCTAATCCTATAAGACTCGAGAAAATGGTACTGAATAACCATACAGCTGACCAATGAATAAATGTCCCAACTGATCAGTCATTACCAATGTAAAAATTAAATGGTCGATTAAAAAGCATATCTGTTTGCAAGCGTTTGTTAAATAATTTAACACCTGGATGGGCGGTAGGATGTTTTTTATACCAAAGATTTTAATCAAGATTTGTGCCAGATTTTTTTATGAAGTTTAACATTTATAAGCAAAGCCATTAAATAATAAGCCCAGTCAGATAGTGTTAAATTTGTTAGCGGAGACACTAGAGCCACTTCATCTGCTGCGGAAGGAAGGCGAAACAGAAGTGCGTCGCAAAGAAACAATACGATTTATTTATATCGATATTTTATACGATTTTTATCGTTTGTATCGATGTTTTGTTTTTGCACTTCCTTTAAAAGCTTGCTAATTATTGGGATCCTTTACATAAAAGCTAAAACTATAATGAAAAAAAAAATGGGGAAATTTACTGGATTAATATTTCTATATAAATATAGTGGTGGCGAAGAACATTTGATTGAACAATTTACATTTGATTTATTTATTAAAAGTTAAATAAAAAGTGATGGAAATTTACATCTCTATGCAATAAACCCTTTCGGGCACAGACAAATCCTGTTCGTAAAATGTGAAATTGACTGACACCGGAATTTACAAACGACTTTTTTAGAAAATATGAACTCCTTATTTTAAGCTATAATTTTAGATGCAATATTTTATTAAAATATTCTAGGTGCCGAATGCAACAACCCATCCGCTAGATGGCGCTATTTTCAACTTGCGAAAAGTTTTCCATTTATCTGACTGGGCTTATTATTTAATGGCTTTGTTTATAAGTGCTAAATTCCATTTCCTTATTTTCAATTCTTATTTTTCGAAAACTCTGTTGCGAATTCAGCACTACAGCAACGTAATTACTCGCATTTGAATTATTTTTACGAACTGTCCAACCTTCCTGTGCGAGAGGTCTGACTTTCTCGATCACGTCCTTTAGTCACTACCATGCTCAGACCTGAGCTGCAACCTATTTTTAGAATGCAATGGCACTTCTTCATTTTTCTGGTATGAATGAAAGAGATAATGTTCTCAGAGATATTTTAACAAGTTGTAAAACTTCTTGTCTTGACCAAATATTTCTATCCTTCATGAATACATGAAATTTTATAGACTCGAGAAAATGTATCTGAATTTGCATTCAGCTGACGAATGAATAAAAGTAACAGTTCCAACAGGTCAGACATCACAAATGTAAAAACTAAAAACATCCATAAACAAGAATATCACTATGTAAACGCTCATTAAACAATTTATCACCTGGAAGGGCTGTAGGATGTTTGTTATACCCCTAATTTTAATCAAGATTTGTGCCAGAACGTTTAAATGAAATTTTGCATTTATAAATTTGTTGAAAAAAGTTGTAAATTTGCATTTCCTTATTTTAGAATAAACGTTTTCGACAATTGTCGTGAATTAAACATTACAGAAAAAAATCTCTTGACCCTTAAATGGAGAACACATACGATAAACAGAGTACAGATCTAAAGATTTATATATTCACATTCGCTGGCGCGAATATTAAGTATTTTTGTACATGTCTAACTCCACCTACGTACATTACTTTTGATTTTTATATGTTACATTTTTCTCAAAAATATACACAATACATATAGAAAATTTTGAGAAAATTTATCAGTCAATCCGGAAAGTTCTGCAGTATACATCCGTTTAGATAATGTTGAAATAGTTGAATGTCAACAGAATTTTCAAACAATTTTGTAACAAAATAAGAAAAAGCAGTTTCTTCACGTAAAATATAAAATCAAATTTTTATTCCAAAATTCCGGTTGGAATAAGGAATTTATATTCAAAATATATATTTTTTTAAACGTAAAAATTTCCCTATGACATAATATAATAATTCCTGAATTGAAAACCGTACTATTATTATATACATTCCTTATTACGGACACGGAAAATCTATTTGTTAAATAATGCAACTATCACGACAGAGGGTCTATAGGTGGTTCTTCCTGTTTAAAGGACTAGAACTAACGTCATTAATGTGTTACACTTTCTAAGGCAAATTACGTTGATCGAATTTAGAAATGATTGAAGAAGATCATCAGAATTCATGAAGAAATTGATTTGAAAGCAATTAAATTTTTTAGTCATGTACATTAAAAAAGCAAAATTTTATTCAAAAAATCTGATATAAATTTCGCCCAATCTTTCTGGAAGGAAGGGCAGACTTTCTTGAACAGAATGTTCAAATAAATTACTGCGGACTGTGTTGCAACATATTTTCACATTTCAATGACATTCCTTTATTTATCTGGTATTAATGCCAGAGAAAATGTTCACAGTGATATTTCAACAACTAATTTTACACTTTATGGTGGCGACCGAACATTTTTATCCATCACGAATATTTCAAATCCTATAAGACTCGAGAAAATGGAACTGAATATGAATATGCATACAGATGACTAATGAATAAAACTAAATTTCCCAACTGGTCAGTCATCCCCAATGTAAAAATTTAAAGATGGATTAAAAAACACAGCTGTATGTAAGCGTTTGTTAAATGATTTAGCATCTGGATGGGCGGTAGGATATTTTTTATACTCCTGATATTAATCAAGATTTGTGCCACTATTTGTTTATAAAGTTTTATATTTATAGCTGTAAAATTACATTTCCTTATTTACAAATATTAATATTCGAAAATTCTGTTGTGAATCCAGCACTACAGAAATGCAATTACTTATCTTTGAAGTATTTTTTTGCACACTATCTAACCTTCCTGCAAGAAAGGTCAGACTTTCACGATCAGTTCACCAATATAACCCTTCACAATCCTCAGCTGCATCCTATTTTTACATTTCAATAACATTTCTTTATTTTTCTGGTATGAATAAAAAAGAAAATGTTCTCAGAGATATTTTAACAACTAGTTGTAAAGCTTCTTGTCATGACCAAATACTTCTATCCTTCATGAATATTTGAAATATTATAGAATCGTGAAAATGGATCTGAATTTCATAGAGATGACCAATGAATAAAATTAACTGTCCCAACTTGTAAGTCATCACAAAAGTAAAAATAAAAACATATGTAAAAAATAAAAACATACATAAAATATGTATCATTAACCCATTCGGGACATGGGTGCATATATGCACCCTCGAAAAGAGCATACAGAATGTGTTTTCAGGCACCAGTAAAAAATAAAAGTAATATGTGCTTTCTCTAATTAGAGCATTTTTCTGATAATTTAAGTAAAGGTAGCTTTTTTTTAAAAAGTGGTGCCAACCGAATAAAATTTGTGTAAAAGCCGTCGATCCCGAAGGGGTTATTTACAGATGGGTGACAAAATAATACGAACACTCATGAAAAATGGTGAAAAGAGCAATATCTAGAAAAATAGATGAGGAATTAACTTGAAACTGCAGGTGTGTAAATAGTATCGTATAAGTTAAATATTTCTGTGAAGATTTTTTCCCGAAACCCCATAGGGGACTGTCAACAAATTGAAAAAAACGAATATCTTTTGGATAACCCTGTAAAAACTAATGTAGCAAAAGCGTTCAAACTCGAGATTATTGATAAATGGCTTATTGTAATATGCTGTGTTCATTTTTATGAGGATAGCATGTATACTCGTAGAGAAATTAGGGGTTTTATAAAAACAGTCCCAAATTTCGCCTAGTTTTTTGCTTATAATTTGCAGAATTTTTGATATAAAAAAAAGTTTTTTTCAGAAAGTATGACAAACGACTTTGTACTTAATACTCTGCAATCAGAATTAAAAAATAATAAAAATTGGATGAAAAATAAGGATGTTTACAATAAAATGTTTCACTGCGCATGCGCGAATGCAATCAAAATATAATATGCATAGTGTATTAGCTAAGTATATAGAGCAACTTTTGTGAAAGTCTCAAAATCATAGCTTGAAAATTCTGAAAATTGTCGTCGATAGAATAAGCTCGAAATCCGTTGTTCCCAAAAGGAAGCAAAAATATGAGGGGTTGAAACCAAATATAGTAGTAAGTGCAATATTGTGTACGCTATCTTGGCACTAATCAACAGATATTTGATACAACCCCTCATCTTTTTGCTTCTTTTTGGGACCAACGGATTTCGAGCTTATTCTATCGACGATAATTTTCAGAATTTTCAAGCTATGATTTTGAGACTTTCACAAAAGTTGCTCTATACACTTAGCTAATACATTATGCATATTAAATTTTGTTTGCATTCGCGCATGCGCAGTGAAACATTTTTTAGTAAACCTGCTCATTTTTCATCCAATTTCTATTATTTTATAATTCTGATTGCAGAGTATTGTGTACAATGTTGTTTGTCATATTTTCTGAAAAGAACTTTTTTTTTACATTAAAAACTCTACAAATTATAAGCAAAAAACTATGCGAAATTTGGGACTGTTTTTATAAAAACCTTAATTTCTCTACGAGTATGCATGCTATCCTCATAAAAATGAACACAGTATATTACAATAAGCCACTTATTAATAATCTCGAGATTGAACGCTTTTGCTACATTAGTTTTTACAGGGTTATCCTAAAGATATTCGTTATTTTTCAATTTGTTGACAGTCCCCTATGGAATTTCGGGAAAAAATCTTCACGGAAATATATAACTTATACTATACTGTTTACACACCTGCAGTTTCAGGTTAATTCCTCATGTATTTTTCTAGATATTGCTCTTTTCACCATTTTTCATGAGTGTTCGTATTATTTTGTCACCCATCTGTAATTGTTCATTACACAATTTATCAGCTGGAAGGACTGTAGGATATTTATTATATCCCTAGTTTTAATCAAGATATGTGCGAGAATTTTTTAATGAAATGTTACATTTGTAAATTTGAAGAAAAAAGTTGTAATATTGCATTTTCTTATTTTCAAATAAAAGTTTTCAAAAATTCTGGCGTAAATTAAAACATTACAGAAAAACATTATTTTACCCTGAAAGGGTTCACACATACGATGAACACAGTACACATTTAAAGATTTATATATTCACGTAATAGACGCGAATATTACGTTTTTTGGAAATGTCTAACTCCAACTACATGCAATATGTTTGATTTTTATATGTTACAATATTCTCAAAAATATAAACAATATATATACAAATTGAGAGCAATGTATTAGGTCATGCAGCGGTATACATCTGTTCAGATAATGTTGAAATAATTGAAAGTCACCAGAATTTTCAAACAAATTCATATCAAATAAGTAACAGCAATTTCTTCACGTACAGAGTAAAATCAAATTTTTATTCTAAAATTTCGATAGGAATGTTGCATTTATACATTCTAATAATATATATTTTTTTAAAACGTAGAAATCTCCGCATAGCGTAATATAATAATTCCTCAATTAAAAATCGTACTATTATTATATACATTCTTTATTAAGAACACGGAAAATCATTTTTGTTAAATAATGCAACACTCCTGTGTCACCCTACAGTGATTCCTAGAGGGATTCCTGTTTAACCATACAGTGCATAGTGTAGCCAATTGGCAACACTGTCTATTTAAGTTTTAATAAATAAACCATGTTCTTTGCAACCACTATAATTATATAGAAATATCAATCCTCTAAAAATAATATCAATATGCCATTGAATAAAGTTAAAAATCTATCTTAAAACTTCTCGTGTAGAATTCTTAATATAAGTATTAAAAACATAATTCTAAAAGAAAAATTCTTGCACTGTAGGGTTAAAGGACTAGAATTAACATCATGAATGTGTTACACTTTCTACGGAAAATTAGTTTGATAGAATTTGGAAATGATTGAAGAAGATCATCAGAATTCAAGAAGAAATTCATTTGAAAGCAAATAAATACTTTTGGTCATGTACATTATAAAAGCAAAATTTTATTAAAAAATCCTCCTATAAATTTGGCATTGGGAGATTAAAATTAAGAGCCTACACTAGTCACGCGAAAAAACTATCAGCCTAATGTTAAGTCTATGGGAATGTTATTTTGAAATATCTTGGTCACATTTTAATACTTTTAATTTTTTTTTCATATTATAGCTGAGGTCGATCTCTAACCGGGCTAGTTTTTAATTTTTCCATTTTGGCTGCAGATGTTTTTTAGAATGTTACTTTCATTTTCTAAGCCAGTTCCGAAAGTGAAAGTAGTCTCATTAAAATATATATATCTCGGTGCTTAGCTGTTGCACTTTTATGCAAAAATGCATGAATGCAAAATTTGTTTTATGTGTAGATGTTCATATTATAGATATTAATTTTATTTTATGAAATTAAGTATTAATACACTTTTACAAACAATTACTTACAATTCTGTTATTTTAAAATTACACTGTACGCAAATATCCAATACAAGACAACGTAAAAGAATGATCTTTATTATTTCAATGCAAAAATTAATTATATCGTCTGCTATGATTATATGATAAATTTCCGAGAAAAATTACATTTTAAGTTGGCAACATTTTATTGTTTGTTGACATTTACTGAATATTCCAATGGAAAACTTAAGCCTAGCTTTGAAAATTTAAAAACTTGAAATCCATATTTAGACACTTTTTCTAATATCTATACTCCGGAAACATCTATCCAAAACTCTGTCGGTAGAATATAAGATTGCTATAATTATACAATTTTAGTAAACAAATTCGGTTTTTAAATTCAATAATACGGAAAAAATAGGACTCCATTTTAAATAGGACGTAATCACAATGGCAACCTAGAATAATTATTTATCATGGGCTATCATTGGATTAATTACGTAAGATAGGGTTTATTAGAATGAAAAATCTTTTATTAAAATCTTTTTAAGTTTTGATTCGATTTTCATAAAATTTAAAATGACTCGACATAATTCTGCAACGAATACATATATTTAATTTGAAACCATTCGTTTGGGTAGTTTTAGGGCTGCTATATATGGACAGACGGACGGATCAGACGACGAATATAGGTGCTATTTATTTATACAATTACGAACATACCTAAAAAAGTGCAATCAAACTCCAAAATTAAAAACTAGCCCAGTTAGAACCTCAACTACACTATACAAAAAAAAAAAAATCCTTTAAAGATATTAAAATGCAAGCGAGATGTTTGAAAATAACTTCTCCATAGACTTAACATTAGCTTGCGTGTATTTTTAATTTCCCATATCCCATAGAAATATGGTCACAGCCAGGTCTATTCAGGCGAAAAAATGAATAAAACTATTCCACAAATAAAAAGTTTTGTTACTTATCAAGGTTATTTCGCATGTTGTGATTGAGTGATGTTTTATTCTTATATAAGAGCCTATGCTAATAGACACAGGTAAGCAAATAATAATCCTATGAGAGCGTTCTTTTCCAATTTTTCGTTCTCAATTAAATATTTTTAGAGTATTTCTTTCATACTATAACTGATGTCGAGTTTTAAACTGGAACCTATTTACATTACCGATTTTGGTTGCAATTTTGTTTTCTGATGAAATTTCAGTATTTGAAATATAAATCTAAGGAAGCAGTGGAACTCAAAATTTATATTTCGTCTCTTTTAAAAGAAAACCTCTACGACGCACAGTGGAACGAACACCATGAGAACCTGGAAATTAATGATAATTTGAAATTTTTATTTTAATTATATTACCATTGAAGGTTGTTTTTAACCCTTTATATCCTGACATAATTTTCCAGCTACTTTATAAGATGCTCAGAATCCTCGATTATTCCCACCAGTTATTTTTTTTTTAAGTTTTCCTTATCTAATCACAGCCTACTTGCGATTCAATTAGGTGAAAATTTCTCATTTGAAAAACCGGTGGTAACAGATTAAAAATTCTGTAAAAGACGCTCGCCGCCAAGGGGTTAAAGTGGTACTTATAGGTACCGTCAGGATAAAAAGAGTTAAACATATAATGTAACCCAAAATCCCTATGGGCTTATGAGAAATTTGCCGTCGAATTATTAGCCAATTGGAATGATGGTAGATTCTGGTTATAATGTCATTAATGCTAAATAGTTAAAAACTACTTATAACAATTATTATTAATTTTAAATAACAGAATGACGTTAAAAAATATATTAAAAAACATTTTGATAAAGAAAAAATAGACACTTGTATATTTCTTGTTAAACTAAATTTCGGGTAAAATTTTTATTTACTTAAAATACATAATCAGCTCAAATTTTCACCTTTGGTACATTTATCTAGTTGCATTTTAGTATATTTCTTGTTAAACTAAATTTGGATTATTTTTTCCACCACTGCAGAGAAGACTTCTTCATTTACTTAAAATACTTAAATGAGCTCAAATTTTTACGTTTTGTACATTTATCTAGTTGAATTCTAAATTCAAAAACTATCAATATTAGTTGCGACAACTTGTGACCTAGAGAATAATTCTAATTATAAGCATTCAATATGCAATGTTAGTTTGTTCCACATTTCGATTTTTTTATAGAAATTTCCAGGTGCTTATTAAAAGCTCCTTTCCTTTTTCTTAGTGAGATTTTAATTTTAATTTTATTAATTTATGGATAAAACATTAGAACAGTTTCTTTTATTAATTTATGAATATTTATGAATACGTGCTCAATCTTTTTATCTTTCGCTCTGCATCGATTCTATGAGCCTCAAATAAAGTATCAAACATGGTTGTTATCATTTGAAAAAGAAAATTTCTACAATTTTTAATTTGTAGAACACCTTCTGTGACAAAATGAATCGCATAGAGCTATAAAGAACTTTGTAGATATCGTCGATACAATGTTAAACTATCGAATATGAAAAAATGCATTTTTCAATACTTATTAAAATAGGCCTATTGTCACCACTTAAATTTCTTTGAATTCTTCGCCTAGTAAAAATAATAATAAAATTTCTGTGAAGAACAGGGTTGCCTGTTTGGTCTTTTTTTTTATTCAAAAATGCCGAATTCATACCGGAAATTTTGAGAGGATTTTTTTTTTTTTTACTTTAAGCGATAGTGAAATGTCTATCATTAAATAAAGCAAAAATTTCTATTTGAAATTTCTGTTGAGGATTCGAAACTTTTGAACAAAAAAGGAGGCCATACTGGCAACCCTGCTGAAGAGTACTATTATAATTTAGTGGTGACAATTGGCCCATTTTTAAAAGTACTGAAAAATGCATTTTTTCATATTCGATAGTTTGTCATGTTGTCGGAGATATTAAAACAGTACTTTTCTTGTATTTCTGCATTACCCCATTAGGAACCGAATTGATTTTTTCAATAAAATACAAATATTGTGATTCATACCACTTTTATATTATAGCAACCTAAGAGAGAGTTTATCATGATGTTACTTGCTCCAAATAAAGCTAATATTTATCCTAAAAACAAGCTTTCTTGAACAGAACGTTTCAAATGTATTGTGACACTGTGTTGCAAAAATATTTTTCTGGTATGAAAATCAGATAAAATGTTCACAGTGATATTTCAATAACTGTTTGTGCACTTTATCGTGGTGACCGAATATTTTTAACTATCACGAGTATTTCTAATCCTATAAGAATCAAGAAAAACGAACTGAATATGCATACAGTGTTGACCAATGAATAAAATTAAAATTCCTAACTCGTCAGTCATCAGCAATGCAAAAATTAAAAGGTCGATAAAAAAAAAACATATCTGTGTTTAAGCGTTTGTTAAATAATTTAACATCTGGATGGGCGTTAGGATATTTTTTAAACCTCTAATTTTAATCAAAATTTGTGCCAGAATTTTTTATGAAGTTTTACATTTATAATTGCAAAACTGCATTTCCTAACATTTAATTATTATTTTTCGAAAATTCTGTTGCGAATTCAGCACTACTACATCGCAATTACTTACCTTTAAAGTATTGTTACAATTAGTCGAACCTTTCTGTAAAAAAAAGGCTGATTTTCTTGACCAATTCTACTCGATTTTACAAACTACATCAACTAAGATGCATCAACTTTTCATATTGCAATGGCACTTCTTCATTTTTCTGGTATGAATAAAAGTGATAATGTTCTCAGAGCAATTTTAACAACTAGTTGTAAACCTTATTGTCTTGACCAAATATTTCTTCCTTCATGAATATTTCAAATGCTATACACTCGAGAAAATGTATATGAAGTTGCATTCAGCTGACGGATGAATAAAAGTAACTGCTCCAACTGGTCAGTTATCACAAATGTAAAAATTAAAAACATCCATAAACAAGGATATCGTTTTGTAAACTCTCATTAAACAATTTATCACCTGGAAGGGCTGTAGTATATTATTATACCACTAATTTTAATGAAGATTTGTGCCAGAATGTTCCAATGAAATTTTGCATTTATAAATTTGATGAAAAAAGTTGTAAATTTGCATTAGCTTATTTTCGAATAAAAGTTTTCAAAATTTCTGTCGTGATTTAAAACTTTCACGGGCGGTGGTCACAAATGTGACCACTTAATTTTAATTACAAACTGTCAATTGACACCCAGAATATTTTAATAAAATCTTGCTTTTATAACGAACTTGAAGAAAAGCAAGTATTTAATTTCTAAGAAATTGGTTTGTAAATTCTGGTGTCAATCAATAATTTCACCATTTTACGAACAGAAGTAATCCGCGCCTGAAAGGGTTAAACGTTACAGAAAAAAATTACTTGACCCTTAAACAGTTAACACGTACGATAAACACAGTACAGATCTAAAGATTTATATATTCACATTCGCTGACGCGAATATTAAGTATTTTTGTACATGTCTAACTCCACCTACATGCATTACGTTTGATTTTTATATGTTACATTTTTCTAAAAATATGCAAAATATATATACAAATTTTGAGCAAAGTATTAGACCATCCGGAAAGTTCTGCGGTACACATCCGTTTAGCTAATGTTGAAATAGTTGATTGTCACCAGAATTTTCAAACAAAATTGTATCAAAATGGGTAAAAACAGTTTCTTAACGTACAATATAAAATCAAAGTTTTATTCCAAAATTCCGGTTGGAATGTGGCACTTATATTCAAAATATATTTTTTTAACATGTTGACGGATACTTGCAGCTATAGTCGTCAAGGAGAAGTTCACTATGTGGCACGACGGCAATAGCCGCACAAAACGAAACAGTCGTTTTTAGACACTACGGTTTTATAGCAGCAAAAATGTGCATTTGCCGGCGTACAAGTAGAAACCCAGTGTCATGTTTTGGAAAATTTTTTTGGTTGAAGTTCGTTTTCCCCCTGTTATATGAGTTGCAGTTTCAGTATGCATGGCTAGTAGTCAGGGAAAAATACAGTAAAAAAATGATAATTACCAATACATTCTTTTAGAAAAATTCAAATTGATTATGTGATCGAATAATCAACATAAATTTTTTTATAAGAATATACTGGTGTTTATATATTTTTTGACTGTATTTTTCCCTGACCACTAGCCACCCTGACGTGGTTGTGAAGGAAGTAGTGCAACCTAATTAAAGGTGCTGAATTAATCAAAATTAAGTTATACTATTATACTGTTATACTATATTTAGTACTATACTTCTAATATTCTAAAAATTACAAAAACATATAGTGGCAATTTTCGAACTTCACTTGTTCCTACTGTTCGTCAATGTGTTAAAAACGTAAAAAATTTCCTGTGACATAATATAGTAATTCCTGAATTAAAAACCGTGCTATTATTATATACATTCCTCATTACGAACACGGAAAATCTATTTATTAAATAATGCAAGAATCACGACTGAGGGTCCATAGGCGGGGCTTCTTGTTTAAAAGACTAGAACTAACGTCATGACTGTGCTACACTTTACTACAAATTACGTTGATAGAATTTGGAAATGATTGAAGAAGATCATCAGAATTCAAGAAGAAATTGATTTGAAAGCAATAATATCCTTTTGGTCATGTACATTTTAAAAGCAAAATTTTATTCAAAAATCCTGCTATAAATTTGGCCCAATCTTCATGTAAGGAAGGGCAGAATTTCTTGAACAGAATGTTCCAATAATTTACTGCGGACTGTGTTGCAACATATTTTCCCATTTCAATGACATTTCTTTATTTATCTGGTATAATTGCCAGAGAAAATGTTCACAGTGATATTTCAACAACTAATTGTACACTTTATTGTGTTAACCGAAGAATTTTAACCATCACGAATTTTTCTAATCCTATAAGACTGGTAAAATTGGAACTGAATATGCATACAGGTGATCAATGAATAAAACTAAATGTCCCAACTGGTCAGTCATCCCCAATGTAAAAATTAAAAGATCGATAAAAAAACACAGCTGTATGTAAGCGTTTGTTAAATAATTTAACATCTGGATGGGCGGTAGGATATTTTTTACATCCCTGATTTTAATCAAGATATGTGCCAGAATTTATTTATAAAGTTTTATATTTATAATAGAAAAATTACATTTTCTTACTTTCAATTATTATTTTTTGAAAATTCTGTTGCGAATCTAGCACTACAAAAGTTCAATTACTTACCTTTGAATTATTTTTTACAGATTGTCCAACCTTTCTGCAAGGTCAAGACTTTCACGACCACTTTTCTTTGCTCGTTCTCCACCAAAGCCATTAAATAATAAGCCCAGTCAGATAAATGGGAAACTTTTCGCAAGTTGAAAATAGCGCCATCTAGTGGTTGGGAGTGCTGCATTCGGCACCAAGAATATTTTAATAAAATTTTGCTTCTAAAATTAAAGCTTAAAATAAGCAGTTCTTCTTTTCTAAGAAAGTCGTCTGTAAATTCCGGTGTCAGTCAGTAATTTCACATTTTACGAACATAATTTGTCTGTGCCGGAAAGGGTTAATTGCATAGTGATGTAAATTTCCATCATCTTTTATTTAACATTTAATAAATAAATCAACTTCTTCGCCACCACTATATTTATATAGAAATATTAATCCAGTAAATTTCCACAATTATTTTTTCATTATAGTTTTAACTTTAATGTAAAAGATCCCAATAATTAGCAAGCTTTTAAAGGAAGTGCAAAAACAAAACATCGATAAAAATCGTATAAAATTTCGATATAAATAAATCGTATCGTTTCTCTGCGACCCACTTCTGTTTTGTCCTCCTTCCGCGGCAGAGGTTTGGCGCTAGTGTGCCGCTAATAAATTTAACACTATCTGACTGGGCTTATTATTTTATGGCTTTGCTCTCCACAACCCGGAGCTGCATCCTATTTTTAGATTTCAATAACATCTCTTTATTTTTCTGGTATGAATGAAATAGATAATGTTCTCAGAGATATTTTAACAACTAGTTGTACACCTTCTTGTCTTGACCAAATACGTCTATCCTTCATGAATATTTGAAATACTATAGACTCGTGAAAATGGATCTAAATTTCATACAGCTGACCAATGAATAAAATTAACTGTCCCAACTTGTAAGTCATCACAAATGTAAAAAATAAAAACATACATAAAAAATAAATCATTATTTAATTCCTCATTAAACAATTTATCATCAGGAAGAACTGTAGGATATTTAAGGTCTGTCTCAAAAGTTTAAGTAAAAGCTTGAAATGTCGATTTTCAAAGAATTATAAAAAGTTAGAATGAATAACATTTATTTATTTGCAGATTTCGCAACATTATTTAAATAAACGATATCAAAAGTAGGAAAAAATAAATTACATAATTGTAGAAAATATAATAATAAAAATTAAAAAAAACTGTCTCAAAAATTTATGCACAATGTCAAAAACAACCAGATTTATAATTTTTAGAGAACTTTTACTTACAAATTATTTTTCCGTGATTTCGGATTAGTTCAAATAAACGTGCGTCCATCAAAATTATTAGTTTTTGTAGAGTTTCTGGTGGCAAAGAGTACCATGCTTTCTCAATAGCCTCTTGGAGTTCTTCAATAGAGTCATACTGTTTTCCATTGCCGGAAACCTGGCGGGTTAAAATACCCCAAACATTCTCAATCGGGTTTAAGTCTGGACTTAAAGCTCTCCAGTCAATAACGTTAACATTTTTCTGAGAAAGCGAAAGTTTTTTAGAATGTGATACGTGGATTGAGGCATTGTCTTGTTGAAAAGTCCATTCAGGACCCCCCAAAATGTCACAAAATAGAAGCAAATGTTGGTTTAGCGTCTCTTGATACTTCTTTGAATCTTGTCTTCCTTTTAGAAAAGCCAGAGAGGTCTGGCCATTGAATACAAATGCCCCCCAAACAATAACAGACTTACCGCCTTGCTGCCTGCTAAAAAAATGCCCTTGGTTCCTTTCGTAAATCATGCCAGTACGCGTTCCAACATTCAGGGCCATCTAAGTTCCACTTTTTGTCATCGCTGAATAAAACAGTAAGCCATTTGTCCCCGTAGGACATGTGTTTTTTAGCCCATTTCATTCTTGCCTGTTTGTGATGTAATTAGAGAGACGGTTTGCGAGCCATTTTCTTTAGTATGATGTAATCACACTCTTTAATACGTCTATGTACATTGTCTTTGGACACCTGTACACTGAGATTATTTTTAATTTGCCGTATGGACATATTTTGTCTAGATACCAATCTCCGTATTCTCCGATAAGTCTGAACAGTCGTCATACGTGGTCGTCCACATCTTCGTTTCCGCTAAAAAATATCATTTCTAGAGAGTATTTGATATATACCTCGCTTTGATCGATTTAAAACTTTTGCAATTTCACAACCAGTTTTATTTTGCGAATTCAATTTAAAAACTTTCAAAATTTCGCATTTTGTGAATTCTCTACCATTCGGCATTTTTAAAACGAGAGGAAAAAATTTCTCCACTTTTTATACTTTTATAAAAGTGCAATATGATGTCATAAAACTTTTTTACACACGGCCAATCCCGTGTTTCTAAAAAAAATTGCATAAATTGCTTAAACTTTTGAGACAGCGTTTCTTCAAGAAAAAACAAAAATTAAATAAAAATAAATATATTTTTTATTTTAAACACCTAAAATGGCTTTATTATTATTATTATTATTATTTATTAAATGTCGAGTATTTATTGTAAATTAGCATAAAATATTTTCTTCTTCAATTATTTAAAACCAGATTTGCAGACTGCTTAAACTTTTGAGACAGACTATATTGTATCCCTAATTATAATCAAGATATGTGCCAGAATTTTTTAATGAAATGTTACATTTGTAAATTTGAAGAAAAGAATTGTAATATCGCATTTTCTTGTTGTGAAATAAAAATTTTTGAAAATTCTGGCGTAAATTAAACATTACAGAAAAAACTTACTTGACTCTGAAAGGGTTAACACATACGATGAATACAGTACACATGTAAATATTTAAATATTCACGTAATAGACGCGAATATTACGTTTTTTGGAAATGTCTAACTGCAGCTACGTGCAATATGCTTGATTTTTATATGTTACAATATTCTCAAAAATATAAACAATATATATACAAATTGAGAGCAATGTATTAGGTCATTCTGCGGTATACATCTGTTCAGATAATGTTGAAATAATTGAAACTCACCAGAATTTTCAAACAAATTTATATCAAATAAGTTACAGCAATTTCTTCACGTACACTATAAAATCAAATTTTTTTCCAAAATTTCGATAAGAATGTTGCATTTATACATTCAAAATATATATTTTTTAAAAAGTAGACATTTCCGTATGGCCTAATATAATAATTCCTCAATTAAAAAAAATACTATAATTATATACATCCCTTATTACGAGCAAGGTAAATCATTTTTGTTAAATAATGCAACACTCATGACTGAGCGTCCATTGGCTTCCGAGGGGTTGCTTGTTTAAAGGACTAGAACTCACGTCATGAATGTGTTACACTTTCTAGGGCAAATTACCGTAAATTCCGGCGTATAATCCGCAGCTCAAAGAGTCGTTTTTCGATCCAGAAATATTATTTTATAAAATGTAACTTAAAAGATCGCTGTAAATATTTAACTACAATTATTGAATAAAATTTCTGGGTCGAAAACGATTCTTTGAGCTGCGGATTATACGCCGGAAATTACGATAGATTGATAGAATTTGGAAATGATTGAAGCAGATCATCAGAATTCAAGAAGAGATTGACCTGAGAGCAATTAAATACTTTTGGTCATGTACATTGTAAACGCAAGATTTTATTAAAAAATCCTGCTATAAATTTGGCATTTGGATATTAAAATTAAGAGCCTACATACACTAGTCACACGTAAAAACTCGCAGCCTAATGTTAAGTCTAAGAGAACGTTATTTTAAAATATCTCGGTTGCATTTTAATATTTTTAAATGTTTTTTTTTAATAGGATAGCTGAGGTCGATCTCTAACCGGGCTAGTTTTTAATTTTTCGATTTTGGCTGCAGATGTTTTTTAGAATGTTACTTTCATTTTCTGCAGTATACATCCGTTGATATAATGTTGAAATAGTTGGTCTTCACCAGAATATTCAAACAAACGTGTATCAAAATAAGTAAAAGCATTTTCTTCACGTACAATATAAAAGAACAATTTTATCCCAAAATTCCGGTTGGAATGGGGCATTTATATTCAAAATATTGTTCCGAAAGTGAAAGTTGTTTCATTAAAAGAAGTTGAAAGTTGTACGTCAAAGGTGACAAATGATGTGCGTTCGTACTATAACTAGATTTATAACTATATCTCGGTGCATTAGGTGTTGCACTTTTATGCAAAAATGCATGAATGCAAAATTTTTTTTATGTGTAGATGCTCATATTATAGATATTAATTTTATTTTATGACATTAAGTTTCAATACACTGTTACAAACAATTACTTACAATTCTATTGTATTAAAATTACACTATATGCAAATATCCAATACAAGACAACGTAAAAGAATGATCGTTATTATTTCAATGGAAAAATGAATTATATCGTCTGTTATGATGATATGATTAATTTCCGAGAAAAAGTACATATTAAGTTGGCAACATTTTATTGTTTGTTGACATTTACTGAAAATTCCAATGAAAAACTTGCTTTGAAAATGTAAAAACTTGAAATCAATATTTATACAATTTTTCCATGTAATATCTATTCTCCGGAAACATCTATCCAAAGAACTGTCGGTAAAATATAGGATATCTATAATTAAACAATTTTAGTATACAAATTCGGTCTTTAAATTCAATAATACGGAAATAATAGGACTCCATTTTAAATAGGACGTAATCACAATGGCAGCCTAGAATAATTAGTTATCATGGGATATCACTGGATTAATCACGTAAGATGGGGTTTATTAGAAAGAAAAAGACTTTTCTTTAAATCTTTTTAAGTTTTGATTTGATTTTCATAAAATTTGAAATGTCTCAAAAAAATTCTGCAACGATTATATATATTTAATTTGAAACCATTCGGTTGGGTAGTTTTTGTGCTGCTATATGTGGACAGAAGGACGGACGAACAGACCAGACGACGAATATAGGTGCTACTTATTTATACAATTACGAACATACCTAAAAAAGTGCAATAAAAATCCAAAATTAAAACTAGCCCAGTTAGAACCTCAGCTACACTATACAAACAAATCATTTAAAAATACCGTAATTTCCGGCGTATAAGCCGCAGCTCAAAGAGTCGTTTTTCGACCCAGAAATTTTATTCAATAATTGTAGTTAAATATTTACAGCGATCTTTTAAGTTACATTTTATAAAATAATATTTCTGGGTCGAAAAACGACTCTTTGAGCTGCGGCTTATACGCCGGAAATTACGGTATTAAAATGCAAGCGATATGTTTGAAAATAACTTCTCCATAGACTTAACATTTGCTTGCGAGTATTTTTTATTTCCTATATCCTTAGAAATGGTTATGGTCATAGCTAGGTCTATTCACGCGAGAAAATAAATAAAACTATTACACAAATAAAAAGTTTTGTTACTTATCAAGTATATTTCGCATGTTGTGCTTGAGTGATGTTTTTTTCTTATATAAAAGCCCATGCTAATTACTCGAAGACACTGATAAGCAAATGGTAATCCTATGAGAGCGTTCTTTTCAAATTTTTCGTTCTCAATTAAATATTTTTAAAGTATTTTTTTCATACTATATCTGATGTCGAGTTTTAAACTGGTACCTATTTACGTTTCCGATTTTGGTTGCAATTTTGTTTTCTGAGGAAATTTCAGTATTTGAATGATAAATCTCAGGAAGTAGTGGTAATCAAAATTTATATTTCGTCTCTTTTAAAAGAAAACCTCTGCGAGGCACTAGGGAACGAACATCGCGAAAACCTGGAAATTAATGAAAATTTGATTTTTTTATTTTAATTATATTACCATTGAAGGTTGTTCTTAAACATACAATGTAACCGAAAAACCCTATGGGCTTATCAGAAATCTGACCGTCGAATTATTAGCAAATTGGAATGATGGCAGATTCTGGTTATACTGTTATTAATGTTAAATCGTTAAAAACTACTTTTAACAATTATTATTAATTTTCAATCACAGAATGACTTTGAGAAAGATATTTAAAACATTTTGAGAAATAAAAAATAGACACTTGTCTATTTCTTGTTAAACTAAATTTGGAGTAATTTTTTGTTTAGTTAAAATACTTAAATGAGCTCAAATTTTCACCTTTGGTACATTCATCTAGTTGCATTCTATATTTAAATAGTATCAATATTAGCTGCGACAACCTGCGACCAAGAAAATAATTCTAGTTATAAACATTCAATATGCAATGTTAGCTTGTTTTACATTTAGATTTCTTATAGAAATTTCCGGGTGCTGATTAAAAGCTCCTAGCATTTTTCTCAATGAGATTTTAATTTTAATTTTATTAATGTATGGATAAAACCTTACCACAGTTTCTTTTATTAATTTATGAATATTTATGAAAACGTGCTCAATCTATTTATTTTTCCCTCTGCTTCGATTCTATGAGCCTCAAAAAAAGTATCAAACATGGTTGTTATCATTTGAAAAAGAAAATTTCTACAATTTTTAATTTGTAGAACACCTTCTGTGACAAAATGAACCTCGTAGAAGGCTAATTCCATGCATGAATGTAGTGTAAGTCACATAGCCACAAACGTTTACGGTTCTTGGCCACCGGTATTTAAAAAAAAAATCTTCAGTTACTTTACTTGTGGATATATGGGATTGAATAAGACAAATTTTCCTTTACTATAATACTAGTTGTCAAGGAAAGCAGCCATTTACATCTCTGTGACTGACCGTACATACACGCATGGAATTAGCCAGAACTATAAAGAGTTTTGTAGATATTGAAACAGTACTCTTCTTTTATTTCTGCATTAACCCACTAAGGACCGAATCACTATTTTCAATAAAATACAAATATTGTGATTATACCAGTTTTATATTATAGCAACCTAAGAGTGACTTTATCATGGTGTTCCTTGCATCAATTAAAGCGAATATTTATCCTAAAAATAAACTGGTGTAAACTTAAAACCAGGTGTAAGAAACATAATGTTGCGAAAACGCAACGTCAGTCTTTAATGAATTAATTAGAACTTAAGTTACAGAGAAATATATCAAATTTTCGTTTTTTGTCTTTCTTTGACGCCTTTCTTTTTTCAAGTTTTCTCTGTACATTTTATGAGTAATTTGAAATGATACACTGCAACATCAGAAGCTAATTCACTACTCACCCTACAGTATTTGCATTCAAAGAGTATGTCCAATCGAACTTAACAGATTCTGTTGAATTAAAAATAAGATAGTTTTATCCTGTTATAAAGCAGGGTAACAGTCTACGGAATAAAGGTTGCGCAAATTCTTTAAAATTTAACACCAGTTTTTTTAACAGTATTTTTTCTTAATAACACATGATTTCAACGACTGAAATTGGAACCATTTTTTATTGGAAATTAGTGGTGCGCAGAAATTGAAAGAAGTATACGGGACGCTCGTTAACCCCTTCGGGACCGGCGGCTTTTACACAAATTTTATTCGATTGGCACCACTTTTTTTAAAAAAGCTACCTTTACTTAAGCTATTACAAAAATGCTCTAAATACAGAAATAATATATTACATTTATTTTTTACTGGCGCCTAAAACAAAATCTGTATGCTCTTTTTGAGGGTGCATATATGCACCCACGGTCCCGAAAGGGTTAAAAAGCAGTTGAATTCGATTACGAAATTTGGCGAAGTATACTACAGTAGGGAACTCGGCCGTCGAGCTGTTTGAACAGTACAAGAGCTAAACAGCGTAGGATAGGACGAGGATGACACTATTTTAGAAAAGACCAATTCGCCCTATTTAATAACATAAACTTCACGATTACAAAAGATTAAGATCACATTTTGAAATTTTTGTTAGCGAACGACTTAAAAAAAATATTAAATAACCGTTGGCGTAAGACGTAACCAGTGTTACTAGCTAAAACGCTTAAATATTCATTTCACAAAACTGCCCACTCTTTCTGGAAGGAAGAGTAGACTTTCTTGAACTAAACGTCCCAAACATACGGCGACACTGTGTTTCAAAAATATTTTTACATTTCAATGACATTTCTTTATTTTTCTGGTATGAAAACCAAAAAAAAATTTCACAGTGATATTTCAACAACTAATTCTGCACTTTATCGTGGTGACCGAATATTTTTATCTATCACGAATATTTCTAATCCTATAAGAATCAAGAAAAAGGAACTGAATATTAGCCCAGCAGAAATAGCATTTTACCTTACAAAAATTCGGGTAGTTCTGATTTTTGGATATGTTGTAAAGGTTGACCCTGTAATAAGAAAACCAAGTTTTCGACCTTCTAGACCTTGTGCGTTTTTCACTATATTGAAAAAACCAATATTTTTCGGCACGTTTTTCGATTTTTCTTAAATAACTCAATTTTTGTGCATTCTACAGAAAAAAGCGCTGGTACCATTTTGTAGAGCATAAAATTCTCTACAACATTCAGTATTCAGGTTTGTAAATTGTCCAAATAGGGGGTAAGATACGGAGCGGGGAAAATAGGGTAAAATTTGCAAAAATCCACTAAAGACGTTAGTTTTTGCTTAATAACCTACTTTTAATGTGTTTTAGAGACAAAAGCACTTTCACCATTTTGTAGAGCATAAAATTCTCTACAACATGCAGTATTCATGTTTGTAAATGGTCCAAATAGGGGGTAAGATACAAGGCCGAGAAAAAAGGGTTAAATTTGGAAAAAATGATAAAAACAGATAAGAACAAATGACGTTAGTTTTTGCTTAATACATGCAATAAAATTGAGTTATTTAAGAAAAATCGAAAAAAGTGCCGAAAAATATTGGTTTTTTCAATATTGTGAAAAACGCATAAGGTCTAAAAGGTCGAAAACTTGGTTTTTTTATTAGACGGTCAACCTATAATAAATGAAACTATCGACTATCTCATGCTCTAAAAAGTTGAGTATGACAATTTTGTTTCTAGAATGCACTAAAATTGGGTTATTAAGCAAAAACTAATGTCATTTGTGGATTTTTACATTTTTTCCAAATTTAACCCTATTTTCCCGGCTTCATATCTTACCCCCTATTTGGACAATTTACAAACATGAATACTGCATGTTGTAGAGAATTTTATGCTCTACAAAATGTGAAACTGTTTTTGTCTCTAAAACACATTAAAAGTAGGTTATTAAGCAAAAACGAACGTCTTTAGTGGATTTTTGCAAATTTTACCCTATTTTCCCGGCTCCGTATCTTACCCCCTATTTAAACAATTTACAAATCTGAATACTGCATCTTGTAGAGAATTTTATTAATTCTCTACAAAATGGTGAAAGTGCTTTTTCTGTAAAATGCACTAAAATTGAGTTATTTAAGAATTATAAAAAAAGTGCCGAAAAATATTGGTTTTTTCAATATTGTGAAAAACGCACAATGTCTAGAAAGTCGAAAACTTGTTTTTTTTATTAGACGTTCAACCTATAATAAATGAAACTATCGACTATCTCATGCTCTAAAAAGTTGATTATGACAATTTTGTTTCTAAAATGCACTAAAATTGGGTTATTAAGCAAAAACAAACGTCATTTGTGGATTTTTACATTTTTTCCAATTTTAACCCTATTCCCGGCTCCGTATCTTACCCCCTATTTGGACAATTTACAAACATGAATACTGCATGTTGTAGAGAATTTTATGCTCTACAAAATGATGAAAGTGCCTTTGTGTCTAAAACGCACTAAAAGTAGGTTATTAACAGGGTTCGTACGCTTCAAGGACTTTCAAGCACCTTTTACCAGAATTTTCGTAAAGCAATATTTGGCTTATTTAATGAAAAAAAAATGCTATCTTCAGATATAGCAACCAGTACTCTACGAAATTTCTGGTACTAAAACACATAAAATCTCCCGAATCTCCTGATGCGTACGAACCCTGATTAAGCAAAACCTAACGTCTTTAGTGGATTTTTGCATTTTTTGCAAATTTTACCCTATTTTCCCGTCTCCGTATCTTACCCCCTATTTGGAGAATTTACAAACCTAAATACTGCATGTTGTAGAGACATTTATGCTCTACAAAATGGTATCAGTGCTTTTTTCTGTGGAATGCAATAAAATTGAGTTATTTAAGAAAAATAATAAAAAGTGCCGAAAAATATTGGTTTTTTCAATAATGTGAAAAACGCACAAGGTCTAGAAGATCAAAAACTTGGTTTTTTTATTATAGGGTCAACCTATAATAAATGAAACTATCGACTATCTCATGCTCAAAGAAGTGAATGACAATTTTGTTTCTAAAATTCACTAAAAGTAGGTTATTAAGCAAAAACTAACGTCATTTGTGGATTTTTACATTTTTTTCAAATTTAACCCTATTCCCGGCTCCGAATCTTACCCCCTATTTGGACAATTTACAAACATGAATACTGAATGTTGTAGAGAATGTTATGCTCTACAAAATGGTGAAAGTGCTTTTATCTCTAAAACGCATTAATAGTAGGTTATTAAGCAAAAACTAACGTCTTTAGTGGATTTTTGCAAATTTTACCCCATTTTCCCGGCTCCGTATCTTACCCCCTATTTGGACAATTTACAAACCTGAATACTGAATGTTATAGAGAATTTTATGCTCTACAAAATGGTGAAAGTGCTTTTTTCTGTAGAATGCACAAAAATTGAGTTATTTAAGAAAAATCGAAAAAAGTGCCGACAAATATTGTTTTTTTTTCAATATTGTGAAAAACGCACAAGGTCTAGAAGGTCGAAAACTTGGTTTTTTTTATTAGAGGGTCAACCTTTACAGCATACCCAAAAATCAGAACTACCTGAATTTTTGTTAGGCAAGGCCCTTTTTTGCGCTATTTCTACTGGACTATATGCATACACTGAAAATAAAAGTCCCAACTGGTCAGTCATCACCAATATAAAAATTAAAAGGTCGATAAAAAAGCATATCTGTATTTAAGCGTTTGTTAAATAATTTAACATCTGGATGGGCGGTAGGATATTTTTTATATCTCTGATTTTAATCAAAATTTGTGCCAGAATGTTTTATGAAGTTTTACATTTATAACTGTGAAATTGCATTTGCTTGCTTTCAATTATTAATTTCGAAAATTCTTTTGTGAATACAGCCCTACAGAAATGCTATTACGTGCATTTTAAGCATTTTTACAAACATTCCAACCTTTCGGTAAAAACTGACTTTCTCGACCAATACCACTTGTTTTTTGAGAAATCTAAGTCCAGAGCTGCATAATATTTTTATATTGCAATGGCACTTCTTCATGTTTCTGGTATGAATGAAAGAGATAATGTTCGCAGAGATATTTTATCAACTAGCTGTAAACCTCTTTGTCTTGACTAAATATTTATATCCTTCATGAATATATGAAATCCTATAGACTCGAGAAAATGGATCTGAATTTGCATTAACCCTTTCCGGCGCGGAATAAATCTGTTTGTAAAATAATGAAATAATGGACCGACACCAGATTTTACAAACTATTTCCTTAGAAAAGAATAACTTGCTGATTTTCCCTTACTTTATAAAAGGAAAATTTTAATTAAATATTCTTGGTTCATTTTGTCAGTTTTGGAATTAAAATTAGGTGTCCTTTTTTGTGACCACCGCCCGCTAAATGGTTAAGCTGACGAATGAATAAAATTAACTGTTCCAACTGGTCCGCCTTCACAAATATAAAAATTAAAAAACATCCATAAACAAGAATATCATTATGTAAACGCTCATTAAATAATTTATCACCTGGAAGGGCTGTAGGATATTTATTATACCCATAATTTTAATCAAGATTTGTGCCAGAACATTTTAATGAAATTTTGCATTTATAAATTTGATGAAAAAAGTTGTAAATTTGCATTTCCTTATTTTCGAATAAACGTTTTCAAAAATTGTCATGAATTAAACATTACAGAAAAAAAATTACTTCACCCTTAAAGGGTGAAGTAATTAGCAAGTTATTGTTAAGTCTATGAGAATGTTATTTTAAATATCTTGCTTGCATTTTAATATTTTATTTATTTATTTATTTATTTATTTTTTGCATAGGATAGCTGAGATTCATCTTTTACCGGCCTAGTTTTTATTTTTTCGATTTTCGCAGCAGATGTTTTTAGAAAATCGCATTCACTTTCGAAACCAGTTCTAAAAATGAATGTAGTCTCATTAAAACAAGTTGGAAAATGTACGTCAGACGTGACAAATGACGTATATTAGTACTATATCTAGTTTTATAAATATTCAGATCTTGATGCAATAGCTGTTGTACTCTTATGCAAAAATGCATGAATACATAATGTATTTTATGTGTAGATGATAATATTATAGATATTAATTTTATTTTATGAAATTAAGTTTCAATACATGTTTAGAAACAATTACTTACAAATTTGTGACAGTAAAACTATACTATGCGCAAATATCCAATACAAGACAATGCAAAAAAATGATCGTTATTGTTTCACTGAAAAAAAGAATTATATCACATGTTATTATGATATGATTAATTTCCGAAACAAATAAGTACATTTTAAGTTTGCAACATTTTATCTTTTGTTGACATTTACTGAAAATTCCAATGGGAAACTTAAGCCTAGCTTTGAAATTTTAAGAACTTGAAATCCAAATTTAGACTATTTTTCCATCTAATATCTATTTCTGTAAGGAAACAGCTATCCAGAAAACTGTCGGTAGATTATATTATTGCTATAATTAAACAATTTTAGTACACAAATTCAGTTTTTAAATTCAGTAATACGCAAATAATATAACTCCATCTTAAGTGTAACGTAATCACCATGGCAACCTAGAATCATTACCTATCATGGGATATCATTGAATTAATTACGTATGATAGGATTTAATAGAATGAAGAAATATTTTATTAATATCTTTTTAAGTTTTGATGCGATTTTCATAAAATTTGAAATGACTCGACAAAATTCTGCAACGATTATACATATATTAAATTTCAAATCATTCGATTGGGTAGTTTTTGCACTTTTAAAAACGCATAGACGGATAGACGGATTGTTCAGACGACGACTATACGTGATACGTATTTATACAATTATGAACGCACCTAAAAAAGTGCAATTAAAGTCAAAAATTAAAAACGAGCCCAGTTAGAACCTCAGCTACCCTATACAAAAAACAAAATCATTTAAAAATATAAAAATGCAAGCGAGATGTTTCAAAATAACTTCCCTATAGATTTAACATTAGCTTACGAGTTTTTCTTTTATTTCCCATATCCTTAGAAATGGTTCAGTTCATAGCTAGGTTTAGTGAAACAAAAAATTAAATAGAACTATTGCACAAGTAAAAAAATATTGTAATTTATCAAGGTTATTTCGCATGTTGTTTCTTTCTTATATAAGAGCCTATGCTAATCACGCGAAGGCACTGGTAAGCAAATGATAATGCTATGGTTGCGTTCTTTTCCAATTTTTCGTTCTCAATTGAATATTTTTAGAGTATTTCTTTTTTCGATATCTGATGTCGATGTTTACACGGGTACCTAGTTACCTTTTCGATGTTGGTTGCAATTTTGTCTTTTGGGGGAACTTTCTATTTACGAAAACGAAAGTGTTTTCATAAAAAAAAATGCAACCAATATTGAAAAAGTAAATGAGTAACCGGTTACACATCGACCTCAGATATCCTATTTAAAAAAGGTGTTTAAAAATATTGAAATTCAAACGGGAAATTTGAAAAGAGGCCATTGATTTAAAATTTGCTGCTTTCCAGTGTCTTCGCGTGATTAGCGCAGGATATTATATCCAAAATTAACTCACAAGGAGAGGGCCAATCTTCGTAATAACAGATTTTAATTATTTTTATACATGCTGTATGGTAGAATCTCCTGTCTCAGGTTCAACGGATTTTATACAACACTCCTAAGTTCTCTAGAAATAAGGGGTCTAATATTATAAAACAACTTAAATACGGTAATTTCCGGCCTATAATCCGAGGATCAGACAATTATGTCCGACCCGGAAATTTTATTTATAAAATGTAACTTACTAAATAGCTGTAAATATTTGACTTCGATTATTGAATAAATGTTCTGGGTCTAAACATGATTGTTTGATCCACTGATTATAGGCCAAAAATTACGGTATTCATAGTTGCCAACCTCCCGATTTTTTTAATACCAGTAAAATTTTACAAAAAAATTCGTTTTATTAAATTGAAGAAATTGTACGATTACATAAAACAAATGTTTTTACATAAAAATACTAGTATGAAAAAAATCGGGAGGTTGGCAACTATGGGTATTTAAGTTTCGACCCAGAAATCTTACTCAATAATTGAAGTCAAATATTTACATTGATTTAAGAAGTTATGTTTTATAAAATAAAATTTCCGGGTCTAAAAATGATTGATTGATCAACAGGTTATAGGCCATAAATTACGGTATTTAAATTAAGTTATAATATTAGACCCTCTATTTCTCGAGAACTAAGGAGAGTTGTATAAAATTCGTTGAACCTGAGACTAAGGGACCTCTACTCTACAATATATATAAAAAATAATCAAAATCTGTGATTACACAGCTTAGCCATATCCTTTCAAACAAAAGATTTAGTGACCCCTGGCGTAAGATGCAACCAGAGTTCCAAGCAAGAATACTTAACTATTTGTTTCACCAAACTGCGGAACCTTACTGGAAAGAAGCGCAGACTATCTTGAACAGAATGTTCAAATAATTTACTGTGGCGTTCTGTTGCAATATATTTTCACATTTCCATAACATATTTTTTTTTCTGGTATTAAAGCCAGAGAAAATGTTCACAGTGATATTTCAACAACTAATTGTACGCTTTATTGTGGTAACCGAAGAATTTTATCCATCACGAATATTTCTAATCCTATAAGACTCGAGAATATGGAACTGAATATGCATACAGCTGATCAATGAATAAAATTAACTCTTTCCGGCAGACAAAGTCTGTTCGTAAAATGAGAAATTGCTGACTGACACCGGAATTTACAAACGACTCTTTTAGAATATATAAACTCCTTATTTTAAGCTTTCATTTTACAAACAAAATTTTATTAAAATATTCTTGATGTCGCCTGCAAGTTTGGAATTAAAATTAGGTGTTCCCGGAGTGGGACCACTGTGCCGGAAAAGATTACTGGGTTAATGCATAAAGAAAAGAAAAGTACTGTTTTAATATCTACAAAGCTCTTTATAGTTCTATGTGGTTCATTTTGCCACAGAAGGTGTTCTACATATTAAAAATTGTTAGAAATTTTCTTTCTCAAATGGTATCAACCATGTTTGATACTTTATTTAAGCCTCATAGGATCGAAGCAGAGAGAAAAATAAATAGATTGAGCACGCTTTCATAAATATTCATAAATTAATAAAAGAAACTGTGCTAAGGTTTTATCCATAAATTATAAAAATAAAATTTAAATCTCACTGAGAAAAATACTAGGAGCTTTTAATTTGCACCCGGAAAATTCTATAAGAAATCTAAATGTAGAACAAACTAACATTGAATATTAAATTATTATAAGTGGAATTATTCCCTAGATCACAGGTTGTCGCAGCTAATATTGATACTTTTGCAATCTAAAATGCAACTAGATAAATGTACCAAAGGTGAAAATTTGAGCTCATTTAAGTATTTTAAGTAAAAAAAAAATTACTCCAAATTTAGTTTAACAAGAAATATACAAGTGTCAATTTTTTCTATTTGTACATTTTACCAATTTTTCTTTCAGACATTGTTTAAAAAAGCATGGTTAAAAATTTTTACTAAAAACGTCCCCCATCTAAAAAAATGTAAAAACAGTCTCCAATAAAAATCTCTACCAGTCCACAAAAGCGCTTTCACCCCCCGCCCATCATCAGTTGTGATCTTTATCTATCTTCCCCTCCATTATATATATGACTGCCGGTTGAAGAGCTCGCCCTATCGGCATTCAATATTCTCTCTCTCTCTGTCTCCCCCTCTTCCAACATTTTTTTCCAGCGGCAATCAAGTAAGGAATGTACCATGTCATTCCTTACTTGATTTCCGAATAAGAAATATTTTGAAGAAATATTTGGTCAATACTAGAAAGTTTACTACTAATTGTCAACATATCTCTTAGAACATTATTTCTTTCCCTCATACCAGAAAAATAAAGAAAAGTTATTGAAATGTAAAAATAGGATGTAGCTCAGGAATGAGGAGCGCCAGCAGGAGGGAAGTGTTCGTGAAAGTCTTGACCTTTCTTACAGAAAGGTTGGATAATTTGTAAAAAACAATTCAGTGGCAAGTACCGTAATATCCGGCGTATAATCCACAGCTCAAAGAGTCGTTTTTCGACCCAGAAATATTATTTTATAAAATGTAACTTAAAAGATCGCTGTAAATATTTAACTACAATTATTGAATAAAATTTTTGGGTCGAAAAACGACTCTTTGAGCTGCGGATTATACGCCAGAAATTACGGTAATTGAACTTCTGTAGTGCTAGATTCGTAACAGAATTTTCGAAAAATAATAATTGAAAATAACGAAATGTAATTTTACAGTTATAAATACAAAACTTTATAAAAAATATTCTGGCACAAATCTTGATTAAAATTAGGGATGTAAAAAATATCCTACCGCCCATCCAGGTTTTTAAATT
This sequence comes from Maratus michaelseni, assembly GCA_963931845.1. Lineage (NCBI taxonomy): Eukaryota > Metazoa > Arthropoda > Arachnida > Araneae > Salticidae > Maratus > Maratus michaelseni. The sequence goes on along the minus strand of OZ007599.1, from coordinate 122,960,365 downwards.
ATTTAAAAAACACTTACATACAGATATGCTTTTTTATCGACCTTTCAATTTTTACATTGGTGATGACTCACCTGTTGGGACCTTTAAGGACCGAATCACTTTTTTCAATAAAATACAAATATTGGAATTCATACCACTTTTATATTATAGCAACCTAACAGTGACTTTATCATGGTGTTTCTTACATCAAATAAAGCAAATATTTATCCTAAAAACAAACTGGTGTTAATTTAAAACCTGGTGTAAAAAACATAATGTTGCGAAAACGCAACGTCAGTCTTTGAGAAGTTAATTAGAACATAAGTTATAGAGAAAAATATCCAATTTTCGTTTTTTGTCATTTGACGTCTTTCTTTTTCAAGTTTTCGTGCACATCTTATGAGTAATTTGAAATGATATATTGCAACAACAGAAGCTGTTACAATACTCCCCCAACAATATTAGCATTCAAAGAGTTTGTCCAATCGAACTTAATCAACACATTCTGTCGACTTAACCCCTTAATCGTCGCGCTCTTTAAGTGTAAGCTACTTTTTAATAATTAAGATTGCTTGATTACCACCAGTTTTTTTTAACTAGAAATATTCGGCTTATTTAATAGCCAGATAAAGCAATGCAAGAATAAACCCAATTATACTATTTTAAAAAACTGGTGGGAATGAAACATTCTGAATAAAACAGACGTCGCCTACACTGCCCGTGAATGTTTCGGGCACGACGATTAAGGGGTTAAATACAAGATGGTTTTATCCTGTAACAAAACAGAGTAACAGTCTATGTGGAAAAGGTTGTGCAAAATCCTTAAAATTTAACACCAGTTTTTTTTAACAGTATTTTTTTCTTCTTAATTAAACAGGATTTCAATGACGGAAAGAGGTGACATTTTTTATTGGAAAATAGTGGTGCGCAGAAATTAAAAGAAGTAAACGGGACGCTCATCAAAAAGCAGTTAAATTCGATTGCGAAATTTTACGATGTATACTACAGTAGGGTACTCGGCAGTCGGGCTTTTTGAACAGCACAAGAGCTAAACAGCGTAGGATAGAATCGATCACGCGGCTGCCACTATTTTACAAAAGAAAATTTTTACTATTTAATAACAGAAACTTCACGATTACAAAAGGCTGAGATCATATTTTGAAATTTGTGGTGGCGAACGACTTTCAGACAAAAGGTTTAATAACCCTAACAAACACGTAACCAGTGTTAGAAGCAAACACGCTAAAATATTAATTTCACACAAAGCCATTAAATAATAAGCCCAGTCAGATAGTGTTAAATTTGTTAGCGGGGACACTAGCGCCACTTCATCTGCTGCGGAAGGAAGGCGAAACAGAAGTGCGTCGCAGAGAAACGATACGATTTTTATCGTATGTATCGAAGTTTTGTTTTTGCACTTCCTTTAAAAGCTTGCTAATTATTGGGATCTTTTAGATTAAAGCTAAAACTATAATGAAAAAAAATGGGGAAATTTACTGGATTAATATTTCTATATAAATATAGTGGTGGCGAAGAAGTTGATTTATTTATTAAAAGTTAAATAAAAAGTGATGGAAATTTACATCACTATGCAATTAACCCTTTCCGGCACAGACAAATTCTGTTCGTAAAATGTGCAATTATTGACTGACACCGGAATTTACAAACGATTTTTTTAGAAAATATAAACTCCTTATTTTAAGCATTAATTTTAGAAGCAAAATTTTATTAAAATATTCTTGGTGCCGAATGCAAGCATCCCATCAGCTAGATGGCGCTATTTTCAACTTGCGAAAAGTTTCCCATTTATCTGACTGGGCTTATTATTTAATGGCTTTGGTTTCACAAAACTGCCCTCTCTTTCTGGAAAAAATGGCAGACTTTCCTGAACAGAACGAAAAAAAGTTAATACGACGCTGTGTTGCAAAATATTTTTAAATTTCAAAGACACTTCTTTATTTTTCTGGTATGAAAGTCAAACAAAATGTTCACAGTGATATTACAACAACTAATTGTGCACTTTATCGTGGTAACCGAAGATTTTTATCTATCACACATAATTCTAATCCTATAAGACTCAAGAAAAAGGTACTGAATATGCATACAGCTGACCAATGAATAAAATTATCGCAACTCGGCAGTCATCACCAATGTAAAAATTAAAAGGTCGATAAAAAAGCATATTTGTATTTAAGCGTTTGTTAAATAATTTAACATCTGGATGAGCGGTAGGATATTTTTTACACATCTGATTTTAATCAAGATTTGTGCCAGAATGTTTTATGAAGTTTTACATTTATAACTGTGAAACTGCATTTCCTTGCTCTCAATTATTAATTTACAAAATTTTGTTGCGAATTCAGCCCTTCAGCAACGATATTACTTGTATTTAACGTATTATTACAAGCAGCCCAACCTTCCGGTAAAAAACAGTGTGACTTTCTTGACCAATTTTACATTATTGTTAATTTTGAGGCCTGAGCTGCATCATATTTTTATATTGAGATGACACTTCTTCATTTTTCTGCTATGAATGAAGTATATAATGTTCTCACAGATATTTTATCAACTAGTTGTAAACCTCTTTGTCTTGACTAAATATTTATATCCTTCATGAATATATGAAATCCTATAGAATCAAGAAAATGGATCTGAATTTGCATTCAGCTGACGAATGAATAAAATTAACAGTTCCAACTGGTCAGCCATCACAAATATAAAAATTAAAAACATCCATAAACAAGAATATCATTATGTAAACGCTCATTAAACAATTTACCACCTGGAACGGCTGTAGGATATTTATTATACCCCTAATTTTAATCAAGATTTGTGCCAGAACATTTTAATTAAATTTTGCATTTATACATTTGATGAAAAAAGTTGTATATTTGCATTTCCTTATTTTCGAATAAACAGTTTCGAAACTTGTCGTGAATTAAACATTACAGAAAAAATTACTTGACCCTTAAAGGGTGAACACATAGTATAAACACAGTACAGATCTAAAGATTTATATATTCACATTCGCTGACGCGAATATTAAGTATTTTTGTACATGTCTAACTCCACTTACATACATTACTTTTGATTTTTATACAGGGTGGTTAAAATTAAACTGGCGGTTCTCAGAGACTCATAGCTCCCGTTCTACTGATCGGATCCGAATGAAACTTCGAATATATGTTATGTAGATCATGCGGTCAAGGTTTTCGTAAAAAAAATTCTTTGAAATTTCGCTACCAGATGGTGTTGTATTGCTAAAACCATATGCAAATGAGTAGCTAATGTAATTTCGCTGTAAAAGCGAAACGTATGGTTCAAATAAATCATTCGTCCGCAGTGAACATGCCGATGAACAAGAAAGAACGTGCATTGATCGAAAACTTTTTTATCAGAATGAGTGCAATGCTTCAGCTCTGAATGCAACTTCCTCCACAATCGCCGGCGCAGTTGCACGTCATCTTTTTCCGGTGCAACATCAGAGAACCGGTTTCTTCAAACTTACGAATTTTGCCTCTAACTGCATTTACGGACATTTTTCTCCGCCGATAAGCACGGAGTGCTGCCAAAGTATTGCTCTCATTCTGATAAAAAAGTTTTCGATCAATGAGCGTTCCTACTTATCCGTCGGCATGTTCACTGCGGACGTATGATTTCTTTCAACCATACGTATCCCTATTATAGCGAAATTACATTTAGCAACTCATTTGCATATGGTTTTGCAACACTGCGCCATCTGGTATCGAAATTTCAAACTATTTTTTTTAATGAAAACTTTAGCCGCATGATCTACATAACATACATTTGAAGTTTCAATAGAATCCCATCAGTAGAACCGGAGTTATGAACCTCTGAGTACCGTCAGTTTCATTTTAACCACCCTGTATGTTACATTTTTCTAAAAAATATACACAATATATATACAAATTTTGAGCAATGTATTAGTCAATCCGGAAAGTTCTGCGATATACATCCGTTTAGATAATGTTAAAATAGTTGAATGTCACCAGAATTTTAAAACTAATTTGTATCAAAATAAGAAAAAGCAGTTTCTTCACGTACAATATAAAATCAAAGTTTTATTATAAAATTCCGGTTGGAATAAGGCAGTTTTAGTCAAAATATATTTTTTTTAAAAACGTAAAAATTTCCCTATGACATAATACAATAATTCCTGAATTAAAAACCATACTATTATTATATACATTCCTCATTACGAACACGGAAAATCTATTTGCTAAATAATGCAACAACTGAGGGTCCATAGGTGGAGCTTCCTGTTTAAAGGACTCGAACTAACGTCATGAATGTGTTACACTTTCTAAGGCAAATTACGTTGATAGAATTTGGAAATGGTTGAAGAAGATCATCAGAATTCAAGAAGAAATTGATTTGAAAGCAATTAAATTCTTTTGGTCATGTACATTATAAAAGCAAAATTTTATTCAAACTTCCTGGAAGGAAGGGCAAACTTTCTTAGACAGAATGTTCAAATAATTTACAGCTGTGCTGTGTTGCAACATATTTTCACATTTAAACGACATTTTTTTTATTTTTCTGGTATTAAAGCAAATAATTTCAAATAATTTACTATGGACTCTGTTGCAACATATTTTTACATTTAAATGACATTTCTTTATTTATCTTTTATTAAAGCCAGAGAAAATGTTCACAGTGATATTTCAACAGCTAATTGTACACTTTATAGTGGCGACAGAAGATTTTTATCCATCACGAATATTTCTAATCCTATAAGACTCGAAAAAATGGAACTGTACATGTATACACCTGACCAATGAATAAAATTAAATATCCCAACTGGTCAGTCATCACCAATATAAAAATTAAAAGGTAGATAAAAAAGCATATCTGTATTTAATCGTTTGTGAACGCTTTGAGGGGCGGTGGGATATAGTATATCTCACCTAATTTTAATCCGATTTGAACCAGAAATTTTAATGACATTTTACTTTTTTAACTTTGACGGGAAGAGTTTAAAAATTGCTATTCCTATTTTTGAAATAAATTCTTTCGTAAATACCGTTGAGAATTCAACGTTGCAGGAAAAATTAGTTGCCCCTGAAAGGGTTAACCCCTTCAGGGCAAAGTACACTTGCAGCTAACATATTGAAACGATCGATTGACACCAGAATTCACGAACTAATTTATTTTAAAATAAGTAAAAGCTTTTCTTCATGTACCTTACAAATTCAAAATTTGATTATAAAATGCTGGTGTCATTGTGGCATTTTGGGATTAAAATTAAGTGGTATATGTAATATACCGGTGCCCTTCAAGAGGTTAAATAATTTAACATCTGGATGGGTTGTAGGATATTTTTTACAACTTTGATATTAATCAAGATTTGTGCCAGAGCGTTTTATGAAGTTTTACATTTATATCTGTGAAATTGCATTTCTATTTTACTTTCAATTTTTAATTTCGAAAGTACTGTTGTGAATTCATCCCTACAACAACGATATTACTTCCATTTAACGTATTTTTACAAGAAATCAACCTTTCGGTAAAAAAAACCTGAATTTCTTGACCAATATCACTAGTTTATTGTGAATTCTAAGTCAAAAGCTGCATCATATTTTTATATTGCAATGGCACTTTTTCATTTTTATGGTATGAATGAAAGAAATACCGTAATTTCCGGCGTATAATCCGCAGCTCAAAGAGTCGTTTTTCGACCCAGAAATATTATTTTATAAAATGTAACTTAAAAGATCGCTGTAAATATTTAACTACAATTATTGAATAAAATTTCTGGGTCGTAAAACGACTCTTTGAGCTGCGGATTATAGCCCGGAAATTACGGTAATGTTCTCAGAGATATTTTATCAACTAGTCGTAAACCTCTTTGTTTTGACTAAATATTTATATCCTTCATGAATATATGAAATCTTATAGAGGCGAGAAAATGGATCTGAATTTGCATTCAGCTGACGAATGAATAAAATTAACAGTTCCAACTAGTCAGCCCTCACAAATATAAAACTTAAAAATATCCATAAAAAAGAATATCAGTATGTAAACGCTCATAAAGAATTTATCACCTGGAAGGGCTGTAGGATATTTATTATACCCCTAATTTTAATTAAGATTTGTGCCAGAACTTTTTAATAAAATTTTGTATTTATAAGTTTGATGAAAAAAAGTTGTAAATTTGCATTTCCTTATTTTCGAATAAACATTTTCGACAATTGTCGTGAATTAAACATTACAGAAAAAATCACTTGACCCTTAAAGTGTGAACACATACGATAAACAGAGTACAGATCTAAAGATTTATGTATTCAAATTCGCTGACGCGAATATTAAGTATTTTTATACATGTCTAACTCCACCTGTGCATTATACTTTTGATTTTTATATGTTACATTTTTCACAAAAACATACACAATACACATGAAAATTTTTGAGAAATGTATCAGTCAATCCGGAAAGTCTGCGGTATATATCTGTTCAGATAATGTTGAACAAATTGAAAGTTACCAGAATTTTCAAAAAATTTATATCAAATAAGTAACAGCAATTTCTTCACGTACAGTATAAAATCAAATTTTTATTTTAAAATTTCGATAGAGATGCTGCATTTATACATTCAAAATATATTTTAAGAAAAACGTTGATATTTCCTAATAATAATATTTCCTCAATTAAAGATCATAATATTGTTATATACATCCATTACGAGCACGGTAAATCATTTTTGTTAAATAATGCAACACTCATGACTGAGCGTCCATAGGCGGAGCTTCCTGTTTAAAGGACTAGAACTCACGTCATGAATGTGTTACACTTTCTGGGGCAAGTTAGGGTGATAGAATTTGGAAAACATTGAAGAAGATCATCAGAATTAAAGGTGCCCACTAATCTTCCGTAATAAGTGGGTAAATTTAACCCAGTTTAAGAACGTTTTGAACCAGAAAATTTAGTTGAGTAATCTTTATTTATTTAATTTCAGTTTTCTACGAGGAATATACGAGGGTCGATCCAGAAATAAGGTTCCGATCAAATTTACAAATAGACAACATTGTTTATTCTCATAGAAATTTACATCATTGTAAAGAAGAAAGTTTGCTCGATTTCTCTACTTAATCGCCATCTTTTTCTATGCCTTTTTGTAGACAGTGCTCCAATTTCTGTATCCCAATGTCATAGAACTCCGGTGCCAACTCACTGAGGAAACTTTTCACATCTTCTTTGATGTCATCATCGCTACGGAAGCGTTGTCCATCCAAGTGTTCCTTTAACTTGGGGAACAAGTGATAACCACTAGGTGCGAGGTCCGAACTGTAAAGTGGGAGGGGCATGACAGTCCACCCCAATTGTGTCAAAAGTTTTTGGGTTTGACGGGAGACGTGAGGTCGGACGTTGTATTGAAGCAGCGTTACACCGGCTGTAAGTCGTCCTCGTCGGTGGTTCTGGACGGGTGGAATCCCTTTGGCGTGCAAAAAGCGAATTAAGGAACGAATCTCTCACTTGGCGGAATCAACAATGGGAACCTCTATCTCGGACGGCTGCCGAATCAAGAAAGTGCGGTGCAGCGAAGCGCGGCCGGGAAAATCGCGAGTGCGGGAACAGCCGCGCACAGCGCTGTTGCCGTATTTCGCCTCGCACCTTCCCGAGTGGCTGGAGCTCTTTTGGAACCTTATTTCTGGATCCACCCTCGTATTTAATTTCATTTCTTAAAACAAATTCTGATGTGAAACGTATTAAACCTGGGTCAAATTAACCCACATATTACGGAGGATTGGTGAGAGCTTGGCACCTCTGATCAGAATTCAAGAAGAAATTGACTTGAAAGCAATTAATTACTTTTGGTCGTGTACTTTATAAAAGCAGAATTTTATTTAAAAAATCCTGCTATAAATTTGGCATTTGGATATAAAAATTAAAAGCCTACACTAGTCACGCGAAAAAACTATCAGCCTAATGTTAAGTCTATGGGAATGTTATTTTGAAATATCTCGGTCACATTTTAATTTTTTAATTTTTTTTTTCATATTATAGCTGAGGTCGATCTCTAACCGGACTAGTTTTTAATTTTTTCATTTTGGCTGCAGATGTTTTTTAGAATGTTACTTTCATTTTCTAAGCCAGTTCCGAAAGTGAAAGTAGTCTCATTAAAAAGAGTTGAAAATTGTACGTCAAAGGTGACAAATGATGTCCGTTCGTACTATAACTAGATTTATAAATATATCTCGGTGCATTAGCTGTTGCACTTTTATGCAAAAATGCATGAATACAAAATTTGTTTTATGTGTAGATGTTCATATTATAGATATTAATTTTATTTTATGAAATTAAGTTTCAATACATTTTTACAAACAATTACTTACAATTCTGTTATATTAAAACTAGCCGCCACTGGCGACCAGTTTGGTCTCCCTTAAATGTATGTTAAGCATTGTAACACGTTACTTTTATTCATATTTTTTTTTTCCTTAATCCTTCGCCAAACCCGAAGATTCTATTAGACAAATCAAGAATTTTTGCGATCATGGTATCATTTCACATATTTTTTGCTGTTATGCATTTCATCTTTCTTGACAAAACCCCCTTAATCAACTTCAGCATTTATGCTTCATGTCCGTTTGCTTATCAGTTGCAATATGTTCGCTAATGCGGAGATTCTTAAACATATTAAGTAATTTTCCGTAATTGGGTCCACTGCCAATTGGCGTATTTCAGTTAATACGACTTGATGCAATGAAGTCTGTTTTATGAAATTCTTTAATGATATCCACATTTACACTGAACCATATTATTGCTAATATTTTTTTTTGTTTCTCACTAACTTTTGCTGTAGACTCGATTACGGAAGATCAGAAAATCTAACATTATTCTCATCTAAAACGTCTTGAATAATGCGCCATAATCGGGCTGCATATTATTACACGTAATTTTCGAGTATGGTTTGGTGAAACAGTGAACTTTTGGAATAGAATGGAAGTGGTCAGCAGGTGGCGGCGCTCCCACCGTCGTAGCGCATACAGGAACTCTCCTGGTCCTGCGCGCTGAAAGTCCCTCAGGACTTGGCTAAGACGGTTGATATGCCTGACAGGCGCCTTCAGGCTTCTGGTGGCGCAGCTCAGTTTTAATCACATTCCCCTTAAACTCTATTTGCTGTCAGAACTTTTTACCCGTGACGTACAATCTGATTAAAATTCACGAACTTCCTTTTAGATGCCGATCTCTGTTTTTCTCTGCTCTCCTTTCTTTAAATAGTTTAGGAGTTTTCATAATTGCGTAATTCATTTACTTTGGCATTTTTGCTTAATGTCTACTGACTATTAAGGTCTGTAACAGGTAAATACGCCGCGCCAACATTGGCGACTATAATTCTAATTACAGAAAACCCGCTTTTTCTCTCTATTTTGTAACTCTATAGTTAATATTATGTAGTAGAAATATAAGACAATTAAAGACGCTTTTATTGTTATAGTAGATATAAATATATATATCATATTCATAGGTATATGGTATGTGATTATAATATATATCTCATATTCATTCCGATGTATATAACATACCGCCAATAAAACTACCATCGTAAATATGTAGAAAAAGCCATCGATATGATTTTATGCTAAAAGCCGTCGATATGATTTTATGCTAAAAACCATCGATATGATTTTATGTGTTTAATAAATGCATACTAAATTATTTTTTTTGGTACTTCTCTATTATCCCGTCGACCACTTTTCATAACAAAAAACTATCACCAAACTGTAACGCCCAATAAACGGGAGAACGTTGCCTTTGGAATATCAAAATAAATAAATAAATAAAATATAAGAATTTAAGGACACAATTGTTACTTTAATTAAGGAAATAACTAATAAATCAGTAAAACATGATGAAAAATACACGCAAATGTCGAATTAAAAACTACTTGATGACATAACAAACACATATTGCTTCTGACATCAAGTAAATGGGACTGCATTTTTGGCGTTTCATCTTACAGTTTGGCGATAGTTTTTTGTTATGAAAAGTGGTCGACGGGATAATAGAGAAGTACATATTTTTGTATTATTTTAATTTGATTCTATATTATTTACCACTTTTAATGATGTGTGCTTTTAGGTACAGCTGTCGCAGACAAACCCGGGTATCATTTTGGCTCCAAAATGGCGATTTTATACCTGGGCAACCCGGCTGTTTCGGCTAGATTTTACTTCGTATGTTAACCCGGTAGAGCATATTCCGTATGTTTTATAATAAATAAAATATTGTGTGTTTTATAATATATTAATCATTGTGTATGTTTTATAATAACATTGTGTGTTTTTTAATATAAAATAAACTATTTCATAATAAAATAAAAGTAACATGCTGTTTTAGAAATCTTTAACCGGTACTTGAAAATGGGATTTTCTCGCCAAAACGGCGCAAAAACAAAAATCGCCCCAACCCCGGTGCGTCTGCGACAGCTGTTCCATCGAAACATTTGATTTCAAAATCAAAGCATCGTTTCTAATTTGCACACGCGAAAAATAAAAGCTGGTATTGGCGATTTTAAAAATGCTATTGGCGAGATTTGCGCCCAAATAACATAAATTGTTTAATGGTGTTATGTATTTTATAAATGTATAATAAATTACTGTTTTGAAAGAGATTGTTCATTAACAATGATAAATATGATTGATGATTAACAATCATTTTCGGCGATCTCTCTTCCTGGCAAGTATAATACATAAATACCAAAATAACTGATAATTCGTTTCGAAATTTGATTCATTAAATATTATTACATGAGTTTTATTTGCTTACATTCAGCATACGTCAAGAAAAGATACGGAAGAAAGTTGAGTTGTAGAGCACATAATTATAGTTAACTTTGATTGTCTGACTGGTGCGAATTATTTTTTAACACCAAGTAGCGGTCCAAAAAATCATTCACGGAGAACTTGCTTTACGAACGATTATCTCCATGATTTAATATTTTAAACGTTCACGGCAAATGAATGTTTTTTTTTGTTTGTTGGTGTTTATTTTCATGGATAGAGAATTTGAACTGCGAACCTAATTTTAACTGAAATTATTGCACAATATATACATAATTGAACGTAAGTCATCTCTCAAATATTAATTTATTTTGAACGATCTTTCTAAAAATGTAACTTTCATGCAGTTTTATTCGAAAAAATAATTTTGAATAAAAATGGCCGCCTGGTATATGAAAAAGTGAAGCGGACATCCCGGAACTGTTGATGACAGTCACATGACTCAGGCTTTTATTATAGAGATTACACTATAAGCAAATATCCAATACAAGACAACCTAAAAGAATGATCGTTATTATTTCAATGGAAAAATGAATTATATCGTTTGTTATGATGATATGATTAATTTCCGAGAAAAGTTGGCAACATTTTATTGTTTGCTGATATTTACTGACAATTTCAATGGAAAACTTAAGACTAGCTTTGAAAATTTAAAAACATGAAATCCATATTTAGACAATTCTTTCATCTAATATCTATTCTCCGGAAATATCTATCTACAAAACAGTCGGTAGAATATAGGATTGCCATAATTAAACAATTTTAGTATACAAATTCGGTTTAAAATTCAATAATACGGAAATAATAGGACTCCATTTTAAATAGGACGTAATCACAATGGCAACTTATAATCATTATTTATCATGGGATATCATTGGATTAATTACGTAGGATAGGGTTTATTAGAATGAAAAAGACTTTTATTAAAATCTTGTTAAGTTTTGATTCGATATTGATTAAATAAAATTTGAAATGGCTCGACAAAATTCTGCAACGATTATATATATTTAATTTGAAACCATTCGGTTGAGTAGTTTTTGCGCTGCTATATGTGGACAAACGGACAGACGGCGGGACCAGACGTCGAATATAGGTGCTACTTATTGATACAATTACGAACATACCTAAAAAAAGTGCAATCAAAATCCAAAATTAAAAACTAGCCCAGTTAGAACCTCAGCTACATTTTACAAAAAAAAAAAACATTTAAAAATATTAAAATGCAAGCGACATGTTTGAAAATAACTTTTCCATAGACTTAACATTAGCTTGCGAGTATTTTTTATTTTCCATATCCTTAGAAATGGTTATGGTCATAGCTAGGTCTATTCACGAGAAAAAATAAATAAAACTATTACACAAATAAAAAGTTTTGTTACTTATCAAGGTTATTTCGCATGTTGTGCTTGAGTGATGTTTTTTTCTTATATAAGAGCCTGATTACGCGAAAACACTGGTAAGCAAATGATAATCCTATGAGAGCGTTCTTTTCAAATTTTTCGTTCTCAATTAAATATTTTTAAAGTTTTTTTTTTTTTTTTTGTGCATACTATATCTGATGTCGAGTTTTAAACTGGTACGTATTTACATTTCCGATTTTGGTTGCAATTTTGTTTTCTGATGAAATTTCAGTATTTGAATGATAAATCTAAGGAAGTAGTGGTAGTCAAAATTTATATTTCGTCTCTTTTAAAAGAAAACCTCTACGAAGCACAGTGGAACGAACACCGTGAAAACCTGGAAATCAATGATAATTTGAAATTTTTATTTAAATTATATTACCATTGAAGGTTGTTTTGAAACATATAATGTAACCCAAAATCACTATGGGCTAATCATAAATTTGACCGTCAAATTATCAGCCAATTGGAATGATGGCAGATTTTGGTTATAATGTCATTAATGCTAAATTGTTAAAAACTACTTTTAACAATTATTATTAATTTTCAATCATGGAATGACATTGAGAAAGATATTTAAATATATTTAGATAAAGAAAAAATAGACACTTGTATATTTCTTGTTAAACTAAATTTCGGGTAATATTTATTTACTTAAAATGCATAATCAGCTCATATTTTCACATTTGATACATTTATCTAGTTGCATTTTAGTATATTTCTTGTTAAACTAAATTTGGATTATTTTTTCCACCACTGCAGAGAAGACTTCTTCGTTTTCTTCATTTACATAAAATACTTAAATGAGCTTATTTTATTACGTTTTGTACATTTATCTAGTTGAATTCTAGATTAAAAAACTATCAATATTAGTTGCGACAACCTGTGACCTAGAGAATAATTCCAATTATAAACATTCAATATGCAATGTTAGGTTATTCTACATTTAGATTTTTTATAGAAATTTCCATGTGCTAATTAAAAGCTCCTAGCATTTTTCTCAGTGAGATTTTAATTTTAATTTTATTAATTTATGGATAAAACCTGAGCACAGTTTATTTTATTAATTCATGAATATTTATTAAAACGAGCTTAATCTATTTATCTTTCCTTCTGCTTCGATCCTATGAGCCTCAAATAAGGTATCAAACATGGTTGTTACTATTTGAAAAAGAAAATTTCTACAATTTTTAATTTGTAGAACACCTTCTGTGATAAAATGAACCGCATAGAACTATAAAGATCGGTACAATGAGAAACTATCGAATATGAAAAAATGCATTTTTCAATACTTATTAAAATGCGCCTATTGTCACCACTAAAATTTCTTTGAATTCTTCGCCTAGTAAAAATACTAATAAAATTTCTGTGAAGAACAGGGTTGCCCGTTTTTTTCTTAAATTCAGAAATGCCGAATTCGTACCGGAAATTTTGAGAGATTTTTTTTTTTAAGCAATAGCGAAATGTCTATCCTTAAATAAAGCAAAAATTTCTATTTGAAATTTCTGGTGAGGATTCGCAACTTTTGAATAAAAAAGGAGGCCAAACTGGCAACCCTGCTGAAGTTCAGTGGTGACAATCGGCCCATTTTTAAAAATAATGAAAAATGCATTTTTTTATATTCGATAGTTTGACATGCTTTTGGCGATATTAAAACAGTACTTTTCTTTTATTTCTACATTAACCCATAAGGACCGAATCATTTTTTTTTCAATAAAATACAAATATTGGGATTCATACCACTTTTATATTATAGCAACCTAAGAGTGAATTTATCATGGTGTTTTCATCAAATAAAGCGAATATGTATCCTAAAAACAAACTGGTGCACGAAACATAATGTTACGAAAACGCAACGTCAGTCTTTAATGGGTTAATTAGAACGTAAGTTGTAAAGAAAAAAATATAATTTTCGTTTTTTGACTTTTGACGTCATTCTTTTTTCAAGTTTACTCTGTACATCATATGAGTAATTTGAAATGATATACTGCAACATCAGAAGCTAATTCAATACGCACCCAACAGTATTTGCATTCAAAGAGTATGTCCAATCGAACTTAATCAACAGATTTTGTTCACTTAAAAACAAGATGGTTTTATCCTGTTATGAAACAGGGTAACAGTTTATTGAATAAAGGTCGCGCAAAATCCTTAAAATTTACCAATTTTTTTAACAGTATTTTTTCGTAAATACACAGGATTTCAAGGACTAAAAGAGGCGAAATTTTTTAATGGAAAATAGTGGTGCACAGAAATTAAAAGAATTATACGGGACGCTCATTATAAAGCAGTTGAAATCCATTACGAAATTTGATGAAGTATACTACAGTAGGGAACTCAGCGATCCGGCTTTTTGAACACTGTAAGAGCCAAACAGCGTAGGATAGGACCGATCACGACGCTGCCACTTTAAAAAAAAAAAAATTTGCCTCATTTAATAACATAATCTCCACGATTACAAAATTCGAAGATTACCTTTTGAAATATGTGATGGCGAATGACTTTCAGACAAAAGATTTAGTAACCTCTAGCGTAAGATGTAACCAGTGCTCAAAGCAAAATCGCTTAAATATTTTTTTACAAAACTGGACAATCTTTCTGGAAGGAACGGCATACTTTCTTGAACAGATTTTTCAAATAACTGACTGCGGAAATGTGTTGAAAAATATTTTTACATTTCAATGACATTTCTCCATTTTCTAGCATCAAAACGAGAGAAAATGCTCACAGTGCTATTTTAAGAACTAATTGTACACTTTCTTCTGGTGACCGACGATTTTTATCCACACGAATATTTCTAATCCTATAAGACTCGAGAAAATGGTACTGAATATCCATACAGCTGACCAATGAATAAATGTCCCAACTGATCAGTCATTACCAATGTAAAAATTAAATGGTCGGTTAAAAAGCATATCTGTTTGCAAGCGTTTGTTAAATAATTTAACACCTGGATGGGCGGTAGGATGTTTTTTATACCAAAGATTTTAATCAAGATTTGTGCCAGATTTTTTTATGAAGTTTAACATTTATAAGCAAAGCCATTAAATAATAAGCCCAGTCAGATAGTGTTAAATTTGTTAGCGGGGACACTAGCGCCACTTCATCTGTTGCGGAAGGAAGGCGAAACAGAAGTGCGTCGCAAAGACACGATATGTTTTATTTATATCGATATTTTATACGATTTTTATCGTTTGTATCGATGTTTTGTTTTTGCACTTCCTTTAAAAGCTTGCTAATTATTGGGACCTTTTACATAAAAGCTAAAACTATAACGAAAAAAAAAATGGGGAAATTTACTGGATTAATATTTCTATATAAATATAGTGGTGGCGAAGAATTTGATTTATTTATTAAAAGTTAAATAAAAAGTGATGGAAATTTACATCACTATGCAATTAACCCTTTCCGGCACAGACAAATCCTGTTCGTAAAATGTGAAATTGACTGACACCGGAATTTACAAACGACTTTTTTAGAAAATATGAACTCCTTATTTTAAGCTTTAATTTTAGATGAAATATTTTATTAAATATTCTAGGTGCCGAATGCAACAACCCATCCGCTAGATGGCGCTATTTTCAACTTGCGAAAAGTTTCCCATTTATCTGACTGGGCTTATTATTTAATGGCTTTGTTTATAAGTGCAAAATTCCATTTCCTTATTTTCAATTATAATTTTTCGAAAACTCTGTTGCGAATTCAGCACTACAGCAACGTAATTACTCGCATTTGAATTATTTTTACGAACTGTCCAACCTTCCTTTGCGAGAGGTCTGACTTTCTCGATCACGTCCTTTAGTCACTACCATGCTCAGACCTGAGCTGCAACTTATTTTTAGAATGCAATGGCACTTCTTCATTTTTCTAGTATGAATGAAAGAGATAATGTTCTCAGAGATATTTTAACAAGTTGTAAACCTTCTTGTCTTGACCAAATATTTCTATCCTTCATGAATACATGAAATTTTATAGACTCGAGAAAATGTATCTGAATTTGCATTCAGCTGACGAATGAATAAAAGTAACAGTTCCAACAGGTCAGACATCACAAATGTAAAAACTAAAAACATCCATAAACAAGAATATCATTATGTAAACGCTCATTAAACAATTTATCACCTGGAAAGTGCAGTAGGATGTTTATTATACCCCTAATTTTAATCAAGATTTGTGCCATAACGTTTAAATGAAATTTTGCATTTATAAATTTGTTGAAAAAAGTTGTAAATTTGCATTTCCTTATTTTAGAATAAACGTTTTCGACAATTGTCGTGAATTAAACATTACATAAAAAAATCTCTTGACACTTAAAGGGTGAACACATACGATAAACAGAGTACAGATCTAAAGATTTATATATTCGCAGAAAAAGCAGTTTCTTCACGTAAAATATAAAATCAAATTTTCATTCCAAAATTCCGGTTGGAATAAGGAATTTATATTCAAAATATATTTTTTTTAAAACGTAAAAATTTCCCTATGACATGATATAATAATTCCTGAATTGAAAACCGTACTATTATTATATACATTCCTTATTACGAACACGGAAAATCTATTTGTTAAATAATGCAACTATCACGACAGAGGGTCTATAGGTGGTTCTTCCTGTTTAAAGGACTAGAACTAACGTCATTAATGTGTTACACTTTCTAAGGCAAATTACGTTGATCGAATTTAGAAATGATTGAAGAAGATCATCAGAATTCATGAAGAAATTGATTTGAAAGCAATTAAATTCTTTTAGTCATGTACATTTAAAAAGCAAAATTTTATTCAAAAATTCTGATATAAATTTCGCCCAATCTTTCTGGAAGGAAGGGCAGACTTTCTTGAACAGAATGTTCAAATAAATTACTGCGGACTGTGTTGCAACATATTTTCACATTTCAATGACATTCCTTTATTTATCTGGTATTAATGCCAGAGAAAATGTTCACAGTGATATTTCAACAACTAATTTTACACTTTATGGTGGCGACCGAACATTTTTATCCATCACGAATATTTCAAATCCTATAAGACTCGAGAAAATGGAACTGAATATGAATATGCATACAGATGACTAATGAATAAAACTAAATTTCCCAACTGGTCAGTCATCCCCAATGTAAAAATTTAAAGATGGATTAAAAAACACAGCTGTATGTAAGCGTTTGTTAAATGATTTAGCATCTGGATGGGCGGTAGGATATTTTTTATACTCCTGATATTAATCAAGATTTGTGCCACTATTTGTTTATAAAGTTTTATATTTATAGCTGTAAAATTACATTTCCTTATTTACAAATATTAATATTCGAAAATTCTGTTGTGAATCCAGCACTACAGAAATGCAATTACTTATCTTTGAAGTATTTTTTTTGTACACTATCTAACCTTCCTGCAAGAAAGGTCAGACTTTCACGATCAGTTCACCAATATAACCCTTCTCAACCCTCAGCTGCATCCTATTTTTACATTTCAATAACATTTCTTTATTTTTCTGGTATGAATAAAAAAGAAAATGTTCTCAGAGATATTTTAACAACTAGTTGTAAAACTTCTTGTCATGACCAAATACTTCTATCCTTCATGAATATTTGAAATATTATAGAATCGTGAAAATGGATCTGAATTTCATAGAGATGACCAATGAATAAAATTAACTGTCCCAACTTGTAAGTCATCACAAAAGTAAAAATAAAAACATATGTAAAATAGTCGGATAAGTCAATCCCAAAACTTTCTTCTATCACACACAGGTTTCGCATACACTAAAAAGAATCAGCATCAATATATATCAAGGTCTAACTGAAACTCAAGTTTTATTAAATTCCGTGCATTAGTTCTTGAGATAGAACTATTGCGGAAATCGCGAAAAATGCTGCATAGCAGCGCCACCTGCCGGGCGATTTTTACCAAACACTACTCAGCACCAATTTATATCAGGGACTAACTGAATCTAACGTTTTATTAAATTCCGAGCATTAGTTCTTGAGATAGAGCTATTGCGGAAATCGCGAAAAATGCTGCATAGCAGCGCCACCTGCAATGCGATTTTTACCAAAAACTAATCAGCACCAATTTATATCAGGGACTAACTGAATCTAAAGTTTTATTAAATTCCGAGCATTAGTTATTGAGATAGAGCGCCCACAAAATTTTTGTCACATACAGACAGACAGACAGAGTCACAGACAGACATTTTTTTAAAATAGTCAAATCGTGTTCAGGACATTCTGAAACGTATAAATCCGTCGAAAACCGGAAGTCGAAAATTTTCATGAATCCAATACTTTCGTCTTGTCAAGATAGAAGAAAGTAAAAATAAAAACATACATAAAATATATATCATTAACCCATTCGGGACATGGGTGCATATATGCACCCTCGAAAAGAGCATACAGAATGTGTTTTCAGGCACCAGTAAAAAATAAAAGTAATATGTGCTTTCTCTAATTAGAGCATTTTTCTGATTATTTAAGTAAAGGTAGCTTTTTTTTAAAAAGTGGTGCCAACCGAATAAAATTTGTGTAAAAGCCGCCGATCCCGAAGGGGTTATTTACAGATGGGTGACAAAATAATACGAACACTCATGAAAAATGGTAAAAAGAGCAATATCTAGAAAAATAGATGAGGAATTAACCTGAAACTGCAGGTGTGTAAACAGTATAGTATAAGTTATATATTTCCGTGAAGATTTTTTTCCCGAAATCCCATAGGGGACTGTCAACAAATTGAAAAAGAACGAATACCTTTTGGATAACCCTGTAAAAACTAATGTAGCAAAAGCGTTCAAACTCGAGATTATTGATGAATGGCTTATTGTAATATGCTGTGTTCATTTTTATGATTATAGCATGTATACTCGTAGAGAAATTAGGGGTTTTATAAAAACAGTCCCAAATTTCGCCTAGTTTTTTGCTTATAATTTGCAGAATTTTTAATATAAAAAAAAGTTTTTTTCAGAAAATATGACAAACAACATTGTACTTAATACTCTGCAATCAGAATTAAAAAAAAAATAAAAATTGGATGAAAAATAAGGATGTTTACAATAAAATGTTTCACTGCGCATGCGCGAATGCAATCAAAATATAATATGCATAGTGTATTAGCTAAGTATATAGAGCAACTTTTGTGAAAGTCTCAAAATCATAGCTTGAAAATTCTGAAAATTGTCATCGATAGAATAAGCTCGAAATCCGTTGTTCCCAAAAGGAAGCAAAAATATAAGGGGTTGTATCCATATATAGTAGTACGTGCAATATTGTGTACGCTATCTTGGCACTAATCAACAGATATTTGATACAACCCCTCATTTTTTGCTTCTTTTTCAGACCAACGGATTTCGAGCTTATTCTATCGACGATAATTTTCAGAATTTTCAAGCTATGATTTTGAGACTTTCACAAAAGTTGCTGTATACACTTAGCTAATACATTATACATATTAAATTTTGATTGCATTCGCGCATGCGCAGTGGAACATTTTTTAGTAAACCTGCTCATTTTTCATCAATTTCTATTATTTTTTAATTCTGATTGCAGAGTATTGTGTACAATGTTGTTTGTCATATTTTCTGAAAATAACTTTTTTTTTACATTAAAAACTCTACAAATTATAAGCAAAAAACTATGCAAAATTTGGGACTGTTTTTATAAAAACCTTAATTTCTCTACGAGTATGCATGCTATCCTCATAAAAATGAACACAGTATATTACAATAAGCCACTTATTAATAATCTCGAGTTTGAACGCTTTTGCTACATTAGTTTTTACAGGGTTATCCAAAAGATATTCGTTATTTTTCAATTTGTTGACAGTCCCCTATGGAATTTCGGGAAAAAATCTTCACGGAAATATATAACTTATACTATACTGTTTACACACCTGCAGTTTCAGGTTAATTCCTCATGTATTTTTCTAGATATTGCTCTTTTCACCATTTTTCATGAGTGTTCGTATTATTTTGTCACCCATCTGTAATTGTTCATTAAACAATTTATCAGCTGGAAGGACTGTAGGATATTTATTATATCCCTAGTTTTAATCAAGATATGTGCGAGAATTTTTTAATGAAATGTTACATTTGTAAAGTTAAAGAAAAAAGTTGTAATATTGCATTTTCTTATTTTCAAATAAAAGTTTTCAAAAATTCTGGCGTAAATTAAAACATTACAGAAAAACATTATTTTACCCTGAAAGGGTTCACACATACGATGAACACAGTTTACATTTAATGATTTATATATTCACATAATAGACACGAATATTACGTTTTTTGGAAATGTCTAACTCCAACTACATGCAATATGTTTGATTTTTATATGTTACAATATTCTCAAAAATATAAACAATATATATACAAATTGAGAGCAATGTATTAGGTCATGCAGCGGTATACATCTGTTCAGATAATGTTGAAATAATTGAAAGTCACCAGAATTTTCAAACAAATTCATGTCAAATAAGTAACAGCAATTTCTTCACGTACAGAGTAAAATCAAATTTTTATTCTAAAATTTCGATAGGAATGTTGCATTTATACATTCTAATAATATATATTTTTTAAAACGTAGAAATTTCCGCATAGCCTAATATAATAATTCCTCAATTAAAAATCGTACTATTATTATATACATTCTTTATTAAGAACACGGAAAATCATTTTTGTTAAATAATGCAACACAGCTGTGTCACCCTACAGTGATTCCTAGAGGGATTCCTGTTTAACCATACAGTGCATAGTGTCGCCAATTGGCAACACTATCTATTTAAGTTTTAATAAATAAACCATGTTCTTTGCAACCACTATAATTATATAGAAATATCAATCCTCTAAAAATAATATAAATATGCCATTGAATAAAGTTAAAAAGCTACCTTAAAACTTCTCGTGTAGAAGTCTTAATATAAGTATTAAAAACATAATTCTAAAAGAAAAATTCTTGCACTGTAGGGTTAAAGGACTAGAATTAACGTCATGAATGTGTTACACTTTCTACGGAAAATTAGTTTGATAGAATTTGGAAATGATTGAAGAAGATCATCAGAATTCAAGAAGAAATTAATTTAAAGCAAATAAATACTTTTGGTCATGTACATTATAAAAGCAAAATTTTATTAAAAAATCCTCCTATAAATTTGGCATTGGGAGATTAAAATTAAGAGCCTACACTAGTCACGCGAAAAAACTCGCAGTCTAATGTTAAGTCTATGGGAACGTTATTCTGAAATATCTCGGTCACATTTTAATATTTTTAAATGATTTTTTTCTTTGCATATTATAGCTGAGGTCGATTTCGAACCGGGGAAGTTTTTAATTTTCCGATTTTGGCTGCAGATGTTTTTTTAGAATGTTACTTTCATTTTCTAAGGCAGTTCCGAAAGTGAAAGTAGTCTCATGAAAATAAGTTGAAAATCGTACGTCAAAGGTGACAAATGATGTGCGTTCGTACTATAACTAGATTTACAAATATATCTCGGTGCATTAGCTGTTGCACTTTTATGCAAAAATGCATGAATACAAAATTTGTTTTATGTGTAGATGTTCATATTATAGATATTAATTTTATTTTATGAAATTAAGTATTAATACACTTTTACAAACAATTACTTACAATTCTGTTATTTTAAAATTACACTGTACGCAAATATCCAATACAAGACAACGTAAAAGAATGATCTTTATTATTTCAATGCAAAAATTAATTATATCGTCTGCTATGATGATATGATAAATTTCCGATAAAAATTACATTTTAAGTTGGCAACATTTTATTGTTTGTTGACATTTACTGAATATTCCAATGGAAAACTTAAGCCTAGCTTTGAAAATTTAAAAACTTGAAATCCATATTTAGACACTTTTTCTAATATCTATACTCCGGAAACATCTATCCAAAACTCTGTCGGTAGAATATAGGATTGCTATAATTATACAATTTTAGTAAACAAATTCGGTTTTTAAATTCAATAATACGGAAAAATTGGACTCCATTTTAAATAGGACGTAATCACAATGGCAACCTAGAATAATTATTTATCATGGGCTATCATTGGATTAATTACGTAAGATAGGGTTTATTAGAATGAAAAATCGTTTATTAAAATCTTTTTAAGTTTTGATTCGATTTTCATAAAATTTAAAATGACTCGACATAATTCTGCAACGAATACATATATTTAATTTGAAACCATTCGTTTGGGTAGTTTTAGGGCTGCTATATATGGACAGACGGACGGATCAGACGACGAATATAGGTGCTATTTATTTATACAATTACGAACATACCTAAAAAATTGCAATCAAACTCCAAAATTAAAAACTAGCCCAGTTAGAACCTCAACTACAATATACAAAAAAAAAAAAAAAAAAAATCCTTTAAAGATATTAAAATGCAAGCGAGATGTTTGAAAATAACTTCTCCATTGACTTAACATTAGCTTGCGTGTATTTTTCATTTCCCATATCCCATAGAATTATGGTCACAGCCAGGTCTATTCAGGCGAAAAAATGAATAAAACTATTCCACAAATAAAAAGTTTTGTTACTTATCAAGGTTATTTCGCATGTTGTGCTTGAGTGATGTTTTATTCTTATATAAGAGCCTATGCTAATAGACACAGGTAAGCAAATGATAATCCTATGAGAGCGTTCTTTTCCAATTTTTCGTTCTCAATTAAATATTTTTAGAGTATTTCTTTCATACTATAACTGATGTCGAGTTTTAAACTGGAACCTATTTACATTACCGATTTTGGTTGCAATTTTGTTTTCTGATGAAATTTCCGTATTTGAATGATAAATCTAAGAAAGCAGTGGTACACAAAATTTATATTTCGTCTCTTTTATAAGAAAACCTCTACGACACACAGTGGAACGAACACCATGAGAACCTGGAAATTAATGATAATTTGAAATTTTTATTTTAATTATATTACCATTGAAGGTTGTTTTTAACCCTTTATATCCTGACATAATTTTCCAGCTACGTTATAAGATGCTCAGAATCCTCGATTATTCCCACCAGTTTTTTTTTTTTTAAGTTTTCGTTATCTAATCACAGCCTACTTGCGATTCAATTAGGTGAAAATTTCTCATTTGAAAAACCGGTGGTAACAGATTAACAATTCTGTAAAAGACGCTCGTCGCCAAGGGGTTAAAGTGGTACTTATAGGTACCGTCAGGATAAAAAGGGTTAAACATATAATGTAACCCAAAATCCCTATGGGCTTATGAGAAATTTGCCGTCGAATTATTAGCCAATTGGAATGATGGTAGATTCTGGTTATAATGTCATTAATGCTAAATAGTTAAAAACTACTTATAACAATTATTATTAATTTTAAATAACAGAATGACGTTAAAAAATATATTTAAAAACATTTTGATAAAGAAAAAATAGACACTTGTATATTTCTTGTTAAACTAAATTTCGGGTAAAATTTTTATTTACTTAAAATACATAATCAGCTCAAATTTTCACCTTTGGTACATTTATCTAGTTGCATTTTAGTATATTTCTTGTTAAACTAAATTTGGATTATTTTTTCCACCACTGCAGAGAAGACTTCTTCATTTACTTAAAATACTTAAATGAGCTCAAATTTTTACGTTTTGTACATTTATCTAGTTGAATTCTAGATTCAAAAACTGTCAATATTAGTTGCGACAACCTGTGACCTAGAGAATAATTCCAATTATAAACATTCAATATGCAATGTTAGTTTGTTCCACATTTCGATTTTTTTATAGAAATTTCCAGGTGCTTATTAAAAGCTCCTTTCCTTTTTCTTAGTGAGATTTTAATTTTAATTTTATTAATTTATGGATAAAACCTTAGCACAGTTTCTTTTATTAATTTATGAATATTTATGAAAACGTGCTCAATCTTTTTATCTTTCCCTCTGCATCGATTCTATGAGCCTCAAATAAAGTATCAAACATGGTTTTTATCATTTGAAAAAGAAAATTTCTACAATTTTTAATTTGTAGAACACCTTCTGTGACAAAATGAACCGCATAGAGCTATAAAGAACATTGTAGATATCGTCGATACAATGTTAAACTATCGAATATGAAAAAATGCATTTTTCAATACTTATTAAAATAGGCCTATTGTCACCACTTAAATTTCTTTGAATTCTTCGCCTAGTAAAAATACTAATAAAATTTCTCTGAAGAACAGGGTTGCCAGTTTGGTCTTTTTTTTTATTCAAAAATGCCGAATTCATACCGGAAATTTTGAGAGGATTTTTTTTTTTTTTTACTTTAAGCGATAGTGAAATGTCTATCATTAAATAAAGCTGAAATTTTTGGTGAGGATTCGAAACTTTTGAACAAAAAAGGAGGCCATACTGGCAACCCTGCTGAAGAGTACTATTATAATTTAGTGGTGACAATCGGCCCATTTTTAAAAGTACTGAAAAATGCATTTTTTCATATTCGATAGTTTGTCATGTTGTCGGAGATATTAAAACAGTACTTTTCTTGTATTTCTGCATTACCCCATTAGGAACCGAATCACTTTTTTCAATAAAATACAAATATTGTGATTCATACCACTTTTATATTATAGCAACCTAAGAGAGAGTTTATCATGATGTTACTTGCTCCCAATAAAGCGAATATTTATCCTAAAAACAAGCTATCTTGAACAGAACGTTTCAAATGTATTGTGACACTGTGTTGCAAAAATATTTTTCTGGTATGAAAATCAGATAAAATGTTCACAGTGATATTTCAATAACTGTTTGTGCACTTTATCGTGGTGTCCGAATATTTTTAACTATCACGAGTATTTCTAATCCTATAAGAATCAAGAAAAACGAACTGAATATGCATACAGTGTTGACCAATGAATAAAATTAAAATTCGTAACTCGTCAGTCATCAGCAATGCAAAAATTAAAAGGTCGATAAAAAAAACATATCTGTGTTTAAGCGTTTGTTAAATAATTTAACATCTGGTTGGGCGGTAGGATATTTTTTAAACCTCTAATTTTAATCAAAATTTGTGCCAGAATTTTTTATGAAGTTTTACATTTATAATTGCAAAACTGCATTTCCTAACATTTAATTATTATTTTTCGAAAATTCTGTTGCGAATTCAGCGCTACTGCATCGCAATTACTTACCTTCAAAGTATTGTTACAATTAGTCGAACCTTTCTGTAAAAAAAGGCTGATTTTCTTGACCAATTCCACTCGATTTTACAAACTAGATCAACTGAGATGCATCAACTTTTCATATTGCAATGGCACTTCTTCATTTTTCTGATATGAATAAAAGTGATAATGTTCTCAGAGCAATTTTAACAACTAGTTGTAAACCTTATTGTCTTGACCAAATATTTCTTCCTTCATGAATATTTCAAATGCTATACACTCGAGAAAATGTATATGAAGTTGCATTCAGCTGACGAATGAATAAAAGTAACTGCTCCAACTGGTCAGTTATCACAAATGTAAAAATTAAAAACAACCATAAACAAGGATATCGTTTTGTAAACTCTCATTAAACAATTTATCACCTGGAAGGGCTGTAGTATATTATTATACCACTAATTTTAATGAAGATTTGTGCCAGAATTTTCCAATGAAATTTTGCATTTATAAATTTGATGAAAAAGTTGTAAATTTGCATTAGCTTATTTTCGAATAAAAGTTTTCAAAATTTCTGTCGTGATTTAAACCTTTCACGGGCGGTGGTCACAAATGTGACCACTTAATTTTGATTACAAACTGTCAATTAACACCCAGAATATTTTAATAAAATCTTGCTTTTATAACGAACTTGAAGAAAAGCAAGTATTTAATTTCTAAGAAATTGGTTTGTAAATTCTGGTTCCAATCAATAATTTCACCATTTTACGAACAGAAGTAATCCGCGCCTGAAAGGGTTAAACGTTACAGAAAAAAATTACTTGACCCTTAAAGGGTTAACACGTACGATAAACACAGTACAGATCTAAAGGTTTATATATTCACATTCGCTGACGCGAATATTAAGTATTTTTGTACATGTCTAACTCCACCTACATGCATTACGTTTGATTTTTGTATGTTACATTTTTCTCAAAAATATGCAAAATATATATACAAATTTTGAGCAAAGTATTAGACCATCTGGAAAGTTCTGCGGTACACATCCGTTTAGTTAATGTTGAAATAGTTGATTGTCACCAGAATTTTCAAACAAAATTGTATCAAAATAAGTAAAAACAGTTTCTTAACGTACAATATAAAATCAAAGTTTTATTCCAAAATTCCGGTTGGAATGTGGCACTTATATTCAAAAAATATTTTTTTAACATGTTGACGGACACTTGCGGCTATAGTCGTCAAGGAGAAGTTCACTATGAGGCACGACGGCAATAGCCGCACAAAACGAAACAGTCGTTTTTAGACACTACGGTTTTATAGCAGCAAAAATATGCATTTTCCGGCATACAAGTAGAAACCCAGTGTCATGTTTAGGAAAATTTTTTTGGTTGAAGTTCGTTTTCCCCCTGTTATATGAGTTGCAGCTTCAGTATGCATGGCTAGTAGTCAGGGAAAAATACAGTAAAAAAATGATAATTACCAGTACATTCTTTTAGAAAAATTCAAATTGATTATTTGATCGAATAATCAACATAAATTTTTCTATAAGAATATACTGGTGTTTATCACTTTTTTTGACTGTATTTTTCCCTGACCACTAGCCACCCTGACGTGGTTGTGAAGGAAGTAGTGCAACCTAATTAAAGGTGCTGAATTAATCAAAATTAAGTTATACTATTATACTGTTATACTATATTTAGTACTATACTTCTAATATTCTAAAAATTACAAAAACATATAGTGGCAATTTTCGAACTTCACTATTTCCTACTGTTCGTCAATGTGTTAAAAACGAAAAAAATTTCCTGTGACATAATATAGTAATTCCTGAATTAAAAACCGTGCTATTATTATATACATTCCTTATTACGAACACGGAAAATCTATTTGTTAAATAATGCAACAATCACGACTGAGGGTCCATAGGCGGGGCTTCTTGTTTAAAAGACTAGAACTAACATCATGACTGTGCTACACTTTACTACAAATTACGTTGATAGAATTTGGAAATGATTGAAGAAGATCATCAGAATTCAAGAAGAAATTGATTTGAAAGCAATAATATCCTTTTGGTCATGTACATTTTAAAAGCAAAATTTTATTCAAAAATCCTACTATAAATTTGGCCCAATCTTCATGTAAGGAAGGAAAGAATTTCTTGAACAGAATATTCCAATAATTTACTGCGGACTGTGTTGCAACATATTTTCCCATTTCAATGACATTTCTTTATTTATCTGGTATTATTGCCAGAGAAAATGTTCACAGTGATATTTCAACAACTAATTGTACACTTTATTGTGTTAACCGAAATATTTTATCCATCACGAATTTTTCTAATCCTATAAGACTGGAAAAATTGGAACTGAATATGCATACAGATGATCAATGAATAAAACTAAATGTCCCAACTGGTCAGTCATGCCCAATGTAAAAATTAAAAGATCGATAAAAATACACAGCTGTATGTAAGCGTTTGTTAAATAATTTAACATCTGGATGGGCGGTAGGATATTTTTTACATCCCTGATTTTAATCAAGATATGTGCCAGAATTTATTTATAAAGTTTTATATTTATAATTGAAAAATTACATTTTCTTACTTTCAATTATTATTTTTCGAAAATTCTGTTGCGAATCTAGCACTACAAAAGTTCAATTACTTACCTTTGAATTATTTTTTACAGATTGTCCAACCTTTCTGCAAGAAAGGTCAAGACTTTCACGACCACTTTTCTTTGCTCGCTCTCCACCAAAGCCATTAAATAATAAGCCCAGTCAGATAAATGGGAAACTTTTCGCAAGTTGAAAATAGCGCCATCTAGTGGTTAGGAGTGCTGCATTCGGCACCAAGAATATTTTAATAAAATTTTGCTTCTAAAATTAAAGCTTAAAATAAGGAGTTCATATTTTCTAAGAAAGTCGTCTGTAAATTCCGGTGTCAGTCAGTAATTTCACATTTTACGAACATAATTTGTGTGTGCCGGAAAGGGTTAATTGCATAGTGAAGTAAATTTCCATCACTTTTTATTTAACTTTTAATAAATAAATCAACTTCTTCGCCACCACTATATTTATATAGAAATATTAATCCAGTAAATTTCCACAATTTTATTTTCATTATAGTTTTAGCTTTAATGTAAAAGATCCGAATAATTAGCAAGCTTTTAAAGGAAGTGCAAAAACAAAACATCGATAAAAATCGTATCGTTTCTCTGCGACCCACTTCTGTTTTGTCCTCCTTCCGCAGCAGAGGTTTGGCGCTAGTGTGTCGCTAACAAATTTAACACTATCTGACTGGGCTTATTATTTAATGGCTTTGCTCTCCACAACCCGGAGCTGCATCCTATTTTTACATTTCAATAGCATTTCTTTATTTTTATGGTATGAATGAAAGAGATAATGTTCTCAGAGATATTTTAACAACTAGTTTTACACCTTCTTGTCTTGACCAAATACGTCTATCCTTCATGAATATTTGAAATACTATAGACTCGTGAAAATGGATCTAAATTTCATACAGCTGACCAATGAATAAAATTAACTGTCCCAACTTGTAAGTCATCACAAATGTAAAAATTAAAAACATATGTAAAAAATTAAAACATACATAAAAAATAAATCATTATTTAATTGCTCATTAAACAATTTATCAGCTGGAAGAACTGTAGGATATTTAAGGTCTGTCTCAAAAGTTTAAGTAAAAGCTTGAAATGTCGATTTTCAAAGATTTATAAAAAGTTAGAATGAATAACATTTATTTATTTGCAGATTTCGCAACATTATTTAAATAAACGATATCAAAAGTAGAAAAAAATAAATTACATAATTGTAAAAAATATATTTAAAAAAAATTAAAAAAAAAAACTGTCTCAAAAGTTTATGCACAATGTCAAAAACAACCAGATTTATAATTTTTACAGAACTTTTACTTACAAATTATTTTTCCGTGATTTCGGATTAGTTCAAATAAACGTGCGTCCATCGAAATTATTAGTTTTTGTAGAGTTTCTGGTGGCAAAGAGTACCATGCTTTCTCAATAGCCTCTTGGAGTTCTTCAATAGAGTCATACTGTTTTTCATTGCCGTAAACCTGGCGGGTTAAAATACCCCAAACATTCTCAATCGGGTTTAAGTCTGGACTTAAAGCTGTCCAGTCAATAACTTTAACATTTTTTCTGAGAAAGCTAAAGTTTTGTAGAATGTGATATGTGGATTGAGGCATTGTCTTGTTGAAAAGTCTATTCAGGACCCCCCAAAATGTCACAAAATAGAAGCAAATGTTGGTTTAGCGTCTCTTGATACTTTTTTGAATCTTGTCTTCCTTTTAGAAAAGCCAGAGAGGTCTGGCCATTGAATCCAAAGGCCCCAGTGTTGCCAGTAGGCTACTTTTTTTAAATTCTGTTTTCTTGATTCCCACCAGTTTTTTGAGAAAGTAAAATTCGCCTTAATTAATGGCGTATTAAATAAGGCGAATACTAGGCAAATTACACGATTTAAAAAAGTGGTGCGAATCAAGAAATCTGAATTTAAAAAAGTAGCCTACTGGCAACACTGAAATGCTCCCCAAACCATAACAGACTTACCGCCTTGCTGCCTGCTAAACAAATGCCCTTGGTTCCTTTCGTAAATCATGCCAGTACGCGTTCCAACATTCAGGGCCATCTAAGTTCCACTTTTTGTCATCGCTGAATAAAACAGTAAGCCATTTGTCCCCCTAGGACATGTGTTTTTTAGCCCATTTCATTCTTGCCTGTTTGTGATGTAATTAGAGAGACGGTTTGCGAGCCATTTTCTTTAGTATGATGTAATCACACTCTTTAATACGTCTATGTACATTGTCTTTGGACGCCTGTACACTGAGATTATTTTTAATTTGCCGTATGGACATATTTTGTCTAGATACCAATCTCCGTATTCTCCGATAAGTCTGAACAGTCGTCATACGTGGTCGTCCACATCTTCGTTTCCGCTTAAAATTATCATTTCTAGAGAGTATTTGATATATACCTCGCTTTGATCGATTTAAAACTTTTGCAATTTCAGAACCAGTTTTATTTTGCGAATTCAATTTAAAAACTTTCAAAATTTCGCATTTTGTGAATTCTCTACCCTTCGGCATTTTTAAAACGAGAGGAAAAAATTTCTCCACTTTTTATACTTTTATAAAAGTGCAATATGATGTCATAAAACTTTTTTACACACGGACAATCCCGTGTTTCTAAAAAAATTGCATAAATTGCTTAAACTTTTGAGACAGCGTTTCTTCAAGAAAAAACAGAAATTAAATAAAAATAAATATATTTTTTATTTTAAACACCTAAAATGGCTTTATTATTATTATTATTATTATATATTAAATGTCGAGTATTTATTGTAAATTAGCATAAAATATTTTCTTCTTCAATTATTTAAAACCAGATTTGCAGAGTGCTTAAACTTTTGAGACAGACTATATTGTATCCCTAATTATAATCAAGATATGTGCCAGAATTTTTTAATGAAATGTTACATTTGTAAATTTGAAGAAAAGAATTGTAATATTGCATTTTCTTGTTGTCAAATAAAATTTTTCGAAAATTCTGGCCTAAATTAAACATTACAGAAAAAACTTACTTGACCCTGAAAGGGTTAACACATACAATGAATGCAGTACACATGTAAATATTTAAATATTCACATAATAGACGCGAATATTACGTTTTTTGGAAATGTCTAACTGCAGCTACGTGCAATATGTTTGATTTTTATATGTTACAATATTCTCAAAAATATAAACTATATATATACAAATTGAGAGCAATGTATTAGGTTATTCTGCGGTATACATCTGTTCAGATAATGTTGAAATAATTGAAACTCACCAGAATTTTCAAACAAATTTATATCAAATAAGTAACAGCAATTTCTTCACGTACACTATAAAATCAAATTTTTTTCCAAAATTTCCATAAGAATGTTGCATTTATACATTCAAAATATATATATTTTAAAAAGTAGACATTTACGTATGGCCTAATATAATAATTCCTCAATTAAAAAAAATACTATAATTATATACATCCCTTATTACGAGCAAGGTAAATCATTTTTGTTAAATAATGCAACACTCATGACTGAGCGTCCATAGGCTTCCGAGGGGTTTCTTGTTTAAAGGACTAGAACTCACGTCATGAATGTGTTACACTTTCTAGGGCAAATTAGATTGATAGAATTTGGAAATGATTGAAGCAGATCATCAGAATTCAAGAAGAGATTGACTTGAAAGCAATTAAATACCATAATTTCCGGCGTATAATCCGCAGCTCAAAGAGTCGTTTTTCGACCCAGAAATTTTACTCAATAATTGTAGTTAAATATTTACAGCGATCTTCTAATTTACATTTTATAAAATAATATTTCTGGGTCGAAAAACGACTCTTTGAGCTGCGGATTATACGCCGGAAATTACTGTAAAATTAAGAGTCTACATACACTAGTCACACGTAAAAAGTCTAAGGGAACGTTATTTTAAAATATCTCGGTTGCATTTTAATATTTTTAAATGTTTTTTTAAAATAGGATAGCTGAGGTCGATCTCTAACCGGGCTAGTTTTTAATTTTTCGATTTTGGCTGCAGATGTTTTTTAGAATGTTACTTTCATTTTCTGAAGTATACATCCGTTGATATAATGTTGAAATAGTTGCGCTTCACCAGAATATTCAAACAAACGTGTATCAAAATAAGTAAAAGCATTTTCTTCACGTACAATATAAAATAAAAATATTATCCCAAAATTCCGTTTGGAATGTGACATTTATATTCAAAATATTGTTCCGAAAGTGAAAGTTGTTTCATTAAAAGAAGTTGAAAATTGTACGTAAAAGGTGACAAATGATGTGCGTTCGTACTATAACTAGATTTGTAACTATATCTCGGTGCATTAGGTGTTGCACTTTTATGCAAAAATGCTTGAATGCAAAATTTATTTTATGTGTAGATGCTCATATTATAGATATTAATTTTATTTTATGACATTAAGTTTCAATACACTGTTACAAACAATTACTTACAATTCTGTTGTATGAAAATTACACTATACGTAAATATCCAATACAAGAAAACGTAAAAGAATGATCGTTATTATTTCAATGGAAAAATGAATTATATCGTCTGTTATGATGATATGATTAATTTCCGAGAAAAAGTACATTTTAAGTTGGCAACATTTTATTGTTTGTTGACATTTACTGAAAATTCCAATGAAAAACTTGCTTTGAAAATTTAAAAACTTGAAATCAATATTTCTACAATTTTTCCATGTAATATCTATTCTCCGGAAACATCTATAAAAAGAACTGTCGGTAAAATATAGGATTGCTATAATTAAACAATTTTAGTATACAAATTCGGTCTTTAAATTCAATAATACGGAAATAATAGGACTCCATTTTAAATAGGACGTAATCACAATGGCAGCCTAGAATAATTAGTTATCATGGGATATCACTGGATTAATCACGTAAGATGGGGTTTATTAGAAAGAAAAAGACTTCTCTTTAAATCTTTTTAAGTTTTGATTTGATTTTCATAAAATTTGAAATGACTCAAAAAAATTCTGCAACGATTATATATATTTATTTTGAAACCATTCGGTTGGGTAGTTTTCGCACTGCTATATGCGGACAGACGGACAGACGGACGGACCAGACGACGAATATAGGTGCTACTTATTTATACAATTACGAACATACCTAAAAATGTGCAATCAAAATCCAAAATTAAAACTAGCCCAGTTAGAACCTTAGCTACACTATACAAACAAATCATTTAAAAATACCGTAATTTCCGGCGTATAAGCCGCAGCTCAAAGAGTCGTTTTTCGACCCAGAAATTTTATTCAATAATTGTAGTTAAATATTTACAGCGATCTTTTAAGTTACATTTTATAAAATACTATTTCTGGGTCGAAAAACGACTCTTTGAGCTGCGGCTTATACGCCGGAAATTACGGTATTAAAATGCAAGCGATATGTTTGAAAATAACTTCTCCATAGACTTAACATTTGCTTGCGAGTATTTTTTATTTCCTATATCCTTATAAATGGTTATGGTCATAGCTAGGTCTATTCACGCGAGAAAATAAATAAAACTATTACACAAATAAAAAGTTTTGTTACTTATATTTCGCATGTTGTGCTTGAGTGATGTTTTTTTCTTATATAAAAGCCCATGCTAATTACTCGAAGACACTGATAAGCAAATGGTAATCCTATGAGAGCGTTCTTTTCAAATTTTTCGTTCTCAATTAAATATTTTTAAAGTATTTTTTTCATACTATATCTGATGTCGAGTTTTAAACTGGTACCTATTTACGTTTCCGATTTTGGTTGCAATTTTGTTTTCTGAGGAAATTTCAGTATTTGAATGATAAATCTCAGGAAGTAGTGGTAATCAAAATTTATATTTCGTCTCTTTTAAAAGAAAACCTCTACGAGGCACAAGGGAACGAACTTCGCGAAAACCTGGAAATTAATGAAAATTTGATTTTTTTATTTTAATTATATTACCATTGAAGGTTGTTCTTAAACATACAATGTAACCGAAAAACCCTATGGGATTATCAGAAATCTGACCGTCGAATTATTAGCAAATTGGAATAATGGCAGATTCTGGTTATACTGTTATTAATGTTAAATCGTTAAAAACTACTTTTAACAATTATTATTAATTTTCAATCACAGAATGACTTTGAGAAAGATATTTAAAACATTTTGAGAAATAAAAAATAGACACTTGTCTATTTCTTGTTAAACTAAATTTGGAGTAATTTTTTGTTTAGTTAAAATACTTAAATGAGCTCAAATTTTCACCTTTGGTACATTCATCTAGTTGCATTCTATATTTAAATAGTATCAATATTATCTGCGACAACCTGCGACCAAGAAAATAATTCTAGTTATAAACATTCAATGTGCAATGTTAGCTTGTTTTACATTTAGATTTCTTATAGAAATTTCCGGGTGCTTATTAAAAGCTCCTAGCATTTTTCTCAATGAGATTTTAATTTTAATTTTATTAATGTATGGATAAAACCTTACCACAGTTTCTTTTATTAATTTATGAATATTTATGAAAACGTGCTCAATCTATTTATTTTTCCCTCTGCTTCGATTCTATGAGCCTCAAAAAAAGTATCAAACATGGTTGTTATCATTTGAAAAAGAAAATTTCTACAATTTTTAATTTGTAGAACACCTTCTGTGACAAAATGAACCTCGCAGAAGGCTAATTCCATGCATGAATGTAGTGTAAGTCACATAGCCACAAACGTTTACGGTTCTTGGCTACCGGTATTTAAAAAAAAATCTTCAGTTACTTTACTTGTAGATATATGGGAAGACAAATTTTCCTTTACTATAATACTGGTTGTCAAGGAAAGCAGCCATTTACATCTCTGTGACTGACCCTACATCCAAGCATGGAATTAGCCAGAACTATAAAGAGTTTTGTAGATATTGAAACAGACCTCTTCTTTTATTTCTGCATTAACCCACTAAGGACCGAATCACTATTTTCAATAAAATACAAATATTGTGATTTATACCAGTTTTATATTATAGCAACCTAAGAGTGACTTTATCATGGTGTTCCTTGCATCAAATAAAGCGAATATTTATCCTAAAAATAAACTGGTGTTAACTTAAAACCAGGTGTAAGAAACATAATGTTGCGAAAACGCAACGTCAGTCTTTAATGAATTAATTAGAACTTAAGTTATAGAGAAATATATCAAATTTTCGTTTTTTGTCTTTCTTTGACGCCTTTCTTTTTTCAAGTTTTCTCTGTACATTTTATGAGTAATTTGAAATGATACACTGCAACATCAGAAGCTAATTCACTACTCACCCTACAGTATTTGCATTCAAAGAGTATGTCCAATCGAACTTAACAGATTCTGTTGACTTAAAAATAAGATAGTTTTATCCTGTTATAAAGCAGGGTAACAGTCTACGGAATAAAGGTTGCGCAAATTCCTTAAAATTTAACACCAGTTTTTTTAACAGTATTTTTTCTTAATAACACATGATTTCAACGACTGAAATTGGAACCATTTTTTATTGGAAATTAGTGGTGCGCAGAAATTGAAAGAAGTATACGGGACGCTCGTTAACCCCTTCGGGACCGGCGGCTTTTACACAAATTTTATTCGATTGGCACCACTTTTTTTAAAAAAGCTACCTTTACTTAAGCTATTACAAAAATGCTCTAAATATATAAAGAATATATTACATTTATTTTTTACTGGCGCCTAAAACAAAATCTGTATGCTCTTTTTGATGGTGCATATATGCACCCACGGTCCCGAAAGGGTTAAAAAGCAGTTGAATTTGATTACGAAATTTGGCGAAGTATACTACAGTAAGGAACTCGGCCGTCGAGCTGTTTGAACAGTACAAGAGCTAAACAGCGTAGGATAGGACGAGGATGACACTATTTTAGAAAAGACCAATTCGCCCTATTTAATAACATAGACTTCACGATTACAAAAGATTAAGATCACATTTTGAACTAGCTAAAACGCTTAAATATTCGTTTCACAAAACTGCCCACTCTTTCTGGAAGGAAGAGTAGACTTTCTTGAACAGAACGTCCCAAACATACGGCGACACTGTGTTTCAAAAATATTTTTACATTTCAATGACATTTCTTTATTTTTCTGGTATGAAAACCAAAAAAAAATTTCACAGTGATATTTCAACAACTAATTGTGCACTTTATCGTGGTGACCGAATATTTTTATCTATCACGAATATTTCTAATCCTATAAGAATCAAGAAAAAGGAACTGAATATTAGCCCAGCAGAAATAGCATTTTACCTTACAAAAATTCGGGTAGTTCTGATTTTTGGATATGTTGTAAAGGTTGAACCTGTAATAAGAAAACCAAGTTTTCGACCTTCTAGACCTTGTGCGTTTTTCACTATATTGAAAAAACCAATATTTTTCGGCACTTTTTTCGATTTTTCTTAAATAACTCAATTTTTGTGCATTCTACAGAAAAAAGCGCTGTTACCATTTTGTAGAGCATAACATTCTCTACAACATTCAGTATTCAGGTTTGTAAATTGTCCAAATAGGGGGTAAGATACGGAGCGGGGAAAATAGGGTAAAATTTGCAAAAATCCACTAAAGACGTTAGTTTTTGCTTAATAACCTGCTTTTAATGTGTTTTAGAGACAAAAGTACTTTCACCATTTTCTAGAGCATAAAATTATCTACAACATGCAGTATTCATGTTTGTAAATTGTCCAAATAGGGGGTAAGATATGGAGCCGGGAAAATAGGGTTAAATTTGAAAAAAATGTAAAGATTCACAAATGACGTTAGTTTTTGCTTAATAACCTACTTTTAGTGCGTTTTAGAGACAAAATCACTTTCCCCATTTTGTAGAGCATAAAATTCTCTACAACATGCAGTATTCATGTTTGTAAATTGTCCAAATAGGGGGTAAGATACAAGGCCGGGAAAAAAGGGTTAAATTTGGAAAAAATGATAAAAACAGATAAGAACAAATGACGTTAGTTTTTGCTTAATACATACAATAAAATTGAGTTATTTAAGAAAAATCGAAAAAAGTGCCGAAAAATATTGGTTTTTTCAATATTGTGAAAAACGCACAAGGTCTAAAAGGTCGAAAACTTGGTTTTTTTATTAGACGGTCAACCTATAATAAATGAAACTATCGACTATCTCATGCTCTAAAAAGTTGAGTATGACAATTTTGTTTCTAGAATGCACTAAAATTGGGTTATTAAGCAAAAACTAATGTCATTTGTGGATTTTTACATTTTTTCCAAATTTAACCCTATTTTCCCGGCTTCATATCTTACCCCCTATTTGGACAATTTACAAACATGAATACTGCATGTTGTAGAGAATTTTATGCTCTACAAAATGGTGAAAGTGCTTTTGTCTCTAAAACACATTAAAAGTAGGTTATTAAGCAAAAACTAACGTCTTTAGTGGATTTTTGCAAATTTTACCCTATTTTCCCGGCTCCGTATCTTACCCCATATTTAAACAATTTACAAATCTGAATACTGCATCTTGTAGAGAATTTTATTCTCTACAAAATGTTTAAAGTGCTTTTTCTGTAAAATGCACTAAAATTGAGTTATTTAAGAAATATAAAAAAAGTGCCGAAAAATATTGGTTTTTTCAATATTTTGAAAAACGCACAAGGTCTAGAAAGTCGAAAACTTGTTTTTTTTATTAGACGGTCAACCTATAATAAATGAAACTATCGACTATCTCATGCTCTAAAAAGTTGATTATGACAATTTTGTTTCTAAAATGCACTAAAATTGGGTTATTAAGCAAAAACTAACGTCATTTGTGGATTTTTACTTTTTTTCCAAATTTAACCCTATTCCCGGCTCCGTATCT
Organism: Maratus michaelseni; assembly: GCA_963931845.1. Classification (NCBI taxonomy): domain Eukaryota; kingdom Metazoa; phylum Arthropoda; class Arachnida; order Araneae; family Salticidae; genus Maratus; species Maratus michaelseni. Next base: position 122,922,657 of record OZ007599.1, on the reverse strand, counting down.
TACCCCCTATTTGGACAATTTACAAACATGAATACTGCATGTTGTAGAGAATTTTATGCTCTACAAAATGATGAAAGTGCATTTGTGTCTAAAACGCACTAAAAGTAGGTTATTAACAAGGTTCGTACGCTTCAAGGACTTTCAAACACCTTTTACCAGAATTTTCGTAAAGCAATATTTGGCTTATTTAATGAAAAAAAAATGCTATCTTCAGATATAGCAACCAGTACTCTACGAAATTTCTGGTACTAAAACACATAAAATCTCCCGAATCTCCTGATGAGTACGAACCCTGATTAAGCAAAACCTAACGTCTTTAGTGGATTTCTGCATTTTTTGCAAATTTTACCCTATTTTCCCGTCTCCGTATCTTACCCCCTATTTGGAGAATTTACAAACCTAAATACTGCATGTTGTAGAGACATTTATGCTCGACAAAATGGTAAAAGTGCTTTTTTCTGTGGAATGCAATAAAATTGAGTTATTTAAGAAAAATAATAAAAAGTGCCGAAAAATATTGTTTTTTTCAATATTGTGAAAAACGCACAAGGTCTAGAAGATCGAAAACTTGTTTTTTTTATTATAGGGTCAACCTATAATAAATGAAACTATCGACTATCTCATGCTCTAAAAAGTTGAGTATGACAATTTTGTTTCTAAAATTCACTAAAAGTGGGTTATTAAGCAAAAACTAACGCCATTTGTGGATTTTTACATTTTTTCCAAATTTAACCCTATTCCCGGCTCCGAATCTTACCCCCTATTTGGACAATTTACAAACATGAATACTGCATGTTGTAGAGAATGTTATGCTCTACAAAATGGTGAAAGTGCTTTTATCTCTAAAACGCATTAATAGTAGGTTATTAAGCAAAAACTAACGTCTTTAGTGGATTTTTGCAAATTTTACCCCATTTTCCCGGCTCCGTATCTTACCCCCTATTTGGACAATTTACAAACCTGAATACTGAATGTTATAGAGAATTTTATGCTCTACAAAATGGTGAAAGTGCTTTTGTCTGTAAAACATACTAAAAGTAGGTTATTAAGCAAAAACTAACGTCTTTAGTGGATTTTTGCAAATTTTACCCTATTTTCCCCACTCCGTATCTAACCCCCTATTTGGACAATTTACCAACCTGAATACTGAATGTTGTAGAGAATTTTATTCTCTACAAAATGGTAACAGCGCTTTTTTCTGTAAAATGCACAAAAATTGAGTTATTTAAGAAAAATCGAAAAAAGTGCCGACAAATATTGTTTTTTTCAATATTGTGAAAAACGCACAAGGTCTAGAAGGTCGAAAACTTGGTTTTTTTATTAGAGAGTCAACCTTTACAGCATACCCAAAAATCAGAACTACCTGAATTTTTGTTAGGCAAGGCCCTTTTTTGCGCGATTTCTACTGGACTATATGCATACACTGAAAATAAAAGTCCCAACTGGTCAGTCATCACCAATATAAAAATTAAAAGGTCGATAAAAAAGCATATCTGTATTTAAGCGTTTGTTAAATAATTTAACATCTGGATGGGCGGTAGGATATTTTGTATACCTCTGATTTTAATCAAAATTTGTGCCAGAATGTTTTATGAAGTTTTACATTTATAACTGTGAAATTGAATTTGCTCGCTTTCAATTATTAATTTCGAAAATTCTTTTGTGAATAGAGCCCTACAGCAACGCTATTATGTGCATTTTAAGTATTTTTACAAGCATTCCAACCTTTCGGTAAAAAAATCTGACTTTCTCGACCAATACAACTTGTTTTTTTGTCCAGAGCTGCATCATATTTTTATATTGCAATGGCACTTCTTCATGTTTCTGGTATGAATGAAAGAGATAATGTTCGCAATGTTAATTATACCCATAATTTTAATCAAGATTTGTGCCAGAACATTTTAATGAAATTTTGCATTTATAAATTTGATGAAAAAAGTTGTAAATTTGCATTTCCTTATTTTCGAATAAACGTTTTCAAAAATTGTCGTGAATTAAAAATTACAGAAAAAAAATTACTTCACCCTTAAAGGGTGAACACATACGATAAACACAGTACAGATCTAAAGAGTTGTATATTCACATTCGCTGACGCGAATATTAAGTATTTTTGTACATGTCTAACTCCACCTACGTACATTACTTTTAATTTTTATATGTTACATTTTACTCAAAAATATACACAATATATATACAAATTTTGAGCAATGTATTAATCAACCCGGAAAGTTCTACGGTATACATCCGTTTAGATAATGTTGAAATAGTTGAAATAGTTGAAAAATTTCCCTATGACATAATATAATAATTCCTGATTTAAAAACCGTACTATTATTATATACATTCCTCATTACGAACACGGAAAATCTATTTGTTAAATAATGCAACAACTGAGGGTCCATAGGTGGGGTTTCCTGTTTAAAGGACTTGAACTAACGTCATGAATGTGTTACACTTTCTAAGGCAAATTACGTTCATAGAATTTGGAAATGATTGAAGAAGATCATCAGAATTCAAGAAGAAATTGATTTGAAAGCAATCAAATCGTTTTGGTCATGTACATAATAAACGCAAAATTTTATTCAAAAATATTGATATAAATTTGTCCTAATCTTCCTGGAAGTAAGGGCAAACTTTCTTGAACAGAATGTTCAAACAATTAACAGCGGTACTGCGTTGCAACAAATTTTCATATTTCAACGACATTTTTTTATTTTTCTGGTATTAAAGCCAGAGAAAATGTTCACAGTGATATTTCAACAGCTAATTGTACACTTTATTGTGGCGACCGATGATTTTTATCCATCACGAATATTTCTAATCCTATAAGACTCAAGAAAATGGAACTGAACATGCATACACCTGACCAATCAATAAAATTAAATGTCCCAACTGGTCAGTCATCACCAATATAAAAATTAAAAGGTAGATAAAAAAGCATATCTGTATTTAATCGTTTGTGAACGCTTTGAGGGGTGGTGGGATATATTATATCGATAAAAAAGCATAGCTGTATGTAAGCATTTGTTAAATAATTTTATCTGGATGGGCGGTAGGATATTTTTTACACTCCTTATTTTAATCAAGGTTTGTTCCAGAATTTTTTATAAAATTTTATATTTATAAATGTAAAATTAAATTTCCTTATTTACAAATATCATTTTTCGAAAATTCCATTGGGAATCCTGCACTAAAGAAACGCAAATTGAATTTGAATTAACCATTAATTGCATAGTGATGTAAATTTCCATCACTTTTTAATTAGTTTTAATAAATAAATATACTTCTTCGCCACCACTATATTTATATAGAAATAATATTCCTGTAAATTTCCCGTGAACTATGTTGCTGAACAAAGTTAAAAGTGTCTGGTGTTTAATCTAATATTTAACCCCTTAATCGTCGCGCACTTTAAGTGTAGGCTACTTTTTAAAAATTCAGATTGCTTGTTTACCACCAGTTTTTTTAAGTAGAAATGTTCGTCTTATTTAATAGACAGATAAGATAATGCAAGAATAAAGCCAATAAAACTATTTTAAAAAACTGGTGGGAATCAAACAATTTGAATTAAACAGGCGTAACCTACGCTGCCCGTGAATGTCTCGGGCACGACGATTAAGGGGTTAATATATGTATAAAAAAACGCAATTGTTAAAGAAAAACTCCAGCAAACAATAGTTCACTTAAAAAAATTGTCCAACCTTCCAATATGAAACGGCATAATTTCTGGACCAATACCTTGTATTTTGCACCATTCTTATTACTGACATGCATCCTATTTTTGTATTTCAAAAACATTTATTTATTTTTCTGGTATTAATTAAGGAGAAAATGCTCTCATAGATATTTTAACAACTAGTTGTAAACCTTCTTGTCTCGATCAAATGCTTCTAAACCTCATGAATATTTGAAATACTATAGACTCGAGAAAATGGATCTGAATTTGCATACAGCTGACCAATGAATAAAATTAACTGTCCCAACTGGCCAGTCATCACAAATGTAAAATTTAAAAACTTACATAAAAAATAAAAGCATTCATAAATAATGTATCATTATTTAATTTCTCATTAAACAATTTATCAGCTGGACGGACTATAGGATATTTATTATACCCCTAATTTTAATCAAGATTTGTGCCAGAATTTTTGAATGAAATTTTACCTTTGTAAATTTGAAGAAAAAAATGCAATATTGCTATTTCTTATTTTCAAATAAACGTTTTCGAAAATTCTGGCGTAAATTAAACATTACAGAAAAATATTGCTTTACCCTGAAAGGGTTAACACATACGATGAACACAGTACAGATGTTAAGATTTACTACAGATGTTAAGATACTAAACACGAATATAAAGTTTTTATTTTTTGTTTATTACGAATTTTACATTTTTTAACCCTAGCTACAAGCATTACTTTTGATTTTTATATGTTAAATTTTTCTCAAAAATATAAACAATATATATACAAATTGTGGGCAATATATTAGGCCAGTCTGCGGTATACATCTGTTGAGATAATGTTGAAATAATTGTCATTCACCAAAATTTTCAAACAAATTTATTTCAAAATAAGTAAAAGCAGTTTCTCCTTGTACCATATAAAATCAAATTTTATTCGAAAATTCCGATGGGAATGTGGTATTTATATATTCAAAATATATTTAAATGAAACCGCAGAAATATCCCTATGCCTAATTTAGTAATTCCTCAATTAAAAACCGTGCAAATTTTATATGCATTCCTTATTACGAACACAGAAAATCATTTTTGTTAAATAATGCAACACTCACCACTGAGCGTCCATAGGCGGACGCTCATGGATGTCCTTCCATGTTCTAACATGTAAAATGTAACATATAAAACAGGAAGTCCTCCCTGTTTAATGGACTAGAACTAACGTTATGAATGTGTTGCACTTTCTAAGGCAAATTAAGTTGATAGAATTTGGACATGATTAAAGAAAATCACCAGAATTCAAGAAGAAATTGATTTGAAAGCAAATAATTACTTTTGGTCATGTACATTATAAAAGTAAAATTTTTTTTTCAAAAATTCTGCTACAAATTTGATAGTTGGAGATTAAAATAAAAAGGCCTACACTAGTCACGTGAAAACGCCCGCAAGTTATTGTTAAGTCTATGAGAATGTTATTTCAAATATCTTGCTTGCATTTTAATATTTTATTTTATTTTATTTTATTTTTTTTGCACAGGATAGCTGAGATTAATCTTTTACCGGTCTAGTTTTTATTTTTTCGATTTTCGCAGCAGATGTTTTTAGAAAATCGCATTCACTTTCGAAACCAGTTCTAAAAGTGAATGTAGTCTCATTAACTCATTAATGCCGGTTGGTACGAAAAGTTATCACTTAAGTGATACGAAATTTTTAAATATCAACACCAGTATCTTAGTAAAAAAAAATTCATATTATCTAATGTCAAACTATCAGAGATTCAATCAGTTAAAATAACAGTATGGGAAAACTGGTGTCAACTGTTATAAAAGTATTAATAGAAGTGTAAAATAAGTCGGCATTAATGGGTTAAAACAAGTTGGAAAATGTACGTCAGACGTGACAAATGAGGTATATTAGTACTATATCTAGTTTTATAAATATTCAGATCTTGATGCAATAGCTGTTGCACTCTTATGCAAAAATGCATGAATACATAATGTATTTTATGTGTAGATGATAATATTATAGATATTAATTTTATTTTATGAAATTAAGTTTCAATACATGTTTAGAAACAATTACTTACAAATTTGTGACAGTAAAACTATACTATACGCAAATATCCAATACAAGACAATGTAAAAAAAAATGATCGTTATTGTTTCACTGAAAAAAAGAATTATATCACATGTTATTATGATATGATTAATTTCCGAAACAAATAAGTACATTTTAAGTTTGCAACATTTTATCTTTTGTTGACATTTACTGAAAATTCCAATGGGAAACTTAAGCCTAGCTTTGAAATTTTAAGAACTTGAAATCCAAATTTAGACTATTTTTCCATCTAATATCTATTTCTGTAAGGAAACATCTATCCAGAAAACTGTCGGTAGAATATATTATTGCTATAATTAAACAATTTTAGTACACAAATTCAGTTTTTAAATTCAGTAATACGCTAATAATATAACTCCATCTTAAGTGTAACGTAATCACCATGGCAACCTAGAATCATTATATCATGGGCTATCATTGAATTATTTACGTATGATAGGGTTTAATAGAATGAAGAAATCTTTTATTAATATCTTTTTAAGTTTTGATGCGATTTTCATAAAATTTGAAATGACTCGACAAAATTCTGCAACGATTATACATATATTAAATTTCAAATCATTCGATTGGATAGTTTTTGCACTTTTAAAAGCGCACAGACGGATAGACGGACGGTTCAGACGACGACTATAGGTGAAACGTATTTATACAATTATGAACGCACCTAAAAAAGTGCAATCAAAGTCAAAAATTAAAAACGAGCCCAGTTAGAACCTCAGCTACCCTATACAAAAAACAAAATCATTTAAAAATATAAAAATGCAAGCGAGATGTTTCAAAATAACTTCCCTATAGATTTAACATTAGCTTACGAGTTTTTTTTTATTTCCCATATCCTTAGAAATGGTTCAGATCATAGCTAGGTTTAGTGAAACAAAAAATTAAATAGAGCTATTGCACAAGTAAAAAAATCTTGTAATTTATCAAGGTTATTTCGCATGTTGTTTTTTTCTTATATAAGAGCCTATGCTAATCACGCGAAGGCACTGGTAAGCAAATGATAATGCTATGGTTGCGTTCTTTTCCAATTTTTCGTTCTCAATTGAATATTTTTAGAGTATTTCTTTTTTCGATATCTGATGTCGATGTTTACACGGGTACCTAGTTACCTTTTCGATGTTGGTTGCAATTTTGTCTTTTGGGGGAACTTTCTATTTACGAAAACGAAAGTGTTTTCATAAAAAAAAAATTGCAACCAATATTGAAAAAGTAAATGAGTAACCGGTTACACATCGACCTCAGATATCCTATTTAAAAAAGGTGTTTAAAAATATTGAAATTCAAACGGGAAATTTGAAAAGAGGCCATTGATTTAAAATTTGCTGCTTTCCAGTGTCTTCGCGTGATTAGCGCAGGATATTATATCCAAAATTAACTCACAAGGAGAGGGCCAATCTTCGTAATAACAGATTTTAATTATTTTTATACATGCTGTATGGTAGAATCTCCTGTCTCAGGTTCAACGGATTTTATACAACACTCCTAAGTTCTCTAGAAATAAGGGGTCTAATATTATAAAACAACTTAAATACGGTAATTTCCGGCCTATAATCCGAGGATCAGACAATTATGTCCGACTCGGAAATTTTATTTATAAAATGTAACTTACTAAATAGCTGTAAATATTTGACTTCGATTATTGAATAAATGTTCTGGGTCTAAACATGATTGTTTGATCCACTGATTATAGGCCAAAAATTACGGTATTTATAGTTGCCAACCTCCCGATTTTTTTAATACCAGTAAAATTTTACAAAAAAATTCGCTTTATTAAATTGAAGAAATTGTATGATTACATAAAACAAATGTTTTTACATAAAAATACTGGTATGAAAAAAATCGGGAGGTTGGCAACTATGGGTATTTAAGTTTCGACCCAGAAATTTTACTCAATAATTGAAGTCAAATATTTACATTGATTTAAGAAGTTATGTTTTATAAAATAAAATTTCCGGGTCTAAAAATGATTGATTGATCAACAGGTTATAGGCCATAAATTACGGTATTTAAATTAAGTTATAATATTAGACCCTCTATTTCTCGAGAACTAAGGAGAGTTGTATAAAATTCGTTGAACCTGAGACTAAGGGACCTCTACTCTACAATATATATATAAAATAATCAAAATCTGTGATTACACAGCTTAGCCATATCCTTGTCAGTCACAACATGCAACCTTGATAAGTTTCAAGATTTTTTATTTGTGTATTTAATTATATCGTTAGAAATAAAACGTGTATGTTTCATGAATGAAGAGGATAGGTGGGCAGTTACATACTGTTTAAATATTTCGGAAACTCAGGTTAAACCAAAAGGACAGCATAACAGTCGTTTCTTCAAATAAATTTAGCCATAGCAAAAGCCTATATAACTATTTACATTCTACAAACATCTCTTCGAAAACATAGAGAACATGAGTATGTACCGTTTGAAGCAGTGGTATTTACAATTACAAGAAAAATATCATGACGAAGCGGATTTCGGCATTATTTGAATGATACCGTAATTTCCGGCGTATAATCCGCGGATAAAACAATCATGTTTCGACCCAGAAAATTTATTTTATAAAATTTAACTTCCTAAATTTAACTTCCCGTCTCTGTAAATATTTGACTTCAATTACTGGATGAAATTTCTGAGTTGAAACAGAATTGTTTGATCCGCGGATTATACGCCGGAATTTACGGTAAATCTAAGGAAGTAGAGGTAGCCAAAATTTATATTTCGTCTGTTTTAAAAGAAAACCTCTGCGAGGCACAGTAAAACAAACACCGTAAAAACATGGAAAGTATTGATAATTTGAATTTTTTATTTTAATTGCATTACAATTGAAAGTTGTTCTTAAACACATAATGTAACCCGAAAACCCTATTGGCTTATCCGAAATCTGACCCTCGATTTTTTAGCCAATTGGAATGATGGTAGATTCTGGTTATAATGTCGTTAATGCTAAATCGTTAAAAACTACCTTTAACAATTATTATTAATTTTCAATCCCATAATGACGTTGAGAAAGATATTTAAAAACATTTTAGTAAAGAAAAAATAGACACTTGTATATTTCTTGTTAAACTAAAGTTTGAGTAATTTTTCCACCACTGCAGAGAAGACTTCTTCGTTTTCTTCATTTACTTAAAATAGTTAAATGAGCTCAAATTTGCACTTATGGTACATTTATCTAGTTGCATGTTAGATTGAAAAAGTATCAATGTTAGCTGCGACCACCTGCGACCTAGAGAATAATTCCAAATATAAACATTCAATATGCAATGTTAATTTGTTCTACTTTTATATTTTTTATAGAAATTTCCAGGTGCTAATTAAAAGCTCCCAGCACTTTTCTCAGAGAGATTTTAATTTTATTAGTTTTTGGATAACACCCTAACACAGTTTCTTTTATTAATATATGAATATGTATGAAAACGTGCTCAATCTATTTATTTTTCCCTGTGCTTCGATCCTATGAGCCTCAAATAAAATGTCAAACATGGTTGTTACCATTTGAAAAAGAAAATTTCGACAATTTTTAATTTATAGAACACCTTCTGTGACAAAATGAACCACATAGAACTGTAAAGAGCTTTGTAGATATTAAAACAGTACTTTTCTTTTATTACTGAATTAATTAGAACATAAGTTATAGAGAAAAAGTTCCAATTTTCGTTTTTTATCTTTTTACGTCTTTCTTTCTCCAAGTTTTCTCTGTACATCTTATGAGTAATTTGTAATGATATACTGCAACATCAGAAGCTAACACAATACGCATATTTGCATTCAAGGAATATGTCCAATCGAACTTAATCAATAGATTGTGTTGACATAAAAATGAGATGGTTTTATCATGTTATAAAACAGGGTAACAGTCTAGGATGCTTAACACCTTAGCGATGAGAAGCACGTACAATAGAGTTATGAAAATAGGGGTGCACAGAAATTAAAAGAACTATATTTCTATATAGAGAGTCCCGCTTGTGATAAAGCAGTTGAAATAGATTACGAAATTTGATGAAGTATACTATAGACTTTTGAACAGTACAAGAGCCAAACAGCATAGGAAAGGATCACGACGCTGCCACTGTTTTAGAAAAGAGAAATTTGACTTATTTAATGACAGTATCTTCACTATCACAAAATTTGAAGGTTACATTTTGAGATTTGTGGTGGCGAAAGACTTTCAAACAAAAGATTTAGTGACCCCTGGCGTAAGATGCAACCAGAGTTCCAAGCAAGGATGCTTAAATATTTGTTTCACCAAACTGCCGAACCTTACTGGAAAGAAGCGCAGACTATCTATGAACAGAATGTTCAAATAATTTACTGTGGCGTTCTGTTGCAATATATTTTCACATTTCTATAACATATTTTTTTTCTGGTATTAAAGCCAGAGGAAATGTTCACAGTGATATTTCAACAACTAATTGTACGCTTTATTGTGGTAACCGAAGAATTTTATCCATCACGAATATTTCTAATCCTATAAGACTCGAGAATATGGAACTGAATATGCATACAGCTGATCAATGAATAAAATTAACACTTTCCGGCACAGACAAAGTCTGTTCGTAAAATGAGAAATTGCTGACTGACACCGGAATTTACAAACGACTCTTTTAGAATATATAAACTCCTTATTTTAAGCTTTCATTTTACAAACAAAATTTTATTAAAATATTCTTGATGTCGCCTGCAAGTTTGGAATTAAAATTAGGTGTTCCCGGAGTGGGACCACTGTGCCGGAAAAGATTAATGGGTTAATGCATAAAGAAAAGAAAAGTACTGTTTTAATATCTACAAAGCTCTTTATAGTTCTATGTGGTTCATTTTGTCACAGAAGGTGTTTTACAAATTAAAAATTGTTAGAAATTTTCTTTCTCAAATGGTATCAACCATGTTTGATACTTTATTTAAGCCTCATAGGATCGAAGCAGAGAGAAAAATAAATAGATTGAGCACGCTTTCATAAATATTCATAAATTAATAAAAGAAACTGTGCTAAGGTTTTATCCATAAATTATAAAAATAAAATTTAAATCTCACTGAGAAAAATACTAGGAGCTTTTAATTTGCACCCGGAAAATTCTATAAGAAATCTAAATGTAGAACAAACTAACATTGAATATTAAATTATTATAACTGGAATTATTCCCTAGATCACAGGTTGTCGCAGCTAATATTGATACTTTTGCAAGCTAAAATGCAACTAGATAAATGTACCAAAGGTGAAAATTTGAGCTCATTTAAGTATTTTAAGTAAAAAAAAAATTACTCCGAATTTAGTTTAACAAGAAATATACAAGTGTCTATTTTTTCTATTTGTACATTTTACCAATTTTTCTTTCAGACATTATTTAAAAAAGCATGGTTAAAAATTTTTAATAAAAACGTCCCCCATCTAAAAAAATGTAAAAACAGTCTCCAATAAAAATCTCTACCAGTCCACAAAAGCGCTTTCACCCCCCGCCCATCATCAGTTGTGATCTTTATCTATCTTCCCCTCCATTATATACATGACTGCCGGTTGAAGAGCTCGCCCTATCGGCATTCAATATTCTCTCTCTCTCTGTCTCCCCCTCTTCCAACATTTTTTTTCAGCGGCAATCAAGTAAGGAATGTACCATGTCATTCCTTACTTGATTTCCGAATAAGAAATATTTTGAAGAAATATTTGGTCAATACTAGAAAGTTTACTACTAATTGTCAACATATCTCTTAGAACATTATTTCTTTCCCTCATACCAGAAAAATAAAGAAAAGTTATTGAAATGTAAAAATAGGATGTAGCTCAGGAATGAGGAGCGCCAGCAAGAGTGAAGTGGTCGTGACGGTCTTGACCTTTCTTACAGAAAGGTTGGATAATTTGTAAAAAACAATTCAGTGGCAAGTACCGTAACATCCGGCGTATAATCCGCAGCTCAAAGAGTCGTTTTTCGACTCAGAAATATTATTTTATAAAATGTAACTTAAAAGATCGTTGTAAATATTTAACTACAATTATTGAATAAAATTTTTGGGTCAAAAAACGACTCTTTGAGCTGCGGATTATACGCCGGAAATTACGGTAATTGAACTTCTGTAGTGCTAGATTCGTAACAGAATTTTCGAAAAATAATAATTGAAAATAACGAAATGTAATTTTACAGTTATAAATACAAAACTTTATAAAAAATATTCTGGCACAAATCTTGATTAAAATTAGGGATGTAAAAAATATCCTACCGCCCATCCAGGTTTTTAAATTATTTAAAAAACACTTACATACAGCTATGCTTTTTTATCGACCTTTCAATTTTTACATTGGTGATGACTCACCTGTTGGGACCTTTAAGGACCTAATCACTTTTTTCAATATAATACAAATATTGGAATTCATACCACTTTTATATTATAGCAACCTAACAGTGACTTTATCATGGTGTTTCTTACATCAAATAAAGCAATTATTTATCCTAAAAACAAACTGGTTTTAATTTAAAACCTGGTGCAAAAAACATAATGTTGCGAAAACGCAACGTCAGTCTTTGAGAAGTTAATTAGAACATAAGTTATAGAGAAAAATATCCAATTTTCGTTTTTTGTCATTTGACGTCTTTCTTTTTCAAGTTTTCGTGCACATCTTATGAGTAATTTGAAATGATATATTGCAACAACAGAAGCTGTTACAATACTCCCCCAACAATATTTGCATTCAAAGAGTTTGTCCAATCGAACTTAATCAACACATTCTGTCGACTTAACCCCTTAATCGTCGCGCTCTTTAAGTGTAAGCTACTTTTTAATAATTAAGATTGCTTGATTACCACCAGTTTTTTTTAACTAGAAATATTCGGCTTATTTAATAGCCAGATAAAGCAATGCAAGAATAAACCCAATTATACTATTTTAAAAAACTGGTGGGAATGAAACATTCTGAATAAAACAGACGTCGCCTACACTTCCCGTGAATGTCTCGGGCACGACGATTAAGGGGTTAAATACAAGACGGTTTTATCCTGTAACAAAACAGAGTAACAGTCTATGTGGAAAAGGTTGTGCAAAATCCTTAAAATTTAACACCAGTTTTTTTTAACAGTATTTTTTTCTTCTTAATTAAACAGGATTTCAATGACTGAAAGAGGTGACATTTTTTATTGGAAAATAGTGGTGCGCAGAAATTAAAAGAAGTAAACGGGACGCTCATCAAAAAGCAGTTAAATTCGATTGCGAAATTTTACGATGTATACTACAGTAGGGTACTCGGCAGTCGGGCCTTTTGAACAGTACAAGAGCTAAACAGCGTAGGATAGAATCGATCACGCGGCTGCCACTATTTTAGAAAAGAAAATTTTTACTATTTAATAACAGAAACTTCACGATTACAAAAGGCTGAGATCATATTTTGAAATTTGTGGTGGCGAACGACTTTCAGACAAAAGGTTTAATAACCCTAACAAACAAGTAACCAGTGTTACAAGCAAACACGCTAAAATATTAATTTCACACAAAGCCATTAAATAATAAGCCCAGTCAGATAGTGTTAAATTTGTTAGCGGGGACACTAGCGCCACTTCATCTGCTGCGGAAGGAAGGCGAAACAGAAGTGCGTCGCAGAGAAACGATACGATTTTTATCGTATGTATCGAAGTTTTATTTTTGCACTTCCTTTAAAAGCTTGCTAATTATTGGGATCTTTTAAATTAAAGCTAAAACTATAATGAAAAAAAAATGGGGAAATTTACTGGATTAATATTTCTATATAAATATAGTGGTGGCGAAGAAGTTGATTTATTTATTAAAAGTTAAATAAAAAGTGATGAAAATTTACATCACTATGCAATTAACCCTTTCCGGCACAGACAAATTCTGTTCGTAAAATGTGCAATTACTGACTGACACCGGAATTTACAAACGACTTTTTTAGAAAATATGAACTCCTTATTTTAAGCTTTAATTTTAGAAGCAAAATTTTATTAAAATATTCTTGGTGCCGAATGCAAGCATCCCATCAGCTAGATGGCGCTATTTTCAACTTGCGAAAAGTTTCCCATTTATCTGACTGGGCTCATTATTTAATGGCTTTGGTTTCACAAAACTGCCCTCTCTTTCTGGAAAGAAGGGCAGACTTTCCTGAACAGAACGAAAAAAAGTTAATACGACGCTGTGTTGCAAAATATTTTTAAATTTCAAAGACACTTCTTTATTTTTCTGGTATGAAAGTCAAACAAAATGTTCACAGTGATATTACAACAACTAATTGTGCACTTTATCGTGGTAACCGAAGATTTTTATCTATCACACATAATTCTAATCCTATAAGACTCAAGAAAAAGGTACTGAATATGCATACAGCTGATCAATGAATAAAATTATCGCAACTCGTCAGTCATCACCAATGTAAAAATTAAAAGGTCGATAAAAAAGCATATTTGTATTTAAGCGTTTGTTAAATAATTTAACATCTGGATGAGCGGTAGGATATTTTTTACACATCTGATTTTAATCAAGATTTGTGCCAGAATGTTTTATGAAGTTTTACATTTATAACTGTGAAACTGCATTTCCTTGCTCTCAATTATTAATTTCCAAAATTTTGTTGCGAATTCAGCCCTTCAGCAACGATATTACTTGCATTTAACGTATTATTACAAGCAGCCCAACCTTCCGGTAAAAAACGGTGTGACTTTCTTGACCAAATTTACATTATTGTTAATTTTGAGGCCTGAGCTGCATCATATTTTTATATTGAGAGGACACTTCTTCATTTTTCTGCTATGAATGAAGTATATAATGTTCTCACAGATATTTTATCAACTAGTTGTAAACCTCTTTGTCTTGACTAAATATTTATATCCTTCATGAATATATGAAATCCTATAGAATCGAGAAAATGGATCTGAATTTGCATTCAGCTGACGAATGAATAAAATTAACAGTTCCAACTGGTCAGCCATCACAAATATAAAAATTAAAAACATCCATAAACAAGAATATCATTATGTAAACGCTCATTAAACAATTTACCACCTGGAACGGCTGTAGGATATTTATTATACCCCTAATTTTAATCAAGATTTGTGCCAGAACATTTTAATTAAATTTTGCATTTATACATTTGATGAAAAAAGTTGAAAATTTGCATTTCCTTATTTTCGAATAAACAGTTTCGAACCTTGTCGTGAATTAAACATTACAGAAAAAATTACTTGACCCTTAAAGGGTGAACACATAGTATAAACACAGTACAGATCTAAAGATTTATATATTCACATTCGCTGACGCGAATATTAAGTATTTTTGTACATGTCTAACTCCACTTACATACATTACTTTTGATTTTTATACAGGGTGGTTAAAATTAAACTGGCGGTTCTCAGAGACTCATAGCTCCCGTTCTACTGATCGGATCCGAATGAAACTTCGAATATATGTTATGTAGATCATGCGGTCAAGGTGTTCGTAAAAAAAATTGTTTGAAATTTCGCTACCAGATGGTGTTGTATCGCTAAAACCATATGCAAATGAGTAGCTAATGTAATTTCGCTGTAAAAGCGAAACGTATGGTTCAAATAAATCATTCGTCCGCAGTGAACATGCCGATGAACAAGAAAGAACGTGCATTGATCGAAAACTTTTTTATCAGAATGAGTGCAATGCTTCAGCTCTGAATGCAACTTCCTCCACAATCGCCGGCGCAGTTGCACGTCGTCTTTTTCCGGTGCAACATCAGAGAACCGGTTTCTTCAAACTTACGAATTTTGCCTCTAACTGCATTTACGGACATTTTTCTCCGCCGATAAGCACGGAGTGCTGCCAAAGTATTGCTCTCATTCTGATAAAAAAGTTTTCGATCAATGAGCGTTCCTTCTTATCCGTCGGCATGTTCACTGCGGACGTATGATTTCTTTGAACCATACGTATCCCTATTATAGCGAAATTACATTTAGCAACTCATTTGCATATGGTTTTGCAATACTGCGCCATCTGGTATCGAAATTTCAAACTATTTTTTTTTATGAAAACTTTAGCCGCATGATCTACATAACATACATTTGAAGTTTCAATAGAATCCCATCAGTAGAACCGGAGTTATGAACCTCTGAGTACCGTCAGTTTCATTTTAACCACCCTGTATGTTACATTTTTCTAAAAAATATACACAATATATATACAAATTTTGAGCAATGTATTAGTCAATCCGGAAAGTTCTGCGATATACATCCGTTTAGATAATGTTAAAATAGTTGAATGTCACCAGAATTTTAAAACTAATTTGTATCAAAATAAGAAAAAGCAGTTTCTTCAAGTACAATATAAAATCAAAGTTTTATTATAAAATTCCGGTTGGAATAAGGCAGTTTTAGTCAAAATATATTTTTTTAAAAACGTAAAAATTTCCCTATGACATAATACAATAATTCCTGAATGAAAAACCCTACTATTATTATATACATTCCTCATTACGAAAACGGAAAATCTATTTGTTAAATAATGCAACAACTGAGGGTCCATAGGTGGAGTTTCCTGTTTAAAGGACTCTAACTAACGTCATGAATGTGTTACACTTTCTAAGGCAAATTACGTTGATAGAATTTGGAAATGGTTGAAGAAGATCATCAGAATTCAAGAAGAAATTGATTTGAAAGCAATTAAATTCTTTTGGTCATGTACATTATAAAAGCAAAATTTTATTCAAACTTCCTGGAAGGAAGGGCAAACTTTCTTAGACAGAATGTTCAAATAATTTACAGCTGTGCTGTGTTGCAACATATTTTCACATTTAAACGACATTTTTTTTATTTTTCTGGTATTAAAGCCAGAGAAAATGTTCACAGTGATATTTCAACAGCTAATTGTACACTTTATAGTGGCGACAGAAGATTTTTATCCATCACGAATATTTCTAACCTATAAGACTCGAAAAAATGGAACTGTACATGTATACACCTGACCAATGAATAAAATTAAATATCCCAACTGGTCAGTCATCACCAATATAAAAATTAAAAGGTAGATAAAAAAGCATATCTGTATTTAATCGTTTGTGAACGCTTTGAGGGGCGGTGGGATATAGTATATCTCACCTAATTTTAATCCGATTTGAACCAGAAATTTTAATGACATTTTACTTTTTTAACTTTGACGGGAAGAGTTTAAAAATTGCTATTCCTATTTTTGAAATAAATTCTTTCGTAAATACCGTTGAGAATTCAACGTTGCAGGAAAAATTAGTTGCCCCTGAAAGGGTTAACCCCTTCAGGGCAAAGTACACTTGCAGCTAACATATTGAAACGATCGATTGACACCAGAATTCACGAACGAATTTATTTTAAAATAAGTAAACCTTTTCTTCATGTACCTTACAAATTCAAAATTTGATTATAAAATGCTGGTGTCATTGTGGCATTTTGGGATTAAAATTAAGTGGTATATATAATATACCGGTGCCCTTCAAGAGGTTAAATAATTTAACATCTGGATGGGTTGTAGGATAATTTTTACACCTTTGATATTAATCAAGATTTGTGCCAGAGCGTTTTATGAAGTTTTACATTTATATCTGTGAAATTGCATTTCTTTACTTTCAATTTTTAATTTCGAAAGTACTGTTGTGAATTCATCCCTACAACAACGATATTACTTCCATTTAACGTATTTTTACAAGAAATCAACTTTTCGGTAAAAAAAACCTGAATTTCTTGACCAATATCACTAGTTTATTGTGAATTCTAAGTCAAAAGCTGCATCATATTTTTATATTGCAATGGCACTTTTTCCTTTTTATGGTATGAATGAAAGAAATACCGTAATTTCCGGCGTATAATCCGCAGCTCAAAGAGTCGTTTTTCGACCCAGAAATATTATTTTATAAAATGTAACTTAAAAGATCGCTGTAAATATTTAACTACAATTATTGAATAAAATTTCTGGGTCGTAAAACGACTCTTTGAGCTGCGGATTATAGGCCGGAAATTACGGTAATGTTCTCAGAGATACCGGGTGATTATAATTAAAGTTACGATTTCAAAAATCGATAATTTTAAAACTACGGGTCAGAATGACTTGATATTTTAGCAGAACAATCGTGAGGCAATGGAATTTTGTTTGGCGAAGGAAAAAAAATAGTTCCAAATTGTGCCGATAGATGGCGTTGTCAGGGGAATGTCAGGGGAAGGACCAAAAATGTATTCTTGAACCCTTTCCAGCGCGGAGTAAATTTGTTTGCAAAATGATGAAATAATAGACTGACACCGGAATTTACAAACGAATCCATTAGTAAAAGGAAACTTGCTTATTTTTCTGGTTCTTAATGAAAGGAAAATTTTAATTAAATACCGGGTGATTATAATTAAACTTACGATTTTAAAAATCGATAATTTTAATTAAAACTACTGGTCAGATTGACTTGATATTTTAGCAGAACAATCGTGAGGCAATGGAATTTTGTTTGGCGAAGGAAAAAAAAAGGTTTCAAAATGTGCCCATAGATGGCGCTGTCTGGGTTCACATTGTCTGAAGATATGCAAATTACTAATACGTGACATGCGCACCGCAGACATAGCAACCATAAAAATGTAGAGCAGCAGCTCTTTGTCTGAATGCTGCATCATGACTCTGACTATGAAGGATCGCGCTCTGCTCTTGAAGCTTTTTTATAAGAACGATGACTGTGCACTTACAGCTATTAGGAAGTTTCGGACATTAAAATCCATAAAAAAAGGTCCAATAACAACAAATGGTCTTCAAAAAATGACTGCTAAATTCGAAGAGACCGGTTCATTTGACGTTAAACGGGGTAGAGGAAGGAAACCAGTTTCAGCTGCGGCAGTGGAAGATGTGGCTACAGCATTACAGGAACATACTGACAGTGATGCTGGAATCAGCAGTGCAAGGGGGATTGGCCGAATGCTGGATATGCCGAACAGCACGGTGCGTAAAGTCCTACGGAACGTCTTACGCTGTTATCCGTACAAGATAACTCATGTGCAGGAGTTGCTACCTGCTGACCTGGAAGCACGTCAATCTTTTGCACTACAATTTCGTGCCCGGATGGAAGTGGACAACGGATGGCCATGGAACATTCTGTGGTCTGACGAAGCCCACTTTCATTTGCAAGGTTCTGTAAATACGCAAAATTGCAGGATATGGGCGACCGAGAATCCGTCTCAGCTACAGCCATTACCTCTTCAGTCTGAAAAGGTCACTGTGTGGTGCGGAATAACGGCAGCGTTTATCGTCGGTCCATTTTTCTTCGAGAAGATCACACCTGCGGGTCCCGTTACCTGCACAGTTACTGGCAAGCGGTATGAAGCACTTTTGCGTAACCATGTTCTTCCAGCACTTCAACAGCGTCAGTGTGTGGATCGCATAATATTCATGCAAGATGGTGCTCCTCCGCACATTGCTACTACTGTGAAGCAGCTACTGAGTGATAATTTCGGAGATGATAGGATCATAAGCCGCCATTTTCCAGCAACGTGGCCGCCACGTTCCCCCGACTTAAACCCGTGTGATTTCTGGCTTTGGGGGTACCTGAAGAATGTTGTTTATAGCGGGCGGATTCAGAATCTAGCCGACTTGAAGGCAAGCATCACACAACACACCCATTGCATTAGTACAGATACCCTCCGATCTGTTCTGGAGTATGCCGTTTTGCGCTTCCAATTAGTAGCGGAACAAGGCGGAGGGCATATTGAGCAACTTATGCCTTAATAATCAGTAAGGTGTTTGTTCCATGAAGCTCTTTTTATTTTTTTCATTTTTTGTCATTATCGCTGTCGTCGCTGTAAACACGTAGTCTTGTCTTTTCGCTAATAAAATTTTAGTAAATCTCTGAACTCTATTTTTTTCCTTTTGGCAACATCATTCCTATGTTTAACCTTTTAACGGGCGGTGGTCACAAAAAAGGACACCCAATTTTAATTCTAAAACTGACAAACGGCACCAAGAATATTTAATTAAAATTTTCCTTTCATTAAGAACCAGAAAATAAGCAAGTTTCTTTTTACTAATGGATTCGTTTGTAAATTCCGGTGTCAGTCTATTATTTCATCATTTTGCAAACAAATTTACACCGCGCCGGAAAGGGTTCAAGAATACATTTTTGGTCTTTCCCCTGACATTACCCTGACAACGCCATCTATCGGCACAATTATGAACTATTTTTTTCCTTCGCCAAACAAAATTCCATTGCCTCAGGATTGTTCTACTAAAATATCAAGTCATTCTGACCAGTAGTTTTAAAATTATCGATTTTTGAAATCGTAACTTTAATTATAATCACCCGGTATTTTATCAACTAGTCGTAAAACTCTTTGTTTTGACTAAATATTTATATCCTTCATGAATATATGAAATCTTATAGACGCGAGAAAATGGATCTGAATTTGCATTCAGCTGACGAATGAATAAAATTAACAGTTCCAACTAGTCAGCCCTCACAAATATAAAACTTAAAAACATCCATAAGAAAGAATATCAGTATGTAAACGCTCATAAAGAATTTATCACCTGGAAGGGCTGTAGGATATTTATTATACCCCTAATTTTAATTAAGATTTGTGCCAGAACTTTTTAATAAAATTTTGTATTTATAAGTTTGATGAAAAAAAGTTGTAAATTTGCATTTCCTTATTTTCGAATAAACATTTTCGACAATTGTCGTGAATTAAACATTACAGAAAAAATCACTTGACCCTTAAAGTGTGAACACATACGATAAACAGAGTACAGATCTAAAGATTTATGTATTCAAATTCGCTGACGCGAATATTAAGTATTTTTATACATGTCTAACTCCACCTGTGCATTATACTTTTGATTTTTATATGTTACATTTTTCACAAAAACATACACAATACACATGAAAATTTTTGAGAAATGTATCAGTCAATCCGGAAAGTCTGCGGTATATATCTGTTCAGATAATGTTGAACAAATTGAAAGTTACCAGAATTTTCAAAAAATTTATATCAAATAAGTAACAGCAATTTCTTCACGTACAGTATAAAATCAAATTTTTATTTTAAAATTTCGATAGAGATGCTGCATTTATACATTCAAAATATATTTTAAGAAAAACGTTGATATTTCCTAATAATAATATTTCCTATATTAAAGATCATAATATTGTTATATACATCCATTACGAGCACGGTAAATCATTTTTGTTAAATAATGCAACACTCATGACTGAGCGTCCATAGGCGGAGCTTCCTGTTTAAAGGACTAGAACTCACGTCATGAATGTGTTACACTTTCTGGGGCAAGTTAGGGTGATAGAATTTGGAAAACATTGAAGAAGATCATCAGAATTAAAGGTGCCCACTAATCTTCAGTAATAAGTGGGTAAATTTAACCCAGTTTAAGAACGTTTTGAACCAGAAAATTTAGTTGAGTAATCTTTATTTATTTAATTTCAGTTTTCTACGAGGAATATACGAGGGTCGATCCAGAAATAAGGTTCCGATCAAATTTACAAATAGACAACATTGTTTATTCTCATAGAAATTTACATCATTGTAAAGAAGAAAGTTTGGTCGATTTCTCTACTTAATCGCCATCTTTTTCTATGCCTTTTTCTAGACAGTGCTCCAATTTCTATATCCCAATGTCATAGAACTCCGGTGCCAACACGCTGAGGAAACGTTTCACATCTTCTTTGATGTCATCATCGCTACGGAAGCGTTGTCCATCCAAGTGTTCCTTTAACTTGGGGAACAAGTGATAACCACTAGGTGCGAGGTCCGAACTGTAAAGTGGGAGGGGCATGACAGTCCACCCCAATTGTGTCAAAAGTTTTTGGGTTTGACGGGAGACGTGAGGTCGGACATTGTATTGAAGCAGCGTTACACCGGCTGTAAGTCGTCCTCGTCGGTGGTTCTGGACGGGTGGAGTCCCTTTGGCGTGCAAAAAGCGAATTAAGAACGAATCTCTCACTTGGCGGAATCAACAATGGGAACCTCTATCTCGGACGGCTGCCGAATCAAGAAAGTGCAGCGCAGCGAAGCGCGGCCGGGAAAATCGCGAGTGCGGTAACAGCCGCGCACAGCGCTGTTGCCGTATTTCGCCTCGCACCTTCCCGAGTGGCTGGAGCTCTTTTGGAACCTTATTTCTGGATCCACCCTCGTATTTAATTTCATTTCTTAAAACAAATTCTGATGTGAAACGTATTAAACCTGGGTCAAATTAACCCACATATTACGGAGGATTGGTGAGAGCTTGGCACCTCTGATCAGAATTCAAGAAGAAATTGACTTGAAAGCAATTAATTACTTTTGGTCGTGTACTTTATAAAAGCAGAATTTTATTTAAAAAATCCTGCTATAAATTTGGCATTTGGATATAAAAATTAAAAGCCTACACTAGTCACGCGAAAAAACTATCAGTCTAATGTTAAGTCTATGGGAATGTTATTTTTAAATATCTCGGTCACATTTTAATTTTTTTAATTTTTTTTTCATATTATAGCTGAGGTCGATCTCTAACCGGACTAGTTTTTAATTTTTCCATTTTGGCTGCAGATGTTTTTTAGAATGTTACTTTCATTTTCTAAGCCAGTTCCGAAAGTGAAAGTAGTCTCATTAAAAGAAGTTGAAAATTGTACGTCAAAGGTGACAAATGATGTCCGTTCGTACTATAACTAGATTTATAAATATATCTCGGTGCATTAGCTGTTGCACTTTTATGCAAAAATGCATGAATACAAAATTTGTTTTATGTGTAGATGTTCATATTATAGATATTAATTTTATTTTATGAAATTAAGTTTCAATACATTTTTACAAACAATTACTTACAATTCTGTTATTTTAAAATTACACTGCACGCAAATATCCAATACAAGACAACGTAAAAGAATGATCTTTATTATTTCAATGCAAAAATTAATTATATCGTCTGCTATGATGATATGATAAATTTCCGAGAAAAATTACATTTTAAGTTGGCAACATTTTATTGTTTGTTGACATTTACTGAATATTCCAATGGAAAACTTAAGCCTAGCTTTGAAAATTTAAAAACTTGAAATCCATATTTAGACACTTTTTCTAATATCTATACTCCGGAAACATATATCCAAAACTCTGTCGGTAGAATATAGGATTGCTATAATTATACAATTTTAGTAAACAAATTCGGTTTTTAAATTCAATAATACGGAAAAATAGGACTCCATTTTAAATAGGACGTAATCACAATGGCAACCTAGAATAATTATTTATCATGGGCTATCGTTGGATTAATTACGTAAGATAGGGTTTATTAGAATGAAAAATATTTTATTAAAATCTTTTTAAGTTTTGATTCGATTTTCATAAAATTTAAAATGACTCGACATAATTCTGGAACGAATACATATATTTAATTTGAAACCATTCGTTTGGGTAGTTTTAGGGCTGCTATATATGGACAGACGGACGGATCAGACGACGAATATAGGTGCTATTTATTTATACAATTACGAACATACCTAAAAAAGTGCAATCAAACTAGAAAATTAAAAACTAATCCAGTTAGAACCTCAACTACAATATACAAAAAAAAAATCCTTTAAAGATATTAAAATGCAAGCGAGATGTTTGAAAATAACTTCTCCATAGACTTAACATTAGCTTGCGTGTATTTTTCATTTCCCATATCCCATAAAAATATGGTCACAGCCAGGTCTATTCAGGCGAAAAAATGAATAAAACTATTCCACAAATAAAAAGTTTTGTTACTTATCAAGGTTATTTCGCATGTTGTGCTTGAGTGATGTTTTATTCTTATATAAGAGCCTATGCTAATAGACACAGGTAAGCAAATGATAATCCTATGAGAGCGTTCTTTTCCAATTTTTCGTTCTCAATTAAATATTTTTAGAGTATTTCTTTCATACTATAACTGATGTCGAGTTTTAAACTGGAACCTATTTACATTACCGATTTTGGTTGCAATTTTGTTTTCTGATGAAATTTCAGTATTTGAAAGATAAATCTAAGGAAGCAGTGGTACTCAAAATTTATATTTCGTCTCTTTTAAAAGAAAACCTCTACGACGCACAGTGGAACGAACACCATGAGAACCTGGAAATTAATGATAATTTGAAATTTTTATTTTAATTATATTACCATTGAAGGTTGTTTTTAACCCTTTATATCCTGACATAATTTTCCAGCTACTTTATAAGATGCTCAGAATCCTCGATTATTCCCACCAGTTATTATTTTTTTTAAGTTTTCGTTATCTAATCACAGCCTACTAGCCATTCAATTAGGTGAAAATTTCTCATTTGAAAAACCGGTGACAACAGATTAAAAATTCTGTAAAAGACGCTCGTCGCCAAGGGTTTAAAGTGGCACTTATAGGTACCGTCAGGATAAAAAGGGTTAAACATATAATGTAACCCAAAATCCCTATGGGCTTATGAGAAATTTGCCGTCGAATTATTAGCCAATTGGAATATGGTAGATTCTGATTATAATGTCATTAATGCTAAATAGTTAAATACTACTTATAACAATTATTATTAATTTTAAATAACAGAATGACGTTAAAAAATATATTTAAAAACATTTTGATAAAGAAAAATTAGACACTTGTATATTTCTTGTTAAACTAAATTTCGGGTAAAATTTTTATTTACTTAAAATACATAATCAGCTCAAATTTTCACCTTTGGTACATTTATCTAGTTGCATTTTAGTATATTTCTTGTTAAACTAAATTTGGATTATTTTTTCCACCACTGCAGAGAAGACTTCTTCATTTACTTAAAATACTTAAATGAGCTCAAATTTTTACGTTTTGTACATTTATCTAGTTGAATTCTAGATTCAAAAACTATCAATATTAGTTGCGACAACCTGTGACCTAGAGAATAATTCTAATTATAAGCATTCAATATGCAATGTTAGTTTGTTCCACATTTCGATTTTTTTATAGAAATTTCCAGGTGCTTATTAAAAGCTCTTTTCCTTTTTCTTAGTGAGATGTTAATTTTAATTTTATTAATTTATGGATAAAACCTTAGCACAGTTTCTTTTATTAATTTATGAATATTTATGAAAACGTGCTCAATCTTTTTATCTTTCCCTCTGCATCGATTCTATGAGCCTCAAATAAAGTATCAAACATGGTTGTTATCATTTGAAAAAGAAAATTTCTACAATTTTTAATTTGTAGAACACCTTCTGTGACAAAATGAACCGCATAGAGCTATAAAGAACTTTGTAGATATCGTCGATACAATGTTAAACTATCGAATATGAAAAAATGCATTTTTCAATACTTATTAAAATAGGCCTATTGTCACCACTTAAATTTCTTTGAATTCTTCGCCTAGTAAAAATACTAATAAAATTTCTCTGAAGAACAGGGTTGCCAGTTTGCTCTTTTTTTTTATTCGAAAATGCCGAATTCATACCGGAAAGTTTGAGAGGATTTTTTTTTTTTACTTTAAGCGATAGTGAAATGTCTATCATTAAATAAAGCAAAAATTTCTATTTGAAATTTCTGGTGAGGATTCGAAACTTTTGAACAAAAAAGGAGGCCATACTCGCAACCCTGCTGAAGAGTACTATTATAATTTAGTGGTGACAATCGGCCCATTTTTAAAAGTACTGAAAAATGCATTTTTTCATATTCGATAGTTTGTCATGTTGGCGGAGATATTAAAACAGAACTTTTCTTGTATTTCTGCATTACCCCATTAGGAACCGAATCACATTTTTCAATAAAATACAAATATTGTGATTCATACCACTTTTATATTATAGCAACCTAAGAGAGAGTTTATCATGATGTTACTTGTACCAAATAAAGCGAATATTTATCCTAAAAACAAGCTTTCTTGAACAGAACGTTTCAAATGTATTGCGACACTGTGTTGCAAAAATATTTTTCTGGTATGAAAATCAGAAAAAATGTTCACAGTGATATTTCAACAACTGTGTGCGCACTTTATCGTGGAGACCGAATATTTTTAACTATCACGAGTATTTCTAATCCTATAAGACTCAAGTAAAACGAACTGAATATGCATACAGTGTTGACCAATGAATAAAATTAAAATTCCTAACTCGTCAGTCATCAGCAATGAAAAAATTAAAAGGTCGATAAAAAAAAAAAAAAACATATCTGTGTTTAAGCGTTTGTTAAATAATTTAACATCTGGATGGGCGGTAGGATATTTTTTAAACCTCTAATTTTAATCAAAATTTGTGCCAGAATTTTTTATGAAGTTTTACATTTATAATTGCAAAACTGCATTTCCTAACATTTAATTATTATATTTCGAAAATTCTGTTGCGAATTCAGCACTACTACATCGCAATTACTTACCTTTAATGGATTGTTACAATTAGTCGAACCTTTCTGTAAAAAAAAAGGCTGACTTTCTTGACCAAATCCGCTCGATTTTACAAACTACATCAACTGAGATGCATCAACTTTTCATATTGCAATGGCACTTCTTCATTTTTCTGGTATGAATAAAAGAGATAATGTTCTCAGAGCAATTTTAACAACTAGTTGTAAACCTTATTGTCTTGACCAAATATTTCTTCCTTCATGAATATTTCAAATGCTATACACGCGAGAAAATGTATATGAAGTTGCATTCAGCTGACGAATGAATAAAAGTAACTGCTCCAACTGGTCAGTTATCACAAATGTAAAAATTAAAAACATCCATAAACAAGGATATCGTTTTGCAAACTCTCATTAAACAATTTATCACCTGGAAGGGCTGTAGTATATTATTATACCACTAATTTTAATGAAGATTTGTGCCAGAATTTTCCAATGAAATTTTGCATTTATAAATTTGATGAAAAAAGTTGTAAATTTGCATTAGCTTATTTTCGAATAAAAGTTTTCAAAATTTCTGTCGTGATTTAAACCCTTCACGGGCGGTGGTCACAAATGTGACCACTTAATTTTAATTACAAACTGTCAATTGACACCCAGAATATTTTAATAAAATCTTGCTCTTATAACGAACTTGAAGAAAAGCAAGTATTTAATTTCTAAGAAATTGGTTTGTAAATTCTAGTGTCAATCAATAATTTCACCATTTTACGAACAGAAGTAATCCGCGCATGAAAGGGTTAAACGTTACAGAAAAAAATTACTTGACCCTTAAAGGGTTAACACGTACGATAAAAACAGTACAGATCTAAAGATTTATATATTCTGACGCGAATATTAAATATTTTTGTACATGTCTAACTCCACCTACATGCATTACGTTTGATTTTTATATGTTACACTTTTCTCAAAAATATGCAAAATATAGATACAAATTTTGAGCAAAGTTCTGAGATTTTAGTTCTGCGAAATTTAGATCATCCGGAAAGTTCTGCGGTACACATCCTTTAGCTAATGTTGAAATAGTTGAATGTCACCAGAATTTTCAAACAAATTTGTATCAAAATAGGTAAAAACAGTTTTTTAACGTACAATATAAAATCAAAGTTTTATTCCAAAATTCCGGTTGGAATGTGGCACTTATATTCAAAATATATTTTTTTAACACGGTGACGGACACTTGCGGCTATAGTCGTCAAAGAGAAGTTCACTATGTGGCACGACGGCAATAGCCGCACAAAACGAAACAGTCGTTTTTAGACACTACGGTTTTATAGCAGCAAAAATGTACATTTGCCGGCGTACAAGTAGAAGCCCAGTGTCATGTTTTCGAAAATTCTTTTTGGTTGGAGTTGCATCTTCAGTATGCATGGCTAGTAGTCAGGGAAAAATACAGTAAAAAAATGATAATTACCAGTACGTTCTTTTAGAAAAATTCAAATTGATTATTTGACCGAATAATCAAGATAAATTTTTCTATAAGAATATACTGGTGTTTATCACTTTTTTTACTGTATTTTTCCCTGACCACTAGCCACCCTGACGTGGTTGTGAAGGGAGTAGTGCAACCTAATTAAAGGCGCTTAATAAATCAAAATTAAATTATACTATTATACTGTTATACTATATTTAGTACTATACTTCTAATATTCTAAAAATTACAAAAACATATAGTGGCAATTTTCGAACTTCACTTGTTCCTACTGTTCGTCAATGTGTTAGAAACGTAAAAAATTTCCTGTGACATAATATAGTAATTCCTGAATTAAAAACTGAGCTATTATTATATACATTCTTTATTACGAACACGGAAAATCTATTTGTTAAATAATGCAACAATCACGACTGAGGGTCCATAGGCGGGGCGGGGCTTCTTGTTGAAAAGATTAGAACTAACGTCATGACTGTGCTACACTTTACTACAAATTACGTTGATAGAATTTGGAAATGATTAAAGAAGATCATCAGAATTCAAGAAGAAATTGATTTGAAAGCAATAATATCCTTTTGGTCATGTACATTTTAAAAGCAAAATTTTATTCATAAATCCTGCTATAAATTTGGCCCAATCTTCATGTAAGGAAGGGCAGAATTTCTTGAACAGAATGTTCCAATAATTTACTGCGGACTGTGTTGCAACATATTTTCCCATTTCAATGACATTTCTTTATTTATCTGGTATTATTGCCAGAGAAAATGTTCACAGTGATATTTCAACAACTAATTGTACACTTTATCGTGTTAACCGAAGAATTTTATCCATCACGAATTTTTCTAATCCTATAAGACTGGAAAAATTGGAACTGAATACGCATACAGGTGATCAATGAATAAAACTAAATGTCCCAACTGGTCAGTCATCCCCAATGTAAAAATTAAAAGATCGATAAAAAAAACACAGCTGTATGTAAGCGTTTGTTAAATAATTTAACATCTGGATGGGCGGTAGGATATTTTTTACATCCCTGATTTTAATCAAGATATGTGCCAGAATTCATTTATAAAGTTTTATATTTATAATTGAAAAATTATATTTTCTTACTTTTAATTATTATTTTTCGAAAATTCTGTTGCGAATCTAGCAATACAAAAGCTCAATTACTTACCTTTGAATTATTTTTTACAGATCGTCCAACCTTTCTGCAAGAAAGGTCAAGACTTTCACGTCCACTTTTCTTTGCTCGCTCTCCACAACCCGGAGCTGCATCATATTTTTACATTTCAGTAACATTTCTTTATTTTTCTGGTATGAATGAAAGAGATAATGCTCTCAGAGATATTTCAACAACTAGTTGTACATCTTCTTGTCTTGACCAAATACGTCTATCCTTCATGAATATTTGAAATACTATAGACTCGTGAAAATGGATCTAAATTTCATACAGCTGACCAATGAATAAAATTAACTGTCCCAACTTGTAAGTCATCACAAATGTAAAAATTAAAAACATATGTAAAAAATAAAAACATACATAAAAAATAAATCATTATTTAATTGCTCATTAAACAATTTATCAGCTGGAAGAACTGTAGGATATTTAAGGTCTGTCTCAAAAGTTTAAGCAAAAGCTTGAAATGTCGATTTTCAAAGAATTATAAAAAGTTAGAATGAATAATATTTATTTATTTGCAGATTTCGCAACATTATTTAAATAAACGATATCAAAATTAGAAAAAAATAAATTACATAATTGTAAAAAATATAATAAAAAAATTTAAAAAAAAAACACACACACAAAAGTTTATGCACAATGTCAAAAACAACCAGATTTGTAATTTTTACAGAACTTTTACTTACAAATTATTTTTCCGTGATTTTGGATTAGTTCAAATAAACGGGCGTCCATCGAAATTATTAGTTTTTGTAGAGTTTCTGGTGGCAAAGAGTACCATGCTTTCTCAATAGCCTCTTGGAGTTCTTCAATAGAGTCATACTGTTTTCCATTGCCGTAAACCTGGCGGGTTAAAATACCCCAAACATTCTCAATCGGGATAAAGTCTGGACTTAAAGCTGTCCAGTCAATAACTTTAAAATTTTTCTGAGGAAGCTGAAGTTTTGTAGAATGTGATACGTGGATTGAGGCATTGTCTTGTTGAAAAGTCCATTCAGGACCCCCCAAAATGTCACAAAACAGAAGCAAATGTTAGTTTAGCGTCTCTTGATACTTTTTTGAATCTTGTCTTCCTTTTAGAAAAGCCAGAGAGGTCTGGCCATTGAATCCAAATGCCCCCCAAACCAAAACAGACTTACCGCCTTGCTGCCCGCTAAAAAAATGCCGTTGGTTCCTTTCGTAAATCATGCCAGTACGCGTTCCAACTATCAGGTCCATCTGAGTTCCACTTTTTGTCATCGCTGAATAAAACAGTAAGCCATTTGTCCCCGTAGGACATGTGTTTTTTAGCCCAGTTCATTCTTGCCTGTTTGTGATGTAATTAGAGAGACGGTTTGCGAGCCATTTTCTTTAGTATGATGTAATCACACTCTTTAATACGTCTATGTACATTGTCTTTGGGCACATGCACACTGAGATTATTTTTAATTTGCCGTATGGACATATTTTGTCTAGATACCTATCTCCGTATTCTCCGATCAGTCTAAACAGTCGTCATACGTGGTCGTCCACATCGTCGTTTCCGCTTAAAATTATCATATCTAGAGAGTATTTGATATATACCTCGCTTTGATCGATTTAAAACTTTTGCAATTTCAGAACCAGTTTTATTTTGCGAATTCAATTTAAAAACTTTCAAAATTTCGCATTTTGTGAATTCTATACCCTTCGGCATTTCTAAAACGAGAGGAAAAAATTTCTCCACTGTTTATACTTTTATAAAAGTGCAATATGATGTCATAATACGTCATTACACACGGCCAATCCCGTGTTTCTAAAAAAAAATTGCATAAATTGCTTAAACTTTTGAGACAGCGTTTCTTCAAGAAAAAACAAAAATTAAATAAAAATAAATATATTTTTTATTTTAAACACCTAAAATGGCTTTATTATTATTATTATTTTTTATTAAATGTCGAGTATTTATTGTAAATTAGCATAAAATATTTTCTTCTTCAATTATTTAAAACCAGATTTGCAGAGTGCTTAAACTTTTGAGACAGACTATATTGTATCCCTAATTATAATCAAGATATGTGCCAGAATTTTTTAATGAAATGTTACATTTGTAAATTTCAAGAAAAGAATTGTAATATTGCATTTTCTTGTTGTCAAATAAAATTTTTCGAAAATTCTGGCGTAAATTAAACATTACAGAAAAAACTTACTTGACCCTGAAAGGGTTAACACATACGATGAATACTTGTACACATGTAAATATTTATATATTCACATAATAGACGCGAATATTACGTTTTTTGGAAATGTCTAACTGCAGCTACGTGCAATATGTTTGATTTTTATATGTTACAATATTCTCAAAAATATAAACAATATACAGGGTGTAACTGAAATGCTTCAAAAAACTTTGAGGAATGATTGTACTCATGAAGATGAACAAAAAATGCAATAGAACACGGGGTCGCAAATGACATTTAACCCTTTCAGGGACAGTGGTATGTCTAAAAAACCACTTAATTTTAATTCCAAAACGCCACAATGGCACCAGAATTTTGCTAAAATCTTTTCCATTTAATATTTATGTGAAATATAGCCTTTTTCTTATTTATAAACAATTTTTTTTGTAAATTCCGGTGCCAGTCCATTTTCAGACGCATTTTCTCTATTTTTATCCTTTAAGCCTTTTAGGGGCAAACTACTTTCAGTACTAAAATGTTGAAATAAATGACTGGCACCGGAATTTATAAAAAAATTTGTTTGTAAATAAGAAAAAGGCTATTTCAGATACATATTAAATGGAAAAGATTTTAGCAAAATTCTGGTGCCATTATGGCGTTTTGGAATTAAAATTAAGCACTTTCATAAACATACCACTGCCCCTGAAGGGGTTAAACGTCATTTGCAACCCCATGTTCCATTGCATTTTTTGTTGTCTTCATGAGTACTATCATCCCTCTAAGTTTGTTGAAGCATTTCAGTTACACCCTGTATATACAAATTGAGAGCAATGTATTAGGTCATTCTGCGGTATACATCTGTTCAGATAATGTTGAAATAATTGAAACTCACCAGAATTTTCAAACAAATTTATATCAAATAAGTAACAGCAATTTCTTCACGTACACTATAAAATCAAATTTTTTTCCAAAATTTCGGTAAGAATGTTGCATTTATACATTCAAAATATATTTTTAAAAAAAGTAGACATTTCCGTATGGCCTAATATAATAATTCCTCAATTAAAAAAAATACTATAATTATGTACATCCCTTATTACGAGCAAGGTAAATCATTTTTGTTAAATAATGCAACACTCATGACTGAGCGTCCATAGGCTTCCGAGGGGTTGCTTGTTTAAAGGACTAGAACTCACGTCATGAATGTGTTACACTTTCTAGGGCAAATTAGATTGATAGAATTTGGAAATGATTGAAGCAGATCATCAGAATTCAAGAAGAGATTGACTTGAAAGCAATAAAATACTTTTGGTCATCTACACTGTAAACGCAAAATTTTATTAAAAAATCCTGCTATAAATTTGGCATTTGGATATTAAAATTAAGAGCCTACATACACTAGTCACATTTAAAAACTTGCAGCCTAATGTTAAGTCTAAGGGAACGTTATTTAAAAATATCTCGGTTGCATTTTAATATTTTTAAATGTTTTTTTTTTTTTTTTTTTTTTTTTTTTTTTTTTAAATAGGATAGCTGAGGTCGATCTCTAACCGGGCTAGTTTTTAATTTTTCGATTTTGGCTTTGACGAGATGTTTTTTAGAATGTTACTTTCATTTTCTGCAGTATACATCCGTTGATATAATGTTGAAATAGTTGGGATTCACCAGAATATTCAAACAAACGTGTATCAAAATAAGTAAAAGCATTTTCTTCACGTACAATATAAAAGAAAAATTTTATCCCAAAATTCCGGTTGGAATGTGGCATTTATATTCAAAATATTGTTCCGAAAGTGAAAGTTGTTTCATTAAAAGAAGTTGAAAATTGTACGTCAAAGGTGACAAATGATGTGCGTTCGTACTATAACTAGATTTATAACTATATCTCGGTGCATTAGGTGTTGCACTTTTATGCAAAAATGCATGAATGCAAAATTTATTTTATGTGTAGATGCTCATATTATAGATATTAATTTTATTTTATGACATTAAGTTTCAATACACTGTTACAAACAATTACTTACAATTCTGTTGTATGAAAGTTACACTATACGCAAATATCCAATACAAGACAACGTAAAAGAATGATCGTTATTATTTCAATGGAAAAATGAATTATATCGTCTGTTATGATGATATGATTAATTTCCGAGAAAAAGTACATTTTAAGTTGGCAACATTTTATTGTTTGTTGACATTTACTGAAAATTCCAATGAAAAACTTGCTTTGAAAATTTAAAAACTTGAAATCAATATTTATACAATTTTTCCATGTAATATCGATTCTCCGGAAACATCTATCCAAAGAACTGTCGGTAAAATATAGGATTGCTATAATTAAACAATTTTAGTATACAAATTCGGTCTTTAAATTCAATAATACGGAAATAATAGGACTCCATTTTAAATAGGACGTAATCACAATGGCAGCCTAGAATAATTAGTTATCATGGGATATCACTGGATTAATTACCTAAGATGGGGTTTATTAGAAAGAAGAAGACTTTTCTTCAAATCTTTTTAAGTTTTGATTTGATTTTCATAAAATTTGAAATGACTCAAAAAAATTCTGCAACGATTATATATATTTAATTTGAAACCATTCGGTTGGGTAGTTTTCGCACTGCTATATGGGGACAGACGGACAGACGGACGGACCAGACGACGAATATAGGTGCTACTTATTTATACAATTACGAACATACCTAAAAATGTGCAATCAAAATCCAAAATTAAAACTAGCCCAGTTAGAACCTTAGCTACACTATACAAACAAATCATTTAAAAATACCGTAATTTCCGGCGTATAAGCCGCAGCTCAAAGAGTCATTTTTCGACCCAGAAATTTTATTCAATAATTGTAGTTAAATATTTACAGCGATCTTTTAAGTTACATTTTATAAAATAATATTTCTGGATCGAAAAACGACTCTTTGAGCTGCGGCTTATACGCCGGAAATTACGGTATTAAAATGCAAGCGATATGTTTGAAAATAACTTCTCCATAGACTTAACATTTGCTTGCGAGTATTTTTTATTTCCTATATGCATAGAAATGGTTATGGTCATAGCTAGGTCTATTCACGAGAGAAAATAAATAAAACTAAATCACAAATAAAAAGTTTTGTTACTTATCAAGGATATTTCGCATGTTGTGCTTGAGTGATGTTTTTTTCTTATATAAGAGCCCATGCTAATTACTCGAAGACACTGATAAGCAAATGGTAATCCTATGAAAGCAAACTTTTCAAATTGTTCGTTCTCAATTAAATATTTTTAAAGTATTTTTTTCATACTATATCTGATATCGAGTTTTAAACTGGTACCTATTTACGTTTCCCATTTTGGTTGCAATTTTGTTTTCTGAGGAAATTTCAGTATTTGAATGATAAATCTCAGGAAGTAGTGGTAATCAAAATTTATATTTCGTCTCTTTTAAAAGAAAACCTCTGCGAGGCACAGTGGAATGAACATCGTGAAAACCTGGAAATTAATGAAAATTTGATTTTTTTATTTTAATTATATTATCATTGAAGGTTGTTCTTAAACATACAATGTAACCCAAAAACCCTATGGGCTTATCAGAAATTTGACCGTCGAATTATTAGCAAATTGGAATGATGGCAGATTCTGGTTATACTGTTATTAATGTTAAATCGTTAAAAACTACTTTTAACAATTATTATTAATTTTCAATCACAGAATGACTTTGAGAAAGATATTTAAAACATTTTGAGAAATAAAAAATAGACACTTGTCTATTTCTTGTTAAACTAAATTTGGAGTAATTTTTTGTTTAGTTAAAATACTTAAATGAGCTCAAATTTTCACCTTTGGTACATTCATCTAGTTGCATTCTATATTTAAATAGTATCAATATTAGCTGCGACAACCTGCAACCAAGAAAATAATTCTAGTTATAAACATTCAATATGCAATGTTAGCTTGTTCTACATTTAGATTTCTTATAGAAATTTCCGGGTGCTTATTAAAAGCTCCTAGCATTTTTCTCAATGAGATTTTAATTTTAATTTTATTAATGTATGGATAAAACCTTACCAGAGTTTCTTTTATTAATTTATGAATATTTATGAAAACGTGCTCAATCTATTTATTTTTCCCTTTGCTTCGATTCTATGAGCCTCAAAAAAAGTATCAAACATGGTTGTTATCATTTGAAAAAGAAAATTTCTACAATTTTTAATTTGTAGAACACCTTCTGTGACAAAATGAACCTCTTAGAAGGCTAATTCCATGCATGAATGTAGTGTAAGTCACATAGCCACAAACGTTTACGGTTCTTGGCCACCGGTATTTAAAAAAAAATCTTCAGTTACTTTACTTGTAGATATATGGGATTGAATAAGACAAATTTTCCTTTACTATAATACTGGTTGTCAAGGAAAGCAGCCATTTACATCTCTGTGACTGACCCTACATCCACGCATGGAATTAGCCAGAACTATAAAGAGTTTTGTAGATATTGAAACAGTACTCTTCTTTTATTTCTGCATTAACCCACTAAGGACCGAATCACTATTTTCAATAAAATACAAATATTGTGATTCATACCAGTTTTATATTATAGCAACCTAAGAGTGACTTTATCATGGTGTTCCTTGCATCAAATAAAGCGAATATTTATCCTAAAAATAAACTGGTGTTAACTTAAATCCAGGTGTAAGAAACATAATGTTGCGAAAACGCAACGTCAGTCTTTAATGAGTTAATTAGAACTTAAGTTATAGAGAAATATATCAAATTTTCGTTTTTTGTCTTTCTTTGACGCCTTTCTTTTTTCAAGTTTTCTCTGTACATTTTATGAGTAATTTGAAATGATACACTGCAACATCAGAAGCTAATTCACTACTCACCCTACAGTATTTGCATTCAAAGAGTATGTCCAATCGAACTTAACAGATTCTGTTGACTTAAAAATAAGATAGTTTTATCCTGTTATAAAACAGGGTAACAGTCTACGGAATAAAGGTTGCGCAAATTCCTTAAAACTTAACACCAGTTTTTTTAACAGTATTTTTTCTTAATAACACATGATTTCAACGACTGAAAGGGGCACCATTTTTTATTGGAAATTAGTGGTGCGCAGAAATTGAAAGAAGTATACGGGACGCTCGTTAACCCCTTCGGGACCGGCGGCTTTTACACAAATTTTATTCGATTGGCACCACTTTTAAAAAAAAAGCTACCTTTACTTAAGCTATTACAAAAATGCTCTAAATACAGAAAGAATATATTACATTTATTTTTTACTGGCGCCTAAAACAAAATCTGTATGCTCTTTTTGAGGGTGCATATATGCACCCACGGTCCCGAAAGGGTTAAAAAGCAGTTGAATTCGATTACGAAATTTGGCGAAGTATACTACAGTAGGGAACTCGGCCGTCGAGCTTTTTGAACAGTACAAGAGCTAAACAGCGTAGGATAGGACGAGGATGACACTATTTTAGAAAAGACCAATTCGCCCTATTTAATAACATAAACTTCACGATTACAAAAGATTAAGATCACATTTTGAAATTTTTGTTAGCGAACGACTTTCAAAAAATATTAAATAACCGTTGGCGTAAGACGTAACCAGTGTTACTAGCTAAAACGCTTAAATATTCGTTTCACAAAACTGCCCACTCTTTCTGGAAGGAAGAGTAGACTTTCTTGAACAGAACGTCCCAAACATACGGTGACACGGTGTTTCAAAAATATTTTTACATTTCAATGACATTTCTTTATTTTTCTGGTATGAAAACCAAAAAAAAATTTCACAGTGATATTTCAACAACTAATTGTGCACTTTATCGTGGTGACCGAGTATTTTTATCTATCACGAATATTTCTAATCCTATAAGAATCAAGAAAAAGGAACTGAATATTAGCCCAGCAGAAATAGCATTTTACCTTACAAAAATTCGGGTAGTTCTGATTTTTGGATATGTTGTAAAGGTTGACCCTGTAATAAGAAAACCAAGTTTTCGACCTTCTAGACCTTTTGCGTTTTCACTATATTGAAAAAACCAATATTTTTCGGCACTTTTTTCGATTTTTCTTAAATAACTCAATTTTTTTGCATTCTACAGAAAAAAGCGCTGTTACCATTTTGTAGAGCATAAAATTCTCTACAACATTCAGTATTCAGGTTTGTAAATTGTCCAAATAGGGGGTAAGATACGGAGCGGGGAAAATAGGGTAAAATTTGCAAAAATCCACTAAAGACGTTAGTTTTTGCTTAATAACCTACTTTTAATGTATTTTAGAGACAAAAGCACTTTCACCATTTTGTAGAGCAAATAATTCTCTACAACATGCAGTATTCATGTTTGTAAATTGTCCAAATAGGGGGTAAGATATGGAGCCGGGAAAAAAGGGTTAAATTTGAAAAAAATGTAAAGATTCACAAATGACGTTAGTTTTTGCTTAATACATGCAATAAAATTGAGTTATTTAAGAAAAATCGAAAAAAGTGCCGAAAAATATTGGTTTTTTCAATATTGTGAAAAACGCACAAGGTCTAAAAGGTCGAAAACTTGGTTTTTTTATTAGACGGTCAACCTATAATAAATGAAACTATCGACTATCTCATTCTCTAAAAAGTTGAGTATGACAATTTTGTTTCTAGAATGCACTAAAATTGGGTTATTAAGCAAAAACTAATGTCATTTGTGGATTTTTACATTTTTTCCAAATTTAACCCTATTTTCCCGGCTTCATATCTTACCCCCTATTTGGACAATTTACAAACATGAATACTGCATGTTGTAGAGAATTTTATGCTCTACAAAATGGTGAAAGTGCTTTTGTCTCTAAAACACATTAAAAGTAGGTTATTAAGCAAAAACTAACGTCTTTAGTGGATTTTTGCAAATTTTAGCCTATTTTCCCGGCTTCGTATCTTACCCCCTATTTGAACAATTTACAAATCTGAATACTGCATCTTGTAGAGAATTTTATTCTCTACAAAATGGTGAAAGTGCTTTTTCTGTAAAATGCACTAAAATTGAGTTATTTAAGAAATATAAAAAAAGTGCCGAAAAATATTGGTTTTTTTCAATATTGTGAAAAACGCACAAGGTCTAGAAAGTCGAAAACTTGTTTTTTTTATTAGATGGTCAACCTATAATAAATGAAACTATCGACTATCTCATGCTCTAAAAAGTTGATTATGACAATTTTGTTTCTAAAATGCACTAAAATTGGGTTATTAAGCAAAAACTAACGTCATTTGTGGATTTTTACATTTTTTCCAAATTTAACCCTATTCCCGGCTCCGTATCTTACCCCCTATTTGGACAATTTACAAACATGAATACTGCATGTTGTAGAGAATTTTATGCTATACAAAATGATGAAAGTGCCTTTCTGTCTAAAATGCACTA
Source organism: Maratus michaelseni (assembly GCA_963931845.1). Lineage (NCBI taxonomy): Eukaryota > Metazoa > Arthropoda > Arachnida > Araneae > Salticidae > Maratus > Maratus michaelseni. The sequence goes on along the minus strand of OZ007599.1, from coordinate 122,884,400 downwards.
AAAGTAGGTTATTAACAGGGTTCGTACGCTTCAAGGACTTTCAAGCACCTTTTACCAGAATTTTCGTAAAGCAATATTTGTCTTATTTAATGAAAAAAAAATGATATCTTCAGATATAGCAACCAGTACTCTACGAAATTTCTGGTACTAAAACACATAAAATCTCCCGAATCTCCTGATGCGTACGAACCCTGATTAAGCAAAACCTAACGTCTTTAGTGGATTTTTGCATTTTTTGCAAATTTTACCCTATTTTCCCGTCTCCGTATCTTACCCCCTATTTGGAGAATTTACAAACCTAAATACTGCATGTTGTAGAGACATTTATGCTCTACAAAATGGTAACAGTGCTTTTTTCTGTGGAATGCAATAAAATTGAGTTATTTAAGAAAAATAATAAAAAGTGCCAAAAAATATTGGTTTTTTCAATATTGTGAAAAACGCACAAGGTCTAGAAGATCGAAAACGTGGTTTTTTTATTATAGGGTCAACCTATAATAGATGAAACCATCGACTATCTCCTGCTCAAAGAAGTTGATTATGACAATTTTGTTTCTAAAATTCACTAAAAGTGGGTTATTAAGCAAAAACTAACGTCATTTGTGGATTTTTACATTTTTTCCAAATTTAACCCTATTCCCGGCTCCGAATCTTACCCCCTATTTGGACAATTTACAAACATGAATACTGCATGTTGTAGAGAATGTTATGCTCTACAAAATGGTGAAAGTGATTTTATCTCTAAAACGCATTAACTCCTTAATCGTCGTGCCCGAGACATTCACGGGCAGCGTAGGTTACGCGTGTTTTATTCAAATTGTTTGATTCCCACCAGTTTTTAAAAATAGTTTTATTGGCTTTATTCTTGCATTATCTTATCTGTCTATTAAATAAGACGAACATTTCTACTTAAAAAAACTGGTGGTAAACAAGCAATCTGAATTTTTAAAAAGTAGCCTACACTTAAAGTGCGCGACGATTAAGGGGTTAATAGTTGGTTATTAAGCAAAAACTAACGTCTTTAGTGGATTTTTGCAAATTTTACTTCCATTTTCCCGGCTCCGTATCTTACCCCCTATTTGGACAATTTACAAACCTGAATACTGAATGTTATAGAGAATTTTATGCTCTACAAAATGGCGAAAGTGCTTTTTTCTGTAGAATGCACAAAAATTGAGTTATTTAAGAAAAATCGAAAAAAGTGCCGACAAATATTGGTTTTTTCAATATCGTGAAAAACGCACAAGGTCTAGAAGGTCGAAAACTTGGTTTTTTTATTAGAGGGTCAACCTTTACAGCATACCCAAAAATCAGAACTACCTGAATTTTTGTTAGGCAAGGCCTTTTTCTACTGGACTATATGCATGCCTGAAAATAAAAGTCCCAACTGGTCAGTCATCACCAATATAAAAATTAAAAGTTCGATAAAAAAGCATATCTGTATTTAAGCGTTTGTTAAATAATTTAACATCTGGATGGGCGGTAGGATATTTTTTATACCTCTGATTATAATCAAAATTTGTGCCAGAATGTTTTATGAAGTTTTACATTTATAACTGTGAAATTGCATTTGCTTGCTTTCAGTTATTAAATTCGAAAATTCTTTTGTGAATACAGCCCTACAGCAATGCTATTACGTGCATTTTAAGTATTTTTACAAGCATTCCAACCTTTCCGTAAAAAAATCTGACTTTCTCGACCAATACCACTTGTTTTTTGAGAAATCTGAGTCCAGAGATGCATAATATTTTTATATTGCAATGGCACTTCTTCATGTTTCTGGTATGAATGAAAGAGATAATGTTCGCAGAGATATTTTATCAACTAGCTGTAAACCTCTTTGTCTTGACTAAATATTTATATCCTTCATGAATATACGAAATCCTATAGACTCGAGAAAATGGATCTGAATTTGCATTAACCCTTTCCGGCGCGGAATAAATCTGTTTGTAAAATAATGAAATAATGGACTGACACCAGATTTTACAAATTATTTCCTTAGAAAAGAATAACTTGCTGATTTTCCCTTACTTTATAAAAGGAAAATTTTAATTAAATATTCTTTGTGCCGTTTGTCAGTTATGGAATTAAAATTAGGTGTCCTTTTTTGTGACCACCGCCCGCTAAATGGTTAAGCTGACGAATGAATAAAATTAACTTCCAACTGGTCCGCCTTCACAAATATAAAAATTAAAAAACATCCATAAACAAGAATATCGTTATGTAAACGCTCATTAAATAATTTATCACCTGGAAGGGCTGTAGGATATTTATTATACCCATAATTTTAATCAAGATTTGTGCCAGAACATTTTAATGAAATTTTGCATTTATAAATTTGATGAAAAAAGTTGTAAATTTGCATTTCCTTATTTTCGAATAAACGTTTTCAAAAATTGTCATGAATTAAACATTACAGAAAAAAAATTACTTCACCCTTAAAGGGTGAACACATACGATAAACACAGTACAGATCTAAAGAGTTTTATATTCACATTCGCTGACGCGAATATTAAGTATTTTTGTACATGTCTAACTCCACCTACGTACATTACTTTTAATTTTTATATGTTACATTTTACTCAAAAATATACGCAATATATATACAAATTTTGAGCAATGTATTAATCAACCCGGAAAGTTCTACGGTATACATCCGTTTAGATAATGATGAAATAGTTGAAATAGTTGAAAATTTCCCTATGACATAATATAATAATTCCTGATTTAAAAACCGTACTATTATTATATACATTCCTTATTACGAACACGGAAAATCTATTTGTTAAATAATGCAACAATCATGACTGAGGGTCCATAGGTGGGGTTTCCTGTTTAAAGGGCTTGAACTAACGTCATGAATGTGTTACACTTACTAAGGCAAATTACGTTCAGAGAATTTGGAAATGATTGAAGAAGATCATCAGAATTCAAGAAGAAATTGATTTGAAAGCAATTAAATCGTTTTGGTCATGTACATAATAAACGCAAAATTTTATTCAAAAATAATGATATAAATTTGTCCTAATCTTCCTGGAAGTAAGGGCAAACTTTCTTGAACAGAATGTTCAAACAATTAACAGCGGTACTGCGTTGCAACAAATTTTCACATTTCAACGACATTTTTTTATTTTTCTGGTATTAAAGCCAGAGAAAATGTCCACAATGATATTTCAACAGCTAATTGTACACTTTATTGTGGCGACCGATGATTTTTATCCATCACGAATATTTCTAATCCTATCAGACTCAAGAAAATGGAACTGAACATGCATACACCTGACCAATGAATAAAATTAAATGTCCCAACTGGTCAGTCCTCACCAATGTAAAAATTAAAAGGTCGATAAAAAAGCATAGCTGTATGTAAGCATTTGTTAAATAATTTTATCTGGATGGGCGGTAGGATATTTTTTACACTCCTTATTTTAATCAAGGTTTGTGCCAGAATTTTTTATAAAGTTTTATATTTATAAATGTAAAATTAAATTTCATTATTTACAAATATCATTTTTCGAAAATTCCATTGGGAATCCTGCACTAAAGAAACGCAAATTGAATTTGAATTAACCATTAATTGCATAGTGATGTAAATTTCCATCACTTTTTAATTAGTTTTAATAAATAAATATACTTCTTCGCCACCACTATATTTATATAGAAATAATAATCCTGTAAATTTCCCGTGAACTATGTTGCTGAACAAAGTGTCTGGTGTTTAATCTAATATTTAATATATGTATAAAAAAAACGCAATTGTTAAAGAAAAACTCCTGCAAACAATGGTTCACTTAAAAAAATTGTCCAACCTCCCAATATGAAACGGCATAATTTCTGGGCCAATACCTTGTATTTTGCACCATTCTTATTACTGACATGCATGCTATTTTTGTATTTCAAAAACATTTATTTATTTTTCTGGTATTAATTAAGGAGAAAATGCTCTCATAGATATTTTAACAACTAGTTGTAAACCTTCTTGTCTTGATCAAATGCTTCTAAACCTCATGAATATTTGAAATACTATAGACTCGAGAAAATGGATCTGAATTTGCATACAGCTGACCAATGAATAAAATTAACTGTCCCAACTGGCCAGTCATCACAAATGTAAAATTTAAAAACTTACATAAAAAATAAAAGCATTCATAAATAATGTATCATTATTTAATTTCTCATTAAACAATTTATCAGCTGGACGGACTATATGATATTTATTATACCCCTAATTTTAATCAAGATTTGTGCCAGAATTTTTGAATGAAATTTTACCTTTGTAAATTTGAAGAAAAAAATGCAATATTGCTATTTCTTATTTTCAAATAAACGTTTTCGAAAATTCTGGCGTAAATTAAACATTACAGAAAAATATTACTTTATCCTGAAAGGGTTAACACATACGATGAACACAGTACAGATGTTAAGATTTATATTTTCACATACTAGACACGAATATTACGTTTTTATTTTTTATTTATTACGAATTTTACTTTTTTTAACCCTAGCTACATGCATTAATTTTGATTTTTATATGTTAAATTTTTCTCAAAAATATAAACAATATATATACAAATTGTGGGCAATATATTAGGCCAGTCTGCGGTATACATCTGTTGAGATAATGTTGAAATAATTGTCATTCACCAAAATTTTCAAACAAATTTATTTCAAAATAAGTAAAAGCCGTTTCTCCATGTACCATATAAAATCAAATTTTATTCGAAAATTCCGATGGGAATGTGGTATTTATATATTCAAAATATATTTAAATGAAACCGCAGAAATATCCCTATGCCTAATTTAGTAATTCCTCAATTAAAAACCGTGCAAATTTTATATGCATTCCTTATTACGAACACAGAAAATCATTTTTGTTAAATAATGCAACACTCACCACTGAGCGTCCATAGGCGGACGCTCATGGATGTCTTTCCATGTTCTAACATGTAAAATGTAACATATAAAACAGGAAGTCCTCCCTGTTTAATGGACTAGAAATAACGTTATGGATGTGTTGCACTTTCTAAGGCAAATTAAGTTGATAGAATTTGGAAATCATTAAAGAAAATCACCAGAATTCAAGAAGAAATTGATTTGAAAGCAAATAATTACTTTTGGTCATGTACATTATAAAAGTAAAATTTTTTTTTCAAAAATTCTGCTATAAATTTGATATTTGGAGATTACAATAAAAAGGCCTACACTAGTCACGTGAAAACGCCCGCAAGTTATTGTTAAGTTTATGAGAATGTTATTTTAAATATCTTGCTTGCATTTTAATATTTTATTTATTTATTTATTTATTTATTTTTTGCATAGGATAGCTGAGATTCATCTTTTACCGGCCTAGTTTTTATTTTTTCGATTTTCACAGCAGATGTTTTTAGAAAATCGCATTCACTTTCGAAACCAGTTCTAAAAATGAATGTAGTCTCATTAAAACAAGTTGGAAAATGTACGTCAGACGTGACAAATGAGGTATATTAGTACTATATCTAGTTTTATAAATATTCAGATCTTGATGCAATAGCTGTTGCACTCTTATGCAAAAATGCATGAATACATAATGTATTTTATGTGTAGATGATAATATTATAGATATTAATTTTATTTTATGAAATTAAGTTTCAATACATGTTTAGAAACAATTACTTACAAATTTGTGACAGTAAAACTATACTATGCGCAAATATCCAATACAAGACAATGTAAAAAAATGATCGTTATTGTTTCACTGAAAAAAAGAATTATATCACATGTTATTATGATATGATTAATTTCCGAAACAAATAAGTACATTTTAAGTTTGCAACATTTTATCTTTTGTTGACATTTACTGAAAATTCCAATGGGACACTTAAGCCTAGCTTTGAAATTTTAAGAACTTGAAATCCAAATTTAGACTATTTTTCCATCTAATATCTATTTCTGTAAGGAAACATCTATCCAGAAAACTGTCGGTAGATTATATTATTGCTATAATTAAACAATTTTAGTACACAAATTCAGTTTTTAAATTCAGTAATACGATAATAATTTAACTCCATCTTAAGTGTAACGTAATCACCAGGGCAACCTAGAATCATTATATCATGGGCTATCATTGAATTATTTACGTATGATAGGGTTTAATAGAATGAAGAAATCTTTTATTAATATCTTTTTAAGTTTTGATGCGATTTTCATAAAATTTGAAATGACTCGACAAAATTCTGCAACGATTATATATATATTAAATTTCAAATCATTCGATTGGGTAGTTTTTGCACTTTTAAAAGCGCACAGACGGATAGACGGACGGTTCAGACGACGACTATAGGTGATACGTATTTATACAATTATGAACGCACCTCAAAAAGTGCAATCAAAGTCAAAAATTAAAAACGAGCCCAGTTAGAACCTCAGCTACCCTATACAAAAAACAAAATCATTTAAAAATATAAAAATGCAAGCGAGATGTTTCAAAATAACTTCCCTATAGATTTAACATTAGCTTACGAGTTTTTTTTTATTTCCCATATCCTTAGAAATGGTTCAGATCATAGCTAGGTTTAGTGAAACAAAAAATTAAATAGAACTATTGCACAAGTAAAAAAATCTTGTAATTTATCAAGGTTATTTCGCATGTTGTTTTTTTCTTATATAAGAGCCTATGCTAATCACAGGGTTCGTACGGATAAGGACATTTTCCAGGAGTTCCACCAGTAATTTCTTTATAGAAAAAGAAATCTAGGTTAATCTCGTCTTCTTTTAAGGAGAGATTTTCTCTAATAAAATACTGGTACAGAAGAATTTACTGGTCGCAAAATTCCAGGAGCCGTACGAACCCTGTAATCACGCGAAGGCACTGGTAAGCAAATGATAATGCTATGGTTGCGTTCTTTTCCAATTTTTCGTTCTCAATTGAATATTTTTAGAGTATTTTTTTTTTCGATATCTGATGTCGATGTTTACACGGGTACCTAGTTACCTTTTTGATTTTGGTTGCAATTTTGTCTTTTGGGGGAACTTCCTATTTCCGAAAACGAAAGTGTCTTCATAAAAAAAATGCAACCAATATAGAAAAAGTAAATGACTAACCGGTTACACATCGACATCAGATATCCTATTTCAAAAAGGTGTTTAAAAATATTGAAATTCAAACGGGAAATTTGAAAGGAGGCCATTGATTTAAAATTTGCTGCTTTCCAGTGTCTTCGCGTGATTAGCACAGGATATTATATCCAAAATTAACTCACAAGGAGAGGGCCAATCTTCGTAATAACAGATTTTAATTATTTTTATACATGTTGTATGGTAGAATCTCCTGTCTCAGGTTCAACGGATTTTATACAACACTCCTAAGTTCTCTAGAAATAAGGGGTCTAATATTATAAAACAATTTAAATACGGTAATTTCCGGCCTATAATCCGAGGATCAGACAATCATGTCCGACCCGGAAATTTTATTTATAAAACGTATCTTACTAAATAGCTGTAAATATTTGACTTCAATTATTGAAGAAATATTCTGGGTCTAAACATGATTGTTTGATCCACTGATTATAGGCCAAAAATTACGGTATTTAAGTTTCGACCCAGAAATTTTACTCAATAATTGAAGTCAAATATTTACATCGATTTAAGAAGTTATGTTTTATAAAATAAAATTTCCGGGTCTAAAAATGATTGATTGATCAACAGGTTATAGGCCAGATATTACGGTATTTAAATTGCGTTATAATATTAGACCCTCTATTTCTCGAGAACTAAGGAGAGTTGTATAAAATTCGTTGAACCTGAGACTAAGGGACCTCTACTCTACAATATATATAAATAATCAAAATCTGTGATTACACAGCTTGGCCATATCCTTGTCAGTCACAACATGCAACCTTGATAAGTTTCAAGATTTTTTATTTGTGTATTTAATTATATCGTTAGAAATAAAACGTGTATGTTTCATGAATGAAGAGGATAAGTGGGCAGTTACATACTGTTTAAATATTTCGGAAACTCAGGTTAAACCAAAAGGACAGCATAACAGTCGTTTCTTCAAATAAATTTAGCCATAGCAAAAGCCTATATAACTATTTACATTCTACAAACATCTCTTCGAAAACATAGAGAACATGCGTATGTACCGTTTGAAGCAGTGGTATTTACAATTACAAGAAAAATATCATGACGAAGCGAATTTCGGCATTATTTGAATGATACCGTAATTTCCGGCGTATAATCCGCGGATAAAACAATCATGTTTCGACCCAGAAAATTTATTTTATAAAATTTAACTTCCTAGGTCTCTGTAAATATTTGACTTCAATTACTGGATGAAATTTTGGGTTGAAACAGAATTGTTTGATCCAAGGATTATACGCCGGAATTTACGGTAAATCTAAGGAAGTAGAGGTAGCCAAAATTTATATTTCGTCTGTTTTAAAAGAAAACCTCTGCGAGGCACAGTAAAACAAACACCGTAAAAACATGGAAAGTATTGATAATTTGATTTTTTTATTTTAATTGCATTACAATTGAAGGTTGTTCTTAAACACATAATGTAACCCGAAAACCCTATGGGCTTATCCGAAATCTGACCCTCGATTTTTTAGCCAGTTGGAATGATGGTAGATTCTGGTTATAATGTCGTTAATGCTAAATCGTTAAAATCTACCTTTAACAATTATTATTAATTTTCAATCCCAGAATGACGTTGAGAAAGATATTTAAAAACATTTTAGTAAAGAAAAAATAGACACTTGTATATTTCTTGTTAAACTAAAGTTTCAGTAATTTTTCCACCACTGCAGAGAAGACTTCTTCGTTTTCTTCATTTACTTAAAATACTTAAATGAGCTCAAATTTGCACTTTTGGTACATTTATCTAGTTGCATGTTAGATTGAAAAAGTATCAATATTAGCTGAGACCACCTGCGACCTAGAGAATAATTCCAAATATAAACATTCAATATGCAATGTTAATTTGTTCTACTTTTATATTTTTTATAGAAATTTCCAAGTGCTAATTAAAAGCTCCCAGCACTTTTCTCAGAGAGATTTTAATTTTATTATTTTTTGGATAACACCCTAACACAGTTTCTTTTATTAATATATGGATATGTATGAAAACTTGCTCAATCTATTTATTTTTCCCTGTGCTTCGATCCTATGAGCCTCAAATAAAATGTCAAGCATGGTTGTTACCATTTGAAAAAGAAAATTTCGACAATTTTTAATTTATAGAACACCTTCTGTGACAAAATGAACCACATAGAACTATAAAGAGCTTTGTAGATATTAAAACAGTACTTTTCTTTTATTACTGAATTAAATAGACCATAAGTTATACAGAAAAATTTCCAATTTTCGTTTTTTATCTTTTGACGTCTTTCTTTCTCCAAGTTTTCTCTGTACATCTTATGAGTAATTTGTAATGATATACTGCAACATCAGAAGCTAACACAATACGCCTATTTGCATTCAAGGAATATGTCCAATCGAACTTATTCAATAGATTGTGTTGACATAAAAATGAGATGGTTTTATCGTGTTATAAAACAGGATAACAGTCTAGTATATTTAACACCTTTGCGATGAGAAGCGCGTACAATAAAGTTGGCTCAAAATCCTTAAAATTTAACACCAGTTTTTTTAACAGTATTCTTTCTTAATTACACAGGATTTCAACGACTGTAAGAGGGGAAATATTTTTTTTGGAAAATAGTGGAGCACAGAAATTAAAAGAACTATATTTCTATATAGAGAGTCCCGCTCGTTATAAAGCAGTTGAAATCGATTACGAAATTTAATGAAATACACTACAGACTTTTGAACAGTATAAGAGCCAAACAGCATAGGACTGAGTTGACAAATATCCGGCTTTTTGTACACCAGTATATTCTTAGAGAAAATGTTTTTCTTTTAAACCGCAGAATGCTCCCATCAAACAAAACAACATTTTCTGTATTAAAATACTGGTATCCAAAAAGCCGGAGACTTGGCAACTCTGATAGGATAGGATCGATCACGACGCTGCAACTATTTTATAAAAGAGGAATGTGACTTATTTAATGACAGTATCTTCACTATTACAAAATTTGAAGGTTACCTTTTGGAATTTATGGTGGTGAAAGACTTTCAAACAAAAGATTTAGTGACCCCTGGCGGAATATGTAACCAGAGTTCCAAGCAAGGACGCTAAAATATTTATTTCACCAAACTGCCGAACCTTACATGAAAGAAGCTCAGACTTCCTCGAACAGAATGGTCAAATAATTTACTGTGGCAGTCTGTTGCATCATATTTTCACATTTCAATAACATTTTTTTTTAATTTTTCTTGTATTAAAGCGAGAGTAAATGTTCACAGCGATATTTCAACAACTAATTGTACATTGATTGTGGTAACCGAAAAATTTTATCCATCGCGAATATTTCTAATCCTATAAGACTCGAGAAAATGGAACTGAATATGCATACAGCTCATCAATGAATAAAATTAAATGTCCCAACTGGTCAGTCATCACCAATGTAAAAAATTAAAAGGTCGATAAAAAAGCATATCTGTGTGTAAGCAAGACTTCCTCGAACAGAATGGTCAAATAATTAACTGTGGCATTCTGTTGCAACATATTTTCACATTTCAATAACATTTTTTTTAATTTTTCTGGTATTAAAGCGAGAGTAAATATTCACAGCGATATTTCAACAACTAATTGTACATTTATTGTGGTAACCGAAAAATTTTATCCATCGCGAATATTCCTAATCCTATAAGACTCGAGAAAATGGAACTGAATATGCATACAGCTGATCAATGAATAAAATTAAATGTCCCAACTGGTCAGTCATCACCAATGTAAAAATTAAAAGGTCGATAAAAAAGCATAGATGTATGTAAGCATTTGTTAAATAATTTAAAACCTGGATGGGCGGTAGAATATTTTTTACACCCCTTATTTTAATCAAGATTTTAGCCAGAATATTTTTTTTATAAAGCTTGATATTTATATCTGTAAAATTACATTTACTAATTTTCAATTATTAATTTCCGAAAATTCTGCTGCGAATCTAGCACTAGAGATGTTCAAGTACTTGCCAGTGAATTACCGTAATTTCCGGCGTATAATCCGCAGCTCAAAGAGTCATTTTTCGACCCAGAAATATTATTTTAAAAAATGTAACTTAACAGATCGCTGTAAATATTTAACTACAATTATTGAATAAATTTTCTGGGTCGAAAAACGATTCTTTGAGCTGCGGATTATACGCCGGAAATTACGATATTCTTTTACAAATCGTCCAACCTTTTTGTAAGAAAGGTCAAGACTTCCACAACCACTTCACTTTTTGTGTTCCCCTCAACCAATGCCATTAAATAATAAGCCCAGTCAGATAGTGTTAAATTTGTTAACGACACACTAGCGCCAAACCTCTGCTGCGGAAGGAGGACAAAACAGAAGTGGGTCGCAGAGAAACGATACGATTTATTTATATCGATATTTTATACGATTTTTATCGATGTTTTGTTTTTGCACTTCCTTTAAAAGCTTGCTAATTATTGAGATCTTTTACATTAAAGCTAAACCTATAATGAAAAAAAAAATGTGGAAATTTACTGGATTAATATTTCTATATAAATATAGTGGTGGCGAAGAAGTTGGTTTATTTATTAAAAGTTAAATAAAAAGTGATGGAAATTTACATCACTATGCAATTAACCCTTTCCGGCACAGACAAATTATGTTCGTAAAATGTGAAATTACTGACACCGGAATTTACAAACGACTTTCTTAGAAAATATGAACTCCTTAATTTAAGCTTTAATTCGAAGCAAAATTTTATTAAAATATTCTTGGTGCCGAATGCAGCACTCCCAACCGCTAGATGGCGCTATTTTCAACTTGCGAAAAGTTTCCCATTTATCTGACTGGGCTTATTATTTAATGGCTTTGCCCTCAACTGTGAGCTGCATCCTATTTTTACATTTCAATAACATTTCTTTATTTTTCTGGTATGAATGAAAGAGATAATGTTCTCAGCGATATGTTAACAATTAGTTGTAAACCTTCTAGTATTGACCAAATATTTCTATCATTCATGAATATTTGAAATCCTATAGTCTGGAGAAAATGGATCTGAATTAGCATACAGCTTACCAATGAATAAAATTAACTGTCCTAACTGGTCACAAATGTAAAAATTAAAAACATACATAAAAAAGAATACCATTATGTAAACGATCATTAAACAATTTATTAGCTTGAAGGACTGTAGGATTTTTATTATATCCCTAATTTTAATCAAGATTTGTGACAGAATTCTTTAATGAAACTTTACCTTTATAAATTTGAAGAAAAAAATTGTAATATTGCATTTTCTTATTTTCAAATAAAAGTTTTCGAAAATTTTGTCGTAAATTAAACATTACAGAAAAAAATTACTTGACACTGAAAGGGTTAACACATACGATGAACACATTACAGTCGTAAAGATTTATATATTCACGTATTAGACTCGAATATTACGTTTTTTGAAAATGTCTAACTCCAGCTACGTGCATTACGTTGATTTTTATATGTTACATTTTTCTCAAAAATATAAAAAATATATACACAAATTATGTGCAATGTATTAGGTCAGTCTGCGGTATACATCTGTGGAGAAAAATGTTGAAATATTTGAATGTCACCCGAATTTTCAAACAAATTTATATCAAATAAGTAACAGCAATTTCTTCACGTACGGTATAAAATCAAATTTTTATCCCAATATTCCGATAGGAATATTGCATTTGTATATTAAAAAAATATTTTTTTTTTTTAAGACGTAGAAAATTACGTATGGCATAATATTATAATTTCTCTATTAAAAATCGTGCTATTATTATCTTTTGTGTTAAAAATCTTTTGTGTTAAATAACACAACACTCACGACTGAGCGTCCAGAGGCGGGGCTTCCTGTTTAAAGGACTAGAATTAACGTTATGAATGTGTTACACTTTCTAAGGCAAATTAGGTTGATAGAATTTGGAAATGATTGAAGAAGATCATCAGAATTTAAACAGAAATTGATTTGAAAGCAATTAAACACTTTTGGTCATATACATTATAAAAGCAAAATTTTATTCAAAAATCCTCCCATAAATTTGGCATTTGGAGATTAAAATTAAGAGCCTACACTAGTCACGCGAAAAAACTCGCAGACTAATGTTAAGTCTATGGGAACGTTATTTTGAAATATCACGGTTGCATTTTAATATTTTTTAAATGATTTCATTTTTTTTTTGCATAGGATAGCTGAGCTTGATCTCTAACCGGGCTAGTTTTTAGGGTTTCGTTCATGTCACGAAACCCTATTGCTCCCGCTCCGTCGTCTGTCTGTCACAGACCCATTCTCGAAAACTATGTAACTTACAGAGTTGAAACTTTGTGTATAAATCAGAATATCAGCTGTGAAGAGCTGAAAATATTAAAATTTGAAAAATTCGTATTATTTTAATAAATAGAGATAAAAAACCAAAATTCTAACAGCCTTTTTCTTTTAAATTGAAACATTTTCATTATAGCAGATGCCAAAAATTAAAAATCCACGATGAAAATCTTTCCACAATAATTAATTTTCTATCAGACGATTTTCACGTGAAAAAGGAAAATGAAATAAAAAGTTTCACCCATTGAAAAAAAGATAAATATGAAATAAAATTGATTGACGTCATAGTCGTAATAAAACGGAAAATGTCTAAGATTTCTCAATAATACAAGGAGTATGAGTAAGTAAACAAAGTAGATTAATATTACGTCATTAGAGAATTAAAAAGAAAATCTGACGTCATATGGGAAGTTTAACTAATTTTTCAGATGTTTGAGAATAATACAAAGCGAGTATCAATCTATATTATAAAAGACAAACGTGTCCGTGCGTAACGCTGACGTCATTTTGCGAATGGCAACAGTTGACGATGAAATTTCGGTTTTGCGATTTTTTCTACTGCAATTTTTTTAATTTCTAAACATCGCACATATTTAATTGATACAACGTTATATAGGAAAAAAATCTACTTTCAAATGCAGTTTGTTCGAAAACTGTATCTTAATTGACTGATTTATGATAGCATTTAAATTAAATTTCAAGCGTGATTTTTTTAAACCTATCTCTATCGTTTGCAGACGATTACAAAATATTAATCTGTTTGCACGGTTTGCACTTTAAACAATATAAAAAGTTTAGCATTTTTCTCGAGCTAATATTCAATAATGGAATTAAAACTTCATTAAGGAATAGATAAAATAGTATAAATAAAACACAAATTTAACAGACATGTAATGGAAATAAGCGCTTAAAACTTCTAAAATTATCAGAATAAAAAAACGGCTGTAGATAACGAATTTTTTAGCGATTTTTTCGGCTATTAACTTATGGCTGGAGGCCAATACGAAATTACCGATTTGAATACATTTCAAAATTATTTTTGAATATATAATTGACATATTCAGGGTTCGTACGGGTGCCGTTATTTTCCAAGTGATATACCAGTATATTTTTCTTAAAAAATACATTAACTTCAAACTTGCGAAATTTCACCGTATTTAAGAAGAGATTATCTATAAGAAAATACTGGTACCGAAGAATTTACTGTTCTTAAAATTCCAGGACACGTACGAACCCTGATATTTCATATAAAAATGGTCTTTGGTGTTGTTAGCGGATAATCTAGCACAAATTATTAAATTTAAAATAATCTATTACTTTTCAATAACAAAAAAAAGGTTTTTACATATATTTTCTATTCCGGGAAGCCTGGGTTGCATACCCTAGTATAAATAATAGAGAATGGTAAATATATGAGTTTGAGAACCATATTGAATCGTGATAAAAATCCGATTATGGAAATATTCGCATATTTTAACATTTTGAAGGTATACAATTTGTTTAATTTGGAAATTATTTTTTTAAATATTGCATTTAGTCCGTATGACGGATATTATTATGACAGAATATAATAGCGGTCTTGGCCCGCTATCTGGCTGGTTTAGATATTCGAAAAAACGAAAAAATAGACCGGTAAATGTTTACTTTATAAAAAACATAACTTTTTTTTGTTGTTGCTAAATGAAATTTGTTTGAATTTATTAAAGAAAAGATAAAGTGTTTTGAAAGGAATATTAAACGAAACCCTTTGAGCGATCTTTGATCACACTTACCCACTTGTTATATTATTGATTTTGGCTGCAGATGTCTTTTAGAAAGTTGTTTTCACTTTCGAAACCAGATCCGAAAGGGAATGTAGTCTCATTAAAACAAGTTGGAAACTGTACGTCAAACGTGACAAATGAGGTGCTTTTGTACTATATCTAGTTTTATAAATATTCAGATCTTGTTGCAATAGCTGTTGCATTCCAGGGTTCGTACGGGTGCCGTTACTTTTCCAGGTGACATACCAGTATATTTTTCTAAAAAAATACATCAAGTTCAAACTTGCGAAATTTCATCTTGTTTTTGAAGAGATTATCTATAAGAAAATACTGGTACCAAATAATTTCCTGGTCTTAAAATTCCAAGACCTGTACGAACCCTTTATTCTTATGCAAAAATGCATGAAAACAAAATTTATTTTATGTGTAGATGTTCATATTATAGATATTAATTTTATTTTACGAAATTAAGTTTCAATACACTTTTACAAAAAATTACTTACAATTCTGTTACATTAAAATTACACTATACGCAAATATCCAATTTGTATTGGATATTTGTGTATAACAATGTAAAAAACAACGTAAAAAAATTATCGTTATTATTTCCCTGAAAAAAAGGAATTATATCGTCTGTTATTATATATGTTTATATTCCGTAAAAAAGGTAGATTTTAAATGAGCAACATTTTATCTTTTGTTGGCATTTACTGAAAATTCCAATGGAAAACTTAAGCCTAGCTTTGAAAAGAACTTGAAATCCATATTTAGACACTTTTTCCATCTAATATCTATTCCTCTGGAAACATCTATCCAAAAAACTGTCGGTAGATTATAGGATTGCTATAATTAGACAATTTTAATATACAAATTCGGTTTTTAAATTCAACAATACGGAAATAATACACTTTGGAATTTTTTCCTTTCTCATGCCATACCGTGTCCAACCTTTTTCCAGTATATACATTTCAAATTTGAAATCATTCTGACCAGTGGTTCCTTTTTTACAGCATTTTGAAAGTGGGACTTTAATTATAATCACTATGTAGTTTGAAAAATTACCAGTATTAGCTGCGACCACTATCGTCCTAGAAAATTTTTCCAATTACAATCATTCAACATTTAATATTAGTTTTTTCTACGATTAGAATTTTTATAAAAAAATTTCAGATGCAAATTGAATTCCCCCTGACTCTTTTGCTTGCGAGATTTTAATTTAATTATTCTAACTTTATGGATGAAATCCTAAAATATATTGTCTTATTATTCTATGAAGATTTATGAAAAATGCATAAATTAAGTTCTTTTTCAAGCTTCTTTGTTCCTACAAGCCTGAAATACTGTATAATACGTGGGTGTACCATTTGAAACAGAAAATATGGATAGTTTTTAATTTGTACACAACTTTCTATGACAGAATAAACCACATACATCTATATAAAGAACTTTGTAAAAATTACTTTTTTTTACCTTTATCCCAGATGCTAATTGAATGCTCCTGGCTCTTTTCTCACAAGGGAACCACTTTTCGTGCAGCTCGCACCCAGGATTGAGACCTGGTGTCGATGAACACTGTACCGAGGTAAAATTAAAATGTATTCACACAATGGAGACGGCTGACTCGAGTATTCAGGTTTTTTTTGACATGTCTAACTCCGCCTATGGACGTTACATTTATATTTTTTATTTTACATTTTTCTCAAAAATATACACAATATTATACAAATCGTGTACAATACATATACATTCCTTATTACTAACACAAAAACAATTTTTTTGATAATGGAACACTAACGATTGAGCGACCATAGCATAAAGAGGTGCTAACTGTTTAACTCTTTTCGGCACAGTGGTCCCACTCCGGGCACACCTAATTTTAATTCCAAACTTGCATACGGCACCAAGAATATTTTAATAAAATTTTGTTCCTACAATGAAAGCTTAAAATAAGGAGTTATTATTTAATAAAAAAGTCGTCTGTAAATTCCGGTGTCAATCAGTAATTTTTGATTTGACGAACAGACTTTGTCAGCGCCGGAAAGGGTTAAAAGACGAAAACTGACGATATGAATGTGTTACACTATCTAAGGAAAATTAATTCTGTTGGTAGAAAGTTGAAATGGCTTTGAATATTGCAAGAACTCAAGAACAAATTTATTCGAAAGCAATTAAATACTTTCTAACACGTACATTTTAAAAGCAAAAATTTATTCAAACGTTTTGAGCATTTGATAGTTAAAATTAAGTAGGGTAATGATTTTCCATTGCCTTAGAAAGTGGTAAGAGCCTACGATAGTCACGTGAAAAAAAGTTTTCGTTTGAAATTCAGTATTTTGAGATTTTATTTAGGTTATTTGCAATTACGAAGTTTAACCGTGTACCAATTTACAATTTAGATTTTGGTTTCATTTTTTTTTCTGATAAAATTTTCTATTTTGGAACCAGTTCTGAAAGTGAAACCTTCTTCATGAAATAAAAAAAAAATTAACCAAAATCGAAAAGTTAGGAGTACACTGTTAAGACAAGACCTCAAATATCCTTTGCAAATCATTTAACATTATTGAAAATTGTCAAAAGATATTGAAATGAAAACGATAAATTTTAAAAGATGGCTATCATTGGTTTATTATTGGCTTACATGTGCCTTCGTGTAAATATCCTAGGCTCTTATATAAAAAATTCACTCAGTCGCAGCAGGCAAAATAAACTTGATAAGTTACAACATTTTATATTTGCTTATTAAATTATGTCGGTGCAAATGAAACTTGGTGTTTTCATGACTGATGAGGATAAGTGGGAAATTACATACTACATAATTATTTCAACCACACAAATTAAATTAAAAGTACAGAATAACAACGATCGTTTCTTCAAAAAAATATAGCTATAGTAAACGCCTGTAAAACTATATGCATTTGAGAAACATCTCTGTAAAAACGTAGGGAACATGTGTGAGTACTGTTTGAAACCGTGGTTCTTACTACGCAGCTCAAGCGACTCAGAATTACAACTTTTTAAAAATTATAACTTTCATCTTAATTTATCGCAGAATTTCTGCCATTAAAAAAGAAGAAAATTACTTTTTGAAAATAGTCGTGTGAGAATACTTTTCGTTAAAAGTAACGACTACCACTGACTTTCACTCTTTCAAAGAAAATTTAATTATCTCAAATGTTTAAAATTCAGCAGAATTTAAAAACAAATTCATTTAACCCTTAATTGCATAGTGATGTAAATTTCCATCCTTTTTTATTTAACTTTTAATAAATAAATCAACTTCTGCGCCACCACTATATTTATATAGAAATATTAATCTAGTAAATTTCCCGTGAACTATGTTGCTGAACAAAGTTAAAAATCTATCTTAAAATTTCTGGTGTCTGATATTTAATATATGTATAAAAAAACACAATTGTAAAAGAGAAACTCATGCAAAGAAGGGTTAAAGGTATATAAATTCTGTTTATCACATACGTTATAAAAAAATTTTGCTAAAATTCTGGTGCAAATTTCGACAGTTGGGGTATTAAATTTAACATGTATGAATAATATACAAGCTATTTTCAAAAGAATAATGTGCCATTTACATTCATGGAAACGGGCTGAAGTATTCATTACAAAGCTCGTGGGTTGCAGATTTGCCACTTAATTAATAGAAATATTCATCTTAATTTATCCAGGAATTTCTGTCATTAAATAATACGGATAAAGCTTTTCGTAAATAATACTTTGAGAAAACTTTTTGAAAAAAGTAGTGCGTACCACTGAGTAAAGTATGGTGGACTTTCAACTGCGCAAAAATCGACTAAAAATATGATTTTTGTCTATTTATATTAACACGTGTTAAAATTAAAAAATATATATGAAAATATTGCTCTAATCTAGACAAAAAGGGTGTTTCTATATTTCTTAACACATTTGCATCCAAAAATCGAGTTTCATTAATATATTTTTATTTGGGCAGTGGCTTAAAAATAAATTACTTCTACAAAGTGACCAACAAAAAGACATCCTTCCTTTTATTTAGTGAATGGCAGGATCAAGACTCCCTTATCATAGATCAGACTTGACAATCCGGAGAAAGTCTATGAGAGAAAATGTCCGCGGTAATTGCCAACTTATTAATTGACTTTCTCCGGAAAGTATCGCAGCCTGGTGGATACTACCGCACAGTTGCCATATTTCGGGCTTTTTGAACACCAGTATATTTTTAGAGAAAATGTTGTTCTTTTAAATCCCAGAATTCTCCGATCAAACAAAACAAAATTGTCTCTACTAAAAAACTGGTATCCAAAAATATATTAGAAAAATCTAGCTGGTCTGCTACCGCATAGCTGCCAACTCTTACGCTTTTTTCTTACCACTAAAATTTAATAGAATTTTTTTCGTCATGTAATCACACGATCTTGTCAATTTAATAAGATAAAATTTACTATAAAATTTTAGTGGTAGGAAAACTACTAGTTCATAAGCAAATGCATAGAACAAATGGAGCTGTGAAAAAATTTCGTGTGATTTCGTGTCGTAAATACTATTACTAACGATTGATGGCGCTAGTAGCAGGACAAGTATAGCGGTCAAAGGCAACTTGCTGATTGAGAGGTCTGATACTATGATAAGGAGGTCTTGGGCAGGATGAATCATTCGGGCATGCGAAAAACCTAGCTCCCAATATTCGTAATTTTTATTTTATAAATTACTGCCAGAAATTTAATAAAGGAAGAAGTTTCTTATATTAATTATAATTAAATTACTATATAAAAATGAAATACTTCTTTTTGGGGCAATATTCCTGGGAGGAACTGATTAAAAAATACAAAGGTTGGCAAATATGCTTTTTCTGCTTTTTTTTCTGATTAAAAAAATTACGAGAATAATTTAAATTATAGACATTCAATATGCAATGTTAGTTTATTCTACATTTAAACATTTTATAGAATTTTTCCAGATGCTAATTAAATTCTCCAGGCTTTTAATTTTATTTTTCTAAATTTATGGATAAAATCCTAACAAATTTTCTCCCATTTCTCTAAGAAGATTTAATAAAAAGTGCATAATATGTGTACGTAATTTCCGGTGTATGAACCGTGGCTCAAATAAATCTATTTCTGACCAGAAATTTTATTTAATAAATTGTAACGTATTTCTACTTGTAACTCATTTGACTCTTTTTTTAAAATAAAATTTCCGGTGCGAAACAGACTTATTTTAGCCGCAGCCTATATGCCGGAAATTACGGTAATTTTCCGAGCTGCTTCGATCATATGAGAAACAAAAAAATTACATATACGTGTTACTATTTAAAACATTAAATTGGGACATATTTTAATTTTTAGACACATTTCTATGACAAGAAACCACATACAATTATAAAGAACATTGTAGAATTTAAAACCGTACTTCTTTTATTTCTATATTAATTATAACTGAAGATATACAGAAAAATAGCCACCGTTCATTTTCCTCTTTTGACGCTTTTTTTCTCCTTGTTTTCTTTGTAGATCTCAAGAGTAATTTGAAAAATATATTCTAACATCAGAAGCTCATACGATACTCACCCAACAGCATTCAAACAGTATGTCCAATCGAACTTAACTAACAGATCGGACTCATTCAAAAACGGTTTTATCTTGCTAAAACAGGATTACAGTCTAGGATCATTAACACCTTCGCGACGGTTGTGCAAAATCCTTAAAATTTAACATATGTTTTTAAACGTTTTTTTTTTCTTGTTTATGTAAGATTTAATCGATTGAAAAAGGAGAAAATTTTTATTGGAAAATAGTGATCGGAAGAAATTAAAAAGAGTATACGGGATGCTTGTGATAAAGGGGTTAAAGAATATTACGATGTACGAGGAAAATAGTATACTAGAGTAGAAGACTCGGCACTCGGGCCTTTCGAACAATACAAGAGCAAAACTGCGTAGAATGGGTCTCTTCGATCACCACGTTGCCGCTGTTTAGAATAGAAAAATGTGTCCTATATAACGATAGAAACTTTACGATTACAACAGGCGAATAGTACAATCGGATTTCGTCAAAGCCATTAAATAATAAGCCCAGTCAGATAGTGTTAAATTTGTTAGCGGGGACACTAGCGCCACTTCATCTGCTGCGGAAGGAAGGCGAAACAGAAGTGCGTCGCAGAGAAAGGATACGATTTATTTATATCGATATTTTATCGTTTGTATCGATGTTTTGTTTTTGCACTTCCTTTAAAAGCTTGCTAATTATTGGGATCTTTTACAATAAAGCTAAAACTAAAAACAAAAAAAAAATGGGGAAATTTACTGGATTAGTATTTCTATATAAATATAGTGGTGGCTAAGCAGTTGATTTATTTATTAAAAGTTAAATAAAAAGTGATGGAAATTTTCATCACTATACAAATAAGGGTTAAAACTGTTTTTTCTTATTTATGAAGGATTTAATCGATTGAAAAAGGTGAACATTTTTATTGGAAAACACTGGTGGGAAGAAATTAAAATAGTATAAGGGATGCTTGTGATAAAGGGGTTAAAGTATATTACGATGTACAACGAAAATATACTAGAGTAGAAGACTCGGCACTCGGGCCTTTCGAACAATACAAGAGCAAAACTGCGTTGGATGGGTTCTCGATCACCACGCTTTCGCTGTTTAGAATAGAAAAAATTGCCCTATTTAACTACAGAAACTTTACGATTACAATAGGCGAAGATTACATTTGGAATTTGTGGGAGAACAAGACTTTCAGGAAAAAAAGGCTGTAGAAAACTAGAGAAGGATGTAATCAGAGTTGGAATCCGCTATACTTTCGTAAAACTGCCTAATCTTCAAAGAAGAAATAGCAGAATTTCCTGACAATCATAGAAATATGAACATAGCAAGTAATATGAAGCAAGTAAATATGAACATGAAATCAAGTTTCGCATCATATTTTCATATTTCAATTATATTTCATATTTTTTCTGGTACGAAAGCCAGAGATAATATTTATAGTGATATTGTAACAATGAGCTTTTTGCTTTCGAAGGTAAGATTTCGGTCCTTCACAAATACCGTAATTTCCGGCGTATAATCCGCAGCTCAAAGAGTCGTTTTTCGACCCAGAAATTTTATTCAATAATTGTAGTTAAATATTTACAGCGATCTTTTAAGTTACATTTTATAAAATAATATTTCTGGGTCGAAAAACGACTCTTTGAGCTGCGGATTATACGCCGGAAATCACGGTAGAAAAAATCTTTTAACCCTTCTTTGTATAAGTTTTTCTTTTACAATTGTGTTTTTTTATACATATATTAAATATTAGACACCAGAAATTTTAAGGTAGATTTTTAACTTTGTTCAGCAACATAGTTCACGGGAAATTTACTGGATTAATATTTCTATATAAATATAGTGGTGGCGAAGAAGTTCATTTATTTATTAAAAGTTAAATAAAAAGTGATGGAAATTTACATCACTATGCAATTAAGGGTTAAGCTAAAAAAGTGGATCTGAATTTGCATACGGCTGATCAATGAACAAAATTAAATGTCCCAACTGGTTAGTTATTTAAAATTTAAAAGGTCCATAAAAAAGAATATATGTATGCAAATGCTTGTTAAAATAATTTAATATCTTGAAGATCGGCAACGTATATTTTATACCCTAAATTTAATCAAACTTTTTAACAGAATTTTCTTTTAATGAAATTTTACATTCATAACCTATGTGAATAAAGCTGTAAATGTGCATTTTCTTATTTTCAAATAAATTTTTTTCGAAATACTGGCGTGATTTCAACATTACAGAAAGACAATTATTTGTACCTGAAGCGGTTAACACATCCGATGTAAAACAAAATGTATTCTCACAATGTAGACGGCTAACTCGAGTATTCAGGCTGTTGTATATGTCTAAATCCACCTATGGCATTTCATTTGCATTTTTAATTTTATATATTTCTCAAAAATATACACAATAATATACAAATCATGTACAGTGCATATACGTTCATTATTACAAACACAGAAAATCTTTTTCCTAAATAATATAACACTAAAGATTGAGCGACCATATCTTTAAGACGGGTTTTCCTGTTTAAAGGAAGAAAGATGACGTCTGGAATGTTTTAGACTGTCTTAGTCAAATTAATTCTCTTGGAAGAAAGTTCAAATGGGTTTTAATACCACCAGAACTCAAGAACAATTTTATTTGAAAGCAATGAAATACTTTCGATCACGTATGTATTAAAAGCAAAATTTTATTAAAAAATCTCCCGAGATTTTGCCATTAGACGGTTAAAATTAAGTGATGTAATGATTTCCCACTGCCTTAGAAAGGGTAAAAGCCTATGCTAGTCACGCTAAAAAAAAATTTCATGCGACTATTAATCGTATGGGATCATTATTTTCAAAGCTCTCGTTTGCAATTCAATATTTTGATATATTTTTTAGGTTTTGTGGTGTCGAGGTTTAACCAGGTATTATTTTTATTACACATATTATTCCTGAGAAAACTTTCTATTTTGGAACCAGCTCAGAATGTGAAAATGTCTTCAGGGCAAAAATGTAACCAAAATCGAAAAAGTTAAAGAGTATACTGTGAAGACTCGACCTCAAATACCCTTTGAAAATCATTTTAAAACATTGAAAATAGTTTGAAATATTGAAATGCAAACGAGAAATTTTTAAACATGGCTGTCATTGGTTTATTATTAGTTTACGACTGCTTTCGTGGGATTACCGTAGGCTCTTTTATAAAAATTTACTCAGTCGCAACAGGCGAGATAAACTTGATAAAAATTACAACCTTTTTTAATTGCGTATTAAATTATTTCGGTGCAAATGAAACTTATTAGTTTAATGAATGATGAGGATAATTGGAAATTTACATACTACAAAATTATTTCAGACACTCAAATTACATCAAAAAGCCAGATCAACAACAATCGTTTCCTCAAATAAATTTAGCTATAGTAAATGACGATAAAACTACGTACATTTGAGAAACGTCACTGTTCAAACGTAGGAAACATGTGTGAGTACTCTTTGGAGTAGTGGTACTCACTGCGGGGCTTACGGGACGTAGAGTTACAACTTTTTTAACATTATATCCTTCACTTTAACTAATCGCAGAATTTCTGTTTTTAAAGAAGAAGAAAATTATTTTTCGTAAATAGTCATGTGAGAATACTTTTCGTTATAACTAGCTACTACCATTGATTTTCACTCTTTCAAGAAAAATGTAATTATCTTACTAAAATGTTGTAAACTCACCACAATTTACGAACAAATTCATTTAAATGTATATAAATTATTTTCATCACGCACATTATAAAACAAAATTTTGCTCAAAATATCTGGTGCAAATTTTGACAGTTTGGGATAAAATTTAACAGGTATAAATAATATACCAGGTACATTCAAGAGGATGAAGTGCACTTTACTTTCAAATGTTAGCGGGCCGATTTTTTCATTTCCAGTGCTGACTCGTGCTGGGAAGGTTCTTGACAGATTTTTCGCACGCAATTTAATAATTTTAAATGATTTTTTTTTTTTTTTTGTTTTTCATAGAATAGTTGATGCCGATCCCTAAGGTTGCTAGTTTTAACTTTTTCGATTTTGGTTCAATTTTTTTATATAAGGGTGATTTCACTTCCAGAACCGGTTCCAACCGGTTCTGAAATTGAAAATGTCCGCTTATAAAAAACTGTAACTAAAATTTTAAAAAAAGAGTAAAAACTGACAACGTTAGGGATCGACCTCAGCTATCTTACGCAAAAAAAAAAAAAATCATTTAAAATTATTAAAATGCGAACGAGAAATCTGTCAAGAACCTTTCCATAGACTTCACATTAGCTTGAGTGTTTCTTCCCGTGACTGGTGTAGGCTGTTAAGTGGGGTAATTATCTGCGACAACCTTAAAGAGGGTTAAGATCCTATGCTAGTCACACGAAAAAACTCGCAAGCTTATTTTAATCCTGTGGGAGCGTTCTTTTAACACATCGCGCTTTCAAATCCATATTTTGAAATAATATATATATATATATATATATATATGCATCGGATACATGCGATT
This sequence comes from Maratus michaelseni, assembly GCA_963931845.1. Lineage (NCBI taxonomy): Eukaryota > Metazoa > Arthropoda > Arachnida > Araneae > Salticidae > Maratus > Maratus michaelseni. The sequence continues at coordinate 122,859,179 of OZ007599.1, read as the reverse complement.
TCCAGGTTTAACCGTGTTCTTTTTTATATTTTCGATTTTGGTGCATTTTGTTTCTCCTCTCAGGAAACTTTATATTTCGGGACTGGTTCCAAAACGGAAATCGTCTTCATAAAAAAACAAAAAAAAACAATTGCAACCAAAATCGAAAAATTAAAAGAGTACCCGGTTAATCGTCGACTTAAAATAACTTATGCCAAAATAATCTTTTAAAAATATTAAAATGCAAAAGAGAAATTGCAAAAAAATGCTGTCATTGGTTCAACATTTGCTTAAGAGATTTTTCGTGGGATTAGCATAGTGTCTTATATCAAAAAGTAACTCTTTCCCAACATTCGAAATAATCTTGATATGTTCCAAGATTTTTAATTTGTGTATTTATTTATAACGCTAAAAGTGAAACACGTATGTTTCATGAATGAAAAGGCTAAGTGGGCAGTTACATACTATTTAAATATTTCAGTCACTAAGGTTAAGAGTCTACTTCACTCAGACGAAAACACCCGCTCGCTAATGTTAATCCTATAGAGGAAATATTTAAAATATCTCGTTGGCATTTCAATATTTTTAAATGATTTTTTTTTTTTTCATTGGATAGCTGAGGTCAATCTCTATGCACGCTCCTTTGTACTTTTTCGATTTTTGTTGCAGTTTTTTTATTGAGGATACTTTCACTTTCAAAACCAGTTCCGAAAGTGAATGTGACTTAATAAAAAAACTTATAATCAAAATCAAAAAAGTACAAAGAGGCGTGCATTGAGATTGACCTCAGCTATGCAATGCAAAAAAAATCATTTAAAAATGTTGAAATGCGAACGAGATATCTTAAAATATTTCCTCCATAGGATTAACATTAGCGAGCGGGTGTTTTCGTCTGATTGAAGTTTCCTCTTAACCCTTTAACGGATAAAGCACTTCAATTGCTAAAATGTTGAAATAAATGATTGATACCGGAAATTATGAACAAATTTATTTGCATATAAGAAAAAAGCGGTATTTCACATACATAATAAATGGAAAACATTTCTATTAAAATTCTGCTGTCACTGTTGAATTTCATAATTAAAGTTTTGTGGTTGCATAGGGAAACCACACGTTAAGAGCCTACGCTAGTCACGCGAAGAAACGCTCCAGCTAATGTTAAGTCTATGGGAAGGTTATCGCGCGATTTCTCGCTCGCATTTTAATATTTTTAAATGATTTTTTTCGCATAGGATAGCTGAGGTCGATTTCTAACGTTGTTAGTTTTTACTTTTTCGATTTTGGTTACGGTTTTTTTATAAGCGGACATTTTCAATTTTGGAACCGGTTGGAATCGGTTCTGAAAGTGAAATTACCCTTATATAAAAAAAACTGGAACCAAAATCGAAAAAGTAAAAACTAACAACGTTAGAGATCGACCTCAGCTATCCTATGCGAAAAAAATCCTTTAAAAATATTAAAATGCGAGCGAGAAATCGCGCGATAACCTTCCCATAGATTTAACATTAGCTGGAGGATTTTTTCGCGTGACTGATGTAGGCTCTTAAGTTGACCCCGAAAATGTCAAATCCAGTGATACTCGCTGCTTTTTGCGAAAAGTATTCTTACACCATTATTTTCGAAATATTCTATTTATTTAATGACAGAAATTCTGTGGTAAATAAAGGTGAAGGTTACAATTAAAAATATATATAACGCTGTGTCCCGAGAGCCAACAAGTGAGTACCACTGCTTCAAACAGTACTTACTCATGTTTTCTACGTTTTCGAAAAGATGTTTCTCGAATGTAAATACTTCTATCGGCTATTGCTATGGCTAAATTTATTTGGAGAAACGACTGTTATTCTGTCCTTTTGCTTTAAGAGCCTACATCAGTCACGCGAAAAAACGCTCAAGCTAATGTTAAGTCTATGGGAAGGTTCTTACGTGATTTCTCTCTCGCATTTTAATATTTTTAAATGATTTTTTTTTGCATAGGATAGCTGAGGTCGATCTCTAACGTTGTTAGTTTTTACTTTTTCGATTTTGTTTACGGTTTTTTTATAAGCGGACATTTTCAATTTTGGAACCAGTTGGAACAGGTTCTGAAAGTGAAATTACCCTTATATAAAAAAACCGTAACTAAAATCGAAAAAGTAAAAACTAACAACGTTAGCGATCGGCCTCAGCTATCCTATGCAAAAGAAATCATTTAAAAATATTAAAATGCGAGCGAGAAATCACGTAAGAACCTTCCCATAGACTTAGCATTAGCTTGAGCGTTTTTTCGCGTGACTGATGTAGGCTCTTAAAGCAAAAGGACAGAATAACAGTCGTTTCTCCAAATAAATTCAGCCATAGCAATAGCCGATAGAAGTATTTACATTCGAGAAACATCTCTTCGAAAACGTAGAAAACATGAGTAAGTACTGTTTGAAGCAGTGGTACTCACTTGTTGGCTCTCGGGACACAGCGTTATATATTTTTTTAATTGAAACATTCACCTTTATTTACCACAGAATTTCTGTCATTAAATAAATAGAATATTTCGAAAATAAATGTGTGAGAATACTTTTCGCAAAAAGCAGCGAGTATCACTGGATTTGACATTTTCGGGGTCAACTTAAGAGCCTACATCAGTCACGCGAAAAAATGCTCCAGCTAATGTTAAGTCTATGGGAAGGTTATCGCGCGATTTCTCGCTCGCATTTTAATATGTTTAAATTTTTTTTTTTTTTGCATAGGATAGCTGAGGTTGATCTCTAACGTTGTTAGTTTTTACTTTTTCGATTTTGGTTCCAGTTTTTTTTATATAAGGGTAATTTCACTTTCAGAACCTGTTCCAACCGGTTCCAAAATTGAAAATGTTCGCTTATAAAAAAAACCGTAAACAAAATCGAAAAAGTAAAAACTAACATCGTTAGAGATCGACCTCAGCTATCCTATTCAAAAAAACAATCATTTAAAAATATTAAAATGCGAGAGAGAAATCGCGCGATAACCTTCCCATAGATTTAACCAAGGCCTCCTTATCATAGTATCAGGCCTCACAATCAGCAAGTTTCCTTTGACCGCTATATTCTCCTGATAATAGCGCCATCAATCGTCAGTAATAGGAGTATTTTCGACATGAAATTTTTTCACAGCTCCATTTGTTCTATGCATTTGCTTATGAACTAGTATCGGTAGCATAGCTGCCAACTTTTACGCTTAATTCCTACCACTAAAATTTTATACTAAATTTTATCTTATTAAATTGACAAGATCGTGTGATTACATAACTAAAAAAATTCTATTAAATTTTAGTGGTAAGAAAAAAGCGTAAAAGTTGGCAGCTGTGCGGTAGCAGAGCTGCTAGATTTTTCTATTCTCTTTTTGGATACCAGTTTTTTAGTACAGACAATTTTGTTTTGTTTGATCGGAGAATTCTGGGATTTAAAAGAACAACATTTTCTCTAAAAATTTACTGGTGTTCAAAAAGCCGGAGGCTTGGCAACTCTACGGTAGTATCCACCAGGCGGCGATACTTTCCGGAGAAAGTCAATTAATAAGTGGCAATTACCGCGGACATTTTCTCCCATAGACTTTCTCCGGATTGTCAAGTCTTATCTATTAAGGGAGTCTTGGATTTAACATTAGCTTGAGGGTTTTTTCGCGTGACTGATGTAGGCTCTTAAAGCAAAAGGACAGAATAACAGTCGTTTCTTCAAATAAATTTAGCCATAGCAATAGCCGATAGAAGTATTTACATTCGAGAAACATCTTTTCGAAAACGTAGAGAACATTTTTAAGTACTGTTTGATGCAGTGGTACTCACTTGTTGGCTCTCGGGACACAGCGTTATATATATATTTTTTAATTGAAACCTTCACCTTTATTTACCACAGAATTTCTGTCGTTAAATAAATAGGATATTTCAAAAATAAAGGTGTGATAATACTTTTCGCAAAAAGTAGCGAGTATCACTGGATTTAACTTTTTCAGGGTCAACGAAATCATGTTGCTAAAATGTTGGCATTATTTACGAACAAATTCAGTTAAATATAAATAGTTTTATTTTTATCACGTACATTATAAAATAATTTTTTTTTCAAAAATTCTGGTGCAAATTTTGACAAGTTGGAATTAAAATTTACCGATATCAATAATATACCAGCTCCATTCATAGAGGGCTAATTCCATGCGTGGATGTAGTGTCAGTCACAGAGATGTAAATAGCTGAGGTGTTTGACTACCATTATTATAGTAAAGGAAAATTTGACTTGTTCAATCCCATATCTCTAAAAATAAATACAGTGAATAATTGTTTAAAAAAATACCGGTGGCCAAGAACGGTAGACTTTGCGGCTATGTGACTTACAGTACATTCACGCATGGAATTGGCCAAAGTAAAAGGGCAGTGGTATCCACTACACAGCTAAGAGGTAGTGAGAAGTGCGCAGAGTTACCACTTTTGTAAATAGAAATCTTCATCTTAATTAATCTCAGAATTTCTGTCATTAAATAATGCGAAAGTTGCATTTCGCAAATAGTGGTTTAAGAATATTTTTTGCAAGTGCAATTACATAAGTAGTGCGTAACGCTGGGTAAGGTATGGTAGACTTTCAAATGGGCACAAATCGACTAAAAAAAAAAAAAAATTGTCTATTTAATAAAACTTCTTAAAATTAAACAAATATATTAATATATTGCCGTATTCTAAGCAGAAAATATGTTTTTATACTTCTTCACACAATTGCATCCATTTTATGAATTTATTATTTATTCAGAATTTTTAAATTCATACCAGACATAGTCATTTTTGCTTTATTAAATGAGATACGTTTCGTAATTTCTAAGTAAAAAAAATTTCTTTCGGAATTTCTTTTATGGTTTCACAATTTTTGAATAAAAAGAAATTCCTCAAATGTACGTATATAGGCGTTAATAATGCAAAAGGGCTAAAGTTAAGTAATGAATACAACATGTCGTAATGTTTTTCAAATGCATTTTTCTGTCAAAAGAATTTTTTTGCGATTTTTATTTTTTTTAAATGTTTTATGAATTTTAACTTTTGTTCAAATTTCTCAATAAATTTAAGGGATAATCTCGATAGATATTACAACAAATTTGTGCATCCGTTCGTTTATTAAAATTCCAAATATAATAAAAAAGCTTATGAACATGTAATTCTTTATGAAAATTAAATTTTGTGGCAGTTATTTATATATGTTTTTTTTACCCTAAGAACCCTAAAAACTGTCTGTCAGGTTAAAAAAGCTATGCAAAAATTTTCAATAAATCCTTTTAAATAATAAAGGGAAAAAATGTAAAAAGTATTTTCAAAACTGCAACGCATAGAGCATTTTAAATGGAAAAAGAAAAAACAAATTAACAGCTTTAAAAAGCTTTAAAAAGCTAATCTCAGCCAATCCTGGACAGCACAGTTTTTAGGGAAAAGTGGTATGCAAACAAGAAGACATGAGTTCCAGGACAAATTAAAAATTAGTCCATCTCATTCATTTATCAGAGAAGTACTAAAATCTAGATTTTTTCCGATAACATTCCTATGGTGCTTACCGCAACGCATTGAAATAACGAATGCATACCATAAACATCTTTATCGTATTATTAATCTGAAATCAATTGTGCTTAACAATACATTACTTCGATAGTATAACCAACAATCGGCCATTCCAAATTAATGTAAGTCAGGGTTCGTACGGCTCCTGGAATTTTGCGACCAGGAAATTCTTTGGTACCAGTATTTTCTTTCAGATAATCTCCCCTTAAATGAAGGCGAAGTTTCGAGAGTTTACCTAGATTTCTCTTTCTCTAAAGAAAATACTGGTGAAGCTCCTGGAAAATACTCTTATCCGTACGAACCCTGCTAAGCTTATCCCTTGTACAGGGTGGCTAGTGGTCAGGGAAAAATACAGTAAAAAAATGATAATTACTAGTATATTCTTATAGAAAGATTCAAATTGATTATTTGATAGAATAATCTACATAAATTTTTCTATAAGGATATACTGGTGTTTATCACTTTTTTTGACTGTATTTTTCCCTGACCACAAGCCACCCTGACTTATACAACTTACGTAAACGGGCTCTTATTATCAAAATTATTTTTATTTATTGATATTCTTTATATATATATATAAATATGTTCTGTCAGCAACACAACTAACAATCTGCCACTCCTATCTCCTATATGGTAAACATCAGGTTACTGTCAAATAAATAATTATATTTTGAACCTGAAATTTGACTTAATCAAAAAAGTACTTAAGGAAAATTTTTTTTACATTTTTTCACATTTTTAAAAGAAATGTTCTGATTTAAAATTTGTTTATTTAAATGAAAAATACCGGAAGGTTGGCATCTATTCTACTTCATATGATATACTCAATTTGTTCACAATTTATAAAACATTTATTCATATAAGCAAGTTGTATTTCGATAGTTTTGATCATTTATACTTTTAATATATTTCTATTTATTTTTAGTTTATAGTACTGCTTAGCCATTTGCCTAAGAGTCTGGATATATACGTCCAAGTGGATTATTTTTTATTCCATTCATAAAATTTTTTTGGAAACTAATCTCTGCCATACACTTATACAAGGATATTTTCATGAGAAATCTACCACAAAGATTTTTTTTTTTTTTGTAAATTGCGGTGCAGTATAATATATAAATAGTCTCAAGTACTAGCCCTTAATCAAAGGATTAATCTATTTACTTTACATTTTTGCATATTTTTTCACCTGAAAAAAAATGCAATCCTCTATTTTTTGCTACTCACTAATTTTTGCAAAAAGTATTATCATACCGATATTTGCAAAAAGTAATAAATGCCTTATTTAAAGACAGAAATTTTGCAATTTTAACAGGGTAAGGATTTTTTTATTATGGGCAACTCTGCGGCCGCAGGCCACGTTGTAAATACTCTTGCTCCACGTTATTAATATGCCAATCCATGCTTCAATATTCCTTACAGCATGTTTAAAACTAAAACTATAAAAAAATTTTAACTAGTTTTTGAAAGTTTAAAGATATTTGAATTCGTATGCGTTCATTTTCAGAGATATGCTTTAGAAGGATTTTGGAAAAAAATCCAGTTTCATGTTTCATAATAAAAAGGTATGTTTTAAGCGTGATTCATGAAACAATCTGATATAACATTTTATCGTCAAAATAATGTTAAATTGTCAAATAAAAATAACGTAATATATTTAAGATGTAATAAAAATAATTATTTTTACTTACCCATCATACATAGTATAGGGTAAGTCTTGTAATCGTTTTGAAAATCGAAAAAAAAAATTGACAGATTTACACGTTTCAGACACTGAAGATTCCGAAAAACATATTTTTAGAAAAAAAAATTGCCGTCCGTCTGTCTGTGTGTCTGTAAAAGCTCTATCTCCCGAACGAATTCATATAGACACTTGAAATTAGGTGTGTACTTAGTATGTAATAAAGGGAAGAAGCTTATTGAATTTCAGTAACATCGATTATCCGGAACTTTTTTTTTCGGACTCTCAAAATATTCCTTCTGATGAAAGGTGTATAAAAATTTTCAAAATTGTTTTTTTTTAAGGAATGAATACAAAAGGCAATAAAAAACATAAATTTTGCATAAAGATTGAAGTGGATCGGATAAAGAGTTGCCGAGTTATTTGTAATCCTATTTTACACACTCTTCGATTTTTCATTACTCTGTATTTCATTCAAATTTCAATTCAAAGATATATTGTGATTGGAAATGAGACGCTTAATCGGACCAGCAAACCGTTAGTTAATATGATTATCAATTTAGAACTTATAAGGATGTATCTTAAACGCAATTCAGTAGTAGAGCAATTAAAATTTATGACATCATCAAGCCACGATTTTATTCGAATTGCAATGCATTTTATAAATAATTTACACATTTTTTATTTTCATATTAGGCATATCCATGATGGGTAAGTATTACGGTGGCCCCCAACGAATAGTTTTAATGTTTATCTTGCTCTAACAAAGTAGGGCGATTCGTGAGCAGGGGTATTTATATTTTTCTCATGCATATTACCGGGGGATTAAAAATTGAGATTATGAAAATATTTTTTTAACCACAAATGATACAAGCATACGTCTATTTAAAAAATGTGTCTAAATTAAGTACTAGTATTACTGGATGGAATTGATTTACAAAGGACTGTGTAAGTATTAAAATTTGAAAATTAACTTTTTATAATCATCTTCTCCTTTCCCTATAACTTATATTTAGAAAGATGTTCCCATGCAGCTAAGGACTATTAACAAATACTACTCATTTATGACCAAAACTTAAAAAAAATTTATACTTTTAATTTTATAGTGTTTTTCAGAGTTTTCCAGAACTAAAAACGGAAAAGAGTGCCGGAAAACACTGAAAATTCTTAAAAGAAAATTATTCTTTAAAGAATCACTCGATAAATTTTGGCATTAAAAGTATAGGATTTTTTTATGCCTTTCTTAGATGTTGCACGACATTTTTCTAAATATAAATCATAAGGAAATAGGGCCATATAAAAAATTAAATTCCTATTTTAATTCACATACAGCCCCTTGTAAAACAAATTTCTTATCTCGAAGCAATTCATGATATGGACGCATTTTGTAATTGTAAATATATTTCTATAAATAGCGATTGAAATTATAACTGCCATAACCTCTTTTTTGAATCACTCGGTACATATTTTGTATTTCAAAATGTAATAATTAGCCTAACTTAAAACTCTTATAATAAATTTAATAAATGATTTTGGAAAGTTATATAAATCCAGTAGAAAAAAATAATTATTCTATCAGATATCTACTTTAATTTTATAAAACCTAATCCCGCAGAATTATATTTTAATCAATTTATTTTTATGAAAATCGCGATGTATAACACTGTTATGTTTTATCCGTCTTCTTCTTGAGTTTAAAAAATATTTTAACATATATTATCAGTTGCTTTCATATAAATTTAAATCTGTAGCGCGCCATAAACCTATTATTTGCTCATCATTTTCTTGGGCGATGATGCTGTTAATCACATAAAATTATAAGATAATATTTTAGATTTAAAATATTAAAAAAAATCTTTATTATAAAATTATGGTATCTTGATAAAAAAGGAAAAATGAATATCTGATGAATAAATTAAATGATTAACAGGAGAAAAAAAATCTTATTAACAAATTTTGTACTATCCCTGAAGACTGTTTATCGGGATTATGCATTTTTTTTTTTTTTTTTTTTTTTTTTTTTTTTTTTTTTTAACATTTACGATTTTTTTCAAATTACAATTTTTACATAATTACCCAAAATGTTTATGTAATGAAATTACTTTCATTCTATATTTGTAATATTTATTATTAGTTCAAGTTCTACACTACAAATCATTTATGAAAATAAATTTATTTTCATGCTTGCACAATCGTTACTTGTCAGAAAAAATATTCTATGTAAGAAGTTGTTTTCATTAAATATTTATATAATTAATTATAATTCAAAGTTCCATACTACATGAATTTTATAACAAGTAATTTTATTAATAAAAAAACAACTTTAAGAGATTATTTCTTACATTTGTGTTTGGTTACATACCATTTATTATTATATCCGGCACGAACCTGAAAATTGTATTTGAATTCAACTGGAAGCCCGTCTCAAATCCGTCCCAAACAGCGCAACGAACCAGGGCAGGTTAAAATCGAGTTACCCGACCCAATTCAAGACTAATCTACATTCATTTAATTCCCATTGTTGTCACTATCACTTATTTTGACGTGAGGTAAACTATAATATATTCAACTCCTCTAAAAAAATATACACGATACGACTAGTCAAATAGTCGTCGTGTACCTCGTGTACGTCGTGACGCAAGTCGACGAGCGTCACGTGTACGCTTAAGGTGCTGGATATTCTTGAATTTGAACAACAGTATTTTAGTACAGAAATTTTCGCCTTATCTAAACACAGATTTTCTGATTTTTAATAAAGCAAAAATTACAATTTTGAAAAACTGGCGACCAGGAATTATACAAAAATGTAAAAGATGCTCGACGCAAAGGAGTTAATACCATACTGCAAATTCGTGACGAAAGTTCAGTTTTTACGAAAGTTAAAGCCTATGAAGTAAAAACGGCAAGAAAACACGCAACCAAATATATAGTTTTTGTTTTTCTATCCTAATAAAAATTAAACGCGGCCAACAGCAGAAAGAAAACTTTCCAACAAAAACTAGTCGTTGGGGACCACCGTAATACTTACTAATCATGGATATGCATAATATAAAATAGGAGAATAAAACATGTGTAAACTATTTATAAAATGCATTGCAATTCGAATAAAATTGTGGCTTGATGACGTCCTAATCTTTAAATGCTCTATTACGGAATTACGTAAAAGAAACATCTTTATAACTCCAAAATTGTTAATCTTATTAACTAACGGTTTACTGCGTCCGATTAAGCGTCTTATTTCCAATTAAAACATATCTTTGAATTGAAGGACAGGGTCTTGAAAATTCGAAGAGTGTGGAAAATATGATTACAAATATCTCGGCAACTCATTATCCGATCGACTTCATTCTTAATGCAAAATTTATGTTTTTTAATATCTTTTATATTCACTCCTTAAAATAAACAATTTCGAAAATTTTTATATGCCTTTTATCAGAACGAATATTTCGAGAGTCCGAAAAAAATAGTTCCTGATAATCGAAGTTACTGAAATTCAATAAACATCTTCCCCTTATTACATACTAAGTACACACCAAATTTCAAGTCTCTATCTCAATTTGTTCGGGAGGTAGAGCGTTTACAGACACACACACAGACACACAGACAGACGGACGGCAAAATCTTTTTTCTAAAAATATGTTTTTCGGAATCTCCAGTGTCTGAAACGCGTAAATCCGTCATTTTTTTTTTTTTCGATTTTCAAAACGATTACAAGACTTACCCTATACTACGTATGATGGGTAAGTAATAAAGGCACATATGGTCTTACTTCATGATAACTGTGAGAAGTTTTCATAAATAGCTATGGCAAAATACTAAGAGGATATTGCTAGTGAGGATAATTAAAAGTTCTTTTTAATTCTAATTAATAACATCAAGAATTTCTTTTGCGGATACAATTCCTTCTATGACTAAAGAAATAATTGATGAATCATGTTGATAACAAGAATTTTCAAATATTTTAAGTACCAGCTATTTAGCTTCTATAATAAGTATAAGGCCTCGGAGCGGTCTCTTTTTGGCTAACCACTTTTTTTTTTAATTATTTTCATTGTAAATTATACAACAATTGAAAGAATAACCTCATCTTCAAGCTGGTTTCTGCGACATTTCCAAGATAAATCTAAAAGGGAAAGTTTTGTAATGAAATATGTGGTGACGTAAATTTTGATTTCGTCTCTTTTAAAAGAAAACTATGTGAGGCATAGGGAACAAACACTGTAAGAACCTGGAAATTCATGAAAATTTGATTTTTTTATTTTTAGTTACATTTTTATTGAAGGTTATTTGTAAGCACATAATGTACACGAAAATCACTGTAGGCTTATCAGAACCACCCGGCCCCTTTCCGAATTCTTAGTCAAATGGAATGATTGTAGATTCTGGTTTTAATCCCATGCATGTTAAATCGTTAAAAACTAGTTTTAACGATTATTATTTATTTCCAATCCCGGAATGACATTGAGAAAGATATTTAAAAATATTGTGGTTAAAAAAAATTATTTTTGTAGTTCATTTAGTACAGTAATTTTAGAGTAATTTTCTCGAATAAGAGAGGAGAAGTGTCGTCTTCTCAGAGAAGACGACTTCATTTTCGTCATTTACTTAAAATGATTGACTGAGCTCAAATTTTCATCTAGTTGCATTCTAGTCTGTAGATAAATGCAATCCATTAAAACTAGTATTTTATTTGGATACAATTTTTAATTAGAAGTATACTTTTATCATCAACGGTTTAAAAATTATTGCCTTAATCTCTATTTTGAAGCAACCAGTATACATAAAGAAGTAATAAACACTTCGGTTCACAAATAGCTCTACTTCATTAGAGCAAATAAACATGAAAAAATAATTATTTTTGTTACATCTGAAATATATTGTGTTACTTTTGTTTCACAATTTAACGTTATTTTGACGATAAAATGTTAGCTGAAATGATTTCAAGAATAACACTTAAAACATAACTTTTTATTATTAAACATCCTTACTATTAAATAGCTTTACTCACAAACATCAAATTCCATTTCTTCCAAAACCGTTGAAATCGTTCATTTCAGTTAAGATGAAGGCATACGACCTCAAATCTCTTTATATTTTGAAAAACTAGTTTGATAAAATTGATAGCTTTACTTTTAAACATGCTGTAAAGAAGCTAGAAGCATGGATTTGCATATTATTAAAATACAGCAATGGTAATCTCTACGCTATCGCGGGCCGCAAAGTTACGCATTTTTTTTTTCAAGAAATCCTTATTCATTTTCAATTCCAGAATTTCTGTCATTAAATAAAGCGATAATTACTTTTTACAAATATGTGTTTGAGAATACTTTTTGCAAAAAGTCTTTAGTGTCTCTGATACAGAGAATCTTTTATCGAAGATAAAAAATTATTAAAAAATGTAAGTTATATAAATTAATCCTTTGATTATGGACGAGGACTGTCGACTATTTTCATATGTAGTACCATTACAAAAAATTTTAAGAATTTTTATTGTTAGTAAATTACAGTAATTTACAAAACATAAATTTGCATAAGTAAATTTAAAAATGTAAACATAAACTTATGTAATACTACAAAATGTAAACATAAGTTTACATTTTGTAGTAATTTACAAAAATTGTAGTAATTTACAAAAAATTGTTGTAATTTACAAAAAAATTTCTTTTTGGTAGAATTTTCTAAAAAATATCCTATTATAAGAGTACGGCTGAGATTATTTTTCAGAACGTGGCACGAGTGGAATAAAAATTAGTCCAATGGGACGAATATTTTCCGACCCGTTGAAAGTATTAAGCGTATTATAAAAAAAAATAAACAAAATTAGTGAAAAATATAAATAAACAAAAATATAGAAATAAAAATTGCTTATATGAATGAATGTTTTATCTATTATGACCAAATTGAGTATATCATATGAAGTAGCGCAGATGCCAAACTTCTGGTATTTTTCATGTTAAATAAACACATTCTAAAAATGAAAATGTACCTAACAAATATGTGTTGTTTCTGTAGGTACTTATTTTAGGATGTAGTAAAACTTTTTGGTTCAAAATATGTTTCTTTCTTTAACACTTAACAGACGGGTTGTTTTTTCTCCATCTTTCTCGGTTTCCGAGCATTTTTAACACATTGTGGACGTGTAGTTTTCGTCTTTTAACCAGGAAGCCCCACCTATGGGCATTATTTAACAAAAAAAGTTTTCCCTGTTTGTGTTTATATTATAAATGAACGTATATAAAAATAGTATTGTTTCTAATTTAAGTATTTATATGCATAGTACTGTAATTGTAAAAAATACGAATTTTGAGCATGTTTTTTGAAAATTAATGTAACACACGAAATGCAAATGTACCCCTGTGTGAGGAATTACATATATCTAACAGACATGTTTTCACGTAATTCTACGTGGCACGTACTAGAAATTCAGAATGGAAAAACGAAATTTACGTGACCCGTTCGTTAACAGGTTTCGAATGGTTTTATCACAATTTTTTAATAGAATTTTCTTAATTAATATTTTAATAGCAGAAATTGTAGACGCCTCGTTTAATTTCTGGATTTGTAATAATTTTCTGCATTTAACTAAGCCAAAAAATTCTATTAAAAATTGTGGTCAAAGCGTACGAACCCTGGTCAAGTGTTAAAAAACCTGATAGTTAGAAGCTATAAAATAGGAATGGCTGATTGTTAGTTGTATTGCTGATAGAAGAGATTTATATACATAAATAATATAAATAAATAAAATTGTTATCATAATAAGAACTCGTTTACGTAAGGTGTGTAAGGATTACGCTTACATAGAAATAAAGATGGTCAATTGTTCGTTAAACTGTGGAAGTAAATAATAGTTAAGAACAACTTATATCATATTAATAATATTATAAATATATTTATGGTATATAATTTTGTTATTTTCATACGTTGTGGTAAGGTGTAACACCGGAGGAATGTTATTGGTTTTTTATCGAAAAAAATGAGAACTTTTTTGATAAAAGGATGAGACAGGATATTTTTTTTTAATCCTGTAACTAATTTTTCTTTTCTCCACACCAGTTTTTCCAAAACCTGAGTTCTTTAGAATTTAATGACAGTTTATTTTTAAATCTGTTAATTTGTTTTTTTTTCTTTTCCATTTAAAATGCGTTGCAATTTTGAAAACATTTTTTTTTTCAATTTTATTATTTTCATTATTTAAACGGACTTTATTAAAATCTTTTGCATGCATTATTTTATCTGAAAGTTTAAAAAAAATAATAATAACTGTCATAACATTTAATTTTCATAAAACATTCACATGTTAATAGGCTTTTTTATTAAATGTAAAATTTTAATAAACTAACATTTCAGAACTGATGCACAGGTTTTTTTTTTTTTTTTTTTTTTTTTTTTTTTTGTAGTGTCTATAGAGGTTATCCTTTAAACATATTCAGAATTTTGAGCAAAAGTTAAAAACATAAAGCATTTTAAAAAGTTAGCATTACAAAATAAATCTTTTGAAAAATAAATGCTTTTGCAAAACATTACGATATGTTAGTCCCGTTACTCATCTTTAACCCTTTCCGGCACAGACAAAGTCTGTTCGAAAAATGAGAAATTACTGAATGACACCAGAATTTACAAACAACTTTTTTAGAAAAAACGAACTCCTTATTTTAAGCTTTCATTATAGAAACAAAATTGTATTAAATATTCTTAGTGTCGAACGCAAGTTTCAAATTAAAATTAGGTGTTCCCGGAGTGGGACCACTGTGCCTGAAAGCGTTTTAACATAAATTGATTATTTAAGGCAGACATGCATCCAATACAGGGATTTCCTTTTTATTAAAAAAATCAGAAGGAATATTTTTTACTTTATGTGATTACGAAATGTCTGTCATTAAATAAATCAAAAATTGGTATTCAGAATTTCTTGTATGTATTTGGAATTTCTGAATAAAATATAAATTTCTGAAATGCACACTTCGGATTTAAATGTGTAAAGAAATATAAAAATACATTTTGTGCCTAGAATATGGCAGTATAATGATATATACATTTTTTATATATATACCAAATTTTATTATATAGACAAAAATTCATGTTTTTAGACAATTTTTACGCATTTCAAAATCCACCATACATTACCCTACTACTTTTTGCATGACTTTTTACAAAATATATTCTCAAACAACTATTTATGAAAATTAATATTCGCATAATATAATGACAGAAATTTTACGATTAATTTAGATGAAATGTCGTATTAAAAATGTGATAAATCTGAGAACCTTCGGTCGTGTACTAAATACCACTGCCATTTACACTTTGAAGGTATAGAACACCTTATCCCTTTGAAGGGAGCTCGTACGTTATTTATACTGGTTAAAGTTAATCCTCAACTGTCAAAATTTGCACCAGAATTTTTTAATAAAGTTTTGTTTCATAATAAATGTGAAAAGAAGAATTTATACAGGGTGGAGCAAATAAAAGTAGCCCGGACGAGTGGATACGATTGGACGTGAATAATTGACGCGCACACCATGTGTACGCACACCACATGATCGAAACCGGTTCAGATCTCAGTGCGGGCTGTGTCCGTGTAAGCAAAGAAATTGAACCTAGTGTATAGAATCTTTGGTGTAAGTGTGATCAGTGCAAATATGAAGATCAAGGTGTCTAGTGGTCATGGAAACATACAATAAAAAAAGTGATAAACACCAGTATATTCTTATGGAAAAATTCATGTCGATTATTTGATAGATTAAAAAACCAAATTTGTTTTTCTCTGACCACTCGCCACTTAGAGAACTAGTATTTCCTTTGCTGTGTTTCTTTGTTGTAATCTAGAACTCTTTTCTCTGGGCAGCTTTTATTTACCACACCCTGTGTATATTTAAATAAATTTGTTCGTAAAATCTGGTGAATTTTCAACGTTTCAGCAACATAACTACTTTGCTTGAAAGAGTTAAAGCCAGTGTTACTCGCTACTTTTATCGAAATTTATTCTGACAGGACTATTTTCGTTTTATTTAATGACAGAAATTCTGGGATACGTTAAGGTGAAGGTTGTAATTTTTAAAAAGTTGTAACTTTGCGTCCCGGGAGCGTAGTGAGTACCACTGCTTCAAACAGTACTCACACATATGTGCTACGTTTCCACAGAGATGTTTCTCAAATGTAAGTAGTTTTACCGGCTATTACTATAGCTGAAACGATTGTTGTTTTTCTGTCTATTTGATTTAATTTGAGCGGCTGAAGTAATTATGTAGTATGTAACTTCCCAGTTATCCTCATCATTCATGAAACCGACAAGTTCCATTTGCACCGTCATAATTAAATACACAAATAAAAAATCTTGTAATTTATGAAGGTTATTTCGCCTGCTGCGACTGAGTTAATTTTTTATATGCCTACGATAATCACACGAAGGTACTCTTAAGATAATAATAAACCAATGTCAGCCATCTTTTCAAATTTCTCGTTTGCATTTCAATATTTTTAAACAATTTTCCGTATTTGAAAATGATTTTCTAAAGATATTTGAGATCGAGGTTCAACAGCATACACTTTAGCGTGATAAAAAGTGATAAAAAGTAGTTATTTATTTGTAAATGAATTTGCACGTAAATTCTGTTGAGTTTTCATCATTTTAGCATCATAATTACTTCACCCCTGAAAGAGTTAAAACCAGTGCATCTCCATACATTTTGTGAAAAGTATTTTCACACTAATATTTTCGAAAATTTACATTCCCCTTATTAAATGACAGAAATTATAATATAAATTGAGGTGAATGTTTCTATTTAAAAAAAAAAATGCAACTCTGCGTCCTGTGGATCCCGTAGCTACAGCTTAACCTAAAACTACGGAAATTTTACTCAACCTCGATTAAAAACATTTCAAACCAGAATTTTTATTTAAAAGTAGTTAACTTAATTATTTACTTTAGTTCTTCGTGGCTTATATTTAACTTATTTTATGAAAGAAATTCTGGTTGTATCGAATAGTCATCTTGAATGTACCTGTGGTATCCCTATCTGGTAGGCAGTAAGTAATCGGAAATATACCCCACATTTTCACAGAAAATTTTCTTAAATGTAAGTGTAGTTTTACCGGCGTTTCTTATAGCTATATACATTAAATCGACTTTTGCGGTTCTGTCCTTTTGGTTTGATCTGAGTGGCTGAAGTAATGAAATAGTATGTAACTTCCCACTTATCCTCTTCATTCATGAAAGCTACATGTTTCATTTCTAACGTTATAATTAAAAACACAATTTAAAAATCTTGAAACATATCAAGATTATTTCGAATATTGTGACTGAGTTAATTTTTTATGTAAGAGCTTACGCTAATCACACGAAGAATCTCGTAAGCAAATGTTAAACCAATGACAGCATTCTCTTCCAATTTCTTGTTTGCATTTTAATATTTTAAAACGATTATTTTGACATAGGTTATTTCAGGTCGATGATTAATCGGGTACTCTTTTACTTTTCGATTTTGGTTGCAAATTTATTTAGTTTTCTTATTTTTATGAAGACTATTTCCGTTTCGTAACGTGCCCCGAAATATAAAGTTTACTCAAAAGAGAAACAAAATGAACCAAAACCGAAAATGTAAAAAAGAACCCGGTTAAACCTGGAAATCGCAAGTACCCGATGCAAATATATATACACTATATTTCCAATGATGACCGGTCACCTGCGATTTTAGACGTATTGTTAAATATCTCGAAAGATACATGAGGAATTTTCGTGAAACTTCAGGAACATGTAAACAACATGATAGACGTCATATATTTCCGCGAAGATTTTTTCCCGAAACCCAATAAGAGGCCGTCAACAAATTGAAGAAGAACGAATATCTTTTGGATAACCCTGTAAAAACTAATATTGCAAAAGCATTCAAATTGTAGATTGTGATTAAGTGGCTTATTGTAATAATTTGGGTTCATTTTTATGAAGATAGCATGTATACTCGAAGAGAAATTCAGGTTTTTATAAAGACAGTCCCAAATTTACCAAGTTTTTTGCTTATAATTTGCAGAGTTTTTAATATAAAAACAAGTTATTTTCAGAAAATATGACAAACAAAATTATACACAGTACCCTGCAATCAGAATTAAAAAATAATAAAAATTGTATGAAAAATGAGCAGTTTTACTAAATATTGTTTCACTGCGCATGTGCGAATTCAGTCAAAATATACTGTGCATAATATATTAGCTAAATGTATAGACCAACTTTTATGAAAGTCTCAAAAACATAGCTTGAAAATTCTGATAGAAATCATCGATAGAATTAGCTCGAATTTCGCTGTTTCCAAAAGAAAACAAAAAGATGAGGGGTTGTGCTCAAATATACTAGCTTATGAAAGTTGATATAATAAGAATGAAGTGTCTCTCATTCTTTATTTGATACTAGCAAGCTACGCCCGCTACGCTGATCAATTTCTCTTAACGAACTTTTAATCAAACAAAATATTGACATTTCATAATTCACTCTTATATTTTAACAGAATAATAAGGCTATTATAATTTGTGACTCGTGCCAATATACCCGTCAGGACACGTCGCCCTTATCATTATCTTTTTATGCGTGAAGGTTTCGCTATGGTACTCCATAGTGAAATTTGGTAATTTTTGAAATTCAATATTTGAAAAACGGCATAATCATTAGATTTGAAATTTATATCAAGAAAAATACAATTTTTTACCTATCAAACGCAGTTTGTCTAACAATTTTCTGACAAATAATTTTCGAGCTATTATTTTTTTCTGTAACTTCAAATGTTTCATTTTCCTAGATTAATCTGTGGCAACAATTAGCGAAAAACCCAGTCATCAGCAACGCATAGTTTTTTATTAAAGAGGCTGTTGGAGCAGGGATTGTCACCATCAACTTGCCACCATAACTTTTGAAATCGGTTCTGTAGTTCCAGAGATTCCATATAAATTGTAATTTAGAATGATTTTAGAACGCTTTTCGCTCATTTCACCTGTTTAAATTTCAATTTTTTTATTATTATTATTCTTAGAGAGCATTTACATCTTACAAGTAACTACAATGCCAAATTTCAAATTTCTACCTCCTTCAGTATAAAAAAGTCGCAATTTTCGAAAATATTTCGCTCCTGCACCCCATTGGGGTTAGTGGCACCGACATAAAATATAGCCTATGTTGGAGTAGGGATTGTCACCATGAATTTGCCACCATTACTTTTGAAATCTGTTCTGTAGGTCCAGAGATTCCATAGAAATTGTAATTCAGAATGTTTTTAGAACGCTTTTCGCTTATTTCACCCTTTTAAATTTCGATTTTTTTCTTATTTGCTCTTAGAGAGCATTTACATCTTATAAGTAACTACAATGCCAAATCTCAAATTTCTAGCTCTTCAGTATAAAAAAATTTGCAATTTTAGAACGTTTTTTGCTCCTACACCCCCCCGGGATTAGTAGAACCGGCATAAAATATAGCCTATGTTGGAGTAGGAATTGTCACCACCAATTTGCCACCATCACTTTTGAAATCGGTTCTGTAGTTCCAGATATTTTATAGAAATTGTACTTTAGAATGCTCTTAGAACGCTTTTCGCTTATTTCACCCTTTTAAATTTTGACTTTTTTTTAAAATTTGTTTTTAGAGAGTATTTACATCTTATAAGTAACTACTATGCCAAATTCCCAATTTCTAGCTCCTTCAGTATACAAAAAATCGTAATTTTAGAACGTTTTTGCTCCTGCACCCCCCTGGGGTTAGTGGCACCGAAATAAAATATAACCTATGTTGGAGCAAGGGTTGTCACCATCAATTTGCCACTATCAGTTTTGAAATCGGTTCTATAGTTCCAGAGATTCCATAGAAATTGTAATTTAGAATGTTTTTAGAACGCTTTTCGCTTATTTCATCCTTTTAAATAACGAATTTTTTTTTAATTTGTTCTTAGAGAGCAGTTACATCTTATAAGTAACTACATTGCCAAATTTCAAATTTCTAACTCTTTCAGCATAAAACAAATTGCAATTTTAGAACGTTTTTCGCTCCTGCACCCCCCTGTGATTAGTGGCACCGACATAAAATATAGCCTATGTTGGAGCAGATATTGTCACCATCAATTTGCCTCCATCACTTTTGAAATCGGTTCTGTAGTTCCAGAGATTCCATAGAAATTGTAATTTAGAATGTTTTTAGAACGCTTTTCGCTTATTTCACCCTTTTAAATTTCGATTTTTTTCTTATTTGCTCTTAGAGAGCATTTACATCTTATAAGTAACTACAATGCCAAATCTCAAATTTCTAGCTCTTCAGTATAAAAAAATTTGCAATTTTAGAAAGTTTTTTGCTCCTACACCCCCCTGGGATTAGTAGCACCGGCATAAAATATAGCCTATGTTGGAGTAGGAATTGTCACCATCAATTTGCCACCATCACTTTTGAAATCGGTTCTGTAGTTCCAGAGATTTTATAGAAATTGTACTTTAGAATGTTTTTAGAACGCTTTTCGCTTATTTCACCCTTTTAAATTTCGACTTTAAAAAAAAAAAAATTGTTTTTAGAGAGTATTTACATCTTATAAATAACTACTATGCCAAATTTCACATTTCTAGCTCCTTCAGTATACAAAAAATCGCAATTTTAGAACGTTTTTGCTCCTGCACCCCAATGGGGTTAGTGGCACCGAAATAAAATACAACCTATGTTGGAGCAAGGGTTGTCACCATCAATTTGCCACTATCACTTTTGAAATCGGTTCTATAGTTCCAGAGATTCCACAGAAATTGTAATTTAGAAATTTTTTTAGAACGCTTTTCGCTCATTTCACCCTTTTAAATTTCATTTTTTTTTATTTGTTCTTAGAGAGCATTTACATCTTATAAGTAGCTACAATACCAAATTTCAAATGTCTAGCTCCTTCAGTATACAAAAAATCGCAATTTTAGAATGTTTTTCGCTCCTGCACCCTCCTGGGGTTAGTGGCACCGACATAAAATATAGCCTATGTTGGAGCAGGGGTTGTCACCATCAATTTGCCACCATCACTTTTGAAATCCGTTCGATAGTTCCAGAGATTACCCCCTACAAACAAACAATCAATCTTTACTCCTTTATAATATTAGTATAGACAACCCCTCATCTTTTTGCTTCCTTTTGGGAACAACGAATTTCAAGCCTATTCTATCGCCGATTCCTATCAGAATTTTCAAGCTATGTTTTTGAGAATTTCACAAAAGTTGGTATATATATTTAGCTAATATATTATGCACAGTATATTTTGATTGAATTCGCGCATGCGCAGTGAAATAATATTTAGTCAACCTGCTCATTTTTCATAGATTTTTTATTATTTTTTAATTCTGATTGCAGGGTGTTGTGTACAATTTTGTTTGTCATATTTTCTGAAAATAACTTGTTTTTATATTAAAAACTCTGCAAATTATAAGCAAAAAACTTGTTGGACTGTTTTTATAAAAACCTGAATTTCTCTTCGAGTATACATGCTATCTTCATAAAAATGAACCCAAATTATTACAATGATCCACTTAATCATAATCTATAGTTTGAATGCTTTTACAATATTAGTTTTTACAGGGTTATCCAAAATATATTCGTTATTCTTCAACTTGTTGACGGCCCCTTATGGGGTTTCCGGAAAAAATCTTCGCGGAAATATATGACGTCTATCATGTTGTTTACACTCCTGAAGTTTCAGGATAATTCCTCATGTATCTTTTCAGATATTTAACAAAACGTCTAAAATCGCAAGTGACCGGTCATCATTGGAAATATAGTGTATATATATATATATATATATATATATATATATATCATTTCAAAATATTGATTTACAAATGAAATGTATTAAAAGAACGCTCCCATACGATTAAAATTTGCTTGCGAGTTTTTTCGCGTGACTATCGTAAGATCTTAAGAGCCTACACTAGTCACGCGAAGAAACGCTCACGCTAATGTTAAGTGTAATGTTGTCTATGGGAAGGTTATCCCACGATTTCTCGCTCGCATTTTAATATTTTTAAATGATTTTTTTGCGTAGGATAGCTGAGGTCGATCTTCAACGTTGTTAGTTTTTACTTTTTTGATTTTGGTTAAACTTTTTTTATAAGCGGACATTTTAAATTTTTGAACCGGATGGAACCGGTTCTGAAAATGAAACTACCCTTATATAAAAAATCTGGAGCCAAAATCAAAAAAGTAAAAACTAACAACGATAGATACCGACGTCCGCTATCCTATGCAAAAAAAAATCATTTAAAAATATTAAAATGCAAGCGAGAAATCGCGGGATAACCTTCCCATAGACTTAACATTAGCGTGAGCGTTTTTTCGCGTGACTAGTGCAGGCTCTTAACCTTTTCTAAGGCTTTTGAAAATAATTGCCCCACTTAAATTGAATCCCCAAATGCAAAATTCTTAGCACAGTTTTTGAATAAAATTTTACTTTTTAAATATGCGTTACCAGAGGTTTTAAATTGCTTTCATATAAATTGTTCTTGAGTTCTGGTGACATTCAATAATTTCAACATTGTTCCAACATAATTATTTTTCCTTAGATATTGTAACACATTATTCACGTTAGTTTTCGTCCTTTAAACAGGAAGCCCCGTCTATGGACACGCATTCGTGATTTTCTGTGTTCATAATAAGGAATGTATATAATAATAGTACGATTTTAATTTGAGAATTTATATACATTATGCAACATTTTTATCAAGATTTTGAGTATTTTTGAGAAAAATGTGACATATAAAATGCAAAATTAACGCAAATAGGTGGTTTTAAAACAAAAAACCTGAAAACTCGTGTTAGCCGTCCCCAATGTGTGAATATATTTTTGTTACAACTGTAGAGTGTCTTTCCGATGTGTCAACCGTTTCACGTACAAATAATTGTGATTTCGTAATGCTGAATTCACACCAGAATTTTCGATATTTTTTCTTTTTTAAATAAGAAAATGCAGTTTTACATTTTTTTTTAATGTAATTTAGAAATGAAAATCGTATTCAAAAGCTCTTTCTAGAATCTTAGTTAAAATTAAGGAATCCAAAAAAATACTACCGACCTTCTAGATGTTAAATTATTTTAAAATGCGTTTACATACAGATATTCTTTTTTATGGACTTTTAAATTTTTACATTGCTATTGACTGTCAAGTTGGGACAGTTAATTTTCTTCATTGTTCAGCTCTATGCAAATTCAGATCAATTTTGTTTAGTCTATAGGATTTCAAATATTTTTGAAGGATAGCAATCGTTTGTCACGACCAAGACCTCCTTATCATAGTATCAGACCTCTCAATCAGCAAGTTGCCTTTGACCGCTATACTTGTCCTGCTACTAGCGCCATCAATCGTCAGTAATAGTATTTACGACACGAAATAACACAAAAATTTTTCACAGCTCCATTTGTTCTATGCATTTGCTTATGAACTAGTAGTTTTACTACCACTAAAATTTTATAGTAAATTTTATCTTATTAAATTGACAATATCGTGTGATTACATGACGAAAAAAATTCTATTAAATTTTAGTGGTAAGAAAAAAGCGTAAAAGTTGGCAGCTATGCGGTAGCAGACCAGTTAGATTTTTCTATAGATTTTTCTATTATCTTTTTAGATACCAGTTTTTTAGTAGAGAGAATTTTGTTTTGTTTGATCGGAGAATTCTGGGATTTAAAAGAACAACATTTTCTCTAAAAATATACTGGTGTTCAAAAAGCCCGAAACATGGCAACTGTGCGGTAGTATCCACCAGGCGGCGATACTTTCCGGAGAAAGTCAATGAATAAGTTGGCAATTACTGCGGACATTTTCTCCCATAGACTTTCTCCGGATTGTCAAGTCTGATCTATGATAAGGGAGT
Source organism: Maratus michaelseni (assembly GCA_963931845.1). Classification (NCBI taxonomy): domain Eukaryota; kingdom Metazoa; phylum Arthropoda; class Arachnida; order Araneae; family Salticidae; genus Maratus; species Maratus michaelseni. Next base: position 122,835,123 of record OZ007599.1, on the reverse strand, counting down.
CTTGGTCACGACAATGATGTTTAGAGGTATTTGTTAAAATATCACTATAAATATTATCTCTGGCATTCATACCAGAAAAATAAAGAAGTGTCATTGAAATGAAAAATATGTTGCAACGCAACATTAGCAAGAATTACATTAACAAGATTTTGGGCAAGGAAATCTGCTCTTTTTTCCCCGGAAGATGAGCAGTTTGGATTCTGGTCGAGGGAATTCCGCCGTGCCACCTTGATTACATCCTACGATAGGGATACACAACCATTTTTTCTGAAAGTTGTTTTCCTTCATTAATTTCGATAGCTAATCTTCGCCTTTTGTAATCTTGATGTCTGTGTCTTTAAATAGGGCATTTTTTTCTATTTTAACACTTTGAACGTCCGGCGACAGCCCAGTGGTGTCGTACGTAAAGTAACTTAATTTTAATCCTTAAATGCTACATTCACACTAGAATTTTGGAATGAAAAATTCACTTTTATCAAGTACATGAAGAAAAGATTTCACTTATTTTGGAACAAATTTGTTTCTAAATTCTGGTGTCAATCAATCATTTCAACATTTTACGACAAGAAGTATTTTTACGATACATGCGGACGGCAAAGTTTTAAGATAGTGGCAACGTGGTGAAGATCCTTATCCTACGCTTTTTTGCTCTTGTATTATTCGAAAGGACGAAGTTCGGAGGCCCCTAATGTACTATATTTGCCTCGTATTTTGCAATCCACTTTTAACTCTTTTATAACGTATACTTCTTACAATTTCTGCGCATCATTATTTTCCAATAAAAATTTCGCCTTTTTCAATCTATGAAATCCTGCGTAAATAAGGAAAAACAGTCTGTAAATAATATGGTGGTAAAATATAAGGGTTTTGCGCATCCTATCCAAGTTTACGTGAAGCTCGACGCGAAGGTGTTAAGCATCCGAGACTGTTGCCCTGCATTAACAAATTATAAACATCATGTTTTTAAATCAGTCCAATATGTTGGCTATGTTCGACTGGACATACTGCTTGAATGCAAGCACTAATATATAAGTATTGTATGAGATTCTGATATTGCAGTATATCATTTCAAATTACTCATGAGATGTACCGAAAAAACACGAAAAAAGAAAAGCGTCAAAAGAGAAAAGACGAACTATGGCTATTTTCTCCAGAACGTCTTTTCTAATTAATGCAGAAATAAAATAAAAGTAAATTCTAGAAATTTCTTTATAGTTGCATGTGGTTTATTTTATCATAGAAAGTTGTCTATAAATTAAAAATTGTCCACATTTTCGGTTTCAAATGGCATACCCATGTTTTATACTGTCTTTAAGGCACATAGGAACGAAGAAGCTCGGAAAAGTACTTAGTTTATACACTTTTTCTTTAATCGTCTTAGAATAATAAAAGAAAATGTGTTATGATTTCATCCATAAAGTTAGAAAAAATGAAATTAAAATCTCGCAGGGAAAAGGGCCAAAAGCATTCATTTAGCATTTGGAAAAGTTTTATAAAATCTCTAAATGCAGAATAAACTAACATCGCATATTGAATGATTATAATTATAATTATTATGCAGGTTGCAGATTATCACAGCTAATTTTGATACTTTTTGAAACTATAATGCAACTAGATTGAAGTACTAAAGGTGAAAGTTTCAATAAATTTAAGCATTTTATGTAACTGACGAAAACGTCACCGTACTCGCTTAAATAATTGAGAAAAGTACTCCAAATTTACCTTATCAAAAAATGAATAAGCATCTAAGGTTTTATTTTTTTAACGAAAATTTTATTAAATATCTTCGTCAATGTCATTCCAGTATTGAAAATGAATAATAATTGTTAAAAATAGTTTTAACGATTTGACATGTATGGCACTAAACCAGAATCTAACATCATTCTATCACGATAAGAATTCGAGAAGAAAATTTCTGTTAAACCCATAGTGTTTTGGGGGTACATTATATCCTTAAGAACAACCTTCAATCTTAATACTACAACTAAAAATAATAAATTGAAATTTTCACCAGTATCCAGGTTTTTACGGTGTTCGTTCCATTATACCTCGGAGCGGTGATATTTAAAAGAGACTAAATCAAAATTCTGCTACCACTATTTCCTTCCGAAAATGTTCGCTTAGATCTCTCTCCGAAATGTTATGTTTCCGGTAGGCTACATTTTTTAAATTCGGTTTTCTTGATTGCCACCAGATTTTTGAAGTAGAAATATTCTCCTTATTTAATGGCAGTTTAAATAATGCGAGAATGTGGCCAATTACACTATTTAAAAAATGGTGGGAATCAAACATTTTGAATTTTAAAAAAATGTGCACACAGTTTTTCGAATTCAAGTTACCAGTTAACGAGAAATGCACCTCATCTGTCCATAGAATGCGTAAAGGCCAGCTGCTATCTTTATCGTACCGGATAAGGAATTGATTTGCAAAATCCTGCCGTAATTGATAGTCTCGCGCTTCCAACATCTGGACACGCTGGAATCGATACGGAAACATGTTTAGAACAGAGCGCAGAATCTTGCGTACAGTTGAATACGGCAGATCCAGAACACGTGGAACACCGCGTGCAGTTGCGGGACGAACTGTGCTTATCGTCTGATGGACTTCTGCAACAGCTTCCACAGGAACGGAAGGTCATCCAGACCGAGGTCAATCGCATGTGCAACCAGTTTCTTCAAATTTATGAATCAAGTCCCGTACAGCTTTGACAGTGCACGGGCCTCGCCGTAATCCATGGTTTCTGCGGTAAACACGCAATGTCTCTGCGGAATTTTGTCCATTCAGGTAATAAATCTTTACCATTTCCCCACGTTTTTAACCTGAAAGCGGCATCTTGTTCGGAATGGCAGAAAGGAACATATACGGCTCGCATTTCACAGTGCCTTTTCTTTCACCTAGCGTGACAAAGTCAGTCATGACTCTGCTTACGTAGAACCTGAAATTTGCGTTTCTTGAATTCTTCTTCTCATTTTGTGTAGAAGTAAGCAGGCTGGGATATCAGCCACAGAAACGGTGTGACGTGTAACGTAAATGAAACGAAAATTAATGGTCTGGTGCACGGCAAAGTCCTTTTTACTTTTCCCTTGCCTAGTTCCGGTGATTTTCATGCTACAGTTGCCGTTCCAACGCTATTTAGGATTTTTCACAATGAAGATCACATTCCTATACAAAAAACTGGATGTTGCCATTTGATTTTTTTGAAATTTTCTCACTGTAACCGTAACTGTTTGAGTGACACTATTGTTTTCCATATCATTCTTGAGCGCATACCTCAAAATACCTTTTTCCAAAATTTCATTCAGTGTCTGTGAATGGTATGATAGTTAGAGGCCCAAATGTCGGGATAGTTTTTTTATAATCACCCTGTACTACATATTTTCAAAAGGCTAAAGTGAAATGGAAAAGGATCAAACAGGATAAAACGGAAACGAGCTGAGGTATCATTACAAAGCTGAAGGGTTGCAGATTTGCCATTTATTTAATAGAAATCTTCATCTTAGTTAATTGAAGAATTTCGGTCATTAAATAATACGGATACAACTTTTTGCAAAAAGTGATTTAAGAATATTTTTTGAAATAAGTAGTGCGTGCCCTTGAGTAAACTATGGTAAACTTTCAAATGCGAAAAAAGCAAATAAAAATAAGATTATTTGTCTATGTATATTATCACGTGCTAAAATTAAAAAAATATATATATCTCAAAATATTGCTCAATTCTAGACAAAAAGTGTGCTTCTATATTTCTTAACACATTTGCATCCGAAAATCGCGTTTCATTAATATATCTTTATTCGGAAATTCCCAAAATATTTCAGAAATTCTTCTAATCTTTGCTTTATTTAATGGAAGACGTTTCGTGATTACATAAAATAAAAATTCTTTTTTTGTTATATCTGAATAAAAAACAAATTCCTGAAATGGACGAATGTATGCCCTAATGATGAAAATGGTTTAAAGGTAAGTAACTAAAAGGAAATAACGTAATGTCTGGCAAATGAATTTTTTTTTTTACAAAATGCAAGAAAACACTGAAAATCCATAAAATTAAAAGTTTTAAAACATTTTATGTTTCCTTCGTAAAATAAAGTCCACCTTATAAAGTGGGCAAATTCTTTAAATTGTAACACCATTTTTTAAAAAATATTTTCCCCTTAGTTATGCAAGGTTTCATCGATTGAAAAACGCAACAATTTTTATTAGAAAATAGTGTTGCGCAGAGATTAAAAGAAGTATACGGGACGATCATTACAAAGGAGTTAAAACATGGACTAAGTTATAGGACAAAATTATACTACAGAAAGAGATCCGTCGCTTTCAAAGCAATTAAATAATAAGCCCAGTCAGATAAATGGGAAACTTTTCGCAAGTTGAAAATAGCGCCATCTAGCGGTTGGGAGTGCTGCATTCGGCACCAAGAATATTTTAATAAAATTTTGCTTCCAAAATTAAAGCTTAAAATAAGGAGTTCATATTTTCTAAGAAAGTCGTTTGTAAATTCCGGTGTCAGTCAGTAATTTCACATTTTACGAACATAATTTGTCTGTGCCGGAAAGGGTTAATTGCATAGTGATGTAAATTTCCATCACTTTTTATTTAACTTTTAATAAATAAATCAACTTCTTCGCCACCACTATATTTATATAGAAATATTAATCCAGTAAATTTTCACATTTTTTTTTTTTCATTATAGTTTTAGCTTTAATGTAAAAGATCCTAATAATTAGCAAGCTTTTAAAGGAAGTGCAAAAACAAAACATCGATAAAAATCGTATCGTTTCTCTGCGACCCACTTCTGTTTTGTCCTCCTTCCGCAGCAGAGGTTTGGCGCTAGTGTGTCGCTAACAAATTTAACACTATCTGACTGGGCTTATTATTTAATGGCTTTGGTCGCTTTGGTCTATCGAACGATACACAAGTCAAACAGTGTAAGATAGAACTGCTATGCCACTACTTCAGAATAGAAACATTTGCCATATGTATTGACAAAAAGGTAGCAACTAAAAAGGTTAAAAGTTTCCTTTCATAATTTGTGGCGGTAAACTACTTCAGTAAAAAGGGTTGGTGACACCTAGGGTAGGATTCAATTAGAGTTGGAATTCACTAAACTATAACTTTTGCAAAACTGCCTATTCTTCAAGAAAGAAAGAGCAGACTTTCTGGAAAGAAATATCTTTTAAATAAACACTTAACGCCTCGTGTTACATCATATTTTTATATTTCAATGATACTTCATTATTTTTCTGGTATGAAAGGCAGAGATAATATTTATACTGAGATTGTAACAAAGAAATATAAACCTTATTGTCGTAACAAATGATTTCTCTCCTTCGCAAATATTTGAAATATTATAGACTCAAAAATATGGATCTGAATTTTCACACGGCTGATCAATGAACAAAATTAATTGTCCCAATTGGTCAGTTATCCCCAGGGTAGAAATTTAAAAGTTCCATAAAAAAGAATATATCTATGCAGATGGTTGTTAAAATAATTTAATATCTTGAAGGTCGGAAACATATTTTTATACCCTAAATTTAATCAAACTTTTTAACAGAATTTTCTTTTAACGAAATTTTACATTTATAACTTATGTGGATAAAGCTGTAAATTTGCATTCGCTTATTTTCAAATAAAAAATTTTCGAAAATACTGATGTAAATTCAACATTACATAAAGACAATTATTTGTACCTGAAGGGGTTAACACATCCGATGAACACTGTACCGAAGTAAAACAAAATGTACTCTCAAAATGGACACGGCTAACTCGAATATTCAGGTTGTTGTATATATCTAAATCAACCTATGGGCATTATATTTGCATTTTTAATTTTACATACTTCTCAAAAATATACGAATCGTGTACAGTGCATATACGTCCATTATTACAAACACAGAAAAACTTTTTGTTAAATAATGCAACTCTAACGATTGAGCGACCATATCTTAAAGAGCGGCTTACTGTTTAAAGGAAGAAAAATTACGTCATGAATGCATTACACTATATTAGGCAAATTAATTCTCTTGATAGAAAGCTCAAATGGGTTTGAAAACTATCAGAACTCAAGAACAATTTTATTTGAAAGCAATGAAATACTGTCGATCGTGTATATGTTAAGAGAAAAATTTTATTAAAAAATCAAAATGTGATTTTGCCATTTGGCAGTTAAAATTCAGTGAGGTAATGATTTCCCGCTGACATAGAAAGGGTTAAAAGCCTATGCTAGTCACGTGAAAAAAATTGCAAGTGGCTATTAATCGTATGGGATCATTCTTTTCAAAGTTCTCGTTTGAAATTGAATATTTTGACATATTTTTAGGTCAATTGCGGTGTCGGGATTTAACTGAGTATTATTTCGGTTACAATTAATATTTCTGAGATAACTTTCTATTTTGAAACCGGCTCCGAATATAAAAACGTTTTCATGGAAAAAATGTAACCAAAATTGAAAAAGTTAAAGAGTGCACTGTTAAGCTTCAACCTCAAATACCCTTTGCAAATCATTTTAAGATTTTGAAAATTGAATAAAATATTGAAATGCAAACGAGAAATTGTAAAGATGGCTGTCATTGGTTTATTATTAGCTTACGACTGCCTTCGTGTGATTATCGTAGGCACTTTTATAAAAATTCACTCAATCGCAACAGGCGCGATAAACTTTATAAAAACTACAACAGTTTTTATTTGCGCCTTAAATTATGTCAAAGCAAATGAAACTTGTTGTTTTCATGAATGATAAGAAAAAATGGGGAGTTACATACTACATAAATATTTCAGCCTCTCAAATTAAATCAAAAGGCTAGAACAACAACAGTTGTTTCTTCAAAAAAATATAGCTATAGTAAATGATAGCAAAGCTATTTACAATTGAGAAACAGCTCTGTGAAAACATAGGGAACATGTGGGACCAATGTTTGAAGCAGTGGTACTCACTACGCGGCTCATGGAACGCAGAGTTACAACTTTTTTAAAAATTATAACCTTCACCTTAACTTATCGCATAATTTCTGCCACTAAACAAGAAGAAAATTACTTTTCGAAGATAGTCGTGTGAGAATACTTTTCGTTAAAAGTAGGGACTACCACTGGCTTTCACTCTTTCAAGGAAAAATTAATTATCTTACTAAAATGCTTAAAACTCAGCAGAATTTACCAAAAAATTTATTTAAATGTATAAAAAATTGTTTACCACGTACATTATATAACAAAATTTTACTTTAAAATTCTGGTGCAAACTTTACAGTTGGGTATTACATGTAACAGGTATCAATAATATAGTACCTAATTTCAAAAGGATAAGGTGAAATGGAAAAGGTTAAGAAAGCATCAAATGGAAATGGGCTGAGGTATTCATTACAAAACTGACGAGTTGCAGATTTGCCATTAAATTAATAGAAATTTTCATCTTAATTAATTGAAGAATATCAGTCATTAAATATAATGGATAAACGTTTCGCAAATGGTAGTTTAAGAATATTTTTTGAAAAAAGTAGTGTGTACCCCTGAGTAAAGTATGGTGAACGTTCAAATGCGCAAAAATCAACCAAAAATACGATTATTTGTCTATGTATAATATGTTAATTATTTCAGCCACTCAAATGAAATTAAAAGGCGAGAACAACAACAATCGTTTCTTCAAAAATATATATAGCTGTAGTAAATGACGGTAAATCTACTTACATTTGAGAAACATCACTATAAAAACGTAGGGAACTTCCTTAACCCCTTCGGGACCGGCGGCTTTTACACAAATTTTATTCGGTTGGCACCGCTTTTTTAAAAAAAGCTACCTTTACTTAAACTGTCACAAAAATGCTCTAATTAGAGAAAGCAAATATTAATTTTATCTTTTACTGGTGACTAAAACAAATTTTGTATGCTCTTTTTGAGGGTGCATATATGCACCCATGGTCCCGAATGGGTTAAGTAATGTTTGAAGCATTGGTACTCTCTACGCACTTACGGGACGGAGAGTTACAAGTTTTTCCAAATTACCGTAATTTCCGGCGTATAAGCCGCAGCTCAAAGAGTCGTTTTTCGACCCAGAAATATTATTTTATAAAATGTAACTTAGAAGATCGCTGTAACTATTTAACTACAATTATTGAATAAAATTTCTGGGTCAAAAAACGACTCTTTGAGCTGCGGCTTATACGCCGGAAATTACGGTATAACCTTCACCTGAACTAATCGCAGAATTTCGGTCTGTAAAGAAGAAGAAAATTTCTTTTCGGAAATAGTCATGTGAGAATACTTTTCGTTATAACACGGTCCGCCTCCTGGAATTACGCGACCAGGAAATTCTTCGGTGATAGTATTTTCTTACAGAAATTTAATCCTTAAAAGAAGGCGAAGTTTTGCGAGTTTAAGCTAGATTTATTTATCTATAAAAAAAAATTGTAACTATTTTGAAAAATTCCCTGATCCGTACGAACCCTTTTATAAGTAGCGACTACCACTGGCTTTCATTCTTGCAAAAAAAGTAATTATCTTACTAAAATGTTGAAAATTCACCAGAATGTGTTCGTGGTTGATATTTAACTTATTTTATGAAAGAAATTTTGTTCAAATAGTCATTTTGAATGTACCTGTGGAAACACCATCAGGTAAGCGGAGGGTAAAATATAAGTAATCGCAAAAAATACCCTACGCTTTCGCAGAAACATTTCTCAAATGTAATTAGTTTTACTTTCTTTTCGTATAGTTATATATATTGAATTGACTGTTGCGGTTCTGTCCTTTTGGTTTGACCAGAGTGGCTGAAATAATGAAATAGTATGTAACTTTCCACTTATCCTCTTCATTCATCAAAGATACACGTTTCATTTCTAACCTTATAATTAAATACACAAATTAAAAATCTTGTAACATATCAAGATTATTTTGAATGTTTAACTGAGTTAATTTTGGATAGAACAGCCTACGCTAATCACACGAAGAATCTCGTAAGCAAATGTTAAACCAATGACAGCATTATTTTCCAATTTCTCGTTTGCATTTTAATATTTTTAAGCGATTATTTTGGCATAGGTTATTTCAACGTCCATGATTAACCAGGTACTCTTTTACTTTTTAGATTTTGGTCGATTTTTTTTTTTTTTTTTTTTTTTTTTTTTTTTTTTTTTTTTTTGTGAAGACGATTTCTGTTACAGAACCAGTCCCGAAATATAAAGTTTCCTCAAAAGAGAAACAAAATGCAACAAAATCGAAAATGTAAAAAAGAACCCGGTTAAACCTGGAAATCGCAAGTCTCCTATGCTAATATATATATGTATATATATATTTAATTTTAAAATATGGATTTGAAAGCACGATGTATTAAAAGAACGCCCCATAGGATTAAAATAATTACTCGACTTAACACCTTCAGGGGCAAAGTACTCTTGTAGCTAAAATACTGAAATGATTGATTGACACCAGGATTCACGAACGAAATTATTTTTAAATAAGTAAAAGCTTTTCCTCATGTATCTTATAAATTCAAAATTTGATTGTAAAATTCTGGTGTCATTCTGGCATTTTGGGATTAAAATTAAGTGGTATATATAATATACCGGTGCCCTTCAAGGGGTTAAATTGAATCCCCAAATGCAAAATTCCTAGCAGAATTTTTGAATAAAATTTTACTTTTAAAATACGTTTCCAAAAGTGTTGATTTGTTTTCAAATCAATTTGTTCATAAATTCTTTTGTCATTCAATTATTTAAACATTCTACAAACAGAATTAATTTGCCTTAGATATTGTAATACATTATTAACGTTAGTTTTCGTCCTTTAACACTAGAACTACCATGAGCCGTCATTTTGACGGTTACCAAATGTATTTATTCCTATTTGAACCAGAAATTTCTTTTTGAAATATATTAAATATAAAACTCACAGAAATACGTTAAATTAATAAGTTAAGTAGTTTTAAATAAAATTTCTGGTGTGAAATAGTTTTAAAAAACCTGAGTAAAATTTCCAGTAGTTCTAGTGTTAAATAGGAAGCTCCGCATATGGAGAATCAGTCGTGATTTTCTGTGTTCATAATAAGGAATGTATATAATAATAGTACTGTTTTAATGGAAGAAATTATATGCATTATACAAATTTTTTGTAAATATTGTACATATTTTTAAGAAAATATAAAATGCAAATGTAACGTCCATAGGTGGTGTTAGACATATCCAAAAGACATGAATACTCGTGTCCGCCGTTCCCAATGTGTGAATATATTTTTGTTACAGCTGTAGAGTGTTCATACGATGTGTTAACAGTTTCAGGTAGAACTAATTGTGTTTCTGTAATGTTAAATTCATGCCAGAATTTTCGATTTTTTTAAAATATTTTTTTAAGAAAATGTAATTTTACATTTATTTTTATCTAAGTTATAAATGAAAAATTTATTCATATTTCTTGCTCAAATCTTGATTCAATTTAGGGAATCCTAAAAAAAATACAACCGACCTTCTAGATGTTAAATTAATTTAATATGCATTTACATACGGATAGTCTTTTTTATGAACTTTTAAATTTCTACATTGGTGTTGACTGTCAAGTTGGGACAATTAATTGTGTTTATTGATCAGTTCTATGCAAATTTAGATCGATTTTGCTTAGTCTATAGGATGTCAAATATTTGTCAAGGATAGAAATCGTTTTTCACGACAATAAGGTTTGGAGGTATTTGTTGAAATATCACTATAAATATTATCTCTGACATTCATACCAGAAAAATAAAAAATGTCATTGAAATGTAAAAATATGCTGCATCATGTGATTTGGATTTTAGTTCTGCATTGTTTTTCAGTCAAGAAAGTCTGCTCTTTCGTCCAGAAAGATTAGGCAGTTTTATAAAAATTGTAGCTTAGCTTTTTGGCTTCCGTGAAAGGGAATATTACGTTTTCCAAGACTGTTTGTATCCAACGTTAGGGGTCTCCAACTCTTTTCCCTGAAAGTCGTATTCCTCCATAAATTCGGATAGCTTATCTTCGCCTTCTGTAATATTGCTGTCTGTGTCATTATACAGGGTGTTTCTAAGCTCATGGTACAAACTTTAAGGGTAGGTAGAGCACACAGTAACAATCATTTATTGTATAGTAATGTATGGGACCAAGTGACGCATTAAGGTAAAAACACCAGGGGGGGGGCAATTAGGCCACTTTTTTAATTTTCAAAATTTCTCATTCATACTAGAAAAATTTTATGCTATCCTTTTCTTGACATTTCATAATTACTTAACAATAAAATTCTTCTTTGAAAATTTTTGGTATGAAATCGAAATTTTTGAATTAAAAAAAGCGCATAACTGGCAAACTTATCAAACGAAATACAAGAATAAAAAAGATAAAATGTTTATTTACAATGTAGTTTACAAGTAAATAATAATGCATACAATAATATTACAATAAGTGTTCAAAATTGCGCCCACCTACTGTGATACATGCTTCGCAGCGTCGGTGGAACGATTAGTGTACACTTCTAAAGATGTCAGGCATTTCCCGCACACGTGCAGCAGCTTCGGATATGCGAGATACTAGATTTTCGTCAGAGTCAACTGGAGTCTCATAAACAAGACTCTTCAGATGTCCCCATAAAAAGAAATCAAGGATCGATAAATCGGGAAATTGTGGTGACCAAGGAACTGGTCCACTACACCCAATCCATCGCGTCCCAAATGTGGCATTCAGGTAACTGCGCACATCAGTGGTGAAGTGCACGGGCCCTCCATCATGTTGAAACCACATCCGGTTACGAATGGCGATCGGAACATCTTGCAGCAGTTCTGGTAAAACCTGTTGAAAAAAATAAGGTAACAGCGACCATCCAGCCTCTTTGGTTGTAGGTATGGGCCAATCGAATAATTATTAACAATACCCGCCCACAAATTCACAGAAAAATCGTTGTTGATAAGCATGTGGCCGCGTTGCATGTGGATTATTGGTTGCCTAAAGATGGAAATTGTGCGCATTAACCCTCGCGTGTAAATACTGCCTTATCTGTAAATAGAATATGAGCAGTAAAGTCTGGCTGCAATACATGTTGCTGCAAAACCCACTGGCAAAAGTTCAATCGCAGAAGAGAGTCTTCCGGATTCAAATTTTGTACACGTTGAAAATGGAAGGGATGAAATCGATTTTCATTTACAGTGGCGTAGCTACACATTCAGCGCCCTTGCGCAAATAAAATTGGTACGCCCCTTGCAACTATAAAAACACTTCTGCTAGCTCTGTTTGAGGTTTAAACTCGTATATTATATTCTTATTTATATTTAAAACCCTGTTTTTTATTTTAAAAATAAAGTATTTTCATAATAAAATATTTGACGAAATAAATACAAATAAAATATTAAAATAAACTATAATTGTTTAAGTTCGGACTACCTACTGATTTTTACGACGAATTGAGCAGTATTTCCGATTTAAATGGTACCATGGGCGCAGTGCAATCTACCACTAACTTCTGTTGTTCCTTTCAAGGCTTTTGAAGCAATATAGAATGCTAATAAAGAAACACACTATTGTCGAGATATTTTTAAGACGCGTTTTTTCCGTTTTCAGTACCGAAAGCTCTGAAAATTTATAAAATTCGAGTTATTATAACTCGGTAAGTTTTGATCGTGCAAAAAATGAAAGTTTTGTTTTACTTGTTACTGAATATAGAAAAATTTACTAAATTAATCATTTTACTAAATATAGAACTTAGCGACAGTAAAAAAAAAAAAAAAAAAAAAAAAAAAAAAAAAAAAAAAAAAAAAAAAATTCGTAATCTTTAAAAAAATAACTACTTTGATATAAAGGATTTTAATAGGATCATAGTTGCCAACCTCCGGATATTTTTCATACCAATATTTTTATGTAAAAATATTTGTTTTCTTTAATCGTGCAGTTTCTGAAATTTAATAAAGAGAAAATTTCTGTAAGATTTTACTGGTATTCAAAAAATCGGGGCGTATCTATCCTACAAACAGGGGCGTAGCTACCATGGAGCAGTTCGCTCCAACTGCTCCACGGTAGCTACGCCACTGTTCATTTAACACTCTCCAAACGGTCGGATGACTCGCACCTAAATTCTGTGCAACAGCTCTTGTACTTGATTCAGGCCTTTCTCTCACAAAATTCAAAATAATTTCTTGCAGGCTTGCACTGCGTACAGCTCTTTCTCGCCCAGTTTCCTGTCTGGTGACGTGGAAAGAACCTGTTTCAGAAAGCTATAACAAATGCCTAAAACAAATTCTGTATGCTCTTTTTGAGGGTGCATATATGCACCCATGGTCCCGAATGGGTTAAATACATTTTCTGTGGTATATTAAAGAAAATGAATTAACGTGTTTTTTTATTATTATTATTTGCGACTTAAATGATCACAGCCATCAAAAACCGAGAAAATAGTAAAATATTAAAACATTTTGCCAATATATCAGTATATTTATATTTTTTATTGAAGTTTTAATCAACTATGATTATTCAAACATTTAAATGAATTTATCTTTGTTATCTGACTTTAAACAAAGCAGTTTAAAAATCGTTTTTATATTTACTTTCTGTAAACATAGTGTAAGGAAATAGTTCTAATTATAATTTATCTGCGCGCGTGCGTGTGTAAACACGATAACGCCAAAAAGGTACTTCTGGTTGAGCTCCCATTTGGCGAAAATGTTATAAGCAACTCTAGCAAGAACTGTATAGATTTTTGTAGAAATCTGCTAGCGATTATGCATTTAAACTATTTTCGAACCATCTTCAAACATTTTTCAATCGATTCTATAAGTAAAATCAGCTAGAAACTATGACAGATTATAAATGAGAAATATCGCTGCGCAGAGGTAACATCTCCAGTTTAAAAATGGGCGGTCCAGCGTTCGAATCCAACCCGTGCCATTGCGTAAGGAATTTATATATATATATATATGTGTGTGTGTGTGTGTGTGTGTGTACAGGGCTTGACAAATGTGGTCCCCAGGTCAGCACTGGCGACTACGTTTTTCATCAGGCGACCAAGTTATTAAAACTAACGTTTTTTTTTTAATTTTTTAATTTTAATTAATAAATGAGCACAAACGGTATTTTCTCTCTCCCATACCCCTAGTCGTGCGCAACAAGCAGTGATCTTTCTTTTCTCTCGTACTTTTAATAGACGAAACAAGTTTAAAAGGCTAATTGTTTTCCTGCTTTACTGTTTCATCGATGTCCCTCTCATCAGATACAGATATTGTAACAATGAACTATCCGGAGATTTGAAGCATTCGGCAATCAACATTTTCCAAACACGCCAGTTAATTAAGCCTTTACAGCATTTCTTTTTCTTTCTTTTTTTTTCACGAATATATAATTTTGATAAATTTCACACTGAGGTTATATTAGCTTTCTAAATTATGTATTATTCTAATCTATCTAACTAATAATTCTAAACTATGCTTGTAATAATTTATTCTGAATTAGTTAATAAATTCATAAAAAACTTTTGTGCGTTTTGAAAATAAATGACGGGGAGGATGGCAGAGGGGGAAGTAAATATTTTTCACTGGCGACTAGAATTATTTTACTGTCGGCAATCGATTTAATCAAATTCGTAAATCCCTGTATATATATATATATATATATATATATATTACTTTGTGTACATATAAGCCAGTATCACTCCAGATTTTTTTTCATTTATGTCCACGCATTACTATTGAACATATCAGCCTTTATTTTTGTTGCCAAGTTTTCTTTCTGCTGCTGGTCTCGTAACTATTTTATTATGACAGAAAAACTATACATTTTTCTCTCTGTTTTCGGATCATTTTGACTTCACATGCTTTAACTTCCGTAAAAATTGCCCATTCCTCCCAAATTTCGAGTATGGTGTTGACTCCTTTCTGTCGAGCGAACATAATTGCAGTATTAAAGATCATAAATTAATACTGTCATCATTATTTGGCTTCAAAGTAGGCCATACGGCCTTTCAAGATTTTTCTCTTATTTAACAAGCTGTAACAACTGAACAAATTACTTTAAACGTTAGTTACTTTACCAATCAAATACCTATGAAGATGTCATAGAGCAGTTGAAGCTGTTTTACTCCTGCTTAAATATTCTTTAATTTGTTCATCTTTGAAATCCCTTAAAAAAATGTCATAAATTTCACCAAATTTTAGAATATCTTATCTCAAAAGGGACAATTCGGAATTGATTACCGTTAGTACTAGTACCACTGAAAAGAACACAATTTAATTGATAATAAAACCTTTTTTTCGTTTTGGGCGCCTTTTGTATAAGGTAAATAAAGCAAGGTACAGACCACCTACTTTTTGTGAGATTATTATATCACAAAATGCGCAATTATATCTGCCGTAGAAATTGATTCTAAAAATGTCTCTGGAAGACTGAGAACACTGCAAGTAAAGACAAAATAGCATAAAGTATATGAAAAAGGTGGGTAATTTCATGTCAACTTGTCTATGCGGTCCTGCCCGGATGCCCCAGACCAGAAGCAAAGTAATTTTCCGGTACACTCAAATATTTCTTGAATGGATAAAGCTAGACTAGTGGAACACGTGTTTACATATAGTAAAGTGACTTCGCTCTATCATATGAGACTGACTTTAGCGACCCCTACTGACAAAATATTTGAAAGTATCGATCCTATCTACAAAAATGTGAGAAATAGCAAAAAAATGTCAATTACAAAAGTGTTAGAGCATCCTCGATTTACGATAAAATAACGTTTTACATGTAAAAATAATTTTATTAAAAGCTCTGGAAATATCGAAAATATTAGTGACATATTTAACACTGGAACGATCCGGAATGTTACACCAGATTTATAAAAATATTTCGCACCAGAATTTTTATTAGAACAATTCAAATTATTTATTTAACTTATTTCTGTGTGCTTTATATTTAAGTTATTTTATGAAGAAATTCCTGATGCGAATAGATTTAATGGTTTTATCGGAGTAGATACGACACCTACTGGGCTTTCTAGTGTTAAGCCCGTGTTTCGTTATCAAATAATTGGCATTTCAACGCTTCTAATAGTGTTATTTTCACATGTAATCCATTTCATATTAAATCGCGGATACTCTACATTTTTGTAATTGTTATTTGTTTTTGCTATCTCTCGTATTTTTTGAGATAGGGTAAAAAAAATTAAATATTTAGTTACCAGGGGCGCTGCAGCCACTTTCATATGAAAGCACATGGTCATTTTACTTTAAGTATACATTTGCTCCACAATTTTAGCTTTATCCAATCAAGAGTTATTTGAGTGTACCGGGACATTACTTTGCATCCGGCCGGGACCCACTAATCCAGTTGACATGGCATGGCCCGCTTATTTCATATACTTTTATGTTATTATTTTTCTAGTGCAGTGTCATGGGGGTGTCATGGGAGTTTTCCAGAGACTTCCAGAGATATTTTTGGAATCAATTTCTACGGCGGATAGAGTTACGAATCTCACACAAACTAGGTGTTTTGAACCTTCTTTTTTTTTGTTTTTTTTATACCTTTACTTTCGATGCCCAAAAAGAAACAAACGCTTTCTTGTCAATTAAAGTGTATTCTTTCTAGTTGTACTAATGGTAATCAAAGCAGAAGTGTTCAGTTTGAGATATGGGCTTCTAAAAATTGGATTAAATTTATGAAATTTATTTGAAGATATTTTACAGATGCATAAATTAACTCCTTAAGTACCACGACATACCTGCGTGCGTAATGAACACCTCTATCTGAAATACCACAGAATGCAATCAGTGTTGAAAGACGTAATTCCTTTTTCACAGAAGCCAATGACAAGACTCTAAATTATAAATTTTACAAAACCGCCTAATCTTCCTGGAAGAAAAAGCAGTCTTTCTGGACAAAAATCAAATTTGAATAGACATATGAAATCTTGAATTGCATCATATTTTTACGTTTCAATGATGTTTCATTCTTTTTCTGGTATGAAATCCAGAGAAAATATTTAGTGATATTGTAACAAACAGCTCTGAACCTTTTTGTCATAACAAACGATTTCGCTCCTTCACAAATATTTGAAATCTTATAAACTCAAACAAATGGATCTGAATTTGCATACAGCTGACCAATGGACAAAATTAATTGTCCCAACTGGTCAGTTATCAACAGGGTAGTGTAAATTAAAAGCTCCATAAAAAATAATATCTGCAGGCAAACACTTGTTAAAATAATTTAATATCTTCAAGGTCGGTAAAAAATATATATATACCCCTAATTTTAATCAAGATTTGTAAGAGAATTTTTGAATAAAATTTTTCATTTAACGATCAGGTGACGAAAAAAAAACGGAAAATTTGCATTTTTTTATTTTCAAATAAAATTTTTCGAAAATTCTGATATGAATTCAACACTACAGAAACACTATTACGTGTCATTGAAAATGTTAGAATATCCGATGAACACTGTACCGAAAAGAAATAAAAATGTATTCACACAATGGAGTCGGCTGACTCGTGTATTCAGACTTTATGTATATGTCTACTGCACCTATTGGCGTTACATTTGCATTTTTAATTTACATTTTTCTCAAAAATATACACAAACACAATATTATACAAATCGTGTACAATGCATATACATTCCTTATTACGAACACAGAAATTATTTTTTAAATAATGGAACATTAACGATTGAGCGACCGTAGCATAAAAATGCCTACTGTTTAATAGACAAAAACTGACGACATGAATCTGTTACACTATCTAAGGCAAATTAACCCCTTGGGGACGAGCGACACGTATTCGTGACGCATAAGATGCTCAGAATCGTCGATTATTCCCACCAGTTATTTTTTATTGTAAGATTTGCCTCATTAAATCTTAGCATTTCTGCGATTCAATTAGGTGAAATTTTTTGTTTTAAAAAACCGGTGGTAGAAGATTAAAAATTCTGCAAACGATGCTCGTCGCGAAGGGGTTAATCCTGTTAGTAAAATGTTGGAATGATTTTGGATTTCACCAGAACTAAAGAACAAATTTATTTGAAAGCAATGAAATACTTTCGATCACGTACATTTTGACAGCAAAATTTTATTCAAAAATTCAAATATGAATTTGGGATTTGAGGATTAAAATTAAGTGGAGTAATGATTTTCCATTCCTTTAGAAAGTTTTAAGATCCTACGCAAGTCACGCGCAAAAAACTTGAAAGCGACTATTAATCTTATGGGATTGTTTGTTCAATGTTCTCGTTCGCAATTCAATATTTTCAAGGGGTTTTTATCTTAGTTATTTGCAATATCGAGGTTTAACCGTGTACTATTTTACAATTTACATTTTGGTTGCAATTTTTTTTCTCGGATAACTTTCGATTTCGAAACAGATTCCGAAACGAAAAACGTCTTGATGGAAAAAATGTAACCAAAATTGAAAAAGTTAAAGAGTACACTGTTAAGACCAGTGTTGCCAGTAGGCTACTTTTTAAAAATTCAAATTGCTTAATTGGCACCACTTTTTTGAAATGGTAGAATTCGCCTTGTTCGCGTATTATTTAATCTGTAATTAAATAAGAAGCTTTTATTTTCTCAAAAAACTGGGGGCAATCAAGAAATCTGAATTAAAAAATGTAGCCCACTGGCAACACTGGTTAAGACAAGACCTCAAATATCCTTTGCAAATCATTTTAAAATATTGAAAATTGTCAAAATATCTTGAAATTCAAACGATAAATTTTAAAAGATGGCTGTCATTGGTTTATTATTACCTTACGTGTGTCTTCTTGTGATTATCGTAGACTCTTATATAAAAAATTCACTCAATCGCAGCAGGCAAAATAAACTTGATAAGTTACAACATTTTTTATTTGCGTATTATATTATGTCATTTGCAAATGAAACAAGTTGTTTTCATGAATGATGAGGCTAAGTGAGAAATTACATACTACATACTTATTTCAGTCATTCAAATTAAATTAAAGGGACAAAACAACATCAATAGTTTCTTCAAAAATATATAGCTACAGTAAACGTCGGTAAAACTACATATATTTGAGAAACATCTCTGTGAAAACGTAGGGAACACGTGTGAGTACTGTCTGAAGCAGTGGTTCTCGCTACGCAACTCACGGGACGAAGAGTTACAACTTTTTAAAAATTATAACCTTCACCTTAACTTATCTCAGAATTTCTGTCATTAAATAAGATGAAAATAGCTTTTTGAAAGTAGTCGTGTGAGAATACTTTTCGTTCGACTGGCTTTCCCTCTTTCAAGGAAAAATTAATTAAGTTATTAAAATGTTTAAAACACACTAGGATTTATGAACAAATTCCTTTAAATGTATATAAATTCTGTTTATCACATACATTATAAAACAAAAATTTACTCAAAAATTCTGGTTCAAATTTTGACAGTTGGGGTATTAAATTTAACAAGTATATGAATAATATATCAGCTATTTTCAAAAGGATAAGTGCCATTTACATTCAAATGGAAACGGGCTGAGGTATTCACTACAAAACTCACGTGTTGCAGATTTGCCACTTATTTAATAGAAATCTTCATCTGTCTTTTCTGTGAATTTCTGTCATTAAATAATGCGGTTATTACTTTTCGCAAATAGTAGGTTGATAATACATTTTGAAAAAAGTAGTGCGTACCACTAAGCAAAGTATGGTAGACTATCAAATAAGCAAAAGAAGACTAAAAATAGGATTTTTTTGTCTATGTAAATTAACACGTGTTAATGTTTAAAAATATGTATCAAAATATAGCTCTATTCTAGACAAAAAGCGTGTTTCTATATTTCTTAACATATTTGCATCCGAAAATCGCGTTTCAATAATGTTTTTTTATTTAGAAATTCCCAAAATATTTAAAAAATTCGGATATCTAATCTTTGCTTTATTTAATGGAAGACGTTTTGTGATTACGTAAAATAAAAATTATTTTTTCTTTATTTCTGAATAAAAAACAAATTCTTGAAATGGGCGCATGTGTGCCCTAATGATGAAAATAGTTTAAAGGTAAGTAACGGAAATAACATATCGTAATGTCTTGCAAATGAATTTTTTTAAACAAAATTTTCGTTTTTACATTTTAAAATGCTTTATGTGTTTTAACTTTTTTTTCGAAATTCTCAGTATGTTTAAAGGATAATCTCGTTAGATACTACAACGAATTAGTACATCTGTTGTGAAATGTTAGTTCATTAAAATTTTCAATTTAAGAAAAAAGCCTATTAACATCTGAATGTTTTATGAAAAATAAATTTTGTGACAGTTGTTAATTTATTTTTAAAAACTGTCTGATATATTACAAAATGGATTAAAAAAATTTAACGAAATCCTTTTATGCAATGATAAGAAAAAAATGGAAAAGTTTTTTATAACTGCAGAGCATAGAACATTTGAAAAATAGAAATAAATTAACATTTTTAAATAGAAATTCTCAGCCATTTCACAAGAGCTCAGTTTCAGGAAAAAATTTGTGAGGAGTAAAGAAGAAATAAGTTGAAAAAAAATAAAAAATTAGTTTGTCTTATCATTTTATCAGAAAAGTATTAATATAAAGATTTTTTTTTCAATTACAATCAATAACATTCCTTCGATATCTTCCTTACAACAACGTATTGAAATAACAAAATCATACCATAAATATTTTTATAGTTTTATAACTATTGAATTAGTTGTGCTAAACCACAGCCCTCTGAATACTAGGTTTGAGCAAAAATGACGGCTGTCGTAAGCGAATTTATTTAAGCGTTTATAGGTCACTTTAATTTGAACACCAATAATTTCTATAAGTTTCTTTTTTTTTTTTTGCCTTATTTTTCTGAGATAAAAGAAGTCAAGGAAAACTTTTAGAAATTACTGGTGTGTAAATTCAAGGGACTGTACAAACGCTTAAAAAAATTGACTTACGAAAGCCGCCATTTTTCGACTGCACACAGGCCTAGTATTAACCCTTTCCGGCACAGTGGTCCCACTCCGGGTACACCTAATTTTAATTCCAAACTTGATTTCGGCACCAAGAATATTTTAATAAAATTTTGCTTCTACAATGAAAGCTTACAATAAGGAGTTCTTATTTTCTAAAAAAGTCGTTTGTAAATTCCGGTGTCAGTCAGTAATTTCGCATTTTACGAACAGAATTTGTCTGTGCCGGAAAGGGTTAAGGAGGCGGTGTCTTAACAATAAATTACTTCGACAACACTTTTTAAAAATTTTCAGCTTTTGCTGCAGACACCCTCCACCACTTTTGGAGAAAACGGTTACTTCACTATATTATGGAGCATTTACATTGGTCAAAATAGAGATATTCTGTAAAAGTAGCGGAATGACTATGCAGCAAAATCTGAAGATTTTTTACAGTGAGTATGACCAACAATAAGCCATCCTTTTTTTAGTGATAGGCAGAATGAATTATTCGGGCATGCGCAAAAGCATAGCTGCCAATATTCGTATTTTTTTTTTCTCAATTGCTGCCAGAAATTTCATTAAAGAAGAAGTTTCTTATTTTAGTTAGAATAAAATTAAAAGTTACATAAAAATAAAGTACTTATTTTATTGGGGGCAATATTCCTGGAAGTAACTGATTAAAAAATACAAAAGTTTGCAATTATGTTTTTTTTTTTTTTACAAAATGTCTGGTGATTACCAATAAAAACAATTACAAAAATAATTCCATTTACAGACAATGCCAGTTTATTCGACAATTAAACATTTTATAGAACTTTTCCAGATGCTAATTCAAATCTCCTGGCTTTTAATTTTATTTTTCAAAATTTCTGGATATAATCCTAACACATTTTTTTTACATTTCTCTAAGAAGATTTAAGAAAAAGTGCATAATATGTGTACCGTATTTTCCGGTGTGTAAGCCGCTGTTTAGAATAGAAAAATTTGCCCTATTTAACTATAGAAACTTTACGAATACAACAGGCGAAGATATAAGTTGGAATTTGTAGAGGCAAAAGACCTTCAAGAAAAGAGGTTGCAAACAACTAGAGCTGGTTGCGATATCAGAGGATTCCATGTACTCTTTAAAAACTGCCAAAGCTTCGAGGAAGATATGGCAGACTTTCCTGAGAAATAATGGCATTGAAAGACCAACATGAAATCTCATGTTGCATCATATTTTTATATTTCAAAGATACTTCATTATTTTTCTGGTTTGAAAGCCAGAGATATTACTTATAGTGATATTGTAACAAAGATCTCTAAACCTTCATGTCGTAACAAACGATCTCGTTCTTTCACAAATATTTGAAATCTTATAGACTCAAAAAAAAAGATCTGAATTTGCATATAGCTGACCAATGAAAAATATTATTTCTCCCAACTGGTCAGTTATTACAAGGGTAGAAATTTAAAAGATCCATAAAAAAGAATATATGTGCGCAAATGCTTGTTAAAAAAATTTAATATCTTGAAGGTCGGTTACATATTTTTTATATTCCTAATTTTAATCGAAATTTGTAACAGAATTTTTTTAACAAATTTTACATTTATAACTTAGGTAAATAAAGCTGTAAATTTGCATTTTCTTTTTATCAAATAAATATTATCGAAAATTCTGGTGTGAATTCAACATTACAGAAATACAATTACTTGTACCTGTAGCGGTTAACACATCCGACGAACACTGTACCGAAAAAAAAATATATATATTCTCACAATGGAGACGGCTAGTTGGTTGGTTGATTTTATGACGGCCGATTATCTACACGAGGGTTATAGGCCCTACGGGGAGTGGGGAATCTTTCTAGGGGATTCTAACCCGTATTTTGGCAAGTTTCGGCCTACAGCAGCGGCCATTTTTTTACAGAACGCAGGCCCAGTAATAAGAAGGCGGTGGCTTAACAATAAATTACTTCGACAATATTACCGAAAATAAGACATCCCTCATTTTATGTAGTGAAAGGCAGAATGAATCATTCGGGCATGCGCAAAGGCATAGCTGCCAATATTCGTACTTTTTTTCTCAATTACTTTAAATTTGATAAAAGAAGAAGTTTCTTATTTTAGTTAGAATTAAATTAAAAGCTACATAAAAATAAAGCTTTTATTGGGAGGCAATATTCCTGGAAGTAACTGATTAAAAAAATACAAAGGTTTGCAACTATGCTTTTGCTGCTTTTTTTTTTTAACAAAATGTCTGGTGATTATTGATAAAAAAAATTACGAGAATAATTCCATTTACAGACATTCAATATACAATGTCAGCTTATTCAACACTTAAAAATTTTATAGAACATTTCCAGATGCTAATTCAATTCTCCTGGGTTTTAATTTTACTTTTCAAAATTTATGGATATAATCCTAACACATTTTCTTCCGTTTCTCTAGGAAGATTTAAGAAAAAGTACATAATATGTGTACCGTTATTTCCGGTGTGTATGCCGCTGTTTAGAATAGAAAAATTTGCCCTATTTAACGATAGAAACTTTACGATTACAACAGGCGAAGATATTGTCAGAAATTTGATAAAAGAAGAAATTTCTTATTTTAATTAGAATTAAATTAAAAGCTACATAAAAATAAAGTGCTTCTTTTTGGGGGCAATAATCCTGGAATTAACTGATTAAAAAATACAAAAGTTTGCAACTATGCTTTTGCAGCTTTTTTTTCTTTTTCTTTTTTCTTTTTCTTTTTTTTTTTTTTTTTTTTTTTTACAAAATGTCTGGTGATTACTGATGAAAAAAATTACGAGAATAATTCCAATTATAGACATTCAATATACAATGTCAGTTTATTCGACATTTAAACATTTTATATAACTTTTCCAGATGCTTATTCCATCGTCCTAGCTTTGAATTTTATTTTTCTAAGTTTGCGGATAAAATCCTAACACATTTTTTTTCCAATTCTCTATGAAGATTTAATAAAAAGGTGCATAATATGTGTACCGTAATTTCCGGTGTATAAGCTGCGCCTCAAATAAATCTATTTACCACCAGTAATTTTATTTAATAAAATGTAACTTATTTCTACTTTGACTCTTAATATGAGATAAAATTTCTGAATGGAAACAGACTTTTTTTAGTCGCGGCCTATACGCCGGCAATTACAATACTACTCCGAGATGTTTCTATTCTACGAGAAACAATAGTATTAAACATTTGAAACAGAAAATTTTGGACGTTTTTTTTAATTTTTAGGCAACATTCTATTACACAATAAACCAGATACAACTATAAAGAACATTCTAGAATTTGAAACCGTACTTCTTTTATTTCTGTACTAATTATAACTGAATATATACAGAAAAATAGTGATCGTTCGGTTTCCTATTTTAACCCTTTTTTTCTTGTTTTCTCTATATCTATCATGAGTAATTTGAAAAATATACTGTAAAATCAGAAGCTCATATAATACTCACACAATAGCATTAAAAAAATATGCAAACCGAACTTAACCAACAGATTGGACTCATTTTAAAAACACCATGGTTATAACTTGCTAAAACAGGATTACAATCTAGGATCATTAGCACCTTTGCGACGGTTGCGCAAAATCCTTAAAACTTAACACATGTTTTAAGAACTGTTTTTTCTTATTTATGAAAGATTTCATCGATTGGAAAAGGTGAAAATTTTTATTGGAAAATAGTGGTGGGAAGAAATTAAAAGAGTATAAGAGATGCTTGTGATAAAGGGGTTAAAGTACAGGGTGTTTCACAAAGGAACCCTAACTTTAAAAATCAATAACCCGGAAACGGTGATAGATAGAAACATGAGACCAGTGGCAGGTTTATTAAAAAAATTGCAAGAATCTTATACGTAAATATCAAAATTTAGTTATAATAGAAATAGCATAGAAAGACTAGCCGTCGAAGATTTCGTCATTGAAACCTGACCGCTATTTTCGTATAGTGACAATAATTCGCATCACCCACGTTGCCTGCCTGATGAATTTTTTTGAAAAGCTCACGAATTGTTTTTTCCATCTGGGCTTTTTGCGACTTGAAATCGCGTTTGAAAACTTCTCCTTGTGGCAGTAGGACTCTGATTGAATCGGTGGTACTCCAACACACTAAACACAAGTTCTTCCACGGTATACACCACTTTCGGAATTATTTTCACTATACGCTAATAGCGGTCAGATTTCAATGACGAAATATTCGACGACTAGTCTTTCTATGCTTCTGAACTATCTTTAGAAAGATTCTTAACGCTCTCAGCGCTATCTATCGGTGCTATTTTTAACTAATTTTTGAGATTTACGTATACGATTCTTACGATTTTTTTAATAAATATACCGCTGGTTTCATGTTTCTATCTATCGCCGTTTCCGGGTTATTGAATTTTAAAGTTAGGGGTCCTTTGTGAAACACCCTGTATGTGCCCTACGTTGGTACAGTGATGTTTCCCAAATGTAAGTAGTTTTGCCGTCATTAACTATAGCTATATTTATTTGAAGAAACGATTGTTGTTTGTCCAGCCTTTTGATTTAATTTGAGTGGCTGACATAATTTTGTAGTATGTATCTTCCCACTTATCCTCATTATTCATTAAACTAATAAGTTTCATTTGCACCGACATAATTTAAAACGCAAATAAAAACTGTTGTAATTTTTATCAAGTTTCTCTCGCCTGTTGCGACTGAGTGAATTTTCACAAAAGAGCCTACGATAATCACACGAATGCACTCGTAAGCTAATAATAAACCAATGACAGCCATCTTTACAAATTTCTCGTTGGAATTTCAATATTTTAAACAAATATCAAAATTTTAAAATGATTTGCAAAGGGTATTTGAGGTCAAGGCTTAACAGTGTACTCTTTAACTTTTTCGATTTTGGTTACAATTTTGGTTGAAAGAGTTTTCGCTTTCTGAGCCGGTTCCATAATAGAGGAAATTCTCAGTAAAAATAATGGTAACCAAAATAATACCCGGTTAAACCTCGACATCGCAAATGACCTAAATAGTATATCAAAATATTGAATTGCAAACGAGAACTTTAAAAAAGAATGATCCCATACAATAAATAATCGCTTGAAAATTTTTTCGCGTGACTAGCATAGGCTTTTAATCCTTTCTAAGGCAGTGTGAAATCATTACCTCACTTAATTTTAACCACCAAATGACAAAATCACAGGAGGATTTTCGCCCTTTTTAATGCAGATTAAATAAGGAGAAAAGAAGGCGAATTATACTATTTAAAAAAAGTGGTGTCAATCAAGCGTTTTGAATTAAAAAATAGCAGCCTTCTGGCAACGCTGCGCCTAGATAGTTGGAAATTGATTTACAAATATGGACTTATCCGGAAATTCTCTGTATGTCCGTCTCTCTCTCTCTCTCTGTGTATATATATATATATATATATATATAGAGAGAGAGAGAGAGAGAGAGAAATATAATATATAATGCATAATATAATATTACATAATATATCGCATTTGTACTAAATTTCTTATTAATAAAATCAAGTACACTTGATTTGATTTAAAATTTAATTCTGCATACTATATATATACAGGGTGTTCCGTTAAAGGGGTCCAATATTAATAGGGGTAATAGAGGAGATCACACGGAGCTTAAATCAGTATATAATGCCTGGCCGGATCTCAATAATTTTCAAGTTACAGCAAATAGAATGAAAAATCGGAAATTTGTAAAAAAACCCTCATTGCTAAACTATCGATAATGCTACATAAAAACGAAGCACATATTTAGAAAGAGCGGAAAAAATCCTACGAAATGACATAAGTTGTTTTAGAATATTGAGAATTAATGGCGAGTTACAAGCTCTGAAACAGTGAAAAAATACAAAATCAAATATTTAGCAAAATAGTTAATCGTTAATTCCAAAAATGCAACTCTACCTACATCAAGGAAAATGTTATAAAATTTGGTCCATTCCGAAAGCTTTCGAAGAAGCTGACAATAAACCATATCAGTTTAATTGTATGGGAGAAATCAAGCAGTTCCCTAGTTACAACTCTGTACTGTTGCACGCACGGAAAGAGCGAAACTCCACCCATGACGATTGTAAACACCCCGTTTTAATATCTTTCAATTATACATTTCTGATCAACCTCTATCAATACCCTTTCATTATTCAGTCTGGTCAAGTGAATGACATATTGTGCAGCTCTCGCCTTGTCTTAAAGCAAACTCCGTGACTGCTGCGTTTCCTCGATGAACTTTCAGGATGATGAAGAAGAAGTACATTTTATGCAAATTTTCTATGTGTATAGGAAGAAAAGTGTAATAAAACAGCAGTCATCAGTGGGCGTTATGTTAAAGGGAGGCTGTTGTAAGTGGGATTGTAGTAAGTTGATGTATAATAATTATGCCGGAATACTCTAACGAAGAATATGCGGACATGCATCTGATGTACGGGCAAGCTCATGGAAATGCATGTCTAGCACAGCGCATGTACCGTGAGCAATTTCCAAGGAGACGTTGCCCAAGTTCGAAACTCTTCATAAAAATCGATAGACGATTACGGGAGACTGGATCGTTTAATACAGCAAGCATTGATGCAGGGAAACCTCGACATGTACGAACACCTGCAATGGAAGAAGATGTACTGAATATTTTTAAAGATAACCCCTCCACGAGTACACGAGCTGCTGCGTCTGAAGTCGATGTTTCTCACTAAAGTGTGTGGCGTGTTCTGCGTGCAGAAAACATGCACCCCTTTCATGTGCAGCGGGTACAACTGTTATCAGTAACAGATTGTGCTCAGCGGACAGAATTCGTACGCTGGTTGCTTAATGTAACAGAAAATAATCCACAATTTCTGGAAAATATTTTATTTACTGATGAAGCAACATTTACGAGAGAGGGCGTGGTAAACACGCACAATATGCACACATGGTCATATACAAATCCGCACACTGTTTTCCCGTCGAACGCACAACAAAAGTTCAGTGTGAACATATGGGCAGGTGTTCTCGGCGATTATCTCATAGGACCATATTTACTCCCAGATGTACTCAATGGCAGTACGTACTTGGTTTTCCTACGGGATATCTTACCGCAGTTACTGCAAAATGTGCCAGCAACATTGCGCCACAATATGTGGTTTATGCACGATGGCGCACCGGCACATTTTTTCATAGGTGTTCGCAATCGCCTCAATTCAACATATCCTGGGAAATGGATTGGACGCAGTGGACCTGTTGTTTGGCCTGCACGCTCTCCAGACCTCAATCCGTTAGACTTTTTTGTTTGGGGACACCTTAAATCGCTGGTGTATGAAACGCCTGTGGATACACCGGAGGATTTACTAGCGCGAATCGTTGTCGCTGCAGGAGACATTTCGAACTCCGTCGGAGTTTTTCGGCGTGTTCGCCAATCTTTACGACGTCGCTGTCGGCTGTGCGATTCTGTTAATGGGCGCAACTTCGAACACCTATTATAATAATGTCCGTTCGTCTGCCTTCCGACATTGAACTGTGCAGCGCAGGCCAGAAGACTATGCTTCACATATGTCATAAAGTACGTGGAATGTAATTCTTTATTTGTCATTTTTCTTTTATTTTCAACACTTTTTGGCACAGTATTTTGTAAGTCACAGACTGTGGTGTACTCAAATTGTAAATTACAAAGTTTGTATGAATTAATTTAAAATTTAGTGTCTTTTTTAAATTTATAATTAATAAAATTATTATGCTATTTGTTATAATTATTTCCTATCATAAATTATGATGCACATATACATACAATAATTGTCCATGTAAAACATGTACTGAAACTTCTTGCATAGTTACAAATCGCAATATTTTTAATTATTTCCGAATTTTCACCACCAGTTTAATTTTAAGGAATTTAACTTAAGCTTTATATCAATAAAAGACCACTTTAAAATGTAGACTATTATTGTAAAGTTATTTTGGTTCATTCAACTCTTGAATAATTAAAAATGTTGCATCTCAGAAGAAGCATGATCGAAAATGTATAGTTGAGAGTAATTAAAAAGGCGGTGTTTCCAATCGTGATGGGCGGAGTTTAACCTTTGCTAGTGTCAAAGAAAGCGGAGTTGTAACTAAGAAACTGATTAATTTCTCTCACACAATTAAACCGATATGGTTCATTGTAAGCTTTTTCGAAAGTTTTCGGAATGGACCAAATTTTACTACATTTTCCTTGTTGTAGCTAGAGTTGTCTTTTTGGAATTAACGATTAACTATTTTGATGTATATTGGATTTCGTACTTTTTTCACTGTTTCAGGGCTTGTAACTCGTCAATAAATATTGCTATTTTAATACAATTGATGTCATTTTGTAGGTTTTTTTCTGCTCTTTCTAAATATGTGCTTCGTTTTTCTGTAGCATTATCGATAGTTTAGCAATGAGGGTTCTTTTACAATTTTCCGAATTTTCATTCTATTTGCTGTAACTTGAAAACTATTGAGATCCGACCAGGCTTTATATACTGATTTATGCTCCATGTGATCTCCTCTATTACCCCTATTAATATTGGACTCCTTTAACGGAACACCCTGTATATACCGTAATTTCCGGCGTATAATCCGCAGCTCAAAGAGTCGTTTTTCGACCCAGAAATATTATTTTATAAAATGTAACTTAAAAGATCGCTGTAAATATTTAACTACAATTATTGAATAAAATTTCTGGGTCGTAAAATGACTTTTTGAGCTGCGGATTATAGGCCGGAAATTACGGTATATATATATATATATATATATATATATATATATATATATATATAGAGAGAGAGAGAGAGAGAGAGAGAGAGAGAGGGGGGGGGGAGAGAAATAAATTTATTTTTTAGATTACAAGTTTTACACACTGCTTTTTAAACAAACAAATATTAATGCTGTGTGGTCTATGATTGGTGCTAGTGCACCTCGTCTCAATGTTATTTACAATGTGGTTCTTTGCATGTTTACGTCAGCATTTTGGTACTACATTCACCGTTCCAATGCCATTTATGGTTTTTCAATGCGCTGATCATTCTGGGTAGCAAAATGTGTGTTGTCATTCAAAAACTTCGAGATGTTTTCAATGTAACCGTAACCATGCAAACTCCGTTGTTCTTGTTCACCACAATCTCGAGCATATACCTTCACATAACAATATCTCATATATCGTATATACAAGGTGTTTCACAAAAGACCCCTAACTTTAAAAATCAATAACCCGGAAACGGTGATAGATAGAAACATGGAACCAGTGGTATGTTTATTAAAAAAATAGTAAGAATCTTATACGTAAATCTCAAAATTTAGTGAAAAATAGCACCGATGGATGGCGCTGAGAACGTTAAGAATCCTTCTAAAGAGAGTTCAGAAGGATAGAAAGACCAGTCGTCGAAGATTTCATGATTGAAATCTGGCCGCTATTAGCGTATAGTGAAAATAATTCCGAAAGTGGCGTATACCGTGGAGGAACGTGTGTTTATTGTCTTGGAGTACCACCGATTAAATCAGAGTCCTACTGCCACAAGGAGAAGTTTCCAAACGCTATTTCAAGTCGCAAAAGGCCCAGATGGAAAA
Source organism: Maratus michaelseni (assembly GCA_963931845.1). Lineage (NCBI taxonomy): Eukaryota > Metazoa > Arthropoda > Arachnida > Araneae > Salticidae > Maratus > Maratus michaelseni. The sequence continues at coordinate 122,804,725 of OZ007599.1, read as the reverse complement.
ACAATTCATGAGCTTTTCAAAAAAATTTAACAGACAGGCAACGTGGCCGATGAGAAATATTTTCACTATACGAAAAAATAGCAGTCAGATTTCAATGGCGAAATTTTCGACGGCTAATTCTTTCTATGTTTCTGAACTCTCTTTAGAAGGATTCTTAATGCTCTCAGCGTCATCTAACGGTGCATCTAACGGTGCATGTTTCTATCTATCACCGTTTCCGGGGTTATTGATTTTTAAAGTTAGGGGTCCTTTGTGAAACACCCTGTATATTACGATGTACAACGAAAATATACTAGAGTAGAAGACTCGGCACTCGAGCCTTTCGAACCATACAAGAGCAAAATTGCGTAGGATGGGTCTCTTCCAGTGTTGCCAGTAGGCTACTTTTTAAAAATTCAGATTGCTTGATTCCCACCACTTTTTTAAAATAGTGTAATTGGCTTTATTCTCGTATTATTTATTCTGTCATTAAAAAGGGCCAATTACACTATTTAAAAAAAGTGGTGGGAATTAAACAATCTGAATTTAAAAAAAAGTACCCTACTGGCAACACTGGTCTCTTCGATCACTACGCTGCCGCTCTTTAGAATAGAAAAATGTGCCCTATATAACGATAGAAACTTTACGATTACAACAGGCGAATATTACAATTGTACTTCGTGGAGGGAAAGGACTTAAAGGGAAAAGGGTTGTAAACAGCTACAGTTGGATGCAAACACAGTTGGAATCCGCAAAACTTCCTACTCTTCAAGGAAGAAAGAACAGAATTTCCGGTTAGAAATCCAATTTACAAGGACACATGAAACCTCGTGGTGCATCATATAATTATATTTCAAAGATACTTCATTATTTTTCTGGTAGGAAAGCCAGAGATAATATTTATAGTAATATTGTAACAAACATCTCTAATCCTTATTGTCGTCAAAAACGGTTTCTCTCCTTCACAAATATTTGAAATCTTATAGACTCGAAAAAATGGATCTGATTTTTTGACAAGGCTGATCAATGAACAAAATTAACTGTCCCAACTGGTCCGTTACCACCAGTGTAGAAATTTAATAAGTCCATAAAATAGAATATATGTATGCAAATGCTTGTTAAAATAATTTATTATCTTGAAGGTCGGTAACATATATTGTATACCCTAAATTTAAGCAGAATTTCTAACAGAATTTTCTTTTAACGAAATTTTACATTTATAACTTATGTGCATAAAGCTGTATATTTGCATTGTCTTATTTTCAAATAAAATTTTTCGAAAATTCTGGTGTGAATTCAACATTACAGAAATACAATTATTTGTACCTGAAGCGGTTAACACATCTGATGAACACAGTACCGAAGAAAAACAAAATGTATTCTCACATTGTAGACGGCTGACTCGAGTATCCAGGTTTTTGTATATGTCTGAATCCACCTATGGACGTTTCATTTGCATTTTTTATTTTACATATCTCTCAAAACTATACACAATAGTATACAAATCGTGTACAGTGCATATACATTCATTATTACAAAACCAGAAAAACTTTTTGTTAAATAATGCAACACTAACCATTGAGCTACCGTCTCTTAAAGAGACTGTTGAAACGAAAAAAATGACGTCATGAATGTATTACACTAAATTAGGCAAATTAATTCTCTTGGTAGAAAGTTCGAATGGATTTGAATATCATCAGAAATCAAGAATAATTTTATTTGAAAGCAATGAAATACTTTCGATCACGTATATATTAAGAGCAAAATTTTATTAAAAAATCCTCCTGTGATTTTGTCATTTGGTGGTTAAAATTAAGTGAGGTAATGATTTCCCACTGCCTTAGAAAGGATTAAAAGCCTATGCTAGTCACGCGAAAAAATTTTCAAGCGATTATTTATTGTATGGGATCATTCTTTTCAAAGTTCTCGTTTGCAATTCAATATTTCGATATACTATTTAGGTCATTTGCGATGTCGAGGTTTAACCGGGTATTATTTTGGTTACCATTATTTTTCCTGAGAATTTCCTCTATTTTGGAACCGGCTCAGAAAGCGAAAACTCTTTCAACCAAAATTGTAACCAAAATCGAAAAAGTTAAAGAGTACACTGTTAAGCCTTGACCTCAAATACCCTTTGCAAATCATTTTTAAATATTGAAAATTGTTTAAAATATTGAAATTCAAACGAGAAATTTGTAAAGATGGCTGTCATTGGTTTATTATTAGCTTACGAGTGCATTCGTGTGATTATCGTAGGCTCTTTTGTGAAAATTCACTCAGTCGCAAAAGGCGAGAGAAACTTGATAAGTTACAACATTTTTTATTTGCGTTTTAAATTATGTCGTTGCAAATGAAACTTATTAGTTTAATGAATAATGAGGATAAGTGGGAAGATACATACTACAAAATTATGTCAGCCACTCAAATTAAATTAAAAGGCTGGACAAACAACAATCGTTTCTTCAAATAAATATAGCTATAGTTAATGACGGCAAAACTACTTACATTTGGGAAACATCACTGTACCAACGTAGGGAACATACAGGGTGTTTCACAAAGGACCCCTAACTTTAAAAATCAATAACCCGGAAACGGCGATAGATAGAAACATGAAACCAGCGGTATATTTATTAAAAAAATCGTAAGAATCGTATACGTAAATCTCAAAAATTAGTTAAAAATAGCACCGATAGATAGCGCTGAGAGCGTTAAGAATCTTTCTAAAGATAGTTCAGAAGCATAGAAAGACTAGTCGTCGAATATTTCGTCATTGAAATCTGACCGCTATTAGCGTATAGTGAAAATAATTCCGAAAGTGGTGTATACCGTGGAAGAACTTGTGTTTAGTGTGTTGGAGTACCACCGATTCAATCAGAGTCCTACTGCCACAAGGAGAAGTTTTCAAACGCGATTTCAAGTCGCAAAAAGCCCAGATGGAAAAAACAATTCGTGAGCTTTTCAAAAAAATTCAACAGGCAGGCAACGTGGGTGATGCGAAGTATTTTCACTATACGAAAATAGCGGTCAGATTTCAATGACGAAATCTTCGACGGCTAGTCTTTCTATGCTTCTGAACTCTCTTCAGAAGGATTCTTAACGCTCTCAGCGCCATCTATCGGTGCTATTTTTAACTAAATTTTGATATTTACGTATAAGAATCTCGCGATTTTTTTAATAAACCTGCCACTGGTATCATGTTTCTATCTATCACCGTTTCCGGGTTATTGATTTTTAAATTTAGGGGTCCTTTGTGAAACACTCTGTATGTGAGTACTGTTTGAAGCATTGGTACTCACTACGCGGCTTACAGGACGCAGAGTTACGACTTTTTTTACATTATAACCTTCACTTTAACTAATCGCAGAATTTCTGTTTTTAAAGAAGAAGAAAATTGCATTTCGGAAATAGTCATGTGAGACTACTTTTCGTCATAAGTAGCGACTACCACTGGCTTTCACTCTTTGAAGAAAGCAGTAATGTTGAAAAAATATTGTTACTAAAATGTTGAAAACTCACTAGAATTAACGTACAAATTCATTTAAATGTATATAAATTATTTTTATCACGTACATTATAAAACGAAATTTTGCACAAAATATCTGGTGCAAAATTTGACAGTTTGGGATAAAATTCAACAGGTATAAATAATATACCGTCTACCTTCAAAAGGATAAAGTTCCCTTTACCTTCAAATATTAACGGGCCGATTTATTCATTATAAAACTGACGGGTTGCAGAATTACCACTTTTTTAATTGAAATCGTCATCTTAATAAATCGAAGAATTTCTGTCATTCAATTTTATTAATATTACTTTTCGCAAATTGTAGTTTGAGAAAAAATTTTGAAAAATGTAGTGCGTACCGCTCAGTAAGTTATGGTGAACTTTCAAATGCGCAAAAATCGACTAAAATAGGAATTTTTGTATATGTATATTAAAACTTTTTAAAATTTTAAAAACATTTATTAAACACATATATATATTTAAAAACATATGTTGCTCTATTCTAGAAAAAAAATGCGTTTCTATATTTCTTAACATATTTGAATCCGAAAAGTGCATTTCATGAATATAGTTTTATTCGTATATTCCAAAATTATTTCAGAATTTCTCAATTCTAATATTTGCTTTTTTTAATGGAAGACGTTTCGTGATTACATAAAATAAAATGTCTTCTTTTGTAATTTCTGAATAAAAAAGAAATTCCTGAAATTTTTGCATATATGCCCTAATGATGAAAATGATTCAAAGGTATGTAAGTAAAATAAAATAACGTAATATTTGGCAAATGCATTTCTTTTTTTTTTTTCAAAACAATTTTTTTCGGTTTTTACATTTCAAAATTCAGTATGTGTTTTAAATTTGTCAAAAATTCTCAATATGTTTAAAGGATAATCTCGGTAGATACTACAAAAAATTATTGCATCCGTTGTGAAATGTTAGTTTATTAAAATTTTCAATTTAATGACAAAGCCTATTAACATGTGAATCATTTAAGAAAAATAAATTTTGTTACAGTTATTTATATTTTTTTAGAACTTTCTGACATTTTACAAAGTGAATGACATAAAAATTTTAAATTCTTTAAAATAATGAAAAGAAAAATGGAAAAATACATTTAAAATAGAAAAGGTAGAAACAAATTAACAGCTTTAAAAACAAACTCTCAGCCATTTTTGAAGAGGTCAGTTTCAGGAAAACATGGTGAGGAGAAAAAAAGTCATTCACGTCTTTTATGGTGCAGGAAAATTAAAAAAATAACGTGACCTATCATTTTATCAGAAAAGTATTAATATCCCGATTTTTTCTATTACAACCAATAATATCCCTTCGACCTTACCACAACGTATTGAAATAACGAAATATGTTTCGGATCCAAATTCTTGCATGTCTGGAGAAATATATATTTAAGTATTTTCAAATTTTCATATTTTCAAATTAAGGATTTTCAAATTTTCTATAATTAGTACCAGCCGATCTCGGAGAAATTTGTTTTTCTTCAACCACTAATTTCTTAAAATTATTTTCTTGGTAGTTTATTACATTGGTGGAAAGAACTGTTCGTCACGAAGCGGATTTTTACGAAATTTGAAAGATAAATATAAAATTTTCCAAAGGAAATAGTGGTGGTCAAAATTTTGATCTCGGTTTTTTAAAAACAGAACTCACAGTGGAACAAACCCCGTAAAAACCTGGAAATTGATAAAAATTTGAATGTTTTATTTTAATTGTATTACCATTAAATGTTGTTCTTAAGCATATAATGTACCACAGAAACGCTATGAGCTTACCAGAATTTTGCCCATCGACTACTTACCCTAATGGAATGATGATAGATTCTGGTTTTAATACCATACATGTTAAATCGTTAAAAATTTATTTTAACAATTATTATTCATTTGAAATTCCGGAATAACATTGATAAATACATTTAAAAACGTTTTGATTAAAAAAAATACCGTAATTTCCGGCGTATAATCCGCAGCTCAAAGAGTCGTTTTTCGACCCAGAAATATTATTTTATAAAATGTAACTTAAAAGATCGCTGTAAATATTTAACTACAATTATTAAATAAAATTTCTGGGTCGGTCGTAAAACGACTCTTTGAGCTGCGGATTATAGGCCGGAAATTACGGTAGATGTATTCTTCTTGGTAAGGTAAAATTGTGGTAATTTTCTACAGTACTTCAGAGAAGACGACTAAGTTTTCGCCATTTACTTAAAATACTTAAATTAGCTTAAACTTTACTTTTTGGTACTTTAATCTAGTTGCATTCTAGTTTGAAAAAACACCAATATTAGCTGCGACCACTGTGTCCTGGAGAATAATTCCAATTATAGACATTCAATATGCAATGTTAGTTTATTCTACGCTTAAACAATTTATAGAATTTTTCAAGATGCTAATTAGATTCTTCTGGCTGCAAAACCATCCTTGCGAGTTTTTAATTTTATTTTTGTAAATTTATGGATAAATTCCTAACACATTTTTTTTTTCATTTCTCTATGAAGATTTAAGAAAAAGGGCATACTATGTGTACCGTAATTTCCGGTGTATAAGTCGCGGCTCAAATAAATCTATTTCCGACCGGACATTTTATTTAATAAATTGTAACCTATTTCTACTTGAAACTCATTTGACTATATAACTAATTTGACTATATATATTTGGCTACGTCAAAAAATTTTGGGCCAAAACAGACTTATTTTATCCGCGGAATATGCGTCGGTAATTACGGTACTTTTCCGAGCTGCTTCGATCCTACGAGAAACAAAGTATTAAACATGCGTGTTACCATTTGAAACTGAAAGTATGAACATATTAAAACTTTCTATGACCAAATAAAAAAGATACAACTATAAAGAACACTGTAGAATTTAAAGCTGTACTTTTATTTTATTTCTGCATTAATTCTAACCGAAGATGTATAGAAAAATACCCATCGTTCATTTTTCTCGCATGTTGCTTTGCTTTTTTCGTGTTTTCTCTGTACATGTCATGCGTAATTTGAAATGATATACTGTAACATCAGAAACTCATACGATAGTCCCCCAATACTTTTTGCATTCAAAGAGTATGTCCAATTGAACTTAACCAACAGATTGGGTTCATTTTAAACACGAATTTGCTGAAACAGGATAACAGTCTAAGATCCTTAACCCATTAACGCCGACTTATTTTACACTTCTTTTAATACTTCGATACCAGTTGACACCAGTTTTCCCATACTGTTATTTTAACTGATTGAATCTCTGATAGTTTCACATTAGATGATATGATTTTTTTTTACTAAGATACTTGTGTTCATATTTAAAAGTTTCGTATCACTTAAATGGTAACTTTTTGTACCAACCGTCATTAACCCTTTCAAGGGCAAAGTACTTCTTTTACTAAAATGTTGAAATATTTGAGTGACACCAGATTTTACGAAAAAATCTATTTGAAAATGATTAAAAGCTTTTCATTGCGAATATTATAAAAGCAAAATTTTATTAAAAATTTCTGGGTGCCACTTGGCAGTTTGGAATTAAAATTAAGCGTTCGCGCCTTGCAAACACCGCCCTTGAAAGGGTTAATGAGTTAACACATTCACAACGAGTGCGCAAAATCCTTAAAATTTAACACATGTCTTTAAAAGTATTTTTTCATTATTTACGCAAGATTTAAGCGAATCAAAATGGTGACAATTTAAATTAAAAAATTGTGGTGGGTACAAATTAAAAGGAGTATACGGGACGCTTGTTATAAAGGAGGTAAAGTGGATTATGAAATACGAAAAAAATATAGTACAGTAACGGACTTGGCATTCGAGCCTAACAAACAATTTAAGAGCTAAATTGCGTAGGATCGCTGTTGCAAGTAGCAATGATGGAACAGTGGCGCACCATTTGGGCGACTGTCACCACTAAATTTTAATAGTATCATTCGCTCAAAATATCTAAGAAATTCTGTTCTTAAATAAGACGATTACTATTTAAATTTAGCGGTGCCAATATGTTTTCTGTTGCGCCACTGTTTCATCACTGCAGTAGACTACCTTTTAAATAGTCAGATTACTTGTTTGCCACCACTTTTTTGAAGTAGAAATATACGCTTTATTTAATAACGGATTAAAAAAAAAATGTGAGAATAAGGCCAATTGCACTATTTTAAAAAAGTGGTGTGAATGAAACAATCTCAATTTAGAAAAACGCAGCCTACTGTTAACACTGCGTAGGATAGGTATCTTCGATCACCACGCTGCGACTATTAAGAGTTTAAAAATTTGCCTCATTTAATGATAGAAATTTTGCTATCACAATAGGCGAAGATTACAGTTCGGAATTTTTGCAAGATAAGGATTTTCAGGAAAAAAAGTTTGGTGACCCCTGGCGTAGAGTTTAACCGGTGTTATAAGCCATTATTACCTTTATCGGAATCCAGCATTTTCAAATTCCAGTTTTACCTACAACACTGTCCGTCTTCCTGTAAGGAAGAACAGACTTTCGTGACTATACACTTAACATTACACCACTATACACGGTCCACTATTGCATCATATTTTTACATTTCTTTGACATTTCGTTATTTTTCTGGTATGTATCAAAGTGATAATGTCTCGGTGATATTTTATCAACTAGTTGTAAACCTTATTGTCTTTATCTAATATTGCTATCGTTCAGGAATTTTTGAAATCATTTAGAATCCTGAAAAATGATCTGAATTTGCATATAGCTGACCAATGAATAAAATAAACGGTCCCAAATGGTCACTCATCATTAATGTAAAAATTAGAAACATCCATAAAAAAGAATATCTGTATGTAAACGCACGTTAAATAATTTAACATCTGGAAGGTATATAAAATAATTTAACATCTATAAGCGCATAGCACTTATAGTTCCTTTAAAGCAGGCATGCCAAACACATTTACCGCCACTGGCCAAATTAAGCATTATAAACAAAACTGCGGGCCACATAAAAAAGTGGATAATATCAGTACAGTTGCAATGAATAAAGTTTGTACGTACAAAACACAGCCATGTGAAAGAACTATTCACGCAGATTTCTAAAGTTATTATTATATATGGTTTATTTTATCTAAATTTTTGAAAGAATACTCAAGATTACTTTTCATCAACCAAATCTATGAAATTTAACTGAAATTTCTAAATTGTATTTAGTTTTTAAAATGATTGTGCACTCTGATCTGTTTATCTTGATCTATAAAAGTAAAGTTGTCAATCTTCCGCGTTTTCTTCAAGTGAAAAATAAAAATAAATATAATTTGTATCTGGAAATTTATTTAATAAAATGTGTGGTAATTATACGCTACTTATTTTATTTCCTTTATTAAAGACAATTTCTGGTTCAAATTATATTTATTTCACTTGAAAATAACAAAATATTGGCAGCTACGCAAAGATGTCGTATAAAAGAGCGTATCGAACGTACCGTAATTTCCGGCGTATAATCCGCAGCTCAAAGAGTCATTTTTCGACCCAGAAATTTTATTCAATAATTGTAGTTAAATATTTACAGCGATCTTTTAAGTTACATTTTATAAAATAATATTTCTGGGTCGAAAAACGACTCTTTGAGATGCGGATTATACGCCGGAAATTACGGTAGCTAAACTATGCGTAATTACATTTTATACTTTAAAAAACGGTCGGTTTATGAATAATTACAGAAATTTGGAAACCCCATATGCATATCTTTGCGCTGAAATTTGGAATCTCACTGAAATTTGGTTAACTGCAGTAATAAATTCTGAAGAATAATTTCAACATCAATTATTAGAGATGAAGTAAATAGATGAAACTGATTTTCCTATTTCTTGAAATTCAAAAATTTGCTTTTGAATTAATTTTTATTATATTCTAAAAATATTCCCTCCAGTAATTTTTGTAATAATACCTAGTAACATTTAGAATGAAATATATTTTCTATTTGAAAATTCTTTTATGAAAGTAATAAATGCTATTTGAAAACGCTAATACTATTTAATAACAAAATAACATTATGAAATTTGCCTTGAAGTTGAATTTTACTCATGTTCCTTGTAATTAAAAATGAAAACTCCTAGTGCTTTGTCAATTGCTGGTCTTTTAATAATCCACATTCATAATTTTTCATTTAAAATGAAAATTATATCCTTGTTTAATAGTTCGAAATTCAGAGTTACAACTTAATGATGGACAGCCGTGAATTATCTATATAAGAAGGTAAATCTATTGACCTTCACTACACATATTTCAAACATATTTTCTACATTGGCAATGATTAAGCATGTGTGTACAAACACAATATATGTTTATAGGCACTATTACTTTTAAAGCCCATATATGGCTTTTATAAATCTATCCGATATAATTCCTTCTAGTAACGGTACTGATGCTTATAGTATTTTCAAATTTCTTTAAAACACATATCTGGTGTTATAAGTCTCTCCGATATACCGGGTGGTTATAAAATAAGTATCTCTATTTGGAGCAGTCTGTAGCTTGAAGGAATAACCAGAATTAAACCAAAATCGGTGTACTTAATATTCGAGAAGGGGGAAGAAGAATAGAACAATAAAAAATAATTGCAATAATTTCCGACAGATGGCGCTTTTGAGTGTGAAATGTAATGTGTAATATTTTGTACTGTGGAGGTGTCACAAACCTCAATGACTTTACCGCATATCACAACATGTGCAAAACATCACTCCTGATGCGTTACATTCCGCAGATGAGCACGTCGTGCACCGCCTGGATTGAGTCCTCCAGCACAATGGTTATTTAGAACTTGAACATGATTGTCACTGCCATGCGAAAGCGTAACCACATTCACTGTGACATTTTCCAATAAATTACGTGTGCCATTCGGTTTGATGTCTTAATTTTTTGTTCTTGTATTACACATTACATTTCACACTCAGTAGCGCCATCTGTCGGTGATTATTGCAATTATTATTTTTTTATTGTTTCATTCTTCTTCCCCCTTCTTGAATAGTATGTGTACCAATTTTGGTTTCATTCGGGTTATTCTTTCGAGCTACAGACAGCTCTAAATAGAGATACTTATATTATAACCACCCTGTATATAATTCTTTCTAGCAACGGTACTGATTCTTATAGTATTTTCAAATCTTTTTAACTGCTCTAGATATCATTTGTTCAATTTCGTAGTGAATGATTCCGAATGGTGGGACACATAAAGAAATAAAGACAATAATTAGTTTTTAAAGCAATTGTATTTTCTGCAACAGTCTTGGTGAAAACTCTTTGATTCTCTATTAAGAAGTATCGATTTCAATTCTGACAGTTTATCTTTCCAATGTGTAGCCAGATTCTTGTGAGTTTCCTTTATACTTTGTGCTGTAGCACATCTTAATGTTACATTCTTTCCAAACTCCAACATTGTCTACACATCAATAAATTGTGTCGCTTTCAAAGCGAATCATTAAAAACAATTTAATTTCATATTTTGATATTTTTTTAATTTTAACTGTTCTTAATTAGCACCGAATTTTATTAATTTTACAATGCATTTCTTAATTTTCACTGTTTTTAATTAGCATTGAATTTTATTAATTTTACAGTATACTTTACAATACATTTCTTCTACTTTCTTATGTTTCTTTCAATCATATTATTTTGTAAAGTGGTGTAAAATCGAAAACAGAAAAAGTAAGTATTAGTTTCAATATAAAACAAATAAAATTATTAGTAAAATAATTTAAAATTTATGAATCTTTAAATTTTTAGACTCAAGATCCCGCGCTTTATTACATTCCGAGTGATTATCTGCGTATCCTTTTTTTTTATTATTCTAAAATGTAAAATTGTGTTATATCTGTCTGCACACATCACTGCTGCCAGATGATCGAAATTTTTTTAATGTAGAATGCTACGACATTTTGAAAAGAAATATTTCCCTTATTTAATGAAAGAATAAATAAGACGAATATTACTATTCAAAAATAGTGGTAGCATTCTGAATAAAATAATAAGTCCGAGATACTGATAATACTGATATACATATATTTCGTATGTTTGTCATTCCTAAAGCTATCGTTTGGTGCAAGCGTGTTCGTGCAAAATGAATTTTCAGCATGCATTTTCTAAAAACTAAATTAAATATAGGTAAAATGAGAAAGACTTCGCGGGCCACAGATAAGTTGTCGGCGGGCCACGTGTGTAACATACTTGCTTTGAAGGGACACTCAAAGGAACTCCATTACATTACGGTGTATGGGGAAAAATCGTTTGCCGTTTATTTTAATAATGTTTCACTATTTCAAACATATTGAAAATAATATATATCACTGAGGTGCATTTTAAGAAGATTTCTATAGAATATTGTATGTATAGCACTCATCCTTCATTTACAGGGACACACAAAAGTATTCGTTTAAACTACTGTATGTTAATAATAATTGCTGGAAGTGCATTTTAAGTTTTGGTACACGTTTTTAAATTTAATTAAAATTTTTGCGTATAAATTCATGTGTATAAATTTTATAGATCATATACAAGGCAGCAAAAAAGATAGGCCAAAGCGACTCGTCGCTTTGGCCTATCGAACGATACAGAAGACAAACAGTGTAGAATAGTTGTCTTCACCAGTTGCTACTATTTCAGAATAGACATATTTGCCATATTTAATTACACAAACATAACTTTTTCAAAAGGGAAAGATTTCCTTTCGGAATTTGTGACGGCAAACTACTTTCAGAAAAAAGGTTTGGAGACCACTAACGCATGATGCAATCAGTGTTAGAAGACGGAATTCCCTCGCATAGAAGCCAAAACTCTAAACTATACGTTTCACAAAACAGCCCAATCTTCCTGGAAGAAAAATCAGACTTTCTTGACTAAAACGCTAAATTTACTTACCGTAATTTCCGGCGTATAAGCCGCAGCTCAAAGAGTCGTTTTTCGACCCAGAAATTTTATTCAATAATTGTAGTTAAATATTTACAGCGATCTTTTAAGTTACATTTTATAAAATAATATTTCTGGGTCGAAAAACGATTCTTTGAGCTGCGGCTTATACGCCGGAAATTACGGTAAATCAGAAAGTGTGCTTTGCATCATATTTTTACATTTCAATCATATTGCATTATTTTTCTGGTATGAACGCCAGAGCTAATATTTATATATAGTGATATTTTAACAAACATCGCTAAACGTTATTATCATAACAAACGATTTCATATATTCACAATTATCTGAAAACATATACACTAGAAAAAATGGATTCGAATTTTCATACAGCTGACCAATGAACAAAATTAATTGTTCCAACAGGTCGGTCACCACTAGAGGAGAAATTTAAAAGGTTCATAAAAAGAATATATGTATCCAAATGCTTGTTAAAATAATTTATTTTCTTGACGGTCGGTAACATATTTTTTTTACCCCTAATTATAATCAAGATTTGTGGCAGATTTTTTGTAAAAAAGTTAACATTAATAACTTAAGTGAAAAAAAGGGATGTACAATTGCATTTCCTTGTTTTCAAAAACAATTTTTTGAAAATTCTGGCGTGAATTCAACATTACAGAGACACAATTACTTTTCCCCAAATCGGTTAGCACACCCGATGTACCGAAGAAAAATAAAAATGTATTCACACAAAGGAGACGGCTGAATCGAGTATTCAGTTATTTTTGTGGATATGTCTAACTCCACCTATGGATGTTACATTTGTATTTATAATTTTACACTTTTTTAAAAAATATACACAATATTATACAAATCTTGTACATTGCATATATATTCGTTATTACGAACACAGAAAATCTTTTTGTTAAATAATGCAACACTAATGATTGAGCGACAATAGCTTAAAGAAGGACTTACTGTATAAAAGACAAAAACTGACGATAGAATAATTATTTCTGTTGGTAGAAAGTTGAGTGGTTTTGAATATCGGAAGAACGCAAAAACAAACTAATTTGAAAGCAAATAAATACTTTCGATCACGTACATTTTAAAAGCGATATTTTATTCAAACATTCTCCTATGAATTTGTCATTTGTGGGTTAAAATTAAGTGGGGTAAGGATATCATTTTGCCTTAGAACGGTTTAAGATCCTACACTAGTCGCGCAAAAAAACTTGCAAGTGACTATTATTCCTATGGGATCGTTTTTTCAAAGTTCTCATTAACAATTCAATATTTTGAGGTTTTTTTTAGCTTATTTGCGATGTCGAGGTTTAACCGTGTACTATTTTGCAATTACAATTTGGTTGCAATTTTTTTTCTAAGATAACTTTCTATTTCGGAACTTGTTCCGAAACTGAAAAAGTCTTCATGGAAAAAAATGTAACTAAAATCGAAAATGTTAAAAGAGTACACTGTTAATCCTTTCCGGCACAGTGGTCCCACTCCGGGCACACTAAATTTTAATTCCAATTTTGCATCCGACAGCAAGAATATTTAATAAAATTTTGTTTCTAGAATGAAAGCTTAAAATAAGGAGTTCTTATTTTCTATAAAAGTCGTTCGTAAATTCCGGTGTCAGTAATTTCTCATTTTACGAACAGACTTTCCATGTGCCGGAAAGGGTTAAGCTTTGAACTCAAATAGCCTTTGCAAATCATTTTAAAATATTGAAAATTGTGTTAAACATATTGAAATGCAAACGAGAAATTTGAAAAGATGGCTGTCATTGGTTCATTATTAGCTTACGAGTGCCTTCGTGTAATTATCGTAGGCTCTTATATCAAAAATTCCCTCAGTCGCAGCAGGTGAAATAAACTTGATAAGTTACAACATTTTTTATTTGCGTATTAAATTATGCCGGTGCAAATGAAACTTGTTGGTTTCATGAATGATAAGAAAAATTGGGAAGTTACATAATAAACAATTATTTCAGCCACTCAAATTAAATCAAAAGTCCAGAACGACAACAATCGTTTCTTAAAATAAATATAGCTATAGTAAACGTTGGTAAAAATACATACATTTGAAAAACATCTCTGTGAAAACAAATGGAACATGTGCGAGCAATGTTTGAAGCAGTGGTACTTATTACGCGGCTCACGGGACGCAGAGTTACATTTTAAAAATTATAACCCTTACCTTAACTTATTGCAGAATTAAACAAGAAGAAAATTACTTTTCGAAGATAGTCGTGTGAGAATACATTTCGTTAAAAGTAGCGAATACCACTGGCTTTCACTCTTTCAAGGACAAACTTATTAGCTTACTAAAACGTTTAAAACTGTGCAGAATTTATGAACAAATTCATTTAAATGTATATTAATTCTGTTTATCAAATACGTTATAAAACAAAATATTACTCAAAAATTCTGGTGCAAATTTTGACTATTGCAGTGTTAAATATAAGATGTATATACCAGCTAACTTCAAAAGGATAAGGTGCCATTTACATTCAAATGGAAACGGGCTGAGATATTCATTACAAACTGACGGGTTGCAGATTTGCCACTTATTTAATAGAAATCTTCATCTTAATTAATCGAAGAATTTCGGTCATTAAATAATACTGATATTACTTTTCGCAAATCGTAGTTTGAGAATACTTTTTTGAAAAAAGCAGTGCGAACCATTGAGTAAAGTATGGTGGATTTTCAAATGTGCAAAAATCGACGAAAAATATGATATTTAGTTCATGTATAGTAACACGTGCTAAAATTTATAAATATGTATCAAAATATCCTCTATTCTATACAAAAAGTATGTTTCTATATTTCATAACACATATGCATCCAAAAATCGCATTTCATTAGTACATTTTTATTTTGGAAATTCCCAAAATTTCTCATAAATTCGGTCTTCTAATCTTCGCTTTCTTTAATAGAAGACGTTTTGTGATTACATAAAATAAAAATTATTTTTTCCTTTATCTGAAGAAAAAACATATTCCTGAAATTGGCGCATATATGCCCTAATGATGAAAATGGTTTAAAGGTAATAAAGGAAATAACGTATCGTAAATGTTTTGCAAATGCATTTTTTATTTAAGCAAATTTTTCAGTATTTACATTTTAAAATGCTTTACATGTTTTAACTTTTGTTTCAATTTTTCAATATGTTTAAAAGGATAATCTCGATAGATACTGCAACACATAGTGTATCTATTGTGAAATTTTAGTTTATTAAAACCTTCAATATAATAAAAAATCCTATTAACAATTGAATGTTTCATGAAAAATAAACTTTGTGGAATTTTTTCATATATTTTAAGAATTGTCTGATAGATTAAAAAATCAATGAAAAAAAATTAAAAAATCCTTTTAAGCAATGAAAAGAAAAAATGGAAAAGAATTTTTAAAACTGCAGAGCATGGAACATTTGAAATAGAAAAATTAGAAATAAATTAACAGCTTTAAAAAGAAACTCTCAGCCATTTCACAAGAGCTCAGTTTTAGGAAAACTTGGTATGGAGAAAAGAAGAAATAAGTTGCAGGAAAAGAAAAAAATCTGTCTTATTCTTTTATCAGAAAAGTATTAATATCCCGATTTTTTTTTTTAAATACAACCAATAACATTCCTTCGACGCTATACATTACCACAACGTATTGAAATAACGAAATCATACCATAAATAAATTTATAGTTTTATAATTATGGAATTAGTTGTGCTTAACCACAGCCCTCTGAGTACTAGGCCTGCGCGCTGACACAAAAATTGCATTTGTCATATGACGGATTTTTTTCGGCGTTTGCAGGTCCCTTGATTTTGAACACCAATAATTTCTATAAGTTTTTTCCGCCTTACATTTCTGAGATAAAATAAGTCAAAGAAAACTTTTAGAAATTACTGGTGTGTAAATTCAGGGGACTGCACAAACGCTTAAAAAAATCGGCCTACGTCAGCCGACTTTTTTTAACAGTGCTCAGGCCTAGTATTAAGGAGGCGCTGGTTTAACAATAAATTACTTCGACAATATGACCAACAATAAACCATTCTTCCTTATATGTAGTGAGGGGCAGAATTAATCATTCGGGCATGCAAAAAAGAATAGCTGAAAATATTCGTTTTTTTTTTATCAATTACTGCAGAAATTTAATTAAAGAAGATGTTTCTTATTTGAATAAAAAATAAATTAAGAGCTACATAAAAATAAAATACTTATTTTTGGGCAATATTCCTGGAAGTAACTGATTAAAAATTACAAAGGTTGCTGCTTTTTTTTTACAAAACTTCTGGTGACTGCTGATTAAAAAAAATACAAGAATAATTCTAATTTATTGACATTCAATATGCAGTGTCAGTTTATTCTACATTTAAACATTTTATAGAATTTTTCCAGTTGCTAGTTTAATTCTCCTGGCTTTTAATTTTATTTTTCTAAATTTATGGATAAAATCCTAACACATTTTCTTCCATTTCTCTATGAAGATTTAAGAAAAAGTGCATAATATGTGTACTGTAATTTCCGGTGTATAAGCCGCGGCTCAAATAAATATTTACCACCAGAAAGTTTATTTAATAGAATGTGAATTATTTCTACTTGGACTCTTAATATGAAATAAAAATTCTGGCTGGAACCAGACTTTTTTTAGTCGCGGCCTGTACGCCGGCAATTACAATTCTTCTTCGAGATGCTTCTATTCTGCGAGAAGCAAAAGTATTAAACATTTGAAACAGAAAATTTGGACCTTTTTTAATATTTAGACAATTTTCTATTACACAAGAAACCAGATACAACTATAAAGAACATTCTAGAATTTAAAACCGTACTTCTTTTATTTCTGTACTAATTCTAACTGAAGATGTACAGAAAAATAGCAATCGTTCGGTTTCCTCTTTTAACGCTTTTTTCTTGTTTTCTCTATATATCTCATGAGTAATTTGAAATATATACTGTAAAATCAGAAGCTCATACGATACTCACACAATAACATTCAAAGAGTATGCCAACCGAACCTAACCAAGAGATTGGACTGATTTAAAAATACGATGGTTTTAACTTGCTGAAACAAGGTTATAATCTAGGATCATTAACACCTTTGCGACGGTTACGCAAAATCCTTAAAATTTAACACATGGTTTTTAAAGATTTTTTACTTATTTATGTAGTCTTTAATGGATTAAAAAAGGTGAAATTTTCAATTGGGAAATTGTGGTGGGAAGATATTAAAAAGAGTTTAAGGTGTATTTGTTGTAAAGGGGTTAAAGTATATTACGATGTACAACGAAAATATTTTAGACTAGAAGACTCAGCACTCGGGCCAATCTAACAATTCAAAAGCAAAACTGCGTAGGATGGGTCTCTTCGATCACCACGCTGCCGCTGTTTAGAATAGAAAAATTTGCCCTATTTAACGATAGAAACTTTACGATTGCAATCGGCGAAGATTACAGTTGGAATTTGTAGAGGAAAAGGACTTTCAGGAAACAGGGTTGCAGATAACTACAGCAGACGGAGTCAGAGTTGGAATACGGTGAACTATAACTTTTGCAAAACTGCCTAATCTTCAAGGAAGAAAGAACAGATGTTCTGAACAAAAATACCCACATGAAATCTCATCGTGCTTCATATTTTTATATTTCAATGATACTTCATTATTTTTCTGGTATGAAAACCAGAGATAATACTTATAGTGTTATTGTAACAAAGAACTCGAAACCTTGATGTTGTAACAAACGATCTCGCTCTTTCACAAATATTTGAAATCTTATAGACACAAAAAAATGGATCTGAATTTGCATACATCTGACCAATGAACAAAATGTCCTACAGAATAATTCCACTTATAGACATTCAAAGCGCAATGTTAGTTTATTCTACACTTAAACAAATTATAGAATTTTTCCAGATGCTAATTCAATTCTTTTGGCTGCAGAACCATTCTTGCGAGGTTTTAATCTCCTTTTTTCTAAATTTATACATAAAATCCTAACATTTTTTTTTCATTTCTCTATGAAGATTTAATAAAAAGGGCATATCGTCGCTAACATGTCAAACTATCGAATATGAAAAAAGGCATTTTTCATTACTTTTAAAAATGGCCGATTGTCACCATTAAATTTTAATAGTATTTTAAACAAGGGTTGCCACTTTGGCATCCTTTTCATTCAGAAATTCCAAATTCAAACCAGAAATTTCGAACAGAAGTTTTAGCTTTATTTAGTGACAGATATTTTGTGATTATATAAAGTAAAAATTTTTCTCCCAAACTTTCCGGTATGAATTCGGAATCGCTGAATAAACATGAAGGCAACTGTTCTTCGCACAAATTTTATTACTGTTCTTTCTTGGCGAAGAATTCTAATAAAATTTAGTGGTGACAATCGGCCCATTTTTAAAAGTAATGAAAAATGCACTTTTTCACATTTGATAGTTCGACATGGTAGCGATGATATGGTACCCTAATTTCCGATGTATAAGCCGCCGCTCAAATAAATCTATTTACCACCAGAAATTTTATTTAATAAATTGTAACCTATTTCTACTTGAAAATCATTTGACTATATAACTAAGTTGACTGAATACATTTGGCTATATCATAAAATTTTTGGTTCAAAACAGACTTATTTTGGCCGCGACGTATACGTTGGCAATTACTGTACTTTTCCGAGCTGCTTCGATCCTACAAGAAAGAAAGAAAATATTAAACATGCGTGTTACCATTTAAAACTGAAAGTATGGATATTTTTTAACTTTCTATGACCAAATATAAAAGATACAACTATAAAGAACATTGTAGAATTTAAAATCTCACTTTTCTTTTATTTCTGCATTAATTCTAACCGAAGACTTAGATAAAAATAGCCATTGTTCGTTTTTCTCTCATGACGCTTTGCTTTTTCATGTTTTATCTGTACATGTAATGCTTAATTTGAAATGATATACTGTAACATCAAAAACTCATACGATACTCCCCTAATACATTTTGCATTCAAAGAGTATATCCAATTGAATTTACCAACAGATTGGGTTATTTTTAAACACGACGGTTATATCTTGCTAAAAGAGTTGTTAAGGTCTAAGATCCTTAACACCTTTGCAACGGATGCGCAAAATCCTTAAAATTTAACACGTCTTTAAAAGTATTTTTTCATTATTTACGCAAGATTTAAGCGAAGGAAAATTGTGACAATTTAAATTAGAAAATAGTGGTGGGTAGAAATTAAAAGGAGTATACGAGACACTTGTTATGAAAGAATTAAAGCGGATTATGAAATACGACAAAAATTTAGTACAGTAAAAGACTCAGCAATCGGGCCTTATATACTATTTAAGAGCTAAATTGCGTATGATCGATGTTGCAAGTAGCAATGCTGGAACAGTGGCGCACCATTTGGGCGCCTGTCACCACTAAATTTTAATAGTATTCTTCGCCTCAATATATCTAAGAAATTATGTCCTTAAATAAGACGAATACTATTTAAATTTAGCGGTGCCAATATGTTCTCTGTTGCGCCGCTGTTCCATCACTGCAGTAGACTACCTTTTAAAAATTAAGATTACTTTGCCACCACTTTTTGGAAGTAGAAATATACGCTTTATTTAATAACAGGTTAAAAAAAGTGAGAATAAGGCTAATTGAACTATTTTTAAAAAAATGTTGTGAATGAAAATAATCGCAATTTTAAACAAGAACGAAAAATCAAGCGTCAAGCATAGATAATGTAACACTTTCCAACAATTACAAAATATTTTTACAAATATTTACCGTTTAATAAGGAGTAAGTTGATATCTAAGTATATAATTTGGAAAACTCATAACAAATTTTAAAACACAATTTCAGGAATTACCAACAATATTCGTTTAAATATCCGACCTGCTTTGTGCAGCCCTGTATATGATCTATACTTTTGTATATATACTGCACAGAATGCTAAATTTTAGTTCTGTTAGGAAACGTGTAGCAGAGTTTAAAACTTCCCTTCTTAAATTTCCGCCAATAAACGGAAATGTGCTCGAGAAATTTTGTCCTGCCCTGTATATAATCTACACAATTTATAAACACCAAGAAACAGACAAAAAATTAGTTGAATTTAAAAACGCGTTCAGCAACTGAAAAAGCACTTCTAGCAATAATTATCAATACTACATGTAAAAAGCAGTATTACTTCAACCGGATTCTTTTGTGTGTCCCTGTAAATGAACGATGAATGCTATACACACAATATTTTGTAGTAAGCCTCTTGTAATCCACCTTAGTGATAAATATCAATTTCAATATGTTTGAAATAGTGAAACGTTATTAAAATAAACCGCAAGCAATTTTTCCTCATAGACCGTAATGTAACGGTGTGCCTGTAAAGGCACTATAAGTGCTATGCACACCACATTCTATATTAAGCCTCTTGTAGTGCACTTCAGTGATAAATATCAATTTCAATATATTTTATGCGTCCCTGTAAATGAAGGGTGAATGCTATACACACAATATTCTATAGAAAGCCTCTTAAAATGCACCGCAGTGATATATATTAATTTAAAAATGTTTGAAAATGTGTAACATCATTAAAATCAACCGCAAATGATTTTTCTTCACAGACCGTAATGTAACGGAATTCTTTCGAGTGTCCCTGTAAAAAACATATAAGTGCTACAGACTTCATATTCAATACCGAACATGCCACAGTAAACCTCAATAACATATGTCAATTACATGACAATATATATATATATATTTACATGAGTTAGAGCATGGACAGACAGACAAACCGAGTTCATAAACACTTTTCAACTATGTTGGAAAGCGTTAAAAAGCAGCTTACTGGTAACACTGCGTAGGATAGGTATCTTCGATCACCACGCTGCTACTATTAAGAGTAGAAAAATTTGCCTTATTTAATGATAGAAATTTTACGATCACAATAAGCGAAGATTACATTTTGGAATTTCTGCAAACGAACGATTTTCAGGAAAAAAAGTTTTGTGACCCCTGGCATAGAGTTTAACCAGTTTCATAAGGCATTATTACGTTTAACCAAAGCCATTAAATAATAAGCCCAGTCAGATAAATGGGAAACTTTTCCAAGTTGAAAATAGCGCCATCTAGCGGTTGGGAGTGCTGCATTCGGCACCAAGCATATTTTAATAAAATTTTGCCTCTAAAATTAAAGCTTAAAATAAGGAGTTCATATTTTCTAAGAAAGTCGTTTGTAAATTCCGGTGTCAGTCAGTAATTTCACATTTTACTTACAGAATTTGTCTGTGCCGGAAAGTGTTAATTGCATAGTGATGTAAATTTCCATCACTTTTTATTTAACTTTTAATAAATAAATCAACTTCTTCGCCACCACTATATTTATATAGAAATATTAATCCAGTAAATTTCCACAATTTTTTTTTTCATTATAGTTTTAGCTTTAATGTAAAAGATCCCAATAATTAGCAAGCTTTTAAAGGAAGTGCAAAAATAAAAAATAGATAAAAATCGTATAAAATATCGATATAAATAAATCGTATCGTTTCTCTGCGACGCACTTCTGTTTTGTCCTCCTTCCGCAGCAGAGGTTTGGCGCTAGTGTGTCGCTAACAAATTTAACACTATCTGACTGGGCTTATTATTTAATGGCTTTGCCTTTAACGGAATCCAAAATGTTTAAATTCTAGTTTTACCTACAACACTGTCCATCTTCCTGGAAGGAAGCGCAGACTTTCAAGAACACATCCTCAAATCTAATCTTTCTCATGGTGTAGTATTGCATCATATTTTTACATTCCAATGACATTTCGTTATTTTTCTGGTATGTATCAAAGTGATAATGTTCTCGGTGATGTTTTATAAAATAGTTGTAAACCATATTGTCTTTACCTAATATTTCTATCCTCCACGAATATTTGAATTCATGTCGACTCGAGAAAATGGATCTGAAATTGCCTACAGCTAACCAATTTATAAAATTAATTAACCCAAATGGTCACTCATCATTAATGTAAAAATTAGAAACATCTATAAAAAAAAAATATCTGTATTTAAACGCCTGTTAAATAATTTAACATCTGGAAGGAATATAAAATTATTTAACATCTATAAGTGCTATGCACTTATCGTTTCTTTACAGGGACACTCAAAAGAATTAAGTTAATTTACGGTGTATGGGAGAAATTGTTTTCTGTTTATTTTAATAATGTTTCACTTTTTCAAACATACTGAAATTAATATATATCACGGAGGTGCCTTTTAAGAGGCTTTCTATAGAGTATTGTGTGTCTAGCATTCATTCTTCATTTACAGGGACGCATAAAAGTATTCGGTTAAAGTATTGTCTGTTAATAATAATTGCTGGAAGTGTGTTTTCAGTTGTGGTACGCGTTTTTAAATTCAATTAAATTTCTCGCATAACTTCATGTGTATAAATTTTGTAGATTGTATACAGGGCGTCACAAAAGATGTCTGATACATTTCCTTTTATTTACGGAAATTACTGAAGAGGAATTTACAACTGTGCTATGCGTTTCCTAACTGAACTAAATTTTGCATATATACTATGTAGTTTATTTACAAATCCATAGACCATATGCAGGGATACACAATAGAAATCGAATTTTTTTTTTACTATTGATGGTTATACCTGAAGTTGTGTTTTCAAACATGTTATGCCTTTTCCAGGAGTTAGTTGAGCTTAAGCCGAAAGGTAGGCTTCCCCGCCAGGTTTGACCTTGTTCACTTAGACATCGTATTTCATCTTATTAAACTGGGAAGTTTTGTTAAACAATTCTGGATGTGTTGAACAGTGTTTTATAATCTAAGCTTCACGTATAATTTTTCGTTATTGTTTAAAAAGTAGAGCGTACCACTGGATAAGGTATGGGGGACTTTGAAATATACACAAAAATCAACTGCAAATATGAATTTTAGTCTTTACTATTATTATTGTACACTATATATTAAAACTTGTTAATTAAAAAAAAATAAGGTACCAGTACCAAATAAAGCCACTTTAAGGTTTCAAATCACAATAAACTGTATTATAGTATCTGAATTAACATTTCAAATGCTATTGAAAGTAATATTAAGTATTAATTCGGCATTTCTGAAAAAAAAGGAAGGCCAAACTGGCAACCTTGTTCGCCACAGATATTTTATTATTATTTTTACTAGGTGAATAATTCTAATAATATTCAGTGGTGACAATCGTCCCATTTTTTAAATTAATGAAAAATGCATTTTTTCATATTCGATAGTTTGACATGGTAGCGACAATATTATTAACCAAGTTGTTTGAATTCTTCCATGTATGATTAGCTTCCCAAAAATCAAGATTGTAAATCGATGAGATTTCTGAATTATTGAACCTTCGGAAAGATTAAAATTCTGATGGTTAGCAATAGCTGATTTAATAAAATGTCCAGTAAAATCATTAGCAATAGCGGAGAGGTTAATGTCACAATTTTTAAAAATGGTTTTATGTTCCTCCAAGCGGACCTTAACCCCTTCGCGACGAGCGTCCTTTACAGAAATTTCAATCTTTTACCACCGGTTTTTCAAAACAGAAATTTTCGTCTAATTGAATCGCAGAAATGCTAAAATTAAATAAGGCAAAGCTTACAATAAAAATTAACTGGTGTGAATAATGAAGGATTCTGAACGTCTTATGCGTCACGTATACGTGTCGCTCGTCCCCAATGGGTTAAGAGGTCTCTGAGTTTGACCTATAAACTACTTATCACACTCGCAAGATATCTTATAAATTTCCCTGTGGGAAAACCTGTCTATTGGATGTTTGAGATCTGTAAATTAGATATTGTTAAATGGTGTATAAATTACTTTAAAATCAAATCTTATCAAAATATTGGATATTTGATGGCTCATTCTCAAACAATATGAAAATATAACTAAATTTTCATTGCGAACATTGTTAACTTTGGAGTGTGTACGTTTAATGAGTTTTGTGTGAATTGAATCAACGATTTCAACAGGATAACCCCCATCAATGACAAGGGATTTTACGTAGTCTATTTCTGCTTTGAGTAAACTTCCAGATGAACAAAATTTTAAGGCACGGTGAACATAGGTATTAGAAACAACCAACTGGTGATTAGGAGGGGAAGAATAAAGACGATGTGGGGGTAACGTAACTGCGAATGGTTTACAATAAACTAGAGCTCCTATAATAGAGGCTGACGCATCCTCGCAGATTTGGTGCTCAAATTGAAATTCAGTCGAAAATCCAAGCTAATCAGAACCGGTTCAGCCAATCAGAACCGAGTCTTAGGCAACCCCAACTCCGGCTGCGGTAGATTGATGCTGAACTGAGCACCAATAATCCGAAACAAAATGGATATGCGTCAGCTCCTATTATAGGAGTCTTACGGTAAACAGTGGTTTCAAATGAGTCATTTTCAAGTTAACATCAAGGAAATGTAGTTAGTCGTTATTTTAAAATTCAGATGTAAACCCAGGGCTCCCAAATTGATGATAATTTGAACTTTTTATTTTTAGTTGTATTACCATTGAAGGTTGTTCTTAAACAGATAATGTACCCAAAAAACACTATGGGCTTAACAAACATTTTCCTCTCGAATTCTTATCTTATGGAAATATGGTAGATTCTGGTTTTAATGCTAAACATGTTAAATCGTTAAAAACTACTTTTAACAATTATTATTCATTTTAAATCCCGGAATATATTTAATAACATATTGGTATAAAAATATTTTTTTTCCTTCTTGGTAGAAAAATAGGTCATTTTCGAACTTTCTAGGTAAGGTAAATTAGAAGTAATTTGGGAAGTAAATACGACTGCGTTTTCGTATTATATTTAAAATACACAAATTGGCAAAAAATTTCATATAATTCACTTTTCATATATTCACTTTAATCTAATTGCATTCTAGTTTTAAAAAATACCAATCATAGCTGCAACCACCTGCGACCTACAGCTTAATTCCAATTATAAACATTCAATATGCAATGTTATCAACACTTTCATGTTTTCTTTCATTACTATATGAAAATTTTAGAAAATGTCCTTAATATATGTACTTTTCCGAGCTGCGTCTATCATACGAATCTCAAATAAAGTACCAAACATGGATGTTGCCGTGTGAAAAAGGAAATTCTGTACAAGTTTGGATATGTAGATAACCTTTTATGACAAAATAAACCGCATTCAACTATAAAAAAAACTTTATAGAAAGTAAACCCTTACTTTTCTTTTATTTCTGCAATAATTCGAACCGAAGATATAAAGAAAAATAGCCATCGTTCGTTTTTCTAATGGTGAATAGAAATTAAAAGGACTATACCGGACGCTTGTTATAAATGTGTTATAGTGGATACGAAAAAAATATATTACCGTAAGTGAGTCGGCACTCGGGCCTTACGAACAATACAAGAGCTAAACTGCGTAGGATCGGAATTGCCAGTAGCAATGACTGAACAATGGCGCACAATTTGGGCGATTGTCACCACTAAATTTTAATAGTATTATTTGCCTCAAAATATCTAAGCAATTCTGTCCTGAAATAAGACGAATACTATTTAAATTTAGCTGTGCTAATTGGTTCTCTGTTGCGCTGCTCTTCCATCACTGCAGTAAACTACTTTTTAAAAATTCATATTACTTGATTGCCACCAATTTTTTTGAAGTAGAAGTATAAGCCTTATTTAATAACA
This sequence comes from Maratus michaelseni, assembly GCA_963931845.1. Classification (NCBI taxonomy): domain Eukaryota; kingdom Metazoa; phylum Arthropoda; class Arachnida; order Araneae; family Salticidae; genus Maratus; species Maratus michaelseni. Next base: position 122,778,714 of record OZ007599.1, on the reverse strand, counting down.
GATTTTAAAAAAAATGAGCGAATAATGCCAATAGCACTTTTTTAAAAAAGTGGTTGGTATGAAACAATCGGAATTTTAAAAGAGTAGCCTACTGGTAACACTGCGCAGTAATGCCAGTGGGCTACTTTTTTTTTAATTCGGTATTTTTTTATTCCCACCAGTTTTTTGAGAAAGTAAAATTCGTCTTAATTAATAACATAGTAAATAAATCGAATACAATTCGTATTATACTATTAAAAAAAAGTGGTGCGAATCGAGCAATCTGAATTTAAATAAAAGTAGCCCACTGGCTACACTGACACTGCGTAGGATAGATCTTTTCAATCACCACGTTGCTACTATTAAGAATAGAAAAATTTGCTTTATTTAATGTTAGAAATTTTACGGTCAAAATAGGCCAAGATTACATTTCGGAATTGCTGTAAGCGAATGATTTTCAGGGGAAAAGTTTGGTGACCCCTGTCGTAGAGTTTAACCAGTGTCATAAGCCATTATTCTCTTTATCGGAAACAAAAATGTTTAAATCCTAGCTTTACCTACAACACTGTCCATCTTCCTGGAAGGAAGAGCAGACTTTCTTGACAAAGGTGGATTATTAAACCTCCGCATGATCCAGTACTGCATCATATTTTTACGTTTCAATGACATTTCGTTTTTTTTCTGGTATGTATCAAAGTGATAATGTTCTCGGTGATATTTTGTGAACTAGTTGTAAACCTTATTGTCTTTATCTAATATTTCTATCTTTCACGAATATTTGAAATCATGTATACTTGAGAAAAAGAATCTGAATTTCCATACAGTTGGCCAATGAATAAAATTAGCTGTCTCAAATTGTCACTCATCATTAATGTAAAAATTAGAAACATCCATAAAAAAGAATATCAGTATGTGACCACTCGTTAAATAATTTAAAATCTGGAAGGAATATAAAATAATTTAACATCTATAAGTAAATAGCTCTTACAGTCCTTTACAGGGTGTAAAAACCAGTGTCATAATCCAGTAATCTCTTTATCGGAATCCAAAATATTTAAATCATAGTTTTACTTACAACACTGTCCATCTTCCTAAAAGGAAGAGAAGACTTTCTTGACAACAACCTAATCATTAAAGTCTCTCACGGGCCTGCATTGCATCATATTTTTACATTTCAGTGACATTTCGTAATTTTTCTGGTATGTATCAAAGTGATAATGTTCTCGGTGATATTTTATGAAATAGTTGTAAACCTTAATGTCTTCACCTAATATTTCTATCCTTCACGAATATTTGAAATCATGTAGACTCGAGAAAAAGTATCTAAATTTTCATACAGCTGGCCAATGAATAAAATAAACTGTCCAAAATGGTCACTCATCATTAATGTAAAAATTAGAAACATTCATAAAAAAAGAATACCATTATGTAAACGCTCGTTAAATAATTTAAAATCTGGAAGGAATATAAAATAATTTAACATCTATAAGTAAATAGCTCTTATAGTCCTTTACAGGGTGTAATAACCAGTGTCATAACCCAGTATTCTCTTTATCGGAATCCAAAATATTTAAATCATAGTTTTACCTACAACACTGTCCATCTTCCTAGAAGGAAGAGAAGACTTACTTGACTACAACCTAAACATTAAAGTTGCTCACGGTCCGGTTTTGCATCATATTTTTACATTTCAGTGACATTTCGTAATTTTTCTGGTATGTATCAAAGTGATAATATTCTCGGTGATATTTTATGAACTAGTTGTAAACCTTATTGTTTTTACCTAATATTTCTATCCTTCACGAATATTTCAAATCATGTAGACTCGAGAAAAAGTATCTAAATTTGCATACAGCTGGCCAATGAATAAAATTAACTGTCCAAAACGGTCACTCATCATTAATGTAAAAATTAGAAACATTCATAAAAAAAGAATACCATTATGTAAACGCTCGTTAAATAATTTAAAATCTGGAAGGAATATAAAATAATTTAACATCTATAAGTAAATAGCTCTTATAGTCCTTTACAGGGTGTAATAACCCAGTATTCTCTTTATCGGAATCCAAAATATTTAAATCATAGTTTTACCTACAACACTGTCCATCTTCCTAGAAGGAAGAGAAGACTTACTTGACTACAACCTAAACATTAAAGTTGCTCACGGTCCGGTCTTGCATCATATTTTTACATTTCAGTGACATTTCGTAATTTTTCTGGTATGTATCAAAGTGATAATATTCTCGGTGATATTTTATGAACTAGTTGTAAACCTTATTGTTTTTACCTAATATTTCTATCCTTCACGAATATTTCAAATCATGTAGACTCGAGAAAAAGTATCTAAATTTGCATACAGCTGGCCAATGAATAAAATAAACTGTCCAAAATGGTCACTCATCATTAATGTAAAAATTAGAAACATCCATAAAAAAAGAATACCATTATGTAAACGCTCGTTAAATAATTTAAAATCTGGAAGGAATATAAGATAATTTAACATCCATAAGTAAATAGCTCTTATAGTCCTTTACAGGGTGTAATAACCAGTGTCATAATCCAGTATTCTCTTTATCGGAATCCAAAATATTTAAATCATAGTTTTACCTACAACACTGTCCATCTTCCTAGAAGGAAGAGAAGACTTACTTGACTACAACCTAAACATTAAAGTTGCTCACGGTCCGGTCTTGCATCATATTTTTACATTTCAGTGACATTTCGTAATTTTTCTGGTATGTATCAAAGTGATAATATTCTCGGTGATATTTTATGAACTAGTTGTAAACCTTATTGTTTTTACCTAATATTTCTATCCTTCACGAATATTTCAAATCATGTAGACTCGAGAAAAAGTATCTAAATTTTCATACAGCTGGCCAATGAATAAAATAAACTGGCCAAAATGGTCACTCATCATTAATGTAAAAATTAGAAACATTCATAAAAAAAGAATACCATTATGTAAACGCTCGTTAAATAATTTAAAATCCGGAAGGAATATAAAATAATTTAACATCCATAAGTAAATAGCTCTTATAGTCCTTTACAGGGTGTAAAAACCAGTGTCATAATCCAGTATTCTCTTTAACGGAATCCAAAATATTTAAATCATAGTTTTACCTACAACACTGTCCATCTTCCTAGAAGGAAGAGAAGACTTACTTGACTACAACCTAAACATTAAAGTTGCTCACGGTCCGGTCTTGCATCATATTTTTACATTTCAGTGACATTTCGTAATTTTTCTGGTATGTATCAAAGTGATAATATTCTCGGTGATATTTTATGAACTAGTTGTAAACCTTATTGTTTTTACCTAATATTTCTATCCTTCACGAATATTTCAAATCATGTAGACTCGAGAAAAAGTATCTAAATTTGCATACAGCTGGCCAATGAATAAAATTAACTGTCCAAAATGGTCACTCATCATTAATGTAAAAATTAGAAACATCCATAAAAAAAGAATACCATTATGTAAACGCTCGTTAAATAATTTAAAATCTGGAAGGAATATAAGATAATTTAACATCCATAAGTAAATAGCTCTTATAGTCCTTTACAGGGTGTAATAACCAGTGTCATAATCCAGTATTCTCTTTATCGGAATCCAAAATGTTTAAATCCTAGTTTTACCTACAACACTGTCCGTCTTCCTGGAAAGAAGAGCAGACTTTCTTGATTACAGTCTAAATATTAAACCTCCTCACGGTCCAGTATTGCATCATAATCCATGCAATATTTATCAAAAGTATTACGTTATATTATGGTCTATGGGGGAAAACCCTTTGCTGTTTCAGGTTTCGTACGAGTACCGTTATTTGCTAGGTGAAATACCAGTATATTTTTCTAAAAAAAATTCATCAAATTCAAACATGCGACATTCCACCTTATTTTAGAAGAGATTATCTATAAGAAAATACTGGGACCGAAGAATTTCCTGGTATTAAAATTCCAGGACCCGTACGAACCCTGTTGTTTATTTTAATAACGTTTCACTATTTCAAACATATTGAAATTAATATACAGGGTGTATCTGAAATGCTTCAACAAACTTAGAGGGATGATAGTACTCATGAAGACGAACAAAAAATGCAATGGAACATGGGGTCGCAAATGACGTTTAACCCTTTCAGGGGCTGTGGTATGTTTATGAAACCACTTAATTTTAATTCCAAAACGTCACAATGGCACCAGAATTTTGCTAAAATCTTTTCCATTTAATATGTATGCGAAATACAGCCTTTTTCTTATTTACAAACAAATAAATTTTTTTGTAAATTCCTATGCCAGACATTTATTTCAAATATTTTAGTACTAAAAGTACTTTGCCCCTGAAAGGCTGAAAGGATGAAAATCGAGAAAATGCGTCTGGAAATGGACAAACTGAGACAAGAAAGAAACACTCCAGAAATTATTTATTGCACAGAATAGGTACAACACAGCTCGTGATGTCCACAGAAAACAAATATTTTACAACAATTGTTCAAAGTGTCGACCGCGGACATTATTACACAGAGTACATCTACGGAGCAACGACTGGCGGACATGCTATGTGTAATAATGTCCGCGGTCGACACTTTGAAAAATTGTTGTCAAATATTTGTTTTCTCTGAACATCACGAGCTGTGTTGTACCTAGTCTGTGCAATAAATAATTTTCTGGAGTATTTTTTTCTTGTCTCAGTTTGTCCATTTCCAGACGCATTTTCTCGATTTTCATCCTTTAAGCCTTTCAGGGGCAAAGTATACTTTTAGTACTAAAATGGTTGAAATAAATGACTGGCACCGGAATTTACAAAAAAAATTGTTTGTAAATAACAAAAAGGCTATATTTCACATACATATTAAATGGAAAAGATTTTACCAAAATTCTGGTGCCATTGTGGCGTTTTGGAATTAAAATTAAGTGGTTTCATAAACATACCACTGCCCCTGAAAGGATAAAACGTCATTTGCGACCCCATGTTCCATTGCATTTATTTTTCGTCTTCATGAGCACTATCATCCCTCTAAGTTTTTTGAAGCATTTCAGATACACCCTGTATATCAGTGAAGTGCATTTTAAGAGGTTTTCTATGGAATATTGTGTATCTTTCATTTACAGGGACACACAAAAGTATTTGGTTACAGTACTTACTGTTAATAATAATTGCTGGAAATTCGTTTTCAGCTGTGGTACGTATTTTTAAATTTAATTAAAATTTTGCTTATAACTTCATGTGTCTAAATTTTATAGATCGTATACAGGGCAGCATAAAAGATATCTAGTACATTTCCTTTTATTGACGGAAATATCTGAAAGGGAATTTACAGCTGTGCTATGCGTTTCGTAACTGGACTAAATTTTACCATACTATGTAATATATATATACATCTATAGATCATATACAGGGCTGATCAATAGAATTCGGATATTTTTCCGACTATTGATGGTAATTCCTGAAATTGAGTTTTCATCCCTTTTCCAAATCTTTCACTTTAATAAACTGTGAAGTTTTGTTAAAGTATTCTGCACGTGTTGCAATGTGTTTTATAGTCTATGCTTCACGCATAACTTTTGTACTTGTTTAAACAGTAGAGAGTACCACTAATTAATGCACAAAAATCAAGTAGAAATATGAATTTTTCTGTTTAATATTTTCTGTAATCTATATATTAAAACTTGTCAATTAGAAAGAAATAAGGTACCTGTACTAAATAAGGCCAATTTAAGGTTTCAAATCACAATACGCTGTATTATATCTGAATCTACAAAAACAACTTTTCAAAAGTAAAAAAAGCCAAGCGTAGAAAAAAAAAAAGTTGTTGCTAAAAAATGGTGTGATATCAAATTTCCAAGCTATTATATTACTTATTTAACTTTTTTCCATTAACTCCATTCCTTGGCTTTTTTTTACTTTTGAAAAGTTGTTTTTGTAGATATCATTTCTCTTTTTTTAAATAGATTAAACATAATTTAAATAATCTAAATATGAGAAATAATTTAAAATTACATTTTACTTTCAGTCATTGTTTAAAGGGTTAACTAGAAATACCAGTAGATTTTTGCAATTAAACTAATTACACTCTTAAAAACAACATACTAAATGTGGCTTGTTATAATACTTGTTATCCCCCGTTAAAAAATATCATTGAGTTATCCAAGAAATGAATAAAAATGGAATACGTACATAGCGTGTCAGTGCTGCATTTGATATCAAACGTGATATCACGCTCTTTTATTATTAGCACTAGCTGGCTTCGCCCGTTAGCGGGCCCCTAATTTATATCGGGGCCTCGAATCTTGTAAAACCTCGAATAATATAAACCTCGAACCGAACGAACCTCCGACCTGGTTCCCCGCTGCCTTCGGCACCGGATAATCCCTTAATTTGCACATCGAATAGTATAAACCTCTAACCAAACGAACTTTCGACACGGGTCCCCGCTTCATTCGGCACCGTATAGCAGCAGTCGTGCTGCACACGCTCAAGTTCCATCTTCCACCACCAGGTAGCGCAATCTGTTCTATATGAACCTCGGGCACTGAAGGCTATAGATGTCGAGTCGAATGAGCTATACCCCGTCGGGATCCAGCCCATAGAACCAGAGATAGGAAAGTGCCCCCGGGTGGTGAAAAGCTCTATCGATATCGAGTCGAATGAGCCATACCCCGTCGTGATCCGACCCATAGAAACAGAGACAGGAAAGCGCCCCCTGGTGGTGAAAGCTAATCGCGTTTGGGGGGAAAAGTGGAGGGATGAACACCGGAGATGCATAATAGGATTAAGCGGTCATAGACCTTTCCAACGATGTATCACATGAGGGGTATGTGCAAAATTTAGAAAATACACCCCCCCCCCCCCTGCATAATATGATTAAGCGTTCACAGACCTTTCCAACGATATATCACATGAGAGGTGTCGGCAAAATTTAGAAAAGTGCCCCCTTTGAGGAGGGGGGGGGGGGTGAAAGTGGGAGGATGGACCCCGAAGATACATAATATGAATAAGCAGTCACAGGCCTTTCGAACATTATATCACATGAATAGTGTCGGGGGGGGGGGCGCAAAATGTGAGTGTGACACCTGTGATGCATAACATGAATAAGTGGTCACAGCCCTTTGTAACGATATGTGACATGACGGATATTGTTAAAAGTTAGAAAAGTGTCCCCCCCTTGTGTAGGCAAAACGCGCTCCGCCCCTCCCTATAATTTTTGAATCGGCTTTATTTTTAAAATTTATTTTATGTGTTATAAAATATCGTAAAGTTTCAAACAGATAGCCTTATTATTCTTCCTAATTTTGTTCACGCCCCTCCCCATCCCCTCCCCGAAATGTGACGCGCCATTCCTTTTTATAATTTTTTTATCATGTGTTATAAACTAAAAGTTTAAAACAGATCGTATTGGAATTTAATAGTACTTGCTGAAATTACTATTATATATAGAATAATATAGAAATAAACCCTCCTTTAGCTTGTAATTAAGATATACGAACAATTTTTAGAATTTCTGAAAGCTGATTTTTATTTATTTTTTTTTGTTTATTTATTTATTTATTTATTTTTTTTTTTTTGCGTTGCCCTGTGCATGTTTGGAATTTCTTAGCAATTTCTTAGATTTACATTATTTTATTCAATTAAACATTGTACTGTTACAATAAATTTAAATGAAAACTTCACTTCTAAAACAAAAATAATTTAACAACTGGATTTCACTAATTTATAGGAAAATGACGAGAAAGGTATTCCTGCGAACAAAATGCCTGTCTCTTACCGTGTTTTTTTTTTTTTTTTTTTTTTTTTTTTTTTAGAAATAAATGAATCACACTTAATTCATTTCAAAAATTTTGTTTACATTTGGAAAGAAATTTTAAATGCCGATAAGTCTTAATGTATACATTTTAGAAGGTACATCTTCCCTCAAAAACTAATTTATTTTTAAAGATCTTTCTAAAAACGCAAATTATATATTTAAAATATTTTTAAAGCATAAACACTACGTCTGATTACTTTATTTTACAATATTATAAGAACACGCATTTTATCAGACAATTAAATATACTAAACAAACATGAGTGAAAAATTGACCTGGGCCAGGACTCGAACCTGGGACCTTGAGCGTGCCGTGTTGACGCGCTGCGACTGAGCCACCCAGCCCGATATCCTTGCGCGGCAATTTCTCATACTTATTCATGTTGGAAGCAGTCATCTGCCACAGTTTGCAGTCATATTTAATTGTCTGATAAAATGTGTGTTCTTATAATTATGAAGTTTTATTTTTTTTTTAAATATCTTCAGAAGAAAATGGCTGACTTGCTGACGAAATTTGATGTGGTTATAACCCCTGTTACTGATTTGTGCTATTATAATACAGATGGTACATGGTCGTTGGCGGGTTTTATCTCTGTTTTGGCATATTTTTTTAATCGCCAAGTTAATTAACAGTTTTTTGCTAATTAAGGATAGAAAATAATTTTTTTTACATTGGATTTTATAAAACACATAGATTACGTAATTACTTGTCCAAAAATGCAATCCTTTTTTTATTCTGCCCAATATTAAGGCCTGTAGTTTGTTTGAAAAAAAAAGTTTGACGAAGAAAAAAGTGATCATTTTAAGTAACTCGACGTTTTTAAAAAAAATCTATATCTCTGTTTATAAATCACTTATGAAGATGAGTTTGGTCTTAAATTGAAGAAATTCTTCCTTAGATTCTTCTAGTTTTCGTTTTTTTATTCAGCGACGCTTGGTTTATTTGATATCTGATATTTTAATCTGGCATGTTTTGTCGATTTAACATTGCGAAATTGTTTTCTGTAAGTAAGCAGCAAGACCTCCTTATCATAGTATCAGACCTCTCAATCAGCAAGTTTCCTATGACCGCTATACTTGTCCTGCTACTAGCGCCATCAATCGTCAGTAATAGGAGTATTTACGACACGAAATAACACGAAATTTTTTCACAGCTCCATTTGTTCTATGCATTTGCTTATGAACTAGTATCGGTGTAGCAGAGCTGCTAGATTTTTCTATTCTCTTTTTGGATACCAGTTTTTTAGTACAAACAATTTTGTTTTGTTTGATCGGAGAATTCTGGGATTTAAAAGAACAACATTTTCTCTAAAAATATACTGGTGTTCAAAAAACCGGAGCCTTGGCAACTCTGCGGTAGTATCCACCAGGCGGCGATACTTTCCGGAGAAAGTCAATTAATAAGTTGGCAATTACCGTGGACATTTTCTCCCATAGACTTTCTCCGGATTGTCAAGTCTGATAAGGGAGTCTTGGTTAGCAGTAGCGGTCTAGTCCAGTTCTTGGCGTTGTTTGTGTGGCGTTTTTTTTTTTTTTTTTTTTTTTTTTTTTTTTTTTTTTTTTTTTAAGCTTGGCTTGGCAGAGCGACCGCCCTGCTTGATTAACATTTCAATTTTGCTATTGAATGTAATAATCATACATATTTTACAGTATTAAATCATGCAGAATGTATTCGCTATAAAATTGTTTCCAGGAAAACTCAAAACAAAAGACCCTTTAAAGTGGCTTTATTAGGAATATGCGTTTTAAGTAAGGGCATTTTTCTAAATACATATATTTTAACTTTAATTAACGAATATTTTGTAGATATTGCACCAAAATAGAACAAAATAAAAAGTTCTCCTTATAATACAATATTCTGTGGCTGCTTTATTTACAAGCATACCGTTTTGAATAGTGGTAGACGGGAGGTGCTGGGTTCAAACCCCTCTCGCGCTCGTCGACCTAACCGTTCGAGTTTTCCATGGTTTTCTTCAAACCTTGCCGTAAATACGGGTTAGGAACCCTTAGAAAGACAGGGCACTCCCCCTAGGACCTTGTGTAGGTAATCGACCGTCATAAAATCAGCCAACCAACCATTTTGAATAGACAAAACTACTGATTCCATTTGTTTTTCACTATATTGAGGTCTCTTTAACTGCGCTTTGATAAATTCCATAGTTTTCAATAAATACTGACACAGATAATAATTAATTAGCTTTAGTAAAGATAATACGATGAAAATGAAGTGGCTCTGAATAAGAACAGTATTTGTACTCCCTGGCTTTATTAGGGAATTTCTGTTTTTCACATATTTTACTTTCAAACACAAACAGAATTAAAAATACAGAATATTTCAATGCACATAAGAGAAGGATTCTAAAAGATCGTTAAATTATCTTAACATCATGTGAAAATTGTAAAATTCTATCAATAATTTATGCTGATTTCATATGAAAGTTTCCTAACTGTTTTCTAGAACGGAGTGTCTTAAGATTCAGTGGTCCGAAAATGACGACGAAACCGCTATCAGTCGTGGTTGAAACTATCCACATATGACAAAGACACATGAAGTATATTATATCTGAAATTATGGTGGTAAGTACGAGACAGACTAATTTTTAATTTTTCCTGGAACTCATTTCTTCTTTTCTCGTCACTACATTGCCAAAATCAGAGCTTTTCAGAAATGGCTGCTATTTTCTTTTAAAATCTGTTAATTTGTTTCTTCTTTTTCCATTTAAAATGTTCTATATGTTGCAATTAAGAAAATACAATTTTACATTTTTTTTTTTCAATTTTTAAAGGGACTTTATTAAAAATTTTTGCATCCATTTTTTAATCTGACAGACAGTTCTTAAAAAAAAGTGAATAACTGTCACAAAATTTAATTTTCATAAAAATATCACATATTGAGGCTTTTAGATTAAATGGAAAAATTTTATTAAACTAACATTTCACAACAGATGCAGAAATTTGTTTTAGTATTTATCGAGAATATTCCTTAACGCTAGAACTACCATGAGCCGTCATTTTGACGGCTATCAAATGAATATATTCCGTTTCGAACCAGAAATTTCTTTTCAAAATAAATTAAACAGAAAACTCGCAGGAATATGCTAAATGAGTAAGTTACATAACTTTAAATAAATATTCTGGTGTGGAATAGTTTTATAAAACTTGAGTAAAATTTCCGATAGTTCTAGTGTTAAAAATTTTGAGATTTTTCAGCAAAAATTAAAACACACTAAAAATGTTAAAAAGTATTAACCGCAAAAATTTTGTTTTGAAAAAAAAAATGCTTTTTCAAAATATTACGATATTTTATTTTCAGTACTTACTTTTAACCCACTTGCACCCTTAGCGCATACATATGCGTCCATTTCAGGTATTTCTTTTTTTTTTTTTTCAGAAATTCCGAAAACAAAAAGGAAATTCCGAAAGAAGAATTTTTACTATATGTAAGCAAAGATTACTATTCGGAATTTCTGAAAAAAAAAGAAATTCCTGAAATGCACGCTTCAGATTCAAATGTGTTTAGGAATTTAAAAACACACTTTCTGCCAAGATTAGAGCAATACATTAAATTTATAAGGTACTTCTCTCAAACCAAACCAGGCTCTTATAAGACCATCAGACTGTATATTCTAGGGAACGGACCTGGGCCAACCAATGACAACATGTATCTGATGTATCATGTATCATGATAAAATTAATCTGTCTCATGCTTTTATCATCAAAATACTAACATCCCGATTTTTTTTCGATAACAATTGATAACATTCCTTCGGTGCTATAGCCCCACCAGTGGCTGAGAGGTTCTGCTCTCGAAGCGGGTAGACGGGAGGTGCTGGGTTCGATCCCAATCGCGCCCGTCGGCCTAATCGTTCGGAGTTTTCATGGTTTTCTTCGAGCCGTGGATTTATCCATGCGTAAATACGGGTTAGGTTCCCTTAGAAAGACCCCCACGAAGGGCACTTCCCCCGGGCCTATATCCCTAGTGTAGATAATTGGCCGTCAATAATCAATCCAACCCAACCGAACCCTTCGGTGCTATACTTACTTCCGTAATTTTCGGAGTATAATTCGCGAATCAAACAATCACATTTTGACACAGAAATTTTATTTTATAAATGTAACTTACTAGATTGCTGTCTCCAGTTATTAAATAAAATTTCTGGATCTGAACAGGATTCTTTGATCCGCGGATTATAAGCCGAAAATTATGGTACAACGCATTGAAATAACAAAATCATACCATAAATATATTTATAGTATTATTAACACGAAATCGATTGTGCTTAAAAATAAACTACTTCGACAGTATAACCAATTGGCCATTCCTACTTTTATGTAGTGATGGGTAGAATGTATTATTTTGATATTCAAATGAATCATACGGGCATGCGCAAAAGCATACCTTCCAACATTCGTTTGTTTATACAGGGTGTTTCAGTTAAACGTTTCAGAACTTCTAAGAGTGGTAGGGTACATCCTGACAACTCGAAATCATATAGCAATGAGGGGTCGGAATTGTTTTCCTTAACCCTTTGCGGCGCAGAGAAGTTCCATTGCTTAACTATTGAAATTAATGAACGGCACCAGAATTTGAAAACGAACTTTCTTGTAAATATGAAAAAGCTATATTTCACGCAACTAATAAACCGTAATTTTTTTAACAAAAATTCTGGGATCAGTGAGGGTTTTGGGAATTAAAATTAAGTATGTTTACGAAACCACTTAATTTCAATAGTTAAGCAATGGAAATTCTCTGCGCCGCAAAGGGTTAAGGAAAGCATTTCCGACCCCACTATGCTATATGATTTCGAGATGTCAGGATGTACCCTACCCCTCTTAGAAGTTCTGAAACGTTTAACTGAAACACCCTGTATATATACAGGGTGGTTATAATATAAGTATCTCTATTTGGAGCTGTCTGGAGCTCGAAGAAATAAACCCAAAATCGGTAGACTTACTATTCGAGAAGGGGGAAGAAGAATGGAAGAATAAAAAAATAATTTTAATAATCACCGACAGATGGCGCTTCTGAGTATGAAATGTAATTTGTAATACAAGAACTAAGAATTAAGGCATGAAACCGGATGTCACGCCTAATTTATTGGAAAATGTCACAGTCAATGTGGTTGCGGTTTTGGATGGCAATGCCGATCATGTTCAAGTTCCACTTGGCCGTTTTGCTGGACGACACAATCTAGGCAGTGCACGTAGTGCTCAACTGAAGAATGTAATGCATCACGAGTGGTGTTTCACACATGTTGTGATAAGCGATTAAGTCATTGAGGTTTGCGACACCTCTACGGTACACAATATTACACATTACATTTCACGATCAAAAGCTCCATCTGTCGGCGATTATTCCAATTAATTTTATTTATTGTTCCATACTTCTTCCCCCTTCTCGAATAGTGGTGTGCCGATTTTGGTTTCATTCCGGTTATTCCTTCAAGCTACAGACAGCTCTAAATAGAGATACTTATACAGGGTGATTCAAAATAACGTGGCCAAAATGAATGGGCAAAGCAGGGATACAAAAAGAATCGAAAATCACATAGGAACATGTGATCGCAAACACCATTCGAACCCGCTAGAGATCGTTTCCATACGGGTTAGGAGGGTATCTTGTAAGTCACTATTTGCCACTCTGCATCGACGATTTGCGAAACAGGATCGTTCGACGTGTACCAGCCGTATGCCGGTAGTCGACGAACAACTCGGACAGTTTCTACAAAAGAAAGCGTCCTACAAGAAGTGGAACGTAATCCTTCCACAAGAATGTGTGCCAGTCCAGGCAGCATCGCTATAATGCGTGTCTCCAGGCACATGGCAAAAACGTTGAGCATCTCCTGTAGTAGTATTGGTGGTAAATATGTAACAAGTGTGAAAATACTGTATAAATAAAATCATGTAGAATGATTTTTGTTTATTCTTCTTACATTACATCTAATTTGCAGCCCCCTCTAGCGGCCCCGGATGGCGTTTGCGACGCCATGTTCCTATATGATTTATTATTATTTTTATATGACTGTTTTGCCATTTTAATTTGGCCACGTTATTTTGAATCACCCTGTATTATAACCACCTGGTATATATATATATATATCAGTTACTACCAGAAAAAAAAGTTTCTTATTTTAATTAGAATTAAATTAAAAGCCGCATAAAAATAAAAAATAAAATTAAGAAAATTTCCAAAGGTAATTGATAAAAAAAAAATACGAATGTTGGCAACTATGCTTCTGTGCATGCCCGAATGTTTCATTTGAATAAGAAAATCATTCCTTACGCCCGTCACTGCTTTTATCACAGCCCACTAAGTACTAGGCCTAAGCTCTAACACAAAAATTGCGGCAGTCGTAGGCAGAATTTTTCAGTGTGTGTACGGTCCCTTCAAATTCAATACCTATAATTTAGTTTTCTTCGCCTTATTTTTCTGCCTTACACTTATACTAGGGTAATTTTTTTTTTTTTTTTTTTTTTGTAAATTATGGTGCAATTGAATAAAAAAATAAGTCGTTAGTGCTGGCCCGTTATCAAAAAGTTATTAACTAAAACGTCTGCATAATTTTTTATATACAAAAATTTAATTTTCTATAGTAGTGGTACTCAGTATTTTTTGAGAAAAATATTCCCACCACGCTATTTTTAAAAAGTAATATTCGCCTTATCTAATGGTAGAAATTCTGCAATTAAAAAAATGTCAAGATTTCTTTAGAAAAATGTCCTAACTCTGCGACTCTCTGCTATATATAAATAATATGCCAATCCATGCTTACAGATTCTTTACAGCAGGTTTAAAAGTAAAAATAAAATTTCTTAAACGAGATTTTGAAAGAATAAAGAGTGTTTGTATGAATTCATATCAACAGAGTATGCTTTAGAGTAAATTTGGAAAAAAATATGGAATTGGATGTTTAATAGTAAGGATATTTATTAATAAGGACGTTTAACCCCTTGAAGGGCACCGGTATATAATATATACCACTTAATTTTAATCCCAAAATGCCACAAAGACACCAGAATTTTATAATCAAATTTTAAATTTATGAGGTACATGAAGAAAAGCTTTTACTTATTTTAAAAAAAAAATTCGTTCGTGAATCCTGGTGTCAATCAATCATTTCAATATTTTAACTACAAAAGTGCTTTACCCCTGAAGGGGTTAAAATTAAAGAGATAAGTTTAAAGTATTATTAATGAAATCATCTGAGCTACCATTTTATCGTCAAAATAATGAAAAATTGAGAAGAAAAATAACATAATATGTTTAAGATGTTAAATAATTATTTTTTATAAGTTTCTTTAAGTTTATCTTGCTTTAATGAAATAGAGTGATTTTTGAGAAGGAGTGTTTATATTTTTCTTATGTGTATACCGGGAATTAAAAATAGCGATATTTGAAATCTCTGACAATACAAACATGCATCTAATATACAAAATGGATGCAAATCAAATTTTAATTTTATTACATGGAATTTATTTAAAAAGAGCTGTAATATAAGTGTTAAAATACAGAATTTAATTTTTATACCACCCTGCCTATTCCTATAACTAATACGTAGAAAAATTTTGTCCTGCGACTAATCACGACATTTAAAATATTAAAATAAATGAACAACTCAAAAATAGCACAAATAAAAATATATAAATTGGCAAACAGCTGTTTTGGAGCCTCTAAAGCTCCATCATCAGTTCCAAAACTGGCACTGATGATGGAGCTTCAATCCACCTATTTTAAACATTTAAAATATCCTATTCTTTTACAGTAAAAACGTTTTGATACTCTTAATTTTATAGATTTCCATAGTTTTCCGACACTAAATACGGAATAATGCGCTTTTAGTGCCTGAAAACGCAGAATATTCACAAAAATCAAAGCATCATATAACGATAGTTTTGGTCATGAAATAATAGTATTTTTTTTTGTCCTTTTTATATGCAAGGCAACGTTTTTCTAAATATAAGACATAAGGAAGGGAGGCCGTATAATAAAATAAAATTCGTATTTTAATACACGCACAACCCTTATAAAACAAATTTCATACGTAAATTTATACATGATTTGAACACATTTCATAATTGTTTCTATCAATAGCGGTTTAAGAGATAATTGCCCTATTCCCTACTTTGAATCATTCTGTTACATACTTTATACTTTAATATTTTATGATAACAGGGTTCGTACGGATCAGGGAATATTCCAGAAGTGTTACCAGTATTTTTTTATAGAAAAATAAATCTAGGTTAATCTGGCGAAACTTCGCCTTCTCTTAAGGAGAGATTTTCTGTAAGAAAATACTGGTACCGAAGAATTTCCTGGTTGCAAAATTCCAGGAGCCATACGAACCAGGTAATAAGCCTAAATTATAATTCTTAACTTTTAATTAAATATTTCAATAAAAATATAATAATTTCTTAAAAAGTAAATTTAAAAAATAATTTGAAAAGTTATATAAATACATTAGGAAAAACAATTTTTCAATCGGAAGATTTTGCCTTTAATTTTATAAAAACGAATCCCTGCAGCATTATATTTTAATCAATTTAATACTATGAAAATTATGATGTAAGAAAATATCATTTTTTCCTTTCTTCCTCTTGGGCTTATGAAATATTTTAACATATATTATCAGATGATTTAATGTAAATTTAAATGTGTAATGCACCATAAACCATTATTTGCTAATCATTTTTCTTAAGCGTTGATGTCGTTAATCTCATAAATTTATAAGATAATATTTTAGATTTGAAACATAAAACTTTATCTCGATTATGAAGTTAACGGTACTTTGATAACAAAAGGAAAATTAATATCTGATTAATAAATTAAATGAGTAACAGGAAATATAACTTCTTATTTACACAAATTGAAAACTTTGTACTAGCTCTCGGGAATACTTATCGAGATTATGCATGAAAGTCTTATTTTTTTCAATTATTAAAGTTTTTTTATTCAAATTTTACATGAAGATCCATTAAGTTTAGAAATTTTTTTCATTCGCTATTTATAAATTTTATTTTTATTTTAAGTTCTACAAAATATTTATGAAAATAATTTTATTTTAATGTTTGCATTGTCATTAATTATCTTGAAAAAAAAAAGATTCAGTAACAATCTTAGTATAATTATCCAGAAATCCTATATTTTTAAGAAATTATTTTCAGTGGTTTTTTATATTAATTAATTTTATATAAGGTCAATATAAGTTTAATATATTTCCATATTACAAAATATTTATTACAAGAAATTTTTAGCAAAAAAAAAAAAAAAAACTTTAAGAGATTATTTCTTTTACTTGTGTTTGTTGGCAACCCTTTACTGTTATCCTGATTAGAGTTATTGAAATTATATCCGACAAGAACCCGAAAATACTGATTGAAATCAACCCGACACGTGAATTAAATCGCGACCTACGTCATACACGGACGGTGCATGACGTTTAAAACGTCACATGGAGTGGATCATTTTTGTATGGCGATTGGTGCAAAGCGGCGCGCCCCTCGTTTTGCACCAATCGCCGTATAAAAATGATCCACTCCATGTGACATTTTAAACGTCATGCACCGGCCGTGTATAACGTAGGTCGCGATTAAATCCGACCCGAAAAGCTGTTCTGGTCAGGTTCGTGTAAGATCGGGTTACCGACCCGATGCAAGTTTCTAATCTCAGGGATCCCTGAGGGGGGTCTCTCTTCAGAAAACAGCAGACACACACACACACATCTGTCTTTATTGTTATCATAAGATATGGCCCAGGCATCATATAAAATTTTAAATAACGTAACTTTAAAAAAACACTCACTCTAAAAACGACATTTTCAAAACGCAGCAAAAAATACTCAAATCTGAGTATGTCGCATTGTCAAAATGGCTCCGAATCAAAATGACTCAAGTTTGAAACATGTATATACTCATTTCTGAAAATATGCACACACTCAAGAATAAAACATAATGTGATCATATTTGAGTATGTCCATGCTTCAAAAATGAGTATGAATTGACTTCTATGTGCTCATTTTTGAGTATGCCCATATTTCAAAAATGAGTTTGAACTGATTCTAATCATTTTTTAGTATGTCCATGTTTCAAAAATGAGTTTGAACTGATTCTAATCATTTTTTAGTATGTCCATGTTTCAAAAATGTGTATGAACTGACCTGTATATGCTCAGTTTTGAGTATATCTTTGTTTCAATATTCTGAGTATTTCTGGTATTTCAGAACTGAAAGCATTGTGTCGTCCTATTTGAAACAAAAAGTTTCATAACAAACTGAAAACATCGATATACTCAGATTTGAAAGTTTATTTTTCTCAGTGCTATTTTAACGTAACTGGATATTCATATGATTGCATTTGAAACATTTGTGCAATTAGAACTATATCTCTTAAACCTATGGTTTAGAAATAAGCCATTAGCTTAAATAATTGGATGGAACCTTCTGTCAATATATTAAAAATACAGATGGACATTGTGACAAAATCACAAATTAAATTATAGATGCCGAAGGCTATCAGCTCTTTCAGAGAATCTAAAACTCCAGCATTAGTGCAAGGTTAAAAACATTAAAACATTAAAATCAAATGCATTAGAATATAGAAGAGGGAGCAAGCAATGTAGCTTACGGTCAAGGACGAAATGGCCAGATTTATTATTACTCAACGATAAGAATGGACACGCTGTATATCGAGTGTTTCAAAATTCGAAATAAAAGTAAAAGGCGATTTTATGGATTGGAGATTTTATTTCGGATGAATATTAAATTGCAAACCGTAAGTATCTCCGACCTACAGGCCTCTTTTTAATTGCGTTTTCCTTTTGCTCCGAAATTTTAAAACTTTCAGTATATTTATATATATTTATATATATTTATAAATAAACAGAGCTACTTATACAGGGTATATGTTGATATATACAGGAAAACTTAGCTCTCAAAATTAACCGAAAACTTTAAAAAATAGCAGAACTCAACGAAATAGTAATGATACTGAAGTGTTAAGATGCTATAAAACAGAGACGTGTTAATTTAACTTGGGAACAAAGCACAGGCTATGACGTACACAAGATAAATACGGTTTAATTTTCACCATTATTTCCGAAAAATAATCTTCGCCGTATTTAGTAGTAGACACTTGTTACAAATTCTATGATAATAGAAAGCGAAGATTTCTGTTTGAAAATAGTGATGAGAAAAATAAAGACTGTACGCCACCTGGGTTTGTCGAACCCTGCGCACCTATTCCTAGGTTAAGAGTATTAAGAGACCCCGGAGGTTTTTTTGGCTATCGCTACTTCCGAACAATGATCTCCATGACACATTGTTACAACATTTGCATAGCTTCTAAGTTTTGCGCTTTTTTCTTTCCACTAAAATTTAATAGTAAATTTTCCTTATTTAATCGCTGAAATCAACGATTAAATGAGCCAAAATTTTCTACAAATAATATAATAGAATCACTTGTTAACTTTGAATTAAAGTCTAATTATTGCTTAAAGTGATAAAAACATAACACGAAATGTTTAAAAATACCTTTTAATGTAGATTACATATCTTTTATTCCCTCTATCGGCGACATCTTCAGATCTAAATGATAAATAAAATAAATGTAAAATAAAATGAAATAGAAAAAGCAATAAAAATAAAAATAAATAATAATTTTCACGTTTTCTAGTTTGACCAATTTAGGCACCTGCTTGCCTTGTACATGCGATCTCGTGGTTTATGTTTACCATTTTCAAAAAACTATGCGAGTATATTTTATTTATCATTTAGATCTGAAGATGTCGCCGATAGAGCGAATTAAACACATGTAATCTACATTAAAAGGTATTTTTAAACATTTCGTGTTATGTTTTTATCACTTTAAGCATTAATTAGACTTTAATCCAAAATTTTCTATTAAATTTTAGAGGTAATAAAAAAGAGTAAATGTTAGCAGCTATGTATTTTTGATTAAAAAAATCTATCACAAAGATAGTAGTAGCCAAAAAGGAGACCAATGGGACACCTAAATATCGTATATATAGTTACACAGTTAAAACATTTTACTCAAAAATGCCAATTGGTACTAAATACCAATTGGCAGTTGATTTAAAATAAGACAATATTGAAGTATTATTAGTACTTAGTATTGAAGTATTATTAGTACTTAGTATTGAAGTATTATTAGTACTTAGTATTGAAGTATTATTAGTTAGACGTATTTCGGATGAATGCAATATTAGCGCAAAATTGGGCCACAATATAACGAACATTGGTTTGATATACATATGGTAATCAAACAATGTTAAAAATTCTGAAAAAATATAAAAAATTATATTCTGAATAGCATTTGCTCGGTCTCTAAATTTCTTGTTAGCAATTTATTATGCATATATTTATTATGCATATATTTGCTTGATCTAAACTCATGATTAGGTTTGAAAATGTTTGTCGTGGAAAATATGTCACCAAGATATTTTATTATCACTATTTACAAACAAAAATCTTCGTGGTATGTTTCTACAACATTTGCAATAAAACGCTACTATGAAGGTTATTATTTTGGGAATAGAGGTGTTAATTTTATCTTTTCCATTTCTTTCTCAACAAGCATTCAACCGTACTCATGAATAAACTACTTAACAGTCTTAGTTTAAGGTTATTTTGTTGGCAAAAAAATTCAATTTTTTATTAAAAATTTTAATTCTATGATTGTTTTTTGAATTTGAAAGTGCAATTTTATAAAAATATTTTATATAGTTTTGGAGATGTGATTATAATAATTATTGTTATTATCAGTTTACTAAAAGTTGCTGCATGCATAAAAAAAACCACTGTTGAACACAATTTTGCAGAAAAATGCATGGTAGCATGTCCGGCGACGGAGACTAGTAATTGGTTAATCTAAAGCTAATAATAGCTCTAAACAGTGGTGCTATGAGTCAGGAAATTTAAGCACCACTATTTTCGAATACATATCATTGTTTTATTTAACCGCATAATTACCCTTTTAATGGGGATATTTACTATTCTTCTCTACAAAAGGCATGTTTTTGGCGAACTGTTTTGTTGAACTAAGATAACGCTATCAACTCAGGAATTTTGCACTTTATTTAATGAATCATAAATAAGGTTCATGATTTTTTCTATCGAAAATATTTGAATCTTTGATTCGTATGACAGAGCGCATGTCCATATGTTTTAAACTGGACCGTCACTTTTCTAGGGAACTACTCAGCTGATCGTCCTTTTTTTATTTTACCTTTTATGGAAGCTTATACATAAAATATATATCACTTTTAATAATTAACTATATTTTATAACACGTTAAACTTAAATCTTATAAAAACCTTTTTTTTTTAAAATTGATCACCATTTTGTCAATTATGAACAACACGTTAGTAAAAGCTTTACACTTTAAAGGAAGAGAAATTTTTTGTAATCTAGGAAAATATTATATACTGGTGTACAGAAATTAAGGGGCAGTGAACAATTTCAGACGTTTCGTCGAATATCTTACTGAAACTCGTGAGTAAATGGCCGGAATGCTTTTGAAATTTTAAGATGTAAAGAACATGTTTGACTTCATGTTTTTCAGTGAAGATTTTGTCGCGAGAACAATTAGGGGGTGTCAATAATAATTTTAATAATAAAATAATATTTTCAATCACCCAAGTAACAGAAAATGTTAAAAATGATCTGTGACTGTAGCAAATGACTATGTAGGTCCTGTTCAACATTTGGGAGCATTTGTGTAAGCATAGCACGTACATTCGTGAAGATGTTAACGTTTCTGTGAAAAATTCAAATGTTTTTGTTTATAGCATGCGGAGTTTTCAGCCGAATTTAACACCACTTTCAAAAAACTGGACAAAAAATCATAGAAAGAGTATACTGTGATTAAAATATTACTATATTGAATATTTGATAAGATATAGGTATTTTTATGAAATAAATTTTAACTGCGCATGCGCGACCTACAGCAAAGATTTTTTGTCATGCTTTGATAGTCAATACTATAGGGCAACGCATATAAAAAGACCAGTGAAATGACGTGAAAACTCAAAAAGTTATAGCAATAATTGGAAAATTGAGGTGAACATCGCATAGGATTATATGGGATTTCCTCCACAATTTTTCAATTATTGCTGTAACTTTTTGAGTTTTCACGATATTTCACTGGTCATTTATATGAGTTGCCCTATAGTATTGAGTATATTATCATGACAAAAAATCTTTGCTGTAGTTCGCGCATGCGCAGTTAAAATTTATTTCATAAAAATACCTATATCTCATCAAGTATTCAATATATTAATATTTTAATCACAGTATACTATTTCTACCATTTTTTGCCAAGTTTTTGGAAAGCGGTGTTAAATTCGGCTGAAAACTCTGCATGCTATAAAAAACCTTTTGAATTTTTCACAGAAACGTTAATATCTTCACGAATGTATGTGCTATGCATACACAAATGCGCACAAATGTTAAACAGGACCTACATAGTCATTTGATACAGTGACAGGCAATTTGTAGCATTTTTCGTTACTTGGGTGATCGAAAATATTAATTATAAGCATTAAAGTAAAGTTTCAAATATTTTCGGAGTTTTTTGCGAGCAAAACTTCAATAAATATAATTCAAAAACCACTGAATTGATCTATTTGTCCGAGTTCAGGAATGAAAATTCTAAAAATGCATGCTACATTTTTGGCCAAAGATAGTAAACCTTCCCATAAATAAGGCAAAAATTATTTTTCGAAAATAGTCGTATTGAAATTATTTTATACGTAACAACATGGTCTAATGATCCTTTTCATTTACATTCTTTTCAGACCTGAAGTATAAAGCTGTGGAACTCTATTCTTTTCCTCACAAAACCTAAACTATTTGATTATTTTTTTTTTACATTTTTACTTTATTTCTATACTGCTAAATGTTTTTCCTTTGAAACGAAACCAATAAATTAGCAGCACTGTTGCTTATTTCCTCATAAAATAAATGTTATTTTCAACTGAGTTTGCAAAATGCCTTCAAGACTGTGAGGCCAAGAAAGTATGGAATTTTCATAATTATTTAACTTAAACCCTTTAAAATAACAATTTATGAGGATTTATAGATCATTCACTTGTTTGAAACCCTTCAATTTGTTATTGCGTGAATTTGGGTTATTGATAATCAAATTGGTATTTTAAGGGGTCTAGTAATTTTAGCTCCACATTTGTGTGTGAACCTAAATTACTAAGTCTCCTAAAGGGCTCTTTCTCGTCGTAAAACCAAAAACGTCGTAACGTAGGGTCGAAAAACGACTCTTTGAGCTGCGGCTTATACGCCGGAAATTACGGTATATTATGTAACTTACCAGATCGCTGTAAATATTTTATTTCAATTATTAAATAAAATTTCTGGGTCGAAACATAATTGTTTGATCTGTGTATTATAGACCGAAAATTGCGGTAAATATAATACTTAAAATTAACACTTAATACTAAATAATACTTAAAAATACTAAACCTTGCAGATGGCCGATAAATTTGGTATCATTCTTCATCCTACCTTGAGTATTCTCTATGATAATAGCTTAATCGAAATCGGGGTGTACCTTTTGTGCATGGTTCTTTGTTAGTCGGGTTCTCATATTATTTGCATCATGTAATCTCAAAGATTTTAAGATTGCGTAATGTAAACAATACTATAAGAATTAAGTGGTAACAAACAACTTATAATTTCATATCTATGCATCATGATTTTCCAGACAACCCTATATTTAATCGAAAATATTCTTATAGAAAATTATTTCCCAATCTTAGCGCCCTTGTAATAATTCAATATTTTGTTCGTGACTTCGAAACATCCAAAGCTATAAGTGTAATGATAAATTATTATAGGGATAGAAAAACGGGTCATAAAGACAGCTACAGACTATATCGAAAGACAGATAAACTGCATCCTGCCACACCTTTCCCTATAATTGCTTGTAACTATTATGATCGAACCATTTTTATGCGGTTTTTTTTTTCATTTTGTAAGAAATAGTTTTGGTAAAGAAATAATGAACTATTCTGGCAATTCGGAATTAGAGCTATCGGATTTTGTCTACGAAAGGGATGAACTAGACCATTGTGATTTCTTTTTAACACATCGTTGGTCAATTCAATATGAAATCTGGGTTTTGAAATTATAGAAATCCTACTCCGTTTTTAGTGTATTTGATATGTTGGTTGCCTAGATACGTCGACAAATTTATGCACTAGTAAATATCTTACGATATATATATATATAATTTTATTTGACGCATAGTTAGTGATGAGTCCCGTTAATTTTGTTTTAGTATCATTGTTTGAAATATGACTAGTATTTATTTCCTGAAAATCTATTGAATTTTCTGTTTCAGCTAAACAAATTTTTGTGGTTTCCATTAAATTCAATTTGTTTCTACATTTTCTGTTGCAAATGTACTTATCCATTTTTTCTTTTCATTATTTAACCCCTTGAAAGGCGGTGGAATATAATATATCCCACTTAAATATAATTCCCAAATTCCACAATGACACCGGAATTTTGGAATCAAATTTTACTTTTATAATATACGTGAAGAAAATATTTTACTTATTCCGAAATAAATTTGTTGTTAAATCCCGGTGTGACTCAATGATTTCAACATTTTAGAAACGTAAGTACTTTGCCCCTGAAAGATTTTATTTTTTTTTTTCATCAATTTTGTAAAATGTCAGACGCTTCTAAAAAAATATGAATAACTGTCACAAAATTTATTTTTCTTAAAACATTCCCATGTTAATAGGCTTTTTCATTAAATTGAAAATTTTAATAAAATAACATTTCACAACGAATGCACTAATTTGTTGTAGTATTTATCGAGATTATCCCTTAAATATATTGAGAATTTTGAACAAATGTTGAAACACATAAGGCATTTTGAAATGTAAAAACCGAAAATAATTTCTTTTGAAAAAAGAAATGCATTTGCAAAACATTACGTTATTTTATTTCAGTTACTTACATTTGAACCAGTTTCATCATTAGGGCATATATGTTCCATTTCAGGAATTTCTTTTTTATTTAGAAATTACGAAAGAAGAAATTTTATTTTATGTAATAAGAAATTAGTTTTCTATTTTTTTAAAAAAAAGCAAAAATTAGAAGTACGAATTATTGAAATAATTTGGGAATTTCTGAACAAAAATATATTCATGAAATGCAATTTGCGGATGAAATGTGTTAAGAAATATAGAAACACGCTTTTTGTCTAGAATAGCGCAATATTTTGATATATTTTTTTTAATTTTAACTAGTTTTAATTTACATAAACAAAAATTCATATTTTTAGCCGATTTTTGCGCATTTGAACGTCCACCATACCTTATTTAGTGGCACGCACAACTTTTTTTTTTTTTTTTTTAATTTTCAAACTACTATTTTCGAAAAGTAACATTCGTAATATTTAATGACAGAAATTTTTCAATTTATTAACATGAAGATTTCAATTAAAAGAGTCCTTCCGGCCTGAACCGGGAGAAAAAGGTAGCTTTCCTATATCTTCGTTTTAAAATTTTAGCTAATGTTACACGAAAACAGCAAGTTCAAATGCAAAGAAACGGTTACAAAAGATTCGTTAATACTGAATTTGAATAAGAAATTCACCAAATTATTGAGCAATAGCCAAATTGGCTTAATTTATGAAGACTTATTTTGGTCGCCAAATTTGGCGATATCTCGCCAAATGTCGCCAATTTTGGCGAGAATTTGGCGCTAACGGATATTAATATATAGTTTTATGCGTATGATTGGGAAAATTATTACAACAATGAAAGAAAATAATTTGCGAGTAATCGCGTTAATGTGCTGTTTTGTTTCAAAATGTCAGCCACCCTAGAATTTCAAACTGCTCTATCTCAACTATTTTTTAAGATAGAGCTAAACCAAAAAATGCTCTGGAATCCTCGTATCAAGCCCTAACACTTAATTAAAAAATAAATTTGAATTTTTAACTTTTTTGTATATTTATTTTAGTTTTAAATTTTTAAGTGGCCGCCATCTTGAAACAAAATGGCGGACCAACCTGGCCAACGAACTCGGTCGAGACATTGGTGAGCTTAATACACACAATTAGTTTCATCAAAATTGATTTATAAATACGAGCGTTATCGTATGACATAACTCAGATACATATATATATATATGGATATATATATATATATGTATATAAATCGACATTTGAACGGAGGGTGGTTTTGGGGTCTGGGGGTCATGATCGGTGAAAATATATCGAAATTTTCCGGAACTGCTTTCCTCCGAACGGCTGCAATAGGTAGCTTTATACTTTTTTGTATTGAAAGCTACCTAAAAGTGGTAATTCTGCAACCCGTCAGCTTTGTAATGAACAGTGTCGGCTCGTGATTGGTTTTATTTGGGGCACTAAATGCAGGGCTACCAAATTTATTCTTTACTGACCAGTATTTTTCAAACGAAATCTTTGTATCAGTTATTGACAGAAAGTTCTATCATTAACCCTGTAAAAGATTCCTTTTAAAAAATAATGGTACGAGAAGAATAAATTTTACAGCCATGTATTTAGTGCCCCAAAAATAGTCAGTCACCAGTCGCCACTGATATTAAATAAATCGGCGCGTTAACATTTGAAGGTAAAGCGCCCTTTATCCTTTTGAAAGTACCTGGTATATTATTTACACCTGTTGAATTTTATCCCAAACTGTCAAAATTTGCATCAGATTATTTGAGCAATAATTCGTTTTATAATGTACGTGACAATAATAATTTATATACATTTAAATGAATGGTCAGTTTTCAACATTTTAGTAAGATAATTTACTTTTTTCTTGAAAGCGTGAAAGCCAGTGGAATTCGTTACTTAAGACGAAAAGTATTCTCACATGACTATTTCCGAAAAGTTATTTTATTTTTATTAAAAACAGAAATTCTGCGATTATTTAAAGTGAAGGTTATAATGTTTTAAAAAGTTGTAACTCTGCATCCCGTAAGCCACGCAGTGAGTAAAACGGCTTCAAACAGTACTCACATATATTTCCTACGTTTTCACATTGATGTTTCTCAAATGTAAGTATTTTTTTTTCGTCATTCACTAGAGCTATATTTATTTGAAGAAATGATTGTTGTTGTTCTGGCCTTTTGATTTAATTTGAGTGGCTGAAATAATTTTGTAGTATGTAACATCCCACTTATCCTCATCATTCATTAAACAAATAAGTATCATTTGCACCGACATTATTATACACGCAAATAAAATTGTTGTAGTTTTTATCATGTTTATTTCGCCTCTTGCAACTGAGTGATTTTTTATAAAAGAGCCTACGATAATCACACGGAAGCACTCGTAAGCTAATAATAAAACAATGACAGCCATCTCTAAAAATTTCTCATTTGCATTTCAATATTTAAAACAATTTTTAAAATTTTTAAATGATTTTCAAAGGGTATTTGAGGTTCAGGCTTAACAGTGTACTCTTTAACTTTTTCGGTTTTAGTTAGATATTTTCCATAAAAACGTTTTCACTTTCTGAGCCGGTTCAAAAATAGAAGGTTTTCTCAGGAAAAATAATTGTAAATAAATAATACCCAGTTAAACCTTGACACCGCAAATTACATAAAAATTATATCAAAATATTGAATTGCAAACGAGAACGTTGAAAAAATTATCCCATACGTTTACTATTCGCTTGCATATTTTTCGCGCGACTAGCATAGGCTTTTAAACGTTTCTAAGGCAGTGAGAAATGATTATGTCACTTAATTTTAACATCCAAATGGCAAAATCACAGGAGGATATTTTCATAAAATTTTGCTTTTAATATATACGTGATCGAAAGTATTTAATTGCTTTCAAATAAAATTGTGGTTGAGTTCTGGTGATATTCAAACCATTTGAACTTTTTACCAAGAGAATTAATTTGCCTAAGACAGTGTAACACATTCATTTCTTTCTTTAAACAGTAAGCCCTTTCTTTAAGATATGGTCGCTCAATCGTTAGTGTTGCATTATTTAACACAGTGATTTGCTATGTTTATAATAATGAATGTATATGCATTCTACACGATTTATATATTTTTGTGTATTTTTTTTTAGAAATATGTAAAATTAAAAATGCAAATGCATCGCCCATAGGTGGAGTTAGACATATACAACAACCTGAATACTGGAGTCAGCCGTCTACATTGTGAGAATACATTTTGTTTTACTTCGGTACAGTGTTCATCGGATGTGTTAACCGCCTCAGGTACAAATAATTGTCTTTCTGTAATGTTGAATTCACACCAGTATTTTCGAAGCACCTTATTTGAAAATAAGAAAATACAAATTTACAGCTCTATTCACATAACTTATAAAAGTAAAATTTTGTTACAAAAACTTCTGTTAGAAATTTCGATAAAATTTATGGTATAAAATATATGTTACCGACCTAAATTTTTTGTCAATTATGAACAACACGTTAGTAAAAGCTTTACACTTTAAAGGAAGAGAAATTTTTTGTAATCTAGGAAAATATTATATACTGGTGTACAGAAATTAAGGGGCAGTGAACAATTTCAGACGTTTCGTCGAATATCTTACTGAAACTCGTGAGTAAATGGCCGGAATGCTCTTCAACTTTGAGGATGTAAAGAACATGTTTGACTTCATGTTTTTCAGTGAAGATTCTGTCGCGAGGACAATTAGGGGGTGTCAATAGTAATTTTAATAATAAAATAATATTTTCGATCACCCAAGTAACAGAAAATGTTAAAAACGATCTGTGACTGTAGAAAATGACTATGTAGGTCCTGTTCAACATTTGGGAGCATTTGTTTAAGCATAGCACGTACATTCGTGAAGATGTTAACGTTTCTGAGAAAAATTCGAAAGTTTTGTTTTATAGCATGCGGAGTTTTCAGCGGAATTTAACACTAGTTAAATTATTTTAACTAGCATTTGCACAAACATATTCTTTATTAAGGACCTTTTAAATTTCTACACTGGGGATAACTGACCAGTTAGGACAACTAATTTTGTTCATTGATCATCTGTATGCAAATTCCGATCCATTTTTTTTTAGTCTATAAATTTTCAAATATTTGTGAAGGAGCGAAATCAGTTGTTATGACAATAAAGATTAGAGGTCTGTGTTACAATATCACTATAAATATTATCTCTGACTTTTGTACCAGAAAAATAATGAAATATCATTGAAATATAAAAATATGATGCAACACGCGATTTCGTATTTTCCATTTGATTTCTATCAGGAAACGCTGCCTTTCTTTCAAGAAGATAAGGTAGTTTACAAAAGTTATTGTCCGTCTCCGACTGCACTCTGCTCTAGTTGTCTGTGACCCTTTTTCCTGAAAGTGTCTTGCATCCGCAAATTCTAGCTGTAATCTTTGCCTGTTGTAATCGTAAAGTTTCTATCTTTAAATGGTGCAAATTTTTTTATTCTAAACAGCGGCAGCGTGGTGATCGAAGAGACCCATCCTACGCAGTTTTGCTCTTGAATTGTTTGAAAGCCCGATAGCCGAGTCTTCTTGTCTAGTATATTTTCGTCGTACATCGTAATATACTTTAACCCCTTTATAACAAGCAACCCGTATACTCTTTTTAATTTCTTCCCACCACTATTTTCCAATAAAAATGTTCACCTTTTTCAATCGATTAAATCCTACATAAATAAGGGAAAAAAAACCTTTAAAATAGGGTTCGTACGGTTCCTGAAATTTTGCGACCAGGAAATTCTTTGGTACCAGTATTTTCTTTCAGAAAATATCTCCTTAAATGAAGGCGAAGTTTCTAGAGTTTAACCTAGATTTCTCTTTCTCTAAAGAAAATACTGGTGAAACTCCTGGAAAATTCCCTGATCCGTACGAACCCTGTTAAAAACATGCGTTAAAATTTAAAAATTTTGCGCAAGCGTCGCAAAGGTGTTAATGATCCTAGACTGTAATCCTGTTTTAACAAGTTAAAACCATCGTGTTTTTAAATGAGCCCAATCTGTTGGTTAAGTTCAATTGGCATACTCTTTGAATGCTATTGGGTGAGTATCCTATGAGCTTCTGATTTTACAGTATATTTTTCAAATCACTCATGCGATATATAGAGAAAACAAAAAAAAAGCGTTATAAGAGAAAAACGAAAGCTAGCTATTTTCTGTATATCTTCAGTTAGAATTAGTGCAGAAATAAATGGAGTGCGGTTTTAAATTCTACAATGTTCTTTATAGTTATATCTGGTTTCTTGTGTCATAGAAAGTTGTATAAAATTAAAAAATGTCCAAATTTTCTGTTTCAAATGTTTAATACTTTTTTTTCTCGTAGAATAGTAGCAATTCGGAGAAGTACTGTAATTGCCGGCGTATAGGCCGCGACAAAAATAAGTATGTTTCGAACTAGAAATTTTATTTCATAAGAAGAGTCAAAGTAGAAATAAATTACATTCTATTAAATAAAATCTCTGGTCGAAAATAGGTTTATTTGAGTCGCGGCTTATACAACGGAATTTACGGTACACATATTATGCACTTTTTCTTAAATCTTCAAAGAGTAATGGAAGAAAATGTGCTAGGATTTTATCCATAAATTTAGAATATTAAAATTAAAAGCCAGGAGAATTGAATTAGCATCTGGAAAAATTCTATAAAATGTTTAAATGCAGTGTTGCCAGTGGGCTACCTTTTTTTAAAATTCAATTTTCTTGTTTTCCACCTATTTTTTCAGTAAGTTAAATTTACCTTATTTATTGAAAGGTTAAATAAGACGAAAACAATGCGAATTATGCCATTTCAAAAATGTTGTGCCAATCAAGCAATCTGAATTTTAAAAAAGTAGTTTAAAGTAGAATTTTAAAAAAGATAAGTGGAATGCACCGCGGTAGCCTGTCTTTTTCGTTAGCCTCGTATAGTATGAAATGACGTCTTACATATAAAAATAACTTTAATAGATGGTTTGGAATGCTAATTTGTCGATAACCCATCACCGGCTTAAACACGTCGCTAATTCCTTCTAGAAGTGTGGTATTATAAGGGAGATGTATATTTTCTAATAAAACTTGCACATTAATGAATATACAATTTATTTTAATTTGAAGTTAAGTGTGTGCTCAATGTGTTCACTATCGGGAGCAATACGCATGCATTAACTTGTATTTACATGCATAGCTGCAGATGGGAGACTCATTGAGTATACTTAACTCGATTTTTTATTATTAAAAGAAACTATACCTTCCTTACATGTGTTAGTTTTATTAGAAAATATACATCTGCGTTATAAGTTCACACTTCTACAAGCAATTAGTGACAAAATAAGCCAAAGATTGATTGTCGAAAAATTAACATTTCAGAGCTTCTAATACAATTATTTTTACATTTAAGACTTCATTGCATGCTAAATCTAGGATGCAAAAGTATGGAGTACTTTTGTAATTTACATTTTTTCGCTGTCTCTCATATTTTTCGAGAAAGGATCGATAAATTCCAATTTTCACATTAGGGGCGCTACAGTCACTTTCATAAGACAGTCCATAGTCCTTTTACTAAATGTAGAACCTTCATTAACCTATTGCTTACGGATTTATTTTGAAAAAAAAAACATACAGTACATACACACCAGAAATTTGAAATAGCGTTTTTTCTGTATTTGTTGACAGATATCCCCTGATTAAAAAGATTCGAGAAGTACTGTTTGAATTTTCTGGTGTAAATTCAATATTTCTGAATTAAAAATATAAAATCCGTGGACAATACTGATGACGAGTCTCAGTCGTCAAATGAATCCAAGGGGTTAACAATGCTAGCTTTATCCAAAGAGGTATTTGAGTGTACGCGGAATTTAGCTTCTACATGGATGTGGTTCTGAATCCTGCAGTGTTCATGATCTTACTTTTTAACACTTTCCAACAAAGTTGAAAAGTGTTTATGAATTCGGTTTCTCTGTGTCATGACTAACTCACGTAAACAGACTCGGATTGTCATGCAATTAATATATGTTATTGAGGTTTACTATGGCATATTCGGTATTAAAAATGAAGTGTGTTGGATACTTGCATTTTTTTACAGGGACACTCAAAAGAATTCCGTTACATTACGGTCTATGGGGAAAAATCATTTGCAGTTTACTTTAATGATGTTACACAATTTAAAACATATTTCAATTGATATACCGGGTGATTATAATTAAAGTTACGATTTCGAAAATCGATAAATTTAAAACTACTGGTCAGAATGACTTGATATTTTAGCAGAACAATCGTGAGGCAATGGAATTTTGTTTGGCGAAGGAAAAAAATAGTTTCAAAATGTGCCGATAGATGGCGCTGTCAGGGTTCACACTGTCTGGAGATATGCAAATTACTAATAAGTGACATGCGCACCGCAGACATAGCTGCCATAAAACTGCAGAGCACCAGCTCTTTGCCTGAATGCTACATCATGACTCTGACTATGAGAGATCGCGCTCTGAACTTGAAGCTTTTTATAAGAACGATGACTGTGCACTTACAGCTATTAGGAAGTTTCGGACATTAACCCTCTGAGCGTTTTGAAAAAGGGTAAAATTGTAATGTTGTTTTCTCTGCATTTTGTTTTAAATGCTAAAAAAATATGATTCTTTCAGCATTGTAAATAAATCTTAATTACAAATATGAATGTAACCCTTGAGAGTATTGATCATTCTTCAATGTTTTGAAAATTCATTAAATCTATAGAATTATATTATCTTAAACATTGCATATATTGCAGTGAAACCTGGAGTTTAGTGAACGGAATATTACGTTCTACGCGCTTAGAGGGTTAAAATCCATAAAAAAAGGTCCAATATCAACAAATGGTCTGCAAAAAATGATTGCTAAATTCGAAGAGACCGGTTCATTTGACGTTAAACGGGGTAGAGGAAGGAAACCAGTTTCAGCTGCGGCAGTGGAAGATGTGGCTACAGCATTACAGGAACATACTGACAGTGATGCTGGAATCAGCAGTGCAAGGGGGATTGGCCGAATGCGGGATATGCCGAACAGCACGGTGCATAAAGTCTTACGGAACGTCTTACGCTGTTATCCGTACAAGATAACTCATGTGCAGGAGTTGCTACCTGCTGACCTGGAAGCACGTCAATCTTTTGCACTACAATTTCTTGCACGGATGGAAGTGGACAACGGATGGCCATGGAACATTCTGTGGTCTGACGAAGCCCACTTTCATTTGCAAGGTTCTGTAAATACGCAAAATTGCAGGATATGGGCGACCGAGAATCCGTCCCAGCTACAGCCATTACCTCTTCAGTCTGAAAAGGTCACTGTGTGGTGCGGAATAACGGCAGAGTTTATCGTCGGTCCATTTTTCTTCGAGGAGATCACACCTGCGGGTCCCGTTACCTGCACAGTTACTGGCAAGCGGTATGAAGCACTTTTGCGTAACCATGTTCTTCCGGCACTTCGACAGCGTCAGTGTGTGGATCGCATAATATTCATGCAAGATGGCGCTCCTCCGCACATTGCTACTACTGTGAAGCAGCTACTGAGTAAAAACTTCGGAGATGATAGGATCATAAGCCGCCATTTTCCAACAACGTGGCCGCCACGTTCCCCCGACTTAAACCCGTGTGATTTCTGGCTTTGGGGGTACCTGAAGAATGTTGTTTATAGTGGGCGGATTCAGAATCTAGCCGACTTGAAGGCAAGCATCACACAACACACCCATTGCATTAGTACAGATGCCCTCCAATCTGTTGTGGAGCATGCCGTTTTGCGCTTCCAATTAGTAGCGGAACAAGGTCGGAGGGCATATTGAGCAACTTATGCCTTAATAATCAGTAAGGTGTTTGTTCCATGAAGCTCTTTTTTTTTTTCTTTTTTTGTCATTATCGCTGTCGTCGCTGTAAACACGTAGTCTTGTCTTTTCGCTAATAAATTTTTAGTAAATCTCTGAACTCTATTTTTTTCCTTTTGGCAACATCATTCCTATGTTTAACCCTTTAACGGGCGGTGGTCACAAAAAAGGACACCCAATTTTAATTCTAAAACTGACAAACGGCACCAAGAATATTTAATTAAAGCTTTCCTTTCATTAAGAACCAGAAAATAAGCACGTTTCTTTTTACTAATGGATTCGTTTGTAAATTCCGGTGTCAGTCTATTATTTCATCATTTTGCAAACAAATTTACACCGCGCCGGAAAGGGTTCAAGAATACATTTTTGGTCTTTCCCCTGACATTACCCTGACAACGCCATCTATCGGCACAATTTGGAACTATTTTTTTTCCTCCGCCAAACAAAATTCCATTGCCTCACGATTGTTCTGCTAAAATATCAAGTCATTCTGACCAGTAGTTTTAAAATTATCGAATTTTGAAATCGTAACTTTAATTATAATCACCCGGTATATTTAATTTTTCCTGAACAGATAATTTTTTATAATTTCGTGAAAAGAAACTAATTTAAAAATTTAAAATTCAAAATTCAGTTTTTACAATTTTAAAAATGGAAGTTTGGTCACAATAAATACTATTTTGACATGAAAAATTGAATGCAGAAAAACAAATTGCAGGAGCCCCTCTATCTTTCCTTAAGGTAAGAGCGCTGTTTGTTAGTCAAGAGGTTTCAAGTTCCCATTTACAAATAATTATAGCTAATTAAATAATTAAATAATTATAGATAATTTATTTCAAATATGTAACTAAATTATCAGATTATTATATATTATAACTGATAAATGAATTAACTAATTAACTAATTTAACTAATAATTGTTAGCCAATTTACAGGGGAACAAAAACTGGAAATTGCGCCGGAAACAAAACAATTCTTACAAGGGACTCTACCCAAAAGGTACACCCCGATTTCGACGAAACTTTTATCATAGAGAGTACTCATGGTATGATGAAGAATGATACCAATTTTATCTCCAATTGTCGTGGTTAAGTATTTTAAAAATATTTGTAAAGTATCTATGATGCAACTAATGAAATTCGCAAAATGTTCTATTCAAAAATATTCCAATAATTTCAAACAACGTAATCGTCACAGAAATCATTATTAGTACTGTAGAAATGAGTAAATTACAATGAATTTTTACACCATCCACAAATTACAAAATGAAAATTGTCACTTTCATGGCATTTGGTTCCATTACTTGCGAAACAAATATCAACTGGGAAGTCGCGGGCATTTCTTCAAGATATATACCGTAATTTCCGGCGTATAATCCGCAGCTCAAAGAGTCGTTTTTCGACCCAGAAATTTTATTCAATAATTGTAGTTAAATATTTACAGCGATCTTTTAAGTTACATTTTATAAAATAATATTTCTGGGTCGAAAAACGACTCTTTGAGCTGCGGATTATACGCCGGAAATTACGGTACATTTAACCCTTCTTTGCATGAGTTTTTCTTTTACAATTGTGTTTTTTTATACATATATTAAATATTAGACACCAGAAATTTTAAGATAGATTTTTAACTTTGTTCAGTAACATAGTTCACGGGAAATTTACTGGATTAATATTTCTATATAAATATAGTGGTGGCGAAGAAGTTGATTTATTTATTAAAAGTTATATAAAAAGTGATGGAAATTTACATCACTATGCAATTAAGGGTAAATTCATGTATATGTACTAAATAAATAATACTTAAAAAATAATACCGTAATTTCCGGCGTATAATCCGCAGCTCAAAGAGTCGTTTTTCGACCCAGAAATTTTATTTTATAAAATGTAACTTAAAAGATCGCTGTAAATATTTAACTACAATTATTGAATAAAATTTCTGGGTCGAAAAACGACTCTTTGAGCTGCGGATTATACGCCGGAAATTATGGTTGTTAGTGTAATTTCCGACCGGATCATACATTTATGTTTCGACTCAGAAAATTTATTTTACCGTAATTTCCGGCGTATAAGCCGCAGCTCAAAGAGTCGTTTTTCGACCCAGAAATATTATTTTATAAAATGTAACTTAAAAGATCGCTGTAAATATTTAACTACAATTATTGAATAAATTTTCTGGGTCGAAAAACGACTCTTTGAGCTGCGGCTTATACGCCGGAAATTACGGTATATTATGTAACTTACCAGATCGCTGTAAATATTTCATTTCAATTATTAAATAAAATTTCTGGGTCGAAACATAATTGTTTGATCTGTGTATTATAGACCGAAAATTGCGGTAAATATAATACTTAAAATTAACACTTAATACTAAATAATACTTAAAAATACTAAACCTTGCAGATGGCCGATAAATTTGGTATCATTCTTCATCCTACCTTGAGTATTCTCTATGATAATAGCTTAATCGAAATCGGGGTGTAACTTTTGTGCATGGTTCTTTGTTAGTCGGGTTCTCATATTATTTGCATCATGTAATCTCAAAGATTTTAAGATTGCGTAATGTAAACAATACTATAAGAATTTAGTGGTAACAAACAACTTATAATTTCATATCTATGCATCATGATTTTCCAGACAACCCTATATTTAATCGAAAATATTCTTATAGAAAATTATTTCCCAATCTTAGCGCCCTTGTAATAATTCAATATTTTGTTCGTGACTTCGAAACATCCAAAGCTATAAGTGTAATGATAAATTATTATAGGGATAGAAAAACGGGTCATAAAGACAGCTACAGACTATATGGAAAGACAGATAAACTGCATCCTGCCACACCTTTCCCTATAATTGCTTGTAACTATTATGATCGAACCATTTTTATGCGGTTTTTTTTTTCATTTTGTAAGAAATAGTTTTGGTAAAGAAATAATGAACTATTCTGGCAATTCGGAATTAGAGCTATCGGATTTTGTCTACGAAAGGGATGAACTAGACCGATGTGATTTCTTTTTAACACATCGTTGGTCAATTCAATATGAAATCTGGGTTTTGAAATTATAGAAATCCTACTCCGTTTTTAGTGTATTTGATATGTTGGTTGCCTAGATACGTCGACAAATTTATGCACTAGTAAATATCTTACGATATATATATATATATATATATATATATATAATATATATGTATATATATATATAATTTTATTTGACGCATAGTTAGTGATGAGTCCCGTTAATTTTGTTTTAGTATCATTGTTTGAAATATGACTAGTATTTATTTCCTGAAAATCTATTGAATTTGCTGTTTCAGCTAAACAAATTTTTGTGGTTTCCATTAAATTCAATTTGTTTCTACATTTTCTGTTGCAAATGTACTTATCCATTTTTTCTTTTCATTATTTAACCCCTTGAAAGGCGGTGGAATATAATATATCCCACTTAAATTTAATTCCCAAATTCCACAATGACACCGGAATTTTGGAATCAAATTTTACTTTTATAATATACGTGAACTAAATCTTTTACTTATTCCGAAATAAATTTGTTGTTAAATCCCGGTGTGACTCAATGATTTCAACATTTTAGAAACGTAAGTACTTTGCCCCTGAAAGATTTTATATTTTTTTTTCATCCATTTTGTAAAATGTCAGACACTTCTAAAAAAATATGAATAACTGTCACAAAATTTATTTTTCTTAAAACATTCCCATGTTAATAGGCTTTTTCATTAAATTGAAAATTTTAATAAAATAACATTTCACAACGAATGCACTAATTTGTTGTAGTATTTATCGAGATTATCCCTTAAATATATTGAGAATTTTGAACAAATGTTGAAACACATAAGGCATTTTGAAATGTAAAAACCGAAAATAATTTCTTTTGAAAAAAGAAATGCATTTGCAAAACATTACGTTATTTTATTTCAGTTACTTACATTTGAACCAGTTTCATCATTAGGGCATATATGTTCCATTTCAGGAATTTCTTTTTTATTTAGAAATTACGAAAGAAGAAATTTTATTTTATGTAATAAGAAATTAGTTTTCTATTTTTTTAAAAAAAGCAAAAATTAGAAGTACGAATTTTTGAAATAATTTGGGAATTTCTGAACAAAAATATATTCATGAAATGCAATTTTCGGATGAAATGTGTTAAGAAATATAGAAACACGCTTTTTGTCTAGAATAGCGCAATATTTTGATATATTTTTTTTAATTTTAACTAGTTTTAATTTACATAAACAAAAATTCATATTTTTAGCCGATTTTTGCGCATTTGAACGTCCACCATACCTTATTTAGTGGCACGCACAACTTTTTTTTTTTTTTTTTTTTTTTTTTTTTTAATTTTCAAACTACTATTTTCGAAAAGTAACATTCGTAATATTTAATGACAGAAATTTTTCGATTTATTAACATGAATATTTCAGTTAAAAAAGTCCTTCCGGCCTGTAGCGGGAGAAAAAGGTAGCTTTCCTATATCTTCGTTTTAAAATTTTAGCTAATGTTACACGAAAACAGCAAGTTAAAATGCAAAGAAACGGTTACAAAAGATTCGTTAATACTGAATTTGAATAAGAAATTCGCCAAATTATTGAGCAATAGCCAAATTGGCTTAATTTATGAAGACTTATTTTGGTCGCCAAATTTGGCGATATCTCGCCAAATGTCGCCAATTTTGGCGAGAATTTGGCGCTAACGGATATTAATATATAGTTTTATGCGTATGATTGGGAAAATTATTACAACAATGAAAAAAAATAATTTGCGAGTAATCGCGTTAATGTGCTGTTTTGTTTCAAAATGTCAGCCACCCTAGAATTTCAAACTGCTCTATCTCAACTATTTTTTAAGATAGAGCTAAACCAAAAAATGCTCTGGAATCCTCGTATCAAGCCCTAACACTTAATTAAAAAATAAATTTGAATTTTTAACTTTTTTGTATATTTATTTTAGTTTTAAATTTTTAAGAGGCCGCCATCTTGAAACAAAATGGCGGACCAAGCTGGCCAACGAACTCGGTCGAGACATTGGTGAGC
Organism: Maratus michaelseni; assembly: GCA_963931845.1. Lineage (NCBI taxonomy): Eukaryota > Metazoa > Arthropoda > Arachnida > Araneae > Salticidae > Maratus > Maratus michaelseni. The sequence continues at coordinate 122,740,071 of OZ007599.1, read as the reverse complement.
TTAATACACACAATTAGTTTCATCAAAATTGATTTATAAATACGAGCGTTATCGTATGACATAACTCAGATACATATATATATATGGATATATATATATGTATATAAATCGACATTTGAACGGAGGGTGGTTTTGGAGTCTGGGGGTCATGATCGGTGAAAATATATCGAAATTTTCCGGAACTGCTTTCCTCCGAACGGCTGCAATAGGTAGCTTTATACTTTTTTGTATTGAAAGCTACCTAAAACTGGTAATTCTGCAACCCGTCAGCTTTGTAATGAACAGTGTCGGCTCGTGATTGGTTTTATTTGGGGCACTAAATGCAGGGCTACCAAATTTATTCTTTACTGACCAGTATTTTTCAAACGAAATCTTTGTATCAGTTATTGACAGAAAGTTCTATCATTAACCCTGTAAAAGATTCCTTTTAAAAAATAATGGTACGAGAAGAATAAATTTTACAGCCATGTATTTAGTGCCCCAAAAATAGTCAGTCACCAGTCGCCACTGATAATAAATAAATCGGCGCGTTAACATTTGAAGGTAAAGCGCCCTTTATCCTTTTGAAAGTACCTGGTATATTATTTACACCTGTTGAATTTTATCCCAAACTGTCAAAATTTGCACCAGATATTTTGAGCAATAATTCGTTTTATAATGTACGTGACAATAATAATTTATATACATTTAAATGAATGGTCAGTTTTCAACATTTTAGTAAGATAATTACTTTTTTCTTGAAAGCGTGAAAGCCAGTGGTAGTCGTTACTTAAGCCGAAAAGTATTCTCACATGACTATTTCCGAAAAGTTATTTTATTTTTATTAAAAACAGAAATTCTGTGATTATTTAAAGTGAAGGTTATAATGTTTTAAAAAGTTGTAACTCTGCATCCCGTAAGCCACGCAGTGAGTAAAACGGCTTCAAACAGTACTCACATATATTTCCTACGTTTTCACATTGATGTTTCTCAAATGTAAGTAGTTTTTTTTCGTCATTCACTATAGAGCTATATTTATTTGAAGAAATTATTGTTGTTGTTCTGGCCTTTTGATTTAATTTGAGTGGCTGAAATAATTTTGTAGTATGTAACATCCCACTTATCCTCATCATTCATTAAACAAATAAGTATCATTTGCACCGACATTATTTAATACGCAAATAAAATTGTTGTAGTTTTTATCATGTTTATTTCGCCTCTTGCAACTGAGTGATTTTTTATAAAAGAGCCTACGATAATCACACGGAAGCACTCGTAAGCTAATAATAAAACAATGACAGCCATCTCTAAAAATTTCTCATTTGCATTTCAATATTTAAAACAATTTTTATAATTTTTAAATGATTTTCAAAGGGTATTTGAGGTTCAGGCTTAACAGTGTACTCTTTAACTTTTTCGGTTTTAGTTAGATATTTTCCATGAAAACGTTTTCACTTTCTGAGCCGGTTCAAAAATAGAAGGTTTTCTCAGGAAAAATAATTGTAAATAAATAATACCCAGTTAAACCTTGACACCGCAAATTACATAAAAATTATATCAAAATATTGAATTGCAAACGAGAACGTTGAAAAAATTATCCCATACGTTTACTATTCGCTTGCATATTTTTCGCGCGACTAGCATAGGCTTTTAAACGTTTCTAAGGCAGTGAGAAATGATTATGTCACTTAATTTTAACATCCAAATGGCAAAATCACAGGAGGATATTTTCATAAAATTTTGCTTTTAATATATACGTGATCGAAAGTATTTAATTGCTTTCAAATAAAATTGTGGTTGAGTTCTGGTGATATTCAAGCCATTTGAACTTTTTACCAAGAGAATTAATTTTCCTAAGACAGTGTAACACATTCATTTCTTTCTTTAAACAGTAAGCCCTTTCTTTAAGATATGGTCGCTCAATCGTTAGTGTTGCATTATTTAACACAGTGATTTGCTATGTTTATAATAATGAATGTATATGCATTCTACACGATTTATATATTTTTGTGTATTTTTTTTTAGAAATATGTAAAATTAAAAATGCAAATGCATCGCCCATAGGTGGAGTTAGACATATACAACAACCTGAATACTGGAGTCAGCCGTCTACATTGTGAGAATACATTTTGTTTTACTTCGGTACAGTGTTCATCGGATGTGTTAACCGCCTCAGGTACAAATAATTGTCTTTCTGTAATGTTGAATTCACACCAGTATTTTCGAAGCATCTTATTTGAAAATAAGAAAATACAAATTTACAGCTCTATTCACATAACTTATAAAAGTAAAATTTTGTTACAAAAACTTCTGTTAGAAATTTCGATAAAATTTATGGTATAAAATATATGTTACCGACCTAAATTTTTTGTCAATTATGAACAACACGTTAGTAAAAGCTTTACACTTTAAAGGAAGAGAAATTTTTTGTAATCTAGGAAAATATTATATACTGGTGTACAGAAATTAAGGGGCAGTGAACAATTTCAGACGTTTCGTCGAATACGTTACTGAAACTCGTGAGTAAATGGCCGGAATGCTCTTCAACTTTGAGGATGTAAAGAACATGTTTGACTTCATGTTTTTCAGTGAAGATTCTGTCGCGAGGACAATTAGGGAGTGTCAATAGTAATTTTAATAATAAAATAATATTTTCGATCACCCAAGTAACAGAAAATGTTAAAAACGATCTGTGACTGTAGAAAATGACTATGTAGGTCCTGTTCAACATTTGGGAGCATTTGTTTAAGCATAGCACGACATTCGTGAAGATGTTAACGTTTCTGAGAAAAATTCGAAAGTTTTGTTTTATAGCATGCGGAGTTTTCAGCGGAATTTAACACTAGTTAAAATATTTTAACTAGCATTTGCATAAACATATTCTTTATTAAGGACCTTTTAAATTTCTACACTGGGGATAACTGACCAGTTAGGACAACTAATTTTGTTCATTGATCATCTGTATGCAAATTCCGATCCATTTTTTTTTAGTCTATAAATTTTCAAATATTTGTGAAGGAGCGAAATCAGCTGTTATGACAATAAAGATTAGAGGTCTGTGTTACAATATCACTATAAATATTATCTCTGACTTTTGTACCAGAAAAATAATGAAATATCATTGAAATATAAAAATATGATGCAAGACGCGATTTCGTATTTTCCATTTGATTTCTATCAGGAAACGCTGCCTTTCCTTCAAGAAGATAAGGTAGTTTACAAAAGTTATTGTCCGTCTCCGACTGCACTCTGCTCTAGTTGTCTGTGACCCTTTTTCCTGAAAGTGTCTTGCATCCGCAAATTCTAGCTGTAATCTTTGCCTGTTGTAATCGTAAAGTTTCTATCTTTAAATGGTGCAATTTTTTTTATTCTAAACAGCGGCAGCGTGGTGATCGAAGAGACCCATCCTACGCAGTTTTGCTCTTGAATTGTTTGAAAGCCCGATAGCCGAGTCTTCTTGTCTAGTATATTTTCGTCGTACATCGTAATATACTTTAACCCCTTTATAACAAGCAACCCGTATACTCTTTTTAATTTCTTCCCACCACTATTTTCCAATAAAAATGTTCACCTTTTTCAATCGATTAAATCCTACATAAATAAGGGAAAAAAAACCTTTAAAATAGGGTTCGTACGGTTCCTGAAATTTTGCGACCAGGAAATTCTTTGGTACCAGTATTTTCTTTCAGAAAATATCTCCTTAAATGAAGGCGAAGTTTCTAGAGTTTAACCTAGATTTCTCTTTCTCTAAAGAAAATACTGGTGAAACTCCTGGAAAATTCCCTGATCCGTACGAACCCTGTTAAAAACATGCGTTAAAATTTAAAAATTTTGCGCAAGCGTCGCAAAGGTGTTAATGATCCTAGACTGTAATCCTGTTTTAACAAGTTAAAACCATCGTGTTTTTAAATGAGCCCAATCTGTTGGTTAAGTTCAATTGGCATACTCTTTGAATGCTATTGGGTGAGTATCCTATGAGCTTCTGATTTTACAGTATATTTTTCAAATCACTCATGCGATATATAGAGAAAACAAAAAAAAAGCGTTATAAGAGAAAAACGAAAGCTAGCTATTTTCTGTATATCTTCAGTTAGAATTAGTGCAGAAATAAATGGAGTGCGGTTTTAAATTCTACAATGTTCTTTATAGTTATATCTGGTTTCTTGTGTCATAGAAAGTTGTATAAAATTAAAAAATGTCCAAATTTTCTGTTTCAAATGTTTAATACTTTTTTTTTCTCGTAGAATAGTAGCAATTCGGAGAAGTACTGTAATTGCCGGCGTATAGGCCGCGACAAAAATAAGTATGTTTCGAACTAGAAATTTTATTTCATAAGAAGAGTCAAAGTAGAAATAAATTACATTCTATTAAATAAAATCTCTGGTCGAAAATAGGTTTATTTGAGTCGCGGCTTATACAACGGAATTTACGGTACACATATTATGCACTTTTTCTTAAATCTTCAAAGAGTAATGGAAGAAAATGTGCTAGGATTTTATCCATAAATTTAGAATATTAAAATTAAAAGCCAGGAGAATTGAATTAGCATCTGGAAAAATTCTATAAAATGTTTAAATGCAGTGTTGCCAGTGGGCTACTTTTTTAAAATTCAATTTTCTTGTTTTCCACCTATTTTTTCAGTAAGTTAAATTTACCTTATTTATTGAAAGGTTAAATAAGACGAAAACAATGCGAATTATGCCATTTCAAAAATGTTGTGCCAATCAAGCAATCTGAATTTTAAAAAAGTAGGCCACTGGCAACACTGTTTAAATGTAGAATAAACTAACAGTGCATACTGAATGTCTATAATTGGAATTATTCTCGTAATTTTTTTAATCCGTAGTTGCCTACCTTTGTATTTTAATCAGTTACTTATAATAGAACTTAGATCCCAAATCACCAGCCTCAGTTAAATATGTGCTGTGCTTTGCAGTTCGAAGTTGAGATGAAGAACTATTGCGACCACATATATATAATGCATTGTGATACAGTCTAACAAAGTATTCCCAACTATATGGCATAAAAATATATTCTTTTTGATAAAAGATTTATGCAAGAAAATTTATATGAGTGGAACTAAGCTTTCAGGACGAAAACTTGATTACCACACGGGCAAATGTCCACAAATATTTTTGAATAGTAATCGTCGCCTTATGTAAAAGCATAATTTCTGTTATAAATAACATGAAAATTACTATTCGGAAATTCTGGTAGAAATTTGCCCTGTGGTAATTAGACTGTGTTTAGGATACAATTTTTAGGAAACGACTTTGGTTTCAAAACCCGAATATACTGGCAACCGGTCTGCAAAGTGTAATACTTTCCAGGTTCATACAAAAATAAACAGTAATTTTTGTATCATTAAACTAGTAAAGCAATTTTACGACAAAATCACGTTGTTGGACTTTCGACTGATCGACGATTACAAACTGAAAGTCGTTTGAAACTCAAAATCCCTGTTCCGCAGTGTTGCCAACTGTATATGGCTGCCGGCTGTCACTAAGTTTTTCAAAAGTTCTCTTTTCTGTATCACCCTCAACGTTGACAATTTTATGCGTTTTTTTTTTCAAAACACTTACCACCATTTCCAAATAGTATCTTAACGCTTTATTTAATCACAAAATATCTGTCATTAAATAAAGCAGACATTCATCCTTACTTGTCAAAACGGTTGTCACTCCAAAGTAAAATCTCGGTACACTCACATATCTCTTGAACGGATAAAGCTAGAATTCTGGAACGAGTGTCGACGTATAGTAAAATGACTATTAGCAATCATATAAGAGTTGTTCTGGCGCCTCTAGTGGCAAAAGTTGGCAATTATCCTCTCTATATCGAAAATATGGGAAATAGCGAAAAGTGTCAATTGCAAAATGTAGAAAATCCTCGATATAGTAGCGAGCCGGCCAACGAAAAAGAAAGGTTACCACGGTACATAACGCGTATCTTTTTTTACAGACCACGGGAGTCACGTAATACTCGAATGCACCGATGCAGGTGTACGAAAAGAGAAACACGTCACTCTAGCGGTCTGTAAAAAAAGATAAGTGGGATGCACCGCGGTAGCCTGTCTTTTTCGTTAGCCTCGTATAGTATGAAATGACGTCTTACATATAAAAATAACTTTAATAGATGCTTTGGAATGCTAATTTGTCGATAACCCATCACCGGCTTAAACACGTCGCTAATTCCTTCTAGAAGTGTGGTATTATAAGGGAGATGTATATTTTCTAATAAAACTTGCACATTAATGAATATACAATTTATTTTAATTTGAAGTTAAGTGTGTGCTCAATGTGTTCACTATCGGGAGCAATACACATGCATTAACTTGTATTTACATGCATAGCTGCAGATGGGAGACTCATTGAGTATACTTAACTCGATTTTTTATTATTAAAAGAAACTATACCTTCCTTACATGTGTTAGTTTTATTAGAAAATATACATCTGCGTTATAAGTTCACACTTCTACAAGCAATTAGTGACAAAATAAGCCAAAGATTGATTGTCGAAAAATTAACATTTCAGAGCTTCTAATACAATTATTTTTACATTTAAGACTTCATTGCATGCTAAATCTAGGATGCAAAAGTATGGAGTACTTTTGTAATTTACATTTTTTCGCTGTCTCTCATATTTTTCGAGAAAGGATCGATAAATTCCAATTTTCACATTAGGAGCACTACAGTCACTTTCATAAGACAGTCCATAGTCCTTTTACTAAATGTAGAACCTTCATTAACCTATTGCTTACGGATTTATTTTGAAAAAAAAAACATACAGTACATACACACCAGAAATTTGAAATAGCGTTTTTTCTGTATTTGTTGACAGATATCCCCTGATTAAAAAGATTCGAGAAGTACTGTTTGAATTTTCTGGTGTAAATTCAATATTTCTGAATTAAAAATATAAAATCCGTGGACAATACTGATGACGAGTCTCAGTCGTCAAATGAATCCAAGGGGTTAACAATGCTAGCTTTATCCAAAGAGGTATTTGAGTGTACGCGGAATTTAGCTTCTACATGGATGTGGTTCTGAATCCTGCAGTGTTCATGATCTTACTTTTTAACACTTTCCAACAAAGTTGAAAAGTGTTTATGAATTCGGTTTCTCTGTGTCATGACTAACTCACGTAAACAGACTCGGATTGTCATGCAATTAATATATGTTATTGAGGTTTACTATGGCATATTCGGTATTAAAAATGAAGTGTGTTGGATACTTGCATTTTTTTACAGGGACACTCAAAAGAATTCCGTTACATTACGGTCTATGGGGAAAAATCATTTGCAGTTTACTTTAATGATGTTACACAATTTAAAACATATTTCAATTGATATACCGGGTGATTATAATTAAAGTTACGATTTCGAAAATCGATAAATTTAAAACTACTGGTCAGAATGACTTGATATTTTAGCAGAACAATCGTGAGGCAATGGAATTTTGTTTGGCGAAGGAAAAAAATAGTCTCAAAATGTGCCGATAGATGGCGCTGTCAGGGTTCACACTGTCTGGAGATATGCAAATTACTAATAAGTGACATGCGCACCGCAGACATAGCTGCCATAAAACTGCAGAGCACCAGCTCTTTGCCTGAATGCTTCATCATGACTCTGACTATGAGAGATCGCGCTCTGAACTTGAAGCTTTTTATAAGAACGATGACTGTGCACTTACAGCTATTAGGAAGTTTCGGACATTAACCCTCTGAGCGTTTTGAAAAAGGGTAAAATTGTAATGTTGTTTTCTCTGCATTTTGTTTTAAATGCTAAAAAAATATGATTCTTTCAGCATTGTAAATAAAACTTAATTACAAATATGAATGTAACCCTTGAGAGTATTGATCATTCTTCAATGTTTTGAAAATTCATTAAATCTATAGAATTATATTATCTTAAACATTGCATATATTGCAGTGAAACCTGGAGTTTAGTGAACGGAATATTACGTTCTACGCGCTTAGAGGGTTAAAATCCATAAAAATAGGTCCAATATCAACAAATGGTCTGCAAAAAATGATTGCTAAATTCGAAGAGACCGGTTCATTTGACGTTAAACGGGGTAGAGGAAGGAAACCAGTTTCAGCTGCGGCAGTGGAAGATGTGGCTACAGCATTACAGGAACATACTGACAGTGATGCTGGAATCAGCAGTGCAAGGGGGATTGGCCGAATGCTGGATATGCCGAACAGCACGGTGCATAAAGTCTTACGGAACGTCTTACGCTGTTATCCGTACAAGATAACTCATGTGCAGGAGTTGCTACCTGCTGACCTGGAAGCACGTCAATCTTTTGCACTACAATTTCTTGCCCGGATGGAAGTGGACAACGGATGGCCATGGAACATTCTGTGGTCTGACGAAGCCCACTTTCATTTGCAAGGTTCTGTAAATACGCAAAATTGCAGGATATGGGCGACCGATAATCCGTCCCAGCTACAGCCATTACCTCTTCAGTCTGAAAAGGTCACTGTGTGGTGCGGAATAACGGCAGAGTTTATCGTCGGTCCATTTTTCTTCGAGGAGATCACACCTGCGGGTCCCGTTACCTGCACAGTTACTGGCAAGCGGTATGAAGCACTTTTGCGTAACCATGTTCTTCCGGCACTTCAACAGCGTCAGTGTGTGGATCGCATAATATTCATGCAAGATGGCGCTCCTCCGCACATTGCTACTACTGTGAAGCAGCTACTGAGTAAAAACTTCGGAGATGATAGGATCATAAGCCGCCATTTTCCAACAACGTGGCCGCCACGTTCCCCCGACTTAAACCCGTGTGATTTCTGGCTTTGGGGGTACCTGAAGAATGTTGTTTATAGTGGGCGGATTCAGAATCTAGCCGACTTGAAGGCAAGCATCACACAACACACCCATTGCATTAGTACAGATGCCCTCCAATCTGTTGTGGAGCATGCCGTTTTGCGCTTCCAATTAGTAGCGGAACAAGGTCGGAGGGCATATTGAGCAACTTATGCATTAATAATCAGTAAGGTGTTTGTTCCATGAAGCTCTTTTTTTTTTCTTTTTTTGTCATTATCGCTGTCGTCGCTGTAAACACGTAGTCTTGTCTTTTCGCTAATAAATTTTTAGTAAATCTCTGAACTCTATTTTTTTCCTTTTGGCAACATCATTCCTATGTTTAACCCTTTAACGGGCGGTGGTCACAAAAAAGGACACCCAATTTTAATTCTAAAACTGACAAACGGCACCAAGAATATTTAATTAAAGCTTTCCTTTCATTAAGAACCAGAAAATAAGCACGTTTCTTTTTACTAATGGATTCGTTTGTAAATTCCGGTGTCAGTCTATTATTTCATCATTTTGCAAACAAATTTACACCGCGCCGGAAAGGGTTCAAGAATACATTTTTGGTCTTTCCCCTGACATTACCCTGACAACGCCATCTATCGGCACAATTTGGAACTATTTTTTTCCTCCGCCAAACAAAATTCCATTGCCTCACGATTGTTCTGCTAAAATATCAAGTCATTCTGACCAGTAGTTTTAAAATTATCGATTTTTGAAATCGTAACTTTAATTATAATCACCCGGTATATTTAATTTTTCCTGAACAGATAATTTTTTATAATTTCGTGAAAAGAAACAAATTTAAAAATTTAAAATTCAAAATTCAGTTTTTACAATTTTAAAAATGGAATTTTGGTCACAATAAATACTATTTTGACATGAAAAATTGAATGCAGAAAAACAAATTGCAGGAGCCCCTCTATCTTTCCTTAAGGTAAGAGCGCTGTTTGTTAGTCAAGAGGTTTCAAGTTCCCATTTACAAATAATTATAGCTAATTAAATAATTAAATAATTATAGATAATTTATTTCAAATATGTAACTAAATTATCAGATTATTATATATTATAACTGATAAATGAATTAACTAATTAACTAATTTAACTAATAATTGTTAGCCAATTTACAGGGGAACAAAAACTGGAAATTGCGCCGGAAACCAAACAATTCTTACAAGGGACTCTACCCAAAAGGTACACCCCAATTTCGACGAAACTTTTATCATAGAGAGTACTCATGGTATGATGAAGAATGATACCAATTTTATCTCCAATTGTCGTGGTTAAGTATTTTAAAAATATTTGTAAAGTATCTATGATGCAACTAATGAAATTCGCAAAATGTTCTATTCAAAAATATTCCAATAATTTCAAACAACGTAATCGTCACAGAAATGATTATTAGTACTGTAGAAATGAGTAAATTACAATGAATTTTTACACCATCCACAAATTACAAAATGAAAATTGTCACTTTCATGGCATTTGGTTCCATTACTTGCGAAACAAATATCAACTGGGAAGTCGCGGGCATTTCTTCAAGATATATACCGTAATTTCCGGCGTATAATCCGCAGCTCAAAGAGTCGTTTTTCGACCCAGAAATTTTATTCAATAATTGTAGTTAAATATTTACAGCGATCTTTTAAGTTACATTTTATAAAATAATATTTCTGGGTCGAAAAACGACTCTTTGAGCTGCGGATTATACGCCGGAAATTACGGTACATTTAACCCTTCTTTGCATGAGTTTTTCTTTTACAATTGTGTTTTTTTTATACATATATTAAATATTAGACACCAGAAATTTTAAGATAGATTTTTAACTTTGTTCAGTAACATAGTTCACGGGAAATTTACTGGATTAATATTTCTATATAAATATAGTGGTGGCGAAGAAGTTGATTTATTTATTAAAAGTTATATAAAAAGTGATGGAAATTTACATCACTATGCAATTAAGGGTAAATTCATGTATATGTACTAAATAAATAATACTTAAAAAATAATACCGTAATTTCCGGCGTATAATCCGCAGCTCAAAGAGTCGTTTTTCGACCCAGAAATTTTATTTTATAAAATGTAACTTAAAAGATCGCTGTAAATATTTAACTACAATTATTGAATAAAATTTCTGGGTCGAAAAACGACTCTTTGAGCTGCGGATTATACGCCGGAAATTATGGTAGTTAGTGTAATTTCCGACCGGATCATACAATTATGTTTCGACTCAGAAAATTTATTTTACCGTAATTTCCGGCGTATAAGCCGCAGCTCAAAGAGTCGTTTTTCGACCCAGAAATATTATTTTATAAAATGTAACTTAAAAGATCGCTGTAAATATTTAACTACAATTATTGAATAAATTTTCTGGGTCGAAAAACGACTCTTTGAGCTGCGGCTTATACGCCGGAAATTACGGTATATTATGTAACTTACCAGATCGCTGTAAATATTTCATTTCAATTATTAAATAAAATTTCTGGGTCGAAACATAATTGTTTGATCTGTGTATTATAGACCGAAAATTGCGGTAAATATAATACTTAAAATTAACACTTAATACTAAATAATACTTAAAAATACTAAACCTTGCAGATGGCCGATAAATTTGGTATCATTCTTCATCCTACCTTGAGTATTCTCTATGATAATAGCTTAATCGAAATCGGGCTGTACCTTTTGTGCATGGTTCTTTGTTAGTCGGGTTCTCATATTATTTGCATCATGTAATCTCAAAGATTTTAAGATTGCGTAATGTAAACAATACTATAAGAATTTAGTGGTAACAAACAACTTATAATTTCATATCTATGCATCATGATTTTCCAGACAACCCTATATTTAATCGAAAATATTCTTATAGAAAATTATTTCCCAATCTTAGCGCCCTTGTAATAATTCAATATTTTGTTCGTGACTTCGAAACATCCAAAGCTATAAGTGTAATGATAAATTATTATAGGGATAGAAAAACGGGTCATAAAGACAGCTACAGACTATATGGAAAGACAGATAAACTGCATCCTGCCACACCTTTCCCTATAATTGCTTGTAACTATTATGATCGAACCATTTTTATGCGGTTTTTTTTTTCATTTTGTAAGAAATAGTTTTGGTAAAGAAATAATGAACTATTCTGGCAATTCGGAATTAGAGCTATCGGATTTTGTCTACGAAAGGGATGAACTAGACCGATGTGATTTCTTTTTAACACATCGTTGGTCAATTCAATATGAAATCTGGGTTTTGAAATTATAGAAATCCTACTCCGTTTTTAGTGTATTTGATATGTTGGTTGCCTAGATACGTCGACAAATTCATGCACTAGTAAATATCTTACGATATATATATATATATATATATATATATATATATATAATATAATATATATGTATATATATGTATAATTTTATTTGACGCATAGTTAGTGATGAGTCCCGTTAATTTTGTTTTAGTATCATTGTTTGAAATATGACTAGTATTTATTTCCTGAAAATCTATTGAATTTGCTGTTTCAGCTAAACAAATTTTTGTGGTTTCCATTAAATTCAATTTGTTTCTACATTTTCTGTTGCAAATGTACTTATCCATTTTTTCTTTTCATTATTTAACCCTTTGAAAGGCGGTGGAATATAATATATCCCACTTAAATTTAATTCCCAAATTCCACAATGACACCGGAATTTTGGAATCAAATTTTACTTTTATAATATACGTGAAGAAAATCTTTTACTTATTCCGAAATAAATTTGTTGTTAAATCCCGGTGTGACTCAATGATTTCAACATTTTAGAAACGTAAGTACTTTGCCCCTGAAAGATTTTATATTTTTTTTTCATCCATTTTGTAAAATGTCAGACACTTCTAAAAAAATATGAATAACTGTCACAAAATTTATTTTTCTTAAAACATTCCCATGTTAATAGGCTTTTTCATTAAATTGAAAATTTTAATAAAATAACATTTCACAACGAATGCACTAGTTTGTTGTAGTATTTATCGAGATTATCCCTTAAATATATTGAGAATTTTGAACAAATGTTGAAACACATAAGGCATTTTGAAATGTAAAAACCGAAAATAATTTCTTTTGAAAAAAGAAATGCATTTGCAAAACATTACGTTATTTTATTTCAGTTACTTACATTTGAACCAGTTTCATCATTAGGGCATATATGCTTCCATTTCAGGAATTTCTTTTTTATTTAGAAATTACGAAAGAAGAAATTTTATTTTATGTAATAAGAAATTAGTTTTCTATTTTTTTAAAAAAAGCAAAAATTAGAAGTACGAATTTTTGAAATAATTTGGGAATTTCTGAACAAAAATATATTCATGAAATGCAATTTTCGGATGAAATGTGTTAAGAAATATAGAAACACGCTTTTTGTCTAGAATAGCGCAATATTTTGATATATTTTTTTTAATTTTAACTAGTTTTAATTTACATAAACAAAAATTCATATTTTTAGCCGATTTTTGCGCATTTGAACGTCCACCATACCTTATTTAGTGGCACGCACAACTTTTTTTTTTTTTTTTTTTTTTTTTTAAATTTTCAAACTACTATTTTCGAAAAGTAACATTCGTAATATTTAATGACAGAAATTTTTCGATTTATTAACATGAATATTTCAGTTTAAAAAGTCCTTCCGGCCTGTAGCGGGAGAAAAAGGTAGCTTTCCTATATCTTCGTTTTAAAATTTTAGCTAATGTTACACGAAAACAGCAAGTTAAAATGCAAAGAAACGGTTACAAAAGATTCGTTAATACTGAATTTGAATAAGAAATTCGCCAAATTATTGAGCAATAGCCAAATTGGCTTAATTTATGAAGACTTATTTTGGTCGCCAAATTTGGCGATATCTCGCCAAATGTCGTCAATTTTGGCGAGAATTTGGCGCTAACGGATATTAATATATAGTTTTATGCGTATGATTGGGAAAATTATTACAACAATGAAAAAAAATAATTTGCGAGTAATCGCGTTAATGTGCTGTTTTGTTTCAAAATGTCAGCCACCCTAGAATTTCAAACTGCTCTATCTCAACTATTTTTTAAGATAGAGCTAAACCAAAAAATGCTCTGGAATCCTCGTATCAAGCCCTAACACTTAATTAAAAAATAAATTTGAATTTTTAACTTTTTTGTATATTTATTTTAGTTTTAAATTTTTAAGTGGCCGCCATCTTGAAACAAAATGGCGGACCAAGCTGGCCAACGAACTCGGTCGAGACATTGGTGAGCTTAATACACACAATTAGTTTCATCAAAATTGATTTATAAATACGAGCGTTATCGTATGACATAACTCAGATACATATATATATATGGATATATATATATGTATATAAATCGACATTTGAACGGAGGGTGGTTTTGGGGTCTGGGGGTCATGATCGGTGAAAATATATCGAAATTTTCCGGAACTGCTTTCCTCCGAACGGCCGCAATAGGTAGCTTTATACTTTTTTGTATTGAAAGCTACCTAAAACTGGTAATTCTGCAACCCGTCAGCTTTGTAATGAACAGTGTCGGCTCGTGATTGGTTTTATTTGGGGCACTAAATGCAGGGCTACCAAATTTATTCTTTACTGACCAGTATTTTTCAAACGAAATCTTTGTATCAGTTATTGACAGAAAGTTCTATCATTAACCCTGTAAAAGATTCCTTTTAAAAAATAATGGTACGAGAAGAATAAATTTTACAGCCATGTATTTAGTGCCCCAAAAATAGTCAGTCACCAGTCGCCACTGATAATAAATAAATCGGCGCGTTAACATTTGAAGGTAAAGCGCCCTTTATCCTTTTGAAAGTACCTGGTATATTATTTACACCTGTTGAATTTTATCCCAAACTGTCAAAATTTGCACCAGATATTTTGAGCAATAATTCGTTTTATAATGTACGTGACAATAATAATTTATATACATTTAAATGAATGGTCAGTTTTCAACATTTTAGTAAGATAATTACTTTTTTCTTGAAAGCGTGAAAGCCAGTGGTAGTCGTTACTTAAGACGAAAAGTATTCTCACATGACTATTTCCGAAAAGTTATTTTATTTTTATTAAAAACAGAAATTCTGTGATTATTTAAAGTGAAGGTTATAATGTTTTAAAAAGTTGTAACTCTGCATCCCGTAAGCCACGCAGTGAGTAAAACGGCTTCAAACAGTACTCACATATATTTCCTACGTTTTCACATTGATGTTTCTCAAATGTAAGTAGTTTTTTTTCGTCATTCACTATAGAGCTATATTTATTTGAAGAAATGATTGTTGTTGTTCTGGCCTTTTGATTTAATTTGAGTGGCTGAAATAATTTTGTAGTATGTAACATCCCACTTATCCTCATCATTCATTAAACAAATAAGTATCATTTGCACCGACATTATTTAATACGCAAATAAAATTGTTGTAGTTTTTATCATGTTTATTTCGCCTCTTGCAACTGAGTGATTTTTTATAAAAGAGCCTACGATAATCACACGGAAGCACTCGTAAGCTAATAATAAAACAATGACAGCCATCTCTAAAAATTTCTCATTTGCATTTCAATATTTAAAACAATTTTTAAAATTTTTAAATGATTTTCAAAGGGTATTTGAGGTTCAGGCTTAACAGTGTACTCTTTAACTTTTTCGGTTTTAGTTAGATATTTTCCATGAAAACGTTTTCACTTTCTGAGCCGGTTCAAAAATAGAAGGTTTTCTCAGGAAAAATAATTGTAAATAAATAATACCCAGTTAAACCTTGACACCGCAAATTACATAAAAATTATATCAAAATATTGAATTGCAAACGAGAACGTTGAAAAAATTATCCCATACGTTTACTATTCGCTTGCATATTTTTCGCGCGACTAGCATAGGCTTTTAAACGTTTCTAAGGCAGTGAGAAATGATTATGTCACTTAATTTTAACATCCAAATGGCAAAATCACAGGAGGATATTTTCATAAAATTTTGCTTTTAATATATACGTGATCGAAAGTATTTAATTGCTTTCAAATAAAATTGTGGTTGAGTTCTGGTGATATTCAAACCATTTGAACTTTTTACCAAGAGAATTAATTTGCCTAAGACAGTGTAACACATTCATTTCTTTCTTTAAACAGTAAGCCCTTTCTTTAAGATATGGTCGCTCAATCGTTAGTGTTGCATTATTTAACACAGTGATTTGCTATGTTTATAATAATGAATGTATATGCATTCTACACGATTTATATATTTTTGTGTATTTTTTTTTAGAAATATGTAAAATTAAAAATGCAAATGCATCGCCCATAGGTGGAGTTAGACATATACAACAACCTGAATACTGGAGTCAGCCGTCTACATTGTGAGAATACATTTTGTTTTACTTCGGTACAGTGTTCATCGGATGTGTTAACCGCCTCAGGTACAAATAATTGTCTTTCTGTAATGTTGAATTCACACCAGTATTTTCGAAGCATCTTATTTGAAAATAAGAAAATACAAATTTACAGCTCTATTCACATAACTTATAAAAGTAAAATTTTGTTACAAAAACTTCTGTTAGAAATTTCGATAAAATTTATGGTATAAAATATATGTTACCGACCTAAATTTTTTGTCAATTATGAACAACACGTTAGTAAAAGCTTTACACTTTAAAGGAAGAGAAATTTTTTGTAATCTAGGAAAATATTATATACTGGTGTACAGAAATTAAGGGGCAGTGAACAATTTCAGACGTTTCGTCGAATACCTTACTGAAACTCGTGAGTAAATGGCCGGAATGCTCTTCAACTTTGAGGATGTAAAGAACATGTTTGACTTCATGTTTTTCAGTGAAGATTCTGTCGCGAGGACAATTAGGGGGTGTCAATAGTAATTTTAATAATAAAATAATATTTTCGATCACCCAAGTAACAGAAAATGTTAAAAACGATCTGTGACTGTAGAAAATGACTATGTAGGTCCTGTTCAACATTTGGGAGCATTTGTTTAAGCATAGCACGTACATTCGTGAAGATGTTAACGTTTCTGAGAAAAATTCGAAAGTTTTGTTTTATAGCATGCGGAGTTTTCAGCGGAATTTAACACTAGTTAAATTATTTTAACTAGCATTTGCATAAACATATTCTTTATTAAGGACCTTTTAAATTTCTACACTGGGGATAACTGACCAGTTAGGACAACTAATTTTGTTCATTGATCATCTGTATGCAAATTCCGATCCATTTTTTTTTAGTCTATAAATTTTCAAATATTTGTGAAGGAGCGAAATCAGTTGTTATGACAATAAAGATTAGAGGTCTGTGTTACAATATCACTATAAATATTATCTCTGACTTTTGTACCAGAAAAATAATGAAATATCATTGAAATATAAAAATATGATGCAACACGCGATTTCGTATTTTCCATTTGATTTCTATCAGGAAACGCTGCCTTTCTTTCAAGAAGATAAGGTAGTTTACAAAAGTTATTGTCCGACTGCACTCTGCTCTAGTTGTCTGTGACCCTTTTTCCTGAAAGTGTATTGCATCCGCAAATTCTAGCTGTAATCTTTGCCTGTTGTAATCGTAAAGTTTCTATCTTTAAATGGTGCAAATTTTTTTATTCTAAACAGCGGCAGCGTGGTGATCGAAGAGACCCATCCTACGCAGTTTTGCTCTTGAATTGTTTGAAAGCCCGATAGCCGAGTCTTCTTGTCTAGTATATTTTCGTCGTACATCGTAATATACTTTAACCCCTTTATAACAAGCAACCCGTATACTCTTTTTAATTTCTTCCCACCACTATTTTCCAATAAAAATGTTCACCTTTTTCAATCGATTAAATCCTACATAAATAAGGGAAAAAAACCCTTTAAAATAGGGTTCGTAAGGTTCCTGAAATTTTGCGACCAGGAAATTCTTTGGTACCAGTATTTTCTTTCAGAAAATATCTCCTTAAATGAAGGCGAAGTTTCTAGAGTTTAACCTAGATTTCTCTTTCTCTAAAGAAAATACTGGTGAAACTCCTGGAAAATTCCCTGATCCGTACGAACCCTGTTAAAAACATGCGTTAAAATTTAAAAATTTTGCGCAAGCGTCGCAAAGGTGTTAATGATCCTAGACTGTAATCCTGTTTTAACAAGTTAAAACCATCGTGTTTTTAAATGAGCCCAATCTGTTGGTTAAGTTCAATTGGCATACTCTTTGAATGCTATTGGGTGAGTATCCTATGAGCTTCTGATTTTACAGTATATTTTTCAAATCACTCATGCGATATATAGAGAAAACAAAAAAAAAGCGTTATAAGAGAAAAACGAAAGCTAGCTATTTTCTGTATATCTTCAGTTAGAATTAGTGAAGAAATAAATGGAGTGCGGTTTTAAATTCTACAATGTTCTTTATAGTTATATCTGGTTTCTTGTGTCATAGAAAGTTGTATAAAATTAAAAAATGTCCAAATTTTCTGTTTCAAATGTTTAATACTTTTTTTTCTCGTAGAATAGTAGCAATTCGGAGAAGTACTGTAATTGCCGGCGTATAGGCCGCGACAAAAATAAGTATGTTTCGAACTAGAAATTTTATTTCATAAGAAGAGTCAAAGTAGAAATAAATTACATTCTATTAAATAAAATCTCTGGTCGAAAATAGGTTTATTTGAGTCGCGGCTTATACAACGGAATTTACGGTACACATATTATGCACTTTTTCTTAAATCTTCAAAGAGTAATGGAAGAAAATGTGCTAGGATTTTATCCATAAATTTAGAATATTAAAATTAAAAGCCAGGAGAATTGAATTAGCATCTGGAAAAATTCTATAAAATGTTTAAATGCAGTGTTGCCAGTGGGCTACTTTTTTAAAATTCAATTTTCTTGTTTTCCACCTATTTTTTCAGTAAGTTAAATTTACCTTATTTATTGAAAGGTTAAATAAGACGAAAACAATGCGAATTATGCCATTTCAAAAATGTTGTGCCAATCAAGCAATCTGAATTTTAAAAAAGTAGGCCACTGGCAACACTGTTTAAATGTAGAATAAACTAACAGTGCATACTGAATGTCTATAATTGGAATTATTCTCGTATTTTTTTTAATCCGTAGTTGCCTACCTTTGTATTTTAATCAGTTACTTATAGTAGAATTTAGATCCCAAATCACCAGCCTCAGTTAAATATGTGCTGTGCTTTGCAGTTCGAAGTTGAGATGAAGAACTATTGCGACCACATATATATAATGCATTGTGATACAGTCTAACAAAGTATTCCCAGCTATATGGCATAAAAATATATTCTTTTTGATAAAAGATTTATGCAAGAAAATTTATATGAGTGGAACTAAGCTTTCAGGACGAAAACTTGATTACCACACGGGCAAATGTCCACAAATATTTTTGAATAGTAATCGTCGCCTTATGTAAAAGCATAATTTCTGTTATAAATAACATGAAAATTACTCTTCGGAAATTCTGGTAGAAATTTGCCCTGTGGTAATTAGACTGTGTTTAGGATACAATTTTTAGGAAACGACTTTGGTTTCAAAACACGAATATACTGGCAACCGGTCTGCAAAGTGTAATACTTTCCAGGTTCATACAAAAATAAACAGTAATTTTTGTATCATTAAACTAGTAAAGCAATTTTACGACAAAATCACGTTGTTGGACTTTCGACTGATCGACGATTACAAACTGAAAGTCGTTTGAAACTCAAAATCCCTGTTCCGCAGTGTTGCCAACTGTATATGGCTGCCGGCTGTCACTAAGTTTTTCAAAAGTTCTCTTTTCTGTATCACCCTCAACGTTGACAATTTAATGCGTTTTTTTTTTCAAAACACTTACCACCATTTCCAAATAGTATCTTAACGCTTTATTTAATCACAAAATATCTGTCATTAAATAAAGCAGACATTCATCCTTACTTGTCAAAACGGTTGTCACTCCAAAGTAAAATCTTGGTACACTCAAATATCTCTTGAACGGATAAAGCTAGAATTCTGGAACGAGTGTCGACGTATAGTAAAATGACTATTAGCAATCATATAAGAGTTGTTCTGGCGCCTCTAGTGGCAAAAGTTGGCAATTATCCTCTCTATATCGAAAATATGGGAAATAGCGAAAAGTGTCAATTGCAAAATGTAGAAAATCCTCGATATAGTAGCGAGCCGGCCAACGAAAAAGAAAGGTTACCACGGTACATAACGCGTATCTTTTTTTACAGACCACGGGAGTCACGTAATACTCGAATGCACCGATGCAGGTGTACGAAAAGAGAAACACGTCACTCTAGCGGTCTGTAAAAAAAGATAAGTGGAATGCACCGCGGTAGCCTGTCTTTTTCGTTAGCCTCGTATAGTATGAAATGACGTCTTACATATAAAAATAACTTTAATAGATGCTTTGGAATGCTAATTTGTCGATAACCCATCACCGGCTTAAACACGTCGCTAATTCCTTCTAGAAGTGTGGTATTATAAGGGAGATGTATATTTTCTAATAAAACTTGCACATTAATGAATATACAATTTATTTTAATTTGAAGTTAAGTGTGTGCTCAATGTGTTCACTATCGGGAGCAATACGCATGCATTAACTTGTATTTACATGCATAGCTGCAGATGGGAGACTCATTGAGTATACTTAACTCGATTTTTTATTATTAAAAGAAACTATACCTTCCTTACATGTGTTAGTTTTATTAGAAAATATACATCTGCGTTATAAGTTCACACTTCTACAAGCAATTAGTGACAAAATAAGCCAAAGATTGATTGTCGAAAAATTAACATTTCAGAGCTTCTAATACAATTATTTTTACATTTAAGACTTCATTGCATGCTAAATCTAGGATGCAAAAGTATGGAGTACTTTTGTAATTTACATTTTTTCGCTGTCTCTCATATTTTTCGAGAAAGGATCGATAAATTCCAATTTTCACATTAGGAGCGCTACAGTCACTTTCATAAGACAGTCCATAGTCCTTTTACTAAATGTAGAACCTTCATTAACCTATTGCTTACGGATTTATTTTGAAAAAAAAAACATACAGTACATACACACCAGAAATTTGAAATAGCGTTTTTTCTGTATTTGTTGACAGATATCCCCTGATTAAAAAGATTCGAGAAGTACTGTTTGAATTTTCTGGTGTAAATTCAATATTTGTGAATTAAAAATATAAAATCCGTGGACAATACTGATGACGAGTCTCAGTCGTCAAATGAATCCAAGGGGTTAACAATGCTAGCTTTATCCAAAGAGGTATTTGAGTGTACGCGGAATTTAGCTTCTACATGGATGTGGTTCTGAATCCTGCAGTGTTCATGATCTTACTTTTTAACACTTTCCAACAAAGTTGAAAAGTGTTTATGAATTCGGTTTCTCTGTGTCATGACTAACTCACGTAAACAGACTCGGATTGTCATGCAATTAATATATGTTATTGAGGTTTACTATGGCATATTCGGTATTAAAAATGAAGTGTGTTGGATACTTGCATTTTTTTACAGGGACACTCAAAAGAATTCCGTTACATTACGGTCTATGGGGAAAAATCATTTGCAGTTTACTTTAATGATGTTACACAATTTAAAACATATTTCAATTGATATACCGGGTGATTATAATTAAAGTTACGATTTCGAAAATCGATAAATTTAAAACTACTGGTCAGAATGACTTGATATTTTAGCAGAACAATCGTGAGGCAATGGAATTTTGTTTGGCGAAGGAAAAAAATAGTTTCAAAATGTGCCGATAGATGGCGCTGTCAGGGTTCACACTGTCTGGAGATATGCAAATTACTAATAAGTGACATGCGCACCGCAGACATAGCTGCCATAAAACTGCAGAGCACCAGCTCTTTGCCTGAATGCTTCATCATGACTCTGACTATGAGAGATCGCGCTCTGAACTTGAAGCTTTTTATAAGAACGATGACTGTGCACTTACAGCTATTAGGAAGTTTCGGACATAAACCCTCTGAGCGTTTTGAAAAAGGGTAAAATTGTAATGTTGTTTTCTCTGCATTTTGTTTTAAATGCTAAAAAAATATGATTCTTTCAGCATTGTAAATAAAACTTAATTACAAATATGAATGTAACCCTTGAGAGTATTGATCATTCTTCAATGTTTTGAAAATTCATTAAATCTATAGAATTATATTATCTTAAACATTCCATATATTGCAGTGAAACCTGGAGTTTAGTGAACGGAATATTACGTTCTACGCGCTTAGAGGGTTAAAATCCATAAAAAAAGGTCCAATATCAACAAATAGTCTGCAAAAAATGATTGCTAAATTCGAAGAGACCGGTTCATTTGACGTTAAACGGGGTAGAGGAAGGAAACCAGTTTCAGCTGCGGCAGTGGAAGATGTGGCTACAGCATTACAGGAACATACTGACAGTGATGCTGGAATCAGCAGTACAAGGGGGATTGGCCGAATGCTGGATATGCCGAACAGCACGGTGCATAAAGTCTTACGGAACGTCTTACGCTGTTATCCGTACAAGATTACTCATGTGCAGGAGTTGCTACCTGCTGACCTGGAAGCACGTCAATCTTTTGCACTACAATTTCTTGCCCGGATGGAAGTGGACAACGGATGGCCATGGAACATTCTGTGGTCTGACGAAGCCCACTTTCATTTGCAAGGTTCTGTAAATACGCAAAATTGCAGGATATGGGCGACCGAGAATCCGTCCCAGCTACAGCCATTACCTCTTCAGTCTGAAAAGGTCACTGTGTGGTGCGGAATAACGGCAGAGTTTATCGTCGGTCCATTTTTCTTCGAGGAGATCACACCTGCGGGTCCCGTTACCTGCACAGTTACTGGCAAGCGGTATGAAGCACTTTGGCGTAACCATGTTCTTCCGGCACTTCAACAGCGTCAGTGTGTGGATCGCATAATATTCATGCAAGATGGCGCTCCTCCGCACATTGCTACTACTGTGAAGCAGCTACTGAGTAAAAACTTCGGAGATGATAGGATCATAAGCCGCCATTTTCCAACAACGTGGCCGCCACGTTCCCCCGACTTAAACCCGTGTGATTTCTGGCTTTGGGGGTACCTGAAGAATGTTGTTTATAGTGGGCGGATTCAGAATCTAGCCGACTTGAAGGCAAGCATCACACAACACACCCATTGCATTAGTACAGATGCCCTCCAATCTGTTGTGGAGCATGCCGTTTTGCGCTTCCAATTAGTAGCGGAACAAGGTCGGAGGGCATATTGAGCAACTTATGCCTTAATAATCAGTAAGGTGTTTGTTCCATGAAGCTCTTTTTTTTTTCTTTTTTTGTCATTATCGCTGTTGTCGCTGTAAACACGTAGTCTATTTTTTTCCTTTTGGCAACATCATTCCTATGTTTAACCCTTTAACGGGCGGTGGTCACAAAAAAGGACACCCAATTTTAATTCTAAAACTGACAAACGGCACCAAGAATATTTAATTAAAGCTTTCCTTTCATTAAGAACCAGAAAATAAGCACGTTTCTTTTTACTAATGGATTCGTTTGTAAATTCCGGTGTCAGTCTATTATTTCATCATTTTGCAAACAAATTTACACCGCGCCGGAAAGGGTTCAAGAATACATTTTTGGTCTTTCCCCTGACATTACCCTGACAACGCCATCTATCGGCACAATTTGGAACTATTTTTTTTCCTCCGCCAAACAAAATTCCATTGCCTCACGATTGTTCTGCTAAAATATCAAGTCATTCTGACCAGTAGTTTTAAAATTATCGATTTTTGAAATCGTAACTTTAATTATAATCACCCGGTATATTTAATTTTTCCTGAACAGATAATTTTTTATAATTTCGTGAAAAGAAACAAATTTAAAAATTTAAAATTCAAAATTCAGTTTTTACAATTTTAAAAATGGAATTTTGGTCACAATAAATACTATTTTGACATGAAAAATTGAATGCAGAAAAACAAATTGCAGGAGCCCCTCTATCTTTCCTTAAGGTAAGAGCGCTGTTTGTTAGTCAAGAGGTTTCAAGTTCCCATTTACAAATATTTATAGCTAATTAAATAATTAAATAATTATAGATAATTTATTTCAAATATGTAACTAAATTATCAGATTATTATATATTATGACTGATAAATGAATTAACTAATTAACTAATTTAACTAATAATTGTTAGCCAATTTACAGGGGAACAAAAACTGGAAATTGCGCCGGAAACAAAACAATTCTTACAAGGGACTCTACCCAAAAGGTACACCCCGATTTCGACGAAACTTTTATCATAGAGAGTACTCATGGTATGATGAAGAATGATACCAATTTTATCTCCAATTGTCGTGGTTAAGTATTTTAAAAATATTTGTAAAGTATCTATGATGCAACTAATGAAATTCGCAAAATGTTCTATTCAAAAATATTCCAATAATTTCAAACAACGTAATCGTCACAGAAATGATTATTAGTACTGTAGAAATGAGTAAATTACAATGAATTTTTACACCATCCACAAATTACAAAATGAAAATTGTCACTTTCATGGCATTTGGTTCCATTACTTGCGAAACAAATATCAACTGGGAAGTCGCGGGCATTTCTTCAAGATATATACCGTAATTTCCGGCGTATAATCCGCAGCTCAAAGAGTCGTTTTTCGACCCAGAAATTTTATTCAATAATTGTAGTTAAATATTTACAGCGATCTTTTAAGTTACATTTTATAAAATAATATTTCTGGGTCGAAAAACGACTCTTTGAGCTGCGGATTATACGCCGGAAATTACGGTACATTTAACCCTTCTTTGCATGAGTTTTTCTTTTACAATTGTGTTTGTTTATAGATATATTAAATATTAGACACCAGAAATTTTAAGATAGATTTTTAACTTTGTTCAGTAACATAGTTCACGGGAAATTTACTGGATTAATATTTCTATATAAATATAGTGGTGGCGAAGAAGTTGATTTATTTATTAAAAGTTATATAAAAAGTGATGGAAATTTACATCACTATGCAATTAAGGGTAAATTCATGTATATGTACTAAATAAATAATACTTAAAAAATAATACCGTAATTTCCGGCGTATAATCCGCAGCTCAAAGAGTCGTTTTTCGACCCAGAAATTTTATTTTATAAAATGTAACTTAAAAGATCGCTGTAAATATTTAACTACAATTATTGAATAAAATTTCTGGGTCGAAAAACGACTCTTTGAGCTGCGGATTATACGCCGGAAATTATGGTAGTTAGTGTAATTTCCGACCGGATCATACAATTATGTTTCGACTCAGAAAATTTATTTTACCGTAATTTCCGGCGTATAAGCCGCAGCTCAAAGAGTCGTTTTTCGACCCAGAAATATTATTTTATAAAATGTAACTTAAAAGATCGCTGTAAATATTTAACTACAATTATTGAATAAATTTTCTGGGTCGAAAAACGACTCTTTGACCTGCGGCTTATACGCCGGAAATTACGGTATATTATGTAACTTACCAGATCGCTGTAAATATTTCATTTCAATTATTAAATAAAATTTCTGGGTCGAAACATAATTGTTTGATCTGTGTATTATAGACCGAAAATTGCGGTAAATATAATACTTAAAATTAACACTTAATACTAAATAATACTTAAAAATACTAAACCTTGCAGATGGCCGATAAATTTGGTATCATTCTTCATCCTACCTTGAGTATTCTCTATGATAATAGCTTAATCGAAATCGGGGTGTACCTTTTGTGCATGGTTCTTTGTTAGTCGGGTTCTCATATTATTTGCATCATGTAATCTCAAAGATTTTAAGATTGCGTAATGTAAACAATACTATAAGAATTTAGTGGTAACAAACAACTTATAATTTCATATCTATGCATCATGATTTTCCAGACAACCCTATATTTAATCGAAAATATTCTTATAGAAAATTATTTCCCAATCTTAGCGCCCTTGTAATAATTCAATATTTTGTTCGTGACTTCGAAACATCCAAAGCTATAAGTGTAATGATAAATTATTATAGGGATAGAAAACGGGTCATAAAGACAGCTACAGACTATATGGAAAGACAGATAAACTGCATCCTGCCACACCTTTCCCTATAATTGCTTGTAACTATTATGATCGAACCATTTTTATGCGGTTTTTTTTTTTCATTTTGTAAGAAATAGTTTTGGTAAAGAAATAATGAACTATTCTGGCAATTCGGAATTAGAGCTATCGGATTTTGTCTACGAAAGGGATGAACTAGACCGATGTGATTTCTTTTTAACACATCGTTGGTCAATTCAATATGAAATCTGGGTTTTGAAATTATAGAAATCCTACTCCGTTTTTAGTGTATTTGATATGTTGGTTGCCTAGATACGTCGACAAATTTATGCACTAGTAAATATCTTACGATATATATATATATATAAATTCATAGATATTATAATTATATATATATATATATATATATATATATATATATATATTTAATATATATGTATATATATATATATATAATTTTATTTGACGCATAGTTAGTGATGAGTCCCGTTAATTTTGTTTTACTATCATTGTTTGAAATATGACTAGTATTTATTTCCTGAAAATCTATTGAATTTGCTGTTTCAGCTAAACAAATTTTTGTGGTTTCCATTAAATTCAATTTGTTTCTACATTTTCTGTTGCAAATGTACTTATCCATTTTTTCTTTTCATTATTTAACCCCTTGAAAGGCGGTGGAATATAATATATCCCACTTAAATTTAATTCCCAAATTCCACAATGACACCGAAATTTTGGAATCAAATTTTACTTTTATAATATACGTGAAGAAAATCTTTTACTTATTCCGAAATAAATTTGTTGTTAAATCCCGGTGTGACTCAATGATTTCAACATTTTAGAAACGTAAGTACTTTGCCCCTGATAGATTTTAATTTTTTTTTTCATCCATTTTGTAAAATGTCAGACACTTCTAAAAAGAAATATGAATAACTGTCACAAAATTTATTTTTCTTAAAACATTCCCATGTTAATATTCTTTTTCATTAAATTGAAGATTTCAATAAAATAACATTTCACAACGAATCCACTAATTTGCTGTAGTATCTATCGATATTATCCCTTAAATATATTGAGAATTTTGAACAAATGTTAAAACACATAAGGCATTTTGAAATGTAAAAACCGAAAATAATTTCTTTTGAAAAAAAGAAATGCATTTGTAAAACATTACGTTATTTTATTTCAGTTACTTACATTTGAACCAGTTTCATCATTAGGGCATATATGCTTCCATTTCAGGAATTTCTTTTTTATTTAGAAATTACGAAAGAAGAAATTTTATTTTATGTAATAAGAAATTAGTTTTCTATTTTTTAAAAAAAAGCAAAAATTAGAAGTACGAATTTTTGAAATAATTTGGGAATTTCTGAACAAAAATATATTCATGAAATGCAATTTTCGGATGAAATGTGTTAAGAAATATAGAAACAAGGTTTTTTGTCTAGAATAGCGCAATATTTTGATATATTTTTTATAATTTTAACTAGTTTTAATTTACATAAACAAAAATTCATATTTTTAGCCGATTTTTGCGCATTTGAACGTCCACCATACTTTATTTAGTGGCACGCACTACTTTTTTTTTTTTTCAAACTACTTTTTTCGAAAAGTAACATTCGTAATATTTAATGACAGAAATTTTTCGATTTATTAACATGAAGATTTCAATTTAAAAAGTCCTTCCGGCCTGTACCGGGAGGAAAAGGTAGCTTTCCTATATCTTCGTTTTAAAATTTTAGCTAATGTTACACGAAAACAGCAAGTTAAAATGCAAAGAAACGGTTACAAAAGATTCGTTAATACTGAATTTGAATAAGAAATACGCCAAATTATTGAGCAATAGCCAAATTGGCTTCATTTATGAAGACTTATTTTGGTCACCAAGTTTGGCGATATTTCGCCAAATCTCGCCAATTTTGGCAAGAATTTGGCGCTAACGGATATGAATATATAGTTTTATGCGTATGATTGGGAAAATTTGTACAACAATGAAAGAAAATAATTTGCGAGTAATCGCGTTAATGTGCTGTTTTGTTTCAAAATGTCAGCCACCCTAGAATTTCAAACTGCTCTATCTCAACCATTTTTTAAGATAGAGCTATACCAAAAAATGCTCTGGAATCCTCGTATCAAGCCCTAACACTTAATTAAAAAATAAATTTGAATTTTTAACTTTTTTGTATATTTATTTCAGTTTTAAATTTTTAAGTGGCCGCCATCTTGAAACAAAATGGCGGCCCAAGCTGGCCAACGAACTCGGTCGAGACATCGGTGAGCTTAATACACACAATTAGTTTCATCAAAATTGATTTATAAATACGAGCGTTATCGTATGACATAGCTCAGATACATATATATATAGATATATATATATGTATATAAATCGACATTTGAACGGAGGGTGGTTTTGGGGTCTGGTGGGTCTGGGGGTCATGATCGGTGAAAATATATCGAAATTTTCCGGAACTGCTTTCCTCCGAACGGCTGCAATAGGTAGCTTTATACTTTTTTCTATTGAAAGCTACCTAAAAGTGGTAATTCTGCAAC
This sequence comes from Maratus michaelseni, assembly GCA_963931845.1. Taxonomy (NCBI): domain Eukaryota; kingdom Metazoa; phylum Arthropoda; class Arachnida; order Araneae; family Salticidae; genus Maratus; species Maratus michaelseni. The sequence goes on along the minus strand of OZ007599.1, from coordinate 122,711,730 downwards.
CCGTCAGCTTTGTAATAAACAGTGGCGGCTCGTTATTGGTTTTATTTGGGGCACTAAATGCAGGGCTACCAAATTTATTCTTTACTGACCAGTATTTTTCAAACGAAATCTTTGTATCAGTTATTGACAGAAAGTTCTATCATTAACCCTGTAAAAGATTCCTTTTAAAAAATAATGGTACGAGAAGAATAAATTTTACAGCCATGTATTTAGTGACTCAAACTTAGTCAGTCACCCGTCGCCACTGGTAATAAATAAATTAGCCCGTTAACATTTGAAGGTAAGGCGCCCTTTATCCTTTTGAAAGTACCTGGTATATTATTTACACCTGTTGAATTTTATCCCAAACTGTCAAAATTTGCACCAGATATTTTGAGCAAAAATTTGTTTTTTAATGTACGTGACAAAAATAATTTATATACATTTAAATGAATTTGTTCGTAAATTCTGGTGAATTTTCAACATTTTAGTAAGATAATTACTTTTTTCTTGAAAGAGTGAAAGTCAGTGGTAGTCGCTACTTATAAGGAAAAGCATTCTCACATGACTATTTCCGAAAATTAATTTTGTTCATTTTTAAAGACAGAAATTCTGCGATTAGTGAAGGTGAAGGTTATAATGTTTAAAAGTTGTAACTCTGCGTCCCGTAAGCCGCGCACTGAGTAGAGTACCACTACTTCAAACAGCACTGACACATGTTTCCTGCGTTTGCACAGTGATGTTTCTCAAATATAAGTAGTTTTATCGTCATTTACTATAGCTATATTTATTTGAAGAAACTATTGTTGTTGTTCTGGCCTTTTGATTTAATTTGAGTGGCTGAAATAATTTTGTAGTATGTAACATCCCACTTATCCTCATCATTCATTAAACAAATAAGTATCATTTGCACCGAGATTATTTAATACGCAAATAAAATTTTTGTTAAGTTTATTTCGCCTCTTGCAACTGAGTGATTTTTTATAAAAGAGCCTACGATAATCACACGAAGGCACTCGTAAGCTAATAGTAAAGCAATGACAGCCACTTTTACAAATTTCTCATTTTCATTTCAATATTTTAAACAATTTTTAAAATTTCTAAATGATTTGCAAAGGGTATTTGAAGTCCAGCCTTAACCGTGTACTCTTTAACTTTTTCGGTTTTAGTTGCATTTTATCCATGAAGACGTTTTCACTTTCTGAGCTGCTTAAAAAATAGAAGGTATTCTCAGGAAAAATAATTGTAACTAAATATTACCCGGTTAAACCTCGACACCGCAAATTACCTAAAAATTATATCAAAATATTGAATTGCAAACGAGAACTTTGAAAAAATTATCCCATACCATTAATAGTCATTTGCATTTTTTTCGCGTGACTAGCATAAGCTTTTAAACGTTTCTAAGGCAGTGGGAAATGATTATCTCACTTAATTTTAACATCCAAATGGCAAAATCACAGGAGGATATTTTAATAAAATTTTGCTCTTAATATACAGGGTGTTTCAGTTAAACGTTTCAGAACTTCTAAGAGGGGTAGGGTACATCCTGACAACTCGAAATCATGTAGCAATGTGGGGTCGGAAATGCTTTCCTTAACCCTTTGCGGCGCAGAGAAGTTCCATTGCTTAACTATTGAAATTAATGAATGACACCAGAATTTGAAAACGAACTTTCTTGTAAATATGAAAAAGCTATATTTCACGCAACTAATAAACAGTAATTTTTTTAACAAAAATTCTGGTATCAGTGAGGGTTTTGGGAATTAAAATTAAGTATGTTTATGAAACCACTTAATTTTAATTCCCAAAACCCTCACTGATACCAAAATTTTTGGTAAAAAAAATACGGTTTATTAGTTGCGTGAAATATAGCTTTTTCTTATTTACAAGAAAGTTCGTTTTCAAATTCTGGTGTCATTCATTAATTTCAATAGTTAAGCAATGGAAATTCTCTGCGCCGCAAAGGGTTAAGGAAAGCATTTCCGACCCCACATTGCTGTATGATTTCGAGTTGTCAGGATGTACCCTACCCCTCTTAGAAGTTCTGAAACGTTTAACTGAAACACCCTGTATACGTGATCGAAAGTATTTAACCCCTTGAAGGACACCGGTATATAATATATACCACTTAATTTTAATCCCAAAATGCCGCAATGACACCAGAATTTTATAACTAAATTTTAAATTTATGAGGTGCATGAAGAAAAGCTTTTACTTATTTTTAAAAAAATCGTTCGTGAATCCTGGTGTCAATCAATCACTTCAATATTTTAGCTACAAGAGTACTTTACCCCTGAAGGGGTTAATTGTTTTCAAATAAAATTGTGCATGATTTCTGATGATATCGAGGCTAACGAAAAAGACAGGCTACCGCGGTGCATTCCACTTATCTTTTTTTACAGACCGCTAGAGTGACGTGTTGCTCTTTTCGTACACCTCCATTGGTGCATTCGAGCATCACGTGACTCCGGCGGTCTGTAAAAAAATACACGCGTAAAGCACCGCGGTAGCCTTTCTTTTTCGTTAGCCTCGGGTGATATTCAAACCATTTGAACTTTCTACCAAGAGAATTAATTTGCCTAACACAGTGTAACACATTCATGACGTCATTTTTCTTCATTTAAACAGTAATAATTGTAACTAAATATTACCCGGTTAAACCTCGACACCGCAAATTACCTATTTGAATTTTTTTCCCGTAAGATCTTTAAGATATGGTCGCTCAATCGTTAGTGTTGCATTATTTAACAAAGAGATTTGCTGTGTTGGCAATATAGAATGTATATGCATTGTACACGATTTATATATTTTTGAGAATTATGTAAAATAAAATAAGCAAATGTAACGCAAATAGGTGGATTTAGACATATAGAAAAACCTGAATACTCGAGTCAGCCGTCTCCTTTGTGAGAATACATTTGTTTTTACTTCGGTATAGTGTTTATAGAATGTGTTAACCGCTTCAGGTACAAATAATTGTCTTTTTGTAATGTTGAATTCACACCAGAATTTTCGAAAAAATGTATTTGAAAAAATGAAAATGCTAATGAACAGCTTTATTCACATAAGTTATAAAAGTAAAATTTTGTTACAAAAACTTCTGTTAGAAATTTCGATAAAATTTATGGTATAAAATATATGTTACCGACCTTCAAGGTATTAAATTATTTTAACAAGCATTTGCTTAAACATATTCTTTTTTAAGGACCTTTTAAATTTCTACACTGGGGATAACAGACCAGTTAGGACAATTAATTTTGTTCATTGATCAGCCATAAGCAAATTCCTATCCATTTTTTTTTTTTTGAGTCTATAAATTTTCAAATATTTGAGAAGAAGCGAAATCGTTTGTAACGACAATAAAGTTCAGAGGTCTGCGTTACAATATCACTATAAATATTATCTCTGACTTTTGTACCAGAAAAATAATGAAATATCAATGAAATATAAAAATATGATGCAATACGCGATTTCGATTGCTGTTTCCGTTTGATTTCTGTCAGGAAAAGCTACCTTTCTTTCATGATTGAAGATTGGGCAGTTTACAAAAGTTATAGTCCGTCTCCGATTGCATCCTGCTCTAGTTTTCTACGACCCTACTTCCTGAAAGTGTTTTGCCTCCGCAAATTCTAACTGTAATCTAGGCCTATTGTAATCGTAAAGTTTCTATCTTTAAATAGGGCTAATTTTTCTATTCTATACATCGGCAGCGTGGTGATCGAAGAGACCCATCCTACGCAGTTTTGCTCTTGAATTGTTTGGAAGCCCGATAGCCGAGTCTTCTTGTCTAGTATATTTTCGTCGTACATCTTAATATACTTTAACCCCTTTATAACAAGCAACCCGTATACTCTTTTTAATTTCTGCCCACCACTATTTTCCAATAAAAATTTTCACCTTTTTCAATCGATTAAATGCTACATAAGTAAGGAAAAAGAAACTTCAAAACAGGATTCGTACGGTTCCTGGAATTTTGCGACCAGAAACTTCTTTGGTACCAGTATTTTCTTTCAGAAAATATCTCCTTAAATGAAGGCGAAGTTTCTAGAGTTTAACGTAGATTTCTCTTTCTCTAAAGAAAATACTGGTGAAACTCCAGGAAAATTCCCTGATCCGTACGAACCCTGTTAACACATTGACGGACAGTAGGAACAAGTGAAATTCGAAAATTGACACTATATGTTTTTGTAATTTTTAGAATATTAGCAGTATACTTTTACTCTTTCTGCTTAAATAAACTTAATTTTGATTAATTCAGCACCTTTAATTAGGTTTCACTACTTCCTTCACAACCACGTCAGGGTGGCTAGTGGTCAGGGAAAAATACAGTAAAAAAAAGTGATAAACACCAGTATATTCTTATAGAAAAATTTATGTTGATTATTCGATCAAATAATCAATTTAAATTTTTCTATAAGAATATACTGGTAGTTATCATTTTTTTTTTACTTCAACTGAAAAAATTGTTTCCAAAACATGACACTGGGCTTCTACTTGTACGCCGGTAAATTCACATTTGTTCTGCTATAGCCGTAGTGTCTAAAACCGACCGTTTCGTTTTGGGCGGATATAGCCGTGATGCCCCATTGTGAACTTCGCTTTGGCGGCTATAGCCGCAAATGTCCGTCAACGTGTTAAAAACATGTGTTAAATTTTAAAGATTTTGCGCAAGCGTTGCAAAGGTGTTAATGATCCTAGACTGTAATCCTCTTTTAACAAGTTAAAACCATCGTGTTTTTTAATGAGTCCAATCTGTTGGTTAAGTTCAATTGGCATACTCTTTGAATGCTATTGGGTGAGTATCGTATGAGCTTCTGATTTTACAGTATATTTTTCAAATCACTCATGCGATATATAGAGAAAACAAGAAAAAAGCGTTATAAGAGGAAAACGAACGCTAGCTGTTTTCTGTATATCTTCAGTTAGAATTAGTACAGAAATAAAAGAAGTACGGTTTTAAATTGTACAATGTTCTTTATAGTTATATCTGGTTTCTTGTGTCATATAAAATTGTCTAAAAATTAAAAAATGTCCAAATTTTCTGTTTCAAATGTTTAATACTTTTGTTTCTCGTAGAATAATAGCAATTCGGAGAAGTACTGTAATTGTCGGCGTATAGGCCGCGACTAAAATAAGTGTGTTTGGAACCAGAAATTTTATTTCATATAAGAAGAGTCAAAGTAGAAATAAGTTACATTCTATAAAATAATGTTTCTGGTCGAAAATACGTAAAGTTGAGCCGCGGCTTATACATCGGAAATTACGGTACACATATTATGCACTTTTTCTTAAATCTTCAAAGAGTATTGAAGAAAATGTGCTAGGATTTTATTCATAAATTTACAATATTAAAATTAAAAGCCAGGAGAATTGAAGTAGCATCTGGAAAAATTCTATAAAATGTTTAAATGTGGAATGAACTAACATTGCATATTGAATGTCTATAATTGGAATTATTCTCGTATTTTTTTTAATCAGTAGTCACCAAAAATTTTGTAAAAAAAAAAACATATTTGCCAACCTTTGTATTTTTTTAATCAGTTACTTATAGAATTTCGATCCCAAATCACAAGCCTCAGTTAAATATGTGCTGTATCTTGCAGTTCGAAGTTCAGATGAAGAACTATTGCGGCCACGTATATATAATGCATTGTATACAGGCTAACAAATTATTCCCAAATACAGTAGATTTCCGTTACAACGAACTCCACGGGACCACTAAAATATTTCTTTGTAACGATTTTTTCGTTGTAACGGAATTACTCCTATTTATCTAATGAATTACATGTACACGTAAATAAATTATGTAAGATAAATGTACCTTTCATTATAGAGGATTTTAATGGAAGACTAGTTAAATTAACATAGAAAAAGTTAGTAAATTAAAATTCAATATTAAAATTACAAAATTACAGACTAACCTTTATTTAGTAATACATTATTGCAGAAAATCTGTAATTTTAGTTTGTACAAAGGAATGTGTAGTTGATTATAACAAAAACGTGTGCAACGAATGAATGTGAGAAAATACCTCCTCTAGAACATTCTTTTGATGAGAAACAAAAGCACGCATTTTCTCCAAGCATGAGAGAGCTTCCGAAGAGGTAACTTTTGAATCGTCGGTAACACCAATATCGTCATCACTGCTTTCGTCATTTTGTTGGTCTAATGTAGTTTTAATGGTTAAAATGATATTTTCATCAGTCACTTCAAAGCATGTTTGAATATTGTCATCCACAGATAAGAAATCCTCCTAATCCACCTCATCAGGGATTGATGTTAATTTTCTGGTAGCCTTCCAAATTGTGTTTAACTCAGAGGACTCATATCCAAATCTAAAACTTCTGATTAATTTTCTTCGGTGTCAGTTAATCGGGATGTTTCCAACAGTTAGAAATTGTTTTCTGGCGAATTTCTTGCCACGAACCAGAGACCAATTCAATAGCTTCTTTGAGATTTATTTTTTATCTTTTGCCATTCTCTAAGCCGCAAAGAATTTCTTTCAGCAAAAGAGCTCAGTTGCGAGATTTTACAGCACGGATGATGCCATGGTCTAGAGGCTGTATAATAGAAGTGCAATTTGACGAAAAGTACTCAAATTGGATGCAGTCTAATTTGGGGGAATTATCATGAGGCATGCAGGTTATCAATCAGGAGAAGAATTTTCCGTTTTTTAGCTTTCATTTCTTTGTCAAATTGCACTAGCCAATCATTAAAAATATCTTGTGTCATACATGCCTTCTTATTGAATTTATAATCACAAGGCGAATGGCAGTTGTTAAAGCAACGGAGCTTGCCAGAGTGAACAACATTTAATATTTTTCTGTTCTCGGTTCCAGATTTGTTACAACAAAAAAGTGCTGTAATTCGTTTCTTTGAAGTTTTCCCTCCAATGCATTTGTCGTCATTAAATGTTAATGTTTTTCTCGGTTCAAGTAATTGATTAAATTGATAAAATATTGATAAAATATTCCAGCGTCGTCAGCATTAAAAACATCATCGGAGCTGTATGTCTTTATAAGGGAAGTTGCTTTTCCAGCTCTCCATTCATTTACAGTCTTTGTAGGTACATCACTTGCGTCGCCTCAAATTGATTTTATTACAATTCCATGGTGAGTACGGAAGCGATTGGGCCATCCAACACTGACTTGGAAATTTTCGATACCAAGCATTGTTCTGAACTCTTGAGCTTTTTGCCTTATCAGAGGATCACATTGCGTGAACGAACATCGGCACAATCACTTGAACACGGCTTTATCGACATCTTGAAATTGGGACTGTCGTATTCGTTTTCTATGGGAACAAATGCTTGCAATTTGGAATTGTCTGTCAATATTTTCCTTATCTTTTAGAAATGATAAACTCGATGGTGTTATTCCATATTTTTTGGCCACATCAGCTTTCCGCAATCCTTTATCAATCTCAGAAATTATAGATTTCTTTTCTTCCAACGAAAATTGTTTTCGTTTCACACAAGCCATATTTTATCAATGAATGAAGCAAGAAACACGCTGCAACAGGTATTGGCGACAAAGACATCCCAGAACAAGCACAAACACTTCTTTCACAGTGAAGTCCACCTGCTTCTGTTACGTGATCATTTTGAAGCGTATGGGCTAATGAAAAAAAGGAATACGGAAACAGAAGTAAACAAACGAAAAAATAGCAAAAGAGAGAAAAATATGAAATAGCACCTGCCCCAAAACAACATTATTTTTTAACTTCGACGTGCTATTCGAAGTATATTTCATTTCTGTTAAGCAATTGAGAAAAAAAGAAAAAAAAGCTCGATGAAGATTTTTCTTTGTAACGGAATTCCTAGTAAAATGCACTTCGTTAAATCGGAATTCTTAATACATTGGGGTTAATGAAATTTGAAAAGGGGATTTGTGAAATTTCGTAGTAACGGGATTTTTCGTTGTAATGGAATTCGTTGTAACGGGAATCTACTGTATATGGTTTAACCCGAGAGCAGTCGCATGGGATATGACATACCCCAGGTTGCGTACGGTTTTTACAATTGTCACCACTAATTTTCGAAAAGTAATCTACAATTTACATTATCATAGAATATGTAACAATTGTCTTAGACTGAATAAGGTGACGATTATTAATGGTATTTATTGGTGACAATGAAAAAACATTCATTATCTGGGTATGCGCGACTTCTCCCGAGTTAAATACAAGTTCTTTTTGAAAAAAGTTTAATGGAAGAAAATTTATATGAGTGGAACTAAGTTTTACGACCAGAACCTGATTACCACACGGGTAAATGACCACAAATATTTTTGAATAGTAATCGTCACCTTATGTAAAAGCATAATTTCTGTTATAGATGACATGGAAATTGCTATTCGGAAATTCTGGTAGAAATTTGCCCTGTGTTAATGAGACTGTGTTTAGGACACAACTTTTAGTCAACGACTTTGGTTTCAAAACACGAATATACACGAATATACACGAATATACAGGAATATACACGAATATACAAGAATATACACGAATTATACTACACGAATATACACGGTCTACAAAGTGTAATACTTTCCAGGTTCATACAAAAATAAATAGTAATATTTGTATCATTAAACTAGTAAAACATTTTTATGACAAAATCCCGTTGTTGGACTTTCGACTGATCGACGATTACAAACTGACGAAATCGTCTGAAACTCAAAATCCCTGTTACACAGTGCTGCCAACTGTATATGGCTGCCTGCTGTCACTAAGCTTTTCAAAAGATCTCTTTTCTGTATCACCATCAACGTTGACAATTTAATGCGGGTTTTTTTTTCAAAATACTTCCCACCATTTCCAAATAGTACCTTCTTTCTTTATTTTATCACAAAATATCTGTCATTAAATAAAGCAGACATTTATCCTTACTTGTCAAAACGATTGTCACTCCAAAGTAAAATCTCGGTACACTCAAATATCTCTTGAACGAATAAAGCTAGAATTCTGGAACGAGTGTCGACGTATAGTAAAATGACTATTCTCAATCATATAAGAGTGGTTTGGGCTCCTCTAGTGGCAAAAGTTGGCAATTATCCTCTCTATATCGAAAATATGGGAGCTAGCGAAAAGTGTCAGTTGCAAAAATGTAGAAAATCCTCGATTTAGTATGAAATGACGTCTTACATGTAAAAATAACTTTATTAGATGCTTTGAAGTGGTAATTTGTCGATAACCCATCACCGGCTTAAACACGTAGCTAATTCCTTCTAGAAATATGGCATTATGTAGGAGATGTATATTTTCTAATAAAACTTGCACATTAATGAAGATACAGTTTATTTTTCAAGCTAAGTATGTTCTCAATGTGTTCACTATCGGGAGTAATACGCACTCATTAACTTGTATTTACATGCATAGCTGCAGATGGGAGACTCATTGAGTATACTTAACACGATTTTTTATTATTAAAAGAAACTATACCTTCCTTACATGTGTTAGTTTTATTAGAAAATATGCATCTATCTTATAAGTCCACACTTCTACAAGCGATTAGTGACAAAATAAGCCAACAATTGATTGTCGAAAAATTAACATTTCAGAGCTTCTAATACAATTATTTTTGTATTTAAGACTTCATTGCATGCTAAATCTAGGATGCAAATGTATAGAATACTTTTGTAATTTACATTTTTTCGCTGTCTCTGATATTTTTCGAGATAGGTTCGATAAATTCCAAATTTCCCATTAAGAGCGCTACGGTCTCTTTCATAAAATAGTGCATAATCCTTTTACTAAAGGTACATCCTTCATTAACCCTTTGGTTATTTTGCAAAAAAAAACTTATACACAACAGACACACCAGAAATTTGGAATAGTGTATTTTCTGTATTTGTTGACAGATATCCTCTGATTAAAAAGATACGAGAAGTACTGTTCGAATTTTTTGGTGTAAATTCGAAATTTCTGAATTAAAAAAATAAAATCCGTGGACAATACTGATGACGAGTCTCAGTCGTCAAATTAACCCAAGGGGTTAACAATGCTAGCTTTATCCAAAGACGTATTTGGGTGCACGCGGAATTTAGCTTCCACATGGATATGGCTCTGAATCCTGCAGTGTTCATAATCTTACTTTTTAACAATTTCCAACAAAGTTGAAAAGTGTTTATGAATTCGGTTTCTCTATCTGTCTGTCTGTGCATGACTAACTCACGTAAACAGACTTGGATTGTCATGCAATTGATATAGGTTATTGAGGTTTACTATGGAATGTTCGGTTTTAAAAATGAAGTGTGTAGCATTTAAATTTTGTGTTACAGGGACACTCAAAAGAATTCCGTTACATTACGGTCTATAGGGAAATATCATTTGCAGTTTACTTTAATGATGTTACGCAATTTAAAAAATATTGAAATTGATATACATATCACTGAGGTGCACTACTAGAGGCTTACTATATAATATGGTGTGTATAGCACGTATAGTTCCTGTAAAGGGATACTGAAAAGAATTCCGTTACATTACGGTCGTTAGAGAAAAATCATTTAGGGTTCATTTTAATAATGTTTCGCTATTTCAAATACATTGAAATTGATATATATCACTAAGGTGCATTACAAGAGACTAACTATATAATATTGTGTGTATAGCATTCATCGTTCATTTACATGGACACACAAACGAATTAGGTACTGTCTCTTAACAATAATTGCTGTAAATTCGTTTCCAGTTGCTGCACGCGTTTCTAAGTTTAACTTCATTTTTTCCTAATACTTTGTGCGTATAAATTCAATAGATCATATACAGAGCAGCACAAAAGTTCTCGGAGCACATTTCTGTTTATTGACGGAAATTACAGAAAGGGAATTTTTAACTGTGCTACGCGTTTCCTAAGTGAACTAAAATTTACAGGGCTGCACAAACGAATTCGGATATTTTTCTGAATATTGTTTATAATTCCTGAAATTGGATTTTTAATCGTGTTATGTGTTTTTTTCCAGATCACCTCATGCATTGCAGCTGAAGAAAATATCCGCTCTCGGAAGGGTACTTCGTGTTGGAGTCCCGGTGGATGAACATAACCCGATGAATTACAAACCGAATTCAACTGAAAGCATAATACCTCCATACATTGAATATTTTAAGTGGCAAATAGAAAATGAGAGGATAATCGATATTGATATTTTCACGACGGATCAAAAACAACAGATGGCACTGCGTACGCTTTCTGTGCATATAAAGGTTCAGTTTTACAGGGAACAAGACAGATTCGCTTACACCAAGAAAATAGTGTCTACCAAGCAGAGCTACTAGCAATACACGATGCAATAGACTGGGCTATTTCTAATAATTTTCAAAGCTACACAATCAACTCTGATAGTCTGTCTAGCCTGTAGGCATTAGCAGATATATTCACCTCCAACTTACTCGTATGTGACATAATCACAGCCTTGCAACAAACATCGAAATCCATTTTCTTTAAATGGATGCGTGGTTATTCTGGCATATCTGGAAACGAACATGCTGATAAACTGACCCGCGATGCAATGAAACCGTCACAGGACATCTTACAAAAATTCTACCTATTTCCACCATCACATTTAAAGAATCTAACAACATCAGAATTAATAAGATCAAGGCAAATGGATTGGAATCTGGGAATAATGGGTCGCTTTACTCACGCCTTAATCCCAAAAGTATCAACAGATCTTCAACTTCAAAATAGGCACCACTACATTTTGCTACAAACCATGGCCCGTTTCTTAACACGTTGACGGACACTTGTGGCTATAGCCGTCAAAGCGAAGTTCAAAATATGGCATGACGGCTATAGCCGCCCAAAACGAACCGGTCGTAGACACTACGGCTATAGCAGCACAAATGTGCATTTACCGGCGTACAAGTAGAAGCCCAGTGTCATCTTTTGGAAACAATTTTTTATGTTGAAGTTCGTTTTCCACCTGTTATACGAGTTGCAGCTTCAGTATGCACGTGCAGGGTGGCTAGTGGTCAGGGAAAAATACAGTAAAAAATGATACTTACTAGTATATTCTTATAGAAAAATTCAAGTTGATTATTTGATCGAATAATCAACATAAGCTTATCTATAAGAATATACTGGTGTTTATCATTTTTTTTACTGTATTTTTCCCTGACCACTAGCCACCCTGACGTGGTTGTGAAGGGAGTAATGCAACCTAATTAAAGGTGCTGAATTAATCAAAATTAAGTTTATTTAAGCAGAAAGAGAAAATTATACTTGTAATATTCTAAAAATTACAAAAACATATAGTGTCAATTTTCGAACTTCACTTGTTCCTACTGTCCGTCAACGTGTTAATAAATTCAGCAAGGCATCGTCACCTAGATGCACCTGTGGGAAAAGAGGTGCCTCCTTACATTATATCCTAGATTGTACCTTGACTGCCCACCATCACAAATGAATCCGTCGACCTGGTTTGCCTACGTGCTGAAACAGCCGAAACTGCTTCAAAAAATAACAGATTGTATGTTTCTGCTAGAACGCAATCAATACTTATTCATGCTGCCTCCATTGGACTTAGTGGAGGTTGAGGATGATGTGGACTTCTAATATGCATAAGGAACTTTACACACTACATAAACTCTAACCTTAACATTATTCTTAATGGCATCACACAGTGTTTTTAGTATTTTTAGCATAATTTGTAATTGTTTACTCTAGTATTAATATTCATTCATTATTGTTCATTTAGTACTTACTTCTGTCCATTATTATTATTTACTTCAGCATCTTACAGTATTATTACATGGTAGTATTTTTGCACAGTATCACATAGTAGTATTTAGTACTGCTAAGTAGGATTGGTAAATTGTATTTTCAGAATTTGTATTTTTGGAATCTTGTAATTTCAGAATTACATAGTATAATTATTGCTCAATATCACAAAGTATAATTTAGTAATGCTCAGTATAATTAGGTAAACAAACCTGCCGGGCGGGGCTAGTTGAGCTTAAACCGAAAGGTAGGCCACCCCGGCCGGTTTGACCTTGACCTTGTTTACTGAGACAATACTGAGACTACTGGGTTTTAAATGTGTTATGCGTTTTCTTAGACATCATCTTTCACCTTATTAAACGGTAAAGATTTGTAAAAGTATTTTGGAAGTGTTGGAAAGTGTTAAATAATCTATGCTTGACGTATGATGTTTTGTTCTTGTTTACCTTATCCTGAAGAGGTCCAAAATGAAACAAAAGTTTTCTTCTCTATGCAGGTGTTTTCTTTCCAGTGGTACTGACGGTAAACAAATTAGAATTGTCCCTTGAGACATGGGCTTCGGAAAATGGGATTCAATTTATGAATTTATTTTTAAGGGGTTTCAAAGATGAAAAATTTGATACACATTTAAGTAGGACGGAAACGACTTCAGCAGATCTACGACATTTTCATAGGTATTTAATTCGTAAAGTGACATTTAAAAAAATATTTTGTTCTGTAGTTACAGCTTGTTAAAGTAAGGATTAAATTTATCGCGACAGACTGTATGGCCTAGTTTGAGGTCAAGTAATGATGAATGAATTGATTTTTGATATTTAATACATCAAATATGTTTTTCAGCACAAAAAGTGGTATTAGATTTCATCTTTTTTCCTCCGACAGTGAAATAGTGAACTTTACAGAGCCACAATTGGTGACACAACTATTTCTGATTCTGACAATCTGAAGATGTCCATCTTACGAGGAAACACGCCTTAATGTAATAATGAAATAAAATCTAAGTAAGCAGTAATCGAAAGAGCAAAGTGAAATGTGATTTTTGACACATGAATCATTTGCCCTCATCTGCTCCTTATCGAGATATAAAGTCTTAAAGTTTGCAAATTTATTTATTTAAATTAGGGAGAAAAGGCGTAGTTCTGATTTAGAAATGTTAATGATCAGATTAATATAAAATTCAAAACATAATTAAATATAGAAATATAAAAATTAAAGAAGCCCGCAAAAAAAATTGCTACTGACAAATAAGATAGTGAACCAAACAATGATTGAAGGATAGATACTCGTGCACCAAGAACATTTCATGAACTTAAATCTAGTGCAATGATTACTATGGTCAACCTCCTGAGAAAAACAAAATTCCAATGGCGTTTCAAATGGAAGTGGTCGAGTTTGCACTAACCCAGAGTTGTGCCAAGCATAGCGGAGTCATGTCGGAGTATTACGGCGCACTAAACTGGAAATTGTCAATTAACTGGAGTTTGATGATGTTGTTCGTTGAAAAATATCGACTCCTCCTTCCATCCTATTAAATCAATAAATTAGCAAATTTTAAGACTTTATATCTCGATAACGGGGAGCCGAGGGTAAATGATTTATGCGTCAAGGGATACGTTTCACTATGTTTTGATTGCTGCTTTAGTTTTTTTTTCATTGTTACACTAATGGCGTGCCAAGAATAGCGGAGTCATGTCGGAGCATTGCGGCGCACTAAACTGGAAATTGTCAATTGACTGGAGTTTGATGATGTTGTTCGTTGAAAAATATCGACTCCTCCTTCCATCCTATTAAATCAATAAATTATCAAATTTTAAGACTTTATATCTCGATAACGGGGAGCCGAGGGTAAATGATTTATGCGTCAAGGAATACGTTTCACTATGTTTGGATTGCTGCTTTAGATTTTTTTTTCATTGTTACACTAATGGCGTGGTTCCCTGGTTGTATCTATAGGTATGTCCTTTTTCGCGATTGCATCAAACTTCAAGGAGGTCGAACAGGTACCGTATCCAAAATTAGGACACTTGACATGGAGTGACCCTTTAGAGAGTAGCTACTGGGCAAGAGGAGACAAGCTGTATACTGAAATTACGGTGGTATTCTTTTAAATCGATGAAGTACAAAACGACCATAATTAAACTGACAGTATTCAGCGTGTTTTGTAGCGCGATCTAATTGCGAGAATGGAGCTAATTTTGTAGGATGATTAAAGAAGACAGAGAATAAAGTATTCCGCGAAAAACAGATTAGTTCCAAAAGTCACCGCTAGGTTGATATGTGGCGCTGTTTTTCATTTCAAGGAAACCTTCGTCCTTCGTCTTAATTATATTACAAAATTTCGCTTCATTTTCGGAATTAGATCGCGCTGTAGAGCACGCTGAGTTATGTCACTTAAATTATAGCCACCTGCTACTGGCGTCTGGTGCATGTAAAATCCGTCGTGGATGCAAAGTCCTCCAAGTTCCCTAAGAATTATACCTCTGGAGGTGCCTAGTCAGGTGAAGGTCTCGTCACCTGATCAGGGTTCTAAATTACGCGACCAATTTCTGTCTCGTCATTAATTTTTGCTTCTTTAAAATTTGGCAATTCAACAAAGTTAAATGGAAATCTTGAACCGGCAAACAAAGGAAATTGTAGCAAACCACTAGAGAGCACTGCAGTGATGCCAACATGGCTCTTGTCAGGTGGATCACAGCAAGGCGAATATCGCCCCGAGCCCAAGTACTAACTCGACAGGCTATCCACTCATGCCCGACAGGTAGGGGACTGGTTAGCGGTATAAAAAAGGTGAAAGCTGCACAAAATATGGAATTGAAAATTGTACGCACACGAACTTCGCTAATCGCAAATAATAAATATATACCGTAAGATCCCAATTCTAAGTACCCCCTTGAAAGTAGGCCCCCACACCCATTTTTAAGCAATTTTCATTTTCTTTTATATTCTCAAATATAATCCCCCCCCCCCTAAACGTTTTTGTGCAAAAACTTGATTTAAAAATACAAAGAATATAATTTTCCGACTTTTGACATTTTTGCCAAATTTTCACTTATGTTTTTATATAATGTCAATGAAATCCCCCCACCGCATGAAATGTCTGCTTCCCTTCTCTGCATCCCCCCTCCATACAAAAAGTTTAAAATCTTCAGAATCTTAAATTCTTCTGTCTTATTTGTTGTTCGCAAGTAACAATAAGAGTTAGATGATTATTTATTTATAGTTTCTACAATCTAACATTACAGGATAAAAATCTTTTTTATAAAAATAGAGTTTTAAAAATTTTAAAAATTGTGTGCTGGGCATGCAGAAGTTGAATTTCTTTGGGAGGGGGAAGTAATTTAGATAATTATTTAATTATTGTTACAAAAAAAATTATAAATAGAGGAAAAAAACAATCATTTAAGACTCTAAACTGCGCGCTTGGACGGGAGGGGGGGGGGGAACAAAAAAAATACTTTTTTTTGGGGGGGGGAGAAATAATTTAAATGTTTATTTAACTATTGTTACAACAAAATCACAAAAAGAGCAGAAGAGCAGAAAAAAAAACTAAAGAATTATACTAAAGATTATAACTGCATGAGATACGGGGTGGATGGTGGGAGTGATCTTCATAAGAAGAACGTGAAGAACAAAGGAAGAGAAGCAGAGATTTGATAAGGGGAAAGGATAATTTATGTAATATATTATTTATTTATTATCACTATAGAGTATCAAATAGGTCAGTAAAGAAATTTAAAATTAAAGAGTTAAAAAGGTTAAACTATACATGTTTGGTAACAGAGTGGGGGAAAAGAGGAAGCAGTAATTTCAGGGGGGTGTAGTTGAATGATTTTTTATTGTTACAAAAGAGTATCAAAGAAAAAAATTAAAAAAGAAAAAAAGATTTTTTTTTAATTGTTTAGGGGTTTTTTGTTGAGCGGATGTTTTTAGAAGGGGGGTGAGAGGGGGCTTTTAGATGATTTTTTTAGCGGAAATCTAGAAATATGGAAGATTCAAATTAACTTTTTTTACTTCTAAATTAATGATAAAAATAGGTTTTTAATGACCTTTTTAAAAAAAATCTCTCCCCCTTCCAATTAAATTAAAAAAAACCTCCCAAATTTAGCTGTTTTTGCTTTTGAAAAAGAGCGGGGATTACAATCGGGATTTTATGGTACTTGTTTTCAATAATTATTTATTGTATGCATCATTGATTACAATAACATTAATTCAAAACAAAAATTTTATCAGTGGCGCAAATTTCCAAAAAATATTGTGCATCGATAGTTCATTAGTAGTATAAAGATTTTTTTTTTCCTCTCTCTTCTTTTAATCTTTCACCAAGGAAGCAAATAAAAACTTAAAATATGTATTTGATTTAAAATTCATTCAAATACATGCAATAATCAGCATGAGTTTCAGCAATATATAAAATATTTTATAGCCCTTGCAAGTATTCCAATGAATATTTTCCAACCTCTAATAATACTTTTTCCTCTTCATCAAAGAAATACGCGACAGATTAGGTTTCTATTGCTTTCATGTTTTAAATCAGAAGTTGTTTTCGTCAGTTTAATGTTTATTTTATGAGTTCGTCTAAACGAGCTTTGAAAGTCCTTAATTTATTTGAAAGTAGGGCAATTTAGAATTTAAAACGAGCTGTTTTCAAAGAAGAAATATCATTGACAGCGTATGTGCTCATTTTAACTTGGATGCTTTATCAAGATTTTGAAGTTAACGGGATTTGGAATTTTGCTGTTTTTTTCCAGACAATCTAAGTGTTGTCTAGTATGGAGAAGAATACATTAGTATGAAGGTCATTTTAAGAAGCTTTATAGTTTCGCACAAATGTCAAATTCTATTAAGATATATATGCTATGTATTTTGTGATTTTACCTTGTACGTGACATACTTAATAACTCGAAACTTAAAAGTAAGGATTTTGAAGCTGAATTTTTCATTGTGCATAAGATGCCTTTTAGAATACAGGGGATTATTAGGGATTTTCTAGGCACATATAAAAAAGATCTTTTCATCATATACAGGCAAATACCATATACAAGGTGTCCCGAAAGGTCGCGTACAATCTTTAATAGGTAGTAGAGCGTGCTGCAACAAACAATTTTTGTATAGGAAACCAGTGTCGAAACACAATTATTCATACACTAATGCTCACTATACACTAATTCATACACTAATGCTCACTATACACTAATTCATACACTAATTCTCATGCATGCCAACGGTGTTGTGCTCATGATTGACTTTCCATGTGCTGCGTGGTTGTAGCCTTGCCATATAAGAGTGAGAGAATACTAGATTGGATGTCGTCTGGATAGCTTAATTGGTAAAGCACTTGGTGCGCTATACCAAGTGATCCGGGATCGAACCCCGGTCTGAAATTTTTTTCACTCTAATGGTTCTACGCTGTTTAGTAAAGTGATAATTCACGCCCTTAGTATTTCACAATTATTCAGCCATAATTATTTAGAGCTATACAAGCCGAACCCGGATTTTTACTTATAACGCTAATTATAATGAATATATTTTAGCGAAAAGTTCAAAGTTCTTACTTTGCTTTTGATGACCAACTCTACACTGTAAACAAGAACGAAAAATCCTGCATCAAGCATAGATTATGTAACACTTTCCGACACTTCCAATATATTTTTACAAATCTTTACCGTTTAATAAGGTGAAAGATGATATCTAAGTAAACGAATTGGGAAAAGCATAACATACTTAAAAATTTCAGGAATTACCAACCATATTCTGAAAAATATGCGAATTTTATTGTGCAGACCTGTATATGATAAATAGATGTATATCTATACTACATAGAATGCTAAAAATTAGTTCAGTTCGAAAACGCATAGCTAGCACAGTTTAAAATTCCCCTTCTGGAATTTCCGTCAATAAACGGAGAATGTGCTCGAGATTTTTCGTGCTGCCTTGTATATGATCTGCAGGATTTATACACACCAAGTATTAGGCAAATAATTAGTTAAATTTAAACACTCGTACCGCAACTGAAAACAAGCTTCCAGCAATTATATTTAACATACAGTATTTTAACCGAATTCTTTTGTGTGTCCCTGTAAATGATTCATGAATGCTATGCACACACTATTCTATAGTAAGCCCCATGTAATACAACTCAGTGATATATATCAATTTCAATGTGTTTGAAATAGTGAAACTATATTAAAATAACGATTTTTCCGCATAGACCGTGCTGTAACGGAATTCTTTTGAGTGTACCTGGCAAGAAACTATAAGTGCTATGCGCACCATATTTTATAGTAAGCCTCTTGTAGTGCACCTCAGTAGAATATATAAATTTCAATATGTTTGAATAAGTATAACATCATTAAAATATACCGCAAATGATTTATCCCCATAGACCGTAATGTAACGGAGTTCTTTTGAGTGTCCCTGTAAAGTAACTATAAACGCGAAACACTTCATTTTTAATACTGAACATGTCATAGTAAACATCAATAACATATATCTATTGCGTGACAAACCGAGTATATTTACACGAGTTAGAGCACGGACAGACAGACAAACCCAATTCACAAACACTTTTCAACTGTGTTGAAAAGTGTTAAAAAGGAGAAATGCTTCTTGTTATAGCAATAAGATATACAAAAATATAATATAACCCCTTCCGAGTTATCCACGTTTCCGAATTTGTTCCCTTATCTTCAGAAATCTCAGAAATTAATGGATTTCCGAGATTTCTTAAATAAGTTTCTTCTACTACCCGTAATTTTTTAAACGTTTCCTTGTAGTTTTTTGCAGTGTATTAATTATTTCTCAACCTTGTTAACCAAGAAATATCAATTTTTCGGATACTATCAGTTAAATAAATATTTTAAAACCCTCTGAGCGTTTTGAAAAAGGGTAAAATTGTAATGTTGTTTTCACTGTATTTTGTTTTAAATGCTAAAAAAATATGATTCTTTCAGCATTATAAATAAAACTTAAATTACAAATATGAATGTAACCCTTGAGAGTATTAATCATTCTTCAATGTTTTGAAAATTCATTAAATCTATAGAATTATATTATCTTAAACATTGCATATATTGCAGTGAAACCCGGAGTTTAGTGAACGGAATATTACGTTCCACATGCTTAGAGGGTTAAGAAGCGTAAAAGAAATCTATGCATACAAAATAACAAAATAAAGTTTCATTTAGGCATTTAGCATGATTTTCTGTTAGACATGTTTGTTGAGCATGAACATGTTTATATGGGAATTTATAGCACGAGAAAAACCAATATTTCGTGTTGATACGGGGTTGATGAAACTAATTAATACCCTGCAAAAACTACTCGGAAACGATTTCGAAAGTTACGGAAAGCAACACAAACTTTCGCTTCAGAAATGCTTCTTCGAAATCTATTGGTTTCTGAGTTTTTGTGAGGATAATTTAACGCTTTTAGGAATCGTAAGTAACTCCATAGAGGTTATATTATACTTTTGTAAATTTTCTTGTCTGATCAAGAAACATTTATCTTTTTTACAGTGCAGAAATAGGCATCATCTCCGTCCAAACAACACTGTGGTTGAAGCTTCAAAATGTGGAATGTAGATGATAGTCGGTAGTAGCAGTGCGGTCACTTCGTTTTAAAACAAATCACAAAAAGAAAAGTTATTTTGTTGAATATTTCGCTAAAACATATTCATTATTCTAGCTTAATTTTATCACAGTTATTTCTAATTGGTAAAGAAATCATATGAGATGTAATCTTCCCAACCTCGCAAAAAGTCAGGGCCAGGATTCGAATCCGGGATCCCATGACTAAAGTTATCAATGCTCTACCAACTGAGCAATCCTGGACGAATATCCTGGACGAACTAATTCATCCAGTTAACCTTAACCCTCCAGCCGCGGGCAACGTTCATATATCGTTTCACTTATTCTATACAATTCCACGGGGTACGCTATTTTCCCGTTGCCTACAATTTGTATGGTATTTAACTCGGGAGCAGTCACGCTGGGTATGACATACCCACGATGCGTATAGGTTTTACATTTGTCACCACTAATTTTTGAAAAGTAATTTTCAACTTAATTTATCGCAGAATTTGCAACAATTATCTTGGACAAAATAAGGTGATGATTATTATTTGTATTTATTGGTGATAAAGTAAAAACCATTCATACTCTGGGTATGCGCGACTTCTCCCAGGTTAAGCGTCGGAAAACGCTATTTCTTCGTCGAATCTATTTTCTTGTATTTTGAAACATCCAAAGTCATTCCCAAATTATAATACATATAAAATTTCATATAATAGGTCATCCTTGAAATTCTGACGTTTTTGTTACATTTTGAATTCATAAATGCCACATTCCCATCAGAATTTTTGAATAAAACTTTGCTTTTATAAAGCACGTGAAGAAATTGCCTTTACGTATTCCGGAATGCATTTGTTTGTAAATTCCGGTGACATTCGATCCTTGTAACTATTATAAATGGCGAATAAAAATAGGCCACGGTTTTATATAAAAAAAATGAAAAAATCGACCGCGGCTGGGGGGTTAATGATTATAGCATCTCCTCTGATATCTAAATGAGCACAACAGATCTGTGATTTATTCTGTTGTGCTGATTCAGATGCTATGATCATTAAGGTTAACTGGGTGAATTAGTTCAACCATATTCGTCTGGGTATTGCTCAGTTGGTAGAGCATTGGCAGCTTCAGCCAAGGAATCCCGGGTTCGAATCCTGGCCCAGACTTTTTCAACCAGTTGGAAAGATTACGTCTCATATATTCTTATTTTTGTTATAGGTATGAGTGGAAATTCGAGTTCGACTTCGTGTGAGACTATATATTTGATTGAATACGTGCGTTTAGACTCTGGTTTCATATATAACATATGTCTGCTGTAGTGTGCTTCTACCACATCTAAAAGTTTGTACTTACGGGACCCCTGAATATAGATTTGCATATGCATAAACCTAATGTCATTATTGGTATACCATCTGAGAAGACGTTTAAAAAAATTAAATGATTTCTCAGTCTCATGGAAGGTAAATACAGACAGCATTACAGAATCAGCCTGTTGTAGCCCCAGTGATTGGATTCATAAACTTCGATTCCACGTTCTTCGTTTCATGCAAACAATTCGTTTTGGGGTATTTCAAGTATTTGTTTCTGTTCATGTTTGATGATAAATTTGGATTCTTCGTCTTAAATAAGGGGATGTGTGTTTCATCATTTTTGGATTGATACCCCATAGACCCCAAATCCATATTTTTTGTTTTTCTATTGTATACGTCAACGTTTTCGAATCACCGGGTTTCCTGGATACGAAACACCCATATACATTTCACTCCACGAGCACGTTATGTACAACTCAATTACCCAAAACTCATATTTTTTTCTTAAAATTTCGTAGAAGTAAAACTTATTTATTATATGTTAATGCTTTTCGTCATCATGATAACGTCCGAAATACTGAACCAATTCGAACCTAATTGGGGCAAAGTATTGATCTTGTCAGCATCTTGTATATCCAAAGAACAACTTAAAAAAAAATTCAAATAAAAAGTGAAACTTTAAAAATAAAAATAAACATGAAAAAAAAAGGAATGTTGTTTCTAAAAAATTGTCGGATATCAATATTTTAAGCTTATTATCTGGTATTTATTTAACATTTTCTGTTAACTAAGTTACCATATCGTATGGTAACTTAGTTTAGTGGTAACAAGGGAGTTTCACTATTTTTGGATTGAAACCCCCTTGGCCCCTAAAATGCTCTCAAATCCATATTCTTAGGTAGATTTCGTAAGAAGTACAACCTATTACATTATCCCCTAATTTGGAATTTTTGAAAAATTTTCGCAGATCTACGCGATCATTACTCCCAGAACCCAAAAACACCCCCAGTTCAAAACTTTATCTATCTATCTATCTATCTATCTATCTATGTCACTTTTTATGGACACGATAACTTCAATAATTCTTTACAAATCCCTTCGAAACTGATACATTAAATCAAGGGGCATAAAATCTCAGTCAAGTTCGTTAATGGGCAAAATCGTACCAAGGGGGGAGAAATGCGGGGGCTTTTTGTGAAAACAGAAGAAAAACCCATAACTTCTGAATTATGATACGTATCGAATCCGTTTAGAGTTATTATTTTTTCTAGGAACAGGGACGAAAATTTATGTGTGACAGATTTTTGATATCATTAAAAATGGCCCCAAGCGGGGAGGAAAGGGGGGTTTAGAAGAAAAAAATTCATATCTTCGTCAATTCACAAGATATCAAATCCGCTACTGACACGTTTTTTACAGTACCAAACCTTATAGCAAAAAAAATTAAAAACAAAAAACCCCTACCGGCTCCGCCTTCAAACAAGCTAGTTTTTGAAGTGCGCGGTCCCAACTGCGGTATCATAGAAAAAAGGTCATTTCTTCCGCAATTCCCAACAAACAGGCGCTCCACGGTCTCCGTCTTCAAAATCTACCTGTGCCTGTAATTCGAGATGTCAAGGATTTTAAAATTAAATATCTGTGTCTGTAAGAAAGCTTGAGCTGAAATATTATTTTTAAGTACAAAATGTGGTAATGGGAAATGCTTTTAATTTCTTGTTTGTTTTCTATTGTATACATCAACCCTTTCGAGTCGCCGGATTTCCTGGAAACAAAACAGTCTTCACTCCACGAACACCTGATGTAAACTCAATTACCCAAAACTCATCTTTCTTCTTAAGATTTAGCATACATATAGAAGTACGAGTTATTTGTTATACTAGAGGGCTCAGCCCCCTACTCGCTAACGCTCGTCAACCCCCCGTGAATTGCTTAGCAATTCACATTGAGACCGCTACGCAATCCCATCTCGCTTCGCTCGCTCGCCCCTTTTTATTTTTCTAGTAATTCTAGCCGGAATAAGTACTACAATAAATCATTTGAACATATGAAATTGACAATTTTTTTAATGTAAAAAAGTAATTGAAAACTCCGTTGAAAACACAACTAAAAATGCATTTAGTTGATGTTACTAAAGGGCTTTTAAATACTATGAAAAAAGGATCTTGGAAACATAATTAGTTTAAAACTTATTGCACCTATAATATTGTACAGCACGGCTTAAATTCATTAAAAAAAACCTACGTGGTAGGAAGATAGTTTATCATCAACAATTGTTTAAATTTCGTTCGACATTTTATTATTCTAATTGATTATAGATTTCGGAAAAATAAATTATTTTTACTTCAATAAAACAGCAGCAGATGGCAGCAGGGGCACTCTAGAACGTTTATATTTTATTATCTCCAATTTTTTGCGCGAGTGAAATTCGTAAATAAATTCTAAATAAAAGTTGAGAATTAATTTGAAATTAACAATATTACTCATAATTAAAATGAGGAATCATCTCAGACGCTTTGGATTACGTTCATATTATTTTATTTTTAATAATTGCTAACTTAAGTTTCCCTGCTCTGACACTGACCGCCATATTGGAGGCGGAGCTAACACAATCTTGTCTGTTCATTGGTCTTAGCTCTGGAAACTACGGTTGTTGCCAACGATAAGGTAGAAATTCAGCCCTATTTCCGCGCCACGTAAGACAAATATATATATAGATATTAATGTACATCGTTATTACGATAACGTCCAAAATACCATTTCGAACCTAATTGGATCAATGTACCTTAACAGTATCTCGTATCTACAAAAAATTTTTAAAAAGTTAAAATAGAAAAGCGAAGTTTTAAAAATAAAAATAAATATGAAAAAAAAATCCATGGTGAAAATTGTGTCTAAAAAATCGTGTGATATCAATGTTTTAATAACAAGGTTTGTACGCTTTTACCACATTTTTTTAATAGAATTTTTCGCCTTATTTAAATCCAGAAAAGCATTGCAAATCCTTCTATTGAATTTGTCTACGATTTCTGCTATTTCAATATTAAATGGAAAATTTCCATTAAAAATTGTGATAAAAGCGTACGAACCCTGTTTAACCTTATTATCTGGTATTAATTTAACATTTTCTAATAACTAAATTATCATATGATATGGTTTAAGGAAATGATGGAAAAATTCCCTTAATAATATATTTTTATTTGCGGTATTTTTATTTAAGAAAAATCAAAATCAAATATTTAAGTAACAACTAATCATAGTCCTCTGTTTTTTAATCGATTCATTTTTTGAATTATGTTTCGGTATTTTTTAATATTAACTGCATGTTTTTATTACTTTAAAAGAAACTTAAAAGGAACGAAAATCCATATTATTTCACCTGTTTAAATAACATCTTTTCACATTCGACTATGTTTTACTCCCTCGTATATAAATTTCACACCGGTATCATATATATACAAAGCACTATACACTCTTAATTACATTACATTAAATTTAAATGAAAATGAACAAAGTATCTTGTTACTTGATCTGTTTGAGTAAAATACATAATCGCAGTACCCTGTTTTTAATCCATTTCTTTAATTTGTGTTGCCTTTTGAAATTCTGTAGAAAATATTACGCGGTCATTTGTAGGTTTTATCGCTCTTTTGGAATATTTTGTCAATTTTAGAGTTAATTAACAGTTTTTTGCTAACTAAGAACAGACATTTGATTTTTTTAAAACTGCACTTTATAAAAGCACGTAGATTACGTAATTACCTGTCTAAACATTCAATTTTTATTATTACGTTTTATTATTTAAGTATGCATGTTGTTTTAAAAATTCAATTGACGAAGAAGACAAAATTTCATTTAAAAAATAAGTAATTTAGTGCTAACTTGGAAATCCTGTAACTTAGGTTTTTAATACAATTAGAAAGGTCTCTCTGGTGTCAAATTAAAGTAATCGCTTATAAAATTCCTCTATTTTTAGTTTTATTTTTATACGATGATTGGTTCCTTTGATATCTGATACAGGGAAATGATACAGAAAACTTTTATTAATATATTTTTAAGTTGTGATTCAATTTTCATAAAATTTGAAATGACTCGACAAAATTCTGCAACGATTATACAGTATGCCCACTAAAGTCCCTTGCCACCCTCTTAACTTCGGAAAGGCTGCTGCTATATACATAGAAGTAGTGTCTAGATATAGAAAAGTAACCGTGCGCTACTCAATGAAACCGCCTACGGCGCCACCTGGTGGAATCCTCCAGAGTTAGGATTCCTATCTCGAAAACGGAAAGAGATAGAGAAAAAAAGTGATTTACAAAGTAGTAGAACATCATCGATTTAGTACGAAAAGACACCTTGTGGACATTAATGCGAAGAATAGAATGGTTAAAACGCACACTTGTATTTTCGTGATTTCCTACACTGTGACGTAACAAAACGATCTTAGATAGAAAGAAAACAACTAGTTATAATAATATACCTGTATTTTAGATGTTCAAACTTCTCACCGTCAGCTGCAATGCATATATGGATCCTTGTTTGAATTTCACGTTGCACACGTTTGAGCAAAGATGGTGACACGTTGGCACAAGCATCCGTAATGCGTCGTTTAAGGTCCTGCAATGTTTGTGGAGGGCTCGCATACACCTGCTGTTTTATAACTGGTTGTTTCTTTTTTTCCAAGATCGTTTTGTCACATCACAGTGTAGGAAATCACGAAAAAACAAATGCGCGTTTTAACCGTTCTATTCTTCGCATTAATGTCCACAAGATGTATTTTGTACTAAATCGGTGATGCTCTACAACTTTGTAAATCACTTTTTTTCTCTATCTCTTTCCGCTTTCGACATAGTAATGCTAACTCCGCAGTTTTTCACCAGGTGGCGCCGTAGGCGGTTTCATTCAGTAGCGCATGGCTACTTTACTATACCTAGACACCAGTTTTATTAATATAGCAGCATCCGTTCCGAAGTTAAAAGGGTGGCAAGGGACTTTAGTGGGCATACTGTATATATTAAGTTTCAAACCATTCGGTTGGGTAGTTTTTGCAGTGTTATATGCGGACAGACCGACAGACAGACGGACCAGACGACGACTATAGATGCTACGTATTTATATAATTATAAACGCAACTAAAAATAATTTAACATTATGAGTCTAAACATTAAACCTTCATAATTCCTAAACTATTTGACTGAATGACTTCCTATTTGGTATCATAACACATTGCTGATGGGAGAAATTCGTAAGTGCAATTCTGCCCTAGAGCGGTACTTTAGCATTTTATGTGTTACATTATTTTTCAAAGACATGCATAAAATTCAGATTTTTACAATTATAGTACTATGCATAAAAATACTTCGATTGGAAACAATAACATTATTATATTACATTAATTCATAATATAAACATGAACAGAGAAAATATTTTTGTTAAGTAATATAATATGCAAGTATAACGCCCATGGGCGGGGCTTCCTGTTTAATAGATGGAAACGAGCCTAAACAATGTATAAGAGAAAATTCAGTTGCGTCTCTCTATAAAGAACTTCGATATAACGAATTTCTCTATAGAACGAATTTTGAGCGGGCACGGTCACATTTCCCATGATTGCATTAAAAATTATCCCCATATAGCGAAGAATGTATCTCCATATAACGAATATTTTCAGAAAATTTTCTTCATTTGTTCAGATAAAGGTTCAAAACAACGTGGAATCAATTTTCCTTCATTGATTCCTGATATATCTTTCAAAGCTGAGTACCTCTACCTTATTCTTTGTTTATAAAGTTCATTTTCCCAAAGATTTTGCGAAATTAGTTTATTTATCATTATTGATCTTGAAACAGTCGCCGATTGAGCGTACGAAACTTGTCGATCTGTTTATTAAAAGGTATTTATAAGTCTTTATATGAACTGTTATCACTTTCAGTATATACATTTTCACTTTAATGATAATAAGTGATTTTCTTAAACAATTCTGCATTCCTTCTTAAAGTGGGAAAAAATTTACGAGGGAGTAACAGTTTTGAAATCATCCAAAATAATGTAAATTTGCTTTATGCATTTTTTACTCCGCTTTCTAGTAAAACATTTATTTTCCGTTTTAAAACTGTTTAAATAATTAAAAAATACAATATCAAGTTACTATTTACAGTTAATAATTTCAAAATCTTAATTAAACACCTCAAAAACAATTTTATTCGAAATTTACACATTAAATATGAATTTTTCGTTACTCTCTATGTAACGAATTTTTCTATATAACGAATTTATCGACTGGATAAATGGATTTCGTTATACAGAGGCTCAACTGTATATATTTCCTTGAACAATACGACCACTAGGTGCTGGTATGCTATCAAAGTTTTTCTAAGGCCACCCTAAATTTTCAGGAATACATATTCATTTTTTTACTATATTTACTATAAAAATATATTCGGCTTCAAATATATTTTTCGCCAATAAACAATAACTTTAAACATATTCTCAATTTTATGATTTGTTCAATACAAATCCTATCAGATTTATAGACCCGTCCACTGTGTGACATTTTTCACAAAAGCATACAAAACAAAATATTATGATAGATAGAGAATTTTTATGCTTTTAAGAATTCAATTCTTTATAGAGTGTGTTTTGTACCAGTTTATGAAAATTGATTTTATTTTCCCGCACAGCAATTATTCATTTATACCTGAGAAGGAGCGTAAAACTACTATAAAAGTATGCGAAGAAATTTTTTAATATATTGATGTGACGTCTACTTGTAAAATTAAAATAAATCTTCCGTATTCCTGCAAAAATATGACATAAATAAATGCAAATAATCAGAATATATTAGTATGCATTTGTTTCAAGGACATCTAGCCGTTTCGGGGTTTGCAGAAAGAAATTGTATACATTATGCATTTTAACTATTTATCACAACGAGCAGGGAAGACCGAGCTAATGCTCGGTCAAAATTAAATTTGAGTTCAAATATCATGACCCATGACCAAAATGACCCACTAATTGAATTTTATAGAACATGTGACTTAGCCCAACAGTCTTCTCGTGCCCGAAAACCATAGGATGCAAAATTTAGTGTAAATAGTCTGAGCCGTTTTTAAGATAAAATAGCTTGACCCATAATGACCCATGACCAAAATGACCCACTAATTGAATTTTCTTGAACATGTGACCTAGCCCAACAGTCTTTTCGTGCTCGAAAACCATTGAATGCAAAATTTAGTGTAAATTGAGCAGCTTTTTAGATCTTGACCCAAAATGACCCACTAATCAAATTTTCTCGAACATGTGACCTAGCCCAATGATTTTCGCGTGCCCGAAACTCGTAGGATACAAAATTTAATCAAAATCGTTAGAGCCGTTTTTTAGATAAAATTAATTTGACCCGCTTTGACCCAAAAATCACCCACTAATTGAAAGTTCTCGAACATGTGACCCAGCCCAATAGTCTTCTCGTGCCTGAAAATAGTCGGGTACAAAATTTCCTCAAAATCGTTTGAACTGTTTTTTAGAAACAATTACCTTGACCATGACCCAAAATGACCCAAAATGACCCACTAATTGAATTTTCTCGAACATGTGACCTAGCCCAACAGTCTTCTCGTGCCCGAAAACCATTGGATGCAAACTTTAGTGTAAATTGAGCCGCTTTTTAGATCTTGACCCAAAATGACCCAGAAATGACCCACTAATCAAATTTTCTCGAACATGTGACCTAGCCCAATGATTTTATCGTGCTCGAAACTCGTAGGACACAAAATTTAATCAAAATCGTTAGAGCCGTTTTTTAGATCAAATTAATTTGACCCGCGTTGACCCAAAGATTACCCACTAATCGAAAGTTCTCGAACATGTGACCCAGCCCAATAGTCTTCTCGTGCCCGAAAATGGTCGGATACAAAATTTCGTCAAAATCGTTTGAACCGTTTTTTAGATAGAATTAGCTTGATCCTGACACAAAATGACCCAAAATGACCCACTAATCGAATTTTCTCGAACATGTGACCTAGCCGAATGGTTTTCTGGTGCCCCAAAACGGTAGGATACAAAATTTCGTCAAAATCGTTAGAGCCGTTTTTAAGATAAATTTTGCATATATATATATATATATATATATATATATAACCACACACAAGATTTTCTCGTATTAGAATATATGATATTTACAGCTATAAGCTATTCTAAAGTGAAGGCTATTCTAAAGTATTTCTAGTGAATGGAAATTTTAAAGGGGGATTCGGTACAATTTGTAGGTGCGTTCGTAATTATATAGATACGTAGCACATATACTAGTCCTCTGGTCCGTCCGTCTGTCCGCGTATAACAGCGCAAAAACTACCCAACCGAATGGTTGAAATTTAAAATATATAATCGTTGCTAAATTTTGTCGAATCATTTAAAATTTTATGAAAATCGAATCAAAACTAAAAAAGATATTAATAAAAGTTTTCTTCATTCTATTAAATCCTGTGATACGTAAAGAATTCTATGATATCCCATGATAAGTAATAATTCTAGGTTGCCATGGTGATTACGTCATATTTAGAATGGAGTACTATTAGTTCCGTATTACTGAATTTAAAAACCGAATTTGTATACTAAAATTGTTTAATTATAGCAAGAATATAATCTACCGACATTTTTTGGGATAGATGTTTCCGGAGAAATAGATATTAAATGGAAAAGGAGTATGAATATAGATGTCAAGTTCTGAAATTTTGAAAGGTAGGCTTAAGTTCCCCCATTGGAATTTTCAGTAAATGTCAACAAAAGATAAAATGTTGCCAACTTAAAAATGTACTTATTTTATTACGGAGATTAATAATATCATAATAACAGACGATATAATTCATTTCAATTAAATAATAACTATGAATATTTTACATGGTCTAGTATTGGACATTTGAGCATAGTATAATTTTAATGTAACAGAATTTTAATTAATTGTTTGTAAAAGTGTATTGAAACTTAATTTCATAAAATGAAATTAATATCTATAATATGAAAATCTGCACATAAAATAAATTTTGTAATCATGCAATTTTGCATAAGAGTGCAACAGCTATCGCACCAAGATCTGAATATTTAAAAACTAGTTATAGTACGAACGCACCTCTTTTGTCACTTTTGACGTACAATTTCAAACTTGTTTTAACCTTTAAAGGCTCGGGTGGCATACTGAGTGCGACACTCTATCAAAACCAGATTCAAATCCCAAAGGAATTACGTGATTAATTCAAATTAAATTAGTCTTTTTTTTAACAATTTGATTGTATTGCTTTTACTACTACTGTATATTGCATTACACAAATATATCATTAAATTTTGTTATTCAGGATTTAAAAGCCAATAGTGCACAGAATGAGCCGCGTCTTTATATCACCGTGTCTTTATATCATCGATACCATGTCAAACTATCGAATGTGCAAAAATGTATTTTTCATTACTTTTAAAAATGGGACGATTGTCACCACTAAATTTTAATAGTATTCTTCAACAGGGTTGCCATTTTGCCCCCCCCCCTTTTTTTTCTTTCAAAGATTTCGAAAACATACCACAAATTTGAAATAAAAAATTTTGCTTTATTTAATGACAGACATTTCGTGATTACTTAAGTAAATTTTTTTTCAAAATTTCCGGTATGAATTCGGCATCTCTGAATTAAAAAAAGAAGGCGAATCCGGCATCCCTGCTCTTCACATAAACTTTATTATTATTTTTACTAGGCGAAGAATTCTAATAAAATTTAGTGGTGGCAATCGGCCAATTTTAAAAAGTATTGAAAAATGCATTTTTTCATATTCGATAGTTTGACATGGTAGCGACGAATGTGCACAAACCGTCCGGTGGTCTTTAAAATGTTATTGACATAATTATTTCGATTAAAGAAGGCGAATATTTTAGTTCGGAAAAAGTGGTGTTATGCCGATTTATTAAGTTTATTGTGTCAAAAAAATTAAGAAGCTAAAGAGCTACACTCTCAGAAATAAAACACTCAATTTTGACGATTCCGCAATCCTCAGGCCTCATTTCGTTATTTTTGGCAATCATTTCGTCACAAAGTCACGTGGTTTTTGACGAAACGCGAATCTTCAAATATCTTGACGAAACTATTTCCTCGCTGTCAAAAATAAAACTCTCACTTTTGACGATTCCGCAATTCTTGAGCTATATTTCGTTATTTTTAACAATCATTTCGTATCAAAATTAAGTGATTTTTAATGAAATGGAAAATCTCAAATATTTGACAAAAATGTTTCCCCATTCCCGGCCAGATTATTTTTGTTACAAAATCGTTCAAAAAAAAATTACACGAAAGTATTAAATTTACAATATATTAATGAAAACAGAAACAAAAATATTTCATCCTTGGGAGCCGCTATAACACGAATGTACCAAATTTTTACTTTATTTTTTATGTCTGATAATTTGCGTCTATCCCTTTTTGTAACGATTTTATGCATTTCTATTGCCTATTCAAAGATAAATTTTTCTGAATTACAGAATTTCGTTTAAAAACGCTTAAAAAATTCTTCTAAAGTTACAGAATTTCGTTAAAAACGGTTAAAATAGTAAAATGCGAACATCATTTGGTCCATTTTCCACCGAAATCATCAACATTTTCCCAATGGTTAAAAAAAATCACAATTTTAGGAGCTCTTTTTTATTTAAGAAATATATTCATATAACAATCAAATTTAAAATATGTATAACTGACCCCTTCTCCTCTATAAACAGTAATCTTATCCGCTAAAATTGATGAACTCGCCTCCAAAATATGCATTTCAAAATTAATCATTTCTGATCAACAAATTAAATAGACCATATTTTAATCATTCATTGAACAAAGGAAATTTCTCATAAATTATATTAATCAAGCCATTTTCTAATTATTTATTAACCATAGAAAAACCATAATAATAATAATCTAGCCTTATTAATTAAAACATGCAGAAGTTATAAAAGCACCGATAAAAATACAATCTGCTTTCTCAAAATATAAACACACATCAACATCCCGTAAATACATTTAAAATCAAATAAATCCGAAGTCCCGCTGGCTAAGTGGACAAAGCGCTTGTCTGCTAAGCTAAAAGTCGCACGTTCGAACCTCTTGAAGACTTAAGAAAAGTTATCTTATTTTTCCCCTAGTCAATTAAAGATGCTTCTAAAAACTCCGATAGATGGAACCACCAACCTTTTTTTTTTGGAACTTTCAAAGAAACAATTTGACAAAATTAGTTTCTTCGTAATTTTGAGGATGCAAATTTACTCGATTTGACGAAATATTTAATCGGAGCATTTCCCAGGAAACCGTTTCGTCAAAAACGAAGAAAAATTCTTGAAATCTGAGTATTCATTTTTGAGAGTGTAAAGATGTTAGACAATTTGATGTGTTATCGCAAATAATAATTTATACTTTTTAACCAGATATCAACATATCATTGTATAAGTAAACAGGGTGACTTTTAATTAACCTACAAGTTTTAACTGAAATAACTCTTGAGTCGTTGCAGATAGCACTACAAACATTTTTTTAGTGAAAAGAACATGGAAAAGGAATTTAATGGATAAGGTTTTCAAAGTAAGAACCTTCAGCGGTGATACAATAGCGCAATTTACACTCTAAAAACGACATTTTCAAAACTGAGGAAAAATACTGAAATCTGAGTATGTCGTATAGTCCAAATTGCTTCGAATGAAAATTACTCAAGTTTGAAACATGTATACACTTATTTCTGAAAACATCCCCACACTCAAGAATAAAACATCATGGGCTCATATTTGAGTATGTCCATGCTTAAAAAATGAGTATGAACTGACTTCTTTGTGCTTATTTATGCGTATGTCCATGTTTGGAAAAAGAGTTTGAACTGATGCTAATCATTTTTGAGTAAGTCCATGTTTCAAAAATGTGTATGAACTGACCTCTATGTGCTCAGTTTTGAGTAGGTCCATGTTTCAATATACTGAGTATTTCTGGTATTTCAGAATTAAAAGCATTGGGTCGTCATATTTGAAACAAGAAGTTTCATAACAAAGTGAAAACATCGATATACTCAGATTTGAAAGTGTCATTTTTCTAAGTGATGTCACAGAGTTGTCAGTAACAAAATCTAGCGTTTCTTTTTTTATGCTTGAAAATGAATCAGTTGTGGAACTTTTGGGGCTAATAAGGTCTGTCGGCTTCTTCTTGTAAACCAAATATTTCATATGACCCCAAAGATAGATATCACATGGATTCATATCTGGTGAATCAGGTGGTCAATGCAATGCAAAAATGAGTATGAACTGACTGATAACGATTTTGGTATTGATAAGCGATAACTCGGGGCTTAGGTGGGTTTCTTAATGTTGAAGACCTTTTCCGTAGAGATACTGTTGCATTTTCACTACATAAATACCAATTTTTAACAATGAAAATACAATTTACAGTTGAATATGACGCTTTGGAAGACATATTTAAAATTGCGTGGAACTGACACTAAACAAATTCCTTTTATGCCCTCTCTCACTGCACACATTCGTGCCGCCATCTAGTGAGGTTCTTAGAAGTTATTTCAGTTTAAAGTTGTAGGTTAATTAAAAGTCACCTTGTAAATGATCGGTTTTAAATTCCTTTTTAACCTTCCTAGATTTAACAGTCGAATGCCCCCTTGAAATCTTAAATAATTTTATATTAGGGGAAGACGGGGTATAATGAAACAAAATTCACTATTTTTTTTTCCTATCCACAATTTTGCATGCACAAAATGTTATTAATGCCTACTTTTAATCTTGTATTTTCCCCATCTATATAAATTTTTATTAGGTTCTGAACAATATTTTTATGCTTGAAAAATAACAAAAAGTAAATGTCTACAGTGTTTCATTGTACCCCGTATGCCGGGGTACAATGAAACACATACTGGGGTACAATGAAACACTCCAAATGATGCAAGCAATTTTCACCCAATAATAGTTTATTTTATGAACAATGAGCTGAATACAAAAACAAATTAATAATAAAATACAAAGTGTTAGTAAAGTATTAAAAGTGTGACCACTTAATTAATAAAATACAAAGAAGAAATTTGATTAAAATGCAAAAAAGAAATTTGATTAAAATGCAAAAAAGAAATTTGATTAAAATACAAAATAGGAACTCTTTTAAAAGACAAAAAGGGAACTTGATATAGATATTATAGTCATAGCTGAAAATAAGAAAATTCTATTAGTTTAAGAAATATCTTTCATTTTATATTAAATTGACTCAAGTCAGTTTCAAAAATTAGCATTTCTGGTTCTCTTTTAGTTGCTCCTGAAGGGATTGGGGGTGAAAGTTTCAGCACAATCCGAGTTTTTTCAAAAATGTTAATTTCTGCAGAATGCTCAAATTTAAAGTAAGGTTAAAGTATTTTTATGTGAAGTATACTTCACATTCGACTTCATTTAAATTTATGATTTCTCCAACAAAACATATTTCGTCATGTTTCAGTTCACCCCCCTTGATTAAAACATAGTCATTTATACAGATATTGCTAGTGTCACACATGTTGTGTGGATATCTCATTCTTAGTACTTTGATGATCAGCTTGAGCTGGAAAATAATCTGGATCATTGTCAGTTTCAGAGTGTAGCAGGCAGAATTTGTTTTGAAAACAATCCCTTCTTAGCATTTTTCCTCTTTTTACTTTTTAATTGCCTAACAAGAGCATTTTTTACTTGTGTGATTAGAAAAAAAAACTTTTTTTCTGTTTTACTACTTTTATTTCCTTTCTGGGACCAGCTTTGAGGTAAGGTTTTATCTCTTGAGGAGAAATGTATTTCCTCACAAGTTTAGAGTTTGTGTATGGTGTACGAACAGTTGCTGAACAACCTGCAATGATCTACTTAACTTATAGCAATGTCCACCGCTTCTGATTCTTGGGTTTTGTCAGTCTAGTCTTCAGCTTCATTAGTCTGCTCTGCAGCTTCATTAGTCAGCTCTTAAGTTTCATTAATCTGACTATGGAAATAGTTTTCAGAAGGACAAGGCCTATCTGACACATACAAACACAAATAATCTTCTTCACAAAAAAATTTCTATTGAAAGGCCATATTCCAACATGTTTCATTGTACCCCGCACTGAGGTTACAAAGTAAAAAATTATTTACAAACTTCTAATATTTATTTTTTTTATTTTGCTTTTGGAGGTATGAAGACAACAACCCAAAGATAACAATGTATATAAAAAATAATTATTACTTATAACAACAACGAAAAAGAAACAAAATTATTTTTAGTAAAGAAACTTACTTTCAACGGTGAAAAATCAATAATCTTTTATTACTAATGTTGTAGAAGTGTGAATGTATCCAAATCACATCAGTAACTGAGACATACAGTTGTATAACATATATATAAATTGCAACATTCTGTGATAAATTTTACTGATTTTACAAATAATGTTTCATTGTACCCCTTGTTTCATTGTACCCCGTCTTCCCTACCATTCTAATAGAACACAAATACTTTGAAAAAGTGGCTTGAAATAGGACACCCGTGATTTTTAGGGTGTAATATCTTTAGAGAAATTAAAAGTTTTTCATATCATATACACTGATAATTAAAGCTACTATCACATGTACTATGCTATCATAGACAATATCAGTTATTTCCTCATATTCTCTAATATATTGACTCAAATTATAGGGGAGACCGGGGCAAGATGACTATGTTAACAATTTTTTATGTTTATTAATTTATTTTGAAGTAATAGTAAAATTAATTTTACATGAACTGATAGAGTATACCTTTGTAGTATTAAATACATTAGCATTTAATTTTTCAAATAAAAAAAATAAAGGATAATTTTATTTTTTCATAACATTAACAAATCGTCATCTTGCCCCAGTACTGGGGCAAGATGACTTTGGCCTTGGGGCAAGATGACAACACTGAAAAAGATTGAACATATTTTATCTTTTGAACATGTTACATGGTTTAACAAATGATAACTGTGTTTATACATCTTACAAAGTATCAAACTAAGCATAATGCATTGATTGTAACGTAATTTTGAAGTGTTTAGTTGTGCAGCTAACAATAGTCACAAATAAAAATGCCATTTTCATAATTGGAACATTCCTCATGCCACCACTCTTGCCATTTACAGCACTGGATCCATTCTTCTGTTGGTGGATCACAATGCCGGAAGTTGGCCTTAAACGCTTTTTGAATTTTTTGGGAGGAGGGGGACCAGCGGGGGGGGGGGAGGTCTTGACCCCGTCGAACGGTACTCTACTCGTACCGATCAGACGCTTGGAAGTGGAGATACGGACCCCGATAGGGTTTTTCTTTCGGGAGGCTAGGGGGGGCTTAGCGGATGGCAAAATTGTCTTCCTCTGGTCGCCCCCTTTCGAACGACACCTCCCCCGATCCCATGCGCCCCTTAGCCCCAGAGGAGATAGAAGCGCAAGGTCGTGCGAACAAACACACAGACAAACAAGCATTTACAGGATTTAAATAGAATGGACAACATAGTTAGTTTAATAAATTCCGAAACACAGGGCCAGATGACGAGCTCGTCATCTTGCCCCGGACTGCCTGTTTAAAAATATTCGTTTTCATTGCCATGAAAGAAGGCGATTAATTGACATTTATGCATGGTAATAGGTAGTATTTAAACTAAGTTACTCATAAATATTAAAGAGAAGCGATATATCTTACCTGTATCTGTAGCAGAGCTTATTTACACATGCATAAAAGTTATAACGTGGCAGAGGAAAACAATCAAAGCTTCACAACTGACACAAAAATGGCGATTTCAGCGTCTCTATAGTATTGTTTAACGAACGGCCGATAGGAGAGCCAGTAGTGTCCGGTCGATGCTGCCACCTAGCGGAAAACGGAAAAATTAAGACATTCGTCATCTTGCCCCACTCTTCATCTTGCCCCGGTCTCCCCCACATAGTGTACCAAAAATAATAAAACGCGCTTTAATTTTTGCCTGTTGGCGACACTGAGGCAATGTAAATTACAAGAGTGTTAAAATTAAGGCAGGAATTAAGATTAAATTATGAAATAATCCTGTCATTAATTTTCAAAATGTTACACAATTTAAATTCTTAAACTTTTCCTCGGTCCTATCAATTATATTTTGAAAAATGTTATCCGTTCGGAAAAGTACAGCAGGAGTATTCTATTCTTCTACGACCAATACTCACCGCGTTATGACGCTTTAAAATTTAAGAAATTTCCGAACTTTCCAGCACTAAAAACAGAAAAACTCGTTTTTATTGCCTGAAAGTTCCGAAATTTCATAACAGTCAAAGTATCATAACTCAGTGAATTTTGGTTAATTTTTCAAAATTACACATTTTAAACTCCTATACTCTCCCTCGGTCCTGTAAATTACATTTTGAAAAATGTTATCTGTTCTGAAAAATATAACAGTAATAATTCTATTCTTCTACGACCAAAACCCATCGCTTTATGAAGCTTTGAAATTTATGAAATTCCGGAACTTTCCTGCACTAAAAACAGAAAAACTCGTGTGTATTGCCTGAAAGTTCCGAAATTTCATGACAGTCAAAATATCATAACTCTGTGAAATTTGGTCATAGAAGAAAGAAATTTTCATTGTTGCACTTGTCAAAACATGGATAAATGTTCTCTAAATATAACTTATAGGATCCAGGGACTGTATAAAAAATTTTAAAATGTAACTTTTGAAAATTAATGCCAGGACTTTTTCATCAACAAAATCTTAATCCCTGCCTTATTTTGAGCACTTTTGCAATTGACATTGCATCCGTATCTTCAATGTGTAAAACATTACAGCGCGTTTCAATCTTTTTCGGACATCCTGTATTTCTCATATAACATACTTCCCTTAACATTTCACCAAAGTAGCAAACATTTGTTCCTTCTAACTTTAAGTCGTATGTGTTAAATTAACTAACTATATTCTTTGGAATGCAAGGATCTTACTTCGTAATTAGCAGAACTATGACAGTGTCTAATTCTTACATTCCTGTAAAAGGGAATTAACATAGTAATGGAAATGGCGTCTCATGTTTAAAGAGCGGGAAACAACTTTGATGTATAATCACAAATAATATTGATTACTCCTTAATCATATATCAAAATATCAACATATCAACGTATAATCGTATATCAACGATATTAAATACAAACTAGACGCCTTTTAAAGGAGGCGTACCACTGTTAAATCTTCAAATAATTCAAGTTTTCGAAAAAAATATATGTAAAGGTATATTTTCTAAGTAGTTTAAAGCAAACTGCACATTTTTCTCTTATAATTACGCTAGTTATGACTCAGTTATGGCAGTTGTTCTCAGCGTAAACAATGATTAAAATTAACCTTTAACTGCCTTATCTCAAAATCTTAAAAACGTGATTTTTTTAAATTTGATTTCATATTTTTGCATGCAATTTTGTGGTTTTACGTATTATATCTGTATCTTCAGCCTGAATCTAAATTTGTGCATATTTTATCAAAGTTTTAATTTAAAAAAAATAATTGAATGTATTGCATTATGGTATTTTTTTTTAATCGTAGTTTATGCCTTTTTTTCTGTGGTTGGAATAATGAACAAATTTAGATTGAGTCTTAAGATAAAGATGTAAATATAAATAAATAAGGATTGAATATAAGTTAAGTAATTTACCAGAAATCTTGCGCTCAATTAAAAAAAAAACCTAGTTATTTTAATATTTTGAGGTAAACCACTTTAAAGTATCATATTAATGATTGTTTACAATGAGAAAAATTAACACAGTTTTAGCCATAACTAACATTATTAAAATAATTATTTTTGTTCTGTTTGTGTTAAAATGCTCAGAAAAAAATGCTCTTTAATACATGCATTTTTCCTAAAATCGAATTATTTGTATGCGCATTAAAATATTAATTAATTTAATATTTCCTTTATATTAAAACACAAATAATTTAATATTTCCTTTATACTAAAACACAAATACTTTCAAAATTTTCCTTCAAATAGAGCGCCTTTGATTTTTAAAGCGTAAATCGTTAAAGAAATATGTTTCAAGTCATATTCACTTATAACTTGTCTTAAATTATACTTCTCAGATAAAATACTTCCTTTGGAAGTTCTACAAAGGAGCAAATTTCCATTCCATCTAAATTTAAATCATATGTGTTAAATTAACTAATTATATTGCTTGGAATGCAGGGGATTTAGATCGTAATTAGCAGAAATATGATACACTCTTTTCCTCGCATTCCAGAATAGAAAAAATAACACAGTAATGTGAAATTGTGCCGCCTTTGTCTTAAATCAAGGCATGCTAAAAGAGCGGGGACAACTTTGATGTGTTATCGTAAATAATAATGGAAAAGTTGACAGATGGTAGGTAGAAAGAAAAATAAATGTTATTTTAAAATTAGAGGAATATGTGTTATTTATATTTCTTTTAAAGTTACTTCCTTGAAGATCTAGCAAACATACATCGCTATTTATTCTTGTAAAAAGAAATACATCTTCCCTGCTAGCATATGATGGCCATTATTTATTCTAGAAACGTTGAAAATCATAAATTTCTTTTCTGGTAGCATTTAGTTGTCTGTTTATTTAGTAACCGAAGCAGATTCAAAACTCGGAACAAATATATATATATTTTAATCTTAACAAATTTGCGCTCCGTTTAACAGTTTGTTCAAAGAAAAGAAAGTTTTCTTGGAATGATTTCGTCCTTATCATATCGTAAAGGACGGTTTAATGAGGTTTTTTTTTTAAAGTAAAAATATAAATTTATTTCTCAAATTGCCTATAATCTGCTGTTCTATTTATGTTTGGATGTATTTTTTGTGTGTATGTGTGCTTGTTTTTGACATTGAACAGCATAAGTAGATATTCCATACAATATAATATTATGAGAGCAAAGAGCGATTTCTCGGATGATTTCTTTTTCATTGAAAGCTAGAGGACTATCAATGAGGGGTGTTTTTTTATTATTTTTTGTGAAAGTACCTTAAATCTATTCTTTTGTTTATATTTAAACGTACTTTACTTGTGTGCTACTGTATAGAGTAATCTCTCACTTATGCGTCGGTGCCAGGGACATACCAAAAACGACGCATAAACGAGAAAGACGCATAAATGAAATCAAAGTAAAAATTACATTTGAAATAAATGTTAAGACAAAATTCATCATTAAATGGTTAAATAATATGCAGAATAGTGAAAAATACTAATTATTAAGATTGTTAAAGATTTACTAATTCAAATCTGAAATACATACAACTCAAAATTTTAATTACATACCCTAATTTTTTAAATAGTCTAAAATTGAATTTTGTTATGAATTTGATGTGTTCCTAAAAATAGCTTTTTCGAGTTCATTGACACATGAATATGTTGAACAAGATGCATCAGTTCATTGAATGTA
Source organism: Maratus michaelseni (assembly GCA_963931845.1). NCBI lineage: Eukaryota > Metazoa > Arthropoda > Arachnida > Araneae > Salticidae > Maratus > Maratus michaelseni. Next base: position 122,670,750 of record OZ007599.1, on the reverse strand, counting down.
GTGACGGAGGGTTTTAAGAGCATCTTTTGCCTTTGCAAAAGTCGGTGGATGGTGTTTCTACGTTTTCTTCGTTATCTTATTCATTTTCACTGGCATAAATTTTAATTTTTGCGACTATTTAGTGTATGTCCCTCTTTTCTGCTCTTATTACATAATCGTCAATAACTACAAAATCGTTAAATTCTAATCATTCCCCAAGAAACGGCATTCTATTCTTCATATAATACTGGTTGAGCTTTGGCACAAGGTGCATCATTTTCAAATTCCTTCAGAATGAAGCCTGCTTTTTTGAAACAGTTCTGTTAGAAGCAGCAGGTGTGAAGGGGTATGATCCGAGAATGCAGTTTATATTAGTGACCAGAAAGCAAATTTAAAAAGATAACAATTCACTTCCCATTTACAACTGATGTTAAATTTCTTGGAAAGGACATGTGTAAAATGAGAAGAAATGGCAAGGGAAAACTTGAAATTTCTCCGACGCATAAGTGAGAGACACATTCATGTTGCGACGCATAAGCGAAAAAAAAAACATTGTATTGCTATATCTTTATCCGGGACTACCGAAAATCAATGTATAAATGAGAGAGACGCATAAAAGAGGCGACGTATAAGTGAGAGATTACAGTATTTACAGAAAATTAATAAATGGAAGCATATGCTATCGGCCGTTATGTATGTATGTGTGCACGTACGTATGCCTTTATGTCCATGTTTTATTCAACAATTACTGAATGGACGTGAATGGAACTTTTTACACTACAATTCTAATTTACACAGAAGGTTTTAAATTATAAAAACTCATCGTAACGTGTACAGTTTTTTACAAGGACAAATAAAAAATTTAAATATACGACTGACTACTGCGAGTCAAACGTGAGCAAAGCTGGCAACTAGAGTGTCTTTACAAGTCAGATAATGGCTATATGTGAATAATAAAATGTATTGGTCGAGTATTTCGGACAAGAACTTTGCGGGTCTACGATTGCCGCCAAGCTCATGCTTGTTGACTTGACTCATTTGTCTAATCACACTTTTGCAGGTGAGTATCGGCAATTTTTGGAATGTGTGTTGGCACAAATTAGCCTAAAACTTCCAATCTGAGCATGCGCCTAATTATATAATTTCAACATTCTGTTCTTCAGAATTAATGACGATTCTAATAGGGATAACTATTTAAAAACAAGTGGGTAAGTGTGATCGAAAATTGCACAAAGGGTTTCGTTTAATATTCCTTTCAAAACACTTTATCCTTTAATTAATAAATCCAAATAAATTTCATTTTCCATAAAAAATATAATCAGTTTTTTATTAAATAAAATTTTACGGGTAGATTTTTTCGATTTTTCAAATTTCTTAAATAGAATATGATTTTGCGTATATATATTAATTTTCAAATCATTACCTTATACAGTTTTAAAAATTTGAACATGCGTTAAAATTTGTGAGTAAGGTATTTAATTATTATCAGCATTTTTTTTTAACCTCTCGCATCCAAGAGTAAATAAAAAAAAATATTTTTAGTCGATTTTTTCGATTTATGGAAATTTTTAATCAGCATATGATTTTACGTTTAAGTACCAAATTTCAAGTCCTTATCTTATATAGTTTTAACAATTTGTATATACCTTAAAATCTGCCAATACTGGAAATTTTATCTGTCGTTAAAATCTTTGTTCCATCCTCCCTGCTAGTGATTGTCGGCAACCTGCACACGTGAATAAAAAGTAATCATTTTTCAGTTTAAAAAAATAATTTTTAATTAATATATTTGGTAATTACGATCCGAATTTTATAAAAAAATAGATATTTGTATTCAGCATTCAAATCTATGCATAGATCTGTATTTTTCAAATCGGTAAATGCAACGTTTTTAATAATATTATAGAACCCGATATAACCCTACTTGTTTGCGGTTTTAACCACTTTCAGTGTGAAATTGATAGCCTCTCTCGAGCTCGCGGTGAAAGAAGTTATCTAGGTAGTAAAGACGGAGTGTAGGAATCTAAGCGTGAATGTCCTTTTTTAATTTTCTGTGCAATTTTAATGGATATCCTCAATGGCGTAGGAACTTTGTACAAATTGGAGGAGCTGGGCATATTGTGGAAAGCTAGTGGTGGGGATAATTTCATTCATAATTTCAATCATTTCGGAGGATTCCTTCATAGTGTTGCACATTTCACAAACAGGAGTATAAAATAGAAGCATATCAAAAGACCACCAACTCTTAAATACAGTTAAATTAATTTTAATTAGATATACTTTATACTTAGAAACTTAATTTATGGACGATTCCGAATACAATATTCAAATTTAAGGCTTCTCTCACTCCCATGTACCAAAAGTTAAAGTTCCTTCTGTTGTTTTGCTTACAAATTCTTTGCAAATCCCTTCCAAATCAATTTTAAAGGCCTCCTCTTTATAAATATGCAGTAGCATCAAGTGGTTGAGTCTCTGTTGACCCATTGTTGTTCGGAGGTGTGTTTGAAGCCGGCGAAAAGCGCTGAAAGATCTATCAACTGTCGTTACTGATGTCGGAATCGCCAAAATAAATTTTGCCAAAAGGTAAACCAGAAAATAATTTCTTCACTAATTCCTCCAATGACATAATTTTAATTCGATTGACAACGCATTTCTGTCAGTTCCGTTCGGGATTAGAGTTGGTAGAAGCGTCAACTGAACAGAAATATTTGTCAAGTCAAAATCATTAGCATGTATTCCAAGCTTTTGTTTCAGATCTTCTGAAGTGTTTGAAGCTGTGTCCGTGAATATGGATTCGATCTTTATGAGAGAGTTAAAAGTTTTTTGATCAAATCGTTTTTTTAATTCATTGGTAATAAGGTCCAGTGCTTCTCCGAAATTTACTCGCAATTTTTCTTCTTGTTCAAGTTGTGCTGGAGCAGAGGGCTGACTTGTTTGCCCATATTTTAATGGAACTATCTTTTGTCTGGAGACGCTCGTCATTTTAATTTCCAAATTTCATGTGGACGCTTTTCTCTCCCATTTCTTGTAGAGAGTTTCGAAATGGCTTCCCCTCTCATACGCTGTGTGGTTTCTTCTAACGTTAAAACGGCGTTCTTGACAATTGTGGCAGAAAACTCAGTTGTTTGCAGACTTTCCGCCAAGATTTCGCAAGGACCAAAAGGTTTCTTGGTCATGTTCAGGCCAACAAATGTCTTGAATTTTTTCGAGCTTCTTATGAAACCTTTAATATCAGCCTTTTTCTCACGACGTAGTGCTGTTGGATCTTTCAATAATGCATCAAGAGTCTCTAAAACTCTTGGATAATTTTCCACGAATCTCGATATTGCAGCAAATCGAACTGCCCATCTGGTCGGGCAAAGGGAAAGCAACTGCTTTGGTTTTAAGTTTATGTTGCTTTCTTCTTCATTGTTAGTTGGGCAAAGAACGATGTTCTTGTAGACATCTCTCCGTTTGGACGATTCTCTAATCAGATTCGATATCGTCTTGATCAAACTTAAGAAATCTGCAATTAATCTAGTGGAATGCGCCACCTCTTGCAGTGCAAGGTCTTAGGAATAATTTGCACAATGTACAAAAAAAAAAAAAAAAAAAAAAAAAAAGACTTTGGTTTCAACTCCTTGAAACTTGTTTGGACGCCTTGCATGATGCCGCTTAATTCAACAAAGTATCGTAAATATATGTGGGGCGAGAATTTCTCCCGTGGGAGTTGAGTCCGTCTGAAATATTCCAGGGGGAGCTGTTGCTCCCCCTGGAATATTTCCGTCTTCTCCCCCGGTCCTTACACCTTTGGATATCCTCTAATTAACGTCGTATTCAAAATTTTATTATTTGGCATATGACAAGTGGTATTCAGCTGCAAGTACACAAAATTTCAAGTCTCTAACTTATACAGTTTCCGAGTACGAACGCTGTGATGGACAGACAGAGAGATAAGTGAGACGAATAGTGTTTGTTTCGTGAGATGAAAGAAACCCTAATTAGCACATAAAAAGTTTCACGTCACTAAAATTACTAGAAAGCTTTACATCTTCTTCAATAAATATAATCCACGTTGGGGTTTGTTAATATAATTAGGTTAGAATGACAAGAATTATAAAGTGCATGATTCCTAAAACACAGCGTTACGTTATTAATAGTTTTGATAATCGAAAAAAAAAATTGACGGATTTACAAGTTTCAGACACTGGAGATTCCAAAAAACATATTTTTAGAAAAAAAAACTTTGCCATCAGTCTGTCTGTATGTCTGTAAACGCTCTATCTCCCGAACAAATTGAGATACAGACTTGAAATTTGGTAGGTACTTAGTATGTAATAATGGGAAGAAGCTTATTGAATTTCAGTAACTTCGATTATCTGGAACTATTTTTTTCGGACTCTCGAAATATTCGTTCTGATAAAAGGTATATAATTTTTTTCAAAATTGTTTATTTTAAGGAGTGAATATAAAAGACAATAAAAAACTTAAATTTTGCATAAAGAATGAAGTCGATCAGATAATGAGTTGCCGAGATATTTGTAATCCAATTTCCACACGCTTCGATTTTTTATGACTCTGTATTTCTTTCAAATTTCAATTCAAAGATATATTTTAATTGGAAATGAGACGCTTAATCCGATGCAGTAAACCGTTAGTTAATATAATTATCAATTTTGGAGTTATAAGGATGTTTCTTTTACGCAATTCAGTAATAGAACATTTAAAGTTTAAGACGTCATCAAGCCACGATTTTATTCGAATTGCAATGCATTTTATAAATAGTTTACACATGTTTTATATTATGCATATCCATGATGGATAAGTATTACGGTGGCCCCCAACGACTAGTTTTTGAATCACATTAAGTATACCAGCAAATAGTAAACCAATAATATCCGTTCTTGTAGTTTTTCCATGTAACAAAAATGCCTTTTTACTTTACACAGACTTTACGAAAATAATAGCGTGTAGAGGCATGGTGCTAAAATCATTCTTTTATGATATTCTAACGTAGATTGTTGTTCTGCAGAGTTTTATCTGGTTTTGAAGGGCAGTACAATGTATTGATACATAATATGTAAATAATTATAAAGATTTAAAAATATATAAGAATTAGCTATTTGTAGTCTTTTATACACTTTACATATTTTTAAATATAAAAATTTAAGCTGGAAAAATGTCATAATTTTGTTTCTCTACATGTAATGAACCTGCTATTTTTAATTTTTCTTTAAACTTAAATCCTATAAAAATGCAAATCAATTTTAATAAAAATGAGTAAAAGAACTTTCTTAATTCTCTGCGGTTTATTATTTTTAAAAGTTAAACTTTTAATAACAAACAAAATTATTATTTTGAAACGATCTTATATTTTCTTTGAACACCTGCAACTCACAAAATTTGTAAATATTATAATATTTTTAAAAAATTTCATACAGAATATTTATTATAAGACAATATTTTATTTTGCATAAATAAATCGCTCATAATAAGCAATCGCAGTTAGAAATATTTTATTTCCGAGAATGTTGCTTTAAGGGATTTAACAGAGGCTTATACAGGATTTTCTCTAAGCCGATTTTAAAATTGTGTTACATTAACTCAGAAGTCGATCAATACATGAATGATGAAACAGAGTATTCTTAATGATGTACAAGTAATTTTTAAGAAATAAAATAAAACCAACTTCAAGGAGTTGTTTCTTAGCTTATTTCACTCCGGTTAGCATTTTAATGAGAGCAGTTGGGACACAATGCTTTTTGTAGCAATCCTTTATTGTTATCCACATTAACTTTAAATTTCGTTGTAACCAATATCGCTCATTTTAATGCACAGTTGACGATCATATATTAATATTTTTCAGGTGTCTCTGTAAAACAAATATTAAACACAGCTATTTTAAAAACGTAAAGTAGTAATGTGTACCTTAACAACAGATTGAAATTTGGTGACGATTGGCCAATTTTTAAGTAAATTGGAGCCTGTAAATTCCAAAAAACACAAACACACCTTTTTGGATCCTGATGAAATTTATAATGGGGACACCACCAGAACGAGCTCTTTTCATCAAAAATCGGGAGTGACTTCACTCGACTTTCTGAACATTGGTGTTCGTGTACAAAAATTGAACAACAACAGATTAACAACAGATTGATTAACAAAAATTGATTAACATATTATATAAGAAAAGATTTAAATTTTGTGAATTCCTGCTCGTTCAATTTCTGTACACGAACATTGGTGGGACACTCGACTTTCTGAACATTGGTGTTCGTGTACAGAAATTGAAAAAAAAAATTATAAATTTCTGAAACAATGGAATCGTCTGAATTCGAACGCTGGACCTCCCGTTTTCAAACTGCAGACGTTACCTCTGCGTAATGTTGCCAGGTTCACTGTCACAATAAAGTGGGACAGGGAGTCAGAAAAGGGGGACAGTGGCTTCTAAATGGGGACATAAAATATCGTAATTCTATGAAACGGAATCTCTCTATAAAGGAATTCTTCTGAAATGCAAAACAAATCCATGGTCCCGACAGAAATATTAGCATACTGCATACTAAGACGAAAACCTGTCTAAAACTGATCACTTGAGATTCCGTCTAAGTAGGTTTTGCATATTAAAGAAACACAAACACCTTAGATCGTAAAAACTGTGAAAGAGAAATCACTAGGGACCGAAACAAAATCCTCTATTGGAAAGGTTTTCGATTGAGCATTATAATTGTATAATATTAATTCGGTCATGTTTTTTACGTTTAACACAGGAATTCCTTATATACAGGTTCCGTTTACACATGATTTACTGAACAAAATACAGTAAATCCTATGAAACCAGAAATGGAACCGGACAAATCTTCTGTTTTAGATAGGTTTCCGTCTAAGCCGATAGATTACCTTCGGTTGGGCAGTAAAAAAATTCAGTTATTTTATGGGCTTAGTACATAAAGTTGGATTTTGATTTTATTAACACATGCATCTGACCTGTGTGCTTGACATCAAGTGCCCGCTTATAAGTCATCGTCAATATACAAGGACGAGATAGCCACAAGGAAATTTACAACCGGAAGCTCCACAAAGAGTGTGCAATGGAACTGACGACAGTCGAACCGGCCGACCTGACTCATGCTCTCTCAAGCGATTAGCGGAATGGTGTCTTAACCACTCGGCCACGGAGGCCCCACTACATAAAGTTCCTCTTGATCTAGACTGGCGAATAACATAGTACTAAAAGAAATTTAAAAGCACCTTTACATCCTGAAAAATCGAGACTTTTGGCATCCCGCGCACTGGTTCCACGAGACGGGTCTGAAATCCTTTAAAATCGGGACACCTGATAACACTACCTCTGCGTCACAAATGCATGATTACATCGACGTTATATTTATCACTTATACTCTTTTACATTTCCTCGTGATTTTCCGCACATAATTGGTCGCAGAATGGTTTGAAAATGATTTTAGAAATTGATTAAATACGTAATCCGTCTTCAGATTTCCCCCAAAATCTATACAGTTTTGTGACAGTAGACTGTAACATATTTGCCAAATAACTGCTCAACAGGAAATACCGTTTGGAAGTTATAGTGTTCACACACACACACATATAAATCATGATTAGAATACTTTCCTTACACTCTATGTTCGGAAAGCAAAACAAAAATTTTGAAAAATTGGATCATCCGTTCAATAAATATGTTTGGACATACATAAAAAAATATATACAAACGAATTGTATAACCTACTTTGTTGGAAATCGGTTATAAGTGTAAAATATAAAATGCAACAGCAGAAAGCATTGGATTTAATATTCTCAAGAAAATACATTTAAAATGGTGGATAGATTTCCTGATTACAGAGAGTGAAGAATGAAAAATGACAGCGTATGTCCACTCGACTTCCACCCTAATGTTTCACTTTTAGCATTTCAGAGAGAAATACTCTTATGTCACAAAATTATGTCGCCAGTTACTAATCTTATTATCGTCAAACAAGGAAGCAAATCACTCATATCCAAATCACCATGATGTATATGTTCTATTTTATGATGAGTTGAAGCTGAAAAAAAGAACAAATTTATTACAGTATTAGTTAACTAGCACTGTAAAGTGTCCAATCCATAGTTACAAATTGATGTCACTTGATGACACGTCACGAAGAAATGGTCACTGTGGGTTCACGTTGAAATAACTCAAGGCTGACGAAAAAGACAAGCTGCCGCAATACGTTTCGTGTTCGTCTCTCTTCGAACCGCTGAAGTCACGTGATGATGTTTTCGTGCACACGCGTTTATGCTTTCTAGCAACATGTGCCACGAAAGGGGCATAATCTAACTCAAACGGTCCACGTGTAACGCAATCTATCTTCAACGTCAGCCTCTAAATTCACTACATGACATTCATTTGAGAGTCACTATGTGACCAACAAAAAAATTACGTTTTGACCACGCTGTGTTGTGATATGACACTTGTGACCATTTATGACATCACTGTGACTTTGCATATAATAACTCATGTGAGTAGGCTGCATAAGGAAATAATGGTAGCTTTGTAACTGTTGAATTGTTGGAAACCCCTCATCTATATTTATATAGTTTGTTTCAGTATTTAAAAGGGTTAAAAAACTCTTCATGCCGGATGTCCGTACTTGCCAAGATTTCGATATTTTGAGTATTACTATTGCCAGTTGGACTTATTCAGAAATTATGAAATCGATTAGATTTGTTTTTCATTTTTCGATAGAGGCAGATGATTTTTCAGAAAATGCTGTTAAATAAGGCGTTTTAAATCGAATTTCCGAACGCAACTGCCCAACTGAGGACCCGTTATCAGACAACAATTGCTTTCAACTCCAAATGTAATTTATTTATCGAAAAATGAAAAACATTCGATTCCAAATCACTTCAATAGCCATGCCTGAAAGTGTCATGCTTATGCATTTAAAAATAATCCGTAAATGTGCCAGAAAGTTTTGCGGGGAAAAATGGTTTTTGAAAAGACTTTAAATTCGTTACAATTGTTAAATAAAATTTTTTTGGTGGCCAAACTTGGCTATTTTTAAATTTTCACTTTTTATCTATTTATATCACCGAGTGAATGGAAGTACAATTTTGATTTTGATGTATATATAAGGATTTATAAAACATTAAAATAATATTGGTACCTCAGTTATCTCATGTATTAGTTTACAAGATAAATAAATGTATTATATTTTTATATATTTATTTTATAAATTTTATATATTTATATAAAATTACATTTTTGTAATGTAATTAAATAACTTGTATATGTGTAATGTCAATAATCACATTATTTTACAGTACTATCGTTTTATGTTCAGTTATTATAAATACCCATTTTATATTATTTACATAGCATTTTTAAAATAATTTTTGAATGTGTATTGTTAGACAATAATTGTAACATGATTTACTAAATAAATTACATGAGTGTCGCAGGGGAACTTCTTTTAAAGGTATAGCCCTTTATAATATAATTTTGAAAGCAGAAATGTCTATGTACACAATTTTATTCTTGATGTGGTAATGTAATATTATCTGCATACAGTTATTATAGTAATAGGTAGCATTACTACTAATATTTAACCGCAATCAAAGCTATTTAAACATAAATTCTGAATTCACTAGTATTCGTATGTACTAGGAAATATCCATATTAGTGTCCTCTGAGTAAGTTCATTCTGTTTACTTACATATAATGTTATACGATTGAATTTATCGGAATCACTCTCTAAAATACATAGTGGAACATAGCGGCAGTGATTCAAAGCCTTGGTGAAGCGCACTTGATGGCATGTAATAAGATTGCGTACATAAGAACATTTATCGACAGAAAATGCACACAATAAATAAATACGAGCAGATTTTTTTTAAATTTTTATCCATTTAATTCAGAAGTTTTGGCACGTAAATATATATCATAGTTTCGAACTGTTAAACTTTATTTGTTACCACTATTTCCGAAAAGCGAAAATTGTTATAATACTAACAAAAAACCATAATGGTTGGCAGCTATGTAGTATGGAAAGAATTCTATAAATTTAAAATTTTTGTAACCATGTGTTTAAAGTAACTTAGCAGAAATTGGATCAAAATCTTGTTTACTGATGCTAGAATTTATATTAATAAAACTTAGAAAGAAATTACGTAAGCAGCACAAATACCTGCGCATACGAATTTAATTTGGCGTAGAAATGTATTTGCTTACATTTCTTATAGTAATAGAAAGCATTTGTAATAATAAATTGTGTCCAAAAAGTATTTCCCTGATTACCAAATTTATTCATATCAGCTATATATAAGATAGAGATGTGAAACTGCTGACAAAATGTTAGAAAACTAACCAAGCATTTTTGTTGCAGGTTTCCGCAACTTGACTGTAGTGTAATAGTGTCAGTGTCCAAAAATGTTCACAACCGGAAATGTTCACAAATCAGGAAAAAGCTCAGTGTGTCCTATGAGGTAGATGTTCGGCCAGTTTTCGGAACTTGATTTAGTTTCCTGGATACTGATACTGCTACACTATAGCCACATTACGGAAACCAGCAACAAAAAAATTTGGTTACCTTTCCAACATTTTGGCACCAGTTTCTCTTGTATGGAGGGTGGTCCAAAATTATTGAGCTCATTTCACGTTCGAAAAAAAGAACAAAATGAGGTACGTACATGTTTATTGTTTTCTTGGAAAGACAATTTAAAACAGTTTTACAAAACAACATTTTAAACATTAACTAAATTCCACATTTCCCGTCTCCTTCAATTGTTGGTACCAATGTTTTATAGAGTCCTTACTTGGAGGATGATGATTTGAATATTCTAAACGAAAACGTCTCTGATCAGTTAGAACTGATTTGTCTTCATGGAACCACAAAACGCACATTGCTTTTTCCTGTACGGTAGCCATTTGCAGACTGACGCAATCAGTAAATTTTCCCCTCGAAATGCTTTCCCGCCATCTACCGGCTTATGTGAAACTTATTTAATGCATAAAATGTTGTGTAAAACTGTTTTAAATTGTCTTTTCAAGAAAACAATAAACATGTATGTACCTCATTTTGTTCTCTTTCTTTTAAACGTGAAATGCGCTCAATAATTCTGAACCACCCTGTATAGAGTATATGAATAAATTTTGTAGGCAGGGAAAAACTTTACGGATACCCTGTATATCACAGCAATCAAAGCTATCCAAACGTAAATTCTAGATGCACTAGAATTGGCATGTTCTTGGAAATACCCATTTAAGTATCCTCTGAATAAATTAATTATGGTTACTAATATGACATGTATTGTTATGGGATTAACTTTATCTCTACCATCTTTAAAATCCACAACGGAATATTACTACAGCAATTTCAAGTACTGTTGCAGCGCACTTGAAAACTTGCAATCAGGTAATATGCATTTAATCTTTTAATGGTCAAGTAATTCTGCTGTTGTAATGTTGAAAATTTACTAGAAATTATGAAACATTTTAGTATTTATTTGAAAATAAATAAATTCCAATTTAAAACTCTTTCACGTAAATTATAAAAGCAAAATGTTATTCAAAAAATCCTTTACCAATTTCGGTTAAAATCATGTGGCATAAGAAATGTACCACCGCCTTTCAAAGGATTAAACAAAGCATTTTTCTGCTGAAAAAGAACAACACAATAAATAATTGCGAAAAGATTGTTTTAATGGTTGTATTTATTTAATTAATAATAATATAATATCTAAAAATTATTTGAAAAACAGAAATCCCTATCTACACGACTTTAATTTTGCTGTAGTAATCTAATATATCTGCATACGTGTACTAATATATCACCGCAATCAAAGCTATTCAAACATAAATTCTGGAACCACTAGAATTGGCATGTTCTTGGAAATACCCATTTAAGTATCCTCGGAATAAATTAATTATGGTTACTAACATGACATGTATTGTTATGGGATTAACTTTATCTCTACCATCTTTAAAATCCACAACGGAATATTACTACAGCAATTTCAAGTGTTGTTGCAGAGCACTTGAAAACTTGCAATAAGGTAATATGCATTTAATCCTTTAATGAGCAAGTAATTCTGCTGCTGTAATGTTGAAAACTTACTAGAAATTACGAAACATTTTAGTATTTATTTGACAATAAATAAATTCCAATTTAAAACTCTTTCACGTAAATTATAAAAGCTAAATTTTATTCAAAAACTCCTCTACCAATTTCGGTTAAAATTATGTGGCATAAGAAATGTACCACCGCCCTTCAAAGGATTAAACAAAACATTTTTCTGCTAATAAAAAACAACACAATAAATAATTGCGAAAAGATTGTTTTAATGATTGTATCCATTTAATTAATAATAAAAAAATTATCTAAAAATTATTTGAAAAGAAATCCTTATCTACACGACTTTAATTTTGCTGTAGTAATCTAATATATCTGCATACGTGTGTTATAATAATTAGAAGCATGTGTACTAATATATCACCGCAATCAAAGCTATCCAAACATAAATTCTGGAAGCACTAGAATTGGCATGTTCTAGGAAATACCCATGTTAGTATTTGCTGAGTAAGTGAATCATGATTAAGGACATATATTGTTATGTGATTAACTTTATCTCGACCACTCTATAAATCCCACAACGGAATATTGCGGCACTAATTTCATGTATTGTTGAAGCGCACTTATTGTTCAAGATTTCTAATCAGATTATATCATTTATCGGCAGAAAAAGAACAACACAATGAATAATTGAGAGCGAGATTTTTATAAATAGTGGTATATATTTATTTAATAATGAAATTATCATAATTTCGTGTGTATAACCCACGGATCAAATAAACATATTTAGTAGGGTTGCCAATTTAACCTTCTTTTTATTTAAAAATCCTGAATTCATACCGGAAATTCTGAAAGAAGAATTTTTACTTTATGTATTTATGAAATAAGTGTCATTAAATAAAACAAAAATTACTATTAAGAATCTCAGGTACGGGAATTTATTAATATAAAAGGAGGCCGAACCAGCAAGCCTTGTTTAGACATCACATCGATATATATTTTGTAATAATTGGCGTCAATTATGTACTACGTTCAAGTAAGTTACAATTTATTAAATATAATTTTTGTGTATAAACATGTTTGTTTGATTCGCGGATTATATGCTGGAAATTTCGGTACTTCAATGTACACATCTTCCTATCTTATACGTCCTATATACACAACTTTAGTTTTGCTGTAGTAAGCTAATATACCTGCATATGTTTGCTATATTATTAGGAAACAATTGTACTTATATCACAGCAATCAAAGCTATCCAAACATAAATCTGGATGCAGTATAATTAACATTTTCTAGGAATTTCCCTTATTAGTACCATCTAGTGAGTTAACTATGTGCTAAAACTTACATTATGTTAAATGAGACAGAAAATAAATTTAATTTGGAGCAAACCGTATATTTTGGATTGAATTAAAAGAGAAGATCATATCTTTTAGTAAAAAAAATAATCTTATACTAATAAAAGAAAGATGTTTGTTTGGGTGCAATGACTAGGAAAATCTGAAAATTTGGACAAGGATAGTCCAACGCAGGATATTTTGTCTTAATAGAGCAATTTGAGCATTATGTATTTTTAAAGATTAATATTTTCCCCTTTATAATTGTGTTCTATTGTATTCAGGAGCTGTCTCTAAATTATTAAATACTATCAGCAAAAATATTTTACTATGTTAAACGCCTAAAAATAAAATTTTAAATATCATGTAGGCAGAACATTGGCAAAGGGAGACAGGGAAATTACACTTAGGCAGAGAAATGACAAGGGGAATGACAGGAGAATAGCAAACAATTAAGGTTAGCTTGTCTACTATCATAACTATATACAGAAAAATGAAAACTATAAAAACTAATTATAAATAAAGCTTAATTGCTGATTGGGCTTTCATTACAAAATTAAGAGAGTACAGGGTAATTACAGTCAATAAAATACTTACCAAGATATAACTGGAATTCTCTAAGCTTTACTTGTCCATACTTGTTTCTAAAAAAACAACAATTCAAGATAGATTCAATATTGATGCCACTGTTCACAGGTGGAATTTTGGGGTAATATGGCTGTTGCCAGATCTTAGATTCATTATTTTCATTTTATGAAGGGAATGACAACTAAACCGTAAGACATTTTTTATTTTTTTGTCAGAAAAATACAAGCCATTAAAAGTCCTTACTTTTTCAATTTTTTGTATTATATGATAGTTTTTAATAATTTAAGCAATAAATTTATCACAAATATATTTGGTTGGTCAACTTTCAAGAACCATTTTTGTGCTAAGGTGGAGGCAGGGATACTCAGGGGAATGAGATTTATTCCATAAACGAATTTATTTAAGTGGCTTATATTTATAAATAATGTGTTTTATCCCGTTACACAAACATAAAAACATGTGATTAACGTATTCTAGCATTCTGTTTCATTTTTATACACGTTTATTCATTATATTTTAAGCGGGGACAGAGATTTTGCTGTTTAGAGAAAATGACCCAGTTCCTAATGCACCTGAGACTTAGATTTGGAGATTTTTTTATAATTAGCCGAGATATTAATTTAAAACCGTAATGAACATCGCAAAATAGAGTGCGTTTATCATTCCCAAGCTTTCCAACCGCGTTCCGAAGATCGTGAAGCAGAGAAGATTCGATGGTCGAAAATGTTTCTCTTTTTTCGCGTCTTTCGAAGCCCCCATCCACTTAAATAATTCAAATACGGAAAAACAAAAGATACCGAACCACAGCTACGTACTTTAAGCTGTCTAACGGCATAATCCATTTAAAAAATATACATATGTTAACTCTTTCAAAAAAATAATTAAAACTTTTAATTCGTGGTTTTTTTTTTTTTCGCATTTCTCGAAGCGCGCTACCAATAAACTAATCGGAGTACGAAAAAACGAAAAACAAAATCATTGACAAGCGTACTTTTTCATTTAAAACAACTTCTTGGGTTTAGAAGAATATTAATATTAATTTCCGGTTACTTAAATACACACATTTTGTTTGAAAGCTGAAACAAAACCAATATAATTACACTTCATACAAAGAAAACATAAACTGTTCTGAACAGCTAACAGTTTATTACACTTACAACATCACCTCAGTTGTAGGAAAATTTAGCGCATTAACACTATTTCTACCGGTTACAAACGACACCATTTAAAGTTGAGATTTATTTTTATTTGTAATTTTTAAAGCTAATAAGTATAATTTAAGTTTCGATGTATGGGCCTAAATCTCACAAGTGTGATTTCTCAGTCGCCAGTATATCTTTGAGCCAGTATTGGCATTTCATTGCAATATAAATTCTCATTTAATGTTAAAATGTTTCTCTGTGATTGTTCCACAATATAATGTTACTTCAGCTGCGAAAATCTGTTTCATTAATTGTTAAAATGGATTTTTTTTTCTTTCAAAGCAATAGCACTTAGACAAACATCTATACACTATTATATTCCACCAAATCAATTAAAGAATAAACAGAACAACAAACGAAACAAGAGTGACATATAGAGACTTTAGAGAAAACAAAAAGTCAACTGCAAACAGGGAATACAATCAATTAGGCTGATGTTCTGAGGTCCCCATTAGTTCCTTGGCCTCCCAATATCTGCCAGATATACTGTTACTTGATAGTGCGGGACACAGTGGTAAATGCTGTGCATTCAAGATTACATCCTCTCCACAAATAGGGCAATTTGGACTTTCAAGAATACCAAATCTGAAAAGGTAATTAGGTAGACAATCGTGTCCCGTGGCAAGTCTAAATAAGACAACACTTGTTCTTCTTGGTGCTATAGGGACATGAGATATTGCATTTTTGGAATTTAAATGTCTCAAAAGTCAGTACTGTCCCTTGTCCTCAACCCATAAATTGATCCGTAAAATAATCAACAAACAATAATTATTAAAAAATTTTGAAAAAAAATGCATTTATTATAAATATTAATCTCATGGAGAATAATAGTATAATTTCTATATGAGTGAAATGTATAATATTTGTTTTTGTTGAGTTTAAAGTTGTGCCCCTCACTTTTTTTATCACTACTGTCCCGGTGTATGCATTTCCTGATATTTCCACCGGATGGCAGTACTCAGTCACTTTCAGTATTGTTTCCAGTAGTAGAGCATGTGGTCTTAAAAAATCGCCTTGCTTGCTGTTTGTTCATAAAGAAGATTTTCTGGATTGAAAAGAATGGGGAAAGGGTAAGTGTACCTTTATTGACCATCACTATTGTCCCCATTGTTAATTTCAATATTGATATTTGTAGAATAACCAATATCTAGCCATTTAATCGTAGGTTGGATATGTCTTTTCGATATGTCTTCTAATATGAGAAAATCTTGTGTGTGTGCGGTTATGAAAATTTTATTTTAAAAACGGCTCTAACGATTTTGACGAAATTTTGTATTCTACGTTTTGGGGCACCAGAAAACCATTGGGCTGAGTCACGTGTTCGAGAAAATTCGATAAGTGGGTCATCAAGGGTCATCAAGGGTCATCAAGGGTCAGGGTCAAGCTAATTCTATCTAAAAAACGGTTCAAACGATTTTTACGAAATTTTGTATTTTACCATTTTCGGGCACCCGAAAACCATTGGGCTAGGTCACGTGTTTGAAAAAATTCGATTAGTGGGTCATTTTGGGTCATCAAGGGTCAGTGTCAAGCTAATTCTATCTAAAAAATGGTTCAAACGATTTTGACGAAATTTTGTATTTTACCGTTTTCGGGCACCAGAAAACCATTGGGCTAGGTCACGTGTTCGAGAAAATTCGATAAGTGGGTCATTTTGGGTCATCAAGGGTCAGTGTCAAGCTAATTCTATCTAAAAAACGGTTCAAACGATTTTGACGAAATTTTGTATTTTACCGTTTTCGGGCACCAGAAAACCATTGGGCTAGGTCACGTGTTCGAGAAAATTCGATTAGTGGGTCATCAAGAGTCATCAAGGGTCAGGGTCAGAACACAAAGCAAATGTTGACCGAGCATTACTCGGTCGTACTCGCTGGTTTTTAACCCCTTCGCGACGAGCGTCATTTACAGAATTTTTAATCTTTTACCACCGGTTTTTCAAAACAGAAATTTTCGCCTACTTGAATCGCAGAAATGCTAGGATTACATAAGGCAAAGCTTACAATAAAAAATAACTGGTGGGAATAATCGAGGATTCTGAGCATCTTATGCGTCACGTATACGTGTCGCTCGTCCCCAAGGGGTTAAATAAAGTGGCAAAATTGCAAAAAAAGCCATTACTGTCCCTTATTTGTACAATTTGTGTTTTGTCTGAACTGCCGTATCATGCCGTATCAATAAAGTTTGTTTCCATCTACTAATTATTATTCTGAAATATATATCAGTGGTTATTAAAAATTCAAATTGAGCATAATATGAGACTTTTAAAAATCAGATATCAGTAGAAAATGAGCAGCCAAAAATCACACTTATGAAATCTTGGCTCGTATTATAAATGATTTGTGATGGGTTTAAATCTAACAGGTATAAATAAAATAATCATAAATCGAAATATTTTAGAAGGTGTCATTTCACACGGGTAGAAATAGTGTTAAGAATAAAAATGAATTTGAAAATGTGTCAAAAATTAGCCAATTTACATTTCAGAAAAGTCTTAACCCTTTAAGGGGCGGTGGTATATATTATATACACCTAATTATATATTATATATTATATATATATATATATTTATATATATATATATATATATATATATATATATATATATATATATATAATATATATATTATATATTATTATATACAGGGTGTCCATAATTAAACGACCCTACTTTAAAGTTGTCTACAGACGAAACTGTTCATCAGAAAGTTGTGAAATTTTGTGGAGGATATAATGAAGGAATGGGAATTTGTTCAAGCGAAACAAAATTAGTTCACAATTTCTCCGCTAGAGGACGTTTTTTCTAATGAATTACAGATTTATCATATATTTACGATAGATTACAAATTTTATTATAACAAAACATGTCGAACAAAACTTTAATTACGAAATTCAACAATGACAGCAGAATTTTAATAGAAATGTTTTTCATTTAATATATATGTGAAATATCGCTTTTTTTTTATATATAGAAATAAATTTGTTTATAATTTGCGGTGTAAATTATTTATTTCAACAGTTTAGCAATTGAAATGCTTCATCCGTTAAAGGGTTAACACACTGCGGTCAATTGTGGAACATGCTATCTTATGATTCCAGATGGTAGCTGAAAATGATGGCCGTCATGTGGAACATGTTTTGTTGCAATAAAATATGTAAACTATCGTCTCGTAAATGTATGCTAAATGTGTAATTCGTTAAAAAAGCGCTCTCTGGCGGCGAAATTTTGAAATATTTTTTTTTTCGCTTAAACAAATTCCCATTCTTTCCTTGTGTCCTCCAGAAAATTTCACAACTTTCTGACCAATAGATTCGTCTGTAGACAACTTTAAAGTAGGGTCGTTTAATTATGGACACCCTGTATATTAATATATATTTTATATTATATACCACCTAATTTTAATCCGATTCAAACCAGAAACTTTTCACTAAATTTTACTTCTTTCACTTTGACGAGAAAAAGTTGAAAAATTGCTTATTCTTATTTTGAACTAAATTCTTTCCTAAATTCCGGTGGGAATTCAACGTTGCGGAAGCACAAGTGCTTGCCCCTGAAAGGGTTAAGAGCGTAAGAAGAAGCACAAGCGCATACGTCCAGGTTTGTCAACTTACAATGGAAGGTATTCATAAGCAAATACTCAGAAAATTTTGAAAAAATTACACAATATTCTTGTCATGAGGATATATATATGTCTATAAAAAATTTCCTGCGGAACGTCGATATACCGTCCTTAAAAAAATAAAAAAATTTTTAGTTTTCTGGCGATATAAGCTTAGCGACACAATAAAATTCCAAAAAGTATTCTTTTATGATAAATACTCTTTAAGGAAATTTTTTTCTACTCTTCATACCGAACTAGTTAAAATAACTTTAACTTAAATAAATATATTTTTATAACTACAGTTTTCTCATATGCATTTATATGTATGTATAATGAAATCGTATCACACGGTTTATAACAGAATTCAAATTGATTAAAATTGTTTCAAATTCAAAATAAAAGTCCGACTGTGAGTAAATATCGAAATGTATAATAGCAGCTTTTCTTAATGGCAGTTACTTTTAAAATACGTTTAACCCATTTACCGCCAAAACTATATGGGCGGAGTCTTCAATATTTTTTCTGAAATTCGTTTACCACCAAAAACTCTGAAATATAATATTCGGTAGGTTTTATAACAAAGTTTTTGTCATTAAATAAAATATTTTTTTACATATTAAAATAGTGGTACCTTGGCAGGTTCTCTTTTTCATACACTTTTATTTTGACCGTTGCGTCAGCGCAACACCAGCGGGTAATGAGTTAAAATTTATCCAATCAGTGCAACGGTGTAAAATTCAATAATTGTAGCAACACGCAACCTATAAAGATATTATATAAGCTTATAGGAATAATAATAAAATATTTTATCGTTTCAGTTTAAATTCATTAAGCACTGCGCATTTAAACAAACATTTAACAAGTAATTTCCAAATGCTTTTAAATTGCTTGCAGTTGGCGAGGGAAAAGTGTTGCTCGCCATCGAGCCAAATACTCGAAAGTTTTTTATTTTTTAGAGATTTTCTACTGGAATTTTGCAGCTAAATTTGACTGATTCTTTGTAACGTACATGGGTAGTTTGATTACCATTTTTTTTTCAAAATATTTTGAGCATGCCCTTTAAGGAGACCTTCCTTGTTAGAGAATCGTGTCGATTAGACCTAGGTCAGATAAACATGTTTTAAACCGGAAAATGTTTATTGAAACTGGAAAAAACTCAACAAGTAACAAGAAGCTTACCGATAAATTTCGAAAAACTGTACCGTTAAACACGTTTCGAAAAGAAAGCTATTCATCAAGATACACTTTGTTGTTTTTCATATAGTTTCATTTTTTTTTTTTTAATTTCCGGGGTAAAAATTTTTTATTTGACCATCGCCTCCCTGGCTCAATTTTACAAATGTTATCTGTATGTTACCAGAATTCAAGATGATAGTTTCCAAATATTTTTTTTTCAAAACCTGTTTCTTTGCTACTGAAAATATCGGTGCCAGTTCGACACCGTGCTCCGGAATTTGAATTTAATTTGGCAACCGTTACGTCTGGTTCCATTCATTTTGTTGTTCAGTGAACCAAACATTCGATGAAGTGAAAGTACTAGAGCTTTTAAAAGGAAATTATCCTTCTAAAAGGAACATGGTTTATACTTAGCCCTGGAACAACCGGATTTACATAACCTTGATTAAAAACATTTCACACCAGAATTTTTTTTTAAACTATTTAATTTATTTATTTACTTTAGTTCTCTGTGGTTTATATATAACTTATTTTGTGAAATAAATACTGGTTCCAATAATCAATTTTGAATATACCTGTGATGTTGGACCCGTCTGGTAGGCGGAAGATTACTATACGTCTAAAGATACACTATATGGCCATTAATGACCGGCAACTTACAATTTTAGCCATTTTCTGGAATATTTAAAAATATACTTGTCAGATTCTTCTGGAATTTTAGGATCCAAAAGAACAGGTTTGACTTCACATTTATCATTGTTGATTTGATATGGAGGACAAATAGGGGACCAAAAAAAATTAAAGAAAAAAATAATACTTGGGATCACTCTGTAAAATAAAATGCATCAAATGATCTATCGCTACAGAATATACATAGGCAGACATTGTACAATATGTGTATTCATTTGTGTAAGAATAGCATGTATAATAATAGAAATATAGCGATTTTTTTTTAAATTAAAAAAATTCTTGCATGTTTTTTGCTTATAACATACAGGGTTTTAAGCAAAATTTAACGCCAGTTTCAGAAAAATTGACAAAATGTAGTAGAAACAATATAGTGCAATTGAAATATAAATATATTAAATATTTAAGAAATATGGGCAGTTGTATAAAATAATTTTTATCTGCGCATGCGCGAACGATAACAAGGAACTTTTTGCATAATTTAATAGTCAACTCTATGGTGCAACTTATTAAAAAAAATCAGTCAAATATTGTAAAAATTCAAAGAGATACTGGCGTTAGAGTGAGCTGTTTTTTAGTTTCTCACTAAAACTCCTTGAATGATAAGGGATTTTCCACAAATTGTCATTTTTTATTTTACACTATTTTCCAATTTTTAATGATACTTTAGTTCTCTTTGAAAAACTACCCTAACGAGCTTATTCGAACAAAAAAAGAATTATCAAAATCAAAAGATCCATTCCAAAAGTATTATAACCTGGTGCAATAAAGTTTTCCAAGGCGAACTAAAGTATCAATAAAAAATGAAATATAGTATAAAAATTAAACATGACAATTTGTGGACAATTCCTTATCATTTAACGAACTTTAGTGAGAAACTAAAAAACAGCTCACTCTAACGCCGATATCTCTCTGAATTTTTACGATATTTGACTGATTTTTTTAATAAGTTGCTCCATAGAGTTGACTATTAAATTATGCAAGAAGTTCCTTTTTATCGTTCACGCATGCGCAGATAAAAAATATTTCACACAACTGTCCATATTTCCTTAAATATTTAAAATATTTACATTTCAATTGCACTATATTGTTTCTACTATATATTTTGTCAATTTTTCTGAAACTGGCGTTAAATTTGGTTTAAAACCCTGTATGTTATAAGCAAAAAACATGCAAGTTTTTATTTTAATTTTTTTTAAATATCGCTATATTTCTATTAATATACATGCTATTCTTACACAAATGAATACACATATTGTACAATGTCTGCCTATGTATATTCTGTAGCGATAGATCATTTCGTGCATTTTATTTTACAGGGTGATCCCAAGTATTTTTTGGCCTCTTAATTATACTCTTTATCAAATCAACGTTGATAAATATGAAGTC
Organism: Maratus michaelseni; assembly: GCA_963931845.1. Lineage (NCBI taxonomy): Eukaryota > Metazoa > Arthropoda > Arachnida > Araneae > Salticidae > Maratus > Maratus michaelseni. The sequence continues at coordinate 122,648,746 of OZ007599.1, read as the reverse complement.
AAACCTGTTCTTTTTAATTCTAAAATTCCAGAAGAATCTGGCAAGTACATTTTTAACTATTCCACAAAATGTCTAAAAATGAATGTTGCCGGTCATTAATGGCCATATAGTGTATACTATGTTTCTTTCAGAAAAACTTTTAATTCAAGGAATTTTTTTGCACTAAATAACTAAAAATGCTATCGAACTGAATGCATTAGTTTTCAACAATAAATTCAACAAAAAATAAAATTAACTTTATAAAACACGAACAAATACAAAAATTAAGAAAAGCATTGGTGTTAGATTACAGAAATATATTACAATTTTTTAAGCAAGAAAAGCGCTTTATTCATTGCCAATATATGTCTGGTATCGATTTAAAAAATAGTGGTTCGAGAAAATCGCGTTTAAAGTTTCACAACAGATACCGCTCGCTTGTGCACTGCGCGAAAAGAATCGCTATATCTTCTATATATGTGTTTACATTTTTAAACATTTATTAAATGCCAAACATTCAGAAAAAGCAAAAAAAATTATATGTTGAAACCGAAAACTCCCACGCCTTTTTAACTTCCTAAGGGAAAAAAGCTATTAGTTGTATGTATGTTGTTTTATTTCATTATTTTTTATCGCTTTTCTCCGGGATAATTTTACTCCACTTAAAAATCGGCTAATTATTTTGTAGTTTTTAAGCTTTTAACGATAAGTCCACCCATTAGTTTGATGTCTTAATTTGTGTTAATGGACATGTTGCATATCGTATAAATGAAAAAAAAAACTATTTTCTATATCCCTGTTTGTATTTTAAACGATAACATATAATAACCAAAATAGTTCTTACTGATTTTTTCGTACATAAGTACCATAGTTTTAACTTTTAGCACTCCACTGACATCTATACGGTGACATACTAAGTTTAATCCCCAAATAAGGGGGTTAGAATGACAGTGGTTGAAGTCAAAAAATTTAAAAATCTAGATAAACATATTTTCTCTAAAAGTATATTAATTTCTATTTAGTGTTACAGTCGAATAAGTCATAGTTCACTTAGGGAGTCGCTAGAGGGAAAAACAAGTTGGACCACTCAATGCAACGGCAATACGACAAGTTTCACAAAACCCTTCATTTCTCAAATTACTAAATATTGACATACTCCACTGTCATTATAATCCAATAAAATGTCTCATGGCACCGTAATTTTCGATAAAATTTATTTGAAAATAAGTCAATGCATTTGTTCGTGTATATAATAAACCGAAAATTTTGTTTCAAAATTCCGGTGCTATTGTGACTTTGGGGGGGGGGGGGGGATATACTTTGTCACAGTATAGGTGTCAATGGAGTGCAAACCGTTAAGTACTAGTATTATTCAATATTTTATTTTCATATTGTATTCACCATCTTCTCGAAATGACACTTTCAAACCCTAAAATACGGGGCGATTTTTAATATTTTCTCTATCTAACATGCTATTCTGTGTACTCTTATTTCAAAACAATAATCATCGTCGTAAATTTCTAATAGATTCCTACTAGAAATTGTCCACAAAGATTATTGTTTAAACTAATTGTGCACACACACACAATATATATATATATATATATATATAGTCGCATCTAGCAACTTTTTGACCGCGACATTGACCCGTAGTAGCAAATGAATTTCATAACCTACGGAAATCGCGGGACACGTACACAAAGGGTTAATGCACAAAGCATATTTTCTATATTCATGTTTTTGTTTTATTATTATTATTTAACAACTCAAAAAAATTGTAATATCACTGAAATGCATGTTAATCTCAAATGGAGAGAAGTGGCGTAATTTCCATTTCTAATGCACGAATGAAGTATTTTTTACTTAAACAATTCGTCAAATAATCGGTAATACAAGATTAGTTGGAATCAGTTAATAAATCACTTTATAAATACTGCATACGATGTTCAATATACAGGTTTCGTGCACCGAACAACACAATTTCATTCCAGGAGAGCGCCTGAGATTAGTTTGAGTGTTTGTATACTCAGCTGCACTCACGTGACCAAACCATGTACGTTACAACAAGAGTGATTTTGGTCATGAGAAATGATAGAAGCTTTTAGACTAACATGTTAAAGAGCTTTCCTATGGATATTCTATTATATACCCAACGCAGCAACCTAGATATTGAGAGAACAAGGTAAAAATTATTTTCGACCTTTTTACATTGCTTTTGTTTATCTAAAATATTTACATTTGATGTTGTCTTTCGTTCTCTAATATGAAAATATTGTATACTGCGTGATTTTGAAATACCTTTTTGTCAAAAAAAATATATATTGTATATACATAACAGTACTTTTAATTTAAAAAAATCTGATGTATATAAGACCGTATTCAATGATTTTTTTACTTTAATGCTGTGGTAACAGGCCCTGCTGTCCTGTTGGTTTCCAATTTAAATACCACTATTTTTAAATAATAATTTTCGCGAAATAGTTCTGATGTTTTTTGGAAATTGTGGCATTCAAAAAACAAACTAAACTCTTGTACGCTATTTTTATACCTTTATGTCCCAAGTTATGAGGTAAAGAATATTACACCTTAATAGTTTCTACCTTAATATCTAAAAGTACATTAGAAAATGTTGTAAAGGAATAATATGAAATTTAGGAAGAATTTGTTCTGAAATCCGTATCTATGGTATTTTTATAAAAGGTGATGGGTAGATAAGCATAGATACTACCACCCACAAGGTCATTTTTTTCCTTTTTCTTAGATGTTTTGATCGTTTTAACATATTTCTGACTGTTAGTTTTCGCCTTTTAAACAGGAAGCCCCGCTAATGGCCATTAGTATTGCATATTTCATTATATATCAAAATATATTCTGTGTTCGTATTTATACTCAAATGAATGTATATAATAACGGTACTGTTTCTATTCGAAATATTTATATGCATAATACACTAATTGTATAAATACAAATATTGTGTCTTTGAGAAATAGTGCAACATACAGAATGCAAAAGTACCGCTCGTGGATGGAATTACACATATCCAAAAGATGCGAATTTGCGTTAGCCCTCAGCAGTGTCTAAATATAATTTATTATCTACACTGCTTTGCTGATTTATTTTTATTTGAAGAATGTTTAAATATATTACACAAGATCAGAAATATAACATATGCTTATTTAGAAAATGTCATTGTATTGCAATTTTATCTATTTGGATATATATATGTATATATATATATATTAATGTGAAGCGCTTATCCTACAAATGTATGCACCATCGTAGGTTTTACAAGTTTTACCTTGTTTTACACATATTAACATAAATAAAAAAACACGACAGTATTATGAGCGCTTCATATCCGAAAGGTATCAAAATATATAAATAGTTAAATAAACCATCTGACCGGTTTCTGATTCCTTAAATTCTCAAAATTTTTGAAATGTCAAATTATTTTATATGTTAAACTCCTATCTTTTCTGAACATTTTTATATAATTGTTACCTTGAAATCCCCATTAGAACAGAAGTTATGGTTTTTAGAATTATGCCCAATCAGAGCTGAAGGTACGTCAGACTGCCATATGTTCTTTGTTTATATCGTTCTTGAACCTTTATTTCATTTAGAAATGTTTTATACTCCATGTATTTAATATATATATATACTGGAGAATATCAAGTAAAGCATTCAACCTGCATCTTTAAATACAATTTTCTCAGTTTATTACATTTTATGCTTGCGAGGAATATCTCTCAAAAAGTGATGAAGCAAACTTGGCAGATACCTTCATTTTGTTGCAAGGAATATCTTATACTTCAACTTTAGTATTATATTTGCATTGGTTATTGGAAATTAATATTTTTTCTACAAAATAAATTATTTTTTCATCTTTTTGTAATTTAAATTTAAATTTAAAAACAATTCAGTTTTTACTTGCTTAAAAATGAAGTATACGTACAAGGTACATTAGTTTTACAACATTATCAATATTATTTGTGACTCTAGAACCAATAATTTTGCTACAGGATTCAATTAAAAAAATCATTTTCCTATCAAAATTAAACATAAAAAATGTAAAATGTCAATTGTACAATATTGCAGGGTTCGTACGCTTTTACCACAATTTTTTAATCGAATTTTTCTATTTAATATTTAGATAGCAGAAATTGTGGACGCCTCTTTTAGTTGCAAGATTTGTAATACTTTACTGCATTTAAGTAAGGCAAAAAATTCTATTAGAAATTTGTGGTAATAGTGTACGAATCCTGTATAGAAATAATTATGCTATATAGAAGCGATAGTAAAGTACTTTTTCTTCACATTACCAATTTTATAATCAGCCATCACTCAAAATATGGTAAAAGTTCCATAAAAACAGTCCATCTTCACTAAAAATGTTAAGAAGTTTCTAAAAAACTGTCATCATTACAAAAACATTTTCGCCCCAGCCGAACGCTTATCAGTTTTATTTTCAGGCATCCTTCCCGTCTCTATTTATTTGACCTAAAAAATGGTGATGTGAAGAATAAAGTATTGAAATACAGACATTAGTAATTGAGATATCGGATATCTCTTTTTAACATACATTAGTCATTAATTAAAATTTTATGCATTTATTTCTTAAAAGAAATCAGAAATGAAATTAAATGTGACATGATGCTAAATTACACCTTCAGTGAAAGACACCTGAGACCCCTTAACCCTTTCAGGGGCAGTGGTATATTTATGAAACCACTTAATTTTAATTCCCAAACGCCACAATGGCACCAGAAATTTGCTAAAATTTTTCCCATTTAATATGTACGTGATTTTTTGCCCTTTTTCTTATTTGCAAATAAATTTCTACGTTAATTTCGTTGCCAGTCATTTATTTCAACATTTTAGTACTGAGAATACTTTGCCCCTGAAAGGGTTAAACAATCTTCAAGCAAAAATCAATCAGAGGCAGTAAATATATTCATCTAAAATTATATTAAAACTACTAAAATTAATACTTTTCTACACATCTATTTTTTACAATACTTAGATTGTTTACGAATATAATTTTTTTTAATGTGTCAATATTTACTAAGTAATGAGGTAAATATATCGTTGTTTTATATGTAAATAGAGGTATTATTTTGAGTGAAATTTTTCCACTGCACATCTTTCAATAACCTAAAAGTTGATTGCCCCACCAGTGGCTGAGAGGTTGTGCTCTCGAAGCTGGTAGACGGGAGGTGCTGGGTTCGATCCCAATCGCGCCCGTCGGCCTAATCGTTCGGAGTTTTCGTGGTTTTCTTCGAACCGTGGATTTATCCATGCGTAAATACGGGTTAGGTTCCCTTAGAAAGACCCCCACGAAGGGCACTCCCCCCGGGCCTATATCCCAAGTGCAGATAATTGGCCGTCAACAATCAACCCAACCCAACCCTAAAAGTTGATTACATATAAATGGTTGGGAAAAGAAGCCATTTTTAAAAATATTTAGTTTCGTAAATATGGCTGTACTTTGTAAACTTAGTAAAGTAATATAAAATATACTATTGGTAACAGATCTGTTACCGTATATCCTCGCATATAAGCCGGTCTCCAATTTCGAGATGAAAACAGGTTTAATACCAATATTTTACAATAGTTTTCTTCGTCTTAAATAATTTAGAATTAAATGAGATTAAATAAGGCGTATAAAACCATTCTGAATTAGGAGTAACAAACCTGTTTTCATCTGGAATTTTGGGGGTTGGCTTATACGCGAGTACATACGATAATTAATTTTTACATGAAATTTTCTTTAACCTTGGAATCGTAGCATATGCAAATTTTAAATATCATATAATAAAATATGTGAAATCCAGCACGCTACCATTCTAGGGTTAATGGGACTTTCATTTTCGTCGGGACACATATGGTTTCATTTGTTGCTTTATTTTAGTCTTTGAATAAACAAACCTAACAATCCTCCAACAAATTTTACTTAAACCTTTGTAACTCAACAACTCCGATTTGAAAAATATTTACTCAGATGTCAGAATACATCATTTTAAGCATGTAAAAAATTATTACAAAACATTAGAACATAAAAATACAAAATTATTGACTAATAGGTACTTTTTTCACATCTGCAATAAACAGAAAATTAAATACTTCTCATAAATATTTTCAATTTCGTAATACAAAAGTGTAAAGTATATGGACTTGTTTTTGTAAAAAATCTATTTTTGGACGTCTCCAGCCTTTTTAATTTGACAAAGTTTACGAATTTCATTTTAGCAATAACTATTTGAAACTGCTCAATTGATAAATAAAACTTTGGCATGAAAAATTAACTCAGTATCGCCGTTTGTTAAGAATTCTGTGAACAATTTATATTAACTTCTGTGTTGGAAGATTGCAGCAATTATTAAAATCGTCTTTCAAAGCTCGCTGTATAAGCAACATTTGGGTATGTTGCAGAAATGCAACGCGGTGATACAAAGGATTAAGATACATTCAAAACAATAAGCACAAGTATAATGTTTTTTAATTTATCACATTAATAATGTTAATGCCAAAACCATTTTCAAAAACTTATTGAAATATCTTTAGTAGCTTTCGACAGAATGGTACTTCAATATCAGCCGTTTTCTATACGATTTCGCAAGTTCTGTTGCCCCAGTTTTCATCTTCCTTCAACCCTTTGCAATTCGAGAACTCAGATTTTAAAAAAATATTTACTCAAATGTTATACTATATCATATTAAATAGGTCAAAAATAATTTTAAAAAATTAGAACATAACAAGAACGAAAAATCATGCGTCAAGCATAGATTATGTAGCACTTTCCAACGCTTCTAAAATAATTTTACAAATCATTACCGTTTAATAAGCTGAAAGATGACATCTAAGTAAACAATTTGGAAAACGCATAACATATTTAAAAACGTAATTTCAGGAATTTTCAATATATACAATATTCGGAAAAATATCAGAATACTTTTATGTAGCCCTGTATATGATCTATAGATTTGTATATATACATAGGATGCTAAATTTTAGTTTAGTTAGGATTCGCGTAGCACAGTTTAAATTCTCCTTCTGGAGTTTCTGTCAATAAACGGAAATGTGTTCGCGAACTTTTGTGCTGCCCTGTATAGGATCTACAGAATTTATACACACCACGTAACAGACAAAAAGCTAGTTAAGATTAAAATCGCGTTCAGTAACTTAAAACGCACTTCCAGGAATTATTGTTAACAGACAGTAGAGAATTCTTTTGTGTGTCCCTGTAAATGAACGATGACTGCTATACACACACTATTCTGTAGTAAGCCTCTTGTAATGCACCTTAGTAATATATATAAACTTCAATGCGTTTAAAATAGTGGAACATTATTTAAATAAGCCGCAGACGATTTTTCTCCATAGACGTAATGTAACGGAATTATTTTGACTGTCCCTGTAAAGTAACTCTAAGTGCTATACACCTACTATTCCATATTAAGCTTCTTCTAATGCATCTTAGTGATCTATATAAATTTCAATGCGTTTACGATAGTGAAACATTTTAAAAATAAACCGCAAATGATTTTTCCCCATAGACCGCAATGTAACGGAATTCTTTTGAGTGTCCCTGTAAGAAAACTATAAGTGCTACACACTTCAGTTGAAATAGGGAACGTGCCATAGATAACGACAATAACATATAAAAATTGCAGAGCAATCCGAGCATATTTACGGGAGTTAGAGCACGGACAGACGGCCAGACGGCCATACGGCCATCCGGCCAGACAAACCGAAGTCATAAGCACTTTTCAACTAGGTTGGAAAGTACTAAAAAAAATGACTAAAAGCTACTTTTTTCACATCTGCAATAAACAGAAAATTACATACTTTTCAGAAATATTTTCAACTTTCTAATAGAAAATTTTAAAGTGTACGAATTTAACTTTCTAAAAAATCTATTTTTGGACGTTTCCAGCTTTTTTAATTTGACAAAATTTACGAAGTTAATTTTAGGGAAAACGATGGGAAACTGTTTATGTGATAAATGTAACTTTGGCATGAAAAATAACTCAGTATTGCCGTTTTTTAAGAGTTCTATGAACAATTTATATTAACTGCTGTGTTGGAAGATAGTAACAATTGTCTTTTAAAGCCCACTGTATAAGTAACATTAACTTTTCGGTATGTTGCAAATATACAACGCGGTGAGACAAAGTTATAAAATGGAGAATATGTTGATTTATAATTGAAGGTTCCCTAATACCTGACGAACGCGTACGGAAAAACTGCAATAAACGACAAATTTGACAGCATTTTCTAAAACATCTTTCGCTTTATTAAGAAAGTGAATAATGTTATCTGATTTCTTGATAACTGAATCATATCGTAGGCAAATTGAATGCTTCTACCAATGATAATGTAAATCTTTCAGAAAGTAGCCCGTTTGAATTTGAGAACAGATTTAGAAGATTTCTGTTTCTTTACTATAAATGTTCAGTTTCTTACTGTTTTATTTACTAAATTTATATTAGAAACCAAAAACATGCACATGAGTAGCTCTAACATCACATTGAATATGGCAACACCTGATCACTAAATTTCTCCTTCACTGCAATTTTTATAACTTCTAAACATTGCCCAATTTCAATTTTTACACCACCGAATAGAAAAAATAATGTTTTTTTCAAATGCAATTTATTTGAAAAACAAATTTACTGATTTTTTAGGATTTTTAAAATAATTTTCAAGCATGTTTTTTGTTATTTATCTCTACCACGTGCAGCCCAATTACGAAAGTTTAACCCGTTTGCACTTAAAACAATATAATTATTTCAGCGATTTGTTTTCACCTAATATTTCATAACGTATTTAAAACTTCATCAATAAATAAATAAAATATAAAAATAATATTAATAAAACTCAAATTTAACAGAATTTGTCATCGAACTGCGTCGTTAAGCCACTGAAATTATCAGAAAAAAAAGTCTGCTGTAAGTAGCGAAATGTTGGACAATTTATTCGTTTACTAATTCCTGGCATGCTGCTAATACGAAAGTATCGCTTGTAACGAATTTCAAATGAATTATTTGAATACATAATTGATATTTTTCATGTAAAAATGCTTTTTAGTGTTATTAGTGAACAATCTAAATATATATATATATATTACTTGTAAAAAAAAACTATTAGAATTTTGAATTAAAAAAATGGTTTTCACCTATATTCTGTAACCCGGGAAACCCATATATTGAACCTGGGTGGATGCCTGCAGTGCCTGATTACGGCAGCCCCCCCCCCCTCTTCCTCCCCAAATGCTGCTGAAGCTTTTTCAATTATTGGCAAAATCTGATGAAGTTCTAACTATTAAAAAACAAAATAAATATGGAAAAATCTGTTTATTTTTTTCATTTAAAAATAACTACTTCACTCACGCGAAAACACCCTCTCGCTAATATTAATTCTATGGCAGATTTATTTTTAAATATCTCGTTTGTATTTCAATAGTTTTAAAAGATTTTTTCCCATTGGACAGTTGAGGTCAATCTCTACAAAGGTCGCTACTAGCCTTTTTTACTTTTTAGATTTTGTTTAGATGTTTTTTTATTAGGATACTGTCACTTTCGGAACCAATTTCGAAAAATTGTCAGCGACATAGAAAAGGTTGATTATGAGGATGTTATAAAAACTTTTACTGCTAAAAAAATTGAGAAGAAAATTTATTAAAAAAAAAATCATTAAATATCACAAAATTATTAAAGTCAGTAGTCGTTATTTTAATAATTATCGCTTTCAATGATATACAGGGTGTCCACGTATAACCTGACCGACCTTTATTTTCGCAACCGTTGGTCCTAGATGCATACTTCCAATTACAAAAATGGTTTAAATAAGGTAAAGAATTATTTTTAAAGTGATTTGGGTCAAGAAAAGCATTTATTAAAAAATTACGAAAGTTAAATTTTTATACAGTCCCCCAGTCCTATAAGTGATATTTAGTAAAAATTTACTGTGACACTAACAAGTAAGACAAAAAAAAGTCCCATTCATCTAAAATTAATATTGACCGAATACTAGCTGTTTAAAGTTGGAGTATATTTTTTTATGCTAAATAGGGGTCATTCACAAATGTAGTAGAAATATAAATAATCGTCAGATATATCAAAAAAAATAGTTGAGAGCAAAATTAACCTTGCAATCTAATATAATTGTGAAATCTATAATCATTCTGACATATTAATGCAAAATATACAATTTGTACTGTACATATAGAGGATAAAAATAACAGAATTTTTGTTAAATAAAAGGATGAAAAACAACAGCCTCAATTCTTTACAAAATGATACAGATTTTAAAATGCTGTTAGATTACACTGTCTTTCAAATTTTGGGTTGTGCAATGTTTTTTATCTTTTGAAAATTGATTCTTATATATTTTTAGTGCTGAATCCGAAAATGACCTTCATTTTAAACCATCACGTTAGGATTTTTCTCAAATAGCAAATTTCAAAGTTAAAAAGCTCAAAGTTAAAATAGATCCCTCCTCCCCTTCCAACCTCGTCGGACCCCTGAGCTGTTTAGCTGTAAAGCCAAAAATTTGAATAAACTATTGAATTAAATAAAATTAAACTGAATAAAAAAGTCTTACATCTATTTTATAATATCAGATTTTTCACTATTTTTTAACCTTGAGATTTACGATTTGCGAAAAATCCTGATATGATGGCTAAAAGTGAAGGTAATTTTTTTTTTTATTCAGCGTTGAAATATACATAAAACGTAATTATAAAAGTTAAAAAACACAACCATCGCAGGTTTATGTTATCTAATCTAAAACTCTTTCTTAAACTTGTTGACGATAATCTATCCGAATTTTTTTTGTGTTATCCTCTAATATAAGTATGTATAAGGTAGTAAGCGTCGAAAATCATAATAATATTACATTGTCATCGGATTTAAGTCAGTATGTAAAATTTAACTTCGATCGGACATTTGAAAGTGAGTTAAACTTCGAGTACAAATTTTAAACTGGAATGACGATCGTTGCAAGTTAAATAAAACCTTATGAAAACAATATATTTTTTGTTAAAAGAAATCCTAGCCTCAAATCCTTTCAAAATAAAACATATGTTAAAATACAATTATTTTAATTAATCTGAAGCTTAACTAATAAAAATTAACTCAATCGTAATAGTTGTACGATTTCTTTCAAAGCGCAGATACCTTGAAATAAGTTTAAGTACTTTATATACGACCCCTGAAAGCATGGCCAAAATCATCTGTTTTGAGATGCAATAAAGTGGTATAAGTCATGCATTTCAAAGTTTCATAACTCGGTCAATTTTAATGTTAGATGAATGGGACTTTTTTTGTCTTACTTGATAGTGTCACAGAAAATTTTTACTAAATATCATTTATAGGACCGGGGGACCGTATGAAAATTTAAATTTCGTATTTTTTTAATAAATGTTTTTCTTGACTCAAATCGCTTTAAAAATAACTCTTTACCTTATTTAAATCATTTTTGTAATTGGAAGTATGCATCTAGGACCAACGGTTGCGAAAATAAAGGTCGGTCATGTTATACGTGGACACCCTGTATTTTTTTTACTCAAGACCGCTGCGCTGTAAGCATCGGTGCAAGCCCCCCCCCCCCCCCCATAAGCATCTATGCCCAGGGCCCCCAAATTTGTAAATCGGTCCCTAGATACCTGGTTGGATACCTGATACTTTAGTGTTGTTAAAGCAAAAACATGTGCAATTAGTAAGACATCAGACTCGAAAGATTTAAAAGAAAATATCATTTTAGTTTTCCAAACATTTTTTGTTCTTCATTTTTAATTTTTTTTCAGTTGATATTTACGTGAAGTATTTCAGTAACGGAAAATCTTTGTCATTTTTCCTCCAAATGATTTTGTCTGATCATAAAGTAACTGAAAAAATCCAAAAATTATTATGAGAAGAACGTGACTTTTCCCTAAAGACTCAAAAAATATTTTTCAAAGAAAAGTTTGTTCAAAATTTCTTTGGAACATTTTATTAAAGTCAATAAATTAAATCAATTGTCACACAAAGCATAGACATGTGTTACAAGTTACTATAACGCAGAAATAAATCGTTGCAGAAGCTAATAAAATACATAATTTCGGATATAACCTCGGAAAGCTGTTTACTCATGAAACTAAATGAATTGTATTTATTCATGCAAAGGCTCTTTTTATCGCAAGTTTGTTACAAAAAAGACTATATAGAGGTATAAGAAAGTAGGGTGAAGCCGTATATCTCAATTCTGACGCAAATTAATCAGCCCTCTAAACGGTAATGGTTGAACTACTTAGCTTTAAATCAGAAGGTTAAGCGGCCATTACGATATCTTCATACAGGCATTTATCTAGTTTCTGAAAGTACTATGGTTCTGTAGTTTTCTGTAGAATAAGACCTTATAGTCGGGTGAAAAGTGGATACTTCTGTTTCACTCAATTCGAGCCCCCCTCTAGCGGCTAAAGATTGAAATACAGTTATGGGCAGTTCTGGGCAAGAAGAAGAAGCAGCCCTCATGACCTCTTCATACAGGCGCTTGTGAAGTTTCTGTGTTGGAAGTTTATAAAATTTTTGTTTTAAATATTTGTTTAGTTTTCAAAATTTTTAAATATGAACTCATTTGAAGTTACCAAAACTATTTATATTATTATATGTAGCATATTTAAAAAGGATTTATTTCTCAAAATAAAACTGTTGCTATTATTTAAAAGGGCATTTTTATGACTCCTATTCTTATCCACATTATCTTGGGGTAAAACCGGATATCATAATAAACCGGGAATAAAAATGTATATTAAAAAACAATAATTGAACAGACAGTTAAAAATGATTGCAGAAGAGAAGATCAAAACTACACCACATCTGCCAACTTTCAACTAAACGTCCGTACAATGTGACTTAATTTGATCCAGATTAAAGACGTTTCTAGCCAGAAAATATATCTGAAAGAATAATGTATATTTAGTTTCATGTTCTTACCTGGAACGTAATTGTATTTTTTAATAAAAATACTGGTTTGAAACGTGTTTAACCTCTGTTAAATTAACCTACATTGTACGGAAGTTTAGTGCGATGTTGGCAGGCATGCTGCACGAACAAGAGCAATTATGATTTGTATAAAGCTGATAAAGAATTAACTTCTTTTCTGCAATTTCTCAAACTGTAATGAAGATAATTTCCTTTTGTTTCAAAATATTAAATCATTAGACTTAGATTTGAAATATTATTAGTTTATTTCCTTAGATAAAATAGTAAAATAAAATATACTTATCCTTTTTAAAAGAAAGTCTAAACTTTTATTATTTCCTGTGAAATTAGCATAGCCATACGGTTTTAAATCACCGCTGCGGTAAGACCACACGGTTAGAATTTTTTTTTATAAATAATCTTTTATTAGTAAAAATGTGATAAATGTATCATATATTTTTAATTATATTATAGTACAAGGATAAGTGCAGAGTATGTACGTAAATATACATTAAATTCTGTTAGAAATTCTGGCTTCAAGAAGTAAGTAACTATAAGGTATGCGGATTTGCCCGACTACTCTCCTTTATATATGTAGAAAATAATGTTAATTATTTATATTATTGCATGCTTAGAGATAATGCATAGAGAAGTTCTTTAAAAAAATCTTTTTAATTTTAATATTGAAAAACGGTGTAAAAATAATCAAATTTTCGCTGGAATATATATTTAATTGTCAATAAATTGAATCCATTGTCCCACAAAGCATAGAAATAAGTTATTTTAATACAAAATCAAATCGTTACAAAAGCTAATGAATGCCGTAATTTTGGATGTAACTCTAGGAAGCCTAATTACTCATAAAACTAAATGAGTTGCACTTATTCATGCAGAAACAGTTTCTATCTCAAGTCTGTTGCAAAACAGACTATAAAGATATATAAGTAGAAAATAAAGACATTTATTTATATCATTGCACGCTTAGAGGCACTGCATGCATAAGATAAAAAAATTTTAAAGAGATATTTTTAATTTTAATATTAAGAAAAGTATAAAATGGGGTAAAATTGTGCATGAACAACTTTATTAAAGGCCAATAAGTTAAACCAATTGACACGCAAAGCATAGAATAAACTAATCTCTAAAAGTGCTAATAAAAGCTGTAGTTTCGGATGTAACTCCAGGAAACCTAATTACTCATGAAAGTAAATTAATTGCACCTATTCATGCAGAGACAATTTTTATCTCAAGTCTGTTGCGAAACAGACTATAAAGATATATAAATAGAAAATAATGACTATTATTTATATCATACATTGCATGCTTAGAGACAATGCATGAATTTTTAAAAGACATCTTTTTAATTTTAATATTAAGGATACTGTAAAATGTAGGGAAATTTTGGAGGAGCAGTTTTATTAAAAGTCAATAAATTAAATCAACTGTCATACAAAGTAAAGAAATAAGCTATTGCAGGGTAAAAAACAATCACTGCAAAAGCTGATAAATACCATAATTTTAACCGTAACTGAGGAAACCTAATTATTCATGAAGCTAAAAGAATTGCATTTATTGGTGCAGAGACTGTTTTTAACTTACGTTTGTTGTACAAAATACTGTAACGATGTACAGCGTATTCCAAATAAAAGCGAACCGCGAACGAAAAGCCCTGTTACACATAAAAAATTCTTGACGGCTCGGCCTACAGGCACAGGTAGATTTCAAAGACGCAGACCGTGGGGCGCCTGTTTGTTGGGAATTACGGAAGAAATGACCTTTTTGCCATGATGCGGAACCGATGAACCGCCCACTTCCAAACCTAACTTCTTTTCAGGCGGAGCCGGCAGGGATTTTTTTTTTTTTTTTTGCTATAAGGGTTGATCCTATAACAAACTTGTCAATGCAAAAGTTTTAGATAATAGTAAGATGATTTATAATAAAATTGAGCGGATTCGATATCTTGTGAATTGACGAAGTTATGATTTTTGTTCTTCTAAAACCCCCCTTCCCTCCCTCCTTGGGGCCATTTTAAATGATATCAAAAATCTGTCATTCATAAATTTTTGGCCCTTTTCTTAAAAGTAATAATAACTTTAAACGGATTCGATACGTATCATAATTCAGAAATTATGGCGTTTTTTCTGTTTTCACAAAAAGCCCCCCCCCCCTTGGTTCAATTTTGACCATTAACGACCTTGACCGAGATTTTATGCCCCTTGATTTTATGTATCAGTTTGGAAGAGATTTGTGCAGAATTATTGGAGTTATCGTGTCCATAAAAAAGTGACATAGATAGATAGATAGATAGATAAAGTTTTGAACTGGGGGTGGTTTTGGGTTCTGAGAGTTATGATCGGCGTAGATCTGCAAACATTTTTCAAAAATTCCAACTTAGAGGAGAATGCAATAGGTAGTTTTTCTTACGAAATCTACCTAAAACCAAGAACTGCTCGAATTTGAACTTTTTGATCACCCCAGGTGGATCAAGAGAGAAGGGGCCCGAATCACCCTGAAGTAGAATCCTGCAAAGCGACCCACGGTTCGGTTTGGGTTGGGTTAGAGATAATTTGTTTCTGTGCGGGTCGAGTTCGGACCTGGTTGACTCTAAATGTTTCGGGTTTGGATGGAGTTTTAATACTTACGTGTCGGGTTCGGGTTAACATGATTTTTCAAAACAAAGTCTAGTATATTGTTTTATATAAAAACTATATATTTGAATGTGAATGAGTCTTTGCATGTTTATTTTTCTCCATAAAAGACAAAATTAATATTAGAGAATACTGTAAAAATATACTGTAGACTATTATTTCGCAATTCTATTAAATTATAGATCAATTTTATTTGATTTCGGGTTTTGGGTAGGGTTCAGGTCGAGTTTCGGGTCGACGGAAATTTTCTTGTCGGATTCGGGCTGGATTTCGAGCTACTTTAATCACAATTTGCTTGTTTGGATAGGGTACAATACAACCAGATTTCATTTGTTTTTCATGTGTAAAAGAATATTTTATCTCTAGTTCGGTTTTATTTGGACCACCCTGTATATCTAGATCTATAAATAGAATACTTCACTAAACGAAGAAAAATTACTATAACCTTTGCTTTTTGGTTTAGAGACTGTATTATGCAAATGATACTACGTTAAAGCACAAAACATGTACTTATATTTTGAAGTAAATTATAATGTTATAAACGGAGGCTTGAAAGTGCATCATTTTGAAAATTATTTTGTGATGTGTGCCCTTAATGCAGTGGAGGAAAATATGTACAGGGATCACTCGGCTTCTATTTTTGAGTACCGCAATTTTTGAATAGTAATTTTAACCTTATTGAATCACAGAATTTCTGTAATTTAAAAAGACTAACGTTATTATTAGGAAACTGTGGAACTTAAAAGTTGGAATCGCGTTATCCCTCTTTATATTTTCCTCTTCTGCATAAAAAATATTAGTTCATTCCTTCGTGATATATACGTCCTTTCCACATGTATGGAAATTGACATTAATGTATTTTCAACAAGTAATTAATCCTTTACTTCATTGTGTAAGATATATGATACATGCTAATAAATGCTGTATATTTTCGCTTATGCCATGCATCTACACAATATGAGCTTAGTAATCGGATGTCTGAAATAACACCAATTAAATTTACATATTTTTGGTATTATTATTATGCGAGGTTGAATATTGTTCAATTATTTAATTTATATGTGCTTGCTACTTTGTTTAGATAAACACAGATGTATGAATCGGCGTTAATAATAAAATTTCATTTTGATACTTAATTATAATTGGTAAAATATAAATGCTAAAATATAATTGGTAACTCTGCTTTAAGTAGATAAACAATGCTTTTGCACCACTTATGTTATCAACGATAAAATTCAAAATTTTGACATAAAATTAGAAGTAATATTTAAAAAATGTATAGTTTAATTTACACTTTGAAAAAGTTATTATTCTCATTACACTCCCGTAACTCTCCCATAACTCTCAGACTCCCATAACTCAGTTGCGTCGTATAGCAAATAGGATTTTTTTTTTCGTAAAGACAGAGAAAGTCATGGTGTAAATGTTTAATGTGGTTATAGCAATTTCAAAATCGGAAGTACTTTTATGATTTTCAGAACGTCGAAGCACATATGTTTGCCAATATTTGAACAAAAAATAATATACAAGATGCCCCCTCTTTTCGTTTACCAATAAAAAATTCCTAAAGTGTTAATTTTATCGGTATACTTACAGTTTCAAATGTGTTCCAAATGTTACTTTAACATCTTACCAGTAAACCACGCCTTTAGTGTAATAATGTAAAAAATCTAAATAAGCAGCAATCGAAAGAGCATGATGAAATATGCTTTTTGACACATAAATCATTTGCCCTCGTTCCCCCGTTATCGAGATATAATGTCTTAAAATTTGCTAATTTATTGATTTAATACGATGGAAGGAAGAGTCGATAGGATTGAAGGAGGAGTCGTTAAGTTTTCAACGTAACACTATCATCCAACTCCAGTCACTTGTCCGTTTCCAGTTTGGTACGCCGCAATACTCCGACATGATTTGCTATGCTTCGTGCAAGTCTGGGTTAGTGCAAACTCGATCACTTCCATTTGAAACACGCTTGTAATTTTGTTTTTCTCAGGAGGTTGATTATTGTAATCATTGCACTATATTTAAGTTCATAAAATTCTCTTGGTGCCACGATTTTCTAAGCTTCAATCATTTTTTGATTCAGTGCCATACTTGTCAATAGCATTTTTTTTTTTGTCTTCTTTCATTTTTATATTACTATATCTAAATATGTTTTGTATTTCATATTAATCTGATTATTATAATTTCTGAATCAGAACCACGCCTTTTTCCTAAATTAAATAAATAAATAAGCGAATTTTACGACTTTATATCTCGATAACGGGGAAAAGAGGGCAAATGATTCATGTGTCAAAAAACACGTTTCACTATTCTCTTTCGATTGCTGCTTACTTAATTTTTTTTCATTATTACACTAAGGCGTGGTTACCTGGTTAGAAGCCATTTGAGTAAAAATAGTTATTTTCGTAAAATTTACTAAATTCAAATAATTTTTGTACGGTCTCTAAGCCCTGTAAGTTATATTTAGTACCTTGTCCATGCCCAAACAAGAAATTAAAAATATTTTTCGTGCAATCAAAGCTTGATGAGTTACGATAATTTAAATTTATTATATTTTCAGAGTTTTCCGGCTCTAAAAACGAAAAGACTTTTTTTGCCGAAATTGCTGAAAATTCATAAAATTTGCATTATTATAACTCCGTAAATTATTATCAGAAAAGATTGAGATTATTTTCTGTTTCACTAATAGATAATGTTTTCTGAATACAAAGTACATAATCCAAGGACCGTATAAAAATTTACATTTAGTAACTTTTATAAAAATTAATTTATGTGCTTTTCATAATATATTCTTGACACATGATCTTTAATATATGTCCACGTATAAATTGCGGAGCGGTGATCCGATTCTCATAATTCTTGTTTTGTTGTCGTTTGTTTTGAAAAAGGTACATTTTGGAAGTGGTCCCATAATAAATTTTATCAAGATTCAAAACTGGCTGCTTGTCCGTTTTCTCGTCTTTATAGGCTGTAACTTTCGTAAAAACTGTCAGATCGTCACGAAATTTCAATAAGCTGTTAAAGTACACAACATTATTCTATGTTTCTAAAATATTCGTCTTATTATATACAGATTTTTATAGGCACGCGTCAAAAAAAAATAATTTATGATTGTGTACCGTGCTTCAAAATGATATTTCGTAAAAAATGTCCAATCATCACAAATTTTGAATGTGGTTTCAAGAGCACATAAAAACTTGTAATATATCATCAATAGCTGCCAGATTTCAAGATTTTTTGTTACCACTAATTTTTAATAGTAATGCGAAACAGATCTTATTAAAATACACCGTCTGACACAAAGCCATTAAATAATAAGCCCAGTCAGATAAATGGGAAACTTTTCGCAAGTTGAAAATAGCGCCATCTAGCGGTTGGGAGTGCTGCATTCGGCACCAAGAATATTTTAATAAAATTTTGCTTCTAAAATTAAAGCTTAAAATAAGGAGTTCATATTTTCTAAGAAAGTCGTTTGTAAATTCCGGTGTCAGTCAGTAATTTCACATTTTACGAACATAATTTGTCTGTGCCGGAAAGGGTTAATTGCATAGTGATGTAAATTTCCATCACTTTTTATTTAACTTTTAATAAATAAATCAACTTCTTCGCCACCACTATATTTATATAGAAATATTAATCCAGTAAATTTCCACATTTTTTTTTTCATTATAGTTTTAGCTTTAATGTAAAAGATCCCAATAATTGGCAAGCTCTTAAAGGAAGTGCAAAAACAAAACATCGATAAAAATCGTATAAAATATCTATAGAAATAAATCGTATCGTTTCTCTGCGACCCACTTCTGTTTTGTCCTCCTTCCGCAGCAGAGGTTTGGCGCTAGTGTGTCGCTAACAAATTTAACACTATCTGACTGGGCTTATTATTTAATGGCTTTGGTCTGACATGTAATAAGTAAATATCAGTACAACAAACAGGGTTTGTACTCTTTTACCACAAACGTTTAATAGAATTTGTCGCTTTATTTAAATGCAGAAAGTATTACAAATTTTCCAATTAAACGGGGGTTCTGCAATTTCTGCTATTTAAATGTTAAATAGAAAAATTCTGTTAAACACTTGTGGTAAAAACGTATGAATCCTGATAAGGTAGGAAATAGTCAAGTCGGTTTTATTATTTTTTAAAGTATTAACATTAATTTGGTTTTTCCACATGAAAAAATTTCTGATATCCATTATATACATTTAACAGCAAGCGTGCGTATGCTTATTAAAAAAAAAGAAATTGTTCAAACATCTAAATCATTTGTGTGGTTTAAAACAATTTTTTTTTCTAGAAAGTATATAAAAACTTACTTGAGTAAAATAATTAAAACTGTTTTACTTCTTTTTATTTTTTCTTCTTCCACGCAAAATTTGCATCTGTTTGTTTATGAATAGATACCTGAAGGCTTTTCTAGGATAAATAGCTTATTACAATTGCTTTCTGGATTTTCTTTGTTATTATTTGTCAGCCTTTCATTTTTTTCTTGAGAACAAGAAAAAAATCTTCACATAGTAAAGTTTCAAAATCTGTTTAAACGTCATCTCAAGAAATATTTATTTTAAATTTCGTGACATAAACTACCGTTGCAAACAAAAATAAAAGGCCTTTGTTTTTAACAGATTGCGTATTTCCTACACATGTGCATAATTTTCTTTTGTGCATATTTTCATTGTAGGTTGTTTTAAAGCACGGTGGATTATTTTTAATATATAATAGTATTAAAAAAAAGAAAAATTGTAAATGACAGTTAGGAAATAAATATATTTTTCACACGTTAGGTGCCGTATGACCGCCGGTGCACACTGGAGGAATTTCGCAAAATGCGGGCCAAAACACGGAAACAAAAGTTTTACTATTTCAATGCTCAACTTTTCAAAATTGCATATCAATGTCCGTAAAATATATTTAGTTTACCTTTATTGCATAAAGTAAAGGTCAAAGCCATTATACAGGTTGTCTCAAAAATGTAGCGACAAACTTTTAGGAGAGGTAGGGTACATCATAAGGATTGAGAATTGCTTAAAAAACCACCACCGGAAACGTCATCGTATGCCGCTAGGTGGTGCTGTACACGAGAACGCTGGAGGGGAAAGTAAGGATTCCTTCATTTGTGTGAAATCAAGCATACAAAGAGCTCAAAGCACTCGTGTATCCCGAGCCTGTTGAGTCTGAAATGGAACTCGTGGCAAGACTCATCTGCGCTGCTGCTACAATCAAACAAAGTCCCGATGTGTTCGACCGTGGCCGGCAATCAATTTACGTCTGTATCGGGCATGGTTGGCGTCTGATGGTGCAAACTTCAAGCTTCTGTTGTAACGTTATGAGCTGTATTCTTCTCGTACGCCATTTGTACTGATGATGTCCAATAAATTTTTCCAATTAATCACTTTCTTCTGTCCTTTCCAATCTTATACCCTGCTATTACTTTCCCTTGACATTTCCTTTCATGGGTTGTTATGCCATTCTCAATCCTTATGATGTGCCCTATCTCCCCTAAAAGTTTGTCGCTATATATTTGAGACACCCTGTGTGTTAAGCCTGAGCAGATGAATGGAATAAATTTCGTAAGTTGAAAATGGCGTCCTCTTACGACTGGTATATTTTTTGCATGCTGGAAAAGGAAAAGTATAAACCAGAAAAATCACAAAGCGAAATTGAAAAATATTAATCGAAACGACATCCGACAATTATATACGCACATGTATATACACATGCTTATTTTATTTTATGAGTTTTATGGGTGAACTTAAACGCTGGATAAAGGGTCGTAAACGAACAACTTAGTATTTTTTTATTTTGCGACGTACTTATGTTTTGAGAACTCGACGCAGCGGCGGAAAATGGCGCTCATGTATGTGAACAAATTTTCCATATGCAGCGCACGCTGCACTTTGGTTTTGAACACCGACCGCAAGAGGAAAGGGGCGCTAGTGAGCGATAACAAATTTAAAACGCACTGCGCACGCTCTAAGTATAATCGCTCTAGTAAAGGCTTTATAGCTTATACCATCGTGATGTTGAAAGTTTTAAAAATGAATGATCTTCATTGTTCAAAATGATACACTGACAATTAATCTTTTCTGGCGACAATTTTGGTTGTTTTATGACAGACTGAGTTTGAGGGAAGATGAGAAAATTTTCATCGCATAAGCATTTACTAAAGACCACGCACAAATTCTATGGAAATGTAGCACTGGTGGAATTGGATGGTATTTTGATATGTTGTAGTTCATGTGATTGTAATCAAATGTCACGAGGGGCATGATCCTGAAAAGTGGCTAGTTTTGATGCTATAACCGTCGAAAGATCTTAATTCATATAACATAGCTGTCACCCTTTCGATATTTCTCAAATCAAATAAATATAGTTTGAAATAGAATAACTAGTTAATGAAATGTTTCCTGTTCCCATGTGGTTTCTAATTAGTTTTTATTATTTTAGAAAAGTTCTGTTTTTTAGATGATTTGAAAAAATATCATATTCGCATCATAATACCACAGCTGCCAACCTTTCGGTATTTTCCAAATAAAATAAACATTAGTTTGAAATAGAAAAATTACTTAACGAAATCTTTTGTGTACCATTTATTGTTTTAAAAAATTCTGGTTTATGTTTATTTGAAAAAATATAATATTTGCATCATAATATCATAATTGCCAACCTTTCGGTTTTGATTTTTTCTTTCCAAATCAAGTGAAATCTGATTTTTTTTTTAATACCGTAATTTCCGGCGTATAATCCGCAGCTCAAAGAGCCGTTTTTCGACCCAGAAATATTATTTTATAAAATGTAACTTAAAAGATCGCTGTAAATATTTAACTACAATTATTGAATAAAATTTCTGGGTCGAAAAATGACTCTTTGAGCTGCGGATTATACGCCGGAAATTACGGTAATAAAAGCTCATTAATAACAACATGAAAGCAGGAAACATTTCGTTAAATAAGTTTTCTGGTTCAAATTATTTGTACTTAACGAGAAAAAAAACAGAAAGGTTGGTAGCTATGTAATATGAATAGATCTTTCTACGGTCATAGCATCAAAACTAGCGAATTTTCCGGATTGTGCCCACTGATTGTGCCATCAATTGAATTACAGAATTTTTCGGCCTATTCCACTTTAGCCACATCTCCATATTAACACTTAACGGACGGGTTGTTTATTTCTTTGTCTTCGTCGGTTTCCGGACATTTTTAACACATTTTCGATCTTTTCGATCACACGTTTCATCTTTTAAACTGGAAGCCTCGCCTATGAGCTTTATCCTTGCATGTTGCATTATTTAACAAAAATATTTTCTCTGTCCATGTTTATTAGATGCGTTCGTAATTATATAAATACGTAGCACCTGTAGTCGTAGTCTGGTGCGTCCGTCTGTCTGTCTGTCCGTCCGTCCGCATATAACAGCGCAAAAACTACCCAACCAAATGATTTAAAATTTAATATATATAAACTATGAACAATCTTGTGGAGTCATTTCAAATTTTATGAAAATCGAATTAAAACTTAACAGGATAGTAATAAAAATATTTATTAAATAATTTGATTTTTTTAAATTAGTACTTCTTTGTTGTAGCAGCTTTCGAGAATTAATCGTCAAGCGACCGAGATGTATCATTCTATAAAATCCTATCACACGTAATTAATTCAATGATATCACATGATAGGTAATGATACTATGTTGCCATGGTGATTACGTCCTATTTAAAATGGAGTCCTATTATTTCCGTATTACTGAATTTAAAAACCCAATTTGTATACCAAAATTGTTTCATTATAGCTATCCTATAATCTACCGACAATTTTTTGGATAGATGTTTCCGGAGAAATAGATATTAGATGGAAAAATTGTCTAAATATAGATTTCAAGTTCTGAAATTTTCAAAGCTAGGTTAAGTTTCCCATTGGAATTTTCAGAAAATGTCAAAAGATAAAATGTTGGCAACTTAAAATGTACTTATTTTATTACGGAAATGAATCATATCATAATAACAGACGATATAATTCATTTCACTGAAGCTAATTATAGTATAAACGCACCTCATTTGTCACGTTTGACGTACAATTTCCAACTTGTATTATAAATGAATGTATGTAATGATGGTATTGTTTCTAATCAAAGTGTTTATATGCATAGTAGTGCTCTAATAGTAAAAATATGAATTTTGAGAAATTATTTAATATACGAAATGCAAAAGTACACGCGGAATTACATATATCCAAAAGACGTGTTTAAACTACGTGTCCCATCCTAGGAAGTCAGAAACTCCCGTTAAGTGTTAACTAGTTAGCCCCATTTTAACTAGCGCGTGGTCCTCTTCGAAAAATCCACGCCACAACTTAATGAGCAAGTTCACATTTCCTTATAAAATACTGAGACCTAACCGAATCCAGTCGAATTAATAAATGAGAGAAAAACAGTTTGTAATATTGCCTTTTCAACATAATTCATTTTAATTGCTATTTTTTGCTACTTTGAGAAAAAATGATGTTTTATTATTTATTATTTAACTTAATAAATTCAACAAATGGCTTGGATTCAGTACTGAAGTTCACAAATTTACACAATAGGTATCTTCACTTAGTGCGATTTTCTGTTAGTGCGGAAGACTTTTTTTTAGGTGCTCCATCAATTAGCGCACTAAGCACGAAATGGATGATCCTTCTTTTTTCAGCAAGGTGGCATCGAATTTTTTAAAATGAATTTTTTGGGATAATGTCAAGAAAAGAAATAAAATTAAAAGAATTTTCATAAGATTTTCAAAAATTAGATTTCTTCAGACAGCATTTGATAGATATTTTACAAGATATAAATGGAAGGATATAAGTGCACCGAGGATTAGAAAAGCAAATTTTGTGTTCCACAAGATGTATTCCAAAAAAGAAAAAGAAATGCAATTGGGAATTTCTAAGTTTTCGCTTAAATAAATTAAAATGTGTGCAAGTTTGAAGTAATCAAATTATAGTACAATAAGTTTTAAATCAAATTATGCATTTTATAAAAGATAACCTAATAATAAGTAAGCTGAAATAAATAACCTCGAGAATTGTAATAATGCAGAATTAAAATTAAAATTTATATTTCAATGTTTTTCGATTGTTAGTTATTAAATTAGCTCACATAATTATGTTAAAGGAAGTTCACGAAAACTTCTTTTAAAGTTTCAAATCAAATTTTAATATGTACTTTCTAGCAATAACTCATAAAAAAAAATCGTTGTTCATTATTACATTTTCTATTTATGTATATGGGATTTTTGAGAAATTTCGCTGTGGATCTATTGCAGTTTTTTTGCATTCGATGTACGTTTCGATTAGTGCTGTAATATCGCACTGTTAATTAACCACACTAATCCAGAGAAACCTGTTTATGGCACCTGTAGTGAACTCGGCATTTGATAAAAACACAGCCTCCTTCATCCCCCCCTGTTATTTATTAACGCCATTCACCATTCTGACTATTAACTTGATCTTAAAAGCAAAAAACGATTGTAGTTTTGACCAAGATTCCGGAAAAATATCCACTATGCGGCTGTCAAATGTGATCTAAATCGAAGATTTTTTTTTCTTTATTATGTAGTTTTTTCAAGAAAGTATACATTCTATTCCTTTTTTTCAAAAAAATTTTTGTTTCAAAATAAATTTGTTTGATTTGGACCACGTTTGATCACCAGCGGTCGGCAATTAACAAGTGCTATATTGCAGTGTAGCAAACATCCCCTGTTTTATAACATGAACAGTACATTTAAAACTTTATGTCACTATGTTTCACATATGCAACATACATAAAAAATCTATTAATTCCAAAAAAGCGTTTTCAAGACATGTTTTATTCGTTGCCGCATACCTACGAATTGCAGCTGATTCAAATTTCCAGTATGCTTTGCCTGCAATACGTAAGCGCGTGGCCTTGGAATTTCTCTCAGCGCAACTGGGAAAAAAGCAGGTGTTCAAGCGTGTGTCACGTAAACGTTCCATCCAATGGTTTTTAGTACCACCATATTTCAGTCGTAAATTTGATATTTTTTTCATAGAATTCTTGGATAAAACATGTCGAAAAATATTATACGGAATTACTGGTATTAAAAATTAAAATGTCGTCACATGACGCGTGTCCCAAAGGGGGGAAGGCTGAGACCAGACCAAATTGACAGACAAAAACCGTAACTTTTTCTTTGGACTTTCTCTTCAAAAGACTGTGTGATCAGTCGTAATCTTTTTGTTACTCTTTAAAAGTTTCAAAGCTAACCGCACGAAATTAACAAAATAAATTACCTTTAGAGGATTTGACAAAAATCTCCTACGCAACGGTATTTAACTTGTCGCGAGCGACAAAGGAATGGTGAAATCTGCAAATATCCCGCAGCATGTCGGATTTGACCGATTCCTTACCTTAGTAATGTCTGGGACTAGTTGTCACCAGTGTTGAAGTTGTAAATAAACAAGAGAGAATACGCTATAGGCAAAAAGTATACGCTAGAGCCATGAACGTCTATGGTTAGTGTATATGCTATAGCTTTATTCGATAAACAAAGGGTATAGAGAGCTTCTTAACACTTTGTTGACCGTTCACAAGTATACTCGTGTTTTAAAAGCTACACCGTTGACTGAAGGCGTGTCCTGAATATCTAGTTCTGCCTACGTATTTTTTCTTGAGTAAAAGTTTGGTAATTTTTTATCATTACGAATATGTTTTTATATGATATATTTGGGAATATTTTACTAAACTCTATTAAATAGATTAATTTTGTAAAAAATAAACTACTTGTTAACGCATAAATTCGATAAATTTATCTGGAAATCGAATTTACCAAAGACCTTTCAGAAAAAGACGAGGCTTATATATTTTTAAAACCCAGATTTCATATTAAATTGCCAGTCAGCAAAGCATTAAATTGCATGACTTACATGCCAACTAATGATGATTGAAAAGTAGGGGCATTCCTAGGGATTATTCCTCAACAGAAATTAAGAATCATAAAATGCATCATATCTTTGTGTTCAACTCTTTCATGAGCAAGTAATTCTCTTGCGGTAATCCTAAAAACTCACGAGAATTTACGAACAATTCCGTTTGAAAATAAATACATGCATTTTTTTTTCAAGTAAATTATAAAATCCAAATTCTACTCAAATATTCTGGGACAAATTTTAACTAAAATTATGTGGTACAACTAATATATCACCGCCCTTCAAAGAGTTAAGATAATTAGAAAATTTGGTGTCAGTCGTAAATCGGATATATCGTCCCTACCAAGTCAAACTATCGAATATGAAAAAATGCATTTTTCACTACATTTAAAAATGGACCAAGTCACCATTAAATTTTATTAGAATGTAAAAATATCAATAAAATTTCTGTGAAAACAGGGTTGCTAGTTTCGCTTTCTGTTTTATTCAGAAATGACAAATTCATACCGGAAATTTTGAGATTTTTTTTGTAATCATGGAATGTCTGTCATTAAATAAAGCAAAACTTTCTACTTGAAACTTCTGGTATTGATGCTAAATTTCTGTAAAAAAAAAAAAAAGAGTCCAAGCTGGCAACCCTGGTGAAGAATACTATTACAATTTAGTGGTGACAATAGACCCATTTTTAAAAGTAATGAAAAATGCATTTTTTCACATTTGATAGTTTGACATGGTAGCAACGAATCATAGCTAAGTGCAAATTATATGTATATAAACTTATTTGTATTCCGGAAAGCTGTGAGAAGTATTTAATTATGGCCGTTTATGTCATTCCATGTCGTTTTTTTTCAATAATTTTGTATATGATTAAAGTATTTTTTTTCTGTTGACAAGAAAATATTTTATCAAATTGCAATTGTTGAGAGATAAGGCATTAAAGAGAAATTTCTATATATAAAGCTATTTTTGTTCCAGAAAATTCTTAATATTTCTAGAAAATGTCTAATTGTTCCCTTTTTGTCAATCCTTTTTTTATTTGATAGAATTTTTTTTTCAGTAAAAATTATGAAACAAATAACATATCAAATTGAAGTTGCTGTTATATAAAGGGCTAAAGTTTAAATTGCATACTGCTATTTTTGATCCAGAAAATTCATAATAATTGTACAAAATATTTAACCCCCCCCCCCCTCTCATTCTCTTAATCAATCCATCTTTATTTTATATCATTAAATTGTTTTTCTCTGTCAATATTATGCAGTAAATATTTCATGAAATCAGAGTTGTTGGGACATGAATGGTTAAAATGTAAATTGTATGCGTAATGCTCTTTTTATTCCAAAAAAATCTTAATAATTGTACCAAATGTTTAATACCCCCACCCTCTTGATCTCTCTCTCTCAATCCGTCTTTATTTTATATTATTAAATCATTTTTCTCTGTCAATATTATGCAGTAAGTATTTCATGAAATCAGAGTTATCTTGAGTTATAAGCGATTGATGTCTGATGACGACCTCGGGATGTCACGTCCAGAACTTCCAGATGTCACGTCCGTTTTAACCGCCATATTTGATAGAAATTTCTGAATGATACTTTGCCGTTATCAAAAAAGAAACACTATTCGATCTCATAGTTTCTGAATAAGAGAACCTGCAAATGCATGCGTCTAATATTAAAATTACTTCGAAAATGGTCAAACAATAAGGGAGGAATTTTGAAGTTAATGCGACCTGAATTTTCGTATTCGAAAAAAAGATCATGACGGCCGATAGCTCAGTGTTTAGCGCATTGCACTACCACGCTACTGATTCGGGGTCAGCTTTCGGACTTGATGAAAATTCACTGAACATTTCATCCCTTCAGGGTCTATTAAATTAATATCAAGCGAAACATAAACTAATGGGAACTAAAGGTGCAAACAGATAGCATTCTTATGTGTCGGTATCTATGATGTGGTATGGCGGACTCTTTGAACTTTTATTACTTTCTTTCTAAGTATGTCTAAAAGTCAGAGTTCAAGAGCGAGAACCGTTGACAGGTCTAAAAAACCCGATTTCTTTTGTTGCAACTCCTCTTTCTTTCGTCGATGACCACAAACTGATTCAAAAAGAATGGGAAGAGATTTGATTTATGGCTATCTCCGGACGACTTGCTCAGGAAGGCACTGAACTGACTTTAAAACTGCGAGTTCTGCGTCAGGCTGACTGACAGATAAAGGTATATGCTATAAATAGCACCTTACTGCCCTTGGCCAAGACAGCAGATTTGGGCAACACAGAACATTTTCCTCGGTGGATTGTAACGTCTCAGAGTTTAGTTAGTTTTAGAGATAAAGCAAAAGTTTTTACAAAGCCGCCCACGCAAACCACTATGATATCGGACCTGCAATCACTGAGCTCCATATATAACAAGAGTTCTGAGTCAGCGGTCAGCAGCTTGCAAGGCAAATGAAGCATGCTAGGCAAAGGTAAAAAATAGTTTGCGTTGTCAATGTTAGATATTAGTGTTCTTATTTACTATTATCTTGATTTATGCTTCTCTAATTAAGCTATGCTCTTCTAATTAATAAATGATTCGCTAATCATGTAAGAAAATGCGATAAACAGCATGTTTTGATATGAATGCGAGCTAAAATTATCGTCACTGTATCCTTCCACGCAGACCGCTGGAAATCATGTTGGGGAATAGGAAGACAGATCTCCTTTTATGCATGGAGCTTAGTGCCTGCAATCTGACTTCACTTATTTTCTCAATCACACTCTAATCACCGAGCTGAATAGGTCAAAATCATCTCGAACACAAATAAACACAGTGTTGAAATCAGAGAGTGGCCGGGAGGGGACACCCCCCTCCCTCTCACGGAAAATTGAAATCCCCCCCACACACACACTGGAATATTTGGTATTTTATTCCTATTAATGATCTAGAAGTGATATCCCCCCCCTCCCTCACCGGAACGCCGCGGTATCCTACCCCGGAGAAAAATGCCTGAATTCAACTCTAAATAAACTACTCACAAAATCCCTACTAATGTATCGCAAAATACTGTGGTCCATAGAACATCAGCTGGGTAACACTGCTGTGGAGTATCCTTACGAACATTTAATAAATTAATGAGACTTAAGTACATTCCCCATTTCCTGGTACTATTTCAACGTATTCTCCTATTCAAATCAACTAGCTAAGACTAAATGGTTTAGCCAACAATGTTATTGAATTCTCAGGATGATATTATTTTTCATTTTCATATTTTACCTTCTTTTTTATTGTTGCAGTTGACTAAAGAAATATTCGAAACAATCATCTACACATTGTTGATTGAAAAATACAATTGTAATAAAATATGATGTAGCAAAAGGTTCAGAAAATAAAATATAGCTGAAATTCTATTTAACGAATTTAATGGCTCCTTCAAACAAATTCGTTATACGGAAATTTCGTTAAATGGAAATTCAGTAATTTTTCTTTTTAAAGCATATAATTTTTACATTGTGCTTAGCTCTGTTTTAAAAGCTACATCTTAGAGTGGTAATTTTTACTGGTTTCTAATTTTTTTTAAGTGTACTTATTATCAAATAAATAAAGAAGCTTATCTTTCATAGTTCTTTTTTTCACAGTTTAACTCATCACTAATAAAGCAATTCGTAATATGAATTTGAGTATAAGTCATAAAAAAAAAATAATTTCGTAAATAAAATTATTAAATTTCTGAAGTGCTTGTTTTAACATATTTTCGGGTAAAACCAGGGCAACACTAGATACCGGGCTTGCTCATTCATTCTCATGACGTCACAAATAGTGGCTGACCGCGACCAGTGATTGGTACAAATCGACGCGCCCATCGTTTTGTACCAATCGCGGTATGTCTTTCGCCGCGGCCAGCCATCATTTGTGACATCATGATAATGAATGAGCAGGCCCGGTATCTAGTGTAGCCTTGGTAAAACCCATAGCTGCCAATTTTTATGCTGTTTTGTTACCAATATGTAATACAAATTTTTGCCTTATTTAATCGCAGATTTCGGCCAAATTTACTATTAAATTTTAGTGGTAGGAAAAAAGCATAAAAGTCGGCAGTTATGGGGAAGAAAATCTAAAAATCCCAGATCGTATTGCGCTCTAAATTGTGGATGCAAGGAAATACTTGAAGAGTTCATCATGTGAAAATATTTTCAAAATTCTTTCAATTCAGTTAAAAGACTAAATAGATCTATGAATTCCCGTAAGTCGAAAGTGCAAATAGTAAGAACTGATTGTTCACAGAGATAATGAAATAATTTCTGAAAAGTGGCTTCTTTAATAGATTGAAAACGATTAGAACTTTAAAATTTTGGTGTTAGAAACATTCGTTAAATTGAAATTCGTGTTCGTTATTT
Organism: Maratus michaelseni; assembly: GCA_963931845.1. Classification (NCBI taxonomy): domain Eukaryota; kingdom Metazoa; phylum Arthropoda; class Arachnida; order Araneae; family Salticidae; genus Maratus; species Maratus michaelseni. Next base: position 122,617,858 of record OZ007599.1, on the reverse strand, counting down.
AGAGATATGTCTTCTTGTGTTATTTTTCTTCAAAATCAAGGTTTTTGAAACAAGATTCGTTAAACAGAGACTATCGTTAAATAGAAGTTTAACTGTACTTCTTTGTTAACAGGTAATAGAAAAATAAATGTATTTTGCATTACTATATTACTGCAATCATGTATTAGAGTTTTTTAAATTATTTTTCTGTCTCCTTTTAACACAAGAAAGAGTATGATATCAAAAAGAGGGAGCTATTTTCGATTCTCGAAAATTTCCATAAGCAATTTTGGCTTCCATTGGTTGTGAATGGCATATCACGATTATTTATTCTTATTCAAATACGTCTGAAAATGCCCTTAATGTTATTCTAAAAGTTCCATTCCTTTAAATAACCTTTTTTTCTGCGTTAGGTGTCTTTGCTTGCGAAATGAACAATATGACATTTTAAAAATCTTCTAAAATGTAAATTTCTAAATTCATGTCAGTAAAAGACCAAAGAATTTTTCTAAATGGAATTACTGATGTCTTATGGCTCACTTTCTTGAAATCCGACAAAGCTGAAAAATATGAATTTTAATGTAATAATAGAGATCAAAACAATCTTTTTTCAACCTGTTGTGAAAACCTTACTTACTCATGTCTGAAAATGGCCAGAAAAAGGGCGGTTTTATTGCTTTTTGCGTCTGGCATTACTCAAGACTCCTGTCTACAGTTGCTAGTTATAATTTGACTCCACGTTGAAATAAATAATATATTTCTCTTTTAGATTTAGAAATATGTAACTTATGTTTCATTGATTTTTATTTTAAGAGTGTATGAAAACAAATTAACTCATTAAAACTGTATGTTTTCATGTTTCAAAATGTATTTTGATTTTCTGAAAACTTCATTTTTTTTAATAGTCGATTTTTTTAAACAAATGTGCATCGAAAGAAAAATCAAAATATGGCTATACAGAGCGTCCCATCAAGATTGCCCAATCTCTGCACGGCCACATTCCTCGTTCATAAAAAATGCCCAAAGAACTATACCTCTACAACCCATGGTTTTCGAGAAAAATTTGAAAGAAAAAAATGCATTTAAGCATCATACTTCTGACGTCATATCACGTGATGGATAATGACGAGCATACTCCCTAGCAGTTCGTAAGGATTTTGAAGTAACTATCTACTAAGTAACTATCTACTTTTCCTGGTTGCTCCAATCCAATGAACTTAAATAGCATGTCAAAAGTGGGTATTATCGTTAGAAAAATAAGTTGTAGCAATTATATTGACCGAAGGTAAAGTACATGTCGCAATTTCCACGAACGGAATACATTATCACAATGCGAAGATTACCGGTAGCTACTAGATGCAGCCTTTTAAATACGATTCAAACGACGGCTTGACATTATTACAAAGCTCGGGCAGGGCATGCATGCCTCAATATGCGCGGTGGATATTTTACGCATATTCGTCTTCAAACATATGCAAATACCGATGTTCATGTTTCCATTAAAGTCTTTTCGGTAGCTTTCATTACAAAAAGCTACATATTGCAGCCGTTCGGAGGTAAGCAATTCAAAAACTTTTTGATATATTTTCACCGATCATGACCCCCAGACACCCAAACCACCCTCCATTCAAATGTTGATATATATATATATATATATATATATATATATATCTGGCATGTGTCATGCTGTAACTCTCTTATTTATGAACCGATTCGGATGTGACTGAGTATGTGTATAGGACATACCAACGTCTCGACCGAGTTCGTTGGCCAGCTTCATCCGCTATCTTGTTTCAAAATGGCGGCCAGTTAAAAAATTTTACATTTTTAAAAATTCAAAAAGATGTACAAAAAATTATAAATTGAAAAAAAAAATGTATCTGTTAAGTGTTAGAACGTGATAAAAGGATTCTGGAACATTTTTTGTTTTTGTATATCTTAAAAAATTGATGAGATATGGCAGCTTGAAACTGTAGGGTAGCTAAGATTATAAAACAATCTGATATGACATTTTGGAACAATCTGATTTTTCTTATGCTGTAATTCTCATGCTGAAATTCGCATTCAAATTCAGTATTGACGAAAACTGGGACTGAATTTTCTATAATCCAGTTCCAAGCAATTTAGCTTCGGGTGTTTGAGTAAAATGAGTTGAATTTTTAAAAACATGGACTATGAAAGCTACCTTTTCCTCCCGGTAAAGATCGGAAGGACTTTTTATATGCGCCTGATATGACATCATACTATTCTTTCACAATTTTCTCGAAAACTAATGGTCATAGAGGCTTTGTTCTTTGGGCAATTTTTATTTACTCCAAACGAGGAATCAGGCTGTGCAAAGTTTGGGCGGTCTTAATGGGACAATATGTATATTCAATTCTAATTATTCAAAAAAAAGTACCATTTTAATTTGTATAAAGATCTTTATCCTCTTCAGTCACATGGTACATAAACGTAGACCTCTATTATTTTCCTCAGTATTACTAAACTGTTTAATTTTTTTTTACATTTTGTCTTCACTTCTATATAGCTGAATATTTTTTGTTTTAAAACCAAACCAATAAATGGCAGCTTCGAAGCTGATTTCCTCACAAAATAAATGATATTTGATATTTTCATCTGAGTTTATAAAATGCCTTCAAGACAGTGAGGCCAAGAAAGTAAGTAATTTTCACAATAATTTAACTTAAATCCTTTAAAATAAAAATTTTTGAGGAATATTTTTTAGCTTTCCGAAATTCAGTTTAAAGTAACACCTTAGAAGAACTCTTAACATTTTGAGATCCAAGCGTTAACAGACTTGTCGAATCTAGAAACCCAGAGTTTTTACCTGGTTTCCTCGGGTTCTTCAGATAGAGTATCACAATTTACGAATGATAATCTTTGCCTTATTTAATAGCAGAATTCTTGTCATTACATAAAGTGAATATTACTGTTCGGAAATAGTGGTGCATATAATCTAAAACATAAAGAAACTAAACATCGTGTAATACTCGGGAATGGAAACACTTCCGAAAGCACTTCACACCACACGAGTCTAGCTCGAACTTGGGTTTCAAAATAGGCGCCGACTTAACGGGGCACAAATGGGGACAATCACGCAAACCTTCCACCAATAATATTAAAATGTTATTTTTGTCTTAATTAATCACAGATTTCTGTGATTAAATGGGGAAAAAATTAATGGCATGAAGTATGCCTGATTATATTCCTCACCTCTTGAAGTCGGAGCCTATGATCTCAAAGTGGTCACGTGTATTTAACTTGTGCAGAGTGCGTACGATCGTTACTTTTGAGTACCACTATTTCTAAATAGAACTCTTTGCATTATTTAATACAAAATCTGTAATAATTTTCTGCGATTAAATAAAGAAAAAATACTATTCGGAAACAATGGTACTCAAAAGTAAATACAATACGCACCATTTTCTACATTTTATTATTTCTATTTTAGACTATTAGCTGCTACGCTGATTTTTTTTTAAACAAAGCACGGATACTTTCGATTCTAGGAAATAAAAAACAAGTTTTTTGTCCTCTGGCAAAGGAATTTAGAACAGTTGGATTGGCACAGTATCCGCTCTCTTCAGAAATATCCGAGGAAAGATATAATTACAGTTCTAACGCTCGTATTCACCATCTAACTCAACTCCGGTTAAGCGCTAATAGCTCGGTCGAACGCGGACGTCGCACAGTGGGGCGTTTTGAGGATCTAGGTGGACAAAATTATTGCGTTGAAGTTTAATTAGGTTTTGCTGGGTTTTCGAATGTATCAGTAATAAAATAACCAAACAGTGATAAATATTTGACTTATTTAGTTATTTATATTATTATTATTATTATTATTATTATTATATTATTATTACTTATATTATTATTATTTTTAATTATAATATTGTATTGTCATTGAAACTACACATGTATTCAAAGTTTCAGCTCAATCGGATAATTAAAAGTGGTGAAAATTGACTTGTAAGATTTGAACTAAACACTCATACGCACACTTCAAGTTAATATAACTTAATGATTCGCAAACTTTCGCAGGAGCTGTCTTAAGTTTTAAATACTTTAGGAATGGCACTTTGATTTTAAAAAATGCTTATTGCTTAATAATGCTTAATACTGTATTAAAAGTCAAGATGAAGTTTGAAAACAAGATGGCGCTTATTTTCAAACAACAATAGGTTAAATCGTGTGACAAACATGTGACATATGTCCAGTAAACTCCTGCTTTCAAATAAAACAGAAAAGTCACGACTTGCTTTCGAACTTACAGAAAAATAATGCAACTGTTGAAAGTCTCTCAAATCAACTGCCTTCTTTACGGTCGTAGTTAATCGACACATCGGGTTTTTTCGACAAAACTCGTACGGATCTGGACAAAAGAGACATTCAGCTACCAGTATACGCAGTCTTGTTAAATTCCGAGATAATCGGAAAAAGGAATTTTGCCCACCTAGATCATCAAAACGCCCCACTGTGCGTCGGCTGCAATCCGATCTAACCAGGTTAATGGTGAATACGTCGACCGATGCTGTTGCTGTTAACCAAGAGTTGAGGTACACGATGAATACGAGCGGTAATTTTTTAGGAAAAAAGTTTTCGTCATTTCTGGTTTGTGATTTTCTACATAGTGTGCCCAAATGAAAAGAGACTGCAGTTATATTTAAAGAATATTTTATTATAGAAAATTTCAACTGTGCAACATGACATCTACACATAATTGCCATTGCTATTGATACACTGATACCAGTGCGTAGGAAGGGAATGGATAGCTTTAGCCATAGCTGCCAACCTCCCGATTTTTTTAATACCAGTAAAATCTTAGAAAAATTTGCACTTTATTAAATTGCAGATATTGTAAGATTAAATAAAACAAATATTTTTACATAAAAATATTGGTATGAAAAAAAATCGGGAGGTTGGTAACTAAGGCTTCAGCATAGAAACTCTTGTGTTGCTTACGGATACATTTTTCCTCGGTTTTCTGCACTTCCTTGTCAAAAGTGAACCGTTGACCTTTTAATCACATGAGGAGATATCGGATCAGTACGGAGGATTTTTGAGGACTTCCCATCGAAATATTTTCAGCAGAACGAAGGTTTTTCGTCCACATGTGGTCTAGAGTTGCTTTGGAGCAGTAATAACCTTTCCAAGATCTTCCCTCTTCATCTTGCGATACATTTTTATAGCATTCTCGCCTTCTGTGAAAAAAATTGGAGAAGAGCTTTTTGCGTTGATCTGAAAAAAATTATCATATACCCAACCGTGCAAAACAGCATTCTACAACTGATAATATAGAAGGCAAAGAGACAGCAACTGCCTCCTTTTTATTTGGGCACGCCATATAAATCAGTTGAAGTTTTGATTTCTTAAAGAACTAACCATATATTTATTTTATTCGAACTTAGATATTTTCAATACGAAGCGCTAATTTTTATTAACACTTTCGAACATACTTGAAACGTTTTTCTGATTTCGATTTGTCTGGCCGTCCATCCATCTGGCCATCTGACCATGCATGTGATAAATATACTCGGATAAAGAATTCGGTCAACTGTCATAAATATACTCGGATAAAGAATTCGGTTACAGTACTGCCTATGAGCGATAATTGCTGGAAGTGCGTTTTGAACTTTGGTTTGAATTTTTAAGTTTAATTAAATTTTTCCATAGTACACTAAGGAAAATGACACTTTCAAATCTGAGTAAATCGATGTTTTCATTTTGTCATGAAACTTTATTTTTCAAATATGGCGACTCAATGCTTTCAATTCTGAAATACTAGAAATACTCAAAGTATTCAAACATGGACATACTCAAAACTGCGCGCATAAAGGTCGGGTTATACTCATTTTTAAAACATGGACATACACAAAAAGGATTAGAATTAGTTCAAACTCATTTTTGAAACATGGAAATACTCAAAATTGAAAACATAGAAGTCAGTTCATACTCATTTTTAAAATATGGATATACTCACATATGAGCACATGATGTTTCATTTATGAGTGTGTGCATGTTTTCAAAAATGAGTATAGACATGTTTCAAACTTGAGTAATTTTGATTCGGAGACATTTTGACTATGCGATATACTCAGATTTGAGTATTTTTTGCTCAGTTTTGAAAATGTTGTTTTTAGAGTGTACGTGATGCGTAAAAATTCTATAGATCATATGCAGAATTGTACAAAAGAATTCGAGTACATTCCCGCTTATTGATGAAAATTGCTGAAGGTGAATTTTTAACTGTGTGATGCGTTTCTTTACTGAACTAAACATTCACATACTATGTATATATACAAATCTATAGATCATATACAGGGCTGCACAAAAGAATTTGGATATTTTTCCGACTATAGATGGTAATTGTTGAAATTGTGTTTTCAAATCTGTTATGCGTTTTCCAAACATCCTCATTCACCTTATTAAACGGTTATGTTTTTTTTTTTTTTTACAGTATTCTGAATGTATTGGAAAGTGTTTCATAATCTATGCTTGAAGCATGATGGTTCTTTCTTGTTATTCTGGCATTCAATGTTCCTGTTTCTTTTATCCTTAATATAAAAGATTTCAATCATCTATCTTTAAAAGAAACACATTATACGAGGTAAAAAGCAAATGTCAATATTAGATATACGTATTATGAAGGAAAATGCGCATTTTACTATTACACTATTAAAAATTTGCAACAAACTGTTCAGTCATTTGACCGTTTTTATAGAAAACGGTTACATAACCGTAATTTAATTCTATTCTTACCATATTATTGCCTATATTATGGTCAGAATAGAGTTAAAATACGGTTATCTAACCGTTTTCTATAAAAACGGTCGAGTGACTGGACAATTTTCTGCAAATTTATAACAGTGTAAAATAAGAATATAACCATAATTTTTTAATGAAAGTTATCATAATTATTTAGAAGTCAATAAACGTACAGTTGCTTACTCATATTTAGTATACATGAAATGACAGAAAATGACATTACAAATTTATTTATGAATTTGTTTTACCAAAAATATATTATTTCACTTTTTTATTTTGTCATGCCATCAGGCTGCGTAAAGTTTTACTTCAATTTTTAGATAGAATATTTTGCCTTATTTAATCACAAAAAAAATTACAATTTTAGCGATTAAATAAGGCGATATCAAATTCTGCAATTTAAATATTAAATAGAATTTTTATTCATCTGAAATTTTGGTACCGTACTATAATTTTTAAGTAATGTATGCACCTTGCATGTCTTAAATACATTGTAAATTCCCGAAAATATCTTCTTTACAATGCATTTATTATTAGGTGATTTATTTATTTCATTATCTTAATTTACTAACACTAATAAATCTAGTTAATTGGTAGATTAAACTCACTATTTCCAACTAAACAAATCCAATGAAATCTTTGCAGAATCTTAGAAAACAGTTTTTTTCTAATTAATGAACACATTTTTCTAGTAATTCCTAAAGCAAAATATTTTCGCTAATCTTCAGATTTTTGAAATAACATCGGATGTTAGTAATCAGATTTTACGCAAAGTTATTGAAAAGAAATTCTGTTAAAGTTTTGCAATTTCTTTTGAGTGTTCAAAAAATGTCATTTCAATCATGGTTCAATTAACGCAGTTTGTAAAACTTCATGCATATCTCACTCAAAAGCAAAAGAATATAAGCTGCCAAATGCTGGTTATTTTGCATTTTCTTAGATTTTTTAGCATTAAATATTCGATATATAAAGATATTTAATCGCAAGAAGTTTTGAATAACTATTAAAAGTATTTTTGCCTTTTATACGTTATTACTTTGCATACATATTTAAAGATACTTTTATAAATTTCTTCCCATGAATAGTTTTCTATTTTTAATATTAGTTAATAAAGGAAAGGGATTTTTTTTTCCTTTCATTCTCGAAAGATATTAAAATTTTGGTGTTTTTTCTAATTACCAAAGTGTGTCAATATTCAATTTTGCTTGCAGGGAATTAAAATTGATAACGCAGACAGGATTTAATCAAACAAAAGTAAAATAAAACTCCCTTTTTAATTATCTTAAGCTCTTTATGGTGCATTTAATATATTAATTTAATCTGTGATTAAGAATTTAAGTTAAGATAACTTTATTTATGCGGAAAGTTTTTTTGAGTGAACATGACTCGACTATGTTAGTTTATTTTCTTTATTTAGGTTAAATTTAGTATAACATATTTTTATGTTAAATATAAGTTATAAACAACAGCAAAATACTGCATTATGTCAATCAATATTATTTAGCATTATTCAGGAGAATTTTGATATATGGTAGGTAATAAATTAAAATGTTTCATTTATTTGCCAAATATTTATCGCTGGACAATATTATTCTAAAGTATATTATCAAATCTTATCACATTCCGTAATTCAAGTTAAGAAAATTTATATATGCGGAACGCTTTTTTTTTTTTTTTTTTTTTTTTTTTTTTGAGTTAGCTTGACACAAATATTTTAGTTTATTTTTTTTCTTTAGATTTAATTGACTATAACATATTTTTATGTTAAAACTAAATTATGAAAAACATCAAAATACTGCATTATAATGTCAATCAATTTTAGTTGGCATTATTCAGGATTATTTTTATATATGGTACGTAACTGCTAAATTTAAATGTTTCATTCATTAGTCCAATACCTATCCCTAGATAATAAAATCCATAAGTATGTTATCAAATCTTAACACATTCATTTAGGAGAAAACATATTTACAGTTGGGAAAATATTGTATTAGGGCTGCAGAATCTCCGCAAACAAGGGGTTGCCGGTCAATTTTTGTTTTATTCAATATTTTGCATGTGGAAACCACTAAAATCGTCGAAAACAGAAAAGGGGATAAAATCCATGGGCAAAATAGATCTGTCAGAAAAATCTTCTTTTAATTTCAGGAGATCGAAAGAGAACGACTTTGCACGTCTTTAAAAAATTCAAAAGTATAACGAATTATAACACCTTGCAATAATATACTTCTTTAATTGCTAAAAGGCATAAAATAAAACTTTATAAACAGTAAAAAAGTTTTAATTAGACTGTTGACATGTTTCGACTCCATCGGAGTCATTATCAAAACAAAAAAATCCCGGACGGCTCGGCCTGCAGGCACAGGTACATTTCGAAGACGCAGACCGTAGGGCGCCTGTTTATTGGAAACTGCAGAAGAAATGACCTTTTTGCCATGATGCGGTAGTTGGGACTGCCCACTTCGAAATCTACCTGTGTCTGTAGGTGGACCCGGCAGCGATTTTTTTTGTAAGGGTTGGTCCTATAAAAAACTTGTCAATATAAAAGTTGTAGATAATATTAAGAGGATTTATAATAAATTTAAGCGGATTTGATATCCTGTGAATTGACAAAGTTATGAATTTTTTCTTCTTAAACCTCTATCCCCCCCCCCTTTTGAGTCATTTTTAATTATATCAAAAATCTGACATGCATAAATTTACGGCCCTTTTCCTAGAAGTAATATTAATTTAAACGGATTCGATCCATATCATAATTAAGAAGACATGGGTTTTTTTCTGTTTTCACAAAAAGCCCACCCATTCTCCCTCCCCCCCCCCCCCCCCGGTTCAATTTTACCCATTAACGAACTTGACCGAGATTTTATGCCCCTTGGTTTTATATATCAGTTTAGAAGAGATTCTCAATTATGGAAGTTATCGTGTCCATAAAAAAGTGATATAGACATATAGATAGATAGATAGATAAAGTTTTGAAGTGGAGGTAGTTTTGGGTTCTGGGAGTCATGATCGGAGTAGATCTGCAAAAATTTTCCAGAAATTCCAACATAGGGAAGAATGTAATAGGTAGTATTTCTTACGAAATCTACCTAATAAGAATATTCTACAATTGCTCGGTGTATGAAGATGCAGTTATTATTTGAAACGCCATCATTTAATTTTTCACGTACTTTTTCAAATTACGCACGTTATTTTTTATTTTTACAAATAAATTTCAATGAAAGTAATATAATTTTTCCCTCCAATCTAACTATCCATCCATTATAACAGAAACCATAGAGATTGTAACACGTAAAAATACAATATGCAACGATCCAGCATCATTTAACTTACCAAAATTGTGGCTCGAGTTACTCCATGGTTACAAATACGGAAATAAACATCCAAGTAAAAATTAAAAATAACGTGCGTAATTTGAAAAAGTACCTGAAAAATTAAATGATGGCTTTTCAAATAATCTACGGAAAATCTACAAACGGAACGGAAAAAGTCTGGCAACTTTGCTGCAAGTAGTTTTACCGTGAATTTACGGATTTATTTTTTAACAGTGTATCTTCTTACTGTACATATTCCAAGTTCCATTTACATCCAGTTTCACTGCCACCGGTCCCTCTCTCTCATTACTCTTCTCTTTCCTTTAAAGCTTGTTCGTGCTCTCTAAGCGGTAGCATGCCATTTTGCATCTGATGAAGAAAGACTAAGTTTCCTAGAAACGTGTAGTGGACTAAAAACTCTCTTAGAAAGGGATTCTAGTTTTCTTGAATGCGCACGTTTTGTCAACATTTCCCTCGGTACACAACAGAGACATCTGTACTTTTTTTTTACTTCAATTTTCCGAAGTGTGTTTGGAGCTCTCGGAGTCTGCGATTGGTGCTTTTCCCTGTAAGTTTATGCAAATTTGGTTTCGTTGGTCAATCTGTGGAGTATAACAGGAGAAGCAACAGTGTGTATCGGCAGATTTTTGTCGAATCCTACATTCCGGAGATCAAGGCCAGTGCCAAAAGATTGAAGTTGCTGTTTTAACAGTAAAAGTAAAAAAAAAAAAGTGCTTAGGAAAAGTGTACTCTAGCCCAGTGAAACGTGCCGGTTGGATAATATTGACTTTAGTTTATTTTGGATAAAGCTGATGGACAACCACGGGTTGCTAACTTTAGTGAAGTTTAGATTGTGTTTAAAGCTTCGGCATAACTTTTGTTTTGCAGCCAAGCTTTGCTTGCTCTTGGACTTAATAGTGATTTGAGTCGCCAGCGTTCTGTACGAACGTGAGTTTTGAATTTAATAAACCTTATATTTATTGTGAGTGAATATTGTTTTGAAAGGAAATTTTTGTTAGTTTCCACATATCTTAAGCAAAATTGTTAAGAGAATCCATCACGTCCCTTGCCCGATGAGTTTTAAATAAAGAGGTTCTAACTATAAAATCTAGTCATCACTGAGCTTCAAAGTTGCTGCCTTGCCAGGTATTCTACAAACGTTTCGTATTTTTCACATTTTTATGAGGTTTTTATGTTCTTTCTTTTGATCAAATTTATTCAGCTTTACCCATGAACTAGTAGTCCCCTTTATATTGTCATTGCGTCAACTTCCTATTGGCTGTTATCTCCTGTGGGATATTCCCTCCCATCTGTGCTACTTTTCCTCTTCCATTTAGTTTCAGTCTTCCTCTTACTCTCAAAATGGTAGCCGACCATTTTGTGCATGACGAAGATAGACTAACTTATTTAGAAACGTGCTGTACTTTTCTTTTTTTATGGTGTTTCATAGAAAAAATTTTTCTTTGTATAAAAAAATCCTAACGCTTTTTCCATGAACTATCACAGGTGTTTCAATACTTTTAATCACACACACACACACATATATATATATATATATATATATATATATATATATACATATCTTCCTTATTTTTCGTGCGTCAACTTCCTATTAGCTGTTATCTCCTTTGGGATATTCCCTCCCATCTGTCCTAATTTTTTCTCTTCCATTTATTTCCTTTATCTCTAAATGGTAGCCGACTTTTTTGGTGCATGACGAAGATAGACTAACTTATTTAGAAAGGTGTTGTACTTTTATTTTTTATGACGTTTCATAGAAGAGTTTTTTTTCTTTGTATAAAAAAATCATAACGCTTTTTCCGTGCAATATCACAGGTACTTTAATACTTTTTATCATACATATATATATCTTCCTTATTTTCTGTGCATCCACTTCCTATTGGCTGTTATCTCCTGGGGATATTCCCTCCCATCTGTCCTACTTTTGCTCTTCCCTTTTGTTTCAGGCTTCCTCTTTCTCTCAAAATGGTAGCCGACATTTTTGTGCATGAACGAAGATGGACTAACTTCTTTTGAAACGTGTTGTGCTCTCTTTTTTTCTTGTAAGGTGTTACATAGAGGTTTTTTTTTTCTTTGCATAAAATTTCATAACGCCTTTTCCTTGAAATATCGCAGATGTTTTAATACTTTTGATCAAATTGTATATCTTCCTTATTTTCCGGTAATAAAATTTCCTTCAACAAAAATTATTCATAAAAACTATTTTACATCTAGCTTACTTTTTTTCCTAAGTACTTAAAATGAAACCTTAATTTAAATTTTTTGCTCATTAAGAGAATCTTTTGACTCCCATTGGTTGCGTGCGTTTAGTAGGAATTATCACTTCATTTTCAAGAGAAACCGGATCATTAATTTTCGGTTGTGAATGCATTTGATTAATGAACTTAAAGCCAAGCTTCTTTCTAATTTTCTTTTTTTTTCGATTTGAAACTATTCTTTCCACAAATAGGATCATTTCTGTTCTCACCTTATATTTGAAATCTCGCTTTCTTTCAATAATTAGATTTTAAATACTTCCATTTCGAAAAGATTAAATTCTTTGAGACATAATACGAGGTATATTAGTATTGACCGACTATACTTTGAAAACGCAATCCGCAGTAAAAATAATATTTTCGATCTATCACAAAGCGATTTAAACATGTAAAAAATAATTTAAAAATTTTAGAACATAAAAATGAAAAAATTATTGACTAAAAGGTACTTTTTTTTTATATCTGCAACAAAAATAAAATTGCATACTTCTCATAAATATTGTCAATTTTCTAATACAAAATTGTAAAGTATACGAAGTTACCTTTGTAAAAAAATCTATTTTTGGACGTCTCCAGCCTTTTTTAATTTTACAAAATTTACGAAATTCATTTTGGCAATAAAGATGTAAAACTGCACAAAAGATAAAGAAAACTAATAATAAACTAAAGAGTAATATTTTCAATATTCATAAATGAATAAACACTAATATACTATAAAGAATAATATTTTTGATCCATCAAAAAACATTTTAAACATGTAATAAATAATTAAAAATTTTTAGAACATAAAATTAAAAAATTATTGACTAAAAGGTACTTTTTCATATCTGCAACAAAAATCAAATCACATTTTTCTCATAAATACTGTCAATTTCCTAATACAAAATTGTAAAGTATACGAAGTTTCCGTTGTCGAAAATCTATTTTACGACATCTCCCGCCTTTTAAATTTTACAAAATTTATGAAGTTCACTTTAGCAATAACTACACTGTAAGAAAAATCAGAAGCATTTCGGCACAAGGCGGAAAGGTTTCCGGAAATTTATAGTAAACTTTGTGTTCTCCACAGTTACTTGTTATTTCGGAATCGGTACACGTATTTTCGGAAAAATATTCAAAGCGGTGAATACTCTGAAGAAGTCTGAAACGTTACATTCCATAGCGGAAATGTTTTCGAATAGGTAGTGTAAAATGTTGGTTACTGAATCATTCGGAAATGTTACACTCATTCCGTGTAAAGTTTAAAAATGGAATTCGAAATGAAGTAATATTTACGCATGCTCATCTACTCCGACCTACTGCACATGTCATTATCACGTAATTTGTATTGTTCTTGAGAGGAAAGACAGCTTAAAACAGATGCAGATGCAGATGCAACGTATTTATATGAGCTGTAAGTATTCTGTTTTATAATTTCTTTTATTTGAGAGAACAATATGCTTTAAAAAAAATAATATTATCAGATTCTATTTTATTGCATATTAATATTACATTTGCAGTTAATCTTTTGTGTACACACAAAGTTAAATAACTCGTTCGATAGTTTCTTTATAATCGTGTTCCCTGAATCTATAATAAATATTAGATATTTGATTGATGAATAATAATGTAGTACTAGTATTAATGAATTACAGATAGCACCGTATATACATCTTTAACATCTTTTCGTGTTGAGATCGGTTCCGTTTCATAACTTTTCTAATGATGAAATGTATCGTTTATATGACAGAACAAATTCCTAATTTCACTTATACTATACGTTTTTCCTTCATTTTTTATGAATCAGATATTTATAAATAAGTATAATTGAAAATTTGATTTATAAATCTATAAATAATTCTTTTTTTAAAATCCGGTCTCGTGAATTCCATGCTGTAAACAGATACATATGCATTATGAAAGTGCTTTATTTCCCAAAATGGATGTATTATTTTTAATACCTTTAAATAAATATATTTTTTCATCTTGTAAGTATAGATATTATGTCAAAAGATTTCGTATCTATAAATAATTATTTTATTTTATGAACCGTATACTTATAAAAATATATTTGTTTTCTCAGGTTATCTCAGCACTTCTCAAGTTATATGAATAAAATAATACCTTTAAATGAATATATTTAGAAGCATGATAGTTGTGAAACACTATATTAAAAATATTTACAAACAGGCAAAACATTTTTATCAGTATATCTATTTAAAAGTATAAAATTCGTGAAAATAAAACAATTACCACAGATATAAAATATTTTCGAATAGTATAACTATTTACAAGATTTAAAAAAAATGTTGAAAGGTATTACTGAAATCTATCTATTTATAATTATAGGGAAATTAAATATTTTCATTGAGTATCTATTTAGAGGATGGAACTCATGAGGCTGCATTTAACCCTTTCCAGCGCGGAGTAAGTCTGTTTTTAAACTGATGAAATTATCGACTGACAAAATTTACAAAAGAATTTATTAGAAAATAAAAACTTGCTTATTTTCCCGTATTTTATAAAAGGAAAAAATTAATTAAATATTCTTGGTGTCGTTTGTCAGTTTTGGAATTAAAATTAGGTGTGCTTTTTTTGGGGACACCGCCCGCTAAAGGGTTAAAAAAATAGTTATTTATACATCCATAAATCAAATTTTCAAAGTTATTTATTTACAAATATCTGATTCATAAAAACTGAGTGAAAAACGTATAGTATAAGTGAAATTAGGAATTTGTTCTGTCATATAAACGATACATTTCATCATTAGAAAAGTTATGAAACGAAACCGATCTCAAAACGAAAAGATGTTAAAGACGTATATACGGTGCTATCTGTACTTCATTAATACTAGTACTACATTATTATTCATCAATCAAATATCTAATATTTATTATAGATTCATGGAACAAGAGTATAAAGAAACTATCTAACGAGTTATTTAACTGTGTATACAACAACTTCTAAACTTGTTGTACTTGTAAACTTGTAGTAGGTAAACTAAAGAAGTTTCCAGACGTCTCAACTCTGTCCCTTCAAAGGAAAATTTAGAAGCCTCTCTTCAGTAGAAGGACATACTCTCAAATTTGGAGTTATTTTAAAATGACAGAAGTATTTGTCATAGAACTAAGTTTTTTCAAAGTTTATTTCGCCTGCATAAATAACTTTAAAGTGATATCTTGAGTAGCAGTCTAATAATAAAAGGTGAACAAGTTGGAAATTGTACGTCAAACGTTACAAACGAGGTGCGTTCGTACGCACGTTTTAGAATTAAATTCATGATATCCCGTGCGTAGAACGGGTTAAACAGCTAGTTAAGTATATATTTTATGACACTGTTCATACAAATATCTTAACTAGTTATATAAATATTCAGATATATATGTATCAGCTAGTTATATAAATATTCAGATCTTGATGATTTTTAATTCTGTGAAATGAATTATATCGTCTGCAGATTAATTTCTGTAATAAAATAAGTATCTCGGTCGCTTGACGATTTAACATCCATCGGAAGCTCCTATAACAAGAAAGCACCGATTTAAAAAAAATCAAATTTCTTAATAAATATTTTTATTAATATCTCCTAAAGTTTTGATTCGATTTTAATAAAATTTGAAATGTCTCGACAAAATTCTGCAAAGATAATATATTTTAAATTGCAAGCCATTTGGTTGGGTAGTTTTTGCGTTGTTATATGCGGACAGACAGACAGACGGACGGACAGACAGACGGACAGACAGACAGACAGACAGACGGACGGACAGACGGACGGACCAAACGACGACTATAGGTGCTACGTATTTATATAATTACGAACGCACCTAATAATAAAACGAGTTCAGAAAAATATATGTTTCACACCAGAAATTACAAAAAGTTTATAATATTTCTAATTCTAGAGTACAATTCATCTACAAGATTATGCTTCATAGGATCTTTTCTATAGTATGGTTAGCGAGTTCGCTCACCGTACTTCGCTGAAAACACAGCCACGATGATGTGGAGTGGGGTTTCACCTCGAGCGAATGTAATATTATTTTTATTTAAAAAAGCATATTGTTCTCTCAAATAAAATAAATTATAAAACAGAAATGCACAGAAACCTTTCCGATGTATACAAAAACATATTCGATATATGCAGAATCGTTACTGAACATCTTACTGAAATGTAAAGAAACGTTTCCGAAATGCACGTAGATGTTTCCGAAATATGCGAAAACTTTTACGAACATCTGACCGAAATATTCGGAAACTTTTACGAACATCTGACCGAAATATGCGGAAACATAACAGAACCGATGGGCCACATTGCTGCCCCACCAGACAGAGTAACTTTTCCGAGTTTTTTTTTTTTTTTTACAGTGTATGTAAAACTGCCCAAATGATAAATAAAACTTTGGTATGAAAAATTAACTTAGTATCATCGTCTGTTGAGAATTCGATGAGCAATTTATATTAACTGTTGTGTTGGAAGATAGCAACAATAAATAAAATCGTCATTTAAAGCGCACTGTATAAGTAACATTGACTTTTGGATATGTTGCAGATATGCAAAACGGTAATACAAAAAGTGAAGAATCATAAGAATAATTTGTATAACCAGTCATCAAAAATGCTTCTGCAGTATCTAAACATCCTATTCATTACCATCCTTATTATAGTACCAGTTATTGAAAAAAATATTTATGTCAACTGCCGGAAATGAATTAAAAGATTAGACAAAACAGACAAACAAGCATTTCCCCTGTAACGAATCGTTGACTTGCCGCGCCGTTTGAACATAACAATCTGAAATCTGGAGAAACATATTTTAAGTGTTTTTAGACAAAATACTTGGAATAAGCATTACAAAATACATTACCCAAAATACTTTCGTTTTATCAATTTAACATACAAAATACAAAACACAAATGTATTTCAAATACATGTATTGTCGATATTGCCAAACTCTGGTCTTACAAGGAGAGTGCCAAGCTTGGTAATCACAGATTTTGATTATTTTTATATATGTTGTAGGGTAGAAGCCCCTTATTCTCAGGTTCAATGGATTTTATACAACGCTCCTTAGTTCTCGAGAAATGGGGGGTCTAATATTATAACACAACTTAAATACTTAATTTGTACCAAAACGATTACGTTGGTCGTAGCTCAGTCAGTATGGCGTCTGCTCGTTGTTCGGAGGGCCCGGGTTCGATTCCGCAACATGCTACATTTGTTTTTCTCATTTTTTTTAAAATAAATATACTTGTAATTTTAATTTAATAATCTCAATAAAAAATTTTGTTAACATAATTAAATTTTAATTTGGCATTTTTGATTCTTTTTAAAAATCACTTTTAAAATGTATTCCATATATGCTTTTTAAATTCAACGATATTGAACAATTGTGTCAATTCGTGATTGTAAAGAAACATCATTTATAAATTGCCTTAACAAGGGAAGTCAATGCGATGATAATACTACTCGGTTTAAGTAAGAAGCATAATTATATTAAAATTTAGCATAAGAATTGATTTACATATTTGTTCTATGTTATTGTAACTAGAGGACGTCACAACAGACTTGGGTTTTTCTTTTTTTTAGTTTGTTGCAGTTACGCTGTTTTTGTTTTCAATCTTCATCGCACAAGTGCGTATCATTCTATAACAGCTTATAATCGTATAAAAATGGAAGAAGCAAGATGTAGTTCACAAGAAGATCAATCTGAAGTATCGGGATTCGATGAAAATCAGAAAAGTGATGTCACAAATGCGTTGAAGTACTGTAAAATTTTATTTCAAAACAATGGATTTTTAACAAATAATCCAGCATCTGAAATGTCTTCGTGTTCTATTGCGATGGGAGAAGAATTCTATAATTCAATAGAAAATATATTGATTTTTTAAAGATATTTGAATTTTTAGTAGTCAATAATAGATCGAATTATTTTAAAGCTCTTTAAATGATGAGAAATGTTTAATAATGTTTTAAAAAGCCAAAAATGCTAAATTAAAATTTAATTATGTTAAAAAAATTTTTATTGAGATTATTAAATTATAATTACAAGTATATTTGTTTAAAAAAAGTGAGAAAAAAAAACAAACGTAGCACGTTCCGGAATCGAACCCGGGCCCTCCGAACAACGAGCAGACGCCATACTGACTAAGCTACGACCAACGTAAACGTTCAGTTACAAATTAAGTATTTAAGTTGTGTTATAATATTAGACCCCCCCCCCCATTTCTCGAGAACTAAAGAGCGTTGTATAAAATCCGTTGAACCTGAGACTAAGGGCCTTCTACCCTACAACATATATAAAAATAATCAAAATCTGTGATTACCAAGCTTGGCACTCTCCTTGTTAGACGTGTTTCTTCGGGTAGCCCTGTTCTTTAAGGGTGTATTCAAATCCAAACTGCTTATTTTGAGACACATGTGTAAATTCATTTTTGCTCTAAAATGCATTCAATTGGCAGGTTCTCTTATTCAGAAACTTTATAATGTCCGTATTGTCTCGATTTTTTTATAAAGGCAGAATATATTTCAAAAAATGCTGTCAAAGTGGACATTTTGAACCGAATTTCCCGAAGCGATAGCGCTGGAAACAAAAAAAAGTGATCGTACTGTGAAAATATTTGTCTGTAAATCAATTTCTAATTAATTGAACGAAAAATAAAAACATGGGGCCCTTATAAATGTCTTTATAAATCACGCCGCCAAGTTTCCTGTTGTTACTTTTAAAAATGAGTCTGAGAATGTGTCACAAAATTTTGAGATGTTGAGCGTGGAAAAATATTTTTTTGAATACCGCCTTAAATTCAAAATCTTTAATTATGTAAAACTAACTCTCATTTCCTCTCCACCAAATTTGAAATGACAATGTGTTGAGTAAAAATTACGATGTATGATTTTGACATCATTACTTCTCCGACCTTTATCCAGCGAACATGTAGTTCGATGTATTAGTACGATGACCTTGGGAACCACCCACTTTTTCCTATCCATGCTAGATTTTATTTCTTCAATTAAATATTTTTAAACTCTTTTATGCTCTTGTATGCTCTCAGAAAGTTATTTTCTTTTAAGTAAAAGAACCTCGGATACTACACAAAAATATTTGTATTTAATTGATTAAATTAGTCACATTATATACATACCTCTACGATCCTTAGCTTCTCAGAAAAATGGAAAAGAAAAAAGGTCTAACCTCATACCCGGAGCACATTAAATAAGCTTTAGTTGAAATATGCATATAAATTCTTGCTTATTAGTTACCACATATTGATCAATCAGAAGATGCTGAAAATTATTACCACGGATATCAAGAAATGTTTCAGCACAATTTTCTATAAGCAAGTGCGTACAATACAATTCATCGTCGATTAATTAATCTAGTTTAATCACGTTTCCAGAGTTTACTGGAGGTCCCATTACCTGTGATTTATTCTGTTGTGCTGCTTAAGATATCAGACCAGATGCTATGATTGTCAGGTTTATGACTTTAACAGAACCTATATTGTATATGTCTAATTAATTTAACTAATTATATTTAATAATTATTATATATTAGTGTATTCTGATATATATTTTTCTTTTTCTGTAAAACTTCCGTATATGATTGACAATGGAATTTCCCTGATCCGATTACATATTTGTGGGAGGTTCACGAGATCATTGTGAAAGTAAATAATCCGGCTTTGGGAGGATAATACGATGAGCACTTGATTCCTAGCGAGCTGAGTTCAGAGATAATAGAGGAGTGGAATCATCGAGAAGAAATGCTTCTACAGGCATGGAAACTCCGTGAAATAACAAGTACAACCCCATTGATTTGGAGGTGCAACGAAGAGTGTAGGACGCCAGAGTCGTCAGTGCACAACGTAGAGGGTAGACGTGCAGAGCCAAGAGCGCAGAGGAGTGTGTAGAACTGCAGACAGAACGTTCATCGGACAGCTTGGTCCAGGTTGAATTAATAGCAGCGTAGACGGAACGATGTGTACTAATGGTACATAACGAAATAGAGTAAAACGTGTGATCAGGGCGATTGTCATTCGATAGTCGCATACGGCAAATGATAATTGTCTGTATTGACCAAAGGAACTATCGCTGTAACATTTTTTATGCTAATTTAATCAATAACTTATTAGCTGATTATATACGTGAGAACTTATTTTCCAACCTGTCCGGTTAATCTAATACCGGTGCGGTGGTGGCAGCAAATACCATAAGACTAAGGTCTCAAGACTAGGAGAAGTACTTACGGTGACCGCAAAAGGCGACAAGACCATAACAATGATCATTAAGGTTAACTGGGTGAATTACACTAGATTATTTTTTAACACAATTATTCAAATTGGTAAAGCAATCAAACAAGTTGTAAATTTCCAACTGGACGAAAAATGTCCGAGCCAGGGTTCGAACCTGGGATCGCTTGGCTGAAGCCGCCACGCTCTACCACTGAGCTATCCCGGTCGAATCTGGAGGGCATAATTCATCCAGTTAACCTTATTGATCAAAGCATCTGGTCTGATATTTTAATCAGCTCAACAGAAAAGATCGCAGGTAAAGGAACTCCAGTAAACGCTGGATACGTGAATACACTAGATTATTTTTAACACAATTATTCAAATTAGTAAAGCAAAAATATCAGATTAAAATATCAGACCAGATGCTTTGATCAATAAGGTTAACTGGATGAATTATGCCCTCCAGATTCGACCGGGATAGCTCAGTGGTAGAGCGTGGCGGCTTCAGCCAAGCGATCCCAGGTTCGAATCCTGGCCCGGACATTTTTCGTCCAGTTGAAAATTTACAACTTGTATGGGTGAATTAGTTCATCCATATTCGTCTGGGATTGCTCCGTTGGTAAAGCATTGGCTGCTTCAGCCAAGTGATCCCGGGTTCGAATCCTGGCCCGGACTTTTTCGCCCAGTTGGGAAGATTACATCTCATTTTTGTGTTGTTTACAAATTATGTAGATTACATACAGGGTAAAGGTGAAAATAAGCACTCGCCAGTCGCCACTCGTCGAATAAACTTGAAAAACTGGCGATTAAAAATATGGAAAGAACCGGCCAAATACAGGATTTTCCGATTTTCTTTTTTCCCTAAAATTCGCCATTTTTCCGCACCCGATCGCCGAAATTCATGAATTTTTCGCGCCCGTTCGACGAAATTATGATTTTTCCGCGCCCAATCGCCGAAATTCTTGATTTTTTTTTCTTTTTCGCTTCTGATCGCCGAAATTCATTATTTTTTCACACCCGATCGCCAAAATGTATGATTTTTCAGCGCCCGATGAATGAAATTCAGGATTTTCCGCGTCCAATCGCCACAATTCAGCATTTTTCCGCACCTGATCGACGAAATTCGTGATTTTTCCGCACCCGATCGGCGACATTTATGATTTTTCCGCGCTCGATCGTCGAAATTAATGATTTTTCCGCATCCGATCGCCGAAATTCACGATTTTTCCGCACCCGATCACCACAATTTATGATTTTTCTGCACCCGATCGCCAAAATTTATGATTTTTCAGTGTCCGATCTATGAAATTCATAATTTTTCCGCACCCGTTCGTCAAAATGTATGATTTTTCAGCGCCCGATCACTGAAATTAATAACTTTCCGCACCCGATCGCGGAAATTCACGATTTGTCCACGTCCGATCGCCGAAATTCATGATTTTTCCGCAACCGATCGCCAAAATTTATGATTTTTCCGTGTCCGATCTATGAAATTCATGGTTCTTCCGTACCAGATCGCCGAAATTTATGATTTATCCACGTCCGATCGCCGAAATTAATGATTTTTCCGCACCCGATCGCCGAAATTCGGGATTTTTCCGCGTCCGATCACCGAAATTAATGATTTTTCCGCGCCCGATCGCCGAAATTCACGATTTATCCACGTCCGATCGCCGAAATTCATGATTTTTTCACACCCGATCTCCAAAATTTATGATTTTTCCGTGTCCAATCAATGAAATTCATGGTTCTTCCGTACCCGATCGCCAAAATTTATAATTTATCCACGTCCGATCGCCGAAATTCATGATTTTTCCGCACCCGATTGCCAAAATTTATGATTTTTCCGCATCCGATCGCCGAAATTCATGATTTTTCCGCACCCGATTGCCAAAATTTATGATTTTTCCGCATCCGATCGCCGAAATTCAGGATTTTTCCGCACTCGATCGCCGAAATTCATGATTTTTCCGCGTCCGATCGATCAAATTCCGGATTTTTCCGCGTTCGATTGACGAAATTGAGGATTTTTCCGCAACCCGATCGCCGAAATTCATGATTTTTCCGCGTTCGATCGATCAAATTCAGGATTTTTCTGCGTTCGATCGACGAAATTGAGGATTTTTCCGCACCCGATTGCCGAAATTTATGATTTTTCCGCGTCCGATCGGCGAAATTCATTATTTTTCCGTGTACGATTGACGAAATTCAGGATTTTTCCGCAGCCGATCGCCGAAATTCATGATTTTTCCGCGTCAGATCGATCAAATTCAGGATTGTTCTGCGCTCGATCGACGAAATTGAGGATTTTTCCGGACCCGATCGCCGAAATTTATGATTTTTACACTTCTGATAATGACGGAAATTCATCATTTTTACGCTTCCGAATGATGTAAATTCATGATTTTTACACTCTCAAATGACGAAATTTGCAATTTTTTCCGGGCTAATTGACGAAATAACATTTTCTTAATTTTTAAGATGTTCGCCACTTTTGGTCCGCGGGCCACAGGTTGTGTATGTGTAATGTACATCATGTTGTGGGTTATTATTTAGTGTATAAATATACCTATTTTATTATTGTCAGATCTTAATTCCAGACAAATATTTTTTTTTTTTAAAAAAAGGTACTTATGTAGTTAGCTACACAAGTACCTAAGCTTAGTGAGACTTATGTAGCTAGCTACATAAGCATGTTGTGTATAACTTTGCTGTTAACTTATTTTAAAATTTAAAATAGATTGGAAATTAGAATCTCAAAGCAATATAAATTAAAATATATTTCTTTAGTACATAAATTGCTTTACTGTAAACTTATTATATATATTTTTTAAATTAAATATTCAGTGACATACATGTACATACTGGCTACTAAAGAAATGATTCTCACTCGCCACTAACTGGCTACTAAAAAAATCAACCTACCGGCCAGTGGCTACTAAAGAAAATTCCTTATTTTCACCTTTAATACAGGGCTGCACGAAAGTCTCTGAATATGGTCCGTAATTGCTGAAAATGGATTTTTACTGAGTTATGTATTTTTTAATTGCTTATTTAGAAATCTCATTTCATCGTATGAAAAAATTAAATTTCTTAATAATATTCTGTTAGTGTTGGAAAGTGTTTCATAATCTAAGTCGGATGCATGATTTTTCTTTCTTGTTTATAATTTTAAATTCTTTGTGAAGTTTTGAGAAGAGGTTTAACACTCTACGACCGACGCGACGCGACGCCTCCTTTCCGCCGAGAAATATTTAAAAAAATAATTGAGTTTTCTGCTTTATTTCTCTTTTTGTCTACTTTATTTGTCTTTCTTTCTAAAGAAACAAAGATACCCATAGTAAAAAAAATCCCCTGACGGCTCGGCCTACAGGCACAGGTAGATTTCAAAGACGCAGACCGTGGGGCGCCTGTTCGTTGGGAATTGCGGAAGAAATTACCTTTTTGCCATGATGCAGCAGTTGAAATCGTCCACTTCGAAACCTAACTTGTTTTCAGGTGGAGCAGGGATTTTTGTTTTTATTTATTTATTTATTTATTTATTTATTTATTTATTGCTATAAGGGTTGGTCCTATAAAAAACTGGTCAATATAAAAGTTTTAGATAATATTAAGAGGATTTATAATAAATTTAAGCGGATTTGATATATTTTGAACTGACGAAGTTATGATTTTTTTCTTCTAAAACGCCCCTCCCCCCCCCCTTGGGGCCATTTTTAATGATATAAAAAATCTGTCATACATAAATTTTCGGCCCTTTTCCTAGAAGTAATAATAACTTTAAACGGATTCGATACGTATCATAATTAAGACATTAAAGGGTTTTATCTGTTTTCACAAAAAACCCACCATTTCTCTCCCCCCCCCCCTTGGTTCGATTTTGCCCATTAACGAGCTTGACCGAGATTTTATACCCCTTGATTTTATGTATCAGTTTGGAAGAGATTTGTGCAGAATTATTGCAGTTATCGTGCCCATAAAAAAGAGACATAGATAGATAGATAGACAGATAGATAGACGGATAGATAGATAAAGTTTTGAACTGGGTGGGATTTTGGGTTCTGGGAGTCATGATCAGCGTAGACCTGCAAAATTTTTTCAAAAATTCCTACTTAGGGGAGAATGTAATAGGTAGTATTTCTTACGAAATCTACCTAAAATGCAGTATTCATTATATGGTTTATGCTGGGACCCAATATCACGCGAATTTTCCATTCAAGGGAAATACTTTCATTGAAGATCGGAAATACTTATCAATATTTGTTAAATGCGGTTGGTGCATTGGAAATATTTGAAGCGAAACTGCAATATTACAGGCATATTATCAAACTACTACCAAAATACTGCAATATTACCAAATTTCGAATGTTTCTCTGTGTCTAATGTTAAAATGTTTCTCTCTAATTAATAATAGAATTGCCAATATTTGTGTAATATTTGCTAAATATAAACACCCCGAAACTGAGTCACTATTGCAAGCACAAACCGGCGATATTGGCGAAAATATAGCGAGTACAAATAATATTTAACCAATATTTTTTACTAGAGATTTTTGTTCTGTTTTTTATTCAATAGTATATTTTTTAGCGTGATTTGTATTCATATTTTTTGTTTGTTTTTATGCATAATTCTGAAAAATGGCTTTGTGTCACATAGAATTCTTTTATAATTTTGTTTTTATTGTGATTCGATTTAAATTTTCATATTTCTTTCCCCAGCATCGTTTCCTCAAAATGCGTCTGGCACTTACTATCCAAATTTCGAAGGCTAAAATAGTAATACAAATAGCCCCAACACACAAATGTGACAAAAAAAAGAAGACATCGTGACCAAAATGAAACTCTGATTGTCAATATAGATACATTGTCGACTAATTTACAAGTGATGTGTAAAATCTCGTCGTACCCACGCCGCACAGTGGAGTATTTGACCCAAAAACCTGGCCAAAAATGCGAAAATTAAAATTTCGTCAACAATTTTAAAAATCATATTTCTTAATAGCTAACTAATTGATGCGTCGATCTATGTCTATTTTTGGAAACTGAGTTATATCTAGTGGCTCCTGGCTTCAGTTGAAGAGGAAGTTTTTTTGTGAGAAGACGTGTTTTTTGTTGATTTTAGGCATTGTTGTTATGCTTAAATATATTTTTTTGTGTCTCAATGAATTGTTGAATTGAAACTAAACAGGGCTTGCGTATTTAACAAAGGTCAGAGCTTAGTGTTAAACTATGTGTAAATTTAAATAGTTTAGTTTTTAGTGTAATAAAGAAATATTAAATGTGTAAAAGAGTCATTTTTAAAGCGTTTTTCGCTCTAATTTAAACATATCGAAAGCTTTTTAAATATGTGCCGGGCTTTGCCGGACCATGTTTGAATTATAATCGTGTTAGTTATAGTCTTGAGTGTCAATTTCTGCAAAAAAAATCTTCCGCATATTGTTGCCATTTTTTTATTTTTTTTTTCGGGTGGACTACTTAAATCCCATTTTTTGCGGCAACCGAATTGAAAAGATAAAAACTTTATTTTTACTCTAGTATTGCAGGTTTTTAGCTTACAGGATATTGCCTGAGAGCTTTTTCCCCTACATATCCTGTATGTATGCATGTACGTACCTATGTAAGTACGTACATACCTACGCAACTCGATACCTCTTAATAGAAATATCAGATCGGCTTCAAATTGTAAATACTTATTTACTGAAAAAAGTGTCTCCAATTAGTTTCGGGGGCTCATAGGTAGAAAATAAGGGGATAAAGAAGGGAATTAAAGAAGTCTGGAGAAGACGCAGAAATGATTAAAAGGTTGTAAGTAACATTGGAAGTCATAAAAAGTGGGCATCACATTGACGAAAAAAGTTCCAAACATCTGCTGATGAAACAGCAAGACTGTATGTGAACCTTTACAATTGGTACCCCATGATTCCAACAATGCACAAGGTTTTTTTTCATGGTGGCACTGTAATTAAGAAAGCAGTCGTACCCATTGGCCAACGGTCAGAAGAAGCTGACGAGTCCAGAAACAAACACTTTAGACAGTACCGTACAAAGTACTCAAAAAAGTGCAATAGAAAAGTTCGCAATAGAGAAGTTTGCTATAGAGATGTTCCAAATTGGCTTCTTTTAAGCAGTGATCCTTTTATAAACTGCTCTAGACAAGGGAAAAGAGCAAGCCATACAGTAGCGAGACCCTACAACTTCTTCTTCCAGCTAGGTCTGATGGTAGTCCTGATGAAAGCCAAGAAGAGTGTGATGAAGAAAATGAAAAACAGAGTTCTGAAGAATCAGATTGAAACTGGTAATCTATTAAATACACTGAAAAACCAGCATCTCTATACTGTAGAGACTTCACTGTATTAAATGTATTATCAAATGCAAATAATCTTTATTAAATGTAAATTAAATGTAGTAATTATTATTAAAGTAAATTAAATGTAAATAATAATTTTTATACATAGTACAATTAAATACATTTAATTAAACATTACTAGTAAATAAAAAAAATCTATCAACAATTACTTTTCTCTTATAAAAAGTAAACATTTAAGGCTGCTAGTCACTCGACTTCCAAACTCCCTTCGGTAATGTTAAGTCTATAGGCATGTGATGTATTCGTATTTTTAAAATATCTACTTAGTAAATTAATATTTTAACTTCTTTTTTCTTTGTGCTCTTCTTAAATGATGTCTCTTTTTTTTCTTAGTTGTCAAAATATTTATAAAATGTATACTTATTATTATGTGAAGTGTTAAAAATTTACTTACACTTCGTCAGCTTTTAAGATATAAAATATTAAACTAAGCTATGGATTTGTATGTATAATACATAGTATGCTAAAAGTTAGTTCAGTGAAACGCATAACAAAGTTAAACATTTCCATTCAGCCATTTCAGGGAATAAACGGAAATGTGCTTAAGAACTTTTTTGCAACCCTGTATATGATCTACAGAATGTATCCACACCAAGTAATATTAAAAAAACTCAATTTAAAAATGCATATCATAACTACAAGCGCACTTCCAGCAATTATTGGTCATAGACTTCAATAGTTAAATTTATACTTCAGCCAAATTCTTTTGTGTGTCCCTGTAAATGAACACTATATTCTATGCACACCATATTCTACAATAAGTGCCTTAATAAACCTCAGTGATGTATATAAATTTCAGTACGTTTAAAATAGTGTGATATCATTAAAATACAGAGCAAGCGATTTTTCCCATAGACATAATGTAAGGGAATTCTTTCGGGTGTCTCTGTAAATGAACCGTAAATGCTATAGACTTCATTTACAATACCAAACATGCCATATTGACACCCAATAACATCTAACAATTTCAAGGCAATCGGACTATATTTACATAGAAAAATATTTTTGGCCAGGATTTCGGGTCAAATACTCCACTGTGCGCCACTGTGATGTCGATACGTCCGGTTTTATGACGAGAACAAAATACTAAACAGTTGGTCTTCACGGTCATCTGCGAGTCATAATGTGACGAAATAAAGAAGTCAGTTTTTAATCAACATTGTGAATTTAACTACTTTCAACGATTGTCACGTTATATCGAATGTCTGTGCTAATGGGTAATATAAAAGCGTGAATTTAGAAATATTTTTTATTTATAACCATTATAGTTTTCTTTGTTAAGAGTTTTTTATTTAGAAAAATATACGCATATATGGGCCAAAATCTCATAAATGTGATTTCTTAGTTCCCAGTTAACACTGTTAAAATTTTGCAGCAAACTGTTCAGTAATTTGACCGTTTTCTTAGAAAACGGTTACATAACCGTAATTAAACTCATTTTTCACCATAATATGGTCGGAATAACGTTAAATTACGGTTATGTCACCGTTTTCTATAAAAACGGTCGAATGACTGGACAATTTCCTGCAAATTTTTAACACTGTATCTCTCGGCATTTCTTTGCAATATAAATTCTCATTTATTATTAAAATGTTTCTATGTGATTGTTCTATAAAATTATGTTACTTCTACTGTGGAAATCCGTTTTTTTTAATCTTTAAAATGGAATTTAAATATCTCCAAAGTCACTACTGTCCCGTCCTCAACCCATAACTTAATGTCTAAAACCATCAACAAACAATAATAATTATATTTTTTTTAAAGAATGCATTTATTATAAATATGAATCTCGTGGAGAATAAGAATATAATTTCTATATGAGTGAAATGTGTAATATTTGTGTTTATTGGGTTTAAAGTTGTGTCCCTGACTTTTTTGGTCACTACTGTCCGAGTGTATGAATTTTCTCATATTTCCACCAGATGGCCATTTTCAGTATTGTTTCCAGAATGTAACACATGCTGTTCTTAAAAAGTCGCCATTGCTTGCTGCTTGTTTATAAAGAAGATTTTCTGGGTTCAAAAGAATGGGGAAAACGTAAGCGTACCTTTATTAACCCTCACTACTGTTCCCATTGTTAATTTAAAAATAGATATTTATGTACCAATAGCTACCCATTTAATTGCAAGTTTGATATGTCTTAGAAAATAGTGCATACAACATTCCAAAAATGTTCTTTTTTTAATTAAAGCGGCAAAGTTGCAAAAAAAAAAAAAAAATCACTACAATCCCTATGACTTCTGTCCCTTACAATTTGTGTTTTGTCTGCTAAAAACTGCCATATCATATTTATTTTTCAATAAAGTTTGTGCCCATTTACTAATTATTATTTTGCAATATATCAGTGGTTATTAAAATTCAAATTGAGCATAAAATGAGACTTTTAAAAATCAGATATCAGCATAAAATCAGCAGCCAAAAATCACACTTATGAGATTTTGGACCATATATGATTAAAAATACAGTTAAATCATTAAAAAAAACTTATAATTAAGTTTTAAAAAAACTTCTAGGCATATTACTTTTCTTAGGTAGACCTCACATTATTGAACTGAAAAAAAAGTTGTCAATTTCGAACTAACGCGGGAAAGAGTTTTTATGTGGCAATCATTATGATTGAAAATTGCAATCATTTTGACACCTCAATTTAAGAATATCAATAAAAATCAGGAAAGTTTAAATCTTCATATTTTATGACGTTAGAAACATTTATTTACTAAAAATATCGTAACTGAATGTATGAAGCTGCAAAAACATGGATTTTTAACATTTCAATCGGCAAACGTATCATTTAAAAGAAAAAATATGAATTGTAATAAAAAAATAGTGTGAATTTAACATATATGGCTGTAATAAAAGGACAAATCAAGCGTAAGGAAACAAACGCAAATCGCAAAGAAACATAAGATACTAATTTACCTATTGGTTCAGAGTTGCATCTGGTTCGGTGTTGCTTGTTCACAGATAGTGGCCATTTAGAGAACTATGTTATCAAATTTCTCACAACGCGAGGTACGTTTGTTGAAAACTTTCTTCAAATATCAATATTAAAGTTAAATTTATGAAAGTACATTCAATTTCGGCAGGAATTATAGAATGTGTGAATTTTAAATAATTCATATTTCCTTTCAAAAGTTTTTACTCATTATATTAAAAGGGTGCTTATAAATCTATAGAATAATGTTACCGCAATCTTCTAAAAACAAAGAAAATAATATAAATTTTAATCCAGGGCTATCCAACACGCGGATCCCATGTAATCCAGAGCAGTAATGAGTGCATCCCGGAAGCGAATCGGAAAATTTCCGTAAAATATAGAGATTTTAATGTACAAATCTATGTACTTTTGTACCCTTATTAAAGACTTTAAGTTTCAATTCTAAGAATAAATGCGTGTCTAAATTGAATCAACATAATATTAATATTATGTGATCACGTGTTCAATCATTTTAAAATTATTTTTATTAAGAGAAAGACGAAGATTACAAGACAATTTTGCTCAACAAATATCTTTAAAATTAGTACAGTTTGTGTGTGTTCCAGGAATAAATTTTACCCCTGAAATGCGGCCCTAAGACAGAATTTTCTCCACTAATGTGCTCCGAACATCTCAAAAGGTTGAGCTCCCTTGTTCTAATCTGTTCAGAGCATGAATATCATAATACAGTCGAAGCACCTTATAACGAAATCGAAAGTGCTCCATAGATTTGCTCGTTATAAAGTGCTTTCGTTAAAACGTTATAACGAATTAGTTCGTTATATAGTAAGAAATCCAACTATCCGGATTAATGTGGTCTGAACGTAATCTGATTATGCATAAGTCCGGATATTGGAGACAATCATAAAAAAGTCTGTTTATTTCTTTAAGATCTCTTAAAATTGTTTTTGTTAAAAAAAAAAAAAAAAATCTAGATCTCATGTATTCATATTAAATTAATGCTTCACAGGAAAAATTACTTTTACTAGAAAGAGTGAAAAGAAGAAAAGCGTTGATTTAAAAAGAAATTTCAAGATAATTAAATTTTTACGAATGTTATACGTACAATTCATATCATAAAATTTTTATTTTGTGATTATTGATCTGGATGGCTGGATTTCAGATAATTAGAGTTTTGTTGTATCATTTTAACGGTATATGTATAGTATATATTACTATGCTACACATGAAAAAAAATAACTGGGCAAATTAAAAAAATATATATTAGTGATTTAATTCTCTTAAAGGAAACTTTTACATACCTATATTGGTTTGAAGAATGAAGTTATCAAGCTGTGCTTTCTTTTCTTTACAGCATTATCTAATAATGTAAGCTCTATTTTGTCAACATACATATTAATTTCATTGGCTAACAAGCTTTTATTACGCATGTAACACACAATTTTCTGTAAATACTCGAGTGCATCAGATGGTAAAAGTTTCTAGCAAATTTCTACAAATCCTTCTTGCTCACTGACACTGCCATCAGACAACTCATATTTAACATTTTTTTGGGGGGGGCGCTATTTTCTTTATTGAACATTATAAAGTATTGATCAAAGTTATAAAGTGATATGATTTTTCATGCAAAATACTTCCACTAACGGGATTATTTTGGATCTTGCATCTTTAAACCATGAAAATAATACTTCCTCCACATCTGCATATTTTGCTGTACGTAAACGTTTAAACGATAAGAAAACTGCATCATTTTCGAAAGTTTTAAGAATTTTTTCTCGATCTTTCAATATTGTGCTGAGAGTGCTAATCCTAAATTTTTCGCTGGCTACATAGCTTTTTTTTAACATAATTCTCAGAAGCATTTTATAATTTCGACTTTCTCTTCTAAACTCAACCATTTTCTTTTGTCAGAAACAGCCAGCGTACAGAGTTTTAAAAATTAACAAGCCATACATTTACAGGCAAAGCAAATGTCAAAGAAATCAGTCATCGAATAAAAAAGAACATAATACAGTTCTGCTGAGCTGTCGTCTTTCTGTCTGTCTTAAAACACTGCTCCTCCCCCAAATCTCTCCTGGAACTATTGAAAATATGTGATTGGCCGTAGAGAAAAAGATTGAAGATTATGGCATGGGGGAAAAAAACTAGTAATTAAGAAAAAAAAATATTTCCCGCGTTATGTAAAAAAAAGTGAAAAATTCGCTATATCGTTTTTAATGCACTGTTCAGGCTCGAATTCTTTTCGTTATATCGTGCTTTTCGTTATGAATATTTCGTTATATCGTTTCGAATTCAGTATTCTTTAACATGCAGACCAACTAAATGGTAATGAACATTTCGTTATATCGTGCTTTTCGTTATATCGTAATTCGTTATAAAGTGCTTCAACTGTACATAAAAGAGTAGACTGATCTGTCATCTATTGCTACCATTGAATACTAGTGTTTATTTATATTGCCGAAATTTTCGGAGTATAATCCGCAGATGGAACAATCATGTTTAGACACAGAAATTTTATTTAATAAATGAAGTCAAATATTTACAGCCAGGTGTGCAAATATCTAGGCGTCAATGGGCCGATTCCCACCACTAAATTTTTAGTATTCTTCGCCTAATAAGAATACTGATAAAACTTAGGCGAAGTATACTAATACAATTTGACGAAGAATACTAACAAAATGGTGGGAATCAGCCCATTGGCGCCTAGATTTTTGCAACCCTATTTACAGCGATCTAGTAAGTTACATTTTATAATTTTTTTTTTCGGTCGAAACATGGATGTTTCAATCGCGGATCATACACTGGAAATTGCGGTACTACTGAAACAAAAAGGGTCCAAAAATGTGTTGCCATTGAGCTACTTTTTTAAAATTCAGATTGCTTGATTGGCACAACATTTTTGAAATGGTATAATTCGCCTTTTTTTCGCCTTATATAATCTTTCATTAAATAAAGCGAATTCAACTTTCTCAAAAAACTTGTGCAAAACAAGAAAACTGAATTTTAAAAAAAAAGTAGCTCACTGACAACACTGATGCAAAAGTGGGCAGTGTCTTAAGGTTGGTTGTTAAGTTGGTTGCAGGTGGTAAGGTCATCTTTTGCACACGACGGCTAAACAGACAAGGACCTCCGTTTACTGTGGAATCTTACTCACTACA
Organism: Maratus michaelseni; assembly: GCA_963931845.1. Classification (NCBI taxonomy): domain Eukaryota; kingdom Metazoa; phylum Arthropoda; class Arachnida; order Araneae; family Salticidae; genus Maratus; species Maratus michaelseni. Next base: position 122,584,852 of record OZ007599.1, on the reverse strand, counting down.
AACATCCATGACTGAGTTAGGATTGGAGACCTGCACCTTTTGTCTATTAGTCAGCGCCCTAACCACTGAGAAGCAGGTAGAATGATTTTTAGAGCAACGAGTGAAGACTGTTAATTTTGTAAATATTCAACATCACGAGAGTATGGTATAAAATGAACCATTTTTTATTTACTCTATGCAAAATAGCTGAGCTATCTCTATTCCAAAAATATTTCAATCGCACTCGAAAAGAGTTGAACTTTCATTTCCGGGTTTTGGCATGCGTGTTTGTAAATTTCGCCAGTGTGCGGTGGCTCATAAACGAATCCAAGAGAGTAAGTACACGAGATGGAATATATGTATCAATAGATGAATAACCATCCATAGAAAATGAGAGACGATCGATTGAAACAGATCAACTGAAGTACCGTAATTTCCGGCTTATAATCCGCAGCTCAAAGAGTCGTTTTTTGACCCAGAAATATTATTTTATAAAATGTAACTTAAAAGATCGCTGTAAATATTTAACTACAATTATTGAATAAAATTTCTGGGTCGAAAAACGACTCTTTGAGCTGCGGATTATACGCCGGAAATTACGGTAGTTTATCATTTCTTGGTATCCTCAAATGCAGTGGTTCCCAACGGGGGGTGTACGCCCCACAGGGGGCAATTTGACTTTTTAGGGGGGAAATTTGAGAATTTGGAGAAATTGAGACGTCCGTTCTTTGAATTATAAAACAATTTGAAAGATTCTTAAAAAAAACATTTTGCGAAATAAATGTTTTGATATAAAAGATTTTTTTTTTTGAATGATTTAAAATCAGATTTGGGGAAACACAAAGCTCAAAGCACTACCCCCAGACATATGACCAGAAGTTTGATCAACCAATTAAAACGCATCTTTTCAGAGATCTTTATTTTAGAAACCTAGAGCAAATATCTGAATCTAGCTGACAGTCAGTGACAAAAATTTTAATTAGTTTTGGGAAAAATTATAAATATCACAATTCAGAGGGAACGTCCTCTCATTCGAGGCGTCGCCTTTTCTGACTCTGTATATTTGAGAATTTATTTGGCGGTTTTCTGTTAAGTGATTTAGATGTGATGTGTTTAATTATTATTTTTAATTATTATTTAAATGATTTAACTTTTGGTATAAATATTTCAATAAGGTATTAAATATTTAGTTTTGTAAATATTAATATAAATACAACCGTTATTTAAAATAAGTTTTGAAAACTGTGTAATAGCATTTTATATGCGTTAATTATTTCATGATTTTTTTTTTTTTTTTTTTTTTTTTTTTTTTAATGAGGCCATATATTTTTTTATTTTAACGTGTTTGACTTAGCAATGAGTATATTGAAAATTATAATATTTCAATGAGAATTCTAGTTCCTAAAAATATTTTCTATGATATTTCAATTAATAATTTTTCCTTTTCTTATTTCAAAAACTTTAAAACTTAACTTTATTGAACTGCATTGTATACAAAAATTCTTATTCCAAACTCATTTTCAAGTTTAAAGGTTTAAAAAGTAAGCTTTAATACTTACCACTTCTCTTTTTATAATTCACAATTTATTCTGTATACTGCTTTTTAAAATAAATTTTGTTCCGAGTGATGAATGGAAAATGTGATGTTTTGAAATAATCAGTTTCTGTTAATGCAACTATTCCCATATTTTTTTGTTTTGTTTTGTTTTGAATTGAAATACTCTGTGGAATATATAAGGCTTGATTAACACATCATGACTTTCACCTCCCACCACTATTTTTGAAAAGAAATTTTTCTGTTATTGAAACGCAAATTCTACTATTAAATAAGGATTTCTTTAAAAGTGGTATAAGTTTGTTGAAAAGAGACGATGAATCTGTATTGCTTACTTATGTAAGGTATGTTGATAGAGGTGAATTTACTGAAGAAATGTTTTTCTGTAAATCCTCAGAGAGTACCATTTCTAACTCTGACATACCTAATACAATGAATAATTACTTAGCTATAAATAGTATACCAATGAAAAATATGACATATTCCGCTATAGATGGTGCTCCAGATTTGATGAGTAAGAAAACTGGATGTTTAAAACTAATGAAACATGAGAATACAGAAATGCTTCTTGTGCATTCTGTCATCCATAGAGAGAGTTTAGTATCTAAAAACATTTCACCTATTGTTCATGATATATTGAAATCTGTTATAAGATGTATTAACTCCATAAAATTCAATGCCAAATGTCAGCGTCTATTCAAGTCGCTCTGTGAAGGCAAAAACACAGACCACTTTCCACTTTTACTTCATACTGATGAAAAATAGCTCTCAAAGGGGAATTTCTTAAAAAGATTCATGGAGTTGTTTGATGATGTTCTTGGTGAATTTTTTAATGAGAAGTCCGACACAGTGTTGCCAGTAGGCTACTTTTTTAATTTTCAGATTGTTTGATTGGCACCACTTTTTTGAAATGATATAATTGTCTTTGTTTTCGATTTACCTAATCTGTCATTAAATAAGAAGAATTTTACTTTCTCAAAAACTGGTGGCAATCAAGAGTAGTGAATTTAAAAAAAGTAGCCCACTGGCAACACTGGTCTGACATGATGCACCTACAAACCACTGATGGAAAAGAATTTTTTAGGTATTTTGCAGATATATTTGAGAAACTCAATAACTTGAATAAACAACTACAAGGTAAAGATAAATTACTGATCCAAAAGAAAAAAAAATATTTGTCTTTATTACATTCATTGAGGTATGGCAGAAACATATTTCTGAGAGAAAGTTTTAGACCTATTTTACTGGTTAAATAAATTCGAGGTGACTGATGCCGCTATAACTGTCAATGTGAATCATTTGAAAATATTGGCCTCTGACTTGAATGGTAGATTTTCTGATTTAAAGCAAATGCATTTCCCATCATTGTCATGCAGCCAATGTTAGTAGACTTATCATCTGATGATTCAATACGATACTAAGAAGAACTCTCTGAAATTCAAAACGATGAGTCAGTTAAAGCCTTATTCAGTATAAACGGAGTGATGACATGGGTTGCGCTGATACAGAATCTAAATATCCAAATACAACAAAATTTGCAAAAATATATATATTGTTACCATTCCCATCATCATAGTTGAATGTGGTTTTAGTGTTATTGTGGTAGTAGTTTAGTTTGATTTACTGCTGAAGAAAAGAAATCGACTGGACATAACTAAACAAGGGGACTTGAGATTAAAATTGACGAAATTAGAGCCTGATAAATAAGCTCTCTGCATCCAGCATGAAAAACAAGGATCTCATTAATTGTATTCTCTTCATCTCAAATGTATTTTGAATTTATTGGGTACTTTTCTTCACTGTCCGTACTTAAAATTATGAAAGCATTATAGAAAAAGTTTCAGTTAAAATTAAAGTTTAATAACATGGAAAACCCTTTCCAGTAAAAATAGACTTTCCCAGCGCTGTAAATCATGTGATCTATATACATGAGTTCAGCCGACGAAGGCAGAATTAGCCGCAATGTAGCGGAATAGATATATTGTGTCGTGCTTTCATTGCTGCAGTATGTAAAAGATAATAATATCACTTCTTTTATATTTGTGTTCTGTGTGTCGTTGTATTCGTCATGTGTTGTCTTTTTAAGAAGAAAATAAAATTATTAAAAAATTAGTCAAGAAGATTTTGTGGTATTTTATCGAACTTTTGTTTCGCCCGAGAAATTAAATCTGTATGACTACTCTAGTACCGTCACAGTTTTTATTTATAGATCTCAATTTTGTATTCAATACTAAAAAAAAATAATTTGCTTTTTTTACATCGCTGCATAATATTACTATTATTATTATTAACGATTTCTTCACGAATACTTTCTTTTCTTTTATGTGTTTTTCTTTCGTAAATGTACTTTTCTTTATTTAGATCCAAATAATGACGTTCAGAACTTTTTAGTGGTAATAAGAGTTTACTTTTTATATAATAAAAATTATTTGTCACAAACAGAGGGAGGGGTGGGGGGCTTCAAGATTTTAGAGATGATTTCGGGGGGCATGACCAGAAAAAGGTTAGGAAACACTGCTCAAATGGTAAACATTTTGAGAAATATATGTTTTAATTTCCTTTATTTTCGTGTGTAAATTAAAAATCTTTTTTCTGCTTAAAATTTTATTTTTTCCGTTATCGAGACCCTATGATGCATCTAGTAATTATCTTATTATTTTCTTTTGAATGTAATTTTTGTAATTACAATAATAATAAAAACATGTTTACGGTAGCTTTACAGGGTTTTTTTTTCTCAAGCACAGTATAGGGTTCTTATTATACTTTAAAAAAATTTAATCAAAAATTATCTTTCTTTTTATATATTAGTAGTAATTAGCTTTAGATTAAATTAGTTTTTAAAATGTGGTTAGATATACAAAATACAAGATGTTTTGGAGTGTTTCAAAGCATTTACATCGATCTGTAACTCAGTAAATCTTAGCTTAAAATAATGCACGAAAATGTGGATAATGTTGTTCAAAAGGTTGCATTGATCTCACGATTTTTAGTACAAACAAAAATAAACTGATTGTGAATTTCAGTAATACATTAGCTATTATTAGGGTTGAACGCTTGTCACGAAAATAAGTGGAACCAAAAAATGTTAACACCACTGTTTCCGAACAAAATATTCGTGGTAGTAAGATTACTACAAAGATTGTAAAACAAAAATTATAAAATTTCTTGGTGTCATTTCTTTCTTAGCAATCGTTCAACCCTAAATATTTTAATTGTAAAGGTGAAATGAATGAATGTTTATAATGTAGTCCGTAAGTTTTATATGGAGTAACTTTTAAAATAGTTAACATTTCAAGCAATAGATGGTGCTGCACTGAATCAGCCTCTAAAGATACCCACAGCGAAATAAAAATTTCAAAAGGCATTTTTTATTCTGTTGAAACACCTAATCAGAATGAAAAATGAAAATATATCTGAGTAAATTTTAATCCGGTTTTCTGAATCAACTTGAATATTCTTACAGGTGGAGACGGTTCAGCGCCATCTATTGTCTAGAATTTTAGATATACATATTTTTTAATTACTGCATACAAAATTTATGAGCTTCTTTATAAACACATCAGTCATTTCATATTTATATTTATCATAGTTAAATAATAACGAATTTTAAACTTAGGGCGTTCTTTTTAGGACACTGCATCTGTGCAACAATTTCACGAATTTTTTTTACGTCTTTCTTGATTAGCAAAATTTATTCTTATAAAATTCTACTTTTCTGTCGCACCAGACATCACATCCTAAAATTTTTCTCATTAAGTTAATCTTGAATTTTCTCAACATCGATTAACACCATGTCATCGCATCTTTTGTGTTAGAAAATTATCATGTATTTTTTTAATTGAGAACCAAGCTGATTAATGAACTTTCGGAGACGCCCTTTTCAGAATTTTAATCATTTTCTATCGAATAGGGGCTTTTTTTATATCACTTTTATTTCGCCCAGATTTATTTATTTTCAAAAATCTTTTTTAATTTTTCATTACTTTCTTATTAACTTTTAATAAATTCTAAAAAATAGACAGAATATGGTGTGTGGAACTCATATTTGTATGTTTCACTGATATTAAATTAATAGATCTAGGTGCTGAATTTATATAAATCATTTTTAAGTAACCAATCTAAATCTAATACAACTCAGATATTATATTTTACTGAATAGTGCAAAGATTGAAATAGGCCTAATAGAACGGTCGCCCATGTAAAATCCAGTAACTTCACTTATTGCGACATGAGTCACGACCACAGCGTGACCAAAATAGGTCTTCTCTAATTAGTCACACATTCATTTGAAATGACGATCATTTGGTCATTTGGTGATAGCAGTTTGAAGTTGCTGTGACCAGTTATTTTTTTTTTTTTTTGTAAAACGTCACAGAATGAGACAAATCGACATCACAATGTTTTAGAGATAACTCACATCTCGCGTCACATGACGACAATGACGATTAAATGTGTATTTTGGTCACTATGCCTTCACATTTCGGTTGTTTTTTGGTTACGGTACTAACAGAGGAAATTCGAGATCATGTGAACTTTTAGTACATACCTCTGTACCACTTTTAGGAAGAAAATTTTCTTGTACTTAATGATTAACCCTTTCCGGCACAGACAAATTCTGTTCGTAAACTGTGGAATTACTGACTGACACCGGAATTTACAATCGACTTTTTTAGAAAATAAGAAATCCTTATTTTAAGCTTTCATTAAAGAAGCAAAATTTATTAAAATATTCTTGGTGCCAAATGCAAGTTTGGAATTAAAATTAGGCGTACCCGAAGCGGGACCACTGTGCCGTAAAGGGTTAACATAGTTTATTCTATTAAAACTCCACGTCAGCGTATTATTTGATACCACATAGCAAAATCTTTCTCATTAGGATAATCTTAATTTTTTTTAGCATCGATTAACAGAATTGTCATCATATCTTTTGCGTTGAAAAATGATCACGTATTTTTTGTAACTGAAAATTTAACTCATTAATTAACTTTCTGAAACACCATTTTTTTAGAAGTTTAATCTTCCTGCATAAAACAGGTTTTTTCAGGATATCATTATCAATTCGCCCAAATTGATTTATTTTCACCGCGGATTTTTTATTTGCATTTATTAGCTTTTAAATAAAATGCAAAATAAATTTATTTAAAGGCCAAAATATGGTGCTGTCGAACTCATCTTTGAATATTTTTCACAGATATTAAATTAATAAATATGTGCGATGAAATTATAGAAATCATTTTTTAACTAAGTATTCCAAACATAACATAACTCAGATATTGTATCTTACAGAATTGTGAAAAAATTGAAATACCCCTAATACCCAGGTAGCACGAAGATATTGGGACAAAATCAAAATGTAATATCGGCCAATATCAAAATTTGATATTGGCTAACGTTAGTTTTTGACATCTGTGAATGTTGGCCAATATTTTCCAACATCTCTGAATATCATTTTTCGGCATTAAGTGATATATTTTTCTGTCACTGCTGAATATCATTATTTGATATTGAGCGATATATTTTTCTAACATTTCTGAATAACATTTTTGGATATTAAATGACTTATTTTTTCATTACTGAATAATACCTTTAGATATCGAACAATCTCTTTTTCGCACCCCAGATGTGATGCACAGAAATCCTTCATCGTAAAACGAGAGATCTCTGCTCCAGGAAAGTCTAGTCTCGTTATGTAATAAGACAAAAGCAAAACCAGGTACTATAAAGTATGATCAACAGAAACCCAGCTGAAAACATGTTATAAAAAGATGTTAACAAAAGCTGGTGGGATTAGATTTTTCTGTTACTGGGGTAAAAAATGCATAACAAATGACAAAACTATCATTTAAATATCTCGTATTTTTAAATCACAATCGACATGTATATATATATATATTTTTAACATTCTTTTTAGCAAAGATTTATTTAAATAAAACTTTTTATTACTGAGTTTGTTGTAAATTCTGTAAAATATTATTTTAAAATAAATAAGAAATTTAAAGGAAATAAGAAATTTTAAAGCTTGCTGTGTTAAAAATCGTGTGTTCGTTCCCCTTGCACAAAAGTATAGTTTTGTGCAATTTTTTCTTTATATATAAAAAAAGTTTTAACAATCCCATTACTTTGAATTTTGCTTTATGAGAAATTAAATATAGGGTAGATGTGCCAGTAATGGACCGCCTTCCAGTAATGGGCCACCTTCAACGTTTTTGGTTTATAAAAAAAATAACCAATAAAAATTCAGCTTTTTTTATTTCATTAGTAGGGCAGAGTGGGGTGATTATTGGTCACTTTTCATAAAGATCCATATAACTCAGTAACTAAATTGAATTGAAACAAAAATTTTATACTTGCAGAAAGAGAATCCAATCCCTAACAACCTAAATTAGTCTTATTTTTTTTAAATTATATATAATATTAATAAAATTTAAAAATGTCTGACCAATAATCACCCCGGCAATGGGGTGATTATTGGTCAGGGATGGGGTGATTATTGGTCATTGTTTTATGATCAAATACCAACACTTTAAACACTCAAAAATTTAATAAATGATTAAATGAAACATTCTTGGAATAAATTGAATACTTTATATTGTTTCTAAATATAAACAGAGTTATGAAAAATGTTATAAAATAAAGAACATTACTAAAATGGTTGGAACTTCAAATATATTTCACAAAATAATACATTTATTTACAAAAGACTTTTGTATTTAAGGTATGCAGCTTGCATTTCATCTTCCTCAATCTGAAATGGCCCTGTACCATAGAGTCTAACTGGTCCATAAAACACAAAGGAGTGCTTCACTGGCGCAAGATCCGTTTTCTTTGGCCAGCGATAATTTCTGCAGACTTTTCCAAAAGTTTGCAAGACAAAATATCATCCTGAATACTAATAACACGCCCGATGTATGGCATCTGTTCAAAGTAGACAGCATAGTACTTCTCTACACATATGGCTTTATGTATTTTCCTTAATTTATTTGTAGCTGAAATATCAGAATCTGTTTTTTTGCAGTTGCGGAATTTCTTCAGCTTCACCCGTTTCTACTTCTATATCTATATCCGTATCTTGTGTGCATTCCTGTGTTTTCTTTCTAGTCTCAGAGGATGATGCTACTACATCTTCAGCTGTATTCTTGTTTAATGTTTAATGTTAATTCTTTTTTTATTCTTTTTCATCTTTTTCTTTTTCAACTTTTTCACACAATTTAACCCCCTCGGGACCGGCGGCTTTTACACAAATTTTATTCGGTTGGCACCACTTTTTTTAAAAAAGCTACCTTTACTTAAACTATCACAAAAATGCTCTAATTAAAGAAAGCAAATATTACTTTTATTTTTTACTGGTGCGTAAAATAAATTCTGTATGCTCTTTTTGAGGATGCATATATGCACCCATGGTCCCGAACGAGTTAATGAAATCCTCGTTCATGATAACTGCTGCATTTGTACTGTAAAAGATGTTCATTATCTAAATTTACAAGTTAAATTTTCAAACTCACCCCAATATCGCTTCAAGAAATGGATAAACAAAGGCTCAGTTATTTCAAATGTAATTTGTGTAAGAGGTTGCTGAAAAAATCAAAACAATGTGGTTCACTCTTAAAGTGTTGCCACATGAACTTGAAAAAACTTTTGAATGCAGATGCTGCCATCTAAAACTGACAAATATTAAACATTTCTGCACTATTTGTGAGTTTATAAGTAATTTTTAAGCTAAAATTACATGACCAAGAATCACCCCATGTATATAGGGTGACGTTTAGCCCTCTATTTCCCTAATGTATGTACTCATAAAGTGTTCATATACATACATTCGTATTCTATGCATATTTCTCTTTCTATATAACCCTTCTAGATCATCATGTAGCTAAATTTCATATTACAGGCACCTTATGAAAAAAAAGCATGATTTTGTAATCCCTTATTTTTTGCTCAAGTTTTATGCATATGTCTAGTTAAAATATTTTTTCTCATTAAATTATGTTTTGAACCAAAATATCGTTTGTGTTACTGAATAACAATGAAATTGTCTAACATCCAGTATTTTTTTTCTTTTAATTTTATCATTAGTATTAATGAAAGTTTAACGGACCAATAATCACCCCATGTTGCAAGTGACCAAGAATCACCCCGGTCTGCCCTATGCTTTCTTTAAATTCTAGTTTTAAATACAATCATATTATCAATTATCTCTTACTTTTTGTGGGGTGTCCATAACTGGAATTTAGGGTGTTTTGATTTATTTCTGTTATTTACAATTAAATTTCGATTCACATTGGGAATTGTGACTATGAGCATGCTTAAATATTGTTGGTATATTAATATAATATTAAAAAATGTGGAATATAACAATTATAACTATTAATTAAAAATATTTTTTAAAGAAATTCCTTAAGGGTGTCCATTACTGGCACATCTACCCTATATATTTTTTTATTAAGTCAGAAATATGTGTACATTTTTTCAAAAAATGATGCACTACACAAAAGCTAACACGCCCATAAATTAGCCCCAAAAGCTTATTATATAATAATAATAATAATTACTTAGATGAACTGTATAAAATATATATTATTAATAGTGCCTAATTAAAAATTCAGTGACCTAATTTTTTAAACTAAACTTGTATTCTTTCAATAATAAAAAATAAAATTCTTATGAAAGTCGGAAATCCGAAAACATTTTAAAAAGATAAACAAGCATCCATTTAAAAATTACATAAATTGATTTTTTTTTCTTGTAAAAACATTTTTAACCCCTTAACTGTGGGAGGTATTTTGACACCATAATCTAAAAATAGGCACAATACACCAGTTTTTCCGTACTAAAATATTTCCTTTGTGTAATCGAAAATGGTCTGCCGATTAATAAAGCGAAGGTTGCGTTAAATAATTACTGGTGTGCAAAAGCTTTTAGTAACAAAACAAGCAAACTGTTCTTGCCCGAACTGAGTTCGGGCTACACAGTTAAGGGGTTAAAATTAGTATAAAATAAATAGTATAAAGATAGTATAAAAACATTTTTAGTTTTTTATAAAACACAAATTTTCACATGCTTTTTTTATATATAAAAATAACTGTAGATTCCTACAGAAAAATTTTATATATGTTTTTTCTTTCTGTGCAAATTTCACGCCCAACGCCTCCATCAAATGCACATTGACGCAAACTACACTAAACAAATGGACGGTCTTTAGAAATTTCCGTTCACTTATCGGTCGAGATTACAAACTTTGTCAGATATGCTGAATGTCGACAGATATCTTGAAATGTCCGAAATGATTATTGAATGTCTTGAAATGATATTGTTTTTTACGAATGTCCATATATATCCCTGAATGTTGTAATAGTAATATCATTTTTACAACATTGGCCAATGTAACCAAATATTAAAAATAAGGCATAAAAAGTCAAGTTTTTTAAAAATGGCAAAATTATTAAATTTTATTGTTTAGAATACTATTTCTGTATTATGATGTCATAAGTAATGCAAAAAGCTCTTTTGAATGTTTTATTTTTAAAACTAATTTTAAGTTATGTCTGTGAATATCGGCAGATGTTGTAAATTTGACGTACGACATTCAGAGACTTTCAAAATATTGGCCAATATTGCCTTGGATATTGGCCGATATCTCTGTACTACCTAGGTAGCACGATCGTCCATGTGAAATCGTAGTAACGTCATTTATCGTCACAAGTGCCGTGGTTATAGCTTGACCAATATAGCATTTCTCTAATTAGGTGTGTAAAGTCACCGTAGGCGATTTTTTAGTTATTTGCAATACGTCATAAAATGAGACATATCGACGTCACATACATATGATTCATCTGCCACGTCACGTGAGGGCAGTGATAGCAATAAGAGTTGTATTTTGGTCACGGTACCTTCAAATTTTAATTCTTTTCTGGTTAGAGTGCTATTAGGGGAAAATTCAAGCTCAAGTACACTTTTAAGAACATTTTCTCGTGTTTAATGATTAACATAATTTCTTTCTTTTTAACTCTACGTTACTGGTTTATTTAACATTTCGAAATCTCTGTCGAAATCTTTCTCATTAGAAGAATCGTGGATTTTTAAGCAGCTACTAAAGAATTTCATCACATCTTTTGTGTTGGAAAATGCTCATGCCTTTTATAAACTGAGATTTAAACTGATTAATGAACTTGCTGAAACACCCTTTTCAGAAGAATTTTAATCTTCTTCCCTAAAACAGGATTTTTTTGCGATTTAACTTCATTTCGCAGAGATTCATTCATTTTCACGGTGCAGTTTTTTAATTTGTCTTTATTTTCATATTAAATTTTAAATAGAATTTTAAAAAGATTTATTTGAAGAATAAAGTATGGTTTGGTATTTATCTTTGAATTTGTTTCACTGATATTAAATTAATAAATATATGCGATGAATTTATATAAATTATTTTTTAACTAAGTATTCCAAACATAATACAACTCAGATATGGCATTTTACAGAATTGTGTAAAAATTGAAATACCCCTAATAGCATGGTCGTCCATATGAAATCGCAGTAACGTCATTTATCGTCACAAGTATCGCGATTATAGCTTCACCAATATACGACTTCTCTAATTAGCTATGTGAAGTCACCGTGAGCGATTTTTTAGTTATTTGCATATAGCATTTAGTTATTTGCATTAATTATTTTCGTCATAAGATGACAGATATCGACGTTACAGATTCATCTGCCACGTCACGTGAAGGCAGTGATAGTAATAAGAATTGTATTTTTTTCACGAGGCCTTCAAATTTTAATTAATTTCTGGTTAGAGTGCTATTTGATGAAAATTCGAGCTCAAGTACACTTTTAGGAGGAAAATTTTCTCTTATTTAATGATTAAAATAATTTCTTTCTTTTTAACTCCACGTTACCGGTTTATTTGACATTTCGAAATCTCTGTCGAAATCTTTCTCATTAGAAGAATCTTGGATTTCCTAAGCATCTAGTAAAGAATGTCATCATACCTTTTGTGTTGGAAAAGGCTCATGTATTTTTTAAACTGAGAATTAAACTGATTGATGAACTTGCTGAAACACCCTTTTCAGAATTTTAATCTTCTTCCTTGAAACAGGTTTTTTGCGATTTAACTTCATTTCGTACAAATTCATTCATTTTCACGGTGCAGTTTCTTAATTTGTCTTTATTTTCTTATTAAATTTTAAATAGATTTTAAAAAGGATTTATTCGAAGAATAAAATATGGTTAGGGATTCATCTTGAAATGTGTTCCAGCGATATTGAATTAATAAATCTCAGGAATATTTCAACTTTTACACTAATCTGTAAAATACAATAGCTGAATAACCCGGACTTCCCGGGTTACAGAATATAGGTGAAAAACTTATATTATTATTATTATTATTATTATTATTATTTATTATTGAAAACTCTTATAGATTTTTTTACATTTAATATATATATTGTTTAGATTATCCACTAACAACACCAAAAATCATTTTTATATGAAAAATAGCAATTATGTATTCAAATAAAATTTTGAAATTTATTCAAATCTATACTTTCGTGGAATATAAGCCGGAAAGAAATGCTGAACAATTTATATTATTTTAAGTACAAACGGATTTATCTTTCTTAATCGTCTACATGCGATAGAGATAGTTTAAAAAATCATGCTTGAAAATTATTTTAAAAACTATAAAAACATGAGTAAATTGCGATACAGCTTTCAAAGAAATTACGTTTGAAAGAACATTTTTTTTCTAATTCGACAGTGTAAAAATTGAAAATGTTCGGTGTTTAGAAGTTAAAAAAAACTGCAGTAAAAGCGAAATTTAATCGTTTGGTGTTGCCAACATCAAAATGACTTCAGCGTTACGCACGAACACACATGTCCTTTATAATATAGATATGTGATGAATTTATAGAAATCATTTTTAAGTAAGCATTCTAAAAATAATATAATTCAGCTATTGTATTTTGCAGAATAGTGCAAAAGTTGAAATCTGAGATGCATTTTTGTCACGGTGCCGGTTCACATTCTGGTTATGTATTGGTTAAGGTATTAACAGGAAAAAATTCGAGTTCATGTATACCAGGGACAGCGAATCAGCGTGTCAGATGGACATTTGCCACCACTGTTTATGAATAGTTTTATTCGCCTTATTTAATCTGAATTTCTTTCATTAAATAAGCCGAAGAATTTTTTTCTGGATTAGAGGTGGTAATTGGCCTTCTGCCACGCGTTTTCGCCATCCTTGATGTACAATTTTATTACATACTTGTGTATCAGTTCTAGGTAGAACATTTACTCGTATTTAATAATTAACATAGTTTATTACTTTAAAATTCAAGTTACCGACTGATTTGACACCCCATGTCGAAATCTTCCTCATTACAGTGATATTAGATTTTCTCAAAATCCATTAACATAATGTCATCCCGTTATTTGGTGGAAAAAGAACGCGTATTTTTGTATTTTTTAACTGCGAATCGAACATATTCAGATATAAAATTTCAGAATTTAGGGTTGTTTTTTTTTTTGTTTTTTAATATGACTTTCATTTTGCCCAGGTGCTATAAATCATTCAAAAGATTTTTTAAAGACAAAATATGGTATGGGATTCGTCTATGTATATATATCGCCGATTATAAATTAACAAAATCAGAATGTTTCGAAACTAATGTAAAAAACTTTCAGCGGTGATAATGCACATTAAGCCAATAATATTTGCAAAGGACATCAGGGTCCGAATCCACTTAAACAGACCAAAATGCAGAGTGTTTCAGTTAAAGCTAAACCCGAATTTTCGTGCATAAATTGAACAATAATGAAGCTATTTTCACGATATTTTCAACAGGCTAATTTTGAATTCTCTGAAAGATAATGATATTACGAGAAGTGCAGAAAATGGCCATAATTTGTTTCCAAATAACACTGAGCTATATGCTCTATAATTCCGAATGCAGCAGAGAGTACTTCTGGTGTCACTGAATGAATTACAGTCCACTTCCGGAGCCACCGCCCCCTGAATACTAGGCCTGAGCGCTGACATCAATGGTGGCGGTTGCAGGCCGATTATTTTTTCAGCGTTTGAACGGTCCCTCGAAATTCCACACCAATAATATCTAAAAGTTTTCTTCGCCTTGTTTTTCGGAAGTCAAATTAGTCAAAGATAACTTTTAGATATTATTGGTGTTGAAGTTCGAGGGACTGTACAAACGATTCCACCTGCGACAGCCGCCATTTTTTTCAGCGCGCAAGCCTAGTATTCAGGGGGCGGTGCCTGAGCTTCCAGTGATGTCAACACATTTCAAACATTTCAGTATGTTGAAAATTTAGCTAAAATTTCTTCATTATTGGTTAAACCTATAAACGAAAATACTATTTCGCTTGAACTGAAATATTCCTTTTTTAACAAAGAAAAAGAGGTGCTGTGGTCATTGGTCTATCATTATGCCTGTTTAGTTTACATATAATGTAAACTAAACAAGGGATGGATGGCGATTTTATTGATATTGATAAAGACCCGCTTATGGTTATACGCATACTCTGAATACTGTTATGTATATATTTGAAATTGCAAAGCTTACTGGATGTCCGTCAGCTTGAAGACTGGGGTGGGAAAATTCGCAATCAGATTAACCTGAAATGTAATTACAATTTAAAGGTATATGAAGAATTATACATCTTATTACATGTAATGATAATTATAAATTTCAAAACACGTTAGTATTACAATCGTAATAATAAAAATTATAATTATCATCACACTACTCTATTAGTAATTGAGATGTTATAGTTACGATTACGTGTAATGGTAACAGCACATTTTTAATTTAGATAGAATTACAATTGTACTTCAGAAGGTTATCATTTCCATTACATTATTGTAATAGTAATTAGGAATTTTTTTTACAATTACATTTTAATGCTGATGATATATCTTCAAACTAGTTACGATTGTGATTGTAATTATAAACTAATAAATATCATTACAAAACGTAATGACATTTATAAAGTAAACAGTTCTCATTACAGTAATCTAATGCTGGATTTGATGAATTAAAATCCAGCGTTTCCTCTGCTTTTTTATTAATTGTCTATTCCATAGCGTCGACAATCTCTTAAAATTTCTATATTTTTAAGCGTCGCGTATCTGACGCTTACCTCCTGTGTGACTTCGTACAACACCATGTCTTCAGCAAAATTACGATAAATTTTAATAAATCATCTATACTACGATGAATGGTGGGATTAACCCATGGAATGAATGGATTAGTCATTTCCTACTTTACACAGAAACCTATTTAGAAACGCAAATTTAAAGGCTTTCAGATGTAAAAGGGCAAAAACTATTAAAGCAACAGTCATTGAAATTTTTCAATTCGTAAGAAAACTTAAGTTTTAACAGTGAGCAAACTGAAAGCGTAAATGTGATTGATATTTTATCCAATTCAAATTAAATTAGTCCAAAAATTTACAAAATATCTGTTTTTAAAACAAATAAATCAATAGTTAAATTACAGCGTCTAGAATACATAGTGTGGAAAACGGTTTTACCGTTTTTTAATTCAAAATTTTCGAATTAAACCGGAAATTCTGAAATAAGAATTTTTACTTTAAGAAGTCACGAAATATCTGCCATTAAGTAACCAAAAGAACATTATATGGAATTTCTGGTATGAATGCGAAATTTCGGAATTTAAAAAAAGCCAAACTGGTAATGCTTTAAAAAGTACTAAAAAATTGTAGCCGATAAACGTGCAACGATGCGATACAATAATAGGGCGATCGCAGCGACATCTGCTTTAAAAATAGATTTACCTCTAGCAAAAGGTAACAGTTTCACTATGGACAACATGAACATAATTTCTGTTAATAAAATCTTCTTGTAAGTGTATATTTCAGATGTAACTGATTTTGAAGTTAGTTTTTTATCATATCAGGGAATTAATCTTTTCCACTTTTCTAGCAGAGATTCATCCTTTGGTATGCTAAATAGGGATAGTTTCTAGTTTGGTGTCTTGTATCGAGTACTGCAACCAGGCACAAAAGAATGCGTATCACGTTTTTCGGTCATGATCAATATCAGTCATATTTTCAAAGCTTATGAAAATCACTATCCAAGTCGAAGGAAATAGGGCATAATTTAATTATTTAAAATATTCACCACCAGCTGAAACGTTTTCTCAGTTCATTCTTATACAATGTTTGCGTTGAAAAAAGTTAGCAGACAGTGGCGTAGCCAGTGAGGGGAGGGGGGGGGTCCAAATG
Source organism: Maratus michaelseni (assembly GCA_963931845.1). Taxonomy (NCBI): domain Eukaryota; kingdom Metazoa; phylum Arthropoda; class Arachnida; order Araneae; family Salticidae; genus Maratus; species Maratus michaelseni. The sequence continues at coordinate 122,568,063 of OZ007599.1, read as the reverse complement.
CTCTGGAAACCAGTAATATTATAAAGTTTTCTTCACCGTCAATATCGCAGAAAATTCTCCGATTAGATAAGGCAAAAATATGTTTATAAAATTAGTGGTATCCAAACTATCTGGACCTCTATCCTGTCTACGCCAGCTGCGATTGACCCGTTATCTTTTGAGCTTTGTTCTACATTTATCGGATTCAATTTTTTAGGAATATTTTGTAGCCGTTTCCCGCACTGTAGTTAAATTAACCCATGAATGATTGTTAATGCTTTTTTCCTTTTGAATTCTTATAGAAATCGTGTTCGGCAGTGTTGGCAGCATTTTATTTTTCTACCAATACGGTTACTTTAGCGATGAAAATCATGTTCTTTTAAATTTTTTTATTGTTTTCGTATTGATCTTTAGAATCTACTTTTTCACGCACATGATATCTTAATGTGAATACATATAACTATATTTTTTTCAGAAAATTTTCAGTTTCGTGTTGAAAGACCTTCTTTGTAAGAATATATTTAGTTAACTACTGCTGTGTTGCCAAATGATGAAAATTGCAACTACATAAAATATCTTAACCAAGTATGGGATGGGGTTGTATTGATGTTTTCATTAAGAAAAGTTTTAAGCGTCGTAACGTGAATTCAGACAAAAACCTGGATATGGAGGAACTCATTGGGTCCATAGTATTTTGTATATAAAATTTAAAAAGGTGAAAAATTTGTTACTAATTAAAAGCACTTTTTAATTTAAATGTTAATTAGCGTGGGTGATGTTATCCATATGATCTATGATGCTATTACTTATTTTTCACTCTTCCCGAACATCGATTGAAGACTTTAAGAAAACAATTTCTAAGCGACTAAGGCATATGTCAATACTGTCTTATACAATGGCGAAAAAAAAGTTTTTGAACAAGACCTGTAAGTTTGTAACTAATTAAAATTTTGAGTTTTAGCAAAATAATTGTCCTTTATTTAGAAATCAGATAATAGAAAAATATTGGGGAAATATTAAAAAGTTACGTCTAAAATACAAAAGATGCAAGTTTGTACGGGGGAAAAAGTGTCAATTATTAAAAGCTGTCAGATAAGTAGGATGTGGAAATACTGTAATTGAAACTCCGAAATTAATTTGTCTGTTTATTGACATAGAATAGTTTTTCTAAGTTTTGATGCAAAAAATTAAAAATGTCATGTCTCAAAAAAAAAAGAAAAAAAAAAAGATTGTGTCGGATCTTGTATGAAAATATTGCTTATTTCAAAAGATTTTTTTTTTGTCAGATTGTGACTTCGTTACAATCGAATCTTTTAGTAGTTTTATCGTGTAAAGAAAAAATTCTGTTCACAGGAAAGACTAAAAAATTAAACAAGAATTGAAAAATCTAAATTCATTTCAAGAAAAGCTAGCAGAAACATATGAAAATCTGTTAGAAAAATCGTTTTATTACGCATAGTTGCCGACCTCCCGATTTTCTTCATACCAATATTTTTATGTAAAAATATTTGTTTTAATTAATAGTACAATTTCTGCAATTTAATAAAGCGAAAATTTTTATAAGATTTTACTCATATTCAAAAAATCGTAAAAATGTTTCTTTACTTTCTTGTATTCACATCACACACAAGTATTAGCTGAAATTAAGCGATAAGAGATGAATTTCTAATACTAACAATTCATAATTGAATTAAATCAAAGAAAGGAGTCGTGTTTGCAAAAGGATTTATTGATATTACTTTGAATTTTTGTAGAACGTATTATTCCCCTACAAACAGACATCTGTGCCACCAAGCAAATCCGCCGGCACCGTCGCCGACTTCAAACCCGGCTCGTCCCATCGCAACGTTATAAACTGAATGATGACGACTCCTTACAGTTTTAGTTTTGTATAATATTTTTTTTTTTACTGACAGAAAATGGGAAGCGGAAAAAAAGCAACATTTGCTTTGTTTTTATTCTTACAATTTATAGCTAAGGGTTGCAAAGATCCTAGAATAACTTTAAATAATTTTGGAGGTCGTGACATATCCTTTACAAGTCTCTGAAACAACCGTCTTTTTAAAAACAGTTCTTTAGTTGTAAGGATTTTTTTTTCAAGAAGTTCCTTAAGTATAGATTTTATTCACTTTATTAGAAAATTTAGTTGTGCACTTTTGCTTTATAATATATTTTGTTGGTGAAAATATTGTAAATCAATATTTTGTATTTTTTAGTAAATTATAAATTAGTGATTCTCTTTTTCATACTAAACAAACATAATTCTGTATAAAGATTATTAGTTTAACATTTTTATGGAAACATTTAAATGAATTTATTTATAGTTTTCTAAACAAACTAATAATTACATATTAGCAGGAATAAAATTTATAGAAGCTATTATTTTACAACAGGTTCTCTTAAATACTGTTTTAAGTTCTTAGAAAAATGAGTTGGCAAATGCGACTAAAATATATTTTTTATTTCAAAGCAGATAAAATGTTATAATTCATTTATAGTCACTTATCCATTTTATTTTCTGCTGCTCCATTAATTAAATGAATATACTAACTTCTTATTTTTTTCCTTGTATACAATTTTGAGAATCTTTTTGTTTATATCGGCGAAGCAAATGTGTTAAAGCAAATGGTACGTCATACAACATATTCTTTGAAACAGAAAATTTAAATGAATTACGGATAATTTCTTTAAATTCTTCTAATAAAATACTGCGCAATAAAAAAAAACTGAATATTTTTCTAAATATCTTAATAATAATAATAATAATAATAATAATAATAAAATGTTACGTGTGCCAAAAGAAATGAAATTTTGGCATATAATTATAATTATATAATATTTAAATTGATAAAAAGAAAAATTGAAGTAAAATAACTGGATAAATAAGAGAAATGATTCAATTTTTCCTATACTGGTTTTAAAAGAATGGGGGGTGGGGGTGGGGGAGGGTTAGGATATTAAAAGGATCACGTGCACTTTGCGCACGTAAAAGGGGAAACAGGGGGAATCCGTCTTAGTCACTGAATATGAATCTAAAAAATACATGAATTTCGAATGGCTGTGTAATCTGTTACTTCAGTTCTTTCTAAACATAAGATCTTTTTGAGACTCATGTACATAAAAAGAAAAAAAATAGATAAAATAGATAAACTAATTTTTTGCAGCTTTATAAAACAAAATATGCGGACAATTCGCCAATTTGTGATTCACGGAATTTGCCTTCTTACGAAATTCCTAACAAAGATGTGAGCGGGATTATCACAACCGTTGAAAGAAAGGTGTTCTCGCATTTCTCACAATATTTATTTGTTCGCTTCACCCACTTCGCAATCTTTCTAGCCTTAATATTAAAAATTAATATTGAAATTTAATATTTTAATATATTTTATTTGTTTCTCTCGAAATGCTAAATACATGCCTCGAAAAATAAATAAACACTACTTTTATAGCACTTTGCCAATCAAAAATTGTCGCACCAAGTTGTGTTTCCGCCGTCGTATTTCTCACTGCGCAGATCTGTACCAACAAGAATAAACTGTGTTTATCCTGATCCGGAGACCGAAATACAATTTGTAGAAAATACAATACTGTTTTGTAATGTAATTAAGAGTGAAGATCAGAGAGTGAAGCTGGTGAGTGAAAGTCAAATGTGATTCCAAGACTAAAGAATGATGATGGTAATGTTTTAGTTTGGGACTCCATGGCTTGGAGTAGAACTGGTGAACTAAAGTATAGCTCTTTGCATAAATGTTCAAAAACGTTTTCTCCCCACAACAAATTGCATATTGTACAATTTAGAAGCTATCGTGAAGTATTCTTCCATAATTTTATACTATCTTATTGGTGAGTTAGGTGCATTTATTTTTACAGATTTCGCACTCAAAATAATAATTAATTACAAAATTAGAAAAAAAAAACTTGATTTAAAAAAAAAAAATACCAAAGTATATATGCAAGAAATACGCCCACATCTATGTTCTACAGAAAAATACTTACAATCTATATTTTTAAAAATAGCAATACCCATTCCTTCATTTATATTTGACAAACTGTTGTGTAAAATTGATATTTACAGACTTGGAAAGAACCATTTGAAAGAAGAAGTACAACAACGTAGGCTAGATAAACTTTGCAATATATCAAGAAATGATTCGAATTCCTTTAGACAGCCAGTCACATTTTTACTCAATAGAACATTGGATGATGAAGAATTCAGAGAACTTATATTAGAACTCAAGTAATATTTCCAAGAAAATCTTAATTAAAATATATTATTCCGGGACTCGAAAGCATTAATATAGAGCGGACAAACATAGAGAGGAATTACGTAATATGACGTTTCATGAACTGAATAAATTGATTATTACTTTAAAGTGAAATGAATATGCGTAAAATTCTTATATTTTATCCTGAGATAATCTTAATTCAGATTGTTTATACAGTTTGTACTGGAAATAAATTTAGAAATGAATTAATTGTCATACGCACGATTGCTAGAAATATTGGTTATAATAATACAGCTGTTAATAAATTAATTTTGGGAATGAATAACGATAAAAAAATAAAAAATAAATTGAATGAACAGAAACTCAAATTAACTACCCTTTTAGGATTTTTAGAAAGGTTAAAAAAGAAACTGGATTTTGTACCTGTTTAATTGCTAGTATGCTCCCACCACCACCAAAAAAAATTAATTAAAAGACATAATTCGCAATAAAATTGACTCAATTAACTCAACATTCTAGCGTTTACGAAATACTTTTCACCAGAGTTAGGAAGAATCTGATTGCAAAGTAATGAAACTACTTATTATCATTAAATTATAATCTTTTTACAAGCAGTCAATCAACATGTAATGCATTACAAAGTGATTTCAATTACGCTTTCTAAATGTATAACGCAGTTAATGTGTAATGGATTTCAAGCATATTCTTAATTACGTCTTTTAAAATAGAAATCGATATATTTGTATTAGATTACAAGTTAATGCAATGAACGTTTTTTAGAATGTAATTTGTTTAATTTGTAATATAATACACGTTAATCTAAATTAAATTCTATAAAGTGTAATTTAATTAATCTGTAATCCATTATAGAATAATAGAATTACATTTTAAAAGATGTAATTAAAGTTGACTTCTAATCTGTTATACGTTAATTGGACAATACTTTTGAAAAGCGTAATCAGAATTATCTTGGAATAGATTACATGTTAATGTATTGCTTTTGGGGATAGTATAATTTAATGGTGACTGTAATTTCATTACTTTGTAATCCGATTGTGCCCAGCTCTGGTTTCAACGGATAATATTTTTGAAAAATTGAAGGCTGACACTAAAATAAACAGTAGATGTGGTGCCAATAGCTGTCCACACCACATTACAAATTTTACATTGCCTAAATCAAGCACGGCAAACCAAAAGGCCAATTGCCACCGCTATTTCTAAAAAATATTTTTTGACTTATGAAAGAAATTCTGATATTAAATAAGTCGAAGAAAACTATTCATGAAAAGTTGTGGCAATTGATCTTCTGGTACGAAAGTTTGCTGCCCTTAGCATATATAAATATGCCCTAATTTTTTGCTATTTATCGAGATAAATATCATATGATCATAAACATTATTTTCTTAACAACAATGGTTAATTATTATTTTAAAAACATACAGGTACTGTCGAAGACATGTCTTTCCTTTGTATACCACCCGCGGCAGCCGAAGAGCCACCGCTAATTATCGTACATTTAAAGCACAACTCTATTCTAAATGTTTCTTCGCAACTCTTTTAAAATTTTCTCTGCTTTCATTAACTAACCTAGAGGTTATTTTAATAACTTTCTTTGAGTGAAATGTTTCCAAAGCTTGGGCACGACAAGAAAATGTCGTTTGTTACATAACAATACAAATTTTAACAAAAACATATTAGATTCTCTAAAATTATTCAACTAAATCCTAGCAAAATGATAGATGGGTACATTATCATAACTTTGATAAAAAATCATAAAAGTCTGTAACTATACAGTGTCTCAAAAGTATAGGCACAGTAGAAAAAATACATCATTTAAAACTTTTACATGATGCTATTTATAAATAGTATTTCCCTGGCATCGGGTAACTTCAAAAAATCGTATTTCCACTGAATCAGTTAGTTTTTTTTATATATAAAATTGATGGCAGAAAATACCATGTTTTTTCAATGGAAACATTCAGTTCTTTAGTCGAGTCATATTGCTTTCTATTCTTGTATAATTCACGGGATAACATATTCCAAATTTTCTCAATTGGGTTCAAGTCCGTTCTTAAAGCTTGCCAATCTAAAACGTTAACATTTCGGACTGAAAGTCACTGTTTCATACTATGTGAGTTGTAAGTTCTAGATTGAACCATTGTCGTACTGAAATTTCCTATGAGTATCCCTAAGATGTCACTAAATGTAACTAGATGTTGTCCTAGTGTCTCTTGATAGTTTGTTGAATTTTTTCCCATGCAGAAATGCAAGGCAGGTTTGGCCATTAAATCCAATCTCCTTCCAAACTATCAAATCATATATTCTAATACGAGCAAATCTTGTGGGTGGTTATATATATATATATATATATATATATATATATATATATATATATATATATATATATATATATATATATGTGCAAAAATTATCTTAAAAACGGCTCCAACGATTTTGACGAAATTTCGTATCCTACTGTTTTGGGGCACCAGAAAACCATTGGCCTAGGTCACATGCTCGAGAAAATTCGATTAGTGGGTCATTTTGGGTCATTTTGGGTCATGGTCTAGCTAATTGTATCTAAAAAACGGTTCAAACGATTTTGACGAAATTTTGTATCCGACCATTTTCGGGCATGAGAAGTCAATTGGGCTGGGTCACATGTTCGAGAACTTTCGATTAGTGGGTCATTTTTGGGTCAACGCGGGTCTAATTAATTTTATCTAAAAAACGGCTCTAACGATTTTGATTAAATTTTGTGTCCTACGAGTTTCGAGCACGATAAAAGCATTGGGCTAGGTCGCATGTCCGAGAAAATTCGATTAGTGGGTCATTTCTGGGTCATTGTGGGTCAAGATCTAAAAAGCCGCTCAATTTACACTAAATTTTGCATCCAATGGTTTCTGGGCACGAGAAGACTGTTGGGCTAGGTCACATGTTCGAGAAAATTCAATTAGTGGGTCATTTTGGGTCATTTTGGGTCATGGTCAAGCTAATTGTATCTAAAAAACGGTTCAAACGATTTTGACGAAATTTTGTATCCGACTATTTTCGGGCACGAGAAGACTATTGGGCTGGGTCATATGTTCGAGAACTTTCGATTAGTGGATCATTTTTGGGTCAAAGCGGGTCAAATTAATTTTATCTAAAAAACGGCTCTAACGATTTTGATTAAATTTTGTATTTTACGAGTTTCGGGCACGCGAAAATCATTAGACTAGGTCACATGTGCGGGAAAATTCGATTAGTGGGTCATTTCTGGGTCATTGTGGGTCAATATCTAAAAAGCGGCTCAATTTACACTAAATTTTGCATCCTATGGTTTTCCGGCACGAGAAGACTGTTGGGCTAAGTCACATGTTCGAGAAAATTCAATTAGTGGGTCATTTTGGTCATGGGTCATGATATTTGAACTCAAATTTAATTTTGACCGAGCATAGCTCGGTCTTCCCTGCTCGTACTTGTAATTCGCTGGAGAAAGTACGTGGCTGTTTCTTGAGGTCATGCCAGTAACAATTCCAGCCATCACAACCATCCAGATCCCACATCTTTTCGTCGCTGAATAATACGGTGAGCCACTTGTCCCCGTGCGACATTTTTTAGCCCAATCCATTCTGGCTTGTTTATGTTGTGATTATAGGGGCGGTTTGCTTCACATTTTCTGTAAAACAATATTCTTGCAATCTGTGCGTCTATGTATAATGTCATTTGAGACATTGACACCGAAATTATTTTTTATTTGCCTTATAGACATATTTTGCTTTGGCACCAATCTTGCAATTTTTTAATCGGTCTAAACACTTGTTACACATGGCCGCCCGCATCTTCGTTTCCGGTCGAAATTGTTATTTATAGCAAGTACTCTGTATATCCCTTGCTTTTAACTATTTAATATTTTAGAAATTTCAATAATGGGTTTATTTTTTTATTCAAAATTTCCTCTTTTGTGGATTCCGTAGCTTTCGGCATCTCAAATAGCCAAATTGAATATTTGTTACTATACTGCTTAGAGAAAACGGTTCGTTGGTCGGGATGGTTGGTTGGTTGAAACCAAATGTTTGATGGTTGAAACGAATCCGGCAGTTGTTAACGTTCGTATAATGTTCGTAAATTTTTAAGACAGTGGTTTTTTAACAAAAATATAAAACTGCGTATTTTTTTAAAATAAATAATGCTGATGAGACCATTATAGTTTCTCTAATATGTTTCATTTCAATACCATTTTAAACTTGAAATATGAAATTATTCCATATACTTCTCCTTCAAATTTTATTATCATATTTTAGTATGTATCCTGACAGTTTCTATGCGGCAAATACGTTTTAATGCTGTAAATTTGAAAAGTATTTTATTTGCGTTAAGGAAACAGCGTAACTTCCTTGTTCAAATTGAACGCTCTGCATTTAATACTGAAGAATGACATCTACTTTTCCAAACGTGAAATGTCTCTAAATTTATTGCTGAATGGTGAGATCTTTGTCTGAATATTTTCCTATGAATCAAATGTCTCTTCTCTGAGGCAAAATACAATTAATTCAGTAAGTTTCAAAATTTATTCATTTCCATTAAGTAAATCATATATCTGCTTCTTCCAGTTAAAATATCTGCATTTATTGCTGAATGGTGAGATCTACATCGAAATAAATTTTCATGAGTGAAATGTCTGTGAGGCAAACAACAAATAATGCAGAATATTTAATATTCTTTTATTTGCTCTATAGAGCAAATAAGTATTCCTTCTCCTTGTTCAAATTGAAAGCTCTATTCTTCATGTTGAGGTATAAGATCAAATTCTTGAAATTTTTCCTTTACAGAAATGCCTGAGCAATGATGAAAATAACAATTAATGTTGTAGAATTCAAAATTATTTTATTTGCATTAAAAAAATTATGTATTTTCTTGATCAAATTGAAAACTGTGTCTTTAGTGATAAGTGATGTGATCTATATCTAAATATTTTATTTCTGAGCAAAATGTCTCTTCTGTGATGCAAATAACATTAATTGGTGTTTGCAATAAAGAAAGCAAATATTTTCTTAATAAAAATTTAAATCTTTGCAGAACTATATTAGAATATTTTTCTATGAATGAAATATTTCTTTTCCGAGGCAATAAACAATTAATGCTGTACGTTTCAAAACTCTTCTATTTTTATTAATAACGTAAATATTTTCCTATTCAAATTGATATCACAAAATTTCTTTTGATTTCATTAAGTAAAAACTTATTTTTTTAAATGAAATCTTCGCACTTAATGCTATCTGAATATTTTTCTATGAGTGAAATGTCTCATATCTGATACAAATAACAATTAATGCTTTTTTGTTTAAAAATCTTTTATTTGCATTAATAAAAATATACGTTTCCTAGTTGAAACTGAAAGTTCTGAGTTTGTTTTTTAATGATGAGATTTATGTATGAATATTTTTCTATGAGTGAAATGTCCCTACTCTAAGGAAAATAAGAATTAAGGTTGCACGTTTCAAAATTATTACACTTTTACTAAAATAAGTACATTTTCTTTTTAAAATTGAAAGCTTTGCAGTTATTGTTGTGAGAAAACATCAAAATATGTGTATTCAAAATCAGCATCTATGACTGAAAAGTGACTTATTGTAATAAAATTATTTTTAATCCTATAAAAACCGGGGTACCAATGTACCGGGTGAACCAAAAGTTCGTTAAAACTTTAAAAAATCATAAAAAGGGAAGAAATTATGATAAAGAAGAGCGGTTTGCAAAAAAGGTCTCACAAGGTAGTCGGATTTTTTTTAGCAGCAAAAAAACTTTTAGTTAAAAAGTCTCCTGTAGATGGCGCTAACATGCTATAGATTCAGCAGAATTATGCAAGTTAATCCTGCAATAAAAGACCGGGATACACGAGGATTTCTCATTCGCTTTCAGAATGTTATCATTACCCGATTGAGCGTTGTTGGTGAAGTTGTTCTATTTGAACGGAGTGTGAGTAACTATTTTGCACGGCGAAGGGAATGAAGACGAATAATGTGGTCTGGAGGTCATGTTGAACAATTGTTATTTCAAAAATAGATAGATGGAGCGTACTGTTGCCCTGTTCATTGTGTTTCGGGTCTTCGGGTCGTCAGCGTCCTCTACCAGTGACATTTTTAACTTTTTTTTTTTTGCTGCTAAAAAAAAATCCGACTACCTTGTGAGTCCTTTTTTGCAAAACGCACTTCTTTGTCATAATTTCTTCCTTTTCTATGAATTTTTAAAGTTTTAACGAACTTTTGGTTCACTCGGTATATATTTTCTTGTTGAAATAGAAATCACTGCAAATGTTGCTGAATGATGGGATCTATATTTGAAATCAAAATATGCATATTTTTCTATAAGTGAATATATATCTCTTCTCTGATGCAAATAACAATAAATGCTGTAAGTTTCAAAATTTGTGTTTGCATTAAGAAAATTAATTTTTTGTTCTGTGAAATCTCTGAACTTATTGCTAAATTATGATTGCAAAAATTCTTTACCTGAAAGTTGCATGACCCCCAATTCCCGAAAGGTAATCCGCGCGTTATTAAATTGCAAAATTTTTGTCATTAATTAAGGCAAATTTTCTATTCTAAAATAGTGGTAGCTTGGTGACTCGAAAGCATCAGGTTGAACATTCCTAAGTTAATTGATATCTGACTCCATACCTAAAAAATTTATATGACTTTCCTATATCTAACTAATTTCTATGAATGACCTATATCTAAATACGTTCTGTCAATGAAATGCCTCTTCTCTTAAGGAAAGAATAGTTAATACTCTAAGTTTAAAAATTATTTTATTTACAATAAGTAAAGTATATTTTTAATTTTAAAATTGAAATCACTGCACTTATTGCTGAATGTTGATATCTATATCTGATCTAAAATATCTGGATATATTTCTATGAATGAAATGTCTCTTCTCTGATGCAATAGCAATTAATGCTATAAGTCTAAAAGTTCTTTTGTTTTCATTTTTAAAAGTATATATTTTATTGTTCAAATTTAACTCTTTGCAATAACTAGATCTATATTTAAATATTTCTCTGTGAGTAATATGTCTTTTCTCAGATGCAAATGATAATTAAAGTTGTAATTTCAAATTATTTTGTTTTCATTAAAAAAAATTATTTTTCAAATTGAAATATTTGCAATTATTGCTAATTGATGATATCTACGTCCGAATTATTTTCTGTGAGTCAAATGTATCTTTTTTGATTGAATTGACAGTTAATACTTAAAGTTTAAAAATTATTTTGTTTTCATTAAAGAAAGTAAAAATGTTATTGTTTAAGTTGAAATTTTTGCAATTCATGCTGAATGATGAGATCTACATCTGAATATGTTTTCTGTGAGTGATATGTCTCTTCTCTGATGCAATTAACAGATAATGTTGTAAGTTTAAAAATCCTTTTATTTTCAATAAAAAAAAATCTTTAAATTGAAATATTTACATTTATTGCTGAATGATGAGATCTATATCTAAATACGTTTCTATGAGTGAAATGTCTCTTCTCTGATGCAATTAACAATTAATGCTTTTAGTTAAATAATTCATTTATTTTCATTAAGAAAAGCAATTAATTTCTTGTTCATATGGAAATCATCGCAATTATCACTGAATGATGAGATCTGTATCTGAATACGTTTCTGTAATTGAAATGTCTCTTCGCTGAGGCTATTAACAATTAATGCTGTAAGTGTTTCTTTCAACTGCACATATTGATGAATGTTGATATCAAAATGTGAACAATTGTCTATGACTGACAACTCAGAGCTCTGTGTCAAATAAAAATTACTTCTTTAAATTTATTTTATTTACATAAAGACAAATATATCTTCGTTTTCTGACCGAATGCTTAAAACTTGATTGTCCATGATAAGACCAAAATCTAAAGTTTTCTGTTACTGATAGCTTAAAGTGACAAGGGTCTTTGAAAATATTTTGTTTTCATAAAGAAAAGTAAATATTTTTTTTCTTCAAATTGAAATATTTGCACTTATTGCCGAATGATAAGATCTACGTCTAAATATTCTTCTTTGAGTGAAATGTCTCTTCTCTGATGCAATGAACAATTAATGCAGTAAGTTTTTCTTTCAAATGCACGTATTGATGAATGTTGATATCAAAATATAAACAATTTTCTATGACTGGCAGGTCAGACCTCTGTGGAAAATAAAAATTACTCCTGCAAATTTATTTTTTTTTTTGCTTAAACACAAATTTATCTTCGTTTTCTGATCGAATGCTTAGACTTGGATGCCCATGATAAAACCAAAATCTAAATTTTTCTGTTACTGATCGCTTAATACGACAAGAATCTTTGAAAATATTTTGTTTTCATAAAGAAAAGTAAATATTTCTTTCTTTACTTCAAATTGAAATGCTTGCACTTATTGCAGAATGATGAGATCTACTTCTGAATCTTTTCCTTTGAGTGAAATGTCTCTTCTCTGATGCAATGAACAATTAATGCTGCAAGCTTTTCTTTCAAATGCACATATTGATAAATGTTGATATCAAAATATAGACAATTTTCTATGACTGGCAGCTCAGAGCTCTGTGTTATATAAAAATTACTTCTTTAAATTTATTTTTTTATATATAAAGACAAATATATCTTCTTATTCTGTTCGAAAGATAGGACTTGATTGCCCACGATAAGACCAAAAGCTAAATTTTTCTCTTTCTGATAGCTTAAAGGGATGAAAAGGATAGCTTAAAGGGTCTTTGAAAATTTATTGTTTTCATTAAGGAAAGTAAATATTTTTTTTCTTCAAATTCAAATTCTTGCACTTATTGCTGAATGATGAGATCTACGTCTGAATATTTTTCTTTGAGTGAAATGTCTCTTCTCTGATGCAATTAACAGTTAAAGATGCAAGTTTAAAAATTATTTTATTCAAAAATAAAAGAAACATATAATTCTTTAAATTGAAATCTTTGCACATACTGCTGAAAGATGAAATATATATCTGAATACATTTCTGTGAGTTAAAAGTCTCTTCTCTGATGCAATAAACAATTAATGCTGTAAGTATTTTTCTTTCAATTGCTCATATTGACGAATGTTAATGGGAAAAGATGAAACTTTTTCTCTATGATTGGTAGATCAGAACTCTGCGACAAATAGAAAATCACTTCTTTAAATTTCTTTTATTTACATAAAGACAGATAGGTTCTTTTTCGAATTAAATGCTTGAACATGTTTTCTCATGATAAAACAAAAATCTGAATTGTTTTCTTGTTGATAGTTTAAAGAGAAAAGGGTCGAAATACAAAGGATGTGAATTATCACTTTACTAAACAGCTTACAACCATAATAAGAGTGAAAAAATGTCCAGACCGGGGTTCGATCACGGACTGTTTAGTAAAGTGATAATTCACATCCTTTGTATTTCAATAATTTACAGCGTATTTTCAGCTCTGCTGAAAAATTAATTAGTGAGAAAAGGGTCATTGAAATTATTTTGTTTTCATAAAGAAAAGTAAATTTTTTATTCTTCAAATTGAAATCTTTGCAGTTATTTCTGAATGATGAGATCTAGGTCTGGATATTTTTTGGTGAATAAAATGTCTCTTCTCTGGTACAAATAACAATTAATCCTGGAAGTTTAAAAATTCTTTTATTTAAAAATAAAAGAAACATTTTATTGCTGAAATTGAATTCTTTGCACACACTGCTGAAAGATGAAATATATATTTGAATACATTTCTGAGAGTGAAATGTATCTTCTCTGATGGAATGAACAATTAATGCTGTAATTTTTCACATTCAAATGCACATATTGACGAATTTTTATGTGAAAAGCTGAATATTTTTCTCTGTGATTGGTAGACCAGAACTCTGCGGCAAATAGAAAATAACTTCTTCAAATTTCTTTTATTTACATGAAGACATATACATATGTTCTTTTTTTAATTGAATGCTTGAACTTATTTTCTCCTGATAAAACAAACAATTTTTTTGTTGATAGTTTAAAGAGATAGGGATCATTGAAATTATTTTGTTTTCATAAAGAAAAGTAAATATTTTATTCTTCAAATTAAAATCTTTGCACTTATTGCTGAATGATGAGATCTACGTCTAGATATTTTTCGGTGAATAAAATGTCTCTTATCTGGTACAAATAACAATTAATCCTGGAAGTTTAATTTTTTTTTCCTTTAAGAAAAGTTCAATATAAATTTTGTTATTTATATTGAAATCTTTGCACTTATTGCTGGATGATGAGATCTATATCTGAATACCTTTCTGTGAGTAAAATGTCTATACGAGCGAATAGCATAGGACCTTTTTCGAAACTCCCTTTCAATTATTGCTGCAAGTTAAAAAAAAAATATTTATATTATGTTAAAAACATCCTTTCTTATTCCATTTCATAGATTAAAATTCACAAATTGATATCAAAATCTGAATATTTTTCTATGCATAGTGGATCAGACTTCTCAGGCAAATAAAAATTACTTCTTTAAATTTCTTTCATTTGCATAAAGACAAATATATCACCTTTTTCTGATTGAATCCTTGGACTTATTTGCCGATGATATGACCAAAATCTAAATCGTTCTCTTGTTGCTACGATAAGGGGACAAGGGTCGTTGTAAAGAAAAGTGTAAAATATACAAATGTTCATTTCTTGTGCCGAAAACATCCCCCCCCCAAAAAAAAATGCCCCCCCCCAAAAAAAAAAATTTAAAAGGATAAGGAATGTTGAAATTAAATTTTACAGTTTACGAGTTTCATAAATCATACAATCAATACTTCATAAATTGAGTGTTTATAATTCGTTTATTTCGGTGGATTATAAATCTGGGTAATATTTCTTGTGTTTGAAATAATTCTCAGTTTTGTGACTAATAAGGACCTTAATACTCTTAAAATATTTCAAAGGATTGGATGAAAAGGAATGCGTAAGGAACATTTTAAAGTAAGGCATTCTTTTCTTCATATGTAAACTAGTCGTTGGGAGCCACCGTAATACTTACCCATCATCGATATGCATAATATAAAATATGAAAATAAAACATGTGTAAACTATTTATAAAATGCATTGCAATTCGAATAAAATCGTGGCTTGATGACGTCATAAACTTTAAATGCTCTATAACTCCAAAATTTATAATCATATTAACTAACGGTTTACTGCGTCGGATTCAGCGTCTCATTTCCAATTAAAATATATCTTTGAATTGAAATTTGAATGAAATACAGGGTCATGAAAAATCGAAAAGTGTGGAAAATATAATTACAAATACCTCGGCAACTAATTATCCGATCGACTTCATTTTTAATGCAAAATTTATGTTTTTTATTGTCAGAACAAGTATTCCGAGAGTCCGAAAAAAATAGTTCCGGATTATCGAGGTTACTGAAATTCAATAAGCTTCTTTCCATGATTATATACTAAGTACATTCCAAATTTCAAGTCTCTATCTCAATTTATTCGGGAGATAGAGCGTTCACAGACACACACACAAAGACAGACAGACGGAAGGGAAAAACTTTTTTCTAAAAATATGTTTTTTTGGAATCTCCAGTGTCTAAAACGTGTAAATCCGTCAAGAAAATCCATTTTCTAAACGTTTACAAGACTTACCCTATACTACGTATGATGGATAAGTAAAAAGGGCTTTTAAACCCATAAAATTACATTTCACCTTTCAAAATATGCTATATATATATTAAACATTATTGATTTTAGGAAATACTGATTATATGATTTACGAAACTCGTAAACAGTAAAATGAAAATGTTTAATTTCAACATTCCTGATCCTTTTCATTTTTAGGGGCGCGGTAGTTTTTTAGTTCAAAATATGATTTTTTTTCTTTCATTTTCTGATTTTCTTACATTTCAAAAACACGCTCAAAAAAGTTTTGAAATATTTAAACACATATGGAAGATAGCTTTTCTTCTCGCACGGAAATATCTATGGGACAACAATAAAAACAAACATCCCGTATTCCTGTGTATATGTATATCTAGAGATAGATAGAGTTAGATAGATAGATATCGGTTTTTTTTAATTTTTTGTATTATCATTTTCCGAGATACGTAAATTAAGTGTATTTTAATATATTTCACACAGCGCATAAAGAAGCCTATTAATATTAACCATTGACCAATTAATATTGACCAATAATATTAACAAATCGTATAAACTGTCTTCTTTTATATAAAAATAGTTATTTAAATTCAAGGAAACGGAAATTTTGAGTATCCAAATGCTTAACACAAATAAATACCTTGAACATTATTCTAAGCTGGTATTTTTCACTATATTATATAGTAAAATTATGTCAGTGAAAAACGCTGACGTCATTTTGACGGTGGCAACAAATTGACCAATAAATTTTTCTTTTACTGCATTTTTTTACGTCTAGACATGGTACAATTTCAATTTTTGCACTGTCGAATAGGGGAAAAATGCATTTTGAAATGAAATTTCTTCGCTTTGAAAAATCGCAGAACTTTCCAGATGACCCAATATACAAGTAAAAAAAAATTATTTTGTCATCTGCCCTGGGTTTTCTACTGAACGAATTTTAATAATTATATTTTTAATTGAAAGCTACTCATTTTTGATGAGTCCGAACTATCTATTTAAAAAATATACTTCTATTTTTATACTTTATTTTTAATTAAATTTCTTGAAAATGGTGGTTGTCGGGTTACTTCCATTGTTACAGAGAAAATGAAAATAATGAGAATTATTATATCTTTATTGATGTCATTTACCAGTACAATTAAAAATAACTTTTTTTAAAATTTGAGTCACCGCCCCCTGAATACTAGGCCTGAGCGCTGACACAAAAATGGCGGCTCTCGTGGGCCGATTTTGTAAAACCTTTGTACGGTCCCCTAATTTTACACCCCAGTATTTTCTAAAAGTTTTCTTTCACTTATTGAATCTCAGAGAAAAAAGGCGGAGAAAACATTTAGAAATTATTGGTATTGAATTTCAAGGGACCGTACATAAATTTTTGTGTCAGCGCTCAGGCCTAATATTCAGTGGGTGGTGTTTGAGTAGAAAATGACGTCACGTTTAAAAGAAACACGCGATTTTATACATAAAGCTGTTACATAGAATTATGTAGAATTATATAAGAAGATAGAATATTATATAGAATTATATAAGAATTATATATATTAATTCTTATAAATTTTGCCACGGAACAAATAACGTTATGTTTAAATTTCATTTTGAAAAAAATGTCTGAGTCAAAGTAACGTAATTTTTACTGATGTTTCATTCCGTACTACCAAATATCAGAGCCTCAATTGATAACTTCATCATAATTAATTATATTGATTATATGTTACTGATTACTTATACGGGCAGTTTTATTTTACATTTCAATATTTTTTCATTCCGCTGATACTGAGTTTGAGATGCTAATCTCAGAGGGATCCGAAATGCTTCGGTGAATTAAACTGACGTCATGTTTAAAAAGAAGGGATCATTTTTTGATAAAACAAAATATTTTACTACGAATGCGTCTAAAAGGGATAAATTACTGGACTTTTTACTCACCGATACTGAGATTAAAACCTGAAGTCAATACTACAGATGTTCACATGCAAAGTTGTAGCTAGCAAACTTGACGTAAAATTAGGAAATATATTTATTAATAACCTATTGCGCGCTAAAATACTTTTAAAATGGTGAATATGAATATGGGAAGTACGCATGTGAATTAAAAAAATTATAAAATTTCTGCCTGTGCAGAAGGATTTATTTTCTTTTGAAATTTTCTTTTCTTTAAAAATGTATTTCCTAATAAAATCCACGCTATGCTAATACACCAATAAATAGGAAAAAGTTTCATCTATCCCGAATTCTATCATCGAATTCCGAAATTAAAAGCGAAGCATTTAAAACAAAAATAAAATATTTTTTTAAAATGTCTTCCGGAAAAAAATACAAATTTCTGCTTGTGTTGAAATTTTTTGAAAATAAAATCCACGATATGGTTCCAGAGACAGGTATTTAAAACCGTAGCAATCGGCTTTCGACTTTCGGGAAAAGAGAAAAACTGGTTTGTCTTTTCCATGTTGGAAAACCTTTCATCATGTTAATTGCTTTTAAAATTCGCCAAAATTCAGCATAATCATATATTTTTTTTTTCCTGTTTAAATGATTCCCGAACGTTTCTTCTGTACAGGAATGTAAAATTTAACTTTGGATGAAAAATATTAGATACCGAAATCCTTTAAAAAAAGAGCACAGTTCCGAAAAGCGATTTTTAAAAAATGTTGTGTGAAATCTAAAAAACGCTGTAGGAATGTTTATTGTACATGTTTATTGAAAAGAGCACAAAATTTACTGTATTGATCTAACAGATTAAAACAAAAATTCCTTTTGCGATTGTCAAGAACTCTGCGCCAAAGCACGAAAAAACGCTAAAAATTGTTTAAAAAATTAAATCAAAAATATCTAGTTAAAAATTCAAAATATGAGTTTCCCCTAATTTTACACCCCAGTATTTTCTAAAAGTTTTCTTTGACTTATTGAATCTCAGAGAAAAAAGGCGGAAAAAACTTTTAGAAATTATTGGTATTGAATTTCAAGGGACCGTACATAAATTTTGTAGAATATTATATAGAATTATATAAGAATTATATATATTAATTCTTATAAATTTTGCCACGGAACAAATAACGTTATGTTTAAATTTCATTTTGAAAAAAATGTCTGAGTCAAAGTAACGTAATTTTTACTGATGTTTCATTCCGTACTACCAAATATCAGAGCCTCAATTGATAACTTCATCATAATTAATTATATTGATTATATGTTACTGATTACTTATACGGGCAGTTTTATTTTACATTTCAATATTTTTTCATTCCGCTGATACTGAGTTTGAGATGCTAATCTCAGAGGGATCCGAAATGCTTCGGTGAATTAAACTGACGTCGTGTTTAAAAAGAAGGGATCATTTTTTGATAAAACAAAATATTTTACTACGAATGCGTCTAAAAGAGATAAATTTTCCGATGTTGCAAATTACGTTATGTTTCGAATCTCCCGAAAAAAAAATATGATGTGTCAAAGTTATGTAATTTTTGCTGACGTTTCATTCCGTAATACCAAAGATCATAGCCTCAGTTGATAATTTCATCATAATTACTTATCTTGATTACATGTTATTGATTACCTATAAGAAAAAAGTTAAATTTTTCGATAATTTGAAATGTTGAAGTTAATACAAATAGTATTTTGATAACTTTACTTAAATATCACATTTCTTTTAGAAGTTAGATTAGCCAATGTAAGACTGACTTTTTACTGTAATTATTTTTGCAGGTTTATTATAAATTCAATCGAATCATTTTTAGCTCACAGGCTATGAAAGCCTGAGAGTTAATGTGCCGGCAGGTTCTGTATATAATTACATATGTATGTACGTAACGCGATAACTCTTGACAGAAATATCCAATTTGCTTCAAATGTTGTATATAGGTTCATCCAGATAATGCGCTTCCATGATTAGTTTTGGGGGTTCATTGGTTAAGTATAAAAGAGGGAACTGGGGCTGATCCCCCTTAATTTAGATAAAAGTATTTTTCATGCAGAATTATCCGAGTTGCTTCAAATTTGGTATACAGGATTATTCTGATAAGGCCTTTCCCTGATTAGATTTGGAGGTTCATTGGTTAAGTATAAAGGGGGGAAACGGGGGGCGCTAATCCCACCTTAATTTAGTTAAATGGGTATTTCATGCAGAATTATCCGATTTGCTTCAAATTTGGTATTATTGTCGATTTCTTTATTTTTTGAGGGGCATTGCTCTTTGAAATAAGAGCATAATATACAATTAGTGTGAATAGCATGTGAGTTCAATGCCATCTGTTTAACTGGGCACTTTTCTTATTTATTAAACATTTCTTTCGTCAAATTTCCGTGGGTTCCAACCCGTATTCATAAATCAATATTTTTATGATAAAAAGTATATGACTTCTAAATATCATATACCTAGTTTTGTTTAAGAAAACTGAATTGATTTTAAACAATGACCAAACAAGGAAACTTTAAGTTCAGTTATCTGTATGAAAACATACCTCACAAAGATATAAGAGGAGCAAAAATATTACGACGACTAAATCCTTCATATGATGCAACGAGCGTAAAAGACCTTTGCGCTTGTGAAATAGTCTGAAGTGAATTAAGTTTAGAGAGTTCAATATTTTCTTTCCTATATAGCGGAAAAATAGAATTCTCTTCTCTTGCGGCAAACATTTCAGAAAATCTTTGGATTTAGACGGTGTTAGATAGTCAACTAAATATTTCTCCCGTCTGCAAACTTATATTTAATGCTTTTTTTCTAAAATATAGATGTGAAAATCATATCTCGATATCAGATTATATTATTATATTTATCTTGATTACATGGTACTGATTACTTATATGGACTTTTTTTTTTTAATATTTTACATTTCAATATTTTCTCATTCCGCTGATACTGAGTTTGAGATGATAATCTCAGAGGGAGCCGAAATGCTTCCGTGAATAAAATTGACGTCATATCTAAAAAGAAGGGGTCACTTTCCGAAACCGGTACTATCTAAACTTTTTGCATATTAATATTTCTTTAATTTTTAGCAATTTCTTTCTTTTAGGCTATCAACACAGAAGTAAATCTTAAAGGATTATTTATATTTGAAGCAGATTCTTCCAGAATATAAAAATTCTATTTGTCAATCATCCCCAAACCCAACACATTTCAATCTCAAAGATCCAAATACGCAATACGCATATGAGATTCTATAGAAAGCAGCCCCAAGCGAACTGTGCATATTTTATTTTTATTCTGGTACCACACGAATAAACCTTATATAAAGTTCAAAAATGTTTGTGAAATACAGTAATAGATAGCATAGTCTTTTCTGTTTCGAATATTCAGTTGAAAAATTCGTCTTTGACATTTTTTCTGTTCTACACGAGAGAAGATTTTCTCAAACAATTTCTGCTCTTGGATCTAAATGAAAACATGAATTTTTTTTTTAACCTTTCATCTTGTGGTAAGAAGTCATCTTGGTCTTTATTGCAAAATAAATAACTTTTAAGAACATTTCTTAGCACTTGTAAACTTTATATGTGTGTCGTTTTGTAATTGTGTAATAAGTGTAAGATTTTTGTAAGTGCAACATTATTTGTTCCTGATAATCAATTTTAAATTTGTTTTAATAACATATTGTGTATATTAATAATACTGATAAGTTATTACAATATACTTTTTTCTTTGTAGAGCTTTTAAATTATGATCTTCTTTAATCATCTTTTTTTTCTAATTTTAGATAGTATCTCATATATTAAAGCGAGAAGCAAAAGTCTTAATTTTTCAGTGCAAATTCGAACTTACTGCGCATGCCTCAACTTTTTTTGAAGGGTGATTTAAAGCAGGAAATAGAATTAAGAAGAATCGAGAGCGCTTGGGAAAGAATAGCACTCCTATTGTCCTGCATTGCTCTCCAACCCTACAGCTTAAAAATACTGTTTCTAAATTCTTCTTAATTCTATTCTTATTTCCCCTTCCTGGAGGGAGCATCCATTCTTCCACCTGCTTTGTTTGAGAGAGGGGTGAACAAAATGGAATCAGTGATTGCAAGGGGAAGGGAGGGAGGCACTTTCACTTGTTTGAAGGGGAAATGGAAGGGGAGTTCCCCTTCCATAGAATTTGAAGAAGGGTCCTTTTTCCAGATGAAGAAAAAGAACAAGAAATCATATCTATTTTACAACCAGATAACAATATTTCTGACGTAATTTTTACACGGGCTGCAAAACCTTTATATTTATAACCATTAAAAATTTCAAAGGGTTTGGACAACAAAAGTTTTTTTTTTTTATGTTTTCTTACGAACACTTTTATCACTAATTATCATTATTTTTTATTTCGGGTTCATTTAAGGTTTTATCACAGGCCCGGGCAACGCCGGGCGAGTCAACTAGTTAGTTTTTATAGCACGTTCATTCATATGTAATTGATTATTGTGATAATTAATATTATAATTTTATATTCCATGACTTGCGAACATCAGAATCTGAAAAATTTAATTTTAATATTTTTGCACAAAAATGTATGTAATATTCTTTTAAAATAATTTGAATTGTCGGATGTTAATGCTTAAAATATACCGGGTGGACTGACTGATTTTAAAGTTCAATAACTTGCAAACGGTTACAGATATTTAAAATATTCTTTCAGGAGGGTTATGTCAGATATCAGGAGTTTTTTTTACTGTGATTCCTGATTTTTGTTCAAATTACCAGCAGTAGATGGCGCTGCGAGCAATAGACGTCCAATCGAGGCAGAAGCAGAAATTACCCGGCATTGGTGCGAGGGAAAGAGGTTAAATATATGGAGTGTGTCTGATTCAACAGTATCTAAGAACAAGATTGTATTATCAAATGAGTTCCACTCCATATATTTAACTTCCTTCCTTCGCATCAATGCTGGATGATTTCAGTTTTGGCCTGGGGCAAGCGCTTTTTTCAGTGTGTTATCATTGTATTATAACATGTTTTATAAGTGTATAGTATCGTAATTTGATTTTGTCTTTATAGTATTGTGTTTCTGCGGTTATATATTACTCGCATAGTTAAATAATTGTCAATTCAGTATAAACTTCATAAATATAATAAGTCAATTGTAACCTGAATTGACTATACACCTATCTAATTCTTCAACAAATCATAGATGTTAATGTGCAGCTATGTGAAATTGTAGAATTGAAAAAATTATTTGTAACGCAAGCCGCTAGTGCATTTGGTCTGCCTCTCGGAAGTGCACTATCACTCTAAAGCATAAGATGAGTTCCCTAGGTGGTCGTCCCTGTTCGTCCTAGAGATCCTACATTAGAGAGAGATTGGACATTGACGAAATGTCCGCCATGTAAGTTCGAAAGCAGGTTGAAAGCACTAGAACGCAATGTATTTTCATGACTCTCTGTAGGCATATAAAACGTATTTTCCATGATTTTAATACAATAAAAAGTGTTAGACTGTGATGAAAATACATTGCGTTCTACTGCGTTCCACCTGCTTTGGAACTTACATGGCGGATATTTCGTCAATGTCCAATCTCTCTCTAATGTAGGATCTCCAGTACGTCCCTGCTTTCAGCGCCATCTATCGCAGCTATTTGAAACTGAAACCAGGAGTATGAGTAAAAAAAGCCTGACATCATACATTACTCTCCTGAAAGAATTTTTTCAATATCTGTCACCATTTGCAAGTTTTTGAATTTTAAACTCAGTCAGTCCGTTTTAGGAACCCGGTATAATACATGTAAGTGTGTCCTTTCTTATCGGTGACCAATAGCTAATTCCTAAAACGTTAGTTTTAAAGGTATAGTTCCAATTGCAAAAATGTTTCAAATGTTGTTCTTCATCATGTAAAAATCCATTTACGTCAAAATCGTAATTTTTTTAATTAAGAAATTTAAATATTTATATCGTCTGTGGGTCCTGTAGTTATATTTTAAAAACATTCTCCGTGCTTTAAATAGTAAAACAATAAAAATTCCACTTTTGTTGACTAAAATTTACCAAGTTATGATTCAGTCGAATCCGATTAATACAAAAAGCAAGGAAATTATAAAAGTCCTCGTATTAAGCGTTACTAGTAATTCCCGTGAAGATAATAAAAACATTTAAAAGATACGCATAATTAAAATAATTACTACTATAAAATGCTGAATTAATTATATCTCATATAATTATATCTCAATGCTAAAATTAACTTTAAATCATAAAATTAACATTAAATATTCAGTCTTACCTTTGTGAGTGTCAGTTTCTTTAGACTGGTCTTTTTTTTAGACAAAATCACAGTACTGAAGTCAAAGCCTCTAAAGAACTAGTGATTACAAAGGACATGAACGACGTACAGTAATGCAACTCATCACTTCCTTTTCCCGAAAAAGCTTGGCTAACATTGCAATAAGTCACTGCAATTTTCGAGCTATTGATTTTAATGACCCTTTTCATTTTAACTGTTCAATCAGAGGTATGAAAAGGCTGGAGAATATGACCCAAAGTCCGGATTTAGAAAAATAAATAATGGACTTGTCTATTCTCCTCCATTTCCATGGCTCAGTTGTAAATCTTACAAAATTGCTATATTTGAAACGTCCTTATCTATCCCTTCTTTCTTTCATTTTTTCACGATATTAGAAGATTAGTGATCAGCATAATAAATGATTTTGTCATTCGAGGGAATCATTCGGGCTTGCACAAAAGTCTAGTTTTCAACCTTCATAATTTTTTTAATTAATTACCTCGAAAAGTTTTGTTAAAAAAAAAAAAAAAAAAAAAAAAAAAAAAGTTTCTTATTTTTATGTGGTTTTTAATTTAATTATAATTAAAATAAGAAATCTTTTTTTTTTCACAAAATTTCTGGAAGTAATTGATTAAAAAATATTTGAATGTTGGTAGCTATGCTTTTGCGCATATCCGAATGATTCATTCCAATATCAAAATCATTCATTCTGCCCCCTACAGGACATCCTTTTGCATAATCTTCGGTGAAGTTTTTCCTTGAAGATTGAAATTCTGCATGATAAAACTGATAAATTACTACATTTTGAGAGACAGTTGTAATATAGAAATATCATCGCTAAAAGAGAGAAGAGTTTTCAATAAGAAAGAATTTCTTTCCTAATGCTACTCTACTTTTTGGAAAGTGCGTAATAATCAGCCTTATATATAAAATTCATCTTTTGAAAGGACTTTAGGTTGCCACTGGGATTTTAAATCCTTTGAAATAGAGAGACATGTTATGAAATTCAGATGCATAATAGTGTAAATCCACTTTACAATTTAGTCAAACAGTTTAATTTTCCAAATGCATGTTTAAATATATGTACTGTGGAAACAATAATTTATACTTCTAATATTTGTAAGATATAAATTTGGATTGTGTTAATTAAATGTGTAGTTAGTTTCAGAAAATCATTCTACGGGGAATTTCGTATAATCTGATAATGGTTAGCTATAGCTTTGTGCATAGTTTGATTGTGCAGGGGATATTTTTAGTCTGAATTTGCGCAGTTGAAATTATATTAGATTATCAGACCCGCCTGGTATTGCCAGTTGTTACCTTAAGTATACCTAAAATTATCTTAAATGTAATATACAAACGAACCTATTGGTGAAAGGCTCGCTGTCTTCAGCATCGTACTGAGAAATTGTTAAAACGGCAGTCACTATAACGGGGGAACTTCGTTAATACGCGAAATCGAAATAATAACTTATTTTGTTAAAAGTACAACAGTTAAAAACTTAAGATAAAAAAATCTAATAAATAAAAAAAGAAAACTGCCCAGTTAAACTGAGGGCATTGAGCTCACAGGCTATTCACACTAATTGTATATTATGCTATTTTTTCAAATAATAATGCCACTCGAAAAATAAAGATATATACAATTAATTAAGGGTGGATTAGACCCCCCCCCTTTATAATTAACCAATAAACCCCCAAAATCTAATCAGGCTAGCGCCTTAGTACAATGAATTTATACACAAAATTTGAAAAACATCGGATAATTTTGCTTGAAAAACCCATTTATCTAAATTAAGGGAGGTGAGCCCCCCCCCCCCGTTCCCCCCTTTATATTTAACAAATGAAAACCCAAAACTAATCAGGCAAGCGCCTTACCACAATGAATCTATATACAAAATTTGAAGAAAATCGGATAATTCTGCATGAAAAACCCATTTATCTAAATTAAGGGGGATTAGCCCCCCGTTTACCCCCCTTTATACTTACCCAATGAACACCCAAAACTAATTAGGGAAGTGCCTTATCACAATGAGCCTATATACAAAGTTTAAAGAAAATTGCATAATTCTGCATGAAAAACCCATTTATCTAAATTAAGGGGGGGTAGCCCCCCGTTTCCCCCCTTTATACTTATCCAATGAACCCCCAAAACTAATCAAGGAAGTGCCTTATCACAATGAGCCTATATACAAAATTTGAAGAAAATCGGATAATTCTGCATGAAAAACCCATTTATCTAAATTAAGGGGGAGTAGCCCCCCGTTTACCCCCCTTTATACTTACCCAATGAACACCCAAAAGTAATTAGGGAAGTGCCTTACCACAATGAGCCTATATACAAAGTTTAAAGAAAATCGCATAATTCTGCATGAAAAACCCATTTATCTAAATTAAGGGGGGGGGGTTAGCCCCCCATTTCCCCCCTTTATACTTAACTAATGAACTCCCAAAAATAATCAGGGATGCACCTTATCACATTGAACCTATATACGAAATTTGAAGAAAAACGGATACTTCTGCATGAAAAACCCATTTATCTAAATTAAGGGGGAGTTAACCCCCCTTTCCCCCCTTTATACTTAACCAATGAACTCCCAAAACTAATCAGGGAAGCGCCTTATTAGAATGAACCTGTAAACAAAATTTGAAGCAAAACGGATAATTCTATCACGAGTTATCGCGTTACGTACGTACATACGTACATACATACATACATACATACATACATACATACAGAACGGGCGGGCACATTAGCTCTCAGGCTTTGATAGCCTGTGAGCTAAAAATTATTACATTTATTTTTATCTTTACATGGTCATAGATTTAAATATTTAAGGGCATTACCATTATTATTATGTTTATAGTATTCTTCGCTTTATTTAATCAGAGAAATCTGCGATTAAATATAGGTATGATTGCTATTAAAATTTGTGGCATTCAATGTCCGTAAACTTTAAACCTACGATCGTGTAAAAACAAATTTGGGTGTATTTAAAAATGTCTTCGCAAATTAAAAAAAATAATAAAATGTCTGCCTGTGCAGAAAGATTTATTTTCTTTTGAAATTTTCTTTTCTTTAAAAATGTATTTCCTAATAAAATCCACGCTATGCTAATACAACAAATCGAAAAATCCCTGTATACACCAATAAATAGGAAAAAGTTTCATCTATCCCGAATTCTATCATCGTATTCCGAAATTAAAAACGAAGCATTTAAAACAAAAATAAAATATTTTTTAAAAATGTCTTCCGGAAAAAAATACAAATTTCTGCTTGTGTTGAAATTTTTCGAAAATAAAATCCACGATATGGTTCCAGAGACAGGTATTTGAAACCGTAGCAATTGGCTTTCGACTTTCGGGAAAAGAGAAAAACTGGTTTGTCTTTTCCATGCTGGAAAACCTTTCATCATGTTAATTGCTTTTAAAATTCGCTAAAATTCAGCATAATCATATATTTTTTATTTCCTGTTTAAATGATCCCCGAACGTTTCTTCTGTACAGGAATGTAAAATTTAACTTTGGATGAAAAATATTAGGTACCGAAATCCTTTAAAAAAGAGCACAGTTCCGAAAAGTAACTTTTAAAAAATGTTGTGTGAAATCTAAAAAACGATGTAGGAATGTTTATTGTACATGTTTATTGAAAAGAGCACAAAATTTACTGTATTGATCTAACAGATTAAAACAAAAATTCCTTTTGCGATTGTCAAGAAATCTGCGCAAAACACGAAAAAACGCTAAAAATTGTATAAAAAATTAAATCAAAAATATCTAGTTAAAAATTCAAAATATGAGTTTCAGATGCACTGCGTCTTTGTCTATCCGGAACCAAAATTGTAGACCTCTACATGCGAAAGCATTCTCTATCCATCACACACAGACAGAAACCCACACAGACAGACGAACACTTCATTTTTTTAATATACAGGGTGGATATAATTAGCTATTGGAGCTTAATTATACAGAATGTACTGGTGCAAAAGCAACATCTTTTCCTATAAATATAAGTTAGATCATGGAAAATAAATTTATATAAAACAAATATATTTATTTTCGATACCAGGGGCAAAAGTGGCATTGAAGATTTATTTTAGGCAATAAAATAAGCATAAAAACAAAACAAGAGGGCTGACTGACTAACATTTTAGTTTTCATGCCTGTTTTACTGCCAAAAGTCAGCCTCCAGCACCATTTTTACTCCAGCTCTCAAAAATGTGAACTATTTTTTCTTTTCATAATGAATAGAGGAAAGTATATTCAACTAGATAAATTATATCCAATGGTTGGAGCATCATAGTTAAGATCCTTTCCAACAGAGTGGCATATTTTCGCTCTGTTGGAAAGGATCTCAACTATGATGCTCCAACCATTTTATAT
Organism: Maratus michaelseni; assembly: GCA_963931845.1. Classification (NCBI taxonomy): domain Eukaryota; kingdom Metazoa; phylum Arthropoda; class Arachnida; order Araneae; family Salticidae; genus Maratus; species Maratus michaelseni. The sequence continues at coordinate 122,539,691 of OZ007599.1, read as the reverse complement.
TTTTTCTTTATAAAACGATTTATCATGATTTTAATAGTAGTATGTATACGAAATAGTGTTGCGTTTGCACCAATACATGCTTTATAATTGAGCTCTAAACACCTATAATTTAATTATCGCCACCCTGTAGATACAAACTGAAATGCATTTCCTTTTAAAGCCAAAAGCAAGACAATATTGAAATTTCGCATATAAGCTAAATTTAAGAACTACCTTTATATATAACTAAAAGTATGCTGAATGACCAAAACATTTTTGTATAAAAAGTATGAATTTCAAAGTGTTTGTGCGCTGAGCAAATGGCTTGCAGAAGTACAGGGTGACTTTTAATTAACCTACAATTTTAACTGAAAATAACTCTTCAGTCGTTTCAGATATCACTGCAAACATTTTATTACTGAAAAGAATGTGGAAAAGGAATTCAATGGATAAGGTTTTCAAAGTGAGATCCTTCAGAGAGGATACAATAGTGCAACTTAGTCACAAAGTTGTCAGTAACTAAATCGAGCGTTTCTTTATTTATGCTTGGAAAGGACTGAGTTCTGGTACTTTTGAGGCTAATAAGGTCTGTCGGCTTCTTCTTGTAAACCAAATCTTTCAAATGACCCCAAAGATAGACATCACATGGATTCATATCTGATGAATAAGGTGGCCAATGCAATGCACCAGATTAACGATTTGGGTATTGATAGGCAATTACTCGTGTTTCAAACTCATTGTTAATGTTGAAGACCACTTCCGTAGAAAACGTGTTGCATTTTCACCACATAAATACCAATTTTTAACATTAAAAATACGATTTTCTGTTGAATATGACGCTTTGGGAGACATTTTCAAAATTGCGTGAAACTGACACTAAACAATTTCCTTTTATACCCTCTCTCAATACACGCATTCATGCCGCCATCTAGTGAGGCTCTGAGAAGTTATTTCAGATTAAACTTGTAGGTTAATTAAAAGTCACCATATATATGAGGTGTTTCAAAATTATTACTACAAATGTTTACGGTTGATAATATACGTCAAAAAACTAAAAAACAGAAAAACATGCTTTTAGTGCCGGAAAACACTAAAAATTCATAAAATTCAAAGTATCCTTTCTCGGTAAGTTCTGGTCAAAAAGAATTTTTTTTTATGTCCTTCTTAGACGCAGGTCAACATTTTTCTAAATATAAATTATAGGACATATTATAAAAAAATTAAATTTCATATTGCAATATGTATAAAGCCCGTTCTAAAACAAATGCCGTATCTGAAAGATATTCATAGAGGAATATGCGAAACAGTAGACCATAACTTAAAAATGTATTTGTTTTGAAGTTTTAACTTCATATATATATTCAGAAATGGCAGTAGAGCAATGAATATTTACAGCCATAAAACACATGATCAAAGCAGAATTATTTTATTTTAGAGGAAGTTTGTTCTTTTAAGCTACAAAAAGTAAATTTTACCTCTTTTGAGATATAGATTTTTTGCAAATAAAATCCAGATGTATGGCGGAAAAACAGTTGAAGCCCTAATATAAGGCACTAATTTATTGGTATACCATACAAACTATGCATGTTTACTTCAAAGAACATTTTTTGAATTTTTTTCTTTTTCTATGTCTAGACGGCGTACATTGAAACACTTCAAAAAGGGGTATAAAGAACTACTCTTTTATACGAATTTAAAAGTGAAATTTTCATTAGAGACACTAAACAGGTACAAAAATATTTCCTGCTTTCATTTAAATTTGAAACTTCAGTTAAGAAAAAGTTCCATTATATTTTTTATGTACTTAAGAAAGGAAAATAGTTTAATTACTTTTGTGTTCTGTGCATTTTTAATAGCTTGAAGAATATGTTCACTAATTCATATTGAACTTAGAAACATATATTTCGAAAGTCACTTGTTTTATTTTACTTTTTTTATAAGTACCAATTATACCTTTAAGATATAAATAGCTAATTGTACACATTTTAAGTATGCTATAACTGAAGCCATCCGGATGTTGCAAAGAAATGCATTCTATATCTTAATTGTATGTTGTTGATGCTAAACAATTTTCTTTTAAATATCTAAGTAAAATCTTGTTAAATAGATTTATGTAACTAGTTATTGTTCACACGAATTCTTTTAAATGTTTTCATGCATGTGAAATCAGTCAATTGTTGCGGTCTATGTTATTGAGTGTGTTGAAAATAGGCTACAAATTTCTAATAAATTACTTTACACTTTTTAATCACTCATGGAAGGAGGGTTAGGTGCAGCTTCTGTTTACCTGAGCACCCGATGGTAGAAGTCCGACTTAGCTCTTTGCCTGCTTGCATTAGCTGAGCATAATGGTCTGGTCTTCACGCCTTGGGTGGGCTTACCAGGAGTAAACTTCCGGCGTACGTCACCCAGACCACCCAGTGTCACCCCTCGCCACAACTGAGGCTACAAGCAATTAAAATGTGGGCATTCAGGGCAACGAGGCTGCAGATAAACTTGTAAAGAGCGGTTCAAATTTCTGATAAATTACTTTACACTTTTTTATCACTCATGGAAGGAGGGTTAGGTGCAGCTTCTGTTTACCTGAGCACCCGAAGGTAGAAGTCCAACTTAGCTCTTCGCCTGCTTGCATTAGCTGAGCATAATGATCTGGCCTTCACCCCTTGGGTGTCACCTACCAGGGGTAAACTGCCGACGTACTTCACCCAGACCACCCAGTGTCACCCCTCTCCATGACTGAGGCTACAAGCAATTAAAATGTGGGCATTCAGGGAAACGAGGCTGCAGATAGACTTGCAAAGAGCGGTTCAGAGGCCCCGCCCCCTGCCTCTGTCTGGACTTTCAATGAAATATCATCAATTAGGAAAAATAGGAACAATGTTAAGTGGCAGGTACCTCCAACAAACGAATGGTACACAAGATCGAGTCCAGGCGGATCCTTGGACCTCCTTGCGACCGAAAATCTCAGACAACCTTATCCAGATTTGCTAGTGGTCATTTGAGGGGACTTGCTTTTTATGGTGGCCAAACGTTTACCCAGTTTGCAACAAGTGTGCTTCTGGATATGCTTCTCCTAACCACATTTTGGACTGCCTCCAATTCACCCACGATGACATAAATAGAGATCCTCCATTGTTTCTGGACTTCTTGCAAGTATATAACTTCATGGGACAAGTCTAGCTGTCGCTGGACATGAAGCATATGAAACAACAACAACAACACTTTTTAATGCGTATTAATATTTAAATTTCCTTTCACTGTGCATGGTCCACTGTGCCCCATTTTATATCTCACTGTACCAGGGCTTGACAAATGCGGTTGCCAGGTCGCCACTGGCGACCAAGTTATTTAATCTGACGTTTTTATTTTTGTTTTGTTTTCTTTTGTTTTTGTACAAAAATTCACCTAAGAAATTAGCACAAACGGCATTTTTTTCTCTACCCTACCCCGAGTCCTGCACGGAAAGCAGTGATCGGCACGGAAAGCAGTGCTTCCATCAAATCATACTTTTAATGGAAGAACCAAGTTTAAAAGGCATTTTCATCTCATGCACAGAAAACGCCATTGATTTCCGCTCTAGCCAGCTAGCAAGTCATGGGATTAGAATGTGGGGGGCAGGGAGGAGTTTTCAATAAAACAGTAATAAATAGTGTCAATCTATCCCCTGTGGCATATACAATGCTAAAAATGCTGACTTCGACAGGAAAAGAGGAACAAAAATTGTTTTCCTGCTTCACTATTTCATCAATAAGCCCCACATCAGATATAGGTTTTGTAGCACTCAACTATCCAGTGATTCAAATCATTCGGCAATCAGCATTTCCGGAACATGCCAGTTAATTCAGCCTTTACAGTACTTATTTATTTATTTATTTTTACAGATATATAATTTTGATGAGTTCCATTAGAAAACTTAGTTTATATTATCTTTCTAAATTATGTAATATTATACTAAAATATGTAACTCATAATTCTAAACTATGACTGTTGGTATTTTTCTCAATTATTTCATAAAAAACTTTTGGGCTTTTTGTAAATCAATGACGGGAGGGGGGGGGGGGGATTTTTTACTGGTGATTGGAGTTTTGGAGATTGGAGGAGGTGATTGGATTTTTACTGGCGAGGGAATTTAAATATTTTTTACTGGCGATTAGATTTGCTTGCTGGCTACAAGATTTTATCATATTTGTAAAGCCTTACACTGTACCCCAGACAGGGGGAACATTGAGACACACTTTTAAGTTTTAAAAGCATTTTTTCTTTAAAAACGTCTAAGACTTATGCTTTGAGAAAATAAATAAATGGAGATAAAGAACTAAGTTATATACAATACTTTTTTTCATCTTCAAGTTTGGAAGAAAAAATAAAAACTTCAAAAGTGGTCCACTATGTCCTATCTTCCCCTATTCTATTTTAAATTGTGAGTGTGTTTCTCTTTTTATCGTCAGCAGTTTAAAAGAAAATTGCCAATTTGCCTTTTTAGGTGCGTTCAAATATATAAATACGTAGCACCTATAGTCGTCGTCTGGTCCGTCCGGCCAACTGTCCGCATATAACAGCGCAAAAACTACCCAACCGGAAGGGTTTGAAATTTAATGTATATAATCGTTGCAGAATTTTGTCGAGTCATTTCAAATTTTATGAAAATCAAATCAAAACTTAAAAAGATATTAGTAAAAGTTTTCTTAATTCTATTAAAACCTATCGTACGTAATCTATATAATAAAAGCGCAAGTCATGTGACTGAGGAAAACAAATACGAGCTAACCACATCTTTTTCCATATGCCAAGCGGTCATTTTTATTCAAAATTATTTTTCCGAATAAAATTGTATAAAAGTTACATTTTAAGAAAGATCGTTCAAAAAAATTGTTTGCTTGAGAAATGAGTTACATTAAAAAATGTACAGATTCTGAGATAACTTCAGTGAAAATTAGGCTAACAGCTGAATATCTCAATCACTTAAAGTAAATAAACAGAAGATTCATTCACCGTGAGTCATAGAAATATTAACCATGGAGGTAATCATTCGCAAAGAAAGATCTCCATGGTTAATTTTACAGCGCTGTCTGGTGTTGAAAGAAAAATTCGCATCTGTAAACATCGCATACGTAATAATAAACAAGCGGGTAAGTGTGATCGAAGATCGCACAAAGGGTTTCGTTTAATATTTCTTTCAAAACACTTTATCCTTTATTTAATAAAGCCAAATAAATGTCATTTAGCAACAAAAAAAAGTCATGTTTTTTTATAAAGTAAAAATGTACCGGTCTATTTTTCTCGTTTTTCCAAATATCTGAACCGGCCCGATAGCGGGCAAAGCCCGCTATTATACTCTGTCATAATAATATCTGTCATGTGGACTAAATGCGATATTAAAAAAAAATAATAATTTATATAAAATAGATATTTAAACCTGTTGCGTAATCCTCTGTAATCCAGATATGATTAATGTATGATTAATGTACACTCTCAGAAAAAAAATGTAAATTTAGGAGCGTTTGCCCTTCAATTTTCACGGGCAACAGCCTTATTTGGTGAAAAACGGTCTGATCTACTAAATAAGCGGCCTTATCCCTTAGATACTTAGAAAATTAAGAGCAATCCACATATTCTTACAGTTCTAGCCCATATGTTAGCAAAAATACGGTACGACCCCATACATTGTCCTCCGCTAGGGTGTAGCCCTTCATTTTACTCGTGTTTCGAAAATTTTAACCCGCCAAAACAGCGATTCTGTAATGATTATCTAACGTGCTACGTGCTACGGAACAGTAAGCAAAGTGTTATTGTGTTTTAAAGTGCATTATATCCTGTGCATTATAGTGCTATATTACTTTGCCCCGTAAAATTACGGGCTGCACAAAATGATGGGCATGGATTGTTTTTCTTTACGGGTTATGACTGGAATCTCTGCTGCCGGCCTCTGCCCATAATTTTACTGCAATTTTTATTACAGTGTATGATTCATATGATATGTGATATGATTAATGTATAATTCATGAGTGTGGAATTTCATTTCCCTGCTTCTTGTTTGAATTCAAAATATCACTCATTGATTACGCTGCACAGTGTAAAACTATTAGAGCGCTGAAACTAGCCATTTTAGCGCGCAAATATGAATCTATTGTACCTACACAGAAAGAAAATCAACGTTTTTCGGTGTTCCCGGACATTATACTCAATTCCACTCAATATACAAGGTGTCATGTCGTAAAGTTTATTGAAGACTTTTAGAATTTCAGTAATATGTCATCTTTGACAAATTTTAAAGTTATTTTTGCAGAAGTTTGATTCGTGATATGATTCATGTATGATTCATTTGTGTGGAAATTCATTTCCCTGCTTCTTGTTTGAAATCACAATATCATCACTCATTGATGGCGCTGCACTGCTTAATATTGTTATAACGCTTAAATTTACCATTTTAGCAAGAATATGAATCCCTTATAGTTACACAAAAATCAAATCAACATTTTTTGATGTTGCCGGATATTATACTCCACTCCACTTAATATACAATGCATCGTAAAGTTTACTGAACGCTTTTAGAATTCAGTAACAAATATAAACAGTGGTAACTTTTAAAGTTATTCTTGCAGATTAATTTGTGATATGATTAATGTTTGTGAATTTTCATTACTCTGCTTCTTGTTTGAATTCCAGATATCCCTCATTGAGGGACTAAAACTGTTATAACGCTTAAATTTACCATTTTAGCACGAATATGAACCCATTACAGTTACACAGAAAACAAATCAACGTTTTTCGATGTTGCCAAATATTATACTCCACTCCACTGAATATACAGGATGTCATAAAGATTACTGTAAGCTTTTAGAATTCAGTAACAAGTAAACAGGTAAACAGTGGAAAATTTTAAAGCTATTCTTGCAGAAGTTTAATTTGTGATATGATTGTTGAATTCCAAATATCACTCATTGATGGCGCTTACTGCCTAAAACTGTTGAAACGTTGAAACTAACCATTTTAGCGCGCGATTATGAATCCATTACAGCTACACAGAAAGAAAATCAACATGGTGTTCACGGACATTATACTCAATTCCATCCAATATATAAGACGTCGTAAAGTTTACTGAAGGTTTTGAGAACTCAGTAACAAGTAAACTGTGACAACTTTTAAAGTTATTCTTGCAGAAGATTAATGTGTGATATGATTAATGTATGGTCAATATGTGTAGAATTTCATTACTCCGCTTCTTTTTTTAGTTCCAAATATCACTGGTCGATGGCGCTGCACTGCCTAAAACTATTAAAACGCTGAAAACATATAACATTGGAAAAAGGTTCACTTAACTTTTAACCTTCATTCTGTTTAGTTGTTGAAAGCCAAACATAATTTTTGCGTTTTAAAATTACAAGGAAATCTTCAGCATAATTAGAGTTTGAGACAGTGCAGCAGTGCTATTTGGAACTAAAATAAGAAAGCTATGTATTTGAAATGCCCGACTTCACACATTACTCTACTACAAGAATGACTTAAAGAGATCTCACCGTTTACTTATTATTGAAATTTAAAAACGCTTTGTTCATTTTAGGACTCCTTGTATTGGTTAATGGAACGTGTTAACTATGAAAATATAAATCCTTTTACAATATTTTTTCTCTTCATTTCAAACCGTTTGCTTCCATCCACTTATTTCTTTTGTGTTCACCAAAATTTCCAGACAAATTAATATGCAAATTATGCAGGCAGTTTTTATTAACTTCTTTTTTCATCATTTTTCTAATAACCACTATCTCTTTCTTCTTCCTTGCATTGGATCTCTCCATTAATTATTTTACTTAGTGAACAGAGGTATCAATCAATTTTTCTTAGGATCAAAATGCATCCAGTTCCAAGCCTGAGACTAATCAAATTTTATTCTTGAATCTTCCTTTGTTCTTCATTACGCAGGTGGAGGAATCTCTTTTCATAAAGGCTTTTCAAAGCTATGGAAATATGCACAGCATTATTCGAGCGAACATCTAAAGATCCTAAAGCTTTTTTTCTGCAAAAAGAAAGAATAATATTAATTTTCTGCAATTCACAATGCGTTAATAAAATATTCTTTGTAATATTTCAAACTATTCACCGCCACTATTTTTTCCTGACATAGAAACTATTTCAAAGAATTTATTTTTTTATAAAATTGCATATGTATATATATATATATATATATATATATGCATGTGTGTGTTACATGTTGGGTATTCCATAGGGCTTCTTCTTCCTTGTATTGGATCCTTGTATTGGCTACCTACTTTTTCTGCTATCTCTACCTGACAACAGGCTAACTCATCAGTTTCCTATAAGAATTTGGACGTGTGGCTCTGTATCAGTGACCACATTACGAATTAAAAGATTTAATTCAGCATTTTCGGTACAAAGAAAATGCATGTATAATCGGTAATAAAACAAAGTGCAGTTGAGTTGTAAAGCTGTGTCCGTAGAGACAGTGGAGAGTAAAATGCATTATCTCGTTGGGTTTTTTTTTAAACGACCGTTAAAGGCTTAACGGAAAGATGTCCGTTTCTTCAATTGTAAATAATATATGTTTTGTATGCTTTTGATGTAAGTTTTTTATGCTTTTTCGAGAAACTAGATTTATCGGGGGACAACTAAAAAAGAGCGAACTAGCCGAATGCGCGATATACCGAGGTGTGATATAACGATGGGTTACTGTATTTAAGCCAGTTTAAATGCTTTTTAACTTCTTAAGTGCTTAAAATGAATACATTCCTTTTTCTTATTCTTAATTGAATAAAAATTCTAAAATATGACAGTTCAGAGAAAACTGTATAAATATATATATATATATATATTGCAAGAAAATTTCTTCCAAACATAAAATGAATAAATATTAGTGTTTGTGAATGAGTCCGACAGCCAAAAATTCGATAATAAGACTCTTCAATACTTTTCTTCCTTGAATGGAGAAAGAATTGTCAAATTTAAGAAAGAAATGGAATCTTGGGAGGGTAAGAAATCCGTTTTCAGCCAGCTATCCATAGCTACTGAATAAATGTTTCTTTAAAAAGTTTCAAGGTGTACTTTATTTAACGACTTTAGAAATAAAGAAACAGGCAATTTTATATGCAGTAAACCTTTTCCAAATACTTGGTAAAGTAATTCTGTATACAGAAGGTCAATTGTTCTCAGAACAAGTATAGAAAAAAATAATAATTTTTTGCAATAATTTTCATCCATGAATCGCGAAATTTAAGAGGGAAATGGAATTTATTTTCCGTTTGAAAAATTCTAAAACATCCTCAAGCTTTTCTAACACACAAGCAATTTCAAAGAACTAGTGTTAGAAAAACTGAAAAGGTTTGTTATATTGGAATGTTTGGTCTAATTAGTCGTTCTGTTGGATATAAAAATAATGCTATGTGAATGGTTACATACATCGAATTCATTCGATCGGTCGTCGTTATATTAAGAAACTCACTACATTGGACGATTATTATATCGAGCGTCTATTGTATATGTACTGTAGACGTTCTTTGTTCAGGGGGGATTGCAAATCCATTCTTATGTCAAAACCCCAAATTTGCAATATCGCCCCCTCCTTGTATATGATCTAAGATTCACTCTTGATTGAAAATTGCCATTAATCGCTTATATACAGCAATAAGCAATACTTTTATAAATCAGAATAGAGCTGGCTTTACATAAGGTGCTAAACAAATTACAATGCTCTTCAACACTTCTCTAATGTAATGAATTTTACACAAATCAAAGTTAGTCCGTTAACACTTTCGCTAAAATATCTTTCAATTTTAATGCAATGTAAACCACATAAAATTTCAAAGGATTTTCTACTTATCGAACTAATACTTTTTCCTTACTCTTTTTAATTAATTAGAAAATAAGTTTTAGCTTTTTTTTGCACATTATTTCACCCATAAGATTGAAAATGTTACCCTATAAATAGAAGAAACTGATCAATAAAATTGAGTTTTCTGAAAAATATCATTGATACCTGATGACATTTGGCGTATTATACCATATTTATCATAACATGGGGATCCAACAAGGGAATCCTGGGTTACAGAACATGGATAAAACCATCGTTTTCTATTGAAAACTATAATAGATTTTTTACATTTATATTTATTTATTTACATTGCCCACTAACAACAGAAAAGGAACTTTTATATGGAAAAATATAACTAATGTATTCAAATAAAGTTTTGGAATTTCTTAAAAGCCATACTTTCGTATTAGCTGCATAAAAAAAAAAAGTTAATAGCCGAAGAAATTGCCAAAGATTTCGCTTCTTATAGTAGCCACTTTGATTTTGATAATTTCAGTAGTTTAAGCTTATATTTGATTACATTTCTGTTACATTTTTCTTTTATTTATGTTCTTTTATTGTTTTATTTATTGATGAAGTTTTAATTCCGTTATGGATTATTAACCGGAAACAAACGCTGGATTATTTATATTGTTTTAAGTGCAAACGGTTTGATCTTTCGTAATTGGGCTGTAAAAGATTGAGATGGATTTATTGTTAAATCATACTTGAAACTTATTTTTAAAACCAGACAAAATCAGTAAATTAAGACACAGTTTTCAAAAAAATTTCGTTTGAGAGAATATTCTTTTCCGGTTTTGACGGTGTAAAAATTAAAATTGTACGATGTTTAGAAGTTAAAAAATTGCACTAAAAGCGAAATTCATTGATAAGGTGTTGCCACCGTCAGTATGGCTGCATTGTTACTCACAGACATGTTTTTGCTTTATATTATAGATATAAAGTTTCTTAAGTAACTTCTTTGTTAAAAACTTCTTTTAACCAGCAAGATGATCGCAGAGTATATCCATGGTGCTGTGACTGTAAGTTTGTATACGGAAACTAGAAATATCTCATTAATTTTTCACTGAAGTCAAATTTGAATTAATGAGTAAATTTCCAGTAAAGTAAAGCGTTAAACTACCCCCACTTTCCGTTCAAAACCAAGAAATGTAATTTTTGTTTACCTATTTCTTACTTCTGTAGATTATATAAGACTTCCTATTTGTTTCCGTTTTGTACTATTAGTTGTTATACCGGGTGTGAGATAAGTTCGTTAAAACTTTAAAAACTCATTAAAAAGAAACAACTGATGCTGTAAAATTGCGGTTTACAGGAATAGGATTAGAGGAAGATCGGGTAGTTTTTAATAACAAAAGTCGTTTTGGTTAAAACAAATACCGATAGATGGCGCTGCTATGCATAATATGAAACATATGTATACAAGTTTGGCTTACAGTAAAAGACCCATTTCTACGGAGCGTCTGACAAGCTTCAGTATCCCAGCACATGAAACAGGCTCTTTTAATGTCTTCAGTCATTTTGCCATGTGGAATTTTCGCAATACACCAGTTGCTGATTCCCCGTTCTTATGAAAGTGTTTAACCAACAGCGCTTGATCTGGTAACGATAGCATACTGCCGGCATCGAATGAAGAATCTGTGCGCATTGAGGAGTTTTATTCACAGACTGATTTGCATGAATCTGCTTCATATTATACATGCAGCGCCATCTATCAATAATATTTTAATAATATTTTTTGTTATTAAAAAAAATCTGATCTCTGTCTAATCTCATGCCTTCAAACCAAATGCTTTAGCATCATTTGTTCCTTTTTAATGAATTTTTAAAGTTTTAACGAGCTTATGGCGCACCCGGTACTTTAACACACAGCAGGGTTCAGTCCAGTCAATTTTCGGCTACCATTATTTCCAAACAATAATCTTCATGGTAGATTTCTACAACATTTGCAAGAGAACATTTTTGTTTCGAAATAATGGTATCCAAAACAGTGATCGCAGTCGCAGTCAGTGGCAAATAGCGTAAGCTTGCAACTTTGTATTCCGTAAAATTTACTGTAACGTTCATAAAATCTTTGAAATCTTCATATTTTTCTAGTTATCTGGAGAATATGTTCGGAAAACTTGTATAAATATCATATCACGCAAACATAAATAATCGCATAAGTATTTTTTATAAATATTTTCCTTTTATCCTTTATAAACAAAGTAGTAAAATCTGCTTGTTTAAAAAAAACACCATTGAAAGAAACTCGATAATATTCTGTCGCCGTGTAGTAGATAAATTCGTCAGGCAAATCCTGTAAATAATCGAAACAAAAACCATATTTTCCCTTGTCTCCTTTCATTCCTGTATTCAAACTAAGAAAACACCAAAAACCATAAACTCTATTTCTAGATACGAATGGGAAAGACAGAAAGATGGAAGAAAATCTAATTTTAGGTATTTGGATGGCAAAAAGTATGAAAAATAATAGTATAAATGTGGTTCCATTTTCTAACATATTTTCGCTATTTTATTCTCCATAAATGTCGGTAATAAATCAAAGAAATGTGACAATACCTTCAATTTTCAAACATAAAAAAGAAACGTGATTTTGGAAGTAAGACAAATTAAAAGTTTAGAAATTGTATAATTTATATTTATACTGCAAATATTTTCATTGCAGTGCTTTAACTAATACAGCACTAAGCGTCATTCATAAAAATGAAAAACCAAGCTAATGTAATAATAAAAAGGGAAACCGCTGATTATTACATGTACTGTTTAACACTTAACCAAAGATCTTGTTTTATAGGTACTTGCTGCGCGAATCCTCTTAACACCTGAAAGATAATTGTTATGGTAATATTAATAATTTGCAATTCTAAAACTGCTTGACTGAAACATAATTTTTGTATAAAAAATAAATAAACTGACTTATACACTTACAAGACATAGACTTACAAGGTATAGCGACAGCGAATTATCTGCTTACGAAAATGCTTCCTCAGTTTTATCAAATTTGCAAACCATCAAATCATTAAATTAGCATCAAATTAATAGTAAGTACGAAAGACTGACTTCATTATTTATTAAAACATAAGGATTTGTGTGTTTTGGGATTTATGTCTAGTCTTACAAATAGGATTTTGTTTACTGAATATGTGATTAAAAGCTAGAATAACCGATATTCTATGAAGAAAATTACAACGGAATTGATGACAAAATGTTGTAATGAATTAATACGCTCAATATCAATTATTATTGTGTGCGCACTTTTTATTGCTTACTTACCTCTTCGAGCGGATTAGCATGTTATTCTTCGAGATTATCCAATTATTTTCCTAGTTACACAAATCATTTTAATGCCTATTTTACATGAAGACCACCAATAAAATCATAAATAATAAAATTTTAAAAAGGCTAAGAATAGCAGTAATATTTCTCTTTTTTTACCACACTGCAAAAAAAAAGTGTTGATTTTACAGTATTATACTGTAAAATCAACACTTTTTTGCAGTGCGCCAGTATTGGAGACAGTTGGAAATAAATGAAGCAAAGTTTGAATGATGCAGCACCACGCGTCTCATCCAATGGATTCCCTTGCAGATATTTGAACGAGATAGAAATATACGTTATTTTGTATTCATGGCTCAGGGGAAATTTCTGAAGCCGTGAATGCAAACTCTTCATGCGGGATTATAGGACCTTTCTCATTTATTCTAGAAATATGTATCAATACGAATAAGTCTACCCGAAAGTATGTATCGACATCAACATAAAAACAAGAAAGAAAAATCATGCGTCATGCCTAGATTAAGAAACATTTTCCGACACTTCCAGAAAATTTCAAGGCAACTTCGCCGTGTGATAAGGTTGAAAGAAGAAAAAGCACAACATATTTGAAAACCCAATTTCAGCAATTACCGCCCATAGTCGGTAAATTATTCAAATTTATTTGTACAGCCCTGTATATGATCTATAGATTTTTATACACAGCACATAGCACGCTAAATTTTAATTCATCTATAAAACGCATAATATAACTAAAAGTGCACTTCCGACAATCACCATTCATAGATGGCAATGTGGTGCAATTTATTTTGCTCAGCCCTGAATATAAATTTATGTATATTCTATAACAACATTAACCATCCATACTTTTCACTGAGCAATATGTCGAAAAATAGTTCTTAATTGTATTACTTGTTTTAAAGCAAAGCTCTACCAAAATTTACCAAAATAAAAAACATGTAACTGACAACATTTAATTGATAGGATCCATTTAATTGATAGGATGTCGATTTCTCTGGATCATAAAATAAAAGTTCCAACTTAAAGGAATTCATCATAAAGTATGTGTAACTGCATTTATTTGTTTTGCTACACGTTTAATCCATTTAGAGATTGTTACGAAATTAACTTCAGAAGATTTTATAGAAACTTTAAAGAGGTTTTTTTACTAGAAGAAGAAAAATTACTTGTACTTTTTCCTGATAACGCAAAAAAATTCATAGGCAGTAATATAGTAAGTTACATAATCTAGTTAGGATTCCTGAGAATAATTTGTATGGATATTTGAATAGTGTAGTTGTTAAATGTAAATTTATCCCACCAAGCGCTCCAAATTTGAGGAGGCCTATGAAAAGCAGCTGTCAAATCCTTCAAATATCAACTGAAGCAAGTAATGGGAAATGGCAAATTAACATAAGAGGGCTTTTTGACCAAAATAACACAGATTGAAAGAATCCTAAATTCACGTCTCCTTGTACCTTTCTCATCTGATACAGATGATCTGAACGCTTTGACACCTGGCACCTTTCTTATTGAAAGGCCAATCCACTCTATTGTTGAATCTCAAGAAGCTAATATTCTTTTATTCCAAACTAAAATTATGGGGGGAAACAACAACAAAAATGATTCAAATTATTTGGAAAGAATGGTCCGATGATTAAATGAATTCCTTACAACAAAGGAGAAAATGGATATTTGAGCAAGACAGCGTTCAAATAAACTATTTAGTGATTATTAAGGGAACAATGTTGCTATTTGCAATTGGCGCCTAGGTAGAATTGTAGCGTTGTTTTCAGGTAATGATGGAAGAATTAGAGTAATAAGTGTAAAACCACAGCGAGGAATTTTACGAGACCAATTACTAAAATTTGAAAATTAAATTTGAAAATATTTGAAAATATTTGAAATAATATTTGAAATTAAAAAACTAAATCTCTTACTCATAAAAAAATGGTTGTATTATTGTTTCTTTGTAACTTGTTTTATTTGTTGATTTATTGTTTGCCAGCATATACTGTATTAATCGTTTAAAATTAAGCGCATTCATTCAACGGGAGGCGATATGTTCGACCATCTTTATAACATGTGTTTTTGCAATGTGTGTTACAGTCTGCTTTTAATTTCGGAAGTAAGATAGATTTGTTTTGAAAGGCAGGCATGAGCGATACCTCCTTGTTATCCGGAATAAAATTAAATATAATAGTAAATTGAAATGAGTATTTATTGAGTAAAGAGTGTGTTTAAATTATTGAGTAATCTTCAACGACCCTGTTCAAAATATTTTTCTCATTTTCAAACATATATACCGTTATAGTCACAATGTGACTTCACATCCTAGTGGTTTTGTGGTCACATTTGTGACGTGACGCACATGACTTGCAGTGCTTTCAAATTTAAAAATTTGTCAGAATTTTTTTTTTAAATAATGTATAATATGTTTTTAAGTGTAGTTCTTTTTTTAAAGCTTTTTAAGAAGTTAACATTTTTGTCACAATATGACGTCACAGAGTGGTGACATTTTAGTCACATATGTGACGTGAGCACTGTAACTTGCAGTAACGTCACTTGCCACCATGCTTGCTATACGGGAACGCTCTTTTAGAAAAGAAAAATATTTATTTTATTTCTCTCTACTATTCTTCAAAATTTGGCTGGATATTTTGAAGCACCTGTATAAGTAGGAAATTTGGGAAAACGAACTTTTTGTAATACAATTTTATTAATTAAAAGAACAAACATAACCCCATGCTACACAGCAGGTTTAAAATTCGTTTTTTGTTCACGTATAAAAATTAAGGCAAACAATAAGAAATGAATTTAAGCATCGTTCATTTTATTGAAAGGGGCTTTATTTTAAACACTCATGTTAAAACATTTGAATGCAATAATCCTTGCTTAATAATATCTTCTTTTTTAATTTTACAAAACTTTTGTGTTTCAAATAAATAATTTCAAAAAATAAACTACTCATTAATCTATTTTTATCGCACGGTTATAGTGAGGTTTCAGCATAAAATCTGAATAGATTCTAATTATTCATCTAAAATATTTTACAGATATTATTTCAAACCTTTTATAATAATTGAAGGGGTCGGGGCAAGAGCGTGCTAATCCAGATTTGTAAACATTTCAAGATATATCAATTTGAATGTTAGATCAAATACTGAAATCAAAATGTATAACATAAACTTTCTTTCCAATTTCTTAGTAACATTTGAGATATTCTGAATAACAATATGGCATTACTTTAATGATATTACTATTCGTCCTTTGTAAATTAGCCGGTAAAAAAGTTCTACGGTTATAGTGAGGTTTCAGCATAATATCTGAATAGATTTTCTAATTATTCATCTAAAATGTTTTACACATATAATTTCAAACATTTTATAATAATTGAAGGGGTCGGGGCAAGAGAGTGCTAAGCCACATTTGTAAATTTTTCAGATACATCAGTTTGAAAGTTAGATCAAATACTGAAATCAAAATATATAACATAAAGTTTCTTTCCAATTTCTTAGTAACATTTGAGATATTCTGAATAACAATATGGCATTACTTTAATGATATTACTATTTGTCCTTTGTAAATTAGCCGGTAAAAAAGTTCTAGAAATGTCTGAGACATATGCTGCCACCGAGTGACATTAGAAACAAATAATATGTAGGATATTACAATTTATAATAATAAGCAACAGATTACAGTGTCAGATTTATTTCGCCAAAAATGCGGCTTGGCACTTTGTTGTCTCGACCCCCTCAATTGTAAAAATCTCCCATTATCTCTATGTAAATAAAAAAAATAATAATTTTCTAAATATGTGACTAAAATATTTGATAAATATCATTTTAAGCCTTTATTAATAATTATAATTTATTAATAAAATTATTATCTCTACATTCTATTTAATGGAAGAGAAAATTTTCTAAATATCTGTATAAACTGTTTAATAGATATCATTTCGCACTAATTATAATTATTATAAAATTCTACCTTTATCTTTATATTCCCTTTAATGGAAAAGAGAACTTTCTTAATATTTATATAAAAAGTTTGATAGATATCATGTCAAATCATTTATAATAATTATATTATTATTATTATTTCTATATTCCTCTTAATGAAAAAGAAAAATTGTAAGTGTTCATCTCAAATTTTTGACAAGTGTCATGTCAAACCGTCTATAATTGTAATATTCCGGCATTATCTTTATCCATTTAATAAAAATGAAATTTTTCTTAAATGCTCATCTTAATTTTTTGAAAGATATCATTTCAAACTATTTATAATAATTGTAAATGTTACCCATTATATCTAAATTACATTTCATAAAAAGAGAATTTTCTAAATTTTCTTCTAAAATTTTTGACAAATATCATTCCAAACTACTTATAATAATTGAAGAGCCTTGTGGAAGAAGATGTTATGTAACAAAAATTAAATTTCGGCAAATCTAATGTGAAAGCTTTTTGTTGTAAATTTTACTGATTTATTTATTTTATATACTATATGTTTCATATGTTTGCATGTTAAATTTTTAAATGTTATTCAGTTTTTTTGTTTTTTTTTTTAACTTTGTTAGGAAAAACTTATTAACACGTAATTTTCCAATATTAAAAATTAAAATATGAAATATTAATGAACAATGCCTCATATATTCAATACTAATTAAGATCTTAGTATTTTAGCTTTACCATGTGAGAGAATAAAGCATAACACCTCCATTCATAAAGTAAAACAATTTTGATAAAATGTACCGGAACACATTTTTCTACTAAGTTCTGCAATTATAAAATTATGATACCTATACCTATATTCCCGTTAATGGCAAGGGAATTTTTCTAAATATTCATCTTATATTTCAAATGGGATTTAATTTGATCTTTAAAATTTCCCCATTAAATTGTTTTTAAATGTTATCAGCTATTTTTTAATTACAAGCTAATATATTTATATTTTATCACTAGCTTATAGTATTATTTCATCATAAAACTTGAAAATATAAATTCTTAAACCGAATGTAAAATGAGGGGATAAAAATCAAATTAATCCTACGAACGTTGAATGATAGATATGTCCTTTTCATCTATTTAAAATAAGTACAAAATCCCCACAGTTAACTCTAAAGTATTAAAACATTATGCAGAAGTCATAATTCCCTAGATATATTTCTCAACATATTCATATTGAAAGTGATTACGGCTTAGTCAATATAAATTAGATGAAAAGGCTTCATTTGATGTTTATAGCGCAATTACGTAACAGTAAGTTACGTCATAAAGATTATGATAATCCAATTAAAACAAGTAAATGATCGTTTTTTATTTTGTTTCTCTTCTCAGTATAAGAACATCCTTTAGATCTTTCATCTGTTTTTTTATCTTTCATTCGGGATAAATTTAAAAACATTTCTTCATTTTTTCAATTGCATAATGTTCATACATTTTTTTTATTAGATTTTTTTTAAGTTTTTGCTCAAGAAGAATATGAACTATTTGGAAGCATTTCATCAAGTACGATTTAGAAATTTACATGCGATTAATTGAACCCATTCATTATTAACCCTTCAAAGCCCATAAATAAAGTAATATTTATTTTTCCAATTCATAGGTTGTATTGTATTGTTTTAAAAAAAGTAACAAAAAGCAAAATTTATTAAAAAATACATGTCACCTATGGGTGACACATAAATTCATATCACAGCTACAAAAATTAATAAAAAACTCGAAATATTTAGTTAACTTTAGCATTCATGAAAAAAATAAGACTTAGTACTTTTTTGACATTTTTATCCCAAAAGAGAAGATTAACTCAAGTCCTTGCTTGTTTAGAGAAGGTACAAAACTTTCGAATCATATAAGGAAATCCGAGACATATAGAACTTTTTCTATGATTAGGTAAACTCGTCTAGATCTTCTAGAGTAGTTAATCCTTGGCTAGTTTGTACAAGTTGAAGCACACAAATATATATTATTGAAATTACTATAAATAAAATCTATGGTCTAACTTAGAAACATATCATTTATTTTATTCTTTAACGTTATATCATATTATATCCTTCTATAAAGATTTATGTAACCCAACATCTTAGACCCCATATCCCAAAAACACATATTGATCTCCATCTTACAACTTTTACCTTTCCCTCTTATTTCTTTATCTTTGACTCATAGATATTGTGCCTATTAACATATGACTTTTGATTAAAGCGGTGATAGCAGTTGCAAAATCAAAGGTAAAACAGCTAACAATGATGATTATTTTTTTTTCAAAAAATAATGAACGATTTCAATATATTTTTGTTAAGATAAGTTTGTTAAATACCATAAATTGATCTAAATTATAAATTCGTCGTTCGGCAAGAAGTAAGAATAAAAAATACAATAGCTACGATATTTTGTAAACAAACAAACAAAAAATAATAACATGTAAAACAGCTGGCATTGACCTATCTTTTTCTTTAGAACTATTGGAGCGATTTCAATATTTTTTCTTTTAAAAAACTTTGCTAGTACCGTAATTTATGGTATATAAGCCGCGGCTCAAATAAATCGGTCTCGAACCAGAAATTTTATTTAATAAATTGTAACTCGTTTCTACTTGGCACCTATTTGACTTTATTTAATAAATAAAATTTCTGGTTTCGAACCCGTTTATTTGAGCCGCGGTTATATGCAAATTATATAGAAATTACGGTAGCTAAAATATAAATTGATCGTTCAGCAAAACAAAATAAAAATAATAAATAAATAAATAAATAATGCAATAGTTATGTTATTTTCTTAAACTTAGATTTTTTTTTTTTGTTACGAAATTGCATAACTATTGAAATTTTTTACTTTTCTTTATTACCGAACGATCAATTATTAGTTTAGCTATTGACAAAACTGTTCAAAGGAAGAGCATTGAAATCATTTCAGTAGTTCTCGTGAGTAAAGCACGCCAATGTCAGCTGTTTTACATGTGATTCAATTTTGCTTACGAAATCGCGTTATTATTCTATTTTTTTCTTGCCGAACGATCACATGAAAGCATAACGACTGAGTGAACCCAAATTCACCCAAAATTTGGCACACGGGTTGATGGTAGGGGGGGGGGCATGAATGATTGGGGCAAAAAATTCGAAAATTTTAAATAGATTTTTTTTATGTTATGTTTTTGAGGAATTTTTGTCTTTTTTATGTTCAACCCGCTATCGCGCGAGTTCTAACTTTCGCGAAAAAAGGAATTTAAATCACTTCATTAGTTCCCGGGAAAAGGTAAATCAATGTCAGTACTTTCACATTTCATTTCCTAACTGCTATCACCCACTTAGAAGAGAAACAGTCCGGCCTTGCACAAAAGAATGTTTTTCAATAGTAGAGGAACTTCGGGTATTATGGAATACTATTTACATTTGGGGCAATACAACATCCCGATATTCTTTAACACCCGTAAACCGAATACAATTACAAACTTCAACTATCTACGATAGTTTTTATAGACAACAGTTATTTTACGATATTTCAACACTTACAAACAAATCGACCCTATTAAAATCCGTGCACGTTATGTTATTCTATCTATATAACCTCAAAAACTCGGTAATCACAGGGCGCAGGGCTACGAAATTTGGCACACGGGTTGATGGTAGGGGGGCCCTGAATGATTGGGGGGGGGGGGGGAAATTCGAAAATTTTAAATAGATTTTTTTTTATGTTATGTTTTTGAGGAATGTTTGCCTTTTTTATATTCAACCCGTTATCGCGCGAGTTCTAACCAGTTCTAAATGTTTACTTCAATGTGAGATATACATATTACGTACGCCACGCTGCAATACTAAGAATCTGTAGCGGGTATTACGATAATTATTTTACCTCGCATGCAAATAATTAGATATTATTTAATTGCACTTAATTATTACCTTTTTTAAAAAAAGAAAAACATTTTATCACAAACATCAACAAAACTTTTTATTCTATTGATTCCCTTATTCCAAAGATATCGTGTTATTGTCTGCTGCCAAGCAACATGATAAGTTAAAATTTCATTTAAAAAATGCACAAGTAGTAGAAAAATATTTTTTTACATATTACATAGCTATATTTGGATGTACTGATTTTTATTTTTAATTTGTTTTAGAATTAAATTTATGAACTCCCGTGCGTAGAAAGGGTTAAACAGCTAGTAATAATAATAATAAACGTTTTTTAGGGTATTGTGATATAGTCGGGAACTATGGAATAGGGGTTAAAAAATGAAGAAAACGAACAAAATTTGGTAAAAAACAGATGTAATGATATCAAGAGAGCATCATCAAAATATAGGTTCTAGTTAGCCAATATACAGGGTGTCCCAAAAGTCTCCGTACAACTTCAAAAATTTATTACAAAAAAAATAATAATAGACCTACAGCAAAAATAATTACAACAGTGCATAGAGTAACTTAAAATGTTTTTTCTACTGCCTTAGTAAACTTCAACATGAGATCCTTTCGTAGCACGAAGAATATCAAGACGATATTCCAATTCAATCCACGAACGTTTTTCATGCTAACATCAACAGTAGCTACTGCTGTTTGGATCTTTTGTTTCAATTCCATGAGACTATTAACTTTTGTTCAAATTTCATCAAACAGTTGTAACGACTGTTGATGTTAGCATGCTGAAACGCACGTGGATGGAATTGGAATATCGACTTGATATTCTTCGTGCAACGAAAGGATCTCATGTACAAGTATACTAAGGTAGTAGAAAAAAACTTTTTAAGTTACTCTATGTACTGTTGTAATTATTTTTCCTGTAGGCCTATTATTTTTTGTAATAAATTTTTTAAATTGTACGAAGACTTTTGTGACACCCTGTACTTCTATTCATACTTCAGATTTGCACAAATCACAAATATAAGGATCTGTCTTTGTGACCCCATAATCATGAGTACTATGAGTTATTGGTATTCCATATAACCCGACACCGCTGGTTTGGGGGAAAAAATTACTCTATATTTATGGGTTTGAATCGCCAGCTAAAAAACGAGTATTACATCATAAACTATTAGTATTTCGGTGTACATTATGCTTAATTCCAATATAAAAATAGTACTTCTGATAACGAATAAAAAATATTAAAAAATTATCTCCCAAAACTTTCCAAAGACGAAAAACAAATATTTATTCACACAACGCGTCAGGACGCCGACAAACGAACTCTTCGTTCTGGGAGACATTCTGGAAACGTTCTTAAGTAGTTGCCGCTTGGTGGCACTACTTTACCAAACAGAAACCTTGATATTCCATATTACCCGACTGTTCCATAATACCCGACTAATCCATAATACTCGACTATTCCATAATACCCAACAATTCCATAATATCCGAAGTTCCCCTACTGTTTCTAACACACTGTTATAACACTACGAGTCCAGCTTTTCTAAAAAAAAACTAGTCGTTGGGGGCCACCATATTAGTTACCCATCATGGATATGCATAATATAAATTATGAAAATAAAACATATGTAAACTTCTTATAAAATACATTGAAATTCGAATAAAATCGTGGCTTGATGACGTCATAAACTTTAAATGCTTTATTACTGAATTGCGTAAAACAAACATCCTTATAACTCCAAAATTTATAATCGTATTAATTAACGGTTTACCTCGTCGGATTAAGCATCTCATTTCCAATTAAAATATATATTTGAATTGAAATTTCAATGAAATACACGGTCATGAAAAATCGAAGAGTGTGGAAAATAGGATTACAAATATCTCGGCAACTAATGATCCAATCGACTTCATTCTGTATGCAAAATTTAGGTTTTTTATTGTCTTTTATATTCATTTCTTAAAATAAACAATTTCGAAAATTTTTATATACCTTTTATCAGAACGAATATTTCGAGAGTCCCGAAAAAAATATTTCCGGATAATCGAGGTTACTGAAATTCAATAGGCTTCTTCCCATTATTACATACGAAGTACATACCAAATTTCAAGTCTCTATCTCAATTTGTTCGGGAGATAGAGCGTTTACAGACACACAAACAGACGGACGGCTTTTTTTTTCTAAAAATATGTTGTTCGGAATCTCCAGTGTCTAAAGCGTGTAAATCCGTAAAAAAAAAAAAAAAAAAATATCGATTTTTAAAACGATTGCAATACTTACCCTATACTACGTAAGATCGGTAAGTAAAAAAGTCAAGATTAATTAGCGTTAAAAGGGTTAACGTGTTTAAGAAAATTTAATAAGAAGAACATAAAATGTTCGTAGATATACGCCACCGTCGCATAAATTCCACTGCTTATACAAGAACTGTTTGTAGCTTATTTTAAGTTTTCTGAATTAAAAATAAAAAATCACACAGTTTAAACACTTTTCTTCCGGAATACTATAATAACAGGAACATTAAATCTTTTTATGGTGCTTTAGAATATTTCTGAAGGGCTTTTGAGAATAAAATGAGAAGAGGAAATTGCATTCGGTTGTTTAAAAAGAACGGCGCTGATATTTCTCTAAATAAAGTATAAATATAAAAAAACAGCTTTATTGTATAACATACCCAATTTAGTATTTGTAATAAGAAAATAATCAACATCATATCGTAACAACTATAATTTGAAAATTTATATATTTAACTGGACAAATTTGTCATTTTAAGCATATATAGAAATGCGGGACTTCGTAAAAAGGATATCCGAACTTCGGAAATCAGTAATCCATTAACTGTAACAAACATAGGATGAAATAAATGACGTGTTTATAAGGGAACTCATTTTTGTTACATAATAATTAAAAAATACAATGAAACCTCGATAAACCGAACAGTGTGAGAACCGGAGCAAGAAAACGCACAATCGCTTATCGGTGGCCAGGCAATAAATAACTGCCTGGAAATTAAAACAAAAACCCAAGTAACCGTGTAGGGGAAAAATGAGTCATTTTGACTCATTTTTCCATTGAAGAAGATGAGGGATACAGGTTCGCCCAAACAGCTAGACTGGCCATGGTTTCTCCTATTGTGATATATCGGACTCTTTGATGTGTTATGAATTTCTTTACATGTCTAAAGTTCAGAGGTCAAGTAGGAGAACTCGCTGACAGGTGGTCAACACCTCTTTCTTTTGTTGAAACTCCTCCTTCTTTTGTCGATGACCACAAAATGATTCGACAAGAATGGGAAGACGTATTATTTATGGGTCTTTAGGCAGACTTGCTTAGACTGCGAAATAAACGCAACTGACAGTACCAAACAGACAGCGTTCTTATGTGTCGGTATCTATGATGTTGTATGTCGGACTCCTTGATCTTTTATGACTTTCTTAGCATGTCTAAAGGTCAGAGGTCAAGAGCGGGAGCCGTTGACAGGATGTGAAAGCGTGTTCGATGTCCACAAAATAATTCGAGAGGAATGGGAAGAGATTTGATTTATGGCTATCTCAGGACGACTTGTTCAGGAAGGCTCTGAACTATTCTTCCATTTCAGGGTTAAACAAATAATAAATCGAGTTTCTTTTTTAACCTTTTGGAAAATCCTGGAAAATATATAAGAGTAGTTAATTTCAATTTCTTTTCATTCAAAAGTCTTTTAGATTTTTTTTATCATTATTCAATCTCAAAATTAATTTATTAATAGTTTAACTATTATAACCGATTTTCCTAGCAATCGTGTGTATGGCAATTAATTTATCGCTCAATTTATTTTCTGTATAAACCGTATAAGTCCTCTTTATGAAATATCTAAAAGCGGTGATTTTATGTGAAAATGAGGCTTGAACTTTATATGATATGATAGAATGGTTGGCAATAGGTTTCTGATAAACAAGGACTCTTTAACCCTTTCCGGCACAGTGGTCCCACTCCGGGCACACCTAATTTTAATTCCCAACTTGCATTCGACACCAAGAATATTTAATAAAATTTTGTTTCTACAATGAAAGCTTAAAATAAGGAGTTCTCATTTTCTAAAAAAGTCGTTTGTAAATTCTGGTGTCAATCAGTAATTTCTCATTTTACGAACAGACTTTGACTGTGCAGGAAAGGGTTAAATGCCTTAGAGTGAGTGTTTTAGTTAAAAGAACATCAAGAAAAGGAAGAGTTTAATTCTGTTAAACTTCTAAGTACAATTTAATATTCGTGTCAAGGTGATTAAGTTTATCTAAGAAGGTATTGAGTAAAGCACTGCTGCGTTAACAAATGATAAAAACATAGACGCCAACTTCACGGGGATTAAATGAACAATCAGGCCTATACCTATCACTAATTTTAAAAAGTTCTTTGTCCTATTTAAACACTGCGATTAATTAAGACAAAACTAACATTTTAAAGTTAGTGGGGAAAGTTTGCCTGAATTTCCACCGTCTACACCGTTTAAGTCGGCGCCTATGGATGAAAATTCCATGTACAACCAAATATGCGAGGTGGGGTATGAAAGTTTCCAAAAACTCAAGTTTCTAAGGGTCGTGAGGCGAATTCAACCAAAAGACCGGATATGGGAAAAACCCATTGGGGCGCCAGTATTTTGTATGTAAAATTTACTATTAACGTTGAAAGCATTGTTGCTAACTATAAAATTAACACTACTTTTAAATAAAAATTTCATTGCTTGGTTTATACTACTAATTCATGTGTTCTATGATGCTATTATATGATGCATTTTTACAACTTCCTGAGTGTCTATTGAGGAGTATGAGGAAACAATATCAAAACTGACCATCAGATAATCATTCAGTAACTGAATATTGTACATTCGTTGAAAGAATTCATTAATGGAATTCACCGTAAGATCAGATTCAGATAGAATATTTTTGAAGAAGATCAGAGAGCTTTTTCAATAAAATAAGTAAGGCCGTGACATTTAGTTACAATGGGCCACACTGGCATGTCTTTTTGTATGATATTTAAGTCTACCGATAATAGTAGAAAGTAATGCGATTTTATTAACCTTTAGGAGTTATTTCATATAATTCAGTCAAAATTTCTTATTTACAAACTGAACCATTTTATTGCTGATATTAGTGAAGGGCGTTTCTTTTAACTTCATCATATTCTATATTATGGATACGTTTATGCATTTGTCCTTATAATCATCCCTATTTAAAATATCGAGTTTATTCGATTTGTCAATCTGAATTAAGATTATCTCGGGATAAAATTAAAGATTTTTAAGAATATTAATTTCAGTTTTAAGTATTAATTAATTTATTGAATTCATGAAATGTTATATTAAGTACTTCCTCTTTATGTTCTCCCACTGTAAATTAGATTATGTTTTCGAGTTTCGAAATAATACATTTTAATTAGGGTTTCTTGGAAAGATTATTTGAGTCCTAATTTAAGTGCTTTGGACTCTTCATAATTCAATGTTCTGTTGCATAAGTTTAAAAATTCGACCGGATGTCTAAAAGGATTCAAATGATTGCTTGGTGTATTGCAAAGTTTAACTAGTCTCTACGTTGTTGTACTTCTTCTCCCAAATGGTTCTTTTGAAATCTGTAGATATTGAGTTTACACAACAGTCTGTCCACTATACAGGGAATAATGGATATTACAGATTGTAAGTCTTTTCTGTAGAACATGAATGTGAGATTACATCTTAGGTATGTACAGTGGCGAAAAATATTTGACCAAGGTTTCTTATTTCACTTTTAAGTAATAATTAAATTATTGAATTCATGAAACGTTATATTAAGTACTTCCTCTTTATGTTCTGCCACTGTAAATTAGATTATGTTTTCGAGTTTCGAAATAATAGATTTTAATTAGGGTTTCTTGGAAAGATTATTTGAGTCCTAATTTAAGTGCTTTGGAATCTTCATAATTCAATGTTCTGTTGCATAAGTTTAAAAATTCGACCGGATGTCTAAAGGGATTCAAATGATTGCTTGGTATATTGCAAAGTTTATCTAGTTTCTATGTTGTTGTACTTCTTCTCCCAAATGGTTCTTTTGAAATCTGTAGATATTGAGTTTACACAACAATCTGTCAACTATACAGGGAATAATGGATATTACAGATTGTAAGTCTTTTCTGTAGAACATGAATGTGAGATTACATCTTAGGTATGTACAGTGGCGAAAAATATTTGACCAAGGTTTCTTATTTCACTTTTAAGTAATAATTAAATTATTGAATTCATAAAACGTTATATTAAGTACTTCCTCTTTATGTTCTGCCACTGTAAATTATATTGTGTTTTCGAATTCCGAAATAATAGATTTTAGTTAAGGTTTTCTTGGAAAGATTATTTGAGTCCTAATTTAAGTGCTTTAGATTCTTCATAATTCGATGTTCTGTTGCACGATTTAAAACTTCGACCGGATGTCTAAAGGGATTCAAATGATTGCTTCATGTATTGCAAAGTTTATCTAGTCTACGTTGTTGTACTTCTTCTCCCAAATGGTTCTTTTGAAATCTGTTGATATTGAGTTTACACAACAGTCTGTCAACTATACAGGGAGCAATGAATATTACAGATTGTAAGTCTTTTCTGTAGAACATGAATGTGAGAGTACATCTTAGGTACATACAGTGGCAAAAAATATTTGACCAAGGTTTCTTTTCTTTGTAAATTTTTAATTAATTATAATTTTGACTGCAAATTTTGGCAAAATAAATACACTTAACTCGCAAATAAGTATAAAAACATTGTAGTAATACTTGATATTAACATCTAAAACGCATAACATTAATCTTTTTGTGAGGGGGGTGGGGTGGCAAAAGGTCTCTGAACATTTATTTAGTTTATAAGTTCTACTTCAAGCCATAGAGCTCAAAACAAAAATTTTATCACCATCATGCTTCACTCTTGGAATCACATGTGATTATTGAAAAATAGTATGTTTTTTTTATTTCTTCTTTGGAACCAAACAACCCCATATTTGACCAAGTATTGAAAAAAATTATTTTTTTGTTCAAAAATTATGGTTTAGCTTCATAAAGACACAAAAAAGACATAAAATTCAAAAACTTACCAAAATGTTACTATCTTCAGATTTACAATCTGTCCTATATATAGGACGAGGGTCAAATAGACTGCTATAATACTTTTTTTTGTACTCAAACTTCAAATGAAATGGTAAGAAACAGTTCAGAGTCGAACGTGACATTTTTTGCAGATAGTTGTTGGTGTTTTTTTGTACAATTATGTAGTTGACAATAGTGTTGTGATCCATTGGGGTTTTTTACAATCATGTGTTGATATTTTAGAAATTCATTATAAATAAATTTTAAAAAATTAAAAATTAAAGATTAATCCAGTGTAATGAATGATTCGGTCCAATAATGTCATACTGAAACAAAATCAATGGCACAGATATTTTATGAGTATAAGCTAGAAATGTATGCTGTCCTATATATAGGACGATGGTCAAATATGGGTTGTTTTATTTATTTAACTTTGATTTCGGTCTTCGGAACCTAATAAACACAGTTTAATCTTGTACTTAGAGATATGTACTGCAAGAAAAATGGCGGCGACGCACATCAACATTATTTGCGATTAAAAATTACAGATAAATAACGAATAAATCGATAAGTTAAACCCAATCAACTTTCTGGTGTTGACGAATTAAACGTTGATTCTTATAAGCGTGAGATTCGATCAGTCGCTGATTCAGATAAGCAGGTGTTTCATTAATCATGTTTTTATTTAAACGGTGATTCATACAAGAGGATAGTTCAATTAATTATTGATTCAAATATTTGCTGATTCATGTAAGTAAATTATTTAATTGAACGTTATACATATAAGCGGATGATTCAATTAACAGTTGATTTTTACTGATAGTGAAAAATAGTTATTTTGACAACTGATGGAGTGTAATAAAAATTATAAATTTAAAACTATAATTCAAATTTAAAGACGGTTAAAAAACTACCTAACCTTTAAAGATATTGGTCACTATGCAGTTCGAAATTGCAAATGTTATCCTAATTTGAAAATTCTCCATTACCATTACATTGCTGTAATGGGAATGTAAGAATAAATGTAATTACTATAACGGGAATTATTTAGTTTATAAATACCAATACAATACTGTAATGGTATTTGTTCAGTTTATACTTATAATTACAATCATAACTGGTTTGGAGATATATTATCATCATTACAATGAAATTGCAACAAAAATTTCTTAATTACCATTGCAATAACGTAATGTAAATCATAACCTTCTTAAGTACAATTTTAATCCTAACTAAAATAAAGATTTACCATTACCATTACACGTAATAGTAACTATAACTTCTCAATTACCCAGACACTGGTGTGATGATAATTATAATGTTCATGACTACGATTGTAATACTAACTTATTTA
Organism: Maratus michaelseni; assembly: GCA_963931845.1. Lineage (NCBI taxonomy): Eukaryota > Metazoa > Arthropoda > Arachnida > Araneae > Salticidae > Maratus > Maratus michaelseni. The sequence continues at coordinate 122,510,320 of OZ007599.1, read as the reverse complement.
GAAATTCATCATTGTCATTATTTTTAATGGAGCTGTAATAACTCACATACCATTAAATTGTAATTACATTACAGATTAATCTGATTACAAATTTGCCAACTCTGCTAATAATGCGACACTACATCTTTATATGGCTGCACCTATGTAAAGTAAAAGCACATTTACAAAAAAAAAAAAGTGCATATAATTTGTGCGTTAAGGCTGTTCTTGCATTCCGATAACATTTATACTTAGATGCATGAAATTTTCAGATACTTTCACTCAAACTTTTCAGCAACAACAAATCAAACAATGTTTTTTTTTCTTTTCTTAAAAAACTAAAACATCTTTCAGAAAATACTCTTAAAGTCTGTGTTTTAAACCGATTTTTGTTGCATGAAAATTATAAAAGATGGCCATCAAGTGGTAATTGATGCCAATTAAGCATATACACCATTTATTAGAAAACTAGCTGTTTAACCCGTTCTACGCACGGGAGTTCATGAATTTAATTCTAAAACCAAAATTAAAAATAAAAATCAGTACAACCAAATGTATCTATGTAATATGTAGAAAATATTTTTCTACAACTGTGCATATTTTTAATGAAATTTAATTTAGCAATGTTGCTATGGCAGCAGACGATAAAACGATATATTTGGAATATGGGAATAAATAGAATAAAAAGTTTTGTTGATGTTTGTGATAATCTTTTTTAAAAAGTTAATAATTAAAAGCAATTAAATAATCTCTAATTATTTGCATGCGAGGTAAAAGAATTATCGTAATACCCGCTACAGCTTCTTAGTATTGCAGTGTGGCGTATGTAATATGTATATATCACATTGCAGTAACCATTTAGAACTGGTTAAAGCTCGTGCAATTACGGATTGAACATAAAAAAAGGCAAAAATTTTGTCAAAAACATAAAATTAAATAAAATCTATTTAGATTTTTTGAAAATTTTCTCCCAATCGTTCATCGGCCCTCTACCAGAAACCCGTGTGGCAAATTTATTAGCCCTGCGCCCCTGTGGTTTCCGGGTTTTTGTGGTTACATAGATACGCGCACGGATTTGAATAGGGTAGATGAAAACGATTTTCCATTTCATAAAACCTGAATGAGAATATCTGAAAATTTCATATGTGAAAGAATAAAAATTATTTTGCGATTCTTTATTTGCCGTATATTTTTGTCTTTAGAATAATTCAAAAGTACGCATTTACTTTCCCGTCGATCATTTATAGTAAACAAAATCGCCAAACAATGTGAGTTAACGTCAATAATGCGTAAGTGTGACCTCACATTCACTGTTGTCACAGCTGATGTTGTCTCTGTTGTCACTGTATGAAACACGTGATGTATATATTCCATCTTTATTTTTTTTGTGTCTAAGCCAGTGTAGTTTTTGTAATGAAGGGTATAAATTAATTGTTATTTCTCTCTTTTACGCTCATGTTTTGTAAAAAAAATGATAAAGACTTGGAATTTTCTATCTACAGAACAGGATGTAGTGAAGTATTTTAAAGATTACAGTGTTCTACTATAAAAAAGCATGTATTAAAAGTCTACTCTAGTCACACGACAAAACTCGCAATCTAATGTTAATCCTATGGGAACGTTCTTTTCAAATTTTTCGCTTGCATTTTAATATTTTTAAATGAATTTTTCCATTGGATAACAGATGTCGATGTCTTATGTTGTGCGTTTGTACTTTTTCGATTTGGTTGCAATTTTTTTTTTAATCAGGCTATATTTACTTTATGAGCTGGTTCCGAAAGTGAATGTAACTTTATAAAAAAATATGCAACCAAAAGATAAAAAGTACAAACGCACAACGTAAGACATCGACCTCAGTTATCCTATGCAAAAAGAAATCATTTAAAAATATTAAAATACAAGCGAGAAATTTGAAAAGTACGCTCCCATAACTTTAGCATTAGCTTGCAAGTTTCTTCGCGTGACTAGTGTAGGCTCTTAATGGGCAAGATATAAAATCTTATATATAAACAACGACGATGCAATGTGCAAAACTGTGAGAAAAATCTATTAAAAAGGAACATGGTTCGACGGCTGTAAAATTATATTTTTGACTGTCCTAAAGATTTTTTCCAGCAGGTAAAAAATATAATAATATGTATTAAATGGATAAAAGAATAGAAGTGGGATTTTAGCAAAAGATATTGATCGCATACGCAAATCTATATTAAACTATTACAACGAAAATAATAGGGGTTGCAAGAAATCAAGGAAAGATATTGTGAGTATATTCTTACTTCATGTTTATCCGTTATTGGTATTATTAAGTAACAGTGATTGGCTACAGGAAGAGGTCGGCGGAAAAGTAAACAAGTACCAATTTATAAACAATAAAATTACACCTCTGCCTTATGTGTTGTATATTCATTTAATTTTAAATACTTCAGTGCTGTTTAAATTTGAAATAAATAATTCCACATCATATTGTTGGCTGCCTGTAAATGAATAGCAATGCTGAATTTTATATGAAGTAAGAGGGGGGGGGGGGTAAAATATATTACTTAACAGCAATGTCATACATCCAGTTTACGGGTCTAGTAGTAAGTTAAAATTTTCAAAGTGATGAGAGAGTAAATTATTACCTGTTTAAATAAAATGACATAAACGTTTATGCAGGGTGATTTGTCAAGACCACATAAACTGTGAAAAATGAGAATTTTCGCTTGAAGTATTAAAAACGTATCAAAGAACTAGATCTCTTTCCATAGTTTCCCAAAAAAATGCAATAGAAAAAAAAGCGTGACGCCACATTCGATGCACCCAAAATAAGCTTAATTGTGAACATGAAAATAGATACTTGCATTATGATACTATGTTTACTTACTAGTGTTTCGCGGCTGACATCACATGACCATACTTAGATTCCTGCCTTCAGATCTCAAATTTGCCTATTTATTTTAATGCTTTGTTACTGAACGGCTATGTGTTTGGTGGTTAAATGGTTAGAGCGATGCATTTGAGTCTAGATAGCATGAGTTATAATACCACGTCTTCTTTTTATTCCCAGTTTTTTTTTATCTTTATTTTAAAATGTTTTATCGGTTAAAATATTCTATTTTAGTTTTTTTTTTTTTTTAACTTCTTTTATTTAAAAATGATTTAGCGGTGAAATATTCTATTTCAGTTTTATTTTTAACTTTTTTATTTAAAAATATTTTATCGGTTACTTTATATTTTTCATGATAAATGGAATATTTTTAATAAAAGTAAATTTTGATGTCAATTAAAGATTTATTTTTATTTTTTAAATAAAATACTTAAATATTCTATTTCAGAATTTTTTTCTACTTTTTGATTTTAAAATATTATGCATAAAATATTTTAATAAAAGTTAATTTTATATTAATCACAATTAGATTTATTTTTATTAACAAAATAAAATACTTATTTAAATACGTATAATTGTGCTTAAAACTGTATATTAAAGAGCCTTTTTATATTTAAAGTTTCATTTCAGTGCAATATTATCAAATACTTTTTTCTTTTAAGCAAAGCATATTTAAAGATGGAAAAGGGCAGGACTCTAAGTATGGGCCACGTGATATCTCCCGCGAGACACTTGTAATTTGCTCAAGTAGATGCTCGAAATAAACTCTACTTGGATTAAATCATAGTCGAGCGTGTCGTTGAATGGTTAACAACATTTGATTCAAAGGGAATTCTAATTCATGAACACTACGAAGGTGGATTGTATTCACTTGCCTATTCCACGTTGCTCTTAAACATTCGTCTATATGCATGCTGGTCATTTTGGGCCTCTTCTCATGATAATATCAAGTGATATCGAATATCTATTAATTCATTTCCAAATTCCCAATAAAACTTATTTTCTGTGAACCGGTTGTGGTGTCAGACTTTTTCTTTCGCATTTTTTTTTCAAAATCTAATTATCATAGAGGTATGGTTCTTTAGTCAATTTTATATATACGGATCGAAGATCGTGCTTTTCACAATTTATGAGGTCTTGTCAGAACATTCTATCTGAAGTATCCTTAAATACATCATTTTTTTTAGTTTCAAGATGTGATGTTTGAATCCAAAGTGCAGCATACATAGGATCACATGTTCGTTCTAACTGAAGCCGAACGGATTGCTATATTATCCGGATGTATTATATTACTGTGCATGGTTGTTATTCTGACGGTCTGCTTTGTTTGCCCTTTCTGCTGGTTTTACAAAATCATAACTCGGAAAAAGCTGAAAGAAGGTAAGCATCATTCACAATTGTTTTATATGTTAAATAATAATACAGAAGACCCCAAAGGAATTATAAGCTCTTTGGTTTTATCAACTTCTATGGTACTAAAAAAATACAGAAACGTTTTCAGATTATAAAAGAAACATTTACGAACTTTAAGTTTTGTCCGAATTATGGCACTCACATTCCAGAACTTGACGACATTTGTCTAATTGAACTCGTCCAAGCAAATGTCGTCAAGTTCTGGAATGTGAGTGCCATAATTCGGACAAAACTTTTATCTAAGCTTAAGCCCTGTATGTACGTCGCTACTCTCATAATAGAGGCATTCTATATGAACTAATGAAAAACCTCAGAAACCAATAGGTTTCTGAAATTAGCAGATATGTCGTGTCAAAAATTAACGAACAGTAAAGAGGAACTGTTATTACAGAGGAGTTTTCGTGGACCTCGGAAAACCTTAGTTTTCTAACTTTTCTGATTGGTCCTTCTTTAAATAGTTTCTGAAAATATGGGAATGGTTTCCGGTGTCGCGGATAACTACGCGGTTACACTAACTTTCTGTAAGCGTTTCTGGTGATTTGGTAGCACTTCTGCTATATCAAAGAAAGGATCCGGGTCTTTGGCCCATGAAATAAGACTAAAATTCGATTTTGTTATACTGACTTAATTATTTCATTTTTTAATATTAGAAGGTTTATCCTGTACGATTTCAATAATATTTTTTGCATTTTGTTCGGACTTATGTAACTTACACAAGCTCAAAGTTCGTATTATTCGTAGTTTTTGATGAAAAATACGCAATTTTTCCTAATTTTACCTCAATTTTTAATATATTTTTTAATGTTTTACTACGAGCGCAGCTTTGCAACACTTTTATTTTTACATATATTGTACATTTTGATGTATTTTATAATATATGTAAAGAAGAAAGTGTTGCACGATTGCGCTCATATAAATAATTGAAGTACAATTAGGAGAAATTGCGTATTTTTCATAAAAAACTACAAATAATACGAACTTTGAGCTTGTGTAAGTTACATAAATCCGAACAAAATGCAAAAAAATATTGTTGAAATCGTACAGGATAAATTTTCTAATATTAAAAAGTGAAATAATTAAGTCAGTATAACAAAATCGAGTTTAGGCTTATTTCATGGGCCAAAAACATGGCTTATGGACCCAATCCTTTCCTTCAATTTTTTACAGCATATGACAAAGTGTGGACCCTGTATTATTTATAATTTAAAAATTTACGAGTTTAATTCCATGTTTTAAAATTTCTGATATGTTTTTATGTAAGAATTTGTATTGTCATTAAAAGAATAATTCTTTTCATAAAGGAGTTACTAAAAATATGAAAATTTGGAACGGTTTCTTTTTATGTGGACTTATGATCCTAAATATTCTCAATGATAAATTGAAACCTAATTACTAAGTTCATTTACTTAAATTAAATTAATTAATTTGACATTCTTGATCTTTATGTCTTTATGAATACATTGTAAAATTACCAATGAAAAAACTCTGATAATGCATATTGGTGTCATATTTTAATAACTATTTTCATGCAAATAATATTTAATTTCAAAGGCAAGAACAAGTCTTGAAGGTTAAAATATAAGTGTTAAAGGCACAAACTCAAGGACATAGGTGTTGAAGGTTAAATTTTAAAGAACAAGGTAAATGCTAATGAGGTAATTTTTAGAATTTATTTTAATTAATGCACCTAAATAATGTAATTTTAAATGGTATTTATTTAATGTTATTTATTTTTGAGACAGGAATCTAAACAAAACTTGTTGAATTCATTCGAACCAAAATGACTGAAATTCAATAGAATTCTGGCTTATTCAAACGAATGAGCCAGATTTCAGAAGTATAATGTACAAAGAAACTGACGTCATATAAATAAGATACAAAATTTTTGTTATAAAACACCATAAAAATATATTGTTTTTTATTAGAAAATTTTTCTTGTTTATTTTGCGCCAGATTTTGATTGCTAAAAATGCATACAGAAACAAATTGTTGCTTTGTAATGTCAAGTTTCTAGCTATATGTTTTGCGCAAAGTGAGATGAAAGTTTGATTTTCCAATGCTTCAGTATTATTCGAAATACTCGGTAGATATCGATATACAGGGTGTCCAAAAATGGACTGAACGCTTTTTAAAACTTAATATAGTAAAAGTTTTTAAAACTTAATATAGTTAATAGTAATTGATGACAGCTATTCAAGTTATTCTTTCAGGAGAGTAATGTGTGCTGTCATGAATTTCAATACTAACCTTCCTTGTTTTCGTTCCAAATATCACCACCGATAGATAGTGCTGCAGTGACTTAAACTGTGATACTGATCTTAATAACTTTGCGATTTCAAAACGAAAAACATCAGTCTTGCGTTTCAACTGCTAAACAAAATTAAGTTTAAAAGCTGAGCAAACTTTTATCCATTTTTACACAATAATTTGAACGTTCAGACCTTTTGAGACGGCGCAGCAGAAAGAGACGGAATTCCAGAATTTACTCATTAGTTTCCTTCAAGAATAACTTCAATAACTGCAACCGTTTACTTGTTACTGATTTTTAAAAACGTTCAGTCTATTTTAGACTCTGAGCTCCATATATACCAGGAGATCCGTTTTTCTATTCTCCAAAATGATTTCCAGCGGTCAGCGAGGAAGAATACAAGTGACGATAACTTAGTTCGCATAAAACGCAAAGCATGCTGCATTCCCATACATGATTAGAGAATCATTTATTAATTAGATAAGCATATCTTAATGAGAGAAGCTTAAATTTAGATAATAGTAAATAAGAACACAAATATCAAACCACGACCTACGTTATACACAGCCGGTGCATGACGTTTAAAACGCCACAAGGAGTGGATCATCTTTACATGGTATATGGCGATTGGTGCAAAACGGGGGGCGCGCCGCTTTTCACCAATCACCGTGTAAAAATGATCCACTCCATGTGACGTTTTAAACGTCATGCACCGGCCGTGTATAACGTAGGTCGCGATCTAACATTAACAACGCGGATTATTTTTTATCTTTGCCTTGCAGGCTTCATTTGCCTTGCAAGTTTCTGACCGCCGACTCAGAACTTCTGTTATATATGAAACTCAGTGGCTTTAGAATGCCTGTACTATCACCTTAAATTCTAAGAAAAGAGCAAAGGTATTCAGCGAGGCTAATGAAAAAGACAGGCTACCGCGGTGTATTCCACTTATCTTTTTTTACAGACCGCTAGAGTGACGTGTTGCTCTTTTCGTAAACCTGCATTGGTGCATTCGAGCATCACGTGACTCCGGCGGTCTGTAAAAAACGATATGCGTAAAGCACCGTGGTAGCCTTTCTTTTTCGTTAGCCTCGGGCATTCAGTAGATGACGTCATCTCATTTTATCCGATTTTGGCAATTACGTTTTTATTATTCAAAAGCAAGGAAATATTACTTCCTAAAAAATTTGAAATTGTTATTCAGATGCCGAGATGAACATCTTCAGGACTTATTTTCCACGGGGCTTCATGGACGAACCGCCTCCACCCTATGAACCATCTAACAAGAGTCCTTTCTTTGATTTGCATTCTCCATTGAATTTTGGTCGCCGGCTTACTCCCTTGAACAGCATTTCGACCATCAGCTCAGATAGCGATTCAATAACTGGAATTCCTCTTCCAGTACTGGTGAGTGTTTTGCTGTGCTTTGTGTAATATTACACCCAGAAACGCATTTAGGACGCATGCAATTTGCACATTTTGTTATCAGTATTTCAGAATAGTAATCTTCGCATTATTAAATCGGAGAATTCTGCGATTAAATAAGATTAATGATAATATTCTGATACACTGATAATAAAATGCACATTTCAAGTCTCCTAAATTCGGCCCTGATTACGTCATAAATATTTTTACATATTTGAATAAATATTACACCATATGAACCATTAAACAAAAGTCCTTTCTTTAATTTGCATTCTCTTTGAATTTCGACTTATTCACTAAAATAGTATTTAGGTCAAGTGGTGATTCAGTCACTGAAATTCTTCTTCCAGTACTAGGATGCCTCTAGAAGAGAGTGGCTACACATCCACAGGGCACATGCTCAGATTGAAGGTTTTGTCCAAACTATAGCAAACTATATTCCAAAACTTATCAATACTCGCCAGGATGAGTTCGATTAGATTAGTGATACAATTCAACAAATTTTAGCTTGACGATAATGGCAGGCTCACTGAGATTCTTAGCGTTTCGTTTTTGTCCAAAACTGTCTTTACTAATTATATTTTATTTCCAGTATTTTGACACTCTCATATAGAGGCACTTTATCGAGTATTGGCGATGAGTATTTTGGGGATTTGGGGGTAAATATTACACAATACAAATTTATAAATATTTGGAGAATTATTGCACCATAGTTAACAACGAAATAAGAATCCTTTCTTGAATTTACGTTCTCCATCAAGTTTAGGTCGCCGGCTTATACCCTTGAAAAGGTATTTTGACCATCAGCTCAGATGGTGATTCCAATAACTGGAATTCTTCTTCCAGTACTGGTGAGTAATTTGTATAAATATTAAAGCATAAGAATTTTTGCAAATTTGAATACATTTTACGCCAGATGAACTATCAAACAAAAATTTTTTGTTCAGTTCCCAATGTCTTTGAATTTTAGCCGTGAACTTACTTCCTAAAGTAGTATTTTGGCTATCAACTCAGATGGTTATTCTACTAGTAGAATTCTTCTTCCAGTACTGGTGCGCAGTTTGAATCATTTTGGATAAATAATGCACCATATGAACCATCGAACAACAATCTTTTCTTCGATTAGTATTCTCTATCAAGTTTCGGTCGCTCGACTTGAAGAGTATTTCGACCGTTAGCTTTGAATTACTGGAATACCTCCTCGAGTACTGGTGAGTATTCTACTGTATTTTGAATAAATATAACTTCTAAATATAGGTAGATAGGTAGATTGATAGATAGATAGATATACAAATTGACAGAAGAGACAAAAATTTCTACAGTTAAGGCAAAATAGCTTCAAGAACCATTGCAAACACTAAGTAACTAGTAAATCTACAGATCAGAGGCCTCAACGTCAGCTCAAAAAATTATTGTTCATTAATCTTACTCATTTTTAACATTATCTGCATAATATTTGAAACACTAAAATTCAATCTTTTTAAGTTATTTATACATTTATAAGAATATAAATTTATCGAAAGTTTCGGAAATTTTAGAAGTATCCCCTTAAACACAATGTTATGCAATGATAGGATAAACTACTTGTTACTGTATTTTTTCAGAATAACAATACATTATTTAAGGGGGGCTCCGCCCCCCTGAACCCCCCGTTGTCGCTTTAATATTCTATTCTCAATTTCCAGTAATTGCGCTATTTCATTTCTTGAGTATATGTCTGAATGTATTTGCAATTTTCATTTCATTAGAATAACCATCTCTTTGTACAAGAGGTATAAAGTATACTTATACAAAATTTAAATTCCTCTTATTTGACCTATATTCAATTTACGCATTCAACGTTTTTATTATTTTCATTTGGAAAACCGATTTGGTAATCATTTTTTTAGTAGTTAAAATAAATTCTCATCTATTTCATTATAAAAAAGCATATTAAAAACTTAAAACCCGAAAATTGGCAATTTTTAATAAAATTTCGCGTAAAAATAATGCGATTCACTTGAATTTTCCTTTGTTGATATTCTTTGAAATATAGTTGCTTAGCAACCATTTAATGAAAGAGAGAAAAAAAATGCATTGGAAATTTTTGTAAAAAATGAGAAAATAATTTTGTAAAAAATGATAGAATAAAATGTATTATATTATTAGAGCAGATGTATAAAATTGCACCAAACATTGTACACCTAATTTAAAAAGTCTGACGAATGTATTAACAAAATTTCAAATTAATTTGAATAATTTAAGACCTGACTTGATAAATTTTTGCCTTCATAACTTACCGTTTAAATACATTAATCAAATGCGCCATTTTATTTCAATGGATGAAAATTTTCAAAATCGTCTGAATTCCCATAGGAAAGCATTAAGGCCTAAAAAGAAATGTTTTATATTTTCCGAACGAATGAACCAAACGTAACTAAAAACTATACAGCTAATTCCGGGTACCTCACCAATATACCTACCAAAAATAAAACTAATCGGATCATTTCTGCGGCAGTTATCGCGGAACAGACAGACAGACAAACAGACAGACAGACAGACAGACAGACAGAAACCAAAAACTTTTCGGCTCTCAACAGTAAGCCTTCACTGACGTTTCGGCAATTATTACATATATACTTATACGCATATAAAATAATTCGAAGGTTTCAGAAATTAAAAACGTTAAATTAAACACGGTTTATGCAATAATATTCTGACATTCTTATGAACTTCTTATTCTATTTTTTAGATTAAAACAATACATTTCTTCAAGGGGGCTCTGCCCCCTGAACCCCCCGTAATCTTATTACATTTATATTCATGATTTCCTATTGTTTGTGTGAATGATTCTAGTATATCTTGGATTTCGTTCTACACAGTGGTTTTATTAGGATAAGCAAAAATTCAGAAAATAATTTCATGTTATCCTAGTACCTAAATAGCAATATTTACTTACCTGCCAACCACGAAACACTCGCATCTGATTGATAAGTTGAATAATATCTCGTGTACAAAAGCAACTTATGGAAATGTAAACTAAATCTACTGTATTTCACTTATATCTATTGCAGAAATCTAGTGTTATTACAATTTTTGTTTCGGAAAAACAGTTTTGATGGTAATTCTATAATATTTATTTTACATACGTATATCTTGTTCTAACTCGATGGCAATAGTAAAATCTCTCAAAAATAGGCTTATTTGAAAACTTTTAAACCTATTGTGTAATCATTCATAATCGTGCCCACTGTCAATTCACTAAATAGCAACCGTGATTTGGCGCTATAAAGTATTTTTTGTGATAACTTTTTATGAACTCAGTTTCCAGTAATTGTGCTATTTCAGGCTGTATGGATGCGTTTTACTACGCTAATTTCTTTAGATTAACCATCTCGTTGTACGAGATATTATATCCTATTTTAAAAAAAATACTAATTTTCAACCACGAATAATCCACATCTCTTCCAGAAATGAATAATATCTTATGTAAAAATGCTTCGGTTATCATTCTGTAGTTAAAAGGTAACTTGTATCAAAATAAATTCTCATTTATTTCAATAAAATATTAAAATCACCCAATAAAATATTGTGGCAAAACAGTCTGAATTATTTGAATTTTATTATTTTGATATTCTTTAAAATTTAGTTGCTAGGTTACGGTTAAATTAAAGAGGAAAATAAAAATAAATGCATTTTAAAAATTGCAGAAAATGATAGAATAAAATGTATTATATTATTAGAACAGATGTATAAAATTGCACCAAAAATTATACACCTAATTTAAAAAATCTGACGAATGTATTAACAAAATTTCAAATTAATTTGAATAATTTAAGACCTGACTTGATAAATTTTAGCCTTCATAACTTACCGTTTAAATACATTAATAAAATGCGACATTTTATTTTCAACGACTGAAAAAATTCAAAATCGTCTGAATTCCCATAGGAAAGCATTATGATAAAAAAAGAAATGTTCTATATTTTCCGAATGAATGAACCAAATGTAACTAAAAACTATACAGCTAATTCCGGGTATCGCACCAACATACCTACCAAAAATCAAACTAATCGGATCATTTTTACGGCAGTTATCGCGGAACAGACAGACAGACAGACAGACAGACAGACGGACAGACAGACAAACAGACAGACAGACAGAAACCAAAAACTTTTTGGGTCTCAACAGTAAGCCTTCACTGACGTTTCGGCAATTAAAGTAAGTAATTCAGTAATTAAAATTTGATCTGAAAGTAATTAAAACTTGAAAAAAATTTCTCACAGTGTGCTTATTCTGCAAATATTAAAAGCTGGATGTCGCATCCTACATTTACAAATGCACTTTAAAAAGATTACAGAAACGTTTCCTGATACAGAAGCAAGTTTGCGAAAATTCAAAGCACCCTCGTAGTTATTCATGATTCAGGATATCTTGCCCTTATTTTCTGAAATCTTTAGAAGGAGAACTGATCAGAAACTGCAAAAATCACTATGTTTTCAAAATTAACAGCAATGTTTTTTCCGAAGTTTATTGACAGCAAAGAGTCCCTTGTGTTTTAGAAGGTTTCTGTAAACCTTAGAAACTTATTGTTTACTAACATTTCTGATTGGATTTTATCAATATGGTTTCTAAACATATATGAAAAGCTTCCGGAATCGTAGGTACTTAAGGGAGTTACAATAAATTCTTGTAAAATCCAGAAACGTTTATGCCATGTTTTACAGTATACATAAATACGTAAATAGTTCTTTTAAACGGTATTCTAAAATGCACCAATACAGATATAAGTAAACACAATACGTTTCTAAAACTAAAATAAATTTAACCCGCTTCAAAAATTTTCGGCAGTTTTCAATTTGATTGTCACTTGTGCAGAAAAAGCAAAATTTAAAAACCTATTTCTTTTACGAAGCTCATAAATCATTCGCACACAAGGTATATTAATGGCTTTTACACTAAATATGACGCATAGATGCTGCCTAAAATGATATCTATGCAAATTGTTCTCTTTTAAAAACGGAAGCATCAAATTTTTATCACCAAATCTTTAGTAAAATAAAATGTCAGCAACCATGATTAGAATCAGTATCCTGTCAGATCATTTTTCATTGTTTCTAAGTCTTTTCCTATTTTTAATGTATTCAGTATTTATTAAGACAGATTATACAAGAATAAACAGCGGTTAACAAGGCTATTTATTGTAACAGCAATGAGGTGAAATAATCTTGTCACTTTGTTTGGGTAAAGAAATGAACGGAAATGATAAATTTGTAGGGATGTCAACGCCTTAATTTCGGAAGGAGTTCTTTATATTATGTACAAACAATACTGCAATTTGCGATTATTTAACTAAATATTAACAATATGGCTGTTTAGATTAAGCCGGAAATTAATAAAATGGGATATTTTTAATAAAGTACTAGCTGAGTATAATGCTAATGCTTCCATCGAAATTATGACGTAATAAAGGTTATTATTACTTGCTTATATATTCATAAAAAGGAAGTATTAGATTTTGGAATTTTTTTGTCTACTGGTGTTTGAAGAGTTTTGCACGTTTTGGGATGTCTTCAATTTGACTTAACAATTTTGAACCGATATTTACAAGAACGCCGTTCTAAATCATAAACTAAACATGGTTAAGAATAAATACCTTAACCCTTTTTATCCTGACGGTACTTATAAGTACCACTTTAACCCCTTCGCGACGGGCGTCTTTTACAGAATTTTTAATCTGTTACCACCGGCTTTTCAAATGAGAAATTTTCACCTAATTGAATCGCAAAAATGCTATGATTAGATAAGGAAAACTTTACAAAATATAATTGGTAGGAATAATCGAGGATCCTGAGCATCTAAAAAGTAGCTGGAAAATTAATTCAGGATATAAAGCGTTAAAATAAACAATATATACTCCTTTTCACTATTTTCTAGTCTTCTAATAGCTCCAAGTACGCAACATATCAGTGCATAAGGTAAGTATCAGATACATTATACTATGTTATATACCGGGTGATTTAACCCTTTCACGCTCAAGGGAAATATTTTTTCCTTCTAATGAAAATCGAGAAAATGCGTCTGAAAATGGACTGGCACCGGAATTTACAAAAAAAATTGTTTGTAAATAAGAAAAAGGCTATATTTCACATACGTATTAAATGGAAAAGATTTTATTAAAATTCTGGTGCCATTGTGGCGTTTTGGAATTAAAATTAAGCGGTTTCATAAACATACCACTGCCCTGAAAGGGTTAAAACAGATGCAATGGTGATTATCTTCTTAAACAATTGATGATATAAATTTACTTCCAATTACAAAACGTTTACAAATCAAGTATAGCTTTTACATATGGTATTTGTTTTGCAATCGCTTCATTTATTATATTAAAATCTGACTATCTGTTTGCTGTTCATAACTACTCTTCCCAGAATATATAACTTCGTGCGGGGAAATTAACACCATTCACATGAATTCAAGAATGTCATAATAACTGTCAGAAATTTAAAATTTGAGTTTGTGTCCAAGATGTTAATTTTTTGCACTTTTTAATGAAATCTTTTGTAAAGGGGGCAACTAAATTGTTCTATTTTTGTGGATAAAAGAGTTAAATTACAGGAATTAATATATTTGTATGGAAGCCATTTTCTTATTAAAATTGAAAAGAGAAATTATCTTTTACTTGTATAGATGGTGAAAATGATTAAATTATATTTTTCTAGAAAATTCGAAGAAATAAACACATGATTTCTTCTATTCAAGCTTCAAGAATTAGTTTTATAAAACAGAAAAATAGAATTTCGACAAATTGGCACCAAGAAATCATCCCATCGTAACTTTTTTAGTTTTATATTCAACCAAGGAGATTAAACAACAAAAAAAATTGCTTCTTGCATTTAAATAGAGAATGTTTTCCCCCATTTACAAGAAATAAATTCAAAGAAGAAACTCTTATTTTCAATTAATTATTTCTTAATCATGACAGGTAAAATTTTTCACAAAGGCGCTAAACGCGGAAAGGTTTAATGCGAAAAAGGACATTTTTATAACATTTTTTTAAACTCATATTATATTCTGCGAGGCTAACGAAAAAGACACGCTACCGCGGTACATTCCACTTATATTTTTTTACAAACCGCTAGAGTGATATGATGCTCATTTCGTACACCTTCATTGGTGCATTCGAGCAACACGTGACTCCAGCGGTCTGTAAAAAAAGATATGCGTAAAGCACCGCGGTAGCCTGTCTTTTTCGTTAGCCTCGATATTCTGTCTGTCTGTTTGCATTTCACAACTACTCCTCCTAGAATATGGAACGTTGAGCGGCGAAATTAAGAGGCTACTTCACACACACGAAAACACCCGTTCGCTAATGTTAATCCTGTGTTGGAAATATTTTAAGATATCTCGTTCGCGTTTCAATATTTTTAAATGATTTTTTTTTTTTTTGCATTGGATAGTTGAGGTCAATCTCTATGCAGGCCCTTTTGTACTTTTTCGATTTTGATTACAAGTTTTTATTATTAAGATACTTTCACTTTCGGAACCGGTTTCGAAAGTGAAAGTATCCACAATAAAAAAAAACTACAACCAAAATCAAAAAAGTAAAAAAAAAGCCTGCGTAGAGATCGACCTCAGCTATCCAATGCAGAAAAAATCATTTAAAAATATTGAAATGCGAACGAGATATCTTAAAATATTTCCTCCATAGATTAACAGTAACGAGCGGGTGTTTTCGCGTGAGCGAAGTAGTCTCTTAACACCAGTTGCTCACATGGATTTAAGAAGGCCATGATAACTCTCCGAACACATATTTAACCCGGCATTACTTGCGTGTCGGTCTTTCTGCCACCCATATCAATTATCTTCTCCTAACTCATCTATCTTTACAGACACAACGGGATAATTCCATGTACCGTAATTTCCGACCTATAATCCACGGATCAAGCAATCATGTTTCGACCCAGAAAATTTTATTTTATAAAATGTAACTTACTAGATCGCTGTAAATATTTGACTTCAATTATTAAATAAAATTTCTACGTTGAAACATGATTCTTTGATCCGCTGATTATTGGCCGGAAATTACGGTAGATGATCTTAAATGTTTTTTCCATTACTACATTCTAGTAACAAGACGTCTCTGTTTTTTAAGATATATTTTTACAAGCAAAGTTGAAAATCGTGGAAAATTGTGTGAAACAATCATTAGTGTCAGTTCATTTTTACATTTTCCCAATGTCCCAATGTTTATGAGAAAAATGTATAATTAAAGTAAACTGCGAATTTAAAACGTCAGTGAAATGTAACGTAATATTCCAATAATAAATGAAAAACTTTTCTTGTTTTCCATTTTCTGCATACGGGGACCAGCGGTAAAAAGACCGAACGTGACCAAAAGCGTTCTGAAAATAGACTACTCTCGGGTTAAAATATGAAAATCAAAGTTTTATACGGCCCCCTTCTCCTATAACTTATATTCTCAAAAAAAAAAAATCCCTGCATCTTAGAAGGAAATTTTAAAAACCATATTCCTTTATGATCTTTTCCGACATTACCAAGTCACGACACTATAAATTTCATTAAATTTCAATGCTTCCTGGTACAAAAAAAACGGAATTTAATTTTTACGCTACACTGTTAAAGATCTGCAGCACACTCTCCAGTAATTCGGCCATTTTTAAAGACAACGCTAACTTGACCGTATTATGAAGTGTATCTGATTGAATTATTGACCATATTATGGTCAAAATAGAGTAAAATTACGGTTATGTAACCGTTTTCTATAAAAACAGTTGATCAACAGAACAGTTTGCTGCAGATTTTTAACAGTGTAGATTCATTAACTTTTTTTAGAAAATGGTATATAATACAGAAAAGCCAAACTTCGAACTACTTGCTAACACGCTAACTTGACCGTATTATGAAGTGTATCTGATTATATTACTGACCATATTATGGTCAAAATAGAGTAAAATTACGGTTATGTAACCGTCTTCTATAAAAACGGTTGATCAACAGAACAGTTTGCTGCAGATTTTTAACAGTGTAGATGCATTTACTTTTTTAGAAAATGGTATATAATACAGAAAAGCCAAGCTTCGAATTTTCAATCATTTCCTAGTGAGATTGTAGATCAGTTACATAAAAATACATAAAAATACTAGCATAAAATCAGTATACATAAAAATACTATATATATATATTGGTTGAAACCTCCATACAAAGGAACAAAATACTTTAAACTGAGAACAGAGCAACGCGTTTCGTCTTCAGGTTCAAAAATCATTTATAGCTTTCTTCATAACGCGCAAAATCATTCATCGCTTTCTTTATCAGGTTTTCTTGATGAATTTTTCTTCATCAGTCTTGCCCCTGCTCTCAAAGTAGTGGAACGTGTTTTTTTGCTTCTGATGAAGAAAGGCAACGTTCTTCCAAAACGCGTCGTGGCGTTGTGTTTTTCTCATTATTATAGTATTTTATAGAAGTTCTTACCTTTGTGTTCAGGTATTACATAATTGCTTTGAAAATTTTCTTTCCTTATAAATTCTTGTCGACAGTTTATAAAAACATCTTACATTTACTTTATCTATAGCACATAAGTTTTATATAAAAAAATAAAATCCAAGAGCTTAGAAAGTTTTTAAAAAATTATTTTTGTATTTTCTTGCCAAAGACATTTTCATTAGAGTGTAATCTTTATAAATAGCAACTGCTCGCAATGATAAATTTGATTTTTCGAAGCCATCTTGAAAACCGTCGGTTCAATAATTAAAAAATGAAAAAAAAAATCTTCAAATTAATTTTGTTAACAAACACTTCAAGTCACCTGACATGAATACATTATTATAGTATCGCCGTCAAGATTAGAACGTGCATCATTTTTTAAACAGGGAATTTTTAATTTCTTCTCATATATTTACTATAATCAGCCATAAAGAAATGATATAAGTGAAAAAAACAACATTAATACGGCTATTTATCAACCTTCAAACGAGCTACATGGATCTTGCAGCTATATTTACGTAAAGTATATAAAGATAATCTTTTTTTTCTATAATAAACATTAACTAATACATGACATAAAAGGGAACAAAAGTTGATAAGACTTGTCTTTGGAATTCGAAAGACAATTTATTCTTTTATATTATTATTTTTTATTTGCTTTTAGAACACTTTTGGTTTAATTTTATTAGATTCAGCCCTAGTAGCAAAATAATATTGGAACAATATTGTTTTTGTTGGCTACATATTGGCCAGTATTAGCAATATCTTGACCAATATTGGCGAGAAATATTTCGCCATTTCATATCTAATATTTCCAATGTAAACTTAATATTTCTGTAATATTAACGTTTGGTTGAAAATATTTCAAATATAAAGTAATATTTCTATTATAATATAGTCTGTAACATAATCGTTTACAAACTACTAAAAGTAAGTTGTGAAACTATTTACTTCTGTTTTCATTGAATACACAACACACAAAACAAGTATGCAAGTTAAAAAATTATAAATTATTTTAAAGATAAAAATGCGTGATAAATAAATATGGAATAATCACTGCAATTTAATTGCCCGAGAAATAAATATCATAGAGGACTCATTTTTGCCAAACAAAAATCTATTGTAGAAATACACAGAAAAGCCCTACAATTTTAATAGGTCCTGTAAAAATGTTCACAGGACCTCCAACCTAGTCAGAAAAAGTATGTGACAGAAACACACAGAAATAAAACACTACTGGTTAGTATATCATTAAAAAATATATATCATGGAAATCTTCAATTTTGAATGTCAAAAAGGTATTGTAGAAATACTACAATTTAATAATTAGTTTGTAAAACTAACGGAACTTAGATAAATTACTCTCTTGTAATTTTTACGTTTGCATATGCATTTATCACGTTCTCGAAATCGAAACATAGTATGCTGTTTAATTCTATGACGAATATTCGAAAATTGAAAAGTCGTGCATGAATCTGTACTATCCGCAGATATTCTAATCAGTTTTAAAACTGAAAATGATCTTCAACTAGACAGTTTGTTGTGAGTGTACACTGCACACATTTGAGTAGAAGATATCACTAATTTTCTTTGGAGCCAACATCCTGAAGAAAAATGGAAAATGGGATAGCTTGTCACCATCTCTGAATTCTATCTCTAACGAAAATATAACTGATTCCGGACTCCTGATCTGAGTAATCTTCTTTTCAGCTAAATGGAAGACTATGTGTAAAGAAAAAGGTCTGAAGCTCAATTAAGCATAACAAAACTTATACAACATTTTAACAGCAATGGAAATGACCACATCTTTGACTTACAGTTTTGCTTTGCTTTGCCTAACTGTTGCAAAATAAAACCATCCACTGATGTTATAAATGCTACCTCAATACTACAGGGTGATTATAATTAAAGTCCCACTTTCAAAATGCTGTAAAAAGAAAACCACTGGTCAGAACGACTTCAAATTTGAACTGAATATACTGGAAGAAGGGGGAAACCATATGGCATAAGAAAGAAAAAGTATCAAAATGTTTCAATAGATGGCGCTGTAAGCGGCATAATGAAAGGGGATTCGGCTACAAGTGACATTTTTAATCGAAATACGATGGCTTTGGCATGAGTTGCACAGTAAACCAACCATGCTGTTTAATGTGCATGAGTGTTTTGGTTGTTTGGCGGAAAAAATGACTTCCAAATCAGTCAACAGTTGTGATACCGTTAGTGGAAAGCCCCTCCACCACGGCAAGGTCGTACCAAATTGGAAGGAAAAATCGGTTTTTAATTATCTTGGGCGAAAAACCGCATAAAAAGCACATAATGATTCGGTTTTTAATTGTGCATGAGTGTCTTGTAATTTGTATAGTATGCCGCTTACAGTGCCTTCTGGTGATACACTTTGGATTTTTTTTCTTATGCCATATCGCTTCCCACTTCTTCCAGTATGTTCAGTTCAAATTTGAAGTCATTCTGATCAGTAGTTCTTTTTTTTAGAACATTTTGAAAGTGGGACTTTAATAATAATCACCCTGTATTTAACTTTCTATGAGGATCATCAGCTTTGCATCTAACTTTATCTTTTTAATTTTCTAAACTCGTTCTTGATGCAGATAACATTGTTTTCCAACCTGCATTATTGCTCTTACTTAGAATCATCCTCGTATCATCAATGATTCTGGTGTCATACATGCGGAGTCAAATATTTTTCAACGTGTTCAGTCCTCCTGTATAATCTACAAAATAGTTGTATAAACTTTTTTAAATTACAAAATATATTGAAGTTATAGAACATTGTATCATGCGTGAACTAGACAAAGTGAATGAGCCGAACATTCAATGAAGATAGAGGGTTTCAGTTCTTGAATTTCGCCTGCAAGAATCAATACTGAAATAAAATTAACGTGCTAAATAAAAGTTAACTTTATTTCAGTACTAATTTTATTATATTAATTTTCGTAAATCTTTTTGCTAGATCAAGAAACATTTCTCTTTTTTTTCTTGCAGTGAATGATATACAGGATGTTCTGTCAAGACTGCATCAACTATGCAAAGCGAGAAATCTCGCTCCGATTCCACAAAAACTGGCCAAAGAACCTTACTTCTACGAATCTAATTTTTGGAGAAAAATGGAAAAACATAAGTTTGACGTCACATCCGCTGCTCCGAAGCTAACGAAAAAGACAGGCTACCGCGGTACATTCCACTTATCTTTTTTTACAGACCGCTAGAGTGACGTGTTGTTCTTTTCCTACACCTGCATTGGTGCATTCGAGCATCACTTGACACCGGTGGTCTGTAAAAAAAGATACGTGTAAAGCACCGCGGTAGCCTTTCTTTTTCGTTAGCCTCTCGGTGCACATAAAATAAGCTTTATTGGAAATGTAGAAATGAATTAATGCCGATTAGATTTTACATTATGTTCACATGAAAAGATCTTCAAAATGACTACACGCAGATCGACGAATGTTTGAACACAACGTGGAATATGAGAGTAGACATTATTGGTAATGGTCACGGAAGTCCGTAGACGCGTTTCTTTTTAATCCAATTTTGTTGTCAATTTAACAACGCTCGCTAGTATGTTCCAATATGTGCAGAGGTTATTTCAAGCATCTCCTCGTGTAAGCATAGTATCATAATGTAAGTACCCATATTCATTTTTTCCATTAAAGCTTAATTTCGGTACGCCGGATGTGACGTCACACTTTTCCTTTTGCATTTTTTTTTAAACGATGCGTCGTAGATGTATGGCTGTTTGGTCAATTTTTACATATTAGACTATTCTCGGTCTGTGCTATATTAGTGCTGAGCCTAACAATTATCATTCCCTTTTTGCCCAAAATTGTGATGATCGGGCCCTTGATATGCCTACATTTACACATTCTCTACAAGATAGGGAAGATAATCTTAAACATCCATAAACCCCATTTTTTATCCTTTCTAATTTGTTTTGTTAATCATTCAACACCCATTGTTAATCAGAATCACAATTCACTTATGATCCAAGCAGCAAAATGTGAAAAAAAAATTATAATTAAAAAGACCTGCAAATACAAAATGGGTAACTTGGATCCAGTGTAACAAAATATGAAAAACTTTTCATTTTTTCCTAATTAAAAGCTTTTAAAGCTTAAAAGGAATTAACTAACAGCTCCATTAAACTGCATTAAGCGAGCTAAAAATTATCATCTTAAATGGAATGAAAGTAGAATATATTTAATATTCAGTTAAATAATTTTCTTCGAAAGTTTAAACCCATTATTATAAAAATAATCAGTAAAGGCTCGTGCGAATTAAATTAACTCTTTTAACCTAATTATCCAAATTTTATTTTAAAACATTTTCTAAAACTGCGATTCATTTAATTAATCTCATCACACCATTAAATAGTATTTTTCTCATTTTATAATCAAAATTACAATCAATTGTATTAGTTACGGGGAATATTTTAACTTATACTAGCAATTACTGCTGTTTTTACTCAATTAAAATAACTTACGAACTATTGATTTCTTTACAAAGAAATTGATGGTCGAATTTTCCCAGTTGAAAACCTGATAAGTAACTATCTCTTTCGATTTATTTTTCGCTCTTTTTTATATTTTCAGATAGTTTCACTTTAAGTAATGGATAAAAAATTACTTAATCAATATTTCATTTCTTTATCCCAAATATTACATGCTTGTTAAATTTCAGAATATAGAATTTTCCTCTAAAGGGGTGGGGGAGGTGTCAGCTGATAAGTTTTGAAACTTCACTTGATTCCCGGTACAGTACTTTTATGTTTTTTATACTTTTTTAGAGAATAATATATTCACACACACATACACATATCATGTATCATGTGTGTGTATATATATATATATATGTATATACATACAGGGTGTCCCAAACAGTGTTACCAGTAGGCTACTTTTTTTTTAAATTTGAAATTGTTTGATTTTCACCGCTTTTTTGCAGTATAAAATATATATGATAGATTAAATAATGCGAAAATAAGGCTAAATGCACTATTTTTAAAAAGTGGTGAGACTCAAACTACCTTAATTTAAAAAAAAAAAGTAACCCACTGGCAACACTAGTCACAAAAAAGCACTATTCGGAATTTAAATAATTCATACGCTGGTAAAACAAGCGCAATAGATTTTAGAAAACCGCGAGGTGCAAAATCTGGCGGTATCCGTTATGTTAGAATCTTAATCTGCGTGGTGAACGGAGTTCAGAATAATTTGGAGAAACGCGCACGCGTGTGACATCAAAATGTTTTTCCCAGAATAGTGTTGTTACCTTTCCGAAAATTATTTTTCAAGCAAAGAGTTCTTCAAATAAGTGAGAAGACAGTTTCGTGAGAAGTCTTGTGAACAGTCTGCGATATCCAACTCTACAAGTTACTGAACAATGCAACAATTTGGTAAGAATAACACAATAATCTGACATACTGAAACGAGTGTTCGTGAACATAATTAAGCATGCACATGCGTGTCTAGAAGTTGGAAGAAGTCAATTTGAACATGTATTTTAGTTTAGGAACAGTTTTGGAATTTCTTTGTAATTTTTTCAAAAATTCACTTTTTTTTTTTTTTTTTTTTGAGTGGGTGACACCCTGTATATGCATGATGCTGTAGAATAACTTTTTAATAATTGACGATACTTAGAGCACGTTATAAGAAACAATTCTTGTATAAGAACCTGGAGTCGCAATCAATTAAAACTGTCTGTATTGAACCTGAATTTTTGTTCATAACTTTAAAAATAATGTAAGCATTTTCATGAAATTTCTAGCAGATTTATCTTCTCTTGTGTAAAAGTAACAATATCACGGAAAGTGGTGGAAATGGCCATCATAAGTAGTTTTCTCAAATTTGAAGATTTTACCTGGTTATTGTGCTTTATATATTTCAGTCACAGTATCCAGAGATTTGAATATTAGTTAAGTTGATTAGCAAAGAGAATTGTGATCTAAGCATCCAAAATAATAGCAAATCATGGGTTGAGTTGATAGGCCAAGATATGATCCAAATTAAGTTTTTCCAGAATCATGAAAAACCAGATAGTTCAGTTCAAGACATTTACTATAGTAGTCACACCTTACAAGCTTGACGGGAAAACTCTCAGTCACAAAGAAAAAACTTCACTTCAGCATACTCTTGTGAATACTTCCACTACAGTTCTCCACAATTCTAAATTTCTCTCGTACATGCGCTTTTATTGATGAGTGCATAAAAACACACAGGCACGGAAAAACACCATTGCGAAAGATAGCTTTGGCCAATCAATTCACTTGCCGGGACTCTTTAACAACATAGGAGAAAAAAATTAATAAAGGGCTGGATTTGGCGAGAAAACCCTTGGAACGCGTTCCTTTGAATGTGAAAACGGGATTTATGACAGATTAGAACTCTATTTGAGTTCTAAAATGGAATGAGTTTTGATACGGATGCTAAGATACCAAGCGCAGAAACAATTGAATTTTGAGCTAAGGAAAGTGAAGAAAAAGTATTTTAAGATGGAAATAAGTAAATTAAATTAGAAAAATATACAGAAATTTAATATATATATATATATATACAGGGGAGTAAAAGCTGGGCGCCAACGGACCTATTGCTACCACTAAATGTTTAGTATTCTTCGCTTAATAAGAATACTAATAAAATATAGGCGAAGTATACTAATAAAATGTAGGCGAAGAATACTAATATAATTTAGTGGTGACAATCGGCCCATTGGCGCCCAGTTTTTACACACACACACACACATATATATATATATATATATACAGGGTGATTCATAAAAGATGGGCAGAACTTTAAGGGGTTATAGTACACTTAAAGACAAATAATATTAAATAGGAGACTAAGGGTCCCAGACGTATTCCCAAGGAGATAGGGGGCATTAAAGTTTAGGGTCCGAAATTTCAAATGATTATAAAACATGGAAAAATTGGTCGATTCGTTTGCGGTTTTTGCAAAAAATTTTCTTTATGCCAGTATTTTCTTGAAATAAAATTTTAAAGTTCAATTTCAAAAAATGCCGATAGGGGGCGCTTTAGACTTTGGAGTAACAAACAACTATTTTTTAACGTTATTTTTTGTATTTCTTTAAATGATTTCGAAAGCTTAGACTTAAACTTAAATTTTGATCTAAAAATCTGAGTCCTAACGAGTAGTTAAGTAGCGTAAACTGAAATTTGAAATTTGAAACCCTTCTCCCCCCAGAACAAAAATCAGTTATTCCCGATCTTTGTGTCGTAGATTAGGCTCTAACTACTGCCGCGTTTTGCTAAAATTATTCTTTATGTCAGTATTTTCTTGAAAATAAATTTTAAAGAAAATTTTCAAAAAATTCCGATAGAGGGCGCTTTAGACTTTGGAGTAACGAACAACTATTTTATACCGTTATTTTTTGTGTCTCATTAAATGCTTTCTAAAGCTTAGACTTAAATTTTCAGCCCAAAATCTGAATCGTTAGACGTGGTTAAGTTTCTGGGGAGAGGGGTTTGAAATTTCTACTCCTGAGCACAGTTCAGTTTACCATGTCCACACATTGTGTGCTGTGATACGAGGTAAAAAGACACAAATTAGGATTATGTTACCAAAGCATATTTATTAACATGTAATCACAATAAATGTTCAAAATTGTGACCACCAGAGGTTATGCACGCAGAACAACGGCGACGAATGGAACGGCGAACATTCGCGAAAACATCAGGCTTTTCGAGCACTTCCCCTACAGCGGCGGAAAGTCTGGCGACCAGTTCCTCGGGGGATTCAATGGGTGTCTCATACATAAGAGCCTTCAATCGTCCCCAAAAAAAGAAATCGAGGGGTGAAAGATCTGGCGAGCGAGCAGGCCAAGCAACAGGACCACCTCGACCAATCCATCTGTTCGGAAATGTGATGTCCAGATAGTTGCGGACGTCTCGTACGTAATGGGCTGGCGCTCCATCGTGCTGGAACCACATGACCCGCCGGATGCGTGGAGGAACAACGTTTAACAGGTCTGGCAGCACATGTTGCAGAAATGTGAGGTATGTTTTACCGTTGAGGCGTTCAGGAAGAAGGTACGGTCCGATTAGGTGGTCTCCGAGGATTCCTGCCCAAACATTGATGGAAAAGCGTCTCTGATGAGCATGTGGATACGTAGCATGTGGATTGACATCCGCCCATACATGTGCATTGTGTGTGTTAAATGTACCTTCACGTGTGAAGGTACATTCATCGGTGAAAAGCACAGTTCGTCCAAAATGTGGATTTAGCGCGTTCTGCTGCAGAAACCAGCGGGCGAATTCAATACGATTTGGATAATCCCCTGGAGACAGTTTCTGGACTCGTTGCACATGAAACGGGAGCAAATATTCATCCTTCAGTACCCTCCAAGTCGTGGACTGTGAGGTATCCACCTGGCTAGCCACTGTTCGTGTACTTGTACTTGGCTGCGCCGCTACTACATCCAGAATGGCTTCTGCAACAACTACTGATTCGTCCTTTTTTGCACGACCTGCATTCGACCGGGAAGCGAGAAATGATCCCGTCTCACACAACTGTCTGTGCAAGCGCTCGAAAGTTTTGCGGTTAGGCAACCGCCTGTTAGGAAATCGCTCTCCGTACATTCGTTGTGCCTCTGCACCATTTCCATCTGCCGCTCCGTAAATTAAATGCATCTCAGCCTTTTCCTTATTCGTGAAGGGCACCATCTTCCGATTCATTACTACAGCGACTTACACTTGACTCACCGTTCAGTGGTTTTTATGCCTGAATCGTGTCGAAATTTTGCATACGTGTTCTTCTTCTTCCCCATTTGACATTTGCATACTTTCTGTTTCCTTCTTCACCCGGTGACTAGCGTCAGGAATGGAGCTTTAACGTTTGCATGAGCGACGTTTCCAACTGTGCCAGTGCCTTTATGAGTGAATTCCGACTATGCAGTCCTTGACGAAAGTTGTATTTTTGCCTCGTATCACAGCACAGAATCGTTGGGCATGGTTAAGTAGTGCAAACTGAACTATGTTCAGAAGTTGAAATTTGAACCCCCTCCCCTCGCTACTGAACCACGCTCAGCGATTCAGATTTTGAGCTGAAAATTTAAGTTTAAGTCTAAGCTTTAGAAAGCATTTAATGAGACACAAAAAATAACGGTATAAAATAGTTGTTCGTTACTCCAAAGTCTAAAGCGCCCTCTATCGGAATTTTTTGAAAATTTTCTTTAAAATTTATTTTCAAGAAAATACTGACATAAAGAATAATTTTAGCAAAACGCGGCAGTAGTTAGAGCCTAATCTACGACACAAAGATCGGGAATAACTGATTTTTGTTCTGGGGGGAGAAGGGTTTCAAATTTCAAATTTCAGTTTACGCTACTTAACTACTCGTTAGGACTCAGATTTTTAGATCAAAATTTAAGTTTAAGTCTAAGCTTTCGAAATCATTTAAAGAAATACAAAAAATAACGTTAAAAAATAGTTGTTTGTTACTCCAAAGTCTAAAGCGCCCCCTATCGGCATTTTTTGAAATTGAACTTTAAAATTTTATTTCAAGAAAATACTGGCATAAAGAAAATTTTTTGCAAAAACCGCAAACGAATCGACCAATTTTTCCATGTTTTATAATCATTTGAAATTTCGGACCCTAAACTTTAATGCCCCCTATCTCCTTGGGAATACGTCTGGGACCCTTAGTCTCCTATTTAATATTATTTGTCTTTAAGTGTACTATAACCCCTTAAAGTTCTGCCCATCTTTTATGAATCACCCTGTATATATATATATATATATATATATATATATATATATATACTAAAATGCATTGCAAATAAGTAAGCGATGCAAATTGAAAAATGTTCAAAATGAGTTAGGAAATAAGATTATTTTAATGAAATAATGCTGTCGTTAATTTTCAAATGTTACAATTTAAAATTTTATACAGCCTTTCGATATAAAATTGTTCAATTAGAAAATGTTACCCTTTTCTGGAATAAGATGATTACAAAACACTGCATACCTGTATCCAGGGCCTTATTTAGGTATGTGAAACAGGCGCAACTGGACAGGGTAGCAAATTTTTGAAGGCGAAAGAGTTTTGATTTCGTTAAAAGATTTGAGTTCCGAAAATAATTTTGAGGACAGAAAAATATTGCTAGCACTATAAATATGTTAATATTGTTTATTGATTTTCCTTATGAAACTCGCAGAAGATTAGCGATCTCGTATTGAGATAGTATGGTAGTATTAGGTCAACATTTCCGTATAGGTAGCTTTCCACGCATCTGACAATGAAAGTTTATTTTGAACCACAATCGTCTGAAATCCAAAACGGCTGCAAAATACGACTACGTTGTGTTCGTTATACGACAACGCTACGGTCAGACTACGTTATTTGCTCAAACTCCCATGCCAGCTTAGCTAAATCTAGACACGATATCATATATTTGGATGCAGCAGAGTCTCGGTAGTGAAGTACCAGAGAACGACTAAGTACTTTTAGGAATAGATGCAAACATTCATATCTATTTCCAAACAGTAATTTTCCCTTATTTATGACAAAAATTATGTGTCTAAATAAGGCCATTTGAAGTTTTTACTATTCCGTATCTAAGACCTGCGTTTCGTGTCCCCATGCCTTAATCTGGCCCTAGCTCAAAAAAATCTCAGTTAAGCTGGCTTAAATAACCTAGTCTGAACCTCGTACATGGACGAGTTCCCAGTTCATACGACGAAAGCGTAGAATATTGTTTTGTACGTCGTCCGAATTTTCGGATCAACAGCAAGCAATAAATCACTGCGCGGGCCACCAAAAATTCCAATTTTCACAATAGAAATTTTTTTTCTCAAATTTCACGCATATGTTCCTATTTGATATACTGTGTTCAGTTTTGAAAAGACTGTAAAGTCATGGGGGTGAATTAACAAAATTTTAGCTTAAAAACACTATATCTCCATAAGTTTTAACGTAAATTTATTTAGCCGATTGTTAATAAAGACTAATAGAAAATGAATCACAATATTGTCAACATTGTATGAGAATTTCGTGTATTATACATAGCAATTATACATAAATAGAACCTCCGAACTCCTCAAAAGTTCCTTAAATAGTGCCATTTTACGTGTGTCCCATGCTAAACTTTAGCGAGAACGGGGAGTACAATGTTGTGAAGGTACAATACGGATTTTTATGTTATTACTAATTGTCTACGACTATTTTGTAGATGCTACAGAAAGATGGAACATCTTGGAAACATTTTTTGATTCTACAAGTATGACATTGAAATCGTTATCAACAACTCTATAGTATGCACGTGAGGACGCTTGTAATAGCGTTTATGCAAGTTTTTAAGCAGTGTTATTTGCATTAAGAACATTTTCAGAAAATGAAAAGTGTAGAGTTATATGTGTAACTAAAGATATGCTTAAAAAGTTACAGAGTAGCATTCATGACATCGATGTGGAATTCATTGGAATCATTGATATTGTGTAACTTATGATATTATATCGATTTTGTGAGGATGCTTCTCCGTAAGAGCGAGAATGCAGGTTGGAAAGCAATGTTATCTGTATAAAGAACGAACAGTGTGTAAATAAAATAAAGAGGATAAAGTTATATGTGAATTTTAGGATCCTCTTAGAAAGTTAAATACTATTAAGGTAACGTTCATGACATCAATTCGGTGTTTTACTCTGCGACAGTGTGACAGAGCAATAACAAAACTGTAAGCGAGGATGTGCACATTTAAGCAGCTTATAGAAGTCCACGTCTTCTTTTATTAAGTTTTTAATAGAGCTACAGATCTTTTTCCCCTTTTCAAAGATTCAGATTAAAAGAAACTTGCTGAAATTAGGAATCAGTAATCAGTTCAATTCTCTTCAGCTGATGTAAAGAATTTAAATAATGCGCTGCGTTGCAATTTTTTACTCGCAAACATTCCAGAGAGGCAAATGAATAACAACAATAACCGATTGCGGGCCGGACGGTACTGTTAAACAACCGCCAGTGCATATCACGTGCTTCTGCGTGACTATCTATTCCATTTCCGCAGTAAGAATTATCTTCCTTATTTGTCAGTTTGCCTCTGCACAAAGTTTCACCACTCTCATACAAAAATAAACTAAATTATAACCATTGTTCCGTTTTCATTTGATCCACCCTTATACAATTAATTAATAAATATATACATTTATGTAACAAAATATAAACATTAAATAATTCATAAAATTATTCTTTACAAAGTGTAATAATTTTGGTAATAATTTTGTGGTAATAATTTTGTAAAAATTAAGGATTATGCTGCATCGCGCCACCAAAAGCTATATGTAAAGATACGAGATACCAAAAGCTATATGTTGATACAAGGAAATATTTATATTTATCGAGAAGTTTATATTTAACTTCATATAGTTACTTTTGGCGTATGGTGTTGTTTAATAATATCTTATCGAGTTGAATACAATAGCGTAAGAAAATGTTATGTGACATTTTTCTCAAAAATAGTTGTTGTTGTTTTTTTTTTTTTTGCTTTTTTTTTATGAATGAGCTTCTTATAATTGATCTATGATCAGGTAACACTAAAATACTGAAATTTAAATATACTTATATACTTAAAGTATTACCTTTCTTTCATTTTCCAGTCCTTCCACCTTTGCACTATTTCTTGGTGGACGAAATTAAATGCACATTATTCCAGATAT
Organism: Maratus michaelseni; assembly: GCA_963931845.1. Lineage (NCBI taxonomy): Eukaryota > Metazoa > Arthropoda > Arachnida > Araneae > Salticidae > Maratus > Maratus michaelseni. The sequence goes on along the minus strand of OZ007599.1, from coordinate 122,480,233 downwards.
AGATTTAATATGCTTCAAATTAAGGTTAAAAGTTTTTCAAGGAGTGTTTAGTACAACTTGCATTAAACTTTTATCCCCTTGAAGGGCGGTGATTTTTTTGGACCACTTAATTTTAATCCCTAAATGCCACATAAAGTGCTTGACACATTTTTAAATTGAATAAAATATCAAGCAATTGGCGTACGAGAGTGCAGTTAGGGCGAAAATGCTTCTTATGATCTGAAAAGTTTGTTTAAGCAAATAAAAAAGTAATTTAAGAAATTTCTCATAGACGGCGTTACTTCTTCAAAGGTACCAAAGAAGTAGAATGCCTTTATACATAACAGTGGCGAAAGGCGAACAATGCGTATGCACAGCTTTTGTCCAAACTATGGCTACCCAAATTCCAGAACTTAACAGTACTCGTCATCCTGAGTTCGATTAGATGAGTGAGACAAGTCAACAAACATTAAATTGGTGATAAGAAAAAGCGCACCAAGATTAATAGGGTACCTCTGTAAGATTCTGACACACTGACAAAAAAAACATTTGATTGGTCGATACGATTTTGAAAAAAAACGAATCGCCAAGCACCTCGGCGAGCTTTCTATTATTGCCCAACTAATGTTTGTTGACTTGTCTAATCGAACTTACGACGGCGAGTATTGTTTACTTCTAGAATGTGGGTTGCCAAAGTTTGGACAAAAACTGTGTATACGCATTTTGCGTCTTTCGCGATTGTTATATATAAAGGCAGTCTACCTATTCGATAACTTTCCAGAAGCAACGCCATCTATGAGAAATTTTTGGAACTAATTTTTTATTTGCTTAAACAAAATTTTCAATCATAAGAAGCATTTTCGTCCAAACCGCAATCTCTTACGCCAATTGCTTGATTTTGCATTGAATTTTACAATCTGTCAAGGATTTTTGGGACACCCTGTACTTTAAAAATGTTTAATTTGTTTAAAAAGGAACAAATTTTGAAAAAAAGTTCCGCTTTGCACGAATAGTATTAGTAAAAGATAGTATTTTGTAATAATGAAAACAAAGTTCCAAAATTTACCTATAGAGGGTGCATTGTGTGAAACAGATTTATGCAAATCAGGCCTAAATGTACTTGGATTCTTCATTCCTTGCCGAAAGTGTGTTAACATTACCAGATCAAGTACTGTGTATTAAATTTTTTTACACGAACGATGAATCAGCAACCGAAGATTTTCACAAATTTTGCACGGCGAAAATGTTCATGACCGGAAAAGGGCCCATTTGAAATTAGGGAATGCTGAAAGTTGACATATGCTATCTTTTTTCTGTTCATTGTATTCCATTACTCGTTTCAATTGCATATATATGCTTCATCTCTCAGCTAAGGGCCTCTATCGGTGACTTTTCGAACTACAACTTTTTTGTTATTAAATAAATTTGATCTTTCCCTGATGCTGTTCATTTCTATCATTATTTGTTCTTTTTCAATTTATTTTTAAAGTTGTAACGAATTTGTAATACACTCGGTATATGAATCACAGTGATATAAAGGTTTAAAAGAATAAACTATTCTCATTTCAGAAAATATTTGATTCCATATTCAGTGTTAATTTCATCAAAAACTTGTAACTTAATTATTCTTACAAACACAAAAGATCAATATCTTCTCTTCACGCTCTTTATTTAATTAAAACTGGGCTTCAAAAGTTCTTTAAAAAAATATTTTATTATTCAGCGAAATAAAAGAAATCTTAACTGAAAATGTTATAGAAAAATTCAGATTACTTAGAAAAAAAATGATAAAAGCATTGAATTTTCTAATATAGGATTCACAGGAGCAATTTCCATTTATTTTTTGTTTTTGTTTTTGTAATTCAGCCTTTAAATAAGACAAATAATTCCTGCAACTTTATTGTTCTGTTATGCTTTCTTTTCATTTTGTTTATATAGTGCCGCATACTACCGTATGCATTGGACACAGGATCAATAATTATTTGACAATTTTCAAATACAAGGCTTTTAAAACTACTTTTTATACTAACTATAAACAGTGAAAAAATGTCAGTATCCACATGTACATATCATGTTAAAAACAAAACTTGAATAACGTCGAAGTGACGCGTCAGCCATACTCAACCTGCAGCCCTTCGGCTGTTTCAGAAAGCCTCACGTTTTCAGCACCAGCTTGGCGAATTGGCGAAAGAGAGAAAGCGCAATCAGCTCTACCGCCAATCGTTGTCAAGGTTTTATGTTTTGATCTGAACTTGAATGTGAAATGGCGACGGATGAAATATAACCTCTCTCTCTCTCTCTCTCTCTCTGTGTGTGTGTGTGTGTGTAAAAGAATATTACTAAATGGAGAAAAAAAATATTTTTTTTATGCGTTGGATTCAGCATCAGGCCAACCGTTGCACTCCGCCAAGGTTGCGCCAAGGTCGCGCCAAACGTGAAACTTTCAGAAAAAGCAGCCCGGCGACCTTTTATGTGTGGCCCTACACACATAATCATTAATCCATATTTATAAAATTAATTAAGTTAGGCATAAAAGTATTTATGAACTTCACTCTTGTTTTATATAATTTCATGGAAAGACAAAATCGGCCCTGTTATTTAATATTAACTTAAACTATCTTAAATGCTATTTTCTTAGTAAAAAGTTCGTTTCATGTAGTTCTTATACGTGCTACAGTAGTGTAAATATTTTAAAATCTTCAACACTAATCAATCATCATTCCAAATTAATGAAATTTGCACTATATATGGCTACAAGTAAAAAAATAATAAAATGTTTTTCCATTGTACAAAAGTTTCATTTATTAGAGAAAATCTCCTGATTTTGACTTTTCTTTAGAGTTTTTAAATTCTGCATTGTTATATTATTACGTTTTGTTATATAGCTAACAATGCTTTTTAGGGTTGAATGTTTATCTCGTAAAAAATTGACACCAAAACATTTTTACGCTACTATTTCCAAACAACAAACTTCGCCACCTATTTCTATAACATTTGCACTAGAAATCTACCACGAAATTTATTGTTTGGAAATAGTGGTTTTAATATTTTTTTTATATAATTTGAACAGTCTGTAATACAACAAGTAATCGTTGCATTAAGAAGATTGTAACAACTGTGGATACACATAGTTATGAAGTTTTTGTTTGTGCAATCACACCATTTCTACATGTGCCCCACGAGTGACACGGAGGATGTCTAAGGAGGATGACCAGAGAATTGGACCATGTCTCCCACTCCATCTTTGTGAGAATTTGGCAGTCAATGTGTTTCGGACGCTCAAATGCCAGTGTGGAGCCAATAGACCTGCACTGAAAACATCCTGCCAATGAACCAAAATTCTGATACCACCAAACGGTTTGTGCTTTTTCAAAATTCGTTTTCATTTTTCAATTTTCAATTTTTCCAATTTTCAGTACCTGAAATAATGTAAATTTTCCACATCTAAGCTAGCATGTACCACCTAATAAAATTGTCTTGGTTGTTTATTATGTTCAGTCCAAGTGCTTAAAACTAGGGTGTTTCGTCTCGGACACCCATTATTAGCTTTGTTATAATGTTTTATTATACTACTTTTGTTATCTTAATTTACTTCAAATACAAGATATTTTAATTGTCCTTTTTTTAACTTTTTTAATTGTGTTGCGGTCCGCCTAACGGCGAAAAGATATGTTTGCGGCCTGCGATTATAAAGGGTTGAGTATGGCTTGCTAGACGAAAGGGTACGGAGAGGTTTGGAAAATCATAAAAAGCAAGTGAAATATAAGAGCAAGTGGGTTATAAGAGCAAATGGGTTATAAGAGCAAATGGACTATAAGAGCGTGTGTTTATTATATATCGATACCTTCATTAGTTCTCCAAAAAGCAATATATCAAGCAAACTGATGGCGAACCCTGTAGGGCGCATTAAGAACAGAAGGGTTAAAATATATGAATAAGAATATTGTTAAAAATGAGTAGTTGAAAAAGAAAAATTTACTTATTTTTGAACATGTTTTCAGCTAATAACAGTTTAGAGCAATTAAATGCCAATTTGTAAAAACACAAGAACTCATTCTTTTAATATTTCACGAAAAATGCAAATAAAGTGAGACGCATAGAGTCACACACTGTTTGTTTTAAACAGCCATACGAACATGCTCTTCACCAATGAGACAAAACTCTAGTATAAAGTCTCGGCCAAGAAAGTGTAGCTCTGGCTACCCTAGGTGAAATTCAAGCCCTACCTTCACAAGAGGTTCGAGAGTTTGGTTCTGTCGAGCCATCCGTTCGATCTGACGTGGCGGTAACCGAGAGTCGTGAAATTCAAAAATCTCGGAAGCCGTATAGGATCCTATAACATCCCACGACCTCCGACGAGGTCTTGAGCCTTTACCTAATTCCTCAGTACGACGAGCAAAACGAGAGCTTCAGTCAAAACCCCATAATCTGCGACCCCTTGGGCATGATCGAATGCTGGCTCATGGTCAACAACGCACGGGTGCCTAACTTAAGCTATACCATGGACTTTCCGAATATGGACTACTCGAGATTATATGCGGCACTGAAAAACATCAATGCCGAAACGAGATGCCTCGTGGATTACTCCCGATTCGGGAGTTTCTACCCCGTCATCTGCTTTAACCTAAGTCATCACGAGCTATACACCGACCTGAGAAACCTCATGATAGAGTTTCACTTGTGGCTGAAGAACCGCACGAACGAACAGTGAGCGCTGCCAGCTCAGCATGACAAAGAAGCAGCTCAAGATCATAAAAACCATAAGAACGTAGACACCGAGACTATATTGTAATCGTACGGTTATAATAAATCGAATATTATCCCTTCGGAACTTTCAATGAAGAATTAACCGTCAGGCCATGTGGTCCTTTTGAAATAGGGTTTGAACTAAGCGACGAAGGGGATTACGATATGGAAGGCAAGAGGGTGTCGAACTGTCAGAATCCCGAGGACGATTCGAACGCCTGCACGAAAGCCTTCGTTCTGCAAGAAGTAGAGATCCGATGTCTTACCATGAAAGACGGAAAAGCCGCCTAAGGGTAAGAGGATAGGGAATGTGGCGAATCCTAATTATCCCAGGAACGTCGTCACGAAGTGATACCTCGGCTAAGCAGGAGGAGCTCAACGCACAGTTAGTTCCAGATTCAATTAGAGCTCCGGACCTAAGGTTTCGCCAGTTCGGAGCGTACAAGCCTTCTTTAAACTGCTGCGCTGAGCTCCGCTACCAGTATACGGCCTAGAACGGTCCGGGAAGCGTCGGGCTCCTGAGCTCAGGCCTGCTGAAAGCATCGGGGTCCGAAGCAGTCCGGACACCAGATTTCTCCTCTCACAGGCCGACTCCGGCGGTCAAGGTAGGAGTTTGGGCGCACGCGGGGGATACTGGCTACTGCTACCATTGGGCCTGAATTTTAATACAATGGCCACTTCATCCACCCCTGCACCAGAATCGGTAATTTTCCAACTGAGTGAAAAGGTGTCCAGGCTAGGATTCGAACCAAGGACGTTTGGCGTAAGCTGCCACTGATCTGCTAACTGAGCTATCTTGGACAAATCTGGCAGGCGCAATTCACCCAAAGAACCTTGTTGATTATGATATCTGGTGTGATATATGAGTCAGCTCAACAGAATAAATCGCAGGTAATGAAACTCCAAGAAAACGTTGAATACGTAATTACACTATATTATTTTTAATACAATTAATCTAATTAGTATATAAATTACATGAGTTGTAATTTACTAACCGAGTTTTTCATTCAGTCGGAAAATTACAACTCGTGTGATTTATTTACCAATTGCAATAATTGTGTTAAAAATTAATATAATTAAAAATGAATTTAACTTTAGGAGTTTCAAACTTTAAACCTGCCTAATTCCTAAACTACTTGACCGAACGGCTTCTAGTTAGATATCCGGAGGTAAACTTTACCATAATATCCTAATATGATGTCGAAATTAGATGTTAGTATTGTAAATTTTAAAATTTGGTACAATTTCTATATGTATTTGGTACAATTTCTATATAAGCGAAATTTAAGTATAACATTAAATAGTACATGTTATTACTAAACGATTGATACTAGTCACATTTTTATACGATGATTTTCGGTAGAGTGGGTGATGCGTTATTTTTTCCATAAATGTATATAACATATTTATGCATATTTATATTCTACTTTAATTCTGTTTACTATTTCTACAGTCATTATTACATTGTGACATAAGATTACTGTTTACTGATGCAATTAACAATGAATTTGTTTGCTTAACTCTTCCAACACTCCTCTAATGCGTTAATTAGATTCAGTTTTGTTGAGACTTAATGATATTGAGTTGTCTAATTGAAAGATCTAGAAAATTATAGAAAAAAACTCTGAATGTGAATAATAAATAAATCCGTAAATAAAGTCGTTCCAAAAGAAGAAACCCGGCATTAAAACACGAACACCTAATAACGAATAAGTAGACAAGTGTTTCCAGCAAGAAAATCAATTTCTTTGGTGGCTTAGCACTTGTTTTTACCAGAAAGTGTCTATGGAAAAATCTATGATATCATGCTATGCGTTGCTAAACACTGGAGCTGATATTTGTCACTGGCATTTGCAAATTGTTGCACAGAAAACATTTTTCACAAAGAAGCAAGCTACGGTCACGTGATATCTAGAAAAAATATTTTTTACTGAAGTCATAGCGTTAAAAGTAGTTCAGTGATTGCTACAAACTACTGATTTTCTGTATAACGCTACTCACTACTTTGCATTTTTTCAAATTAAATTCGTTACAATAAAAATTACGAGAAAAAATAGTGATTGCTGTAGTTTCGTGACTTGTTGCACGCTACTTTCGACCACTGTATGTGTAGTTTTTGCTTTTGTCCAGGAGTATGAATTAACGATAACAGTTCTTATACAAACACATATTTAATTTGTAGAACACAAAACAGGTATCACAATTTAAACAAACAAAAATACTTGAGGTCAAGCTTACGACTGAAGCTGCGTCATCACGAGCTTCCTATATCATAATAATAAGTTGCACTTGTACTTGAACTTTACATTTTTGAACATTTGAAAGAGGGGTGCTTTGAGACCTATAGCTACAAAGACTGTTGTCTCGAATGATCCATATATTTTTATTCACAGAAACACATAAAGGACTTCCAAAATTACATAAATCTTCTTGATGAGGATGGGATAGACACAATGAAGTAGATATCACTGAAGAATACAGCCAGAAACTCCACAGAGAGGGTGCAACGGAGTCAGCGGGAGTCAAACCCACCGCCCGTTCCTACGCTCTCATGCGATTAGCCTAGTGGTGTCTTAACCACTTCGTCACGGAGAGCCCTTCAACTTTACAAAACACACTAATTAAAAAACAAAACCATGGATGCAACCTACACGTCGACACGCTGTTACCCAATTCAAAAACCTAAACTAACCCACTGGTACACGAAACAGCAGTGCTCTTTTCCTTCACACACTGCTTTAAAAATATGAGTTAATCGACCAATATATACATTCTAGCTTGTCTGTATAAAACTTGCAATAATCAAATATTGGCCAACGGCCATCCTCAGGCATTAAAATACATTAAAATAATCAAATATTGAAAAAGGAAGTAAAAAGCATAGCTTTAATTTGACTTTTCTTTCCTCTCCCTTTTAGAATTAGTTAAGCACTTCGACATGTTTCCTGTTAGAAATTAATTCACTGCAAGTGTCAAGCTCGAACTAATTGGGAAGATACTTGTCAAAATTATCCTCTTACAAAGCTATTAATATTACACTGTTTCAAAGCAATTCATATCATGTCTAAAGTAATTTCGACAGGTCTAAAGCGAAGCGGAAGGTAATTAATTTATAAATATTATGCTCTAGAATTGTTCATTTTATCTGTTAAAGGCTATATAAACAGAAAGAATTAAAACGTTGAGGTCACGTCAGATCTAAAGTTATTTAGAATATATTTATATATAATTATACTACAAAAACCTTAATTTTGTCTAGGATAGATATACATGAGGATTTCAAGAGTAAGGATTCTCCTTATGAAACACCATAGCCTGATTTATAAAACACAGCTTCAATTCGCTTTTCCTTCACTCACTCCAACAAAATTGATATAGTATTTCAGAAAGTTTCCTATTAAAAGCAATTCACTTCAAGTGAGTGAGAAGAGTGAACTAATTGTGAAAATACTTATCAAAATTGTACACTTAAAAGTTATTGATTATATATTTACTGTTAACATTATATTCTTTCAAAGAAATTTACTTTAACCCTTTCAGGGTCAAGTCGTTTCTGTACTGTTGAATTAAGTGGCGTAAAAATTTCCCTCTGCGCTTCAAGGAGTTAAGTGACAAGTCTGAAGCAATACGAAATGTACTTATAAATAATATACTTTTTAAAAGTTAACTTTGTCCTTTAAAAGAGATATTTGCATTTAGAAAACATTGCAGTTTCTCACGTACAAAACATAATAGTAAAAAAGATTCACTGTAAAAACATTCCGTGAAAAAACGGAAAATGTTCTAGCAGCAAAGTGGCCATCTTTTCTCCGTTTTTTCACAAAACTTCCGTTTCGGTATTCCCCCATTTCCAAGATGAAAATTTTCCTCTATTCAAGAAAAGATATTTCTATTTTTATAAAAAGGTATGAGCAAAATGGCGCAATATTAAAAAAAATCGATATAATAATTATATATACTAATCCGCATTTATACGGAAGAGGTATATTTGCATTGCATATTATCCCACCCGTTTTTTATCGCCTTGTCTTCTTCGGGATCTGTACATCTTTACTTGCCATTAGAGTATTAATGCTCTGTTCCCTACACCCCCTGGCCACATCCAACGACTTGGTTCTAGGCCAAAACATCAATTACGAAAATTTTCCATATTATCTCAATTGAAACGTAATATTTCCGTTTGTCTGTCTTGGAAGGAACTTTTTTGTTTTTAGCATCCAACAAGTAAAGATAAAAAGGAAATTTCCCTTTTATTCAAGGAAAATGCACCATTACCACTCAAAACAAAAATTTGCCGTTAAAAGACAGAAAGTTCACATAAAATTACCAGTATATATACGGAAATATTTTTACAGTGTAATCTAAAATGTTAATTTTGTCTCTTAAGAGGACTTGATATCTTTTGAACCTTTTTTTTGAGTATTTTACACTACCTATTTGATATACGAGGTGTGGTTATTAAATAACCAGACTGACGTCATAAAACTTTTTAATCGCCATTAATTACATCAGAAACTTTATCGCCTTCAATATATCCCCCTTTGCGACCCCTGCACTGCTCCATCCGAATTTTCCACTGTGCAAAGCTGTGTTGGAAGCCCTCTTCTGTCAGCTTGTTGACAGTCTCGCCGCTTTTGCTTTGGCCGATTGCATGCTCTGAAATCTTGTCCCCATTCAGCTCTAATTTGACCTTTGGAAAAAAACAGAAGTCACGGGGAGCTACGTCGGGCGAGTACGGTGAATCATCCAGCACGGGGATTGTGTGCTTTGCCAAGAACGTCTTCACAAACAAAGTGGAATTTGCTGCACATTGTCCTGGCGAAGGATCAAGGGTTCTTCATGTTGAATGTTTCGTGCAAATCTGATGAACACTTTCAATGTATATTCATGTCAACTGCACCACATTCGCTGTTTTCCGGTGGCAGCACCAGTCCGGTTATTTAATAGCCACACCTCGTATTATTAATTGATTATATGGAAAAAAATTATTTAGTCAAGAAAAAATAATTCTTCTAATAAAATTTGAAAAATTTAAGAACATTTTAAAATCTTACTTTCTTTACATCTTTGAGCTTTTTGAAACTTTATTGTTTTTGTATGTTTTTCTTACAAGTGTTCTCTTGTGTTCTATAACGATAGTGATCAGATTTCCAAAGAGGTAAATAGTTTAATAAAAAACACAACATTTTCATTTTCTAAAAAATATACTATGTACAGTCGTGGAAAAAAAAACTGAACACCCCCCACTAACTCTGCAACAAATTATAGTAGAAGGAAGTGACTGGTACCAAACGATTGGAAATAAAGTCTACTTTTAAATGATGTATATAAAATTTGCTTAGGGGGCCATCTACATATAAAAACACACCCAAACTTTGTTTTTTTCAATAGCAAGACCCAAATTTGACAACATATTTGAAATCTGGAGTTCAAACTATGCCTAGATACCAAATTTCATTAAATTCCTACGATTAGTTTCAGAGAAATTAATTATTTTAAAATGAGCATATTATAGGGGTTGTATCCAAATTGAAGTTCGGTACTCGATTGTTGAAATGCTGCAGAATGATTGAGGCACTCTTTTTAATGTATTATTTTTTTTACCAATATGACCATTTTACTCACTTAATAAGTTTCGGTTAATGTTGTATGCAGTAAAATAATGTTTACAAGTGTTGAATTATCCTACTTTAAAAAATATAAGATTATCTGTAATTAAAATAGTTTTCGAATATGTAAATGTGATTGGAATTTTACAGGTGTTTTTACAAAGCTTTTTCTCAGATTTTGAATGTATTTAGCTCGCTTTTTTTTTAATTTATTGGCAGAAATGTGAATAATATAAAAAGTACAAAATTTAAAATGAAAAATAGTGTGAAGCAGCGTAAGGAGACAAAGCAGGAAAAACGCAGACAAATTACTGTTTAATCAGAAAATAAATCCCAAGTCGAATGATAATGGCATATTTGAAAAACATTTTTTCGATATTGCTTTTATTGAGGGGGGGGGGGTGTCTTGTTTTGAGATATGTTCGTATGATTTATATTCCGGTTTATTTGAAGAACTAAAATTAAATCTACGTTAAAAAGACATCTGAATAACTTTACATTCCATCATCATAATATCAAATCACTAATTATCATTAAGATATAGATATAAATGCTTAAGTGGTTCAAACAGAACACAAAACGGCTTATAAAAACATTTTAATCTAATGATCGACGTATTGCGAACGCACAAACGGTACCATTAAAAATATCTAAATCCGATAAACCAACTATTCTCACAATTTATTTAAAATAAACTTTAAAAACATAAACCACGAGATCATATACTTAATAAAATCAGGTACTGAAAATAGTCAACTTGTAAACGTGAAAATTAATATTTCCGCACTGCTTTTTTTAAATTGAAATATACCTCTTGCAAAATTTTAGGTAATTAAAACGAGGTTGATGCACAAGTTTATTTTCGAAAATTTGTCAAAATAGTTTGTTTATCGTTGTTAGATCTTGATAATGCTTGTTTATACTAATATAATAACTTGTTTGCGCATTCAAAACATGTCGATCATTATATAAAAAGGTTTTTATGAGCCTTTTTGTGTTCTGTTTGTATCACTTAAGTATTTATATCTATGTTTTAACTTTACATTCGTTATTCTCTTTTTAAATAGTGTTAACAATCCTATGATTAAACCTATTCTGCTAGTTCATTTGAAAATTTACAATTAACTCATTAATGCCGCTTGGCAAGAAAACCTGCCACTACACATTTTTATTTTTTAATAATTTAGATTATTTTGCACACTGCTAGCGATTGGCCAATAAACTTACTTAACAGAAAATCCTAAAAATAACTTGTAATTTTTTTTTTGTTAGCATGCGTAATCGAATAGATCTACATAAGAAAGTTATAGAAGAGAAAATTAAATTATTTAAACTCATTATTAATGGGTTAAAAACTGAAAATCGATACTTATTTGTAAAGATTACAATTTTTGACTGCTATACAAAAGTTAATAAAAGATAAAATTATCATTTTTAAATAGCAATCTAATACTTTCGCGGGAATATTTTATCTAACAACCATTTAGTGTAATATTGTAAACACTTTAATAAGATTTGAGTAAATTGAATTAATAAGTATAAATATATCAGTGATTATATTTAGATATAATAATGGTTTAAATGATGTAAATTCCTTTTTGGCCAAAGTTTTGTAGATATTAAATGTAAGAATTACATTATTTTTTTGTCGTAAATACATCATCGGAATCTATTTAAAAAGAGCAAAAAACATTTTCACTTGTCTTTCTATTTTGTGGAATACATTGAAATGAATAATTTCGTGTATACACCACAAGATTACCTTTGATCTGTGTGTTAGCCTCATCTTCACATTTTCTTGAATATTGATATGGACTACTATATAATTTGATGTATTTGAAATGTTCTAAATCTGTGTTTTAAAATTAAAGATTTAAAACAAATAGAAAGTTTTATAATCATATGGTATTTTTTACAAACTTTATTAAATTTCTATGTTCTCTTTCGTTCTTTCCAAACACAAACATGATATACAAGGACAATCTGGTCCACATAATAAAATCAAAAATCACCAATGGAAGCAACTTGCTACCAAAATTTTAAAGTACTGAAATTTATATATATATATATATATATATATATATATATATATATATATATATATATATATATATATATATATATATATATATAAATTTTAAAGTACTGAAATTTATATATATATATATATATAATATATATATGATTATGTCATTTAAGAAAGTGATAGAACTTTAACAAAAGAGTAGAAGAAAATTCTGGGCTGGTTAGTACAAAAACAAAATTAAAAGGCAAAATTTCCACTAATAAGCCGCATCTTGTGCTTGAATTTTAAAAAGAAGGAGAGGGGGGGGGGATTTGCTAATACGAAGTATAACAACCATTGTTATCAATAACCTCTTGCAATCTGCGTGGCATTGATTCGATGAGGCTGTTGACAATATCGGGATCTCTTTTAATGGTTTGCCAAGCATCAGAAGCTGATCTCCATAACTCATCAGACGTTCTAACTCCCTCCAGGAAAACTTCATTCTTCCACAGAGCCCAAACATTTTCCATTGGGTTTAAATCGACGGCATTGCTTGACCATTCTAAATTTATTATGCAGTTCTCTTCACACCAAGTTTTAACAATAGCACTTCTGTGGATAGGACTATTATCCTGTAAATTCCAAACAAAATTATGAATCATGAAGTATACTTAATAAATAATGATTTCTATAACATTAAAATTTATATTTGCAACAAAAATTTTTAATGACACAAATAGTTTAGCGTAAAGTTTGCGAAAAGTTTTTTTTTTTTTTAATTGAAAGGTGAAGAAATTTTAAATGTTTTTTCTTTATTATTTATAGTAAAAAATATTATAATTCAATAAAAGATTACAACCTGACAATTGCAAAAGTTCTGAAAATACACAAAACAAGGAAATACGTTGTTTTAAAATTTCTAATCCAATAGAATAATATATATATATAGCTTTTGTCTTAACTGTCTTTTAAAACATTAACGGTTACTTTCATTATTATTTTTAATAAGTTATATGCATTTTGTTTTCACACCGATTCACCTGCTAAAATCTTTGAACATGAAACAAAAGCATATTTTCATTACTGAATTTCTATTGAAAATTTTCGTTCAGTTCTGTAATGATGGGGGAAAAGGCGTTTTTTAGCGCTATCAATATGATATTTGTGTCAAAACTGACATGTTAAAGGATTTATATCTGCACACCTGTCAAAATTGAATATTTATTGCGATTAAAAATAACTAGTTATTCTTTAAAACTGAAATTTATTCTAATGGAGTAAGCATATCATATAGAGAAAGGTGCTTTTAAAAATATTTTCCTTATTCATTTAATGAAAAATCGAGTAACATTCTAGAACAAGCAGTGGTAATTTGGATTTGAATATTGAAGTATTTGTGTGTGTGTGGGGGGGGGGTTATATTTTGAGAAAATAAACCAGTAAAAATTATAATCTTAAGACGCTCAAAACTATAAAATAAATAATTTTAAACATACTTTAATTATTAATATTAATATATAATAGTATAGAGTACGCTCTAAAAGCCTTATTGTTTAATAATACCATTTTATAAATAACAATACATACTTGTTGGAAGAGAAAAAATCCATCTGGAAAATGGTTTTCTAAAACATCAGGGATCATTGAATGTTCTAATATATCACAATAAGATACTCCGTCTAGATGTCCCCGAATGCGTGACAGAGATCCGATGCCCTGCGCCGACATGCAGCCCCACACCGAAACTGCAACTCTTCCGCTGCGTTTAATATTTTTTGTATAGCGTGGCTGAAACCTAAATCCCAATGGACGGTATACTCGAACCGAAGAACTGGAGACTGACTGGATACAGCTTTCATCTGTAAACAAAACAGAGCTCCATTCATTTATTCCCCAGTTAACATATGTTTGGGCAAAGTGAAGTCGTTGAAGTCGCTGGTTTTCGGTGGGTGATTGCAGGTTTTTTAGCCGCCACCCGACTTCCGAGACCTTCTTCTTTGAGCGTGTTGCGAATAGTACGAGTAGATACCTAATTAAAAGAAAAATACGCCGTAATTATATATATATATATTCATAATACAATCTATCGCCTCTTAGTTATATATGCTTACTTGCAATTGCAAATCATCTCTAATTTGATTAGAAGATATAAATGGATCTACTGTAGCCATTGCAACAACTTCTAGAGCTTGGCTGTCTGATAAGATCCTTGGACGACCACTACCACATAGACGGTCTATCGAATTTGTATTTCGAAACCTTAAAAATATCAGTCATATAAATTAAATTTAAATTTAAATAAATTAAATGGAAATCTAATGTTTTTTTTTTTTTTTTTTTTTAACAATAAACTGCCAATATAAAACTTACCTGTTAATCCAATTCGAAACAGTGTGAACAGACACTTGAAAATGCCTAGCTATATCACGAAAACTTCTTCCAGCATGCCACATACCAATCATTTGGCCTTTCGTTGCTTCAGTTAATTGTGGGGCCATTTTATTTCAGCAAATACAGTACGCATACGCATTTATAAGAAACTTCGCTGCAAACATATATACCGCAGAAAAAATAAAATAGCTTTATTAGACTGTATAAGAAGGTATAAATTCATTTAAAGGTAACAAAAATGATAATTTTTTTTTCTAAGAACTGTTCATATTTTTAAAAAATGAGCTTTATTAATTAAAAAATAAAAGCGAAACTAATTTGCATAAATGATGTAAACATGCATCTCATGCAAATACGTTTTACGTAATTTTAATGAAAAATTTAAAAGTAGACATTGAAAAAGTAATATATATATATATATATATATATATATATATATATATATATCCTAATGAAAGTTGGGATTCTGTTGTTTCGCTATCTTATATCTTACTCCAATCACAGGTCGTTGTCAGGTTGGTTGTGCTCGCGCGTGCATTCACTTGCGCTTCAGTTTAAGCAAGCTTTCAAATTAGCGTAATATCGTGAAGCACTGAAATACGGTTTACGCGTTGTTTATATCGTAAGACAGACTTACGCTATAAGTTTATCAATGCTCTGTAATCCCAGCCTATGTGTAAAATATTTTTTTCAAACAGGGATGAGAGCGCTCTGACCCGAATATCGATTCTTACCACTAAATTTTAATAGTATTCTCCAGGGTAATGAATTTCAGAAATTTTGTCCTTGAATAAGGTAAGAAATACTATTAAAATTTAGTGGTGTCAATCGGGATTTCGAGTCGGAGCGCTCCCATCTCTGTTCAAACTATGCTTTAATGCACATCATAGACGGCATCATAGACTTAAAGCAGCATCTTGCCGTTTTTTAAGCGTAATTTGAAAACTACTTGGTAGAAAAATTTAAAATTTTGAATACACATAAAGCAGGACATAATAAATATAAATCCATCAAAAAATTGCAGGTTGCAATTCATAATTTTTTCGAATATTAATTTCATAATTCATAATTCATATTATAAAATTATAAAAATTACAAATTTGACATATTTATGTTTGGGCTTTTTAGTATTATAACCAAAAAAAAATTAACACATTAGAATTATAATATCAGGAAATATTAATAAAAATATGAAAATGTAATTTAACATTAGAGGCTCTAAAATTTGAATGTTTATAACTCGAAAACTTATCATCCAAATGACTTAAAATTTTGTATCTAGGCATAGTTTGAACCGAAGATTTAAAATATCATGTCAAAAGTGGGTGTTGCCATTGAAAAAAATAAATTTTAGGCTTGTTTTAATATGTAGATGGCCCCTTAGGCAAATTTTAGATATATAATTTAAAAGTAGACTTTATTTCCAATCGTTTGGTACCAGTCACTTCCTTCTACTACAATTTGTTGCAGAGTTAGTGGGGGGGGTGCAGTTTTTTTTCCACGACTGTACATTACTGAAAATCTGATTCCTAATTTTATGAATGCGTCTTAAGGACAATCCAAAAAACAATGAGTCAATAGAAATGTATATGTTGAAGTTTCAAAATTTTCATCATACAGAAATATTAAAGAAACACAAACTGGGAAAAAATAATTTAAAGATTGCAACTCTGAATCATTTAAAGGGAAATGGATGCAGTAAAAGTATTTTTCACATATTTATAATCGTCGTATTATTATGTAACTTCGCCAGGATATACTAGGGATGTGTAACGAATACATTTTAAGCAAAAAATTAAAAAATTGATGTTTTCGTCATTTTTTGTCAAATAAAGGTTATAAAGTCACCTTAAAGTGCCTATTTATGTATTTAAATATACACGATGCCTCACAATTATTACACCCAGAAAAAGAAATTGATTAAAACTACAAAACATGTTTTGTTGAGTACAATTTGGATGTTTTAGCAAAATTCAAGTAAAATTGAACAATTTTACTTGAATTAACAAAACATTTTTTGCTGACGATACAAACATTTTATTTGAAATTGCAAAAAAATTTTTTTTTTGTTGATTCAAACAAAATTTCCATTGACCTATATTTAAACAAAAAGTTTTGTTGGGTCAACCAAATTTTTGTTGATTGAACCAAACTTTTTTTCTGGGTGTATTATAAACGTTTAGGGGAAATAAAAAACACATAAATAGGCACAGTTCTTCATAAAATACATGACCGTAACTCAAGCAGTAAAACGCTAGAGTCCGATTTCGGAGGGACACCTCTTTATTACACTATATAGAATAAATGATTGTTGATTTTGTTTATACAAACAATTTTTCTCAATCAGAATGCTAACATGAATGAAAATTATACGTAGAGATAAAAAAAATTGCACAGTGAGATCTTTTTATTTCACAATAAAATGTGCTCAAGATGGAGAAAGGAGGAGAATAACGAATTAGATTTCGAACAGCTGGGTTATATTGCCTTAAGATGAATTACCCTAAAATAGGGCTGCAGAAGCTTTTTGCTTGAAAGTCGTTTGCTACCAGATTTTACGAATGATAATCTTCGATTTTTATAATCGCAAAGTTTCTCTCATTAAGTAAGGCAAATTATTATTTTCTAAAATAGTAGTAGTTTAGTGACCCGCAGGCCACAAATTGTGCATCCCTGCGCTAAAAGTATGCCAAACCTTCAAAAAAGGCTTTTTGAAAAAAAAATCCTATGGATTCTTAATTTTGTATAAGATTTTTCAAGCAGTATAAACTCTCCTTAGAGTGACTCATTTAATAGGTTTTAAATAAAGCTATTTTGTAGACGTTTACTTTTTCCAGTGTTTTATTTCACTTTAAGTTTATCTTTGCTAAAAGTATTACACAAAATAAATGTAAGCAATCATTTGTTAGAATTTATTTTTGCTAGTTATGCGTAAATATGCCAACACCACAATCACATACTGTTGTACCACCGATTAGATGGAAAGGTAAACATCCAGTTGAATGCGGAAAAGGAAGAATCTATTAGCTATTAGAGGTGGCAAGTTAAGCCTGACTACCGCAGGGGCAAACTCCCACCATTAAAACGGAATAGAAATTTTCTGGATAGAAATTCTGCAGGAATAAGACATTAAAATAAGATGAATGATTTTATTAAATGTTACCGGTGGAAATTTGCCTCTCCAGTAATTGGATTTCTTCTTTCTCCCTGCTAGACGGCTGTATTTGGAATTGTCCTTATTTTCCACTTGATAATTTTCCACACGATAATTTTCCACACAATACGTGGTCGGACAATATCGGCCTCTAGTTGCTTGAGTTGCAACCATGACCTATTAACTTTCTAGATTTTCTAGGTATGGTGGTTCTGTAGGTATGTTCGATCTCCCCTAAAGAAGGTACACAAATAATTAATATATAGTGGTATCTCACTTATGATAAGTTATGCCGGCTTTAAAAACATTATTAATCATATACACAGTATATCATGTCCTTAAAATGGACTGAAGTTTTTAAAATTTCAATAACAAGCAAACGGTGACAACTATTGAAATTATTCTTGCAGGTGAATAGTGTGTGAAGCTAAGAATTTCTTCTCTACGTTTCTTTGTTTTAGTTCCAAATATTACCAATAGATGGCGCTGCATAGCCTCAAACTGTAATACTGCTCGAAATAACCTTCAATTTCAAAACGCAAACCGTTTTTGTAGCCCTTCAATGCCTAAACAGAATGAAGGTAAATTTGATCCAATTTTAGACGTTAGTTTGAACGATTGCCATCTATTGGTGTTATTTGGAACTAAAACAAGGGAGTATAAAACAAGGGAACTAAAACGGTATACAAATTACCGATTCCACACCTCAATCTCTTGCAAGAGTAACTTCAATATGTGTAATCATTTACTTTTTATTCAATTTTTAAAAAGTTCAGTTTATTTTGTCACTGTATAGGTTAATGTCACTGTATAAGTTACTGTCACTGTATAAGTTAAGTTTGAAATATTGTCGATCATCCCATTAATTATATGGCGATCAGTTATTTGTTGCTTTACACAAACTTTTTCGTTAAATTTGCTGATTTTTCTAAATACTTTTTCTACAAAACTTACGATATATTTATGAAGAAAGACGATGCGAAATGCACAGCTTTAATTCTCTTTTTCTCCCCCCTCTCTCCCCTTCCACTAGAATTAGTTAACTATTTCCACAGGTTTCCTGTTACAAAGTAATTCACTTTAAATGACAGGCTTGAACTAATTGGGAAAGTACTTATTATTTCTTTTAAGATGATGTTGTAACATAAAGGGAGATTGCATCTTTTCTTCCTTTGGTATTCATTATATTCTGATAAAAGCCTATTAAGAACTCGATTAATGTAGCAATGTGATTTTTTTTTGCAGCATTTATGCTACCTATAATAAAAAAGCAGGAAAATTTGTATGATATAAGCGGTTCTATGACATTTTTAGGATATTTTTATAATCTTACAACATTTTTTTTTCTAAACATGTACAGTACTATAGTATCTACAATGTTATTAAAATTTCTATTATTTTTAAATAATATTGAACAATTTTCTAACTATCAGTGCGAAAAAATATGATCAAACGCAGTTTATCACTTTTAATCACTTCATTTTTATTTAACACTAGCTGACCCGCCCGCCGTTGCCCGGGAACATGATAATAACCTCAAAATAAACCTTAAATTTCTGTAATTTTATATCTTTGACCCGATTTTGTATATATGTATATTTTTAAATGAAAAATTTGCGAAAAAATATTGTAATTTAGTGGTAAAAGCGTTCGTCAGAAGCTATTTTCTTGTTTTTTCACGTAGGGTAGTTTCATAATTTTAAAAATAATAATTCTCGTTGTCCAAACTCTGTGGAATTTTTATCTGTTATAAATATAACGGTTTTCCAGCCCGTGTAAAAATTTCGTGAAAAAATATTGTTATCAAGTTGTAAAGGAAATATGTTTTCTTCTCGCTTTTATTGTTGTTGTTTTCGAGTTGGATCATTTAGCATATAAAAAAATAGTTCTCATTGTCGAAACTCTCTGAAATTTTAATCAGTTATAAACATAACTTTTTCTAAGCATTCTTTAAAATTTCGTGGGAATATATACATATTTGGTAGTGAAAGCATGAGCCGCAGCATTAGTATATAAAAAAGTTAAATTAGTTAGTATAAAAAAAATAGTCCTCATCGTCGAAACTCTGTGAAATTTTAATCAGTTATAACATAACTGTTTCTAAGCATTCTTTAAAATTTCGTGGGTATATATACATATTTGGTAGTGAAAGCATGAGCCGAAACTGAAAGAGTTTTGCCATTTTCATCGAAAATTTCTCACATTTCATTTATTGTTATAAATACTTCTACTCATACGAAACGTTTCGAAATTTTTGTAAGTGATGTAAAAAACTTCTGTTTATTTTTTTATCAAACAGTGGACTTTTGCAAAAAAGGCAATTTTTTATATGTAAGTCAGGCTTGTTGTTAAAATTAAGTAAAATTCAATAAATAACTGTTTAAAGCACAATTCTTCAAAATTTCACGTTTTTCTCTTCATCTGTTTTCAAATTAGACACAAACGACTGGTTGTACCTTAACTTTTAGAGGCCAGTGCATTTATGTATTGCTGAATTGCCTAAACTCTTGTATATCTCTTATGCTCGCCCAGAAGAATTGGATAGCAATGTAACCCTTTGTAAAACTTTACCGAGATGTATGGTGGATGATGTATGATGTGCATTGCTGGGTCGGGCTAGCAGAGACCTTGGGTAGGTTTCCCCACCTAGTTGAACTTCTTTACTTAGACGTCATATTTCATCTTATTAAGCTGTGAAGTTTGGTTACAGTATTCTTAATGTTTTGGAAAGTGTTTCATAATTTATGCTTACCGCATGATATTTCGTTCTTGTTAGGGTTCCGTACTTAAAAAGTAAAAACGGAACCATTATAAGATCACTCCTGTGTCTGTCTGTCCCTCTGTCAGCGCCGTTTTACTCGTAAACTATGGAACGGGGAAAGTTCAAACTTGGGAAATTGGCCCACATATTTTCAGTTTATTAAACATTCGCAAATATGTTTAGGAAAAATTTGGGGGGGGGGGGGGGGTCAATTAACTTACTTGAAAAAATAAATTTTCTTTTTGTATATCGTGTGGGATCGTGTGAAATATCTCGTAATATCGAACTCAAAAATACATTTGTTTTAATTTTAGGTATTATATTTTCAGAGATATCGTCGAAAATACACTGTAAAAATATCCCCCCCCCTCTATTAACAATTCTACTGAAACTAAAATTGTGCAAAAAAATACGGGTAGTACGAGCTTATTAAACCTCTCGGTAAAACTATAGCTATTTTCCTAGGTCACATAGTTTTTGAGAAAAACGCATTTTTCCGTTACACACAAACTTTACTTTAGGGGCGGTCAGCGGGGGAGTTGACGGGAGCTCGAAATATCTATTGACGCAGAATCATCCAAGGATAGTTGATAATTGTTTTCGATAAAAATTGTCGGTAATTAGCCGAGATATTAATTAAGTTACTTGAAAAAATATATTTTATTATCTATCGTGTATGATATCATTCGAAAGATCTCGTAACACCGAAATCAAAAATATATTTGTTTTAATTTAGGTATTATATTTTCAGATATATCGTCGAACATGTACTGCAGAAATATGCCCCCCCCCCCCTGCTATTTCCGAATCTACTGAAACTAAAATTATGAAAAAAATAGGGGTAGTAGAAGTTTGTTAATTAATAAATAGTAATTAATAAATTTAATATACGGAACCTTTTAGGCGTGCGTTATACTCGCACTTGACCGATTTATTATTATTATTATATAGGACTTGTTCATTCAACCTAAAAAGTATATGCTTATAAAATGAAAAATAATCAGTTAAAACTCGTATTCTTTAAGTAAATGTATTTACCGTCTAATATATTCCAAATAGATCGATTGAATTTCCCTGCTCCATTTAAACTTGAATAAACGTAGTGAAATTAACATGTGCAAATTAGAGTTTATTCCATTGAATACATTTAATCCATTTTAGCTTCGCTGAGTTCAATGATTTTAATTTCATCCGATCATTGTAATAGTTGTAATATAGCGTAAATGAATTGTTTTCATCTAGCTCACTATCTAAATTAATACTACGAATGAAATGAAAGCTTGCATTTCTATTTTACTTATGTATGACTAACAAACACTATTTACGAATTATTCAAATGGGTTTGTACGAAAACTTTTGAGATACCCTGTAGATAACGTAAATTAACACAAAATGTGTATGATGGTCATACTTAGATTTTTCTGCGAATAAAAAAGAACCAATTAGAACCATTAACATTATTATATACTTTCATTTTTAAGCTAAAAGGAAGAAATTTTTTTGCACAATACAAAGAACATAGATGAATAACGCCCTCCAGGGTTCGTACTCTTTCACCACGATTTTTTAATAGAATTTTTCGCCTTATTTAAATGCAGAAAAGTATTACAAAACCTGCAATTAAACGAGGCGTCTGCAATTTCTGCTATTTAAATATTATACAGAAATTTTCTATTAACACATTGATGGACAGTAGGAAAAAGTGAAGTTCGAAAATTGACACGATATGTTTTTGTAATTTTTAGAATATTAGAAGCATAGTTTTACTCTTTCTGCTTAAATAAACTTAATTTTGATTAATTCAGCACCTTTAATTAGGTTGCACTACTCCCTTCACAACCACGGACGTGCATATTGAAGCTGCAACTCGTATAACAGGTGAAAAACGAACTTCAACCTAAAAAATTGTTTCCAAAACATGACACTGGGCTTCTACTTGTATGCTGGTAAATACACATTTGTGCTGCTATAGCCGTAGTGTCTAAAAACGACCGTTTCGTTTTGGACGGCTATTGCCGTCATGCCACATAGTGAACTTCGCTTTGACGGCTATAGACGCAAGTGTCCGTCAACGTGTTAAAATATAGTGGTAAAAGCGTACAAACCCTGCCCTCGGGCAGAACATAGCATTTTAATACTTTGTTGACCGGAGATTTTGTATTAAATCTTTATTTTAAAACAGGAAAAGTTTCTGAAATTCTTTCATTACATGGTTTTCTAGATAGGTTTTTCCAAGTTTATGCATCAGTAAATATCATTCAATGTACGGATTCAATATAAACCGTCTTATAATCTAAAAACTATGACCAACATAACACTGTAAAACATTTGGTGTAACGTTACTCCATAAAACTGGAGGCAGCATTGCTGCCTCCAGTTTTACGGTGGTATTTAACTGATATAACTGGTGTAACATTACACAGCTATTGTGTAAGTTTACACCATAATATTGTGGAACATATCACAATTTCTGTGTAAGGTTACACCACAATTGCGCGTAAGGTTACACCATAATTGCGTGTAAGCTTTCACAGTAATTGTGTGTAAGGTTACACCACAATTGCGTGTAAGCTTCCACAGTAATTGTGTGTAAGGTTACACCACAATTGCGTGTAAGCTTTCACAGTAATTGTGTGTAAGGTTACACCACAATTGTGTGTAAGGTTACATCACAATTGCGTGTATGCTTTCACAGTAATTGTGGTGTAACCTTAAACACAATTACTGTGAAAGCTTACACACAATTGTGGTGTAACCTTACACACAATTACTGTGAAAGCTTACACGCAATTGTGGTGTAACGTTACACAGAAATTGTGATATGTTTCACAATATTATGGTGTAAACTTACACAAGAGCTGTGTAATGTTACACCAGTTATATCAGTTAAATACCACCGTAAGATTGGAGGCAGCAATGCTGCCTCCAGTTTTATGGAGTAACGTTACACCAAATGTTTCAGTGAATACTGAGAATCCATTTTAGGCAGTATTTAATATCCAATTTGGTTATACACCCAATATGAATACCACTAAGTACCCATTTTGGCCATGCTAACACCTATTTTGCACAATCTTAAATATCTATTTTAGAACACATGAATACTCAATTTGGGCGCCTTTAAATACCTGTTTTAGGATGAATTCAACATCCAATTTTGATAAATTTAAATACCTTTCTTGACACATTTAGTGCCTATTATTTTTAACATTGCACAATCATCCAAAATGCTGGATACAGTATTTATGAATTTATTTTAAATGTTTATTAGTGTACAGCTTCATAACTTATTGCTTTTATTAAAACATTACAGTAAAATTTTAAAGTTAAAATCGTACCTCCAAAAATTATTCATATTTGAAATATAAGACAATTAGCTCAATTTCGATGAGATTCCAATAATAAATAGCTGAATAATTTTCTCAGCAACTTCTGGAATTTTCTCAATATTTAGAATCCTTCTTCTCGGGATCTTGATTTGAAACAAAATTATGACTTTCTTATGAGATAAACTACCAAATTAAATGTGTTATGACACCAGCTTTTATGATTTCTTTCATTTGTCATATTAAAAGAAAATTAAGATACAGATTTGTACTAATTTTTGTCTCTCATTTTTTAAATTTCTTAGAATATTGATAGAATATTATTCTTACCACAAGCAATAGATTTGCTTTTAACATTAGAAAGATCAATTGGGGTTACTTTGACTACTATGTCGAATAGGGAAATCATAATTGTTATTTATCACGTACATAGTTTTGTGATATTTTATATATGAATATAATATTCAGGCCTTGTGTCGATGCTTAAAATGCTTATAAACCCACATTTAAATGGAATAGAGTTGATAAAGACTATATCTTTTAAAGACTATAGTACCCCACGTTTACTCAAATATTATTTTCAAGTAATTATATTTTATTCTTGCTGACTATTACATTTAATCTTCAAATCTTTGTTTAAACAGATTTTAATAATTTAATAATTATTCTTAAAAAATATGAAAAAAATACAGTAAAATATATTAGGTACATTAGGAAATTTTATTGTCTAAACATTTATATTCAGCTATTGTGTATTTAGCATAGCTTAAAAAAAAAAAAAAAAAAAAAAGAAAAAAAAAAAAGAAAAAGAAGTGAACTCATGCAAGAATTTTGCACTGCAATCTAAACTTTTTATTTATAGATTTAAACTTCTAATGAAACAAAACCATAGTGGTACAGATGTCACGGATGCACCGGGGTTTCTTTTTGGCACCAAAATGGTGATTTTTTGCTTGGTGTGGTAACCTGGTGACTTTTGCATCATATGACAACATGGTATTTTATAACAAAATGAAATGTGTATGTAAATAAATTTAAAATAATTACTAAATAAAATTAAATACACGTGTATTAAAAATAATGTGTTTTAAATAAAACTGTGTAATAATAAAATTAAATGTGCGTGTTTTAAAATAAAATTATAATACAATTTTATAGGCCGTCTAACAATTATTCGAAAATGAGATTTTCTTCCCAAAATAGCACCACAAAAAATTTTTAAGCAACCCTGGAGCGTCTGCGATATCTATTCCATAAGATTAGTCAAGCCAGAATATCAACTCATTCCATCAAACTTACAAAAAAGCATGCGCGAGAAAAACAAAATAATCGTAAACTGCATTAGATGACATCATTCGCTTAAAAAAGGTACAACATGGACAATCTATGGTATTTTTTTCTCCTAAACATTGAAATTCGAATTTTGCTTTTTTATCATAAATATAAAATAAACATGTGCAGAGATGTCACACTTTATAAAAATATAAATAGTATAAAAAAGATAATCATTGTGAGTGTGATATACTCCGGAATTTAATTTTTGTGGCAAGACAATTTGAAGAAAACCTATCGTTTCATTTATGAAAACAATGCCAATTTAATTTTTAATTAACAGCAATTTTTAATCAAGAAAGATGTTTTAGGAAAATGTAAGTGTATATGTCAGAAGCTGCTTTTAAAACCTTTTGAATGATACTTCATTCATTGTTCTGCGCTTCGTAAATTCATAGAAAAAGGGATGTTGACAACAGAAATAATATATATGATTGCCATGGATCACCACTTTGTTAAATTTACTTGTGATCATGCTTAAATTAAACTTAGGAAGTTTTAATGGTCATACAATATTAAATTTGGGGCCACTTAATCAGACATTTTTCAAGACAAACAAATATTAACACAGCTTTATAACTGTTACTTATAAATATAAAATGTTGTATTTGATATTTAATTATTTAAAGGGAGTGGAGAAAAATTTAACTTGATAATGGCAATGAAAAAAAGTAATATGAAATCGTAAATAACTGCTAAACTCCACAGTACATAATACAATTAACACATAAGGTTTAAAAACTACATGATGATTTAAAATTTGATAAAAAAAAATATTAACACTTGCTTAATATTCTTGACTTGTAGTTCTTGGCGCAGTACAGACAATATTCAAAACAAAAAGCATAAAAGCAAATATGGTGCTCATAATTTGCTTTATGCCACACAAATGTAGAAATGCTGTTAACAGCTAAATTATACTCTTAAAACTGTGTCTCTGATATAAAAGGTACATTTGGAATGTTTGCGCCCCTGAATATTCAGAGACACATTTGCCTTTGAGATTAAGAGGCACATTGTGCCTTTCAATTTATATGATAGTGCTTCTTATGTAAAAATATATTCTGTGCCTCTAAAGATGGTGGTACATGTTTTTATTGTACATCTCATTTCCAATATAACCCAAGTCAATAAATTAATACTTATACAGGGTGTCCCTCTTAATTATTTTTTTTTTCTTTTATGACAAAACTAACAGAATTAGGATACTTTGAATTTTATGAATATTCAGTGTTTACAGGTTCTAAAAACAAAGACTCTTGTATAGAAAAATACTGAAAATTAAAAGAATAGAAAAAGTCAGTAGGATTTTGCCGTAAAGGAAAGAATTTTGTTTTTACTTGTAAAGAAATGAAGGAAAATTTTCTACATATAACTCTAGAATGCAAGGAGCACACAAAAAATTTAAATTTTTAATGTTTAAAAAAAAAAAAAAGAAGTATTTAATAAAAGTAAAGTTTTTAATATGATAAAGAACATTTTGAAACATTTTTGCAATTAGAAATATACTTTTAAAGCTGCTTAAGAACTTGGTATGGGATAACAATAAGAGGAACAGCTTGAATAAAAGAAATTAGACATATAAATAACAAAAGTAAAAAATCTTATGATATACATTTATTTTCACAACTTTACATTTATAAAACTTTTTTTTCTTTTAGATTACAAATTAATGTTTTCCAGTTTAAGATTTAATCAAAAAATAAGTTTAAGAGGTTATATCTTAACATCTTATTTTTACTCTTCTATCATAAAAAATCCCTTTATATCAACCATCTACTTAAATTAAATAATTTTCATACCTCATTTTATTAACTCTCTCTCTCTCTTTCAGTTGGAAATATTCATTATATGGCGTGTAAATAAATACATTTTATAATTATACATTTACAGTAAACTCTGTCTACCGCAGAAAGATTTTCAAGTCCCAGTGAATTTATAGACGTAGAGTAAACTTTGCTGAAGGTAAAATAATATGACGGAAAATGTTCTTAGTCCTAATTAATTTCACATTAGACAGAAGAGAAGGTTACAGTATTTAATACTATTTCTCCCGTCGTCAAATGATAACTTACAAAGTTTTGATTTGTTTATTTTATACATAATTTTTAAAGCTAAGAAGCATAAAAATAATTCATCAACATATTAAAAATGATTTGTGGTTGATTTAATCTAAAAAAAAAGGGTGGGGGGGGGGATATAAAACATAACAGTGAATTGGTGTATCAGTGGTCACATTTAATAAATTTGTGCTGGATGTCAAATAGTTTATATATATATATATATATATACTCCCAGCATTTAATGTTTATTTTACCATTTTGTCCCATGTTTTCTTTTATCCTTCAAAAATTATATCAAAAGAGAGAACATAAAAATTATTGTCATTACTGATGCCTAAGAGCTTAAATACTTTAAAAGAAATAAAACACAATAGATGGGAAAATAAAAATATAAGACATATAAATAAAATATAATTTATTAAATTTACTGTAGATGCAATAAAATTTTAAATGCAATATAAAATCTAATAAAATAGTTGCACAGTCTAATTAAAAATTATATACAATTGGTCAAAACAGACGGCCATTTCAAAAAACTTGGAACAGGTCTCTTCTGTTGAGAAGTAGTATATTCACCCTAGGGAGAAATTTATAAGAAAATAATTAATATTTAATACTTGATCATATCTACAAATTCACACAAATTCTAATACCTGTTTTTAAAAAAATTCTATTACTAGAGTAAATTCCTGACTAAAATGTGTTCAGGTTGAGAGTCAAACTTGAAACCTTTCACTTAAATTGACAACGCTCTGCCTATTGAGCTACCTGGACAGACAACTGTTGGCAATAACATCTGTTCTGAATTCAACAGAATAAACTACAGGTAATGGAACTTAATTAAAAATGGATGCTAACATAATCGCCAATCAGGTTATCTAAGTGAAATGTGTCTGCTGGCTATCGGCCCAGGTAGCTCAACACAGACAATTTATCCAAAGGTCTTGATTTCGACTCTCGGCCTGGACGTATTTTCACTCAGTTGGAAAAATGTCAATTCATATAATATTTTTATCAATCAGTTTGAGTTAAAAATTAGAGCCGTACCGAGTACTCTGTATATACTCTGTACTCGGCCAATTCCGAGTAGTTGCAAGAATTTCATTTTTTAAGCATATTTGAAGACAAATTAATTTATATGTGATCTATAAAAAGGTATTTGAATATAAATGTATAATATATGCCCTAATTCATAAAACTATTTACTCGGTACATAAAAATTTATCTATAAAACATAGCAAAAGGTAAGAACCCCCCCCCCCCCCCTGCAAAATTAATGTAAATTAAAGTTTAGTTTATATTTAAAAAAAAGAAAAAAGTCATTTTTAAAACTGTAGGAAAAGACTGATTTTGGATAAAGAAGCAGTGTGCAGAAACAGAAAATACAATAAATGCAATTAAAAAAAATAATACCGTATATACTCGTGTATAAGTCGACCCCCCCCCCCCCCCCCAATTCTTACGCAAAATTTTGGAAAAAATTGAATTTTCGTGTAAAAGTCGAATCACATTTCTGGCAGTATGTTCAAAAATGATTTGTAATCCAGGATTTAAAGAAAAACCATTCATTAAATTAGTATTAGTATTTTTTTTTTTTTTTTTTTACGTTTCTAATCAGACTTTTTTTTTTTTTTTTTTTTTTTTTTTTTTTTTAATTCAACATTTTAAAATTGTATAATTATGTATAACTAAAGAAGCTTAAACTATTTTGAAAGCTATTCACATCAATTTAATGATTACTTACTTTTTTTTTCTTCTTAATCTATTCAAGCCTTATTTACAAGGTAAACAACTTCTTAAACTGCTAAAATATAGTACTTCTTTGTATTGTAGGACTTTTAGGAGAGAAATCTAGTAGCATTCTCAAGTTGAACTCTTTTTGAAAAGGTGATTAAAATGTTGAAAGGAATGCCCCTGTATTGAAGGGAATTCTATCCCAAGAGAAAATGAGTGCAGAACAATTACAGAAGCATTATTGTTGAGCTTTTTTTTTTATCAATCACCATTGTCTGCTTTTATCTGTCTCTCCAACCTAGACCCATATGTGATTAATTAAAAGACTTGCACATTCACCAACTATCTGCGAAAAACATATGACTCCGGTATTTCACTCCGCTATTTTTTTTTTTTTTTCTACTTACTCGTGTATAAGTCGACCCGCCATTTTCAGCTCCCAAATTTTGTCTAAAATTCTTCGACTTATACATGAGTATATACGGTAATTAAATTTGCTGTATGACAAATTATGGTACAAAAACACTACAATCTTTCTACATTTTCAGGAGATAGGGCATTTCTTTTATTGATGTAAATTTGGCCTGCACTGCAAAAAATAATTGTTGATTTTACAGTATTAAAACTGGCACCCCAGCTGCCAGTATTATACCATAAAATTAACAGTATTAAACAGTAAAATAAGCAGTAATACGCTGCCGTGCAAGTAGTAATACGTTACCGCGCATGCACGATAGTGTATTACTGCTTGCACGGCAGCGTATTACTGCTTAGCTGGGATGCCAGTTTTATACTGTAAAACAACAATTTTTTTTTGCAGTGTGCTTCAGAAAAAATGGGTTCACTGCGAGCACTTATAAAATAGCATTTTAGCTGTACATTACAAACACACACAAAAGAGAAAAGAAAAGAAACTGTAAAGCCCCGCCCCCTTTTTTGATGTTTTCGTGTTATAGCGGCCTCCACAATTACAATTATGCCAAGGTTTCAGCTCTGATTTCGCCAAGATCATCGAAAAGCTTATATATGCATCATATATACACATATTATTCCAAACACCCATTATACGTCATTACATACATATTATTTACGTTTTATATGCCATATATATACATCCTATACAACTTATGCACATGTTATATGTATACATCATATATGTGTTATATATGACTAATAACTTGGCCATATACATCACAAAAGTAATGATTTAACGTAAAAATATATCATATTATGTCATACATGCTTTATAATTTGGCGATAAATCTTGGTCGCTTGGCGATTCATCCTCAGGGGCTGCTATTACACAAAAGTACCCAATTTTTTTAATCAAAAGAAAATAAGCTACTTTTAAAAAATATGAAACTTTTGCATTATTCAAAGGTATTGTTACAGCAAGCAAAAACCATTTTTGATAGACAGATTTCAGGTATCAAAATGACAAATGGGTAAAGTTGTGTTGAATAATCAGTTTTAATTTCATATTGGTTAATTGAACTTTTTATATATCAATTCTTTTTATATATATAAATTTTAAATAATGTTACTGTTTTAAAATTTTTGAATATACAAAAATTGTCTTTAAAAGGTCCACAATAAATAAAATTTCAAAAATTGAAGTTAATTTTATAAAATATGATTAAATTATATGCTCAAGATGCATGTTTATAAATAGGTATATATATATAAACACACACACACACACATAGAAGTGTTACCACTAAGCACACTTCATGTTCGAATCAGTGATTCTTTCTGAAACACAATTACTCGGTATTCACTCGGTACGCGGCCAAAGCACTACTCGGTACACCACTATTAAAAATAATAATATATAATAATGTATTGATATTGTTTTTGATGTATTATTGTTAGAAAATACATATTACAGCTTGATTTGAACCTTTAAGAAAAGTATCCAATTTCCATGAACTTCCATTAACATAAACATGTGAGCTAATTTAATAAGTAACAATCGAGAAACGTTGAAAAGTCAATTTTAATTTTGCAATACTAGGTTTTTCTTTAGGTTATGTATGTTACTTTATTTACCATTAATTTAATCTTTATAAATTTGATAATTTATAAGCTATTGTAATACAATTTGATTACTTTAAACTTAATTTTTTTTATTTATTATTTAGTTCAGGGTTGGTAAGTTTGTGCTGCAGGTGGAAAAAACTGCGGTAAAAACCGTCCTGGCAAAAAATCATAAATTAAAAAAATTATAAATGCATGTTTTATTTCTTTTACTTATCTTAAATTAACAATCACAGAATAGTAGTACAATGCATTATGATGGTAACTTAATATACTCTAAATAACTGAGAAATTATTAATTTCACCATAAAAAAAAAAAAAAAAAATTAATTGAAAAAAAGCTATTGTTAGTCTGATTTTTATGCTGCAATAAATTAACAATATTGCAAAATCTACAGAAATTATAAACACTTCTAGTTTTAAAATAAGATGTATCAACCTATCAATCAGCATAATGCAATAATTCAGAGATGCAAAATATAAGCAATAGTAGTGAGTACATGTATTAATATATTGTGTTCAAATAAGTGAAATCTTAAATTTCTTTTAAAAAATTAAATATTTTAATAACATAAGAAATTACACATTCAACATTAAGCGGCACTTTCATCACCATCATCATCATTACAAAATAATTATTTTTTCAGCATTCCATACCAAAAAACAAGTTCGGAAACATTACTTATTGTCAACCTATTTCGAATTTTTGAGTGGACAAAAGAGAAGTTGGAAAATATTCTGTCGATTGCAGCACTACTGGCTGGGCATTATAGGTGCATCCCAAATTTGGGTTTCCAAAATTTGGAAGGAGTCACTGGCTTCTAAACCCAAAAAATCCAGTGGCCACAATTGTAAAACAAACGCATAAAAACAATAGTGTTTAAATGGGTTTAAAAAAAAAAAAAAACTCAGGAATTTAAAGTGTAAAGTAATTTATTTAATATAAATACATGTACAACAAAACTTGAATATTAATTAAATCTTAAATCATGTACAGTCAGTCAGAAGATAAAGTTGGCAAGATACGGTTTTTAAAAAAAATGTATAAGCTAAGCAATCATGATAGCGAGGAATATCAGAAAAACAATATTCTTATTTTGATTTTGCCAGACAAAAGTACATATGAAAGAAAATCTGAATTTGTAAGATTATTTTGCACTATAAAAATCAAAACACACTTCAAACATTTATTTATATATGCATATATATATATATATGCATATATATATATATTTAAATCACAGTCTATGTAATTTATAGTGCCTAATTAGAATTATGAAGGTAGTGTCATGCAATGTAGCAACATGTAATATGTCACATATAACAATGCTAAACAAATATTTAACACAGACATATGCAAATCAATTTAAAAATACCATTGTTATTGCACTTCATGTAGCTCTTTCTGGCTGCATCAGTTTCTTGATTATGCAAAGAATTAAATATGCAGTCCCTCTTGAATTTCCTTCTCCATGAATGAAGCAACTTATATCCAGCTGAAAAAGATTAAATAATTTATCATTAGTTTTTAAAATAGTAAAGACACATGCTGAGCTATAAAGCCACAGAAAAAAAACGCAATCTAATTTATGTTAAAATCTAATCCCTTATCTAATTTATGTTTATAAAAAAAAAAAAGAGGTTGTGTAAAGCTAAAGTGGCCATTATTAAATGACTGATCATAAGTTACCTAGATTTTTAATTTCTAAATGTTTGTTTTTGTACATATGCAACACAAATGTTCTCTGAGTAATTAAATGAATTATAATATGAAACCAATATAATTAAACATTCTTTAAATCAATAACTTAAAAGAAGATGGTTTGTTATTTTCAATATTTACATATCTAATATCTTCAATTTTATTATGTTAAATTCAGTTCAATCATTTAGAACAATGTTTATGTTAAATTTTATTTTTATAAATTATAAAAAAGTCCCTGCACCCCTTCTTTTTTGAGCATGTTATTTCACGTTTGTAGCTGTAAGCCTAGCCTTAATCCTTAGTTTGTAGAATGTGCATTTGCAAGCAAAGAACAGGTAGCCTTTTTTCGGTACTTTTCGGTTAGCCGGGCACCAGTCATACATATACATGTATATATACACACACACATATATATATATATATATATACACACTTATATGTATGAAAATATATTATATATATACTTACATATTTATTTATTTATATATATATATATATATATACACTTATATGTATGAAAATATATTATATATATACTTACATATATATTTATTTATTTATATATGTACATAAATCATTGGCACCCGGCTAACCGAAAATATATGTATATACACACACACACATATATATATATATATATATACACACTTATATGTATGAAAATATATTATATATATACTTACATATTTATTTATTTATATATATATATATATATACACACTTATATGTATGAAAATATATTATATATATACTTACATATATATTTATTTATTTATATATGTACATAAATCATTGGCACCCGGCTAACCGAAAAGTACCATTTTTTCTTTGTTTGGATTCTATTAAGCTGTACCTGCAATGGTAGGTGGGAAAGCTTAAAAAACCAATATAACAAGTTAATTTATACAGCTCATGGAGTTGCATTCCAGTTTCCAGTCCATGCAGTTCAGCATCAATTGTGCGATATTTTCCAATTTTGGATTTATCCACTCCTAATTGCAAAACAAACTTGAAGAACAGAAAGCATCCAAACTAGTGTTTTGCTACAACATGTTGTTCCATAGAAAAAAAGACTTAGAATGAGACTAACATTAAAACAATATAAAAATCTGAATATTATTTATATAGGGTAATTTTATACAATAAATTATGCAAATATTTTCACAATGTACTTTCATTTTTAAAAATTAAAGTATTTAATAGTAGTTAGAAAGGGTCTATTTATATAAATCAATTCCATTCCCTCTAATCTCCAAAGTTTGGGATTAAAAGTCATGTAAATTATACAATTTTGAAGATTATTGTTAATTATTTGTTATTATTTCTCTTTTGCATATGTGTTACATTTAAATACACAAATCAAAATACACATTGACCAATGATTAGTTTTTATTTTATGAAACATTGATGTATTAGTTGTATATTTCAGTAATTTAGATTTCTGTTTGGAAATTGTATCTAGCAAGTAATGAAAAATATGACATTCCTTGTTCAGAAATGAAAGACTGCTTCGATAAAATTGAATACAGTAGACTCCCTAAAATCTGCACATCATTACAAATGAAAACAATGAAACTTACAGTTGAGATGTAGGGAAAAAATTCAGGATTTTTTAAATGATTATATCATTCCATGTACATTTTAATATGTAATTCTTATTAATTGGCTGAACATGCTTTCTCATCAAGGAAGTATAACTTTATTTCTGAAAAAAAAATTCAAGACAGTGCTGTTCTCAGTGATGATTGTGATCTTTTTACCAAATAAATTAATGTATTAATCGAGAACTTTTGGATATTAAGTTTGCCTAAGCATGAAATAAAACTTTTATTTTATGATTTTTATGTAAATTATTAGTGTAACTTTATCAGGCAAGTTTCATTGAATAATTAAAAGAAAAAAAATCTCATCGTTATTATGCCTATTTTTAGTTATGTATTATTGTGTACTTGACCTTTACCTTTAAAATTTTAATCATGTTTTAAATTTTCTTACTTTACTTAATTATTTTAATATTTTACTTTATTGTAAGCATTCATTATAATTTACAGTGCATTATTACATTCAAATGACTGTTTAAAAAATGTAAACAAAACAGTGACCAGAAATCCGCAAAATTCTAAAATCTGCACAATCTTTGGTTTCAAGTTATGCAGATTTGAGGGAATCTACTGTACTATATATATTTTTAAACTGTTGATTTAATTATCGTTTAATTTATGGTTCCAGGAGAAGCAAGGATTAAACTGAAATTTTCATTGAATTAATGTTTAAAGAAATAGCAGTAACTTTCTGTAAAAAATGGTTTAAAAAAAGTTTCTTGCTGCCTTTTTTGTTTCAATATCTTTACTTTCAATTTTATTGTTTACATTTGAATATATATTTGATTTTTTATTTTAATTATATTAAAACAAATATATTATTCCAAGAAATTCTTATATTTATGAATCTTAAGATATGTTTAGTTTTGAAATTTTAAATAATAACAGGCTATAATAATTACGTTTACCAAATATTATTTGTTTCTTATTATGCTAAATAAAAAATGAGCACCCATTGCTGAAAAAAAGCAATGAACATTTTAATTTAGTTTTCAAAAACACATTTGTGCAACAAGACTTTTTATTTGTCACAGCAAATAAAATAGTAACTTGACCACTTTCTGTTTTTCAGCAACATCATTCGAGCCAAAACCAATCAGATTATTTGAAAACAAACTAGAGCAAATATCAGAGTTTCTCCCAGACAGTTTCAGAAGGGTGCTGCACCCTGCCTGCCCTTTTCTTTACAAAATAGCACCCTTCTTGCCCCTCATAAAATAATTAGCACCCTCCTTGGAAAGAACTAGATCTTTCGAAAGGCCTAGCGCATTTAAAAAAAAAAAAAAAAAAAAAAAAATTATGGTGTTTTTAAAGAAGTTATTTTAGTTCAAAATAATACCTTTTAACAATTAAAAAAAAGTGCCTTTAAGAATCCAAAAAGTGCCCTTAAGAATAAAATAGTGCCCTTTTCTCACCAGCAGCACCCTGCCTTTTTTTAAACCTGGGGGAAACTCTGCAAATATTAGGGGAGACTGGTACACAGTGGACCACTTTTTCAGTTAATTTTTTTTCTTCTCTGTAACAGGTAAACTGATCTGCATGAAAATATTTTTGAATATTCTTTAAACCTTTATACATTCAGCATAATTTTCTCAAAACGTAGTTTTCAATACATTTTTAATTTTTTTTTTTATATGCACCCATAAAGCGGACCGCCCACCCACCGGGGCACAGTGGACCGCTGTTAGGTATTATCTGAAATACAATATAAATCTATTTTTCATTAATCTAATTCTTTTTTATTTCCCCTTTGCCCGCAAAATAACATAATAATAATATAAATTTACAAGTAACATTTTGAAACAAAAACAAGAATAATTATATTTTGAAAATAATAACAGATTAATACAGGAACAATTGCAATTTAGTTGAAGTTATTACTTAAGTACAAAAAAAATCAGCACACATTAAAATTTGCAAATGAAATTCCAAAATACTTATGATTATGAGTAAGATTGAGCATGGAATTTTCCTGAAATACTTTTGGGTGAGGGAGCAACATTATAATATCCTTGACATCAACAGCAGATTCATCTACAGTTTCGGGGAAAATAAACTGATTTCCATTCAATTTGCATCTCATTTGCATTGAATTTTACTTGAATATAATTATCACCAATTAGACTACAGTTATATTTATCAAAGACAGTAAATACAAAACAAAATATTTCTTACTATGTTAAATAAATTGTTATTTTTATTTGTTTACTTTATTTTACAGTTAAATACTACTTTAAAACAATATTTCTTAATAGAAAATAAGCAATTATTAAATATTTTGAACATTCTGCATTACAGGAGCAGAGTGGATTGTGGACCACTATGCCCCAGGAGTGGGTGGTACATTGTGCCTCATATTGAAGTTCAATAAATAATCATATTAATATTTGTTTATAGCTTTCTTTTAAACATATTAACTTTAAAGTTAAATAAAAAAGAAGTATCTGAGCTTTGCAAAAAGGCTGTTTTACCTCATTTATCTACACAACCTTTAATTACTAAAAAAATAAAATATGATAATGAAAAATTTTATTTTTAGAAGCTCAGAACAACCCATCAGGATAAAATATTTCAATCTGAGCTAAACATATTTTCTGAAGGCCATAAATAATCAGTGCAGTGCTGTTGTCTATTAGGATAGAAGAGAAGCTTAAATTTTTTTTTAATAAATAAATAATTAGGGGGTAGTCCACTGTGTCCATAGGTCTAGTGTGTACCGGTCTCCCCTACACTAAATATGCAATACTTAGATAAGCTTCAATTAAATTGTAACAAGTAAACAAATTTTATTACAATTAAATAACCTTTAAAGATTTATGTTGCGATTAAATAAGAATTTTGTTAGATATTAAACAGATACATTTTATTTCTTAAAAAAATGGCAGTTCTCTGACCGTTATAGTACACAAGTACTATTTTATGTTCCACAAAATATCATCATGGTGATCCGCAGAACTAAAAATTATAAATTTACTGGTCTGTGAGATTCCAAAGGTTGGCGACCACTGATTTTAGATGACTGATTATTACAATAAAAAATTTAAATTTTGTGTGCTGCTGAAGGGGGGGGGGAGGGGAGGGGGTAGATTTTCTTAAAAAAAAAAAAAAAAAAAAAAAACAGACATCTGCAGAAGTGCGAAAGATTCAGAGCTCTTAACCTGAAAGGTATGTGTAGTGATAGTTTGCTACAAAAAATAGTTTTTCTCAACCACTGACCATAAGAAATAATGACAATCTGTGGCCAGGACAGGTCTTAAATGTTTGCTTATTCACCTCCGACCAAAAAAAAAAAAAAAAATAAAAAATAATAATAATAATAATAATAATAATTTTAATTAAATTTATAGTAGCAATGAAACTAGTAAATCTGCAGATCAGTGGCCTCGAACGTTAATTCTACAATTTTTTTAAAAATTATTTTACTTATTATTTAAAAAATTCAATCCGCAGAAAAATTTCTTTTATATTTGTAATACTAATTACAACAAATAATATATCAAGTAGTTTCGGGGAATTTAACTGTTAAAAATAGTGGGAATTATACGAATC
This sequence comes from Maratus michaelseni, assembly GCA_963931845.1. NCBI lineage: Eukaryota > Metazoa > Arthropoda > Arachnida > Araneae > Salticidae > Maratus > Maratus michaelseni. The sequence goes on along the minus strand of OZ007599.1, from coordinate 122,442,238 downwards.
TATGTAAAACTATTCCAAAACTTTTTTTGTTCAGATTTTTTTTGTTATCACCCCCCCCCCCCCCCCCCACTCTCTCTCAATTTGACAACTGTAATTCCCTGATATTTAGTATTTTAAAACATCTATCTAAAATAATTAAAATACTGATATTGTGATAATCATTGATATCATAATTGGTAAATTTACTTTAATATAACTATTTTTTTTATTAGAATGTTTTCATTAAATTCTGGTACTAAATACAGTCATAAAAACAATTATATTTATTTTCTTTTTTGTGGGGTGTCAATTACTGGAATTTTGATATTTTTCTGTTATTTACAATTAAAGTTCGATTCATATTTTTTCTGTTATTTACAATTAAATTTTTATTTATAATAATAATGTACATTGGTCTTAAAACTTTAAAAATAAATTTTGTAAATGGCCGTGAGTATATAAAATTCAGTTACCAAAACAAACACATCCAAATTTTGAAAGAAAATATAGAATATATAAATTTATTAAGTGAAGCTAGCTCTTAGCATGTTCATTAAGATTTTCCCTGAAAAACAGTGGAACTTCGGAACATCCCCCCCTACCTCCCCATTCCCGGCGACACTTTAAAAAAAAAAAAAGTAGGTTTATTTGATGAGTTGACAAAGTTGTTTGGGTGAAAGTTTCAAGTTTACAAAAAAAAAATTAACCTACAAGAATAATCAAGAAAATGAATTACCGTCCACTTTCTCAAATAAGCATTTGTATAATTCACAAACATCTATGATCCACAGTTTATGTTGCAGAATAAATAAAGACGTCTTTTTCAAAACTCGCCTTATCCAAAATCATAAAAATTGTGTTTTCCCTAAAAGTCTGGTAATCAAGGGCCCGCCCGCTTAGGACTTACATATAGGGGAAGCCCGACGTCACACAGGGGGGGGGGGGGGGGAGATATAACAAATTATTTGAAAACAATATATATATTATAAACAATATTATTTGAAAAGTATTTGATTAAGGAAAAAAAATAATCAGCCACATAATTTGTGGGCCCAGGGCCGAGGCCCGTGCATTAATCAGGCCCTTAAAATACTCTATATTTTGCATAAAAAATATTAAGAAAATGACAACTTACTTAATATTTAAGTTTCTTCCTGAAATGGCGACTAGTAACTTGCAACAGCGTCCTTTCCTTCACGTTATCGCATTTGTTTCTGCCTCGTTTCTTCATTTCCCGCCTGTCACGTGTGAGAATATTTATCATTGCGCATGCGTTTGGAATTTACGTCATCCGTTATTCCGGAGAACTGTATCTTCACACAGCACTGTGAAACGTTTCACCGGCGATGTGTGTTTTTAAATAATCAGAAGGGGTTACTCCAGAATTTGTGTAATGTTACACAGATAAACCATGGTAAACTTACACAAATGTTTTACAGTGAATATATGTAAATACATTTTCTGTAAGGTAAAAACCATACCCTTAGTCAATGATGCTTGGTGAAACAAACACGAGTTAACTCGTGACTGGTCAACAATGTGTTAAATAGTTGAAACTAGCACAATACAAGGTGACCATAAATAAAGTAGAAGTGTTTTGAGCTCGACTGTAAAAAAATCCACTGGAATAGCTACCAAGTTTTACGTGTTATTCCTAACACTATTTCCCAGTATAACAGAAAAAAATGTTCTTATTTAATCTTCGAAAACTTAGGTTTAAATAAGGCAGGGGTGTAAAAACTGGGCGCCAATAGGCCGATTGCCACCATTAATTTTTTAGTATTCTTCGCCTAAAAAGAACACTAATAAAATTTAGTTAACGTCAACTAATAACATGTAGGCGAAGAATAATAATAAAATTTAGTGGTGACAATCGGCCCATTGGCGCACAGTTTTTACAACCCTGAAATAAGGCAATTTTTTTCTGGTAACAAATAGTGGTAGGAGGAAAGCGTAAAAGTTTTTAGCTATGCACCGGGCTAAATGTTACAGATTTGGTGTGAATTCTTTAGAATATGGGAAAAATTTGACTAGAAAAAATTAGTTCATATTTTCGCCACCAGGTACCCTTGAATACATAGGAAATAACGATACCATAAAATGTTAGACGATTTCATCAGTTTTTTTTTTCTTTCCTATGCCAGTAAAATAGACATAAAAATTAAAGATTCTGTGATATGTTAGACAATCACATGAAATGTTCTTTTGAATTTCCTGTGTCTATAAAATAGACATAGAAACTAAATATTCTATAAAATGTTAGACAATCACGTGAAACGGTCCTTTTTTATTTTCTATGCCAGTAAAATATGTATAGAAATAAAAGATTTATTAAAATGTTAGACAACCACGCGTGAAGTGTTCTTTTTTATTTCCTGTGCCAGTAAAATAGGCATTGAAACTAAAGATTCTATAACATATTAGACTATCACACGAAACGTTCTTTTTGTATTTCCTATGCCAGTAAAATAGGCATATAATTTAAATATTCTGTAAAATGTTAGACAATCACGTCAAACGTTCCTTTTTCATTTCCTATGCCAGTAAAATAAGTTTAGAAACTACAAACATTCTATAAAATGCTAAAATTTTAGACAATAACGTGAGACGCTCTTTTTAACACTTTCCAACCTAGTTGTAAAGTGTTTATGACTTCGGTTTGTCTGGCCGTCTGCCGTCTGTCCGAGCTCTAACTCACGTAATTATGCTTGGATTGCCCTGAAATTTTTGTATGTTCTTGTCGTCTACTACAGCATGTTCCCTATTCCAAGAGAAGTGTGTATCACTTATAGTTTTTTTGTACAGGGAGAGTCAAATGTATTCCGTTACATTACAGTCAATGGGAAATAATCCTTTCAAGTGCATTTTGATGATGTTGCGTCATTTGAAACATGATGGAATTGATATATAATTTTGAAGCGCATTAAAACATGCTTTCTGTAGAATATGGGGTGCAAAGCATTTATTATTCATTTACAGGTACAAAAAAAAGAATTCTGTTACACATGGTTCTATAGGGAAAAATCATTTGCAGTGTAATTTAGTGATATTTCATTATTTCAAACATAATGAAAATTATATGCATTACTGAGGTGAGGTGCATTATAAATTGCTCTCTTGTGCATTGCATTTATTTACAGGGACACACAAAAGATATTGGATACAGTACATGTGCGACATTTACAGTCTATGTGTGATAAGTGCGTTTTCAACTTTGGTTTGAGTTTTTAAATTTAACTAAATTTTTTCATAGTACGTGTGTGTTTATAAACTCGGTTGTTTATATACAGAGCTACACAAGAAAATCCGAAAGTATCACTGACTACGGGAGTGAAGTGCTTAAGGGTTATTTTTAATTGTGCTACGCATTTTCCTGCTGAACTATATTTAGTAGACTAATAGAAGTTTGTGGAATATGAATAAATTCATATACAGGACTACGCAAAGAAAAAGATGCAATGTTGTTTACGGTTTGTAATTGCTGCGAGTGAGTTTTAAGTTGCCTTTTAGCTTAATATGTGGTGTGTACAAAAATCTTCAGATAATATACAGGGCTGTACAAAAGATTTCGAGTGCATTTCCATCGATTGGCGAAAATTGCTAAATATGAATATTCTAATAGAATTAAATTTTATCTTGGTATATATCCACATCTATTGATCATATACAGGGCTGCTCAAAATAATTCGACTATTTTTTTTGACACTGAAAGGTAATTTTGAAAACTGTATTTTTCAATGTGGTAAATGTTTTCTAAACTGTTTACTTACTTATTTTCTTTCACCTTATTTAACGGTGAAGTTTCGTTACAGTTTTCTGGCTGTGTTGGAAAGTGTTCCATAATCTATGCTTCACACATGATTTTTCGTTCTTGTTTTAAATTTCTGCGCGTATTTTACTGCTGAAAATCAGCCTGGAGTGCAACTTTTGCCCTTGATGGCGAACTTCTACACTTTTTTCGTATTAAATCTTTCCACGTTGTCTGACTAGTGTTTACACCAGATTTTGTTGCATTTACGCAGCGGAGTTTTTACAATCGACCTCTAAACATCTCTACTTTAATTAAGGCAGCCTTGTAAATAGCTGCCTGTTCGAGTGCTAAGACACTTGGCATTTTTTTATGAAATATTCAGATGTCCCAATTTTCCCCCTTTTGAATACCACTATTTTTAAACAATAATCTTCGTGACACATTACTGTTGCAAATGATATAGAAACCTACCACAAAGGTGATTGTGGTGCTCAAAAAACGGATCAGTGTGAGCCTTGAATCTGGCTTACGAAAAAAAAGAAGCCCCACCCTCTTCTGATAGTCTTTAGAGCGTCGGTTGAATAGCTTGGTTTTTGAAGTTTCTGCCATCAAGAAATATTTTACACTGTAAGAATTTAATGTAAAAAAATTTCATCTAAGAGAATATAGCCAAATATATGATGTAAATGAATATTCTTTGTTATAAAAATTAACCAATATTTTATATAAGAAAGATTGTGTAGATGGAAAAAAGGATTTAGATCACGCCTTTAGTCAATAAAGTTTAGTTTTATAAACACGTGTATACTCGTGACATGCAACAAAGTTAACAAAAAGTTAATTTTTAAGTTTGGTATTGTTCTCTAAAATTAGTATCTGGTACAGAGACATATTAATAATCTGAACAATTTTAACGCTGTTTTTATATCAAACGAATTACGTACGGATCCAGAAACTAAAAAAACTCAAAAACTCCATATTTTTCTTAATAAAAATCATAGTAAAATATAAGAAATTCTATAAGTTATTTTGTATTTTAAATGAAAGATCATAATTTAACAAGATTTGTTACTCTGTTTCTGACATAAAGACAATTCTAGAATTCCATAAAAGTGCACTTTGAATGAAAAGTTTTACGATGTAACACAATACACATCGAGTGCGTCAAAAGTCCTTTACAAATTTCAAAAATAATTAAAAAAGAACAAATAATAACAAATTGCGGTTTCCACGAATGGGATCAAGGAGATATCGGATTTTTTTAATAACAAAAAATGTAAATCCAGATGTCATCAATAGATAACGCTTAGTTGAAATATGAAGCAGATATCCTTTGTAATAAAATACAATGAGCAGAAAAAAAAGTAACAGGACAGCATCTGAAAAGCTTCAGTATCCCCCTGAATTGAAATGGACCTTTTTTCGGTCGTGAGTCCTTTCGCCGTACGAAACTTTTGCAATTCTTCGTTTGCTGATTTCCCGTTCATGTAAAAAAAAACTTAATCAACAATGCTGGTTCTAGTTATGATAGTATGCTGTCGGCAACGAATGAAGTATTCACGTACATTCGGGTGTTTGACTGATTTTTTTACTGGCCTGATTTGCAAAAATTTACTTCATGCATTGCATGTTAGCGCCCTCTTTCGGTGAGTTTTGACAAAACAACAGTGTTTTTTTTTCCTTTTATTTATTTTATTTTTTTTGTTATAAAAAAATCCGATCTCTCTTCTGATTAGAGATGGGCGTTATTAGTTTAAATAGCACTAATATTGTCTTGAAGTTAATTATTAAATAATATATCTAAAAAACACTCGACTTATTTTGCAGACTTATACACTACACATGCGAACTGCTGAAAATTAAAAAATATTATTTTAGAAATAAATATTCATATTGAAATGACGATTAAAATGGTAAGACTTCTTTTTTGGCTTGCAAATGTCATCTAAGTAAAATCAAACATTTAATTTCTATATATATTTCAATAACACCCTGATGGAAACATACATCAAGTTATCTCATTACGTACGAATAGCCAATTTTAAACAAGTATCATAAATTTTGCTTTATTTGCAATACTTTACAACCAGCCATCCAAAACAGTCTTTTTGATATATACGATCATTGGAAGTGTAGTTGAGGTTGTTTTTGTTTCAGCTCTCAGTTGATTTTCAAGGCCCTGATTAAAGGAAAGAACTTTTAATATTGACATTAATGAAGTTACAGCATAAAAATCTGGATAATTTTAAGAACGTCAGGGATCTAATAGATTATCAGAAATAAAAACATTAAATGCGTTTTCTGTAAAACATGATTTTCATGTTTTCATGTTGGGGAAAAGTTCTATCTCCAAAACTTATGGTTATAATTATATAAAACTGGTGGCCTAGAGTTTATACAGGGTGATTTTTTTTAAGTTGTGAAAGTAAAATTATAACAAAAGAACCATTGATCCAAATGACCTGAAATTGCACCAGTATCTCCCAAAGCAATGGGAAATTTTTAGGCGTACTTAAAAAAAAAATTTTTAAAAACTTAAAATCGCACCGACAGATGGCGCTATAGGTTAACATCAACTGGTTTTCTTCCTCTACCGGGTTTTAGGCTCAGTGAAACAGTCTGTTTAAATTTCAAAACTCTCTTTCGTAGGTCTTTTGTCGTCATTGGAACTTTTCTTAAATTCTTAAGTGTCCTAAATTTCTTAAGAGCAGTTGCTCCTCTGTCATTATTCTGATAATACAGTTCACTAACAACGCACGGTCCTTCAATGGCACAGTCATTGCGAGGATAATCGTAGAATAATGAACGCGAGGTGAGCGTGCTTCACGTTTTAACGCCACTCTACGTGTGTCGTGAACAGGCTCGTCTCCTGACTTTACTGCATATGCAGCGCCATCTGTCGGTGAGATTTTAAGGTTTTCTTTAACCACGTCTGAAAAATCCCCATTGCTTTGGGAGCACACTAGTGAAATTTCAGGTCATTTAGATCAGTGGTTCTTTTGCTATAGGGTTTTACTTTCACAACTTTAAAAAAAATCACCCTGTATATTGTTGTGAAAGTCGGGAACAAGCGTTTTAAGTATCTGAGAATTTCCTGAAATCTTAGAGCTATTTTTATAAATTAACATACAGAAAATAAATATAAAAATTCATCAAAATGTTAATTTGAATGAGTATATCTATGGAAGTTTTTATTTTATGGCTTACACTGTTAAAAATTTGCAGCAAACTGTCCAGTCATTTGACCGTTTTTATAGAAAACAAATTTTTAACAGACTAAGCCATAAATTAAAAACTTCCATAGATTCTTTTTCTTTACTGTAGACTGTAGTTCATTGCATTCTTAGTACCTGAAATAGTATATTTATTGAAAAAAAACTAAACTATTATTATTTTGTTGTGGTGATATTTATGGGAAATATATTTATGGGAAATATATTTATGGGAAATATTAAATATTGCTTTATTTTTCCTTAAAATTTTGAAAATCGAAAAATAATTGCGTAAAATACTTTCTTTATCAAATGAAATTGTCATTTTATATACTAGTTTTTTGGAACAATCAGTATTATACTTATTTTTGTTTTGTTAAAAAAAAATGTCAAAAGTAATAGGATACCTTGCGTTATTGGTTTCGGTTATCTTTAACATGTATTTTAAAGATTAAATTCAACTTCTTTTCCTGAGAAATAAACTTCAGTTTGAAGTCTATTTACAAGCTTTATTTTTTATATTGGTTACTTTTATCCAAGTTTTTTTTTTACTTCCAGAGTGATACGGAAATCCCTGCAAGCGAAATCCCAGACAGCTCGTCTTATGAACCAGGAAATGTGTCCATCACTCTGCAGTTCAAGCGGATAACTGGTGAAGATGAAAAGATATTTTCTCAGTTAAGAGTCGATTTAAAAGTATGAAACTTTTGATATTATTTTGAACATTTTGAAACAAATTATTTCAATGACAAACATTGTTCTTTTTCAGAGATCCTTTTTTTAGGATGTCAATTCCGAAGTTGATAGCAGTGTTGCGAAGTTGGGGAAAGTTTTTTTTAATAACTATCTCTCTTTCTTTTCTTTCTTTCTCTATCTTCTCTCTTTTAATAACTATCTCTCTTTCATATTATTTAATAACAAATATTCAGTGATGAAATAAAGAGGAAATTAGCAGTCGGAAAAGGTGGTAGTCACTTTGAATAAAAAAGATGCGGCAAAAATGAATGATAGCTTCAGTCTGAAACTAAAACATTTCCTTAAGCTAAGTATGAATATGAATAATGAAAATGAATACTCAAACACGTGTTAAAATGGTCATTTTTAACAGGAATTTTTATTCAATTTTCTCAATCTATCTCTTTTACTAGGTCCCTCGTTCTGTCTTACTTGCAATTTGCATACAGGCTTGCTTAAAATCTTGCTTATTTACTTAGTTACTAACTATCTAAATAATTAGTATTTTATAATAACCTTGAATCTACAGGATAATTATAATTAAAGTCCCACATTCAAAATGCTGTAAAAAAGGAACCACTGGTCAGAATGACTTCAAATTTGAACTGAATATACTGAACGAAGGGGGAACGGTATGGCATAAGAAAGAAAAGTTCCAAAGTGTATCAATACATGGCGCTGTAAGCGGCATAACGAAGGTGGATTGGGCTACAAGTGACATTTTAAATGAAATACGACGGGTTTGGCATGAGTTGCACAGTAAACTAACCGTACTGTTCAATGTGCATGAGTGTTTCGGTTGTTTGACGGAAAAAATTACTTCCAAATCAGTCAACAGTCGTGGTACTGTTAGTGGAAAACCCATCCACCAAGGCAAGGTCGTACCACATTGGATGGGAAAATTCGGTTTTTAATTGTCCTTGGGTCAAAAACCGCATAAAAAGCACAATAATTCGGTTTTTAACTAAGCATGAGTGTCTTTTAATTTGCATAGTATGTCGCTTGCAGCGCCATCTATTGAAACACTTTGAAGCTTTTTTTTTCTTATGGCATACCGTTTCTCCCTTCTTCCAGTATATTCGGTTCAAATTTGAAGTCATTCTGACCAATGGTTCCTTTTTTATAGTATTTTGAAAGTGGGACTTTAATTATAATCACCCTGTATATACAATTACTGTCAGAAATCAGTCTGTCTACATATTTATGTTTGCATAATAGTCGAAGGTTCATAGGCAGGGGTCGGAAGTAGCGCGCTACAAGTAGAGAAACTACAGCAGTCGCTAATTTTTATAGTAGTTTGTATATGAAGCGCGCTACATTTTGAACAATGTAGTGTTGCGAGTAACGCGAAACGAAAAAATCAATCGTCGCGTCGTAGCAAGAACCGACACTACTTTTAATGCTACTTCATGGTAAATAATGTGACCACCGTGCAATACCGTGCTACATATCATGTGGCCGTAACTTGCTTCTTTTGCGCTGAATTTGTTCTGCTCAACAATTTGCGAATCTCAGAGGCAAATTTCAGCAGCAGTGTATAAGCTACATATCGCATGAAGTCATAGATTTTTCCCATTGACACTTGCTGCTAAAACCACCAAATTAATTTTGTTGCAATAAACACTTGTCGATTAGTAAGTCTTTGTGTTTTATTGCAGTGTTTCTTATTATTTGGAATTACTTTATATATAGATTTATTTATTTTTAGCATTTAGAGTTGTTTTTCTGTAATTTTCTAGATTGTAAAACTAGACAATACAATTAACTCTCAATAAAACTCAATACAATTAACATATTAAGAGTGTATTGAAGAGTTAAATAAGCAAACATATTGGCAAATACGTGTCAATGGTAATTGTATATCCCAATGCAATAATTACTGCAAGAATAATAAATAAAATTTATGCAGTGGTATGATTGTGATTAAATATGTTCTACACAAAAGTAACTCCTCGTTATATCCCTCGTTCATATATATGCAGTGTATCCCAAAAATGACTGATGGATTTTGAAAGTCAATAAAAAAACCGGAACGAGATGGAAATGTATCGTTTGTGGCCTAATGTTTGGGAAAAGAAAATGTTATCCCCCCAATTTACAAATCTGGTTAACATTTTCGCCAAAAGATGGCACTGCAGGTATGCGAGAACTGCAGAAAAATTAAATCCGTCACATCTTCATTCGATATTTTGCTACACAATCTGTTAGCGAGTGCTTTTGAAAGAGTATACACTATTGAAAATGGTTTATTCGCTTTTTGTAACAGTCCTTTCAACATTTTTATACCGGCTTTTATTTTTCCTATTTTGCAGCGCCACTTTTTGGCGAAAATGTTAACTAAATTTGCAAATTGGTGGGATAAAATTCCCTAGTTTCCTAAACAGAAGGCCGCAAAAGATACATTTCTATCGCGTTCCGTTTCTTTTTTTTTTTTTAATTGACTTTCAAAATCCATCAGTCATTTTTAGGACACACTGTATATAGCTCTGTTTATATGCCTCCCATAAAAAGCTGTACATTAATCGAATTTTTACATTGCGTACACATACAGTGTAAGGAAAATATTGTAATCATGATAAAATCCCTATTAAGGAATTATTGGTATATTTTTACATTTTGAGGTGTTTGGAATCTGGTTTAGCTATTTTTACAATGATTCCATATGTGGGTGTATGCGTGTATATTAAAATTTCCTCCCGTTTTCAGGTCCCCTGAGCTTACCTTTGTAAAATTAGGATCTAAGTTTTTATTTATTTTTATATTACTTTTCAATTAAATCCACATTGCAATATCCGTATAAACTAATATTTTGGCGAAAAACACAAAACATTTTCTTGCTTATTATCTTCTTAATGGCCTCGGTTATACCGCACATATTTAATTGTATCCCAGCAGACGCAATAGAGCGAGGAATAACTGTGTTATTTAATCCGTGTCTTCAGTTTCGAGTGAAAATTTTAATCCTTTGACAAAATCTGAAAGTAGCAAAGTAATGACTACTTTTGAAAAGTAGTTTGTAGTAGCTACTTTTTAAAACAAGTAGTTGTAGTTAACTACATTTTCGATAAAGTAGTTGTAGTTCGCTACAATAAAAAAGTAGTTTTTCCGACTCCTGTTCATAGGTTATTCTTATGAAACAGAAGATATGTCCACTAGAGATGAGACGGGCTTGGGCTCGATTTTTATACTAACCTTCATTCTTTCTGAAACTGGCAGTTTTAATTTATTCTCATATAGAAAAAATAAAAATAACTTTTTCCCCTAAAAAATTACACATTCTATTTCACGTAATTTTAATGTTATTTTGATCAGAAGGAATAGAAGGGGAACCAGGAATCTTATTTTTCTTTTCTAGTATTAGAATGTTACTTTAAAAGAAAATTTACAATATTTGCGACGCGACTGACGACTGGGTGATATGGCGCCAATGCGAAGACGCTCCAATAATAATTGTTGCTCGATTTTCGTTTGTGACATTAGGATATTTTTTTTAATGGACCGTTTATTTTATTTTATTTTTTTAGAGATCTAATGCGAGATGAATATTTTTTTTCATTCTTAGTCAATCAGCATTAGCTTAGGTTTGCAAATTTTTAGTCTTCTATTGTGTGCAAGTCATACTCGCTCTTCATATGAAGACAACGTTAGTGATTATATTTTTAATTGTGAAAACTGCTAATGCTAAAGCTCTGCTCTGCACATTGACGAAGTCACTTTCATTCGTAAGGAGATATAATTGTCATATATTGTTATTCCGATAGAATGCAATCGAAGACTGTTTCAACTTTTCCTATAAAAGCACAGGATCTTTCAGATACTGGTTTCAAATTTTTATTTTAAGCTGATTTTCAGGAAAATGAAATATTGTTTTAATTAAGGAATCAATTATAAGTTACGATATACACCTTTTATAGGAAATATAAAACGTTCTTTGATTCTTCTGCATAGAAATAGTAATTTCTGCAAATTTCATTCATTTTTTCATAAAACGCACTTCGTTAATGTGTCCATCAGATTTGCTGGTTGGGAGAGAAAAATATTTACATCCTTTTAAGGAAGTATATTTTTATTTGAATCCAAACTTCTCTTTTGATAAGATAGAATGTAAATTTCCATAAAATTAATTATGTGCACCGGATGAACAGTTACTTTCACGTACGAAGATTTTAAAAAATGAGATATTACTTTTAAAACAATTTTTAAATATTATACATTTTTTTTTCGGTATCGGGTTCGGCCGGGCTCGGGCGGCTTGGATTTAAAATCATCGGGCTCGGGCGTGCCCGGGCTCCGAAAAGAGAGCACGAACTCATCTCTAGTGTCCATCACTTTGTATTTCAAGTGGATAGCTGGTGAAGCTAAAAAGTCATTTTCTCAGTTAAGAGTCAATTTAGAAATGTGAAACGTTTAATATTATTTTGAATATTTTGAAAAAAAAATATTTCAATGACAAACGTTGCTTTATCCAGACATAGATTTTTTGTTTAGGATGTCAATTCCTAAGATGGTAGCTTTAGACTAAATCTATAAAAAAAATTTTAAGCTAAGAAGGATTTATGAGTAATGAGAATGAATAAATGAACATGCTATAAAATAGACTGCATAGCTTCTAACTTTTACGCTTTCTCCCCACCTGTATTTTTGAACGTCTTGTTTAATCGTCGAAAACTTGGGAGTAAATAAAGTAAATTTTTCTGGTGAAAATTAGTGGTAGGAAAAAAGCGTAAAAGTTGGCAACTTTGATTCTACACTTTTTCACTTTTGACATTTTTTTTATATTCTTTCTTTCAGTCTTGCTAAGTCTCTAACACGCTTGGTTCAATTTTACAGATTTACTTACTCTTTTACTATCAATCTATATAATTTCTCAGCTTGTTTTCAAAATAATCTTCCAGTTGGCTATAATTACTATATTTATTCATGTATATAGCCGAAGGATCATAATTTGTTAAAATCAGGTTAATGTTATAAATCATTATATAACATCATTATAAATCATTAAAATATGTTATAAATCAGGAAATGTGTCTTCAAGCGGATAACTAGTGAAGATAAAAAAATATTTTCTCAGTTAAGAGTCTATTTAAAAGTAGGAATTTTTTTATATTATTTTGAACATTTGAAACAAACTGTTTCAGTTACAAACTTAGTTTTTACAAAGATAGATCTTTTTCTTATGTCAATTCCTAAAACCATAGCTAAAGTCTTAAACTAAAACATTTTTCTTAAACTAAGAATGAATATAAGTAGTAAGAATCAATACTCGTATATGTGGTAAAACAGGCTACTCCATTTTATTTTTGCCAGTTTCTTTTTTTGTATTATTTCCTCCTGTCTCTCTTTTTATCTCCTTCTTTCTTTCGTATTTGCTAATTTGCATACACGCTTGCTTGAAAGCTGGTTTATTTACTTATTTACTAACTATCTCTCTAAGTAATTAGTCATTTTCTTTTCTTTTTTAAACTTTGCATTTGAATATAATTACAGTTGCAAAGTAGAAGGTTCATAAATCGTTCTTACAAATAAGGAAATTTATCCAGTCCATCACTCTGTAGTTCAAGCGGTTAACTAGTGAACATAAAAAGATATTTTCTCAGTTAAAGATCTATTTAAAAGTGTAAAACATGATATTATTTGGAAAAATTTTAAACATATTATTGCAATAACAATCTTTGTTCTTTTTTTCTTTCAAAAGTAGATATTTGTCTTTTCTTTTTTTTTCAGGATGTCTGTTCTGAAGATGATAGCTTTAATTTAAGAACAAAATATTTATTTTAAGCTTAAGTATGAGCGATAAAACAGATTAAACTTTTTCACTTTTGAGAGGGGTATTTTTCCAGTTCCTTCTTTCTGTCTCTCTTTCTGCCTATTTCCTTCTTTCATTCTTGATAACATGAACATTCATCTTACTGGAAGTTTATTGACTTTTTTAGTTAATAATTATCTATCTAAAAAGATATTCAGATTGTTTTAAAAATAACCTTACAGATGGACGCAATTATTATCACAAATCAAGCTGTCTGTATACAGTATTAATTTATGAAGTTAGAGACAAAAACCCAACGAATGATAATAGACAGAAATAACCCACAACAGGGGTGAGCCCATAAAAACGGAAAAAAAACTGACAGAGACAAAAAGTGTAAATCAGCCCATAAAAGAGGCGATAAACACTACAGCGACAACCCACCATGAACGTGACAAACCAAAAGAATGGTAAATATGCAAATCTATGCACGCTAATGGCGCCTGGTGCATGTAAAATCCGTTGTGGTTGCAAAGTCCTCCATGTTCCCTATGAATTATACCTCTGGGGGTGCCTAGTCAGGTGAAGGTCTCGTCACCTGCTCAAGGTTCTAAATTACGAGACCAATTCTTTTCTCTTCCTTAATTTTTGCTTTTTCTAAATCTGCCAATTCAACAAAGTTAAATAGAATCCTTGAACCGACAAACAATGAGAAGTATAGCAAACCACTAGAGAGCACTGCAGTGATGCCAACAAGGCTATTGTCAGGTGGATCACAGCCATGCTGTGATCAGGCGAATATCGCTCCACGCACAGGTACAAACTCGTAAATCTAGACACTCATGCCAGGCAGGTAGGGGCCTGGTTAGCGGTATAAAAAATTAAAAAAAACTGTAGCAACAGAGACTGTATATAATGGAATCCCATCTTTAAAATCATAGAATCCAGTCTGAAAAATGTAATGAACCCTGCGAAAAGAATACAACAAAATTGCAAAAGACTGTGTACCTGCTAAGACAGAAACCTGTATAAAACGGCTTTTTCTCCAACTACTTGGGATTCGATCTTAACATATTTTACTACATTTGATTTTGCATATATTCGAAGGTACATATGTCGTTCTTATGAACCAGGAAATATCTTGATCGATTTAAAAGTATGATATTTTGACATTAATTTGAAATTTTTGAAATAAATTGTTCCAATAACATTTTTTTTTCAGAAAAAGATATTTTTCTTTCTTTACTTTTTCTTTCAGGGTGCAAATTCTGAAGATGATAGCTTTTGTAGAAAATTAAATCAGTTCTTTTTAAGCTTAAGAATGAATATAAGCGACAAAACAAGCTAAACATTTTCCCTTTTTCCGTTTTTTCAATTTCTTCTTTCTGTTTCTTTCTGTATATCTTTTATCTATTTCTCTCTATATCTCACTCTGTTTTTATTCTTTCTTTCTTTCTTTTTTACTTGTTAATTTGAGTACTCCCTTTCTTGAATAGTTGCTGATTTTCTTACTTGAATGCTTATTAATTTCTTTAAACTTGAGAATAATTATACATGGTGTCCGAAAATGAACTAAACTTATTTTAAATTCAGTAACAAGAAAAAAAGTGGCAGCTATTGAAGTTATACTTGCAGGAGACTAATGTGTGAAATCCAGAATTTCTTTACTAAGCTTACTTGTTGTAGTTCCAAATATCCCCGATAGATGTCTGGGTAGTGCCTCAAGCTGTTAGAACGCACAAACTGATGTATAAAAATTAATCAAAACTCACTTCGTTTTGCCCTTTATTTTGTAAAGCTTTTGAAATACCAAAAAATGGTTTGCGTTTTGAAATTGCAAGGTTATTGCGAGCATTAATACAGTTCGAGACAAAGCAATAGAAAAAATCCCAAATCTACATATATCTGCATGTTCAATAACAATATTTACAGATATTTCTACATATCAACTACATAAATTATATTTATCATCTTCAGTCACTTAGTATGATTTATCTCCTTATCATTTAATAATTCATTTTCTATCATTTATTATTATACATCTTCTACATCTACCTTATCATTACTCAAATGAAATTTCGGTGATGAGGTACATTAGATCAGAACTGCAATTAATGATATTACATTAGGAAAGAATTTTAATCAATATCCAACTGTCTTCCGATTATCCATTTCTTGTTTTATAAAACAACTTTTTGATACATGTACGATACATTTTTAACACATGTATTTTGATAATTTATGCAACCTTTCATAAAAACTTCCGTTGGTGTGCATTCCATTCTTAGTTTTAAAAAGAGAAGCTATCACACAGAAAGTTTTTTCGCACTCATAACTAATTACACTGTTCAAGAAATTTTAACGAACTTTCTCAATATACATTGCATGTTTTTATAGATTTTAAGGCTCTAAAAAAGAAAATGCTGTTAAAAATTTACTATCACCCTCTAATTTTAAGAAATTTTACTTTCACATTTTGAACTTTGTATAGACAATTATAATAAATATCAATATCCAATTGTCTTCAAATAATTCATTACTTGTTTTATAAAACAACTCTTTGAAACATGTACGATATATTTTTGACACATGTATTTTAATAATTCATGCAACCTTTCATAAAAACTTCCGTTGGTGTGCATTCCATTCTTAGTTTTAAAAAGAGAAGCTATTACACAAAAAGTTTTTTCTCACTCACAACTAATTACACCGTTCAACAAATTTTAATGAACTTTCACAATATACATTGCTTATTTTTATAGATTTTAAGGCTCTAAAAAAGAAAATGCTGTTAAAAATTTACTATCACCCTCTAATTTTAAGAAATTTTACTTTCACATTTTGAACTTTGTATAGACAATTATAATAAATATCAATATCCAATTGTCTTCAAATTATTCATTACTTGTTTTATAAAACAACTCTTTGAAACATGTACAATACATTTTTGACACATGTATTTTAATAATTTATGCAACCTTTCATAAAAACTTCCGTTGGTGTGCATTCCATTCTTAGTTTTAAAAAGAGAAGCTATTACACAGAAAGTTTTTTCTCACTCATAACTAATTACACTGTTCAATAAATTTTAACGAACTTTCACAATATACATTGCATATTTTTAAAGATTTTAAGGCTCTAAAAAAGAAAATGATGTTTAAAATTTACTATCACCCTCTAATTTTAAGAAATTTTACTTTCACATTTTGAACTTTGTATAGAAAATTATAATAAATATCAATATCCAATTGTCTTCAAATTATTCATTACTTGTTTTATAAAACAACTCTTTGAAACATGTACGATACATTTTTGACACATGTATTTTAATAATTTATGCAACCTTTCATAAAAACTTCCGTTGGTGTGCATTCCATTCTTAATTTTAAAAAGAGAAACTATTACACAGAAAGTTTTTTCTCACTCATAAATAATTACACTGTTCAACAAATTTTAACGAACTTTCTCAATATACAGGGGGTGGACAAAATAATACGAACACTCATGAAAAAGGGTGAAAAGAGCAATGTCTAGAAAAATACATGAGGAATTAACCTGAAACTGCAGGTGTGTAAACAGTATAGTATAAGTTATATATTTCCGTGAAGATGTTTTCCCGAAAGCCCATAGAGGACTGTCAACAAATTGAAAAAAGACGAATATCTTTTGGATAACCCTGTAAAAACTAATGTAGCAAAAGCGTTCAAACTCGAGATTATTAATAAGTTGCTTATTTTAATATACTGTGTTCATTTCTATGAGGATAGCATGTATACTCGTAGAGAAATTAAGGTTTTTATAAAAACATTCCCAAATTTTGTTTATTTTTTGCTTATAATTTGCAAAGTTTTTAATATAAAAAAAAGTTCTTTTCAGAAAATAGGACAAACACCATTGTACTTAATACTCTGCAATCAGAATTAAAAAATAATAAAAATTGGATGAAAAATGAGCAGGTTTACTAAAAAATGTTTCACTGCGCATGCATGAATGCAATCAAAATATGATATGAAAATGTATTAGCTAAGTATATAGAGCAACTTTTGTGAAAGTCTCAAAATGATAGCTTGAAAATTCTGTAAATTATCATCGATAGAATAAGCTGGAAATCCGTTGTTCCCAAAAGGAAGCAAAAATATGAAGGGTTGTATCCAAATATAGTAGTACGTGCAATATTGTGTACGCTATCTTGGCACCAATCAACAGATATTTGATACAACCCCTCATCTTTTTGCTTCTTTTTGGGAATAACGGATTTCGAGCTTATTCTATCGACGATAATTTACAGAATTTTCAAGCTATGATTTTGAGACTTTTACAAAAGTTGCTCTATATACTTAGCTAATACATTATGCATATTATATTTTGATTGCATTCGCGCATGCGCAGTGAAACATCTTTTAGTAAACCTGCTCATATTTTATCCAATTTTTATTACTTTTTAATTCTGATTGCAGAGTATTATGTACAATGTTGTTTGTCATATTTTCTGAAAAAAACTTTTTTTTATATTAAAAACTCTGCAAAGTATAAGCAAAAAACTAGGCGAAATTTGGGACTGTTTTTATAAAAACCTTAATTTCTCTACGAGTATACATACTATCCTCATACAAATGAACACAGAATATTACAATAAGCCACTTATTAATAATCTCGAGTTTGAACGCTTTTGCTAAATTAGTTTTTACAGGGTTATCCAAAGGATATTCGTCCTTTTTCAATTTGTTGACAGTCCCCTATGGGCTTTCCGGAAAACATCTTCACGGAAATATATAACTTATACTACACTGTTTACACACCTGCAGTTTCAGGTTAATTCCTCATGTATTTTTCTAGATGTTGCTCTTTTCACCATTTTTCATGAGTGTTCGTATTATTTTGTCCACCCCCTGTACATTGCATATTTTTAAAGGTTTTAAGGCTCTAAAAAAGAAAATGCTGTTAAAAATTTACTATCACCCTCTAATTTTAAGAAATTTTACTTTCACATTTTGAACTTTGTATAGACAATTATAATAAATATTAATATCCAATTGTCTTCAAATTATTCATTACTTGTTTTATAAAACAACTCTTTGAAACATGTAGGATACATTTTTGACACATGTATTTTAATAATTCATGCAACCTTTCATAAAAACTTCCGTTGGTGTGCATTCCATTCTTAGTTTTAAAAAGAGAAGCTATTACACAGAAAGTTTTTTCTCACTCATAACTAATTACACTGTTCAACAAATTTTAACGAACTTTCTCAATATACATTGCATATTTTTATAGATTTTAAGGCTCTAAAAAAGAAAATGCTGTTAAAAATTTACTATCACCCTCTAATTTTAAGAAATTTTACTTTCACATTTTGAACTTTGTATAGACAATTATAATAAATATCAATATCCAATTGTCTTCAAATTATTCATTACTTGTTTTATAAAACAACTCTTTGAAACATATACAATACATTTTTGACACATGTATTTTAATAATTTATGCAACCTTTCATAAAAACTTCCGTTGGTGTGCATTCCATTCTTAGTTTTAAAAAGAGAAGCTATTACACAGAAAGTTTTTTCTCACTCATAACTAATTACACTGTTTAATAAATTTTAACGAACTTTCACAATATACATTGCATATTTTTAAAGATTTTAAGGCTCTAAAAAAGAAAATGATGTTTAAAATTTACTATCACCCTCTAATTTTAAGAAATTTTACTTTCACATTTTGAACTTTGTATAGAAAATTATAATAAATATCAATATCCAATTGTCTTCAAATTATTCATTACTTGTTTTATAAAACAATTCTTTGAAACATGTACGATACATTTTTGACACATGTATTTTAATAATTTATGCAACCTTTCATAAAAACTTCCGTTGGTGTGCATTCCATTCTTAATTTTAAAAAGAGAAACTATTACACAGAAAGTTTTTTCTCACTCATAAATAATTACACTGTTCAACAAATTTTAACGAACTTTCTCAATATACAGGAGGTGGACAAAATAATACGAACACTCATGAAAAATGGTGAAAAGAGCAATGTCTAGAAAAATACATGAGGAATTAACCTGAAACTGCAGGTGTGTAAACAGTATAGTATAAGTTATATATTTCCGTGAAGATGTTTTCCCGAAAGCCCATAGAGGACTGTCAACAAATTGAAAAAAGACGAATATCTTTTGGATAACCCTGTAAAAACTAATGTAGCAAAAGCGTTCAAACTCGAGATTATTAATAAGTTGCTTATTTTAATATACTGTGTTCATTTCTATGAGGATAGCATGTATACTCGTAGAGAAATTAAGGTTTTTATAAAAACATTCCCAAATTTTGTTTATTTTTTGCTTATAATTTGCAAAGTTTTTAATATAAAAAAAAGTTCTTTTCAGAAAATAGGACAAACACCATTGTACTTAATACTCTGCAATCAGAATTAAAAAATAATAAAAATTGGATGAAAAATGAGCAGGTTTACTAAAAAATGTTTCACTGCGCATGCATGAATGCAATCAAAATATGATATGAAAATGTATTAGCTAAGTATATAGAGCAACTTTTGTGAAAGTCTCAAAATCATAGCTTGAAAATTCTGTAAATTATCATCGATAGAATAAGCTCGAAATCCGTTGTTCCCAAAAGGAAGCAAAAATATGAAGGGTTGTATCCAAATATAGTAGTACGTGCAATATTGTGTACGCTATCTTGGCACCAATCAACAGATATTTGATACAACCCCTCATCTTTTTGCTTCTTTTTGGGAATAACGGATTTCGAGCTTATTCTATCGACGATAATTTACAGAATTTTCAAGCTATGATTTTGAGACTTTTACAAAAGTTGCTCTATATACTTAGCTAATACATTATGCATATTATATTTTGATTGCATTCGCGCATGCGCAGTGAAACATCTTTTAGTAAACCTGCTCATATTTTATCCAATTTTTATTACTTTTTAATTCTGATTGCAGAGTATTATGTACAATGTTGTTTGTCATATTTTCTGAAAAAAACTTTTTTTTATATTAAAAACTCTGCAAATTATAAGCAAAAAACTAGGCGAAATTTGGGACTGTTTTTATAAAAACCTTAATTTCTCTACGAGTATACATGCTATCCTCATACAAATGAACACAGAATATTACAATAAGCCACTTATTAATAATCTCGAGTTTGAACGCTTTTGCTAAATTAGTTTTTACAGGGTTATCCAAAGGATATTCGTCCTTTTTCAATTTGTTGACAGTCCCCTATGGGCTTTCCGGAAAACATCTTCACGGAAATATATAACTTATACTACACTGTTTACACACCTGCAGTTTCAGGTTAATTCCTCATGTATTTTTCTAGATGTTGCTCTTTTCACCATTTTTCATGAGTGTTCGTATTATTTTGTCCACCCCCTGTACATTGCATATTTTTAAAGGTTTTAAGGCTCTAAAAAAGAAAATGCTGTTAAAAATTTACTATCACCCTCTAATTTTAAGAAATTTTACTTTCACATTTTGAACTTTGTATAGACAATTATAATAAATATCAATATCCAATTGTCTTCAAATTATTCATTACTTGTTTTATAAAACAACTCTTTGAAACATGTAGGATACATTTTTGACACATGTATTTTAATAATTCATGCAACCTTTCATAAAAACTTCCGTTGGTGTGCATTCCATTCTTAGTTTTAAAAAGAGAAGCTATTACACAGAAAGTTTTTTCTCACTCATAACTAATTACACTGTTCAACAAATTTTAACGAACTTTCTCAATATACATTGCATATTTTTATAGATTTTAAGGCTCTAAAAAAGAAAATGCTGTTAAAAATTTACTATCACCCTCTAATTTTAAGAAATTTTACTTTCACATTTTGAACTTTGTATAGACAATTATAATAAATATCAATATCCAATTGTCTTCAAATTATTCATTACTTGTTTTATAAAACAACTCTTTGAAACATGTACAATACATTTTTGACACATGTATTTTAATAATTTATGCAACCTTTCATAAAAACTTCCGTTGGTGTGCATTCCATTCTTAGTTTTAAAAAGAGAAGCTATTACACAGAAAGTTTTTTCTCACTCATAACTAATTACACTGTTCAATAAATTTTAACGAACTTTCACAATATACATTGCATATTTTTAAAGATTTTAAGGCTCTAAAAAAGAAAATGATGTTTAAAATTTACTATCACCCTCTAATTTTAAGAAATTTTACTTTCACATTTTGAACTTTGTATAGAAAATTATAATAAATATCAATATCCAATTGTCTTCAAATTATTCATTACTTGTTTTATAAAACAACTCTTTGAAACATGTACGATACATTTTTGACACATGTATTTTAATAATTTATGCAACCTTTCATAAAAACTTCCGTTGGTGTGCATTCCATTCTTAATTTTAAAAAGAGAAACTATTACACAGAAAGTTTTTTCTCACTCATGAATAATTACACTGTTCAACAAATTTTAACGAACTTTCTCAATATACAGGGGGTGGACAAAATAATACGAACACTCATGAAAAATGGTGAAAAGAGCAATGTCTAGAAAAATACATGAGGAATTAACCTGAAACTGCAGGTGTGTAAACAGTATAGTATAAGTTATATATTTCCGAGAAGATGTTTTCCCGAAAGCCCATAGAGGACTGTCAACAAATTGAAAAAAGACGAATATCTTTTGGATAACCCTGTAAAAACTAATGTAGCAAAAGCGTTCAAACTCGAGATTATTAATAAGTTGCTTATTTTAATATACTGTGTTCATTTCTATGAGGATAGCATGTATACTCGTAGAGAAATTAAGGTTTTTATAAAAACATTCCCAAATTTTGTTTATTTTTTGCTTATAATTTGCAAAGTTTTTAATATAAAAAAAAGTTCTTTTCAGAAAATAGGACAAACACCATTGTACTTAATACTCTGCAATCAGAATTAAAAAATAATAAAAATTGGATGAAAAATGAGCAGGTTTACTAAAAAATGTTTCACTGCGCATGCATGAATGCAATCAAAATATGATATGAAAATGTATTAGCTAAGTATATAGAGCAACTTTTGTGAAAGTCTCAAAATCATAGCTTGAAAATTCTGTAAATTATCATCGATAGAATAAGCTCGAAATCCGTTGTTCCCAAAAGGAAGCAAAAATATGAAGGGTTGTATCCAAATATAGTAGTACGTGCAATATTGTGTACGCTATCTTGGCACCAATCAACAGATATTTGATACAACCCCTCATCTTTTTGCTTCTTTTTGGGAATAACGGATTTCGAGCTTATTCTATCGACGATAATTTACAGAATTTTCAAGCTATGATTTTGAGACTTTTACAAAAGTTGCTCTATATACTTAGCTAATACATTATGCATATTATATTTTGATTGCATTCGCGCATGCGCAGTGAAACATCTTTTAGTAAACCTGCTCATATTTTATCCAATTTTTATTACTTTTTAATTCTGATTGCAGAGTATTATGTACAATGTTGTTTGTCATATTTTCTGAAAAAAACTTTTTTTTATATTAAAAACTCTGCAAATTATAAGCAAAAAACTAGGCGAAATTTGGGACTGTTTTTATAAAAACCTTAATTTCTCTACGAGTATACATGCTATCCTCATACAAATGAACACAGAATATTACAATAAGCCACTTATTAATAATCTCGAGTTTGAACGCTTTTGCTAAATTAGTTTTTACAGGGTTATCCAAAGAATATTCGTCCTTTTTCAATTTGTTGACAGTCCCCTATGGGCTTTCCGGAAAACATCTTCACGGAAATATATAACTTATACTACACTGTTTACACACCTGCAGTTTCAGGTTAATTCCTCATGTATTTTTCTAGATGTTGCTCTTTTCACCATTTTTCATGAGTGTTCGTATTATTTTGTCCACCCCCTGTACATTGCATATTTTTAAAGGTTTTAAGGCTCTAAAAAAGAAAATGCTGTTAAAAATTTACTATCACCCTCTAATTTTAAGAAATTTTACTTTCACATTTTGAACTTTGTATAGACAATTATAATAAATATAAATATCCAATTGTCTTCAAATTATTCATTACTTGTTTTATAAAACAACTCTTTGAAACATGTAGGATACATTTTTGACACATGTATTTTAATAATTCATGCAACCTTTCATAAAAACTTCCGTTGGTGTGCATTCCATTCTTAGTTTTAAAAAGAGAAGCTATTACACAGAAAGTTTTTTCTCACTCATAACTAATTACACTGTTCAACAAATTTTAACGAACTTTCTCAATATACATTGCATATTTTTATAGATTTTAAGGCTCTAAAAAAGAAAATGCTGTTAAAAATTTACTATCACCCTCTAATTTTAAGAAATTTTACTTTCACATTTTGAACTTTGTATAGACAATTATAATAAATATCAATATCCAATTGTCTTCAAATTATTCTTTACTTGTTTTATAAAACAACTCTTTGAAACATGTACGATACATTTTTGACACATGTATTTTAATAATTTATGCAACCTTTCATAAAAACTTCCGTTGGTGTGCATTCAATTCTTAGTTTTAAAAAGTCCTTCCGGCCTGTACCGGGAGGAAAAGGTAGCTTTCCTATATCTTCGTTTTAAAATTTTAGCTAAAGTTACACGAAAACAGCAAGCTAAAATGCAAAGAAACGTTTACAAAAGATTCGTTAATACTGAATTTGAATAAGAAATTCGCCAAATTATTGAGCAATAGCCAAATTGGCTTCATTTATGAAGACTTATTTTGGTCGCCAAATTTGGCGATATTTTGCCAAATTTGGCATATTTCGCCAAATGTCGCCAATTTTGGCGAGAATTTGGCGCTAACGGATATGAATATACAGTTTTATGCGTGTGATTGGGCAAATTATTACAAAAATGAAAGAAAATAATTTGCGAGTATTCGCGTTGATGTGCTGTTTTGTTTCAAAATATCAGCCACCCTAGAATTTCAAACTGCTCTATCTCAGCCATTTTTTAAGATAGAGGTAAACCAAAAAAATGCTCTGGAATCCTTGTATTAAGGCCTAACACGTAATTAAAAAATAAATTTGAATTTTTATTTTTTTGTGTATTTATTTTAGTTTTAAAATTTTAAATGGCCGCCATCTTGAAACAAAATGGCGGACCAAGCTGGCCAACGAACTCGGTCGAGACATTAGTGACCTTAATACACACAATTAGTTTCATCATAATCGATTCATAAATACGGGCGTTATCGTATGACATAGGTCAGATATATATATATATATATATATATATATATATACGGATATATATATATATATATATATAAATCAACATTTGAACGGAGGGTGGTTTTGGGGTCTGGGGGTCATGATCGGTGAAAATATATCGAAATTTTCCGGAACTGCTTTCCTCCGAACGGCTGCAATAGGTAGCTTTATACTTTTTTGTATTGAAAGATACCTAAAAGAGAAGCTATTACACAGAAAGTTTTTTCTCACTCATAACTAATTACGCTGTTCAACAAATTTTAACGAACTTTCTCAATATACATTGCATATTTTTATAGATTTTAAGGCTCTAAAAAATAAAATGCTGTTAAAAATTTACTATCACCCTCTAATTTTAAGAAATTTTACTTTCACATTTTGAACTTTGTATAGACAATTATAATAAATATCAATATCCAATTGTCTTCAAATTATTCATTACTTGTTTTATAAAACAATTCTTTGAAACATGTACGATACATTTTTGACACACGTATTTTAATAATTTATGCAACCTTTCATAAAAACTTCCGTTGGTGTGCATTCCATTCTTAGTTTTAAAAAGAGAAGCTATCACACAGAAAGTTTTTTCTCACTCATAACTAATTACACTCTTCAACAAATTTTAATGAACTTTCTCAATATACATTGCATATTTTTATAGATTTTAAGACTCTAAAAAAGAAAATGCTGTTAAAAATTTACTATCACCCTCTAATTTTAAGAAATTTTACTTTCACATTTTGAACTTTGTATAGACAATTATAATAAATATCAATATCCAATTGTCTTCAAATAATTCATTACTTGTTTTATAAAACAACTCTTTGAAACATGTACGATATATTTTTGACACATGTATTTTAATAATTCATGCAACCTTTCATAAAAACTTCCGTTGGTGTGCATTCCATTCTTAGTTTTAAAAAGAGAAGCTATTACACAGAAAGTTTTTTCTCACTCATAACTAATTACACTCTTCAACAAATTTTAATGAACTTTCTCAATATACATTGCATATTTTTATAGATTTTAAGACTCTAAAAAAGAAAATGCTGTTAAAAATTTACTATCACCCTCTAATTTTAAGAAATTTTACTTTCACATTTTGAACTTTGTATAGACAATTATAATAAATATCAATATCCAATTGTCTTCAAATTATTCATTACTTGTTTTATAAAACAACTCTTTGAAACATGTAGGATACATTTTTGACACATGTATTTTAATAATTTATGCAACCTTTCATAAAAACTTCCGTTGGTGTGCATTCCATTCTTAGTTTTAAAAAGAGAAGCTATTACACAAAAAGCTTTTTCTCACTCATAACTAATTACGCTGTTCAACAAATTTTAAATAACTTTCTCAATATACATTGCATGTTTTTGTAGATTTCAAGGCTCTAAAAAAGAAAATGCTGTTAAAAATTTACTATCACCCTCTAATTTTAAGAAATTTTACTTTCACATTTTGAACTTTGTATAGCCAATTATAATAAAATTACGTTATCATTTTAATTATGTTTAATCTACAAAACATATTTTGATTTGTTGCCTCAATAGAATATGTAACAAGAGAGTTGAAATAAATTTTACTTTGTAATTTTGTTTATAAGACCTTCATGAATTTTATACTAAATTTCATTTTTATGCTTATAAAATTTCTCTTTAATTTCTCTAAAAAGTACCGTAATTTCCAGCATATAATCTGCGGGTCAAAGAATCATGTTTAGATCCAGAAATTTTATTTAATAACTAGCAAGCTACGCCCGCTACGCTGGTCAATTTCTCTTAACGAACCTTTAATCAAACAAAATATTGACATTTCATAATTCACTTTTATATTTTAACAGAATAATAAGGATACTATAATTTGTGACTCGTGCTATAGCCAATATACACGTCAGGACACGTCGCCCTTATCATTATCTTTTTACGCGTGAAGGTTTCGCTATGGTACTCTATGGTGAAATTTGGTAATTTTAGAAATTCAATAGTTGAAAAATCGCAGAATCATTAGATCATTTTTCTTTAGAATTTGTTCTTAGAGCGCATTTAGATCTTATAAATAACAATCATGCCGAACTTCAAGTTTCTAGCTCCTTCAGCATCGCAAAAATCGCAATTTTAGAACGTTTTTCGCTTCTGCACCCCCCTCGGGGTAGTGGCACCGACATAAAATATAGCCTATGTTGGAGCAGGGATTGTCACCATCCATTTGCCACCATCACTTTTGAAATCGCTTTAGTAGTTCCAGAGATTCCATAGAAATTGTAATTTAGAATGTTTTTAGAAAATTTTTTGCTTATTTCATCCTTTTAAATTTCGAATTTTTTTAGACTTTGTTCTTATAGAGCATTTAAATCTTGTAAGTAACGACCATACAAAATGTCAAGTTCCTAACTCCTTCAGTATTGAAAATATCATAATTTTGGAACGTTTTTCGCTCCTGCACCCTCTGCGGGTAGTAGCACTGACATAAAATTTAGCATATGTTGGAGCAGGGACTGTCACCATCCATTTGCCACCATCACTTTTGAAATCGGTTCTGTAGTTTCAGAGATTCCATAGAAATTGTAATTTAGAATGTTTTTAGAACGCTTCTTCCTCATCTCACCCGTTTAAATTTCGAAAGTTTTTATAATTTGTTCTTAGAGAGCATTTACATGTTATAAGTAACTACCATACCAAATTTGATGCTTCTATCTCCTTCAGTATACAAAAAATCGAAATTTTAGAACGTTTTTCGCTCCTGCACCCCCCTGGGGGTGGTGGCACCGACATAAAATATAGCCTATGTTGGAGCAGGGATCGTCACCATTAATTTGCCACCATCACTTTTAAAATCGCTTCAGTGGTTCCAGAGATTACCCTCTACAAACAAACAAACAAACAAACAAACAATCTTTACTACTTTATATATTAGTATAGATAAGGGGGAATTAACCCCTTGTTCCCCTCTTCATACTTAACCAATCAATCCCGAAAACTAATCAGGGATGCGCCTTAACACAGTGAACCTATAAATGAAATTTGAAGGAAATGGGATAATTCTGCATGAAAAACCCATTTACATAAATTAAGGGGGGTATTAGCCCCCGTTCCCCCCCCCCTTTATACTTAATCAATCAATCCCGAAAACTAATCAGGGAAGCGTTTTAACCCAATGAACCTATAAACAAATTTTGAAGCAAATAGAATAATTCTGCATGAAAAACCCATTTATATAAATTAAGGGGGGGAATTAGCCCCTTGTTCACCCCCTTTATACTTAACCAATCAATCCCGAAAAGTAATCAGGGAAGCGTCTTAACCCAATGAACCTATAAACAAAATTTGAAGGAAAACGGAATAATTCTGCATGAAAAACGCATTTATATAAATTAAGGGGGGATTACCCCCCCGATCCCCCCCTTTATACTTAACTAATCAAACCCGTAAACTAATCAGGGAAGCGCCTTAACTCAGTGAACCTATAAACAAAATTTGAAGGGAAACGGAATAATTCTGCATGAAAAACCCATTTATATAAATTAAGGGGGGGGGGGGAATTAGACCCTTGTTCGCCCCCTTTATACTTGACCAATCAATCCCGAAAACTAATCAGGGAAGCGCCTTAACTCAGTGAACCTATAAACAAAATTTGAAGGAAAACGGAATAATTCTGCATGAAAAACCCATTTATATAAATTAAGGGGGGGGGGGGAATTAGCCCCTTGTTCCCCCCCTTTTATACTTAACCAATCAATCCCGAAAACTAATCAGGGAAGTGCCTTAACACAGTGAACCTATAAACAAAATTTGAAGGAAAACGGATATTTCTATGAAGAGTTATCGCATTACGTACGTACATACATACATACAGAACCGGCTGCCAAGCTCTCAGGGCTTGACAGCCAGTGTGATAACTGAAAAATCGCAATTTTAGAACGTTTTTTGCTCCTGCACCCCCTGGGGTTAGTGGCACCGACATAAAATATAGCCTATGTTGGAGCAGGGGTTGTCACCATCAATTTGCCACCATCACTTTTGAAATCGGTTCGGTAGTTCCAGAGATTACCCCCTACAAACAAACAAACAAGAATTACTCCTTTATAATATTAGTATAGATTGAAGTCAAATATTTACAGCGATCTAGAAAGTTGCATTTTATAAGATAAAATTTCTGGGTCGAAACATGATTGTTTGATCCGATTATTATAGAACGGAAATTACGGTAATTAACACTGTAACTTTTCAATATTGTAGTCTTTCTTTTCAGCTATGATAATATTCCTTTAAAACTCAATGTAACAGGTCTAGGTGTGACACCAGACCAATTCTGTCGTTGTAACGATGAAACCCACCGGGTAAGGTAGTTGTATGATGCAGCTACTTTTAAGTCTGTGTATTAGGCCTTAATACCTTGTTCGCACCGGACATTTAAGATATCTTAGACCGCCATTTTGGAGATGGTACCCTCCCGGAATTGAATACTTGTTCACACCGCAAAACTCAGCTAAGATAACTCACTGAACATCACCGTGTCTGAGATTTGAACAAACATAGAATGTGTGCATGTGCATAAGTTAAAGGCAACCTTATATGTTAAGTTATATGTTTTGCCAGGGACTGAACACCTAAACGTATAACTCAGTAAACTGTATAACTCAATTAATGGTCTACCAGAATCTTTTTTAAATATATCGTGAAAATTTAATTTCGTTGAGGCATTTGTTACCTTTTATACCGAAAAAGGAAGTTTTACAAGTATTACTGCGCCCATGACATATATTCGCGGAAATGGAACAGAGTAAGACATAAAAGATATAAGAAAAGTACACATGCGGTTATTTTATCATAAAACCTTTATTAAATATACTTTTTTAGCACATAGCGTACTTAAAAATAAATGATTGGAATCGCTTTGGCATGTAAATCATTTATCAAAAGTCATTTCATTATATCCAATGGTTGGAGTATCATAGTTGAGATTTTTTCCAACAGAGCGAAAATATGCCGGGACCAGGACATCATTTCATTAGTTTACTGAATCTTATTGAAATACGTAATCACTAATTTTCAATTTTTTTTTCAGCAGAGCAATTAACTCCTCTCCCCCCCCCCCCCCCCCCCCCCGCTCTCTTATGCTCTGTTTAGAACGTGGCTAGTTTGGTTCCCAAAAACCCTAGAGCGGGGGTCAGCAGTGATGAAAGGCAAGGTGTAGAGAAGGTTGTGAAAAAATCATCTTCTGCTAAACGTATAAATGAGACAAAATTTCGCACGGGGACTCAGAAACGTAACGTATAACTGAGGGAAATGTATAACTAAAAAACGTATAACTCGGCTAATTTTTAATGACAAATGGCCGGGACCGCAGACTTGAAACGTACAACTCAGGTAACGTGTAAGTGAAGTTACACTGTACTTTGTTAATTAGTATTTTGACCTTGATCCTGAAACTTTAATGAATGGCAATAATGAAATCAAAAATCGACACTTTATGGACAATATCACCGCCCCCTGAAAGAAAAGTCAGCCTGCACGCTGACAAAAACGGCGGCTGTCGCAGGCAGATTTTTTTAAGCGTTTGTACGGTCCCTCGAACTTCAACGCCAATAATATATAAAAGTTTTCTTGGACTTATTTGATCTCAGAAAAACTAGGCGAAGAAAACTTTTAGAAATTATTGGTGTTGAACTTTGAGGGACCGTTCAAACGCTGACAAAAAAATCCACCTGCGACAGCCGCCATTTTTATCAGAGCGCAGCCTTAGTATTCAGGGGGCGGTGGACAATATTAATGTGACGTCACAGTGAGAATCACGGGATTTAAAAGTAGCGGCTAGCACATTTGTTTACCTCATTGTGTCATTTGATGCAGCATAAATACAGGTAAATGCATGCGTAAAATACTTCCGATTTAATTTGTACGAATTATTTTCGATAAATACATATATACATGTTAATTAAAATCCATAAATACTTATTAAAATGTAAAATTTCCATTTTATAAATAAATGGAAAACATGCATGGAATTGCATTAAAATAAAGAAAAGAAACCATGTATAACCTATACCTGTCCCAAAAAGAGTCTAAAACTCAATGTAAAATTAAAATATAAGCATAAATTTTCTAAACACAATGCTTTCCAATGGCGCGGTTCTGAATGTTATTCCCAAGCAGACGATTTTTTGTAGCCTCCAACCCAAAGAAAGAATATTGTCCGTTAGATTGTAACATAGTAAATTATTAAATTTTTTTGATAAAAAATCTTTTACAGGATATTTAAAAAATAGCACCCGAACTTCAGAATTCTCTAATTTATTAACTACAATAAATATAGAGGTGAATTAATTGACTCGTTACGAGTGCCTAGTGAAGCACTGTCTTGGGGCTGACATCACGTGACCATACTTAGATTCCTGCCTTCAGATCGCAGATTTGCCTACTTATTGTAATGTTTTGTTATTGAGCGAGTATGTGGTTGGTGGTTGAACGGTTAGAGCGATGCATTTCAGTCTAGATTTCATGAGTTCGAATCCCACGGCTTCTTTTTATTCCCAACTTTTCTTCTAGATCTTTATTTTAAAATGATTTATAGGTTAAAAGATTCTATTTCAGGTTTTCATTTAACTTTTTTATTTATAAATGATTTATCGGTTCAGTTTTATTTTTAACTTTTTTATTTAAAAATATTTTATCGGTTGCTTTACATTTTTAATGATAAATGCAATATTTTTAATAAAAGTAAATTTTGATGTTAATAACAATTAAAGATTTATTTTTATTTTTAAAATAAAATACTTGCTTAAATACTCTATTTCAGATTTTTTTTAATGTTATGCATGGAATATTTTAATAAATGTTAATTTTGATATTAATAACAATTAGATTTATTTTTATTAATAAAATAAAATACTTATTTAAATACGATAAAATGTGCTTAAAATTTTACATTAAAGACCCTTTTAATATTTAAAGTTCATTTCAGTGCAATATTATGAAATACCATTTTTTTAGCAAAGCATAATTAAAGATGTAAAAAGGCAGGAATCTAATTATGGTCACTTGATGTGTGCCACGAGACAGTTGTCTACAGAAGTGAGTATTTCTGGACCACAATTTCCAAACAATAATCGTCGTGGTAGATTTTTACTGCATATGTTAATTATGTCTACCACGAATATTACTGTTTTGAAATAGTCGCCTTGCTCGGAACCCTGTATGTTCGTAAGGGTTGGGTTGGGTTGATTTATGACGGCCAATTATCAACACGAGGGATATAGGCCCTAGGGGGGAGTGCCCTCCTTGGGGGCCTTTTTAAAGGATCCTAACCCGTATTTATGCAAGGTTCGAAGAAAACCACGGAAAACTCCGAACGGTTAGGTCGACGAGCGCGACAGGGTTTGAACCCAGCACCTCCCGTGTACCAGCTTCGAGAGCAGAACCTCTCAGCCACTTGTGGGTCTGTATGTTCGTAAGATACTCATAAAGTTTGTATGCAGTAACTTTGACAATAATTCATATTTTCTCCAAGAGCTGCACTGTCTCAACCTCTAGAATAGCTCAAACTAACTTCAAAAAATAGCAAAACGCAAATATTTTATATTCGCGTTCCAACAGTATGAAGATCAAAAACTGGGTTACTCTTGATTACGGTTTACACTTTAGTTTGAGTATTATTATAGGTTGAGACAGCTCAGCACCATGTATTAAAAAATAAGGTAACTACTTTTTAAGTTTTTGTATACAAAATTCATGATCTTGCTTTTAAACTGATCACTTATTTCATCTTTATAATTATTATAGTTCATGCATTATTTAACTGTAAATTACATAAATTAAGTTTAGATGTCTTTTTTCGAACACCCTGTATATTTACAAGTTTTAAAACTAATATGAAGGGTGCAAGACAGGGATATTATTAAAGATTTCCCAGTTTTAGCCATATTGCTATAAGAGATGCCTTCAAGAACTTTTGAAGGGAAAGTGACTTGAATTATCGTTTTCGTACAACGAAAACCCTGAAATTGTTTCACAGCACCTCTCCGACCAGACCGCACGGGTTTCGAACCCGCGAACATTGGCCAAAGCTCTTCATTTTAGGAGCTGCAAGGAGCTCTTGGGGTCCCGGACATAGGTTGGTCCTTGCTGCCCCGACAGTTGTGGGTATCTATGTTTTACACATCCACTAAGCTGAATAAAACTTATAACGTTTTGTTTCACAGTTCATTCTCAAAAGACCGTGCAACTTCCTTTTTTCACTGTTAGTCGTAGGCATTAAGTTTCAAAATCGAAATTGATTTAAATGGGGTATGCAACAAATTTGAAGTGAGCAAAACTTGTAACTTAGTTATCTTCTCCTTAACTATATCAGAAATTTGATCAGAAAAAAAGTCAATTTCGTCATAGTACGACTGATTTTGTACGAAATGATTGTAAACACACTAAAAAAATTTCGTCAAAAACGCTGTACAAAGTACTATCAAAAGCACTGTAGCCGTAAAAATACTGTTTCCAAAAACCCCTAGTGATTTGACAAAAACTCGGAGTTGTTTGATGAAAATTCCCTGTTTTGATTAAAGGATTTCAAGAAATCTTGAGATTAGATTCGTGAAGTTTCTGTGATTCCAGAGAAAAAAGACATACGTAAAAATTCCGTATAAAAAGCCGAATATTGTTGGTAGCATAGTGTCTGGAACATCCCCGTAATTTGATGGAAATGCAGAGTGTGTTGTTGTATTTCAGGTAATTTTTAGCTTAGATTGGTGAAGTTTTCCCGTATTGAGAGAAAATTGGAAAATTAAAACAAAACATTTTTTATAATTAACGGATATAATTGACGGACAAATACATGTCTATTGACGGTTTTTTTTAAATGTATGTATTAATGGTGATAACAAAATACGTAAAGGACATAAATCGTCTGTTTTCGAAAAAAGTAACATAATTCAAAAATGAACATTTTGAGAAAAACTCCGTAAAGCTTTTATTTAACGATTACGGTATATTAATTTTTTACCTACAAACAACTCTATCTAGTGGTAACCATATGTAATTTAAAAACGACACTCATCCAGATAAAAGAAACTTTAATTTGAAAGATAATGTTACGGATATTTCAAAATTTATGACTTTTGACTTGTGTCACTCTTCTCGAAAGCTGCAATATGTATGTACATATAAAACTATCATCATTCTTCTTTCTTTTGAAGCATCTGACTTTTCTACTACTTAAATGTAATTGGTTCTTTTCATTCAGCGACATAACTTTGTTAGCAACCTAATCATCATTTCCGATATGTACTTTTCAATCCACGTCACTAAATCTTTCTTTTATTTCCTATCAATTCCTCAGCTTTTATTAATATTGTCTAAAAGAAGTAATCGATATATCACTACTGATACTTTGGATAGCCGAACAATGCTGCTATCACCTTTATTTTTTGTACTTAGACATGATTGGTGCAGTTATGTTCATTGACTACTCTTTTTTTCCGTGAGAAATAAATTGATATATCGTCATGATATTTTCTTTTTTTTAACCATGTTATTCCTTCTTAAGAATAAAACTATATTCCCTTTAAATCAGTATGCTTTTATCTCTTTATTAGACTTGGTATGTTTTTTCATCAGTGTTGTACGCTGTTCAAATATTGTATGGCGAAAAGAAGTATTTTTCGGTTAAATAATAAACCTCGTAAATAAAAATTTTGAAAAAAAAAACAGTACTTATAAATGTAATAATTGTATACACTCCATTCTTTGCTATGATTTATAAATTCGACTAATGTTAAAGAACAATGCAAAGTTGAAATATGTAAAAGAATAAAAATAGTCAGAATTTAAGAAAAAAGAAAGGAAGAACAAGACGTTCTGGCTCAGTCGGAAGAGTTATGGCATTGTATGTATTGCAAAAAGAAGTATTTTTCGATCAAATAATAAACCTCGAAAATAAAAATTTTGGAAAAAAACAATATTTATAATATGTAATAATTGTATACACTCTATTCTTTGCTATGATTTATAAATTCGACTAATTTGAAAGAACAATGCAAAGATGAAATATGTAAAAGGATGAAAATAGTCAGAATTTAAGGAAAAATAAAGAACAAGACTTTCTGGCTCAGTCGGAAGAGTATGGCATTGTATGTATGGCAAAAAGAAGTATTTTCCGATCTAATAATAAACATCGAAAATAAAAATTTTGGGAAAAAAACAATACTTATAAATGAAATAATTGTATACACTCTATTCTTTGCTATGATTTATAAATTCGACTAATTTTAAAAAACAATGCAAAGTTGAAATGTGTAAAATGATGAAAATAGACAGAATTTAAGAAAAAAGAAAGGAAGAACAAGACCTTCTGGTTCAGTCGCAAGAGTATGTATCGTAAAAACAAATATTTTTCGATAAAATAATAAACCTCGGAAGTAAAAATTATTGCTTTTATTAAACAAATTTTTTTCCAAAATTTGTATTTTCGAGGTTTATTATTTGATCGAAAAATACTTCTTTTTGCAATACATACAATGCCATAATCTTCATACTGAGCCAGAGAAGGTCTTGTTATTTCTTTCTTTTTTCTTAAATTCTGACTATTTTTATCCTGTTACTTATTTTAACTTTGCATGCTTCTTTAAAATTAGTCGAATTTATAAATCATAACAAAGAATAGAGTGTAAACAATTATTTAATTTATAAGTACTGTTTTTTTTTTCAAAATTTTTATTTACGAGGTTTTTTATTTGATCAAAAAATACTTCTTTTTGCCATACGTATAATGTCATACTCTTCCGACTGAGCCAGAAGGTCTTGTTCTTCCTTTCTTTTTTTCTTAAATTCTGTCTATTTTCATCATTTTACATATTTCAACTTTGCAATGTTCTTTAAAATTAGTCGAATTTATAAATCATAGCAAAGAATAGAGTGTATACAATTATTTCATTTATATAAGTATTATAACCTTTGTCGAGTTACCCATGATTCGGAAAAGAGTTCTTTATGATTAGAAAATTAATAAACCTGTATATTTTAGAGATTTAAGAATCATTTATAAAAATAAAATTTCTCTTGTTGCCACTGATTTTCGGAAACATTTCCGAGTAGATTTTATAGTGTAATAAGCAGTTTTCTCAAGCCGGTATATAGGTTTTTAGGATGCTAAAAATTCTCAAGTAAAAAATTTTCAGCTGCGTAATTGAACTTATACATACAAGAGTAACAATATTATACTAATTTTAATGCTAATGCTGTTGATTTAGCAAGTTTTTCTGTTAAACACATTTGTCAAAAATGAAAATGTTTTCTTGAAAATTGATAGCATCCGTAAAATCTATATTCCAGATTTAAGAAAACTGATTAATTTACTCTAAAATCTATTCGGAAACGTTTCCGAAAATTAGGGCAGCAAAGGAAACTTCCTTTTTATACCAACTTCTTTAAATTTAGAAAATCTGTAGGTTTTTGTAGTTCTAAATTTAGCAAGTTGTTCTGTTAAACACATTTGTTAAAAATGAAAATGTTTTCTTGAAACTTGATAGCATCCATAAAATCTATATTCCAGATTTAAGAAAACTGATTAATTCACTCGAAAAACAACTCGGAAACGTTTCCGAAAATTAGGGCAGCAAATGAAACTTTGTTTTCATACCTACTTTTTTAAATTTAGAAAATCTGCTGTTTTTGTGGTTTCTAAAAATAAAGAAACGCTTTTCATGTTCGTGGATACCTCGGAAGAGGTTATATTATATTTTCGTTTGTGTTTACATAATATTTTTGTAGAATAAGAAACATTTGTTTTTTTACAGTGTATTATTAAAATATTTTTTAAAAAAGTAATTTTGGATCTCAATAACGAAAATAATTAGAAAACGTAAAGTTAGCAAAAAGATGAACAGTAAAATTACTTTACTAATATAGTTTAATTTATATAGCAGATATCTAAAGTTTTCACAGTGAATGTTTACTACACCTTAAATCTAAAATTTTGATAAAACATAGCTTCATTCATAAACCACTTTTTAAATGCCCTTTGAGATGTCAGGTGTGTATAAATGGTGCTCTATTGTATATATTTATATAAGTAACAGGTACAGTTGCGAAAAAATAGCACTGTTTGTCGCAGGATGGAAAAGATGCCAATCGATAAGGAATAACGTCCATTTTTAGTAGATATTTTAATTTTTGTCTTAGGGGGCTCTCAACATATTAAAAATAACGTAAATGTTTTCTTTTTTCATTTTAACTATCAAATTTGAACCAATAAACAAATCTACACCCTTCAATTAGCCTGAATACTAATTTTCACGGCATTTTTACGATTAGTTTCAGAGTTATTCAATTTTTTGACGAAAGCAGATTTCAAGGGGTTCTCTCCAAACTAAAATACTTGTGCTTATATCGAGTATATTCTATACATCCTCCCCCAGGTACATCCCGTACCATATAGTTTGTTTTAAGGTATCTAAAAATCTACTAAATTTTCCAACGTGTATAAAAAGCATTTATCAGTCGAATGCAACTAATTTCTTTTTAGCTATGATATTTTATGATTAATGATTTTTTCAAATGATAATAATTTCAATTAATATTTAATAATTCATACTGCATATCACAAAATTATGGAAAATACAAAAAGTAACATTTTATGTTCGATTTTTAATTAGTATGCTTATGCAAACAATGATTGGAATAAGATTATTAATTTGAGAAATATAACTAAAAATATGTAATAACAATTTTACATTAGAGGATCAAAACTTTGAATAATTGTAATTCCGAAACTTTTTATCCAGATAACGTGAAATTTACTATCTGGGCATACATTTAAACCTAGATTAATTTTTTTCAAACATGGATGTTTTTATTGAAAATTTAAAAGTTACCTCAAATTTTAATATGTAGATTGATCTCAAATCTTAATTCACGGATATCAGTCAATAGTAGACATTATCCCATATCGATTGGTGCCTTTCCTTTTCTTCTATCGTAAACGGTACTCAAAATTGCATGAGGTTTCATTCGCAACTGTACATTTACCTCTAATAATTTTAATCGAGTTATATTTTACATATAATTTACATAACCATATTATTATAGGAAGCTGGTGAACTCCCACTGCGAGCCTACGGAGGTAGATGTGATCCCTACTTCATAATCATTTTGCATGATAAAAGCATTATCAAAAAAAGGAAGAAAAAACCCTGTTCGGCTCCTATTCACGAGTTTCGTACGACAGTAGCAAAGAAAAGTCAACATCCAGTGTACAATGAATCCTTTTTCTTCCCCTTGGAATCAAATCAGCTGAAGAAAAGTGTCCTCAAAATTGCAGCTTGGGATCAAGATAAATGGGCCAATGATACATCCCTTGGAGAAGTTTGCTTCAGCTTAAAGACTGTTGCACCATTTCTTCTTCAAGAGCCG
Source organism: Maratus michaelseni (assembly GCA_963931845.1). NCBI lineage: Eukaryota > Metazoa > Arthropoda > Arachnida > Araneae > Salticidae > Maratus > Maratus michaelseni. Next base: position 122,404,141 of record OZ007599.1, on the reverse strand, counting down.
TCAAAGGAACTTGATCTAAATTTGAAAATGGAAGATTCAAAAATGGTATGACATAACTAGCTAATAATTGTACTAAATGAAACTGTATCTCCCATGTTGTACAGATGCTGTGTTCGGTTCAACCCGACGGACAGTGCGAAACTTTGAGTCTAGCTCTAGCGGAATAACACATGGGCTGATAAGTTCCCTGTCTAATATAGAAAACACAACTTTTTAACATAACTTTATAACTTTATAACTTTAATAAATAACATAACTTTAATAATAAATAATAATAATTTAATAATAAATAATAATAATTTAATAATAATAATTTAATAAATAAATAATAATAATAATTTAATAATAAATAACATAACTTTATAACGAAAAAGCTCCAAACAGTGCTCAGAATCATCGACTTGTTGTTTTTGGTCAAAGTCAACATGCACGGCACCCACTTTGACAACAGCTTTTTCATAGACAAATGTTCATTCAAAATAAAACCTACACGTTCCTTGGATATCTTCAGAGTCTGAGCTATCTCCAGCAACTTCACTTTACGGTTCCCCAAAACAATTTTGTGGACTTTTTTATGTTTTCATGAGTAACCAGCTCGTTTAGGCGACCAGAGCGTGGTGCATCACTGGTGTCTGTACGACCACGTTTAAATTCAGCAAACCAGTCAATAATGGTTGATTTACCTGCTGCAGTGTCCGGATAACGCTTATCAAGCAAAGCTTTTGTTTGAACGGTGCTTTTTCTCCATCAAATAACAATGTTTTATCAAAACACGAAATTCTTGTTTATCCATTTTTTTTGTTTATCAACAAAGTCGTTCAACTAAAACCACTCTAACGTTTTATCCACACGACGAATCGTCAGGACATTTTTCTGCTACCTTTTAAAGGTTAGTATTTACTAAAAAAGCATCGGTTCGGCGATTACAACGCCATCTGTGTGCCAGACCGGAACTTATCAGCCGATGTGTTATAATTACTGTAAATGCAGCGAACGCGTTTTTGTTGAGTTTTTTAAGTTATTTTATATCCAGGGTAACCATGATTAGCCCTTTTTATCACCGCGTTGCATATCTGCAACATACCTAAAAGTCAATGTTGCTTACACAGTGGGCTTAAAAACAATTTTATTTATTGCTGCTATCTCTCAACAATAGCAGTTAATGTAAATTGTTCGTAGAATTCTCAACAGTACTTGATACAGAGTTAATTTTTCATGCCAAAGTTTTATTTATTGTTTGAGCAGTTTTGCTTCGTTATTGCTAAAAGGAATTTCGTAAATTTTGTAAAATTAAAAAGGCTGGATACTTACAAAAATAGATTTTTTACAAAGTTAAGTTCGCATATTTTACAAGTTTGTATTACAAAATTGAAACTATTTATAAGAAGTATGAAATTTTCTGTTCATTGCCGATATGTCTAGTAGATATAGCATATAAGATACACCACACTGTAAAAAATCTTCAGCTTTTGCTGCATTGTCTCTCCACCGCTTTTATAGAATATCTCTATTTTGACCAATGAAAATGCTCCATAATATAGTAAAGTAACCGTTTTCTCTAAAAGAGGTGGAGTGTGTCTGCAGCAAAAGCTCAAGATTTTTAACAGTGCCTATAAATGTGAAGTTTACAATATTTATTCAAACTATTCATACACAATATTTTCGAATTTCTTGAAAACACAATGCACCACCTCATGCAGTTTTATCACCAAGTTGTCATAGAGATAAGCGAGAGCTGCCATTCGACAGAAAATTGTGTCTATTCTTCTAATATTAATGCAATATTTGAAATAGGTTCGCCTTCATATTAAAAATTATACCAACTTTGAACTTTCAATTGCTCTTTTGACACCATATTTGAATTCCTTGGAACGAGGCATACTTTTTCGTAAATTTTCATAGAGTTAAAAAGTAAATGCCTTCGAGCTTTATATACATATTTCGAAAAATAAAATTAAGATCTTACATATATTCTTACTATTGTACTTCTTATATATATATACGAAAGAAAATTCAATACATTTTTTCCAGTGACTGTATAAATTTTATTTTTTATGAGGGCCTACTCTAAAAGGCAACAATTCACTTAAATGGGCGTCAAAAGCAAAATGTATCTATATCTCGAAAACTAATGATTGAAATGAACCGTAAACCTACACATACATGTTTTTGATTTTTGCGGTTGGTTTTGTGCAAAAATTAATGTGGGGTCATAATTTATATTTTTCCAATATGAATTTATTAATAATTTTCACAATTAAAAATATATCTTTTTAATCGAAAAATTGCCGGGAATATGTTTGGTTCAATTCATATGAAGATTTTTTAAAGTGTCAAAAGTTGGTGTTATAATTTGATGATTCAAATTTGGTACAATTTTTAATATATAGACGAACCCAATTTCAATAAATATATTAATATTCGGAAAGTAGGCACAATTCCCTTTTGAACAGTACCTCTTGCATCTCTCTGTGACAATTTGGCGAAAAAATAGCATGGAGTAGTTACTGTGTGTGTGTGTGTTTCGTTCTTTCAAGTACCGGGTGATTATAATTAAAGTTACGATTTAAAAAATCGATAATTTTAAAACTACTGGTCAGAATGACTTGATATTTTAGCAGAACAATCGTGAGGCAATGGAATTTTGTTTGGCGAGGGAAAAAAATAGTTCCAAATTGTGCCGATAGATGGCGTTGTCAGGGTAATGTCAGGGGAAAGATCAAAAATGCATTCTTGAACCCTTTCCGGCGCGGTGTAAATTTGTTTGCAAAATGATGAAATAATAGACTGACACCGGAATTTACAAACGAATCCATTAGTAAAAAGAAACTTGCTTGTTTTCTGGTTCTTAATGAAAGGAAAATTTTAATTAAATATTCTTGGTGCCGTTTGTCAGTTTTAGAATTAAAATTGGGTGTCCTTTTATGTGACCACCGCCCGTTAAAGGGTTAAACATAGGAATGATGTTGCCAAAAGTAAAAAAATAGAGTTCAGAGATTTACTAAAAATTTATTAGCGAAAAGACAAGACTACGTGTTTACAGCGACGACAGCGATAATGACAAAAAATGAAAAAAAAAAGAGCTTCATGGAACAAACACCTTACTGATTATTAAGGCATAAGTTGCTCAATATGCCCTCCGCCTTGTTCCGCTACTAATTGGAAACGCAAAACGGCATGCTCCACAACAGATCGGAGGGTATCTGTACTAATGCAATGGGTGTGTTGTGTGATGCTTGCCTTCAAGTCGGCTAGATTCTGAATCCGCCCGCTATAAACAACATTCTTCAGGTACCCCCAAAGCCAGAAATCACACGGGTTTAAGTCGGGGGAACGTGGCGGCCACGTTGTTGGAAAATGGCGGCTTATGATCCTATCATCTCCGAAATTATCACTCAGTAGCTGCTTCACAGTAGTAGCAATGTGCGGAGGAGCGCCATCTTGCATGAATATTATGCGATCCACACACTGACGCTGTTGAAGTGCCGGAAGAACATGGTTACGCAAAAGTGCTTCATACCGCTTGCCATTAACTGTGCAGGTAACGGGACCCGCAGGTGTGATCTCCTCGAAGAAAAATGGACCGACGATAAACGCTGCCGTTATTCCGCACCACACAGTGACCTTTTCAGACTGAAGAGGTAATGGCTGTAGCTGGGACGGATTCTCGGTCGCCCATATCCTGCAATTTTGCGTATTTACAGAACCTTGCAAATGAAAGTGGGCTTCGTCAGACCACAGAATGTTCCATGGCCATCCGTTGTCCACTTCCATCCGGGCAAGAAATTGTAGTGCAAAAGATTGACGTGCTTCCAGGTCAGCAGGTAGCAACTCCTGCACATGAGTTATCTTGTACGGATAACAGCGTAAGACGTTCCGTAGGACTTTACGCACCGTGCTGTTCGGCATATCCAGCATTCGGCCAATCCCCCTTGCACTGCTGATTCCAGCATCACTGTCAGTATGTTCCTGTAATGCTGTAGCCACATCTTCCACTGCCGCAGCTGAAACTGGTTTCCTTCCTGTACCCCGTTTAACGTCAAATGAACCGGTCTCTTGGAATTTAGCAATCATTTTTTGCAGATCATTTGTTGTTATTGGACCTTTTTTTATGGATTTTAATTTCCGAAACTTCCTAATAGCTGTAAGTGCACAGTCATCGTTCTTATAAAAAAGCTTCAAGAGCAGAGCGCGATCCTTCATAGTCAGAGTCATGATGAAGCATTCAGGCAAATAGCTGCTGCTCTGCATTTTTATGGTTGCTATGTCTGCGGTGCGCATGTCACGTATTAGTAATTTGCATATCTTCAGACAATGTGAACCCAGACAGCGCCATCTATGGGCACATTTTGAAACTTTTTTTTTCCTTCGCCAAACAAAATTCCATTGCCTCACGATTGTTCTGCTAAAATATCAAGTCAATCTGACCAGTAGTTTTAATTAAAATTATCGATTTTTGAAATCGTAACTTTAATTATAATCACCCGGTATTTAATTAAAATTTTCCTTTCATTAAGAACCAGAAAAATAAGCAAGTTTCTTTTTACTAATGGATTCGTTTGTAAATTCCGGTGTCAGTCTATTATTTCATCATTTTGCAAACAAATTTACTCCGCGCCGGAAAGGGTTCAAGAATACATTTTTGGTCTTTCCCCTGACATTACCCTGACAACGCCATCTATCGGCACAATTTGGAACTATTTTTTTCCTTCGCCAAACAAAATTCCATTGCCTCACGATTGTTCTGCTAAAATATCAAGTCATTCTGACCAGTAGTTTTAAAATTATCGATTTTTGAAATCGTAACTTTAATTATAATCACCCGGTATGTACATACGCATTTATAAAACACTTTCTCTTTAAATAAAATATAAAATGAAGAAATACAAAATTATACTTAAATTTGCCAACAGCTCTATTTTTAAGTATGTGTGGTTATTTATATTTAAGGTTGAACGTTTGTCGCGGAATAAATGGCATATTATTTAAATATTATCACATTTGCAAAATATTTTAACACCACTATTTCCAAACAATAATTTTCGTCGTACATAGTTCTATTGAAAATTTTGTTAAAATCTCCCTCGAAGGCTTTTGTTAAAAATTGTGATATTAAAAATGTTTAGTGTCATTCTTCCATCACAAACGTTCGACACGACTTATATTTCATATTATACACTCGTTTAGGGTACAATTATACATGATGTTTGATGTCTATAATTAAACGATTCTATTTTAAAGTTGTCTACAGACAAAACTATTGTTCAGAAGTGAAGTGTTGTGAAATTTTGTGGAGGACATAATTAAGGAAAGAGAATTTGTTTGAGCAAAAAAAATATTAGTTCATAATTTTACTGCCAGGGGGCGTTTTTTAATTAATTACACATTTAGCATACATTTACGATAGTTTACAAATTGTATTGCAACAAAACTTTTTTTAATCCGAAATTTCGAATTCACACCAGGAAATCTTAATAGTTATTTTTGCTTTATTTAATTTCGGATATTACATGATTACTTAAAATAAAAAATCTTTTTTCAGAATTTCCTGTTTCAATCCCATATTTCTGAATTAAAAAAAGGCCACACTGGCAACTATGGTTTGGAATCGTCAGGTAAAATTTCGCCACCAGACAGCGTGAAATCCTACAATAAAGATTTAAACAAAAATGCAAATAAATTTTTTTCGACGTCACGCAGCAGCTGTTATACAACCTAGAAACTTTCGCGGAGACTTTGTTTTCAATATGCTTGCTACTGCTAATCGGAATGTTGATACGTTTACCAGATCGAACTTTGTTAGTAAAATTGTTTTACCAAAACGGTAATTCCGCGGTAGTTGCTCTACGGAAATTTCGGACTTTTAAGGGGATGCGAAAAGGTCCATTGATTGTTAAAAATCTTCGATTAATGGTAGCCAAATTGGAAGAAACAGGATCGTTGAATGTTCGTTCTGGAAGAGGTAGAAAACCTGTTTCCGTAAAAACAATAGAGAAGGTTATGTTATAGGTGGAAGAGACCCAAACCTTCCAACGTACAGGTTAGTACCAGTGTCCGTCGTGTGGCAGAAGCAGTGGATATGCCTCATTCAACTGTCCAGAAGATCATGCAGAATATCCTTCGGTATTATCCGTACAGGCTTCAACTTGTTCAGGGGTTGCTTCCACATGATTTCGAGACTCGACACCGGTTCTCACTTTAGTTTCTTGCTCGCTTTGATGATTCAGAATGGTCTTGGAATATCCTCTGGACAGACGAAGCGCACTTTCATTTGGACGGTTCAGTGAATGATCACAACTGCCGAATTTGGGAATCAGATAAGCCCCGTACAATCTTACAGGTTTCGTTGCATTCACCAAAAGTGACAGTGTGATGTACGTTTTCTGTATCATTTATTCTCGGCCCGTATTTTTTCGAGGAATTAAGTGCTAAAGGTCCAGTAACATGCTCGATCACTGGGCAGCTATATGCATTGTTGTTGCAGAATAAAATTGTTCCGTACCTGCAAGCACGTCAGTGCTTTCACGAAACAATTTTTGTGCAAGATGGAGCTCCTCCACACATTAGCCTTTGTGGTAAGGACATCATCAAAAATCTCGTAATATGTGGCCTCCCTGATCCCCAGACCTCAATTCATATGACTTTTGGCTTTGGGGCATTTTAAATATCTGGTAAGTCGTCATAATCCAAGAACTTTACCTGATCTTAAAGACAATATTTCACAGCATGTTCTTAGCATTTCCCAGAAGACATTGCGCTCAACTGTAGAACTTGCTATCTTACGATTCCAAATGGTAGCTGAAAATGATGGCCATCATGTGGAACATGTTTTGGTGTAATAAAATTTGTAAACAATCGTAATTGTATTCTAAATGTGTAATTCATTAAAAACACGTCCTCTGGCGATGAACATTTGACCTATTTCTTTCCTCAAACAAATTTAAATCCCTTCATTATGTCCTCCATAAAATTTCCCAACTTTCTTAACAATAGTTTCGTCCGTAAACAATTTTAAAAAACAATTAGATTCAGGTTCTCATTTTACAGTAATTTTTTTCAACAGCAAAGGGTACCTTCTATCTGTAAATCATTAAAGTTCAAATAATAGCATTAATAGTACTACCAAATAAGTTTACTGAACTCAACTTTATCAATTCCAAGTAAACGAAGCTTTTATTCCGATTTCAAACTGTCAAATAAACTGCTTCTGATTGCTCTTAAAATGAAATACGGTAACAGTAACAGCAATCAGACAATTAATCTGAAAGCTTGCTTCAAGAATATCGAGAAGTCAAGAATCTATTTTCATTTCATTATTTCCCGAATAAGATCAAACTAGTCTCATTTGAGATATACATAGTTTAATGAAGAAACATTTGAAAGATTCTCTGATATGAACGTTTTAACTTATTTCTCGAATTATAGATTTTAAAAATGTGCCTTATCTTTAGAATTATGGAAATAAACAATTTTTGAAGATTCATTTTATCTTAATGGCTGTTTCAACATGACGATTACTCGATATATGTTGAAATGACATTTTTTTCTTTCCTTAACCCTTTATGCCCCAAATTATGAATTTAAAAAAAGAATCCTACAGACAACTTTCTATTGTGTTATAAAAACATATTATTAGATTTATACAACAATAATACAAAATTAAAAAGCAACTCTTTAATTAGAGCAAATAAAATAAATCGGTGCTTTCATATACCGTCAGGTCAATATAGTTGAAAATAATGAACATTTTATTGCACTTGTAAATCTCCAACGCCCATAAAGTTTCTATTTTTTTTCAATTCATTGGTTGTATTGTGTTGTTTTCACTAAAAAACAATAATAAAAAACAAATTAAAAAAAAAAACACGTGTCACCTATGGATGACACACAAATTCGAGATCGCATCACGGCGACAAAAATTAATCAAACATTCGAAATCCTACAAATATCAATTCAACATTTAGTTAACTTTAACATTCAAGCCAAAAATTATTTAACCCCTTAAAGGGCACCGGTATATTATATATACCACTTAATTTTAATTCCAAAATGCCACAATGACACCAGAATTTTATAATCAAATTTTGAATGTATAAGGTACATGAGGAAAAGCTTTTACTCATTTTAAAATAAATTCGTTCGTTAATCCTGGTGTCGATCAATCATTTCAACATTTTAGGTACAAGAGTACTTTGCCCCTGAAGGGGTTAAGGCTTATTGCTTTTTTGACATTTTTATAGCAAAAAAGAAGACCAACTCAAGTCCTTGCTTGTTTGGAGGAGGTACAAAAGTTTGTAAGGTTATAATATTATATCAGAAAATCCGAGAGATGTGGGAATTTTTTCTATGATTGGAATTTCTTCTAGATTCCCATAAAGGTACATATTCACTCAAAATCTAAGCCTAGAGGTCCTTTCAAAGACATATCACCTGGAAATGATAATGGGCGTTGGAGGTTAAATAGTATGTATAACAAATTGGTGTATAACATACAGTGGTAGCCAAAATTGCTGACACTTTTTGAAATGTAACTGTATTTCCACTTTGAATGCTTATAAAAGCTGTTCCACGTCACGCAGGGCAATGATTCATATATCAAATGAAACGAAATTTAATTCTGAATTAAAAACTATAAGGTTAAATATTTGCATTACAAGGAACGTTTTGCTACTTTGAGTCAAACAAAAGAAGCACAGATGCGTGAGATTCAAAAAGAGGAGTTTAGTAACAGTTACTCTGAATCGTCGGTCTGAGGACCAATGATCAGCTGTCGTTTATGAACAGGTGCAAGGTCGTGTTCCAAAGTGAGAAAGGTCAGTTTGGCTGTTTTATTTTCCAAGATAATGTTTGTTACTGAAGTGCAATTGCAATTGTATGTTTGTGTGTATTCTTTAGTGCTATTAACCCTTGACTGCTGCGACAAAAATTGTTGCATTAGTACTGTGATCGGTCCTTGAGACCGCTTGGTCGAAAGATGAATAAAAGGATCGATTAACTCATAGGATACTGTTTCTTTATTAAAATGTATGTACAGTACTATTATAATTAAAATTTTGCCAACTCAGAATTCTCTAGCGATGGTACTAGGGTTCCAAGTGAAGAAAATTTCACTAGTATCGTTAAACTAAAAAGTATAAGTTAATCTGTGAAAATTTTAAAAAGTAGCCATATGTGAGACTGCTAACGGCAGTTGCAGATTAAATGTGTAAAAATAAATAAAACTCATCCAGGCACAGTAGTTACTGGTCACCCAAGATAATTGTGTTACGGGAAAATGGTTCTTCATATGCAGCAATTGCGAGAGAAGTTACTGGGAATTTGGCAAAATCAGAAGTACGAAAGTTTTGTTTACGCTATCAGAAAACATAATCTATAAAAACAAAGAAGGAAAAGGCCTGAAAAAGTGTACAACTTTTGATGATAGGAGTATAAAACAAATTTGATGAATTGCATGCTTTTGATGATAGGAGAATAAAACAAATTTACCTCCGGAACAGATGGATGTCATCTGCAGATATTAGCACTGAATTGAGTGCAACTGGTGTTTTTGTCAGTGCAAGAACGATACGTAGAAGACTGGTGGAGATTAGTCTAATAGGTATAATATTCCCCAAAACAGCCATTTCTGAATAAAAAGCAGCAGCATAAACGAATACAGTGGACAAAAGAACACATTTAATGGACAGTAGAATAATATATCAGCAGAAAACAGTGATGTGGAGTGACGAAACTAAGATATCGATATTTGGTAGTGATGAGAGAAAATATGTGAGACGCCACATCGGGGAAGAAGTACATCCAGATTGCATTCAAGCGACAACAAAGAATCCTACAAACGTTATGATATGAACATGTATGTCAGCAAATACTGTAAGCCATCTTCATGTTATAGAGGGCACATTGAACAGAAGAAAGTACATTGGAACCATGGTACAACCAAAACTTCTACCTTCTATCAGGAATATTTTTGCAGATAATGCCTCATTTTTTTATCAGCAGGATACTGCTCCCTGCTACAATGTACGGATATGTAAACAGCGTCTCCTGGAGAACGGCATAAAAGTTTTGGGATGGCCAGAAAACAGCTCAGACCTGAACCCCATAGAACATTTATGGTCCCGTTTGAAAAACCTGGTGCGTGTGAGGCGTCCATCCAATAAAATAGAATTAATTCAGACTATTATTCTCTCGTGGTACCACATAATAAAGAAGTAAGAGCTTCGAACATTGGTTGGCTCAATGCCACGTCGTTGTGCCGCTGTCTGGAAAAATAAAGGATATCCAACGAAATCCTGATAGGACAGGGACAGTGTAAGTACACGGTGATGTTTCCACTGCAAAACTTCTCTTGTAATGCATAAATTTGAGCTCTGTTTATTGTATTGGAATCAGCATTAATAATAATTCTATAAACTAAACTGTTCATAAGCTAAAGGCCATTAGCAATGGATCTAGAGCTCCTATAATAGAGGCTGACGCATCCTCGCAGATTTGGTACTCAAATTGAAGTTCAGTCGAAAAACCAAGCTAATCAGAACCGGTTCAGCCAATCAGAACCGAGTCTTAGGCAACCCCAACTCTGACTGCGGTAGATTGATGCTGAACTGAGCACCAATAATCCGAAACAAAATTGATATGCGTCAGCTACAAGCATTTCTGACGTCATCCAACGTCACTATGACGTTTTCTCTTTTATACAGCTAATTAGCGTCCCGATTTTCCCATCAAGCGTTCGACAAGAGCCAATCAAATACGGGTAGTTTCCTACAAGCATTGCGTGCTCTACCCCGTTTGTGTGGCCCATTGTTTGGCAAAATGCTGAATGTCGGCCATATGATGAAATGTTTCGTCATACATGAACTACTACTGCAATATTTTGAACGCATCACTTCCACCAGCCCCTCAGGATTGCACACAAACTCTAAGGCTTAGGCCGGGTTTCCTGAGGTGGTCATCCCTGTAAAATTTTATTAGAAATTTTCGTCTTATTAAAACGCCCTATTCATGCAAAATTATTGCCATGAATAAGGAAAAAATTTCTATTATTTTTAACTGGTGGAAGTGTGCCCCGTTGGTAATCAGGCATATCAGTTGAACAAATGTTTATTCCCGGTTAACAGGTTAAAAGTAAAACTTCAAAAATCACTTTAAAAACAATGTAGTAAAAAAAGATTCATAATTTTAAAATTAAGGAGAAATATTTTTCTCATACTGCAAAAAGAAAGAAAAAATTATACACTAGACATAGATATATATGTTGAGATTTTTCATAGCAGAAACTTAATATTGCACATCACACAACAAGATGGAAGCAAGAATGGATACCGTAATTTCCGGCGTATAATCCGCGGATCAAAAAACCCTGTTTCGACCCAGAAATTTTATTTATAAAATGTAACTTACTAGATCGCTGCAAATATTTGACTTCAATTATAACATAAAACTTCTGGGTCTAAACATGGTTGTTTGATCAGCGGATTATACGCCGGAAATTACGGTACACAGACGAGAAACTATCCTTCTGAACAATTTTTTTGCTTCACAGAACTACTAATGCTATCTATTGATGATAGAGTGGATTATTTAACATTAATCCTAAAACGCGCCATTGGTACGGATAAATCAATTTTTTTTTTTTTATAGCAATATGATTCTACTAGTATTTTAAAGTACCGTCGGAGCATAAAGAGTTAAAATTAAAATTTTACTCACATTAAGTAATTAGATTTGTATTTATTATGAGCATATTTTTTGTATTAATATTGAACAGCATTTCTCAATATATTTTTAAACATTTTTTGAATAAATGTTTAATTCGTTTTCAAATAGTCAAATAAACTGTTTCTGATTGCTCTTAAAATGAAATACGGTAACAGAAAAAGCAATCGAACAATTAATCTTTAAAGATATCGAGATGTCAAAAATCCATTTTTATTTCATTATTTCCTGAACAAGATTAAACTAGTCTCGTTTCAGATATATATTAGTTTATGAAGAAGCATTTAAAAGATTTTAATGTACACAAGCTTTTAGTTTGTTTCTAGAATTATGGATTTTTAAAATGCATCCTTTAGTAAAATTAAAATAAATAATTTTTAAAGGTTCCTTTTATCTTAATGGACGTTTCAATATGACGATTATACTGAACTATATTACTACTAAAATGTAACAGTACTTATAAACAGAAGAAATTTATTTAAAAATGAAACACGGATTAATGACGTAAAATCAAATGATTCTGCTATAAAAAAAATCGTATTTTATGCACTTAAAATTTTATTTTAAGAAATTCATTGTAAGGTATTTTTTTAATCTTTCAGACAGAGAAATGAATGTCTTTTAAAGTATTGTAAAGATTAATGGAACGTAATGGAAACACATTTGGTATAACTCACATTTTTTAATAATGAAAATATTTATCTTTCAAAAACATGCTTTTAATCGCATAATACTAAATAAGTTTAGCTGATAAGAACTGATGCGCAGAAATCAAACGCAATCTACTAATTTCTGAAAGCTGAAGAAGCTTAAATTGGAAAAAATTCTATATATTTTTAATAAATTGCAAATCAGTGAAAAAAGCGCAAAACAAATCTCCTGACGTAAATTTTAATTCCTTATATTTGGGTTTCTTCGTGTAAATCAACATATTTTGCCAAAATGCTGCACCGCACCATTTTTAATATTGATGTAATGTGGTAAGGTAATGTGTAGCAATCTTGTGAACACCAAAACTGATTTTAGTATCGCTTTATAAAAATTTGAACATGGGATATACTCCTTTGTTTACAATGTGGACAAGCAAAAAACACCCTTTTTGAGTTTTCCCCAAACGGCTGCAGAAGTTTTATATGAATTAGCAAAACAATACGATGCAGCTTATTTGAAAGTTTAAACAACATAATTTCATTTGTATAAATTAATTTATGTTGTGCTTAAAGAGAGATTTTTGGAATTCAAACTTTCGTTTGTGATTGCCATTTTTGCCATTTCAATCACTAAAAATATATGAAGGACTTACATTAACAAGCCTATTTTTTTCTTGTTACACCTCACAAAAAATTTTCTTACGTGTTATATACACGTAAGTTGCTGATTTTAAAAAGTGTCTATTATTAGTAGTCCTTCCCCCTGAAAAAAATGTCAAACTTTGGAAAAATCCAAAAATTTAATTTTTTGGAGCGCAAAAATCCATGTTGGATAGGTGATAAAAAATGTTGCCATGATTACTGCCATGATTAAGAAACTCTATTTATGTTTTTTTTTTTTTTTTTTTTTTTTTTTTTTTTAAGTAAAAACCATTTTGTTCATCTAAGAAGTTAAAGAGTTACAAAGCCTTGAAGTAACGAAAAACAACAGCACTTGATCAACACTGATATAGGCAAAGCATGCAGTATATTTGCCAGGAAAATTAACTTCAAATTTTTATAAGATACGAAATTTGTACTAACAATTACCCACAATTAAATAAATAGAAAAATAAAAAACAGTATTTGGTCAACACTGAAAAACACTTAGAAAACAGTGTAGTTATCCCCCACTCCAAAACAAACTGTGTGTTTTTAGAATATTATCTTCTGGACACATGCCCCATCAAAATTATTCATTGATAAAATAAAATCTTCCTACCTTCAACTGGTAAAAGTAATTTTATTTTTCTCGTGGGTCATCTCCTCAATATAAGAACAGGATATTTTCATAATCCTATGTAACTAACTCTTATGTAACTACGTGTACTAACAATTACCCACAGTTAAATAAATAGAAAAATAAATAAAAAGAAAACTGCCCAGTTAAACTGAGGGCATTGAGCTCACAGGCTATTCACACTAATTGTATATTATACTCTTATTTCAAAAAATTTGAAATATGCCCCTCGAAAAATAAAGAAATCAACAATATATTAAGGGGGGGTCATCCCCCTGTTACCCCCCTCATAGTTAACTAATGAACCCCTTAACCTAATCAGGGAAGTCTCTAATTACAATGAATATATATACAAAATTTGATTAAAATCGGATAATTCTGCATGAAAAACCCATTTATCTAAATTAAGGGGGATTAGCCCCCCTTTCCCCCTTTATACTTAACCAATTAACCCCCAAAACTATTCAGAGAAGCGCATTATCACAATGAACCTATATACAAAATTTGAAGAAAATTGGATAATTCTGCATGAAAAACCCATTTATCTAAATTACGGGGGTTATCCCCCCCTTTCCCCCTTTATACTTAGCCAATGAACCCCCAAAACTATTGACAGAAGCGCATTATCAAAATGAACCTATATACAAAATTTGAAGAAAATGGGATAATTCTGCATGAAAAACCCATTTATCTAAATTAAGGGGGGATTAGCCCCCCCTTTCCTCCTTTATACTTAACCAATGAACCCCCAAAACTATTCAGAGAAGCGCATTATCACAATGAACCTATATACAAAATTGGAAGAAAATCGGATAATTCTGCATGAAAAACTCATTTATCTAAATTAGGGGGGAGGGGGGATCCCCTCTTTCCCCCTTTATACTTAACCAACGAAACCCCAAAACTATTGACAGAAGCACATTATCAAAATGAACCTATATACAAAATTTGAAGAAAATGGGATAATTCTGCATGAAAAACCCATTTATCTAAATTATGGGGGGTTAGCACCCCGTTTCCCCCTTTATGCTTAACCAATGAACCTCCAAAACTAATCAGGGAAGCGCCTTATCACAAGGAACCTATAAACAAAATTTAAAGTAAAACGGTTAGTTCTATGAAGAGTTATCGCGTTACGTACATACATACATACATACGTACGTACGTACATACAGAACCGGCGGGCACATAAGCTCTCAGGCTTTGATAGCCTGTGAGCTAAAAACAGTATTTAGTCAACACTGAAAAACACTTAGAAAACAGTGTAGTTATCCCCCACTCCAAAAAAACTGTGTGTTTTTAGAATATTATCTTCTGAACTCAAGTCCCATCAAAATTATTCATTCATAAAATAAAATTTTCCTACCTACAACTGGTAAAAGTAATTTTATTTTTCTCGGGGATCATCTGCTCAATATAAGAACAGGATATTTTCATAACCTTATGTAACTAACAGTAAACGATTTTTATATGTAATCTGAGTGGTATTTCTTTGCTACATGCTATGAAAAAGGTTCAAGTAAAACGGCACTGGTGGAAACGTTAAAAGAACTGTATAAAAGGAAATCTTCAAAAATCTCACAAGGAAGGTCTACTTAAGGTGGTTGTCAAATAATCTCCTGAACTAAGAGAAACTTTCTGACACAATTCTGACTCATTTTTAAACGCAAAGGCATAAAATTGGCATGCCTCACTATTGAAGCGATTTGGAATCAAAATGAGTTTTCCACTTATTGAAAATAAATTACTTATCGAATTATAAGCGAGTCATGTCACGTGACAACACTTTTTTTTCTCATTCTGGCGCTGAAGCATCATCGGTTCAAAACGCCGACTTTGACTTCTGCCGTTACCAAAAAATGGAAAACGTGTTTCGATTACAAAGTTTCTGAATTACACCTCCTCCCAATTTCATGCGTTTCCGAACAAAAATTAATTAAACAAGTTGGAAATTGTACATCAAACGTGACAAATGAGGTGCGTTCGTACTGTAACTAGTTTCAGTGAAACTAATTATATCGTCTGTTATTATGATATGATTAATTTCCGTAATAAAATAAGTACATTTTAAGTTGGCAACATTTTATCTTTTGTTGACATTTACTGAAAATTCCAAGGGGGAATCTTAAGCCTAGCTTTGAAAATTCAGAACTTGAAATCCATATTTAGACTCTTTTTCCATTTAATATATATTTCTCCGGAAACATCCATCCAAAAAACTGTCAGTAAATTATAGGATTGCTATAATTAAACAATTTTAGTACACAAATTCGGTTTTTAAATTCAGTAATAAGGAAATAATATAAATCCATCTTAAATATGACGTAATCAACATGGCAACCTAGAATCATTACCTATCATGGAATATCACTGAATTAATTACATATGATAGGATTTAATAGAATGAAAACTTTTATTAATATCTTTTGAGTTTTGATTTGATTTTTATAAAATTTGAAATGCCTCGACAAAATTCTGCAACGATTATATATATTAAATTTCAAACCATTCGGTTGGGTCGTTTTTGCGCTGTTATATGTGGACAGGCGGACGGACCAGACGACGACTATATGTGCTAAGTATTTATATAATTACAAACGCAACTAAAAATGTGTCTGAAAGTAGCCCCTTTGGATTTGAGAACAGCCTTAAAACGCATACCCAGAATACTTTGAAAAACAAATTACTGAAGATTCTTCATATGTACCTAATAAAATATCGGTAAAATTTAGCTGCAGAATCTCAATAGAAAATCTGTTAAAAAAATAACAATTTATGGAGTTTTTACCGATTTGGCGAAGAAAGCTGGTACTTGACAAACGCACGTGATTGAATTTTCCTTGCTTACTGAATTCAAAATTTAAACAATGAAATATTTTACAGGTCTAAATTTTCTCTTTGACGACGATAATAATACGACAGTAATACGATAATAATTACTCACTCGTCTTATCACTGTTACTAATTTGTTGCGTATTCAAAATATGTACCACTATTTTCAAACAGT
Organism: Maratus michaelseni; assembly: GCA_963931845.1. Lineage (NCBI taxonomy): Eukaryota > Metazoa > Arthropoda > Arachnida > Araneae > Salticidae > Maratus > Maratus michaelseni. The sequence goes on along the minus strand of OZ007599.1, from coordinate 122,387,487 downwards.
AAACTCTGATTTTTTTAATCACGGAATGTCTGAAATTAAACCAAGCAAAATTTACTATATGGAAATAGTGATAGATATTTTGCAGACAAAAACGGGATAAAATGGCAACACTGCGTCATATACGATGCACTTACATCTCGCATTGATATCGTCGCTATCATGTCAAACTATCGAATATGAAAAAATGCATTTTTCATTACTTTTAAAAATGGGCCGATTGTAACCACTAAATTTTATTAGAATTCTTTGCCTAGTAAGAATAGCAATACAATTTCTGTGAAGAACAGGGTTGCCAGTTACGCCTTTAATTTATTTAGAGGTGCCGAATTCATACCGGAAATTATGATAAATTTGTTTTTACATTCAGTAATCATGAAATGCCTGTCATTTAGTAAAACAAACATTTATATTTGTAATTTCTGGTATGGATTCGAAATTTCTGAATAAAAAAGGAAGCCAAACTGGCAACACTTCTAAAGAATACTATTAAAATTTAGTGATGACAATCGACCCATTTTTAAAAGTAATGAAAAATGCATTTTTTCACATTCGATAGTTTGACGTGGTAGCGACGTATAGTTACGATTCAGGAGCTCCTTGTAAAAATTCTTTGCAGAAAAAAAAAAATCCTAGTAAATTTAGAAGTACATTTTTTTGAGACGGACTTTCCTCAGAGGTTTTTGTAAAGGAAGGAGGCAGAAACTTTAATCGAGCCTATAATAAAAAAAAATATACAAATATTATTGATTTTAAAGAAAGCAAGTTTTACAGTAAAACCTAAAATGGGTGAAAAAAAAGGGGTTGAAAGATTTTTAGGTATGAAGTTACACAATTTGGGTTCATACCAAATTGGATCATGACTCATGCCTTTTTTGGTTACCACTGTGTATTTTTCGCTACCACTGTTTTTTGGTTATCACTTTTTGGCACCACTCTGATTACCACTGTGTGTACCATTTTGGTTACCACTGCGTATACCACTGTATCCATTTTGGGCTAAATTAACAGAGCTGTTATTCAATTTGGATTTTCACTGTCCCCCAATTTTGAAAAATCTGAGACTCGTTATGGGTCTGATACCCTTAAATAAGTATATTACAGCCCATATTGGAGTTTGGAAAGCTAATATGAGTATTATTTCATTTTGGGTAATATCCTAAAATAGGTTAATTTTTTTACTGTGTAAAATGTATTTTTACTTTTAAGTAAAGCTACTAACAGGAAGCTTTTGAAAAAGCGCCAATAAAATCTTTGAAAGACACCATTGGACAGCACTACTGTACAGAATTCTTAATCTTTTATCACCAGTATTTCTAATCAGATATCTTTGCCAAATTTAATCTCAGAAATCTTGTGATTAAATAAGGCAAAATTTACTATTCAAATTTTCTGGTAGGGAAAATCAAGGATTCTGAGTACCCTTATATGCTACGTATATGCGATGCTCGCCGCAAAGGGGTTAAATAAATGGGGAGTAATAAGGAAGTAATCTGTGCTATTATTGTTAACTTAAATAAAAAGAAAATAAAAATAAATAAATAAGATAAGTTATCGTCGTTCATTTTACACTAAAGTTTCCAACTATTTATGTAAAACGATAAATTTTCGACGATTAAAAATAATAACACTCTGGTGCTAAAAGGTGTTTTACAAAATTCAAGACAGCACTGCATCCCATAAAAACCAGTTTATATAATAAAAAGACTTTTAAAATACACTTGATAACAATAACAAACTTAACTTATTATACTATTTCAAAAGATGTTAGATTTATGATGGCTGAGACTTTTAGTTCGTTGCAATGAATCAGTATTATTAAAAGATAAAAGTGTTGGATAAACAGTTATTTATGAGAAAATATAATAAAGGAATATTTCAGTAACACATTTCGCCGACAAATGCAAAAGCTGCAAATAGTTTCAGACTTTCAGTTCAGAATAGTTCAATAATTTAAGTACTCCGTTAATAATAATAAAAAAAATCACATTAATGAATTTCGCTTTAGATTGGAGCTTAGAAAAGAATATATTAAATAACTTTTGTTCATGGTACTATTTAAAAATGTATTTTAAAAATACATAAAAAGTTAATAATATTAATGTTAGTATGCATGAATATTTTGATAAAAAACATATTTTAAGAGTACGTTTCTTTACAGTTTTAATGTTTTTAAGGGTGTCCTTCGTTTTTAGATGCGTTCGTAATTATATAAATACGTCGTCGTCTGGTCCGTCCGTCTGTCCGTCTGTCCGCATATAACAGCGCAAAAAAACCCCAACCGAATGGTTTGAAATTTAATATATATAATCGTTGCAGAATTTTGTCGAGTCATTTCAAATTTTATGAAAATCGAATCAAAACTTTAAAATATATTAATAAAAGTTTTCTTCATTCTATTAAATCCTATCATACGTAATTAATTCTATGATATCCCATGATAGGTAATGATTCTAGGTTGCCATGGTGATTACGTCCTATTTAAGATGGAGTCATATTATTTCCGTATTACTGAAATTAAAAACCGAATTTTATATATTAAAATTGTTTAATTATAGCAATCATATAATCTACTGACAGTTTTTTGGATGTTTCCGGACAAATAGATATTAAATGGAAAAAGAGTCTAAATATGGATTTCAAGTTCTGAAATTTTCAAACCTAAGCTTAAGTTTTCCATTGGAATTTTCAGTAAATATCCACAAAAGATAAAATGCTGCCAACTTAAAATGTACTTATTTTATTACGGAAATGAATCATATCATAATAACAGACGATATAATTCATTTCACTGAAACTAGTTATAGCACGAACGCACCTCATTTGTCACATTTGACGTACATTTTTCAGCTTGTTAAATTTTTCCTTCTCAACAACTCTCAACTTTCTGGCACACTCATGAATACATTTTTCATATAAATGCATGAAATTTGCAGACATTACTATTTGAATGTATAAAAATCGAATAGCATTCTTCAGTTTCCCGTTAATGGGATACATCTTGATAGGTTGTTCTCTAGTGATGAGCTATTCCTGACTGTCATATAACGAAAATCGGCTTAAAACGCCAAAATTGACAGCATTTTCTGAAAGTTTATATGAATGTGGAAAGCACTATTTGATTGCTTGATATCTCAATAAGAAGCGTTGCAAATTTTATGCATTTTTGAATGAAAATGGCTTCGTGGCTGTGTAGTGTAAGAAAATAGTCAATTTCCATTTGAGAACAACATTAGAATACAGTTAAATTGTTAAAATTTAAAATACAAGATTAATGCAATTAAATTACTAAAATTTGAAACTATATTTTTATTATAGCTTAATTTTTTGTATTTGCAGATTTATGGACAACTGCTTTTAGGTCTTTGCTACCTACCAACAGCTGAAAGAATGACTGTTGCTGTATTAAAAGCAAATAATCTGAATGTTTCAAGTGGAAAAAATGACATAACTGGTAAGATTTCTAGTATATTTTTGTGGAATGAAAATTATTTAAATAGATATGTATAACGCAAAGTCTGAGATAATAATGCATCTGCAAACAGAAATAGAAAACGTCAGTTTTAGAAAGGTTGTTTAGCTGTCAATCAAAAAGTGTTTATAAAACACCTAATAGCGTAATTATTCAATGTTACGTCACAGTGGGCTACAGGTGTCACAGTGACAACAATGACCAAAGTACTACTTCTTTAGTTCGTTACATAATAACTCTCAAGTGACCGCCATTTGATGATTCCAATGTGAAGTCGCGGTGACCGAATTTTTAATCATTTGGAGCTTTTCACAAAATGGGACACAGCGTCGTCACAATGAAATAGAATCGACTAATCTTCTACACTACTTGACGACAATAAGAGTTACTTTTTGGTCAATGTGAAATCACATGTCCTTCATATTTTCGTCACAATACTATAAGGATAATAGCAGCTCAGGATTAAGGCAATTCAGCCGAATTGGTTAGTATTCTAGTCTTTTAGTTAGTCAATATCTAAAAATATTAAGAACCTGGAGTCCGTAGGTACGATGCTATAGAGGCTGTGCAAGGGGTTTTTTCTTTCTTTTGATGAAGACAAAAATTTTAGTCACCTTGTGAGTTTGGCGTACCCTTCCAGTCTGGTTATTTTAAAAGATATGACAGAAATTTAACAATCCACAACAATTTATTAAAAGCAATAATAAGGGTTTCTGCATCTGTAGATTTAACTAAGATGACCAAAAATGAGCTCAAAACACTAAAAAACTAAGAGGGGATATCCTTTCCCAAAATACTTATTAAACTCAATCACGTAACTCAAAACAAAATATCCTCGCTTATTGGTCTGTAGAAACCTAAGGAAAAGGCCACTTCCACTTACTATAAAATGTCACTGTGAGCACTGTAAAAATCCCTATAAAATGTCACTTTAAACAATGCAATATCACCATAAAACGGAACCCCGTGGATTCCAAAAGTACTTTATGCGAATTTTAACTTCTTACGACGCTGGATAACTCATAACCATAGATTCTGTCAAAAAACAGCTAAATGGAAAACATCGCTTGCACACGTGAAGAACTCGATGTTCAAAAGCATGAGGTGAAAAATCAGACTAATTTACCACTAAGGGTGAGATGTGTCTAAATCCATCAAAACCAACTCCTATCGCAGTAAATAGCAACTACAAAAACACAGGTACCAATTATCATTGTAAGAAATAACCGTGACAATCAGATTCCATGAGATTCAGACATACAGGGTGTTTTTTTTTTTTTTTTTAACTGGCGCTGTTCAGAGCCGCCTGTAGCTCATTCTAATAACTGGATTGACACAAAATTTTGTGAATGGACTAAGAAAACCATGGGAAAAAACATTCCAACAAAAAAAAATAGTTCCAATCACCGCCGATAAGAGGAAATGTGGCGCTGTACATTGAAAAAAAAATCAGAAACAGACAAAATTAATAATTTGGATAAAATGCCATATTTTATTTATCATTTACAGTTTCCCTTTCGTTGATCACAGTTGAAACATCCATTATCAATTTTTCTGCCACCTGTTTACGTCCTCTGCCTGACCGAACTGCTAGCGAGCCTGTTTCTTCGAATTTCAGAATCATTGCTTTCAATACATTAACGGATAAAGGTCCTTTGCGCAGTTTATGGCATGTTCTAAGTAAACAAAGAGTGGCTGGTGCATTGTACTGGTTACAATAATAGAACTTCACAAGTAACGCGCGCTGCGGTAACGTGAGATTCATTTTCAACCTGAGCTGAAATTGTTTCTCGGTGTTTTTCGCATGCATTTATAACTTAAACTATTGGCGCTACTGTCGCCTGCGTAAGTAAAAATTTGCATTTTCATTTATTGCCCGTATTTTATGCTAATCCTCAGTTGCATAAATTACCACAGCGCCACATTTCCCCCTATCGGTGGCGATTGAAACTAATTTTTTTGTTGGAATCTTTTTTCCCATGGTTTTCTTAGTCCATTCACAAAATTTTGTGTCAATCCAGTTATTAGAACGAGCTACAGGCGGCTCTGAATAGCGTCAGTTTAAAAAAAAAAAAAACACCCTGTACTTTGCAAAACTTGAAGAAATGGCAGAACAGATAGTTCATCCATGCACAAATGTTTACCTGATCAGTACCTTTATAAAAGCAATAGCTACGCACTATGCTACAAATTTTCTCTAAAAAGTCTGCGCTTGAAAAATGAATAAAATTCGCAATTTGAAATGCTGTTGATTAAATAATAAGCCCCCAAAAAATAATTTAAATCGCAGATTTTCTTATTGCTGAAATCTAACATTACTCTCATTCACCTGTTCTCATTACTAAAATACAATAATTTTGAAATTTTATTCATAATGCATGTACTTTTTCATTTATTTCTGCCTGTTCAATAACTTAAGAAAAAAAAACATTTATAATATTTCTCAAATACTAGGCTACCTTTCAAGATTTTGAATGTCTAAAATTCTAACTTTTTCTTACTGTAATCGTTAAGAACTTCATGCTTTGTTAGCAGACATATTCTTCACAAAATCTATTCAATTATATTCATAGAATGAATGGATTTATCCTCACGTCAGCCCATATATTTTCTTCTTTTTTACGAAATTAACTTATTTAGCAGAATTTTCTGTGAATTGTACTCTTTTTCTTTCTTACATTCTGAGTTTTGACTTTCTTTACTTGCTTCATCATCCATTGACTATACTACTTATTTGCTTATTATACAGGGCAGTGAATCTAAGAAACTTAACATACAGGTCGGTGAATCTAAGAAACTTAACATACAGGTCAGTGAATCTAAGAATGAATGTTCAAGCGCTGTCTTGTATTCTGATTGTGGAAAAAGTCCATAAAAATATATACAAATCATAGAAAAATGATTGATTGAAAAAAAGGTTTGTGGCGTAAGCATTCGATGGAAAAGGTTTTTTTAATTTAAAACAAATCACAAAAATCCACCGGTAGATGGCGCTGACGTAAAAAGACAATATATATATATAGGGTGGCCAGAATTAAAACACCCAAATCCACTCCCAAAACCACAATAATATATACAAAAGAAATGAAATACATTTCTGCAGCAGCTTGGCGTACAAACAAAACAAAATAATAATAAAACAGACACAACCACATTTTGTGCCAACATTTCAAAGATTCAGGAATCAAAAGTCTAAATTAATTAGTCTAAATTAATCTATTAAATGTCCAAAAGTCTTATATGAATCAAAATCTTATGAAAGTTCAAACTTATATGGTTCCAACAATGATCAAAAGTGATATCAATGTCTTAAAAATGGTCAAAAGTCCTATGGTCTATAGCCATTGAAATTCAGCATTACAAATAGTCTACAACCTTATAATCGAACAAACCAAAATTAATATATAATAATGTTCAAGTGTCCTGAATAAAGGGACTTTTTTCCGCACTTAATAAAAGGCAAATTTTTATTCCAAAATTCTGGTGCCAATGTAGCATTTAGGGATTAAAATTAAGTGATCCAGAAATCAACCACCGCCTCTCAAGGGGTTAAACAATCAGTTCAGTTTTTGTGAGATTTTGCCCAAAGCTGGCATGGTAAAAGTATTATTTTAGGTGTTATCCGCTAGTAAATTGTTCATGGCATGACTACAGTTTGTATAGATGCAGATTCAGGTATCTATAAAGAACATTCCGTACCAAAGATGAAGGACAATTTTGTAATTTTGAAGCAATTTTAAAAGAATATTTGCTTTATTAATTGAAACGGGTGCATTTGTTTAAAAACTATGTCATTTTTGCGCATCAAAGCTTCCAGTTTTAGAGCGCTTGCGAACAGTCTTAAACAAATTGAAAATACATGTAATATTTTGAATTTTAATGAAAAAATTGCGTCAACAAAGATAAAATAACTTCCTTTTTTCACAAAAATGGCATTACCTAATTGCCACCATTTGAAATTGTTACAGAAATTTCATTAAGAATAAAAATATATTAATGTTTCGGAAATAATTTAAATTTCGAAATAGTCAGAATTATAACAAGATCACTGGATCCTTACAAATAATTAATGTTATTTTCATCTTAAAATTTGTCATGTTTTCAGAGGAGTAGATGTGAAATGCAGCTTTACACTCTCATAAGTTGATAGTATAAATAATTACTGAAGCATAGATGCCAAGGATTACGATTTATGAATACCACTATTTTAGAATAATAATCTTCGCCTTAGTTAATCACAGATCTGCGATAATAAAAAAAAAAGCAAATTACTATTCAGAAATTGTGGTATTCAAAATTCGTAATCCTTGGCAACTGTGCTTAAGACCATGGTAAAGTGGTGTAAGAAACGTCGTCTCTTAATACATCAGGACATTTTATCTTTCTTTCCGACTACCTTCATAATTTAGTTATTCAAAATAATCACGAAATTATTAGAAGTACGTAAAGTTTTGAAACAGTAACAAGTTCATATTGAAAAATAAAATAGATAAAACATTATCAGAAATTTTAAACTCACTTGTGGTGTCTGTTTTTGCTGCTATTTTTTTTTCTCTGGTATAAACACCATCCTCGACCGCGCACGAAGCACATTTAAAATTAGGAACGTGCTTCACACCTTTATATGTTGTTATGATGAATGCGCACTCTTATCGCCTGCGCACTTTTACACCATCATACCCTAAACCGACGTCCCTGAATTCTAGGCCTACCCGCTGACACAAAAATGGCGGCCGTCGTAGGCAGATTTTTTCAGCGTTTGTACGGTCCATTGAATTTGAATACCAATATTTTCTAAAAGTTTTCTTTGCCTTCATTTTCTGAGATTAAATAAGGTGAAGAATACTTTTAGAAAATACTGGTGTAAACATTCAGGGGACCGTACAAACGCTTAAAAAAATCCGCGTACAACAGCCGCCATTTTTGTGTCATAGCGCAGGCTAGAATAATATTCAGGAGGTGTTGCCTAAACATAATAAAAATCTTGATTAACTTTTTTTTCTTTTTTTTTTTTTTTACAGATTTCTATGTTCAGGCTCTGGCAATATATGGAGGAAAAGTTTTTGAACGCAGAAAAACATCAAGTCGCCTATCATCTGCTTCTCCCGTGTTCAACGAAATGTTGATGTTTGATGTGCCTTCCTCGAAACTTGACCAGATAATCTTGTTACTGACCATACGAAGCTGTAAGAACAAAGATAATGGAACGGATAAAGAGAGTAGCCAAAAGACAAAAGATGCTTGTATTGGAAAAGTAGTAATTGGATCCTATAGTAGAAAAAATAGCTTAAACCACTGGAATGCTATGAAATGTTCACCGAGAAGACAAGTAATACAGTGGCATGAATTGAGATAACTAAAGACATCTAAAATGTTGAAAAAAAGATATTGCTCTTGAACTCTTTTATTTAACCTAAACTTACTAAGTGAAAATGATATAAACTATGTCAAGATTCTTGAATCTTGAATTCACCTTATTTTGACAGTGAAAATGATATAAACTATGTCAAGTTTCTTGAATCCTTAATTCACCTTATTTTGACACGTCATATAAACAATTTCGTAAAAAACAAAAAATTCCATATAAAATTACTTAAAGGTGTTTTATTAAAATATGCAGGGAGTCCCAAAAAAGTCCTTTGACACATTTTAAAATTCAATAAATAATCAAGCATTTGGCGCACGAGAGTGCGGTTTGGACGAAAATGCTTCTTATGATCTGAAATTATGCTTAAACAAATAAAAAACATTAGTTCCAATAATTTATCATAGATGGCGCTGCTTCTGGACATTTATCAATTAGGTAGAATGCCTTTATACATAACAATGGCGAAAGATGCGCAATGCGTATGCACAATTTTTATCAAAACTATGGCAACCCACATTCCAGAACTTAACAATACTGGTCCTCCTGAGTTCGATTAAACGAGTGAGGATGGATAGACGAGTATTGTTGTTAACTTCTGGAATATGGATTGCCATAGTTTGGACCAAAACTGTACATACGCGTTATGCGTCTTTCGCCATTATTATGTATAAAATCATTCTACCTATTCGATAACTTTCCAGAAGCAGCGCCATCTATGAGAAATTTTTGGGACTAATTTTTTTTATTTGCTTAAACAAAATTTCAGATCATAAGAAGCATTTTCCTACAAACCGAACTCTCGTACGCTAATTGCTTGATCTTTTATTGAATTTTAAAATGTGTAAAGGACTTTTGGGACACTCTGTACATTGTACAATTAAAATATCAAAACCAAGTACATTCGAGCATCTATCTGATGAGCTCATCATCTGGGTTAAAAGCGTTTAAAACCAGAGATCGAGTTGATTCATTTATATTTGATGGGCTGTTCCAAAATTCAAACTGAAGTGGGAAGGAAGTTTATGTTATTTCTAGTACATTTTATTAGATCTTGGGAATGGTGTATGATAATGTATCATTACACGTATAAGTTGTTCAACATAGAATTTCAATTGATTCCATAATTAATAACTTTTGATAACCTGATAACTTAACTTGTTTCATGTATGAAAAGATGGAACAATGTATTCAAGTTTCCACCCACTTCCTGATATGCTAGATTTATAACAATTATGTACACTGTGTTTTCGATAATAAAAAAAACATTTTAATACTTTAAGAACTTAATTATAAATTAATAAATTAATTTTAAATCACTTTTCATTTAACAAGGCGAAGATGATAAATCGCCAAATATTCTTTATGGTTACAACTGTATAAGAGTTACAACCATGGAGTTACCGTAATTTCCGGCCTATAATCCGCGAATCAAAAAATTCTATTTCAACGAAGAAATTTTATTCAATAATTGAAGTCAAATATTTACAGCGATCTAGTAAGTTACATTTTATAAAATAAAATTTCTGGGTTAAAACAGAATTGTTTAATCCGCGGATTATAAGCCGGAAATTACGGTAATTTGGTGCCAAACCACGCTCGCTAAAGTAGGTTGACTGGGTGTGAAACTGCAACAGTAAAACATTTTAACCCTCTGACCGTTTTTTTTTTTTTTTTTTTTTTCAAAATCCTTTCAACCAGTATCTCCTCTATTATTACATATTTCAAATCATCATGTATTTGAAATATGTAGTAAATTTATTATTTGCATTTTCACACTTTGACTGTGGAATTTTTAAAACAAAATTGCTTCGAAAATTGTGTATTACACAATTTTTCTACAAATGTCTTGCCCGTGAAAATCTTGGGATAAGCGATCAGAGGGTTAAACACTAAAAAATGCAAAATAAAATATAAATAAAAATCCAAAGGTGTAATATAAAAAATAAGCCTTTATTTTAACCTATATTTTGCCATCGGATTGCCCAACATTTCAAAAGAAAGAGAAATGTTTCTTGATCAAGCAAGGTTTACTAAAATGTAAGATAACCTCTTCAGAATTAACTACGATTCCGAAAAGCGTTCCTTTATCTTCAGAAACCTCAGAAACCAATAGATTTCCAAGATTTAAAGAAATATTTCTGAAACAAAAGCCTCTTCTGCTGCCTATAACTTTGGAAAGTGTTACGAAGTAGTTTTTATAGTGAATTAATCAGTTGACACAACCCGGTTCAACACGAATTATCGGTTGAATGCTATCAATTCTCAAGTAAACATTTTCATGTTCAACAGACAAATAGGATAACTTAACAGAGTAAAATTAACATTATTTCGTTACACTTTCATGTATAAATTCTGTTATGCAGCTGAAAATATATAAGTTCGCAATTTAATAATTTAATTCTTTTTCACATTTTTGAAGTTGAGTAATTTTTTATATTTTATCTAACAGTACTTTTCATTTTCTTTATTTAAAAAATTGTGAGGGGGAAAAATTCCAAAATTCTCTTCAAATTTAACTTTGATAAGTTTTGTACATTATTGCTGTGAAACTGCAAAATACAAGGGATGTGGCTGTGGCAAAGTAATGCAAAAGTTGGCATAACATTTTTTAATTGGCATACGTCGTTCTAATTCGACATGTTTGTAGAGCAACTTTTTCTCAAAACAGAAGAATTTACTCTATATAGTTTCCACTACAAGCGACACATTTGCGCTAATGTTGAACCAATCTCTCAAATATTCTTTGAAAACATTCAGGTGTTACATTGCTGTACACACTTCTTCACAGCCACTTTCACCTCGTCAGCGTCATCTAATCGCTGTACCCAAATACCCTTACTCTATAATAATACTTATTAATCTTTGCAAGTCACTTCTTCACAGCCACTTTCACCTCGTCAGCGTCATCTAATCGCTGTACCCAAATACCCTTACTCTATAATAATACTTATTAATCTTTGCAAGTCACTTCTTCGCAGCCACTTTCACCTCGTCAGCGTCATCTAATCGCTGTACCCAAATACCCTTACTCTATAATAATACTTATTAATCTTTGCAAGTCACTTCTTCACAGCCACTTTCACCTCGTCAGCGTCATCTAATCGCTGTACCCAAATAAATACCCTTACTCTATAATAATACTTATTAATCTTTGCAAGTAATTAAGCAGATTCCAAACAAAAATGGGTACAATAGTGCACACCTGAATTTTTTCAAATTCGATTACCTATTTATTGATAAAGAGTTGCTCACAAACATGTAGAATTAGAATGACGTACTTATATTATAAAACCAAAACATGCCCTGGAGTAACGCTGACGTCATATTGATGGTGGCAACAACTGACCCATAAATTTCGCTTTTACTGCAATTTTTTCAACTTCTTAACATTGAACAATTCTATTTTTTAAACCGTCGCACAGTGGGGCAAGGTACATAAATAACTGGCATTAAAAACCTGTGTTTTTTTAATATGCCAATGTTTCATATTTGTTAGTTGATATCGTCGCTACTATGTCAAACTATCGAATGGGAAAAAAAAGCGATTTTGATTACTTTTAAAAATGGGCCGATTATCACAAATAAATTTTATTATAATTCTTCGCGATGTAAGAATACTAATAATATTTCTGTGAAGAACAGGGTTGTCAGTTTGGCCTTCTTTTTTATTCAGATATTCAGAATTCATACCGGAAACGTTGAGAGAATAATTTTTACTTTAAGTATCAATGAAATATCTATCAATAAATAAAACAAAATTTGCTGTTTGAAATTTCTGGCATGAATTCGTAATTTCGGGATGCCAAAACTGGCAACACTGGTGACGAATACTATTAAATTTTATTGGTAACAATCAGTCCATGTTTAAAAGTAATGAAAAATTCATTTTTTCACATTCAATAGTTTGACATGGTAGTGACGATATGTTGTTTCATGTAAATAAAATACATTTTAGATCTTTTTAGACTCATTTATATTGAAAAATCTTTTAAATAGTGTAGTTTTTACTTTAAAAAAAAATTTAATCGCACCCTATATCTGATAAATCAGAATGACTAGAATCCCGTGGTGACACCAAGGTATCTACCTCTTCTTTAGTGTCCATATCAGTATTATCAAATTCTTGCATGGTTAGAGCTTACCCGCAGATACCACTTCAGTGGGAAGTTGTTTTAGGTTTTTCATTTTCATTTTGCACTTACTTGATATTTGTGGATCACTACTGATTAGTAATAAATTAAAAACATCTTCGTTTGTCTAGACCCTGCTGCACTTCCTGGAATTATTGCTCCCTATATCTTTTAAAATCTTTGTTATGTGCCTATTTCGCCTCCTCACTGAATTCGCCGATAGGAACCAATGCCGCTGATATTATTTCTGGACCAAGTATGAGGTATTTTCACACAGTTGGTGGCATGCTGTACCATGGATACTTTTCAACAAAGTACCTTGCGGTATGATGAGTGAAAACTGAATTTTTCAACATCGATTTCATACCCACTGGCAACAACTATCATGACTGTGCGTCTTTTAATTTCTTCACACAAGTATTGAAATTGTCTTTCCACTTCACTGCTTCCACAACTTCTCACTATGCTAATAATCTCTTTTTTTTTTAATAAACATCGTGCCAGAACTCGATCCTGACTCAAAAATAAATTGTAAATAGAATACCTACTAGAAACTTGCTCTGATATCACCCCCTAAAACCTTTTTTTACTGAAAAAAGGCCAAATATGGGCAACAAATTTTCTTGAACCTAAATTGAGCAATAAACAAGCTTTATAAAACTGTAAAAACCGAAGCTTGGATAGCCTTGGAACATAACTAAAAGTCTTAGTGCGTCTGAGCATAGAGTAAATATTTAAGCCTTTCACAGTAAAAAGTATTTTAACGTTATTAAGACACTTTTTTATTAATCAAAAGTTCTTGAAATATGGCCACAAATCTAAACTTGAAAATGCCATCACAAACTTAAAATTTATTGCAATAATGATGACACACATCTCTCAAATTTCGCCAACAAACCGTACGTATTGATTCGCGGAATAACTCGCTGCAACCACTGCCTCCTTAATTAAGGAGGCAGTGCTGCAACTAAGCGTTACTTGAAGCGCGGGTGAGAAAATAAGGTGAAGAACAACATTGTTTTATGACGCGTAAGGTAGAGCACTATCATTTCAATAGAACGCGGTAAAGAAATTCACATTTTTATTTTTTGATTTTCTGCCAGTTTGTTAGGTGTGGGTAGTCGAATAGGAAACAAAATGTACTTTCAACTGCAATTTGTTTGAAAACTTTATCTCAATTTAGTGGTGGATTTTAAAACAATTTTAAGGCATTATTTTTGCAATCTATCTCTATCGCGTGCAGCCCGATTGCAAAAACTTAACCCGTTTGCACTTAAAACAATATAAATAGTTCAACATTTGTTTCCGGCTAATATTCAACAACAAAATTAAAACATCACCAATAAAAAAAACTTGAAATATAAGCATCCCATAAACCGAACAAATCATCGATTTGCGGCACCCCCTCTCAGAAAATTTTTGCCAAAAACTAATCAGCACTAATTCACATAAGGGTAGAACTTCATGTGAAATTTCTCCTATTCTACGCAGTAGTTCGCGAGTTCACACTACGCGCCCACAAAATTTGTGTCACATACATTTTCTAAAAACAGTCAAATCGTTTTCAGGACCTTCTAAAACGTATAAATTTGTCGAAAGCCGGAAGTCGGCATTTTTCAGGAATCCAATACTTTCTTCTTGTTTAGATACCGAGTGTCCTAAAATGCCCTAACTGATTTTAAAATTCAATAACTTGCAAACGGTGACAGATATAAAAAGAAATTCTTGCAGAAGAGTAATGGACGAGAATAAGTCATTAAGTAAGTCACAAAAGATCACAAGTCACAAAAGATCACAAGTCACTTCAAAACCACTTTTATTTCTCAACATATTCTCCACCAATATTTATGCACTTATATCACCGTTTTATCAGTGCCCCAACACCAGCTGCATACAATTCTTTGGGTTGCTGTGTCCACATTAGGACTTCAAGTTGAATCTTTTCATCATCTGTGAACATCATCTTGCTTCCAAGATGGTTTTTAGTGGACTAAACAGATGAAAATTGCTTGGGGCTAAGTCGAAGCTGTATGGTGGATGTTGAAGAAGTTGCAAGATGATGTTCACAGATCATGAAAAGGTTCAACTTGAAGTCCTAATGTGGCTGAGACAGCAACCCAAAGAATTGTATGCAGATGGTGTTGGAGCACTGATAAAACGGTGGTATAAGTGCATAAATATTGGTGGAGAATATGTTGAGAAATAAAAATAGTTTTGAAGTGAATATCATTGTAAGTTATTATTTAATTATCTTTTGTGACTTACTTAATGACTTACCCTCGTATATTGTCAGCAGTTTTTTTACTGTGATTCACGGTTTTAGTTTCAAATAGCATCAGCGACAGATGCAACTGAAAGCAATAGGCGCTCAATCGAGGCCAAAACTGAAATCACCCAGCATCACTGAGCTCCATAATAGAACAGAGGGCTAACTCACCAATCTACTTTCCGCCAACTGAGCTCAGTGATTCTACCACGACCACATAACAGTTTCCACGCAAGTAATGAATCCTGCACTTTTCTTAATCTTAGAGGCATTTTTTCAAACTTTTCTGCATACTTTTTATCACGTTTGTTTATTTCTACACCTTTTTCATATTTTTATGAGCAATACTTGACAATTTTTTTTTATGTCGAGCTTACATAAAATTTTATTTTTAAATAATATCAGATTAAATATTTGTGATGAAATTAAATCTGAAGCTTTTTAAATAAAAAATACATATTAGTGAAAATTGTAGCAATATTTTAAAAAGAAAATCCAATTTGAAAATATCTATCTCATAATACTCTACGGGAGGAAATCTGTGTTTTGCCAAAAATTTTCCCCTAAAATTCTATGGCATTGTATTCATGGGCGGACCGCTGGAATCAATGTAACAGAATCGGGATTTAGCTCTCTCCATGCTATTCTGGAGCTCAATGCCCCGCATTGATGCAAAGGAAGGAGGTAATAGTTCAGAATAGGGCCCTGAACAAGATTGTATTGGTAAATGAGATACACTCCATATATTTAACCTCCTTCCTTCCCATTAATGCTGGGTGATTTCTGCTTCTGCCTCAATTGAACGTTTATTGCTCGCAGGCCATCTATTGCCTCTAATTCAAACTAAAATCAAAAATCACGGTAAAAAAACTCGTGACATCTTACATAACCTTCCCGCAAGAATTTTGTTAATATCTGTCACCGTTTGCAAGTTATTGAATTTTAAAATCTGTCAGTCCGTTTTAGGACAAACGGTAGAAAAAAGTAAAAACGTTATGTAACTTTTGAATTATTATAAGAACAACCCTCGTTTATGTAAATACAGGGTGATTATAAAAAAACTATCCCGATATATGAGGCCATAACTGTCATACCGTTCACAGAAACTGAATGAAATTCTGGCCTAAAGTATTTTGAGGTAGGCGTTTAAGAATCACGTGAAAAACAACAGTTAAATTCTAACAGTTACGGTTACAGTGACAAAATTTCGAAAATTTCAAATGGCAACACCTACTTTTTTTTATTGGAATGTGATCTTCGTAGTGGAAAACCATAAAAAGCGTTGGAACGGTACCTGCAGCACAAAAATCGCCGGCGCTAGACAGACTAAGAAGAAAAGTGAAAACAACCTATAAAGGACAGAGAAGCAACAGAAAGTAAAACATTTTATTGTTCCGTGCTATTCACCATCTGCCGCATGTATAGTGTCGTCGTGTGTAAAATGGAAAATGTATGAAACACAATAAAATGTTTTGTTTTCTGTTGCTTCTCTGTCCTTATTGGTTGTTTTCACTATTCTTCTTAGTCTGTCTAGCGCCGGCGATTTTCCTACTACAGGTACCGTTCCAACGCTTTTGATGGTTTTTCACAATGAAGATCACATTCCAACAAAAAAAAGTAGGTGTTGCCATTTGAAATTTTCGAAATTTTGTCACTGTAACCGTAACTGTTAGAATTTAACTGTTGTCTTTCATATGATTCTTGAGCGCATACCTCAAAATACTTTAAACCAAAGTTTCATTCAGTTTCTGTGAACGGTATGATAGTTAGGGTCTCATATATCGGGATACTTTTTTTATAATCACCCTGTATATCCCAGTATTATATAGAAAGGTAAATTAGTGCATATTCATAGTGTAGGCACTATGTTTCTTATTAAATTGTTTATAATAACTTCAGGGATGTAATACCTTCTGGATTATTTTACGAAATACCGTAATACCATCTTCTCAAAAACACTATAGCATATACTTTTTAGGATATACCCTCTGCCTAAAGCGTATGCCCTCTGGTTTTTTTACTACTACATCACTGGCTGCAGAATGAAAATTTTCAGTATATAATTATACTAGTGAAATAATAAGTGATGATGTCAAAAAGTAAATAAAAAGCTGTTTCACCTGTTTCAAAAGAGTTGCAACCTTTAAATTTTTTTTCTGAATATTCCCTGCCTTTCAGGATTCTAAAGTTATGTTATTATATGATAAAAAACATTAGAATAATCAAGGGTGTATTTTGCATTTTAAAATTATTTTTATGTCTAGTCAAAAGCTAAAACCACTTGTATTTAAATTGGCTATAGCTCATTAGAATAACTTTGTTTTATGCTATATTACAAAAAATTTGAAACACACGCTTTAATTGGCCCAGTCTTGCTTTTTCTAGCACGCTGTGCTTTGCTCTTTGTCGCACAGAAGAAGAATCTCGCTTGTAGATTCGAAATAGCTATTTTGCTGCTTTTTGGTGTATTATTCGTGCATGTATAACGTTGGTACACTGTAAAAACAATGTGTAATTTTGACAGAAAAATATTGCATTTTTTACAGAAAAAACTGTTTTAAAGAACAGCATCAGTTTTGACCTGTAAAAAATGTGGATTTTATAACTTTAACAAAAAAAAATATTTTTTTTTACAGAAAAAACTGTTTTAATGAAAATATACAGATATTTTCTGTAAATTAAACGGTTTTCTACTGGCGCCAAAATTGACAGTTTTTTTTCTGTCAATTTGAGAGGTTCTTTTTAGAGTATTCTTCCTTTTAACGCTTTAATTTTTTACCTGTTGGAGATACGTAGACAATGTAAATTCCAAAAGTGTTTCAAATAAGGTGGGAATTATGATTATGCTGATGAAATAGTCCTGAAATTAATTTTCAAAAAGTTAAACCTTTTAAAATGTTTATATGGTCCCTGGGTCCTATAAATTATATTTAAAAATATTTTCTCCATGCACTGACAAGTACAACAGTAATAATCACATTTTTCTACGACCAAAAACCACGAGGTATGATACTTTAAAGTCTATGAAATTTCGAAGTTTTCTGGCACTAAAAACAGACAGACGATTTTTTAGTTAGAATCCCAAATCGAAATACCGCATTTAAAAAAATTGTTTCCCTAAATTTTCAGTATTTAAAAACGCAATAAACTTTGAACTATCTTATTAAAAGTACTTAAAATTTAAGGTGACAATTTTTAAAAACTCGGTACGTAAAAAATGGAACGTACAGTATCTAAAGGTGAAACAGAATTTTAATAATTTTATCAAGTAATGAGTAATTTTGCGTTTAAATTTCTCCATAGAAATTCATAGGACACACTGGACTTCACAATCAGTGAGGATTCCTGAAGCGTTCCCTTAACCCTTTATCTACCGACGGTACTTTTAAGTGCCATAAAAAGAAATGTGTTATAAAATTCATTTAATACATCTATTGTCAGTAATGGAAGTTAGCATAAGTTCTATCTTCTTCCAAAATATTATCTTATTCGCTGTACAAAGCAAAAATATTTTTAAATGGATATTTTATTTTTCCAATTGTAACTGTTCATCTTTTTTTTTTTATTGAAAGACATTCGGTTGAAAGTTTTAGTTCTGAAAACTTTCTATGTTTATATGTAAAGCCATTACTTTTGTATATTTCCTTAATTCCATAATTTGCTAAAAACATTATCCTGAAGAAATGATTTGGGTAGAGTTGTAAATAGTCTACAAATCCCTGTAAATATTGATTTAGTTAATTACATTTTAATAAGTGAAATAAAGAAAAATTCTAAAATTTATTTAATGATTGCAGAAATCTACAAACATATTTTAAATAATCAGAAAAAATTGCGAAATTTTCATTAGTTCATAATTTGGTACTAGAGTTGCAAAAAACCTGTTTATTCCCAGGTTTATTTCCAATAGACCCGGTTTATTCCCAGGTTTATTGCCAAAAGACCTGGTTTATTCCCAAAAAACCAAGTTTATTCCCAAAAAACCCGGTTTATTCCCAGGTTTAAACCGGGTTTTTTCTAGCCTTTCCAACTCTATTTGGTACATAAAGGGTTAAGTTCGATGTTAAGAAAAGTAAATTTTACGTAGACAGACACATTAAATTAAGTACTTCTCTTTATTTTTCTTTTCTTTAAGAGAACAATCCCTTCCCTTCAATCACTGATCACTAGAAAATGTTATATAACTCAATCATTTTCTTTTTTTAATCCACAGTATTTGTGTGGCATGTTCTTCCTTTCAAAGTAACTTTATAGGTTTCTCCGCTACCCTTCATCCCTGTTAACAGCGTGTTTTCTTTATTTCTTTAAAAAAAATAATTTTACGAGCTTTCTTTAAGCTCTTCATTTGGAAATTAAAAACTAGAAGGACAATTTATCAAAATTCACAATAAACCTGAAGATTTACAGGGTGTTTAAAAGTCGGGGTACATGACCTGTGGCTCTTGGGCTCTTGGGCTAACTTGTGGGCCGCGGAGACATACTAAGAACGACTGACGAAATTCACGATTTTTTCCATTGACTGATTGACGACATTCGCAATTCCTGCGTCGGGTTAGTTTCCCCGATTTTATTTGAGCCCGTCCCGTCCTAACCCAAGTTTTGGGTTGGCGCTATTATTGTTTGCGGCGGGTCGGGTTGACAATAACTATCTCAAAATTGGATCGCTTCAGGGTTGGATTCCGACTCTTGCGGGTCCGGGTGGAACTCACCCGATTTTTCAAAAGAAACCTCAGAATATTGTTTCAGATTAAATATATACGTATATTTGAATACGAATGAGTTATTAGAGATCAGCATAAGTGCTGGTCAATTTTCGTTCATTAGACGTGTATTTCCTGCATCAGGTCGGGTAACCTGATTTTACTGCACTCGATTTGCTGTTACAGTCGGATTGGCGCTGAAATTTTTTGTTGCGTGTCGGGTTTTGGTCGGGTTAACTCTAATTGTTTCGCATTCAAGTCGGTTTCGGGATGACTTTTGATTCTTGCGGGTCGGGTTCATGTTAATCCGATTTTTCAAAAGAAAGTCCAGAATATTTTTCAGATGAAAAACTGTTACATTTGAGTATTAATGATTATAGTATGTGTTAATTTATCTAACATAAGAGATAAAATTGTGGACTACATTTCCATAAATATATTAAATATGCATTAATTTTCCTTTTTTTTTTCCAGGTTTTGGTCAGGTTTCGGACTAATGAATTTTTTTTTTCGGGTTCAGGTAGAGTTGCAAGTTAACTGGAAATAATGTTCGGCAAGACTCTAGTTTGGGGTCGGATTGCGGATTGACGAAAAAAATTTTTTTTCGTGTTCCAGTTGGGTTGCGTGCGGGTTAACAAAAAAAATTCCATCAGGTTCTGGTCTAATTGCGGCTGACTTTTAATAGATATTGTGAATTCGCTCACGACTCTGCTCCAGTCCGATGCAGGGTTCAACTTTTAAGTTAGTTAATTCCAGAATAATTAACAATTAAAACTAAGATGATAAGAAACAAATTTATAAGAAAAAGATTAAATCGATCCGCGTGAACATTGGATTACGCAACCCAATGCTGGATTTCTCGTACAAGTAGTTTTAATTTATAATAACACTGGAATTAATTAAACTACGGTGATCAGAAACGCATTAAGAAAAAAAAACTCGGCCCACGGTAAAAGCGGATCACACGACCTAGCAAGACTCTACTTTTATGTGGTTTAATTAATTCTAGAATAATTATCAGTTAAAACTAAGATAAAACGTACTTACAAAAAAAAAAAAAAAAGTGAGAGAGAAAAGTCCTGACATACGGTTAAAATCGGATTATTCCACCCACTGCAAGACTCAACTGTCTTTTTTAAAGTATTTTAATTTATTCCAGAATAATAGATTAAAACTCAGATATTCAATTTAGACTTAAATATATGCAAAACAGATTTTTCCTTAAAAAGAATGAATAAAATATAAACAATATTCACAAAGTAATGAATATCTTAGTCTGCAGAATTAGCTAAAACTGGAATGGATGAAGAAGTAAAAACGATAACCGAGAAAAAAAAAGAAAGATATTGGTAACATAAATCTCCTGCCTCAAGAGTTGAGAGCAAGAAATCCATTCCACTTGAAAAGTTCAAAGTCCATGCAACAGTGCATGAATGAAATTCCGCTTCTAATAAGCAGAAAATGACACTGCATACTTCTTTGATTTAATTTGCTGTCACTCAGACAGAGTTGATACTGATAATCTTTAAAAAACCTTAATTGTACGTCAATTTTTTTTTTTTTTTTTTTTTATTCTGACCGAGTTAGGCCTTATTTCATTGATTTTTTTATCGACCGGCCAGACCAAATCAAGATAGCCTTCGTTACAGCCGGGTCAGGCACGACAGACGTGTCGTTCTGTTACTGATTTACCGTAGCGTAAAGACACTGAGCTCCATATATAGCAAGAGATCTGTCTTCCTATTCCCAAACATGATTTCTAGCGCTTATTGCAGAAGGATACAGTGACGATAATTTTAGTTCACATTCATGGTAAAACATGCTGTTTATCGCATTGCCTTACACGATTAGAGAATCATTTATTAGATAAGGATAGCTTAATTAGAGAAGCATAAATTATGATAATAGTAAATGAGAACACTAACATCTAACAATGAAAACGTGGACTATTTAATCCCTTTGCCTTGCATGCTTCTGACTGCCGACCAGGGTCTGATTAACCTCTGAATCTAGGGGAAGCACAGTATCATTTTGGGGCCCCCTTTCATTTGGCAACAGTTCTCAATTCTTCATTCATGAAAACTCCCCAATGATGCTAATATTATTCCAGGGAGAAGCGTAGCCGAGGTCACATGTATATCATTAAACATTTTTTTTTATCTTCCCGGTATCTGAATGGTTTCTAACAGGCACACCAGGATGCTAAATGATTAATTATCATCCTGTTGATGACATTCATATTTCCCTGTTAAATAAATTAATTTTGTAAAGTAGTGTTCTGATACATATGGTTTATGTATCAGAACGCAAATTTTTCCCCATTCACTCTCTATTCCTACGAATGATTTGAAAAGTCAATGCTGAAAACGGTATCTTAAGTATCTCCCTCTTAGATGCATTTCCAAGATCTCACCTTTCCCTGGTTTATGTATCAGATTTTTAAAAAAAAATTTACACAACCAAAAAAAAAAAAAAAAGGCATTAGAGGGCCCTATTCACAGTCATTTTGGGGCCCCTTTTAAATTTTAGAGGGGAAGCATGTGTGCTTCACGTGCCTCTTGGATAATCAGGTCCTGACGCCGACTCAAAACTCCTATTATATATGAGCGTGAGTGCAGCCCTATACCCGAGTCTGATTTTGATGTGTTGGACTGGGTCGCGAGGCGTGGCGATTTAGCATCAACTTCGCTGCACTGATTTAACTTCGAATTACTGCGCTGTTTACTCACACAAGATACATCGAGACAAGCCCTTGGCGAGTAAAGAAAACTTTGATCATTGATTATCACAAACCTATCAGAGTTGATTTTACTTTCTAATGGGTCCTTTGATCGCGCTTGATAACGAAGCAGCAAATTCAAAAATATTATACGGCACTCAAGGAAAATAGACATGACACTCTCGGAAAATTGCAGACACATTTAAAGATTACAGGTCGCACTTAAAAAATCACACAACATTCTCTGAAAATCACACGGCCTAGTAAAAGATCTCACGGCGTAGAATACCGGCGTATGCCTAGAATAATTATTATTTTAGGGCTTATTATAAAGTTCAGATAATAAACTATAAAAAAATATAGTTATATTTATTATCAAAATTAGTCATTTTCTGTTATTTAACTTATACCTGATATCCACATTTTATGGTTGAATATGTTAAGAAAATCAGTTTAAAATAGTATATGTTTATCCTGCTCCTCCCCCCCCCCTCCAACTTCATCCATGGAAGTTCAACTTTTTTTTGTTTGGCACTGGCCTGTTTCATGCCTATCTTTGTTCTAGTACTTGTAATAAAGCTTAATGTCAAGGAGTATTTTCACTCCTGGTTGGGAACTGCTGACTTAGACCACTATAGTCAAACAAAAACTCCTTAGGAAAATGTATGTAGTTTAGAATAAAACACAAAGTTGGTTAAACAAAATCATAATATGGAAGCTAGAATTTTTTTTTAAAGTAGGTTTTTGAAAATATCTTTCTGTAATTTATTAAACCAAAGTAAATTTTCAAAGATTATGTTAAACAAATGTACAATATCAGTATTATTTTTACTAATAAAGTTGCCGGCCCAATGCGACCCAGAAAGAATTAAGTCCAGACTTGCCCTGAGTCTGTACAAAAAAATGCACGGAACTGGACCAGACAGAGGCCGCTGAAAATACAATTAACCTGGGTTTGTACAGATATCTAGAGACTTTGTTAGCTACACATTATCAAGTAAATGATTGCTGATTCTGTTTATACATAATTTTCCCTGATCAGAATGCTAATATAGATGAGAATTACATGGGTTGACCGAATATAATATGCAATTCTGTTCTTACAAGTACTGAAAGTGTGATAGCAGGTCAGGGCATGTAGATGTAGTTGCCAAGGATGGCAGGCAACTAGCCTAATAACAGTTGACCACTCAATCCAGTTTTTCATTAGGTATTACAGTGAGAAAATAGTAAATACACCCCCTCTAACCCTCCTAAATGTTTCAAATATTTAAAGCACAGTTCTTCAAATAGTTCGATCAAAAAAAAAAAAAAAAACTCAGGTTCATGAATGGCATAAGAAATTCTTGTAAGGACTGGAAATTGTTGAAAATGTAGTTCACAATCAAGCTAAATCTCGTCTTTGCTGGCAGAATACTTGATACCATATTCTAGGATTTTAAAAGCACTTTGATGATTGCAATTTTTAACAATCGTTGTACTGCAATGCAATATAGCCTTGCCAACTGCTCAATAAGGTAAAACTTTCATATTGGCAAAAAATGTGCAGATTTCAGATCAGGAATGTTATTGTCCTCTAGGACAATTTCCAACCCTATATATAGCTGATTTAGCACAAGAAAAATTTGAAGAAATGCATTGGGTAAATTTGGAACATCCATACTTGTGCTTATCACATATTTAGACTGCTAAAATAGGCATTTTGATGTCATCGTTTTGTGGACAATACAACCACAAAGCACAATTGACTACAGAACTAATCTTCTTTTTTATGATAATGGTGTAAAAAAAACCATCCACTGGAAAAACTGTATTTTGAAATCAAAAGATTATGTAGAAAAATAACATTATATTGATAACTTTGTATTTCATGCCAAAAAATATAAAAAAATGAATTCCAGTTTATATATGATAGACCCTTACAGAAAAAGAAATTGTAAAGTAAAATTTTTGTATTTAGTGATGAGCAGTTCTGAAGAGGTATATAGGAGACAGGGAGGGGGAGGGGGGGATTATTAAATTGGCCTTTGATCAATTGAGTCATTATTGCCTTAAGGTGACACTGGACTTTCAAAAGAGCAAAAATGTGAATTTTTGTGTTTATGTTGAAATTTTTAAAACATCAATATATTTCTATACACTTAGCAGAAAGTGTATTTTTATACTTCTTATGAAGATAAGTATCAAAATAACATATAATTAATTTCCAATGCACTTTTCTCAAAATAAATTTTCCACAGTCTTTAAAAATGTTATATATGCTTTTAGTCTTTGCTCAAAATACTCAATATCACTAAGAGACAATTTTGATACATTCTACAAGAAATTTATGCATGCATTTCCTTTTAATATGACAAACAATTATTTAAAAAAAGACAAAAAACTGGAATTGGATTTTCATTAAAAATGCACATGTTAATAGACTTTATTACTAATTTGAGGACCTAAATATAAATGTACAGTCCAAAATGGATGCATAGATTTCTTGTAGCATGTATCAATATTGTCCCTCAGCAATATTGAGACTTTTGGACAAAAATTTAAATGCACAGAACATTTTAAAGATGCATAGACTGTAAAAATTTTGAAATACATTATACTTTTATTTCTTGCCTTTTTTCAATTATATATAAGAAGTAATGAAAATGCACTTTCTGCCAAGTATGTGGCATTATATTGATATTTTTAAATTTTTAACAATAAATATTAAACAGAAACAAAAATTTGTAGTCCACTGTCACCTTAAGCATACAAAAGATGTACAAATGAATAAAATTGGCCGAATTAATGAAAAAGAAACGTCTTCTAAAAATCATTTTTGCCCTAAACTTCCATTAAGGTGGTGCTCAAATGACCAGCAAATCAACACAAAACTTTGATGACAGATTTTCGGACTCATTTTTAAACCATAAATTTGCAGTACTGACTGTTGAAGTGATTTTGAAATGAAATGAGTTTCCCATTTTTTGATAAATAAATTACTTATCGAGTTAGGTGATTTGTGTCACATGAAGACACATCTTACCCTTTTCTCATGCTACCATGTTGGGAATTTGGTTGAAAATGCTGACTTTGACAATATTTTCTGAAAGTATTTTCCTTTACCAAAAAATGGGAAACAAGTTTCAATGACAATTTCTGAATAGGAACACCTGCCCATTTCATGCATTTCTGAACAAAAATGAATTAAAAAATGTGTCAGAAAGTAGCTTCTTTGGTTTGATATCAGCCTTAATGAATAAACCTGACTCATATCAAATAGGTGATTAACATTCTGATTAACTTTAAACTACTTTCTCTACGTTTGTAAACTTGATCTGTAGTCTTTGACAAAACATGCATGTGAATTATTTTTTTCATTTATTTATTCATTTCCAAAACAGAAATTATCAAAATTATAAACTCTCAAATGCAATGGTACGACACAAAATGGAGAAATGTACCCCATTTGCAGTAAATTCTAAGAATATTTGATGCATATAGAAATGAATACAAAATTTGTATATTATATAAACTGAACATGTTTTTTAAAAAAAACATTGATTTTGAATAATGTAGAATAAGCATGCAGCATTTTAAAGTATGACTACAATAGGCATTACTTTCTTTCAAAAGTAACTTTATTGAATCATTGCTTCAAATGATTCATTCATTCCTTTAAATGCTTCATTATTCAATCATTGCTTCAAATGATAAGGTACACCTGCCTGGTGTACCTTATAAGGTACACCGGGATAAGTGTATACACCATGCCTAGTACACAGGTTTATTGTAAAAAAAATGAAGATAGTTTGATTAGTAAACCTTTATAACTGTCAAGCAGAGTTGCCAGTTTGGTCTCCTTTTTTATTCAGAAACTCTCAGAAAATAAATTTTACTCATGTAATTGTGAAATGTCTGTCACTAAATAAAGTTTAAATTATTTTTCAGAATTTCTGAATAAAATAAGAAGCTGGCAAATTTGCCATCAAGAAGTATTAGTTTATTATTCTACCGTACGGCATGTTGGTGGGCATCTCTGTGCAAATAGTCAGAATTTACTGGATAGTTGAGTAGGACAAGATGTTCTGAAGAGAGTTTTCTCAAGAATTTTTTTTTTCAATGTGGTAAATAAACCTTTAAAGTTCAATGATTAAACCTACATATACAGGGGTCGATGCAGGTTTTTTTTCTTGGGGCCCATTTTGAGAAAAACAAAGGTCATTTTTGTGAAATTTATTATATTTTTGTGAAAAATAACATTTTGCAACAAAAGTTGAAATTCAGTTAATCAAATTCAAACCAAACATTTATAAACAAAAACCTTTTAAAATCCTTTTGCTGAAGTTTTCCTCTCTGGTGAACTTGTTTGTTTACAAATTACACATTTTAAAACATCACAAAATAATAAATAAATAATAAATAGTAAGTTTTTATGGAATAGAATTTTGTGAAGGGGATTCATTTTATCAAAGTGATTTTTGTGAAGGGACCCATTTTATTAAATAGATTTTTGTGAAGGGACCCTAAATAGGCCCCAAATTTTTCCTGGATCGACCCCTGATATAGAACAAAGATTAGACTATGTACAGTTTAGAGTGACAACACTTGTGTTGTGCACACTTGCTCCGGCATTTAACAAACCTGAGTAAAATGGGTATACTGACAGCTTAAACAGAAAGCATTGATATAACATTAAAAATGCAATTAATATTTTTCAAAATTGATTTATTATCTCAGAAGAGATGCAATGTACATGATCTTTTCAAAAAATTTGTACTTTCAAATAAGATTTTTTGCAATTGAAATTAAAACCTGATAAAAAAAAAAACCTTACTTTTAGACTCTTCTTCTCTTTTAACCTCTCAATTAACAAACTCTTTATAATATTTTATAGTAGAAAATATTTTTTATAATCACAATTTGTGTATTTTCGTTTTTATATGATTATTTAAATTTATTTTACAAGCTTGAAATTTCATACTTTTTCAATAAGATTAAGTGTGGAACACATTTTTTTTTCTTTGTTATTCTTTTTTAGCATTTCTATTTTACGTTTATTCCATTCATGAAAATTGATTTAAGTTTTTGTGTCGAAGAATATTTTTTAAAGCGATTATATTACTGAATATTTTTGATTAATACATTATTTAAAATTTATTCATGTCAATGAATGTCATGTCAACATGTCACTTTAGATGATTTTTATTTGATTAAAATAATCGAAAAATTATGTTTCTATTCCAAACATTTCACATCTTTAAAAACAAGTTGAAGTTATATGATATTTAAAAAAGAAATCAAAACGTGGTGGAGCATAAAAGTTTAAAAATAAAATTAGTATTGCATTTTTATTTCACAGTGTTACACTTTTAGCAGCTATAGATCTACCAACAATAACAAAATGTATATCACGCTCCAAAAACTTTCCAAATCTAAATGCTTATTTGTTAAACAATAGAGTTGCTTATTTATTTCAATGGCAAAAAAAATCTGAAAAGCACCCCAAATATGGATAAACATTGTCATATTGATTTTTGTGTTGTAGTTTTGGATTATGGCAGTTTTGGAAATTTGACAGGCATATATTCCAATGAGGAGCAAAAATTAATTACCCTGCAGGGATATTTTTAATTATAGATTTAAATAACTTAAAATTATAAGGAATTATATGTGTCAGAGAAAGATAACTATTAATACCTGGCTTTTCTCTTGTGCTTTTCCATAATCATGGTACCTTTAAAAAATAGGAGGGGGATTTTCTTTTTTTAATTAGTGGCATCTACTCTTCTTTGAATTTCATGTGAACTACTTCAAAAGCAAATCGTATTCTCCAATGAAAAATGCATAAGCTAACAACTTTTACATCAACTTTAATATATTAATTAATTTTTATAAAAATTTAATATTCTGGAATATTGTACAGTAAAAGGATGTTAAACTTATGTTTTGGTGAACAATGCATTCTGTGGAAATTATGCTACTTTGTGTAATTGCTATAAAATACTGAATGAAAACTGGCACATAATTTAAAATATGATGCAACTTTCACCGAAGAAAGTTTTTCCTATTAACTGATACTTGTCTAGTTAAAAAAAATTCTTTCACTTAATGAATCATGTACAAATGTGCATTTATATTTCTAGATAATGCGCATGTTTGTCAAAAAACTGGTTTGTTGTGTATTTAATTATAGATGACCAATGCAATGAATCATTATTTTTCACCTACAATTTGTTGAGAAATACACCTTTACTTGAGTGTGTGACATGCAAATTATCCATTTAAAACATGATAGTGCTTAAAGAAATCCAATGTTATTGTACTCCTAGAACAATTTTAAACATTCATATTATTAAATACTAAATTTAAATAAGAAATTATATTCACAACGTAATTTAAACAAAATTTGCTAAACTTGCATTTTGAAGTTATCTGATTTTTTATGTAGAACATTATTTCTCAAAAATATTTTTTTCTTTTAAGAAATGAACAATTTCGAAGCTGGTGAAATGAAAATGATGCCACTCTGTCAAACTTTAGAATTTATCGATAAGATTAACACAGAATGTAGATGGAGCTTCAAAATTTTGTATACATATGTCATAGATGTTCTATGCGACTTCCCTTGGTCACACGGATAACATCTAGGCGATAGTCCATTTCACGCCATACATTCTGAAGCATTTGTTCAATCACCGAGGCAAGCGCATTACAAATGCGTACTTTGAGTTCTTCAATTGTTTTGGGCATGGGAGGCACATACAACCTGTCTTTCACATAACCCCATAGAAAAAAATCACAGGGTGTCAAGTCCGGAGATCTCGGTGGCCAAGAGCAGAAGACATTGTCGGCTCCACTTCGACCGATTTATGGGGTTATGTGAGACATATGTGCCTCCCATGGCCAAAACAATTGAAGAACTCAAAGTACGCATTTGTAATGCGCTTGGGTCGTGACTGAAGAAATGCTTCAGAACGTATGGCGTGAAACGGAGTACCGCCTAGATGTTGTCCGTGTAACCAAGGGAAGTCACATAGAACATCTATGACATATGTATACAAAATTTTGAAGTTACGTCTACATTCTGTGTTAATCTTATTCATAAATTCTTTTCCATTAAATAGTTATAGCCGTTTGTAATCGCTATATTCATTTTGACTTACCCTGTATTATGTGTTCTTTAAATTTAATTATTATCCACCTAAATCCAAGGAGCTTAAATATGCCTCCTTGGTTGAAGCTGAAAAAACTTACGATGTAATGATTCTGAATGTCAATATTTGACAGATGATTTTGATTATGCAAAATAAATTCAATCATGAAATTTGAATATGCAAAAATATGTTTTTATTTCTTGAAAAATTTACTTTAATATTAACAAACCAGTGTAATCAATTTGCCTTTGTAAAATTAGGAGATAAGCTATTTATTTTTATCTCCAAATACATTTAAATAAATATATGTCATTTAAATGCACTTATAGTAATATTTTTAATGTGTGAAAAAAATGACATGTCAGTTTCGAATTACAAATTAAAGTGAGTGGATCTGAATTTTTATTGGTTTATAAAAATATTGTCCCTATGCAGTTTCTTTTAATGGCAACAGGAAAGAAATTGCATTAGAAATTGAAAAAAAAACAGATTTCTGTAATGATAAACTATGGGAGATATTTGAAAAAAGTGATAAAGAATGGTCTTAGAAATTTTTAAAGTTGACAATAATTTTATCCGTGTTCTAAAACATATGTACATCAAGTTTCATTTAAATTCGACAAAAACTGTACATTTGTATAAGGAACATACACTCATACCAAGAACGGCTTTTATATATCACATAGAATAAGTTCTTAGATATTAGTTATTAATAGCTTTTCTTGTGAGACATGCTAATATTTTATTTTATTTTGTATTTATAATATAAGGGTCAACAACTATACTTAGCACCTGTTTCTGTCTCTCATCAGAAAGAGATATAAATATATTTTAAATCATTTTATTGCAATTCTTATTTATCTGAAAAATAGCTAGGCCATTAAACTGCTTTAGCAAAGCAAAATTTGGAAATAACTGTTAATATTTGTTTTTTCATAACTTAGGAGACAAAACAAAAATGTCTGAACTCAGTAACATAGGAGACAAATATTATTACCTTAGTTTAAATGAATAAAAGAAAAATATCTTGGAAGCAAAAAAAAGCACCATTGGTTAGTGTATCTATAACTTCATTTATTAATCTAGTAAGCATGCCAAATAAAATTTTAAATTAATTATTTATATATTTTCAAAAATAATAATTAACTAGCTCATCTTTGGTTTAAAGAGTAATTGATTGACCCATAACTGCATTTTATTTATCACATTAATACTTCAACTACATAATTTTAAAATGAGGAGGAAAATTTTGAATACAATGCTTGTATATAGGAAGTACTTAAAGAAAATAAATGGAGCCTATTTAGCGCTGTTAATCCTGGTAATGAAACAGGCATGTTCCTCATCACATGTATGCTTTTCTTTTTGATTTCGGCATAAAATTTTTGTAACTTTTTCTTTTTACATCTAGATTTTGTTAAAATGTGTTCTTTTAAGCATAAGAGGAAATTTTAATTATTTTAAGTTATTTTAAAAATACATTAGGCCAGCACAGCATGTTTAGGATTTTCAAAGAAATAGTTATTGCTATTTAGTGAACTTTCATGAAAGACTTCAAATTATAATCATACATTTTAAAGCCACAAATGCAGTACAAGATATTTGAGAATGTTGTTTTGGAACATGCTGAAAGTTTAACTTCTTACTGATAATGAACCTTTCTTGAAACTAATTATTTTGACTAAAACATGTCGAAAATGTAAACATAACTGTCAGACATTAGTATGTATACAATAAATGATTATATATTTTAAATGAAGACACCTTTTATTCAAAAATTTATTTCACTGCTAGTTTATTTGTAAAAATGATATAATTAAAATTTAGTATATATTTAAATTGAGAAATCTTCCATAATCAAAATGTCCTGTAATTTTTGGCAATGACTTTTCAACAAATGAAAATAATAGTTATTGTGTTCATTTCTATGATTGTGGTGCTTTTATAAATCTAAGACCATTTTCTAAAGATTGAAAACAATAGTTGTTCTGTTATTGAAAGAAGACTGTATTTTTACAATGTTTGGTAAACAATACCCATATTATCAAAACCACAAATATTTAATGAAGTAAATTTTAGCTAAACAAATGGTAAAACTTAATTGGAAAATAAGAAAAATACAATATGCGAGCTGAAAAAGATTTTTGCATGCAATTTTAAAGACATGGAATTCCTTTTTAAATATTTGTAAATTTTGTGTGAAAATTTTGGAGATAATGAAAACCTATAATTGAAATTCTTAGGCATAGATAACAGAAACTACTATAATTTAAATATAAATATCAAATATGATTCAATAAAACAAGATTTGAATTTATTCTAAATGTTTTTAACACTTCAAAGTAATCAGGCCATTTTGTATTACCTATTACCTGCCACTAATCACATAAAAGTCTGAAATAATTTTCTTGCATTTTGGCCAATCTTCATGAAATGTGCAGAGCAAAAACTTTTTGCACACAAATCAAATATTTATTTGCCAGTAGAAAACAAAAATAATGCATGCATTGCTACTGGACATCAATGGAAGATGTATTAAAAAAAAGATGAGAAAAGTACTAAGTTGTATTTACTTCAGTCAACAATTTCTCATCATTTTTTTAATCACAATATTATAATTTATAGATATAAGTGCTTAAGTGATAAAACATAGTACAAGAAGGTTTATAAAAACCTTTTAATATAGTAATCGACTCAAATGCACAAACAGCACCATTATCAAGATCTATAAGATAAACTATTCTCACAAACATTTTTGAAAACAAACTTAAAAAATATAACCAAGAGATCATATTTGTAATAAAAGCAGGTGCTTAAAAATAGTCAACTGTAAACATGAAAATTAATATTTCCTTCACGTTTACAATTGGCTATTTTTAAGCACTTGCTTTTATTACAAATATGATCTCGTGGTTATATTTTTCAAGTTTATTTATTTATTTATTTATTTATTTCGAGAATAGTTTGTTTATCTTGTAGATCTTGAAAATGGTGCTGTTTGTGCATTCAAAACATGTCTATCATTATATTAAAAAGGTTTTTATAAGCCTCCTTTATGTTATGTTTTATCACTTAAGCACTTATATCTATATTTTAATTATTATTAGTGATTTTATTATATGATTCACAATATTATAATAAAAAATAACACAGCAGTGTGAGACACAATATTGAAAATACACAGAAAAATATTTTATGTAATATTCAGGTATAAAATGTAAATAATAAAATAAAAATAGATTACAAAAATATTTTTTATTTGTACAATGGAGATTAAAATACAGATTAAAGAAATTTGGAAATCTGCAAAAAGAATTAACAAAAATGACACTTTCTAGTATAAAAACAATAATCATTAAAAATGAGGAAAATACATAAAGATTTCAAGGAGAAAAAAAGATGAATATCCATTTTCAATTATCATAATTTTATTAAGATGACAGCCTTGGGAATGCAATTTTTTTCCATATTTTCAGGAATTATCTGTATTTTGTAGATTTGACCTGATTGATAAGAACAAATTCAAGAAGGTTAGTGATAAATTTTACTATCTATTTCACATTACAATAAAAACTAAAGCAGCTAAAAATAATTACTAAATAAAATAATTTTCAAAATATTGTATTATTTTATTTGAGTTTATTTAAATAAGGTAAGTATAACATATGTGTGTAGAATGCTGGGAATGAAGAAAGATTTAACATAATGCAGCTTTCAGTGGCAGATCATTGGAAAGAATTAAATTTCTTTTTAAAAAACTGAAGGCAATAAATTAGAAGAAATACATTGTATAAAGATTTATACAATGTAAGTGTAAGATAACCCAAAAATTGGGTGTCTCTCAAAATCAGTCAGAAATGTATAGAGTTTATACCTCTGTTTCTGGCATACCATTTCATTGGTGAAAATTATAAAAGTAGTGAGATAATTTATAGGGGGTGAGGAAAAGAAAGGCAGAAATATGCTAAATTATAAAAAAAAAAGATAATAGAAAAAAGAATTTTAAAAAAATACTAAACCGATCCAAGGAAAATTTGTATATCTGATTTTTTTTATTATTATTAAAACAGAATGTATCTAAAGAATCAGTTTTACAAAAATATGCAACCAATATACTTTATAAGAAAAAAAAAACATACAAAAATGAAATAATACAAAAAACAAAAATTTTACGTGATTATTCAAAAATGCAAAATATATAAGATAGAAATTATAATACAGTAAATAAAATTAATAAAAAATGGAACTAAAAAAAAAGTTAATTCTTCATACATAAATTACAATATTCTAAGAAAATGATAATAGTAATGATAACACAATAAATATATGAAAGGATAAACAAAATAAACCCTTTTTAAAATTCAAAATTGAAATTAAAGTTCTAAATTTAAAATCAGAAACCCCAGTTTATTTTCCTTAGACTTCTAAACTCAATAATTAAAAAAATTCTCATCATAAACATCTTTGACATTAATTAATGTTTATGAAACATTAGACGATTACTCAAAGCAATAAAATATAAGTAAATTTCTTTAAATGTGATAGTTAAAAGATTCAGGATTATATTTAGGTTATAAATTATAATTGATGTCAAAATAAGAAATTGATGATTACATTTTAGGCAGTAAATCTTAGTTAACTTTTATGTCTGACATTTATTATTATGATTAGTTCAAAAATCTCAATTAACATCAAATTTAGAATTGGCTGTTGGTGACGCAATCAGACCTGAGTCAAGACTGTTGTCACAAACCCACACAAATAAAAACTACTGACAATATAATGGCCGCTTCCAGACTTTTTCTCTTTCAGCATCGATGTTTTAATAGTGTAGTCGAGTATAACAACATAAGGAATTGAGACACCATTTCTTTTTTGGATCTGAACTTTATTATCGTTCAAAGTCACAAAGGTTTTTTTTCATAAAGTCAGGCCCAGAAGTCCAAGAAGTTGTGATTAGAATAACATTTTTCCAAGCATGCAGGTGGCTTGGCATGGTTTATGCTAACAATTAGAGGAAAAAGGCCCTCTTCTCCCTGTGCAATTCACTGTTGTTGATGTACTTCAAACTTTTTCCAGCAGGGGCAGAAGTATCCAAGTGAGAGATTCCTTTTTTTTCTAAATGGTTCAGTATATTTTTATTGGTATGGTTTTGTGGCAACAAAACATGTATCTGATTGCATCACTAACAGCCAATTCTAAATTTGATGTTAATTGAGATTTATGAACTAATCATAATAATAAACGTCAGACAGATAAAAGTTAATTAGGATTTATGACTAAAATGTAATCATCAATTTCTTATTTTGACATTAATTATAATTTATAACCTAAATATAATCTTGAATCTAATAACTGTCACATTTAAAGAAATATACTTAATTGCTTTGAGTAATCATTCAATGTTTCATAAACATCAATTAATATCAAAGATGTTTATGATTGGAAAATTTAATAAATTTGATAAATGTTATTAATCCTCTCTCTCTCTGTGTGTGTTGGATGAAACCAACTGCCTAATTCTGTGAGACTGGGCAGTTACTTTTTTTTTTGTTACTCTAAATTTTTGATTTATTTTATAATTAAGTATTCAAAAATGCTCAAGAAGATACAGAAATTGAAGAATAATTATATTGGTTCACATTTTAATTAATTGGTCTTTTTTTCATAATTATATTTGTAACAGAACTTAAATTCTCTAAGTGTATTTCAATCTATTTTACATTTCTTTAGAGTTTGTTTTCATTGTTCAAACTCAATATTTTATAGTGCAGTCCTAATTTTTTTTGTTTTCTCACATTTTATAAACTTTCAAATAACAGATATTTTCCATACAATTTTATTTATATTCAGTTATGAATGCAAAATTATAAAACTTTGCTTTATGTAACTGTGATTAAGCAAAAAGCTGTGATTAAGCATAAAATTCTTTTGAATTTCCAACTTTGCTCTCCAAAAATATATCATTTGTATCACTTCACAGTATGTAAACCCCTAAAACAAAACCTTTATGTTCACAAACAAATAATGTCATGTGCACCAGTTTAAAGAGACATACCGTGAGATTCAAATAAGTATCTCTGTTTGAAATACCCTGGAGAGAGAACCCCATGGATGTAACGACTCCACATTTGGAAGATATACATTTCAGATCATAGGAAAATGATTAATGCAATGAAAAAAATTTAGTTACAAAAATGGTTGATAGAAGGTACTGCAAGCTGCACTGGGGAACAAAATTTGCATATGAATGTATCTTGCATCAGAAAAAAAGGTACACACAATTTTTCAGAACATTATTCAATGGTTTTTGTTAAACTTTTGTTAAAATGCCATATAATTATATATGTACAATATAAGCTCACTAGACAAATTGGTCACCATTGTATGGACTCACAATAGTTTTGTTATACTGGTACAGGTGGTGTTGCAGAAAAGTTACTTGGTGAATTGATCATGGACTGCGATCAAAGCAATAATGTGAAATGAGTAAGTTGTTGTAAAGTAATGGAATGATATGACATGATTCAATAGAAGGATATTATAAAATTTAAAAAAGTCCCCTGGGCATGCCCACGACTGCATAGTGAGTGAAGTTGCCATACTGCGCAATGTCTCTACAAGGAATGGTGTACCGCTGGTTTCCATGAAACATGACATCAGAAAATGCTAACCCAGCAAGACTGAATATAAGTATCAAACTTTGTGGATGAAAATCTGTTTCAAACAAGTCATTAATTGTTTGAGTCAGTGAATGAAGGACTAACCCAACCTATTTCTGAGCGAACATAGCAAAGGGAGCTACATCAATGGACATTTGGATCCAAGTACATCACAAGTGGCCACTGAAAGCAAGTAGCCACATTTCCAGTCTGCAGTAGGCTAAAAAACATGAAACAAGGACAGTAACTCACTGGAGACATGTAATGTAGTCTGACAAATTGCAATTTTACCTTTTTTCAAATAATAAACAGCATCAAGTGCATCAACAGAAAGGGGAAATATTCACCCCACAGTGTGTGAAAGGTGTAATTCAGGCCAGAAATGGCTCTGTAATGGTATAGTGGGATAGTTCGTACTATGAGTAGGATCCATTAATTGATATCCCACATGCATCCATTAATTGAGATGAGCATGTACATGTGCTAGACTGTTATCTCAACATTCCAGATCATCAGGTGTTACTCTACATCTAGCATTCTTAATGATGAGTTTGCTATGGAGATCCCTATTTTCCCAAGATAACAACAGCCATGTTCACTGTACAGCAGGAATGGTTTGATGAACACTCACCTCAAATGGCCGTTTAAATCACCACATCTTAACCTCATAGAAAATCTGTGGGACTATGTGGAACAGCATGTGAAACACCAAAAACAGCATTCTCCCAATTTGATTACCTTACTGATGAATAAGTGGAGTCAACTGGATGTGGCATACCTGCAGAACCTTGTGCACCTTCTTTCTGACCATCTCTGACTGTATGTAATCAAGGCTAGAGGAGGTGCTACGTGGTATTAGAGACATGTACGGGGTGTCTAACTTTTGTCTGGTGAGTTTATATATATGCCACTAAAAGACACTATTAAGGCTGTTCACAAATCAAAAGGAGCTATTTTCTGAATTCCTTTTCAATTGGAAATGCATGAAATTGGCAGGTGTTCTTATTCAGAACCTATGTGATCAAAAGATGTTTTCCATTTTTGGGTAAAGTCAGAAGATCTTTCAGAAAAATACTATCAAAGCCAGCATTTTGAACTAAATTCCTGACATGTCATAGCGAGAAAAGGGAAAAACTTGTCACATGAGAAGAATCGCTTATAACTTGATAAGTAATTTATTTATCAAAAAATGGAAAACTCAATTTGATTAAAAATCACTTCAATAGTCAGGCCTTCCAATTTTATGCCTTTACATTTAAAAATGAGTGAGAAAGTTTTGCATTGTTGAGCAAGGAATTTGAGAAACACCTTAAAGGCATTCGTGAAATAAATTTTAATATATATGTAACAAAAACATTCATTTAATTACTTTTTCTTCGATATCATCCTTTACAATTAAATTTGATTGTAGTTTATGGCTTGATGTTAAATAATTGTCGACTCGAAGACTAGTTCATAAAGGACCTGTCTTTTATGTGTTCTTTGTAGTAGTAGCATGTAGTTCTTTGTATGAGTTCTTCATTGTTGTCTTTTAAGTCAAGCCCATTGTCCGGAATGACATGGTGGTTATAAGGTAATCATTATACCCCAAAAGAGCTCTCTTCTGCTTGTGCAGTTTGTTTTTGTTGACATACTTCAAACTTCTCCCAGCAGGGAGCAGAAGTATCAAAGTGGGAGGTTCTTTTATTTCTGATTGGTTGAGCATCTTTTAATTTGTGTGTTTTTGGGGCAGCAACAGTCTTGAGTCAGATATGATTGCAGCACTCACAGTAATTTCAAAATTTGACACTGATTACTGTTTATTATCTTAATTATAGCCTTCAATTTCTTATTTTGACATTTATAATCTAACTTTATGATCTCAATGTAATTCTGACTTTCTTGTTTGGATATTAATCTGAATTTATTTTCTGAATATAATTATTTAGTTTCCTTTATTAGATGAGCCTAATAACTATTACATTAATTCAAGTAATTAGAGTTTATAGCTTATGAAATGAGCATAATAGCTGTCAATTTGATGAAAAGTGATTAAAATTTACGGCTTTCAGTGATAATTTAATATAAAAATGGTAAATTGAAGGTAATTTATTTTCTTCTGAATCTAATAACTGTCACTTTTAGAGAAATTTATATTTTATTGCTTTTGATAATCATCTAATGTTTCATAAATACCAATTAATGAAAAAGAGGTTTATGATTGACAAATTAGTTTAAATTATTAGGTTTAGAAGTCTAGGGAAAATAAGTTGGGTTTTCCGATTTTAAATTTAGAACTTTAATTAAAATTTTGAATTTAAAAAAAGGTTTATACATTTATTTATTTATTTTATCCTTTCATATATATATATATATATATATATATGTTACATTATTAGATCCACTTTCACGATTTTCCCTGTTTTATTCTAAATTACTACTCTATATTCATTAAGTCTTTATTCTTAAATTAGCTCTATCATTAACTCTATTAAATTCCCTTTTATTTAATATCTAAATTGTCCAATTTACTTAAATATAAAGCTTTTAGTTATTCTTAATTTTTATCATGATCTCCGATCATTTCTGGGTTTTTAGAATGTTCTTTGAGAGCCATTTTCATTTCTATTTCGAATTTCATTTCCCACTCTAAGTACTTTTTACTATAAAATTCATCCCCTGCACCTTTGTCTGAACTCTTTACTAATTATCTTTCATTGGTCGTGACGTAGCATGATGAGTCTTCTTTAATTCCTCATTGGTTCAGTACGCATTCTACGTCATAAATTGTGTTATTGCGCTAGGTAACAAAAAGCAGCTACCTGCGATGTTCCCTGAGAAATAAGTCGAATTTTCACTTGTCAACAACTCCTTGGCTGCTCGTTTGACTAAAATTTAATATGTTCTAAATACCTACCCTCGTTACCTTGATGACGTAGCGATGTATGGCTATTGTTGTTAGGTGGAAACTGCCCAAGAGAAATACTTAAATAAAGCACTGGATTTGAAAGACCTTGTTCATTTAATTCATGGAGAAACGCCTCTGGTTATTTCATTCTACTGCCTCTGCCGCCACGTCGAGACTGCCACTAGAACTACCGTTCTTATCTTAATTATGTGACCATGTGTGCTCCTGCCGCTATTATCAGTTTTACTCCCACTTCAACATATAACATAAAAACCCTAATATATACATATATACAGGGTGTCCACTTTCAATGGTGTCCAATGAGTAATTCCTAAACTGTTAGTCATAGACATATAGTTCCAATTGCAAAAATGTTTTAAATGAGGTAAAGAAATATTTTAAAAGTGATTTGGATCAATAAAAACATTTCTTAAAAAGTTATGAAATTTAATTTTTTATATGGTCCCACGGTCCTATAAGTGATATTTAGTAAAAAATCCCTATTACATTTAACAAGTACGACAAAAAAAGTCCCATTCATCTAACACTAAAATTGACCAAGTTATCAAACTTTGAATTGCAAGACTTACACTAATTTTCTGCATCTGAACACAGATAAGTTGGGCCATGCTCCAAGGGATCGTACACAAAGTGCTTAAAGTATTAGTAGAATTTATTTTGCATGTATCTGCACTTTAACTGAGAGTAGTCACATAATACAAGTATTACAATAGTGTTAATTTTTATTAATTAAGCTTCTGATTAGTTAAAATAATTGTATTTTAATATATGTTTTATTTTATAAAAAATTGAGACTGTTGCTTTTCATCATTTCATTTGACAAAAATTCTGTTATTTTTTTCACTTACATTTTTATTACAAGTTGTATAGTTTGCTTTAATATGTCAGAATGAAAATAGATTTCAAATTTATATTGTAATGTTAGTTTTACTCTCAACTGTTATTTTTTTTATATCTACATTCATCTATGACCAGGGGTTGGGAATACTACATTTTTATTGTAGCGAGCTACAACTTCTTTGTCGAAAATGTAGTTAACTATAACTACTTGAATTAAAATAATGTATTAAAATCAAATACAACATTTGCTAAATGGTACACACATTAAAATCGTGAATTTACAAACACATTTAAAAATCTACGTTTTGTTTCGCTTCTGCGAATGTCATCAGGATGTTACAAACAAGTCTAAAATGTCAAAATGAGCATACACGTCTGAGAGTCCTGGAGAAAACTTGATCGGAAAGTGCGCAAACATCACCAAGTTCCCATGGTAACCAAGTGGATCAAACCACTGTAATGAAAACAGGGGGTGGAAGACAAAATGAACAGATTGTATTAATGGATTATAACATATTATGCCAGATTTTATGAATGTTATAGGATAATTTATCGTTACATGTATACTGCCCAAGCTTAATAATCGTAAGGGACTCTAAAATTTTATTAACATAAGAATTCTTGCATGGGATTATGATTCTAGCCTCTTCAAAGTTAATTTTGCTACCTACATTCGAAAAATAAAACCTTGCAAGAGCTGTACTCTGTTTTGATTGTGAAATATCTCTCGTGCTCTTTTAATCTTTCGGAAAATTTTCGTTCAGAAAGATTAAAAGAGCACAAGAGAGATATTTCACAATCAAAACAGAGTACAGCTCTCACAAGGTTTTATTTTTCGAATGAAGGTAGCAAAATTGACTTTGAAGAGGCTAGAATCATAATCTCATGCAAGAATTCTTATGTTAATAAAATTTTAGAGTCCCTTACGATTATTAAGCTTGGGCAGTATACATGTAACGATAATTTATCCTATAACATTCATAAAATCTGGCATAATATGTTATAATCCATTAATACAATCTGTTCATTTTGTCTTCCACCCCGTCTTTTCACTACAGTGGTTTGATCCACTTGGTTACCATGGGAACTTGGTGACGTTTGCGCACTCTCCGATCAAGTTTTCTCCAGGACTCTCAGACGTGTATGCTCATTTTGACATTTTAGACTTGCTTGTAACATCCTGATGACGTTCGCAGAAGCGAAACAAAACGTAGATTTTTAAATGTTTGTAAATTCACGATTTTAATGTGTGTACCATTTAGCAAATGTTGTATTTGATTTTAATACACTATTTTAATTATAGAAATTATGGTGAAATTGTCCTGTTTTTAACTACTTGTTTTAAAAAGTAGCGACTACAAACTACTTTTCAAAAATAGTCGCTACTTTTAAATCTTGTCAAAGTGTTGAATTTATGCTAGAAAGTAAAGACACGGATTAAAGAATAAAGTGACTCCTCATTATATTGTGTCTACCGGGATACAATTAAATAAATGCGACATAACCAAGGGAATTAAACGATTAAGAAAGATAACATACTTGAAAATGTTTTGTGTTTGTCTCCAAAACATTAGTTTATGCACACTTAACAAATTTCGTAGCAAAATTAAGAAATATGTTATAATCTAGAAAATTACAGGAAAACAACCCTAAATACAAACAATAAATAAATCTGTAAATAAAGCAATTCTGAATAATAAGAAACCCGGCTTTAAAACATGAAGACCTAATAATGAGTAAATAGACAAGTGTTGCCAACAAGAAAATTAATTCCTTTGGTGGGTTAGTACTTTATTTCAGCAGCAAGTATCAATGATATCTATGACTTCACGCTATTAACCGCATCTGAGATTTGTGACTGAGATTCGGACATTATTGAGCAGAAAAAATTCTGCACAAAAGAAGCAAGTTTCGACCACGTGATTTGCAGAATGGCACTTTTGTTTCCTGAAGTAGCGTTGGTTTTCGCTACTCGCTACACTACATTGTTCAAAATGTAGCGCACTACACTACAAACTACTATAAAAAGGTAGAGAGAACTGTAGTTTCACTACTTGCAGCACGCTACTTCTGATCCCCATGTCTAGGACTATAATATTATATAGCTATGACTATAATTCTTATTTCTTGTAAACTTGAGAATGAGCCCTATTTCACAGCAAAAAAGAGCTTCAATTTTAAAAAGCTATTACTCTGTCAATTTTAATCTTAGAAGAATGGAACTTTTTTTTGTCTTACTTGTTAGCGTAATAAAAAAATTACTTACAGGAATCACTTATAGGACCGGGAAACCGTATAAAAAATTAAATTTCGTAACTTTTTAAGAAATGTTTTTATTGACACAAATTACTTTTAAAATACTTCTTTACCTCATTTAAAATATTTTTGCAATTGGAAATATATGTCAATGACTAATGGTTTAGGAATTAGCCATTGGATACAGTTGAGAGGGAACACCCTGTATGTATGTATATATATAAATTTTATTTCACAGCAAATACAATTGATATTAGATATATTACTGTAGACTAATTTTCTATATTTCTAATTAAATATGGTATACATTTATTTTGATTTTGGTCAGTTTTGGATTAAAGGGATTTAAGATTGTGTCAGATTGCAGGTTAACAAAAAATGTTTTTGTGGGTTTGGATCAAGATATATATGACCAGTATATTTTATTTTGTTTTGTTTATGGTGTTTCTTAAAGTCCATGTTATATGATGCATGTACAACTGCAATTTATTATATTTAAGTTACATAAAGTTTCGTACTTAAAGTAATAATATTCATATAAAAATATAGTCAAAATATTTGTTTCTATCAATTTCAATACCACCACACTGTTAAACTGGTGATGTATCACAAAACTTAAATTGAGGTAATATTGCCTAGTTCTAGTATGTATAATGATATCATTTATTGTTAATGTAAGAGTATAAATATTATTGCTTACCATTCAATGACTACAGTACTTTATTCAGGAAGGACTGTAGTACTTTATTAACATTCCTTCCTCATTCATTCAATAATGATCACAGTATTATTACTGATTTTACTACATTTGAAGAATTCTTCAACAGCTGTTCAACACTTGAAGGTAAAATTCTACAAAATAAAGGAAAAAGCACTTTTGTATCATTATTAAACATGCTTATATAAAACAAAAATTGCAGACACATCATGAAATATAAATAAAGGATAAGTTTCCACATTAGGTTATACAGAATGTATGTCTTAAAGAAGTTTAGGAACCAATTTAAAAAAATTTTGTGTTAAACCAAGCCACTAGAAACAAAGTGTTAAGATAAAAATTTCATGATACACTGTCAAAGTTTTTGGTCTGGAAGTTTGTTACACTTTAATATACAGTAAATATTTAAATTTCAAGATATATAAATACAATGACTCTTTAATCATATCTTGGTAAATTGGATGACAGTATTTTTGATAACTTTTTTTTTGCTAAAGCTAAGTCTTCAGGCTGTTTATTTTTTTACTTTTCCCTGCTCAACAATGCGAAATTTTCTGACATATTCATGATTTTATTTTTATACAGAAATGCATGAAAGTTACAGAACTTATTACAGAAGTGCTTAAATCAAATAAACTTTTTCATTTCCCAGTAAATTTTGTAGATTTTAATTTATAATTATTGCTCTCACATAACCTTTTCCAGACTGTCACATCCCAAAAGTCATCTCAAAATGCCCACTTCAGCACCATTTTCCAAAAGTTCATTTGACTTTATAGGAAAATGGGAAATGGTATTTAATTTTTCAGTATCTGAATAAGAACACCTACAA
The DNA here is from genome assembly GCA_963931845.1 of Maratus michaelseni. NCBI lineage: Eukaryota > Metazoa > Arthropoda > Arachnida > Araneae > Salticidae > Maratus > Maratus michaelseni. Next base: position 122,343,483 of record OZ007599.1, on the reverse strand, counting down.
AGGATATAGCCGGGTTTTGTAGTAAAGTATGCCCTTAAGTCAACCTATTTGAGTCCTGCATGAAGCGATAGACTTTCAATAGAGATGCGATTCTGCCAAGTTTGAAGTTAACAAAACAGAATGCTTTCCTTCAAAGGATTACCACCAACAACATAGCTACATACGTGAACTGTACATAATACTGCACATGCAACTCATAATTCCCCCTTCCTCCCCCCCCCCCCCCTTCGGAATAAGTTTTTAATTTTTTATGTATGATGCACCCAGTGTAGAGAGTTGAAACACACACCAAATGTACATCATACTTTATAGTATTCGTGGTAAAAAAAATTAAGGTGGTCACTGAAGTATTTCAATATGTTCTTAATTAAAAAGTTAAATTAAAAACACAAAAAATGTAATAAAACTTGTTTTTTTGCTGAAACAAATCTGAAAAAAAAATATCCAGTATTTGTATGGTAATCTTATACATCCCTGATTTTTTTTTTCGGCGAGATTCGACCACTAGTTTCATCACAATGCACTTTTTACAAAACATACATTAAGGGTCATAACTGTACATGGGTTTGAGATATATGCTTCAAACTTGGCAGAAACACCTCTCAATTGAAGGACTATTGATTCATGTAGGACTCGACCTGGTTGAATCAAGGGCATATTTTACTATGAAACCTGGCTATACCCTTTTATATGTTTACTAATAAAAATGCCTATGTGAATACTAATAAAAATGACTATGAGACTATGTGAAAATAGGCAGTTTGGATTTCAGAACAGCTTTAACTAAAAAATGCAATTCAATTACGTACAGTAGTACTTTTAACACACAATTTTAAATGTGAAAAAGTTGTATGCAAACTACTTTGGAATTGTTTTAAATATATACTTCTAATGACTACTTCATAGCTTTAACATTGTAAACAAAATATAATGATAAGTCGAACAAAGGTTTAAAAAAAAAAAAAAAAAAAAGAGGTACTCCCCATAATATTGTGTGATTAACGACATAGGCTAAAAAAACCTTGTAGAAAGTTAAAATATTGAGAATTTGGATGATTTCATTTGTAAAAAAAAAATAAAGCACTAAAAAAGCATTGTATGTGTAAGATAATAAACATACTTTTCAATCGTGAGATTAATAAGTATTTTGCTTTCACAAAGATTAATATAAAAATTATATATAAAAGCTACAACAGAAACCAAGATAATTTTTATACTGTATATCTATAACAGGCAAGTCAAATTCATTTACTGCCAAGGGCCAAATGAAGTATTATATACAAAGCTGCGGGCCACATTTAAAATAAAATATATATACCATATATTCTAACATATAATGCACAACTCAAACAATTATATTTTGATCCTGAAATTTTATTTAATTAAATGTTACTTATTGCTTCGTCGTAATTATGTAATTTCATTTAAGAAATAAAATTCCTGTGTCTAAATTGTTTGAGCTGTATGCTATACACCTGAATATACAGTATATATTATTACCAACATGGCGAATAAAATGTGTACATACAAAATATAGCCATGTTAAAGAAATAGTATTCAAATTTCCAAAGTTATTATTCATATTTTATTGTCGTTAAATCTCTATCCAAATAATAAAATTTAAAAAATAAAAAATAAAAAAATTAGACAAATTTAAAAAATGATTGGACACTGCAAACCACAACCTAGTCCAGCATGTGTCTGCGAAAGATGATTAGTTGCTACACATAATTTTTGGATCCTAATGAAACTTTTTAAACTGAAGAATTTGAGCCAATTTCAACATTAAATAGCATTTAAAATAATTATTCAATTTAAAATTTGTCTGCTGCAGAGTGTTTATCATACATTTCTTTATAAAACTAGCAGTTTTCATATTTCTATGTGCAATAGTTTTCTTAATATAAGCCAAGAAAGAGCCCCAGTCAAAATAAATTTCATTACAGCAGCAAAAGCGTCAGTTTCATTTTTTTTCTTTTAAGAATAGAGAAAAGAAAAAACATCATTTGAACATCATCTTGGAACAATGGATCTATGTAACGCTGTTATTAAACTTCCTAGTTGCTGAGCAACTTTAAATCCAGACAACGTTTAAGCAACTTGCAGAGACAGCCATTGAAGAAGTTTAAATTTAGCTGTTGTAAAACTACATGAATGAAAGTATAAACATAGAAATTTATATTTATAAAAAATAAAATAAATTAATAAAATAAAAGGAAAACTGTCAAAAATGAAAAAAGAAAAAACATATTTTAGAAAATTGGCGACTGATAAATAAATACAGATAATGGAAAACCCCACATCCGCTTATTATCCTTTCAATATGAAATCATACAGAGTTTCCATTGAATGCAGTAATAAATTCTAAACAAATAAAATAAGATTATTTAATTATTATATTAATAAAATAAGTATTATTTTATTAATAAAATAAGATTTTTTTTGCGCATTTTAAAGTTTTTATGGTGTTTTAAGAAGTTATTTTAGTTCTTAGTTCTTAAATTCTAAACAACAATTTCAACATGAATTATTAGATGTCATGTAAATAGAATAAATGATTGTTTTTCACATTCTTTGATATGCATTTTTCTTTTAATTCTGTAATTCTCCATTTTATAAAACCGGACTTGTCAGAAACTTTTGCACATACGAGTTTTTTTTTTTTTATATATAAAAAACCTTATTTAACCATAATTTTGAAAAGTGAGTCAAAAATATCAGCTACAGTTAGTTGTACCAAGCCACTTATTTTTAAGTTCACATTATATCTTGAAGTAAAAACAAGCAGCTAAGTGGAATTCCGTGCATCTGTACTTTCATAAATTACAATGCAACAGGCATCAAATATTGAAATTATAACTTTTCAGTTGATTCTTAAAATTCCCTCATATATAAATCTTTCTAGCAATGGTACTTATGCTTATATAGTATTTTCAAAAAACTTTAACTAATTTGGGTATTATTTCTTTCATTTTGTAGTGTAGACTTGGGGGCAATTCATTGTATTAAAGCAGCTTCCTTTCAACAAGTTTAGTAAAGTTTTTTTTTTTTTTAAAGGAAGTATTAGCTTGAAATCTGACTACAGTTTATCTTTCTGATGCTTGGAGATATTTTTGTAATTATCTTATACTTTGTGCTATTATCCTTTCAATATGAAATCATACAGAGTTTCCATTGAATGCAGTAATAAATTCTAAACAAATAAAATAAGATTATTTAATTATTATATTAATAAAATAAGTATTATTTTATTAATAAAATAAGATTTTTTTTGCGCATTTTAAAGTTTTTATGGTGTTTTAAGAAGTTATTTTAGTTCTTAGTTCTTAAATTCTAAACAACAATTTCAACATGAATTATTAGATGTCATGTAAATAGAATAAATGATTGTTTTTCACATTCTTTGATATGCATTTTTCTTTTAATTCTGTAATTCTCCATTTTATAAAACCGGACTTGTCAGAAACTTTTGCACATACGAGTTTTTTTTTTTTTATATATAAAAAACCTTATTTAACCATAATTTTGAAAAGTGAGTCAAAAATATCAGCTACAGTTAGTTGTACCAAGCCACTTATTTTTAAGTTCACATTATATCTTGAAGTAAAAACAAGCAGCTAAGTGGAATTCCGTGCATCTGTACTTTCATAAATTACAATGCAACAGGCATCAAATATTGAAATTATAACTTTTCAGTTGATTCTTAAAATTCCCTCATATATAAATCTTTCTAGCAATGGTACTTATGCTTATATAGTATTTTCAAAAAACTTTAACTAATTTGGGTATTATTTCTTTCATTTTGTAGTGTAGACTTGGGGGCAATTCATTGTATTAAAGCAGCTTCCTTTCAACAAGTTTAGTAAAGTTTTTTTTTTTTTTAAAGGAAGTATTAGCTTGAAATCTGACTACAGTTTATCTTTCTGATGCTTGGAGATATTTTTGTAATTATCTTATACTTTGTGCTATAATGCCAAATAACGTTACATTCATTAAAAACTCCAACTGAGTTTCTACATATCAAACACAAGATTTCACATTTTCAGTTAATATATTTATTCTTATTGCTAGAGAGAGCCTTAGCATAATTTATATAAATACTGAAGTATGTGTGAATAAGAATATACCAGTAAAAAAAGGGAAAGATTCATTATCATTCATCATGCAAGATTCATTAACAATCACACGTGTAAACTAACCTAAATAATGAAAATATTAAATATCTAAAATCCATATGTTCGACAAGGGCCAGAGTAAACAGCCTGGATGACATATTGGAGGGTTTTATTGCAAGAAAGCCATAATTTGTGTCACTTTCAATGCTATATTCAATTAAAAGTCATGCTATTTTGTATTTTGATATTTTTAAATGTTCTTAATTAGCACCGTATTTTATTAATTTTAGAATATATTTTCTAGCATTTAATAAATACAGGATATTATTTCGTACTATGATGTAAAATTGAAGAAAGTAGCAAAATAAAGTATTAGTTTCGAAATAAAACACAAAAAATTACAAGAAAAATACTATACAAATTTTACAAATCTTTAAATTTTCAGATTAAAGATGCTGCACTTTACTACGTTCAGATTGGTTATCTTTGTATCCACAAATTCTTGAGAATTTATTTTAGAATAGAGTTAGATCTGTCAGTATACAACAGTGTTACAGGTTGAGCGTTTTTTTAAGTTCATTCAGACTTGTACTTTTATATTCGCATTATTTAATGAAGAATTGAATAAGGCACATATTGTTATTTGAAAATAGTGGTACCATTCTGAATAAATAAAAAAACTGCCCAACTGGTAGCTCTGATATGTATATCCTTTTATCTGTTTACCATTTCTAGGATGGTGCATGTGTGTTTGTGCAAAGTGTATTTTCTGCGTATGTGTACCAACAACAGAAATAAAACATGTAAAATGCCAAAGGCTTGACAGCCACAGTGAAGTTCTCGGCAGGCCACATGTTTCTGCCTTCATGCCTGTTATAGAAGGTGACTATTAAGTTAATCATAATGTTTGGAATCACTTGCGTTGAAATCAGAAAGATAGTTGCGGAGATATGGAAACGAGGCATAGTTTGAGAAAAAACCTCGAAGGAGGGGTCAGGGGATAGGGATGTTCAAGTGTCCTTCAACAAACGGCTAATTAAGAGGACCACTATGCATCTTTAAAAATTCGTTTGTTTGGTTAAGCTAGGAATTTAATTACAAATTTGGTTTAAACTATTATTTGGAAATAGTGGTAACTGCTACTCACCACAAATTTACCATATTTTCGGGCGTATGAGCCGCGGTGCATATGAGTTTAAAAATATAAAATATTCTAAGTGCGGCTCTTACGCCAGGGCAGCGGATACGGCGATTTTTTTTTCAAAGGGATGTCTTGTTCTTATAATACTTGTTTTTTTTCATACTGATATCTTACGATGCCATTTTTGATCAACTGTCACATGCTCTCAAATTTTTACCAAAACATTAGAAAATGTCTCCCAACTTCGGATGTTCATGAAAGGTTATTTGTTTATTTTTGAGGAATCAGTGGGGTGAAAAATATTGGTCTCAGCAGCTCTCAAGTTAAAAAATGATTATGTTTTCTACGCACCCATCAATAAATACTGTATCCTCAGGATATTAGTATGGATATACAGCTGTCACAACCTTTTTACTAATGTTGGAAATATTTTGTTTTAGCGGTAAGTTTAGCTTACCTTTTTCTCAAATATTGTCCTCTTAAACTATGTGTTCATACACCCGTTCAGAGAATGTACTTTCGTTTAGGCGGCATTGCTTGTTCACCTTTTCGCCAACATTTTTTCTAAGTTTAGTTGTCTCACGATTACTTTATTGTGTGATAAGTTGTTTTTACAGGGCGCACAGGTGTCATGTTTGCAGGGCATATAGGTGGCATGGGGTGCTCCGCAGTTGCATGACACTGTACTTTAAATGACGTATGCTATACCGTGATTTGGCCAGAAAACTAACTGTTCGTTTCATAGTTCATATGTAATCATGGGAGCCAACTTTGGTCCCATAGCTGGGTCTGCGACAAGATCAGATTTGAGGGGGTTGGGAAACACTCGATTTGCCGAGGTAGACAGCGAGCTCAATGAATTAGGGGGTCTGGGGGGAGCATTCCGAGCTCCCCCAGCAAGGTCCGGGGCAGAGCCCCTGGAGCTGATGCAATTTGAGCATTTTAATGCAAATTCAGAACATTTTAGACCACTTACCACTTTTAGATGTCATACAAAATATTACTAGATAGCTGTATATCGCTATGCTAAAAACATTACAATATCAAATTGCAGGTCGATAGAGCAAAGAACATGAAATGATACTTTTTGCCACCTTAAAGATTTTTGTAACCCACAGATTATAGGTGTAGGTTCACGGTCGCCAGTCACCACGTGGCGACTAAATTTTTTGCTGTGGCCACTAATTTTCGGTGTTTAAGTCGCCATGTGGTTTAAAAGTGATCAATTTCTAGTATTCCCAGTCACCATTGTGAAATTTTGATTTTTTAAAGATTAAGACAAAGCACATAACAAACTTAATTATTATCTTTTAATAGCATCTCAGAATGATCTGTTTAACATAGCAAACTATTAAATATATTCGAATAGCTATGTTATTCGTAACAGTTTGAGTCTGATAATGTTACATAGTCTGTGATTTAAAAAAAAATAAATAGAAAAACAAATGTTTGAAATGTGTTTTGATTTTTATAGTGCAAAATAATCTCCCACATTCAGATTTTCTTTTATATGTACTTTTGTATGGTAAAATCAAAATAAGAAATATTGTTTTTCTAAGATTCCCCCGCTATCATGATTGCTTAGCTTATGTAATTTTTTTTTAACCGCATCTTGCCCAACTTTATCTACTGACTGTACATGATTTAAGATTTATATTACACTTAATATTCAAATTTTGTTGTACATGTGTGTATATTAATTAATCTTTGAATTCTTGAATTTTTTGTTTAGCTTTTTACCCCATATAAACTCTATTGTTTTATGCGTTTGTTTCACAATTGTGGCCACTGGATTTTTTTAATTTAGGAACCACTGTCTCTCCTTCCAAAGTTTGGGAATCTGCACCTATACCACAGATGCAAATTGAGCACTCTAATGTAAATTCAGAACATTTTAGGCCACTCTTAGATAACATTACATAAAAAATGCAACCAGATATATCTTCATCAAAAACATCACTATCCTCTCTTAGCACTATTTGCTGTTGTTGCAGGGCAGATTAACTCTGCTTTTGGTTCGAGTCTATTTCAGGCTGAGTGTAGATTCCTGCAAATTGAGTTCAGGTTAACCCGATTTTTCAAAAATTAGATCAGTATATTGTTTCAGATTAAAAACTTTACCTATATTAACAAGCATAGAACTTTGTGTGTCTGCTGTTTTCAAAAGGAATGCTGCAGCTTTTCTGCGACTATTTCACAAAATTCACTTTTTTCTTGGGCCTTTGACGAGATTAGCACTTTTTCCGTGTTCCTTTGACGAAATTCACATTTTTCCACGCCCTTTGACGAAATTTGCTGTTTTTTCGAGATCCTTCGACAAAATTTGTCGTTTTTACGAGATCCTTCGACATAATTTGTCGTTTTTGCCAGATCCTTCGACAAAATTTGTCATTTTTGCCAGATCCTTCGACAAAATTTGTCATTTTTGCCAGATCCTTCGACAAAATTTGTCGTTTTTGCCAGATCCTTCGACAAAATTTGTCGTTTTTGCCAGATCCTTCGACAAAATGTCGTTTTTGCCCGATCCTTCGACAAAATTTGTCGTTTTTGCCAGATCCTTCGACAAAATTTGTCGTTTCTGCCAGATCCCTCGACAAAATTTGTCGTTTTTGCCAGATCCTTCGACAAAATTTGTCGTTTTTGCCAGATCCTTCGACAAAATTTGTCGTTTTTGCCAGATCCTTCGACAAAATGTCGTTTTTGCCAGATCCTTCGACAAAATTTGTCGTTTTTGCCAGATCCTTCGACAAAATCTTTTGTTTTTGCGAGATCCTTCGACAAAATTTTTTGTTTTTGCGAGATACTTCGACGAAATTTGCCGTTTTTACGAGATACTTCGACGAAATTTGCCATTTTTGCGAGATCTTTCGACGAAATTTGCCATTTTTGCGAGATCTTTCGACGAAATTTGCCGTTTCTGCGAGATCCTTCGACGAAATTTACCATTTTTGCAAGATACTTCGACGAAATTTGCCGTTTTTACGAGATACTTCGACGAAATTTGCCGTTTTGGTGAGATACTTCGACGAAATTTGCCGTTTTGGCGAGATACTTCGACGAAATTTGCCGTTTTTACGAGATACTTCGACGAAATTTGCCATTTTTACGAGATACTTCGACGAAATTTGCCATTTTTACGAGATACTTCGATGAAATTTGCCGTTTTGGCGAGATACTTCGACGAAATTTGCCGTTTTTACGAGATACTTCGACGAAATTTGCCATTTTTACGAGATACTTCGACGAAATTTGCCGTTTCTGTGAGATCCTTCCACGAAATTTGCCATTTTTGCGAGATCTTTCGACGAAATTTGCCGTTTTTGCGAGATCCTTTGACAAAATGTCGTTTTTGCGAGATACTTCGACGAAATTTGTCGCGATCCTTCGACAGAATTGGCCGTTTTTACACGATCCTACGATGAAATTTACTGTTTCTTGATATTTTAGACACATTTTGCAGGGTCTGCCGAGATATTGCAAGGTCTGCAGTTACTTTTCAGGTTCTGCACCGCAGACCCAGAAGTCGGCGCCTCTGTATGTAACTGTCTTAGTAATTTTAACGTGTCTTTTGTCAAATGGGATCTCCCACCCCACCTCTTTTAAGAAAAAAATAAATAAAATAGGAATGCTACTAGCGCTGACGTGGTTTCAGCAAAGTCACCATACGATATTCTTTTATATATTTATTTTTCTGGCACTTAAAGTTAAAATATTGATGTGTAAAACGATAATGCAACATTGGGACTTAAAACGGCCTATAGAGGCGCTGATATCAGTCATCGGTACAGGAAAATTGTCCCTTTAACTAATGCTAAAGTGCCATTGAAAACATTTATTGTAAAAGCATTTGAAAGTGTTAGATTTTCTATTTTGGATAATTTTTATCATGTCATATAAACACAGAATACAAATACTACATGAAAACTGAAATTGTGCAAAAAAAATAATCATTACAAACAAATTAAAAATGCAGATAATGCAATGGGCTTGCAAGGGATTTTCCTGAAGTGAGAAGTTATATCTTTTCTCCACCAGATGGCGAATTCGAGCACTTGAATTCCCAATTTTTTTATGTATTTAATTGCTAGTTTAATTCATTTTTTTGTGGCGTTTAAGTGAAAATATTTATAAAATATTTTTAGCTTCTTGGGTGCGGTGCTTACGTGGCCATACTTTAAAAAATAGATTTTCATAGATGCAGCACATACATGGATATACTTTTTTTAAAACAGATTTTCATTGTTGTGGCGCTTACGATGGGTACGGCGGGTATTTCCGAAAATACGATACATTAATGTTATAGAGGGTGACTATTAAATTAATCATAATGTTTGGAATCACTTGTATTGAAATCGGAAAAATAGTTGCTGCAATATGGGAACGGGACATAAATAGAGAAAAAAACCTTGAAGGAGGGGCCAAGGAGAAGGGGATGTTCAAGTGAAATTCAGCAAATGACTAATTAGTAGGACCACTATGCATCTTTAAAAATTTGTTTGGTTAAGCTAGAAACTTAATTACAAATTTGGCTTAATCTATTATTCAAAAATAATGGCAACTGCTAATCATAAATTTACTTTAATGTTATAGAGCAGGCACGTCAAACTCGTTTACCGTCAAGGGACAAATTAAGTATTATATACAAAGCCGCAGGCCACATTGAAAATAAAAAATATATACCGTATATTCCGACGTATAAAGCACAGCTCAAACAATTATATTTCGATCTCGAAATTTTATTTAATTAAATGTTACTTATTGCCATCGTAATTATTTAATTTTATTTAAGAAATAAAATTTCTGAGTCTAAAATGTTTGAGAACTGTGCGCTATACACCTGAATATACAGTATAGGGTCATTCCTTGGTAACTTACATTACATTTAGAATAATTGACTTCAGTAATTTTAGTAATATAACACTAAAAAATATTCAAAATGCAATGTTTATATGATTCGTTAACTAAACAACAAATTTAAAGCTAAATTTGGATAAAAATTACTTAAATTTAGTACTATTTCTTGAACGCTAAAAATTATATTTACTATGGTAACCTACATTTCTGACAAAAAGAACATAAGTTACCATAATAAATATAATGGCCACTGTTAAAAAATAGCACTAAAGGTAGGTAATTTTCATCCAAATTTCACTTTGGATAGGTTTAATTAACAAATCATATCAACATTACATTTTCCATATTTTTTGGTGTTATATTACAAAAATTACTGAAGAAAATTATTCTAAATGTAACGCAAGTTACCATCGAATGACCCTATATATTATTACAAATACAACAAACAAAATGTGTACATACAAAATACAATCATGTTAAAGAAATATTCGTATTTCCACAGTTATTCTTCATATTTTATTTTCATTAAATCTCTATTCAAATAATAAAATTTTGGAATAAAAATGAAAAAAAATAGACAAATTAAAAAAATGATCAGACACTGCAAACCACAACCTAGTTCAGCATGTGTCTACGAAAGATGGTTGAATTGCTACACATAATTTTTTAATCCTAATGAAACCTTTTAAACTGAAAAATTTTAGCCGATTTCAAGATTAAATAGCATTTAAAATAATTATTTGATTAAAAATATATTTGATGCAGAGTGTTTATCATACATTACTTTATAAAACTAGCAGTTTTCCTATTTCTATACGCAATAGTTTTCTTAATATAAACTGAGAAAGAGCCCCGGTCAAAATAAATTTAATTACAGCAGTGAAAACATTAGTTGCATTTTTTTCTTTTAAGAATAGAGAGAAACAAAAACATACTTTCAACAGGAAAACTCACCTTGGAACAATGGATATATGTAAACCTGTTATTAGACTTCCTAGTTGCTGAGCAACTTTACATCCAGTAACATGTCCAGTACATCCATAACACATGTAAAATTCCAAAGGCTTGCGGGCCACACATAAGTTCTCGGTGGCCCACGTGTTTGACATGCCTGATAAATATGGTGTATCATAAAATTCAAAATTAATAAATTCATTAAAATATATAAAGTGTATATATTAATACTGCATACTATATTAAATCAGAAGCCATAATTTCATTACAAGTGTCCTTAGATTAACAATAAAAATTAAGCAAAGAACACATTTTCTACTTTTTTTTAAATATATTTTATAAAAATGCAATGTACCATTATGAAAAAAAAAAATTACATGCCACACCAAGTGTCGCTAGCAGATTTACCATGATTTATATTATACAATTGTTCATGGAAACTAATTTATTAAATGTTAGAATAATTCTCAAGGGCAATATAAATTAAAAGTAACACAGGAGGAGAATAAAAGCTTCAGCAATTAAGTTACAAGTTAAATGAAATAAAAGCAGTCTTGACAGATTAAAGCTATAGCATAATAGAAAAACAGGCTCTTAAGAGCGTACGCTAGTCATCCGAAGAAACTAACGCTAATGTTAAGTCTATGGGAAGGTTCTTGACAGATTTCTCACTCTCATTTTAATATTTTTAAATGATCTTTTTTTGCACAGGATAGCTGAGGCCGATCCCCAACGTTGTTAGATTTTACTTTTTCGATTTTGGTTCCAGTTTTTTTATATAAGGGTACTTTCACTTTCAGAACCGGTTCCAAAATTGAAAATGTCCACTTATAAAAAAAACTGTAATAAAAATCAAAAAAGTAAAAACTAACAACGTTAGAGATCGACCTCAACTATCCAATGCAAAAAAAATCATTTAAAAATATTAAAATGCAAAGCAGAAATCTGCCAAGAACCTTCTCATAGACTTAACATTAGCTTGAGTGTTTTTTCGCGTGACTAGCGTAGGCTTTTAAGAGCAGAATTGTGTAATGGTATCATCAAAATGGTATCAGGTAAAAAAAATTGTGAATATCGCAAAAATGGTCTCGGGTAAAAAAATTGCAAATATCGTCAAATGGTTTCAAAAATCACAAAATTTGTCATATGATTTCAGGGGGGAAAAAATCTTGAAATTCACCAAATGGTTTCAGGAAAATCTTCGTCGAATGGTTTCGAAATTCATCGAGCAACAGCGAAAATAAATCTCATTTTCCATTCAATCATCGCAATCGGCGAGTGTTACTATTAAGTCAATCGCAAAACTTTCAGTATTACTAGCCAAGTGACGAGTGCTAATTTTGTTCTATATCACAAATTGTATATAGATACTATATATATACACTATAAGGACAAATTGGTTATCGTATCAGTAGATGTAAAATAGTGCATATAAATACATTTTGCATTCACTGACGTTGTATAATGACAATTGTGTATGATTTATCACTGTTGTGCCAGTAAATGATTTTCCATTTACTGGCATTACAGTGGTAAATGTGTGCCAGTGTAACTCAGCCAATTGCCAGTCCCCAACTTAGCTTTAATTTGAGGTGGGTTTTTTATTTATTTGAATCATTCAGCAAAAATTTCAAACATTTTAAACCATCTATAAATTTTACTTTTATGGTACTATCAAGTTTGCCGTCAAATTTTGACAGTTTTCATCTTGTTTTTCTTTAAAACAATATAATTTATTAAAAAATATCTTAATATTTACTACCTCAAAAAAAATTCTGGAACACGAATTGGTCATTTTTCCTCTCTCTATGCTACTTTACAAATTTCAATACAGTGTTCCAAGAAAAATAAATGTTCTTTCATGACACATATACAAATTTCTCTATTTTTTGCCGCAATCGATTGACAAATTTGGCGATTTTTCTCATGCGATCAATGGATGAATTTTGCTTATTTTTTTTCCCATGACTGACTGAATAGTTTCGTGTTTTTTCATGCAACTGACTGACAAATTTAGGATATTTTCCTACTACCGATTGCCGAATGTTGCAGTTTTTTCTCGAGACCGATAAGTGAATTTTGCAGGGGGGGATGTCTTGCGACCAATAGGTGAATATCCTGATTTTATCCGAATCTTAATGGTAAACTTATGGGGGTTTTCTCATGCAATCGTGGATGAAATTCTCGATTTTTTTCTCTACAACCAACTGGCTGAATTTCGGGATTTTTTACATGTGACCGATTGACGAATTTTTCTATATTTTCTGGTCACCGATAGACAAATTTTGCGATATTTTCTCATGACTGACAGATGAATTTTACGATATTTTCCCCCAACCTTTTGGTGAAATCCGTGACAGCAAATTTTTGCAAACACAAAATATTCAGGGCACATTTCCAGCTGTATAAAAACGGGCAGGGTGCATTTACAACTATAAAAAAACAGGCAGGGCGCTGCATCTTCTCGAAAATGCCTAGGGGAAACACTACATTAGGTGGCAGTCATGGGAGAAAAATGCAATTTGAAAAATTCAATTTTTGCACTGCTAATATTAATTCTATCCTCTTTGAAATAACCTCTTAAAAACATGAAAATAAATTTATAACACTCTGTGTAACAGTATGATGAAGCACATCATACCAAATAAATAAAAGAGTAAAAAAATATATTAATTTTAACAACAAATAAAATCTTGTATATGAATATAGATTAAAAAACATAATAAATAACAAGAAATTAAACAACTTAAAAATAACTCACAGTCCTTTAGAACTTGTGTAGAGTCCAGGTTAAATCCAAATTATTTTTAAATTAACCATCATGAAACTGAAAAGCTTCCGTCCATCGATCTTTTTTTTTAACAAAAATATCTTTATCAATTACAAGTCCTTTACACACACAGTAGCTTGAGTGTTTCTTCCCATGACTAGTGTAGGCTATTAAGAAGCTAAAAAGTAGAATTTTTCAGAAGAGCTATTATGCATGATTGATACCAGTGATAGTTTGTGGAATGCAATTTCAATATCAATAAACAGCAAAAATAAAACAAAATTGTATGCACTAAAAAGGAACAAACAGCAAATTAAGGACAGAGGAGAATGGATGTTATAGTTTATATTATAACATTTCTCTCCTGTACCATCACATATATGAAAATGCAAAACAGATTACAGATTCACAGTCAACACTGTGAAATCTGCACAGCTTGGGACTAAATGTTTGGTGAGTTATAAAAATTGGTAGATTATAGATCATTGTTTTGTTTACATTTACTTTCTTTCAGTCTGATTATAATTTAGTACTATTTGTATGAAAATGTAAATAGGAAATACAGTGCAAGAGTAACTTACTTAAAATAGAATTATATGCAAATGTCATTGGTCATTATTTATTTTTTAAATATTCGCATAAAGGTAATTTAAGTTTTGGTTTACGGTTAATATATATATATATTTTTTTTTGTGCAACAAGTTATCTCTGGTTCTAAAATAAAATACAAATGAAATCATCTACAGATGCCCTAACTACAAGAACTTTACAAATAAATACAGTTTAGACTAACTTAATTATTGTTAAATCATATTTCTCCAATCATCTTAGTGTTTTCATAAATGCCCACACTGTTAAAAATTTATGTTCAATGTTGAACCAATATATGGAGTAAAATAATGAGAAGTACCAAAATATGGAACTTCTTAATTTTCAAAAACAATATCTCATAGTGTAACCTTGGAAAATGTACTTAGTTGAACCAAGTTTTGGTACTACTCAACAGCCAACCAGAACACTGATTTCTTGAATGTCTACAGTGCGATTATAAGATAAAAGAAAAAATTTAATTTTCCTCTGCCATTTCAAGGATTAAAAGAAATGAATATTATTTAAGATGATAATTTATGGAACGAAAGAGCAAGTCTTATATAATTTAACCCCTTAACATCGCTATATATATTTTTTTTAGGTACTTTTTTAAAAATTTCTATTATTTCATTTGCTCCACTTTTTTAAAGTAGAAATATTCACCTTATTTAATGCCAGATAAAATAATATGAGAATAAAGCTAATTCAGGGATGAGATTGTCAAAAAAGCAAAAAAGCTGAAAAAACTGCGCGAACGACGTTTGAGCAATAAGTTATGAATTTTAAGTGCAACAAATATTATAATTGACATTGAAAAATATATTTTTTTAAAAATAATAATATATATATATGTATATATATATATATATATATATATATACATATTACATCAACTTAGCTTTGAGTAAATTAAAAAGAAATTATTTACTTACTCTAATAAAAAGTTCATTTTACCAAGATACAGCACATTAGTAAAACCCTTCAATAGCATGAACATTCTTTTAATTGAAATTTTCAAAAATTGTAAAAATTTTTCTTGAAAGAGCAAATCAAATATATGCTAATAATTGCAACCCCCTTAAATAAATGATAGAACAGAGTTCCCACCCTTTTTAAAAATAAAAATAAGCTTTTAAGGAATTAAAGAGATTTTTTAAGGACATTATCAGTGGCACCAACTAGTCAGCGCCATGGTTATTTCAGATTCCAGATCATTTTTACCAGTCAGCTGGAATCTAGTTTTTGGATTTTTTGATTATTTTTAAAATTTGTTTCAGCATTCCATAGCGAATTTTCTACATTACTAAAAGATATTTGGTTTCAATCTTTTAACCCAATGCAGTAAATTCTGACGAAATTTGCATTTTTACATCGATCTTTTGGCTAAATTCGAGCTTTTTACAGCGATCTTTTGGCTAAATTCAGGCCTGCCAACCTTTGAAAATGAGAAATAGTAGCACACCAAATTCAAATTTATCTGAAGGTTGGTTGGTTGGTGGCTGTTTTGTACGCTGCAAATTTTAAGCGAACAAATACTAATCAATTAAACGCATGTGTATATCCATAAGCACACAAAGTAGGAGACTTTTGTTTTTCCTAATTTTTTTTGCTGTGGGTGGGATTGATTAAACATAATTATTCCCATTCAATTAATGCTCTGTCCACTCCTAAGCCAAATTTCTGAACTTCACAGTGAATTTTCTGAATGATTCCAAGGCGGTTGTGGGGAGGGGGTGATAGAACTACAAATATATCTTTCAGAGAAAAATGTCTGAGTTACTTCATCAGATCGAGTAAGCTGATACAACCCTGCATGTCGGGCCTGTGCTAAGTGTTTTTTATTTCAGGTTGGGTTAAACAAATTTTTGAAAAGTTAGTTCAGTATATTGTTTCAGATTAAAAACTATAATCATAATAATAAACATAGATGTTTGTTTCTATGTGTGCTGCTTTGCGAACAGAGCTACACGATTTTTCAGGAAGGTATCTATGCCTGAAGTTATGTACCTTGAAGCCAGTTTTTGAATCTTTTGAAAACAGTTTTAAAAACTTAATTTGTTTTCACGTTTGCGGCAAATTTTCTACATTAGTAAAAGAAATCCGGTTTTAATCTTTTAACCCAATGCAGTAAATTTTAACGAAATTTGTGTTTTTTCCAAGGATGATTCGGAATTTTAAAAAAAAATTCTGAAATTCACAGCAAATTTTCTGAAAAGTTAACAGAGGGGGGGGGGGGTCCACTCCCTGCCACTTTTTTTTTTTTTTTTAGTCCCTTTGACAAAATTTGCGTTTTTTCGCGATCTTTTGACGAAATTTGCAGTTTTTTCGAGATCTGTTGATAAAATTTGTGTTTTTTTTTTTACGAAATTTGCCGTTTTTTCGCTATCTTTTGACGAAATTTGTCGTTTTTCACAATGTTTTTGACGAAATTTGCCGTTTTTAGCGATCTTTTGACGAAATTTGTCATTTTTCGCAATGTTTTTGACGAAATTTGCCGTTTTTTAGCGATATTTTGACGAAATTTGTCGTTTTTCGCAATGTTTTTGACGAAAATTTGCCTTTTTTGCAATTTTTTGACGAAATTTCCCGTTTTTTCGAGATTTTCTGACGAAAGTCACGTTTTTCTCGCGATCTGTTGACAAAATTTGCCGTTTTTCACGATCATTTGACGAAATTTGCCATTTTTTTGCGAAATTACCAGCTTTTTCACGATCATTTGACGAAATTTGCCGTTTTTCACAATGTTTTTGACGAAATTAACCGTTTTTTCATGATTTTCTGGCGAAAGTCACATTTTCCCCGCGAACTGTTGACAAAATTTGCCGTTTTTTGCAATCTTTTGACGAAATTTGCTGTTTTTTGCAATGTTCTTGATGAAATTTGCCGTTTTTTCGCGATTCTCTGATGAAAGTCACATTTTTCCCGCGATCTTTTGACAAAATTGCCGACTTTTCTTCGAATGAATGAGGAGATTGATTTTTTTTTGGCGATCATTTGCCAAAATACCGATACATTTTATGTCCGAATTTTCGGACTTATGACCGATATTTTTTTTAATTTTTGGAAATCATTGCCTTAATTTTTCGGAAAATTCGGACCAGAATCCCCAGTTTTTTCAGCAATCGATTGATGAAATTCACGTTTTTTTTGGCGATCCTTTGGCGAAATTTGCTTTTTCCTGCCAATTTTTTGACGAAATTCGCGCTTCTTCACGTGATCCTGTGATGAAATTTGTGACTTTTCGCACAATCCTGTGACGAATTTCGCATTTTTTCGAGTGATCCTGCGACGAAATTCGCATTTTTTTTTCAGAAAATCGTAGTTTTAGACAGATTTTCGTAGCATCGTAGTTTGTGGCTCAAAATCGTAGCAACTAAGATTTTTTCGTAGCAGTTGGCAGCTCTGTAAATTCGAGCTTTTATGGCGATCTTTTGGCTAAATTCGCATTTTTACAGCAATCTTTTGGCTAAATTTGCGTTTTTACGACAATCTTTCAACTAAATTTGTGTTTTTACGGCAATCTTTTGGCTAAATTTGCATTTTTACGGCAATCTTTTGGCTAAATTTACGCTTTTACGGCAATCTTTAGGCTAAATTCGTGCTTTTACGGCGATCTTTTAGCTAAATTCACATTTTTACGGCTATCTTTTGGCTAAATTCACACTTTTACACCAATCTCTTGGCTAAATTAGTGTTTTACGGCAATCTTTTGGCTAAATTTGCGTTTTTACGGCGATCTTTTGGCTAAATTTGCGTTTTTACGGTGATCTTTTGGCTAAATTTGCGTTTTTACGGCGATCTTTTGGCTAAATTCACATTTTTATGGCGATCTTTTGGCTAAATTCACATTTTTACGGCAATCTTTTGGCTAAATTCATTTTTTACGATGATCTTTTGGCTAAATTCACGCTTTTACGGTGATCTCTAGGCTAAATTCGCACGTTTATGGCAATCTTTTAGCTAAATTCGCATTTTTACGGCAATCTTTTGGCTAAATTCACACTTTTACACTAATCTTTTGGTAAATTTGCGTTTTTACAGCTATCTTTTGGCTAAATTTGCATTTTTACGGCGATCTTTCGGCTAAATTTGCGTTTTTACGGTGATCTTTTGGCTAAATTTGCAATTTAAGGGTCATCTTTTGGCTAAATTTGCGTTTTTACAGCGATCTTTTGGCTAAATTTGCATTTTGACGGCGATCTTTTGGCTAAATTTGCGTTTTGACGGCGATCTTTTGGCTAAATTCGCATTTTTACGGCAATCTTTTGGCTAAATTCGCATTTTTACGGCAATCTTTTGGCTAAATTCGCATTTTTACGGCGATCTTTTGGCTAAATTCGCATTTTTACGACGATCTTTTGGCTAAATTCACGTTTCTTTCAGCGACTTTTTGGCTAAATTCACGTTTCTTTAGCAATCTTTTGGCGATTTTCACACGATTCTTTGAAGAAATTCGCGATCTTTTGCGTTTTTCACACGATTTGTTGACAGAATTCGCGTTTTTCAGCGATCCATTGACGAAATTTTTGGGGGGTTATTTCGCGATCTATAGGCAAATTTCCCGTTTTTTCGGAAAATGGCGAAAAAGCAGAAAATGGAAAATAACAATAAAGCGGAAAACCACGGATCCGCGGAAGAATCTCATGCCTGAAATTACATTATTTTAAAAAACTGGTGGGAATCAAACAATCTAAAAAAGAATGAAAACACATGCGTCAAGCATACATTATGTAACACTTTCCACCGCTTCCAAAATAATTTTACAAATCATTACCGTTTAATAAGCTGAAAGATAACATCTAAGTAAACAATTTGGAAAACGCATAACATATTTAAAAACGTAATTTCAGGAATTTCCAACATATACAATATTCGGAAAAATATTCGAATACTTTTATTCAGCCCTGTATATGATCAATAGATTTGTATATATACTACATAGGGTGATAAATTTTAGTTTAGTTATGAAACGCGTAGCACAATTTAAAATTCTCCTTCTGGAGTTCCTGTCAATAAACGGAAATGTGTTTGTGAACTTTTGTGACGCCCTGTATATGATCTACAGAATGTATACACACCAAGTAATAGACAAAAAGTGAGTTAAATTTGAAATAGTGTTCAGCAACTTAAAACGCACTTCCAGGAATTATTGTTAACAGACAGTAGCCAATTTTTTTGTGTGGCCCTGTAAATGACCGATGACTGCTATACACACAATATTCTGTAGTAAGCCTCTTGTAATGCACCTTAGTGATATATATACATTTCAATGCGTTTAAAATAGTGAAACATTATTTAAATAAACTGCAAATGATTCTTCTCCATAGACATAATGCAACGGGTTTCTTTTGACTGTCCCTGTAAAGTAACTATAAGTACTAGGCACAGCATATTCCATATTAAGCTTCTTGTAATGCACCTCAGTGATATAAAACAATTACAATGTTTTTGAAATTGTGTAACATCATTAAAATAAACTGCAAATGATTTTTCCCCATAGAGCGTAATGTAACATAATTCTTTTGAGTGTCCCTGTAAAAAACTATAAGTGCTACACACTTCACTTGAAATAGGTCATATGCTATAGACAACGACAATAACATATAAAAATTGTAGGGCAATCCGAGCATATTTACGGGAGTTAGAGCATGGACAGATGGCAGACAAACCGAAGCCATTAACACTTTTCAACTAGGTTGGAAAGTGTTAATAAAAAAAACTAACTTTCACTGCCCATGAATATCACAGGTGCAAGAATTAAGGGGTTAAATTCCTACAGATTTTGTATCTTATGAATATGAGAGAAATAGCTTTTATGTTTTATAGAAAAAGATTGATCTTATTTTTACAGTTTAATGTTAAATTCTTGATTTCACAAGTGATCGCCTGTTAATGCCTTCTGTATGTGTATGAAATACAATTGTTTTAACAATTAAATAACAATGCTGAGAAAAAATTAATCATGATTTCATTTATGTGGATATGTCTTTGTGGATAAATGAATGAGTGATAAATAGTTTATTCTTCCTATTCAATACTGTCATGTGAAATATTTTTATTTGCCATTTCTTGAATACAAATCATCATGCAATCTCTTAGGTTTGAAATGCAGAAGAATTTTGAATCCTGGCTCCATTTATAGGAGATGTAAATATTAATTTGAAGGGATTTGAGATTGTTGTTTATTCATGGTAGATTTTTTTCTGTTTTCCAATATAAACACTTACAGTTTATGACATCAGCAATTATTTTATTTTTATTTAATTTTGGAGTGAAATAGGATATTTAAATAGCATTTAAAATAATTATTTGATTAAAAATATATCTTCTGCAGAGTGTTTATCTTACATTACTTTATAAAACTAGCAGTTTTATTATTTCTATATGCAATAGTTTTCTTAATATAAGCTGAGAAAGAGCCCTGGTCAAAATAAATTTAATTACAGCAGTGAAAACATTAGTTGCATTTCTTTCTTTTAAGAATAGAGAGAAACAGAAACATACTTTCAACGGGAAAATTCATCTTGGAACAATGGATATATGTAAAGCTGTTATTAGACTTCCTAGTTTCTGAGCAACTTTACATCCAGTAACATGTCCAGTACATCCATAACACATGTAAAATTCCAAAGGCTTGGCAGGTCACACATAAGTTTTCGGTGGGCCACGTGTTTGACATGCCCGTTATAGAGGGCCTATTGTGGCCCGCAGGCCACGTGTTCGACATGCCTGTTATAGAGGTCCTATTGTGGCCCGCAGGCCATGTGTTTGACATGCCTGTTATAGAGGGCCTATTGTGGCCCGCAGGCCATGTGTTTGACATGCCTGATCTATATGGTGTATCCTAAAATTCAAAATAAATTCATTAAAATATATAAAGTGTATATATTAATACTGCATACTATATTAAATCAGAAGCCATAATTTCATTACAAGTGTCCTTAGATTAACAATAAAAATTAAGCAAAGAACACATTTTCTATTTTTTTTATATATATATTTCATAATCATGCAATGTACCATTATGAAAAAAAAAATTACATGCAACCAAGTGTCGCTAGCAGATTTATCTTGATTTATATTACACAAATGTTCATAGAAACTAATTTATTAAATGTTAGAATAATTCTCAAGGGCAATATAAACTAAAAGTAACACAGGAGGAGAATAAAAGCTTCAGCAATTAAGTTACAAGTTAAATGAAATAAAAGCAGTCTTGACAGATTAAAGCTATAGCATAATAGAAAAACAGGATCTTAAGAACCTACACTAGTCATCCGAAGAAACTCGAACGCTAATGTTAAGTCTATGGGAAGGTTCTTGAAAGATTTCTCGCTCTCATTTTAATATTTTTAAAATGATTTTTTTTGCATAGGATAGCTGAAGCCGATCTCTAACGTTGTTAGATTTTACTTTTTCGATTTTGGTTCCAGTTTTTTAATATAAGGGTACTTTCACTTTCAGAACCGGTTACAAATTGAAAATGTCCGCTTATAAAAAAAACTAATAAAAATTCAAAAAAGTAAAAACTAACAACGTTAGAGATTGACCTCAGCTATCCAATGCAAAAAAAAAATCATCTAAAAATATTAAAATGCAACCGAGAAATCTGCCAAGAGCCTTCTCATAGACATAACATTACCTTGAGTGTTTTTTCGTGTGACTAGCGTAGGCTCTTAAGAGCAGAATCGTGTAATGGTATCAGGTAAAAAAATTGTGAATATCGCAAAAATGGTCTCAGGTAAAAAAATTGCTAATATCGTCAAATAGCTTCAAAAATCACAAAATTTGTTAAATGATTTCTGGGGGAAAAAATTGTGAAATTCGCCAAATGGTTTCTGGAAAATCTTGGCCAGGTTTCGAAATTCATCGAGCAACAGTGAAAATAAATCTCATTTTCCATTCAATCATCGCAATTCGAGAGTTACTATTAAGTTTGTCCAGTGGTTGCAATAAAATCAATCGCTAAATTTTCAGTATTACTCGCCAAGTGGCGAGTGCTAATTTTTCTCTATATCACAAGCTATAATAACAAATTGGTTATTGGATCAGTAGATGTAAAATAGTACATATAAATACATTTTGCATTCACTGACGTTGTATAATGACAATTGTGTATGATTTATCACTGTTGTGCCAGTAAATGATTTTCCATTTACTGGCATAACAGTGGTAAATGTGTGCCAGTGTAACTCAGCCAATTTCCAGTCCCCAACTTAGCTTTAATTTGAGGTGGGTTTTTTATTTATTTGAATCATTCAGCAAAAATTTCAAACATTTTAAACCATCTATAAATTTTACTTTTATGGTACTATCAAGTTTGCCGTCAAATTTTGACAGTTTTCATCTTGTTTTTCTTTAAAACAATTTATTAAAAAATATCTTAATATTTACTACCTCAAAAAAAATTCTGGAACACGAATTGGTCATTTTTCCTCTCTCTATGCTACTTTACAAATTTCAATACAGTGTTCCAAGAAAAATAAATGTTCTTTCATGACACATATACAAATTTCTCTATTTTTTGCCGCAATCGATTGACAAATTTGGCGATTTTTCTCATGCGATCAATGGATGAATTTCGCTTATTTTTTTTCCCATGCCTGACTGAATAGTTTCGTGTTTTTTCATGCAACTGACTGACAAATTTAGGATATTTTCCTACTACCGATTGCCGAATGTTGCAGTTTTTTCTCGAGACCGATAAGTGAATTTTGCAGGGGGGGATGTCTTGCGACCAATAGGTGAATATCCTGATTTTATCCGAATCTTAATGGTAAACTTATGGGGGTTTTCTCATGCAATCGTGGATGAAATTCTCGATTTTTTTCTCTACAACCAACTGGCTGAATTTCGGGATTTTTTTACATGTGACAGATTGATGAATTTTTCTATATTTTCCGGTCACCGATAGACAAATTTTGCAATATTTTCTCATGACTGACAGATGAATTTTACGATATTTTCCCCCAACCTTTTGGTGAAATCCGTGACAGCAAATTTTTGCAAACACAAAATATTCAGGGCACATTTCCAGCTGTATAAAAACGGGCAGGGTGCATTTACAACTATAAAAAAACAGGCAGGGCGCTGCATCTTCTCGAAAATGCCTAAGGGAAACACTACATTAGGTGGCAGTCATGGGAGAAAAATTGAAAAATTCAATTTTTGCACTGCTAATATTAATTCTATCCTCTTTGAAATAACCTCTTAAAAACATGAAAATAAATTTATAACACTCTGTGTAACAGTATGATGAAGCACATCATACCAAATAAATAAAAGAGTAAAAAAATATATTAATTTTAACATAAAATAAATTCTTGTATATGAATATAGATTAAAAAACATAATAAATAACAAGAAATTAAACAATTTAAAAATAACTCACAGTCCTTTAGAACTTGTGTAGAGTCCAGGTTAAATCCAAATTATTTTTAAATTAACCATCATGAAACTGAAAAGCTTCCGTCCATCGATCTTTTTTTTAACAAAAATATCTTTATTCAATTACAAGTCCTTTACACAAACAGTAGCTTGAGTGTTTCTTCCCGTGACTAGTGTAGGCTATTAAGAAGCTAAAAAGTAGAATTTTTCAGAAGAGCTATTATGCATGATTGATACCAGTGATAGTTTGTGGAATGCAATTTCAATATCAATAAACAGCAAAAATAAAACAAAATTGTATGCACTAAAATGGAACAAACAGCAAATTAAGGACAGAGGAGAATGGATGTTATAGTTTATATTATAACATTTCTCTCGTGTACCGTCACATATATGAAAATGCAAAACAGATTACAGATTCACAGTCAACACTGTGAAATCTGCACAGCTTGGGACTAAATGTTTGGTGAGTTATAAAAATTGGTAGATTATAGATCATTGTTTTGTTTACATTTACTTTCTTTCAGTCTGATTATAATTTAGTACTATTTGTATGAAAATGTAAATAGGAAATACAGTGCAAGAGTAACTTACTTAAAATAGAATTATATGCAAATGTCATTGGTCATTATTTATTTTTTAAATATTCGCATAAAGGTAATTTAAGTTTTGGTTTACGGTTAATATATATATATTTTTTTTTTGTGCAACAAGTTATCTCTGGTTCTAAAATAAAATACAAATGAAATCATCTACAGATGCCCTAACTACAAGAACTTTACAAATAAATACAGTTTAGACTAACTTAATTATTGTTAAATCATATTTCTCCAATCATCTTAGTGTTTTCATTAATGCCCACACTGTTAAAAATTTATGTTCAATGTTGAACCAATATATGGAGTAAAATAATGAGAAGTACCAAAATATGGAACTTCTTAATTTTCAAAAACAATATCTCATAGTGTAACCTTGGAAAATGTACTTAGTTGAACCAAGTTTTGGTACTACTCAACAGCCAACCTGAACACTGATTTCTTGAATGTCTACAGTGCGATAATAAGATAAAAGAAAAAATTTAATTTTCCTCTTCCATTTCAAGGATTAAAAGAAATGAATATTATTTAAGATGATAATTTATGGAACGAAAGAGCAAGTCTTATATAATTTAACCCCTTAACATCGCTATATATATTTTTTTTACGTACTTTTTTAAAAATTTATATTATTTCATTTGCACCACTTTTTTAAAGTAGAAATATTCACCTTATTTAATGCCAGATAAAATAATATGAGAATAAAGCTAATTCAGGGATGAGATTGTCAAAAAAGCAAAAAAGCTGAAAAAACTGTGCGAACGACGTTTGAGCAATAAGTTATGAATTTTAAGTGCAACAAATATTATAATTGACATTGAAAAATATATATTTTTAAAAATAATAATATATATATATGTATATATATATATATATATATACATATTACATCAACTTAGCTTTGAGTAAATTAAAAAGAAATTATTTACTTACTCTAATAAAAAGTTCATTTTACCAAGATACAGCACATTAGTAAAACCCTTCAATAGCATGAACATTCTTTTAATTGAAATTTTCAAAAATTTTAAAAATTTTTCTTGAAAGAGCAAATCAAATATATGCTAATAATTGCAACCCCCTTAAATAAATGATAGAACAGAGTTCCCACCCTTTTTAAAAATAAAAATAAGCTTTTAAGGAATTAAAGAGATTTTTTAAGGACATTATCAGTGGCACCAACTAGTCAGCGCCATGGTTATTTCAGATTCCAGATCATTTTTACCAGTCAGCTGGAATCTAGTTTTTGGATTTTTTGAATATTTTTAAAATTTGTTTCTGCATTCCATAGCGAATTTTCTACATTACTAAAAGATATTTGGTTTCAATCTTTTAACCCAATGCAGTAAATTCTGACGAAATTTACATTTTTACGACGATCTTTTGGCTAAATTCGCATTTTTATGGTAATCTTTTGGCTAAATTCGCATTTTTACATCGATCTTTTGGCTAAATTCGAGTTTTTTACAGCAATCTTTTGGCTAAATTCAGACCTGCCAACCTTTGAAAATGAGAAATAGTAGCACACCAAATTCAAATTTATCTGAAGGTTGGTTGGTTGGTGGCTGTTTTGTACGCTGCAAATTTTAAGCGAACAAATACTAATCAATTAAACGCATGTGTATATCCATAAGCACACAAAGTAGGAGACTTTTGTTTTTCCTAATTTTTTTTGCTGTGGGTGGGATTGATTAAACATAATTATTCCCATTCAATTAATGCTCTGTCCACTCCTAAGCCAAATTTCTGAACTTCACAGTGAATTTTCTGAATGATTCCAAGGCGGTTGTGGGGAGGGGGTGATAGAACTACAAATATATCTTTCAGAGAAAAATGTCTGAGTTACTTCATCAGATCGAGTAAGCTGATACAACCCTGCATGTCGGGCCTGTGCTAAGTGTTTTTTATTTCAGGTTGGGTTAAACAAATTTTTGAAAAGTTAGTTCAGTATATTGTTTCAGATTAAAAACTATAATCATAATAATAAACATAGATGTTTGTTTCTATGTGTGCTGCTTTGCGAACAGAGCTACACGATTTTTCAGGAAGGTATCTATGCCTGAAGTTATGTACCTTGAAGCCAGTTTTTGAATCTTTTGAAAGCAGTTTTAAAAACTTAATTTGTTTTCACGTTTGCGGCAAATTTTCTACATTAGTAAAAGAAATCCGGTTTCAATCTTTTAACCCAATGCAGTAAATTTTAACGAAATTTGTGTTTTTTCCAAGGATGATTCGGAATTTTAAAAAAAAATTCTGAAATTCACAGCAAATTTTCTGAAAAGTTAACAGAGGGGGGGGGGGGGGGTCCACTCCCTGCCACTTTTTTTTTTTTTTTAGTCCCTTTGACAAAATTTGCGTTTTTTCGCGATCTTTTGACGAAATTTGCAGTTTTTTCGAGATCTGTTGATAAAATTTGTGTTTTTTTTTTTACGAAATTTGCCGTTTTTTCGCTATCTTTTGACGAAATTTGTCGTTTTTCGCAATGTTTTTGACGAAATTTGCCGTTTTTAGCGATCTTTTGACGAAATTTGTCATTTTTCGCAATGTTTTTGACGAAATTTGCCTTTTTTAGCGATCTTTTGACGAAATTTGTCGTTTTTCGCAATGTTTTTGATGAAATTTGCCGTTTTTTCACGATTTTTTGACGAAATTACCTGTTTTTTCGAGATTTTCTGATGAAAGTCACGTTTTTCTCGCGATCTGTTGACAAAATTTGCCGTTTTTTCGCGATCATTTGACGAAATTTGCCGTTTTTTTCGCGGTTTTTGAACGAAATTACCAGTTTTTTCACGATCATTTGATGAAATTTGCCGTTTTTCACAATGTTTTTGACAAAATTAACCGTTTTTTCACGATTTTCTGGCGAAAGTCACATTTTTCCCGCAAACTGTTGACAAAATTTGCCTTTTTTTGCAATCTTTTGACGAAATTTGCCGTTTTTCGCATTGTTCTTGATGAAATTTGCCATTTTTTCGCGATTCTCTGACGAAAGTCACATTTTTCCCGCGATCTTTTGACAAAATTGCCGACTTTTCTTCGAATGAATGAGGAGATTGATTTTTTTTTGGCGATCATTTGCCAAAATACCGATACATTTTATGTCCAAATTTTCGGACTTATGACCGATATTTTTTTTAATTTTTGGAAATCATTGCCTTAATTTTTCGGAAAATTCGGACCAGAATCACCAGTTTTTTCAGCAATCAGTTGATGAAATTCACGTTTTTTCGGCGATCATTTGGCGAAATTTGCTTTTTCCTGCCAATTTTTTGACGAAATTCGCGCTTATTCACGCGATCCTGTGACGAAATTCGTGACTTTTCGCACAATCCTGTGACGAATTTCGCATTTTTTCGAGTCATCCTGCGACGAAATTCACGTTTTTTTTTTTCAGAAAATCGTAGTTTTAGACAGATTTTCGTAGCATCGTAGTTTGTGGCTCAAAATCGTAGCAACTAAGATTTTTTCGTAGCAGTTGGCAGCTCTGTAAATTCGAGCTTTTATGGCGATCTTTTGGCTAAATTCGCATTTTTACAGCAATCTTTTGGCTAAATTTGCGTTTTTACGGCAATCTTTCAACTAAATTTGCGTTTTTACGGCAATCTTTTGGCTAAATTTGCGTTTTTACGGCAATCTTTTGGCTAAATTAACGCTTTTACGGTAATCTTTTAGCTAAATTCACACTTTTACACCAATCTTTTGGCTAAATTAGTGTTTTACGGCGATCTTTTGGCTAAATTTGCGTTTTTACGGTGATCTTTTGGCTAAATTTGCGTTTTTACGGTGATCTTTTGGCTAAATTTGCGTTTTTACGGTGATCTTTTGGCTAAATTTGTGTTTTTACGGTGATCTTTTGGCTAAATTTGCATTTTTACGGTGATCTTTTGGCTAAATTTGCATTTTTACAGCGATCTTTTGGCTAAATTTGCATTTTGACGGCGATCTTTTGGCTAAATTTGCATTTTGACGGCGATCTTTTGGCTAAATTCGCATTTTTACGGCGATCTTTTGGCTAAATTCGCATTTTTACGGCGATCTTTTGGCTAAATTTGCATTTTTACGGCGATCTTTTGGCTAAATTTGCATTTTTACGGCGATCTTTTGGCTAAATTTGCATTTTTACGGCGATCTTTTGGCAAAATTAATTTTTTTATGATGATCTTTGGGCTAAATTCGTGTTTTTACGACGATCTTTTAGCTAAATTTGTGTTTTTACGACGATCTTTTGGCTAAATTTGCGTTTTTACAACGATCTTTTGGCGAAATTCACGTTTCTTTCAGCGACTTTTTGGCTAATTTCACGTTTCTTTAGCAATCTTTTGGTGATTTTCACACGATTCTTTGAAGAAATTCGCGATCTTTTGCGTTTTTCACACGATTTGTTGACAGAATTCGCGTTTTTCAGCGATCCATTGACGAAATTTTTGGGGGGTTATTTCGCGATCTATAGGCAAATTTCCCGTTTTTTCGGAAAATGGCGAAAAAGCAGAAAATGGAAAATAACAATAAAGCGGAAAACCACGGATCCGCGGAAGAATCTCCTGCCTGAAATTACATTATTTTAAAAAACTGGTGGGAATCAAACAATCTAAACAAGAATGAAAACACATGCGTCAAGCATACATTATGTAACACTTTCCACCGCTTCCAAAATAATTTTACAAATCATTACCGTTTAATAAGCTGAAAGATAACATCTAAGTAAACAATTTGGAAAACGCAAACATATTTAAAAACGTAATTTCAGGAATTTCCAACATATACAATATTCGGAAAAATATTCGAATACTTTTATTCAGCCCTGTATATGATCAATAGATTTGTATATATACTACATAGGGTGATAAATTTTAGTTTAGTTATGAAACGCATAGCACAATTTAAAATTCTCCTTCTGGAGTTCCTGTCAATAAACGGAAATGTGTTTGTGAACTTTTGTGACGCACTGTATATGATCTACAGAATTTATACACACCAAGTAATAGACAAAAAGTGAGTTAAATTTGAAATAGTGTTCAGCAACTTAAAACGCACTTCCATGAATTATTGTTAACAGACAGTAGACAATTTTTTTGTGTGGCCCTGTAAATGACCGATGACTGCTATACACACAATATTCTGTAGTAAGCCTCTTGTAATGCACCTTAGTGATATATATACATTTCAATGCGTTTAAAATAGTGAAACATTATTTAAATAAACTGCAAACGATTCTTCTCCATAGACATAATGCAACGGGTTTCTTTTGACTGTCCCTGTAAAGTAACTATAAGTGCTAGGCACAGCATATTCCATATTAAGCTTCTTGTAATGCACCTCAGTGATATAAAACAATTACAATGTGTTTAAAATTGTGTAACATCATTAAAATAAACTGCAAATGATTTTTCCCCATACAGCGTAATGTAACAAATTTCTTTTGAGTGTCCCTGTAAAAAACTATAAGTGCTACACACTTCACTTGAAATAGGTCATATGCTATAGACAACGACAATAACATATAAAAATTGTAGGGCAATCCGAGCATATTTACGGGAGTTAGAGCATGGACAGATGGCAGACAAACCGAAGCCATTAACACTTTTCAACTAGGTTGGAAAGTGTTAATAAAAAAAACAGTAACTTTCACTGCCCATGAATATCACATGTGCAAGAATTAAGGGGTTAAATTCCTACAGATTTTGTATCTTATGAATATGAGACAAATAGCTTTTATGTTTTATAGAAAAAGATTGATCTTATTTTTACAGTTTAATGTTAAATTCTTGATTTCACAAGTGATCGCCTGTTAATGCCTTCTGTATGTGTATGAAATACAATTGTTTTAACAATTAAATAACAATGCTGAGAAAAAATTAATCATGATTTCATTTATGTGGATATGTCTTTGTGGATAAATGAATGAGTGATAAATAGTTTATTCTTCCTATTCAATACTGTCATGTGAAATATTTTTATTTGCCATTTCTTGAATACAAATCATCATGCAATCTCTTAGGTTTGAAATGCAGAAGAATTTTGAATCCTGGCTCCATTCATAGGAGATGTAAATATTAATTTGAAGGGCTTTGAGATTGTTGTTTATTCATGGTAGATTTTTTCTGTTTTCCAATATAAACACTTACAGTTTATGACATCAGCAATTATTTTATTTTTATTTATTTATTTTTGGAGTGAAATAGGATATTTAAATAGCATTTAAAATAATTATTTGATTAAAAATATATCTTCTGCAGAGTGTTTATCTTACATTACTTTATAAAACTAGCAGTTTTCCTATTTCTATATGCAATAGTTTTCTTAATATAAGCTGAGAAAGAGCCCCGGTCAAAATAAATTTAATTACAGCAGTGAAAACATTAGTTGCATTTTTTTCTTTTAAGAATATAGAGAAACAGAAACATACTTTCAACGGGAAAATTCATCTTGGAACAATGGATATATGTAAAGCTGTTATTAGACTTCCTAGTTTCTGAGCAACTTTACATCCAGTAACATGTCCAGTACATCCATAACACATGTAAAATTCCAAATGCTTGACAGGCCACACATAAGTTTTCGGTGGACCACGTGTTTGACATGCCTGTTATAGAGGGCCTATTGTGGCCCGCAGGCCACGTGTTTGACATGCCTGTTATAGAGGTCCTATTGTGGCCCGCAGGCCATGTGTTTGACATGTCTGACCTATATGGTGTATCCTAAAATTCAAAATAAATTCATTAAAATATATAAAGTGTATATATTAATACTGCATACTATATTAAATCAGAAGCCATAATTTCATTACAAGTGTCCTTAGATTAACAATAAAAATTAAGCAAAGAACACATTTTCTTTTTTTTTATATATATATTTCATAATCATGCAATGTACCATTATGAAAAAAAAAATTACATGCAACCAAGTGTTGCTAGCAGATTTATCTTGATTTATATTACACAAATGTTCATAGAAACTAATTTATTAAATGTTAGAATAATTCTCAAGGGCAATATAAACTAAAAGTAACACAGGAGGAGAATAAAAGCTTCAGCAATTAAGTTACAAGTTAAATGAAATAAAAGCAGTCTTGACAGATTAAAGCTATAGCATAATAGAAAAACAGGATCTTAAGAACCTACACTAGTCATCCGAAGAAACTCGAACGCTAATGTTAAGTCTATGGGAAGGTTCTTGAAAGATTTCTCGCTCTCATTTTAATATTTTAAAAATTATTTTTTTTGCATAGGATAGCTGAAGCTGATCCCTAACGTTGTTAGATTTTACTTTTTCGATTTTGGTTCCAGTTTTTTAATATAAGGGTACTTTCACTTTCAGAACCGGTTACAAATTGAAAATGTCCGCTTATAAAAAAAACTAATAAAAATTCAAAAAAGTAAAAACTAACAACGTTAGAGATTGACCTCAGCTATCCAATGCAAAAAAAAATCATCTAAAAATATTAAAATGCAACCGAGAAATCTGCCAAGAGCCTTCTCATAGACATAACATTACCTTGAGTGTTTTTTCGTGTGACTAGCGTAGGCTCTTAAGAGCAGAATCGTGTAATGGTATCAGGTAAAAAAATTGTGAATATCGCAAAAATGGTCTCAGGTAAAAAAATTGCTAATATCGTCAAATAGCTTCAAAAATCACAAAATTTGTTAAATGATTTCTGGGGGAAAAAATTGTGAAATTCGCCAAATGGTTTCTTGAAAATTTTGGCCAGGTTTCGAAATTCATCGAGCGACAGTGAAAATAAATCTCATTTTCCATTCAATCATCGCAATTCGAGAGTTACTATTAAGTTTGTCCAGTGGTTGCAATAAAATCAATCGCTAAATTTTCAGTATTACTCGCCAAGTGGCGAGTGCTAATTTTTCTCTATATCACAAACTATAATAACAAATTGGTTATTGGATCAGTAGATGTAAAATAGTACATATAAATACATTTTGCATTCACTGACGTTGTATAATGACAATTGTGTATGATTTATCACTGTTGTGCCAGTAAATGATTTTCCATTTACTGGCATAACAGTGATAAATATGTGCCAGTGTAACTCAGCCAATTGCCAGTCCCCAACTTAGCTTTAATTTGAGGTGGGTTTTTTATTTATTTGAATCATTCAGCAAAAATTTCAAACATTTTAAACCATCTATAAATTTTACTTTTATGGTACTATCAAGTTTGCCGTCAAATTTTGACAGTTTTCATCTTGTTTTTCTTTAAAACAATTTATTAAAAAATATCTTAATATTTACTACCTCAAAAAAAATTCTGGAACACGAATTGGTCATTTTTCCTCTCTCTATGCTACTTTACAAATTTCAATACAGTGTTCCAAGAAAAATAAATGTTCTTTCATGACACATATACAAATTTCTTTATTTTTTGCCACAATCGATTGACAAATTTGGCGATTTTTCTCACAAGACAAATTTCAGAATATTTCCATGCTACTCATTGCCGAATTTTGCAGTTTTTTCTTGAGACTGATAAGTGAATTTTGTGCGATTTTTTCTTGCAACTGAGTGACAAATTTTTCTATATTTTCCCGTGACCAATAGATGAATTTTGCGATATTTTCCCGCAACCTGTTGGCGAAATTTGCAACAGCAAACTTTTGCAAACCCAAAATATTCAGGGCACATTTCCAACTGTATAAAATGGGATAGGGTGCATTTACAACTATAAAAAAAAAAAAAACAGGCAAGGCGCAGCGTCCTCTCAAAAACGCCTAGGGGAAACACTACATTAGGTGGCAGTCATGGGAAAAAATGCAATTTGAAAATTTCAATTTTTGCACTGCTAATATTAATTCTATCCTCTTTGAAGTAATCTTATCTTAAAAAACACAAAAAATTTAAATTTATAACACTGTGTAACAGTATGATGAGGCACATCATACTATATAAATAAAATAGTATATAAATATATTAATTTTAACAATAAATAAAATCTCTTATATGAATATAGATTAAAAAACATAAGAAATAACAAGAAATAAAACAACTTAAAAATAACTCACAGTCCTTTAGAACGTGTGTAGAGTCCAGGTTAAATCCAAATTATTTTTTAATTAGTCATCATGATGGTCAAGAACTTCTGTCCATCGATCTTTTCTTTAACAAAAATATCTATCATTTACAAGTCCTCAACAGAAATATTGAATATCCATGCCAAACCAATTCAGGATGTGCGGAATTTTTTCAGCATACTTAATATTTTTTTAAAGGATACTTCCGTACAATTTGTAAGTTTCAGGTTAAATCCAAATTATTTTTTAATTAACCATCATGAGGGTCAAGAACTTCCGTCCATCGATCTTTTCTTTAACAAAAATATCTATCATTTACAAGTCCTCAACAGAAATATTGAATATCCATGCCAAACCAATTCAGGATGTGCGGAATTTTTTCAGCATACTTAATGTTTTTTTTTAAAAGATACTTCTGTACCGTTTGTAGTAGCTGATGTTGAAAAAGAATTACGAAGATCTTGTATTCTTGATAACACAGAAGCCATTGTGCACTTGAGAGATCTACAATGCAATAGAATCAACATTACAAAACCATAAAATGACAGAAAAATAAATAAACTGGTCAAGATATATTGTATTAAGTGCAGATGGGGCTTAAGCTATAAGTGGAATTGTTAATTATTTGATGTTTGATCAGCTTCGTTCAAGCTATAACACTACATGTAATTTGAACACACTGTTGTATTAACCATGAGCCACTGTTTGCCTGAAAATTCTTGAAGAATTGAAGATTAGATTCAACGAAGTTGTTTCAGTAGTAAATTATATATTTGATATAATGGTTCCAGTTTTTTTTATATAAAGGTACTTTCACTTTCAGAACTGGTTTCCGACCAGTTCTGAAATTAAAAATATCTGCTTATAAAAAAACTAACTAAAATCAAAGAAGTAAAAATTAACAATGTTAGTTATCAGCCTCAGCTATCCTATGGAAAAATAATCATTTAAAAATATTAAAATGTGAGCGAGAAATCTGTTAAGAACCTTCCCATAGACTTAACATTAGCTTGAGTGCTTCTTCCCGTGACTAGTGTAGGCTCTTAAGAAGCTGAAAAGTAGAATTTTTTTCAGAAGAGCTATTATGCATGATTGATACCAGTGATAGTTTGTGGAATGCAATTTCAATATCAATAAACAGCAAAAATTTAACAAAGTTGTATGCACTAAAAAGGAACAAAAAGCAAATTAAGGGCAGAGGAGAATGGATGTTTATATTATAAAATTTCAACCATGTACCATCACATATATGAAAATGTAAAACAAATTACAGATTCACAGTCAACACTGCGAAATCCGCACAGTTTGGGACGAAAGGTTTGGTGAATTATAGAAATTAGTAGATTATAGATCATTGTTTTGTTTACATTTACTTTCTTTCAGTCTGATTATAATTTAGTACTATTTGTATGAAAATGTAAATAGGAAATAGAGTGCAAGAGGAACTTATTAAAAATAGAATTATATGCAAATGTCATTGGTCATTCATTTTTTAAACATTGGCATAAATGTAATTTAAGTTTTGGTTTATGGTTAAAATATATATTTTTTTTTTATTTGTTTGTTTTGTGCAACAAGTTATCTCTGGTTCTAAAATAAAATACAAATGTAATCATCTACAGATGCCCTAACTACAAGAACTTTACAAATAAATACAGTTTAGACTAACTTAATTATTGTTAAATTATATTTCTCCAATCATCTTAGTGTTTTCATTAATGCACACACTGTTCACAATTTCTGTTCAATGTTGAACCAATATACGGAGTGAAATAATGAGAAGTGCTAAAATATGGGTCTTCTTAATTTTCAAAAACAATATTTCATGGTGTAACCTTGGAAAATCTGCTTAGTTGAACCAAGTTTTGGTACTACTCAACAGCCTACCTGAACACTGATTTCTGCGAATGTCCACAGCGCGATTATAAGATAAGAGAAAAAAATTTATTTTCCTCTGCCATTTCAAGGATTAAAAAGAAATGGATATCATTTAATATGATTATTTATGTAACGAAAGAGCAAGTCTTATTTAATTTAACCCCTTAACGTCACTTTTTTTTTTTTAATTGTTTCATTTACACCCTTTTTTTAAAGTAGAAATATTCACCTTATTTAATGCCAGATAAAATAATATGAGAATAAAGCTAATTACATTATTTTAAAAAACTAGTAGGAATCAAACAATCTAAATAAAAAAAACAGTAACTTACACAGCCCATGAATATCACAGGTGCAAGAATTAAGGGGTTAAATTCCTACAGATTTTGTATCTTATGAATATGAGTCAAATAGCTTTTATGTTTTATAGAAAAAGATTGATCTTATTTTTACAGTTTAATGTTAAATTCTTGATTTCACAAGTGATCGCCTGTTAATGCCTTCTGTATGTGTATGAAATATAATTTTTTTAACAATTAAATAACAATGCTGAGAAAAAATTAATCGTGATTTCATTTATGTGGATATGTCTTTGTGGATAAATGAATGAGTGATAAATAGTTTATTCTTCCTATTCAATACTGTCATGTGAAATATTTTTATTTGCCATTTCTTGAATACAAATCATGCAATCTCTTAGGTTTGAAATGCAGAAGAATTTTGAATCATGGCTCCATTCACAGGAGATGTAAACATTAATTTGAAGGGATTTAAGATTGAGTTTATTCATGTTAGATTTTTTTTTCTGTTTTCAGATATAAACACTTACAGTTTACGACATCAGCATCTATTTTATGTTATTTATTTATTTTTGGAGTGAAATATGATATTTATATGATTTTGATATTAAATAAAGATTTTACATTGAAAATATTATACTGTGAAAATTTCCTTTTACATATTACAGTTTTTAAACTAAGAAGTGAAACTTTTTAAATGTGTATTTTATTTATTAATATTTTAAATTATTATTTAAAATCCTAAATCATCTTCAGATTTATTTAAGGTTTACCAAATTTCTAAAATTAATAGGAATTTTTCTTATATCATATAAGATTTTTGAAACATTGTTAAGTCTAATAACGAAGAAACATTTTATTCATCTATTGATTTTATGTTGTTGTTTAATAGTATAATTTAAAAAAAAATTCTTAATTTTAGTGTATTTTAAATTGGTATACTCATTTTTTTAATTGTATGTAGGCATTTTCCTGCAATATTTTGCTTATGATTTTAAATTTTCAAGATTGGGTAATAATAAAACATTCATTTATAGACATTCTGTATCAGTCATTAAATTTATTTCCATTGCAAACGCATTTGCTACATTTATGATAGAATTATTGGCACTAAAAAATGAAACAAGGCATTTAAATAAAATGTTGCTTATGACTGATATGAAGTTAATGGCTAACTGCTTTAGTATATTTTTAAAAATTCATATTTACTTATATAATATAGGATTGTATATTTGTTAAAGAGATTACATACACTGCTGTCCAAAAATTAAGGGGCAGTGACCGGACGCTTTCACTTCTTACACAGTTTGTTGAATATCTACTGTAATTTTTGACAAATTGTTCTTTAAATTCGAGGATGTAAAGCTCATGTTTGACTTCAAGAACAGTAGAAACAGTATACTGCAATTAAAAAAATATATGAATATTGGATGAGATATGGGCATTTGTATGAAATAATTTATAACTGTGCATGCGTGAACTAGACCAGAGAATTTTCATGATTTAGTAGTCAATTCTATAGAGTAACTCACAGAAAAAGACCAGTCAAATATCATGAAAACTCAAAGATGCCAGCAATACAGTGAGCTAACTGACAAATTTGGGGGAAATCCCATTGGATTATATGGGAAAACTACATTAAAACAAATAATTTGTTTTTCAAATATTAGAATTCTAAATTTGTGGCTAAAAAAAATTTAACATTTCAAAAGTGTTTCTGGCTTTTTCAGTAAACATTATTTATACTGGTTATAAACTACACAGAAAACTGCTCAAGAGATTAAAAATACTTTTCTTATAGTGTTATATCCATTCTACATGGAACATGGATTATTTGTCAGTAAATACTAATCAATAGCATTTAAAAAACATACTGTTGATTTATGTAAATAAGAGCATAATAAATAATGTTTTGAAAGTCAATAGACATGCTCTCATAGAAACATTAGAAAAGCACTTAATACATTTTCATATTATTATAAAAATATATGCAGTAGAAGACCTAAAATCTTCACAGCTTGGGACCAAACCTTGCACAAATTTTAGAATTTTGTGTCATAAAAAGAAAATTATTCCATCTCCCACCCTCACATAAAAGAAATACAATAAAAAGCACATGAAAATAATGCAAACACGGTTAAAATACTTAATGAAAACACATGAAAGAAAGCATATATCATTTAATTTTTAACTCATAAAGAAACAGAGGAATTGTATACGTGCTATTATGAGGAAGGTAAGGAAATTGAAGTATGTATAAATTAGCTTTTTAATTTTGCAAACATTTGTTGTATAGTAATTTGAGGGTTTTTTTTTTTTACATATTATACACTATCATTATTTCTTGGTCACTTATACAGCTTTGCTGCTCTAAAAAGTTGATATTTTTCTCCTAGAGCCAAACCTTCATCAAAAAGTATTTTGTAAATATTCTGTTTATCATCAGAACCATCACCATAGGAATCCACATCTTATGACAATAAAACAGCATCAATGATTTCATTATTAGTCATTTCGTAATTATCAGTGACATCAACTGAGTTTATATAATCCGCAATATAATTTCCTTCAAATAACTGTTCATTTTCAGTCATCTGCTTAACATAAAGTAACAACTCTTTAGCTTTAGCATTAATTGGGTTGTCTCTAAAACCTAAAAATCCAATATGATCATCATCTGTTTTTATGAAAAAAGACAATGACCATAAGTTAAGACAACCATTCATCAGTGTGGATTTGGAAATGGAATTCCAGGATGCTGCTAACAAATAAATGCAATCGTTGATGATAAACATCTTTTTGTATTCTTCAAGTTTGAAAGAAGGCTCAGAATTAAGAATCTTCTTCAAAAATTCAATTTTGTAGTGGCATTTAAGACTTTGAATGATACCCAGATCCATCTCTTCAATTTAGGAGGTTGTGTTAAGAAGTAGGAAATGTGCAACCATATTATTAAAAGACAAAACTTGTGGATCAGGATGGGCACTGCAGTTATCAAGAAGCAGTAAAATTATACAATCTGTAGGCAAACCAATCCTCCTACAGTGATTCTGGGCTACTTTTCCAAAATGGTTCATGAACCAATTTGTCATCATTTCTTTTGTAATACAGGCCTGTTTATTGTTTTTATATAAGATGGATGGGTAAGATTTTTATTCCCTTCAAAGCACAAGGTTGTTTGCTTTTAGTAACCACAAGCAATTTGCATTTATATGTGCCAGCTGCATTACTGCACACTAACACTGTTACTCTTTCTTTAACTCACTTTACTCTTGATGGAGGACTTTCTTCACAAGTCACAAATGTGCAACACTCATGGCAAACACCTCCAGGAAAGGTCAGTTTCATCCATATTGAGTACTTGTTCTGGAGTTAAGTTTTCTGCAGCCACCAGTGAGTAAAATTCATCAATAAAATCTTCAGCAGGTTCTCTATATGCTGAAAGTTTAATTTTTTGCAGAATGTTTTTAATGACTTATGTAATTTATGCCATACCTTTTCTTAAATTTCTTCAGCCAACCAGAGCTAAAATCACAGGATTGCCCAACCTTTAATTCACCATGAAGCTCTTTGGCTTTGGCTCTAAGCACTGGCCCAGAAACTGTAATACCATAATT
Source organism: Maratus michaelseni (assembly GCA_963931845.1). NCBI lineage: Eukaryota > Metazoa > Arthropoda > Arachnida > Araneae > Salticidae > Maratus > Maratus michaelseni. Next base: position 122,304,262 of record OZ007599.1, on the reverse strand, counting down.
TCATCGTGTTTGGAACCATTCATAGATGACAGCCCCTAAATCTGCTGATTTTGCCTCATGGACTTCTAATTTTGTAATCCTTCATTGCTGTCACTTTTACTATAGAATTTTAACAGTTTGTGTTTTATCATATATCATAAAGAGTTTGTACCGCAATACTATATGTATCGGTAATATACCAAGGAGTTGCACCACAGTTCAATTTTTTATTATTTCCATATTTTGTATTACAGTTAATGGAACATGTTTTCTTTTATCATTAACACAAGCCATAAAATCCTGAGAGCGTTTTGACATTCTTATATATTAATTATAATAAAATTAAAAAAAGAAATAAAACTCTGGCAAAAAACTGTACCTAGTGTAAATACGAACCAAATAAGCGTCAAAGCTGGAGATATTTCATGATAATCTGGAGATTAAATTATAGACTTGTCAAGTCTGCTTACTGAACAAACACCTGCACATTGAACTACTCTTTTGCACATGGTGTCATTACTGATTTTGTAAAATAGCTTGTTTTATACAGCAGTTTTACAAAATCATGGGTGGCAGATTTCATTGTTTACACTGGAGAACTGTGCAAATTTTGGGTCTTCTACTGTATAACAAAATACATAAAAACATTGATTAATATACAAATTAAAAATGTAAACAGCACATAATTGTACTTGTACTTTGCTAAAAGCAGTGTAAAATGGAAACATAAAAAACATAGTAAAAAGTCCAATTCCTCCAACAGCTTTGGCTAAAACTTTATATAGCCATTCTCAAGGATGTTCAAAGACAAACTGATCATGTTTACAGCCTGATGATAAGGAGTTGAGAAAGAGAACATATAGGAAGAGCCAAGAATGAAAAACAAAAAAAAATATGCTAGAGCCATCTACCGACAAAAAGCTAAACTAAACTAAACAAATAACCATCCCTCCCTTTTTTCATTTAATTTCTTTAGTTGCACTATATATCCGAAGATGTCTCCCGTATATTATGTGTATATTTCCACTCTTTATTCTCCCTTCCAGTTCCTTTTCTCCTTCTCAGCTACAGATGGTTATAAAGTTTTAGCCAAAACTGTTGGAAGAATTTGACTAAGTTTTTAGTGTTTTCATTTTACACTACTAATAGCAAAGTGTACAATTACATACTGTTTATGTTTTTCATTTGTATATAATAAAATAATTATGATTTGATATTTAATACTAGCAAAAAAGGGGAAAATAAATATTGTATAAAATATAAAAAGAAAAGAGAAAACAAACAATTCACATAATTAAAAATTTTTCAATGACATTCTCTACAGTTATTTGAATGAGTAAATTTCTCTACAGTTATTTGAATGAGTAAATTGTACTTCAGTTTCAGGACTAATTAAATGAATAAATAATATATTAACAATCTTAATTTTAATTTAAGATTTAATTGTACAATTTTTAAACTTTTAACCTATCTACATAAAGCAAGAATTTCAAAGTACACTTTGATTAGAAATTCCAATATGCAAAACACTGACTGAACAATATAGTAGAACAATTTATCTTTTAAGTAAATGAACATTAGCATAATTTTTTAAGTCTATAATAAACTGCTTACACAACTTTTCAGAAAAAGCTATAAAAATGAAAAACAGGTGGGATTTTTACATATACTTCTTAAATTCATAATGCAAGAGCACAGCAAAATAATACATTTAATATGATCCTTCATATATATATATATATATATATATATATATATATATATATATAGACAGAGAGGGGGGGGGGGAAGCAAGGAGGATATGCGAAATAAAGTTTACAGAAAACTTTAAAAAGAAGATTAAAATAGAAACACACAATTATATAAAGGAAAAAAAATATTAACAATTTTATACCCTACTATAAATATCCAACTAAAGGAAGAACATTTTTTAAAAGTTTGCAAGAAATGCAATCTTTCTAATAATTTCAATAATATATAATAACATTTATGTTTTTTTTTCTGCATGCAAGAATCACAGTGACAGAACAAAGACCAAGTTTTCATACCTTTTTCCATTTAACCCATTTTCTCAAATAACATAACTGCTTAGCTTTTTCAATCAGAACTTGGGTCTTTGAGACATCAAACACTGAAGAAACATAATTTACAATCTAAAACAGAAAAAATGCAGTTTTAATTACTTATAATTCTCATTTCAATTAGTTTTCTTTTAAACAAAATCACACATGAAAAATGATAAATGTAAGGGAAGGACAGGTAAAGGGACCCATTTGAGTTTTCTCCAGTGTATAGTGCCACTACCACAGTTGCTGGCAGCATTGTCTGCAACTTTATGGAAGGCTATATATTTCAACGAGTTGTAATTTTTCCAACTGGACGAAAAATGTCTGTGCCAGGATTCGAACCTGGGAAGAGATCTGGCCCGGACATTTTTCGTCCAGTTGGAAAAATTACAACTCGTATGATTCCTTTACCAATTTGAATAATTGTGTTAAAATTAATCCAGTATATATTTCAAGTTCTGAACTCATTTTATTGTATCTTTGCATTTCTGATTTTAGGTAAGTTGTACAATTTCTTGATTATAGCTTAATAATAACTTGTGTTATAATTATTTGCTTTTATGCTGTTTGATCAATGAAAAATAACCTTTTAAATGATGTATGTTGGAAAGCACTAAGTCATGTAGGTTAGATGCTAGGTGGCAGTTTTTGTAATGGTGTCATTCTGGGCAAAGTGAACACAAAAAGTTCTGGCAAAATGGCCAGACGATTTTTCATTCATTGTTCATAACAAAATGCTACTCAAGCCATTTTTAGTAATTAATAATATAACAGATTGCACAAAACCTTTAATCAACCAGTTTTGACATGAACAATGTCTAATATTTAAGTTTTGATTACAGTGTCATTTTTCAAGAGAAATTGCATGATCAAAAACTGTCATGAAAATTTATTAATGGCTTTGGACCTCAAGAAAATATATGAAAACAAAATTTTCTGGGAAGGTAGACACACTGACATGGATGGGCCGCAAAATATTACCCAACAAAAATTGTATTCATATTAACTCAGATGTTCTTAAAAGTTAAAAAAAATTAACCATTACTAACTGGCTGCTACCTTTTCATTATTGTCATGCTTCATATTTCAACTAATCACATCAAGTTTGAAAGTTTTTCTGAGGGTGCTTTATTGTTTAATAATATTACTAATAATGATAAAATAAAATAAAAACAATTCAATTATTCTGGAATTTGAAAGTTAACTGGATCGTATCATCAGTTTGATTCCTAATGTTCTCATCTCTACATAAGTTTGATAATATTTTAATTTCATCAGATGACAAACAAACTCTCTTTATTCTTGTTGTAGCCTTAACAGAAATAACAAAAGATAAGATTAAAAACAAGCAAAAAATAACAGAAACAATTAATAACACTTAAAATTAATCACTAAAATACCAACACACTGTTGAAATATAAGCAATTCCAGCAAGCGAAGTGCTAAGAATTTGTTTATCTGAAAAGAATACTCTGTAAAAGCAGCTTTCCTGACCTAGTAGCTTGCAGGTCTGATTTCGAGGAAAAAATTACCTAGGCTGGGTTCCCCTCCAAACCAGTGCATAGGTTCTGAACAGTGTCGGGAATAAAATTTATACACCGAGATGTGTTAAAAAAAAAGGATTCCAGTGTGGTGTTCTGAATGGTACTGTAGAAGCTGTAAGAAAAGACAAGAAGCCATTTGCCTACTGCAGCAAAACATTTTATTATTCCAAGAAATACCCTTAAAGGAGAGTTCTGGACAAAAATTGTGATGCAGTTGAAAATGAAAAAATTCTGGGTAAATACAAAAAAGTGTTTACTGATCAACAGGAAATGCAACTTTGCAATCATATATTTAACAAGGAATGACGATTCTATGGTATTACCCTAAATGACTTATGCTACTTGGCATATTCCTTTGCAGAGAATAACAATATTGCACACCCATTTAACAAAGACAAGGAGATGGCAGGAAAGGATTGGGTTAGTTGGCTTTAGAAAAGGGCACTGAAACCTAACTTTGAGAAAACCAGATGCTACTTCCATGGCAAGAGCACAAGGTTTCAATAAAACTAATGTTGACACTTTTTAAATATTCTTAAAACTATACAAGACAACCACTTCCATCTTGCTTATAGAATATATGATGTTGATGAAACTGGTCTTCTGACCATTCAAAGTGGCAACTCAAAAGTATTCTCTTTGAAAGAAGACAGGTCAGAACAATAACTTCTGCAGAGAAACGCTTACTCTCAACATTTTCAGTCTGCATGTCAGCTGGGGGCACTTTTATTCTTCCATTTGTCATATTCCTAAGACAAAAAATGAGGGCAGAGCTTGCAGATGGAGCTCCCCTTGGTTCTGAGTTTGCCTGTAAGCCCAATGGCTAGATGTAATCAGATATATTTATGAAAGGGTTTGACCATTTTTTAAAATATACCAAGCCTTTAGCAGATGATCCAGTTGTATGGTCATGCCACCCATACTAAGAATGTGACCTTTATTGAAAAGACCAGGGACAATCAAACAATGCTATGTTTGCCTCCCCACTGTACTTTAAGTTGCAACCACTAGATGTGTCTTTTATGGCCCCCTTTAGGGCTAATTACATTGAAGCTTGTGAAAAGTTCCTGTGGAACAATCCTGGAAGGATCATAACACATTTTCAAATTAGTAAACTTCTAACTTCTTGGAGAGGAATCTTTGTGTGCAGCTGTTCCTGCTATGGCTATCAACAGGTTTTACTAGTTGACGATCTTTCCTTTGGTTCCTGATATATATATTTTTTTAATGCTGATTTTGTAGCTTCAGAAGTATTTGACATTTCAATAAATCTTCAAAACAATGATCTCAATGTTATTAAAGATGAAGCAAACTGTAAAAACACACTGGTTGGACATGCAGATGGAGGAATTTCAACAGAAGAGGAAATAGTGGTGGAATGCAAAGTTTGTTTTCAGTACTAAGTCCAAAAGAAATTATTCCTTTACCAAAACAAACATTTGTAAAGCAAAGAAAACAAAACAGGAAATAGTCAGAATTGCTGTACAAACATCTAGACCTTATAGAATGAACTAATTACAGAAAAGCAGAAAAAAGAAGGAGGCCAAGAAGAGAAAGAGGAATGAGAAAAAAATCTCCCCCCCCCCCCCTAACAAGAAACATAAGCTTAAAAATCAGAATAAACCTGAAACTAAAAAGGCAACTCAAACAAAAAGACAGATTAGTTTGGAACCAGAAGAAAAGGATAATGATGTAGAATGCTTTTATTGTAATGAAGCCTACTCAAACTTGAGAGACAGTGAAGGATGAATTAGATGTTTCTAATGTAAGAAGTGGGCACATAAAGAGTGTGCCAGTTGTGATGAAGAAGATAAGTTTGAGTGCAAATTTTGCAAGTGGATCCTATGCCTAGTCCTTTATTGATAGACTTGATTACTATTTACTTTTTTAATTGCTTTTTATTTTATCTTACAACAATTTAATACTTAAGATATTACAAAACATAACACTTATTTGTAATATGTGTTACTTTGTGTTGAAGTTGATTAAATACACATCCTGAATTAATGTTATTTGTTCATTTACTTATGCTGGCCACTTTACCCAGCCTAGGCAGGCAAAGTAGCCACCTTGTAGATTTTCTTTTAAAGTAACATATACATTTCAAAACAGAATTTTTTTTTAAAAAGTAAAATGACCACTGAAATTTAAGTTATTATAGTTACTACTGGTATTTGTTTTTATAATTTTGGTAATTAAGATTATAATTTTGATAAGTAAGGTATCAAAAAAATCATCAAACCATAGAGTGGCCACAAACAAACCCTTCCTACCACTAATGCAAGTTTGATAAAATTACACTAATAATAGCTACATAAATATAGGTAATTATTTGATGCATAAATGCAAAAGAATCTTATTTTTGCTAATTACATAAGCAGTTGTTACCATGTGCCTAAAATTACATATAAAAAAATAGTAGAAAAAGATTAAGTTGAATGTGAGATTAGTCTTATAATTAGTGTTCTTCCCAGATTTGTTTCAACTGGATGGTAAAAAGAAAAAAATTGTCCTATTTTATTTTTAAAAAAAAAATCAGATAAACCATATATAACATAAAAAATACAATGTTTTAAATATAAGCCTGATGAAGTCTTGAGATGGACAGATAATTATTGATTGATTGATGTAACAGAATATTAAATTTGGTTTATTTATATTTTCTGCTTCACAAATATTAGATTTAGCAGAAATAAATGGTAAAAAAATTCTTGAACTAAAAAGATTTTTGCTATTTTAATTGCCCATAAACTCTGGTATTAGAAACAATATTATACTGGTGGACCCATCAGAAAGTAATTTGGGTATGCAGAAATCCAGATAATGGGGACAAGGCATTTTCTTAAATAAAAATTTCTCTTAAAATCACTTTTGTTTAATGAAAAAAGGTAGGCATTATATATTCATATTATATTATGCCTTTAAGATCACTTTTACTCATTGTTGCCAAGTGTTACAGATTTTGAATAACACTTATTCTATGATTAAACAAAGCAGTATAGTTAAAATAAGCAGAATTTGTCTTTTGGATTCTTACATCTCTTTGTCACAATCTAAAATCCATTCTTCAAAAAGACATTTCATCATGCAAGCTTTACAATTATATCTGTACATTGCAAGCAAAGTTTTCACTACGTCTTTCGCAATAAACTCTTTGTACACTCACCATGGATTTTTTGGCTTTCCAGAACTGTCAGCATTGCAACATAATGTTAATGAAAGTCAATCCTTGTTTTCTTTTCCATAGTGAATTTTTTTTCAGTTTTACCGGTCATCAAATGAAAAGACAATCCAGTTTCAACCATGTTAAATATATCTTTTCAATTGTAATCCTTAAAAACTTGTGAGTTTTCATTCTTCCATTCTTCAGTTGTTTTTTCTGTAACAGATGATCCTTCTCCACATAATGTTTTAAACACAATTTTACATCTTCTTTTAATTTACTCAACCAGCCATCACTTACATGAAAGTCTTTATATTCAATTTTTTTGACAAACGCATAAATTTTCTTGCAGAATATTTCCATTAATAGGCATGTTTTTTGATCTTGCATCTTTAAACCATGAAAATATTACTTCCTCTACATCTACATATTTCGCTGTGCATATTTGTTTAAATGATTAAGAAACTGTACTTCCCTGGAATATTTTAAAGATTTTTTCCAGATCTTTCATTATTGTGCTGAATGTGAAACTTGTAATCCCAAATTGTTTGCAACATCACTTTTCTTAACATTACTCTCAACACATCTTATAATTTTATCTTTATCTTCTAAATTCAAACATTTCTTTTACCAGAAATGGTGAATGTACAAATAGTTTTACAAATCAACATGGAATAAATTTACAGGAAAAGCAAAATGAAAACAGTATAAAAATGCATTGGCAAATGAACACAAAAGAAACAGAATCCAGTCCTGTTAAGCTGTTGCCCCTCTGTCTGTCTTAAAACACTACTCCCCCCCCCCCCCCACTCCCAAGATCTCACTTGGAAGTACCAAAAATAGGCATTCGGCCAGAGAGAAAAAGACTGGAGGTCTGTCATGGAATAAATAGCTAGTATTTGAGAAAATCCTATTTTCTGTGCCGTTTTTTTTATTGAAAAACTCATTATATCATTTTTTATTACTTTTCACACAAGAACTCTGTTCACTATAAATATTCCATTATATCATTTCGAATTCTGTATTCTTTAACATAAAAACCAACAAAATGGTAATGAGCATTTTGTTATATTGTAATTTTTTATAAAGTGCTTCAACTGTATCTCAGTTTAATTCACTTAGGAATTTTTTTATTATATAGAAACATATATATACTTTAATTATATAGAAATATTTAAGAGTATAAAGAAATTTCCAGGTTAAAAAATCATTAGGAGATAATAGTAGTCCAAAGAAAAATCCACCAATATGAATAATAGTTCTCCTCAAATACAATATTATGTCACAAAAAACATCAATTTTGAGTTATTAATTATTGATTTATTTTTTATGAACATTAAATTCTATTAATTACACATCTGTAAGTCAAAAACTCGACAACAGATGGCAGTGTATGCTACACTAATCTTAAAAAATCGTAAATTAATACCTAAGTAGACATTTAGTAGATTGTAAATGAAATTTAGGAACTTTGGTTATTACTTATTGATTACCATACCAAAATTTACCAAAAAGACTGCTTTCAATTATTTGTTTCTGGTGTAAAGTAATTAAAACAGGTTAATTGTGCTCTTTGAAAAATTATGCATAGTCCAGAATTTCAGTAGATATTCAACAAACCATGTAAAAAGCTTAAGCGTCTGGTCACTGCCCCTTAATTTTTGTACAGCAGTGTACATCAATATAATGTATTATGTCTTATATAGATGTCATATATGACTATAACTTGAACATATATGTCATGAAACGTCATATACATTATATATTATTATAATGCCATCAATGTCTTATAATTTGGTGATACGTTTGTGTTGCTTGGCGACAGGAATAGAAATTAAGAACTCTAAGTAAGGTGTCAAATGAGGCCTACAATTTTTTTTCTAGGTGCCAAGCTGCATTTCATGGTTCCAATTTTATTTCAATGGAAATTTCTCAGTGTTTTCTAATTATTTTAAATTATCAAGTTCCTTTCATTTTTCTATTACCATATTGATGATCCCTCGATGATTGGAAGCTGTGGCAAAGCAAGGGTCATTGGGAGAACTCAACATAGGGCTGAGGATCGGTTCTCCTCATGGGGTTCCGGCTATGGAGCAGTCAGATGTTCTCTGGCGATTCATCAGGTATCTTCATGGTGGTTTCCTCTGATTTTGGAATCCCCCGCGTATCATAACGACCTATGTTGTCACTTCATGGGTTCAATCGCAGTGATGTGCAGGTGGTGGTGCTCCGACCGGCTACAGTGCATACGGGAAGCCTCTCCCAGTCATGTATGTTATAAGTCCTTCAGGACTTGGGTGCGATGGTCGACGTGCTTGACAGGCGCCTGATGGCTCAGCTCAGTTTTACCATTTTGATGATAGATATTAGTATTATTATTTATCTTAAATGCATTCTAGTTAGAAAACTAGACTATAATCCAGAATTTTCTAGTCTGAAATCATCGTTAATTGTGAAGTTATACTGTTTTTATATTTTATATAGTCATTATAGTGCATAATGTTTTCTTCTTTCCTCAATTTATTCAAAAATGCATATTTTGCGATGATCGGCAATTAGCATACCCCTTCCCCTCCCACCTATACATATTACATACCCTTTTAGTCCTGTGTAAGAAGCTCTGTTTCAGTCTTACTTCGTAGTAGTAAAATAAAAATTACAATTTCATAGTCAAAAGGTATACATCAATATATATATTAAGAACTATCAGGAAATATGGATGTGTGCATAAAAATTACATAGAAAAAGATGTAATCAAAATAATTAATAATGCGGAGCTTTACATGAAAGTTGCATATCAACAACAAGTTTACTTGTTACATCACTGTATAATTTGCAGAAAGAAAATTGTTGTTTTTACTTTTTAAATATTTATTTGGTTTACTTTAAGTGAAGCTGAACTGCTCTTTTCATACGAAGACGTTATATAAAAAGATACAATCAACAGGAGCATATCAAGACATGGACGCAAGGGGTATCAAATTTTAGGAGGCCTCCAAATCTATAGATAAAGTTTTAAAAAATTACAGTAGTGTTTCATGATTTCCGTAGTTTTATCCTGTATTGCAAGACGTGAATAATAAATCATTAAAATTTAATATGTGATAACTATTTTCAAAATCTTGGAATCATAAAACTATATTATGTTAAAATATTCTGAAATCAAGGAAAATAATTTACTTATTTCAATATTTATTTAGTCTTCTTGGGATAAAAAAGGAATTTACTACTGGTTCATTGTTATTATAAATGTATCCTGAATATTTTTACCACTAGGCATAAATCTGACAATTCTGTTATTTTTAAATGAAACCTTGCTTAGACCTTTAATTTAAAAATATGTTAAATTAAATACATTTTTACAAGCTGTATTCAATAATTTAATCTTGCTTATGGCATTAAAAATATCTAATTATGAGTACATTTAAAAGTTAGTTTAGACATTCACAGACAAAAATGTTTTACCTAACAACATAAAATATGTACTCAGGACGTGCCCCCCCCTTATGTCATAGTTGACAATAAATGTATCACATCAAATGTAATATATTATTCTACATTACTGCAGCATTTATATATATACACAAATATTAAAATAAATTTTCAGAAAACATTTTCTTAAGGACTAAGTATAAAATTACAAACATATCAACTATATTAACAATACAAATATATATGAGAGAGCTATACATTCTCAGCTTTTATAGTTTTGATCAAAAAGAATACCTCTTCTGTTTACTAGAGTCCCAGTCACACTTTTCTTTCAGTACTAGGTGAAGTTACATGTGCTACAACAGCAAACTAGACTTTACAAAATAATGCATTAACATTGTTGTATATCTCTCTGAAATTGAAAAATAATAAAATATAAAACATAAAAAAATAAACTTATTTCTCCAGATAAAAATTTATGAAACACAAAATTAATTACCTTTTATATGCTACTGGATAAATTTATAACAATTAGTAAAATTATAAAAAACTTTACTAATACTTTACTTATTTACTATTACTTAACTTTAACTATATATTTTAAAGTTAAAACTGAAGATAAATTACATATTAAGCATTATACAGTAGACTCCTTCAAATCCACAACCCTAAAATCCACACATCATTGTAAACAATGAAACTTACAGTTAAAATGCAGGGAAAAATTCAAGATTTCTTTTATTATTATGTATCATTCCATGCACATTTTAATATGTAATTTTGGTTAATATCACTGAACACATGTTTTTTTATCAAGGAAGTATAACTTTATTTTTGAAAAAATTCAAGACAGTGCTGATCCCAGTGAGGATCACGATACCAAATACATTTGTATATTAATCAAGCATTTTTGGATATTAAGTTTGGCTAAGCATAAAATAAAACTTTTCATTTTACGATTTTTATGTAAATTATTAGTGTACCTTTATGAAAGGCAAGTTTGATTGAATAATTAATTATGTTTTAAATTTTCTCAATTTTTATTAGTTTACTTAATTATTTTAATGTTTTACTTTATTATAAGCATTCATTATAATCTTGAGTACATTATTACATTCAAATTACTATTTAAAAAATGTAAACAAACCAGTAACCAGAAATCTGCAAAATTCTAAAATCTGCACAACCTCTGATTTCAAGCTATGTGGATTTGAGGGAGTCTATTGTAACTGCAAACTGCTTTTAAACTTGCAGATATGTTATTTGCTTAAAGCTAATTTTGCTAAAGTATTAATTTATTTTAAAGTATTTATAAACAGGGCTCTATAAATTTGAAAAAATCTGGTAGCTAACAAAAAATTCTAGTCACAACCCCCCCCCCCCACTTTTCTATTAACAAAGGTGTACTACAGTCCTCAGCAAAAGTTTAGACACTGATGATATTTAACATTTAAATAAAAAATATGAACTCGTGGATTACACAAATCGGTATACTTATTTTAAAATATATTTTAAACATTTTAGGATAGAAATACTAATTTTAATATAGGATAATTTTTAATTTAACTTAAAAAAGTGAAATTTGCATATTGCAAAAGTTTAGACATTTCCTTTCTTTTTGGCAACTGTTCACGGAAAAAGGCAAATGTTAAACTTATGATGTCAAATGTATGCAGTATTTAAGTGCACTTTGCATTAGCATCGGTTACTGAAAATGCCGCGAGCTAGAGAGATTCAGTCAGATGACGTAATTGAGATATGGAAGCTGGAATCGAAAGGGAAGACTGTTGCAGAAATTTCAGGTACTTTGAATCGTTCAAAGAAGTCTGTCTATCGAGTATTGTCTAAGTGTGACTCCTACAAAGCAAAACGTAGATCTGGAAGGCCTCGAGTGACCAGAAAATGAGATGACAGAAGGATCCAAGACACTGTCACCTACAAAAATGATGTGTTCTAGTCAGGACTTTCTGTATCAACAGATACGATTCGTTGGCGAATCAAGGAAAGGGGTAAATTAGTTTATAGGAAAAAGAAAAAACAGCCAGCTTTGAAATCTCACCACAAATTGACGAGAATGCAGTGGGCTGGTAAACATATGCCATATGGACCCCAGTGGTGTACTGTGATATTCAGTGACAAAACAAAGTGGAATCTGTGTGGTCCAGATGGGTGGTCATATTATTGGCACGACTTGCGTAAACAGCCTTGGACTTTCTTTAGTCGACAACAAGGTGGTGGCTCTTTAATGATTTGGGCCTCATTTTGCTTTAATGGTCAAGTTTCTCTAGAGTTCCTCAGTGGTCGCCAAGCAGCGCAAGACTACATACATACATTGGAGAACAATTTACAGCCATTTGGGGAACTTTTAGCTTGTCCAAAGTATGTATTTCAGAAAGATAATGAATACATTCATGTTGCACACAAAACAAAAACTTGGTTTAACTCTTAAAATAGTAATGTTCTCGATTGGCCCGCGTGTAGCCCTGACTTGAACCCAATCGAAAACCCTTTGGGCATCATGACTTGTAAGATTTATGCAAATTTTCGACAATACTCCTCTGTTAATGAACTTCGAGCTGCTGTTGAACGTGCTTGGTAGGAAATAGACCCCCAAGTGATGCAGGATTTAATTTCTTCGATGGAAAGTCGCATTTTTGCACCAATTGCAAACAATGGAGGTGCAATTAGATTTTAATTTATGGTTATTTTAATGTAAATATACAGATTGTCTATATTTTTGCAACAATGTTAATATTGTTTTTTGGTCATTATATATTATGTAAAGTGTATAATTTAAAATTTATTATTTGTGAATAAAGGATAAATCCCAAGCAATATATGACAGTTGACTTACAATTCATTACATATACATCTAAGTACAGAAGCGTAATTGACCATTGTCTAAACTTTTGCTGTGCACTGTAACTCGTGTACTAGGGAATTCTTGTTCCATTCTTTTCTATATGGTAACCTTTTATCACCAAAGATTTATGAGGTCATTAATTTATTATTGATAACAAAGGACAAGGTCTCTAATCGTGAAAATGCAAGAATTTTGCCGTTGCATTCAGAAAAGTGTCTGTAATAGGGAGTAATTTTTAACACTTTCCAACAAAGTTGAAAAGTGTTTATGAATTCGGTTTGTCTGTCTTTCTGTCCGTGCTCTAACTCGCATAAATATATTCGGATTGTCATGCAATTGATATATGTTATTGAAGTTTACTATGGCATGTTCGGTATTGAAAATCAAGTGTGTAGCACTTAGTTTTTTTTACAGTGACACTCAAAAGAATTCTGTTACATTACGGTGTATGGGAAAAAATCAATTTCGGTGCATTTTAATGATGTTACACAATTTTAAACAAACTGAATGGTAAAGTATTAATAGTTTCGTTAATTCTTAAAATCTTGATACCACTTTACTGAAAATTTTTATGGCACACCTGAGCTTCTCTCATGGGACATCACTGTGCTGCGGCACACAGGTTGAAAACCCCTCATCTATATGCTAATATAAAATTTTTATACTTTAATTAATAAAATTATAATTAGTACATAATAATAATTAGAAATAATAAGAAATGTAAATAATTTCGTTAGTCAATAGCACAAATAATAATCAAACAAATATCATGGCAGCTCTTCTTGCACTTGTACTTTTGTAAAATTTCTATATTCACATAAACCTAAACTCATGCACATGTATGTGTATGCTAACCAATAAAAATTATGAAATTTGACATCTGTTAATTCATATATACTCACACAGTAAATATAATCTAAAGAATGACCAGTCATATCTGTAATTCACATAACTTCTCAAAATATTCCATTATCAAGATATTACCCTAGATGTTCAGTGGGCATTATTAGGATTTAGTGCTTTGTTTTGTTTAGTTAAATTGTTATTGTGGCCATGCTACTGCATAATTCACTCATGTCAATAGCTGCATTTAAAAGATTTATATGACCCTTTGCAATGATGGGTATAGATGACATTGTCATAAATGTGGTGAATAATAGGTAAAAACTTTTATCAAACTACATTTTTTAACAGTCTTGGTTAAAAGAGTATGTTTCATTTAAAAAATTTTCCCATCATATAACCCCAGTTTCTGCAGCTGTCCAGCTCAATTTGAATAATTGCTGTTTTTCAATTAGCGAGATGGATATGAATGAAATTTTATGTTAATACGAGTTAATTTTTTCTGAAGAATCAGATAGAGAAGATCTGTTGGGAAATAATTTTTCACAGTCCCTCCCTGACATAAAAATATCTTTCCTGGTGTTTTACATTTTATTGTCTTCTATAAATATGGTTATCCTCCTTGATTTGGAGATGGTGGTACATTTAGGGCTGTGGAGTCTATAGGTAAAATGACTGACTGTGACTCCTGGAATTTTAATGAGATCGACTGAATCCACATACTTTTGTGAGGCCATGTAAGTCCTATAAACACCATTTTCAACAGAAAGCATGTTGTAGTGTACTTTAATAACATAGTTTGTAGGCCCTACCTGTTCAGTGGGCATTATCAGGATTTAGTGCTTTGTTTTGCTTAGTTAAATTGTTATTGTGGCCATGCTACTACATAATTCACTCATGTCAATTGCTGCATTTAAAAGATTTATATGACACTTTTCCAATGATGGGTATAGATGACTCTGTCGTAAATGTGGTGAATAATAGGTGAAAACTTTTATCAAACTACGTTTTTAACAGTCTTGGTTAAAAGAGTATGTTTCATTTAAAAAAAAATTCCCATAATATAACCCCAGTTTCTGCAGCTGTCCAGCTCAGTTTGAATAACGGCTGTTTTTCAATTAGCGAGATGGATATGAGTGAAATTTTATGTTAATACAAGTTAATTTTTTCTGAAGAATCAGATAGAGAAGATCTGTTAAGTAATTTTTCACAGTCTCTCCCTGACATAAAAATATCCTTTCCTGGTGTTTTACAGTTTGTCATTTTCTATAAATATAGTATTCTCCTTGATTTGAAGGTGGTGGTGCATTCAGGCTGTGGAGTCTATAGGTAAAATGACTGACTGTGACTCCTGGAATTTTAATAAGATCGACTGAATCCACATACTTTTGTGTGGCCATGTAAATCCTATAAACACCATTTTCAATAGAAAACATGTTGTAGTGTACTTTAATAACATAGTTTGCAGGTCCTACCTGTTCAGTGGGCATTATCAGGATTTAGTGCTTTGTTTTGCTTAGTTAAATTGTTATTGTAGCTATGCTACTACATAATTCACTCATGTCAACAGCTGCATTTAAAAGATTTATATGATCCTTGTCCAATGATGGGTATAGATGAATCTGTCATAAATGTGGTGAATAATAGGTGAAAACTTTTATCAAACTAAGTTTTTTAACAGTCTTTGTTAAAAGAGTACGTTTCATTTAAAAAAATTTCCCATCATATAACCATAGTTTCTGCAGCTGTCCAGCTCAATTTGAATAACTGCTGTTTTTCAATTAGCGAGATGGATATGAGTGAAATTTTATGTTAATACAAGTTAATTTTTTCTGAATAATCAGAGAAGATCTGTTAGTAGGAAGTAATTTTTCACAGTCTTTCCCTGACATAAAAATATTCTTCCTGGTGTTTTACATTTTGTTATCTTCTATAAATATGGTATTCTCCTTGATTCAAAGATGGTGGTACATTCAGGGCTGTGGAGTCGGTAGGTAAAATGACTGACTGACTCCTGGAATTTTAATGAGACCAACTGAATTCATAACTTGTGTGGCCATCTAAATTCTATAAATACCATTTTCAATAGAAAACATGTTGTAGTGTACTTTAATAAAAGAGTTTGTAGGTGCTACTTTTTAAAACAAGTAGTTGCAGTTAACTACATTTTCAATAAAGTAGTTGTAGTTTGCTGCAATAAAAAAGTTGTTTTCCAAGCCCTGCATCTACTCAACAGCTCTTGTGAAAGATTGTAGAAAAAAACTAATTGGTATCAAAATGTTAAGCACAGCAAAAACTACTTCAATAGAAATTCAAAGAATGTTTCCTTTTTTCTGTACTTGTATGCAACAAATGAAGAAACCAGTTAGGGATGAGAAAGGCTTCACAAGTCTGGAAAAACATTCAAAAAGAACAAACATCCACAAATAATCAGGGTTTGGAAAGGCTTCACAAGTCTGGAAAACATTAAAAAAGAACTAACATTTACAAATAATCCAGGTTTGGAAAGGCCCATTATAGTCACTTCAACAAAAATTAAAACAGTGATATCTAAATGGTGGATTAAAACTTTGTGCCGTTATATTAAAAATAAATGTGCAACGTTGAATTAGCACAAATTAAAATCATTTCTAATGGCAAACAGCTGTTTCAATAAGTTAAATTTTCCATTTTACACCCGCTACGTCGATGACTGTTTCGCTTTAGTTGATCCTAGTGATATAGATATTCCTCATATCCTTTCTGTTATGAACTCTGTAGATGAACATATACAGTTTACATCTGAACTTGAAAATAACAACCAACTACCTTTCCTTGATGTCATGGTTTACCGCGAAAATGACTCATTTCAAACTACAGTTTATCGTAAACCATTCGCAGTTTCATTACCGCCACACCGTCTTTCATCTCACCCCCCGAATCAAAAATTGGCTGCTTTTAATACATATGTTCATCGCGCCCTAAAAATTTGTTCATCTGAGAGTTTACTCAAAGCGGAGTTAGACTACATCAAATCAATAGCCTTTGACCGGGGTTATCCTGTTGAAATAGTTGATTCAATTCATAATAAACAAATTAAACGTACGCATTCCAATGTTAACAATGTTCGCAATGAAACTTTAATTATACTTCCATATTTTCCGAGAATAAGCCATCAAATATCTAGAATTTTGAAAAGTTTCGACTTTAAAATAGTTTATGCACCGTTTAACAAAATCAAATTTACAGACCTCAAACATTCAATAGACAGATTTTCACATTGGGGAATTTATAAAATATCTTGCGAATGTGATAAAATGTACATAGGTCAAACTAAGAGACCGCTTAGAGTCCGTTTGGGGGAGCATAAAAACTATGTTAAAAATTGTGATATTAAACGATCTGCAATAGCTAACCATTGTTGGTCTGAAAGTCACAGTTTTAATTTTTCGGAAGGTGCGATAATTCAGAAATGCTCATCAATTTACAACCTAAATTTCTGGGAAGCTTATTACATATGGAAAAATTCGAGCAGCTTGGTTAATGATTTGTCCAGTACACCAAATTTTTCAAATGTCTGGTTACCTTTCATTTAATTCATCCTCATTGCCCCCCCCCTTTCTGGTTTTTTCTCTGCCGTACAAAGCGTTTCAAACGTCTGGCTGCGTTTCGCTTAGTTCATTCTCTTCGTCCCCCCTCCTTTATTCGCCTCCACACTTAAACTTTCCCGGTCGGCGGAGTGTTCCTATTGGTCTCTCTGTCACGTGGGTTTCCTCGTCTCCGCTGTTGTTTTGAAAAATTCAACGCCATTTCATCCGGCCGTGGGGCGAGAGATGGCAGACAAGCGGTCATGGCCTAGGAGTTTTTAATTCGTTTTTACCTTTTGAGTTGGCACTGAAGATGGAGCTTAAGGGCTCTGTAACAGCTGTTTGCCATTAGAAATGATTTTAATTTGTGCTAATTTAACGTTGCACATTTTTAATAAAACAGTGATAACTCGAAAGGGTGCAATTTTTATTGAAAAAAGCAGGAGTGCAGAATATCTCCGATCCAGCGATCTAGGATCGGGAAATTTCAACCATCTGGGGAAATTTTGCGAAAAATATACAATTGATTTCGATTTTAACAATGAATTACATAATTCCCCGAGATAGAAAAAAGATCCGTATGGCGACTTCCACAAAATCGATTTCAGAATAATATGTACCATATAGGGTTGGGCAATTTGCCGGCAAAATGATATTTTTGCCAGGACAGTGGCAAAAACTGAAAAAATCCTGTTAAAAACCGGCAAAAAGACTGGATTTAATAAATATATTAAAATAACATAATTTTGTATATATATTATAATTGAGACTTAAATCAGAATATTAATTAGATGTTTCATTAATATTAATTTGATTAATTAAAATACTTTTCATTGGTAATATGAATAAAAAAATATCAATAATCAATCAATTTTGCAGATAAATTTATGTGATGGTGACAGGTAAAAACTTTTTACTTTTCTCAAATTAATGTAGTAATGTTGCCTTTAAAATGAATATATATTAAAACAGTTTCTACATTTAAAAAATCTATAATAAAAAACAATATTAATGCATAAACATATGCCAAATCAATCTTCATTTTATCTTTATTTGAGCCTTTAGGTATAAGTTTTACAAATATTTTATAGAAGTAAACGGTACTACTTTATTACCCCGTCGACCAATTTCGCCAAATTAAACAAATCGCCAAACTATTCACCAAATTATACAAATGAAAAAATATTGCCATTCTAAAACTTTAAGTTAGAAAAATGAACAAATTTTAATTTTTTTTTAAAATCCCTAAATAATAGGGTTACTTTAATGATAAAGTTCACTCATGATGT
This sequence comes from Maratus michaelseni, assembly GCA_963931845.1. Lineage (NCBI taxonomy): Eukaryota > Metazoa > Arthropoda > Arachnida > Araneae > Salticidae > Maratus > Maratus michaelseni. The sequence goes on along the minus strand of OZ007599.1, from coordinate 122,285,517 downwards.
AACGACATAGCAAATATAAAATTTGATTTATCCAGATTATTTCGGACAAAATAATACTAAGAACAGTTTACGTGTTTAAATGCAGAATTATTAAATTAAACCATAAGCAAACAAGATATTTTTAAGATATTGAATTTGTGAATTAAATGTAAGTATTTTAAATGCAATAATCGAATGCATTAAGAAACATAATAAATATCATGATAACAGAAGATTGTAAAGAATTCAATCCTTTTTACTTAGTCAGAAAACGTAGAAAAAAACTATAAAATGTATGTAAACATTAGATACAAGGCTTGACGCAAATATAGAAAAATAAAAATATTTTGTGGACAAAAATTTGTGACGGCAGTTGAAACTAATGTTATACTTTTTCTCTTTCAATATCATGAAATAATCATTTATTGACATAATTTTCATTTTAAATAACAAATGAAAAAAAAAATTAGTAAAACCTTAATAAAAATACAAATAAAATAAATTAAAATTCACATGATGATGTAACAAACACATGTAACGTGTTTAATGCCAAGTGAAAAAGACATTTACAATGATCCATGATTGGCATTAAATCTTATAGTTTGGCGATAGTTTTTTGGTCGACGGGATAATCAAGTAGTACCAAGTAAACTTTTAAAATTCCTACAACTATTTTTTTTTTTTTGGGGGGGGGAGGGGGGAGTTATAAAAAAACACATGGATTGGATGAAATTAATGTGTGTATAGAGGGGAGGGTAGAATAATTTTAATTGATTATTTAATGTTGCAAATATAGGCAAATTAATCTTTTAGCTTAATTTTTCTTACCATTTCCCCATTTTCATTATACAGACTACAGACTTAAATCTTGATTTGATGATAGGAAATGAGAATGAATTATCTTGCAAAATGTTTTGTTTCTATTGTTTTTACTTTGTTAACTTCAAATTACTGTTGTTCTCATAGCATAGCAAAATTGGTAAGTGCTATTTCTCTCTCAGACTTTGTTACAAAATTAACTGAAGCATAAGGATTGGTTGTTTAATAATTACGACAGTTTAAACCAAAGCCAGTAAGTTATGTACTAAAGAATAACTACTTAGATTACTTTTTAAATGATGCACTGAATATTCTAAGGTAAATAAAAAAATAAAATTACATATTATTAGAGTTGAAACCATTAAAAACTAAAATATATTAATTTACATTAATTTTACATATTAATATACATAACTAAATATAAAAATATTTATTTTTGCTGGGACGATTTTTACTGGTTTTTTTCCACCTTTGGCAAAAACCCTCGTATCATATATACTCGTGTATAACAGGGCTTGAAATTCAATTTTTCCAAGGAGAGAGGGGAGTCCCCCTACCAACATTTTTAAATGTAGGGGAGTTGTAATGTTTGGGAGGGAGAAAAAAAATCTTTAAACCCCACTATTATTTTACGTGCTATTTAAAGAATTACATTAATGCAGACATGACAAAATACCATTGAAAAAATTAAGTCAACTGAGAATGATTATGTAAAATGTTTATTTTTATTACAAAAAAGGGAAGAAAGTTAAGTTTTATATATGCAGTGTATTTTTCAAGTTCCATTAAATGTGTTAGGGACCCTTAACTATTAGGTTGTTAAATAAATTTCTGAATATAGATTTTATTTAATTGATATTCACCGATCGATCGCGGAAAAGACGCAAAGTTTGTCGATTAGTCGTGGAAAAAGTGCAAAGTTCGTCAATCTGTCGCGGAAAAAACACAAAGTTCGTCGATCAGTCACAGAAAAAAGCAAATTTTGTCAATCGATTGCGGAATAAACGCAAAGTTCGCCGATCTGTTCCCAAAAAACACAAGGTTCGTCGATCAGTCGCTTAAAAAAGGCAATGTTCGTCGATCTGTCGCGGAAAAAACGCAATGTTCGTGGATCTGTCATGGAAAAAACCGCAAAGTTCGTCGATCTGTTGCAGAAAACACGCAAAGTTTGTTGATCTGTCGCGGAAAAAACACAAAGTTCGTCAATCGGTTGCGGGAAAAAAATCACGAAATTTATCGTTCGGTTGCAGGTAAATTAAATAACGCGAATTTCTCCGAAAATGCGGAAATTTTTTGGGCGGGATTTCAAAATTTTCGGTGCGAATCCCGCCCTGTATAAGATGAGAAATTTTGGAAAAATAATCTGCTTCAAAGTGGGAGGGGTCAAAACTTATACGCGGGACAAAAGAGTAAAAAAAAAAAATTTCGGGGCAGAAAAATGCAGATATTCTGGAGTCATTATGCAATTGTGATCCTCCGAATTTCTAATGAATTACCTTAGAAAAAAAATTTTTAAAGTACATTTTTTATCCGATATAATATTCTGACATTAAAAAATCAGGTATACCCATCATGAAAGATTTAAAATACAACCTGAAACCTAAAAAAAAATTAAATAAACCTGACCCGCAGTGAAAAAGATACAATCAACCCAATCCGCAGCAAAAAATTAGAGCCAATCGAACCAACAAATTGGGTTAGTGTAAAAACATATTGTAATACTTTATTAATTGTATTTAAAAAAACTCTTTCTGCTATATTTTTAACAGCTGTAATAGACTCAATGTAAATAAAATGAAACATCAAAATCTCTTGTTTTTCTATGAAATCCAGAACTTATGAATCACTCTGCTACGTTGCATTAGTAGGTCTTGACCTTTGGATATTCCCCACAGTTCAGGAACTAGCAGTTTATGTTTACACTTTCTCTCATTGCCTGCTATCAGCATTTCAGACTAGTACTTAATCCCTCAAATTCTTAAACTCTGATAAATTAAAATATCTTTATTAAAATTTGACATTTAACTTAATAAAGATAGTAAAGTACGCATCCCAAAAATCACCAAGATTTGAAAAAACTTTCCGATATTTAAAAAAAAAAAAATGAAATGCACAAAGCAGGTTACATTCATTTATATTTTACTCTTCCTTGATTAATTGTAAAAAGAGGAGGGTGTTAGATTTTGTTTAAATTCTAAAATCCTAATAAATTAAAATGGCTTTTTTTTTTTTTTTTAGCATTTAGACTGATAAGGATAGAAAAGTATAACCTGAAAAAATCACCTAAATTAGAGATACATATCCATAACTATTAAAAGAATTTTTTTTTTTTTTTACTCATTTCTTTCAGCATTATTTTTCTCTGACCGAAATATGGTTTAATATTTTGTTTTTGTTTTAAATATTAAATTTTGAAGATTGATTTTTAGATTTTCTTTAGACTCGTTATTACTTTTAAGATTATGGATAAAGACTCATTATTATCATTTGGTAATAGAAGGAAATAAAAACTTAATGGAAATATTCAGTACTTAAAAAATATATATAATAATAAGGTTGATGTTATTATTTGCTGGTGAATTGAAATGCCATTGGTTGTTAAATATAGATGCATTTATTACACAGTAATAAGAAGTAGAAAATAGAATTTCTAAATTGTCAAACGCACCCTTTGGAGCATTGATGGCTTTAGGAAGAGGGGGGAGGGAGGTGACACGTCAGCTACGCTGGCTGGAAACTATGTTGGAAACTTTTGGTTTTCACCTTGATACTCTTCCTCGGCTTTCACACTATAGGTGCAGATTCTCAAAATTTGGCAGGAGCCAGTGACTCCTAAAACCAAAAAATCCAGTGGCCACAATTGTGAAAGAAACTCATAAAAACAAGTGTTTATATGGAGTAAAAAACAAAACCAAAAAACTCAAGAATTCAAAGTGTAAAGTAGTCTATTTAATATACACACATGTACAACAAATTTTGAATATTAATTAAGTGTAATATAAATCTTAAATCATATATTTATGTGAAGTCAGAAGATAAAGTTGGACAAGATACGGTTTAAAAAAAATATGTATAAGCTAAACAATCATGATAGTGGAGAATATTAGAAAAACAATATTTCTTATTTTGATTTTGCCAGACAAAAGTACATAGAAAAGAAAATCTGAATGTGTGAGATTATTTTGCACTATAAAAATCAAAACACACTTCAAATATTTGTTTTTCTATAAGAAAAATAATTTTGTTATGTGTTTTGGTTTTAATTTTTTAAGATTATTGATATAAAAATTTCACGATGCGGACTGGGAATACCACAAATTGATCACTTTTAAAATCACATGGCGACTTAAACATCGAAAGTTAGTGGCCACATTAAAATATTTAGTCGCCACGTGGCGACTGGCGACCGTGAGTCTGCACCTATATTTCACATGCAGAGTTGCGGCTGCAGTAACTTCGATCTCAGCGAGAAGAAAGGGTCAGTAAAGTTGACCCCTCATCGTCAATGATTCTATTCTAATTATTCTATTTATTTCATAATGAAGGAATACAATGTCAACATTTAAAAGCAAAGAAGAAGTTGAGTGTGCGCATTGCAGTTGGCGTGGTAGGCGCGATAAACTAGCTTCTTTCGCAAAAAATAGGCACTTCTCACAATGGTGATGCCCTTGCAAGGAAAATCAAATCTGCCTTGGACAACTTTCATATAAAACTAGAATCACAACTGAATGGAATGTCTTTTGATGGACAACAATTAGACATTTCAGCTGACAAAAAACTACACCATTTTTGTTCAAATATTGATCATGAATTTTTCCTCCCCATATGGGATATAGCTCATAGACTACAGCTTGTTTTGAAAGATGCCCGCAATGTTGAATCTTGGCTAAATAATCAGGCACAGATTGTAGAAAACGTTAGGAAAAAATATAATTGGGGAATTGGCTATGAACAATTAAAATTGCTGATGAGATACATATTGATTATTTAAATCCTAAATCATTCCAACAAACAAGATTCGTTCAAAGAGAGTTAATGGTTTACAAGGCTTTTCAAAGAGACTTCAAACTGTTTTTCACTGACCTACAACAGAAATGCATAAATTGTATTTCTAAAGGGAACAATACTGAAGCCAAAGCTTATTCATTGGAACTAAAATTGTTCACAGATCCTGATTTCATCTACCAATTATTAGCAACAATAGAAATTCTGGAATTGGTGACAAAATTCAGCAGCACCGTCGAATATATAAGTGCATACATTTGGACAGTTTGATTATTTTGTGATTTTACTGAACACTTTAAGTGAAATAGAAACAGAAATGAAAAATGGAAAATATCAGAAACAAACTTTCCTTTACTCTTTGCGAAAATTGAGGGCTTGAAAAACAACTTCTATCAAGACTGTTTATTAATTGATAATGACTGTCTCAGAAAAACAAAATGTCATTCCTAAGCACAAGAAAACATTACAAAAAGTGAGTGTTTCAAACCCTAAAGAAAAAATATTAAAAACCTCTGCTCAGTGATTATTAAACAACTTAAAGAATATGTGAACCAAAAATTGTAAAACATAGTACAGTAGAGCGCCGCTAATCCGCAAACCTGTAATCCACAAAGGCCTCTAACCCGCAATCAATTTATGAATGTAAACAAAGAAATTTAATTCTTGAAAAATGCTTCCATGGTGACAAAATTTTGAATTTTGAAATTTTTTTTCACCAATTTTAACATTTTTCTTATGTTTATATATAGCTATTATATATCATAATATAACATTCTTCTTTATAGTTTAAAATGAAAGCACATTTAATTAGTATATTATTTTATATATTCATTTCCTCATGCAGTACTTGTAAAATACAATTTGAGCTTTTGTGATTTTTTTTTATTTTAATGATTAAAAGTCCTTACTTAGACAATATATTTTATAATTTATTTATTTTTTCATTAAATCGTAATTATAAAATTGAAAAACACATAAAAAAATACATTATATATTACTTTTGAACTCTTACTTAAAGATAAAATTCAACACTATAAACCAAATATCTTAAAACAGACAACAATTGATGCCATATTTAAGAAATTTAAAAAATAATAAATTATTTTTTACATAGTTATTACTTTATCTATATATTAAAATGTATAATTTATTTATATTTTAGTATTAGCAATCTAAATTTGTCCAAAATATGAATTTTAAAAAATGTAAACAAAGATTAAATAGACATGGCCTGTAATCCGCAAAAAGCCTCCAATCCGCACAACACTTGGAACCAAGCTTTGCAGATTAGTGGCTTTCTACTGTATAAGACAATGCTTCAGTAGTATCCCTACCCTATCTTTAGAAAAAGAATCGGTTGAATCCTCGAATAAGCGAGGAAGTTGGCGATGTTGGGTTTGGCAAGGTGATAAATGATATTTTGTTGCTACCTGTTTGTGTCTTACATTTTTTCCACGCCTACGTTGTTTGATGTAGAAATTTGATTGGTTTACGAGTAAATTAAATCCCTTGGTCGGGTTGGTTGGTTTATTGTTTGCGGTAATGTTGGATTCCTAGAGTTCGGAGGTAGCTAGTACAACGCGTACGCATTTTTGCCGATCCCACCAAAGCTAGGAAAGAAAATACGGGCTTCTGATTAGTTGAATAATTTGAAGAGTATTTTGTTTTGATTCATTTTTGAGTTTACGTTTATTTAATCATAGTTTCTGTTTGAAAACCTTTTGGAAGATATATTTTAATAAATTTCCTTCGGATTTTACATATTTATTAATAGATAAAAGAAAGATTTTCTGAAATTTAAAATTAAAAGAAGTTAATGATGATGCTTCTGCTAAGGTAAGTTAAAAAGAGTTATGCAATATCTTTATTCCGTGATTAAATCTTGAAGGTAAAAAAAAAATGTTATCTACTTATTTCATTCTGATGCTTATAGCTATTAATATTTAAAATTTCAGCACGATTTGTATATGCATATAAACACAATAATCACATTTCCTTTTTATGGCGTCCATTTCGCGATGTTTATAAACTCAATTGTTCTGTATTACTTAAAAAAGATTATAATAAAAATAAATTGCCATTTCTTCTTATTATTATTTTAACATGATATGCATTTGAGAATGATTTATTTACAAACTACAATTGCTCTTTAATAATTCAACCAATCAGAAACCTATAGGGCAGTTGCAATTGACGTCACCTTGGAGGTACACAGTACAAATAGGCAGTTCTGATTGGTGGAATTACCCTTACCTCCAAGTGAATACAATGGTTGATCAGCTGATTGCAACTGCCCTATATTTTCTTTCGTATGCTAGCGTCGGTGGGATCGGCAAAAATGCAACGCGCACGTTGTTTGATGTGGAAATTTGATTGGTGTATGGGTAAATAAATCGTTTGGTGGGGTTGGTTGGTTTATTGTATGCCGTAATGTTGGATTTATAGAATACGCATGTAGTTAGAGATGCAGCATTTGAATCGTTTGACCACTGACGTTCGAAGTAGCACTTGTTTGGAGATTTTGTTTTCTGCTGCTTCGAAGTAATTTATGGTACAGTACTACGCCCATTTGCTACAGAACTAATTTAAAGTGAAAGATATTCAAAAGGTATTTAGGGGTAAGTTTGAATTTTGTCCTCTTGAGTGAGTAGTTTGGTTTTTCAGGGTCAATTTTGTATATTTTTAAATATCGTTTCGTAAGCGTTCTATTTTAAGTGTCAGGATGCCTCGAAAATCTGCCTCAGGGAATGAATGGAATGATATTCGTAGTGTTATAGAATTGAGTGGTAGGGGTAAAAAAGCTGTGATTGAATATTGTATGGGGAAAGGTTTGATTGCGAGCGAGTATGAATGTCCGAAATGTGGGAATGGTATGAAATTGTGTGAAAAGGATAATCTTGATGGATTTGAATGGCGGTGTGATAGAAGTGAGAAAGGGAAAAAGCATTGTGTAAGGCGGAGTGTAAGGCTTGGTAGTTGGTTTCAAGGGAGTAGAATGAGTATGATTGACGCTTTAATTGTTACGTATGCTTGGGTTAACGAATATGATCATAAACAGATTGTGGATTTGGCACGAGTGAGTAAGCAAACGGCAACTGATTGGATGAGTTTTTGTAGAGAGGTGTGCAAGTCTGTGCGTGTGTTTGAAGATAGGGATTTGGGAGGTGTAGGTAAGGTTGTTGAGATAGATGAGAGTATGTTTCGGAAGAGAAAGTATAATAGAGGAAAGCATGTGGATAGTAAGTGGGTGTTTGGTGGTATTGAGCGTGGAAGTAATGAGTGTTTTGTGGAAGTAGTGGAAGCTAGAATGAAAGAGATTTTGCTAGAGATTATTAAGAGGCGGATTTTACCGGGAACTGAGATTATTTCTGATTGTTGGCGGGCCTATAATTGTCTTTCTGATGAAGGTTTTAAAAAGGCCTTCGTCAATCATAAATATTTTTTCAAGGACCCGGTTACTGGGGCGCACACGAACACTATAGAGGGTTTATGGAGCGAGATTAAACGCAACCTTTACGGAAAGCGGCAGGTAGCAGATTCAGAAGATGAAGTATCTCTTGATAGCTACCTTGCTGAATTCTTGTGGAGGAAGCGTCACAGAAGAGATCCTGGTCAACTGTTCGATTCATTCTTGAGGGCGATCATTCGAATTTACCCCCCAAGAGCGCGGGATGTGGTGGGGGAAGGCAATAATGCGAATTTAGATTCTGTTTCGCTGTTGGACGACAGCGGACATAATTCTCCTGTTGATTTGCTGTCGGACGACAGCGATGATGATATAAATAAACCGGGGCCTTCCACAAAGAAGACAAAATGGGAGAAATAAAAGTAAGTTAATTTTATTGATTTTATAAGATAAGAATTGTGTGTCGTGTATTTTATAAGTTGCTGTAGAGTTAGTTTCGTCCATCGAGTGATGTTTTTGTTTTTTTGTTAAAGTGTACAGGGTACATACACAGGTTACTGACCGCGGCTTGAATGAATTTCATGCATCTAGAGATTGCTACACAGCGAGTTTCATGCATCCAGTGATGTTTTTTTTCGGTTAATGTACGCGAAGCGTACATACACAGGTTACTGACCGCGGCTTGAATGAATTCCATGCATTCTAGAGATTGCTACACAGCGAGTTTCATGCGTCCAGTGATGTTTTTTTCGGTTAATGTACGCGAAGCGTACATACACAGGTTACTGACCGCGGCTTGAATGAATTTTGTTAGGAAATATTCCATAATTTCCCTATTTTGATCTTATCACTTCAGTTAATTCATCCATTTAATCCTCACCTAAGTTTCTAAATTACTTTTTGTTTCACAGTTATGTATTTCTAAGTTCTGCTTTATACATATACATTCTGGGTTATATTTACTTTATTTCAATATCTAAATACCATATTTAACATTTCATAAAGCTTACTTACAATAGCTGTATAATTTATCCAGGCCTATTCATTTTTACTTTCACACCACACTCTTAAAACCACGCACCTCTGTTTACCTTTTGCCGGTTTCATATCTCTCTTCACAGCCTAGCACCACGATGCGTCGAAGCACTTACGGCTGCCGACGACAGATGGCGCGATTGTCTTTCTCTCCTACGATCTTTTCCTCGTGGCGGTTCGTCACTTCATCTGGACCTTTCGAGAAGCCGGTAGTGACGTTTACTGGGAGAGCGGTGTGATAGGTTGTTTACCTGGAGATGATTGCTTATATACGACAGTTCGTTGTTCACTCATTAGCTTCGCTTCGTTGTTTTAATTCCTTTTGTGTGTGGCAAGGCAATGTTGACATAGTAATGCCGCCGGGAGATAATGGCTAGTGTTGGTGAAATGCAGTTTTAAAGATGTTCTATAATATTTGAATATGTTATTGTTTCTCAAGATGCTTTTAATCTCTGATGATGTTGCTTTTTAAATCTAAAGAACTTTTAGTGTTTTTATGAAAGCTGGGTGGTGATGTTGAAAGGATACATCTAGAAGTTTATGCCTTCTCTCATCGTGTTGACAAAGTTGCTTCTCCTGAAAGACATAGTGAGAAGAATGGCATTTGTTACCTAGTGTATCAAAACACCGGCTGCAACACGTTCTATCAATATTTCAGTTTATGATTTAATTTGTTTCATTAGTTTTTCTACTCAACGATGTTTTCCCTTCTCCTTAGTATGTTTTAAACCAACTTCAGATATACTGCTATTAGGCAGGTTTTAGGAAGTTGTGTTAGTATCTTAGTATACTGTTAAAAGGGGGGAAGGTGAAATACATAGAGAACGTTTGTAAGTAAATTTGCATATACTTTTATTTAGCTTTTCTTGAAGTGATTTTATTATACTTTTGGCCTTATTTAATTAAGTTTAAAACTGGTTTAAGTTTCTATAAAGTTTTGGTTTATTAGTTGTTTTTCCCTCTCAGTTTGACATCATGTTTAAGTCTGGTTTCTGTCTTTTACTCTTAAGGTCTTTCAAATACTGTGACGGACTTCATCACGTTTAAGGTTTCAGATGAAGATCCGATTTATTTTGTTAGATACTTTTGCTTTGATGCTTTCGGTATACTAATGACGGTACGCGTGGTACATCGGGAGTTTTTCATGAGACGAGGTGTAAAAATGAAACAGACTAATGATCTTTTAAGATGGTTAATATTTAAATGAGAGGTGAATGATAAAGGTCAATTTATGTTTATATTTTTGTTAAGTTAAAGTTAATTAAGTTGATTAAATTAAAGTTAAAATAATTTGAAGTTATAATTGTGAATTAAAATCAAATTAAAGTTTATATTTTTCTAAAGATAAGTAGAATTGAATTTAAATAAAAATAACTTTCTTTTGAAACTTTTCCTAGGCTTCAGTTCATATTAAAGATAAAAGTTTAAAGTATATTTTTATTTACATAGTTTATTGAATTTGTATTTTTGTCTTTTTGATTTTATTCTTGTTTTTATTTAATAAACGTTTAGTTGTTTTTAAAACAGTTTGTCTTTATTTTCAAGACACAGTCCACATGTTACTTTACAGCTTTTTCTCATATTTAATTCGGGCAATCAATCGTCAGCATATACGCTCCATTTAGCGTTTTTACTCTGCATCCTGTTTTAATGTATTAGTAATTACTTTTGTGATTACTATAATAACAAGGTTATGGGCCTGATTTGGCTGCCCTGTATTTAATTTCTTTGTCATGTAGAATTTCCAGTTATATTGTAGGGTGTCTTGAAATTTTTTTTGGCCTAGTTCAATACCCATCTTTGCGATGGGGGGGCTGTAAGTTAAATTGAGATGTTTGTTTTTCTTTCAAAATTTTTTTGAACGTGTTGCAGTATAGTAGCTTTGAAGTGTTATGGCCACCTCATCATGTATGGAGTTCGTATTTCATCACTACATCTTTTGAATGCTTCCAGTCATTTTTAGATCATGAAGAATCATGATACATGTTTTAAGTCTGGAAAAGCTTTGTCAAGTGTTAGTGATCATCATCGAAAGTCTACAAAGTGTTATGAGATTAGATAAATCTGCATTGATAAGCTTAGGGCGCAGTGGATCGCGTCCTGGGCTGGTTCTTGTTAGTAGGGCATCATCTTGTGCTGTTATCAAATCCTAGCTTCACTGGTGCTGCATTTTTTAGGAGAGATGGCTAGATTCCTCTCCCAAGTCAAATTTAAATAAGTGTTTTGTTATAAGGACTGTTTTTTTTAATCGCATCGGCTTTTAATAATTGTTTCAAGATATTGCATTTCTAGTGATTGTGCCAAGAGGACAATGGGAGACGTTTGCATATTGGTTCCTGCATGCTATTAATTGAGGACTGCATCTTTAATAGACTATGTTTCTTCTTTAACTGAAGTTAATAGTTGAAAACTTGAAAATAGTTGTATTAATTTAAAGTAAAAAGTAAATTCCTATATAATGATTAATGAATGTTACATTTAAGAGAATAATTGTATTAATTTAAAGTAAAGTTTAAGTTTGTGTTTAAAATGTTGATAATTAAATGATAAAAATTGAATTTTTTTTAAATGTTTGAAATTTTTTTAAATGCTTGAAATTTTTATTTTATTACCAGTAAAAATATAAATTTGATATAGAATTATGGCCTTTTGTTAAAGTTAATTGTTAAATTGATTTTCTTTGAATTTTTTTTTTTTAAATTTAGTGGGCATCTGGAATATCCATCCTCTTTTGTGAGTAAAAGAGATGTATCTGTATTTGCAAGCGCTGCATACGGAGGTGTGACTGGAGAGTGCTTGACCTAAATAGAATGGCTGAATATAGTATGTAAGGAATGAGAAAGTGTTCTGTGAGTTTTGTCCTATATTTTTAGATGCCTGGCAAAATATTTTTTTTGGGGGTTATTTTTAGAGTTAAATGAAGATTATCTGGTTTTAACTACATATTTATATTTTTAATTAGGTTTATTTTTAAATTTGCATGAAATTTGTTATAGAATGAGATGCAGTGTTTTAAAAAAAAAGTGAATATTGGCTATATCGCTGTTGTTTATTTAATAAAGTGAAAAATGCATGATTTTTGAATGTTTTTCTGGTTTAATATGGTCACTTTTAATGAATTGAGCTGGACTTAAATTTTTTTTCAGAATTTTTAAGCTTTGGTTGTATGGTATGAGAGGGGTCATTTTTTATATAGCTGGAGGAGTTTTTGACCGGAAACAGCAATAGATGGAAGTGAACTTCAGTTTTGTGACATTGGGATTTTAGAGTTTGAATCTATTAAGACCTGTTTTCAATGAGTGGCTACATGTGTTAGATTTTAAAGAGCTGACTCAGAATATTGAAATATTGGTTTTTACACAAAAGTGTAAAGAGGGTTTAAGGCTTGGAAACCTAATGTTTTCTTTTTCCTGGTAAATTGGTAGAAATTTATTGGACCTCCTCTGCTAGATTTTTTTATGTTAAAATTTTTACTTAATGTTATTATAAAATGTATTCGTTTGAAGGTTAGTCTGGGAATGTTTTTGATATCTTTTGGCTTAACTGAAAGTTTAAATGGTTTTCGTAAACGGCTGTGGTAGTTTTAGTAGGAAAATGAGGTGTTTCTCGTTGTCCATATTGGGTTTCTCACTTGAAGTTTTTGAATTTGTCATTGCTGGATGATGGCTTGAGTTTTGAGTAAAGTTCTTATATATATGCATATTGAATAAATAGCTTTTAATATTTAATGCATATGTCTTGATTCAGAGGACTTAATTTTTTATTGGCTTTATTATAGCTGGCAATATGATGGAAATAAATAGAAGTTTGTAAATTGTGTTAGTGCTTCAGATGGTAGCTGATTTTTGAAGACTGTTAAGGTGTTCTTGTAAAGGCGTGAATAACTACATGGAGAAATTGGCTAATATTTTAAATTGTCAGATTGCTTGGAATGTTGGATTCTTGGATGATATATAAATTTTGTGTTAGGGGAATCCATATGTTTTTCCTTTTTGAGCTTAACTGACAGATTGAAGAGATTTATGAGGAAGTTATGAAACTCGGTCCTTCATTGTGGTTAAGCAGCGGGAAATTTTGGCAGTTTGTAATTTTCTTTTTGGCTTCTTACAATTTGAAATGTGTAATTCGTAGTGAGGCAATAAGGTATGGTGTAGCTGTAGAATTTCTCCAGGAGCCATTATTTTTGAAAATGGATGTGTAATGTAGTTCGCCAATGTAGAAAGATCATGCGGTTTAATGGTTGAATTGGTGATTCGTGTTCTGTTTCGATTAGTTATGGTGTATGATTCAGGTTTGGTATAATATGTATGTTGGTGATTACATTTTTGAATATTTGGTCAATATCTGTGCTACCTATGTCTATGTTTAGTTTAATGTGAATGAAAGGTGTGAAGTCTCTGGGCCCGGAGCAGTGAGTTGATGATGAATGTATGGATTATAGGTTTGAAAGAAGTGTGTGTATGTGATGTACCAATACTGTATATAATTTTTGGTGTTGTCTCGTTTGTCAGGTTTCTTAGTCATAGGATTAGCTAAAAGTATTTGAATTGTATTTTTATAGGTTGTTATTGAAGGAAACAGGGCATGGATCAGTAGTTTTTGACTAGATCATTTTTGTAATGCTGCCAGTGAATAAGAATTTTTTTTTATGGTAGTATGGTATGGTCTTGAAGTTACCTGACCTGAAGTGTATTTATATATAGTGCATATATAAGCTAGTAAATGTCAAAATGAGATTATAGTCATGTGATAAGCAATTTTTACTAAAATGAACTGTTTTAGATGAAAATGTAAAAATTGTTAGCTGATGTGATTTTACTGTTTTTAAAGTCCTTTATGTTTTTGTGAGAAGTCCTTAGCCACATGTCATTGTCATTATGTGTTTGTTATTGTATATTTAATTTTTATTTATATGTAATATAATTGTTAATTGTTTTACAGATTCTTTTGATATGGACTGGAGCCCGTAGGGTTTTTTTTTTAGGCATCTTTCAGGTTAGTATGTGATGTTGGTGTTGGTGGATAGGAGTTGCCATGGATAGGTCTTTTGGTTTACACAATAATTATCTGGTTTTTGTAACTGTTGCTGGATGAAGGAATTTTAGCCGAGGTGTACTATCGGTGCTATTCATGTTTTGTGGTCATCTAAATGGAAGGCTTTTGATGGTAGTTAACCTGTACGGTATTTTTAGAAGTGATAAGAGGGGGGGCTTTTGTTAGGAAATATTCCATAATTTCCCTATTTTGATCTTATCACTTCAGTTAATTCATCCATTTAATCCTCACCTAAGTTTCTAAATTACTTTTTGTTTCACAGTTATGTATTTCTAAGTTCTGCTTTATACATATACATTCTGGGTTATATTTACTTTATTTCAATATCTAAATACCATATTTAACATTTCATAAAGCTTACTTACAATAGCTGTATAATTTATCCAGGCCTATTCATTTTTACTTTCACACCACACTCTTAAAACCACGCACCTCTGTTTACCTTTTGCCGGTTTCATATCTCTCTTCACAGCCTAGCACCACGATGCGTCGAAGCACTTACGGCTGCCGACGACAGATGGCGCGATTGTCTTTCTCTCCTACGATCTTTTCCTCGTGGCGGTTCGTCACTTCATCTGGACCTTTCGAGAAGCCGGTAGTGACGTTTACTGGGAGAGCGGTGTGATAGGTTGTTTACCTGGAGATGATTGCTTATATACGACAGTTCGTTGTTCACTCATTAGCTTCGCTTCGTTGTTTTAATTCCTTTTGTGTGTGGCAAGGCAATGTTGACATAGTAATGCCGCCGGGAGATAATGGCTAGTGTTGGTGAAATGCAGTTTTAAAGATGTTCTATAATATTTGAATATGTTATTGTTTCTCAAGATGCTTTTAATCTCTGATGATGTTGCTTTTTAAATCTAAAGAACTTTTAGTGTTTTTATGAAAGCTGGGTGGTGATGTTGAAAGGATACATCTAGAAGTTTATGCCTTCTCTCATCGTGTTGACAAAGTTGCTTCTCCTGAAAGACATAGTGAGAAGAATGGCATTTGTTACCTAGTGTATCAAAACACCGGCTGCAACACGTTCTATCAATATTTCAGTTTATGATTTAATTTGTTTCATTAGTTTTTCTACTCAACGATGTTTTCCCTTCTCCTTAGTATGTTTTAAACCAACTTCAGATATACTGCTATTAGGCAGGTTTTAGGAAGTTGTGTTAGTATCTTAGTATACTGTTAAAAGGGGGGAAGGTGAAATACATAGAGAACGTTTGTAAGTAAATTTGCATATACTTTTATTTAGCTTTTCTTGAAGTGATTTTATTATACTTTTGGCCTTATTTAATTAAGTTTAAAACTGGTTTAAGTTTCTATAAAGTTTTGGTTTATTAGTTGTTTTTCCCTCTCAGTTTGACATCATGTTTAAGTCTGGTTTCTGTCTTTTACTCTTAAGGTCTTTCAAATACTGTGACGGACTTCATCACGTTTAAGGTTTCAGATGAAGATCAGATTTATTTTGTTAGATACTTTTGCTTTGATGCTTTCGGTATACTAATGACGGTACGCGTGGTACATCGGGAGTTTTTCATAAGACGAGGTGTAAAAATGAAACAGACTAATGATCTTTTAAGATGGTTAATATTTAAATGAGAGGTGAATGATAAAGGTCAATTTATGTTTATATTTTTGTTAAGTTAAAGTTAATTAAATTGATTAAATTAAAGTTAATATAATTTGAAGTTATAATTGTGAATTAAAATCAAATTAAAGTTTACATTTTTCTAAAGATAAGTAGAATTGAATTTAAATAAAAATAACTTTCTTTTGAAACTTTTCCTAGGCTTCAGTTCATATTAAAGATAAAAGTTTAAAGTATATTTTTATTTACATAGTTTATTGAATTTGTATTTTTGTCTTTTTGATTTTATTCTTGTTTTTATTTAATAAACGTTTAGTTGTTTTTAAAACAGTTTGTCTTTATTTTCAAGACACAGTCCACATGTTACTTTACAGCTTTTTCTCATATTTAATTCGGGCAATCAATCGTCAGCATATACGTTCCATTTAGTGTTTATACTCTGCATCCTGTTTTAATGTATTAGTAATTACTTTTGTGATTACTATAATAACAAATTTCATGCATTCTAGAGATTGCTACACAGCGAGTTTCATGCATCCAGTGATATTTTTTTTCGGTTAATGTACGCAAAGCGTACATACACAGGTTACTGACCGCGGCTTGATTGAATTTCATACATTCTAGAGATTGCTACACAGCGAGTTTCATGCGTCCAGTGATGTTTTTTTCAGTTAATGTACGCGAAGCGTACATACACAGGTTATTGACCGCGGCTTGAATGAATTTCATGCATTCTAGAGATTGCTACACAGCGAGTTTCATGCATCCAGTGATGTTTTTTTTCGGTTAATGTACGCGAAGCGTACATACACAGTTTACTGACCACGGCTTGATTGAATTTCATACATTCTAGAGATTGCTACACAGCGAGTTTCATGCATCCAGTGATGTTTTTTTTCGGTTAATGTACGCGAAGCGTACATACACAGGTTACTGACCACGGCTTGATTGAATTTCATACATTCTAGAGATTGCTACACAGCGAGTTTCATGCGTCCAGTGATGTTTTTTTTCGGTTAATGTACGCGATGCGTACATACACAGGTTACTGACCGCGGCTTGAATGAATTCCATGCATTCTAGAGATTGCTACACAGCGAGTTGCATGCGTCCAGTGATGTTTTTTTCGGTTAATGTACGCGAAGCGTACATACACAGGTTACTGACCGCGGCTTGAATGAATTTCATACATTCTAGAGATTGCTACACAGCGAGTTTCATGCGTCCAGTGATGTTTTTTTCGGTTAATGGACGCGAAGCATAGTCAACCGCGTCTTGCATGTATGTATGCATTAGAAAAATGAGAAATATCGAAATTTTCCTCAATTATAAAGTGTGTGCTCTGATGGAGAGAATTGACTATTTACAGAGTTTTTATGAGAATTTCTTTGATGAAGTAAACGTTGATTTTATTCTGTTTTGTGACAATTTTCAAAGTTTAAGCTATATTTTACTAGAAATTTTTTAATTGTTAAAGGTAATAAATTATGAAACTTGATAAATATTTCAAAAAAATTCATAGAAAAAAAAATAGATACAATTTGTAAAAATGGATACATCTGGAAGAAAAATGTTATAAATATGTAAAAAATGAAAAAAATTTATAAAAAAAATGTAAAAAGGGAAATATCCGGAGGAAAAAATAGCCGAAATTGTGTAAAAATGAAGTATCCGGAGGAAAAAATAGCTAAAAATTTGTAAAAATTGAAAAATCTAGAGGGAAATGAAAACTAAAAATTTTTTTAATGGAGAAATCTGGAGGGAAAAAAAAGTTTAAAATTCATAAAAAACGGAAAAATCCGGTGGAAAAAATAGTTTAAAATGGGAGGATCTGGAGGAAAAGTAGCTAACAATTTGTAAAATTGGAAATATGATGAGGAAAGAATAGTTAAAAATTTATCAAAATAAAAAATACAGAAGAAAGAAAATTAAAAATATGGAAAAATCCGGAGGAAAAAAAATAGTTAAAAATTTGTAAAAATGGTAAAATTCGGCGGAAAAAGTAGCTAAAAATTTGTAAAAATGAAAAGTCCATATGAAAAAAAATAGATAATTTATTTTTTAATTTAGAAATTTGGAGAAAAAATTGCTAAAAATTTTTAAAAATTGAAAAATTTGGAGGAAAAAGTACCTAAAAAATTGTTTAAATTGAAAAATTCGGACGAAAAAGTAGCTAAAAATTGAAAAATTCGGAGGAAAAAGTAGCTAAAAATTGAAAAATTCGGAGGAAAAAGTAGCTAAAAATTTCTAAAAGCGGAAAAATCCAGAGGAAAAAGTAGCTAAAAATTTTTAAAAGTGGAAAATCGGGAAGAAATAATAGCTAAAAATGTTAAAAAATGAACAAGTAAGGAAAAACATAGCTAAAAATTTATAAAAATGAAAAAAAAAAAGAAAAACATCGTTAAATATTTATAAAAATGAAAAAAAAAAGTGGAAACATAGCTAGATATTTATAAAAATAAAAACATAGCTAAAATTTGGAAAAATGCAGAGGAAAAAGTAGCTAAAAATTTGTAAAAATGGAAAAATCCAGAGAAAAACTATCTAAAAATGTGTAAAAATGGATAATACAGATGAAAAATAGCTAAAAACTTGTAAAAACGAAAATTCCGGAAGAAAAAATAGGGTAGAACTTTTTTTAATGGAAAAATCCGGAGGAAAAAAATTTGTAAAAATACAAATATCCGGAGGAATAAATAGTTAAAAATTTGTAAAAATAGAAAAATTCGGAGAGAAAAATTGCTCAAAATTTGTAAAAATGGAAAAATACGGAGGGAAAAATACCTAAATAGTGTTTTAAATGGAAACATCCGGCGGAAAAAATAGGTAAAAATGGAAAAATTCGAACGAAAAAATTGATAAAAGTTTATAAAAATTGAAATATCTGAAGGAAAATGTTGGTAAAAGTACGTAAAAGTATGTAAAAATCAAAAAATGTGGCGGTAAAATTTACAATAACTTTGTAAATATTCTTAAAACGAAATAAAATCAACGCTACATGCACGGTTTACTTTGTGAAAGAATTTGCTTGACGAAGTGTGTAAATAATAAGTCATCTGCCGAAAAGCACGTGTTCTGATTGGGTAGAATTCGGAGGTTGCCGATTTCTCGGTTGGCGCGCGTCGATCCTTGGCGCGCATAAAAAAAATCGCCAAATCGGCTTACTCGCTTATTCGAGGATTCTGCCAAAGAATCAAATCAAGAAGATCCCACACCACCATTGGTAGAAAACTCACCAGAAGCTCTCACTGAATGGGTGATCAAAAATAGAAAATAATTTAAATGAGAAAACTCCAATTAATCAGTGGACAACTTTGAAGAAAAACATTATAAAAACTGAATTTATTTAAAAAATCCTGAATTCTGAAAAGGAACCATCACTTCTAGATCAAGACAGCGGTATTATATAAGAAACTTTTACCAATCCTGGTGTGAACACTGATGCACCAGAAATAGTTTACCTCCTTAAAAACTGCTTGAAATTTTGCAGTGAGTGTATTTGTGAATCTGTTGGCTCTGTTATTGGAAATCACATTTATAACAGAACCCTAATATCTGATAATCTCTTTCATGAAATGTTTATATCGTGGAATGGACCTCCAGTGCATAAAGCTACGAAATTATTAAAAGCATCCTTAAACAGACATTTTCATGGTGGAAATTATCATTTCACTAGATTTTCTTCAAGAAACAGACTCAAGATCTACAAAACATCAAAAGTAATTGACAACATCCACAAAGACAGTGGAAGATTGCAGTTTCTCAATAATTGACAATTTATCAGAAAAGGTAATCAAAAATATTACATTTGTTGGTTAAAACTGTGCATTTATTTATATTAGGCATAAGAATTTAAATTAAAACTTACATGCATTAACTTAATTTACCTTTCCAATAACTTCACATGTTACAAGTTCAGATTCAAAGATGTGACTTGCATATTGCAAAATTTTCTATACCTATGAGAATAAAGAATTTATTTAAGCCTATAACATATCGTAAAATTATGGAGAAATTTTCATATGAATTGGGGCATCACTTACCGTTGGGAGTAAAAACATTCTGCACCTCTGGAAAAGTCGATATGCTAGATCCAAATACAGATTGTCTAGGGTCATTCCATGGTAACTTCTGTGTTACATTTAGAATACTTGACTTCAGTAATTTCAGTAATATAACACCAAAAAATATTCAAAATATAAAGTTGATGTGATCTGTTAATTAAATGTATATAAAGCTAAATTTTGATGAAAATTACTTAAATTTAATGCCATTTCTTGAACTCTGGAAATTATATTTACTATGGTAACTTACGTTACTGAAAAAGTAAAGTAAGATAGCATAACAGGGGTCTGTCCAGACTTTTACAAGGTCCTGTTTTTGAAAAATTGCAAACAGCTTTTTATATTTGAAAAATTTAGTCATAGTTTTGTAAATTTGAAATGATCATTATATTCAGGATCTAGTTTATACACTTTTAACATGATCCTTTATACTTGTAAAAGCTAGATAATATGTTCTTTTGTTACTTCAGCTGTTTTGTGAAAAGCCAGATTTTACATTTAAATGATTAAATATGTGAAACTTTCACTTTAGAGAGAGAGAAATTTTGTGATAGATCTACTTTTTTTGACAAAGGATTTTGTAAAGTTTTGAGGTGAAAACTTTTGTGAAAGGTCCTGTTTTGAGATGAAAATTTTTGTCAAAAGGTCCTGTTTTGAGATGAAAATTTTTGTCAAAGGGCCTGTTTTGAGATGAAAATTTTTGTCAAAGGGCCTGTTTTGAGATGAAAATTTTTGTGAAAGGGCAGCCTGTTATGAAAAATTTTGTGAAGGGTCCTTTAATGGACCCAATTTCTTCAAGAAATCCCATGAAAAGTTCCATATCCTGTGCCGATAGACTTGGCAAGTTCTTTTTGATAAGTGTTTTGATGTGGTTATTGCGATCTTCAGTCTTTAGGTTACTTTTTCTAAATGTTATTTTTTGCAGATGTAAATATATTTTTCTATTTTGTATAATATATATATATATATATATATATATATTTATTATTATTATTATATATACATGTATATATATAATAATAAACTCCAAGGAAAAAACACTTGCAGAACCATTATATCACAAAAGCCAACCAAAAACTATAAACCACTTAAATGCAAAATAAGAAAATAAAACAAAAACTACATTAACACAGAACCAGAAATCGCAACTAACTACTTAAACTCGAAATAGAACACAATAAATTACAGCCAAAAAAAAACAACAAAGAAAAAAAATGTTTTGGCAAGGATATGCACCATTTTTGAGTAGGTGAATGGTTGATTTTCAACCTTAAATTCATCTACACCTACATAAAAATTTGTCTTTTTTGGTGAGTCTTTAACACTATTTTATGTTCATATTTCTATTTAAGTTGCATAATTATTTATTTATATAATTTCTATTTCAGTAGCATATTTATTTACTTGTTTTGTTATTTGGACCTCATGTTGGTTTTTGATTTTCTGGTTTCATTTGGGAATGTCATTAGGGGCTTAATATTGTCGATTTTAGGCATAATGTTGACAATATTTGATGAAATGACGTATACTTACTATGAATATTCTTATAAAGCCCTTCTGAAGATTCTATAGGATATTCATAGTTTTCCAATTTTGCTTTTCTAGTATTTGCTTTTTCATTCTTTTGGGTATACTTTCTTCAGTGATCATTCTATAGCATTTTATAATGTATTTTCCTTTGTATTTCACATGTGTTTTCATTTTTAAATATATATATATATATATATTATATAGTAATCCTTTCATATTCGCGAGGGTTACGTTCCAGGAAAACCTCGCGAATGTTGAATCTACCTCTGCACTAAAAATGGAGTTACGTTCTATAAAATTTTAATTAGAGTGGCACAGCATTTCAAAGAACAAAAGAATATGTATACTATCAACAATACATTATGCATAAATATATTTAGGAGGTGAATGTACACACATATTAATAAATATGGAATTTATTGAATATAATTCAAATTAACTCACGAGAAATAATTACAGCTAAAAAGAATATAGGTTTTTGTATAAAGAATTTCTACTCTCTCTATTCGCTCTATTGCAACTTCACTGCCTGACTAACATAATTGAAACTCTGTTCGCAGTTGCTCTGTAGAATTCTGTGAAAGATAAGTCGAAAACAAAAAGCTGTATCTTTAGAAACCAAGCAAAAAGTTTTAAACGAAGTTAGCGATAAACATATGATAATGTATTAGTGGGTGATACAATCAGAGGCCTCGCTAAGGGGGGGGATGGGGGGGAGCCTCCCCCCCCAAACGCTTGTGAATGCTATTACACTTGGCAAATTTACAAACTCTTATTTGGCAAATTTGCATAAAACTTTAATAAAAACTATAATATACTCTCTATTTTTAATGGACTTGTCAAAAGTTACAAATCTAATTGGGAATATTATTAAACTTGTTGAATTGGCGAGGACTATTTATTTTTCCTTTTCAATGAGTTGGCAAATACTGAAATTTGACTTGGCAATTTAAGGTCCTCTCCCCCCCCAATAAAAAGTCTTAGCGATGACACTGGATACAATATTAAAACAATGGGTGATACAATGTATGCAATAAAATACTAAAATACGATATTTACAGTTTCCCCCAGACATTTTCTGAAGGGTGCTGCACCCTGCCTGCCCTTTGGTTTACAAAATAGCACCCTTCTTGCCCCTCAGTAAAAAAAGTGACCTTTCTCCTTTTTGTATTAAAAAATTTGCTTTCATAGTAAAAACTGACTCAATGTTGTCAATGTTGTTTTATGTAACAAATAACATTTATATTTTGAATATTTTACTGATTTTAAACTGGTAAAATTACTGAAGTCAATTATTCTAAATGTAAAGTAAGTTACCATGGAATGTCCCTCTATCGTCTCTTCCGATATGTTTTCTTTGTCTAATTGCAAGCAATTGTTGTTCATCAAACTTTTACAAGTATCTCTAAACGTATCCAGAATTTTTTTCACAGCTTTCAAAATATTTTTCTCTTTTTTATTCATGGCGCTCATGACATCAAACTGATAAAAATTTATGTATGAATTTAAAGACATTTGCCAGCAATTGTTGTTCATCAAATTTTTACAAGTATCTCTAAACGTATCCAGAATTTTTTTCACAGCTTTCAAAATATTTTTCTCTTTTTTATTCATGGCGCTCATGACATCAAACTGATAAAAATTTATGTATGAATTTAAAGACATTTGCCAGCCTGACATACGCTAAACGTAAGAACAAAGAAGAACTCTCCAACTCCACTCTGCGATCTGCGATAACAAATTATTCATTAATTGGTTGGTTGGACACTCAATGAGATATCCAAAGGTGGCAATGTTGCTACTAGGGTACTTGCATAAGAGAGTGGAGACCATGAACATAGAAATATATATCTATTTGGAATCGAATACGCCATCTGAGGGGAAAAAGATATAACTGCTCCCTTCAGGAAAATCCCTTGCAATCCCATTGCGTTACATGCATTTTTAATTTGTTATAATGATTATTTTTATGCACAATTTCAGATTTCATCTGCTATTTGTGTTCTGTGTTTATATGTCAAAGTAAAAACTATCCGAATTTGAATATCTAACACTTTTAAACGCGTTTACAATAAATAATGGTTTCAATGGCACTTTAGCATTAGTTAAAGGGCTTATTTTCCTGTACCGACGGCTGCAATCAGCGCCTCTATAGGCCGTTTTAAGTCCCAATGTTCATGGTACAGACATACTCACAGACGAATACATTACAGACACTAGGCAAAGTATGCCATAATTTTTGTAAATATTATTTTTAGTGTTACGAAAATGTATTGTAAATGCAAAGTATACTGGTATGGAATCTGAAAAGGACATTTTTTTTATATGTCATGCGGGATTCCCCTCTTTCTTGGTACTGCCATGCTCGCCTGTCTTACCCTGCACGTTTCGATTGGGCGGAGCTTGCTCCAACCAATCAGAAATGGACATGGCCTAACCATTATCTTCAGCAAGGCGAGCTGAAAATTCCTTCAGATCGCTTGCAAGCGTCAAATGTTAAAGCTCCCTTTTAGATAGCTCAGGCAATGAGGTCTGCTTCACCTTCGAACCAACTTGTACGTTCCTGATGCTCCCTGTATCGATAATTTACACGTAGATACGGGGTAAATGTGAACATTAAGCCCCCCGATCCCAATGATTTCGATTTTGGGCTTAAAATTTAAGTTAAAGTCTAAACTTTAGAATAATTTTAACCCCATACAAAAATAACGGTAAAAAGTAGCTGTCCGTTACTCTAAAGTCTAAAGCACCCTCTATCGACAATTTTTTAACGTAACCTTTAACAAAAATTTTAAGAAAATCGTGATATAAAGAATGATTTTAGCGAAAATCACAAACGAATCGACCCTTTTTTCCGTTTTTTATCATTGTTTGAAGTTTTGGACCTTAAATTTTAATGGCCCCTAGTTCCTACAGAAGACGTTTGCGCCCCATGGTTTCCTATTTAATAATGTTTGTCTTCATGTCTACTATCACCCCTTAAAGTTTGTCGGTCCGGTAGTGAAACACCTTGTATATATATGGCAAACACTCATATACAGGGTGTTTCTAAACTCATGGTACAAACTTTAAGGGTAGGTAGAGCACACAGTAACAATCATTTATTGTATAGGAATGTATGGGACCAAGTGACGCATTAATGTAAAAACACCAGGGGTGAAATTAGGCCCCTTTTTTAATTTTCAAAATTTCTCATTCATAGCAGAAAATTTTTATGCTATCCTTTTGTTGACATTTCATAATTATTTAACAATAAAATTCTTCTTTCAAAATTTTGTTATGGAATCGAATAAACTTTTAGAATGAAATATTTTCTTGTTAGAGAGGGGGGAGGGCTCTTACCTCCATATGCTAATCATAAAAATAATATATCTTTGCACACCCTGAAATAACTTTTACAAAGGCAGCTTGGTGAAAAAAAAAACTTTCGATTTCTAGATAATCTGGTATTCACTTTCACTTATAAAATTAATGTAAAACAAATATTCCAAGAACGTTGAATGCCTGTGCTATTCAAATCCATCGAAGAAAAATAATGTGATAGAGGATTTCAAATAGTAAACAAGTATCTTGAATGTTAGAAAGTGTAAAATACATAAATTTCAAAATAACATTAAGGTCACTTGCAAGAGACCGTCACCGAAAGCTGTAGAACTTTTGTTTGGCTCGTGCTTGACGGAAAAGCTTTCGTCTCCATTAGAAGCACGAAAAGAAGGGAAAAGCTGGCTAGAATTTACCAGAAATTTTATTAATCGCTAAAATTAGGCGACTCTTAGGTTTTATTTTTTTGCAGGTCACAAAATCATCTATATCTATTTTATTATTTTCATGCTTTTAAACTCTATTTTTGAGTTTTGCGTGATACGTGTGCCATATCAATATATATTTTAAACATAACATAAGCCAACTAAATATACTGTTGATCATTTTACGCGATTTATCATTACAATAGGCTTAATATTTTTATACATGACTTTTTACTTTTTTAGAGGGGGTGCCTCCCCCTGTTTTGTGAATCTAGGGGAAAAAAAGATAATCCTTGTTATGACAGGATCAGCAATTACGATTATGCCAAGGTTGTCGTAAGATTTCACCAAGCTTATATATACATCATTTCATATACAGGGTGATTCATAAAAGATGGGCAGAACTTTAAGGGGTTATAGTACACTTAAAGACAAATAATATTAAATAGGAGACTAAGGGTCCCAGACGTATTCCCAAGGAGATAGGGGGCATTAAAGTTTAGGGTCCGAAATTTCAAATGATTATAAAACATGAAAAAATTGGTCGATTCGTTTGCGGTTTTTGCAAAAAATTTTCTTTATGCCAGTATTTTCTTGAAATAAAATTTTAAAGTTCAATTTCAAAAAATGCCGATAGGGGGCGCTTTAGACTTTGGAGTAACAAACAACTATTTTTTAACGTTATTTTTTGTATTTCTTTAAATGATTTCGAAAGCTTAGACTTAAACTTAAATTTTGATCTAAAAATCTGAGTCCTAACGAGTAGTTAAGTAGCGTAAACTGAAATTTGAAATTTGAAATCCTTCTCCCCCCAGAACAAAAATCAGTTATTCCCGATCTTTGTGTCGTAGATTAGGCTCTAACTACTGCCGCGTTTTGCTAAAATTATTCTTTATGTCAGTATTTTCTTGAAAATAAATTTTAAAGAAAATTTTCAAAAAATTCCGATAGAGGGCGCTTTAGACTTTGGAGTAACGAACAACTATTTTATACCGTTATTTTTTGTGTCTCATTAAATGCTTTCTAAAGCTTAGACTTAAACTTAAATTTTCAGCTCAAAATCTGAATCGCTGAGCGTGGTTCAGTAGCGAGGGGAGGGGGTTCAAATTTCAACTTCTGAACATAGTTCAGTTTGCACTACTTAACCATGCCCAACGATTCTGTGCTGTGATACGAGGCAAAAATACAACTTTCGTCAAGGACTGCATAGTCGGAATTCACTCATAAAGGCACTGGCACAGTTGGAAACGTCGCTCATGCAAACGTTAAAGCTCCATTCCTGACGCTAGTCACCGGGTGAAGAAGGAAACAGAAAGTATGCAAATGTCAAATGGGGAAGAAGAAGAACACGTATGCAAAATTTCGACACGATTCAGGCATAAAAACCACTGAACGGTGAGTCAAGTGTAAGTCGCTGTAGTAATGAATCGGAAGATGGTGCCCTTCACGAATAAGGAAAAGGCTGAGATGCATTTAATTTACGGAGCGGCAGATGGAAATGGTGCAGAGGCACAACGAATGTACGGAGAGCGATTTCCTAACAGGCGGTTGCCTAACCGCAAAACTTTCGAGCGCTTGCACAGACAGTTGTGTGAGACGGGATCATTTCTCGCTTCCCGGTCGAATGCAGGTCGTGCAAAAAAGGACGAATCAGTAGTTGTTGCAGAAGCCATTCTGGATGTAGTAGCGGCGCAGCCAAGTACAAGTACACGAACAGTGGCTAGCCAGGTGGATACCTCACAGTCCACGACTTGGAGGGTACTGAAGGATGAACATTTGCTCCCGTTTCATGTGCAACGAGTCCAGAAACTGTCTCCAGGGGATTATCCAAATCGTATTGAATTCGCCCGCTGGTTTCTGCAGCAGAACGCGCTAAATCCAAATTTTGGACGAACTGTGCTTTTCACCGATGAATGTACCTTCACACGTGAAGGTACATTTAACACACACAATGCACATGTATGGGCGGATGTCAATCCACATGCTACGTATCCACATGCTCATCAGAGACGCTTTTCCATCAATGTTTGGGCAGGAATCCTCGGAGACCACCTAATCGGACCGTACCTTCTTCCTGAACGCCTCAACGGTAAAACATACCTCACATTTCTGCAACATGTGCTGCCAGACCTGTTAAACGTTGTTCCTCCACGCATCCGGCGGGTCATGTGGTTCCAGCACGATGGAGCGCCAGCCCATTACGTACGAGACGTCCGCAACTATCTGGACATCACATTTCCGAACAGATGGATTGGTCGAGGTGGTCCTGTTGCTTGGCCTGCTCGCTCGCCAGATCTTTCACCCCTCGATTTCTTTTTTTGGGGACGATTGAAGGCTCTTATGTATGAGACACCCATTGAATCCCCCGAGGAACTGGTCGCCAGACTTTCCGCCGCTGTAGGGGAAGTGCTCGAAAAGCCTGATGTTTTCGCGAATGTTCGCCGTTCCATTCGTCGCCGTTGTTCTGCGTGCATAACCTCTGGTGGTCACAATTTTGAACATTTATTGTGATTACATGTTAATAAATATGCTTTGGTAACATAATCCTAATTTGTGTCTTTTTACCTCGTATCACAGCACACAATGTGTGGACATGGTAAACTGAACTATGTTCAGAAGTTGAAATTTGAACCCCCTCCCCTCGCTACTGAACCACGCTCAGCGATTCAGATTTTGAGCTGAAAATTTAAGTTTAAGTCTAAGCTTTAGAAAGCATTTAATGAGACACAAAAAATAACGGTATAAAATAGTTGTTCGTTACTCCAAAGTCTAAAGCGCCCTCTATCGGAATTTTTTGAAAATTTTCTTTAAAATTTATTTTCAAGAAAATACTGACATAAAGAATAATTTTAGCAAAACGCGGCAGTAGTTAGATCCTAATCTACGACACAAAGATCGGGAATAACTGATTTTTGTTCTGGGGGGAGAAGGGTTTCAAATTTCAAATTTCAGTTTACGCTACTTAACTACTCGTTAGGACTCAGATTTTTAGATCAAAATTTAAGTTTAAGTCTAAGCTTTCGAAATCATTTAAAGAAATACAAAAAATAACGTTAAAAAATAGTTGTTTGTTACTCCAAAGTCTAAAGCGCCCCCTATCGGCATTTTTTGAAATTGAACTTTAAAATTTTATTTCAAGAAAATACTGGCATAAAGAAAATTTTTTGCAAAAACCGCAAACGAATCGACCAATTTTTCCATGTTTTATAATCATTTGAAATTTCGGACCCTAAACTTTAATGCCCCCTATCTCCTTGGGAATACGTCTGGGACCCTTAGTCTCCGATTTAATATTATTTGTCTTTAAGTGTACTATAACCCCTTAAAGTTCTGCCCATCTTTTATGAATCACCCTGTATATGTTATATACATAATATGGGTGTCCTAAATACATTTTATTTATACGTAATATTTATATCTAAAATATCATATGCAGATATGATTATAACGTCATGTATGTCATAATTTGGCAATACATCTTGGCTTGGTCACCATTATCTATAACAAGGAAATATCAAAATTAAAACTTTGTTAAATTTTAATAATTTTTTGATAATTTAAAAATATTCTTATTTAAGAAAGGGCAACAGAGACTGAAACCCCTATAAATTATGCCACAATATTTAATGCAACATGCTTTATTAAGTATAATAAAAATTTTAAGCATAAAATTGGGATAAATCATACAATAACAAAAAACACATAATTTTGGCAAAACTTTTTCACTGCTAGATGAGTTGCTGGTGAGCAGAGCTTTCTCAATTTTACACCTCTGTGTACATATTCTCAGTATTAAAAAGGAAATATTGATTGCATATGTTATTCAAATTAACGAATAAACAGCAGGCAATATTTATTCAACTGTGCCAGTTTCCATTAGAACAAGGCGGTTAAGCAGCAACAGATGTAGTCAGTATTTCAAAGGCTGGCTCCTTGAAATGTCGTGTCAATAAGGAAAGGACATGTTTACAAACAAACAGTTCCATCAACCAATCTACCACTTCATTTTTGTAGTAGCTATCATTGCAGGAATCATCATGGCGACGTAGGCCAATCATATTATAGACCAGTTTAACGTAGACCAATCAAATTTCCCCGTTTCATGTGTACAGTAGGAGTCATAAAGAACAAACAGGTTTTTCTTGCTAACCAACCGTAATTGAACCAACAGTGACGTTAGCTGCCCTGTCCTTATTCCACAGACTTGCGCACAAAATCAGTGGTGTGTAGAGTCCTCTCACTTGGAGATCAATAAATGAGATGGAGATTCCAAACTAGGTAATACTAGGTCCGCGTACTAACTGTAAAATGGGAGCTGCACACCTGTATGAACACAGTGGTTTCAATCACATTGATGTCTATGGTCGTCCAGGAGACATAAGTCAACAACAACAAAACTGGCTCTAAAAAAGAAAAGATTTCAGATTTTTGACGTTTGAGTTAAAAATGCAATTAATATAAAATTATTTTATAAAATTTTCAGTTTTATAACAAGACAAAAATATGCATAATATGAAGTAGATACTGATAATTTCAGGGGTTCTCTAAAATATTGTTCATGAAATTAAAATTTCATAAAAATATATTTATATTTTGAATACTACATTTAATTTAAAATGACTCAGCTAAAAATATTCATTTTTAAATACTAATGAGTAAATTATGAAATTGTTTTCAAACCTATTATTAAAACTATACTTAATTACCTTTAAAAAATAAATTAAAGTGGATTTGTTTTTTCACACTGGAAAGCTAATTAAGTTTTGCAGTTTCATGTAAGTGTTCATTTAGCACTACTCTACTGCCAATGATGTTCAGATAATCAATTTTATCCTAGCTCTCAAACATCGTCACGCAAGCATATGATTTCAATTAACAGTAAGTTGCATTATACAACATTGTATCAGTTTACAAAATTATCACTAGAATATTGACTAAATTTTGTTACAATTCTTGTTTTCATAATTAAAATATAGTAGAAACCTAAATTGACTCAATAATATTTATTAGGATAAAACAGTCGTCTTATAACTGATACAATATAACTCTTATTTATAAAATGCAGCAAAAAAAGAAAGAAAGAAAGATTGAACAAGAATTTAGTACATCTGCAGGTGAACTACATAAAACAATAATAATAATAAAAGAACAGAACAGCAGGATTTTCTTTATACGGCAATGTTAACAAGTAAATCTCTGAAAAGGGGCAGAAAAGAAAAATGTTTTACAACATTATATCTTTATTCTTTAAAAGAGAACAGGAAAATACAAAATGCATCGGGTTATTTATTTTAGAGAGGGTTTGTTTACATGCATGTTCAAGAATTAGCAAAACTGGATTGGACTTTGTCTTTAAATAATTTTCAATTTAAATATCAATGGGCTAAAGTAAACAAATCTTTCTAAACACTTATCAAGTAATCAAATTTAATAAATAATATGAATGAAACAAGTAATTCATTTTAAGAAATAACTATCCATAAAAAGTACTCTTATTTGCTTTTATTCTTTATAGTGTTACCATTCAATATTAATGAAATAATTTTGAGATTATATATGTGAAACAAAATACTTAAACAAACTATATATTTATATTTTAATATTAATAAAATGCATCTGAATAATTACCAAACACAGATAGATATTTATCCTACCACAAAATTGCAACAATTTAAAAAACCTACAGTGGATTACTATTTATTCAACGTAAATTCATTAATTAAAGATGCTATATTCATATAGGGCAGTTGCAATCAGCTGATCAACCATTGTATTCACTTGGAGGTAAGGGTAATTCCACCAATCAGAACTGCCTATTTGTACTGTTTACCTCCAACGTGACGTCAATTGCAACTGCCCTATAAACAGGTTAAGGCAGGCATTCAGGTGTCCGCTTGTTTAGGATCCTACCAGGGCTACACTACATACCGGGCTTGCTCATTCATTATGATGACGTCACAAAAGGTGGCTGACTAGGAGGAAAGACATACAGCGATTGGCACAAAACGATGGGCGCGTTGCTTTGGACCAATCGCTGGTCGCGGTCAGCCACCATTTGTGACGTTTTGAGAGTGAATGAGCAAGCCCGGTATCTAGTGTTGCCTTGATCCTACAGTAGAGATCTTTAACCCAAACTTAAGGAAGGATCCTTAAAACGCTATTCAGATCATCCATCCTAAACAGCTTCGGCTTTCCTTATTTCCGACTCTGGCTTCGGCAATTTTCGGAACATGATAGTGATTACACAAATGATAAACCAATCAGCATACAGAATCGCTTCGCTGCAGATCAATCAATCAACCGTGCCCTTTATTTGCCGTTCTGGACTTTGCACGTTTTTTTAAATTAGATTTTTTTTTCTGTCCATCCCCATCATCAACATTGAATTAAAAAAAAAAAAAAAAAAAAAAAAAAAAAGATAGCATGTAAAAAAAGAAAGACAGAACGATATAGCGATTAAGAATTAAATGCTGTTTGTTTTTTTAAATATTATTAAATAATGCAATTAATAGCTGCACTGTTTTCGTTTTATTTCCTGAAATAATTCTTTTTTAAATATTCATTTTTATGTATTAGAGTACATGTTTAAAATTTCATACCAAAAGGTTTTGATTCTTATAAGCCACGGCTAAAAAATATATAAGAATCAAATTTATATATACACATATAACCAAGATTTTCATTAGCGCGCGGAGGAGGAGGCGGGGGGGGGGGGGGAGGGCATTACACTCACTAGAGATTTGGAAGTTTAAATAACTTATATATATATATATATATATCTGGTTAGTTAAAGGGGAAAAAAAAGACAGAGGTTAAAAAGGAAAAAAGACAAATTAGAATAATAATAATAAAAAGGAACAAAGAATTTGTGTCAGCGTCGGTGATGGGGGGGGGAGGGGGGGGGAATCTGAACACCCAGTGGAAGACAGTTTTGAAAGTTTATTATTTCTTAATTGTTAAATTTCTGTATTGCTTTTAATGTTGATATGTTTAAAATTGTTTTGCACGAGTTCTGTCAAAAAAATCTTAATTTAGCTTATTTCATATGTTTATACCCTACACTTAAAAAAACAGACTAGATTGTGTATCACAGACACATTTTTTCCCAAAAATCTTGCCCCTCATTAGATTTTTTTCTACCGGCACCTATGTTTCTTAATATTTCAAGCTATATCTCACTATTTTCAGACTTGTAGGGGTGGACCTTCTCCTGTATATGCTTATATTTAATTAGCTTGCTAATCTTAAAGTTCATCTCGGATCCTTTTTTATAGGGAGGGGGAGTTTTGATTAAAATCTTATTAAAAATACACAATGTATTATTATTTTATTTTTTAAATAAGTAGTACTATTTTAATTTTGTAAAATAAGTGCAGTATACACAAAAATTTCTAAAGATTACTTGAAAAATATATTTTTTATCTGAAATGTACAGAAAAATACCTTTTTTTTTTCCTACTCAGACATTTGCAACTTTTGTCCTGCATAATAGAAAACATGTAAATATTAACTGCTTTCA
Organism: Maratus michaelseni; assembly: GCA_963931845.1. NCBI lineage: Eukaryota > Metazoa > Arthropoda > Arachnida > Araneae > Salticidae > Maratus > Maratus michaelseni. The sequence continues at coordinate 122,252,777 of OZ007599.1, read as the reverse complement.
ATAAAACAAAATTAGTTTTACCAATGCAAAACTGGAATTTTATCAAATTTAGAAATTTTTTTTTAATATAAATCAGCATATGGAAAAATGGAGTGTGTTTATTATATGAACAATTATATTATTACTTTCATAAAGATGCAATTTTTGTAAATATATAAAGTTAAAACCAGCAATGATAAACTCTTAAAGATTTGCCATTTTTTAAGAGGAAGAGGGGGGGGGGATTTAAAATAATTTTAAAGCTATAAAAAATTGTAATTATTTATAAACAAATACTTTTGAATGAATCAAGGGAATAATATTTAACATAGTAGCATTACTATAATTAGCAATTAATTGTCCAAATTTAGCATGAGGACATTTTTATCTTCCTCAGTACTTTTAATTACAATTTACTTGCAACAAAACAGCCAAACTGCAGAAAAAAAGAAGTGTTTTTTGCTTTGCCTCCTTCTCCCCCCGCCCTCTCCCCAATGCCTAAACACTTCCACTCTCCTTTTTACTTTTTTCTATGTAACATAATAAAAAAGTATTAGAATCATGAAAATTTTCAACTTCTATTATTTGATGAATTGACATATTTTAGGATGCTTGATTAGGATTTGATAATTTTAATAAAATGTCTGTCTATGTCACAAATTTTGTGGATTCTGTAGCTCAAGAACTAACACACAGAAATTCATTGTTTCAGTTAGATCTAGACTCAAATTGTTTCTGACTAAATTTCAGTGTATATCGCTCAACAGGTAGCACTGCTATGCTGTCTTTCTTGATTAAAATGGTGCTGTGGCCAAGGAACAAAGATATACTCACAGAACCGGATTTTAAGATTTCCATATTCCTTAATAACTCTTGTTCGATATATATTACACATGATATATTATTATATGTGCAGCCATAGATTTCTGTGAATTTTGTGCCAATATTTATACTTGGCACAAAGTTGTGCCAATATTTATACTTGGCACAAAGTTGTGTCCCATCTAATGGAAAAGAACCGAATATTTCTGTCAGTGCCTAACGGTTTTATAATTTTTGTTTTCACCTTCAAATTTTTAATAAAATAGCCGTATTCTATTTAAATACACTAATAAAGGCATGCTTAAAATAAAAAATACTTTAATTTTATTTATGCTAATATTAGTATGATTTTTTCAAACAATCAATTTATATGTAAAAGTCTTTATTTAATCCAGGGGTTGATGCAGGTTTTTTTCCTTGGGGCCCATTTTGTGAAAAGTAAAGGTTATTTTTGTGAAAAATGACATTTTGTAACGAAAGGTGAAATCCAGTTAATCAAATTTGAACCAAGCATTTATAAACAAAAACTTTTTTAAACCCTTTTGCTGAAGTTTTTCTCTGTGGTGAACTTGTTTGTTTACAAATTACACATTTTAAAACATCATAAAATAATAAATAGTAAGTTTTTATGGAATAGAATTTTGTGAAGTTGAATAGAATTTTGGAATAATTTTGGAATTGTTGGAATAGAATTTTGCATTTTATCAAATTTATTTTTGTGAAGGGGCCCATTTTATTAAATAGATTTTTGTGAAGGGGCACTAAATAGGCCCAAAATTTTTCCTGGATTGACCCCTGTAATCTAAGTGATTGTTCTAACTAATACACAATTGACTATTACTAAATTCCCTTAAAAATTAATCAGTATTAAATGAGAAAACATTAAATTGAATTCACTCTTACATTATATAGTATATAGAAACACAAATAATATCGAAAAACCAATAAATGACTTACTTTTCATAAACATAGACAATAAAGCAATCCTCAGCAAAAAAAAGCTACCATGCTGCGTAGAAAATGTGATTTAGCCTGCAAAGTTTGCACCTAAGAGACTAAAGATTATTTGTAACCTATAGCCACCTAGGCGCATTCCAACGGGCCAACACAGAAGTAAGCACCCTATGATCCAGCACCTTTCTGCACTGACCATCATATTAAATCATATCAATATAACTGACGCTCCTGATGCACAGATTATCCAGATTTGCTTAATATATACTCGCATCACCCTTGTTGCATCTCTGTTCAACTGTAGCAGCTATAGCAACTAGAAAAACTAAGAGAAAGAAAAATGTAATACATGCATATATATACACACAGAAATTAGTTTTTGAAATGCACTTCTGAAAAAACAAATATTATTTACTAATGAATAACTAACTATTAATTAGCCAAGAAATTTGTGTGCTTGTTTGAAACAATTTGAGAAAAAAGAATTCATAGCTACACTACTTTACTATGTAAATATTTATCATGGGATGCTAATTATAATATTTTAAAAATGTGACAAATATTTAAATACATTTATTGCATGATATTTAAAATGTTACGATACTGGAAAAAAGTTCTTTATTAACTATTTCTTTTTCCACTTCATAAGCTTAAAAAATAATTTTAACCATTTTAACTAAAATAAGAAATTTGTAACATATGTTTTACTCGGTAATAATGAAAGGTACATGATAAAGGTAGAATTTTCTTCTGTAATAGTCTGTCTCTTCTTTCACAATACATTTTGTATAGCTCCAGAGATGTCAATCAGAATTTTCCACTATCTGAACAGCAGAGAATCCCAAATGATAGCTACTTTGATAATAACAAAACTACACATCAAGGAGTCTCTGCTAAATCGTATGAGAAAATTAAACAGCTTCTCAGTCACCCAAAATATGAAATCAGTCATCTCTCCTCAATTGAAAATGATGAGAGGTAGATGTATCTTTATAGTGGTTTGGTTATATTAAGAAAAAATTACTTGACCCATCATTATTTGAAGAAAAATACTTGAAGTACTTATGATTGTTATTCATGACAGGACGATAGATTGGCAGAAATTATCAGTCATCAGTTGTTTAAAAAAGTAAATTAAGTGCATAACATTGTTAAAAATGACCAATATAACTTGCAAACTAAAAAAATACATGATGTATACATTTATTAAATACATAACATGTTTAAGGCTATTAGCGATGAAGAATATTTTTACTTCCAGTGGAATATTATGCTCTCCAAAATGAAAATACCATTACAGATTATTTTAGCATTTATGAATATGAAATATTGCGAAATGTGTAAACAATTTAACCACCACTAGATAGATTGGAAGAAAATAAACACAGGATAAAATCAATATTTTACAATGGTTTACTCAGATATTATAAAAGCTAAAATCATCGATCTTACCTGATGTCTGATAATTTCGCTTACATGTAAATTAAAAATATATCATAAATAAAGTAAAAAACACACGAGTGAAAACTTCACATGTTGATTGTTGAATAAAATGGTGATGCCAAACAACTTAAGATATTCTTAAATAACGATTAAAAAAGAAAAATAACTTACTGAGAAAATAATATAAACTGTAGTCGTAAGAAAAAGTACTTTAAAACTTACAAACTTCTAAAATAAATATAAGCCACGAAGGCGGTAACACTGAAAATAGCAATGGCGGCCAAAATACCACCGTTCCTTAAGTTAAGGACAGGGTTTTAGCTCTCCTTAAATCCGAGCTCTTTGGATGCTCGTTTCCTTAGATAAGGATCCTTATTCGGACATCTGAATAGCGATTTTGAGATTTCGGTCGGGAATAAGGATTTTGGCTCACTTAGAGATCCTTAACGGACATCTGAATGCCTGCCTAAGAAAACTCACCATTTTTCTTCAATTGCAAAAAATATTTTTTCTAGTAAAAACAGAGTTCCAAATATAAAGGGCAATTTAAAATATAACTATAATTTTAAATACCCCCTTTATCAGCCGAAATTATTTATCAAAAGCTCTTTTCTAATTGGATGGGCTTAGGATTCAGCACAGACCAAACCAGCAAAATCGCATCCTAACAACGTAAAATGTTGTGTTTAGGTCGGTTAGACCTTGGGTTGACCAGTGAAAACGCATCTATTATGGTTTTATCAGACGATGTGGTCCGCCGAGTTAAGCCGCGACCTACGTTATACACGGCCGGTGCATGACGTTTAAAACGTCACATGGAGTGGTTCATTTTTATACGGCGATTGGTGCAAAACGGGGGATGCGCCACTTTGCACCAATCACCGTGCAAAAATGTTTCTCTGCATGTGACGTTTTAAACGTCATGCACCGGCCGTGTATAACGTAGGTCGCGGTTAAGCCCGCGACACGGCCGGTTCATTATTTTTAAAACGTCACAGGGAGTGGATATCTTTACACGGCGATTGGCACAAAACGATGGGCGCGCAGTTTTGTACCAATCGCTGCGCAAAGTTGATCCACTCCATGCGCGACCTACGTTTCAAACGGCACGACCTACGTTATACACGGCCGGTGCATGACGTTTAAAACGTCACATAGAGTGGATCATCTCTATCTCTATAAAACAATAGGTGTCTGTCTGCCTGCCCGCTTTTTTCACCGTAATTATAACACCTAGGACTCAGAAATTTTTGTCATGTGTAGATGTTGTCACCGGACAGTATACCTCGCGGCCGGATTTTTAAATTTTAATTTAGATAAAAAAAATTAAAACGTGTACATGGAATTTTGGGTTCGAGGCTATTTCAAGTTCCTCCCATGAAATAGCCTCGGCAACGCCATCCGTGGCAACGAAGCAGCCAGCCAATGAAAGCAGTGTAACGACCGAAGAAATCTATGGCCTAGCCTGACTCGTGAGTAGCTGGCCTAGAGTTGTCCAGTTTTTGTCCATGGTTTTGTCGCCTACCTTCGGAGGTTGACTGCCTTGTAAGCCGTGTAATCGAATCGAAAGGACAGTTTTCGATATGCAAAGAGACTGCAAGAGATGTTAGTTGGCAGGTCAAAAAGAAGTGAACCGAGCTACGCTAAGAGAGATGCAGAGAGAGTTGAACAGACGATGGTGAGCGGAAAATGATGTGTGCGCGTGAACAGTATATGAGGGTTGTGTATGCTGGGGTTTTGATGGCAGAGTGTAATGTTTTTTAATTGTTCATCTTATTTTAACTTGTGTATCAACGATGCCTAATAAAAAGTGCTGGATGTTAATCATCACCTTGGATCACTGGAGTTCGTTAAGTCATTACAGTATGGCTCTTTCCACCCGACATCAATAGAGCTTACAGATTTTAGTTCGGATTTTCACCACAGGGGGCGCTTTCGTATCTTTGGTTCTATGGGCTGGATCATGACGGGGTATGCCTCATTCCACTCGACATCGATAACCTTAATGAATTCAGTTATGTTCGTATAGAACATATTGTGCCCCCTGGCGGTGGAAGGTGTAACTAAAGGATTTTGCAGCTAACTCGGGTTCTATGGGTCACATCACGACACGGTTTGGCTCATTCGACACAACATCAATAGAGCTTACCTATTTTAGTTCTGAATTTCACCACCAAGGGGTGCTTTCCTATCTCTGTTTCTATGGGCTGGATCACAATGGGGTATGGCTCTTTCCACTTGACATCGATAGAGCTGACTGATTTTAGTTCGGATTTTCACCACAAGGGGTGCTTTCCTATATCTGGTTTTATAGGCTGGATCACGACGGGGTATGGCTCATTGGACTCTACATCGATAGAGCTTTTCGATTTTCACCACCAGGGGTGCTTTTCTATCTCTGGTTCTATGGGCTGGATCATGAAGGGGTATGGCTCTTTCGACTCGACTTACGGTAATATATGGGAGTGTGTATGGCACGCCCAGTGTTTGCTGTCTAAGGTAGTGGGGCCCCCAACATTAGATTTGTTAAAAAATAAAAAAATGTTCAACACTGATTTCAGGTACATTTAAGGTTGTTGGCACGGGCAACGCCGGGCGGGTAAGCTAGTTTTTACTAGGCGATTGGTGCAAAACGGTGGGCGCGCCGCTTTGCACCAATCGCCGTGTAAAAATGATCCACTCCATGTGACGTTTTACACGTCATGCACCGGAAGTGTATAACGTAGGTCGCGCACACGGCCGGTGCATGACGTTTGATTAAAACGTCACATTGAGTGCATCCGAGGCTGATGAAAAAGAAAGGCTACCGCGGTGCTTTACTGGTATCTTTTTTTTACAGACCGCGGGAGTCACGTGATGCTCGAATGTATAAATACAGGTGTACGAAAAGAACATCACGTCACTCTTGCGATCTGTAAAAAAAGATAAGTGGAATGCACCGCGGTAGTCTGTCTTTTTCGTTAGCCTCGTCGCGCTCCATATGATGTTTTATACGTCATGAATCGGCCGTGTATTTCGTTGGTCACGGTTAGCCCCAATATTAGAAGGCTTAGATATGAGAGTGGCATACGGCGTACAACATTTGATTGTTTGAGACGATTCTGGACAAAAGCTAATAGAAGGGCTACACTACATACCGGGCTTGCTCATTCATTATGATGACGTCACAAAAGGTGGCTGACTAGGAGGAAAGACATACAGCGATTGGCACAAAACGATGCGCGCGTTGCTTTGGACCAATCGCTGGTCGCGGTCAGCCACCATTTGTGACGTTTTGAGAGTGAATGAGCAAACCCGGTATCTAGTGTTGCCTTGCTAATAGCCAAGCATCTTGGCGAGCCTGCCAATATCGCTAAGCTAGTTCTTGTTAACTTGTGTCACTTGCATAATCGAACACGTTCAGGAATAGAAAATGCCTAGGTTTTCCATAGTTTGGGCAAAAGCGTCTGTATAAGCAAAGTCTGATCATATAGAGGCACGCTACATGTGACGTTTTAAAGTCATGAATCGGCCGTGTATTTCGTTGGCAACGGTTAGCCCTCCGTTCTATATGAGAAGGTCTAGATATGTGAGGCTAACGAAAAAGAAAGGCCACCGCGGTGCTTTACGGGTACTGTTTTTACATACCACGGGAGTCACGTGATGCTCAAATTCACCAATGCAGGTGTACGAAAAGAGCATCACATCACTCTAGCGGTCTGTAAAAAAAGATAAGTGGAATGCACCGCGGTAGCCTGTCTTTTTCGTTAGCCTCGGTAGATATGAGAGTGACGACATACTGGATACAACATTTAATTGGTTGAAACGATTCTGGACAGAAGCTAATCTCCAAGCATCTTGACGAGCCTGCTATTATCGCCAAGCTAGTGCTTGTTAACTTGTGTCACTTGCATAACCGAACTCGTCGAGGCAAGTATCGCCACGTTCTGGAATAGAAAATGCCTAGATTTGCAATAGTTTGGATAAACACGTCTATCTAAACACAGTTTGAGCATCGTATGTCGCCACACTTATATAGAGGCACCACTGAGTTCCATATTAGAATGCAGGGCTAACCGGAACCTACGTTATACACGGCCGGTGCATGACGTTTAAAACATGATCCACTCCATGTGACGTTTTAAACGTTATGCACCGGCCGTGTATAACCGTGACCTACGTTATACATGGCCGATACATGACGTTTAAAACGTCACATGTATTGGATCATTTTTTCACGGTGATTGGTGCAAAACGGGGGGTGCGTCGCTTTACACCAATCACCGTGTAAAAATGATCCACTACATGTGACGTTTAAAACGTCATGCACCGGCCGTGTATAACGCAGGTCGCGGTATAACGCAGGTCGCGGTTCAGCAGATTACCCACTATGTTGTAAAAAACGTATTTTTGCTTTGTCTTGTTTGTAGAAACTGAAAAAAATATTTGATAACGGACGGGTTATCACTCCCGCGTTATAGTGATAACCGCTATTAAGAATAATATTTTTCATATTGATGATGAGAAAATGTTATAATATTCAGGAAAATTGCATAAGTAACCGATCGATTTTTAAAAATGAGACCATTTATTAAATTAAGTCACCAAATTAAGTTTTTCTATCTTAACGATCCTTGAACGAAATTACAATATATTAGCGCATGAAAAGACAAAACTATCATCGCGAAATTGCCAAGCAAGCAATGGACGATATTCCAAATCTTGGTTCGAGACTGAAAAAGGTCACGTGGCATCAGCAACTTATCCAAAGAACTTCTAACTTATAAGAAGGGAAGATACTATTGCTTTATCTAACGAAATGTTTCGTTGGCTGGCGGGGATTTACATTACATTTACGGAGCCTTCCCTACTTTACCCAAGAACTTCTTCGCCTATACCACGTGATCATGACATAGATGGAATATCCTCCATTATGCGTCTAAAATTAAAATCTCCGCTTCGACGAATAGAAATTCAAAATCCGATGCTACTGAGATCTACCAACCTACGTTATACACAGCTGGTGCATGACGTTTAAAACGTTAGCATGTCTTGATGATACGGGATAGGAAATTTGATAGGTTGGCATGATTCTGGACAAAAGCGACTCGCCCAGCATCTTTCTGAGTCTGCCATTATCGCTAAGCTAATGGTTGTTAGCTTGTCTCACTCGTATAATCTAATTCGTTCAGGCGAGTATTGCCACGTTCTGGATGTAGGTATGCCACTGTTTGGACCATAGATTAAACAGCGGAGAGAAAACCCGAACCGGCGCGATACAAGCGCCACTACTGAGAACAGTCAAGAACTAACACACACGCGCACGATCTATAAACTGTCAGATTGTCACGGTCACATGTACCTGTTGGCAGTTTTGTTTATTTAATATCGACACGACAGCTATTTTAGTATTTCATTTTCATAAAAGTTCTTTTCAGAGATATTTTTTTCTTGAATATAATTAATTTATAATTCCAAATGCTCTTTTCAGGTTTGTTTTCTTTGCAATTAATTATTGCAAAATGTAAAAAAAACATGGCATTTTGTCAAGCACAGTCATGTGCAAATCGTATTAAATGACGTTGTTTAAAATGTTGTACTAAATGGAATTTTTAAATATGCTATATTTATTACTTTTTAAATAAAAAATATTTAAAATCGTATTAAATAACGCTGTTTAAAATGTTTCACTAGATGGAATTTATAAATAAAAATTATTTAAAATAGTATTAAAATAACGTTGTTTAATACTGATTTGTTTAAAATTTAATCTCTATAATAAAACCGTAAGTCATGTGACTGTCATCAACAATTCCGGGATGCCCGCATCGCTTTTTCATATGCCAGGTGGCCATTTTTATTCAAAATTATTCTTCGAATAAAACTGCATATAAGTTACATTTTTAGAAAGATCGTTCAAAATAAATTAATATTTCAGAGATGACTTACGTTCAATTATGTATATATTCTGCAATAACTTCAGTTAAAATTAGCTTCACAGTTCAAATTCTCTATCCATGAAAGTAAACGAAAAAAAAGATTCATTCGTCGTGAAGGTTTAAAATATTAAACCATTAAACCAATGAGATAATCGTTCGTAAAGTAAGTTTTCCGTGAATGATTTTTTGGAGCGCTGTATGGTGTCAAAAAAATAAATTCGCACCAGGACCTGTGCAACAATCAAAGTTTACCACAATTCTATTTGATGAAATGCTATTCTATTTGATGAAGTGCTCAATTTCCTTCCGGATCTTTTCTTGACCAAGTTGAATGTAAACAAATACAACTGTATAAAATACATAACATCATTAAGTACGTTTATGTTATTTGGGCGCAAATCTCGCCAGTAGCATTTTTAAAATCGCCAATACCAGCTTTTATTCTTCACGTGTGCACATTAGAAGCGATGCTTTGATTTTGAAATCAAATGTTTTGATTTATGATACAGTAAAATCCCGTTACAACGAACTTCACGGGACCGCAAATTTTATTCGTTGTAACGGGAATTTCGTTGTAACGGAATTCAATAGAAAATTAAACATTTCAATTCAGATCCTCATATCATAGTTAATTATAAAAATATAGTAGTATAATACAAATTAGTAGATAATTAATTATTAAAAATAGTAATAAAAATTAGTAGTACCTTCTAATAACGTAAAGTTAGTATAATACAATGTATAATATTTTTTATAGAACTGAAAAATTGACTTACCACCATTTCAATGATCTTCAAATTGTACAAGAAAAAATTTAATGCAGAAAATCAGTGATTTTTTTTTGTACAAGGGAGTTTGAAGCTGCGGACAATACAAAATTATGTATATGATTAATATTAGAAAAAATGTTATCTGGTACACTGCTCTGTAAAGAAATAAAATTGCGCACTCTTTCTAAGCTTTCTAAGGCTTCAGCAGATGTAACTTTTGAAACCTCATTTTCTTCATCTTCAGAACTTTCTTCATCATTTTCTAAAATGCGATCATCAACAATAGACTGCACAATATCTGTCTCTGTTAATGAATAACAAGTTGCAGCATTGTCATCTGCAGTTAAAAAATCTTTAAAGCTTATGCTTTGAGACACACCAGATTTTTCTTTTACTAAGTTCCAAGTGGATTCGATCTCATATTCGACTGTCTGCTCCTCATCATGTACTACATCGCTAGATCCTTGAGCCGTCGATTCTTTATTTAAATCCTGGTCAATCTGCGCGTGTTTCCAACAGTGGGCTATTGTTTTCTGGCTTATATCATCCCACGATCCACAGATCATATCAATTGCCTCTTTCATGTTGCACTTTCTGTTTACGTTATTTTGCAGATCACAGAGAATGCGTTTTAATAACATAGTTTTGTATCGTGATTTTACGGCTCTGATAATGCCTTGGTCAAGAGGCTGAAGTATTGCAGTACAGTTAGGCGGGAAATACTCTACACGAATGTGATTCAATATAGGAGGATCATTGTGTGCTGTGCAGTTGTCTATGAGTAGAAGAATTTTACGTTTTTGTTTTTGCATATCTTTATCAAAATTTATCAGCCATTCATTAAAGAATCCTTGCGTCATCCATGATTTTTTGTTGGCTTTGTAGATGCATGGTAAGGACTTAAAATGTTTGAAACAACGGGGTTTTTCAGATTTGCCGATTATGAGTACTTTTCGTTTTTCTGTTCCTGATTTGTTGCAGAAAAATAGGGCTGTAATCCTTTGTTTGGAAAGCTTTCCTCCAATACACTTGTCTCCTTTTAACGCTAAAGTCTTCCTTGGTTCTAACTGAAAAAATATTCCGGCTTCATCGGCATTAAAAACATCGTTAGGACTATACGTCTAGATTATTTTTTGTATTTCACCTTTACGCCATTCGTTTACAAATTCAACTGGGACGTCTTTTGCTTCTCCTGAAATGCATTTTGCCACTATACCGTATCTTTCTCGGAATCGATTCAACCATCCGACACTGGCTTGAAAATTTTCAATGTTTAGCATTCTTGCAAATTCCAAACCTTTTTCTCTAATTAAAGGGCCACTTAGAGGGATGTTTCTAGAACGAACATCCATAAACCATTTGTAAACAGCACTATCCACATCTTGAAACTGGGCATTTCGAATTCGTTTTCTGCTTGGATCAAAGACTTTAACTTGAATTTTTTTCAAAATGCTTTCTTTATCTTTTAGAAAAGTGGATAAAGTAGACGGCGAAATTCCATATTTGCTAGCAACATCAGATTTTTTCATTCCTTTCTCAACTTCAGAAATTATGGCTTTTTTTCCTTCCAAACTAAACTGTTTTCGCTTAACAGCAGCCATTTTATGACCTACTGGTAAGATGAAAATTTTCAAACTGATTTCGAGCTTTGGAAATTCCTTTGCGAAAGTTATTCAGGTAGGGAGGAGAGGGAAGGGGGAATGTGCAATACTCATTTCACGTTTTGTTAAGTTTGCCTACATTGGTTACAGCTTACTTGGACTTCCAAGAAAAAGGGGTGGAGAAAAGGGGAGAGCGAACAAAGGAAACATTCCTTCTGCAGTGAAATGCCTATGCACACCGATTTTACAACAAAGCTCGGAGAAAAGCGATTGCTTTAGAGATAAGCTTGATTGTCCCTAAGACTAGGCATCGAAAACAAAAATTGTCAAGCGATAAAAATGTACAACTGAAAGTATTTGCCGTGTCATATTATTTCGTTCTAACGAAATTATAAAAAATTGAATATTTCGTTATACTGAGATTATGTTAACATTATTTGAATACATTTCAAAACGGGACTCGCTTGCATTTCGTTATAACGGGATTTTTCGTTGTAATGGAATTCGTTGTAACGGGATTTTACTGTATTATTTTTTGTTTATCTATTTTCTATTTTCAATTAAAAGTGTGAACCGCATGCATTTTAAATTGGAAAAGCACTCGCAGATGCACTAGGGTTGACGCGATTTTTCTTTTGCGCCATTTTGGCGAAAAAATCCCATTTTCAGGTACCTGTTAGGGATTGCTAAAACAGCATGTTACTTTTATTTTATTATCAAATAGTTCATTTTATATTTAAAAAACACATAATTTTATTGTAAAACACACACAATGATTAACTTATTATAAAACACAAAATATTTAATTTATTATAAAACATACGGAATCTGCTCTACCGGGTTGCCATAATAAGCAAAATCTAGCCGAAACCGCCGGGTGATCCACTGAAATGATGCGACAAAAATGGTGCGACAACAGTACCCAAAAGGACCCATCATTTAAAATTGTAAATAATATAGAATAAAAGTAAAATAATACAAAAAATTCAGTACTTCTCTATTATCCCATCGACCACTTTTCATAACAAAAAACTATCGCCAAACTTTAACGCCAAATAAATGGGAGAACTTTGCCATTGGAATATCAAAATAAATAAATATATAAAATATAAGAATTTAAGGACACAATTGTTATTTTAATTAATGAAATAACTAATAAATCAGTAAAACATAATGAAAAATCCACGCAAATGTCGAATTAAAAACCACTTGATGACATAACAAACACGTATAATGCTTCTGATATCAAGTAAATGGGACTGCATTTTTGGCGTTTAATCTTACAGTTTGACGATAGTTTTTTGTTATGAAAAGTGGTCGACGGGATAATAGAGAAGTACCGAAAATTATTTTTGTATATATTTATTAAACACAGCAAATCATATTGATGGCTTTTAGCTTAGATATTTAGATGGTAGTTTTGTTTGCGGTATGTTATATTCACGGTAATGAATATGAGATATATATTCTAATTACATACTATGCACCTATGAATATAATATACATGTCTATATCTACTATATCAAGAAAAGCTTCTTCAATAGTCTTTTATATTTCTACTACATAATATTAACTATAGAATTACAATGTAGAGAGAAAAAAACGGGTTGCTGTAATTAGAATTAAAGGCGCCAATGTTGGCACGGCGTATTTTACCTGTTACGGATCTTAATAGTCAGTAAACATTAAGCAGAAATGCCGAAGTAAGGGAATTACGCAATTATAAAATCTCCTGAACTATATCAAGAAAGGGGAGCAGACAAAATCAAAGTCGTACAGAGATCGGCATCTAGAAGGAAGTTCGTGAATTTTAATCAGATTGTACGCCACGGGTCAAAAGCCCTGACAGCAAATATTGTTTAAAGGGAATGTGATTATCAAAACTGGCCTTCAACAGTTCATAGTTTCACCAAACCATACTCGAAAATTACGTGTAATAATATCCAGCCCGAGTATGGCACATTATTCAAGACGTTTTAGATGAGAATAATGATAGATTTTATAAACTTCCGTAATCGAGTCTACAACGAAGCTAGCGAGAAACAAAAACAAATTAGAAACAATATGGTTCAGTGTAAATGTGGATATCATTAAAGACTTTTACAAAATAGGCCTCAGTGCATCAAATCGTATTAACTAAAATAAGCCAATTGGCAACGGACCCAATTACGGAAAATTACTTAATATGTTTAAGAATCTCCGCATTAGCGAACATATTGCAACTGTAAAGTAAATGGACATGAAGCATAAATGCTAAGTGGGTTAAGCGGTTTTTGTCAAGAAAGATGAAATACATAACAACAAAAAATATGGGGAATGCTACCATGATCGCAAAAGTTCTTGATTTGTCTATTAGAATCTTCCGATTTCGCGAAGGGTTAAGGAAAAAAAATTAAATTATGAATAAAAGTAACGTTTTACAATGCTTAACATACATATAAGGGAGACCAAACTGGTCGCCAGTGGCGGCTAGTACTAAATAGTATTTCTAAATATGCTATATTTATTTATTTTTTAAATAACCACATATACATCGTTAAGAAATATAAAAGTGGTTTTACATACATTTCATAAGTATTACGATAACATAAACAAATTTTACAAGTATGGAGTCATTTAAATATTTGAAAGTTTCTCAAGGGTGTAAATCTGTAAGAAACTCGTGTAAATACGTATATTTGTAACTTGTAAGTATTTGTATGATAAAATAAAATATGTTTGATGTTTTAAACAATAACAAACTAAGGCGACGCATTTAAAAAGAAAAAAAAATAGAAACTATACAAATAAGATAAGTAATACCTACCTGTGGCGACACGCCCGAAACGTTTGCGACTGTTGTCACTAGGGGCTCTGAAGTTGCGATTCGATTACCATTGAGCTTATGGGAGTGTCCTATCTGTATGCAATATTTAATCTGTGGTTTGGACAAGCGTGTCTGTCTAAGCGCGACTTAAGCACAGTATGAGCATGCGCACTGTACGTATGTCGCCACTCTCATATAAAGGTACCCTAGTCTTCATGACTTAGTCCAGGATGCAAATGAATGCACAAATCAAACTCGGCGTCATTAATAAAACGTGTAGTCAGAATGTAGTCAATTGCAATCGAGAGACTGGTCAATTCGTCATATTACGTTGTGTGAACAATTTCTAGTAGAGCGAAATCATATCTACGAAATTTTTCTATTACAAAGTTCACCTGAATCTCTGCCTTAGACCGTGTTAGATAAATGTGTGAAGAATGCATACTTGAAAAAAGGAAATATTGAAGACTATACGAGGAAGCATATTGAATAGGCAGTGAGTAAACAAACTTTGAGCCTGCTAAAAGTAAAATTAATTATAACTTGAGAAATCATATTTTATAATGATTCCTGGATGAATCAAAATTATACAAGTAAAAATTAATAACGAATGCATTCATTTGATTGTATTCGAAGATGATTTATAAGAAGAAATAGAAAGTCTGTCCGTAAGTATGAAATCATTTTTTAACCAGATTTAAAATATTTTATTAATTAAAATCAAATATTGTTTGAATATTTATATTATATTTTGAGTATTGTAAAATTATCTTTTTATCTGCAAAAACTTAAAACTTGCACTAAGGTATTCGAAAGCAATTGGTTATAATGTTTTCGGCGAACAACGTTTGAAATTGCCATGTGCGATGATTTAGTTTGTATGTTTTATCAAAAAGAGACAGTTTTTAGAAACTACACTATTAAAATGATCATGAATGAGATTATTTGAAAGCATGTTCTCAACTTGTAGTACCACCAGCGGCTGAGAGGTTCTGCTCTCAAAGCTGGTAGTTAGGAGGTGCTGGGTTCAAACCCCTGTCGTGCTCGTCGCTTGGGCCATATTTAGGACATGGTGTTATAAAGGTAATAATCTTTTTCTATTTGCCTTCTGCTCTCAAATCTGATAGACGGGAGGTGCTGGGTTGAAACCCCTGTCGCGCCCGTTGACCTAACCGTTCTGAGTTTTCCGTGGTTTTCTTTGAACCTTGCTGTAAATGCGGGTTAGGATTCCTTAGAAAGATCCCCACGGAGCGCACTCCCCCCCCCCCCCCAGGGCCTGTATCCCTCGTGTTGATAATCGGCCGTCATAAAATCAACCAACCAACCTCAACTTGTAGTACTTGTGAAAGTTTATCTTGAAAATATTAGGTATACAGAAATAAGATTAGATTAATTTTAACACAATTATTTCCAATTGGTAAATAAATCATATGAGTTGTAATTTTCCAATTGGACGAAAAATGTCCGGGCTAGGATTCGAACTCTGGGATCTCTTGGCTAATTTGAAATAATTGTGTTAAAATTAATCTAGTGTAATCACGTATCCAGCATTTACTGGAGTTCCATTACTTGCGATCTTTTCTGTTGAGCTGATTAAAATATCGGACCAGATGCTATAATCAATAAGGTTAACTGGATGAATTATGCCCTCCAGATTCGACCGGGATAGCTCAGTTGGTAGAGCGTGGTGGCTTCAGCTAAGAGATCCCAGGGTTCGAATCCTGGCCCGGACATTTTTCGTCCAGTTGGAAAATTACAACTCATACAGAAATAAGCTTTTAAGAATTTTAAGCACACATCTTAAAAATGTGTATATAAATGTTAAAAAAAAGCATGATTTAAATATGTAGCACGAATTGAATTTGTTTTTAATTTATTATAATATTTTACTTTTGTTCAAGTGAATTCAGCAGAAAATTATTTTCAATCATTTATATGAACACTTTTAAGATACGTGCTTAAAGCGCTTTAAAACGTATTTGTACACCGAATACTTATGTTATGGAATTTGATCAGAATCATTGTGTTTTGATCAGACAGTCGCATATACTAATTAGAAATCTGTTGAACTATTTGAATTTATATTTTTAACGGTATTCTCAAATTTGTAACTTTCTCTGTTTAAATACTCAAAACTTTATGAAAAACAATTGCAAAATAATCTTATCCGTGAAAAATTTCCATATTTTCATTTACGTTCCAGCGAATCTAATAAAGTTTTATTTTTCTATAAATGTGGTACCTCTTTTTCATAGTCGATTACTAACTGATTATCACCTTTTAGTGATTTCTATAGATTTAAATCGGTAATTTTGATAGTGTCTGTAAAGTGTTTCACTATTACATAAAAAAAATGTTCTATTGTATAGTAGCCAAATGAAAATAACCGAAAATCGTATGCATTTAAGGTTGAAAATGATTTCGAAATTGCATAACAAACTACTGGAACAGATGTGTCACACTCGCACACCGATGAATGGCAACTTTTTTATTGCGCGTTTCTCAAGCCTTTGCCAATCCAATAAATTAATACATTAGATCCAGGTTACCATTAACGGAAAAAATTACCAAAGTTTGGCGACTTTTTCCCTTTTATAACCGATTAAAAAAAAATGAGTTATGAGTGTAAGACATCATATCCCAATTGTGAAGAATTATTTTAAGACATCAAATAGGGATAAAGAGTCTGTAGACTTATATCCCATGATCGGGGCGTTCAGACCCCACAACAACAACAACAACAACAAGACATCAAAAGCATAATATAGTGAATTTTCCAAAAAAACTCTAGTATTTTAAAATCAGAGTTCAGGAATTGTGAAATTCTGAAGCTTTTTGGATCTAAATTAATTTATGAATAATCCATCACATCTATGCTGAGAACATACGTTGAGATGTCCACTGCATATTCTTATGGCTTTCTCGAACAATATCAATATTTAAAAACCGGAGCTCAAGAACTTGGAAATTTTTAAGCTTTGTGGAATAAATTAATTACTGCCTAATCTCACTGCTCTATTATGAGGACAAACGTTGAAACATCAACTACAGATTCTAGTTACTTTTTCGAAAATAATCAATATTTCAAAATTGAAGGGCTTGCAGTAAGGAGTTGACTAAAATTGGAGTTGAGTAAAGAAAAACCTTATTTAAATTTAAAGTTTTGTCAAAAGTATTTTTTTGCACTTTATGCATTAGTCCATATGTAGTTTTTCACCAATGCAATAACATCCAAAGTTACCTATTCTGAGTGATTTTTTAAACAAGAAGGTGGGCTTCTCAAAAATGCCCAAAATGGATCTCCTCCTTGCTGGAAACCCTTCAATTAAAACTTAGAAACTGCGAAAATTTTAAACTTAGTACATGTGAATTAATTTCTGAATAATCCGGCTGTTCTGCGTTGAAGATAACTTTCTGACAGCTTTCTCGAATCAGTATCAGTATGTATCCATAAGTAGTCTGGTGATTAAAAGACTACTGGTGAATACATACTGATTTTAAAACATCAGCATAGGCGTCAACTTCACGGGGCGAATGAGTTAATCAGGCATACTACCACTACTAATTTTGAATTTGTTTGCTCTTTTTAATCAGAGAATTCTGTTATTAATTAAGACAAAAACGAGCAGGGAAGACCAAGCTATGCTCGGTCAAAATTAAATTTGAGTTCAAATATCATGACCCATGACCAAAATGACCCACTAATTGAATTTTCTCGAACATATGACTTGGCAAAACAGTCTTCTCCTGCCCGAAAACCATTGGATGCAGAATTTAGTGTAAATTGAGCCTTTTTTTAGATCTTGACCCACAATGACCCAGAAATGACCCACTAATCGAATTTTCTCGAACATGTGACCTAGCCCAATGATTTTCGCGTGCCTGAAACTCGTAGGATACAAAATTTAATCAAAATCGTTAGAGCCGTTTTTTAGATAAAACGAATTTGACCCGCTTTGACCCAAAACTGACCCACTAATCGAAAGTTCTCGAACATGTGACCCAGCCCAATAGTCTTCTAGTGCCAGAAAATAGTCGGATACAAAATTTCGTCAAAATCGTTTGAACCGTTTTTTAGATACAATTAGCTTGACCATGACCCTAAATGACCCACTAATTGAATTTTCTCGAACATGTAACCTAGCCTAACAGTCTTCTCGTGCCCGAAAACCATTTTATGCAAAATTTAGTGTAAATTGAGCCGCTTTTTAGAACTTGACCCACAATGACCCAGAAATGACCCACTAATCGAATTTTCTTCGACATGTGACCTAGCCCAATGATTTTATCGTGCTCGAAACTCGTAGGACACAAAATTTAATCAAAATCGTTAGAGCCGTTTTTTAGATAAAATTAATTTGACCCGCGTTGACCCAAATATGACCTACTAATCGAAAGTTCTTGAACATGTGACCCAGCCCAATAGTCTTCTCCTGCCCAAAAATGGTCGGATACAAAATTTCGTCAAAATCATTTGAACCGTTTTTTAGATACAATTAGCTAGACCATGACCCAAAATGACCCAAAATGAACCACTAATCGAATTTTCTCGAACATGTGACCTAGCTCAATGGTTTTCTGGTGCCCCAAAACGGTAGGACACGAAATTTCATCAAAATCGTTAGAGCCGTTTTTAAGATAAAATTTGCATATATATATATATATATATATATAACCACACACAAGATTTGCTCGTATTAGAATATATGATAACATTTTAAATTTAGCGGTAGAAGTTTGACTGATCATCCCCGTTATGTCGGCGCCTGTCAGTATTTCAAAATCAGAACTCTTGGTAACTGTAATAATTTAATGCATTTCGAGCAGTCAATTGGAATTCGATTGGAAGGTAAACATTCAAATAAGATATATATTTAAAGCGCATTCAATTAAAACATACTGCATATACAAGTGTTATTGCAATCAGGGCCTGTTTACCGAATAGGCCTGGGAAGCCCGTGCCTACCCAAAGACATACAAAGGGCCCCAAAATTAACTTTTCAAAATAAATTTTTAGAAAAAATTATTTCAATCAGGGTAAAAAATGAATTTTTTTCCATGTGAAACTTTTATGTAAATTATGAAGCTCACTCTTTCTAAAGTGTTGTTTACTCGAAATTTTTATGGTAAATTTTCAAATTATTGCAGTATACGAAAAATGGATTTAGTAAATAACAAAGCAATTGGTAGAGTAATAGGGGGGGGGGGGGATGAGTAACATCAGGCTTCCCCTATACTTTTATGTCTTAAGTGGGCCCTGATTGCAATTCCATTTATCAGTTTTTAAGGTCGAATATATATGTACGTATATATATACTTTAGATATATATAGCTTTAAGCCAGTTTTTTTTCCAGGTTTTTCTTTCGATAAAGAAGATAAACAATTGCGAATATGTGGGATATAAAATTAAAATAAAGTCTATAATTTAAGGTTTAGGGGCTAACTTAAAATAAATAAAATAAGGGCTGAACTAATAAAAGTGAAACACTTCATAAATTTTAGATCTGGTGTAACATGTTGCACCATTCATTTCAAAATGGTTGAAATAGGGTAACATCATTAACGATTTTTCCCCCATAGACTGCAATGTAACTGAATTATTTTGAGTGTCCCTGTAAAGGAACAATAAATGAACTATACATTTTATTTGCAATATCGAACATGCCATAGTAAACATCAATAACATATATCAATTGTATAGGAATCGGAGTATATTTACGCGAGTTAGAGCACGGAGAGACAGAATTCATAAACACTTTTCAACTTTGTTGGAAAGTGTTAAAAAACGGTGGGAAATCCGTTGAAAGCAACTATTCAGGTTTGAACATATGACATTTTTGTATAAAGTATGATAGATGCCGTGAAAGTATCTATACTGCCAAAAGTTTCCATTAAACATTAGTGATATTGCTATATGCAATTGAAATTGCAATTGTTTGAACAATTTACAAACGCATTGAAATTTTAGCTCCTTTCTCGGAAAATGCAGAGAACTTCTCTCAATTGGGAATCGGAGTATATTTACGCGAGTTAGAGCACGGAGAGACAGACGGACAGGCCGAATTCATAAACACTTATCAACTTTGTTGGAAAGTGTTAAAAAACGGTGGGAAATCAGTCGAAAGCAACTATTAAGGTTTGAACATATGACATTTTTGTATAAAATATGATAGATACCGTAAAAGTATCTATACTGCCAAAAGTTGCCACTAAACATTAGTGATATTGGCTACTATATCCTTTAAAAAATGAATGTGAATATCATTAAAGTTTTAACAAAATAATTTTTTCATGAAATCACGCTCGCTATAAAATGCCAATTGGCTATGGACTTGATTACGGGAGATTAGCCATCAAATCCTGTCTTCAGGCCCTGATTACCGACGGGGCACACTTTCACCAGTAAAATTTAATAGACATTTTCGTCTTATTAAATGTAAAATTCGTCTTATTTTCATGCAAAATTACTGCCATGAATAAATGAAAAATCTCTGTTATTATTTACTGGTGTAAGTGTGCCCCGTTGGTAATCAGGCTCTGCCTGTCTTAACTAAGTTTTTTACAAAACAAAACAATGACAAATATTACAGTGCGAACTTGGCAGTTTTCTCACGCTAATGTTTTTCATTTTCTTTTTAACAGTGTTAGTTGCACAACAGAATTCGTACACGTTGGCATCTACTATTGAAAATGTTGTACGTGGCATTTACCGTGCTTATACAGAACCATGACAAAAATATTATTTATGGACAGTGCGTTTGAATGTTGTTTGAACAATTTACAAACACATTGAAATTTTAGCTCCTTTCTTGGAAATTGCAGAGGACTTCAATTTGTTTGAATGTTCCTCTGCCATTCGAGATTGTGTTCGAGAAACTCCAGTAACGTCAAATGTCACTAAATGACTGCCTTACTTTGGTAACATTCTGAAAAATGTTGCCAAATTTGGCGCTGAAAGTACATAATTAAATATATAGCCAAATTGGCGATAACACGTTAATTTGGCAAAAATCTCATTTTAACAGTAACATTTAGCACTTTTGTTCATCTATTAAAAATATTCTGTAATTGTGACATTTTGATCAGAAAAAATTTTAACTTTTGATTAGTAAACATGCAGGTCAAGTATAACATAAGAAAAATAGATTTTTCAAAATTCTTTGCATTTTCCCACTTGCAAAGACTGCATGTCCCTGGACTACATTTTCCTAGAAAAGAGACGGTGATTACATTCAATTTTAAACTCGTTTTTAATGCAAACAAAATTTTAATTATGAGGTGGAAATATTTACAAATTAGCATTTCATTACTTATTTTAAAAAATCAACTGAGCTGGTACATAAAACAGCAAAACGCAAGATATCTGCAATTAATCAGTCTGAACGCCTTGACCGCCCATACACAATTTAATTTTCTAAAAATTATCTTAAGTTCAACAATTTTAATTTGTTATCGGGTTAGAATATAGTGTGTTTTTACCAATGGATGAATTAGGAACAAGTTTGGAATTTGCTGAAAGTCGAAGAGTCGGCGCACAAAGGGAGCAGGGGTCAGAACCCCTAGTAATTTTATAATTAGTATTTTAAGCAGACAGACTACTTAAAAACATAATATAATATATTCAGCTGAATCAATGAGGTTATTCAAAAAGGTAGATTCGATTACTTGTAAAAGTTATTTTTGACTGAAGTTAAAATAAAATTAAAGATTTAAGTGCATTTACAGAAATAATATTCATATACAGGGTGTCCCAAGTCTCCGTAGAACTTCAAAAATTTATTACAAAACAAATAATAGGCCTACAGCAAAAATAATTACAACAGTGCGTAGAGTAACTTAAAAAGTTTTTTGCTACTACCTTAGTAAATTTCAACATGAGATCCTTTCGTAGCACGAAGAATATCAAGACGATATTCCAATTCAATTCACGGACGTTTTTCATGCTAACATCAACAGTAACTACTGCTGTTTGGATCTTTTGTTTCAATTCCATGAGACTATTGTTCAGATTTCATCAAACAGTTGTAACTACTGTTGATGTTAGCATGCTGAAACGCACGTGGATGGAATTGGAATATCGACTTGATATTCTTCGTGCAACGAAAGGATCTCATGTACAAGTATACTAAGGTAGTAGAAAAAAACTTTTTAAGTTACTCTATGTACTGTTGTAATTATTTTTTCTGTAGGCCTATTATTTTTTTGTAATAAATTTTTGAAGTTGTACGGAGACTTTTGGGACACCCTGTATTATTAGACGTCTTTCTAAACTGACAAAACTAAAAAAATATGAACTTTGAGTTATCACCACAAAAATCATAATTAACCATTGATCTGTCATATAACAAAAATACATTAATTCATATATATATGTAAAAGAGAAGCCATTAGATTTCAACCCGAGTTATTGAGATTCGTTTTAGCTGTGTGTGTGTGGGGGGGGGGGGGCAAAAGATTTCTTCTAAATATAATAAAACAAACAAAGTATCAAATCTTAAGATGAATATATATTAAATAAAAAAAAATATC
Organism: Maratus michaelseni; assembly: GCA_963931845.1. Classification (NCBI taxonomy): domain Eukaryota; kingdom Metazoa; phylum Arthropoda; class Arachnida; order Araneae; family Salticidae; genus Maratus; species Maratus michaelseni. Next base: position 122,229,954 of record OZ007599.1, on the reverse strand, counting down.
ACCTAAGTTAAAATACTGTACAAGTACGCCAAAAAAAAATAAGAGGCCGATATTTCTATGGTCTTTATTGGAAATAATTCTTTTTTTTTGCTTAAAGCACGTGCCGGTAATGTTTCTGTTGTAGTGTGAAAATTTTGAAGCAATTTTAAAATGTAAACTGAGGAAAATCCTCAAAATAATAAAAGCAAGACATATTAGAAACACGTTGGAAATTGTACGTCAAACGTGACAAATGAGGTGCGTTCGTACTATAACTAGTTTTATAAATATTTACATCGTCTGTTATTATGATATGATTAATTTCCGTAATAAAAGAAGTACATTTTATCTTTTGTTGACATTTACTAAAAATTCCAACAACTTGAAATCCATATTTTAGACTCTTTTTCCATTTAATATCTGTTTCTCCGGAAACATATATCCAAAAAACGGTCGGTATATTATAGGATTGTTATAATTAAACAATTTTAGTATACAAATTTGGTTTTTAAATTCAGTAATACGGAAATAATGACTCCATCTTAAATAGTACGTAATCACCATGACAACCCAGAATCATTACCTATCATTGAATTAATTACGCATGATAAGATTTAATAGAATGAAGAAAACTTTTATTAATATCTTTTTAAGTTTTGATTCTCGATTTTCATAAAATTTGAAATGACAAAATTTTGCAGCGATTATATATATTAAATTTCAGACCATTCGGTTGGGTAGTTTTTGCGCTATTATATACGGACGGTCCAGACGACGACTATAGGTGCTACGTATTTATATAATTACGAATGCACCTAAAAATTATATCATCTGAGTTGAATACTGTACAAACAAATGAGAGGCCAAGATTTCTATCATCCTTATTGGAAACAATTCTTTCTTTCGCTTCATGCACGTGCATGTAATGTTTCTGTTGTAGTGTGAAATTTTTGAAGCAATTTTAAATGCAAACTGAGGAAAATCCTCAAAATAATAAAAGCAAGACGTTTTAGGAAAAACGGTAGAAATCGTCGTACCGGAAAGTTTTAAACGTACAAATGTACAATTGACTAGAAAAACGTACAATCTGAAAACCCTATATTAGTGGTTCAAATAAAATATAGTAGGCAGAAGCACTCCTGATATATTTTTAAAAATTGTGCGTTACGGAGAACGGCAACTCTATAATAGTAAGAAAAATTAAAATGCGATACGCTGCAAATGCCCAGCACACATTGGGAATACATTTGGATCACTTTGATTAAAAAAAAGTGTTCCAGTTACCCTAATTTGTATCGAAATGTGTTACAAATATGCTCCACTATAATAGAAAGTGTTCCAAAAGTGTACCGAAAGTGTTCCGGAAGTGTTCTACTATTTGTTTTTATGTGGATATTTTTTAAATCTAAACTTAGGAATACATTTGAGAACACATTGGGAACACATTTGGGCACACTCGTGAAATCATCGCTTTCGAAAAGTGTGCTAGAAAGTGTGCTGAACAAAAGAAATGTTCTCAGAAGTATTCTAAAAACTGTTCCAAAAAGCGCGCTTCAAAGTGTATTAAAAAAGGTGACAAAAAAAGTGTTCTAAAAAGTGTATAAAGATTTGCAGTGTAAAGAGTTCATTGATTTCATTGAAAATACGGTATTATCTGGTTTCAACAAATATAGGTCATGGGTATTAAAGTTAAACACGAGTAAAAATATAAAATCCACTGATAACATAAACAGTTTATGAAGCCCTAGCTATAAATAATAATATGGGCTATAAAGAAATGATTAGAGAATATAACAGTTTAAGGACAAAAGCCAGCTCTGTCCTTCATTTCTTGGAAGAGCAACCATAACTTCCGCTGCTAATAACTAGATATCCTAATTATAAATATAAGGAATAGATCAAAAGATTAAAATGTCATTAACATCTCAGTTCTCCCAGATATCAATGCTTCCTCATTCGCTTGAGAAAAAAAAAACGTATCGTTTATATATATTTTTTAAGGTAACCCGCTACGTTTGACACGGATTTATTTAAATAAAAATATGAGCGTAATACTGATTGTTTCGAAAAAATTGGTACATAAAGACAATTTAATTTGTTAAATAAATTATTTTGATGCAATTTAATTTTAACTTTTACAATTCCAAGGAAAAGTAACGCAATATTTGATGCTTACCAAATATGTCCGCGGAAAAAAGTAATGATAGTTTACCAAATTAATTTTCCATAATTATGCAATTTGAGTTACTAAGGATGTAATGAACTACAATCTAAGCCATAAAATATACACTTCAATAGATATACTGGATTCAAATTATAATTTTGCATATATTTTCTTTATGTTAATACATAAAATAGCTGTAAATTTTCAGGAAAGTCACAGATGTTTAAACAGATAGTTGATTATACTCAGAATATCGCATAAATAAAGGGATTAGAATGACAGTCGAGTAAATCAAAATTTAGTGATTTGAGAAATGAAGGGTTTTGTGAAACTTGTTGTATTGCCGTTGCATTGAGTGGTCCAATTTGCTTTGCCCTCTAGCGACTCCCTAAGTGAACTATGACTTATTTGACTGGCACATTGAACAGAAATTAATATACGTTCAGTAAAAATATGGTTATCTCGATTTTCAAAATTTTTGACTTACTCCACTGTCATTCTAACCCCCTCAAATGTCAGACGATTGGTTTTATATAAATCTAACCATAATATTTGGAGATAAGTAATTTTTCGTAACTGATTGTTCACGGATATCTTGTTTTTCAGAAAGCTCATTTAAAGTTTTTATTTCTGAAAATGTCATAGAAATATTCACCACAAGTTATTGAAGTTTTCCACATTTATATATTGTACCTTCCTTAATCTCAATATTAGAATATATTATGTTACTTAAATTTATTTTTCCGATTGCATAAATGCCCACTTTTTGTTTTACAGCTGAAACACACAGCCATAACTGCACTTCCAAGGATAGTACGAAGAAAACAAAAGTTGTTTTGGATAGCTAGTTGTGCAGTATTGCAAATAAAGCAATAAAAATTTCTGTGTTATTTGACAAAAAATGGCAATTTAAACGTAGTGGGATACTCTAATTGAAGAGAGAAAAATCCATTCTTTAAATGTAATGGTACCCATCTCCCAAATATTTTAAAAGACTGCAGTAATTTAACAATACATTTGAAAAGGGTAATAAAATCTTTAATACAACTTACTTTTGTGTTAAGTTTTGAATTTTCTGTGTTAAATGAAATTTTCTTGAAATAAATGAAATTTTCTTGATACCTCAATTATCATAAAAGCTAAAATTGGGAAAATTGGATGAGGCTTAATGCAGAATATACATAAGTAAATAAAACAGGGTTAAAACAAGATTTACAGGTGACCTACACATTGTAATTAACACCAGAATAGTTTCAACGAAAAATTATTAAATGAGATTTCAATCAAATTATAATTTAAATAAATAATAATTATTATACAACTAACGATTAGTAAATTGAAAAAACCGCAGTCAATGTTATTTACCGAACATACGGCCGGGCTCACGATGAAAAAACTTCATCTTTTACGGGCCTGCTCCAGGACGCGGATGACGTCATACATGAGATCTGAGTGTGACTATAAACAATAAAGATCGAATACGTGTATGTGTACATCAAAAACAGTGCTATAAATTTCCTTTATGTAATATTTTGTTGATCAATTTCTGGTTTATTTTAGATCTGTTTGAATTATACATTCAATAAATGAACAATAAAGGTTCAGTAAACACGTACATTTTACCCCCCCCCCCCTTGAAGTCAAATATATAACAAGTTATTTCAAATTAATTTGAAAATGTGTCCAAAAATAATAAATAGAAACCTACAGCAATATTTCTCATAAATGCAGTTATTCCTGTGGATAAAAAAAGGCATTTCATTGGTAAAAGAAATTGGGATTATTTTTATTCTTTCTTTAAGCTTCAATTTTTAAAATCAAATAAAAAATTAAAAAAAAACAGTTACAAAATTTGGATTCATGGTTTTTATTGGCGAATTTAAACTAAAATACGCATTTATGGCAGGAGAAGTCATGCATTAAAATTACACAACATCAGCGTAAAAAGTTGAAAATAAAATCTACCTTGTTTTATAATTGTGAATATCAGGATTAATATTACATAAACAAACTCATAAATGAAAATATTAACTTTTTCTAAACAATTAGAACAAAAATTTTATTTATCAATTAAAATTTTAAATTTCCTAATGTCTGAATAACTTAAATTACAAATTCTGTTACTAGGTGTTACAACTAAGAAAACACTTCTCTTCAAGCACTCTTATCTGGTAAAACATAGTTTTGAAAATTAATTACTAATTATAATGTAGAGTGTACACTAGTGTCCAAAGTTAAGAAAATCTTTCGTAAAAACTCTATTTCTAGAGTTTGATAGTTCATAACCGCCCTTAATTTTGAAGTAAAGCAATAAAACTAGATATCAATGGAAAAATAATTTAATCCAAAATATGATGCATTAATTGTCAGAAGGATATTTTTATTTTAATAGTAGATGTCAAGAAGAAAAGTGAAACATATAGTGTCAGGTGGGGTAATCTGGGTATATATCTTTTTTAACACTTTCCAACTTAGTTGAAAAGTGTTTGACTTCAGTCCGTCTGGCGTTTGTCCGTGCACTAACTCACGTAAAAATACTCGAATCACCCTGAAATTTTTGTATGTTATTTTTGTTTACAATAGCATATTCCCTATTTCAACTGAAGTCTGTATCACTTATAGTTCTTTTACAGGGACAGTCAAAAGTATTCAGTTATATTACAGTCAATCGGAAATAATCGTTTCAAGTGCATTTTGATGATGCTATGTCATTTAAAACATGATGAACCTGATATATAATTGTGAAGCACATTAAAACATGCTTTTTCTAGAATATGGGGTGCAAAGCATTAATTATTCATTTACAGGGTCAAACAAAAGAATTCTGTTACACATTGTTCTATGAGGGAAAATCGTTTGCAGAGTAATTTAGTGATGTTTCACTATTTCAAACATAATGAAAATTATATGCATTACTGAGGTTCACTATAAATTGCTCTCTTGAAAGTGTGGTATGCATTGCGTTTATTTACAGGGACACACAAAAGATATCGGTTACAGTACATGTGCGATATTTACAGTCTATGTGTGATAAGTGCGTTTTCAATTTTGGTTTGCGTTTTAAAGTTTAACTAAATTTATTCATAGTACGTGTGTGTTTATAAACACGGTTGTTTATATACAGGGCTACACAAAGGAATCCGTAAGTATTACAGACTATGGGAGTGTATTGCTTAAGGGTAGTTTTTAATTGTGTTACGCATTTTCTTGCTGAACTATAATATATTTAGTATAGGGGAGAGGGCGGCACGTTTGAACCTTTTTTTTGGAAAATCAACATATTTCTTACTTGAATTATACTTATTGCATTTTAAATATTATATATGCAAAACAATGTATTTCTTTATCATATGAGCCAAAAATTTAAAGTTTTCCAAATAAATTAAATACGTTGTGAGGTTTTAAAAAGCTGAAAGATTTCTGTTCGAACCTGCCCCGTGTAGGGGTACCTTTGAACAAGCTAGGGGCATCTTAGAACAAATAAACCAAAATATGAAAATATTAAGAGTTTTTATGAAAAACTGCATATCTTTAAGAAATTTTAGAGAAACTGCTTATATTTTTCTCTTGTTTAGACATGCTTTGGTTTCAGCTTCAATTATATTTTTTTCAGGGGTTATGGTCAGTATTCTGGATCGTCCTTTCTTACGTCCAACCCGATTACTTTTCCGTGGTTGGGCTTTCGGATAGGGCCTGACATGTTCTGGAGTAAAAGAAGTTGAAGCTTGTGGGCTCTCTTCATTTTCCACAATATCATTGTGTGACGATTGTTCCGGGAAACATGAAATTTCAGACACAGGATCGGTCACATAAGCAGGCTCAATGTCCTCTTCCGTAAAATTTGTTATAGAAAATGGATAAATCCTTGTTTTACGAAATCCAGAAATAATGTTTGACGATGTAAATGAAAGAGTATAGGCCTTGTTAGATAAACCTGCTAAATCATGAATCGTAATAGTGCGTCCTGGATTTGTAATCATCCAGTCACTGAATTCCACCATCAATTTAGATTTGAAACTTCCCATCACTGAAACATCTAGAGGTTGCAATATATGTGTGCAATGAGGGAGGATTGTTAATAATACAAGCCCATGTTCTTTGGCATAAAGTATGGCATAAAGAGAACAATGTGCTTCATGGTTATCCATCACTACAAGAATTGGGTCACCTTTTGAGCATCTTGTATGCTTTTGGATATGTTCAAGAGTTTTTATAAAATAAAGCAGCTGTCATCCATCCACTGTTGGGGCGATTTGTCAAACTCCCAATTGGTGCTCCATGCATTAAAGAATCATGCATTGGAGACCGGGGAAATATAAATACTGCAGGAACTGTTTCTCCTGAAGTAGTAATAATTCCACATATTGTTATTAAAGTTCCACGTTCAGCAGAAACAGCTTGGCCAACCCGTTTAGTACGGACTTTAGCTACAACATTTGGAGCTTGTAGGACAGTTGTCACCACAGTTTCATCAAGATTGATGATTCTATCTGCAGAAAATGGATGCAACTTCAATGCTGCAGCTGAGTTTTCTTGAAATAAGGAAACATTATGCTTATTAAAGCTTGTAGCTCGAGACAAGCTTGTATTCTCCGGCTTTCGTAAGGATAATCCAATATGCCGTTTCATAAATCCTTTTATCCATTCAATGCCAGCTTTGCTGCTCTCTTTCCAACTTGAGGGGAAAGAACAACTAATTTTTGTTGCATATTCGAATGCCAGCTGTCTAATCTGAAGATAGGTCATCCCATAATTAATCTTGGAACACCTCAAAATATATTCTTCAAGCAAATCTTCTTGTTCAGTCGTGAATACTTGACGAAATGTATATTTTGTGGAATACTTATTAGGTGTACACTAGTAATAATTTCTCCTACTGCATTTTTGGCTTTTTTGACTCTATAAAATAGTGATGTGTGCTTAACTTCATATATATCAGCTGCATGTCTCAATGACATTTTCTGTTCTATCACAGCTTTCACAGCTTTTTCCATATCCTCTTCTACTATTTCTGGTCCTGTACGTTTTTTTACATAATTTCTAACCATCTTGTTGATTTTCTGTAAAATAAAATCGCAAATTAACTATGATAGATGACTATAATCAAAATGAAGTTTTACACGGTAAATATTGCCAATATTTTCAAAGAAAACAAACTTTTATATAGAAAAAAATGACAACATGCAAGATAGAACAATAGTTGTAATTAAAAGTAAACAATAGTTGTAATAGAAAGTAATAGCATATCAGCAGTTCAGCAGTGCTGTTAACCTTTGTGAATACTACTGTATAGTTCAGACTCAGAAAATGTGTAATTCTGAGGTGCCAAGTGTAGTCACTATAATTCAGAATATAATCAAGGTAAAATAAAATCTAAAAGATGATATTAAAAAATTAACTTTTTTTATGAAACACAATAAAATATTACACAACACAAAGAAAAAGTTCATTAATAAAAATATAAAACCCTTATGCAACTATGCAAAGCTTCAAAATTGATTTTTTTCAAATTTAAACCTATAATTAACTTCTAATCTTGTAGGGTAAATTTTTAATTAAAACATGCTACATGAACAGATAGATAATTTGGCTAAAACCAAAACTAAACAGATAAAATATTTCATGCAGAATACAAAGCCCTGTACAATATAATATACATTTTAAATCATAATAAAATTTATATATGTTTAAAAATGAAAAAGAATCCAAATATATGACAAGTCAAGAATCTCTCATGTTAAAAAACAACTTGACAAAAAAGTGTTGTTTCTACACCTAAAGTGTAGAAGTTGGCAGCCCTGTATCAGTACAACTTTTATATTAACTATAATAACTCTTAATTAATCTCTTAATTTTCACATTTTCTAAAAAAAAAATCCAAAAATAATAATATTTAAATACATCCATAACTCTTTACTTCATAATTTTAATTGGTGAATGGTGCCCCAACTTTTTTGTTCACTGGTGCCCCATCACATGGTGTTTAGCATTACAACTATTTACTCAATTGGGCTTAAGAATTTGTATAAAACAAAGCCTATAAATTAAAGCGAATATCTTTTATTTAAGTATTGAACAATCAATTAAAATTTTAGGGATACAATATTGTCAACAAAAAGCTTACAATTTTATTTTGTTTAGATTAAAGAAGGAGAAAAATACATACCTTGCATAGACAGTAAGTAGTGTGCATGTAAAATGGTAAAGCTTTATCAAAGAAATTCCACGGTTAAGAAATGAAGGCTAGCGAAATCGTGACTGCGCCATCTATTGGCAGAATTGTGCAAATTGGATTGTTCAGCAAAGGGAATGTACTGCAAAAAAAAGTTAAGGGCAATATTCGTGTACGTCAAACATGAGGCCAAATGGTTGCAACATGCTAACTTAACTCTTCGAATGGGGCATCTGCTGTGTAGGATCTTTGGCTTTATATCCTAGTTGCATTGAAGTAGTAGTAATGTGCTGGCATCTATATTTTAAAATTATACTTTATTTCAAGGAAAATATTTACAGTGTTCAAAGGTGCCCCCAGTTCAAACGTGCCCCCTCTCCCCTACTAATATAAGTTTGTGCAATATAAATAAATTCATATACAGGGCTAGGCAAAGAAAAAGATACATTGTCGTTTACGATTGGTAATTGCTGCGAGTGAGTTTTAAGTTGCCTTTTATCTTAATATGTGGTGTGTACGAAAGTATACAGATAATATACAGAGCTGTACAAAGGATATTGAGTGCATTTCCAACGATCGGAGAAAATTGCTAAATTTGAATATGCTAACTGAACTAAATTTTATCATGCTATATATCTACATCTATTGATCATATACAGGGATGCACAAAATAATTCGACTACTTTTTTGACAATGGAAGGTAATTCTGAAAACTGTATTTTTAAATGTGGGATATGTTTTCTAAACTGTTTACTTACATTTCTTCTTTCACCTTATATAATGGTGAAGTTTCGTTACAGTTTTCTGGCTGTGTTGGAAAGTGTATCACAATCTGTGCTTGACGCATGATTTTCCGTTCTTGTTTAAATTTTGAATTCAGTTTTCATTTAGAAAAATGTAGTAAAATCTTGTTATGGATAAATATGCATATATAATCTAATGTATAAATATTTTATACATTACATCTTTTTAGGTTAGTATCCTATCAATATTTCAAAAAATTATAATGAATTAAATGTTGCCTAGGGTCAATATTATAATACTGTTTTGCTACGCACATTACCCCAGGCATAGGGTAAAGTGGGTAGTTGAACTTTCATATATAACATTCAAATCAAAATTTATGTATAATACAAAGATATGTATTATGTTGTGATTCAATTATCACAAAATCTATCCAAACATTAGGTGTGTGTGGTGTGGGGTGTGGGGGGCATCTAACAGTGAAATAAATTACATTACAGGAATGATGACTTTCTTTATGAAATGCAAGCTCTTGAAGTATTCTGACAATGTCGTGAAGGTCAACTATATCTGTATCGTCCTGTTCAGGGAAGGTATACCAATGACCAATTTTTGACTTTTTCTAATGGATAACCACCTTTTCCTAAAAATAATAAAGCTTCAGCAATGCAGCTTTATTCTTCAAAAGTAATATAATTTGATAATTTTCTTTGACTTTCTCTTAAATGTGTTGTCCTTTTTATAACCCACCTTCTTAAAGTTTCATATGGAATAGTTAATTCTTTAGATGTTTTAAAATTTATTTACCTTTTCCAAAGCTAATCCAAAGTTGCAGCTGAAAAGTTTTCTGTAGCATTTTTCACATATGTCCTAGACATGTTTACATAAAAAATGCAAAATGCCCAAATAAATTGAAATGTAACTTACTTAAAATAAAATCACATTATTCACTTCACTGTATTTGTTAATATTCTCTATTTAAAAAAACAAAATAGACGTTGATTGCATTTTTAGTTAAGACTAACACCTACACCCAATTTACTCCATCTAATACAAAAGAATTTTACAAAAAAATTAATAGGAAAATTTCTTGCCTTTTTATTGATATCCGTTGATAAATCTTATATCTAATTCAAGAATCGAAAAAAATTGGAAAATTACTAAAATTTAAAAAAGTAGAGAAAATTTTATCAGCACTTACAAAAAATATGCATTGAAATCGAAAAAAATAGATTGACCTATGCTTTGCAGTGGATGTTACTACTCATTTTGTTTAGGTATAAAATAATATTTATGAAGCTATATATGTTTTTTAATCTTTGTTTCTTCTTTAATTTCTCCTGTTACAAAAAATACAGCTTAATTATAAACTATACCCAGATTATCCCACCTGACATTACAGAAAATCAGCTATACAAACAATTTCACTAAACCAGTTAATTCTTATTTGAATAAACTTTAGCGTTAACAGCCTTGAAACGCCTTCGCATGGAGTGAAGCAAGTTTTTATAGTTTTATGACTGTTTTAATATTAAAATTCAGTTATTCTTTCCGTTAATTAAGATAAATTGCAGAGTTATGCTAGACAAGCAAGTTTTTTTAGTTGTCCCCACAGAAGTTTAATTTAATTACGATCTGGACATATTCACAGGCCATTATTGTTGTGGATGTGATTATCTTAAAACTCCCTATTGTAAACAACTGCAATATGACAGAGTTGAATTTTGTTGAAGTAGAAATATTTCATTATATTGCAAAATATCACTTATCGTAGGCTTCTATTTCTACTTCAACAAAATTCAATTCTGTCATATTGCAGCTGTATGCAAAAAGGAGTTTTCAAGATAATGACATCCCACAACATTAATGGCCTGAGAATATGTCCAAACCTTAATTAAATTTGGTTCAAGTATCTAATTCATGTATTTTTTTTTTTTTTAGTTTACATTTATCTTCTCATAAATCTCTTATGTCCTAACTTTTCGATATCATTCAACAAAAGATCATAACACCAATTCGGTTTTTCACGGAATGTTTAATCCTACCAGAATGTAAATCTCTTTCGATCAACCTACTTACATAAGTTATGTCATCACTATCAAATGTAGAATTTTTTATTTCTCCACTCCAAAAAACACGATACGGCTCTTTTCTGTCTAGATAACATAAATATCAGCCCAGTTTAATATTTCCAACCTTTGTTTGATTATTAAAAATGTTTTTTTTTTGTGGAATTTAAGCATTTATACCAAAATTCTGCAGTTTACACAGAACTGTTCTTTAACTTCACATTGCAGTGTGCCATTTGTTTTTTGCATACACCGAGATGATTTTTTCTGCCACAGGCCCCTTACCCTTCTACCGTCAGTTGCTCTCGGGGACCTTTTAATGTTTTTATAAGTCTTGTTTTGTGCGACATAGACCATACTTTGTTAATTTTCTTTCAAATATTTTCGAGTATTTTTCTTCATTACTGTAGCCTTTTACACTTAACAATACCATTTTCATCCGTCGTTATATCGCGCATTCCGGAGACAGAAAAGAAGTGCGATATATACGAATGAGCCATATAATAGAGACATTATAAATGTAAGAAAGAGATATTCAAGTTAATATTTTATATTTTACTTCAAAATGTTAATGTATACAACAATTGAAATACTCTAGAAAATTATCGATAGAGACACTATACTTAAGTATGTTTTAGTAAATGATAAATACATAAAAATACTTAAGAAGTGCGTTTAAGTCAGTTTTTGTTGTCTAGAGACAGAAAAAAGCTGTTGTATCCGAATAAACGATACAGCAACACTTGATATAAGTAGCTACTGTATTAAAAGACAACACTACTTTGACGCCCTGATATTAAAGACGTTTTCGGGAATTTATTTTTTAGAAATGCGAAGTGTTTTTAAAAATTACTTTACACTAAATTATTATACGTATATTAAAGTAGAAAATTATATTTGATTTCAGTTGATAAATTAAAAAAGGCGGCTTGACAGCTGATGGACGAGAGCGCTTAAAAAAAAGAGGGTCAAGCGGTGGACATAAGTCATCGTAAACTTAATCTAGAACATTGAGATTAAACAAGTTATTTTTTTCTGTCTAAAAGGTAGTGAAATACATAGCTGTTTTAAAAAATATGCAATTTAGTGAAATGGCATAAATTGAAAGTAAAATGTAAATTTTAAACTAAAAATTTCGTTATTTTAAAGTTATACATAAAACCGAGATATCAGCATTTCGAAAAAAACCTACGTATTTCTCAAGAAAATATGACGATTAATTTTCAAAACGATTAAGCTGATTGATTGAAAACGGGCGGAGCTAGAGCGTCCACCTATTTTGAAAACGCTATTCTGCATAAAATGCACTGAAAGTGTTTAATGTTTACTCGCTTTGGTGCGCTCTACTTCTATAGCTCCAAAATTGCTCTTTCACTTTCGATATCAATTTTTAACTAATAAAATATGCTTATCGTGTGTATAAAAAAGACCTTTAAGCGACCAAAGGAAAAAAAAGCGACATTTTGTACTGGTCAAAGGTTCCTTAGTAAGAGTAAAACTGAAAAATACTTTCCAGACTGTTCAAAAAACCATATTCATTTTTTAAAAAACACTTATCCTTTGTCAACTTAACCCGATTCGGGTATTTAAAACGTATATTGTTTGTGATGTTTCAAATCAAATTTGATTATTTTATGTGAAGACCGAATTGAGTTAGATATACACAGTGTGTCCCAGTATTATTGGGACAAACTTTAAGGGGAGGTATGAGACATCACAAGGATTCAGATTTGCATAGCAACCCAAGGTCAGAAACGGCTTCGTTCGCCGTTAGGTGGTGTTGTGCACAAGAATATCGGAGGAAACCAGCGTTCTCAGATAAGAGAATTTTTTAATTCAGAATTCATACTAGAAATTGCACATAGCATGTCTGATTAATCAAATGAAAGATATTTCCAGATTTTAACTAGAAACGCTGGAGGAAACAGACCTGCATTGCCGCAGTCATTTGAGCTGTCATCTCCCGCAGAGGAGTGAGTATGCAACTTTTTACGAACATCGAGCTGGCAGATATGCACCTTATTTATGGATTGGCACATGGGGATGCACGAGCAGCAGAAAGATTCTATAGCCAAAGGTACCCACTGAGAGATGCACCGGAACGCCGGATGTTTATGAATTTGCATCACAATTTTTGTGAATACGGATCATTACGAGGTAATAGGCATAGTGAGGGTGGGCCACGAGTGACTCGAACTCTCAGCATGGAGCAAAATATGTTGGTTACTGTTCAAAAGAATCCGAGTATCAGCGTACGAGCTGTCGCTGCTCCCGTAGGAGGATTTCGGAGTAGTGTCCATCGTGTTTTGCAACGTGAAGGCTTACCCCCATAAAATCTTCAAAGAGTACAGTCACTGCTCCCCTCAGATCATCCTGCGCGTGTGCGTTTTGTATGGTGGTATCTCGACCAATGTCGTCAAGACGCGCGTTTCCAATCCTACGTTTTATTTACGGATGAGATGCACTTCACGCGAGATGGTGTTTCAGTGAATATTTGGGCTGGTGTGGTCGGCGACCTCTTAATCGGGTCTTACTTGTTGCCAGCACCTCTAACATCTACAGATAATTTCATCTTTTCGCAAGAGGTGCTACCAAGCTTACTTGACACTATGCCACAACATGTCAGACACCGTATGTGGTTTCAACATGATGGGGCACCTCCCCATTATGGCAGATGTGTTCGTGAACATTTGAATCAGGTGTTTGGTAACCGATGGATTGGCCGTTGTGGACCGGTTCCCTGGCCGCTCTTCTGATTTAAGCAGCATAGATTGTTTTCTTTCGGGTGCACTGAAAAGTGCTGTGTATGCAACGCCTGTGGATTCCGATATGGATCTGGTTTCAAGAATCGTCTGTGCTGCTGCTGATATCCAACAAACTCCAGCATTTTGTGGAGTCCGCCAATCCATAGTCCGACGGTGTAATGCATCCATCGCTAGCAATGGTGGAAACTTTGAACATCTTTTGTGACATTTTCACATATCATCTACCACAGCACATATAATATCTTTGACCAATAAATTATTTCAGATGATACCAGTCTTGTGTCTCTTCGTTTCTTGTACCTGTCATACTACTTTCCCATGACGTTTCCGACCATGGGTTGCTATGCAAATCTGAATCCTTGTGATGTCCCCTACCTCCCCTTCAAGTTTGTCCCAATAATCCAGGGTCACCCTGTATATTTTTTGAACAGATGTTTAAATTTGTAATTTACTATTTTCTTATTATATATATGGGAATGAGGAGGAAGCCTAGCTGTTTAGATAAGGGGTTGAGAATTGTTATAAGAGATGATTTATTGTTATTCTTATCCGGGCACTGCATATAACTTTATACGAGTACAAATTCTCAGATAATAAATTGTAACCTGACTCATGTAAAAATAAATTTCTCTTTTTCCCACGATAAAAGAATAGCGAAATGATATCTAATCCATTTTAAATAATAAAACTTTCACGCTTGAATGATTTAATTTTTTTCCTTTTGAAAAACTTTTTGATATTTTTTTTAGGCACATTACTTTCGGAATAAGTGAGAAATAGTTTCTATTCTTTGTATCAAATTTTAAACCAGTATTTCTTATTTGAAAATTTTTGAATGAAATACGGTATGATACTATTTAGATTCCTTTTTTTTCCGGTAGCAAGTTTATGGGAAAGTGTTCCAAAAACACCTTTAACATGAAAAAAGTAAAACATAACAGGTAAGATATGATTAAAGCATGGGCCAACTGGGCCTTACCTCTGGGGCCCCTGGCTTTGGGCCCCCATATTTTGTACGTAATTTTCGTAAAACCTATATTTTAAATATATTGTGAACCCTTTTACTGATCATAATCAATATTTTGTACTTTTAGAGTACGGTAAAATTAAAAACAAAATACATATTTATCTAAATAAGTATAATTATATATTCATGTCTGTATTTTAAGGCATAGAAAGTATTTAATGTTTCTGGACAGCATAAGAATGGTGACCCTGAATGAACACCAGCCCCTGGATATCTCTTTGGCATGAAAGGACTTCGATAACAAGTGTCATGCGGTCTCAGAAATGGATCCAGTAAAACTTTATTTAAATATTAGTACGAAATTTTACAGATGTGTACATTGAACACATTTAACTTCTGATAGAAAATAAAAACAGTTTTCAAAGATATTTTCGCACAGAAGGGATTTATAAAACATCGTGTTTTATACATAAAACAAAAACTCTCAGTAGGCTTAGTCGACTGTGGTCTCAGAGACCGCACTTCCCCATTTACGGATTAAAGTTTAAACTACACTCATGTTCAAAATTAAGAGAATTTTTAGATTTGGTCGATTATCTCCAGAGCTACTAGACAGATTTTAATAAAATTAGGTATGTGCATAGGTTTATATAATGCAAAAAACATAACCATTCAACAGTTATAATACACATACACACGCATGATAGTGCGTTCATCAGCGTCGGAAGGTATAAAACAGAGCTTACAATATTGGGTATATTGAGGGGTATGGTCCCATCTTACAGTAATACAGCATTCACAACGTGATTTCATACTAGAAATCAGGCAGTTTATGAGTGCCCATGGCAGTTGGTCCCACTCCTCCAGCAACGATGCTTTCAGACCCTGGGTGGTTCTGGGAGGTGGAAGAGATGGAATGCGAGTTGCAATTGCCCTCCGCAGAGTATACCAGATATGCTCTATGGGATTTAGATCGAAAGCTCTGACTGGAAAATCCATCCGGCGAATATCCTCATTTTTCAGAAATTCGTCGGCCAGATGAGCTCTATGTGGGCGCGCGTTTTTGTCCATTAAAATGAAATCAGCCCAAATTTCACCCTTGAAAAGGCGTTGTGTGTCCGGCGCTACTTGTAATGAATTTGTGGCATCGACTTTCGATACTGTCAATTAAGTTGTCGGACACTGGAAAGGGAAACAACTCCCATACATGGGGCAACGCTTGTTCCAGCTCATTTAACGACTTTGGAGGAGGACGTACGGCAGCCACCTGTCTGCTGAGATAGTCCCAAAGAGGCACTATAGGATCAAAGTCCGAAGATTGTGCTGACCATTCCATTCGCTCCAAACTTTGATCCTCTAGATATTCATCAACGACTCTAGCTCAATCCGATCAGGAATTATCAACCATTCAGATTAATTCATCACCAATAGCACCACCATGCGGTGTGACAAACGGAGCAAGGATCTCGTCCCAATATTTCACAGCAGTCAGAATTCTTCCATGGCACACATGGAAGTTACTGTGACCAAAAGAGAGATTCCAGCTCAAACCATGATTCCACCTCCTCTATAACTGTGTCTTTTCAACAATGTTACATTGGTACTAGTATCTGATGCCTTGTTCTCTCCAGATCAGCACACTAACTGAATCACTCTCCAAAGCAAACCAGGACTCATCTGTGAACAGTACGGAAGCTCATTATTGTGTGTTCCAGGTAACGTGCTTTCTTGGCCAACATAAACGGCTACACACAACGGGTCATCTTGCATAGAGTCCTTAATTGTGAAGACGTCTATGCATCGTAATCGTAGGTTTGTCATCCCTGTTGCTTTACGATGATCTGAAACAAGCTGAGCCACAGTAGTGTTGCTCCTCTTTCGGTCCAAAAGAGCTAGAAAGCGATCTTGTACAGGGGTTGTAATCCATGAGCAGTTTGTAATCATGAGTCTTCTTGGTACTGAATTTTTGGATTGAAACTGATCTCAGAGCCTTTGGACCACACTACAAGACACATTAAGACATCTAGCAGCACCAGCTTGTGATAACCCCATTTCCATCCCTCCGATTGCCCATCTTAACGAATCAAGTAAACGACATCTCCTAGACATGCACAACGCTATTTTAGTACCAAAAATTCAAGATCAACAACCATAAAAAAAATTTCACACAAATTCTCAAAGTGGGATATTTGCAGTTCCTCCTGACAAACATATAAGTATCCAATACATTAAAATAATTGATGGGTATAATTTTTTCATAAGATTTTATTGAAGACACTTATGATCATTCATATAAACCACATTTTTTACCTTTATTTTCGTTCTTTTAATAGTGAGCATCAAACAACTGATTGTACCTTAACTTTTGGAGTCCAGTGTATTATTTATGGCGAATATATGCTTCGCAATTTCATACAAACAATTTCAAAATATATAGTCAACATACAAGTACCCCTTCTTCAGCTTGCTTACCTACATATATTTTAAAATAAACGAAAAATTAAAATAGCTACAATGAAATCTTAGAGTCCATTAGATGTCATTTGATTTGTATTGAATATAGCGCATCTTTGAATAATTTATCTTCCCGGAAGCAAGTATCTGAAACAGTGTTTTGGAATGATTTATACGCTTTAATAAAAAACTAATAAAATTGTAAGTCAGTCATAGAACGTGATAATCATTTATATTGCTGCTGATGGGACGGATGGATGGGTCATTCTCCCAGAAACGTGCAGAACGATGTTCCAGAATATTTATTAAAAAAGTAATTGTAAAAAATGTTTTAATGTAAATATGGTCAGGTATAACCGAAAAATACATGCAAATAATTAAACAATACATATTAATTTTTCGTATAAATGTGTCTACAGAGCCTGGCAAATCATGTCCGTGGTCTGTTACAGCTGTAATTTTTACCGCTTACTGTGTCTGTAAAGTTGATTAAAAAACTTTTTTCCATGATACAGTAATTATTTTTAATTCAGTTCTTTGAAAAGGTAATCTTAAGTCCAATTCCAAAGAGTTATCTTGTTTATTTATAGTTTTATTGGATAAATAACTACGGTCATAAGATATTGAGTCATGTCAGTGACCAGAAAAATAATAGCTTCCATATAGCTCACCGCGAAGAAAAAAGTTAGCGTGAAACAGAGGCTTATTGGTCATATTTAACGTAGTATGTGTTATCTATGTATGATTTTTGAATAAAATATACAACTGTGAAAAATCATGGACGTAAAGATCCTACCATCAGCTCCGCGGACAAGATAAAACCGGTAAGGATTACAAAATAATAAAAGAAAATAGAATACTCTGTATACATATTATATTACACAAAGCAAAGCTTAATTCTGCATCATTATTCAATTAAGTCTAATATTTAGCGTGTTAAAAATATTTTGCGTAAAAGGATCTGGTCTGTGGACATCATTTCATTGGACATCATGTTTACAAACATAATATCTACATAATGTAAAAATGTAATTTTAATAGAATATTTTCCGTGATCTGGAAAAATACTGACATGATGTTAGATAAGTTCAAAGCAATATATAAATATCCCTTTTTACTCTAACTTGAAAAAAAAAAAATCAGAAAATTTAGCTCTGAAAATTTACGTTTTCTGGGAGAATTTTCCGTATGCTTTGCAATTTTATTAAAAAAATAAAAATATATAATCACTACAGAAATAATTCTTTGTGTTTTTATGTAAATGAATTTCGAATAAACGAAAAATTGAGATAGCTACAATGAAATCCGAAATAGTCCACTTACTGTAGCAAATTGCATATCAATATTTCTTATTTGATTTGCTTTTGCGTTGAATCAAACGTATTATAATATTTCAATTACTTTTTTAAAAATCTTTCCGGAAACAAGTTTCTGAATAAGTGTTTTGGAATGACTTACATGCATAAAGATAAAAACAAAACAAAACAAAACACGGAAAATGTAAGTCAAAGTCATAGAAAGTGGTAATCATTATATTACTGATGTCAATATCTGCTGTTAAATTTCTTTCGGAAAAATTCGAGATAAAACTATGCTTTATATTGTTAGGAAAGTAACAATAAAATAAGTAGGTGGATCGAAAGCGGTATTTGAAGAGAGTGAAACTGGTTGTGAATTGGCCAAGGCCGGGCATTAACTCTTGGCACACAGATGTCTTATGCGCTCCTCTGAAATCAGCAATAATGTTTTTTTTTTCGCGGATTGGTTTGTAAAGGTTTTCAAACCGAATTGTGGTATAAATATGACCTCCCAGCAAGGACTTTAGATTATCAATAGTTGTCATATCAATGCATATTAGATTGTCGTTAATTTCCAATCCATATAGTTTTTTCAAGGTATCAATGAGGTTTTTTTTTTTAACGTAAAATAACAATATATGGGCTTTTTACGTATCTGTATTAAAAAAAAGGGAAATGGAAGGAACATTGAAGGTATAATTTTGTCGTTTAAATTATATATGAGGGAAAACCTACGAAAATATGTATTTCTCAGATGATTAATATTTGAGGAAATAAGTTGAGCAATACTTTTGACTATTGTAAGATGTACTACCACGTAGTTTAAATGAAATAAAAAAGTGGAGAGAATTTTCTGTATTAAAAAGGTGAAATATAAGACCATTATTGCAGCTAGCTCTCCAACGTAGTTTCAAGGATCTTTTAAAATATTAATGATGTATCTTGTTCTCTAAATTTTGTGAACGTCTCGTTATCTTTCAGAACTCGTAATGTAATAACAATTTTTTTAATGTAATAACAAAAACAATTAACTTAATAACAATAACAATTAATGTAATAACAAAATTTCGTGTGTTATTTTGCAGGAATCATTAGATTATTACTATTAAATAATCCCCTACATCAGCGCTTCCCAACCTTTTTTCTTTCACGTACCACTTGCTCAGGCTTTTCTTTTCGGACTACCCCCTATTTATCATTAACACCCACCACCCTCTCTCTTCCTCCCACATATTATTAAAATATTCACCTCCCGTGAATGAAGATCCATATTTAAAGAATTCTGCATTATTATATTTTCTATTCATTAAGGGAGCACTGATGTTTTCAGTTTTATTTAAAGTATTAGGTTTATCAGTTATCACAACAAGCCTATTAACAGCTAAGCTCAGGTTCTCGTGTAATTCTAAATAATCAGATTGTTTCGAAGAACTTTTAGTTCTCGAATCATCAGTCTGAATTTCAATCGCAGTTGCACTACTCTTAAGAATTCCGGATTTCAACGAATTATCCATTTTAAACATAAAACCAAATCATTCAAATAAGTAAACACTTCAAATTAAATACTCATTAACCCCTTGGGGACGAGCGACACGAATACAAGACGCATAAGATGCTCAGAATCCCCGATTATTCCCATCAGTTATTTTTTATTGTAAAGTTTTCCTTATCTAATCATAGCATATTTGCGATTCAATTAGGTGAAAATTTCTCTTTTGAAAAACCGGTGGTAACAGATTAAAAATTCTGTAAAGGACGCTCGTCGCGAAGGGGTTAAAGAGAAGGAAGCTTTCTAGTATACGTTAATGATATAACTTCGCCTATTCGAAAACGAAAATATGGGCCTGCTTTTCAACACGTTTTGAAATAAAACATTAAAACCAACAGCTCTTGCGTAATTTAGACGTTTTGCAATTATTATTAAAAAGGAACAATAAGAAAAAAGAGGTGGGTAAAGATCCTTGTATAATGATCAATGGAAGTTTTCACAAAGATCGGGGAAAATATATAAGTACTCATGCAATATGATTAGCAGTGGACGGAGCTAATGACATTGAATTATCAATGAATTATTAGGTCTAGTAGGCCTTTACCCTCCTTTTGAGTGTAACATATTGTAGTTATACATGAGAATAACATTTTAATCCAAAACCATCCACTTTTTTTTAAATTTCAGTTAAATTTGTTTGTTATTTCCTAAATTACTTATATTATCGTACCCCAAGTTGGGAACCGCTGCCCTACACTATTAAAAATCTACAGTAAACTGTCCAGTCGTTCAACTGTTTTTATAGAAAACGACTATTTGAGCTAAATTTGAAGTGTTTTCATTAGTCAGAATAGAGATAAATTACGGTTATGTAACCTTTTTCTATAAAAACGGTCGAATGACTGGAAAATTTGCTTCAATTTTTTAACAGTGTATATAAAGTCTGTAAAAAAAAAAAAAGAAGTTACCCCATCTATTTTATCGGTAAATACCTGCAGAGAAAGCGAAAATAGCCATAAATCTGGGATCTGGGGAGTTTTAAGAACTCGAGGTGAATATTTCTAATAGGTTTTCAGCCATAAAAGCTTTAAAGTATCCCACAACGTTGGAAAACCATTTTTTAAAATAAAGCAAAAATGTGTATAATACTGATTTTTTTTTTCAAATAAATTAATATATAAAAAGAGTATTTCATTCGTTAAATAAATTATTTTTTTGCAGTTTCTTTCAAATTTTTACAATTTTAAGGAAAAGTTATGCGATGTTTGATACTTACCAAATCTGCTCTCACAACAAAAATCACGCCTTATTAATTAAAAAAATATATATATATACCCTTTCAGTTACTGACAATGTAATGATCAAGGCCATAAAACAAAAACTCCCATAAAAAAATATCACTATGATGGGTTTTTCTGTACGTTAATTTATCATTGCTGTAAAATTTCATGCAATTCTCAGATAGATAAACCGATAGTTCATTACGCTCCCAATAGTACATAAATTGTAGGCAATTGGTTATATATAAATATAGCCCTTTTTTTTTACAGAACTATTTTCGTAACTGATTGTTCATAAAAATCACTTTTCAGAAAATGTATTTAACACTTAACGAACGGGTCACGTAAATTTACCCTTTTCCATTCTGACTTCCTAGGACAGGCCACGTAAACCACAAAACACGTCTTTCGAATGTATGTAATTCCGTCCACGGGTGGTAATTTTGCATTTCGTGTGTTGCATTATTTCTCAAAAAACATACTCAAAATTCAAATGGAAATAATATAAACACGAACAAAGAAAATATTTTTGTTAAATAATGTAATATGCAAGTATAACGCCCATAGGCGGGGCTTCCTCTTTAAAAGATGGAAACTACTGTCCACAATGTGCAGTATTTTTATTTATTGCAATATGCCCGGAAACCGAGAAAGACAGGGAAGAAAACAACCCATCTGTTAAGAGTTAAGATATCCTACACATTTAAATAGCACATTTTGGAAATATATTAATTAAATCGTCTGGTTCAAAAAGTTTTAATTTTACTTCGATTTAATTACAGTTTTACGTAAAGTTGGTAATTATGTATGAAAATCACAAAAAGGACGGTCTTTCAAGTAGCAATCTATTCTTTATAACTAAAAAAAATGTTAAAATTTTAGATGCCCTGAATGAATATACCTAAAAATTTACATGCATGTGGGAATGAAAATGATGAATAATAATTTAAAAAACTCGCCATTTTTAAGTGGTAAGTATAAAACATTTGATATCACTTATAAAATGAGAATGTTTAATAGCATCGAAAGAATTAATATAAATACCACAATGAGTTATTAATGACGATTATAGCTTATTACTAATAAATATTTACTGTATCTTTTAAACTTTACTACAACCCTGTCTAATACCGTTAATTAGATTATAATTTTACTTTAAAATGGGTTGAAAACATTTCACTTGAAATTTATTCAATGACACAATTATTTAAATGATCGCGTAAAGGAAATACAAGAATTTCGCAATTCTACTCCAAGCGAAGTTGTGTTTCATTAACCTTTGCTTATTTATTGGTGATATCGATGAAAATGAGCAGAAAATCAGTTCATAGCAGATGCCAGAAACATGTAACGGGATTTCACAAGGTTAAATTTATTTCTGAGAGTAGGATATCTATTTGATATGAAATCATTTTCTAACACTTTCAAAAAGTTAAAAGTGTTTGACTTCGCTTTGTCTGCCTGTCTGTTCGCGCTCTATCTTTCGTAAAAACTTTTATTGCCAAGTCAACAATATACAGGTTGTCTGAAAAGCCTTTTCCGGATTACAAAAATTATTCATATCCGCTATATATAAGATAGACATGAAAATGGTGCCAAAATGTTGGAAAACTAACAAAGATTATTTGGCTGTAGTATAGCAGTGTCATTGTCCAGGAAACCGGAAACATTCACAAATCGGGAAAAAAGCTCAATGTGTTTTCTGGTATCGCGAGACCCTTTTGGCACCTGTAATTCACGTGAGGTCGTATGCACTGATTGCTTGGGACTTCACACGAAAGACTGTAACTTTTTTCACCTTTTCAACTGAGGTTGATGGTCGGCCCGTTCTCGATGTGTGTTCTGGTTTCCTGGACACTGATACACTACAGCCACGTTACGCAAATCTGCAACAAAATTAACTTGGTTAGTTTTCCAACATTTTGGCACCAGTTTCACAAGTGCTATCTTATATATAGTGAATATATGTGAATAAATATTTTAATCAGGGAAAGACTTTTTAGACACCCTATAAATATCATTGATATTTTACTATAGGACGTTCCCCATTGAAAATGGAGTCTGTAATGTCAATGTCCATGAAACGTCCACAAATCGGGAAAAAGCTCAGTGTGTTCTCTGGTATCACGAGACCCTTTTGGCACCTGTAATTCACGTGAGGTCGTACGCACTGATTGCTTGGGACTTCACACGGAAGGCTGTCTCACCTTTTTCACCTTTTCAACTGAGGTTGATGGTCGGTCCGTTCTCGGTACGGTTTCCTGGGTACTGACAATAATACACTACATCCACATTACGGAAATCTGCAACAAAATTAACTTGGTTAGTATTCCAACATTTTGGCGCCAGTTTCATATGTGCTATCTTATATATAGAGCGAATATATATGAATAAATATTTTAATCGGGGAAAGTCTTTTTAGACACCCTATACATATCATTGAGCTTTTACTTTAGGACGATGTAAATGGAGTCTGTAGCACTTATAGTTCCTTTACGGGGGCACACAGGACAATTCCGTTATGCTATGATCAACAAGGAAGAACTGTTTCCTGTGTATTTTAATGAAGTTACACTATTTCAAACATAATGAAATTGATATGCGTTACTGATGTACACTACAACATGCTTTATAGAATATGCAGTGCGTAGCATTTATCATTCATACGGATGGACACATAGAAAATTTGGTTACAGTATGGTCTATGAACCGTAACTACTAGTAGTAAGATTGCCGTTGTTGTGTGCGTTTTTAAGCTTAAATAAATTTTAGTATGTTACGCGGTGTGTATAAATTCTATAATTATGTACAGGGTTGCACAAAAGAGTGCATAAGTATTACTGTCTATGGACGTGAATTGCTTAAAGCTTGTTATATATTTTCTTTCTGAACTGTATTTTAGTATACCAAGATATATTTGTAGAATATAAATGAATTCATATACAGGTCTACGCAAAAAGTTGGATACATTGTCGTTTATGTATGGTAATTTCTAGAATGCTTAGTTGCGTTAGGCGTTTTCTAGCTGAAAAATATTTAGCATACTCTATGGGGTGTAAAAAACAATATATGTTGTATTATATCCCATGTGGGCGAAAAAATCTCTAAAATAGCTCTAAAATCGCTGAAATATGCGTTTAACTATTTTTTAGTGGATTTGTTATCCTGAATTTCACGCTCCTACCTAAAACTGCTACTGAGATACGGTAAATGCCCTAAAATGTTCGACTCCCCATTAAATCTCTTTAGTGGTAGATTTCTAAAATCGCTACGATACGTGCTTTATTTTTTTAGTAGATTTGTTATGCTGAATTTTACGCTCCTACCTAAAACTGCTGCTGAGATATGGCGAAATAACCTAAAACTTTTAACCCCCGCATTAACCCCCCCCCTCTTAGGGGATTAATTTTCAAAATTCCGTTCTTATTGCTTTCCTAGGTCATAACAGCAATCTACTGTCCAAATTTTCTGATCCCGACTTTAGTCGTTCCAGCTCTGCGTTGATGAGTCAATCAGTCAGTCAGTCAGTCAGGAGTGTTCTCTTTTTATTATATTAGTACAGACTACGTTTATCACACAGGAAGCCGTTGATTTCGTAACGATATTCTTGTATAGCTTACTTAAAATTTTGCAGTTTATTACAATATTATTTGTTATTTTTGGTGTCTAATTAAGTTCCATATAAAAACAATACTATTTTTTTTTCTTACAATAGTGATAAAAAATATCTTTGTATAAAATAACCAACTACAGTTATCAGACCAGTCATGTTTTTTGAGGACCACTAAATTTTGAATTTCAATGGGCTTTAGGACCAGTGATTTTTATCTTTCAATGCTTATACCCTACGCATGTGAAAGTGAAAATGGTAGCCCTTCATTGTATCGCGTCTGTCACGGACAAGAAAACAGCGCGATATATCCAAACGCGTAATAAAAATTATGAAAGATGATAACTTACAAGTAAAAACTTTATATTTATCTCCGAAACGTTAGCTTAAATGCATCGAATTTTTATAAATAAACCTTACAGTACAAAATTACATTTAATGTAATTGATATACGTATAAAATTATTTAAAGATGCACTTCAAGTGAACATTTTTTTTGGAGACTCTAAAAAAGTGTGTGAACGAACGGAATAACGAGTCGCGATATAGTGAGGGGTTACTTTAATATTGTAAGTCTGCCAAAAAATCACTTTTTACAAGAAATAAAATAAAATAGAGAACTCTTAACAAGCAGTACAGAAAATTTTAATTTTAAGTGTGTTGCAAATAATATTTTCTTCTTTTCTGTGAAAATAGCGATAAAGCGAAGATTTCGTAAATGCGCGTTTTTCGTTCTTTAAATCATCTTTGTTATGTCATATATCATTTGAAAGGGAATTAAAATAACAATAGGAAATTTGAATTTCAAAACGTTTTCAAACTTTAATTGAAATTAAATTCTTTGTCACACGTAATAATGGAGTAATGAAACGTAATTATTTCATCAAACATGGCAGGTGAAAATATTATGAGAATTAAAGAGTATTATGAGGATAACATTATTTATAAACGCATATTACTCTCCAAGGTTATTTTAAATTCTTCAATTCACCATTTATTTTATTTAATGTAGCATACACAGTTTATCATTGATGTAGTTACTCCAAACATCAATCGTATCAATCTGTGACCATTTTCCAGTGTTAGGGGCTGAAATATGAATGTATATATGGATAAAAAATGCATTTATCAATCGAAATAAGCTCCATTTGATACAGCCCCCCCACCCAAAAAAAAAAAAGAAGTATCTAGCTGATCGGTTACACCATGCATTAAAAATGTTAATTTTTAATGGTAATGGGTTAATTAATATATTAATAATACTATTTTAATAATAACTACAGAAATGCAGAAATATTTCCAGACTAGCTGATCTTCCCGGCATTGCCCGGTCCCGTCAAAAAATAGCACGAAACGCGAAAAACTCTAAAAATCATTGCACGAGTTCCGAATAAATTTTATTGAAAACAGAACGAAATTTACTATATTGGCATAGAATATTGAAACAGGATTCTTTTTAATAATGTGGAAAAGTCGCAGCGAATTGTGAGAAAACGTTAAAAGTCACGAAAATGAAGTCGCAGAGGAGAGTTTACTATATTAAGCTAAAAGATTAAAACACGATTTCTTTCATGAATGTCGAAAAACCGCTGAGGGTCACGAAAAAACTATAAAAATCACATAAAAATTTGCGAAAAAATCAAAAATATATAATAATAATATACCGCAGCTACGTTATCGATATAAAAAAAATTTCACTCCTTTGCACACAGGCATTTAAAAAATCCATAACCTTCAATTTCTTATAAATAATTAAAAAAAGAATGCTTGAAAAAATAGGCTTTTTTCATAACTATTTTACTCCAGCTAAAGCGAATTTGTTGCCATGTGGCGCCCTCTGTTGCCAGTAAAGTGTAATCATAATATACCGCAGCTACGCTATCGAAATTAACTATTTTTTTACATTCTTCTGCCCACAGGCATTTAAAAAATCTATAACCTTCAATTTCTTATGATTAGAAAAATAAAGCCTGAAAGAATAGGCTGTTTTTATAACTATTTTACACCACATGATTCTATTAATCAGATAAGATTAAATTTATTACTTCATAATTCTTTTTATAATGCAATGCTATATCATTCTTTTAAAAATTAAAACACGTCATTCTGACGGGCTATCTTCTAGTTGTAGATATAGAAGGAACGTTTACGAAAGTTTAATGTAACCTCATAGTTACACTTTTGAGTGAAACTTTTCACTCAGATAAATCTCAATTTGTATGATATCCTTATCAATCAGTATTATTGAGTTAAAAACATAATAATAATGAAATATTTTAAATGGATCTCCAGAAAAGGAAATTTGTTGGGGATCATGGAATTTAACACTTTAATGGCCCATAAGCTTCCCAAACTTCAGTCTTATTAAAATTTACCTAATTTCTCAAGAGAAATAAACCAGTATTATAGAAGGAAAACTCACTGTTGTGGATTTGTGGGAGAATATACTGTATTACTTTTTGGGGTGTCTTTTTCATTAGTGTAAAAATACGATTAAAAAAGTGTATTTCCCGTAATAGTGAAAATATTAAAAAAATAAAAGTATATATTTTGTAAATTAGTTTATTGAACAAAATAATGTAAGCTTTGTTACAAAAATATTTTCGTAACAAAGTTATGTTTATTGATATCAAATAATCGAACCCAGGCTATCCGGGTAAAAGATAATAAATATACCTTCCGATGTGCGTCGTAAAGTGAAAATTGCTTTTAATTGAAAATTGTAATAGATTTTTTACATTTAGTATATTGGCTTTAATTGTCCATCAACGATAGCAAAAATCATTTTTGGTGTTTTTGTATTAGTCGCATTCTAGCGGTTAATCGCTAAAGATCCATTTGAAAGGTTAATCCCTTTATACAGTAACTTTTTTTTAAAAATTCTGATTATTTTAATTTAAGTTCCATTAAATATCAGTTAAATTAATGTTTTATTTACTTATTTAATTGTTTGTGAAGTTTTAATTTCATTTAGCAGATAAGTTATGGATATTACATGAAAACAAACAAATGCTGAATTAACTATATTGTTTTAGTGCAAACGGGTTAATCTTCCGTAATCGGGTTTTACACAATTTTTTTTGTGGACAGATTTTTTTTTAATATGCTTGAAAACTATTTAAAAAAGTTCTTAAAATATCAGTAAATTAAGGTAGTTTTCAAACAAATTTCATTTGAAAGTAATTGTTTTATTTCGACGGTGTTAAAATTGAAATATTGTGATATTTGGAAGTTATTAAATTTGCTGCAAAAGCTAAATTGATTACTCAGCGTTTCAGCACCGATGTGACGCCAGTATTACTCACGGAAAAGTTTTTGTTTTATTAATATAGATGTTTGCCAATTTTTTTGCTCCCTACTATGTACAGGGTGGTTATAATATAAGTATCCCTATTTGGAGCTGTCTGTAGCTTGAAGGAATAACCGGAATGAAACCAAAATCGGTATACTTACTATTCGAGAAGGGGGAAGAAGAATGGAACAATAAAAAAAAGTAATTGCAATGATCGCCGACAGATGGCGCTTTTGAGTGTGACATGTAATGTGTAATATTGTGTACCGTGGAGGTGTCACAAACGTGAATGACTTTACCGCATATCACAACTTGTGCGAAACATCATTCCTGATACTTTACATTCCTCAGTTGAGCACGTCGTGTACCGCCTGGATTGTGTCCTTCAGCAAAATGGCCATGTGGAACTTGAACATGATCGGCACTGCCATGCGAAAGCGTAGTCTCATTCACTGTGACATTTTCCAACAAATTAGGTATGCCACCCGGTTTTACGCCTTAATTTTTTGTTCTTGTTTTACACATTACATTTCACACTCAATAGCGCCATCTGTTGGTGATTATTGCAATATTTTTTTTTAATGTTCCATTCTTCTTCCCCCTTCTTGTATAGTAAGTGTACCGATTTTAGCTTCATTCGGGTTATTCCTTCAAGCTACAGACAGCTCCAAATAGAGATACTTATTTTATAACCACCCGGTATTATGAACAAACAAAGAATACACCTAGCAGCTTCGATTACTCTTAACAAAAACTGAAGTATTTTCACATAAACATCAAATATTTAGTTTTGAAATATATCAGCCTCAATTATTCCATAAATAATTTTGTGTCTTAAACGCATTAATATTTTTATGTTCAAAATAAACTAAATAAATTTTGTATCAAATATATTTAAATTTGTTGCTCATTTGGTATTTTTACTTATTTACTACTATACCAAGAAACGTATTATTCTGCAATTTTTTTTCCAAGTACACTAAATTAAGTTATTGGAGCCTTGGTGGGCAGTAGAGAAATTATACTGTTTATAAGAGTACAAGTATGAGCCGTAGATAAAGAAAAACAAAATTTGTTAAATTTAAAACTTAAAAATTAAAAATTGCGTATCGCAACTGAAAACATACTACCAGCAATTATTATTAACAGACCGTACTTTTACCAATTTTTTTTGTGATGTGTCCTTGTAAATGAACGATGAATGCTAGACACACAATATTCTAACACAGTAAGCCTCCTGTAGTACACCTCAGTAATATATATCAATTTCAATATATTTGAAAAACTGAGACATTATTAAAATAAACCGCAAACGATTTTACCCCATAGACCGTAATAGGAAGGAATTCTTTTGAGTGTCCCTGTAAAAGAACTATAAGTGCTATACACACCATATCCTACAGTAATCCTCTTGTAGTGCACCTCAGTAATAATATTAATTTTAATATGTTTTAAATAGTGTAATATCATTAAAATAAACCGCAAATGATTTTTTTCCCCATAGACCATAGTGTAACGGAATTATTTTGAATGTCCCTGTGTAGGAATTATAAATGTTACACACTTCATTTTCTATACTGAACATGCCATAGTAAACCTCAATAAAATATAACAATTTTGCATGAAAATCCGAGTATATTTATGCGAGTTAGAGCACCGGGAGACAGACAGACAAACCTAATTCATAAACACTTTTCAACTATGTTGGAAAGTGTTAAGAAAGATCGATCCATGTTTTAAGGTGTAACATATTCCAACACAATTAACAACATTATTACTATTCCAAAATCAGTCACATAAAAAGGAAATTCACTGTGGTTCAGCTCAAAATTTAGCGTTAAATTTTTTTTCCTACCTTGTATTTAGGTTTTTTTAGGTGCGTTCGTAATTATATAAATATGTAGCACCTATAGTTGTCGTATGGTCCGTCCGTCTGTCCGCATATAACAGCGCAAAAACTACCCAACCGAATGGTTTGAAATTTAATATATATAATTGTTGCAGAATTTTGTCGAATCATTTCATATTTTATGACAATTGAATCAAAAGTTAAAAAGATATTAATAAAAATATTTATTAAGTAATTTTAATTTTTAAAAAATTGGTATTTCTTTGTTATAGCAGTTTCCGAGGATTAATCGTCAAGAGATCGAGATGTATCTCCAAGTTATCTGACAAGTATGAAGTTATAGTCGTATATGACATTTTATAACCCCCATGACAAAGTTATAGTCGCATTCTCCATTCTAATAAATCACATTATACATAATTAATTCAATGATACCCCTTGATAGGTAATGAATCTGGGTTCCCATGATGATTACGTCATATTTAAGATGGAGTCATATTATTTCCGTATTACTGAATTTAAAAACTGAATTTGTATACTAAAATTGTTTAATTATAGCAATCATAATTTACCGACAGTTTTTTGAATAGATGTTTCCGGATAAATAGATATTAAATAGTAAAAGAATCTAAATATGGATTTCAAGTTCTGGAAATTTCAAAGCTAGGATTAAGTTTCCCAATGGAAATTTTAGTAAATGTCAACAAAAAATAAAATGTTGCCAATTTAAAATATACTTATTTTATTACCGAAATTAATCATATCATAATAAGTCTACCTATAATTCATTTCACTGAAATAATAACAGTACGAGCGCACCTTATTTGTCACGTTTGACGTACAATTTCCAACTTGTTTTCATTACAGAAGCATCAAAGAATCTTTGCGTAAACACATTTTCTCTAATACTATATGTAAACAAACTTTGCCTAATAATATCATTTAATTAGTATCTTGCTGTTGTTCATTGTATTACTTTTTCCGTAATTAATATTAAAAAAAAATATTTGTTATAGTGAAGTATTCATTAAAATAAGTTAAAATATTAAAACGATAAATAAATTGTTAAGTAAATATTTTACAGCGACTTTTGGTTGACTATCTTTGAAATGTGTACATTTATATTGATGTACAAAAAAAAAAATTTGCATGTTTTTACACATTGATATTTATATATGTTATTCTAAAGAGCATAAAGGGTTCAATTTAAAATTTTGAAGTACATGGCATTGCTTACTGGAAAATAAATGAAATTAACAACAACGACCACATAAAAAAATATAGTGCTACAGTTTTTGATTTACTTGATCAAATTTCATTGAATTTTGCAAACCAATTCAGTGATGATACATCAGAAGATTTGATTCATTGTAATAGAAAAAAAAATTAAATTTAAATAAATAATTATATGGTGTATTTTTCCTTTATATGAAATCATGAAATATACAATATATAAAAACAAAAAAAATATTAGTTAAAGGATCAGGGTCCATAAGTCGTGTTTTTGGCCCATGAAATAAGATTAAAACTCGATTTTGTTATACTGATTTAATTATTTCACTTTTTAATATTAGAAGGTTTATCTTGTACGATTTCAACAACATTTTTTGCATTTTGTTAGGATTTATATAACTTACACAAGCTCAAAGTTCGTATTATTCGTAGTTTTTGATGAAAAATACGCAACTTCTCCTAATTTTACCTCAATTATTTATATGAGCGCAATCATGCAACACTTTCTTTTCGACATATATTATAAATTACATCAAATACAATATATGTAAAAATAAAAGTGTTGCAAAGCTGCGCTCAAAGTAAAATATTAAAAAATATATTAAAACTTGAGGTAAAATTAGGAGAAATTGCGCATTTTTCATCAAAAACTACGAATAATACGAACTTTGAGCTTGTGTAAGTTATATAAATCCGAACAAAATGCAAAAAATGTTGTTGAAATCGTACAGGATAAACCTTCTAATATTAAACAGTGAAATAATTAAGTCAGTATAACGAAACCGAATTTTAGTTTTATTTCATGGGCCAAAAACACGGCTTTATGGACTCTGATCCTTTAATAAATATTTCCAAAGAATGTTATACTGTTTATAAATTTTTCGTGTTACGAACCGGACCGCAGTGCGTTGTGAGCCCCTTTTCTCCCCATAGAAATATCTTTGAAAAATATCATTTTTGATATGAATAAACTGTAAAAAATACTTTTGCGATTGAAAGCTATAGTAAATGTCACGATTGTTGATCATAAACTTCATGAAGGAATGAAAATGACTTTATATGATTTTATGTGTAAACAGACGTAAAATTGTACTGATGCCCTCATATCGTTTTTCCTTAAAACATCTTGATCATGAAAATTTAATGATGCCTTAGATAAACGGCTGTAGATAGTCATTTTTGACCATAAATTTGAGCTTGAATTTGAAATAAAGTATATAGTAACAAACATGATCCGGTGTCAAGGCTACTTTGTGTTAGATTTGTAACCGGAAGGTAGTTTGAACAGCAGGGGGTTCAGTGTGAAATAGATGTTTCAATTTAACATGACATTAAAACCGCAGCAGGCAATATCTATTCCTCAGTCAGTAATATTTTTTAGCTCATTATGATAACGTTAACGATGAGTTCCGTGGCTGAATTAGTTTATGCGCTGAAAGGTAGAAAATTAAAATACTGAGCTTGCATGGATTGATCTAAACGGGAAATTGTCCTTCAAATTAAAAGATTTTTCCCATTTACCTACTTTTAAAGGTTGACGTTTTAAACTTAGTCATTTTTTTCTGTATATATGGGTATATAGCTTCATTTCATGCAATAAAAATGCGTAGGTATTTCGTTAGAATAAACAGATCAACAGGGTTTTTAAGCAATCAACAATCTTTATTTTTATGACTAAACAGGCTATTTTAGTTACCAAGAATGTATTTAACTAGTTAATTTTATATACTTTCTGAACTTGGACGTATATTTTATATAAGAATATTTTATATAGTTTAGAAGATATGATTGTTTTGCTAAAAACTTGTGCATGAGCGACAGGTGAAGTCTATATTGTAATAAAAATAAATGAATGAATAAATAATAATAATAAAAATACATGGTCGCATGCCTGACGACGAAGACTGGTAAAGCATTTAATTTCCAGTATATTTTCCCCAAACAATAAGAAGGCGGTAATTGCTCTGTCGATTTCACAACTTCAAATCGTCAAGTTTTGTATATAATTACATATTTATTTTCATAATTCAGTACGAGATAGTGTGTACGTCACTTGATTTTCTACAACAAAGAGAAGCAGACATTTCCTTATAATAAATAAATCCGGAAGAATTTTAAAACATCTTAATTTCCGTAAGTTTTTTTTTCGCACTGATTAGAGAGCAGTAATTACTCTGTCGATTCCACAACATCAAACAGCCAAGTTTTTTTTCCTCACTGATTAGAAATCAGTAATTTCTCTGTCGATTCCACAGCATTAAACAGCCAAGTTTTTTTTTTTTTTGCTGAGATTAGAGAGCATTAATTACTCTGTCGATTCCACAACTTCAAGCAGCCGAGTTTTTTGTATCTTTATTTTGTCTATGCTGAAATTTTGTACGTGGCTGTTAGTGTATGGGTCACACTTTAGTCATTGGTAAATGTTTTGTACGGGGGTCGTATAAAAATTTAAATGTAGTATTTCTTCAAATTTAACTCCCTGAAAATTTTAATATATTTCGTAAAATTCTGTACAATTTTTTACGTAACTTTGTAATTTATAATATATGTCTATGATCAATATTTAAGGAATTAAAGCCGAGGTCAATGTTTTTGGAACACCATATATACAGGGTGACTTTTAAATAACCTACAACTTTAAACTGAAATAACTTCTCAGAGCCTCACTAGATGACGGCACGAATACGTGCAGTGAGTGAGAGAGGGCATAAAAGGTATTTGTTTAGTGTCAGTTCCAGGCAATTTTGAAAATGCGTCACAAAGCGTCATATTCAACTGAACACTGTATTTTTATTGTTAAAAATTGGTATTTATGTGCATTTATGTGCAACATTATTTCTACAGAAGTGGTCTTCGACATTCAAAAACCGACCTAAGACTTCTAGAACAATCCCAAGAGATCTGATAAGAAAATTGGCCGCCTTATTCACCAGATATAAATCCATCCTATTTCTGTCTTTAGGGTCGTATGAAAGATTTGGTTTACAAGAAGAAGCCGACAGACCTTATTAGCCTAAAAAATGCAATAACTGACTCATTTTCAAGCATAAAAAAATAAACGCTCGATTTTGTTTACTGACAACTTTGTGACTAAGTTGCGCTATTGTATCACATCTGAAGGTTTTCACTTTGAAAACCTTATTCATTAAATTCCTTTTCCACGTTCTTTAAAAAAAAAAATAAGAAATGCTTGTAGTGCTATCTGTGGAACGACTCGAGAGTTATTTGAGTTAAAAGTTGTAGGTTAATTAAAAGTCACCATGTATATATATATATATATATATATATATATATATATATATATATATTAATTAGAATGGAATTTGACGAATAGTGTGAAAAGACGACAAAACAAAATTGTCACAGTGGCATCAATTGGATTCCGGATTTCAAAAGAATAATTGCAGGAAGTAGCGGTGATAAGTTTCTGTGTTAGAATGCGATAAAATCAGAATTATCTGAACCTTGGCATTGAAAAAGGAATAGTTCTTTTAAAGAAAATCAAGGTTTGGCATACATTAATATAAATAAAAATAACAAAGAATATTTGCTATTAGCTATGACACATCAGTTATCATATAAGCTATCTATATTAGGTATCATATATATATGTTTTTGATGGATTAGTATGTAAAATTCCTGCTCGCGCTTTTGCATATAAAATATGTTAGTATACAATGTGATAACACACATGAGAGGGTTAGAATGACAATGGAGTAAGTCAATATTTAGTAATTTGAGAAATGAAGGGTTTTATGAAACTTGTTGTATTGTCGTTGCATTAAGTGGTCCAAGTTGTTTTGTGCTCTAGCGACTCCCTAAGTGAACTATGACTTATTTTATTGTCACACTGAACAGAAATTAATATGCGTTCAATAAAAATATGGTTATTTAAATTTTCCAAATTTTTGACTTGCTCTATTGTTATTCTAACCCCCTCATATATACGCATAGCTATCAACTTTCCATCTTTTTTAAATCGACTAAATCCAGAAATTTTACTTAATAAAAGAATCTAATTAATAACCACATAGAAGCCAAGAAAATTACGTGAAATTCATTTTCTGTTTCAAATTATCTTTGACTTAAAAAAAAAACGAAGGTTGAAAGCTACGTATACCAAGAAAATATATTACTAGATGTGCATATTACGAACATTACAGCAAACAATTGCTTAAAAGTTTCCTGATATATTGATATAGCAAAAATATTTTTCGAAAATTTTATGTGAACACGTAAAACCGGAGAATTTGTGACTATTTCTTTATCTTCAGAAGAAGGAGTTTTAACTTTTTCGGGAAAAAAATAATTATGGGTAGCAAAGTGGCCTGTTATTTCAGAAACATTTTCTGTAATTTTCGAAAACTTACCCATTTCTGAGATTTTCGACACGATTTTGTCCTAATGTTTTTTGAAGGTAAAGGAAAGGATTTTGGAATAGTTGGTAACTCTGATGTTTTTAGAAGTTTCATAAATGGGGATTTATTTTTGGCTTACCGTGGATGACTATAAACATCCAAAAAACATGACATATTTTTTTAAATATACGACTTGTAGTAAACGCATGTTTTCATTCTGAGCTTAATGTAATTTTCTATTGTTTATAACTGTTAAAAGGTCTTGCCACTATTTAAAATAAATAGTTTTTCAAAATGAACCTAGTGATGGGGGGGGGGGGGGGGCACTGCCTTCATCAGCGTAGATCTGGCCTTCGCCCTTTTTCATGCTCATAAATTGTTAATACGACCATCACTATAATGGGGCACGCGCTTTGTGCCCATAAACCGTAAATACGGCAATCATTATAACAGGGGCCTTCACTATAACTGGGCTTCTATTAACGATTTATGTGCTTCACGACCATAAATCGCTAATATGGCGATCACTATTTAAATTGTAAATTTCTACTTCTAAATAAAGTTTATTGAAAAGAATATATAGTGTACTATATTTTGTATAAACGGTGTAATCGGGTCGCTAATATACGAAAAAGTAAAAATAACTTATAAATAGTTACAGGAAAAAAAATCTAATCAAAATTTCATCACAAAAAATGACCTTGTGCATAAAATCTAATAAAAAAATTTGCCTTTTTTTTAAAGAGGTAGGTTATTCTGTCGTAAATAATTCCTGAAAAAAAAAAAAAGTTAAATTTATAAACAATATTCTCGTGACGTCACAATGAATAAAAATATGTTTTTATTCTCTTTTTAATCATAAATTATACGCGTTGAAATATATTTACTGTAATTTATTATGCAAATTAAATAAACAAATCCAAAATTCCATGTACTTGAACATTGCCCATACATTATCTTAAAAAAAAAATCCTTCCTTTAGTTTCTGTTTTTAGATGTGGCAAGAGAAAAAATGATTTTAATTGTTCAAAAGAAACCCGTTTTGACGGGAATTTAGACACATTTTCCCCAAAAGCATTAAAATAATATTTAAAACGGATGGTTTCGACCGGTTTTTCCGGTACGGAAATTTTAAGATATCTAACATCTTCAAATTCGCTAGGATTGTTGAGCTTTGCCTTTGACAGACATACATAAAGGCTTGACCGCATTTTTTAGTATAGATTCTTTGTGGTAGATTTCTCTTGCAGTTGTAGAAGGATTATAGTTTGGAAAAAGTAGTACGAACCCTTTGAAACAGCATAAAAAATAGGCGACAGTAGCAACCGTGCTGTTAGTCTCGGAATGACCGAAGAATTATCAAGCTTGTATCCGACAGACTTCAGTTCGATGCTTGGCCGTAGTTGAAACTCTGTCATCTGTCATGCTATATGGGCCAAGATCTCACAAGTGTGATTTCACAGTCAGCAGTATATCCCTCGGCATTTCTTTGTAATATAAATTACCATTTAATGTTAAAATATTTCTCTGTGATTGTTCTACAATATTATGTTACTTCTACTGCAAAAATCTTTTTTTTTTTTGTAATTTTTAAAATGGAGTTTAAATATCTCAAAAGTCACTACTGTTGCCTTTCCTCAACTCATAACTTGATCATTAAAACCATCAACGAACAATAATTATTATTCAGTCATTTTTATTATTGTTTGCAATAGGGTAGAACATGTTGTTCTTAAAAAGCCGCCATTGCTTGCTGTTTTGTTTATAAAGAAGATTTTCTGGATTGCAAATAATGAGGAAAAGGCACCTGTATTAGCCATCACTACCATCCCCATTTTTAATTTAAATATTAATATTTATAGATTAACCAATATCCAGCCACTTAATTGTAGGTTTGATATGTCTTTGAAACTAGAGCCTACAATATTCTAAAAATGTTATTTTTTAAGTACAGTGGAAAATTTGCAAAAGTTTTACTACTGCACCGGTCACTTCTGTCCCTAAAATTTGTGTTTGGTCTGATAAAAGCTGTTCCCATTTACTAATTTTTATTCTGAAATATATCAATGGCTATAAAAAATTTAAATTGAGCATATGTGATTTATAAAAATCAGAGATATCAGCAGAAAATCATCAGCGAAAAATCACACTTATGAGATTTTTGCCCATATACGTGCAAGAAAATCCGTGGTGGGTCATTCTACGGAAAACGATACTTGTTGAGCATAAAACTTTCAATAAAATATGCAATCCGAATTTTTTTTTACTAATATACATAGTTAATCTTTCATCCTTTTCAAGATTTATATAGGTGTACGTATGGTCTTTCTATTATATGGATCTTAATTTATTTTATAAGGATTTAGGGGGTTATTTCTCTCATATCGTAACAAAGGATAAGAAAACGCAATATTTTGTTTCATAATGCCTCATACTTATTTATGGTAGGATATGAAACTTGAAGTAAATATATCTAAAAAATGTAGATATATGAATTAAAAACTTATTTATTTTGAATAAATGATACTTACTTTCTAAATCAAGAACGGAGGATACGTAAAGTTAATGTACTTTTCTAATTCAGTGAGAATACTTCAAAATAAATGACAAACAATAATGTGCACATTCACGGACAACAAATAAAATAAACAAGAACGAAAAATCATGCCTCAAGTATAGATTATGAAACACTTTCCAACACTTCCAGAATACTTTAACACAGTTTTACCGATTAATAAGGTGAAAGTTGACGTCTAAGCAAACAAGGTCAAAGCCAAACAGGAGGAGGAGGCCTACCTTTTGGCTTAAGCTCAAGTTTCCCCGCCCAAAGTCTAAGCAAACCATTTGGAAAGCGCGTAAAAAAATTGAAAACCCAATATCAGCAATTACCATCAACAGTCGGGAAAATTTCCAAATTGTTTTGTGTAGCCCTGTATATGATCTATAGTTTAGTATATATACTACATAGTTTGCTAAAATTTAGTTCATTTAGAAAACGCTAAAACAGCTAAGCAGTTAAAAAAACAGCTAAACAGTTAAAAATTCCTAATCAGCAATTTCCGTCAACAAACCGAAATACATTCGATATCTTTTGTGCTGCCCTGTATATGATCTGTAGCAATTATACACAACAAGTGATATGTAAAAAATTAGTTAAATGTAAAAACGCGTACGTACCACAACTGATAACGCACTTGCAGCATTTATTGTTCATAGACAGTACTGTAATCGAATTCTTTTGTGTGTCCCTGTAAATGAACGATGAATTCTATGCCCAGCATATTCTACAGCCAGCCTCTTGTAGTGGATCTCAGTGAATATAAATTTTAATTTATGTTTGAAATAGTTTAACATATTTAAAATACACCGCAAACGATTTCCCCCCCATAGACCATAATGTAATGGAATTCTTTTGAGTGTCCCTGTAAATTAACTATAAATGGTACACTTCATTTTCAATGCCAAACATGCCACAGTAAACCTAAATAACATATATCAATTTAATGGCAATCCAAGTATATTTACGCGAGTTAGAGCATGGACCGACAGAATCCATAACCCCTTTTCAACTATGTTGGAAAGTGTTCAAAAGGGATGCCTCAGAATATTTTTATTAGATAACGAATACTACTATATTTTGAAAGTTATTGCACGGAATTTCATTGTAACGGAGGATGCAATAAAAGCTTGCAACAGTAATTCAAACACACACAGACACACACACATTTATATATATATATTTATATTTAATTATTTACATATAAAGGAATTTTTAGCGAAGAAAAAATACATTTTTGAATAAGTCATACATTTATTGCATTGACAAAATATGTGGAGATGATGATAGAGAAAATTAGTTGTTACACTTAACGGTGGTATACAAATATGCCTTCGTTCAATGAAAAAATACAAATCATCAATTTCATGTAAATTCTCTAAAACATTAAAATGTACTCTGTCAAAAATTAAATACCATATACTGAAAGTACCATTTTCTCTAAAATGACTCTGGTATGGAAAACCCTAGAGTTACTATAATATAGGCTGAATCATCAAGCATTTTGTTGCCAACTTAAACCAATCAGCAATTGTTGCCGACGCGACGTGGCCAATCATTTTTCTCCTACGGGCAATTAAATGGCGGAGTGAGTCAGCCCGGATCCTAGGAGCCTTAGAAAATCCGTCGATATGTGGTTGCTTAGTGGGAGGCGGATATGGTCCCCGGAGACATTCTTTCCAGCAACAATCAAAATTAAGGAAACCTTTTGTCATAGCAAGATAGCCGTAGATTTTGGCTGTTTTTTCCGGCTACATTGTTTATACCCATTACATTTGTAGCCATAAACCTGCGAAATTGGCTGCTTTACCGGGCTGACCTTGTTTATACTAATTATTAATCCTAATATAAAAATATTCATTTTGTCCCTTATAATGCTTATGTGTATAAAGTATTAAAATGCTTAAGAAATTCAACATGCCTCACCTTCAATTATGAACTGTTTACACTCCATTCTTTCAAAAGCGAAAGGTCACAATATTTATTTTTCCGCTTGCATGATTTCACAAACCCGCCTTTATATCAAGTTAATTATTATAAAAAATCTCAGCATTTGACATGTGTGTAAAGCAATAATATTAGCATTGTATTCTGTTATCGTACTTTATCTAAAATAGCTTAGACGTTCAAAAATTTCCTTAGTTTTTTGCTTTTGGAGAGTTTTATAAATTTTGCGACTCGTTCATCGTGTTTCATAGGGAAATGTAAATGCAAATTATTCAAATAACAAATATCTCTTATAATAATCAAAACATATTTATCATGTTATTTCATTGCTACGTTCCGTATAGTCTAGTTTTGATGGTTATTTGTTTAAGCGATTTGAAAAAGGCTAAAGTGCTCGAGTTAAATTGGCAATAATTTAGTATCGACCTATTGTCAGGTGTTTCTTACTAATTTTGAAAAAAATTATTTTCTTTACGGTTATGATTTAACAATTTTTTTTTCATATATTATAATACGAGCAAATCTTTTCTGTGTGCATACATGCAAATTTTATCTTAAAAACGGCTCTAACGATTTTAACGAAATTTTGTATCCTATCGTTTTGGGGTACCAGAAGACCATTGAGCCAGGTCACATGTTCGAGAAAATTCGATTAATGGGTAATTTTTGGGTCACTACGGGTCAATGCATTTCAATGGGAAGGTTGAAACAGTTATTAAGTTGTTGAACATTTGGTAGTAAGTGAAGTTGCATAGTTGGTAACATGTCGCCAAATTTGGCGAAAAGTTGTCGACATTTGGCGAGAAAAATCGACTTTTTAGTATCAACGACAAAACACATGCTTGGCGCCAAATGAAAAAAAATATCACCACATTTGTCGAAAAAATTGGCTTTTAGAGTCTGAAGGAATTTTCTAGAAATTTCCAATAGCAGCCGAGATGCATGATTAACTAATCAGAGTCCATAGAACGTTCTCGAAAACAGAATTCAACCAATCAAGGTACATAGTAGAACTTTCAACACATGCTTGGCGCCAAGAATATTGCCAAACTTGACGATATTTGGCGACATTTTGGCTACATTTGGCGAAAACATCGGCTTTCAAAATCTGAAAGAACTTTGTAGAATTTCTCAATCGAAGTCGAGATAAATGATTCAACCAATCAGAGTCCATAGAACATTCTTGAGCAACACAGACGTTGTTCCGGAAACGCATACCTGCTGAAGAAATACAACTGCCACATCAACGTCAATGTTATATAGAGTTGAATACAAAGCTAATTTTTACTGAGCGTAGCTCAGTCTTCCCAGCTGGTGAGTATAAAATACTGATAGTAACCCCCACTTCGTCGTAGGAATACAAAGTTAGAAGAGCTGTAACGTGCGAACTACGCACAGGGGGAACTGCTAAGAAAATTGAAGATTTCACTAATATTATTTACGCATAATTTACAAAGTGATGAAGGTATAAGATGCTGATTCTGATATCGCTACACCACTAAGAAAAAACAAGGTACGAAAGGAATGCATGATATCTGGAATTTTGCTATACTTGGGTAACTTATATTATTCTTCTTGCTTTTGTGGCTACATCAGGATCAGCGATTTGCACTTTTTCAAGTTGTAAACTGTACTTAATTCGGTACAAAAAATAATTTCCCTTCGCTCAACAACGCAAAACTTACTGAAATATTTTCTGACTTATTTTTAAACGCAAAAGCATGAAATTTACGGGCATGGTTATTAGAGTGATTTGTGATCGAAGAGTGTTTTCATTTTCCAATAAATGAATTGAATCTTGAGTTATAAACGATTATTTATGAGGACGGTAGTTTTTTTCTTTCGTGCGTTGTCGCGTCTGAAAATTTG
Organism: Maratus michaelseni; assembly: GCA_963931845.1. Taxonomy (NCBI): domain Eukaryota; kingdom Metazoa; phylum Arthropoda; class Arachnida; order Araneae; family Salticidae; genus Maratus; species Maratus michaelseni. Next base: position 122,187,859 of record OZ007599.1, on the reverse strand, counting down.
GTTCAAAACGCCCTTTTTGAGGATATTTTTGGAAAGATCTTCTGTAGTAGTCCCACTTCTATTTGATAGGAACGACTGCTTCGTAATGGTAACAAATAAACAAGAATTTAAAAATTTTAAATTCAAATTTGAAATCTGGAAAAATAATCATTTTCACTAAAAATATATTTTTAATTTTAAAGTGACATTTACCGGAAAAATTAAATTTTCTTACCTAACATCATGCCAGTATTTTAGCAGATCGTGAGAAATATTTTACTAAAATTTCGTTTTTACATTAGCCAAGGAAATGATGTCCACTGACCTAAGGGTTTGTAATTTTTTTGTAACACACTTCATATTAGACTGAGTTGAATGAGGCTCACGAATTAAGTTTTATGTAATTAATATTGCATGTCATTTTATTTAATTTTACTCTTTTGTCATCCTTACCTCTTTTACTCTTGTACACGAAGCTGATGGTGTGATTCTTACGTTCATGATCTTTTCGTAGATATAAATAAATCGGTCAAGTGCGAGTATAACTCGCCCTGAAAGGGTTCCGTACATTGAATTTATTAATTTCTATCGATTAATTAAGAAACTCCTACTACCCTTATTTGTTTCATAAGTTTAGCTTCAGTAGATTCGGAAATAGGAGGGAAGGGGTGCATATTTCCCCAGTACCCAGCAAAGAGGAAATTGCTGGCCAGCATCAAGATAGGTGCTGGCAATGATGGAGAAGTGCTGCCTAATGGTCTATCACTGCATGACAACTGCTGGACAGCTTCAGTCTACTTTGCTGTTGGAAATCATCAGATAAAATTGTGATCGGCCTCTGTTTTATCTCATGCGCTGGCCCACCACACGATGGAAGTGCACGAACTTTTGCAGTATTATTGTTGGGAACCCTTACGCTAGGTGACGTTGACATCGAAGACATTGAGTATTTCAGAATTCATCGTTTGGCAACAATCTGGCTATTTGGAATTTCATTCTGGAATTTTTATTCTTTTATTAGCGACTATTACGAACATTGTGATTGTGATCAAGAACAATAACAAATATTAACAATGAATGACAAAGAAAAGTAAGTATATAAAATTTTATAAATCTTAACGTGAACATTTTGTAATTTCGTTATTGCAATATTTTATTTTACATTTCTTTTACACTTTGAAAACCATGATATCCAAAATATATTTTCTTTCAGTTATTAGCGAATTTTCCAGATTAATTTTAACTGGTATGTATTTTCTTAGCAAAGAAAAAGCTGTTTGATATTAACTATAACATCAACTACTTAATTATAACGCCGATAGATTACGGCGTATTTTGCTAAGAAACACGACAAAATAGTTTCTATTTTAATATTTGCATAATAGTAAACTATCAAATATTTATCGAAGAATAAGTTTAATGGTAAAATTAATATTTGATTTTGCTTTTCAATCATTTTGCTTTTGCTTATTATAAAAATATTGTTTTAATTGTTATCTAGGCAAATTTATTTCATTTAATTTTTCTTTATAAAATTTCTATGTATTAATGTAACGATTTCTGTCAGAAATGAAACATTTTAACTCTTTTAAAATCTTAATTTTAAGTGTCTTTAAGATCGGTCACAATACTATTTTCTTTTTACTGTATACTGTAAGAGGTCATATAGAAACGTTATAGTTTGTACTTTTGACTAAAAAAGTTTTTTCCGAAGCCAAACATCTTTTGAAAAAAAAGTATAAATTAATCATAAAACAGAATTGAAGCACACTTGTGAAGTAGATGGATGGGTTACTGAGATTTCTCACTCTTCTTGTGTTTACCATATAATTTTAGAATCCAATAGAATTCATCCTATGTTATCAATTATTTTTCATATTTAAATAAATAAGTTTTATGCTTAAAATTAAAGTTACAATTTTTTTTCAAAAATATTTAAATATTCACAAAAAACATTGTTAATTTATCCTAGATTGATCCCTAGTATGCAACTGTTTGTACATTGTACAATCATATATCAAATAAATGCAATGAACTTGTGTGAAAAGTATTATAAAACAGGAATACTGTGCTTGCATAACTTTTTATGATGTTATATATGTTTGGCAGTCTTTATGTATATATGTTTGCTGATAAGAATAAAATATTTTTAAAAAGGAAAATAAGTTTTAAATAGGAAAAAAAAGAAAAGTTATTTTCTTGTGTTGTTATACCAATGTGATATGATGAATATTCTCCAGGCACTGGATGATGGCCCGATGTATGATGTGTCGGATGCTCGATGTAGCCGTCATACCCCGATGGATGATGGCGGCTTTACAAAAACCGCTGGGGGGATGTCTGCTCGTAATGAAACAGGGTTTGTACGGATCAAGGAATTTTCTTTATAGAAAAGGAAATCTAGGTTAAACTCGCGAACCTTCGCCTTCTTTTAAGGACATATTTTCTGTAAGAAAATACTCGTACCGAAGAATTTCCTGTTCGCAAAATTCCAGGAGGTGTACGAACCCTGTAAAAAAGCTGACTGATGGTTTACCACTGTATAAACATTGCAGGATAAGTGATGGTGGTGGATTAAAAGTACTGGCCCAGCAAAGTAATAGCAGTAGGATAGGTGCTAGCACTGCAGGAAAAGTGCTGGATTGAAGTAATGTGATGGCATACCAATACTGGCCTGCTGCTGGCCATCACTGATGGGCCAGCTGCATTCCGCGCGGACACTTTTCGACAGGTTTAAGTAATGGCACCATTGCACTTTATCGCTGATGGCAATGCTGGCTGCCATCTGTTTTCCAGCTGATGGCCCACCATTTTTCTCTTTGCTGGGTGCTTTCAACTATATCTCTGAAAATATAAAACCTAAAATGAAAACAAATATATTTTTAAGTTCGGTGTTACGAGATCTTTCAAACGATACCCTACACGATATATAATAAGAAAAAAATTCAAGTAACTTAATTAATATCTCGGCTAATTACCGCCATTTTTTTGCGTAAATCATTATCAAATATCCTTGGATGATTCTGCGTCGATAGATACCTCGAGCGCTCGTCAACTGCCCGCTAATCGCCCGAAAAGTAAAGTTTGTGTGTAACGGAAAAATGCGTTTTTGTCAAAAACTATGTTACCTAAGAAACTCTCTATAGTTTTCCTGCAAGGTTTAAACAAACTTCTACCTCTAATTGTTTCATAATTTTAGTTTCAGTAGATTCGAAAATAGAGTTGGGGGGGGGCATATTTTTGCAGTGCAATTTTGACGATATCTCTGAAAATATAATACCTAAAATTAAAACAAATATATTTTTGATTTCGGCATTACGAAATCTTCCACACGATACCCCATACGATATACAAAAAGAAAACTTTTCTTCCAAGTAACTTAATTAGCCCCCTAAATTTTTCTAAAACATATTTGTGAATGGCTAATAATCTGAAAATATGTGGGTAAAAAGACTTTATAACTTTCCCAAGTTTAAACGTCCCATGTCCTATAGTTTACGAGAAAAAGGGCTCTGACAGACGGACAGAAAGACACAGGAGTGATCTTATAATTGTTCAGTTTTTATTTTTTAAGTAGGGAACCCTAAAACAGATATTTCACACTAATTTTCAATGTATTTCTACGGTCAAAATCACTAAAGCTTCATTTTCATATTAAAGGTGATTTTTTAATTTGGTGCCATCTGCTAAACTACACTAAAAGAAATAAGAGAGAGAGAGATGTTTTTTCATTTAGCAAGAAGGTTTACTAAAATATATAACCTCTTCGAGTAACGCACGATTCCGAAAAGTGTTTCTTTGTCTTCAGAAACCTATAAAACAAATAGATTTCCAACATTTAAAGATAAATTTTTGAAACAAAAGTTTCTTTTGCTGCCCGTAATTTTCGAATACTACGAGTGTAAGTCATTAAGTAAGTCACAAAAGATAATTAAATAATAACTTACAATGGTATTCACTTCAAAACTATTTTTATTTCTCAACCTATTGTCCACCAATATTTATCACTTATATCACCGTTTTATCAGTGCTCCAACACCAGCTGCATAACATTTTTTGGGTTGCTGTCTCAGCCACATTAAGACTTCAAGTTGAACCTTTTTATCATCTGTGAACATCATCTTGCTTCCAAGATGGTTTTTTAATGGACTAAACACAGGAAAATTGCTTGGGGCAAAGTCGAAGCTGTATGGTGGATGTTGAATAAGTAGCCAACCAAATCTTTCGATTGTCTCCTGTGTTCAACTTGAAGTCCTAATGTAGCTGAGACAGCAACCCAAATATTTGTATGCAGCTGGTGTTGGGACACTGAAAAAACGATGATATAAGTGCATAAATATTGGTGAAGAATATGTTGAGAAATAAAAATAGTTTTGAAATGAATATCTTGTAAGTTATTATTTCTCTTTTGTAACTTACTTAATGACTTACCCTGGTATTAAAATTTAGTGGTGATAATTGGCCATTTGAGGCGCAGCGCTCTCACCTGCATTAAATCTTCAAATTGCAAAATCAAACTATTTTTTAACCATTAATATAATGTTCTATCATCTACCGAAGCCACTTTCAACGCAGTTAGTCTTGAATAGATTAGGATTCAACTCAAATAGACTTCATTCCCATCTTTATAGCGTTGAATGCATACATTACTTTGCTAAAAATAAATTTCAAATAACTTTAGGAAATCTAAAGCGTTTTCTTTTTAAAAAGTCAATTTTTATTCTTAGCCTTTACTTCTTTAAACAATTAAGAAGGCAAGTTTCCAGATTGGAATAATTTCCTTGAAAAATAGATTTTTTTCAAAAATTTCGTTTTTATTTACTTTTTTTGAAGATTCTTTTTTATCTTTTTGAATTTTTAATAACGAATTTGCTGGAGTAGCAACATTTTAGCTAATTCTTGCTTTTTTTAAGCACACATTTTCCCAATTAAATTAATGTCTTCGATTTTGTAGCTCAAAATGTTACGTTTGTTAGTTACCATTTTACAAATCTAAATATGATGAAAGCTAACGCTAACTGAATTGACTTCGGCGAACATTAATCAGGTATTCCACTATCATTGTCATAACTTATTTTATCAAGAGTCTGTTTATATACTCATTTATTGTAAAACATTTCAATACGAATTCCTAAACTGTTTTCCAATCATTTGATTTTTCACGCTACATATCGTCTATTATCGAGAAAAGTGACAAAACGTTCTGAGAAATTATGGCATATTACTTATTTTATTTATAAATATATCAAGTGATAACCATAGGTAAATTGGAAACAGCACTGTTACAGATAAAAGGAATTTTAATTGGAACGATAATGTTACGTGTATCGAAAAAGTGAGTTTTTTTTACTTGTGTCACTCTTCTCAAAATCCAATATGTTTTCGCTACTCTATCTTTAAGAACACGTTTAATTTAAACTAAAATGTGTTTAAGGACTTTGTCAATATTGATAAATACCATATGATGTATGAATATAAACGCACTTCAGAATAATGTGTTTAAAATGATGGAAAAATGTGTTCAAAGGAGATACAGCGATGAGTGTCATGAGAAATTGTAAGTCTATGTTTAGAAAAGTGAAGAAATGGGTATAAACCCAGCCATACTCAACCTTTTTTTCTAGCGGGCCGCAAACGTATGCCTGCGATGTTAGGAGGGCCGCAACATACTTATATAATAATATAAAAACGGGTGATTAAAACAGTGAGATCATAAAAGAAGTATAACAAAGCAACATAATAAAGTTAATATAAATCAGTAGGATTGAAGGTTTGTCGTCGAAGAAATGTTAACAAAAATATTAATTCTACTATTTCCAAACAATGTACCGGGTGATTATAATTAAAGTTACGATTTCAAAAATCGATAATTTTAAAACTACTTGTCAGAATGACTTGATATTTTAGCAGAACAATCGTGAGGCAATGGAATTTTATTTGGCGAAAGAAAAAATAGTTCTAAAATGTGCCGATAGATGGCGCTGTCAGGGTAATGTCAGGGGAAAGACCAAAAAATTATTCTTTAAACACAGGAATGTTGTTAGTCAAAAGAAAAAAAATAGAGTTGAGGGATTTACTAAAAATGTATTAGCGAAAAGACAAGAATACGTAATTACAGCGACAACAGCAATAATGACAAAAAAAAAAAAGAAAAAAAAGCTTTATGGAACAAACACTGTACTGATGATTAAAGTTTTTCGATATGCCCTCCGCCTTGTTCCGCTACTAATTGGAAGCGCAAAACAGCATTCTCCACAACAGATCGGAGGGTATCTGTACTGATGCAATGGGTGTGGTGTGTGGTTCTTGCCTTCAAGTCGGCTAGATTCTCAATTCGCCCGCTGTAAACAACATTCTACAGGTACCCATAGTTGCCACGTATTAGTAATTTGCATATCTCCACACAATCTGAACCCTGACAGCGCCATCTATCGGCACATTTTGGAACTATTTTTTTCCTTCGCCAAACAAAATTCCATTGCCTCACGATTGTTTTGCTGAAATATCAAATCATTCTGACCAGTAGATTTAAAATTATCGATTTTTGACATCGTAACTTTAATTATAATCACCCGGTATTTCATGGCTTTTTTTTAATTGCAAATGATGTATTATTGATTGTCATATTGATGTATATGATTAATATAATATTCTATCATCTACCGAAGCCACTTCCAATGCAGTTAAATTTGAATAGATTGGAATTCAACCCAAACAGACTTCATTCCCATCTTTATAGCGTTGAAGGCATACATTACTTTGCTAAAAATAAATTTCAAATAACTTTAAGGCGTTTTCTTTTTAAAAAAGTCCATTTTTATTCTTAGCCTTTACTTTTTTAAACAATTAAGAAGACAAGTTTCCACATTGGAATAATTTCCTTGAAAAATAGATTTTTTTCAAAAATTTCGTTTTTATTTACTTTTTTTGAAGATTTTTTTTTTATCTTTTTGAATTTTTAATAACGAATTTGCTGGAATAGCAACATTTTAGCCAATTCTTGCTTTTTTTAAGCACAAATTTTCAACTAAATTAATGTCTTCGATTTTGTAGCTCAAAATGTTACGTTTGTTGGTTACCATTTTACAAATCTAAATATGATGAAAGCTAACGCTAACTGAATTGGCTTCGGCGAACATTAATCAGGTATTCCACTATCATTGTCATAACTTATTTTATCAAGAGTCTGTTTATATACTCATTTATTGTAAAACATTTCAATACGAATTCCTAAACTGTTTTCCAATCAATTGATTTTTCACGCTACATATCGTCTATTATCGAGAAAAGTGACAAAACATTCTGAGAAAAACGATGGTAAGTTATTACTTAATGATTATGGTATATTACTAATTTTATTCACAAATATATCAAGTGATACTCGTAGGTAAATTGGAAACAGCACTGTTACAGATAAAAGAAATTTTAATTAGAAAGATAATATTACAGGTATCGAAAAAATGAGTATTTTTACTTGTCACTCTTCTCAAAAACCAATATGTTTTCGCTACTCTATCTTTAAGAACAGGTTTAATTTAAACTAGGATGTGTTTAAGAACTTTGTTAGTATTGATAAATACAAGGTGATGCATGAATATAAACCAGGGTTGTAGTGGGTAGCTGCCCAGCTACCCGCCCAGGCTGGGTTTTTTACAACCATAAAAGTTGTAGTGGGTAGCTGCCCGTGTACCCGCCCAGCTACCCGCACGGGCTGGGTTTTTTACAACCTTGATATAAACGCACTTTAGGATAATTTGTTTAAAATGATGGAAAAATGTGTTCAAAGGAGATATAGGGATGAGTGTCGTGAGAAATTGTAAGTCTATGTTTAGAAAAGTGAAGAAATGGGTATAAAAAATCGACAACCGCCATGACATTTTAAAGAAATTTTTTACTAAATTATTAAAAAACACATGATGCGTGAACTTAAACGCACATATAAAAAAATCATATAATTCGCCCGAAAGTACCGTGATTATTATTTGGTAGTACCGAAATGGGCTTATAGCACAGTATTTAAATGTCTAGGAATAAATTCATATAATGTGATGAGGTCTTTCATGCTGATTACCTTCAAAGCTGTTATGATTGCCGACGTTAGCTTCTATTTGGTATCAATCTGCTGTCCATTTTTGTCCGGCTGTTTACATACGAACGTTTAATTGGAATGCCCCAAACGTTCTCCATGATATTAATATACGGGCTTTTAAGTGGTAAATCCAAAATTTTTATCTTTTTTGGTGAAACCACCGATTTACCACACAGGCTGTATGGACCGCAGCACAATCTTCCTGAAAGATGTTGTTTCTCTCGATTTTCAAAACAGATTGACGGTGGAGGTTTCTCGTGAGCAGCAAGACATAACCCTTAGGCTTCATAGTGGTCTCCATGAACACTTTCACTTAACTTGTACTAGTTAATCAACGGGGATAATTTTAAATTTTAAATAAAAAACACGCTGCGTTTACGTTCATGCAACAAACGAAAACTAAAATAAACAGATTACGCACAAGGATTTGTTTATACAAGCATATTTAAATCCAAGCACAAGTGTGCAAAGTTCTCTGTGTTGTGAGATGATGTAATTGCGAGTAAAATACCTCCGCGTAAAAATGTACACATTCTACTTAACCTTTAATATACCAAGCCTACCTTGTCAACGTACTTTACCAAGTTGGGGTCTTCTGAAAACCCCAGCTAAAATTAAACATTCCCCATGTTTATCGCTAAATTCTAACTGTTTGATGGGTAAATTACAAAAATTATGTTTTTTTCGGTTTCTGAAGGTCCGTAGTACACCAAAAAAGCTCTTATTTCAACAGGAACTACGTATGTCCGAATTCTTATCCTGTTCAGAGCAGCATTTACATTCAAATCTTAAAAAACACGTGATGCTTCAGCATTGGTAAATGTGCATATAGTTTCCACAATTTTATCATCAAGAAGCAAGTTGAAAACTTCGAATATTGTGGCCGCACCATCAGTTGAGTGTGTTGGCTCAGGTGTTGCTCTGACAATGTTACATTGTTGAAGACTAATAACCGGGGGGCACGGAAATTCGCCACACTCTTCCTGATTTTGCAATAAACTCTTCATCTTCATCCGAATTATCATCAGACAGATGATGCCCTGGCAAGTCACTTTCTTAACAATTCCCTTCAAGATTGTCTTCAGATTTTTACGCATCTATTGGTAGAAAATATTTCTCATCGGATTCGCTCAAGACATCTTCCACTCAAATCACTGTTATTTATCACCTGACGAATTTCATCTTCTGACAGTCCTTTATGGGGCATTTAAAAAAATTTACAACCTTCAGAATTTGCAAAGAACAAGGAATAACAACATTCAGAATTTGTAACATAGTATACCAAGTGGGGTCCTGGTTGGTTAATTTTATAGAACATTTTATAAGCAAAATTATACATTATTCATGTTAATCCGATTCTGGAAAAATAGGAAAATCAGGAGTAAAATAGTTGTTATAGATACGGCAGGATCACGAAAAATAACATTGTGGGGTCCTCAGAAGACCTCCTTGGTACATTAAGGGTTAAGAATGATTACAAGGATGTGTTTATATCCATACATTATGCTGCACTTATTGAAAGCTAAATGCAAATGCAAATATGTCTATTAAATAAGGATATAAACATTTTTATTGAAAAGAAACTGTTTAACCTGAAAAGTCATTAAGATTCTGATAATTTATAAAATGATAAGAAATGGATTTTTATATTTAATCTTGTGTACAGATAACCTTCCACAACTTCCCGTGTTAATATATTTATTCATACTTCGACAACCAAATGTCAAAATGAAAAGAAAATTTGTTTTGTGGGTTTTCGTGGTCCTTTTTTAAGCTATCATATATTCCAGAGTTGAGAAAAATTATAATTACAATTATCTGCAATGTAATTACAATTTAATTGTATGCAATTGATTATAGTTAGACAATTCAAGCTCAGAAATTTCGTCAAATAATGGGATGGGGGGTGGTTCCGACTACAGTGCTGCAACAATTTTTACGACATGTAATTATAACTATAATTAATTACGTCCAATTAAATTGTAATCACATTGCAGATGATCGCAATTACAAATTTGCCCAACACTGAATATTCGCACCTTCACTTACCTTGTTTTAGTTTATCACTGGTGATAATTTTAAGTTTTAAATAAAAATTACACACTGCATTTATGTGTGTGACAAAATGCGGTTAACAAAGTAATGAGTTATATAATTTTGTCAACTCATGCTTAAATAACACCATTGATTGATTTTTAAAACCCAGTTTCCCTATGCGATGCAAATTGATGAAAAATTACATTTCTTTGCTTTTGTACGAACGGATTTAAATTTGTAATAAAATATTTCTGAATTTTTAAAAATGTTTGGTCTAATTTCAATACATCAAAGACCCTTTACAACAACGTGAATTACATATATTTTTAAATAAAAAGTATACGTTTCCTTTATAATTGCATTAATTAGATATGAATTTATAATCTACCATCGGAGTTTCTTTTTCTTATTTTGGCGTATACGTTATGAAAGGTTTTCTTAAATTGCCAACCTTTTTATTTTAGCTGGTTCATCTAAAATCCACTATACTTAAGATAATTAATTTGAACGGTAAATTTTTGACGTACTGTCATCAAAACATATTCATTTGTAAAATATTCATTGCATTTTTTCAATATACTCACATGAATTGCTGGTCAGGTTTTGCATGGAGTTTTCTGATTCTTTTAAGTTGAGAAAAGCTGATAAACAGGAATGCTAATGAAGAATAATTTATGTTAAAGGGTCATCGAAAAAAGTTGGACACATTTAAAAAAATTGTTAGCTCCAAAAATAATTGCGGAAACGCAATAATTTTCTATGCTAAGTATTCGGCAATTCCCCGAAGTTTGTTAGATGTAACAGTTTTGCTATCGTGACCTTTATGTGTTCAATATCTTAGCAGCTTTAAATGAGTGGCTATGCAAGATTTTGATAATTTTATTATTTATTTTCAGTTACACTTTTATTTTCCTATTATTGATTTTGTATATATTATATATAATATTTTGAATCCATCTAGACTTTGACAACTTCTTGCGTTTCCGTGTTCCAATACCATTAAATCTTTATCTTTTGCGAGTTACGTGTTCTATTTTTTGGATTCTAACTGTTTCTCACCTAATTTTTTTTTTCTCGCGAATTAAGTGTTCAAATTGCTGGACTCTGTTCACCTTTCAATTTAGCTTAGTTTCTAACTCCCCCCCCCCCTCCACCCATTACTTATCTTTATCCATTTTTGCGAGTTAGGCCCTCAAATTTCTGGATTTATTTTTTCAAATATATATGTATATATATATATATGTATATAAATTTTATTTTATCGCGTTAATTTCTTTGAATTATTTTAATAATCATTTTCCGTATAATTCACCTATTTTTCCCCGAAAAATTAAATTTTCCATTATAGGATCACTCGTGTGTCCGCCTGTCACAGCCATTTTTTTTCGAAAACTATGGAACATAGAAAGTTTAAACTTGGCAGAGTTATAAAAGCTATTGACCCACATATTTATAGGTTATTAGCCATTTACAAATATTTTTAGGAAAATTTAGGGGGCTAATAAGTACTTGAAAAAAAGGTATATTGTATATTTCAATCGTATCAGTTATTCAGTTATATCAGTTCGAAAATTTGCTGTTTGAATTAATTTTCTTAAGTGATGATGAGCCATCTAAAAAAAAGTGTATCGCATATTTTTTTTTTATATCGTTTTGAGTATCGTTCGAAAGAGCTCGTAACACCGAACTCAAAAATATATTTATTTTAATTTTAGGTATATTTTCAGATATCAGCAAAAATGTACTGCAAAAGTATATGGCCTCTCCCCCCATTTCCGAATCTACCGAAACTAAAATTATTAGGGGTAGTAGGAGTTTAAAAAAATGCAGGAAAACTATAGTGATTATCCTAGGTTACATAGTTATTAAGAAATTCGTATATTTCCATTACACACAAACTTCAATTTGCGTGTACTTGTCAACGAGGAATCATCCAAGGATTGTTGATAATGATTTTCGAAAAATATTGTCAGTAATTAGCCGAAATATTAATTGCAAACCTATTTAGAAAAACGCTGCACGGGCCAAGGTGGCGTTGCAACTTTGCAACCTGCTTTTAAAGCGCCCTTGGCACAAGACCAAAGTTTAAACTTTGTACAAGGTATTTGTTTTAGGTAAATCCAAACTTACGTTGTATAGTTTTTTAGAAAGTTTTATTATACTTTTAGAAACGATTTTTTGTAATATTGAAGTTAGTGATTAATAAATCTATTGTACAGAAACCTTTGTGCGTGAGTAAAATTTGCAATTAACCAAAAATTTAAAATTTTAAACTAAAATATTGACATTTTGCTTTCTTTTAATTTATAACTATCATCCGGATAGTTCTTATCCCTAGTCTCAAAATGTTTTGTTCATCGAAAAGTGCGGTTCGTCGGCAGCTTAGGGGCTGGTCGCCGTACAGTTCGTTGACACATAAGCACCCTGCACCAGGAGCGTATACTCAAAACTACTAGCTTCACCTTGCTAAAAAGTGCTTTTATGAGTTATTTTCATTTTAATTAAATATCCACATTATTTCTCGTTGTACTACTGTGTTGTTCATCACTGGGACTTAGCACCTCACAGTGTGCCGAAACGACAACAAAGTGAATAATTTGTCCAAGGTATGAAGTATGTAGAGTGACATAGTACGAGAAATAACGTATCTTTTTCGCTTACATACTGTCTAGCCCCATTTTTAAAAGGAAATGTATCCTAAAAGTAGGAAAAACAGGTGAAAACAAAAAATGAGTGATAAACAAAAATATGTTATGAAAGTCCAATTTTTTATGTTGTTATAAATTAATTAATTTTGTCTTGTGAGTAATATTCTGATCCTAAAATTTATTTTTAAATTAACACGTTGACTGCGAAGCATTCATTATCTGTAGTCGTGGGCGAGACGAGATCTGATTTTCAAGTTAGAAAAAAAAGTCCATATGGCTATAAAAATTTTATTACTATCACATAGGTAGCCCATTTACTCATTTTAACGTATCTTACTAATTGGTAGCGGATCCGTGTCATTAGCACTATAATTGAGATGCTCATTTTCAATACTAACAAACGTGGATCCGCGTCTGCTAGTGTCGGATATAATCGATGCAGATTTGATTTGTTTTCATTCTTTTATTTAGTAAAATTGAAAATATTTGTAACATTACATCCTGTTATATATACAGGGTGGCCATAATTAAAGTGGACGTGTAGGACTCTACAAGCTAAACTTTTTGGAATATTTTAAAAAGATTTGGTATTTATACTATTTAGAGCATGTGGAAACAAGCTTTGCAATAAAAAATAACTAAATAAATTTCCAATAGCTGGCGCTATACATCATCTATATATTTAAAACGAAACCCGCATTCTGTCAAATTTTCCACACGAATATCTTCTCTTTGCGCACGCGTCAACTTTTTTTTAAAGGCTTCTCCCCTCAGAAACGGTAAACCTGATTGATTAGCCTGTTTAGCATAGGGGATTGAAAAGGGTTGATTGTAAACGGATGGAGGTGTACCATTTCATTGAAAGCATAGACCTTCTAATATATTTTTGCTCTGAGGTTGAAAGCTAAAGCTTTTTTTTTTTTAAAGAGCTCCTGTTTTCACTGCTAAATATGCATATTTTTTTCAAAAAAAATTAAAGAGAACTTGGATACAGTTATATTTATAACCGATTGAAATGTCAGAGAGATAGGAAGATGAGAACTATTATTTTATTGGTATATTAAAGGAGCGGACGCGAAAACAAACGAAACAAACAAAAAAGCGAGAGGAAAAAATTTCTTTTACAACTAGAAAACAATATTTTTTCACAAAATTTTTGCACTGGCTGTAAAACCGTTTTATTTATCACCAATAAAGATTTTAAAGAGTTCGGACAAAAAAGAACTTTTTATTTTAAAACTATGAAACGACCCTACGTAAAAAAAAAAAAGAAAAAGAAAATGTGTGCTTTTATCACTAAATATCAATATTTTTTCGCGATTTTTTAATATAATTTCATACAAAATCGGGTTAAAGATATAAAATAATAAAAACTTGATTAAAAAAAATATATATATTATCACGGGGCCGGGCAACGCCGGGCGGGAGTCAGCTAGTTAATAATAAAAATAAAAGAAAAATAGAGAATTACCTACTAGCTAACTTTTAAAACTTTTCTATCTCAAATTTCACATGAATTTAGCTGAAGGTTTTAGCCATGAAGAGCCTTATGAGTGCTAAAATTTTACCCCCAAAAAGCCGCGCTCTGTTGATATGTTTATCAAAATGATAGTAATTATAGCGCTGCTATGAAAGACTACCGTCGTCTCAAAAGATATTGATTTAAAATGTGTTATTTTTGCTAATATTTGTTACTAAAATATCCCTAAAATATAAGCGCCGTCTATTGGTAAAATTTCGAACTAATCATTTTATTGCATAACTCATTTCCGCATACTCTAAATACAATAAATACCAAAGTTTTTAAAAATATTCTAAGTAGTTTATCTTGTAGAGCTCTTCAAACACGTACACTTTAATTATGGCCATCCTGTATTTTGATCTATAAAAAACAAAAATACTCATAAACATAAAGAAACAAAAGGTTGGGAAATATACCACTTGACCCAGGATCGCACATTTTCGCATCACGCAAACACAAAAACAAAACGGCGACAGACACGGCAAGCGGAATGCTTTATTTATATGCTGACAAAATTTTGTATGCTCAATGTGAATTCTGTAGTTAAACTAATGCATTGTACGTAAGTCTGGAGAGGACGCGAATCTGAGTCCGCTGTACCCGGCTAATGAACGACTATACGCGGATCCGCATCCTACGTATTCAAAGCGTTAAAAGGGTTTTGGTTTTCGTACCTATGCATGGTTTTTGAAATTATAATTTTTAATATTTTCTTCCTGTAAATTCAAAATGCCACTATATCCCGCAAAATAGTTGGTACATTTCTCTTATGTAGCTATTTGAAAAGTGAGAAACATTGGGATTACCTGCCCCCAGGTGCGACTTTGACAATTGCGGTGTTTGATTGAATGAAAGAAAACAATCTTCTGCACGAACCTCATGAAAAAACGATACTTTTTGTTTGAAGATAACTAAAATTTGAGATTTTTGAATTAAAAAAATATAAAATGAACACTTATGTTCCAATAATGCCTCGTTATGTATTTTTAATAAATTTGGGTTTTGGTACATAATATGTGATCAATGTTTTCTAAAAAGACACTTCGTCACCGTGTGCGCCGTGCGAAATTTTTGCAGGGTTTCAGCTGCTGCAATTTGCAAAAAAAAAAAAAAAAAAAAAAAAAAAAAAAAAGCGTTTCCTCAATTATCTTTTCCGTTACGATTTTCTGAAATGTGTCCAACCTTTTACGACGACCCTACTGATGATAAAATATCTACGAAAAGCTGTATTATCATAGAATGAGCCAATAAAGATTTTTTCCTGCGTAACTACCGATGCCTTATAAAAATACCTTTGCAATAGAAAAGTGAGACTTCTCAATCAGGTAATCGGTGTCCATTTGCTTTCCAGAGACTCAAAAAGCTCGAGGCCAAAATTTGCGAACTTGATTCCATGCAGATCAAGTTCCTTGGTTGTGTAATTATTTCATGACTTTTCGAGCACGAAAACAAAACGTTAACTTTTTTCTTTACTTAAAGAGCTTCTGAAGATTTTTCTTTTGTACCAAAAATTGTCTGATCCTTATCATTCTCTTTGTCTTTATTTTATTACAAAACAAATTACAAAATGTGAGATAAATAAAATGTCGTCAAATCTTATTAATTTGCACAAAACTCTATGCATGTTTTAATATACGCACATAAATGTCTGATAAGGTTTTCCATAGATGTTTCTTTGACTGAATCTTTGATAGATTGAATCTTTCAAGCTGAAAGAAACTGATAAACGGGACTGATAATGAAGGATAATTTATTATATAAAATAACTAAGAAAAATCAAATTATTATATTATGAACCAATAAAGATTTTTTATTGCCCCACTTCCGCAGCCTTATACCAAATACCATTTCAGTGCAAAAGTGAGACCCCCCCAATTAAGTAATCAGCGGTTCTCGCTTTCCAGAAACACGAAAAGCTCGAGGCCAAAATTTTCATACTTGATTTCATCCAGATCAAGTTGGTTAGCTGTGTAATTACTTCAGGATTTTTCTTGCACGAAAACGTTAACTTTTTTTTTTATTGAAAAGGGAGCTTTTGAAGACGTTTCTTCTATATCAATAATTGTCTGTGCCTTCCCTTAAATTTAATACAAAAACAAGTTATAAAGTGTGAAATAAATAAAAGTCTCATTACGATGAATATCTACCTCTTACTTGAAGGTTCTTACTTTTATCTATTTATGAAAAATATCTACCTCCCCCACCTGCCCTCCAAAAAAATTAAATAAAACAAAACAAAACAATTTATCACTTAAAAAAAATTGATTTAAAGGGTCGAACACAGTTGAAAATGACCAAAACACTTAAATAAGATTTAAGTGCAGGGTTGCCAGTTTGGCTCCCACCTTTATTTAGAAATTCCGAAAGCAGGATTTTTACTTTAAGTAATCACGAAATATCGGTCACTAAATGAAGAAAATTTTACTGTTCGTAATTTCTGGTATAAATTCAGAATTCCTGAATAAAAATAGAGCTAAACTGGCAACCCTGTTTCAGTGTATTGAACCAAGTTTTTCCCAAGTTGAGTGCAGACCAAAAAACAATAGTTTTAACAATAAAGTAAACAGTTCTGGAAGCTATGACGAAGTTGGAATACTATTTGATTTATCCTGTAAACTTTTCTATTTTATTTTTAAGGATGAAGTGATTCCAATATTAAAATAATGGTTTCGTAATAACTAATATATAATTTGATCGTTCGGGAAAAAATGTAATAGTTACATAATTTTGCGAGCAAAGACAACCAAGATAAAAAAAAATAATAACATTACTAATCAGCAACTGATTTTCTACAAAAAGAAAACGATCAAAGTGTAGCTAATTACAATAGCAAAAAATTATTGAAATATATATTGATATTCAGTAACTGCTGAGTAAATGAAACATAAACATTGGCTGTTTTTCATTGATTTAGCAGCTGTACTCGCTCTATTAACCCTTTGTGATTCAAGAACTCCGATTTGAAAAATATTTACCAGATGTTAGAGTACATCCTTTTAAGCATGTAATAAACATTAAAAAAAAAATTAAAACAAAAAAATAAAAAAATTGACTGAAAGGTATTTTTCAATACCGAACATGACATATTAAGCATTATTGGCATATATCATTTGCATGACAATCCGAATGTATTTACAACCCCTGTCGCGCTCGTCGACCTAACCGTTTGGAGTTTTCCGTGGTTTTCTTCGAACCTTGCCGTAAATACGGGTTAGGATCCCTTAGAAAGACACCTACGGAGGGCACTGCCCCCTAGGGCCTATATCCCTTGTGTAGATAATCGGCCGTCATAAAATCAATCAACCAACCAACCAACCGGATGTATTTTCGAGAGTTAGAACATGGACAGACGGCAGACAGGCAGACAAACAAACCGAATTCCTAAACACTTTTCAACGAATGTTGGAAAGTGTTAAAAACCATCTCAGAACGTTGAAACCATGTAGAAAATGAGTCTTAAAACTATGTCGAAATAACCCATTCCGAAGCCGTTTGAATACAATGTTTTTCAAACTGGGCGACCATTTTTCTCGACAGATTTCCTTAATTTCTTTTAAAAGAAAGGTAATCGTTTTTTCTGGAATTTATACCAGCGAAAATTATAATTTTAATTGATTAATTATCTTTTCGATTTCGCAAAAGAAAGGCGAAAAAAAATCTTTTGATCAAATAAACACCATTTTGTCAGAAATCAATTTTTAAAACTAAATTTTGGTATATGCTCCGAAGAATTTAATGCCCTTTCATAATTTAACGACTAAATTTGTTTCATGTGCTTGTAACAGGTAAAACGCTCGCCCACGAAGTTCCACGGCCGAAGTTCATGGTACGTACCTGCAAGACTCGCCATTGACAAGACGTATTATTGCTTGTTTTCTACACACCAAATTTTAAATATGTAAGTGAAATGTCTACAAATATAATGCAAGAAGTTCGAACGTGATATCTTTTACTTACCTATCGTACGTAGTATAGGGCAAGTCTTGTAATCGTTTTGAAAATCGAAACATTTTCGTTGACGGATTTACACGTTTCAGACATATTTTTTGAAATTTTTTTTGCCGTCATCTGTCTGTGTGTGTGTGTCCATAAACGCTCTATCTCTCGAACAAATTGAGATACAGACTTGAAATTTGGTATGTACTTAGTATGTAATAATGGGAAGAAGCTTATTGAATTTCAGTAACCTCGATTATCTGGAACTATTTTTTTCGGACTCTGGAAATATTCGTTCTGATAAAAGGTATCTAAAAATTTTCGAAATTGTTTATTTTAAGGGGTGAATATGAACGACAATAACAAATGATAAATTTTGCATAAAGAATGAAGTCAATGGGATAATGAGTTGCCGAGATATTTGTAATCCTATTTCCCACACTCTTCGGCTTTTCATGACCCTGTATTTCATTCAAATTTCAATTCAAAGATATATTTTAATTGGAAATGAGACGCTTAATCCGATGCAGTAAAGCGTTAGTTAATATGATTATTAATTTTGGAGCTATAAGGATGTTTCTTTTACGCAATTCAGTAATAGAGCATTTAAAGTTTATGACGTCATCAAGCCACGATTTCATTCGAATTGCAATGCATTTTATAAATAGTTTACACATGTTTTATTTTCATATTTTATATTATGCATATCCATGATGGGTAAGTATTACGGTGGCCCCCAGTGACTAGTTTTCTTTGTAACCGAAAAACAAATCTTAAAAATCATGTGAATTTTACGCCAAAGATGTAGAACCTTCCTTTAACCATTTGAACGACGGTGGTATATAATTTATATCATTTAGTTTAAATTCTAAATTGCCAATTGCCACCCAGAAATTTTGAATAAAGCTTTTCTTTTATAATACGCGAATAAAAGTTATTTATTTTCAAATTCATTTGTTCGTAAATTCTGGTGACATTGAATCATTTAAACATTTTAGAAACAAAAGAGTAAGAAACATAAGTGCTTAGAAACATAGGTGTAAAATGTTTTAACTGATGTATTTGTATACCTGCCAGCCTTCCGGGTTTTTTCTCCGCATTGTGTGGAACTCTTTCTTAAATTGATTGATCTATGTGGTCAGAACATAATCTTCAATGGAGGGTGTCCAAATGATGAGTTTTTACCATCATGTAACTTTTAACAGTTGTGTATAGAGGTGTATACATCCAAGTACATTTACCACATAGCAGTGTTCGCACATGCATAGGAATATAGTAATGAACAATATAAATACTTTTAGAAGCAGAACTCTATGATCACCATGATCACCACTTTCATAGTCTTATCGCTCATAGCCCACCATTTTGAATTTCATTGTTAAAACTAATTATTTTATTAACAATTCTAATTTTTATTTGTTCTTTTTTCCCTTTTTGCGCCTAGGAGGTGAATTTGTTGTCAAATAACAATGTTTTCCTTACATTTTTATTTATATTCGCCTATGATTGTAAAATCATAAAACTTTTGTTCCTTTCTGTAAATGCGATTAAAAACTATTCCTAAATACATATTCTAACTGAACTAAACATTTCATTAATTCCCCAATTCATTTCCAAAATTAATCGCCCGAAGTCTTTAATATATTGCGCCTGAACGTGTTGGGAACTATATTGTACCGGAGGGAGGGTTACAAAATCGAAGTCATCTCGTAAGTAGTGTGATATTACAGATTACAAAAAATACAATGCCGGACGTTTAATGCCAATCAAGGAACATTGCTTAAATGCAATGAGGGTAATCAAACGTTAAATGTAACTTATGATTGTTTTCCGCCTTTCTACTTTAATAAATCATGAAGCTTTATTGAAACTAAAAAAAAGGTTAGTAAAAAGTGCTTGAAGAATTAACTTTCACTGGAGTGAATAAGATCTTTTAGCGTAAACCTGTACAAAAATTATGTATTATTTTTTTCAAAAAGGAACAATAGTGTATATAAGTTACATGTTAAAACTAATCTTTAGATTTATAAACGTCAAATTATAAATAGACATAAAAAGATTGACAAGAAACCGAAGTTAATTTAGAGTTGCCCTTATAACAATTTTGAACACTTTCCAACATAGTTGAAAAGCGTTTATGAATTCGGTTTATCTATCTGCTGTTTGTCTGTCCGTGTTCTAACTCGCGTACATATACTCGGATTATCATGAAATTGATATATCTTATTGATCCCATTGATATATCTCTATGGCATGTTCGGTGTTGAAAATGAAGTGTGTAGCAGTTATTTTCCTTTACAAGGGATACTCAAAAGTATTCCGTTACATTACGGTCTATGGGGAAAAATCATATGCGGTTTATTTTAATGATGTTACGTTATTTGAAATATATTGAAATTGATATATATCACTGAGGAACATTACAGGAGGCTTACTATAGAATATTGTCTGCGTAACATTCCTCGTTCATTTACAGGGACACACAAAAGAATTCATTTAAAGTACTGTCTGTTAACAATAATTGCTGGAAGTACGTTTTCAGTTGAGGAACGCGTTAAATTTAGCTAATTTTTTGCCTATTTGGTGTGAATAAATTCTATAGATCATATACAGAGCAGCACAAAAGATCTCGAGTACATTTCCGTTTACTGACGGAAATTCTGGAAGGGGGATTTTAAACTGTGCTGTGCGCTTCATAACTGAGCTAAATTTTTGCATACTATGTAGTATATATACAAATCTATCAACCATATATAAGGCTTTACAAAAGAATTTGCATATTTTTCAGAATATTGTTGGTAATGCCTGAAATCGGGTTTTTAAATGTTATGTTTTCTCCAAATTGTTTACGTAGACATCATTTTTTACCTTATTAAACGGTAAATATTTGTAAATTTATTTTGGAAGTGCTGGAAAGTGTTACAAAATCTATGCTTGACGCATGATTTTTTTGTTCTTGTTTTATTTGTAACGAGTGATTGAAAATACCAAATACTTCGAGTTTGGTATTTAAAATAAAGTTTTTTAATTTTTCAATTACTTTTCTCTTTAGTTCAAAATGAAAGGCAAGATTCAGTATCAAGTTTTCTGTTGGTGACACAGACCCTACGTTCGGAACTATGAGCGTCCCCCCACTTTTTTTCCCAGGACTAATCCCACTTCGTTTACTGTTGCAAGTGCTCAATACGTCCACCACTACCTTTCAGTACTAACAAGCACTGAACTCCATATACACTATATTGCCAAAGGTGATTGGTCACTTGCGATTTTAGACGTTTTGTTAACTATCTAGAAAAATACATGAGGAATTAACCTGAAACTGCAGGTGTGTAAACAGTATATAGTATAGCTTATATATTTCCGTGAATATTATTTTCCGAAACCCCATAGGCGACTGTCAACAAATTGAAAAAGAGCGAATATCTTTTGGATTACCCTGTAAAACCTAATGCAGCAAAAGTGTTCAAACTCGAGATTATTAATAAGTCGTTTATTGTAATATACTGTGTTAATTTTTATGAAGATAGCATGTATACTCGAAGAAAAATTAAGGTTTTTGTAAAAACCGACCCAAATTCCACCAAGTTTTTTGCTTATAATTCGCAGAGTTCTTAATATAAAAAAAGTTATTTTGAGAAAATATGTCAAACAACATTGTACATAACACTCTGCAATCGAAATTAAAAATTAATAAAAATTGGATGGAAAATGAGCAGGTTTACTAAAAAATGTTTCACTGCGCATGCTCGAATGCAATCAAAATATAATATGCATAATGTATTAGCTAAGTATATAGAGCAACTTTTGTGAAAGTCTCAAAATCATAGCTTGAAAATTCTGAAAATTATCGTCGACAGAATAAGCTCGAAATCCGTTGTTCCCAAAAAGAAGCAAAAATATGAGGGGTTGTATCAAATATCTGTTGATTAGTGCCAAGATAGCGTACACAATATTGCACGTACTAGTATATTTGGATACAACCCCTCATCTTTTTGCTTCCTTTTGGGAACAACGGATTTCGAGCTACTTCTATCGACGATAATTTTCAGAATTTTCAAGCTATGATTTTGAGATTTTCAAAAAGTTGCTCTATATACTTAGCTAATACATTATGCATATTTTATTTTGATTGCATTCGCGCATACGCAGTGAAACATTTTTTAGTAAACCTGCTCATTTTTGATCCAATTTTTATTATTTTTTAATTCCGATTGCAGAGTATTATGTACAATGTTGTTTGACATATTTTCTCAAAATAACTTTTTTTTTATATTAAGAACTCTGCAAATTATAAGCAAAAAACTTGGCGAAATTTGAGTCGGTTTTTATAAAAACCTTAATTTCTCTTCGAATATTCATGCTATCCTCATAAAA
The DNA here is from genome assembly GCA_963931845.1 of Maratus michaelseni. Classification (NCBI taxonomy): domain Eukaryota; kingdom Metazoa; phylum Arthropoda; class Arachnida; order Araneae; family Salticidae; genus Maratus; species Maratus michaelseni. Next base: position 122,165,274 of record OZ007599.1, on the reverse strand, counting down.
ATTAACACAGTATATTACAATAAACCACTTATTAATAATCTCGAGTTTGAACAATTTTGCTACTTTAGTTTTTACAAGGTAATCCAAAAGATATTCGTTCTTTTTTAATTTGTTGACAGTCCCCTATGGGGTTTCGTGAAAAAATCTTCACGGAAATATATAAGCTATACTATACTGTTTACACACCTGCAGTTTCAGGCTAATTCCTCGTGTATTTTTCTAGATAGTTAACAAAACGTCTAAAATCGCAAGTGACCAATCACCTTTGGTAATATAGTGTAACAACAATAACAGGATATCTGTCTTCCCATTCCTCAACATTATTTCCAGCGGTCAGCGCGGAAGGGTACAGTGACGAAAATTTTAGTTCGCAATCATGGCAAAACATGCTGTTTATCGCATTGCCTTAGATGGTTAGAGAATATTTATTAATTAGATAAGCATAGTTTAATTAGAGAAGCATAAATTAGGATAATAGTACATGCGAACACTAATATATAACATTCATAACGCGGAATATTTTATCCCTTTGCCTTGCAAACTTCTGACCGCCGGCTCAGAACTCCTATTATATATGGATCTCAGTGCTTGTAAGTAGAGTGGTGGTATGATGGAGTTAAAAATAATAAATTGTATATAGCTTATGTTTCCTGGAAAAAACCGGATATCTTCAAAAGGCCTGTAAGTGGTTGTTCTATTGAAAAAAGCAAATTGAAATTATGAAAATGTGAATTATTCATCACTAATCAGAATTAAATGTTAATAAATACATAAGACACAAAATAGGAATAATTCTACATGAAATCGTACGGCTCTAAATATCAAAATAATTTGATTACATAATAAAAATGTAATCTTTTAGGTTTTGTTTTGTTTTCATTCAATTTGAAGTAATTCATGTAATATGTTATTTTTTGCAGTCGAGTTTTTTTTTTTTTTTATTACTAATAGATTTTTATTTTGTTTTACTTTTGTTCATAAATATAAACTTTGCCTTGAAATACAAAACTGTTATACGATTTTTTTCATAACAGGTGATATATTTATTTCTTATTTTGTATGTATATAGACTTAACAGCCTGTGGGAGGATTCAGAAATTCATAAAATAAATAAATTCTGTGTTTAGAAAAGTAATCTTTAAATATGCTTTAATGAGTTGTATTTTAATGAAACAAAACTAAGAAACATAAGCAACTGCTCAGCTGAAAAGTATATTTACTTATGGACATTTTTTGTTATTGTTGTTCAAACAATGTGGATTGGATGAAGCAAAGCATTATGTAAATTGACTCGCCATTGAAAGGTTTCAAATTACACATTTCAAACGTGTTCGATTCATTGGTTTACTGTTAAATCTAGTTTTTCATCTTAAAAGATTTGTCTACACGGATATTATTTTTCTGAGAAATTTTAATTCTTATAACTTTTCAAGCATGAAAAAAAAGTTATTTTTTAGAAGTAAGATTTTTAAGTTATCGTATGTTACATACTTTTATGGTATGAAAGATATTTTCTCAAATAATTTTCATTTTATTTACTTCCGAGTTCAGTATTCATAAAAATGTCTAATAAAAACATATAAAATACGTATGAATTTTAAATACATACACACAAAATGAAACCCTCGCAGAAATCATATATTGTAATACGAGCAAATGTTGTGTGTGTGTGGTTATATATATACACACACGTAACAATAACTTTACTATTTAAAAAAAAATGTTATTATTTTAGACTAAAGGTGTCATTACAAAAATGATTCTGTATTGTGCTGTCCTAAAAAAAAAAAAAACCCACACTGAAATGTTTCATAAAAAAAACCCCAACCTAGTACTAAACTAAATATTTTACTAAAGTCAATTATTTTGTTTTGTTCTGTTCTTATGCACCATTTAGAATAATAAAAATAGTTAAAAATACCTAAGGAGTGCTTATTTAGTTTTAAAATAATTTAAATTAACAATTTCAGAATTCTGGCAAAACACAAGCTTCATTTTTACAGATTTTCTTTTTATAATAGAATTTTAGAATGATATGCATAAATTTATATTGTTTTTTATGTTAAGCCATTAATATGTAATAAAATGTTTCATTTTCAGCTGATTATGTCAGGTGTGGGTTGCTTTCATTTAACATGGGTCATTTTTTGGAAAAGGTGTTTTTTTTTTCAAATTCTCGCATAATTGGCTGTCGCATAATAAAGTGATAAAATGAAAAATGCTCAATGTTAAAATCTTAGTCAGAACGAGCTGTAATTATTTAGCCATGTTCAATTTTCTTAAATTCTTTATTAGATTTTATATAGAGAAAATTTCAAAAAATGGTTTTTTTAGAGGACAGCACAATATGTGTCCTGTAATAGCAATAAAAAAAGTAAACCGTTATCTAAATAATTTCACTTCCAAATTTTTCTCAATTTGCAAAAAAAAAAAAAAAAAAAAAAAAAAAAACCCACTAAAGTCACACATAACGGTGGAATTGCCCCATATTGTAATATGTATACGACCCCTTGTAAAAGAAATGCCATATCTGAAAGTTATACTTGATTTGTGTACTTTTTGTAATGGAAAGTACGTTTCTATCCCCAGTGGTTTAAGGGGAGAATCTACTTTGTTGGTTAAAAAAAAAAAAAAACACAGATTTTTCTTTACATTATTTCATATCTGAAGTGTGTAAAAAAAATATGTGCCTGAAACGATTTTGGATTATTCAAATCGTTTACGAAGTTATTATTATGATTTAATTATGATGAATTATGATGAATTATGATTGGAATTATGAATGGAACCGTTCGTGTGCTGAATATTGATAAAGCAAAACTTTAATTTTTTTTAACCATATTTTTCAAAACGCGGAACAACATAGCGTACAAACCGATTATTAAAGCATTAATCTGGTTTGAAAGGTAAACGTTTTTCTCGGTAATCAGCCTATTTAATGTTAAAAAATTCACTGTTAAATATTTTCCGTAAGACTTTAAAGTTGAAAAAATACCGCGAAATTCGTAGGTCAATTTTAAAACAAGCACCTTTTAGGTAGATTTCGTAAGAAATACTACCTATTACATTCTCCCCTAAGTTGGAATTTCTGAAAATTTTTTGCAGATCTATGGCGATCATGACTCCCAGAACCCAAAACCACCCCCAGTTCAAAACTTTATCTATCTATCTATATCACTTTTTTATGGACACGATAACTTCAATAATTCTGCACAAATCTTTTCCAAACTGATACATAAAATCAAGGGGCATAAAATCTCGGTTAAGTTCATTAATGGGCAAAATCGAACCAAGGAGGGAGAAAATGAGGGGGGCGGGGGGGGGGGTGAGTGAAAGCAGAAAAAACCCCATAACTTCTTAATTATGATACGTATCGAATCCGTTTAACGTTATTATTACTTCTAGGAAAAGGGCCGAAAATTTATGTATGACAGATTTTTGATATCATTTAAAATGTCCTCAAGGGGAGGAAAAAAAGGGGTTTAAGAAAAAAAAAAATCATAGCTTCGTCAATTCACAAGCTATCAAATCCGCTTAAATTTATTATAAATCCTCTTAATATTATCTACAACTTTATATTCACATTTTTTTTATCGGATCAACCCTTATAGCATATATATATATATAAAAATCCCTTCCGGCTCCGTCTACAGACACAGGCAGATTTCTAAGTGGGCGGCCCTAACTGCCGCATCACGGCAAAAAGTTTCATTTTTTCTGCAATTCCCAACAAACAGGCGCCCCATGGTCAGCGTCTTCGAAATCTACCTGTGCCTGTAGACCGAGAAGTCAGGGATTTTTGTATTCTAAGTGCCAATTTCAATGGCAATAGGTTTATGATCCAGTAAATTTAGTTGGCTATCACAACCATTATCGTTTTAATACTGTCCAATATAGTTGAAAGTGTTTATGAATTCGGATTGTCTGTCCATCTGTCCGCGCTCTCACTCGCTTAAATATACTTTAATTGCCCTGTATTTGATATACAGGGTGTCTCAAAAACATTGACCTCGGCCTTTATTCCTTAAATATTGATCATGTACATATTATAAATTGCGAAGGTACGTAAAAAAAGGTACAGAATTTTATGAAATCTATTACAATTTTCAGTGGATTAAATTTGAAGAAATGCAAAATTTTTATACGACCCCCGTACAAATTTTTTTCAAATGAATAAAATGCTTTCCTTACACTAATAAGGTCTTTCCTTACACTAATAATGAATTGCGTAAGAGAAACATCCTTATAACTCTAAAAATGATAATCCTATTAACTAACGGTTTACTGCGTCGGATTAAGCATCTCATTTCTAATTAAAATATATCTTTGAATTGAAATCTGAATGAAATACAGGGTCATGAAAAATCGAAGAGAGTGGAAAATATAATTACAAATATCTCGGCAACTCATTATCCGATTGACTTCATTCTTTATGCAAAATTTGTTTTTTTATTGTCTTTTATATTCACTCCTTAAAATAAAAAAATTCGAAAATTTTTATATACCTTTTATCAGAACGAATATTTCGAGAGTCCGAAAAAAATAGTTCCAGATAATCGAGGTTACTGAAATTCAATAAGATTCTTCTCATTATTACATACTAAGTACATACCAAATTTCAAGTCTCTATCTCAATTTGTTCGGGAGATAGAGCGTTTACAGACACACACAGATACACACACACACAAACGCACACACAGACAGACGAACAGCATTTTTTTTTTCTTCTAAAAATATGTTTTTCGGAATCTCCAGTGTCTAAAACGTGTAAATCCGTCAAAAATTTTTTTTTTTTCAATTTTCAAAACAATTACAAGACTTGCCCTATACTACGTATGATGATGGGTAAGTAATAATAATTGTTCTATTTATTGTACAAAACTATCTAAACTTTGTAGAATTAATAACTTTACGCAAAGATTACAAAGTTTTCTCAGGTAATGACGCGTCAGTTGCGACTATGTGACGTACCGATTAGAGGCAGATATTTGCATATGCAAACATTTCTAAGCTGTTTTAATGTTCATTGACCCCATTTCCAAGTTTTATTCTGTAATTCATCATGTAAAATTTTAAGGAATTTTTCAAGAATTATAGTTTTGTAAATTTGTAAATAAAATTAAAGCTAAGAGCCATATTTTATTTGCTTATGATGCATTCTGCCTCGCGTCATCTGCACTCTAGCTGTAACCATTTACAATGTAATTTATGATTACTCTCACAAACTTTGTTTAAGCATATCTCTGACTTTTTATGATAAAATGCTGAAATTTTGTACATGACCTTTTTAGTGTATGGGGCACATTTTACACATTGGGAATTTTTTGTACGGAGTCTGTATAAAAATTTAAATTTTGTATTTCTTCAAATTTAATCCCCTGAAAATTTTAATCGATTTCATAAAATTCTGTACCTTTTTTTACGTAACTTTGTAATTTATAATATGTACATGATCAATATTTAAGGAATAAAAGCCGAGGTCAATGTTTTTGGACCACCCTGTATATTTTAGAGGTTTACCCTGGCATGTTTGGCATTGAAAATGAAGTATGTAGCATTTACAGTTCATTTACAGAGGCGCTCAAAAGAATTCCGCTACATTATGGTCTACGGGAAAAAATCATTTGCAGTGTATTTTAATGATGTTACACTATTTCAAACATATTGAAATTGATATACATCCCTTTAGATGCATTATAAGAGGCTTACTGTAGAATGTGGTGTGCATAGCATTTATCGGTCATTTACAGGGACAGACAAAATTATTCGGTTACAATACCGTCTAGGAGCGATAATTGTTGGAAGTGCGGTTTTAATTGTGGACTGCGTTTTTAAATTTAACTATTTTTTTCATATTACTTGGTGTGTATAAATTTTTTAGATCATATACAGGGCTGCAGAAAAGCATTCGGATATATTTCTGACTATAGATTGTAACTGCTGAAATTGGGTTTTCAATTAATGTTATGCGTTTTTCAAGTTGGTTACTGAAGAATTATTATCTTTCACCTTTATAAACGGCGAAGTTTTGTTACAGTACTTTAAAAGTGTTTCATCATCTATTCTTGACACATGATTCTTTTTATTGCTGTGTTTGAGAGTAGTGTACGAGGCACAACCCTGAGCCTCGCAAAGTCGTGCACTCTGTGCACTCGTGTTTTAAAATAACGATATTTCCACTAGTTTTTATATATTTACGCGCAAAAAATTGTTAAAATGGATAAAGATATACTTCTTTAGTGAGAAAAAATTAGATTTCGTTTTGTTGATCCTTCATTTAGAAAGGAATTCTTTTGAGATAATCTCCATTATATCTATTTTGAATCGTCCGGTAATTTAAAAAAATGAACAGGAAAATGACATTTAAAATCGCAATGATGCGATCGAAATCATGTTTCGCAAATGAAGAACCGAAAGTTGGAAAACACAATATTTTTTTCCTGTTTTCCACAGCGCGCATCGGATTAACTATTCAAAATACCATAAAACAAAAAATAAACGCTTAAATTTCGTACTTTACTATTTCTAATGGTGCAATCCGTTAAAAAATATCAATATATGAAGCCTTTCAAAAACTATTTTTAAATAGTCTTTCTTCGCCACCCCCCCCCCCCCCCCCATTTTTCGAAGGTTTTAGCCATACAGAGCTCTATGAGCTTTAAAATTTAGCAAAAATACGCGCTATCCAAATTTCTATCTATATGATAGCAATTTAGCGCTGCTATGAAGGAATATCGTCGTCTCAAAAGATATTGATTTAAAATGAGTTATTTTTGTTAATATTTCCTAATAAAACATCTCTAATATTTAAGCTTCATCTATCAGTAAAATTTCAAACTAATCATTTTTATTGCATAACAAGTTTTCGTATACTCGAAACACTATAAATGCCAAAGCTTTTTAAAAAAATCTAAAATAGTTTAACTTTTAGAGACTTTTGAAACACGTGCACATTAATTATGATGGCCACCCTGTATATAAATATTATGTTTAAAATAGAGTAACATCATTAAAATACGCTGCAAATAAATTTTCCCTGTAAACAGTTATGTAAACGAATTCTTTTGTAAACCTGCGAATGAATGATAAATGCCTTGCATTCCATATTCTACAGAAAGCATGATTTATCGTACCTCAGATATGCATATCAATTTCGTTATGTTTGAAATATTGAAACATCATTCATGAAGGTTTTGATGAATTATCCTACAATTATTTCTACAATTACCTCTATACTAAATATAGTTTAGCTGGAAAATGCATAACTCAACCAAAAAAAAAATCTCTGACGGTTCGTCCTATAGGCACAGGTAGATTTCGAAGACGCAGACCGTGGGGCGTCGGTTTATTGGGAATTGCATAAGAAAGACCTATTTGCCATGAAGCGGCAATTGGGACCGCCTACTTCGAAATATACCTCTGCCTGTATGCGAAGTCAGCAGCGATTTTTTTATTTTTATAGTTTTTGTATACTGTAAGAGTTGGTCCTATTAAAAACTTGTCAATATAAAAGTTGTAGATAATGTTAAAAAGATTTACAATAAATTTAAGCGGATTTGATATCTTGTGAATTGACGAAGTTATGATTCTTTTTCTTCTGAAACCCCTATTCCCTCCCCCCCTTGGGGCCATTTTTAATGAAATCAAAAATCTGTCATCACATAAATTTTGGCACTTTTCCTAGAAGTAATAATAACTTTAAACGGATTCGATATGTATCAAAATTAAGAAGTTAAGGTTTTTTTTTTTCACTAAAAGCCTTCCCATTTGCACCTACCCCCCCCCCCCCTCCCCCTTGGTTTGATTTTGGCCATTAACAAACTTGACAGAGATTTTATGTATAAGTTTGGAAGAGATTTGTCCAGAATTATGGAAGTTATCGTGTCCATAAAAAAAGTTATATAGATAGATAAAGTTCTGAACTGGAGGTGGTTTTGTGTTCTAGGAGTCATGATCGGTGTAGATCTGCAAAAATTTTTCAGGAATTCCGACTTAGGAGAGAATGTAATAGGTAGTATTTCTTACGAAATCTACCTAAAACACCCTTAAGCATAATTCATGCTCAGACACAGTAATGTTTACGAATTATTTTGTGTAGCTCTGTATATGATCTATCGAACTTATACACACAACGTAGTATGTAAAAATTTAGATAAACTTTAAAACGCGTACCACAACTGAACACTCACTTCTAGCATTTATCGCTAATAGAAGTACTGTACCAGAAATACTTTGTGTGTGCCTGTAAATGAACTATAACTGTTATGCAGGCCATATTCTATAGTAAGAATCTTGTAGTGCATCTAAATAATGTATATAAATTTCATTATGTTTAAAATAATGCAAAATCATTAAAATACGCTGCAAATAAATTTTCTCTCTAGACCGTTATGTAACCGAATTCTTTTGTGAGCCTGTAAAAGAATGATAAGTGCCTTGCACTCCAAGTTCTACAGAAAACATGATTTAGTGCACCTCAGAAATGCATATAAGTTACATTATGTTTGAAATATTGAAACATCATTAATAAAGGTTTTGATGAAATATCCGATTGTGTTAACATGTCGCATAAAGTTGGCTTAAAACGACAGTAGAAAATATTTAAATGTCTACCTCTGTTTAAATTGAGCTTAAAATAGAGCGTTAGTTTTTTTTTCAGAAAACAAGGGGAAATTAAACTTATTAACACTAACGAAACATCATGCATCATTGGCAATTTTCCAACACTATCGGAATATTGTTAAGGATTTTCATTTTTTTCATACAACGAACTGATATATCTAACTAAATATAAGAAAATGGAATACAATTTATTTTCAGCAATTGCTGCACATAATCGATAATATGAACGAATTCTTTCGTACAGCCCTGTACAAGATTTACTCTGCAGACCGTTATGTAACCGAATTCTTCTGTGAGCCTGTAAATGAATGATAAGTGCCTTGCACTCCATGTTCTAAAGAAAGCATGATTTAGTGCACCTCAGAAATGCATATCAATTACATTGTGTTTGAAATATTGAAACATCATTCATGAAGGTTTTGATGAAATATCCGATTGTGTTAACATGTCGCATAAAGTTGGCTTAAAACGACAGTTGAAAATATTTAAATGTCTATCTCTGTTTAAATTGAGCCTAAAATTTGAGCGATAGTTTTTACAGAAAACAAGGAAAATTAAACTTAATATTTAACAATAACGAAACATCATGCATCACGGCAATTTTCCAACACTATCAGAATATTGTTGAGAAATTTCATTATTTTCATACAATGAAATGAGATATCTAGATAAACATAAGAAGAATGCAATAAAATTTATTTTCAGCAATTGCTGCCCATAATCGGTAAAGTATTCGAATTCTTTCGTACAACCCTGTATAAGATCTACTCTGCAGACGTCGTAATAAACCAAAATTAGTTAAGTTTTAAAAGGTATATCACAGCTGAAAACGCACATCCAGCAGTTATGGACCATAGCCAGTCCTGTAATCGAATTCTTTGGGTGTGTTTGTAAATAAACGACAAACTTTACGCACTCAATACTCTATAGAAAACATGTTGTATTGCACATTAGTAATGTCTATCAATTTCATTATGTTCAATGCTTATGTTTCATTACTTATCTTCGTACAATGATATCATTATAAATATATGATATGATTATCACATTTTTATTAATAAAGTCTTTTTCAGAAAAGTCAAATCACCCGTCATACCCGGCCAGTGGGGTAAAACATCATGGATATGGTAGTCTTAAATAAAATGAAAGAACTTAGATTTTCTTTTGGAAGGGAACAAAATATTTTATTTTACAACTTTATGTAAAGTACTTAAGTAAAAATTTTTCAATTATAACCCTAATGATTTAATATTTAAAGACAAAATGATCATTGCTTTCATTACAATATGAGAAATTGCAGAAAAAATGTTTACCTCTTTTTCAGCTTTAGAAAAATTATAATTCTTGTCCTTGTAGTTGTCTCTGGTCTTTGACTGACTTTTCTTCAAGCATCTTCAGCCATTATTTTCCAATATCCAATTTTAATACTCGTAGGATAGCCGGTCTTATACCAAGAGAGCGAAGATCAAAAAGTAACCGGTAAAAATGCATCTCTAAATGTCAGCAACAGTTTCATTGTGAAAAATAAATCATTATTAAATGTGCTGCGCGCAATAATATAAAAATCTTTCAGGGAGTTTAAATGCATTCCTTTTTATGAATTTTGGAAAATAGCAGATGTGTCAGTACACAAATGTCAGTATGGAGATAAAGTAATGACCGCTTCTTCTTGCATAGATCTAAGTATTTCAACCATTATCTGCCAGAGGACTGCTCAAAATCGAGTCAAAATTGAGATATCTGGTTTCATCCGACATTACGGTTTTATCCCACAAGGCTGAATGCTCTCATAAATGTATTGCTAAAAAATTATTGTAGACGTTTTGCTCGGACATGAATAAAACGAAATAACTCTAGAATATTAAGGCATTGAAATAATTAAGTTTAATTTTTTACAATAATTCATTTTTTAATTATTATTGTAAATAACATTATAAAAATATTAACATTTCAAGCACATGTTAAATATACTATGAAGATAATAGTTTGGATATAGCGGACATCATATAGGGCGAAAATATAGTGACAAAATATAGTGGCAAAAATGTATAGCGCTGCACTCTCTCAATATTAAGCAGTAGTTTACAATTAAAAGCATGTCACACTATTGAAAGATAATAGATGTCGCTACGATCGATGTTATCTATAGGGTCTTTCAAATTTAATTTTTAGCATTATGGGAATAGTCGGTTGCCACACTATTTCTTTACGACGTTATACGTAAGATAAGTACACATATAAGTGCATTGAAATATCATCGAACTTATCATTGAATATATTTTGCGAGTGTATAAATCCATCTAAATAATTCTTTTTAAAGAATTCTATTTTAAAATATAATAATAATAGTAAATTATGTGTTAAAAATTCTAGATATATTTAATAAATAAAATATTGAGTCACCGATAGAATTAATTTCTATTTAAAAGAAGTACATTCATCTTAGCATTCAAATCAATGCGATTGCATTAATTCACCTTACAAAATTAATTCTAACATTTTAAATCATGGAATCAGTCTATATTTAGTAGAAGTAAATTCATAACAGGCATTCAAATCATTGAGGTGTTTTGAGAGTGCATTAATTCACCCTTCAAAATGTATTCTTAAGAGCCTACGCTAGTCACGCGAAGAAACGCTCAAGCTAATATTAAGTCTATTGGAAGGTTCTTGGGCGATTTCTCTCTCGCATTTTAAATATTTTTAAATGATTTTTTTTGCATAGAATAGTTGAGGTCAATCTCTAACGTTGTTAGTTTTTACTTTTTTGAGTTTGGTGACAGCTTTTTTATAAGCGGACATTTTCAATTTTGGAACCGGTTGGAACCGTTTCTGAAAGTGAAAGTAGCCTTATATAAAAAAAACTGAAACCAAAATCGAAAAAAAAAAAACTAAGAACGTTAGAGATCGACGTCAGCTATCCCATGCAAAAAAAATCATTTAAAAATATTAAAATGCGAGAGAGAAATCGCGAAAGAACCATCCCACAGACTTGACATTAGCTTGCGCGTTTTTTCGTGTGACTGATGTAGGATCTTAACATATTAAGTCATCGAAGCAATTAATTTCTATTTAATAAAAGTACATTTATAAGATAATTAAAATCATTAGGGTACTTTGAGATTGAATTAATCCAGCTAAAGTAATTCTTTAAATAGTATTATTTGATCGAAAACATTAATTTCTGTTTAATAGAGAAACATTATAAATATATTTTAAAAATATAGACAAACTTCATAGACAAAATATTAAGTCATCAAAAATTATTTTCAATTTAATAAAAGTACATTCATAAGAGCATTCAAATCATTTACGTGTTTTGTGACAGAATTAATCTACCTTCTAAAAGAAATTCCAAAATATTAAAGCGTTGACACAATTAATTTCAGGTTCTCTCATCAAATCGGATTTCGATTTCACCAAAATGTAAAGTAATTGAAAAATTAAATTCTATTTAATAAAAGTACATTCATAAGAGCATTCAAATAATTGTGTTTTTGACTGCATTAATTCACCTTGTAAAAGAAATTATTAAATATTAAAGCATTGAAGCAATTAATTTCAGGTTATCGAATCAAATCGGATTTAGATTTCACCAAAATATTAAGTCAACGAAAAAATTATTTCTGTTTAATGAAAGTATGACATTATACTTATTATCACTTATTCCTTATACTTTTACTTATACCATCACTTATACATTATCACTTATACTTTTTCATTTTTGGCTGTAACTACTTTTAAGTAATACTTTTAAAACAATTACTTAATAAAAGTGTTACTTAAAAGTGATTACTTAATAAAATGATTACTTAATAGTGATTTAAAAATTCGCTATTTAATAAAAGTAACAAAACACCTGCTTAAAAAATAAGTTCAAGTTAAAAATAACTTAAAAGTAAATTATTTAAGTGAAAGAATATATAATTTAATAGTAATTTTAAAAAACTTGCTAATTAATAAAAGTGTTATTTAAAAATAAGTTAAAAGTAACTTAAAATTAAATAACTTAAGTTATGGTATATATAATTTAATCGTCATTAAAAAAAATACTGTTTAATAAAAGTAATAAGAGCATTCAAATCATTGACGTGTTTTGTGAGTGCATTAATACACTTTTTAAAAGAAATACTTTAAAGTATTAAAGCGTCGAAACAATTAATTTCATGTTCTCTCATTAAATCGAATTTCAATTTTGCCAAAATATTAAGTCATCTAAAATAATTTCTATTTTATAAAAGTATTACTTATAAGTAATTACTTAATAAAAGTATGACTTAATTTAAAAAGTCGCTATTTAAAAAAAAATAAGAAAATAATTGCTTAAAAATAAGTTAAAAGTAACTTAAAAGTAACTTAAAAGTAAATTACCTAAGTTAAAGAATATGCAATTTAATAGTAATTTAAATCATTGACGTGTTTTGTGAGTGCATTAATTGACCTTCTAAAATAAATACTTTAATTGTTTCGACGCTTTAATACTTTAATTTCAGCTTTTCTCATCAAATCGGACTTCAATTTTACCAAAATATTAAGTCATTTAAATAATTTATATTTCATAAAAGCTTTACTTAAAAGTAATTACTTAAATAACTTAAACTACTTAATTATAATTTAATAAGTCGCTATTTAATAAAATAATAAAATAATTGCTAAAAAATAAGTTTAAGTTGAAGTAATTTAAAAATAAATTACTTAACATAAAAAAACATATAATTTTATAGTAATATAAAGAGTTACAGATTAATAATAGTAATAAGAGTATTCAAATGATTGGTGTTTTTTGTGAGTGCATTAATCAATCTTCTAAAAGCAATACTTTAAAGTATTAAAGCGTCGAAACAATTAATTTCAGGTTCTTTCATCAAATCAAATTTCAGTTTTACCAAAATATTAAGTCATCTCAAATAATTTCTATTTCAAAAAAGAATTTCAAATAATTTCTATATAAAAGTATTACTTAATAAAAGTATTACTTAATATAAAAACTCGCTATTTAATAAAAGTGACTAAATAATTGCTTAATAATTTAAGTAATTTACTTTTAAGTTACTTTTAACTTTAAGTTAAAGAATATATAATTTAATAGTATTTTAAAAAGTCACTGTTTAATAAAAGTAATAAGAGCATTCACATCATTGATGTGTTTTGTGAGTGCATTAATCCACCTTCTGAAAGAAATACTTTAAAGTATTAAACCGTCGAAACAATTAATTTCAGGTTCTCCCATCAAATCGGATTTCGATTTCACCGCTTTTCGAAAGGCAAGCTCTGTAGCGAATGACAGATCACTTCGCGAGGGAAGTCGAAATTACGCAACAGACTTGGTTATAAAGAGCAGCTCCCGGTCTGAACTCCAGAGAGAGAAAGTTAAACCGCTCTGTGTTTGTTTTCAAATGGAGGCCGGAGACATAGAAAATATCACTGGCCCCGGCCTAAACATGACTACTGGTCAACCTATCTTGAACATGACTGCTGGTCAGCCTATGTTAAAAACTGTGCATGACTACTTGCTGGTTGTTCTGCTTGTGGCTGTTATGTTCGCTATGGGATGTCATATCACTTGGGAACAAGTATGTAAATTTATCTTAATTATTTCTTTAAGCACTGTTATGAACGATAACTTTTCAATATTTAAAATTTTTTTTAAGATTTATGATAGAAATTGTTAATGCATTGCAATTTAATATTCAACCAAAAGCACATTTTGCAAAAATAAAATCATTATAAACTGCACATTTAATAATTTCTTTAAAAAAATTTAAAATATGGAATTTTTTAAAGATTTTATTACTTTATTAATTTTTGTAACAATATTAAAATTTTTTTGTCGATTTTTTAACATCAACTAAAATATATTGCATAAGACTTTTAAAGGATGTTTAGATACATCTAATATTATATTTAATATAAATTTTTACTCTCATATATAGTAAAAAGCGATGAAATATAACATTTCTTAACGTACATTATGTACATATATAACATAAAAACCGCAGTGCTTCTGTGCACGGTTTTATCGCATACATAATAAAGAACACGTACAAAAAATTATATATAACAAATGCCAAAAAAAAAAAAAACCCTTTTTAGCATTTTTAAAATATGAAAACTAAGAAAAAAGAACATGGAGAAAAAAAAAAACACTTTAAAGTTTTCCTTTGTGAAAAAGAATCACTTGAACTTCCATCCTGTACATCGCTTTACACAATCTTGTATACCTTTCCTATAACATCACTTTACACAATCTTGTACACCACTCCTATACACATCGTTTAACCACATGTCCAATAAGTTTAGATATATTATTTGAGCTAATAATAATAAAAATAATAAAAATTAATGTTTTTACGAAGTTTGGAGAGCTGTTCTTAAGGCTAATCAGCAATATATTAAATTCCCCTCTCCAATATTAATCCTGTGAGCTTGAAATACATGTGTATGTTGGAAATTTCTCGTCAGAAAATAAATATTTTAACTGATTTTATCTATATACTTTTTTTAAAGGATATTTCTCTGCATTTCGCTTTGCAAAATATTTCTAAAATGTATCTTTAATTTTATTTATGAACAGTTAAAATCTTAGAAAAGTTGTCAAACTCTGAAAAGAATTGCAATACTTAAATAATATTAAATAAATATATCGGAAAAGATTTTGCCAAGCGAACAGCAAAATAAGAATCCTTTAAGGGTTTTGGTCAGTGAGTCGAATTCCCTTCGCTAATGTTAAACCTATAGACGTGGAATGTATTTTTTTTTTTTTTTTTAATATCTTAACAGGAAATTAATTAAAGTGTAATTACTGCTTAAAGTGATAAAAACATAACACAAAAAGGCTTAAAAATACCTTTTAATATATGGATTGCATATGTTTCATGCACTCAAACGGCGACTTCTTCAGATCAAAATGATAAATAAATTATTCTCGGAAAGTTTTTGAAAATGATAAACATAAATCACGAGATCACATGTCCAATGTAAGCAGGTGCTTAAATTCGTCAAACTGGAAACGTGAAAAATTTTATTTTTATTGCTTTTTAGGTGCGTTCGTAATTATATAAATACGTAGCACCTATTGTCGTCGCTTGGTCCGTCCGTCCGTCTGTCCGTCCGCCCGCATATAATAACGCAAAAACTACCCAACCGAATGGTTTGAAATTTAAGATATATTATCTTTGTAGAATTTTGTCGAGACATTTCAAATTTTATTAAAATCGAATCAAAACTTTAGGAGATATTAATAAAAATATTTATTAAGAAATTTGAATTTTTTTTTTTTTTAAATCGGTGCTTTCTTGTTATAGGAGCTTCCGAAGTTTAATCGTCAAGCGACCGAGATACTTATTCTATTACAGAAATTAATCTGCAGACGATATCATTCATTTCACAGAATTAAAAATCATCAAGATCTAAATATTTATATAGTTAGCTACAGTACGAACGCACCTCATTTGTCACGTTTGACGTACACTTTCCAGCTTGTTTAATTTGTAAACCATCGCGTACCAAATTTTAGGTAATTCAAAAGAAGCTGATTCGTTGCAAATGTTCTCGTTACGCAAATATATTTCTAGTGATTCACGGATAATGGATCGGAAATAAACTCTTGATGGAAAATTATTTTATTATTATTGAAATTAATCTGCAAAGGCTCTATTCTATGTAGTCTAGGAAATTAAGATTTTTAACTTCCTTTTTTCATTATATTCTTCTTAAAAGATGTATTTTTCTTTTTAAGTTGACAAAATATTTCTAAAATATATGCCTAATTTATTTAAGAGTATTTATATTATTTAAGAGTATTTATATTATTTACACTATTTAAGAGTATACATTTTATGCGTTTAAAATCTTAGCGAAGCAGACGAGCTATGAGTAAGATTTTAACACTTCGAATAAAATTAAGTATACATTTTAGAAATAATTTGTCGATTAAACAAATTTAGACAGCCATTAAGAAGAAAACACACAAAAAAGGAATAAAAATGTTAATTTCCTGTTCAGATATTTTATAAATACGAATCGATTCTATACGCCCATAGGTTTGACATTAGCGAGGGGAATTTTAGATCTGACTGACCAACATTCTTAAGAAGGGTATACAACAAAAAAAAGGAAAATTAAACATTTTAATTTTCTGATGACAAATTTGAAAAATACGAATACGTTCTAAACCCATATGATGAACATTGGAGATGAGAATTTTCGGTCTGTCTGATTACGAGCTTAAGATGGTCAGATAATTTCCCTTATTTTAATCTATGAATATATACATACTATATATTTATAAATACTCCTTTTCAAATCTAAGTTAACAAAATAATTTAACTTAATTTATAAAAATTAGAAAATAAATAAATTTTACCAATGTTTAAAATTTAATATTTTCTGAAGGAATAACTCTTTTTTTAATTTTTTTGCACATACTTTTAATTTTTGAGTGGAGAAAATAATAAATGTTAATTTGTCTTCAGGATTTGCAACATATATATATATATATATATATATATATATATATATATATATATATATATATATATATATAAAGGGCACAGAGATAAAATGAAGTTAAAATTATTAATTTTTCGTTGAGATAATAAAAACAAAAGTACGAATTCATTCTACGGGTTTAACATTAGCGAGCGGAATTTTATATCTGACTGACAAACATCTTTAAGAAGAGTAAAAAAAAAATTAAACATTTTAATTTTCTGATGATAAATTTGAAAAACACGATTGCATTCCAAACCTATATGATTAACATTGGAGATGGGAATTTGCATTCTGACTGATAACGAGCTTAAGATGGTCAGGGGCACATAATTTTCTTTATTTTAATCTATGAATATTTTGTTATTTAAAAATACTCCTTTTCAAATCTAAGTTCACACAAAAAAAAATTAAATTTAAAAAATAATAAATTTTAGTCATGTTTAAATTTTGATATATTCTGAAAGAATAACTTTTTTTTTTTTGCATACTCTTTTCTTTTTTGAGTGCAGAAAATAATAAATATAAATTTGTCTTCAGGATTTACAATATATATATATATATATATATATATATATATATATATATATAAAGAATATGTAATTTGTTTTAGAAAATGTCTATTTTTATGAGTACATTTTAGTACAAAAATAACATTTTCAAATAAAAAAATTCCCGAAAACTATTTAAAGAATATATAATTGAAAACATTTGCAATCTTTCTTTACTTTATATTTCATAGAAATCAATTTGAATATAAAAAATCATGACAAAATACAACAGAAATTAATTTAAATCCTAGAAGGACGTCACAGCAATCGCAGACAGTACAATATAAAAGTGCCATACCTTTTGATCTAATTATCGTATTTACGTACGGTTTGTATAATATTATTCTAAAAATTCTAGAGAATGTTTTAGTAAAAAATGTGATTTTTCTTTCCCGAATCCCTTTAAAGGATCACATTACTGTTAACAGTAAAGAAAAAAAAAATTCTAATTGTCACTTTATATATGAGAAAGTACATACTTCTTTTACTGGTAATAAAAAAAATGTTTTTTTTTTAAAACTTTTTATTCACTATAGATTTAAAAAAGCATCTGTGCTTTAAAAGTAAAAAAAAAAAAAAAAAAAAAAAATGTCGTGAAAAGTGTGCGCGAAGGATTACTCAAAATAATTTAAACGTAGCAGGAAAAATCCACTTTATCAACATACTTTAGATACTCTAGCACATTTTGAATCAGTTTTATGTATATTAATAAAATTTCTATTTTTAAAGCAGAGATAAAAGTATTCCATATTTTTATTTAGAGGATTTATTTGCTATTTAAAGTTTATCGCTGCATAATTATTTACTGCGGTTGAAATAAAAACAAATTTGTCTTCAGCCTTAAAATGTAAATGTTTTATGTGACAATTTCATTCAACAATATAAGGTAGTTCTAAAAAAACACTTTGCAATTTTTTTAAAGGCACATTTCGATATAAGTAGTTTAAACTACATTTTTAAGCGTTGATTATAGAGAACACATGATATATATTTTTAGTCACTAGCGTAATAATAGGAATTGTTTTATACGGTTTTTTTAAAATGTTAAATGATTTTTGAAATAATGAAGATATATCAGAGGTTTAACATCCATAATGTGATTTTATACATAATTTTACATAAAATAAACGATTATCAGTATTTTTTCTGTTGTAATTTGTAACGCTGTACTGATCCTGGTAATTTAAAGCTTACAAAACTCTGTTTTCTTACATACTACATTGTCAATTTATATATATATATATATATATATATATATATATATACTTTCAATTAAGAATCTAAATTTACTATTGAATTTAATATATAAACAAAGACATATTTATCTATTGATTCTGAAATCAACTCTATTTTTTTTAATGTGAGTCTGTAACTTTACAATTTTTTTGTGTGTAAAATTAGAGAAAAACAAGCAGTCATGGTAAATATATATTTTAAATATTAATTTTTGAAGTTGGTTACGGTAAATATTTTTTCATCTGTATTTAGTTGTTGCATATTGCTGATTTGAATCGGTATTTAAAAAGCGAAATAGCGCATTTTAATTTCTTTTAAAGAAATGTATGATATAAAATTTAAATTAGTAAATGCTATTTGTTCCTACTTGAGAATTTGTTCAGCATTTACTGAGAATTTTTATTACAGATACATTCAGTATTCTTTTTTTGTAATTTTACAGATATTTCGTGTTATTTGGATACAATTTTGATGTGACATTCTACACACTTATGCAATTTTTCATATTAAAATAATATTGTCGGAGTCATTGTTTTTAAAAACCTTTGTGTCTAGACTGCGATTTGTTGAATATTTGTAGCTTGTTTGCAGTGATTTTCAGTTTTATAATATTATAATATCTATATATATATATTATCAAACTCTACATGGTAATATATTTAAATATAAACAACATCGAAAAAATTACATTAACCTTAATGTATTTTTTGCTTTTTACAATTATATATTTGAGACATACAAAAATTTATTTTTAATATTTCAGGCTGAGTTTTCATGTTATTTTTTAAGCAAAATGCTCGATGATATTTGAACGTGATGTTATGAGGAATTTCAATTTCACAATCGCTTTAAAATAAGTACTTTTAATTAATTACTATTATTAAATCAATTACGCTTTTAAAATATTTCCTTTTAAGTGCTAATTCTTAATATACGTTTTTAAAAACAATTGCTTTTAATTACTTACTGCTATTAAAATAATTACGCTTTTAAAATATTTCCCTTTATGTGCTAATTGCTATATGCGTTTTAAAAATATTTTATTTTAAGTACTACTTATTAATATCAGTTTTAAAAATAATTACTTTTGTTTACGCATTGCTTTTAAAATAATCATTCTGCATTTTAAAAAGGTTTTCTTTTAATTCCTATTACTACTATACGCTTTTAAAGATAAAGAAATTATTTTTATTGTGTTAATAAGGAATGCACTTTCATTCTAGTTAATTGATTCAAACGTAACCGCTGAAAAATTGATGAGTTCTTGCTATTCGAAAAAATTTCAGTTAAAACAACAACAACAACAAAAAAAAAAAACAATGCGTATTTAAATATTAATACCAACTTTAAAATAATTTCTTTTAATCACATACTAAAATTTCGTTATTACACATTTTTCAATTGTTTTTAATTATATACTGCTTTCGACTCTAAAATATTTTATTTAAATTTTTAATTCTTAATATTCATTTCAAAAGTAGTTGCTTTTAAAAGAATTGAACTTTAAAATATATTTTCTTTTAATTTTAAATTGTTAATATTACTTTAAAAATAATTACTTTTAATTACACATTGCTTTTAGAATAATTGCGCTTTAAAAATATTTGTCTTTAATTGCTTATAATGTCTTTTAAAAACTAATATCTGTGAGACGAAGTTTTTTATTGTGCTACATGAAATGCAATTCTGCTTCAGCCAGAATAATTGATAAAGACTCTCAGAAAAGTTAATGTTTTACGTATTTATAAACATTTTGGCCGGAAAAACATCTTGCGTCAAAGTCGATTGTTATTCTGAATAACTACTCGTATTTTCGGTATGCATCCTTTCAGAATAATTGATGAGGATTGAACGGTTATGAACGTATAGGGGTTTTAAACAACTAATAATTTCGATTAAAATAATTAACACACTGGTGTGATATAATATAAATCAAACAAACTTCTTAATAACGCTATAAATTTAAGAGATGCGCTAGGCCTTTCGAAAGAACTTTGTCTTTCTTCATAATTCGGACCTTTGAAAAATTGATGCGTTCTTGCTATTCGACGCAAGAAAAAACAATCCGTAGGGTGAACCCCCCCCCCCCCCGTAACTGACACTTTAAGGATTTTTCTTGTTCAAATCACTATTATAAAGTTTTAAATCTATTTTATACTTATCTTTGTTTTTGAAAGTATAGTAAGGATACATTAAAAAATTATTGTCGACAAAATTTTGAAAAATTATACTTTTTAGTACTAAAAATTAATTTTTGTCATAAATATGGTCAATATCTCTAGTAACTGATACCATTTATTTTTTGAAAAGACAATAGCTGAAAAATAAGTTATAACAGTTAAATATAATAATATAATAATATAAAAATAATATTATAACAAATAAGTTACCACTAGAGGACATTACTTTGCAGAATTTTACAAGAAAAATCTTATTTGAGTTAGATTTCTGCTGAAGTATCAGTTACTGGTTAGGTGTCAATAACTGGGGGTTTCAGTCTGTTTAAATGTTAATACCAACTTTAAAATAATTTCTTTTAATCTCATACTGATTTAAAAATTTCTTTATTGCACATTTTTAATTCTTGCTAACTCTTCTCGAAAGGCCTAGCCCAAATTTTACACATTCTTAGTGTGTAGGAGTACATATATTTTTTACGATTTTTTATTTTGTGCGAAATTTCAGTTGCCTGCACCGTTCAAAGAAAGACAAAGTTCTTTCGAAAGGTCTAGCGTATCTCTTAAATTTATGGTGTTATTAAGAAGTTTGTTTGTTTTATAATAATTCCCATATAACATAAATAAATGATGAATATATCAAAATTATTTGTATTTGTTATTAAACCTTAATAATCAATTAACAAACTACCATAAACATTTGAGAATAATAAAACTATTAGGAATAACGAAGAAAACATCACAAGGATTTAAACGCGAATTTTTGCACATTCTAGTATGTAAGAGTGCATATATTTTTTTACGAAATTTTTATTTTGTGCGAACTTTCAGTTGCCTGCGCCGTTCAAAGAAATACAAAGTTCTTTCGAAAGGCCTAGCGCATCTCTCAAATTTATGGTGTTATTAAGATGTTTGTTTGCTTTATAATAATTACAATATAACAGAAATAAATGATGCATGTATCAAAATTATTTGTATTTGTTATTATAACTTAATAATCAAGTAACAAACTATCATAAACATTTGATAATAATACTATTAAATTATTAGGAACAACCAAAAAAAGATCATAAGGATTTAAATGCAAAATTTTACACATTCTAGTGTGTAAGAGTGCATATATTTTTAGGAATTTTTATTTTGTTGGAACTTTCAGTTGCATGCACCGTTCAAAGAAAGACAGTTCTTTCGAAAGGCCTAGTGCGTCTCTTAAATTTATGGTCTTATTAAGAAGTTTGTTTGTTTTATAATAATTCCGATATAACATAAATAAATGATGAATACATCAAAATTATTTGTAGTTGTTATTAAACCTTATTATTAAATTATTATTAAATCAATTGACAAACTACCATAAACATTTGAGAATAATAATAATAAAACTATTAGGAATAACCAACAAAAGATCACAAGGATTTAAATGCAAAATTTTACACATTGTACTGTGTAAGAGTGCATATATTTTTACGATTTTTCATTTTGTGCGAAATTTCAATTGCCTGCACCGTTCAAAGAAAGACAGTTCTTTCGAAAGGCCTAACGCATCTCTTAAATTTATGGTGTTATTAAGAAGTTTGTTTGATTTATAATAATTACAATATAACAGAAATAAATGATGAATGTATCAAAAATAGTTACATTTGTTATTAAAACTTAATAATCAAGTAACAAACTACAATAAACATTTGAGAATAATAAAACTATTAGGAATAACGAAGAAAAGATCACAAGGATTTAAACGCGAAATTTTGCACATTCTAGTGTGTGTGTAAGAGTGCATATATTTTTACGATTTTTCATTTTGTGCGAAATTTCAGTTACCAGCACCGTTAAAAGAAAAAAGTTCTTTCGAGAAGCTTAACGCATCTCTTAAATTTATGGTGTTATTAAAAAGTTTGTTTGTTTTATAATAATTCCGATATAACATAAATAAATTATGGAATATATCAAAATTATTTGCATTTGTTATTAAAACTTAATAATCAAGTAACAAACTACCATAAACTTTTGGGAATAATAAACTATTAGGATTAACCAGCAAAAGATCATAAGGATTTAAATGCAAAATTTTACACTTTCTAGTGTGTAAGAGTGCATACATTTTTTACAGTTTTCGTTTTGTGCAAAATTTCAGTTGCCAGCACCGTTTCTTAATACACCAAGGAATTCTCCAATTCGTTCCAAACACCTTCATAATTGTATCACTCATTCCAAACCAAAATTTATTAGAAGTGTGTAAAGTTTTGAAATAGTTACAAGTTCAAATTGAAAAAAAATACGATGACAAATGGTTAGAAACTTTAAACAATTATGTCTGTTTCTAAAGCCATTGCAATTATTTTTTTAAAGACTCGACTGTACTCGAAAGATAATGAGTTTAACAACGTTCTTCAGACTGATTATTTTTTTGATGCATACGAATATTATGATGCATACGAATCCTTACACCATCCTACTTTAACTGTGAAAATTTTCTATTTTTGAGTATAGCTATTTCTTTATAGCAATATTGGCGTTATTTAACGATAAAAAATTGCAATTAAGCAAGATGAAATGAACTATTGAGAGGCAGTGATACTCAAAAATCGGATACTTTGGTAACTGCGTTAAAACAAAGTACGATTTAAAAGTATTTAAAAACAAGCAGGTTTTAATATTGATCAAAATGTAACTGTTTGTAATTATACTGGTTTTGATATCTGCACTTTATACCGATTTAAGTAACTGTGCTAAAACAATTGAGACGCTTTGAATCAGAATGGACCCCCTCACCTTGCAGCTGTCTAAACCCTTTCGGGTCTGATGTCCTAGTAATAGAACATCTTAATTTTACTATTATTTTGTCTACACAATTATATTTTTTAATAGTTGCATTTAGTAATGATAGTATACGTGTATACATTTACACTTATCGCTTCATTTACATTTAGTAATTAAAACGTTCATTTAGAGCTATATTCCTTTAAATTGTGTCATTCATTTCATTTTCTCTCATACTTTCGATTTTAAAACAAGAACGTAAAATCATGCATAAGATCAGGCATAGATTATGAAATACTTTCCGACACTAATAAAATATTATTAAAAATATTTCATTTTTTCATACAATGGAATGAGATATCTAAATAAGCAATGAAAAAAAACACAACTCGGTAAAAATCCATTTTCAACAATCCCTGCTACTGTCCAGTAACATGTGCGGATTGTTTTGAGAAGCTTACTGTATATGATCTATAAAATTTCAATACACTAAAATTAGATAAATTTAAAAATGCATACCACAGCGGAAAACGCACTTCCAGCAATTATCAATCATAGTTAGTCTTGCAACCAAATTATTTTGTGCATCTCTGTAAATGAAGGATGAACGCTACGCACTCCATATTCTATAGAAAACATATTGTAGTGCACCTTAGTGATTCTTTTTAATATTATTATTTTTGAATTATCATAACATAATGAAAATGCACCGCAAACGATTTTTACCCATAGATCATAATGTAATGTAATAATTTTAAGCGTTCTTGTAAACGAACTATAAATGCTACTTATTCTATATTCCCGAAAGAGCACACTGTCAAAAAACTGCGTAATGTTTCTGGCGTTTATTGTGTAATATTCCTGGGTATTCTCTGATTATTTCTGCTGATCCGATAATACCGAGAAATCTGGTGTAACATCTTCCACAATGTTCTGTAACTTTTCGGAATACGTGAGAAAGTGAAATTTACTGATCAACTGTGAAACGTTCCATATGTTTTGTGTGTAACATTCCTTAGTTTTCCCAGGTATACTTTTGAACTTTTGTGTAACTTTTCGGAATTATTGTAAAAGAGAAATTATCGGTGATCTGTGTGAAGTTCCTTATGTTTTGTGTGTAACTGACTTGTGTAAGTTTCCTGGCATTTCTTTGGTGAAATTCCCGGGAAAACCTGTGGAAGAATAGCTGCCACAGATTTTCTCAGGAACTTTACACCAAACTTTTTACAGTGCATGCTAGTCTACCTCATGACGCATATCAATCTAATTATGTTTGAAATATTTTAGCAACAATAAAACGCAGCTCAAGTTATTTTTCCCCATAGACCATAATGTAACGGAAATATTTTTTGTGTCCGTGTAAACGAACTATTAATGCTAAATACTTTATTTTCAATATCGAACATTCTATAGTAAACCTCAGTGACATATAAAAATTATATAGCTATCTGAGTATATGCACGAAAGTTAGAGTACGGACAGACCAACCAAATTCATAAACACTTTTCAACCATGTTGGAATCTGTTAATGAACCAATAACTTATGATAAAAAATCTAGTTAGATGTGCCAAAGCTATGTTTCGTTATTATATTGTACGTCAGCTGCTTACTAAGCGCCTGATTACCAACGCTACACCAGCAGCCGATTTACAACAGAAATATGAAAAATCGAGAAAATCGCACAAAAATTGATATTACAGCGTTTCATTCTGTCGCAATAGCTCCAAATTCAATTGGAACCAGCAGGCAATAATAAAAAACATACATATAAAATTTGGTTGAATTGTATTCATAGCTTTAAACATTTTTCGATGATACCGTAATGAAAATGGCACAAAAATCGCTATTACATCTCTCCCTTTCGGCGGAGTATCTACAAATTCCAGAAGGACCTGCTGGCTATAGTCACAAACCTATAAAAACAATTTAGCACAACTTCATACACTTTTCGATGATACAATGAGGACAGACACACGGACATTTTGTATAAACATGTTTTTTGGTAACTCTGACCCCTAAAACGTCCGTCAAAAAAACCGGAAGTCGAAACAAATTTCAATTGCAGTACGTACTTCTATTATAGATAGAAGAAAGTAAAAATACTGGAAAGTTGTTATGCATATTTAACCTGTTGAAATACTTTTTCCAAACGTCTTCGATAATTCTTCCATAGCCTGTTGTCATATTAATAGAAAGCAAAATAAACTATATTTCTTAGATTTCAGTAAATGCCATATTTGTTAAATTTCTGTAAATCTTAATTTTTGTCATTTGGAAACCCACTTTTACAACTCAATTTAATTTTTTAAACCTAATTTTTTTCAAATAAATAAATATATAAATTAAAAAAAAATAGTAATGAAAACATTAAGGAAATATGATCCGAAAAATCTCAACTTTCTTTTTGCTTGTGTATTTCATTGTTTTGACGATTATAATGTTGAAAATTAACTAATAATTTGAATGCAACGTAACTTTGTAGATACACTAAAATGTCTCTCTCAGTAGAAATCCCTTTCAGTGCTGCTAATTGAATAAAATTTATTTGCGTATTCTTTCTTATTCCCCGTTAGACTAGCTATTGTTTTAATGATCTTATATGTTTTTCAAATGTTCTTTAATAATAACTTTTTTGCACTTGAATATTTTACTTTTTAGGAAGATGTATTGATAAAAGTTAACTAATTTAAATATAACAATCTTATAGACACACTAAAATGCCGAAAAAGAAGTTACGATAAGAAAGAATCTCAAAGTTTTTTCGATTGTATATTTCACTGTTTTGAAGCTTATGATGTTAAAAGTTAATGAACACCTTAATAGTTTTGCCCGAACGCCGCTCGGGCAAGAAGAGATTGCTTGAATCGTTGCTAAAAGCTTTTGGATACCACTAATTTTTAATTGTAATCTTCGCTTTATTATTTGACAGACATTTTTTGATTATACAAGGCAAATATTATAGTACGAAAAAAGTGGTGTGTTGCCCCTATTTTTTCTTTATTGTGTAAAAAAAAAAACTGTTAAGGGGTTAAATACAACCTACTAATTTAAATATAATTTTGCAGCTACAATAAAATGTCCCAGCAGAAGTCCCCCGCAGTAATGCCAACATAATAAAATGTATTTGTGTACTATTTTTTGTCTTCCGTTATCATAGCTATTGTTAGCTATCCCTTGCAGTACTGCCAATATCATAATTTTTTCTCGATGACTGAGCTCCATAATACAGGGTGTTTTTTTTTAAACTGATACTATTCAGAGCCGTCTGTAGCTCGTTCTAATAACTGGATTGACACAAAATTTTGTGAATGGACTAAGAAAATCATGGGAAAAAATATTCCAACAAAAAAAATAGTTCCAATCACCGCCGATAGGGGGAAATGTGGCGCTGTACATTGAAAAAAAACCCATCAGAAACAGACAAAATTAATAATTTGGATAAAATGCCACGTTTTATTCATCATTTACACTTTCCCTTTCGTTGATCGCAGTTGAAACATCCATTATCACTTTTTCTGCCACCGGTTTACGTCCTCTGCCTGACCGAACTGCTAGCGAGCCTGTTTCTTCGAATTTCAGAATCATTGCTTTCAATACATTAACGGATAAAGATCCTTTGCGCAGTTTATGGCGTGTTCTAAGTAAACGAAGAGCGGCTGGTGCATTGTATTGGTTACAATATAAGAACTTCACAAGTAACGCGCGCTGCGGTAACGTGAGATTCATTTTCAACCTGAGCTGAAATTGTTTCTCGGTGTTTTTCGCATGCATTTATAACTTAAACTATTGGCGCTACTGTCGCTTGCGTAAGTAAAAATTTGCATTTTCATTTTTTGCCCGTATTTTATGCTAATTCCCAGTTGCATAAATGACCACAGCGCCACATTTCCCCCTATAGGTGGTGATTGGAACTAATTTTTTTTTGTTGGAATCTTTTTTCCCATGGTTTTCTTAGTCCATTCACAAAATTTTGTGTCAATCCAGTTATTAGAACGAGCTACAGACGGCTCTGAACAGTGTCAGTTTAAAAAAAAACACCCTGTATAACAGAGAGGTAACTCGCCGGCCCACTTTCTGCCGCAATCGCATCGCACTTTCAATGCACGCAAGTAATGCAGCTTGCATTTTTCTTATTACTAGAGGCATTTTTCAAACTTATCGGCTTACTTTTGTTTATTCTTACAATGTTTTCATATTTTTATGAGCAATACTTATCAAATTTTTTATGTGTCTTGTTGAGCTTATGTGAAATTTTAATTTTATATGTAATAACATTAAATATTTGTGATGAAATATTTAATACTTATCAAACTTATCAGAATCAAACTTATCAATACTTGTTAAATTTTTCATATTTCTTGTTAAGCCTATATGGGATTTTAACTTTATATATAATAACATTAAATATTTGTGAAGAAATTAAATAAAATATGTAGATTTTAAATAAAATATATAATTCAAGAAAAATAGTAGCATCTTTGTCATATTTAAAATAAAAATCTTATTTAAAAATATCTACTCCATACCTTAAAAGGGAGGAAATAGATGTTTCGCCATAATTTTTCTTCCTAAATTCTATGGCATTGTATTCATGGGTGGACCCCAGGGATTCAATGTAACAAAATAGAAAATTAGCTTTCTATTCTATTCTGGAGCTCAGTGGCCTGCATACTCTTCATTATTGAATTTCTTATCTAGTGGTTTGGGTGCTGGTAACTGTTCGAGGTGCTGAGTTCGAATCCCAGTTCGAACTTCGTGGTGCTTAGTGCATCTAATTCCATTATAAAGAAGGTACCGGTCTATTTAGACCTTGAGTGCAAAAGGTTCCCATACCAATCAATCAACCTTAACTTTCGTTGTAGTAGCTAATTATTTCAGTGATATTATTAAATGTACTTTAATCTACATAGGATCTGCCGCACCAGCTTTCATTATTTTTGGTCGTTTCGTTAGGTATTTATCCTCTAAATAAGAAAAATGTACGTAGTTGTAACACTTTTTTTTGTTTTTTATCGTACCGAACACTGCAGTGTGTATTGAGCGCTGAAGCAATTAATCCTTGCCACTTTTCAAACACAAGGCTTCTAAAATTACTGCCATTATTCTAAACTATTATACTAAAGACAAATCGTGAAAAAAAAATGACAGTACTCACATATTACAAGTCATGATAAAACTTAGGCGACGTCGAAGTGTCACGAATCAAAAGGACACGAGGAAGTTTTGAAAGTTATGAATCTGGTTATAACAGCAAATGTTGATTACATAACACCTTCAATAGTTCTCCAAGAAGCCAATAGATAGGCTTGAACTTTCCTGCGGCGATCTGTTTTCAAGAATTACGGTGCATACAAAAGTTGCACCCTAGGCTCTGTTCAGGAACGACGATCAGGTAGCGCGCGGGCGAAGGAGATGTCCTTATGGAGTAGGTCTTATCGAGCAAGGAATTTTATAATAATTTAATTATTTCATGCTTTTATGGTACAGAACAGGTAAAAACA
This sequence comes from Maratus michaelseni, assembly GCA_963931845.1. Classification (NCBI taxonomy): domain Eukaryota; kingdom Metazoa; phylum Arthropoda; class Arachnida; order Araneae; family Salticidae; genus Maratus; species Maratus michaelseni. The sequence continues at coordinate 122,135,936 of OZ007599.1, read as the reverse complement.
CAGACTACATATCCTTATCTTTCCAAAACAATAGCTCTCGTAATAGGAATACATGCCTATATTCACTCAGACAAAATCCAAAACATTCATGAAGGTATCACGATTTAGCCCGATCAGCGTTCATAAACCGCAAAATTTTTGCCTGCCTTGTGCTCGGTCGACCCAGAAAAAATCTGTGGGTGATTTGATCACGTGATTGGGCTTTTTGTGGTTATGGTTTTACTTGGTTTGGTAGGTTGATTGATACAGCTGTAGCAGCTTGATCGGAGATCTACAATTTTACAACATTCTAAAAGGATTTTTTAAACCTTCATATTTTCTAATGATCCAACATAAAAATAATAGAATACCGGAGTATGATGTATATATGAATGTAATATATATATATATGTACATGTATATATATATATATGCATCATATGTGTACATCATATGCATGCATCATATATTTATATAACTGCTGTCAACTTACATGTCACTAAAAACTAATATATTAGTTTTAGTGACATACAAGTTGACAGCAGTTATACAAATACAGTGAAACCTCTCTGTAAGGGCCACCTGCCGTTCTATTGAAAATTGGCCCTTATGAGGGGTGGCTCTTGAATAGGGGTGACAAAAAAAAACTAAAATGAGGAAATCAAAACCTACATAGGTGAAAAAAATTGTTTATTAACATTTTCAAACTCTATATTTACATGATTGAAAAAATTTTCTGTCAATTTTCTGTCAAAAATTGTCAATTTTGGTTTCTAATGATTCTTTTACTTTATGGAATAAATTACTTAAATTTGCATCATTTATTAATGTCTTAGAATGAGATATTAGTTTATTTCTTTTAGCATTTCCTGACAGGATATATTCACAGCTGCAGACTCATCAGACTCATTATCATTATCTGAATCAGATTAAACTCGCGAAAAAAAAATCAATACACCTGTTTAAGATTTAAGGCACAAGTGAAAAAAAATGGCCTTTACGAGGAGTAGGTGCGGCCCCTAATAGGAGTAAAATTAACATTATGTCTATGGGAAAACTTTTCGTTCCTAAAAATATTGGCCCTTAACAGAGGTGGCCCTTGAATAGGGGTGGCCTTTAAAAGAAGTTTCACTGTATATGTATTGTACAAAACAACGTATATAATAAAATAAAGTTCTTTAACTAGCAAGGAGAGGACGTTCGAATCACCGATTTGCTTAAAACACAGTCTTGGTTTGAATAAAGATAGAAAATAGCCCTGAGTGCAAAAACTCTTTCTATAAAAAATAAAAATAAAAGTATTACAAATATTGTTACGTACTTTACAGTCGTTTGAGTATTACTCAGACGAGCCTGCTGGACCGTATTTTTTTTTTTTTATTATTAATTTAAAATGATTTATCAGTTGCTTTATATATTTTTTGAGATAAATAGAATACTGTTAATAAATCAAGATCGTGATATCAACATGTTATGAGATTTATTTATTGTAATAGTAAAATACAATCTTTGTTAAAATTTGATTAAAAAAAAAAAAGCTTTTAAACATTTCGTTAAAATATCTTTTCGATAACAACATAGATGAAACTTAAATATATAATTAGCAAAATGATTAATTTCTAAAAACATATTTTACTTGAAATTAATCTTTTCATGTAAATTGCATTTTTTTATTATATTACAATAAACATAATAAAACATGAGAAACAAAGGTCATTCAATACTCAAAACCGTGTTAGTATATGTAAAATACTTATTTGTACGTTCAGTAGAAAATTTATAAACATCCTAACTATATTTTATTCATTACGAAACTAGACGGTAAACCACATGTATTTCACCTCTTTACAAAAATAGGTACTGATATTTCTAGTGTAAATAATGTATATATTTTACATTGTAATTTTATAATATTTTTCAAATTGATTTTTATATTGTAAAATATGCTTTGCATTCTATTCGTAATAAAAATTCACTTATTACGATTATTTTAATTTAATTTTTTCGTTACTTATTTTTCATTTGCTAAAAAAAAAAAAAAAGATTGATGTTTAAATATTAAAAGGTAATGTAAAATTTTAATCGTGAAATAGCTAAATTTATCGTATTTAAATAAGTATTTTAGTCATAGAAATAGATCTGTAATTGTTATTAATATAAAAATTTACCTTTATGAAATATATTCCATTTATCATGAAAAATATCAAAGAATTATTATAACCTATATAAAACTCTAGATCTATAGATTTTAAAAACTATGTTTTAAAAGACTTAATAGACTAGTGCATAATACAATTGAAAATTTTCAGTACAATATTATTGTAAATATCTGTGAATATTTATCTTTAATATTATGTAATCTTATCAGTATATTCATATAGAACTTATATACATGTAATAACTTTGGGCTCACCCAGCAATAAGCAATATTGGGTAGCTCGTGTGATTGTTTTTTAATTTGCTGGGGACTCCGAGTCCTTGGACACGGTAGATATAGGTTTTCCCTTCGTGGACTATAGTTCCTATGCCGAGAGGTTGGCTGTCCACGAGTGGAAGGTTTCTGTTTCTGTTTCATGAAAAATACAATGCAACAGGTAAAACATTTAACCAAAAAGACAGCGTAATCGAACACGTACCCTCCAGAGTCAAACCCAATGCTCTAACCATTCGGCCACCCAGTTCACATCCAGAATTCAACAAAATATCATTAAAATACTCACGATCAATACTCAACATTCACAGATTCAATACATATTTTACTCTCCTTCGCCCGCATGCCACCTGATCTTTGTTCGTGAACAGAGCCCTAGAGAGAGTGCATTGGGAGCTGAAGGGTTAATGGTGTTATAATAATTTAAAAATGAATGAACTAAGTGATTTATTAGCATCAAGATCAGACCAAGTGATTTTTTATGATCAATAATTTTCCAGGGAACAAAAATCGATCAAACTATTTATAGTGCCGGAAAAATAGGAAGGAGAAATAGGAAAGAGGAATTCCGGAGGAATAGGAAAACATGAATTTTGACCTTTACCTCTCAATAAAGTTCACTTTGGACAAAAATATTTTGACAACACAGTTTCTCTAAAAGTGTCATTTGGTCTAATTTTGCTCTTATTGACTGTTTTTATACCTTTAAAAACAAATTTGACATATGTATTTTGTTGTTTCAGATGTCTAGTCTGATTTGATTTCGAAATTCATAACGTGAAAGTTAGAACCTGTTTTAGCATTGTTACGTTGTTGTTTTGAAAAAAAAAAAAGGTATAAACACTCATTCGTGAAACGGTGTCAGAATAATTATCTGTATGATAATTATTCCAATCTAGCTTCTCTAATTAAATCAAGTGATGAACACATTTTCTACGTATATTTTAAACATATTATTTAAAGATTTACCAAGAAAAAACTTTATTCAAATTTCAGAACGTGAAAGTTAGAATATGTTTTAACATTCTTACGTTATTGTTTTGAAAAAAGAAAGTATAAAGAAACTCATTCTTGTAAAGGTGTCAGAATAATTATCAGTATGATAATTATCCAAATCTAGCTTCTTTAATTAAGTGATGAGCATATTTTATACGTATTTTTAAACATATTATTTAAAAACTTACCAAGAAAAAACTTTATTTTTACGGAATAACTAGTTCCACTTGTAGCTCTAATTTTAAATTATAAAGAAATTATAATAAAATATTCAACAAAGTTAAACAGAAACCTTGAACCGGCAAACAAAGATAACGGTAGCAAATCACAAGAGATCAAGCACAGCAGCGATGTGAACAAATCTATAGTCAGGTGGATCACAGCCATGCTGTGATCAGGCGATTTCCGCCCCGCACCCAGGTACTAACCCGTTAAGCTAAGCATTCATGCTGGGCAGGTAGGGGCCTGGTTAGCGGTATATATATAAAAAAAAAAAGATGGATTTTTGGTCAAAAATGAAATGGACACAATGTTTTCTGGCCCCCGCTCCCAGCAGGATCTTTTTTTTCTTAAATATGTTTTGATTATTTTAATATAATACTATATTTACTACATATCTTCTTTTTGTCTGAAGGTTATTTTAATGCGTTATATACCATCAGAAACAGGTTTATTTAGCAAATTTTAACGTATTTCAGTTATATTAACTAGGAGGATCCAACCTGGTCTTCCTGGGTTACAGAACATACTACCCGGTGTAGCATAGGTAAAATGTATAGGTCCATAGACCATAGGTAAAAATAACTTTTAATTGAACACTGTAATAATTATTTTATAATTGAGGGGGTTAGAATGAGAGTAGAATAAGTCAAAAATTTTGAAAATATAGATAACCATATCTTTACTGAACATATATTAATTTCTGGTCAGTGTGACAGTCAAATAAGTCTTAGTTCACTTAGGGAGTCGCTAGAGGGCAAAATAAGTTGGACCACTCAATGAAACGGTTGGTTGGTTATGTGTTACGGCCGATTGTCTGCGCTGGGGATATAGGCCGGTGGAGGGTGGGAGTCTTGCTAAGGGATCCTAACCCGTATTTACGGCAAGGTTCGAAGAAAACCCCGGAAAACTCCGAACGGTTAGGTCGACAAGTGCGACATTGGTTTGAACCCCGCACCTCCCGTCTCTCAATGAAACGCAAATACAACAAGTTTCACAACACCCTTCATTTTTCAAATCACAAAATTTTGACTTATTCTATACTGTCATTCTAACCCCTTCATTTAGTATATATTTTTTAGCCTGCCCAAGAAATAGACCATACAAATATCTATATGAAAAATATCAATTATGCGTTTGAATAATAAAGTTTTTAAATTTATTAAAAACGGTATTACATTTGTATTAGCTCCATGCTAATTTCATTATTTATAGCAACTTTTTTTTTATTCTGATAATTTCAGTGTTTAAGCGTTTAGTTCGATTACACATTTTTTTAAACTTGTGTTTTATTTATTTATACATAATTGAAGGATTTAAAATTTTGTTACTTAATATAGGTCGGAAACAAATGCTGAACTATTTACATTACTTCAAAAGCAAACGTGCCAAACTTCTGCAATCGGATCAATTTAATCGGGTGGATTAAAAAATCATACTTGAAAATTATTTTAAAAATCGTAAAACTGAGTTAATTGATATACAGTTTTCAGACAAATTACATTGGAAAAAACATTTTTCCTCCTATGCGACTATATTAACATTGCAATTGTGCAATGTTTAGAAGTAAAAAAAAAAAAAAAATCAGTAAAAGCGAAATTTATTGGTGAGGCGTTGGAACTGTCAATGTGACGCCAGCGTAACTCACGGACATGTTTTTGCTTTATAATATAGATTTTATTTTTCTTCGATAGGAAAATATCATAACACTATCGTAATTTTTACATATTTTTTGTTTAATTTTAATGTAAAAAGACAATAGTGTTATGAACGCTTCAAATCAACAAATAAAGTAAATTTTATATATCTGAAATACATTAAAAATTGCTAATTAAAACTATGTTTCCGATCTTGCATAACACATTTAAACAATCCTCAAACAAAATTCAATCATAGAGACTGTAAATATCGATCTTAAATTATATTAAAATAATCAAAACACCCTAGGAAAAAAAATTACCCTATCGGTAGGTCAAAAATTAATGTACCTACCCATCTCCTTTTCGTGTTCAACAAGTGGTAATATCATAAAGCAGTAAAGTCACAAACGTAAAAGAAAATATTCATTGGTTGTATATATTTTTAATTCAATGCCCGACCTTCAATTTAATAACTTAACTTCCTTTAATGGTATACACTTCACCTGTCTTAAGTTTCTCACCAGTATGTAGGACATGGAAAGGACATATTTTAAATGAGAGTATTCATACTTTTTACCAAATTGAAAAATAATTACTTATTATTCAGTAAGTTTTATTTTTGATTTTGACGGTATGTAGAAAGATCGTACCTGAAAAGTAATCAAAATTCCGTCAGTTAATTACCGTGTGATAACATAAAGCAGTAAAGTTACAGAAGTAAAAGGTAGTATTCATTGTTTATACGCAGTTTAGTTCAATGACTTACCTTCAATTTCTTAACTTTATAGCATAAACTTTGCCCCTTTTTATCAACATATAGGACACGGAAAGGACATATGTTAAATGAAATTATTCACACTTTCAGCTGCATTGAAATATAAGTATACATTATTCAATATTTTTTTGCTTTTGAAGGTATTTAGAAAGATCGCACTTGAAAAGGAATAAAAGTTGATTCAATTACCTGATGTTGATAACATAAAGCAGTATGTCAAACACGTAAAGAAAAATATTCGTTTTTTATGCGCATTTTAGTTTTATGCCTTACCTTCTGTTTCTTAACTTATTTTACTTTTTTTAGCATTTTCATTAATATGTAGGACATGGAAAGGACATATTTTAAAAGAAATAATTCACACTTTTGATTGCATTGAAATATAATTATACATTATCCAATATTTTTATTTTATTTTATTTTATATTTATTTTTTGCTTTTGAAGGTATATAGAAAGATCGCACTTGAAAATGAATAAAAGTTGATTCAATTACCTGATGTTGATACCATAAAGCAGTGAAGTCAGATACATAAAGAAATATATTCGTTTTTTATGCACATTTTCGTTTAATCCCTTACCTTCTATATTTCTTAACTTATTTTGCTTTTTAAGCATTTTCATGAACATATAGGATATGGAAAAGACATTTTAAGTAAAAATAATCAAACTTCCTGCAGCACTGAAAGATAACTATCTATTATGCAATATTTATTTTCCTTTTGTCAGTATTTAGAAAGTCACACCAGAAAAGGTAATATATAATAATAATAATAATAATATAATATAAATATATATAACCGTAAAGAGACAATACAGAAACATCACACGAATGGGAAAATAAAAATCGAAATGAAATATGAACACAAACCTGTTTGAATAATATCCAGAAAAAAAGAAGACAAAAAATATGAACCCCCCCCCCCCCCCCCCCCCCCCCCCCCAAGAAAAGTGAATTGATGAAACTGTTTCACTTCTCTGTTTCTGTTCTCACAAATTTGTGGAACTGTAGCAGAATTAACGGGCCCAAATTACTACCGATTCCACAAAAAAATGTAAGATTTCGTCCTTGTACAATCTATAATAAGCTAAAATAACAGGAGATTTGTGCTATCGTACATTAATAGACCAGAATTTGAAAGAAAACACGAAATGAAAAAGCCAGAAGTGAGGAAGACTTCCTCATAAAAACCAAGAAAAACATGCATGCCTTGACAAATCGTCACATGTTGCCAAAAAATATTTACAAATTCAGTAGATGAATGACTAGAGAAATGAATGACTCAAAAATATTCAAGCTCAATGATTCAAACAGTCATCAATGAAGCCCAAATATCCCGACAGCAACAGAAACTAAGGAACAGTATATACGCCATCTCTCTCTTTATATATATATATATATATATATATATATATTATGTTTTATGTTATGCGTTAATTCATTAAGTACATTGTTCAACAAATTTTAAAAAAACTTTCTGTTTCTCAACATACATTGCTTGATTCCCATAGATCTTAGGGTGATAAAAAAGAAAATGATAGGAGCGTGATAAAACTTTTATCACCCTCCAATTTCAATAAAGTTTACTTTCGATTTTTGCACTAAATGGGAATATATATATATATATATATATATATATATATATATATATAAACACTGTACAGCAAGGTATCTGTATATATATATATATATATATATATATATATATATATATATATATATATATATATATATATATATATATATATATATATATATATATATATATATATATATATATATATATATATATAATATAAAACTGTACAGCAAGGTATCTGTTTCTCGTGAAGTAAGTGATAATTTTTATGTTTAGGAGAATATTGAAAAGAAAGAAAAAAATACAGAATTGAGAAGTTTCCATTACCCCCAAAGTTTGAAAAAAGGATGCTAATTTTAATACATTTTTGCATTGGGCAATATAAAATATGTTTTTTTTTATTTAGTAATAAATTAAATTAGTATTAAATGAACACTTTAATACCTGAAAATTAAGATTACAATATTGAATAGTTAGAGTGTTAATTATTTTTTTAGAAAAATTAAAGAGAAATTTTATAAACATACTGAGATTTAGTATGAAAATTTATGAAGGAAATAAAATTACCAAAATAGAATTTGTTTCTACTCTCTTGTTTCATATTCAGTTGAGATAACAGGTCAAAATATGTCTTTAAATGCAATTAAAATGAAAAGTTAATGTTACCATAATTGTTATACAAATACCGGTATAGTCCAAAAACTAAAAGTAAAATGCTTTAAAATTGGTAGGTGATAGAAAATTTAACGTTTTCTTTTTTGGCACATTAAAATCTATCGGAAATACGCAATGTATGTTGAGAAACAGAAAGTTATGTTTTCATAAATTTTATAGAGGGTGCATCAGAAAAATGTATACATACACTGTTTAATGGGTCATAACTTTCTAATTTTTCTTTCTTTTCAAAGTAATTAATTGGAAATAATGAGTGGAATAAGATTAACTTCTGAAAAAAGAAAATTTATTTTAAAATACTATTGTAAGTATGAAAATGTAGCAGAAGTAAAAAAACAATTTCGCAGGGAGTTTCATTCAGATCCACCTATGCGACTTATAATGCATCGGATAAAAGATAAGTTTGAAACGAATGGATGTTCATAGACAACTTTCCGGAACTGCAATTGAGCAAGAATGCGCCACAACGCCAAATGAAATATTTGTTGAAGTCTGTGAATCAATAGCCCACCGTACCAGTGTATTGACCAGAACGGTTATATAATTTTGAACATCTGCGGTAGGAGGAAAAAGTTATACAGTTTATGTAGATTATTTTGCAATTGAAATATTAATTTTATGGGAATAAAAACTGGAGTTATAATCATTCAAAGTGTGTATGCATTTTTCTGACGCATCCTATATATGGAAATGCCCATTTAGTGCAAAAATCGAAAGTAAAATTTATTGAAATTGGAGGGTGATAAAAGTTTTAACATTTTATTTTTTATCACCCTAAGATCTATGGGAATCAAGCAATGTATGTTGAGAAACAGAAAGTTTGTTAAAATTTGTTGAACAATGCAATTAATGAATTAACGCATAACATAAAACTGTAAAGTCACAAACTTAAAAGAATATGTTTGTGTATGATTTAAATGTTCTGCCTTCATCTCATTAAACTTCTTAATGAAATAAACTTCTCCTTATCATACATATTTTTATGAATATATATAACATAGAAAGTGTATATATAGGGTAAGCATAAATTCTTCAGCTGATTATAAAAAATATTTGCGCGAAAAATAATATACTTAGACGCATATTGTTTTTGGAAATTATAACTGTAGTAAATTAGTTTATGATTGCCAATTACCTTAATAAATTTCAACGTGCGTCAGCTTTGTAGCTCGAAAAGTGCCAAGCAGGTATTGCACATTTCTCGATAAATGTTCTGTGACATTTTCTCTGTAACATTTGATTGAGTGTCTATGTAACTTAGTCATAATACCACTAACTGGTGTGGCAAAGTTTATGAAGTACTAAAAAAGGAGTGCTGCAGAGCAAATGTTCAGGAAAATGTGCTGAGAATTGGAATACCGATATGACATTTTCCGATATTAAAAGCGAACACACAAAGAAGTGGTGGCCATAAAAACTCTATTACTACAATTATTTCCAAAAACCCTAGATATCTATTATATGCTATAGTGTTTCTATTAATTCTATTATATATGCGATATGTATGTTAGTTATTGCGCAATACATTTTTGTAATCAAGAACTTTATGCTTTATGTTGACCTGTATTGTAAGAGGAAAGTATTCAAACCTTCTGCTATATTAAAATACAGCTATCGATAATCTGATGTTTATTTTGCCTTTATTAGTCTTTTTTAAACGGTCACATCGGAATAGGAATAAAATTTGAGCCAATTAATTAGTGCATGATGATAACATATGTTGATAAACATTAAAAGACAATATTCGTTATTTGTATGCATTTTAGTTTTATGTATTACCTTCAACCTTCTTGAATTCTTTGATTACTACATTGAATAACCTTTACCTGTCACATGTTCTTTCATCAATATATAGGGCGTTGAAAGGACGTATTATAATGAAAATATTTTAACTTTCTGCAGCACTAATAGTTACTTTTATTATCTGATATTTATTTTATTTTAATTAGTAATTTATCTACAGTTACACTTGAATGGACATAACATTTGAGTTAGTTAATTGGATCATTAGTTGAATAATCAATCAGATGCAATTTGAATATATTTACAATGAATTGGAGCATTTTTTGAAAAGCCAGTGACGTAAAATTTGAATATATTTTCAAATATTTGGAGCATCTTTTGAAAAATCTTTCAGGAAGGATATGAATATACTATTTTCAAATATGTTTGTCAGTTTTTTTTTTAATTCTTGCACAATTTCAAAATCACTTTCATAATCACATTCATGAAAATTTCAGATAGTCTCATTTAGGTTTTGGTTAAAGAAATTGCTTTTGAGTTTTTTCTATAAATGTGGCAAATATTTATAGTAGATTTCTCTCTTTTCTCAAGTTTTATGTTTCTAAAATACAAACAGTGACAACTTTTTCGAAAATATGTTTTTATTAATAGAGAAAGCAAAGTAAAGTTAAATTCCTAATGAAAATTAACTGGATTAAATATGTTAATTCCTTTAAATAAAGTATTATTATTTAAAAATAATATTTCTGTTGAATTTTTAAAGGCATTTATTTGAATAGTTCTGGTTCCTAAGAGCTAAGAAAATGCGAAGATTGTTAAGGAAACATGACTGTGCGATTCTTGTTAATTTAATATGACATTTATTAGAATAATTTATCTATATGAAAAATAGTTCTTCAAATAATGAACCATACTGTATATTTTTGAACATTTAGTTGTTACAAGTTTATTTTTAATCTTAAGTTTATGTTATTTATCCCAGCTGAATTTAATATACAGGGGGATTCCTAAGGTCTATTTTTCTCCTCAAATAATTAGGGATTTGAGTTAGCTATACTGCCACGAATATAGAGTCTAGCTATAATAAAAAGACTCTGCGTTACACGAACCGGTACCTGGCAGCACCTCTTAGCGGCAAATTCAGAAATTTGAAATCGCTTATGGAAAACTGTAAGAGATATAATAAAAGTTCCATGAGTTGCTTAGCGTCATCGATTAAATAAGAAAAGGCAGGGATAGGATGAATAGTTGCTCATACCGACGAAATTATCCGAAACTTAAGGAGAGATATTTCTTTATTACTAGAACCGCGATGAGTGGTCATTTTGACACGTACAAAATTAATAAATGTCGATTTACAGCAGAATTTCCTTATGAATTAAGTTAAATATATATCACACAAAAATAAAATAAATAGATAAGTTAAACAGTTTTATATAAAAATTCTGATGTAAAATATTTTTATAAAACTTAAGAAACTTTCCCGCGGTTCTAGTGTTAAGAAAAATTAATAATTGCAGATGGTGAATATATTCTACAATTACAAACATTTGCGTTTGCAGATAAAAAACCCTAAGCTCCAAGAAAAATCTTATTAAAAACCAAAGCAACATACTGTTATTTTTTTTTCCATGTTTGTAATACGTTTTAGTTTTTGCTTCATATTTGTGTATGGTCACATTCTGTTTTGATAAAATTTCATGCGCGTCGTTTAAATAATTTTTTATTTTGCTTTGTGTGTTAAGACGTCTCGCATCAGTGTCAGATATTTTGGTCTGTAGAGATAACTGTATATTGTATGCGTGCACACAATAATGTATTTTCTTATTTAATCGATGATGCTTTACAACTTTCCTATTATACTTATTGTCGTATCTCCTACAGAATTAGAGGTATTATATTTAACACTGAATTTTACCACTAAGGTGCTGCAAAGTACCCCATCCTGTAGCGAATACCCATTTTATTGTAAAATAGCTAACCCGCCCGGCGTTGCCCGGGCCCGAGATAATTACAATCTCAGAGAAAGGCGTTAACCCCCTCCCTTCCCATACCCGCAAATATAATGAATAATTTGTTCAAGAAAACCACCGTCACCTACATTAACGCGATCATTAAAAAAATAATTACACTTTTCTGGTAATTAGAACATAACGAAGACGCTACGATAAAATAGCCGGCAGATGACACCCCTTCCCGACCTCAATTTCAAATCTATATCTTAATTAGTTACCTAAATTTTTGTTCATTAGTAAAAATTGGCAATTATTTCCTTTCATTTTCGCAAACTAAAGGGAGGGATCGGCCAGAAAAACTGATCTCTTTGTACTTCAGTTTTTAATGAAAGCAGATCCCTGTCTGAAACTTTCTCGGATTGTTTTCACTGGCGCCGGCAGTTTTTTGCATAAATTAAGAAAAATTACCGACCGAATTTTTCAAAAATCACAGTCAGATGCAGAATTTTTTTTACATATGCTCAGAAATTTTCAAATTGATATCTCAATTAGTTTTCTTAAAATTCGCTAATTAGTAAAATAATTTCGAATTCGTTCATTTCCGCTTGCAAATCCAATGAGCCTGTTCGTTTCTTTAGCCATTTTGATTTAAAAGATGTCATTTTAGAAGCGATGGTTAATGAGAATCTAATTAATATATTGGGTAATTATCAAAAATTTAAATTCTGAGACTCAGGTGCACAGGTCCAACCTTGGACTAGCCACGCCTAAATTTTCAGACTTCTAGGTGGGCTAGATTTTGCTAGCCATCGCAGACAAACACACACAGAGCGAAACTTTCTTTTATTAATATAGATCGGCCGCACATTCACAGCTGTAACTATCTTTGTTCACCAGTTATTTTTAGGTGAAATGCTCTTGAGCTATTACTCTGTGGCTATCTGCACGTTGGTGTAAAGTTTCCGCAACACTTTATGCATCCAACCACATTAAAAAAAAATCATTTAAAGCTGAATTAATAAGTAATGCATCAATGTGACGATAATTTTTTAGAGGAATTAGAAATGTATAAGGATGTAAAATAACAACTTTATTGTGAATGTTGTGTGTAAGGAAATGGAAAGAGAAAGCTAATATTAACTATTTATTTAATCATTCTTCTAAAAATATTTATTTTTATTCAAAATGGAATAATCAGTAAAATTACAAAATATCAAACACTTTATATTAATCAATTTTTTTTATTGAAGAATCCTTATTAATATTTTAACACTTTCCAAAAGTGTCTATGAATTCGATCTGTCCGTGCTCTAACTTGCGTAAATTATTCAGAATGACATGTAATGTTTATATGTTAATGAGGTTCACTGTAGAATGTTCGCTATTGGAAATGAAGTGTGTAGCATTTATAGTTAGTTTACCGGAATACACAAAAGAATTCTGTTACATTATGGTCTAAGGGGAAAAATCGTTTGCGGTGCATTTTATTTAAATTGCTTATAGATCAGGAGGTGGCAGCACAGACAATCACCTCATCGAGTTCACGACTGAAATTCCAGAAGTAGTTAAAATTCGATTCTCATATTAAAACGCAATCTGTCTGCCAAGTCATATCTTGGTGGAAAACACCTTAAAACCCGATTTTAGCGGTTGACTCGTAGGTTTACCATTGTGTTTTCCTACACCCAAAGGTATGAAAACATGGAGGACTGGGAGCAGGAACACACTGTGGTAAACCTACGAGCCAACCGCTAAAATCGGATTTTCGGGTGTTTTCCACCAAGATATGACTTGGCAGACCGATTGCGTTTTAATATGCGAATCAAGTTTTAACTAATTCTAGAATTTCAGCCGTGAACTCGATGAGGTGATTGTCTGTGCTGCCGACTCCTGGTCTATTATTTAGATATCTCATTTCATTGTATGGGAAAATAAAATTTCTTAATATTCTGTTAATGTTTGAAAGTGTTTCATAATGTATGCCTGATGCATGATTTTTGGTTCTTGTTATTGGTTACAAGTGCTTTTGGAGTCATTCTTTTACTTATAACTTTTCAAATAATGTTGTTATTTAAAAGTGGTAAAACAATTTTGAGTTCAATATTAAATTTTCTTTAACCCCTTAAGCACCATATTCAATTTAGTGATAGTATGCTGAATACCAGATATATTAAATTTCGTCAAAAGTAGTTTGTCATTATTTCTAATTACATGTGAATAATTTAACTATATGTAGTGTAAAGAAATGAAATATAGTTTTATTTATATTACATGTGAATAATTTAATTACATGTAATGTAAAGAGATGAAATAAAGTTTTATTTATATTACATAAACAGAAATAAGGTTCGAAGCTATCCTCACATCATGATATGTGGTCAGATATATCCCATCATGATATAGACATCATGATGATCACATGATGTCTATGTGATCATCAAAATTAGGAACATAATCACTGTGCGTATTTATCTAATTATTCTATAAAATAAGTATCTATCAGACTTACAAACAAAATTGTAAGCGAAATACTACAATTTACGAAAGACAACTGAACAGAATGACCATTAAAACATTGATAAATTAGTCTGGACTTAAAATTAGGACGTACGCACATACGTCCTGGTATTTCAAATAGAAGAGTTCATGACGTACGCAGGTACGTCGTGGTACTTAAGGGTTTAAAATATCGCATAATTCATTTAAATATTCAATTGAAGTCTATTTTAATAATATAATTAAATGCCGAACACGCTTTTAAAAACGTTGTCTTCAATTTTGAATTAATGAAGATTCAAAGCATTTTTAATGAATGTGTGCAATTATCAACCTTTTCGTGACGAGTGGTACGTATACGCGTACGTACGTACAGAGCGTCCCAAATCATGGAAATTGAAAATAAATTTTTGCCTTATTTAATTACAGGTTTTCAGATATTGAATAAGGCGAAAATTTCTGTTCAGAAAAACGTGTGCCCAAAATTTAAAGAAGTGTAAAGGACGCTCATCGCGAAGGGGTTAAATAATTTTAGAGAGATTTCGTCTGTTAAACATAATAAATTGGTATTTATAGGTCTTTTGTATAATATTTAAAATTCTATGCAAATCACCTATATTATAAACATGTCAATGAGCAACGCTAACGTCATATTGACGGTGGCAACGATCTAAATAATCCATCTCCATTTTTTTTAAGTATTTACTTCTAAACATCGCATAATTTTAATTTTTACACCATCGAGTTGGGGGGCAAAATGTATACTTTAAAACGCAATTTGTTTGAAACTAAATCTGAATTTATTGATTTAAAAAAAATCGTTTTATAAATAATTTTCAAGCAGGAATTTTTTAAAAATCTAACTCTATCGCATAAAGAATACGGGATATTAACCTGTTTGCACTTAAAACAATAGTATAAATAGTTCAACATTTGTTTCCGGCTAATATTTCATAACGGAATTAATGCTTCATCAATAAATAAAAAAAGTATATTTTATAATACAATAAATAAAACAAAAAATTAACAGATATGTTAACGAACTACATGCTTAAACACTGAAATAGTGAGAATCAAAAGGCTGCCGTAAGTAACAAAATCTTAGGAGATTTCTTTGGTTATTAACTTCTGGCGTGCGCCTAATAGGAAAATATCGCTTATTAATAAATTTCGAAACTTTATTTGAATACAGAATGGATATTTTTCATATAAAAATAATTTTAGGTGTTTAGCCTTATATAAAAAAATATAGAACTTCTTCAGAATTGAAACTTTCTTCTCCATATCTTCCAACATCAAGAAAGCTAAACAATTATAATTCGAATTGATGTCTGCTTAAAAATATTTTTTTTGTGCGAAGAATGATGCTTTTGGAGCACGATAAAAGTCAAAGTATCTAAAACACATCCGAAATTGTATTACTACCAATCGATTTGTTAAATGAATTTTATAACAATTTGTTTTCGTGGTACTCTAAAGTACAGTCGCGGCATCTGCAAAACATTTGCACCAAGTGTGTGACAAAATTTGTTAAATGTACAAAACAATTAATTGAAACTTAATCCCGTGCTTATCAAAATGTCGATAAAAATTTTGTAAACAATTGTATATGAAGGATTTCTGTAGGAGAACACTCAAAACATTCCCTTATGGGTCATTCTTAGAAAAGTGGTTGGTTTTTTTCATTTCTTAAATGAGCACAAATGAAATGTCTCCATATTTTTTTTTTACCTTGCTTACTTTAATTGAAAATCTTATTAATTTTTAATATGTACTTTATTGCACTTGTCTTATTTTATTGTATAGTACATAAGTGGATTCCGATCATTGACTCACATATTACAATTATGAGGGAATGATGAAATACTTCTGAACAGGGGTGGGGAATTTTCAGAAAATCTTACCAGACAAATATTTTACCAACCAACAAGATGCAACATACATTTGTAAATTGTTATGACAAAATGTTCACGACTGCAAAAATAATTATTTTATTACTGCAATGCATTTTCATTTTTTTCTTTAAAATTAAGAAATATATACAACAGAGGGAAGTTTAGTATGGGATAGAACTTAGTACCATGTTTACATGGTGATAATGCGGAAAGTTTCAAAATATAGCTAACTAGTAAAAAAAAGTTTTTGGCATATCTCCTATAGCTAGCAGTTTTTCAAAGACTTCATAAAAATTCACTCACCAGTGGCGAGTAAAATGATATTTCCACACCCCTGCTTCTGAAAAACAATCAGAAAAATCAGGCTTAGGTATATTTTCAATTGCTAAATATCTTTTGAAATACATTTTGAGTAATGTAGTAGCAGAAAAAGAAATTTAATTTGCTTTTATTAAATTTATAATAGATGACGGAATGATAGATAATAAAACTATTTACTTTGACCTAATACTTGAAAGCCATGTGCTAGCTGTTGAAGAATGTTTTTGGGCAAAAGACAAGACGGTTTTGTTATTTTACTCCTACACAAACTATGCTAGACCTTTTATAAAGCATGTGCAAACATTTACTAGGTAAATAGGGACAAATGTATAGTAATGCGAGGGAATGATGTCAATTATTAAGGACAACAATAAAAAGTGTCCCAGTTTCTTTCACTGCATAAAATATTAATATAATTAAGTGACTAAATATTTATTTAAGTATCTTTAATGGATTTTATTAAAAAAAAAAGTTATAAACATACATGATATAATGGGAGAGAAACCATTTTATTTCCTACATGTGCAAATGAGAACATAGGGAGGGAGTGATATTTGCATTTATAAAATATATTTTTAATATTATATTCCAAATTTCAATAAGTAAATAATGACAATTTATATGTATAACTGATTAATATTGATAGTTTAAATAACCTTTTCTTCTTGTGAATTTAAAAATACGTCCACAAGACACTTGGGACACGAAATTGCCACTTTTCTGAGAAATACTCGTATATACATATAATAAAACTTTTGTTAAAAATAACCATCAAATCGCATAAATAATCGACAATATAATAACCGTTAATTATAATAAAATACAAAGAAATATATCCAAAAATGTGAGATTCTTAAAATGAAATAAATAGAAAGAAAAAATCCAATGTGCATACTGTGAAAAAATGACAAGAAGCAAATTGAAACTTATATCGTGGACTACTTTATCAAGGGCAATGTTCCACAAATATAAGTAAAACGTAATTGATTTCTGTTTGAATAAATAAGCCTAAACCTATATATATATGAATGGTGCAGATGCAAAAGTCACATTATCCACTTTTTTAAGGTATTGAGTTATTCATATTACAGTGTTCGTCTTTTTTGGCGAATCGGACTGTAATAGTGATTTGGACCATAAAAACATATTAAGGTTGAAAAAATGCGGAAAATCTCGTTTTGATGCATAACTCACATTATCCAACAACTGTTTTGCAGCAAAACTCTCACTCTCCAATTCAACCAATCAGGGAGGTAAAGAAGTAGTGTAAAATGTACCACTAGTTTAATGACAGTGAAGAAGTTGAGCCATGTCTAATAACAAAATTTTTGCACAAATTATTTTTAATAAATTTTTTTTGCGTTTTGATTTTTGTTGTTTATTACCCTCCAAAATAACATAATGAAAATTAATGTTCAGATTTTTTTGTTGTTCTTGTTTTAAATTCATAACTATTTTGGTTTATAACTAACATTACCCATAAAAGTTTGCTGCAAAACTCATATTTTCCATATTTAAATTTAAATTCTAGCTTTACCACAATTATTACAGGTTTAGAACATTGTGCCATTATATCGTGTTTATTAATAATAATCAGATTTTTGCATTTTTCTAAATACTAGGTTAAGTGGAGAGTGTGAATTTTGCATCTACACCCTTCATATATAAATTATTTACGGTTGATAAAACTTAGTAAGTTAAAAGACTATATCTAAACTACGCAATTGTTTAAGGCTTTAAGTATTCGTTTCTTCAACAGCTGCATATATGTGTATGCATATATGTATATTAAATACTTTTAGAATATACAAATCTGTGCATAACAACTTATCAGTCAAGTTTTATGCATAATTCTTGATAAAAGTGACACGAATAATGACAAACTTGCTTTTAAACAGGCTATTTACGGTATGTTGATAATTGTGCGGCATGTGTGCCATTAAAAAGTATGCAACAATAAAAACAAACGTGTTTGGCCGATTTTCATTCCGAAACCGCCGTAATGAGTACGCTAGTTTCGAAAGAGCAAAATCAGGTATGTTTTTCACCATATACCCACAGCGCCGTCTCAACGGATTCTCAACTATTGTGAGACGATGCCATAGCTCATGGCCCCGATGTCCGTTGGCCCGCGGCTGTAGGTCAAACGAATTCACTTTCTCCTTTTTCTCTTTCGACAACGGTAATTTACTCTTGTTTATGAAGATTTCAAAGGCAAGGTGTATTTTAACCCTTTCAGGTCCAACTAGTTTTTTATTTTCGGGAAAAAAAATTACTTTGCAATTAAAAAATGAAAGTTGTTATCCAAATGATTGCAAGTAACACTTTATTTAAAATAAAAAGAAGAATTAAAATTATGAAATACTTTTTAGCACTAACTGAATATTATTATGAAATTTCATTTTACTTACCCATCATACGTAGTATAGGGTAAGTCTTGTAATTGTTTTGAAAATCGAAATTTTTTTTTGATGGATTTACATGATTCAGACACTGGAGATTCCGAAAAACATATTTTCAGAAGAAAAAAAATTGCCGCCCGTCTGTGTGTGTGTCTGTAAACGCTCTATCTCCCGAAAAAATTGAGATAGAGACTTGCAATTTAGTATGTACTTAATATGTAATAATGGGAAGAAGCCTATTGAATTTCAGTAACCTCTATTATCCGAAACTATTTTTTTCGGACTCTCGAAAAATTCTTTCTGATAAAAGGTACATAAAAATTTTCGAAATTGTTTATTTAAGGAGTGAATATAAAACACTAAAAAAAACATAAATTTTGCATAAAGAATGAAGTCGATCGGGTAATGAGTTGCCGAGATATTTGTAATCCTATTTTCCACACTCTTCGACTTTTCATGACCCTGTATTTCATTCAAATTTCAATTCAAAGATATATTTTAATTGAAAATGAGACGCTTAATCCGACGCAGTAACCTGTTAGTTAATATGATTATTATTTTTGGAGTTATAAGGATGTTACTTTTACGCAATTCAGTAATAGAGCATTTAAAGTTTATGACGTCATCAAGCCAGGATTTTATTGGAATTGCAGTGCATTTTATAAATATTTTACACGTTTTATTTTCATATTTTATATTATGCATATCCATGATAGGGTAAGTATTACGGTGGCCCCCAACGATTAGTTTTCATACATTAAAATCTATCTTAGTCCGTATTGTAATCGAATACTTTTCTGCGTCTCTATAAATAAACACACCTTAATCTATAAAATATATGTTGTAATGCACTTCAGTGATCCTTTTTCATTTCATTATGTTTGAAGTATCATAACATCATTAACATGCATCGCAAACGTTTTTTCTCCCATAGATTATAATGTAATGGGATATTTTGTGCGTCCCTGTAAAGGATCTATAAATGATACTTATTCTATACGTTTGAGAGAGCATGTTTTAGTGCATCTCAGTAATACATATCAATTTTATTATGGTTAAAGCATTGTAACATCATTAAAATGCATCGGAAACCTTTTTTCATATATGTCATAATATAACGGAATTATTTTGTGTGTCCCTGTAAACGGGCTATAAATGCCAGACACTTCATTTTAAATACCGAAAATTCTATAGTAGACTTCAATAATATATAAAATTATCATCGCAATGCGAGAATATTTGCGAGAGTTAGAACATGGGCAGACAGACAATCAGACAGACAAACCGAATTCAGAGACAATTTTCAACTATGTTCGAAAGTGTTAAAAAACCC
The DNA here is from genome assembly GCA_963931845.1 of Maratus michaelseni. Classification (NCBI taxonomy): domain Eukaryota; kingdom Metazoa; phylum Arthropoda; class Arachnida; order Araneae; family Salticidae; genus Maratus; species Maratus michaelseni. The sequence continues at coordinate 122,115,497 of OZ007599.1, read as the reverse complement.
GACTACGAAAAATGACACATCACATCAATTACTTCAAATTAAACGAAAACGAAAAATAGCAAAAACATTCCATTTTGTATGTAATCCAATCCAATTATTTCAATATTTAGAGCCGTACGATGTCATGCTTCATTCCTATTATTTTCTTTAATTTGTTTTATTATGATTGGCAATGAATAGTTGTTAAATTTTCATAACTTCAATATACTGTCCCGACGAAATGAGCAGGAAGCACATACAGATTTATTTAAACTAAGTGCTCTTCCAAGCGCGCTGCAGAACAGAACACCCTCAGACTGTAGGGAAATGAGTTTTCATACTACAGTTGAATGCTCCTCTTGCTGGAACAACTAAGGAGAGTTTTAGAAATTTCCAGAACATAAATTTAAGAATAGAAAACGAATAAATAAGCGAACACAGGTTGTTTGAGTGCAACTCGCGCTTTTTCTTTTAACGATGAAATCGGCTGGGTTCGAACACGGAAACGTATTCACATACCATCAATGTCTTAACTAGTGTTATCAAATGTCCCGATTTACGCGGGACACGATTATCCATGATCCGTCCAGTGGAACCACTTCGCGGGGTGCTAAAATTTCCGGTTTTTTTTATGGATGCACAATTTTTTTTAAAATTTCATTCAGTACCATGATGATATTCGGTAGTTTACATCGCGTAGAACTTAATACAGTAAAATCTATAAAAACAGGCCAATTTTTCGATAAAAGAATTGCATATTGTGTTATACGTGATTGTTGTCTCATAACGGCAGTTTTTTCTTTCCTGTGCTGTAGCAGCCGGAAATTTGGTTAAAATCGCCAACTTTTATAGCCTTTTCTAAAAGATCTTTCACATTTATCGAAAAATAGAAAACTGTTCGATTACTTAATTCATGATAAAAACCACCTGCCAATGTTATGCAAAATGAATTCAGAAATGTGTCAGAAAATAATAATTTTGGATTTGAGAACACAGCCTTATTACTTGAATGGCAATGGTCCATTTTTAGACCAGTTAATTTTAATCCCTCTAAATGCCACATTTGCACCAGAATTTTGGGATGAAAATGTTTCTTTTATTAAGTACATAAAGAAAAGCCTTTATTTATAATCACATGAATTTGTTTGTAAATTATGGTGTTATTCAATCATTTCAGCATTTTATGAATTGAAGTAGAGGTAGGTCGCCTAAAATAATCCCCTTAAGGGAAAAACTTTTGTAAAATAACATAACTGTTTAAATAAAACTTTTGCCCTTTGCTAGTATGTTTTACACTATATTTTGCATTATAAACATATTTTAATAATATTTTAAACCCAAAATGAGTAATAAAAAAATTATTTTTTTTAAAAAGTGTCCAAAGGATCATTTTGCCCTCACCAAAGGGCAAAATGATCCTTCATTTAAAAATAATTGTAAATTGTTTTTGATCATGCAAAATAAAGGATATAAAAGTAATTATGACAATACACATAAGTGCAATTCACATCTAAAAACATACTCCATTAAGTAAAACAAGTCCTATTTCTGTACATGAAAGCCTGTATATCCAAATAAATATGAAAGTTAGTGCTTACCTTATAACAAATGTTATAAAACTCAATTTTTCAAAGAATTCTATTCAGACACGTAATACTGCGATCGCTTGAATACCGCCATTGCTGCTTCTTCACCTATCGCAACTAGTTTATGTGTTACCCTGTAGATAGCACGACTTGTCTGGAAGAAAACATATGTGGATCGTTTTGCCCTTTAGGATCATTTTAGGCCACCTTCCCCTACTTTGCCCCTGTAAGGGTTAATAAGCTCAAGTTCTTCCTAAACAAATCCCTGTTATGCTACAATTATTTGGTAAATCCGACAGTATTAATGATAAGTAAACTCTTAGCTTTAATAACTACTGATCGACCGAAAGTTCGGTTTCATTGAGTTTATGCCAAAAATCTCACTTTCGGCGAAAATTTTTTCGGGAAAAAAACATCAGAACATTTGGTGCATATCGAAACTGTAGACTGGTGAATGCCTATAGAAGAAACTCCGTAATGTCTTGTGTATTTTTCATGTATACATTGAGGCTAACAAAGCACTTAATAATAACAAAAACTGTTTATTCTTTGCATGAACAGTTACTGTCATTATTAAGTTCATAATAATAATAATATATATATATATATATATGCATGACTAAAATGTATTCACGGAAGTTGCACTGAATGTGAACTGAATGAAAAATTTATTATTTTTTTAAAATTCATAATAATTTCATACTTTATTTCTGGCAAAATAAAAATTGTCTTTTCAAAGAATATTTATATAATCTTATGAACCTTTTTGTGTGCTAATCAAGCTATATATATCTAATCATTTTCGCTGAAAAAAAGGCTGTTTTGTCTAAATGAATTTTTTATTACAGCTTATATACTCAATCACTTATTCAGTGATGTCGACATTTAAAATTTTTAAGGAGGAGAGGGGTGGGGCAAGTCGATCAAGTCAATCGAAGAGAAAAAGGAACAGACGGCCCATTTATTTATTTTATATTTTCAAGGGGGGACAATGCTCCATAAGAAACTTTCTAGAGGGAGAATATTCCCCTTACCCCGCGCCTATACACTTATTATAATGACAGTTTGTACACACTATAATTACGCCACTGTGAGACACATCACACATAGGGTAATATTTCTTAACATTTTTTCTCACACGGCACACTCGAACTCACGGTTAAATTGTACGGCCACACTAAACTTGTGATTTTTAAAACCTATGAAAGGAATATGTCTTTTAATTTATTTAATAATACAAACAAAATTTTCATCATAAATAATCGTGGTAAAATATTTTGTTATTTGTAATAAAAAATATCTTTTTTAAATTTAAAATATCAAGATAGGTTTCAGATAGGCATACTAGTAAATCTTCTTCTAAAGATCAAACCGAAATTTATTTTAGTTTTGAACATTATTCGCTGCAGAAAAGCTTTTTTTCTCGTAAATGTAACATTGAGAGTAAGATCATTCCATGGTAACTTACGTTTCATTTAGAATAATTTTCTTTAGTAATTTTCATAATATAACACCAAAAAATATTGAAAATGTAATATTGATATGATTTGTTAATTAAACCTATCCAAAGCGAAATTTAGATGAAAATTACCTACCTTTAGTGCTATTTTTTTAACACTGGCCATTATATTTATTATGGTAACTTACGTTCTTTTTGTCAAAAACGTAAGTTACCATAGTAAATATAATTTTGAGCGTTCAAGAAATAGTACTAAATTTAAGTAATTTTTATCCAAATTTAGCTTTGTTAGATTCAATTAACAAATCATATAAACATTACATTTTGAATATTTTTTAGTGTTATATTACTAAAATTACTGAAGTCAATTATTCTAAATGTAATGTAAGTTACCATGGAATGACCCAGTAGATGATATTTTTTGTAATAACTGTAAATTTGTAATTTATTCAAAAAGCAATATGTTATATTACGTGTTGCAATTCTTTTCATTGCAATTATCTGACGTTTTCTTATTAAGAATATTCAAACACTGAAAAGAATTTGGAATGAAATGCAATTTTATATCTATCTATATAATTATAATTACTTTAATATATATATAATTACAAACTTCATTACATTGTAAGCTGCGGAATTTGGATATTTCATTTTAAAGTACTTTTGTGAGTTCGTAGAATCTTGATATAACTTTACAGAAAACTTCCGCGGCACATCTGAAGATCCCTCACGGCACACCTGTGTGTCACGGCACACCGGTTGAGAACCACTCCACTAGAGTATTTATTCCAAATAATAGAATAATCTACGTACTATTATGTTAGTAATTCCAGATCCGACTTTAAAATCGTATAAATCCAATTCAGAAATATATTAACAGGATGTAATATAGTCATTGAATGCAGACGTCATGAAAACTCAATTTGCATTCATCAGGAAAAGCTTATGATATAAACGGGAAACTATGTTAGAAAGGAAGCATTTATTAAACCGGATTAGAACTAAAGCATATTAGTAAAATAAAAACTAGTAAAATAAAAAAAGTTTTAATCTTCCAAGTGTTTTATAAAATATATAAAACTGATCAGTCTGTTGAAAATGTGTACTTTTATTTCACGTATATTTTACAGGGTATATCAAAAATATTAATAAAAACTTTGGGAAAGATAATAGATTTTACGAAAAATAATATTTTTTAACGAAACTAGCGCCCCAATCCACTTATTCAGTCAAAAATGCAGGTTGTCTCACTCCAAGCCAAATCCGATATTGCTATTATAAATTTAACAATAATGAAGCAATTTAACATTATTTTTAACGGAATTACTTTGCTTAATGTTAATTGTGATGAGATCACTTGAAATGTTTGAAATGGCCACCGTTTGCGTCCAATCAACGCTGACCTGAAGGAAACTGACACTATACATATATGGTGTTTTTAACAATAGTATAGCGTATTTATACAGCACTTCCCATGGTGTCACCACATTTTACAGACATAAAAAAAGATATGTTGAAAATTTCAGTAACTAATTCCAAATTGTTTTTTTATCTATGATCATGTTTGTAAATAAAATGTCTGTAAAAATGGGTAATGCAAAGAATTATTAATTCCAAATTATTACTAGAATTCTCATGAAAAAGGGTGCTACTATATTTTTTTAAACCAAAGTTAAATATGTGTTTAAATGTTCACGATAATTGTTGTAAAAATAATTGAGTTTATCGCCATGTTGGGCATATGGTTTACTCGAAATTGGTTTATAAATTTCAAAATAGTTTTAAAAACATAATTTCATCATTGTTAGAATTCTATAACATTGCAACTAATTCAAATTATTAGTAAAATTCTCGAAAGTAGTTTGTACTGTAATGTTTTTGAAATCAAATTTAAATTTGTGATTTCAATAGCTACGCTCGGTGATTGCTGAAATCATAGCTTTACATGTAACACCATGCTGCGTTTATGGCATTTATTCGCACAATTGATCTATTAATTTAAATATCGAGTTTTAAAATATGATTTTATTCATTGTTGGATTTTTATAAAACTGCAACTAGTTCTAGTATTAGAAAAATGCTGAAGAGATAGTCTGCCATTGTATTGTTATTTGAAACCAAACTTACATTTATGATTTCAAGAGCTACACGCGCTGGATTGCTGAAATCATAACTTTGCGTTTATCATCGTGTTACAAATACGGGATATGTATATTTTGTCGACGAATTTTGAAATCGAGATTTTAAAATAGAATTTATTAATTACAAAACCTCTATAATATTTCAACTAATTCAAATTATTAGTAGAATTCTCAAAACGGGGGGGGGATGCAAATCAAATACTGTATTTTGAAACTGAAGTAACAATTTTATCTACAATAACTATATGCGGTAATTGCTGAAATAATAAATTAACTTTCAAAAAATAATGTATTTGCACTTTTGGAACCTTTAAAGTTGTTTGAGTATGCTCTCAAGCTCGTTTTTTGTTCCATCCAATATTTAAGTTGCGACAACCAGTTTAACGGATCGGTGTCGGGACTGACAAAAGGGTTGATCCAAAGTTTAAATACGTTTTTCTTGAAACAATTTTTTTGAATAATTGTACTGTACGTTCTCACGCTTAAACCGTCCAATCTATCGATGGTTTGTTTTTTGCAAATTAAACTAGTATTTTTTAATTGGAGGCCAAATCTTAAAAATAAAATTTTTTAACAATTTCGATTTTTTAAACAGTTTCGAAAATTAAAAATATTACCAAAAATGGACCTTAAACTTAAAACAGCCATTTTGCGAGATTTTGATTTATGTTATAAATTTAAGGTTTAGCAAATAAATAATTTAATATATTTTAAGAATCCGTGTAAATTGTTTGTTTCAGATTATTATTAAAAGCGCAATCACTTATACAGATTTACTGTGCACAAAGTGCGTAGTGAGAAGTTCAGATGGATAAAATATCAACACTTTCATATAATATTATTCACACATTTAAACAAAAGTACAATAAATTCATTGCCAAAAACCATTTATTCTATGGGCATTATTTAAAATACAGGGTGGTTCATAAGGTCATGTCCAAACGGCACGTGTGGGTGTGTCAGGTCATGAGGAGTAAGAATCACATAAGAACTTGGGGTCGGAAACGCGATCGTGACGGTGCAATTGCATCGTGACCGTGACACAAAAATATAACAAACGGTATAAAAATACAATTATTTAACCAAAAAGTTAATCGAAGTACAAAATTGATTGGGGTTGTATGTAACATTTTTCATTTGTATTTTGTACTTCGATTAAGTTTTTTGTAAAAATAAAGGTCTTTTTACACAGTTTGTTATTTTTTCTTTGCGTCACGGTCACGATCGCGTTTTCGACCCCCAGTTCCTATGTAATTCTTACTCCTTATGACTTGACACACGCACACGAGGCGTTTGAACATGACCTTTTGAACCACCCTGTATATATATATATATATATATATATATAATGCACTAAAAATCAAGCAGTATCGGGAAAACCTCACCTTAAGTCAAGTAAAAATTTTGTGGCAATCCAGAAACAGATATATCACATAACTAATATAAATTCTATGTACCACGTTCTTTTTTACACAAACATTTCTTTTACACGAATTTAATTAAATAATAATTAAAAGAAAACCAGTTATCCAATGAACTCATTAAAACTTGCAGTACCTTTTACTGTTTTTAAACATTTAAATCTGAAATTTCATCAATATAACGTGAAAAATCTGATTCTGTGACTTTTAGTTAACTTATGATACTTCACTTATCTCTGTATATAACTAAACTATACGACCAAAAGTCTCCGGACACTTTCGATTATAGACGTTTTGTAGAATATCTAAAGAAAAACTTGCAAAAAAAATCTTCTGGAAGTTCAGAAATATAAATAACGTGATTGGCGTCATATTTTGCATTGAAGTTTTCATCACGACGCAATTAAGAGATTAACAACAAATTGAATAAAAATAATAATTGAGATAAATTGATAATAATTGAGCGTGTAAAATAAAATACTTGAAATATTCTGTAGCTGTAGCATATGACTACGTATAGATCGTGTACAACATGTGTGTTCATTTTTGTAAGAATAGCAAGTATATAGATGGAGACATAAAGATAGCTTTAAAAAAAATCAAGAAATTTTCGTGTGTTTTTAGTTTATATCATGCAAGGTTTTCAATCAATTTTAACGCTACGTAGGAAACATGACAAAATACAGCTGAAAAATATATACCATAACTAGAATAAGTGCTATAATGATCTCGAAGCCACTGGAATTACCGGCCCACCCGCTCTATCCTGTTGGGCGCTGTCTTAAACTTATTGAATTTAGCTTTACAAATTTTCCGGTGGCATCTTCCGTGATCGAGCCTACTACCGTTCTGGTAAGTAAGTAAAGGGAAGGTCATTGCGGGTGGTATCGCAGGTCCTTTACTTGGTTACCAACCGGAAAGTTAGCATGTTGCATAATTTGGCAGTCAACTATATAGGGCAACGGACAGAAAAAGACCAGTTGAATATCGTGAAAATTCAAAAAGATATCGGCGATATATTCAGATGAATTTCAGTTAACTAAAGTGTTCAAGTTTTTCTAATTTCCGGTAGATGCCACCAGGAAATTTCAAAATTTAAATTTAATATTAAGACAGTGGGCAAGGGCGAGAGTCAATTTTTAATACATCGGACGACTTATGCGGCTTCGAGATCATCATAGCTCTTGGAAATAAGCTCCGAAAGCAACTCTAGTCATAGAAAACGGACAGACATCCTAACAATGGGACCACCGCTTACTTCGCGAAAAAGGCACCAGAATCAGAGGTCCCTTTCCTTTAGTTACTGACCGGAACGTTAGTAGGCCCGATCACGGAAGATGCCACTGGAAATTTTTTAAAGTTGAATACAATAAGTTTAGGAAAGCGACCAGCGGACTAGGGCGATTAATACATCGTGCTGCTTCGAGATCAATAGGGCGATTCCACCGTTACGTGTGTGACTTTTAGAGAGTGTTTAGTTTGCAAATTGAGGCAAATTTGGAAGTGAAATTATTTAGATAACGTTTTTCTTTTTTTATTGCTATTACAGGACACATACAGAATCATTTTTGTAGTGACACCTTTAGTCTAAAGTAATAACATTTTTTTTAAAGCAAAGTCGTTGTTAAGTGTGTGACTCAGAAAACTCATACACGTAACAACGACTTTACTATTTAAAAAGAAAATACTTTAGATGAAAGGTGTCGCTACAAAAATGATTTTGTATGTGTCCTGTAATAGCAATTAAAAAAAAGTAAAACGTTATCTAAATAATTTCACTTCCAAATTTGTCTTAATTTGCAAAAAACACTCTCTAAAAGTTACACACGTAACGGTGGAATCGCCCAATAGCTCGATTAAATATTACATGAAATATGAGCATTTGTATGAAATTATTTGTAACTGACCATGCGCAAACGATAAAAAAAATATATTGTATAATTTGGTAGTCAACTTATAGGACAACGCACAGAGAAAGACCAGTTGAATGTCGTGAAATTTCAAAAATATATCGGTGATATACCCAGATGAATTTCAGTTAACTAAAGTGTTCAAGTTATTCTAATTTCACTAAAAGATTACTAATGATAAGTTATTTTCCAAAAATTGTTATTTTTCAATTGTTTAATTTTTAATTTTTCATGTTTTATCGATGCTTTGGATCTTTTCGATATAAGCATCCAATTTTTACCAACTTTCCTCCAACACATTGTTAAACAAATATAGAAATTACGTCATGTATATCACAGATACAACAAAAGCAGTAACATAAGTTTATTTGAGGATATTAATAGAGTGTTAAGTATAGAGCTAATTTAAGTGTAAAAGTGTCAGAAATATTACCCTAATGGATTTGGCGATTTCTTATATTTCAGTGAATTATTTCTCAAATTGGAATAGCCAATATATTAAAGGCTAAGGCTTTAAATGAAAATACATATTTCGTGCTGTAAATCTTCAGATGATCTATTTTTATGTTCTTAAAATCTCTCAGGTGAAATGAAATTGCTACTACTACGAAAAACAGCATTGTTCTTCTCTCTTTATTTTATTTTACTCAAAGGTCTAGTTATAAATATTCTCTTTTGCTGTATTCAGGTATTGTTTCCTTAGCTCTCATATTATCTAATCATTGCAGCATTATATTTAATTCACTTATGCAACAGCTCGACAGGAATTACGTCATGACATTGAACTAGAAATAATTTCCTTGCCTGAGTTACAGTGTCGCGAATCTCGTTGTGGAAGAATTATCATTTATTTATTCATACATTGCAGGTTCCTGGAAAAGTCTAAATAATTAATATTTAAAACGTTTGTTACCGGATCAGATTGAACTTGCAATATTATAATAGGAATGACAACTAGAAAGTTTAAAACAAGATTAAAAGAGCACATGGCAGATATCAAATATGGCAGAAGTACTACAGCTTTGGCAAGACTACGTAGGACCGATACTTTAAAAATTTATTTTAAGAATAGTAAAATAATTTATCCATCAAGACTTTATTTCCCATCTATTATCCGCGAATCAATAGAAATATATATCCGTAACGAGAACATATACAATGAATCACTCTTTTGAATTCCCTAAAATTTGTCACGAGATTTTTTTTCAATTAAAAAAAAACAGTAAGGAAATATTACTTTTCACGTTTACAGTTGACAATTTTAAGCACCTGCTTTTATTACACATATGATCTGCTTTTTTTCCCAAGTTTATTTTCAAATTTTTGCGAGACTAGTTTGTGTATATCGTGTGTATAGAATTATCATGCAGATATTGATAAAGACGCAGTTTCTGCGTTCGAAACATGTCGATTATCATAGTAAAAGGTTTTTATAAGCCTTTTTGTATTCTGCTTTTATCACTTTAAGCATTTAAATCTGTAGTTTAATTTAAAACTTTTTAAAAAATCTTAATAGAGAACTGATAAAAATTTCATGAATCTTGAGTTAGCTGTTATCTCTCTGTTACATTACAGAAATTAAATATTTAAATTATTAGTCCTAAGCACAAAATATTCGAATCACGATATAGCAATTTCAGATTATATCACACCCTCAGACATTAAATGAATACAAAATAAAAATCATGTCCAATTCAATTTCTTACACATATTCTATGTAACGAGTATAATAAACGCATATCAAAATTTCAGTTCGTTTTAAAATCGTTAAAGAGGGGTTCGAATCCACAAGGGAAATAACTTTTTCACTGTACAAATGTTGAATAATACACAGTTAACATTACCTTCCAAAATATTTAACCTTTCTTCTTCAAGTGAAAAGCCCGTGCTATGACTACTAGAGCAGGAGTGTAGTACTGGTAGCACGTTTATTTTATCTGAATTGAGAATATTATATCTTCTGAATTTCGAAATGATTGCTACATTTTTAAGGGGTTACAAGAGGAGTGATTTTCCTTTTATTCATTTTACACTAGCTGTACAAGAGATATCGTCTTAAATCTACACTCTCTACGCATAGCTGACAACTCTTACTGTTGTTTGCTAAAACTAAGTTCTACTAGTAATATTTGTCTTATTTAATGGTAGAATTTCTGAGATTTAATAAGGGGACGATTACCATTCAGAAATGCTGACAACAGCCCCCAAAATCCGTAAATGTTGGCATCTATGTCTACGTCTTAATATAAATGCGAGGTTATTTTCATTCATAAATGTATAAAAACTTCCAGATATTCAAGTTCCAAGAAAACGAACGCCATTTTTATTGTACTATAAAACAATTTTTTTAAATAAAATGCAGTAAAAGTTGGTTTTTAACACTTTCCAAAATAGTTGAAAAGTGTTTAGGAATTCGGTTTGTCTGTCCATCTGCCTGTCTGTACGCTACCTCGCGTAAATATACTGGGATTGCCATGCGATTGATATATGTTATTGAGGTTTACTATGGCATGTTCGGTATTTAAAATGAAGTGTGTACCATATATAGTTAATTTACAAGGATACTCAAAAGAATTCCGTTACATTACGGCCTATGAAAAAAATCGTTTGAGTTCAATTTTAATGATGTTACACAAATTCAAACATAACGAACTTGATATAGATATCTGAGGTGCAATACAAGATGCTTTATAGTATATGGTGTGCATAGCATTCTTCGTTAATTTACAGGGACACACAAAATAATTCGATTACAGTACATCCTACAAGCGATAATTGCTGTAAGTGCGTTTTTAGATGTGGTACGTGTTTTTAAATTTAACTGTTTTCCATATTACTTGGTCTGTATAAATTCTATAGATCATACGCAGGGCTGCACAAAAGATTTACAGTACATTTCAGCTTATTGACATTGTTATATGACAGATTCAATTGTGCTATGCGTTGCCTAACTAAAATCAATTTCCGCTTAATATGTGTATATAAACAAATATATAGATCACACAAAAGCGGATATTTTTCCGACTATTCATGGTAATTGCTAAAATTAGGTTTTCAACTGCGTTATGTATTTTCCTAATTGTTTACTTTGACATCATATTTCACCTTATTAATCTGGGAAGTACTGGTACACTGTTCTGAATGTGTTGGAAAGTGTTTCATAATCTATGAGTAACGCATGATTTTTCGTTCTTGTTAAAACACATTTTTGGGATGGGGAGAAGGTGGTCATCAGTAAGCATACGTCTGTAACCGAGTAGCACAAATGATTGGGCAATCGTTGACCAATCATGAATCGTTGGGAAATGTGTAGGTTGACCGGCCTAAGACATCCCCCTCCCCCCCAATATTTCATGCGTGGTTGAATCAGCCAAAAATATGCTCGTCGGGGTATTGTTAGGTGGTTCTTGGCCCTCTATAAATAAAAGGTTGGGCCTTTCTTGGCAAATGGTTCGTTGCGCAAAGGTTGGCAAAATTGACGTTACTAATTTTTGTCAAAGAGAAAACTCCACAATTAGGCATTGTTGTTCTAAACATCTTACATTACACGAAATAAAAACCTACGTCAGATTTATAATAAAATAAACTGTTTGATTTTACGTATTCCAGAATAAAATTTTGTAGCTGACTTACTTCGCACAAAGGCTGCATTTTACCATTACGCTACAGAATGCTAAACAAGCAGTAATTAAGATTTGATTTTTAAAATAATGTTCTCTCATTGCTAAATTTTGTTCAACCATATGTATCTATGCATTGTAAAGCTCCATTCATACATTCAGACATTCATAATATTAAATACAAAAAAAAGTTAACTTTTAAAATTGTAACAATTGCATACTTTCCAAACTAATGTAAATACTTTCAGTTTGACCCAAGTCAAATAAACGTTTTGAACAAGAAAATTCGTGTAACAAAATGTTTCTTGTATATACATGGTATATAACTCATTTTTAAAGTGAAAGTTTGGTTTGAAAAATATTTTATTTGGGTTAAATTGAACAATTTTACCTGGGGGCAAGTATGAAATTGTTTTCTTAATTTCAATAATGCTGCTGATCTTGTAGTCATTTGCTAGCGCGATCTGAAGAAAGAAGTTGCATTCTTTCGAAACGCGTATGATTTCTTAGCTTTTATTTTTAAAGGAGATTTTGTGCATAAGGTAACTTTTGAAGAACTTCGCTTTTTCTAACTATGAAGATGTATAAAATGTGTATCAATGTCGATAGTTTCTTCATAATGAATTCCGGACAGAAAATTTCTTGAAATAGTTATTTAAAATTGTTATTTGCCTAATGAATTTAGAAATTAACCCATTCACGACGAGAATCTTTTACACTTTTTTAATTCTTCAACACCAGTTGACACCAGTTTTTCTATCGTTTAATTTTGACTTATTTAATCTGTAAAAATTTCAGATTAGATAAGGGGAAAATTTCCGTGCTAAAATACTGGTTTCCAAATTTAAATGTTTCGTTAGCCTTAAGAGGTAAGTTTTCTTGCCAACTGGCGTTAATGAGTTAATAGTTAACTAACAAAATTCAAAACTAGTCGTTGGGGGCCACCGTAATACTTACCCATCATGGATATGCATAATATAAAATATAAAAATAAAACGTATAAACTATTTATAAAATGCATTGCAATTCGAATAAAATCGTGGCTTGATGACGTCATAAACTTTAAATACTGTATTACTGAATTGCGTAAGAGAAACATCCTTATAACTCCAAAATTGATAATCATATTAACTAACGGTTTACTGCGTCGGATGAAGCGTCTCATTTCCAATTAAAATATATCTTTGAATTGAAATACAGGGTCATGAAAAGCCGAAGAGTATTTAAGCAAAATTTATGTTTTTTTATTGTCTTTTATATTCACTTCTTAAAATAAACAATTTCGAAAATTTTTATATACCTTTCATCAGAACGAATATTTGGAGAGTCCGAAAAAACTAGTTCCGGATAATCGAAGTTACTGAAATTCAATTATTAGATGCCATTATTAAATACTAAGTACATACCAAATTTCAAGTCTCTATCTCAATTTTTTCGGGAGATAGAGCGTTTACAAACACACATACACACAGATACACGCACAGACAGACAGACGGATGGCAATTTTTTTTTCTAAAAATATGTTTTTAGGGATCTCCAGTGTCTGAAACGTGTAAATCCGTCGAAATTTTTTTTTTTCGATTTTCAAAACGATTACAAGACACCCTATACTACGTATGATGGGTAAGTAATAGTATTAATTTCCATAAAGTAAAACGCAGTTGTTAAAACATTTCACAATGTTGATTTATTGCTAGGATCGAAATTCATATACTATCAAAAATTACTTGAGACGTTAATTGCTTAATTGCAATGCATTTGTTATTAAACTAGTTTATTCCAAAGAAAAAAATACTATTTTAGCATCGATTTCTAGAGAGTTTTGCTTATTGTATTGCATAAAATTGAAATTTTTTAAAAGTTTATCAGCAAGGCTTTTTGAAAAGAATAAAAAAGAAAAAACTATTACATCATTAAATTACGTATAACAATTGAATCATCATTCAAAATAGGTCAGTTGAGCGAAAGGGTTTCTTTCCTTTTTTCGTCTCTAAGCAGTATTACAATTATTAATAGGAGAGTTAAGTTTCAAAATTATTAATGGGAACCGATATTTCTATAAAGAAATTTCGATCGAATGACATTGGAATTTCATATAGCTTTAGTGCGTACACTATAAAGAGCTTTTGCAGGCCGAAAATGTTATAAAACGATAGATTAAATTTCATTAATATTTTTTTTCAGCATTATATCACAGTATACTGAATAAGTGCTTAATCTTCTTTATGTAAAAATTGCGCTATTATTTAGGAATTGTTCCATTTCACGTTTTTATTTTATTCTTACCACATTTCAACATAGTTGAAAATAGTTTATGAATTCAGTTTGTCTGACCGACTGCCTGTCTGTGCTCTAACTCTTATAAATATACATGGATTGTCATGTAATTGATATATTAATATATTATTGAGTCTTGCTATCTCATGTGGCTACTAAAATTTAATATCGCTTTAGTGAGTGCACTATAACGCAGTAAAGTAGCTTTTGAAGACCGAAAATGTTCACATAAGAGGATAAAATAAGATTAAATTTCATTATTTTTTCCAGTATTGCATCACATGACTGAAACTGTCTCATCCTGAATAAGTGTTTAGTCTTCTTCATGTAAAAAATTACGCTATTATTTCAAATTGTTCCATTGCACGTTTTTTTAAATTTTATTTTCGCCACTTTTCAACAGAGTTGAAAAGAGTTTATAAATTCAGTTTTTCTGGCCGATTGTCTCTCTGTGCTCTAACTCTCGTAAATATACTTGGATTGCCATGCGATTGATATATTGATATAATTATTGAGGTTTACTATCTCATGTGGCTACTAAAATTTAATATCGCTTTAGTGAGTGCACTATAAGAAGATTTTGCAGGCCAAAAACGTTCATATAAGAGGATAAAATAAGATTAATTTTTTTTTCAGCATTGTATCACATAACTGAAACTGTCTCATGCTGAATAAGTGCTTAGTCTTATTTATGTAAAAATTTAAGAATATTTAAGAATTGTTCCATTACAATTTTATTTTATTTTTACCTCTTTTCAATATAATTGAAACATAGTTGAAAAGAGTTTATGAATTCGGTTTGTCTGGCGGGACTGTGTGTTTGTGCTCTAACTCTCATAAATATACTCGGCTTGCCGTGTAATTTATATACCGGGGGCGCCTAAAGATTGTTAAAACTTTAAAAATACATTAAAAAGAAACAAATGATGCTAAAAAATTGCGGTTTGTAGGAATGGGGTTAGAGGGAGATCAGATTTTATCAATAACAAAAAAAGTTGGTTAAAAATTACCGATAGATGGCGTTGCATGCATAATATGAATAAGATTTATGCAAATCATCAATAAATCCTCTCAATGCACATAGATTCTTCATTCGATGCCAGCAGTATGCTATCGTTACCAGGTCAAGCGCTGTTGGTTAAACACTTTTACAGGAATGTGGAATCAGCAACTGGCGCATTACGAAGGTTCTGCACGGCAAAATGACCGAAGACCAGAAAGACCTGTTTCATGTGCTGGGATACTGAAGCATAACAGACGCTTCGATGGGTCTTTTACTATAAGCCTAATTTGCATACATCTGCTTCTTATTATGATTGCCAGCGCCATCTATCGGTAAGTTTGTTAACCACAACTTTTTTTTTGTTATTAAACAAAATTCGATCTCCCTCTAATCCCATTCCTGCAAACCGCAATTTTTTAAGCATCTTTTTTTTAATGAACTTTTGAAAGTTTTAACCAACTTTTGGCGTACCTGGTATTATTTAGGTTTACTATCTCATGTCACCATTAAAAATGAAGTGAGTAGCATTTATAATTCACTTACAGGGACACACAGAAGAATTCCGTTACATTATGGTCTATGGGAGAAAATTGTTTGCGGTTAAATTTTAACAATGTTATTCTATTTCAAACATAATGAAATTTGTATGCATTTTAGAGGTGCACTAAAACATGTTTTTTGTAGAGTATGGAATGTACTAAAATTATCATTCATTTACAGGGTCACACAAAAGAATTTGGGCAGATAATGATCTACGGGTAAATTGGTTTGCAGCATTTTTAATGATGTTACACTATTTCAAACATAATAAAATTTATGCACAATCCTGGAGTGCACTATAAGATGATTACTCTGGAATATGACGTGCATAATCGTTTTGGTTTATTTACAGGGGGACACAAAAGGTTTCAGTACTGTCTATGAGAAATAAATGCTTTAAGTGCGTGTTTCGTTGTAGTATACGCTTTTAAGTTTAACTAAAATTTTGCATGCTATAAAGTTTATATAAAATCTATAGGACATATACATTAAAATAAGTAATTCGTAAGTATTACTGTCTATACTATGTCATTATAAATTTAAATTTTGTCTGGTCCTCTGTATGTCTGTGCTCCAACTCTGGTACAAATACTTGGATTATAATGCAGTTTATATATGTTATTGAAGTTTACTATCACATGTACGCTATTGAATACGAGGTGGGTATTTTTTTTGTCTTGTTGTTAGGAATTTTCAATTAAATTTTCAACCGACAAAATCACCGTATAGTGGACTTAACGGATTCAAAATTCCTTTACGCTTTTAGAGTTTCTTACCCTAAAAGCGTATGTCCAGGGTAATTAAAAAAACTATTCGATGGTTTTTTTGCGATAATTCAACAAGGTAATTGTAATGGATAATATCAGTGGAATTTTGAATCCTTTAAGTCTACTATATGGTGATTTTGTCGGTTGAAAATTTATAAAAACACCAATAAAAATTACATTTATTTATTTGGTTAATTTGCATCACTGATGGAGACTGTCTTTGTAAGAAAATGTGCTTATAGTATGTGCTTATAGCTGAGTTCTTACTTAATTAAAAATCACTATAAGAAAATTAAATGTTGTATCATATCATCGTATATACATTATTAAGCAAGAAGAACTAAGCGTATGTCCGGGGTAATTTCAAGAACTATCCGATGGATTTTTTTTGCGGTTTGTACCATCGGATAGAGAAAATTCCCGCGATCATTATGATTTATAATATATCGATATAACCATAATTTTTGGTAATAAAATTTGGTATTTTATCCTTATTTTGGACGAAAAGGTTGCCATTGGCATATGCTTGTTATCTTGGTAACGGTATATTATGCTATATTTTGGTGAATCGTCTTTGGGAAACGGCTGTATAAGTTAGAGATAAAAAAATACAAACACCTCGAAAAATAAACTATTGGGTCATTCCATGGTAACTTACATTACATTTAGAATAATTTTCTTTAGTAATTTTCATAATAGAACACCAAAAAGTATTGAAAATGTAATGTTGATATGATTTGTTAATTAAACCTATCCAAAGCGAAATTTGGATGAAAATTACCTACCTTTAGTGCTATTTTTTGAACACTGGCCATTATATTTATTATGGTAATTTACGTTCTTTTTGTCAGAAACGTAAGTTACCATAGTAAATATAATTTTTAGCGTTCAAGAAATAGTACTAAATTTAAGTAATTTTTATCCAAATTTGGTTTTGTATAGGTTTAATTAACAAATCATATAAACATTACATTTTGAATATTTTTTAGTGTTATATTACTAAAATGACTGAAGTCAATTATTCTAAATGTAACGTAAGTTACCATGGAATGACCCTATTACTGATTTTATTTAAACTACAAAGAAAAAAGTTTTAATGAGAAATAATATTATACAACGAAGATATTTAATTTAAATATGAAAGGAATGTTTGTTAAAAGAATGTTTGTCGGCTTAAAAGAAGTATTCAGCATCAAAGGTGACCATTGAAATAATATTTGACAATTTATCACTTTTGTTGCCTATATTTGGCACCTGGATAAGAAAAAATGTACTTTTAGGGGCTCTTGCTTTATGATATACGTATATGAAAGTCGTGACACTCTCAACAGATGATTAAATAAAATGTTTTTATATGTATCGTAAATTTTCTCTCTCATTTAGAGACGAATTTTGCATTTCCAGCTGACTTTTATGTATGACGTCGACAGTGTTTTTTTGTAGTATGAAAATTACATTCAAATGTAATCTGTAATCTTTTATTTGGGGAAATTTAAAATGATGTTGAGTTTGAACTTTACTGATAAATCTATTTAGAGGTATCTTTAAAACATTATGGCACCCGCGCGAAGCCAGAGCGGATTACTATTTGAAATATAAAGTTAAATCTTCCTGAATAATTTTAATCGAAGCGATATTTAATTAACCTCATTAAAGATGCAAATTTAGTGCTTTATTTTTTATTATAGAACATCTTAATGAAATTTATATGAGCTAAAAATATATAAATTCCATTAAGATTTTCTATATGTGTTCAATTTTTTTTTAAATATGTGCTTTTAAAATTTGGTCTGACAAATCTCATTTAGACGAAAATGCTAGTAGACCCGACCCGTCTGATCGGTCGCTTAGTCTCTTGCCGTTATCGAAAATAGCTTCCAATTATTATTATTGAGAGTTTTGGTATTTATGAAAATATGACAGTGAATTCTTTTCAAATAATTCTGGCTAAAAGACGTTAGCCTGAACTAGATATTATGAAACTCCGTGTATTTCTAAAATAATTGTATAACTTTCATTAAAATGTTCTATTGGGAAGTAAATTACTAATTTTTCATCGTTAACTAATCTAATTAAACTTTGTTTGGACTATAAATGCTTAGTGATATTAGCTGTTTTGTATTACTCGCATATTTCTGTCATTTGCTTATAGAGGTGTTTTATGAGGACAAAATTTGGTTATTGCCTTTTGGTTTATTAGTTTTATTCTTCTAAAAAGTTTTTTCCCGAGGATTGTTAAATTTCATATTTACTTGTTCTTTGGTGAAAGTTATTGGCGCATCAATTTATTAAGATATCTGTGCTATAACAATTGATATAGAAGCAAAATTTTAACGCCTTTTAAATAAATTGTAAAATAACGAGTAGTTATGAGAAATTTCCGATTAATTTCCGGCCTATAATCCGCGGATCAAACAATTATGTTTAGACCCAGAATATTATTTTATATGATGTAACTTACTAGATATCTGTAAATATTTCACTTCAATTATTAAATAAAATTTCTGGGTCAAAACATAATTGTTTCATCCGCGGATTATAGGCAGTAAATTACGGTACTAAAAATGAAAAGACAACTATCAAAGAGACACTGGTTTGGCTTAATTTCAACAATTAATAATAAAATTCTAAATATGTTAACTGTTAGGTAAGAAATAAAAAGTACATTTTAAAAAGAAATTCTTTTATTTTTCTTTCTTTATTTTTTATTGAAGAAAGCTTAATTAAGGATTTTAAAAACTTTCACGCATTGAAGCTTCTTATTTAAAATACTTTATTGCGAAAATGTTCATTATTTTTGTATTAGTTGCTTCATAAGCACTCTCTTGAAACAAAATTTATTTCCATTAAGTCAATGATGTTTCCGTAATCTCCTGTAGTGATCCGTGTTAAGCTATTATTTTCGAAGGACAGATATGCTTTAGCCACTAGGTCATGCTTCGGTCTGCACGCTTTGCTGCTTGATCTGATTTTTACACGCAACTACAAATTTGATGGGAAGCAACTGATTAAGTTTGACATTGATTTACATTTGAAAACATTTTCTGATTGTTTTTTTTCTCCGTTTCAAAGGGCACAATAACTTACAAATGCCAACGTCGTTGTCTTTTTAACTGACTTCAAACGAAGAAAGTTATACAATTCATTTGTATTTTTTTTTATGTATCTGCCCTTTTTTTTTATTGTTAGAGAGATCTCTTTCTGCTAATGGTCCCGATTCAATATCATCGTCTAAAAATTATATGTTTGTCTGTCTGTTTTAATATCTATTTTTGACTTTATAGGCTTTAACTTTCGGGAAAATTGACCACTCGTTACGAAATTTTAATATAGTGTTGAGCTTGTACGAAAGGACACACAGCCCTCCTGTAGTGACCTTACGTTTTAAAAATATTCGTCGTATCGTGTATAGTTTTTTACAAGACCACCTCTAAACTTTTACTATATCATCGTCTACTGTGCGCCAAAATAAGCGATATTAACAACAATGAGATTTTATTAATATATGTAGATTAGAGTCCTGCATGGGGTCGTGTAACCCGATTTTAGCCGATCCCCACCAACCCGTGGTTCGTGAAGGCTCGGGTTACCAAAATTCTTTTCGTTGCGTGTTGAGTTTGGTAACCAGTTTTTCAAAAATAAAATATCCACAATATTTTGTTTGAGGAAAAAACTATATATATTTGAATATAAATGAGCATATTTGTATATTTTTTTCTATATAAAAGATAAAATTAGAATTTAGAAATATAATTACAAAGTATTTTTTTATATATAATTTCATTAAATTGTGGATTAATTTACTGTCGTTTCGGGTGAGTTTCGGCATTGAAATGCATCGGGTTCGGGTCAGTATAACTCGATCCATGCAATACCCTACACTGTTAAAAATTTGCAGCAAACTGTCCAGTAATTTGACCGTTTTTATAGAAAATTGTTACATAACATTAATTTAAATCTATTCTGACCATATTATTGCCCATATTATGGCCAGAATAGAGTTAAATTACGGTTATGTAGTCCTTTTTTTATAAAAAGAGTCAAATGACTGTACAGTTTGCTGCAAATTTTTAACAGTGTAATGTGGATAACAATACAGATTTGCCACAAAAACACGATGTTGAGAACACAATCCTTTGATTTTTGGTTAAAAATTACTTGTTACTGGCTCAAACTGCGGCTGTAATTTTATTGTAGTTGTAAAATACAAGTTACTAGATGATTTTGAAACGTAATGAATTAGTTAATTTAGTACTAATACTTAGTAAACTTTACTTACTAAAATTTGTTAACTTAGTTTCTTTTAGGATTAGAATCTTGGAGCTTGGGAGACTTTTGCAAATATATACGGTTTAATAAAAGTTATTTTGAAAATAAGTGCTGAATTATTACGATTTAAACATCATAGAGTAGACTTTTCAATGCAGAGTTGCCGTTCTCCGTAACATACAGTATATATAAATGCACAGAAAACTTACATAAGTTGCATTGAGAGTTGCCAGTGCACTGCAATTCACAGTAATTTTAAATTTAGTGTATAATATTTAGCACAATATTGTACATTTCATTTACAAATACTGTGCGTTATTAAAGAAATTCTTCAGACACTATGCAATTCAATTACCGTAATTTCCGGCGTATAATCCGCAGATCAAATAATCACGTTTCGACCCAGAAATTTTATTTTATAAAATGTAACGTACTACAGCGCTATAAATATTTGACTTCAATTATTAAATAAAATTTCTGTGTCTAAACATGATTGTTTGATCCCCGGATTATACGCCTGAAATTACGGTACAAGATTATGAGAACAAGATTCTACTGAACGAGATAGCTGATTTACAGAGTGAATTACAAAATAATTCAGGTACTTTTCCAAATATTGACGGTTATTCCTGACATTGGGTTTTCAAATGTGTCATACGTTTTCCAAATTGTTTACATAGACATCATCTTTCACTTTATTAAACGAGGAATTTTTTTTATAGTATTCTGAATGTGTTGGAAAGTGTTTAATAATCTCTGCTTGACGCATTATTTTTCGTTCTTGTTTCCTGTTTATTGACAGTTTTGTAAAAAAATGAACCCAGTTCGGGTACTAGCTATGCATGTTTTGGAGGAAGGAATTTAAAAGTTGAGTGTTGAAAAGCACTATGTCCATGATATGAGAACTTCCGAAACTAGGATTTAGTTCCTTTCAACAATTCAATTACAAATTGGGTTTGTACATGGTGTGAACAAAAAAAACCCATGAAGTTTTGTAAACTATCAACATATAAGAAAGTTATAAGCGACTAAATAAAATAATTCATTTACAACCTAAAAACCGATGTAAAAATTGTTATAACTAGAATCTTTGTAATTTCTAAATATTTCTTTAGACAATTGGATAAACATTTTTATGAAGTTTTAAAGTAGATAAGTTAAAAAGTATAAAACACACACTCCTCATCAATTTGATAAAGCAAATATGTGAGAAAAACAAATTTAAAAATTTGCTTAATGTTATATAGTGTATAAAAAATAAATGACACAATGTGTAAAGTGTTATAAATAGAATACACCGATTTATTATTTTACGGTCCTAGAAACATATTCTTTGAGGCCTCCTTCTATGTATTTTAATTCGTTTATTAAGCTTATTTTAGAGTTTGGGAGTATAGGAACTCAGGGCATCTGCCCCAAATGCCACGCCGCAAATCAGACCTCGGTCATAAATAGCTTTTCTTATTTGACCAAATGGATATGCTATCTTTAAAATGCTAGATCTAGATAATTATTTTAGAAAAAGAAAAATATTTAATAGTATATGTATGAGAAGAAAAACAAATGGCACAAGTGTCATAAATACTACGATTTTCTTCGGTTGACCTACTGTATCTTATTTTTAACTATCTAAATATGTTAGGAGAAAAAAAAATATATTCTATTCTTTTCTGTATAAATTTTGAAAAATTGTTACTGTTAAAAGAATTGTTAAACTGAATTTTCAATTTAGCACTTTTCATGTTTGCGCAAAGTTATTTTCTAAGATTCAGATATTAACATCTTTGCTAAAGCTTATCTTTGGTAACTTTGATAAGTCCAAAACTGTTTGTAAATAGAAGTTTATACTTGTGAACGAAAAATGCTTTTTAGTTTTATAAACCTTTATATCCTATAAAACTGAGTTATCTACAATTTTAAATAAAAGCAAAGGATTTACAGGAAGGAAGATCAGAAGAGATTTATAATAACTTTGTTATACACGTTTCGGATCAAGGAAAGTTGGAGATTAAAGACATTTCTTTCTGCTAGTGTTTCCCTGAAATTCCAGTCACGATGTCTTTTGACCGTCATACGTAAGAAAAAACGAAATTACATAAAACTATATATTATTCCATTTTTTGAGATGGAAAGGAAAGATATGTAGGACGAGTTGTAAAACGTGGAATGAAATCTAATCTGATTTGTTTTGTTTGTGTTGTATTCATTCATGCATAACAAATATAAACATGCCTTCATTTCCAGTTTACTGTTCTTGCAGATATACAGTTTAACAATTACAGTTTAAAATCTTACAAAATAGAAGCAATCATTATTTTTAATATATTCTTTCATGCATATAATATCACTGTAAAAAACTGTAAATTCACGGAAATTCTCCGTGAATTGCTGCCGTAATTTTACGGGAAATGCCCTTTTTCAAGGTAAACGGTCAATTTCCGTAAATTTCATGTTTTTACGGGCAAAAATCGTTTCTGTAAGAACAAAGCTCGTTTATCTAGGGACAAAACCCGTTTTTTTTATGGACATTGCCTGTAATCTCTGCTGCAGTAATTTTACTGCAGCAATTTTTTACAGTGTATTTTAAAAGCTAAAATTTATAAAACATGAAATTAAAAAGCCAAATATTCAAAAATATGGAAAGAAAATGTGTAAAACGTTCAAAAATATACTCAATTGGGAAAAAAAAATCTATCTCTACAGAAAATACGTTTCACGTTTAACACCTGACCGTATACATGGACCGTCACGTTTAACACCTGACCATGCTTCATAAAAGGTATCTAAAAATAATTAACGATATTTAAAAACGCTGCTTTTGTAATCGTGGCTGAATGGTTAAGGCGATAGTCTGGAAGAGGGTAGTTCCCTGGTTCGAATCCCGCAGCTTGTAGGTATTGTTAGATAACTTTTTAAATTAAATAGAGGAATTTTGTCTTTGATGTAAACGTGTCTTTCAAAAGTGATGATTGAATTTCACATAAAGTAGTAAGTTTGTCTTTGAAAAATTTTATTTTGTCTTTTAAACGAAAATTTTTAAATGGATAAATATGCCTTCCCCCCCCCCTCCCTAAAAAAGGAAACAATTTTGTGAAAAAACGGAAAATTTCTGGAAATTTACGGAAATAGTTCTGGTGTCTCGATTGCCAGTACAATTTCCGTATTTTAACGGTAATAGGTAGTATCTTTAACTAAATCTACCTAAAATTGCAGTAAAAGCGACACGTAATCGTCAGGTATTGCCAACGTGAAAATGACATCTGCGTTATTCACGCACACGCTTGTCCTTTATAATATAAATAACTAGGATTTTACTTGATAGAACCATTTAGTTCATTGTCAAATTATCAAACCGGACACGAGCTACAAATTGGTGTCCTAGCTTGGAAGAGTTCGCTGAACTACAGGGAAAGATGATAGTTAAAATAGTACTGTATGTTGTGAAGAATATTCTACTGAAAAACTAAGTACTACATGGAAACTTATTCAACGAATGGATTCGTTTAAAGTCACGTTTCTCAAACTAACTCGGTCAGCAGGTAGTAATGAAGCAAAGGAAATAAGACAGGGGTCAGCAACTATGCGCTCGCAGGCGCAATTGCGTACACGAAATCCTTTTCTAGCGCCCAAGAACTTATATAAATTTATAAGTATAATCACATATCTTGCCCTGATGGTTAGTAAATACTGGTTTTGGTGAAAAAAGTAGAAGGATATCTATTGTACAGTTTATAAACTGTTGTGAACAAGATAATGAAAGCTTCACTTACCCAGAAAATCAGGACAGTGAGAGGTACGCTACATTAGCGTTATAAAAAATTCCATTACAATGCGTTCTTTTGGTGTTAGTATCGATTATGGAAATTCACGGGTTTTTCACGTAATAAATCGACATAAATTTATAAATTAATGATTTTCGT
The DNA here is from genome assembly GCA_963931845.1 of Maratus michaelseni. Lineage (NCBI taxonomy): Eukaryota > Metazoa > Arthropoda > Arachnida > Araneae > Salticidae > Maratus > Maratus michaelseni. Next base: position 122,090,605 of record OZ007599.1, on the reverse strand, counting down.
TTTTTTTTCTCTAGGGTATCGGAAGTACCCTAGAAGTTTTACTCTTAAAACCTATAGGGTGCTTCTGGTTGCACTACAACTTTGAAATTTGGCACGAAGGATGGTCTTATAGCACATGTAAAAATCCAAAAATCATTATGTCGACTTATTACGTGAATTTGCATAATCGGGTTTTCCAAAACGAGAATATAAGGTTTCCGTTTTTTCCCTTTTCAGGTACGGAACACCAAAAACAACACTTGGACACTGATTTCATTATTTCTAACTTTAATAAATGGGAAGCAATTTTTTACATTTTTGCATATGAAATTTCTCATTTATGTACATTAATTTAAATCCATCCATCAACTGTGTATATAATTATGTAGGAACTTGTATATGTAGTCCAGATCATTGTATATATTGTATAGTGCAATATAGACCACACCTCTAATCTTATAAATTAATTAGATAGTACACGTCAAAACTTCATGGTAATTAACTTCACGGTTCCATAAAAAAAAAAAAAGTTTATAACCTCATTAAAATGTTAGAAAACTTTCAAGAATATTTGTTGACATTAGTTAAAATAAATAAAAACCTCTCCTTTTTTTATAACCAGGCTATGGATCGGCAGTACATTAACTACTTTAACAGGAATAGAGACAGCAGAGAAATTGAAATTTATCAGCAGAGTTCTTACATAAATATTTTCCCCTTTTTTTCTGTTTCCTTTCCTTTTCTTTAAAGAAAAATACTATATGTCTTCTTAATCAATGCCATAAAAAATAACAAAAATTGTAGACCAGTTCAATTTATTTAATCGATATTTAAAGGCCAAAGCTCTTAATTTACATATTTTTAACATGAAACCAGTAAGTTAAGAATGACATACATTATCATTACAAAATTAAAAAGCATTCGGATAAAAAAAATTCAAATATTATAACTTTTTCTCCTTGAAATAAAATATTTCACACAATACAGAAAGGAATTATTTGAATACTAATAACATAAAGGAATCATGATCTGGCAGGAGTGGGGTTCAACCCCAAGTGCCTTTTCATAAACCAGAGCCTAAACCTGGTAACCTTCAAGCAGTTCGACGTTCCGGATTTCATTCAACTAAAGATGGTGCGAGCCTAATTTAGCGCATGCGCAGATCTTTCGATTTCGGTTTTGAAAAATTAGGTTTGCATTTTAATAATATAGTTGTGTCTGTTTGAGATGTGAATGCGCCTACGAAGATGGCTGTAGAGCGCAATTGCGCCAATGATAGTAAAATTGTTTGACTTACCTCACATAAGACAATAGGTTACAGGTGCTCAATTGCAAGTAAACGCACGTAGATTTGAGTTTATTTATTTAAGGTACGCCAGCAAGGGGATGTCAGTGTATGTGTGTGTGGGGTGGGAGGGGGTTCAGTGCTTATTCTTACGGTAGGTTCTAAAAAAAATTACAAAACTTCAAACGATAAGGTCGTCAAGCATGACCGTAATCGTAGGTCCTTGTCACAGTCCCCTTAACTTGGAGACCACTGACCAGGCCCCTACCTACCGGGATTCGACCCAGTTTGACGGGTTTGAGTGCCTGGTCATTGGGGCGAAATTCGCCTGATCGCCCTATTGGGGCGGTCCACAAAGACAAGTACCCAGTTCGGCCAATCAACTGAGTCCGGATTTTTCTGTGTTGTTCACTCCTAAATTTAAATGTTCTGAGATCTGACGCCGCACACCACGTACTCGTCATGACAGTTGAAATGGGGCTGGACAATTTAGTGCCGAAACGTTGGTACTGAACTTAGCTTGAAAAAGGGGAGAGAATTTTGAGGGAAACTAAATAAAGAAATTAACTAGATAATGAAACCACTGAAATGAAAATATAATCAGCCAATAGCTAAGTCGTACCAACGGGGAAAATTTTTGGGCCGAGTTGCAAGGCAGACGAAAACGCTGCGGGGGCTGACGGGACTGCGCCTATGTACCGTACCCCACCTGGTAAAAACTGGCTCCATGGGCTGTCCCATTAGAGCGGGTCCGGTAGCTTTTGCGGACAATGTCCAATTGCACCTAATAAAGAGGCGAACAGTCAAAAATAAAATGAATAAAAAAACTGCTGCTAAAAAAAAAACCCTTGTGCTACCAGTTGGGGCCGGCCATTGGCTCGTCCCAACCGGCAGCACGAGGAACTGCAAGGGGAACCTGGAAGAGAAGAATGTTACATTTTAAACTGAACTTATTCTGAATTACACTTTAACTACATTATTGAAATTAATTTACTTTTATTGTGCTAATTGACTTGGCTACCCGTCCATTGGGCCCATGAAAGGTTGTTAAATAATTAACAATTTGTAATTTAAAATATGTACTATTGCCGTTAACTGACTAAACCATAATGGGTTGTTGTTGTTGTTGTTGGTTTGGCCCAAGAGCCCGGTTTTGCAGCTTTTTATTTCTATATAGCTGACAGGATCCATATAACTGTGAAACTAGTCTCCTAATTTTGAACCAATTCCAGATGAGAGACCTGCATCTGGATTGGCACCCCCAGAGGTAGCGCTTATATAGAACTTGGAGGACATTAGAGCCACGAACAGATTTAACGTGCACCAGCTCCCATTAACGTACACGGTCTACTTTCCATACTTATCCTTTATACTTATCACCTCTTTCCTTCCAGTTCTTCTTCTTCTTCTTCTTTCTCATCTGTCTTCTTCCCCTTCTTTTTATAATATTTTTTAACACAAGGACGGACAAACAGTGCCGGGGGCTATTATAAGCTTCTTACTGTGTCATGGTGCACAACTTGCTGGACCGTTGATGACATGCGTCGTGCTGGTAATACTGTGATTACGGGGCTCTTGTTTCGGGCCGTGGTGCCAGCTGATATTGTGCGACTACCGCACACTGCTACTAGGACAAAACACATAGACATTTTATATTTTTTTTGGTGGCTTTGGATTGCTCCTGGGCCTTTTTTTTTAAACATATAACACATAAGCACATAAATAAACACTTTTTTTTTCTTTTACACTAGGACGGACAGACAGTGCCGGGGGCTATTATAAGCTTCTTACTGTGTCAAGTCCCCTTAACTTAATGCGTCACAGGGAAATTCACAGCACTAACATTATTAAAATGTGAGCTACAGCTGTTTCACAGTCAACTGTTTGCAATTCTGAACGAAAATTTTAAACTTTCTTATCTCCGTTTGTTTACTTTAAAATTTTGATTGATTACCTACAAAATGCTAAGAGTTTGTGATACTATTTGATTCTTTAAAGTGGAATGTTTTGTCACGGGTAGAATGTTTAAGAATCTGATTTGAAATATTTTGAAAACTTATTAAGAACTGAAATGTCTCAATATTCTGGCTTTTTACCACTTTTGCATATGGATGTTTAGATTTTTTTTAATGGAAACAAATGTCATTAAAAAATATCATACCTTTACAGTTGTTGACTGTGTTACTATAAAAAAAATATAAAAAAGGTGAACAATGTATGCTAATAAAATAAATTTGTGTGTCTGTGTGCAATGCCTAGCGAAATCTACCGCATGTAGAAGTCTGAACATTTGGGTGTGGATAATCCTAGGCAAGTACTGATGCACCTGAGGCACAAATTTGGATTTGTTTAACGCCCGGGCCCCCTGGGACCCTTTGTTTTTCCCCTAAATTGTTAATAATTTGCTCCCTTTTTATCAGATTTTTTTTTCGTTTTTGGGGCCCTTTTTCCATTTAGTTATTCTCCCAATTCTACATTCCAGTTAAGACACTGCCCCCCTGTCCTGGGCCCTTTGAACTTTTTGTGAGACATGAATTCCCCCCCCCCTAATTAAGTCACCCTCTCAATGCATAACTTTAAGTTCAATCCTTGACTGCTCTCTCCGTACCGCCACCCTCATATTTTTATTAGGGCCCTAAGGCCTCTTTTAAAGCATTCCCTCCCACTTTTGACACATTTCTTTAAAATATTATTCTACTGATTAAATCCTACCCTATGCTAAATTTCGAATAATTGAAAATCTAAAGCACCAAGTACTAGGACCTTTTAACATGTTTTTATCTTAGGGCACTGATCAAAACTATCAGTTGCCCCTTTCGGGCCCCCTACTGTAGCTACCTTAAAAATCATCCGATTCACTAGCTTTTTTTTTTCTAACAACTTATTAGGTTCTCCAACTACTACAAGAACGACAAAAAAAATTCGCAGACCTCAGCTACCATCAATTTTGAATATTAATCACTTCCTAGGGGCCCTTTGTGCAGCTTCTTTAAAAGTGATCCGATTCTATGGCAATTTTTTTAACATAGTTCTAGGGTGCTGCAGCTACTTTATAAATTACTAAAAATTTATTTAGACCCCCAGCTACCACCTTTTTTTAATCTTCTTTTTAGGCATCAACTTACGTTTATCCACTACAGCCGTAAATTAAAAATAGCGTTACTGTTAAAGGTAAGTGGTGGCAGTGGGGCCCCCAAAACTAGATTCATTTGACAGATTTTCCGAAGATATAAAATCATACAAACTTGAGTTTCTTTCTAAGGTTATTATCACGGGCCCGGGCAACGCCGGGTGGGTTCAGTTAGTAAAAAATAAAATAGAAGTTGTATTTTGAAATGTGTAACGAAAATTTAAACTTTTCATATATTTTGAGGAGTGATCCAAAAATTTATTGTTTAAGTTGACTATTTATTTTAATCTTCATTTAAAAATAAAAATAAAAATTCTTCAGTAGCCTAATTTTTGAATACTTTGTTTGTCCTGCTGATACTTAAAATGTGCTTTGTAATCCCGTCTGTTTCCCCGTGTAAATAAAAATTCTTCATTCAGGAAAAATTTTGATATATCCTCTAAGATATTACTTATTCTTATATACTGCTGTTAGTATTTACTTTAATCGGTTTATATCAAAACAATTCGTCGATGTAATTCAGGCCATTAAAAGTGAATGGTCGAATCAATCCGTTAATTGCACTCTTTTTTTTTTCACTCTCACTATGTCTAAAAGGAAATAATTACATAAAAATACAATTCAAAGCATGTCTTCGAGACCTTGCTTAAACAGAATCATTTATCTGATCTCATAAGTGCAAGATCTTCAAAACCATCCCATTGTTTTTTCAGAAAAGAAAAAAATAACCTGTTTTTGTGATACTAGAGACAGTGTGGAGAAGTTTGATAAAACCACATTTTGACTAATCACGTTTAAGGTGATTAGTCAAATGGCTTTGGTATATCCCCTATGGTAAAGGTCATATAAAATGAACTGACATTCTCATTTGACAACATACATATGTCAACCAAAAGTTTTTTTTTTCCCCCCTTGAAACACGTTGAGCGAAAGTTTGACATATTTTTATTTATGCAGACCGCATTTATTTCCGTGTTTTTTTAGGTGTGGAATGTTTCGGCAAATTTTAACACACACTTAGTGCTTTTCTTTTTCTTTTTTTTTAATAATGATATTATCACCAATTACTGGATATTCAGCCAAGAGATTTTTTGTTTTTATTTAACCTGTTATCAACCTAGTAATGATTTACAGAATGATTAAGTGGAATTTCGCTTGCATTACTTACGATTAGTTTTCTTTTTTAAATGTAATCACCCAGATATTTGATTTCATGCTGTTTTTTGATTGGTTTATAATTTATTGAAGAATGAAAAATAACGATCTCATAAAATCAATCAGGTGAATCTTAATTTGATATGTTCTAGAATGTTCCAACAAATTTTAACATTCAAATACTAAAGAATTTAATATTTGCGTTAAATTATGAAACAATTAGTTGAATCTTAATTTGCTTTCCTAGAATGGTTCAGCTTGCATTACTTTACGATTAGTTTTATCCTTCCTTTTTTAATGTCATCACCTGTATATTGGATTTTATGCTGTTTTTAATTGAAATAATTTATTAGAGAATAAAAAATAAAGATGTTAGTGTTTTCTCGAAAATAAGACCGGCTCTTATATTAATATTTGCTCCAAAAGACTCAATAGGTTTTTTTTTTTTTTTTTTTTTTTTTTTTTGGGGGGGGGGGGGGGGATGTTTTTTTTTCATGCACACCAATATGCATTTATTTATTTACAACAATCGATAATTGAATAAGTGTTTGAAAAAAGCGCCTATGTTACGAATTTTGGAATTTTTTTGAAAATTACCTATGTGGAATGATTGATGATTACCCAGTGTTAAAAATTGCAATTTCATAATGTACAAGTTTGTTTACTTTAAATACAAATATAAAACAATAAACTAAAAATAATATTATTTGTTATGTTTTTTTTTTTTTTTTTTGAGATCGGTATTACAAAATCTTCCACACGATATACAAAAAGAAAACTTTTTTCCAAGTAACTTAATTAGCTCCCAAAATTTTACCTAGGAAAATCTCTGTAGTTTTCCTGCAAGGTTTAAATAAACTTCTACTCCCCCTAATTTTTCCATAATTTTAGTTTCAGTAGATTCGGAAATAGAGGAAGGGGGGGGGGGTCATATTTTTGCAGTACATTTTCAACGATATCTCTGAAAATATAATGCCTTAAATTAAAACAAATATATTTATGAGTTCGGTACTACAAAATCTTCCACACGATATACAAAAAGAAAACTTTTTTCCAAGTAACTTAATTAGCCCCCAAAAATTTTCCTAAACATATTTGTGAATGGCTAATAATCTGAAAATATGTGGGTAAAAAGGCTTTATAACTTTCCCCAGTTTGAACTTTTCACGTCCCATAGTTTACAAGAAAAAGGGCTCTGACAGACAGATAGACAGAATAGTGATCTTATAATCGTTCCGAATTACTTTTTAAGTACGGAACCGTAAACAATATTATATTCCTGTCTAGAAAAAGACTTATTTGTTTGATTGAAATATTATATTAAAGATTCATAAAGATGATTTTCGAAATTCCTTAAGGGGCTAATTCCATGCGTGATTGTAGTGTAAGTCACATAGTCGCAGACGTCTACGAATTTTGGCCACCGGTATTTTTAAATTCTTCACTATATTTAATTGTAGATATTTGTGGTTGAATAAGTCAAATTTTCTTTTACTATAATACTGGTATTGAAACATCGTAGCCATTTACATCTCTGTGACTGACACTACATCCACGCATGGAATTAGCCATAGGATGAATTTTAGCAAAAAATTATGTATGAGAGGTAGTAGCGGAAGGGAAGCTTTAAAATAGTTCAGAAATAAATAACAGTAGACGATTTTACAATGGATAACAATAGCTCAACTTAACTATGTTTTTGATAGTCTTAGTATAGATTTCAGGGCGTTCTTAAATTGGCTATTTATAACCAAGGTTATAAAAACATTGAAATGATTAAAATATATATTCTCCTTGAAAAATGAATTTAAATTCTTTGACAGTTTTCGAGATAACGTTGATATCAAAACAAAAAATACATTTAGATATTCTGAAATACTTGAAGGAAGTCATATCGGTAAAATAAAGAGTTATAATGAAGAAATCACTAAAGAAAGATAAAAAAGAACAAAAAATCATGCACCATGGCATAGATTATGAAGTACTTTCCCACACTTTCGGAATATTGTTAAGAAATATCATTTCTGTTTAAATAATGAAATGAGATGTCTACACTGTAAAAAAATTGCCTCAAAGTATCCAAGAAAATGGTTACATAACCGTAATTTAAAGCTTTTCTGACCATAATATTGGTCATATTACAGTCAGAATGCTGTTAACTTACGGTTATCTAACCGTATTCTATAAAAACGGTCGAATGATCGGATACTTTGCTGCATATTTTTTACAGTGTAACTAAATATTAAGAAAAACACACACAACACAGTAAAAATTCCTTTTCAGCAATTGCTGTCCATAGCGAGTAATATGTGCAAATTCTTTCGCGCAGCTCTGTATATGATCTACACACCTCGTAATACATTAAAAACTTGATAAGTTTTAAATGCTTATCACAGCTGTAAACAGCAAATCCTTATTGAGCGTTATGTTTTGTTGCCAGCAGTAGAACCAACTTATATGGCCCCCGAGCCCACCCATTATTTCGTTAATCAAACGTACCCAATTATCTCATTGTTCCATTTCATTATTTATATTATTCATTTTATACCTTGAAACAAAATTTATTTTACCATTTACCAGTAAGTATAAGTCAACGACCATCTGTTTTAACCTTTGCACTCCTTTGTCGATAAAAACTCGACAACGCTTGTCGCTATAGCGCTATTTCAGAATTAAGCTTTAGCTACCACTAATTAAAAAAAAGTATTCTTCGTAATATACTTCTACAACATTTGTAATAGGAAACTACCACGTAGAACATAGTATAGAGATAATGGTAGTAAAATGGTAATTGCTATTTCGAAAGAATAATTTTCAAAGAGTGGAAAGGTTAAATGTCCTGACTTTACACACATTTAAAAGAAAGTGACTGAAATGTTTTGCTCCGTGTATAACTTTTTGTGTTTTCAATTTGTAGTTATAGTCATGGTATGATGATATCATAATAAGTATTAGTGTCTTTATATGGAAGAACTCATGAAAACATAATTTAATTACGTTAAAACGTGATAATTATACTTTGAATTATCATTGTCCCCCTTCCGTGTATCTGCCAAAGAAGAGAAATTGGCCGTGAAATTTTACCAAAATATTTTTGAACCCACCCTATATTTTTCAAAATTTTGCGCCACTGGTAGACAGTCCAGTAACCGAATTCTTATGTGTGACTCTGTAAATAAACTACAGGGTGTCCCAAAAGTCTCCGTACAACTTCAAAAATTTATTAAAAATAATAATAATAATAGGCTTACAGCAAAAATAATTACAACAGTACATAAAGTAACTTAAAAAGTTTTTTTTCTACTACCTTAGTATACTTGTATATGAGATCCTTTCGTTGCACGAAGAATATCAAGTCGATATTCCAATTCCATCCACGTGCGTTTCAGCATGCTAACATCAACAGTAGTACAACTGTTCAAAAGTTAATAGTCTCATGGAATTGAAACAAAACATCCAAACATCAGTAGCTACTGTTGATGTTAGCATGAAAAACGTTCGTGGATTGAATTGGAATATCGTCTTGATATTCTTCGTGCTACGAAAGGATCTCATGTTGTAGTTTACTAAGGCAGTAGAAAAAAACTTTTTAAGTTACTCTACGCGCTGTTGTAATTATTTTTGCTGTAGGCCTATTACTTTTTTTGTAATAAATTTTTGAAGTTGTACGGATACTTTTGGGACACCCGTTATAACTTCTACGTACTCAATAATCTATAGAAGACATGCTGTAGTGCACTTCAGTACTGTATATATATATATTTCATTGAACTAGCGTAAAATCATTAAAGAACACTGCAAACGATTTTCCCCCATAGTTTCATAACGTAATGAGATATTTGTGTGTCCCTGTACACGAACTATAATTACTATTTATTCTATACTCTGTCGAAAACATGTTGTCGTCCACCTCAGTGATGCATACTATCAATTGCATTAAGTTTGAAACATTGTAACATCATTAAAATACACTGCAAGCGATTTTTCTCCATAGTTTCATAAAGTAATGGGATAATTTTGTGTTCCTGTACACGAACTATACTTATTACTTATTCTATACTCTATAGAAAACATGTTGTCGTCCACGTCAGTGATGCATATCAATTTCATTAAGTTTGAAACATTGTAACATCCTTAAAATACACTGCAAGCGATTTTTCCCCATAGTTTCATAAAGTAATGGGATAATTTTGTGTTCCTGTACACGAACTATACTTATTACTTATTCTATACTCTATAGAAAACATGTTGTCGTCCACGTCAGTGATGCATATCAATTTCATTAAGTTTGAAACATTGTAACATCATTAAAATACACTGCAAGCGATTTTTCCCCATAGTTTCATAAAGTAATGGGATAATTTTGTGTTCCTGTACACGAACTATACTTATTACTTATTCTATACTCTATAGAAAACATGTTGTCGTCCACGTCAGTGATGCATATCAATTTCATTAAGTTTGAAACATTGTAACATCATTAAAATACACTGCAAACAATTTCCACCCATAGTTTCATAAAGTAATGGGATTTTTTTGTGTTCCTGTACACGAACTATAAATACTACTTATTCTATACTCTAGAGAAAACATGTTGTTGTCCACTTCAGTGATGCATATCAATTTCATTAAGTTTGAAACATTGTAACATCATTAAAATGCCTAAATACGATTTTCCCCCCATTGACTGTAATGTAACGAAATACTTTTAAGTATCATGTAAACTAACCATAAATGGTACACACCTCATTTTCAATACCGAACATGCTATGGTAAACCTCAATAATATATAACAATTACTTGACAATACGAGTATATTTGCACTTGTTAGAATACTCCCAGGCCGCGAGACAGACAGACAAGCAAACCGAATTCATAAGTACTTTTCAACTATGTTGCAATGTGTTAAAAAAAGATTGCAACTTTTTATAGTTTAAAACTTTGTCTAACATAAATAGGTAGAAACTGCCAGAATAGAACACTTTAGATAATTTTGTTCCTTGTTAAAAGTCGAAACATACGACAAATATTTCAATTAGTATAATTCTTAATGTAGGAAGCGGTTTTTGTCTTTTATGCATGTATTGAGAGCATGATTAAAAAAAAATATGAAAGGAGAAAATAACAGTGCACAAGATTTCTATAAATAAAATTAATAAACTTTTTTGATGTACTTGAAAATTAAATATCAAGAAATTGACTAGAAAATTGATTTGAATTACTATATTGACTCCGATGGAGTTGGGTTGAGTTGGGTTGATTATTGACGGCCAATTATCTACACTAGGGATATAGGCCCGGGGGGAGTGCCCTCCGTGGAGGTCTTTCTAAGGGAACCTAATCCGTATTTACGCATGGATAAATCCACGGCTCGAAGAAAACCACGAAAACTCCGAACGATTAGGCCGACGGGCGCGATTGGGATCGAACCCAGCACCTCCCGTCTACCAGCTTCGAGAGCACAACCTCTCAGCCACTGGTGGGGCTGACTCCGATGGAGAAATTTGGGTTTATATCCATCTATTGGATACATTAATAGTGCTGTGTTTTATCAAATGGCTCCGAAGTAATAACATGTCGTTTCTTAATTTATAATACAGGGTCATTCATAATTCCCTCCGGGGTTTCGAAACGTTATAGTAAAAAAACGAAGACGAATATGAAAAAAAGAAACATATGAAATTATTCCGAAACTATTCAAGTTTTACTTACATACATTACAGGTGTTCTATGTGTGAACCGTTGGTCACACGGCATACATCCATGCGATAGTCCAGTTCCTGCCATACTCCGTTTCTTTAAATTTCCGGTACCACATATGAATTGTTTTGTCAGTTGGTCCCGGTTTTCGATATTTATTACGAAAGGCCCGTTGAACTGACACCACTGATTCAGATTTAAAGAAACGGAGTATGGCAGGAACTGGACTATCGCATGGATGTATGCCGTGTGACCAAGGGTTCACACATAGAACACCTGTAATGTATGTAAGTAAAACTTGAATAGTTTCGGAATAATTTCATATGTTTCTTTTTTTCATATTCGTCTTCGTTTTTTTACTATAACGTTTCGAAACCCCGGAGGGAATTATGAATGACCCTGTATTTTGTGTTCCCCTGCTGCTCAGTATTGTTGTTCATATTTTTACTATATTTGCGATTGGTGTATATCGAACCGAAACAGCGAATAAATAACACAACGAAAATGAATCTTGATTCTTTTAATATGCAGCTTTTCACGATTGTAAATACATAATCAAAAGCAGTTTATCACATATGTATACGTATGAGAACTAATAAAATATTACATATGTATTTGTTATTCAGCCAACGAAAACGACTAGCTGTTGCAATATTTTCCGCAATCTCGACTGTCACATCAAGAAATGTCTGGCCAAAGTTCTTTGGTCAGGCTTCAACATACAAAGTATTTATTAACGCGGATATGCATACAGATGGTAATATAATATGCATTTCTTTATTTCGTTTGAAATTTTAATAAAAGTCGTTTAAATAGAATTCTTACATAGAATAATATTTTCTAGAAAAAAAAAACACCATAATAAGTCGCAAAAAATATTGAACAAAAAACATTTTATATGCCTTTGCTTCAACACAAAAACTATTTATTAGCGCGGATACGCATATAAATGGTAATATAATATGCTTTATTTCGTTCGAATTAAAAAAAAAAGTCGCTTAAATAAAGTAATTACATAGAATAGTATATTCTACAAAATTTTTTTCACCATAATAAGTCGCAAAAAATATTTCTATCTTTAACAAAAGACATTTTATGTCTTTACTTCAACACACGAACTATTTATTAGCGCGGATATGCATACAGATGGTAATATAATATGCATTTCTTTATTGCGTTAGAATTTAAAAAAAAAAGTTTCTTAAATATAATTATTCACATAGAATAATATTTTCTACAAAAACAATTTTCGCCATAAGTCGCAAAAACTATTTCTATCTTTAACAAAATGCATTTTATATGCCTTTGCTTCAACACACAAACTACTTATTAACGCGATATGACTCGCAAAAGACTCGCAAACAGATGGATATATGCATTTCTTTATTTCGTTTGAATTAAAAAAAAAGTCACTTAAATATGATTATGTACATAGAATAATATTTTCTATAAACAAAAATCAGCATAATAAGTCACAAAAAATATTTCTTTCTTGAACAAAAGAAATTTTATATGCCTTTTTAGATTTTTATAACACTTTCTAACATAGTTGAAAACTGTTTATGAATTCGGTTTGTCTGTCTGGCCGTCTATCCGTGCTCTAACTCTCATAAATTCACTCAAAATCCGAGAATGTTAATGGGGTTAACCATAAAATGTTTGCTATTAAAAATGAAATGTGTAGTGTTTACAGGGACACACAAAAGAATTCCGTTCCATTTTGAATGTATGATTTTTCTTTCTTTTTTAAATGAAACTTTTCTTTGAAAAATAAGTATATACTACCATAAGGATGATAAATGTAAAGTTAATTAATTTTTTAAGCTGTAAACAAATATATTAAAAGGGTCACGCAGCAAAAATTTCAGATCTAGCAAAAATGAAAAGTACAGAATAGAATAAATATGGTAATTTATCTTCGGAATTTACAGAAATGTTTATTAAACGAAAATTTTATTTTTTATTAAAAATCCCGTAGGCAATTTAAGAGTATATACCGGGTGCGACAAAAGTACGTTAAAACTTTAAAAAATCATAAAAAAGAAACAAACGATGCAAAAAAATTGCAGTTTGCAGAAATGGCTATAGAGGGAGATAGGATTTTTTTTAAATAACAAAAAAGGTTTTGGTTAAAAAAATTACCGATAGATGGCTCTGGCGTGCATATTTTGAAGTAGATGTATGCAAATTAGGCTTATAGTAAAAGACCTTTTACTGCGAAGCGTCTGACAAGCTTCAGTATCCCAGCACATGAAACAGGCCCTTTTCTCGTCTTCAGTCATTTTGCCATGCAGAATTTTTGAAATGCGCCAGTTGCCAATTCCCTGTTCTTGTAAAAGACTTTAACCAACAACGCAGCAGCCAGCTGGCATCGAATGAAGAATCTGTCTGCACTGAGAGGTTTTATGGACAGACTAATTTGCTTAAATCTGCTTCGGTAGTTATCGGTAGTTTTTTTTATCACAACTTTTTTGTTATTAAAAAAAAATCGTATCTCCCTCTAATCCCATTCCTGAAAACCACAATTTTTTAGCATAATTTGTTTCTTTTTAAAAAATTTTTGAAGTTTTAACGAATTTTTGGCGCATCCGGTATTTGATAAACGTTGTACTTCGTCGTATTTTTATCTTTCATAGAAATTTAGATATATCAATTTCAGTTCGACGACAAATCGTGAAAATATGCATTCCGAGAAAAATGCATAGTTCGACGACAAATCGTGAAAATATGCATTCCGAGAAAAATGCATTTAAATCTTGGAAAAAGGCATGGAACCACAGAGGATACAATATAAAAGCGTCATACCTTTTAAAGTAAAAATCTTATTTACATGCAATTTGCGTTATATTATTCTAGAATATGGCTAGTCAAGAGTATTATTTAAGCTAGAAAGTAACATTGTAATATTTCAGAGATTTTTGTGCCACGGTCCACCTTAAGTATATTGTGTAGTAAGTATATGTATACAGTGGACCTTTCCTTTAACGAAGTCTCTATTTAACGAAGTTTTCTACTTAACGAAATTTTCTGCAGAACCTTGATTTTGAACATCATTAACATGTAAAAATTCTATGTAACGAAGTTTATTCCATTTTCGTGCGCACATTCAAACGAAGAGATTGCTGTTGCGATGGATATGGATGTATGAATTTATTTCAGCGGACTGTATGGAAATGAACACATTTAAATCATTTAATCAAAACATACATTTAATCACATTTTAATGAAAAAAGGAAACGTACGCTTTGGTTTTTGTTTTTTCTCTTTGTTATGTTTTTTTTTTTTTTTTTTTTTTTTTTTAAATTTACATTTCTCTAATTAAATTATTCTCATATCTACATTGCATAAAAGAAATGATTGCTCGAATTAACATACATTTTTCAAATATTTACATTTTATGTGTACCTTTCCTTTTATTCGGGTTATGTGTATACAAGTTTCATAAATTTAAGTTGAATTCTATTTAACGAATTTTCTTCATAACGAAGTATTTGAATGCAACGATGAGGCTTCGTTAAATGGAAGATTCACTGTATTGTGTTATATTTATTAAGAAAATGTTGTTAAAACTTTCCCGCTTATACTGCTATTTACCTGAGATAAAGTGTATTGTAATTTTTTTTTTCATTTTCTCTCCGCGAAAAAACAAATCTTTTTGCAGAATATATATATATATTTAATTCTTTTTACAAGAGAAGCATAAAAGATGGACGTTTACACCATTGATTAATATACAAATTAAAAAAATAATAAACACTAAATAATTGTACTTTGCTAAAAAGTACATACATACATATTCTATTTATATCTTCTAATATAAATTCAGTGGTCATTATTTTATCACTCATAATTAAAATTATATTCTCGCAAAAAAGTTACCCAATTCTCATTTCAAGAATCATTAATCTTCTAAGCGTTGACACGTTCAATAATATAATAGCAACTATCAATTTTTATCTCTCATAAATAATCTTGATTGTTTCTATTACATCATCAAAATTGGCTCCAGCATATTATATGTCCCCCCCCCCCTTTTATTTTTTCAAACTTTGTTTTTCCTACCAGTTCTCATTTTTCTCTCGTCAAGCATCACAAGTTTTGTCTTTTGATATCCCTGGAGATTACCATAAAATTTAGCCGAAACTGTTGGAAGAATATGACTTTTAACTAACAAGGAGAGGGCCAAGCTTAGTAATCACAGATTTGGATTATTTGTATATTTGTTGCAGGGTAAAAGCCCCTTAGTTTCAGGTTCAACGGATTTTATACTACGCTCCTTAGTTCTCGAGGAATAGGGGGTCAAATATTATAACACAACTTAAATACCGTGATTTCCGGCCTATAATCCGCGGATAAAACAATCATGTTTCGACCCGGAAACTTTATTTTATAAAACGCAACTTACTAAGTCACTGTAAATATTTGACTTAAATTATTGAATAAAATGTCTGGGTCAAAACTTAAATACCGTAATTTCCGGTCTATAATCCGCGGATCAAACAATCATGTTTCAACCCAGATATTTTATTCATATAGATTTTTATTGGATATTTCTCTTCCCCATGGTCCATATAACGTATATACCAAGTTTCAACGAAATCCGTCAACCAAAATATGCTCCAGATTGTTCTGAGTAGTGTAATTTTAATTATAACCACCCTGTATGTATGTACGAATGAAAATACTTTCGTAATTATATTAGAAAGTTGTAAGATTAGACATGAAATCTGTCTTAATATTTTTTAGAATTTTTTTTTTTATTCACTGCGAATTTCTTTGAACTTAACAATGCACTAATTATATTAAATGAATATTGACCTGCATAGTACAAAATGGAAATAACATTTTCTACTGAAGCGAATCTTTAAATAATAAAGTATTGTAATTTATTATTTAAAGAATCGCATTAAAATTTGAAATTAATAGATGCTTACAAGAGCGTATTCACGAACCGCAACCTGAGTTACGCAGGGTAACATGTGGGTAACCTGAAGCGTTCAGATATCGATATCACTTGACTTTTTGCAGGTTACTCGTAGCTTTCAGAGCTGAAAATTACCCACAGACTTCTGGTAACCCACATTACCTACAGAATTTTGTTGGAAAAAGTGATCACGTGGTTGGAAAACCTGGTTAGTTTGTTTGCTTTATAGCTAACTGAAACTGTTAACTCCTATTCTTTATTACTGCTCCTGTACACTTGAGTTTTGACCATTTGATTGGTCTACGTTTAACAGGTCTATGATATAACTGGCCATGGTCGCCAAGACGATTCCTGCAACGATCGCTATGTTAAAAATGCAGTGGTAGATTGGTTAACGAAAGTGTTTGTTTGTAAACATGCCCACAACTTTACCAAAAAGCGTCCACAGTTGTTTTAACCCAACTTTACCCTGAGAAACTCATAAGACGTCATTCTCCAATTTTACGAGTAACCCGCGTTTCGGTCTCTGAATGTGCTCTAAGTGTGTTTCTTTAACGTAGAAGTAAATTTTTTTTTTTTTTTAGTTTCTAGTAAAAGTTAAAAATAGTCGTGTATTTATAGCCTCCAAAAAAGAAATACAACTATTATCATTCCCATACTTATATATACTACAGAACGTTCTTAATATTTCAAGAATTAGTGGCAACGGAGGAAACTAAGTCGTTAGCTCTAAAGAATTAAATTTGAAAAAAAAAAAAAGTATACGAATATTATGTCAAACATCAAACTCAGATATCCTATGCGAAAACAATCATTTAAAATATTAAAATACTAACGAGAAATTTGTAACCAACGCTTCAATAATAAATATAAAAATAAGTCTTCAATGTATTAAAAATGTTTGTGATTGTTTTAATTAAAAAAAAATATATAAATAAAATAACCACGTATCGAGAAATGTTTAAGGTGGTTCTCAAATTTCATGCTCAACAATGCGAACCTTTTTGACACATTTTTGCACGCAAATACATAAAATTGACAGGCCTGACTATTGAATAGATTTGGAATAGAAATACGTTTCCCATTTTTTGATAAACAAATTACTTATCGAGTTATAAACAATTCTTGTCACGTGACGACAAGTGTTGTCCGTTTCTCGCGCTGCCGCGTCGGGAATTCGGTTCAAAACGGACACTTTGACAGAATTTTCTGAAGTATCTTCTGTCTTTACTAAAAAAAAGGAAAACTCTATTCCATTACACAGTTTCTGAATAAGCGCACTTATCAATTTCATGCGTTTCCGAATAAAAATGAATTCAGAAATATGTCAGAAAGTATTTTGGATTTGAGATCAGCCTTTACATATTGAGAGCACATTATAAAGTAATTTAACCCTTATGGCATAAATATAAATAAAATTTTCTAAAGAAAACAATTCCTTGAATACAGTGCTATAAAAATTTGCAATTATTAGGATCTCAGGATCATAAATTTACGCGTAACATTTTTTAAGTGTGTGAATGAAAGAATTTTCCTTATTTCTTGTAAAAGTGTAAACTTTCCTACGTTCTAGGAAAAAAAACAAAAACAAAAAATGCACTATCATCATTCGCATGCTTAGGTAAAATATAAAACAACGTTAAGTATATCAAGAAACTTTACTGCAAATAAATATTCGCTTTTTTGCGTAAATCTTATTTTAAAAGACAATGCCAGCATATATTTCCGCTTTCACTTATTACTTTAATATTGTAGTTGTGATGCGCTTGCACGTACGGTTGCTTAATATCCACAATGGTACGGAATATTTATGAATTATTCAAATAAAATAGGAACATCAGTGTAAAGACCAAAAAAGTAGGCCAAGATCAGAAATTGCACGTGCAAAATGAATCTGCATTCTATCAAAAGTTCAAGAAAAGTGTGTCACGTTTTTACATTTTTATTACGCATAGAAGGAGTAAAAAATATTAGCATGTGTTGACGAAATGTTTATTTAGATTGGAATACAAAGTTGTGTGTATTAACCCCGTAGCTGTATTTCTTTTTTTAAAAAATTTGGTTCAATAGTTTTCTTTTTTAAATATCAAATCGAATCTTCTTCAATGGACTATTAGTACGATCCTTTTTTGTAGTATTTTAAACTAATTAGAAAAAAAAAATATGGCCAAACCAGTAACACAGCAAATTTCTCTAACACGTCCTGCATACGGGCAAATTAAGCAAGTTCCAAAAACAGCGCACGGGAAAATGACTTAAGTGATTAATCTCATAACCCGTCCGGGTTTTGCGTCCTATTAAAAGGACATATTTATTCATTGATCATAATTTTGTCTTAAGAGATCAGGTACTTTTTTAAAAGACCAAATTACATGTAAAAGTAACCCTCATATAGATTGTGATAACTCCACATATAATTAACTTTCCGATATCAAATTTTAATTAGGGACAAAAATACGGACAAACCAGTAACACAGCAAATTTCTCTATCACGTTCAACACACGGGCAAATTAAGCAAGTTCCAAAAACCGCGCATGTGTGGCGTACGGAAAAATTACTTAAGTGATTAATCTCATGAGCCGTCCGGGTTTGGCGTCCTATTAAAAGGACATGTCAATTCATTGATTATAATTTTGTCTTAAGGGGTCAGGTACCTTTTTAAAAAACAAATTATATATAAAAGTAACCCTCATATAAATTGTGATAACTCCACATCTAATTAACTTTCCGATATAAAATTTTAATTAGGGACAAAAATACGAGCAAACCAGTAACACAGCAAATTTATCACGTTCACACTGTTAAAAATTGGCAGCAAACTGTCCAGTCATTTGACCGTTTTTGTAGAAAACGGTTACATAACTGTAATTTAACTATATTCTGACCATATTATTGCTCATTCTATGGTCAGAATATAGTTATATAACGGTTATATAACCGTTTTTTACAAAAACGGTCAAATGACTGGACAGTTTGCTGCAAATTTTTAACAGTGCAGAACACGGGCAAATTAAGCTAGTTCCAAAAACAGCGCACGTGAGGCGTACGAAAAAGTTACTTAAGTGATTAATCTCATAACCCGTCCGGGTTTGGCGTCCTAATAAAAGGACATTTCTATTCATTGATCATAATTTTCTCTTAAGGGATCAGGTATCTTTTTAAACAAACACACTACATGTAAAAGCAACCTTAATATGGATTGCGATAACTCCACATCTAATTTACTTTTGGATATGAAATTTTAAACACCTATTAAAATAGATACATTCTAACAGTTAATGTTCTCAAAAAGAGTCTAGATGCATATGAAGTTTTTTGTTTAAATTTAGTATCAAATTTAATGCTTTTTTAATAAACGAATTCCCATCATATACCTTGTGCGCAGGATTTCTCATAATTAAATTGTCACAGTGAGCCAATTTTTTTCATCGAGTAACGATATAATATGTTTTTAAAATGCCTTACTTTGGAAAAATATAAAGATTAATTCTTGAGAAAATAAAATTCAAAATTTTGAATTTTTCAAGTATAAAAATAGACAAAATTTCTAAATTTTTTACTTGATTAATATAATAGAAGGTCATTTTGTGCATCTATAAGGTTTATACCTTCAGTGAAAATTTCATGAAATTCTATCCAGGCATTTCTTAAAAATCATGCGCGCAATGACCAAAATCACCATTTTGAGAAAATTGACTTTGAAGATAAAATTACCCCTTGATGACATATAAAAAGTGCTCAAACTTTTTTGGAGATAATACGGTCCTTCTTTTACAATATTCTTAAAGCCTCAAATTTCAATATAAGCTATTAAAAATGATTAGCACTTAAAAAAATACTCGAACCCTTAAAACTTATTTTTGTTATCTGCATATCGTAATTATAGTATATGTCTATACAGTAATTATTATGATTTCATTTATGTTTCAGCATTTAGTAGTAACCTTAATAAAAAGTTGCTTAAATATCTTTACAGCGTTAACGATTCTTTTATAAAACACATGTTCCACTCTTTAAATTTTAAATAGGGTTACTTTTCCAAAAACCTTATGATGAAACAAAAAATACTAGAAAGTAGTTATATCTGTTTAATCCTGTTGTAATAATACATTTTCCAAACGTCTTCAAAAATTCTCCCTTAGCTTATTGTCAAGTACGTAAAATAACTCTATTCGTTAAATTTCAGTAAATGACATAGTCATTAAATTTCAGTAAATGACATAGTCATTAAATTTCAGTAAATGACATAGTCATTAAATTTCAGTAAATGACATAGTCATTAAATTTCAGTAAATGACATATTCGTTAAATTTCAGTAAATGACGTATTCGTTAAATTTCAATTAACTTTGACATTTGTGATTTTTATAGATACTTTTAATTTGATTAATGTAAAAGTAATTTTTTAACCACATTGAAAAAAAAATCGAACTCGAAATGGTTATGATTAATCTCAAATCCAAAGTTGTCACTTTCTGACTCAATTCTTTTTATCTACTTATGCCTAAAATTTTCCGATAATCTTCAGATATTCAACTCTGATATTGAAAGCTTAAAATGTATAAACTTGTTGTGTTTTTAAAACATTGAAACTGTTTTTTTGTTCTCCTTATGGAGAAATAGTAATTTAATATAAATTTGTTATTATGTATGAATTGTGCTATTTAAAAGCCCCTGAAATTTTTTGTGCCCGTACCTGAAAGACCGTACATAAATCAGGTCTTGGAAGGGTAGAATTGTTTCAAGAAAATCTTATCGGCAATCTGTTTTGGTTTTGTAAGGAATCCACGACTTATGTAATAACTCTGTTAAAAAAATAATGATGAACATTGCTTGTTTCCTATAGCTTTTCGGGCGCTTAAAAAGAAAGTCCTGATTAAAAATTCTATCATCCTCAAAGTTTCAATAATGTTTTCTTTCATTTTTTGGACTATATAGGCATTTGAATAGCAATTATTACATAACGTTGCATTTTAATTGCGTATAATCTACAAATACATATTTTGAATTGTTACCCCAATAGAAATATGTAATAGAGATGTATGTTTCGAAATAAATTTTACTTTGGTAATTTTGTTTATAAAAATGTCATGAATTTTCCTACTTGTTTCATTTATGTTAATAAAATTTCCATTTAATTTTCCGAAAACATAATTAACACTGCAAATTTTCAATATTGTGGTGTTATTTTTCAGCTATGTAAGTGTTCATTTAGTCATTTAATTTAATAAATTCAAAAGACAAAATTTACGTTATATTGCTCAATTGCAAAAAATTATTAAAATTAGCATTGTATTTTATTTATTTTTTAAATCTACAGATTGGGGAAACTTTTCAGTGGCTAATTCTTTTTCAACATCTCTCAAATATAAAAATTACCAATTATTTAGTGAGAAACAGATATATTTTTGAACATTGTTATCGTAGAGGGTTTTTTCTCTGGTAAGGTAAAGGGTGTATCCGGTTTGTTATCAGAAATATTCAAACTATTCCAGGCTTCATAATAAAAATAATTATATGTGAATACGAATAAGAAGATATGTGTGCATATATCAGACACAATTTCCTGAACTACTCC
This sequence comes from Maratus michaelseni, assembly GCA_963931845.1. Taxonomy (NCBI): domain Eukaryota; kingdom Metazoa; phylum Arthropoda; class Arachnida; order Araneae; family Salticidae; genus Maratus; species Maratus michaelseni. The sequence continues at coordinate 122,068,854 of OZ007599.1, read as the reverse complement.
GTTTCGTTGTTCTCTTTCACTTATTAAATGACCATCCTAAAATTTGAAACAAGTTTGGGATTCTGCCCATGAAGCAAGAATCAATTAACAATTCTGAGTCGATCATTTTGCTGATTTTGTGTCATTTAAAGCCAGCTTCCAAAGGTGAAATATTTAAATCCAATTTATATTAAATCTGATCAATTTTTGTTTTAAAAAGCAAGGTTGCTGTAAACCCCACAGCTGTTTTAAAGATCTGAAGTAATCCTAGAAAACTGTCCAGGATAAAATTAATGGAAAATCACTCTGGAGATGAATTTACAAAAAGTTTAAAAGCTTATATCAAGGCCAAAGTTAGAAATTTTGCAATCACTATTATTTTTGACTACTTAATTAGATAACAAATTTAAAATTATGCATCTATTGCTCATATCTATATTTCTACGCAAAAATGATTTTATTCTCATCCAAACACTACATGTATCGTTTTCTCAGAAAATTTAAAGATTAAGAATAAAAAATCTTCATAGCATAGGGTTTTGTGACTTCGGTTTGTCTGTCTGTCGTGTGACTGTTCGTGCTCTAACTGTCGTAAATATACTCGATCGTCATGTAATTGATATGTTATTGAAGTTTACTATGGAATGTGCTCTATTGAAAATTGAGTGTGTAGCATTTACAGTTCAATTACAGGGACACTCAAAAGAATGCGGTATGGTCTGTAGTGAAAAACCGTTTGCGGAGTATTTTAAAAGGTTATGCTATTTCAAACATAATGAAATTGATAACCATTTCTGAGCAGCGCTAAAACATCCTTTTTGTAGAGTATGTAGTGCAAAGCATTTATCATTTATTTACATGGTTACACAAAAGAATTCGGTTATATAATGGTCTATGGTGAAAAATTGTTTGCAGGTAATTTTAATAATGTTAGACTATTTCAAACATAATGTACTTTATATACTTTATAGTGTGCTAGAAGATGCTTAATGTAGAATATAACGTGCTTAAGTTATTCTGTATTTAAAAGTACACACAAAAAATGTCGGTTACAGTGGTTACGGTTACTGGCTATACGCGATAAAAGCTGGAAGTGCGTTTTCAGTTTATTTATGAAATCATTGTTTTCTTTCGTAATTTGTGTACGACCCCTGAAACGCGATCACCCGACAAGATTTTTCCCCTTTACGAATTGATATCCCGGTATCGAAAAGTGGTTTAAGTCAGCATTTATGTATTTTCATATCTCTGCGACTTTTTATGATAAAATGCTAAAATTTTGTACATTACCTCATTAGTGTATGGGGCACATTTTACTCACTAGGAATTTTTTTGTACGGTTCTGTATAAAAATTCAAATTTTATATTTCTTCAAATTTAATCCTCTGAAAATTTTAATTGATTTCATAATATTATGTACCTTTTTTACGTAACTTTGTAATTTATAATATTATGTCTATGATCAATATTTAAGGAATAAAAGCCGATGTCAATTTTTTTTCGACACCCTGTATAATGCAACATCGAAATAAAATCCGTATTTTGAGCCGTCTATATTTTGCGGCAATGGTTGTGCCCTTAAAAGATTGGAAGATAAATTGCTAACAGCACTATTTAGCAATATGTAGACAAATGCGCCCTTTTTACAATTTAACGAGAAAAATTAGCCTGTTTACATTTGCTCTGTTGCTCAATATGGGAAGGAATTTCAATCAAACCCACCCATAACTTTTTGGCCTACAGAAACAAATCGCTCTCGTTTTTTGTTCTCTTTGAGTTGCACAAGACAAGAATATTTTATTGCACTAGTAGTTGTTGAAAAAAAGAGAAAAGAGATTGTAAAAGAAAAAAAAGCAGATTTTTTAGAATACACATAATTTCTCTTTATCTCTTCAAGTCTAGAAATAACAGAATTAAATAAGAATATTTGTCATATCTGACATTTTAAATTAGATTCAACAGAAGTTTAGCGATTTGAAATTTCAGTTTTACTTATTCTATTGCTGAAAAAGTTATTATATTGCCGAAATCTTTAACCCTTTCCTGTATGGTGTCCTGATATCTTTACTAATATAGTAGAGTACCGTTAATCTACAAACCTATCATTCGCGAATGCATGTAATCCGAATTGTATAAATTAATGTAAACAAAGAATTTTAATTCTTGAAAATAATCTCTATGACAATTTTTTTATTCTCCCAGATTTAATTTTATTTACGATGCATATGTATCAATTAAACTTACTTTTTACAATAAAATATTTATTTATTTATTTGGTAAATAAAAATAAAGAAATTCCTTTTAAAGTTTTTTTAAAAACAGTATTGGTATTAATGAAATATGTTTTCTTTCACAATATATTTAATCTCTCACCTAGAAATAATTACAATTTATAAAATAGAAAGTAAAACATTTTATACATTAACCAAGCAAATAATTCTTTAAATTATTGTTAATAAATTTAAATATCAATAACTTCATATTTAGTACTTAGAATTTACAATATTTTATAAAGTATATTTAAATTTCTAAAGCAAAACTTTGATTTAGCAGCCAATTATGACCATTTACAAAAGACTGCAAGATACAGTACATAAACATGAACAACATGTTTTAATATAAGCAACAGTACATGTTATATTTAAAAATATATAAAAATCAATAAATTATTACATTAAAAATAATTCTTATTTAATTCATATTATGTATAAGCGTGAAATTCAATTATTTTGAAGCATTAACAATATAAATGTGTCCAAAATATGAATAAAACGAGCATAAAACAAAGATTAAACACACATGACCTGTAATCTGTAAAAAGTCTCAAAACTGTCTGCAAAACACTTGGAACCAACACTGGAAAAAAAAATGATTTTAGGGTATAATACTGGCATCCCAGCTGCCAGTATTATACTGTAAAATTAAGAGTAAAATAAGCAGTAATACACTGCCGCGCATGCGTGGTAGTGTATTACTGCTTATTACACACTTCTATTCGACATCAAAATATTGTGCAAAATCTATAGGAATCAGTTTTTTACTTATCTAAATTGATCCGCCAGGCTGGTTTTATATGGAGAGCAGAAAAGACGGCGAAAAATTAAAAGTTTTGAAGTGAATTTGTTTCTAACAGCACTGTACGGACACAGAGATTAACTTACTTCAAAAGCCGATGGAACACTTCTCGGGGACGCTAAGGGATGTAGTTAAGACGGGTGCTGTCCATAGAGCAGCAGCCATCAGCGAGAAGACAGGATACCCGTTTTAACCCGCCTACCTGGTTTTATCCTACTATCTCCTACTTTTATTCATAAATAAAGATGTACATATTGAATTTATTAAGTATATATATATATATATATATATATATATATCTTCTGCCATCTTAACTTAAAAGTGTAGAGATTGCGCATTATAGAATTTGTATTTATATAATAAAGAAGAAACATGTCCGTGAGTAACTCTGGTGTCATATTAACGGTGGCAATGCCTGTCCAATAAATTTCGCTTTTACTACAGTTTTTTTTTAACTTCTAAATATTCCGCAATTTCAAATTTAACGTCGCGAATGAAAAAAAGGTGTTTTGCTTTAAACATTTTCTTTCATTTTAACACCAACAAACATTTTAAACATTTGCTTTCAAATAATTAAAAACTGGATCTTAATTTACCGAGTTAGTATGTTGCAAAATAAATATCAAGCATGAATTTCTTTTAAATCTATGTCTATCACGTGCAGCACGATTGCGGAAGATGAACCCGTTTCCACTTAAAACAATAGAAATAATTCAGTATATGTTTCCGGCTAATATTCGATAACAAAATTAAAACTTCAGCAATAAATAAATTAATGAAAATAAATAAAAAATCTTATTTAACAGCCATGTAATTGAAACTGTGGCACTTACACCAATTGAAATTATCAGAATGGAAAAATTACTGTAAATAGCGAAATCGTTGGCGACTTTTTCGACTATTAACTCCTGACATGTGGCTAATACGAAAGTATGGCTTTTAATAAATTTCAAATAAATTTTAATAAATTTCCCATATAATCCTATGGGATGTCCTCCTCAATTTTTCAATTATTGCTGTAACTTTTTGAGTTTTTACGCTATTTCACTGCTCTTTTTATATGAGTTGCCCTATAGTACTGACTGTCAAATCATGACAAAAAAATCCTTGCTTTAGTTCGTGCATGCGCACTTTTCATACAAATACCTATATCTCATAAAATATTCAATATATTAATATTTTAATCACAACATACTATTTCTATGACTTTTTATCAAGTTTTTGGAAAGCGGTATTAAATTTGCCTGAAAACTCTGCATGCTGTAAGAAAAAAAAACTTGAATTTTTCACAAAAACGTTAACATATCTTCACGAATATACGTGCTATGCTTCCACAAATGCACACAAATGTTGAACAGGACCTACATAGACATTTGCTACAGTGACAGACCATTTTTAGCATTTTCTGTTACTTGGGTGATCGAAAATATTTTTTGATTATTAAAATTATTATTCCCCCCCACCTAATTGTCCTCGCGACAAAATCTTCACTGAAAAACATGAAGTCAAACATGTGCTTTACATTCTCAAAGTTCAAGGACTGCCCGGGCATTTCCGCACGTGTTTCAGTAAGATATTCGACGAAACGTCTGAAATTGGTCACTGCCCCTTAATTTATGGACACCAGTATGTATAGAGGTACCTTTCTTCAAATTTTGTAGCTCTGTGTGCAGCGGTCTCTTCAAAACACAGTCGACAGATACATACAAACGTCTTTCCTTAATAGGTGCGCGTTCGTAATTTTTTATATATGTAGCACCTATAGTCGTCGTCTGGTCCTTCCGTCTGTCTGCATATAACAGTGCAAATACTACCCAACCGAATGGTTTGAAATTTAATATATATAATCGTTGCAGAATTTTGTCGAGTCATTTCAAATTTTATGAAAATCGAATCAAAACTTAAAAATATATTAATAACATTTTTCTTCATTCTATTAAATCCTATCATACGTAATCAATTCAGTGATATCCCATGATAGGTAATGATTCTAGATTGCCATGGAAATTACGTCATACTTAAGATGGAGTCATATTATTTCCGTGCTACTGAATTTAAAAGCTGAATTTGTATTACTAAAATTGTTTAATTATAGCAATATATCGTACACAAACAATCATACCGACAGTTTTTTGGATAGATGTTTGCAGAGTAACAGGTATTAAATGAAAAAAAAAAGGTCTAAATATAGATTTCAAGTTCTGAAATTTTCAGAAGTTTTCAGGAGAATTAAGTTTCCCATTGGAATTTTTAGTAAAGGTCAACAAAAGATAAAATGTTGCCAACTTAAAATGTAGTTATTTCATTACGGAAATTAATCAAATCATATATTAACAGATGATATAATTCATTTCACTAAAAAGAAGATCACCAAGATCTGAATATATATATATATATAACTATAGTCCGTACGCACCTCATTTGTCATGTTTGACGTACGATTTCCAACTTGTTATTATAGACAAAGAATATTCATGAGCCTTACTTCCACGTTTTCTGAAATTATTACCAATAGAGCTGAAAGATTTTAATATTGATCCATATTAAATAATATTTTCAAAATTTGTTTAAAATGTAAATGAATGGAAACATGGAGTAAACAATGGATAAAATATGGAATCTTGAGCATGGAGTCTGAACATACGTATAAGGCATATGTTCTGATCAAAAGTTTTTGCCGAAGCATAGCAACCCACGCTACAGAACTTGACTATAATCGCATGGGCGAATTTGCTTAAATGAATTAGACAAGTAAAACAAACATTAGCTTGGTAAAAATGGAAATATCTTCAAATTTTAACCAAAATGCTCTTGACCTATGGAATTTTATTGCCTGTATGTCGTCATTTTCTTATAATTGCATCAAAATCACGAAACTTACAAAATGTAATTTTCGTAATTCCCAGTTCATTTACATTGTAAATATGATTTCTTACTTATAATAAGAAATTCAATAAAATCAATTTTATAAATCATTTCTAAATATAGAATTAAATTAGATTACTTTTTTCCATTAAAATTCGAAATATCTCATGCCATGCAAATTCAACACACCGGGTAGCTACGCCATCTAATATTCTTAATTGATCAATTACTAGTGCAATCACCCTATATTATTTTTTGATATTATGCGATATTCATATAAAGTGGAGGATAACTCCATACAATTAAGCATTGTTCCAGTCATTAGAGTTCATTATTATTGTTCTTATTTATGCTTTTAAAAATTTTTAAAGATAATTTCGTAACCCGAACTATGGTAATCCTAGGCCTTTGGTATAATTTGGACACGGGAACCCATTGGCTTCTCCTCCTATTAAAATGTTACTGAATTTACTAGCAATTAATGTAAGTTTTTGACTGTTTTAAATTCAGACTGTGCCAAAATTTTCCTTATCGGCAACCTTTGGTATTAAAAATATTCATAGAATTTCTTTCATCCCTTCTAAAGGTTAAACATAAAACGTTTTCCAATTCTATTCTTTAATTTTATCAACAGATATATCCAAATAGGTAAAGTTAGATTATAACCACAATGCATATATGAAAATGATTTTGTAATTCTGTCAGCAAGTTTAATTATTTTTTTTCGAACGTTAAAATAAAATATTTGAGTACACCTTTAAGCCCTTTTGATTTTGAATGGCTTTGAAAAAAAAAAAGTAAAAATTAATAACGCAAAATTACTAGGTGCTAAATGTCACTTCAAAAGCTGCTTTATAACGTGTTTAGCCAGTGGTTTTTTTTACCGCAGATTCAGTACAAAAGACGGGAAACCACGCAACAATCAAAATAACCTTTAATAACCGTTCTTTTGTAGTCATTCTATAATGATCATTGGTATTTAGTTTTCTCGGAAGAACTAAAGAACTTAGTGATGTCACTATAATGCAATTACAGGATGCAATATAGTTTTAATAAATTTTTTGTTTTAGATTTATGGGAAAGTTTGAGGCAGTATTGTATTTTAGTTGAAAAGAAAAAATATATTCAGTGTATAATTATACCACACAACAAATCAAAATAACCTTTAATAAAGTTTTTTTTGTAGTCATTCTATTATGACCATTGATATTTAGTTTTCTCGGAAACTAAAGAATTTAGTGTTATCATTATAATACGGTTACAAAATGCAATTAAATTTTATGTTTTAGATTTAGGGGAAAATTTGAGGCATTATACTTTAGTATATAATTGCAAAGAAAAATTACATTCAGTGTATAATTATCAGTGTTGTGCATGAGAATAAATTCATTTAGTTGAAACTCGTGAGTTTGATTCTCTTTATGAAAACCGAGCGTGAATTGAGTTATACTAAAAAAATCCGTGTGTTTGAATCAGAATTACAACTCAAACTCATTAAAGCTTTTTCTCAATTTCCTGAATTTTTGAATTTTTTTCTTGCAGTTAAAAACACGTTTTTTTCTTTTAACCCTTTAGCCCCAAATGGTACGCATATGTACCAGCAACATTTTGAAACACAGAAAGTTCGTTTCACCAGTATTAAGTGTAAGAAAAGTATACCACTGTAGTGCTTGAACATATGTTAATGAAATTTGCCTGGAACCGTTCGCTTAAATTGAGGTTATGTGGATTCTGAGCACAAGAATGTGATTGTCTTTTTTTTTTGTGCTACATGCTATTGATTTTTGTGTTTTTTTATGGGCTTTTTGTGTATTTTATGGTATTTAAGCCGATACATCGAAGTAAGTACAAAACAGATCAAATATGTTTTTAATATTAAAAAAACATTTTTTTGTTTAATGAGGTTCGTATATATACCAACCGGGTCTTTTTAGTTGTATGCATGAATACCATTCAGGTTGTAATTTACTTGTTTTTCCTTACTATTTTAAAACTATGAATGATTGGAAATGAAAGCGATTTTTAAGTTGGAATGAATGATAAAGGCCGCAAAAAATGTGGGTCATTTATATTCCGAGGCAAAAGGATTAAATATCAGTCCTACAAACTTCAGTGAATTTCAGCTTAGCATTCTGAAGAAGCATGTGTGGTAAACGTGTGCGCGGTGATTGTATTTATGGTGTCTCATGGTGCATCTCTGAAGTAATCTTTCCCCCTCCTCCCTCCACACTTCTGAGCACCTTAAATTGATTTAACAAGATGCCTTCTTTGCAATGGATAGTACTAATGAAAACCAGACATACTTATCTAATATTCTTAATGACAAGTCACATTTTGCAGGAAAAATTATCCTGAGAATTTAACACTAAGAACCACTCAAATAATTTATAAAATTAATTGATAGAAATTGATAATAACTACAATATTTTAATTACGCAAAAGTATTTTAAGTCTTGATCCGATACTAAATTAATTTAAAAAAATTAACATCATTTTACTAAGCACATAACGGATTTTTTTACTGACTTATGTTTTTTTTAATTGCTTATTTATATATTCCATGCCATTTCATTATATGAAAGAAATGGAATTTATTAATATTCTGGCAGTGTTGGAAAGTGTTTCATAATCTATGTCTGATTTTTCGTTCTTGTTTTAAAATGTGACGTCCCCGCGAGATGTACCGTAAATAACCATAATTCGCTCCTAAAGATTACTGAACTAGACACTTCATAATTCAAAATACTAGCTGTTTAACCCGTTCTACGCACGGGAGTTCATGAATTTCATTCTAAAACCAAAATTAAAAATAAAAATCAGTACATCCAAATGTATCTATGTAATATGTAGAAAAATATTTTTCTACTACTGTGCATTTTTTTTAATGAAATTTAATTTATCATGTTGCTACGGCAACAGACGATAAAACGATATCTTTGGAATAAGGGAATAAATAGAATAAAAAGTTTTGTTGATGTTTGTGATAAAATGTTTTTCATTATTTAAAAAAAGGTAATAAATAAGCGCAATTAAATAATCTATAATTATTTGCATGCGAGGTAAAAGAATTATCGTAACACCCGCTACAGCTTCTTACTATTGCAGCGCGGCATACGTAAAATGTATATCTCACATTGCAGTAAACATTTAGAACTGGTTAGAACTCGCGCAATTACGGGTTAAACATAAAAAAACAGGTTAATCGTCAAAAACATAAAATAAAAAACCAATATTTAAAATTTTCGAATTTTTTGCCCCAATCATTCATGGACCCCCTACCAGCAACCCGTGTGCCAAATTTCGTAGCCCTCTGCCCTGTGGTTTCCGAGTTTTTGAGGTTACATAGATAGATACGCGCACGGATTTTAATAGGGTAGATAGATGACATTTTACGGTGTCACTTACCGTGCACTTTGACAACTTCTCGTGATGGCTTTTTCTTGATGGCGTCTTTTGAAAATTTCGTCATTGTTTTTAAAGTGTGAAACTCCAGGTTGAGCTTGGAGAGAAAAATCCTGTATTTTTGACTGAATAAGTGGATTGCGTCCCTGATTTCTTATACAAAATTTATTCAACCTGATCGGCTTTTTTATTGTAAAATCTGTTTATGAACACCCTGTATAATAGGGTGGATCGAAAAGTATACGAAAAAAAATTATTTTTCGAAATTACTTTTGGCGTGGGGTGCAAAAGTTGCCTTTTATGAATATTAGTTTACATCTATTTTTTAATTGAAATCCATTCATTTCTTCCGGTGCCCCAAGTACCCCAAAAATAGTTAAAAAATTAAATTTTTATAAAAATTTATCTATTTTTTTATTTTTATTATTCTTTAAAATTACTTTTGGCTCAGGGTGCAAAAGTTGTCTTTCATGCATGTTAGTTTACATGTTTTTTTTAATTGAAATCCATTCATGTCTTCAGGTGCCCCAAGCGTTCCAAAAATAGTTAAAAATTGAAGATTTCATGAAAATTTATAATTTTTTTGTTTGGTTTAATTTGTAAATTTGGCGTCGTGTAAGAAAGTTGTGTATTGGGTGTATTAATTAATTCTGTAGTTTACATATTTTTGTTTTATCAAAATCCATTCATATCTGCCAGTACCCCAAGTATAGTTAAAAAATGAAATTATTTAAAAAATGTTTAAAAATTTTAAATTTACGAAAATTGTTTACAAATTTGGCAAAGTGTTTAATTAATAAAATTATAAAATTATAAATAATAATAATTTTATAATAATACATGAAGTATAAATTTAAAAATCAAACCACTAAATCATAAAAATTATAAAAATTGAACTTATGTAGCAAATTGTTTACTTCTTTGAATTTGGAGATTTACATAATTCTAAAGTTTGTAATCCATTTTGAGATTAAAATGTTTGATATGCCGTCTTGATTTTATTCCATTCAATATGAAACGAAGTCTCTTTTCTTGTCCAGATACACTTTCTGATGCCTCAGGCATTATGGGAATGCACCTTTTATCATATTGTGTATGGCATGGATATTTTGACCATGCCTCCGTTTTTCCTACTTTTTCCATGGCCTCAATTTCTTCGTAAGGCATATTCCTCAAAAGAGGTGGTTCAAAACGTCCAACTCATTGCCAGTCAACAAGTTCACAATAATACATTGCTTTGAAGTGTATTTTTGGTACTTGAAAAATTCTTAATTCTGGTGATCCTCTATTTTCATCGCTAGTACAAAATAGTTTTCATATTGTTAAAGACCTGGTAGGTACTGTGTTATCAAAAAGCATTGATAATAACAAATTTTCAGGATGACAAAAGAAGCTATCTAGTTGAACAACAGCGTCTACATACTTTCTTAGATTGGGTTCCAAATATCTAGAAAATGTTATAAAATTCCAAATGTACCGCTGTCCTTCTGTTATGGAGGGCTTTGGTTTGATATGAAATCATATAGGTCCATACTTTCATAATATATGTTGTAAGAATAATGAGATTCCCAGATGGATTTTCTGTAGTCACCTATAATCTTAACGTTCTACCTGCAGTCGTTAGCCATCTTGAGTAAACAACTGGAACAGGGTTTTTAAATGGCAGGTCAGAACCACTTTCACCACGTCATTTGTCTACGTAAATATCATATAAATATTGCTGATCATTGCTGAGAACCATTATGTATATGCTATATGGCATATTCTCCACACTTATTGAAGAAAAAGGAAGTTACAGGTAGCTCCTCGCCGGTTTTAATTGCACTACCAATTGGACCCACAAAAGGCCAATTGTTGCACATCTAAAGAAAGTAGTACATATTGTAAAGGCCTTTAGCTTCTCCTGTTGCAAATGTAACGTGTCCAATATGCAGAGAGTCAGGTTCCTTTACAAAAGTATAATGTTCCTCCTATGTGATCTTTGAGTAGTACATTGTGCTCACTAAAACTTTTATATTGTCTTTTTCCCATCGGAAAATAATCCGGTTTAAGCAGACAGAGACACGACTACATTGCTCATCTCTGCAACTAAATTTCGAACCTTTGTACGATATCGACGAATTTTGTTGCGATTTACTAAATTCGAAGTCTTTTTTTTATGTACAATTCCAATATATCATAAAACAGCACTGGCTAATTGAAGCAGCTGCTCTATTCCAAATTTCGTATATAACAATATACACTGCTCAAAACAATTAAAGGATATTTGAAGTTTTATATAAAATAAAGATATAAACGAAATTTTTTTTGCCGAAAATAGAAGAAGAGAATCACAAATGCAAATTTTTCTGGTTTTCAAACTGTGGAGTATGCAAATTTTGAGTTCGACGTCAAAAACGTCGCTTCAGCGGCAGCGAATGAAATTTGACTTTCAACTGGATAAAAGAGAATGAAGACAAGGATGATCGGCATTCAGTGATTGCTTTGTTTCGATGAGTACGATGTCTCAGTGAAGTCATTTGACAGATTCAGAAGCTTGGAGAATTGTTGATAGGTTAGAAGGGGGCCAAACTCAAGCCGAAGTAGCGCAAGCCATTGGAGTGTAACAAAGTGTCATTTCCAGGATCTGGAACCGTTTTTTGGAGAGTGGATGTGCAGGCCGAAGACCAGGGTAAGGTCGTAGACGGGCAACAACGCCCAATGAAGATCGGTATTTAGCGTTAACAGCTCGGAGACACCGAAACATGAACGCTACTCTTCTCCAACAACACCTTCGCTCGGCTACAGGCACCACGATTTCAACTCAGACTGTCCGAAACCGACTCCATGCTGTAGGTCTGTATGCTCGCCGACCGATGGTATGTGTTAGATTAACATCAAGGCATCGTCGCGACCGCAGGGAGTGGGCAACCGAGCATGTCAACTGGAGGAGAAATGAATGGAGCAATATTCTGTTTTCTGACGAGTCCCGTTTTTCTGTGCATCCGGATGATAGGCGTATTTTCATCTGGAGGGACCGTGGCAGTAGGAATAATCCTGCGTTCGTGCACGAAAGTCAGATTTGGCGGTGGAGGATGTTGGTGTATGGTGGCATCTCCATTGACGGGCGCACTGACCTCTACATCATTCGAGATGGAGCTCTGACTGGTCGCCGATATAGGGATGAGATCCTCAGACCTATTGTAGTCCCTTACGCTGCAGCAATCGGAGATAACTTCATTTTAATGGACGATAACTGCAGGCCACATCGTGCAAACCTGGTGGAGGATTTCCTTTTCGAGGAAGGAATCGTTCGAATGGAATGGCCAGCGTGTTCTCCAGACATGAATGCACGTTTGGGACACTCTAGGAAGACGAGTTTCTGGCCGCCAACAACCCCCACAAACTCTCCAAGAACTGGAAAGAGCTCTTCTGGAAGAGTGGGGCAGAATACCCCAACTCGTCATTAATAGCCTCATTGAGTCCATGCCTCAAAGGTGTTCAACGTTGCTGGCCGCCCGTGGAAACCATACCCCCTACTGAAAATGATTTTCTTTGAAGAAAACACCTTTTCTTATTCTTTTTTTCTCATATGCACAAATTGTGTTTTTTTCCTTTTGTACACAAATGCGCAATAAAATGCATTTTTTTCTGCCAAACATGTGTAATTTATTCTCATATAACCTACTATGTCTGTCGACCATGTATCAATCAGCTAAAAAGTTTCCCAGATACAAAATCCACCTAAAACTGCAATATCCTTTAATTGTTTTGAGCAGTGTAGTTTAAAAAATATATTTATACATTTAATATCAACGGTAAACGATTTGTAATCCCCTGGATGTAATAATTACGCTATACAAATGATTATTTAACTCTTATTTTTACTTTTAATCTTTACTTTAATTTTATGTTCAAAATTGGCATAAAAATCTATTTTCGGCAAATATTTAAGTTTCTTGGGACACCCAGAAGACATTTATCGAAGTTAAAAATGTTTTGCATGTGTGCTAGTATGCTTAAAAGTCAACTTTCGAACCCCGCGCTAAAATTAATTAAAGAAATAAATAAAGAATAAAAAAAAACAAAAAAATTATAAATTTTCATAAAACTTTACATTTTAAACTATTTTTGAGGCTCTTGGGGCACCGGAAGATACGAATGGATTTCAATTAAAAAAAACATGTAAACTAATATGCATAAAAGACAACTTTTGCACCCCGCGCCAAAAGTAATTTTATAGAATAATAAAAATAATAAAATATATAAATTTTCATTTTAAACTATTTTTGGGGCACTTGGGGCACCGGAAGATATGAATGGATTTCAATAAAAAAACAGATGTAAACTAATATACATAAAAGGAAACTTTTGTACCCCGCGCCGATTCGATTATCCACATTTCGATTTTTCGATCCACCCTACTGTATAACATTAATTGGATTTTGGCAATTACATTAATATTTACTTTCCTCATAGGGTGTATGTCTTAGATTGATTGCTTAAATACCATTCTGACATGCAGATTTAAATAAATCACGATTTGTAGCATTAAGTAAGCGATTACGTTAAGAGGATAAATTTTGCTCAAGGAAATTTTTAGAAACGAAACTAAAAAAATATATATAATGCACTGTTTTTTTTTTACTTCAGTGGCTGGAAATTTCGAAACCTGAACACCTGTTTTAGTAAATATTATTATTTACTCAGCAAAAATTATGCATTTTATTATTTAATTATTTACATGTGGTTATGTCTCGCCACCTTTCCATTAATTTTTTTTTTGAACAGCATTTTTTTTTTTAATAAAATATCCTGTGACATCGTTTTGTACGTTTCTAGAAGAATGATTCATTAACATCGAAAATGTACGATCTATACCCTATTAAAATCCGTGCGCGTATCTATCTATGTAACCTCAAAAACTCGGAAACCACAGGGCGCAGGGCTACGAAATTTGGAACACGGGTTGCTGATAGGGGGCCCATGAACGATTGGGGCAAAAAAATCGAAAATTTTAAATATATATTTTTTTATTTTATGTTTTTGACGAATTTTTGTCTTTTATATGTTCAACCCGTAATCGCGCGAGTTCTAACCAGTTCTAAATGTTTACTGCAATGTGAGATATACATATACGTACGCCACGCTGCAATACTAAGTAGCTGTAGCGGGTATTACGATAATTCTGTTACCTCGCATGCAAATAATTAGAGATAATTTAATTGGGCTTAGTTATTACCTTATTTAAAAAATAAAGAAAAACATTTTATCACAAACATCAACAAAAATTTTTATTCGATTTATTCCGTTATTCCAAAGATATCGTTTTATCGTCTGCTGACATAGCAAACATGATAAATTAAATTTCATTAAAAAAAATGAACAGTAGTAGAAAAATTGTGTAGCTCCCGTGCGTAGAACGGGTTAAACAGCTAGTATTATATGATTAAGAAACGATTGGTAAGAGCACAAATAAAAATACTGATGTTAAAAGGCAGAGAGCTGTTTGAAAGCCTCTAAAGCTCCATCATCAAGGAATTAGTTAAAAGTAGAAGAAATAAATTTAAAAAAACATAGAGGGAGCAAGAAATGCAGCCCCCGGTGTCAAGAGTGAAGTGGCGGTAAGTGGGAAAACAGCGGAGTAGAGTACTCCCGGATCTGGATGGGTGACGTAATCGAGGAGACGAAAGAAAAGACAGCGCTTAATTCATTCAGAGTGGGTTAGAAAGAGTTGAGATTTAAGAAGATGGAGGAGAGAGAATTGAAGAAAAGGTGGAAATCTTGTGGTTATCTAGAAAATCTGGGGGTACTGGACAAATCATTTACTAAGATGTTAGAATTCTTTCATATGTGATAAGCTTCCCCAAAATCAAGGTCGTATATTGATGGACATTTCTGAATTATACGACCATGCAATATACGACCTCTATTTTTCGGTAGCTTATCACATATGGAAGAATTCTAACAGTTTGGTAAATGATTTTTCCAGTACCCCTAGATATTCTACTGTCTGGCTACCTTTTTCTTTAAATCAAAGTCTTCCTTCCCCTCCCTCCTTCGTCTTCTTCAATCTCCCTTAAATTCTTCCTACCCCACTTTGAATGAATTAGAGGTGTCTTTTCATTGGTCTTCCCGGTTATGCGTCAACCTTGCGGGAGTCCCCGAATGCGCTTTTTTCCCCACATACCACCATTTCACTCTTGATCACGGGAGTTTCATTTCTTGCTCCTTCTATGTTTTTATACGTTCAGTTCTTGTGATTTTATCTATTGCACTGATGATGGAAATTTAGAGGCTCTGAAACAGCTGTATGTCTTTTAACATAGATATTTTTATTCGTGCTTTTACCACGTTTTCTATTCATTTCTTAATATATCGGCAAAAAATTCAGTCCTGTCATTTTAATAATATTATAATATTTAGTTGCCGTGTCGTATTTCTTCTCTTTATGTATGTAGTAAGCTACTATGTGCACTGTGAAGAAAGATAATATCATTAAATTTGAAATATAAACACTAGATTCTGAATAATCTGGTAGAGTATATCTGAATAGGGATGTTCCAGATTACTGGAAACACAGAAATACACTCATGTCCAAAATTAAGGTCACAAACATAAAATCTGTGAAAACTGATGAACTATTCGCTGTATTGCAACGAAATTTGGCGCAGAGGTATATTACAATGGGGAAAAGAATATAGCAACATAACAATATGGAAAAGATTTTAATTGTGAATTAAGACACAGGGTATATCAAAAAGTGTTAAATCATGAATCAGAGATAAAGCATTTATCTCGGGAAAAGTCTGTCTAATATGGAGTGTGACCACCTTGCACTGCTATACAAGCCTCAGAACGAGCTCTAATACTGTTTGTGAGGGTGTCAAAAAATGTTTGTGGCAACAAAGCCCATTCTTCCAAAAGCGCGGCTTTTAACTCCTGGTGAGTCCTGGGAGGGGGCTACGCTGTGCAATGGCTCTTCCTAAACCATCCCAGTGTCACCAGGAAGACCAGCCAATGCCGCCACAGAGCAATGACACTTGCACATGATCGCTATTTGGCATTAGCGCACTACGACATCGGCTGGCAATGGCTCCTCAGCTTACTCGTGACCTTACAGCTGGGTCTGAAATAAGAATTTCCAGGCAAACAGTATATACACGTCTAGCAGAAAGGTCCCTTTACACCCTGCGTCCAGTCGTGTGTGTCCCTTTCACTTCATCCAACAGGAGAGCCCGGTTGTTGTGGAGCCGAAGACATCAGTCTTGGACACAACAAGAATTGGGTTGTGTTCTTTTCAGTGATGAGTCGAGATTCACCACGCAGAGTGATTCTCGTCGAATCTTCATCCGGAGAGAACTTTTAGCTCGCTATCATCCCTGCTACGTAAAAGAAATCGACAGATTTGGTGGCAAAGGAATTCTTGTCTGGAGCGGCATAATGTTGGGCAGCCGTACACCACTGCACGTCTTCGATGCGGTTACTGTTAACACGGGTACTTCGATGCGGGCACATCACTATAAGGATGAGGTCCTTGAAGCCTATATGCGGTTGTTCCGGGCTGCTGTAGGCCCAAACTTCATGTTTATGGACGATAATGCAAAGCAACACAGAGCACACATTGTTGATGACTTTCTTGAAGAAGAAGATATTCGACGTATGAGTTGGCCCTCGAGGTCTCCGGACCTCAATGCTCTTGAACATGCTTGAGATGGTCTAGGAAGAGCCATTGCGCAGCGTAACCCCCCTCCCAGGACATGCCAGGAGTTAAAAGCCGCGCTTTTTGAAGAATGGGCTTTGTTGCCACAAACATTTATTGGCACACTCATAAACAGTATGAGAGCTCGTTGTGTGGCTTGTATAGCAGTGCACGGTGGTCACACTTCATATTAAACAGACTTTTCCCGAGATAAATGCTTTATCTCTGATTCATGATTTAACACTTTTTGATATATACTAAATTTATAATTTTATGTGCTAAAATCTCAACGAAACTGTGTAAGATTTTAACACTTCACATAAAATTAAGTATATGTTTTAGAAATATTTAGACAACTAAAAAAAAAAAAGAGACATTCTTCAAAAAGAATACACAGAAAAAAAAAGTTTAAAATATTAATTTACTAAGGAGATATTTTATAAATACGAATGCATCACACGGCCATAGGTTTAACATTTGCGAGGGAAATTTGAAATCTCACTGATGATCATCCTTAAAGTACACTCATGTCCAAAATTAAGGTCACAAACATAAAATCTGTGAAAAATGATGAAATATTCGCTGTGTTGCCATGAAATTTGGCACAGAGATGTATTACAATGGGAGAAATAATATAGTAACATAATAGTATGGAAAAGATTTTAATTGTGAATTAAGAAACAGGGTATATCAAAAAGTGTTAAATCATGAATCAGAGATATAGCACTTATCTCGGGAAAAGTCTGTCTAATATGAAGTGTGACCACCGTGCACTGCTATACAAGCCACACAACGAGCTCTCATACTGTTTATGAGTGTGCCAATAAATGTTTGTGGCAACAAAGCCCATTCTTCAAAAAGCGCGGCTTTTAACTCCTGGCATGTCCTGGGAGGGGGGTTACGCTGCGCAATGGCTCTTCCTAGACCATCTCAAGCATGTTCAAGAGCATTGAGGTCCGGAGACCTCGAGGGCCAACTCATACGTCGAATATCTTCTT
Organism: Maratus michaelseni; assembly: GCA_963931845.1. Lineage (NCBI taxonomy): Eukaryota > Metazoa > Arthropoda > Arachnida > Araneae > Salticidae > Maratus > Maratus michaelseni. Next base: position 122,050,854 of record OZ007599.1, on the reverse strand, counting down.
CAAGAAAGTCATCAACAATGTGTGCTCTGTGTTGCTTTGCATTATCGTCCATAAACATGAAGTTTGGGCCTACAGCAGCCCGGAACAACCGCATATAGGCTTCAAGGACCTCATCCTTATAGTGATGTGCCCGCATCGAAGTACCCGTGTTAACAGTAACCGCATCGAAGACGTGCAGTGGTGTACGGCTGCCCAACATTATGCCGCTCCAGACAAGAATTCCTTTGCCACCAAATCTGTCGATTTCTTTTACGTAGCAGGGATGATAGCGAGCTAAAAGTTCTCTCCGGATGAAGATTCGACGAGAATCACTCTGCGTGGTGAATCTCGACTCATCACTGAAAAGAACACAACCCAATTCTTGTTGTGTCCAAGACTGATGTCTTCGGCTCCACAACAACCGGGCTCTCCTGTTGGATGAAGTGAAAGGGACACACACGACTGGACGCAGGGTGTAAAGGGACCTTTCTGCTAGACGTGTATATACTGTTTGCCTGGAAATTCTTATTTCAGACCCAGCTGTAAGGTCACGAGTAAGCTGAGGAGCCATTGCCAGCCGATGTCGTAGTGCGCTAATGCCAAATAGCGATCATGTGCAAGTGTCATTGCTCTGTGGCGGCATTGGCTGGTCTTCCTGGTGACACTGGGATGGTTTAGGAAGAGCCATTGCACAGCGTAGCCCCCTCCCAGGACTCACCAGGAGTTAAAAGCCGCGCTTTTGGAAGAATGGGCTTTGTTGCCACAAACATTTTTTGACACCCTCACAAACAGTATTAGAGCTCGTTCTGAGGCTTGTATAGCAGTGCAAGGTGGTCACACTCCATATTAGACAGACTTTTCCCGAGATAAGTGCTATATCTCTGATTCATGATTTAACACTTTTTGATATACCCTGTTTCTTAATTCACAATTAAAATCTTTTCCATACTATTATGTTACTATATTATTTCTCCCATTGTAATACATCTCTGTGCCAAATTTCATGGCAACACAGCGAATATTTCATCATTTTTCACAGATTTTATGTTTGTGACCTTAATTTTGGACATGAGTGTACTTTAAGGATGATCATCAGTGAGATTTCAAATTTCCCTCGCAAATGTTAAACCTATGGCCGTGTGATGCATTCGTATTTATAAAATATCTCCTTAGTAAATTAATATTTTAAACTTTTTTTTTCTGTGTATTCTTTTTGAAGGATGTCTCTTTTTTTTTTAGTTGTCTAAATATTTCTAAAACATATACTTAATTTTATGTGAAGTGTTAAAATCTTACACAGTTTCGTTGAGATTTTAGCACATAAAATTATAAATTTAGTATATATTTTAGAAATATCTTGACAAGTAAGAAAGAAAGAGCCATCCTTTAAGAAGGTTGAAAAGTGTTTATGAATTCGGTCTGTCTGTCTGTCTGTTCGTGCTCTAACTCGCGTAAATATACTCGGATTGTCATGCAATTGATATATGTTATTGAGATTGGTACAGATTGAGATGACTCCAGGATGAAAATTCCGAAGCTTCAAAAAATTCTCTGAAAAGAAAAACCAATTTTATAATCTGTAGATACACATAATAGACTGGAATGAAAAATTAATTCTAAATGTTTGAATGGGTTACAAAAGAAGAATTCTGTTTTAAATAAGATTCTTGTTTACATATTTTTAAATATTATCTAATGATTCTAATCTAAAGTGTGGACACAACTTTCTGAATAATTTAAGATCAGTATTTTGTTAGTCGCATAAAAAGAAAAATCCGAAAAAATCCATTTAAGGTATTTATAAAGCGGCAATCAGACAAGCTGTTTAAGTGAAACTTTAGGCTCATCGCTCAACTTTTCCCTCAGCTGTTGCGCTAAAACGCTGTGTGATTGAGATTTCGAATTTGAAACATTATACGCAGTTTTTTCGACGTCAAATGGGTTTTGCTACGTAAACTGCTTAATCTGACAAATAACGTCACAGGAGCTTGCGTAAGCCACTCCTTTGAGGATTTCTGATTTCTTTTTGATTCTTATAAACTTTGATATCATTTCGTCTATTTGTCGCAATGTCGCCAAGCACTCTCTTGCATCTTGAATGCAAGAGAGTGCTTACAGGGAAAAAAATAGCCGTATGCTCCTGTATGTGGTATATCACACTACATAATATATTATATTGATCAATATTTAATATGTACAATTCTTAATAACATTGCAATATTATCATTTCACTTTTTATGAAATATATCATTTGTTGTGTTTAATTATTTAACGAATCATTTTTCCTGCAAATAAATAAAGTAATTGAAAAATGTTAATCAGTTACTAAAAGTATTTTAGAATTTCACTAGAGGAATTATTAATGTAAGCATTAACTTCATTTTTTTTACAATACAAATTGTTTTATTTAATTTGTATTATTGTAATATTTATATATTACATTTAAAAGGATTTTTCCGCGTTGCCTTATGTATGTGCACGGAAATTCAATTTTAGTCATAGATCCTCGTGAATAAAATTTGTTTCAAAATTTCATATTCCATCAAATGTTAAAGTATTAAAAACTCTTCAATCATTTAGCACCAATTATCTTTACCAATCATTTTTAACACTTTCCAACATATTTGAAAATTGTTTATGACTTTGGATTGTCTGTTCGTCTGTCGGAGCTGTAACTCAAGTAAATATACTCTGATTGCCCTGTAATTTTTTTATGTTATTGACGTTTAATATATAATGATCGATATTGAAAGTGAAGAGTGCAGCATTTATAGTTCGAATGCAGGGACAGTCAAAATTATTCCGTTATATTACGGTCGATTTGAAAAAAATCATTTTAAGTATATTTTGATGATGTTACACCATTTCAAGCATAATGAAGTTGATATGCAATTTATGAGGATTATTAACGCACGTTTTTGTGCGTTCTGTTGAATATGGGGTGCAAAGTATTCGTTATTCATTTACAGGGTGACACAAAATACTACTTTTACGTAATGCACCAAAGGAAAATATCACTTTCGGCGCCTTTTGATGATACTATTACGGTAATTCATATTGGGTAAATAATGAAGTCGACAGAACTGAAGTTATTGAAAAGTATTGTGTGCGTTGCATTTATCGTCCATTTACAGAGACACACGAAAGAATTATGTTACTGTACTGTCTAAAAGCAGTAATTGCTGGAAGTACATTTTCAACTTTGGTTAAGGTTTTTAAGCTTAACTAAATTTTTGAATAGTATGTAGTGTGTATAAATTATGTTGATCATATACAGGACTACACAAAGGATATCGTAAGTAATACTGCCTATGATCTAAAAGTAGTTTTTAATTGCGTTATGCATTTTCCTGCTGAACTGTATTTACTGTACTAATAGAAGTTAGTAGATTATAAATAACTTCATATACAGGGCTACGAAAGAACAAGATTACATTGCCTTTTATTGTTGGAGATTACTGGACGTTCGTTTTAGTTGTGTTTATGTGTTTTTGACCTGAATTAAATTTTGGCTTAATATGTGATGCGTGCAAAAATCTTTAGATAATATACAGGATTGTTCAAAAGAATTCGAGTGTATTTCCATCTACTGGCAAAAATTGCTAAAAGTGAAATTTTTAACTGAACTAAATTTTAGCTTGTTATGTAGTATATATGGAAATCTATAGATAATTATACAGGGCTGCGCAAATAATTCGGCTACTTGTTTGACTATAGAAAGTTATTGCTAAAACCGGACTTTTGAGTGTGTTATATGTTTTCCAAATTATTTACTTACATGTTTTCTGTCACCTTATTTAACGGGGAAGTTATGTTGCAGTTTTCTGGGTGTGTTTGTGGGGGGGACGTAACATAATCTATGCGTGCCGCATGGTTTTCGGTTTTTGTATAAATGCAGTGCGTCAGATATTGCTGAAAAATATTTCAGTTATTTTAATTACCCACCAAAGATTTTTTCTTTTTCTTTTTACTTTTTCTTTTTTTCTTTTTCTTTTTTTTTTATATATGTGGTATAGAGATGAGACGTTTAATGTCCTTTATATTGATTATTCATGCTGGTATTTATCATGAGGATATCTTTGAAATAAGTACTACGCACTTCAGTTGAAATAGGGGACATGCTATAGTAAACAGCAATAACATACAAAAATTTCAGGGTGATCCGAGTATATTTACGCAAGTTAGAGCACAAGCAGGCTGTCAGACGGCCAGACAAACCGAAGTGATAAACACTTTTCAACTAGGTTGGAAAGTGTTAAAAATGATCTCATAAATAAATATTGTGATATTATATGCAAAAGAAATGTGAATGGGGCCTTTTAAAATATGACGATATGACGATTATTTGTTACTTTAAAAATTTAAAAATTTAAAAGTTAAAAACTTATTATTGTAACACCAAAATTTGAATATATCTATTTTAGCTTGTTATTTACGAGCCTGCCAATTTTCAAATTAATCCATTGAAAACTGTAGGATTTGGGTTTTAATGTCCACTGACTCCTTAAAGAAAAGCACTCAAAAATTATGTATTTTGGATTGACTAAAAAATCAGCATATACATAGCGTTAAAAACAAATAAATAAATAAAAAATAAAAAAATAATTGAAGTAGTACACATTGTAGTATTATATACACAAGTTTTTAGCACTTTAAAAAAAATTTCTAATCGAATTTTTAGATTTTAAATTTAAAAAATGCAGCATTACAGTATAAAAAGTGTGCTAAAAACCAGACAGAAATAGTTGAGTGTTTTCGCAAAATCCAAATATAATTCAATGAAATTATATAAATATAATCATATCTGAAATTCCAGTTATTGCATTAAACTATAGTAGCATCACAGTTTTATTCTTCTGGCCTGTCCTTTTTTTTAAAAAGTTACTGCAAACTAATAACTACAGCACATAACATTTTTTTAAACTCTTACTCATAAATTTAGTTCCAGCCATACCCCTTTAAAGCTCAGAGATTAAATCATAGATATAGATATATGGATACAATACAACCTTTTAAATAAATGCTAAAGAAAGTTGCGAGAAATGACAGACAGCCCGCGTACTATGTGCCAAGGGAGCGATAAAGGACTGCCTGTAGGAAGCCGCTTACCAAGTTAGACGCAGCATTTAATGCATCTTTTAGCAAAGCATAATCATTTTCCCCTACCTTTTTGCTGCGTGTAAAGTTGCATGATGTGCTTAAAGTTGCGTGTATTGTTCGTGTCTGATTGAGCCTTAACTAGTCGACGACACTTAAAAAAAATAATAACTAGTCGTTGGGGGCCACCGTAATACTTAACTGTCATGGATATGCATAATATAAAATATGAAAATAAAACATGTGTAAACTATTTATAAAATGCATTTCAATTCGAATAAAATCGTGGCTTGATGAGGTCATAAACTTTAAATACTCTATTACAGAATTGCGTGAAAGAAACATCCTTATAACTCCAAAATTGATAATCCTATTAACTAACGGTTTACTGCGTCGGATGAAGCGTCTAATTTCCAATTAAAATATATCTTTGAATTGAAAGTTGAATGAAATACAGGGTCATGAAAAATCGAAGAGTGTGAAAAATAGGATTTCAAATATCTCGGCAACTCATTATCCGATCAATTCGTTCTTTATGCAAAATTTGTTTTTTTATTGTCTTTTATATTCACTCCTTAAAATAAACAATTTCGAAAAATTTTATATACCTTTTATCAGAACGAATATTTCGAGAGTCCGAAAAAAAGTTCCGGATAATCGAGGTTACTGAAATTCAATAAGCTTCTTTCCATTATTACATACTAAATGACATATTATTAACTAGTAAATTGACATACCAAATGCCAAGTCTATCTCAGTTTGTTCGGGAGACAGAGCGTTTACAAACTTTTTATTTGAAAAATATTTTTTATACAAAGACACATTTCAGGAAAAATAATAATTTTTGTGTTGTTTTATCAGTCTTTCACCGCCCGAAACTAAAACTTTTAAGTTCATTTATCTCAGAATGGATTTTTTCGTAATTTGTTATGTTTAAAAGAATATATCTAAACTTCCTTACAAGATATGTGTATTAAAGCATGTACGGAGTTTTTATGTTATGTTTTTAATAAATAGTCTTCAAGATTTTTAATTTCATGTTAAATTTACGAAAATATATTCTTCAAAGTAAAAATCGCTCTCAAAAATGCTCCTTTTTTTACTTTTAAATTTTTCATAAATTTTGTAAGTAATAATTTTATAAATTCTGAAAACAAATTAACAAAAAACATTTTTTGTACACAATAGTGAAAAAAGTAAAGAAATCGGTCAAGTAGTTCTTGAGTTATATCAAAAATTAAATAAGTTTAAATTAAAAAAAAAACTTTTTATTTGAAAAATATCCTTTATAGAAAGATACATTTCAGGAAAAAAAATAATTTTTGTGCTGTTTTATCAGTCTTTCACCGCCCGCAACTGAAACTTTAAGTCCATTTATCTCAGAATGGATTTTTTCATAATTTGTTATGTAAGAATACATCTAAACTTCCTTACAAGATATGTGTATTAAAGCATGTACGGAGTTTTTATTTTATGTTTTTAATAAATAGTCTTCAGGATTTTTAATTTCATGTTAAATTTACGAAAATATATTCTTCAAAGTAAAAGTCGCTCTCAAAAATGCTCCTTTTTTTTACTTTTAAATTTTTTATAAGTTTTGTAAGTAATAATTTTATAAATCCTGAAAACAAATTAACAAGAAACCTTTTCTGTACACAATAGTGAAAAAAGTAAAGAAATCGGTCAAGTAGTTATTGAGTTATATCAAAAATTCAATAAGTTTAATTTAAAAAAAAAAAAAAACTTTTTATTCGAAAAATATCTTTTATAGAAAGACACATTTCAGGAAAAAAAATTCATTAATAAATCCTTATGAATAACGAAAATAAAATTTTGAAACCCGGAACCCTTCAAATATATTTATATATTACTACTCTTCAACTTAAAAATAAAAATTTGCTTTTGATATATTCTGCCAAGAATTATTTTATTCCTCGAAAATGAAATAGTACATGGTAAAATTAGAGCAGCGAGATAGAATTAAGCAATATATTAGTTAATCCCTCTTTTCAGATTTGTTGATAAAGAACTTTATACACTGCAAGAACGATTAATGAAGTACTTGGTCGGTTACCTTTCTCATAGAATCAGTCAGAAAGTCAGGAATATAAAACCTTTATTGGGCCTCTTTGGGGTCATGGCCGACTAGTTTTACTTTCTTTTGAAACTTTTGATGTTGAAAGCTCTGATACAATAATGAGATATTAGAAATCCTTTCTTTTATGAGAGTTTATTTGCCCTTAATAACTAACTTGATGCAGAAGGAGTCTTACCTGTTTTCTGATATACTTTGTAGTATACACTTCTCGTTTGTATAATATTTACCTTGAAAATAATTGCCACATGTTATTTGAGACAGGTAACTTTTGTTATCGCTAGTCAGAGTTCTGTCCAGATTTTTATCACAGGGTCCTGTTTTTGTGAAATTGTGAAACGTTTTTTGTATATTTGTGAAAAACCTAAGTCATAATTTTGTGAATTTGAAATTATCGTCATACGTAGGTTACCTGTTTATCTATTTTTAACAAGATCCTGTATGTGTAAAAAAAACCTAAATAGATTATTTGGCAACTTTAACTGTTTTGTTATTTAAAATGGATTAAATTTCTAAAAAGATTAGTGTGGAGATGAGAAAGTTTTATGAAAAGTCTGTATTTAAGACAAATATTTTGTGAAAGGTCCTGTTTTATGGTGAAAATTTTTGTGAAGGCTCCTGTTTTAAGACAAAATTTTTTTTATGAAGGGTCCTTGTTTTAAGACAAAAATTTTGTGAAAGGTCCTATTTTAAGGTGAAAAGATTTGTAAAGGGTCTATTAAAGGACCCAAATTTTTTTCTGATAACCTGCTGATTCTACCTGCTAATCATTGTAACTTGTTTGACCGCACATTATATTTGAAATTTTTATAAGTATTCTTTAATGATTTTTTTATGAATATATTTTGTTACACAGGTTAATTTTTTTAAGTATTTTGTACGTACAGGGTGTCCCAGAAATCCGTTCATATTTGAAAAATTCATAGAAAAATAACGTCTGTATGGGAGTTTAGTTTGAACCCTGTTACTTGTCAAAGAGTCTGATATTTTGTGACAAAAGAAATAAATAGTTTAAAGTACACAAGTAAGTTCAAATTTGAAATATGCATATACTGTAATTTCCGGCGTATAATCCGCGGATCAAACAATCATTTTTCGACCCAGAATTTTTATTTTATAAAATGTAACTTGCTAGATCGCTTTAAATATTTGACTTCCATTATTGAATAAAATTTCTGGGTTGAAACAGAATTGTTTGATCCGCGGATTATACGCCGAAAATTACGGTAAATGTAACATATTGTCTTACCACAGTGCGGCTTAGAACATAAAACTTGTCAAAGAAGTACTAAGACGAATTATCGACCGCACTGTAATAATGACATTAATGATCAAGTTTGTATTTGAGTTCAGCTTAATTATTTGGATGTAAATAGGTTAAAAATTATACCACCGTTTGCAAACCTTTTTATGAATGTTGGGGGATATGCAGGGTGGGCCAAAAGTCCTTGACACATTTTTAAATTTAAACAAGAACGAAAAATCATGTGTCAAGCATAGAATATGTAACACTTTCCAACGCTTCCAAAATAATTTTACAAATCATACCGTTTAATAAGCTGAAAGATAACATTTAAGCAAAGAATTTGGAAAACGCATACCATATTTTTTTTTAAATCAGAAATTTTCAACCTATACAATATTCGGAAAAATATCCGAATACTTTTATTCAGCCCTGTATAGGATCTATAGGTTTGTATACATACTACATAGGATGCTAAATTTTAGTTCAGTTAGAAAACGTTTAGCACAGTTTAAAATTCTCCTTCTGGAGTTTCTGTCAATAAACGGAAATGTGTTCGCAAACTTTTGTGCTTCCCTGTATAGGATCTACAGAATTTATACACACCACGTAATAAACAAAAAGTGCGTTAAATTTAAAATCGCGTTCAGTAACTTAAAACGCACGTCCAGGAATTATTGTTTACAGACAGTAGAGAATTCTTTTGTGTGTCCCTGTAAATGAACGATGACTGCTATACACACAATATTCTGTAGTAAGCCTCTTGTAATGCACCTTAGTGATATATATAAATTTCAATGCGTTTAAAATAGTGAAACATTATTTAAATAAACCGCAGACGATTTTTCTCCATAGACGTAATGTAACGGAATTCTTTTGCGTGTCCCTGTAAAAAAACTATAAGTGCTACGCACTTCCGTTGAAATAGGGAACATGTTATAGATAACGACAATAACATATAAAAATTGCAGAGCAATCCGAGCCTATTTACGGGAGTTAGAGCACGGACAGACGGCCATACGGCAGACAAACCGAAGTCATAAACACTTTTCAACTAGGTTGGAAAGTGTTAAAAATAATAATAATAAAGTAATTGGTGTACAAGAATTCGGTTTGGGCGGATATATTTCTTATTATTGTAAGTTTTTTTTAAATATATTTAAAAAGTTAGTTCCAAATATTTTTCGTAGATAGTTCTATACCTTCAAATCTAAACAAAATATCAAGATGAGCAGTTATAAACCATTATCTTATTAAAGCAAATTGAAAGAAGACATAATTTCCAGTCAAATACCTATTTTCACTTCACTTTTCTACAATTTAGCGATTAAACTATATGGGATATTCTCCTTTTTTTTTTTTCGCGCTGTGCAGTATACTATCGTATTGTAATGTGTAGAATGAAATTGAGTACCATTTGGATAAAAAGCTAAAAGGGCGTAAGCTTTGAAATACTGTAGTCGATTGTACAAAAGAAATTGTCTGTGACTGCTTTGCCCTTTTTTATGCTTTTTCTACACTTTGAAGGTATAGTGGTATCTATGGAATTTTTTTTTAATTTGACGTTTTGTTTAAACAAAACTTTAGATCATGAGAAGTATTTTCAACCAAACTGCACACTTATATGCAAATTACTTGATTTTCTATTGAATTTAAAAATGTGTCAAGATTTTTTGGACTGCTCTGTTTGTTTGGACCATTTTTATTTACCAGGAAAACTTACAAGGAAGGTCTCCATAGGCACATACTCAGAAACATTTGAAAAAATTACAGAATATTCTTCTCATGAGGACAGATATGTTTATAAAAATAATTGCCGCGGAACCTCAATATAACGTCCGTAAAAAATTATGAAAATTACGTGGTTTTGGCGATTTATCGCTGGTTGGCGACATAATGAAATAAAAGTACGCTCTTGTGATAAACAGTCATTTAGTAAAATCTCTTCCTACTGAACTAATTTAAATAAGTGTAAAGTAAATAAATACACTTTTATAACTACGGTTTTACCGTATACATTTATATGTATATATAAAGAAAATTAAAGACCGTATTCTACGGTTTACAAAAAAATTCAAATTGATTAAAAATGCTTCAAGCTAAACATTTTTGTCGATCCTGAACATTGTCAATTTGACATCGATATTGTTAAAGACGAAGACAACAAGAGAAAAGCATTGTTGCCAAGGAAACAATGACTTATTCAATATTGAAATATATAATGAGACAATTCTTAATCGGGTAGTTACTTTTAAAATACACTTAAAACTTATTCAACCAGTGAAACCATGTAAAATTAAATAACTCCAGCAACACGTAACTTGTATATATTATATAAGCTTATGGAAAAAAAAAATAAACTATTTAATAGTTTAAGTTTAAATTCATAAAGTACTGCGCAGTTAAACACTTTTTTAACCAGGAATTTTCAAATGCCTTAAAACACTTGGCATTTGGGGAGGAAAAGTGTTGTTCGCCAAATCGCGTATTTTTGCGCCAAATACTCGAAAATATTTTATTTTGTTATACGTTTTCCACTGGGATTCCGCAGCTAAATTTGATTGAACCTTTATTACGCATATGAGTAGTTTCATTAGCATTTTTTTCAAAATATTCTGAGTATGCACTTTAAGGAGACCTTCCTTGTTAGAATTACTTGTAATAAACAGTTTAATAACTCGAAATAGTTACAGTTCTGGGCAACGGGGTATTTTTTATATTTTTTTCTAGTTACCGTCAATTCACTAGCTATTTTTTACCTATAGATTTTTAATAGACCAAAACCTTTTTCATAAGAAAGAAGAAACCAAGGTCTAATTACCCAAAAGATACAATGAAGAATGAGCTTCACCTCTAAATTTTTAGAGGGGCCTCAAAATGACTGTAAAATGGTACCTCTAAATCCCTTTTTTAAACAATTGCATTTTTAAGATTTGGTACTTTTCTATTTTCCCATTAACCACTTTCAATAAAAATAATTATCGCCAGACAATATAATTTTAAGCCAAAAATACGTAAGCGTGATGTCGCATTCATTTGACGTCACATTCGTGACACCGAGGCTAACGAAAAAGACAGGCTACCGCGGTGCATTCCACTTATCTTTTTTTACAGACCGCTAGAGTGACGTGATGCTCTTTTCGTACAACTGCATTGGTGGATTCGAGCACCACGTGACTCCTACGGTCTGTAAAAAAAGATACGCGTAAAGCACCGCGGTAGCCTTTCTTTTTCGTTAGCCTCGCGTGACACTTTAAAGGTTTTCGACCAATAACCGTGGCTGAATAAAACGTCCGTTTATCCCGACTATGGAAGATTGTCGGGAAGGTACCCTGCTGAAAAATAAAAAAAAATACTAGGCATAATTCCCGTCCTAAAAGGCACAGGATAAAGCTGTTCACATCAAAACAACTTCTTTAAGGTTTTGTATACTACTGTTATAGTTAATATATCTGGGATATAACTGGGATATAACAAGCGAATAACGAAAGTTTTAAAGGAACGACTGCTCTTTATTTAGTCAGAAAATGTAAACGGATAAAACACATACAACAATAACAGATATGACATATAAAATGTACATAAAAGTTATATAAAGCCTTGAAATTATGAGCGAAAAAAAATTCGCGCTGTCGAACCTGTTTCGTTAATAGATATTTGTTTTTCACAATTTTTAACAGTACTTCTACATTATTTATCCGTTTACAGATAGTCTTACACCATGCCGCTCATTAATGCATACTTTATGATGGCAGAATCCCATGATCTAGTAATAGTCTGAAAGTAGTTTATCGTATAAAGTTCTGTAGATGGATGATCCCAGATCTTTATTCTTTTTTTTTTCAAAATGCGAAAGAAGACAGAGAAATAGCAGTTAACTTATATCCCTTCATTAGAAAAATTAAACTGTCTTATCTACAAAATAAATACAAATAGAATATGTACATCGCGTGCTAGCGCTGCATTTGAAATCAAACGTACGTCACATGTTTATGTTATTGGCGTTAAATCCCATTGTGTGGCGATATGTTTTTATATAGAAATTGCCTACGAGAAAGTAGATACGAACCAATTTTTTTACATTGCATTTTTCTTTTTTTTTTGGGGGGGGGAGGGAGGGAAAGCCGAAAAACGAACCGTTGTAGCATATTTCGAACTAATCGCACCTTAAGTATATATAAAAAGGAAACACAAATACCTTATAATACGCAGTACTTTGGGTAGGTGAAATCAAATCCTATGAATTCGGCTTCAAGAAGTTATTGAAAGCATGATACCTGTAGGACGATTATATCTCCCTAAGAGATACCTTATCACATTTTTTTTTTAATTTAATGGTTAACTTTACATTTAATTTATGCAGTTGTGGAATTTTTAGCATCTGAAAATGTATTTAAATATGGCATTTTATCAGCTTGAAGTGCAGGGAAAAAAATTAAATCAACAGAAGTTCAACTTCCTGCAACAACATTCAGAATCTTCTGCCATTCATCTTAACGACGGAAAGTGAAATTTCCGGTATCTGGATATGATGCTCTCGTGACTTCATTAGAAGCAGATCATCGGAACAAGGCGAAGTAGTTGAGTAAGCCGAATGTCAAACAGGTTGTTCACCTTTATTGCTTTTGGCAAGGTTAAATGAATGAGGTGAATAGCTTGAATTTCGATGCAAATTTATGTGCAAGATTGCAGTTATTCATTAAACTTAATTTCATAAATAGACAAGCTGTGCCTAACCTCCAGTCACTCAGCTCCTTTTATAAAGGTGATTCTGTTAAAATTGCGTTGATTTGCTTGTAATGAATTGTTAATCAACGAAAATAAAGATTTTTGAAGCAAGAATCACTGTTTAACAAGGATATGTTATTTTGGATGCACAATTGGCAGAAATAGTATCCGGAAAAATAATGTTGAAAAAGCTTAGAATTATGTATGCATCCTTTAGGTTTTTGCAATATATATATTCAGTCAAAACTCGGTATAGTGTCACCCTGTTAAAAGATAGCGATTTACAGAGAAGTGTTTCATTATTTCCCGAATTCCAAACAGTTAGTTCACTCATAGGGTCACCTCGTATATGAGGTTACTTTCGTACTGTTCCCTTGGGTGACCTTATACCAGTGGTGGTGATACTTCTTGCGTGCGCGTGCCAGTAATCTCACAGATATTACTTACTAGCATTCTAATGTGCTAAAAATATTCTAATTTAATAAAAAATAATTGTTTACCAAATTTTACTAAAAAAGTTCTTTTTTTATCCTAAATTCAATTTATAACTTATTTGTTGGGCTGTATGAACTCAATAACATAACTATGTCGCTCTGGAATACGTATTAATAACACAGGTCTACAAAATTCCCGTTAGTGAAATTCTTTTAAAAAATGTATACTGCTTCTATACATTTTTGATATGCTTATTCCAAAAATGACCTGATTTTTTTTCTATCACGTATAGTTTTATTCACTATCTTCGTCAACATGTGTTTTATTAATTTATATAGCCTGTTGAACCTAATAATAACAAATAAATAAAATAGAATAATTTTATTTAAAAATGTATGCCTAATTACACACACACACACACACACACACACATATATATATATATATATATATATATACATACACAGCTTTTTTTAATCTCTGCTAGTAAAGTTGCGTTTTTTGGTTTATCTGTTATATAATGATTCTGCATTTTCACGATTAAATATTCAGAAATCAATCGTAAATCACATATTTCTCTCACACTGGTACAATAGGTACAGAGACACATTGGTTTTCATTATGTAAAAGAACAGTTAAGACTTTGTTTTATATAGTCAATAAAACGTCTCCATTCTTGGGCATTATATTTAACCCATTAAAGCCGGAATTATTTTCGTCTTTAAAATGCAAAACGTACATTTCACACCAGTATTTTTAAAATAGCAATTTTTGTTTGCTTAATCAAGAACTTGGAGTCATAAAATAAAGATAATGTTTCCGTAAAAAATACTGGTGTATAAACAAAAATATGGTTGAAACTTATCTGGTACCATATGGTACCGCTAGGCTTTAATGGGTTAAAGCCAAACTTACATGTGAATTTTATTAATATATTTTTGCAGTAAACTTACTATCCTGTAGAAAGTAAAAACGTCTGTCTGCTCTCTGGTTACATACACAGTAGTAGATGTTTTAGAAGCTAACAAGCATTTTCTTTTAGTTGACAAAAAGATTCAGCGGACTCCTTAAACAACCCCAAATGTCTGAATAAATCAGCATGTTCAGATTGATTGAATAGTTGAGGTGCATCATTGTCTGTATCTTCGAATAATAACATTCGACTTATTCAATAGCAGAAATTTTGCTATTAAATATGTCGAAAATTACTATTAAAATATTGAGGCAGTACAAACGCTAGGTGGTAGCGCTGTGATCTATATTGCACTTAAAATCATCAGCAGAAGCATTATCTGGATCAAAATCCGGTGAGTCTTCAAATATCTTTTGTAAAAGAGAGTCAGAAATTTTTGGACCGTGTAGAACTAAGTGGTAAAGCTGAGGAAAGATTTAGATACATAAAAGTGTTCTTATTTTAGACATCTAACAAATGTAACACTTTTGTAACACATGAGAAAAAAAGTTACTAATAAGGGCCTAAATATAAGACCCCTTCATGCCAATGGGATAACAAATCTGAATGCATATATTTGCCCCTTTGGACAATATTGTTAGATCTGATGCCTAACAAACTTTGTGTGGAGCCCACGCTCTATGCTGATCTATGCTTCATTCCAAAATAGGTGAAAAAACTTTCTAATGGAATGTGCAATACTACACACATTTAATTTTGTGGAAAAGCAATCTTTCTTGTTAAAAAAAAATTCCATTTAATTTAAATTAGGTGGCATAATTGAATCCGCTTACATCGAAGTCAAGTTTGTGCAAAAATGGTGCGTGATACACCATTTTTGGGATTTTTAGATTCAACATAAAAAATTAAGAACAGCTAAAGTGATAAAAAAAGGGGTTTTCATTGTGGACTTGTATAACTTATAAATGCAATTTTATTTTGTTGTTGCATACGTTTGATGCCGCATCTTTTCCAAAATCTGCCATTTTTATGTGTACTACAGAAATTATTTCATCTATCTTTTAAAATTCAGTTGGAAAAATTAAAGCCCTTTAAACTGAAAAGAGGAGAAGGTATTTAACTTTTGTTTAACTTTTTATAAGATTAACTTTCCTGCAAAAATTTTGATACCTACATGCGATCAGTTTTCGAAATCATTCATAAATGTCGCCGGGGATCTCAGCGCATATGTTATAGGGGTTATTGAAGACAAGATTCTTATCCTAGCTTCAATGGGGTAGATGGCAAATAGCGAAAAGAAGTTTAATGATTGAAATTTGAGCTTATTGTTATACAGTTACACGGAAAGTGCAATATTTGCTTGGACTTAATTGGAAATTATTTTCTTTTATAATATAACATGTTCCAGTTTTAAAATATGCATATATTTATTTCACTTTTTTTTTTTTTTACAGCTATGGACACACATCCGAAGACCGATTGGGATTCTCATAGGCATGGCTTCCCAGTTTGTTTTACTTCCTCTTTCTGCATTTATTCTCATCAAAGCTTTAGGCCTTGGACTCCTACATGCTACAGGTCTTTTAATCCTATCTTGCAGTCCTGGAGGAGTTACTTCTAATATGTTTACTTATTTCTGTGATGGAGATATTTCCCTCAGCATAGCAATGACTACGTGTAGCACTTTAGTTGCCATGGCAATGATGCCAGCCAATTTATATATGTATGGCCAGAATCTCAACCAAGATGACATCGTGATACCGTACGTCAAGATGGCACTATCTTTAATTTCCGTAACTTGTCCTGTATTATTCGGCATGCTGGTTCACTGGAGATTTCCACGTCTTGCATCTTACCTGACAAAAGTAATGCTAACTTATTGAATTAAATAAGAGGTACAATCATCTGGGGTTACTTAGACCCTAAGTGTCTGTGTGTGTGGGGGGGGGGAGGGGGGTCTTTGGACACACAACAAAAATGTTTTAAATCGGTTTTGACTCTACAGTTTTGTGACATAATTTAACAATACTCGCTGAATCAGTTCAAAAATCTAGTAGATTAGGGACTGATTTAAAACCTTTTGTTGCTGTTCGGGAACCAAGTAACCCCATGTTACAGTGTTTTATAAGTTATAATTGTTCATCCATAAATTATTAGGTTAATGCAAAAATTTGTAGCGTTGTACCCGATTTTCTCATCTTCCCTTTGGAATGTAAATGTCACATGATAGTAGTTGTCTGGTAGCAATTAATTACATCGGCTAGTTCTTGGGGTAACTGTTGAATATCATCATGGATTAAAGAATTCAGGAGATCTTGTTGAAAAATGGTTATCTTGAACGCGGCAAATTGCTCACGTCTAAGTGGCCGTCTTTGTAACGAATAAATAATTTTTGCCGTGCTTTTTCCATTTGCTTTTCCCCATAGACGACACAAATGTTTAGAGCGGCTTCAGCTACCTTTCTCTTTATATTAAACTCAAAAAAGTGAAATATGACAGAAGTCTTTTTTTCCACCTCACACTCTACTTTCTTTAGCTCAAGATCTCAAACTAACTCTTCAAATCTGCAAAATTTAAGGAGTATTTACAAGCGCAACACTCTAAATAACGAAGAACCGATTAAATACGATATAAGAACGCCTAACACTGCTGTGTTTCCACACCAAAGAAAACGCTACGAAATAATTTATCAACCCAATAACATGGATCGCAAGCGTCTTTAAAATTGAGTGCGAAAATTACTGTTCGGAAATAGTGGTACTCATATTGAAGGACCAGTTGGTACCCTGAATAAGTTTTAAAAAATTGTTACGGTAAGAAAGAACATTGTCTATAACTCACTTTTTTGCCTTACTGAATTTTCTTGTCAAAAAATGTTTTTGATAAAATCAGTATATTTACAGTTTTTCCACGCCAACCAAACCCACCAAATTTTAAAAGTGCATCATTTTTATTCCGTTGCATCCAATAAAATTTCCATTTTCTAGATAATTATAAAATTAAATATCGCATCAGAATCGTGCACATAATTTTAGTCACAGTCAGAGAAAATTCTTTAACGTATAGTTAAACAATTGGCAAAAGATTTGAAAGTAATTTTATAAAGGTGTGAAATACCACGTATAGCTCAGGCTTTACAGATTTTCATTTTACCAAATTGGGAATTTTACAACGAGAAATATTAAAGAAAATTCGAAAGGATGACACAAAGGAAGAGGAAGGTTTCTGTCCCAAACGAATTTAATGCTTTTAACCTGCATATGTGTGAGGTAACGTAATAAAAAGACAAATAATTTTTTATTTTCTTTAAAAATCATAATTATTATGCGAGATACCAAGAAATATGTGCGTAGCAAAATGACGTTTTTACACATTTAATTTTATCTATATGTTCCTAAAGAATCTTTGTCATCAGAGTCAAATAATCTTTGTCTTTTGACCACTATCTTTGTGAATCCATTTTTGTCAGATTCTTTATTGTTTATCTTTTTCATAATTTTCTGAGCAGTTGGAGGTGGTATCATCTATGAAAAAATCACTGTAATTAAGGTATTATAAGTTTCTACTTTGTCGACGAGCGTATTAATTAAAATATTACAGTTAAATATTAAAATTATTTCGTTAGAAATGTCTTTAACAGCTTACTTAAAACTTAAATATACATATGCATGAAAATATAAGGAAATTTGCTACATCTCCTAATGTTTATCCCTTCGGGATCGTAAAATATAGCTTTTCGTGAGAATGGCCCGTTTGAAGATAATAATATTCCCACACTTGATTGGCCGGTTAATAGTACGTACTTAACCCACAGAGAACGTTTAAAGTATTATAGTGCGCAATATCTACCAAAACATGGTCAAATGGTTCAGTATAACCCGAAAGCAGAATTAAAATCTGCCATTGGTAAGGCATGGCAGGTTTTGTCGCTTAGACAAGTTCGAAACTTTGTAAACTCTAGGCTACAATGCTGTATTGAAATTATTAAACTCAAAGGAAACACAATTGATATGTAACATTTCTGTAACTTAGAAAAATCTGTTCCGTTCTTATTACTTTGCTAATATTGCATATCCAGCCAAAATGTAATTCATTATAAACAATTGTTTTACAATATTTTCTTTACGTTTATATTGCCTAATTTAGTTCGATAAAATTAATTTACATGGTTTATATGTGTATTAATATAATTATATTTATTATATAGTCAGTTAAATGATCGTTTCAATCATTTTTCACCCCGTTGAAGAAGCGCAACGTAAAACGGCGCATGAACGAATAAAATTGATTTGTAAACTCGAATTTGAAATTAACAGACGAATTGTGTATTTTGCATACCTACAACGCAATGATATATGTGGGTAAGACCCTTTGAATTATTTTTCATATTTGAGTATTTTATAGATCTTCTTGACATATTCTTAAATGATTTTATGAAGGAAAATGATTTAATTAAGAAAAAAGATGCAATTCTTGCGTTAAAATTTGCAAAAAATAAATATTAAACATTTATAGAAAAATTTAAAACTACATTTCTTTTGCAATTTTGAACTTATTTGAACTTTTTTTGCATGCTTATCTTACAAGTGTCCTCTATAACTGGTTTCCAAACAATAACTTAGTTTTCAAAAAAAGTTAATTAGCTTAAGAAAAAAAAATACAATGTTATGATACATGTAACAGTACAATAAAAATGACTTTTTAATTAAAGAATTTTTAATAAACTCTTATATTACTGAAATTCTGGTCCTTAATTTTATGAATACATCTTTATAATAGTCTGTAAAACAAATTGTGTGTCAATTGAAAAATATATGTTGAAGTTTTAGCATTTTGATCATACTGATTATCAGAAGAAAAAAAAAAACGCACGAAAATGAATGAATTTGAATGAACTATTTTAAATTATTATTTAGTAAAAATAATTATATCAAATAATGAAGTATATTTGTGAGTATATAAAAATATCTTTAAAAAAATTAAAACGTACAGATAAAGTATTATTGACTAAAATGTGACTCAAGTTTTAACAAAAATTAAATAGTTTCTGAGTATTTTCTGACGCAGGAAATATTTCTACGAAAACAGAATTTCCCCCCAGCTATCTGAAATAAAAATTTCTAATTCCAATCAAATCACCGAAGCCCAACAGCGGCTGAGACTGAGAGGTTCTGCTCCCAAAGCTGGAAGACTGTCAGTGCTGTGTCATTACCTCCTGTAGACAAAGACTTTAGTAGATTCTTTAAACTTTATCTAAAGGAGTAATGGCTGGGTTTGATTCGATGTCGCGTCCATTGGCTAACCATTCGGAATTTTCCGTGGTATTCTTCGAATCTTGCGTAAATGCGGGTTAGGTTCACTTACACTGAGAAAAATGACACTTTCAAATTTGATTATATCGATGTTTTCAATTTGTTATGTAACTTTTTGTTTCAAATAGGACGACCCAATGCTTTCAATTCTGAAGTACCAGAAATACTCAGAATATTGAAACATGGACATACTCAAAACTGAGAACATAGAGGTCAGTTAATACTCATTTTTGAAACATGCACATATTCAAAAATGATTAGAATCAGTTCAAACTCATTTTTGAAACATGGAAATGCTCAAAACTGAGCACATAGAAGTCAGTTCATACTCATTTTTGAAACATGTACATACTCAAATATGAACACATGATGTTTCATTCTTGAGTGTGTGCATGTTTTCAGAAATGAGTATATACATGTTTTAAACTTGAGTCATTTTGATTCGGAGCCATTTTGACTATGCGACATACTCAGATTTGAGTATTTTTTGCTCAGTTTTGAAAATGTCGTTTTTAGATTGTCGAAAGACTCCCACGAAGGGCAACCCCTCTCTGTCTATATCCCTTGCGGAGAAAATCGGCTGTAACAAACACCAACCAACAAAGTACACTATATAGTCAACAGTCATCAGAAACTTTTGACTTTACAAATTTTGAATAACTCCACAGAAATACTAGACGAATTGTTTTTTTAATTTCAGCCGTGTAGACTCCATGATTAATCTGTCACTTTTTAGTAATGTTTCAATCAGCAGTGTATTTAGAGGAAGCTTTTTATTAAGACACCCCTAACATCCTAAACAAATTAAATATCAACTTCCTTTCATTATTTTTTAATCATTTGTATACCAACACATGCATTTGTACTGTCGGACACCAAAAGGTACTATTTATTAAAATATTATCAATCTTTTATTTGCTTAAGTATTCAGTTACTGGCCGGACTACCCTATATTGTTGACTATAAAATTAAGAAAGATTTATTTTTAGCGCATGCGTAGTTAAAAAGTATTTTCTATGAAGACTCATGTCTAATCTAATATTCAATGCATCCATTTCAAATTTCAGCCTCAAAACTATCTTAACCCTTTCAGGGATAAAATATTTCTGTTGCTAAAATGTTGAAATGATTGAATATTACGAGAATTTACGAACAAATTGATTTGTAAAACAAAATCATTTTTTTTTCACGAACATGAAAGATAAATTTTATTCAAAAATTCTGAATGCCGTTTGGCAGTTGAAAATTAAAATTAAATGGTATAAATAATACACGACTACTCTTTAAAAGTTTATACTGTTAATAGCTTTCTGAAAATTTCGTGAAATTTTATTGAAAACTCGGCATGTTAAAAGCAAAAATAAATAAGAATTATAGAAATAAAATGGAACATTCCATGGTAACTTACGTTACATTTAGAGTAACTGACTTCAGTAATTTTAGTAATATAACACTAAAAAATATTCAAAATGTAATGTTTATACGATTTGTTAATTAAACCTATACAAAGCTAAATTTGGATAAAAATTACTTAAATTTAGTACTATTTCTTGAACGCTAAAAATTATATTTACTATGGTAACTTACGTTTCTGACAAAAAGAACATAAGTTACCATAATAAATATAATGGCCAGTGTTCAAAAAATAGCACTAAAAGTAGGTAATTTTCATCCAAATTTCGCTTTGGATAGGTTTAATTCACAAATCATATCAACATTACATTTTTAATATTTTTTGTGTATATTATGAAAATTACTAAAGAAAATTATTCTAAATGTAACGTAAGTTACCATGGAATGACCCAAATGCTTATTTCTTCATGATGAATACACTTGCTATGCTTAGGAAAAGACAAAAATTGCACATAATATTGCATTTAACAAGTAAAATTATTTGTGAAAGTTTTCACCTTTTTAATGATACAGAAGTATCATAAATATTTTTTATTATTATTGAATTCCTTGCCGGTCCTCTAAATGTTAAATATACGTTCGTAAGAAAATGTCGTCTTGTACTTTTCTAGAAATTCGATAAAAAAATTGAAAATGAATTTAAAATCGAAAATGCCCTTTTATTTTTACCTGAATAGTGTAAATTAATATACCTAATTACAAAGTTATTTCAGAAACTAAAAACACATACGAAACTTTGGTTTCAAGAACAATACAATACAGTATATGCCATCTCTTGAGAATTCTATGAATAATTTAGTTTAGTTGTAAAATGTTACTGAATTACAGCAATAAATAAATAGTTTTTGTAAACTTTATTTTGAAAATAATTAACCTCTTTTATATGTTGCATGCATGAACTTTGTCGTTAACGCAGCAGAGTTGACACAGAAATGTCCCAATTAAAACCGAAACTTTAAAAAAGTCCTTTTTACATTAGTGTTATCCAATTAAAACTTATTTCGTAAAAGTGTTAATATTTTCAATTGTTAAATACAATTAATTTTCTTCTTTATACATCATTTATTTAAAGTTGATGTTGAAAATCTTTCGTTCTTCGTTTTTCTGCATGTTAGGATAGTGTCTAATGAAGCGTAAAAAAATTATTTCTTACTTCAGTAAAAATGGTTAGAAAATAGCGTCATTAATTTCATTAATAACAATGCATCGGTCATATTCTGAATATTTAGAACAAACGAAAGAAATTTATTCACCAATTAGTTCAAGAGACATTGTTTTTTTTTATACATTATGAATTTTTTGATACATTATGAAAATTAAATTGTAAGCACATTTTTGTTGTTTTAGTTTGGGTATTTGGAATTCGAATCGATCATCTGACAGTTTTGGAGCAAAAGACAGTTTTCTGGCAATATATAGAGTATCCGAAAACTCCTTTCCTGATTACAAAATTTATTCATAAGCTCTATGTATAAAATAGATGTGTGAAACTGGTGCCAAAATGTTGGAAAACTAACCAAATTTTTTGTTGCAGGTTTCCTTAACGTGGCTGTAGTGTAGCAGTGTCAGTGTCCAGGAAACCGAAAATGTTCACAAATCGAAAAAAGCTCAGTGTGTCCTCTGGTATCACGAGACCCTTTTGGCATCTGTAATTCACATGAGACCGTACGCACTGTTTCTTGAGCACAAAAGACTGTCTCACTCCTTTACACTTTCAGCTGAGGTTGATGGTCGGCAAGTTCTCAGCAAGTGATCCTATTCCCTGGACCGTTACACTACAGCCACGTTACGGTAACCTGCAACAAAAATACTTGGTTACTTTTCCAACATTTTGGCGCAAGTTTCACATGTCTCCGGACACGTATAGCTGATATCAATACATTTTTTAATTAGTTAAAGGCTTTTTGGATATTCTATATTTTTCTCATACTGTCGTTCTCTGTAAAAAAAATGCCAGTATTAGATGATAGGTCCAAAATTTAGATTTTATTTGTCTGATATATTAGATAGTGCTATAACTAATTAGGTTCAATTTTTTCTTTAATTTATCTTAAGTGCAAAAGGATTGTTTCATCTTATCATAAGCAATTCATGCATAAGGGGTTAAAGCTAATCGTTCACAACACTGCATTCGAAAATTTCAATTAATCAGTTCATAAGATTTTGTTAAATCTGATGTTTGTCTTGCTGGACCTGAAAATATCTAAGCATTTCAGACGTGTTGATCGAAATCTATTCACGTAATCTGCTATTTCTGATTCTATATTCTTAATCCACACATCATCAAATCTCTTAGACAGCTGGTTATAACTACTTTTAAAAAAAATCCTCCTTCCCTACAAAAAAAAAAAAAAAAAAAAAAAAAAAAAAAAATGAAAGAAATAAAATAAAATAATAATAAATAAATAAATAAATAAAATAATGGAAAGAATTACATTTCATTTAAGTCTCAGTTTATTATTTAATGTGAATCTTTCTGACACAATTATTAATAATTTTCCTGGACAGACGAAAAAAAAAAAAAAAAAAAAAAAAAAAAAAAACTTAACAAAAATGTTACCCTACACATGTGTTACGTTTTTAATTATAGTCAAATGCTACAATTTTGTGATTCACATGGTACAAAAATCGATTCAAAACTAATATTTCAGATTATTTTCTAGAAAGTACTTAATTGTTATATTAAAATGAAACGCGTTGATTGGATCTCTAGAATCTGAAAAATAAATTGTATGCATTTGTGAATGGAAACGTGTTATAACTAAAACGTGTCTATAACTAAAATTAACGTGTGTTAGAAAGTATAGCGCTTTTATATGTAAGAGCAACTTTAAGGTAGAGAACTGCTTTGATAGCCAGTTTCAAATTTTAAAATAGAACGAAAACTCATGCATCAGTCATTCATTATGAAAAACTTTCTAACAGTAACAGAATATTATTAAGAATTTTCATTTTAGGTAGATTTCGTAAGAAATACTACCTATTACATTCTCACCTAAGTTGGAATTTTTGAAAATTTTTTGCAGATATACGCCGATCATGACTCCCAGAACCCAAAACCAACCCCCAGTTCAAAACTTTATCTATCTAGCTATCTAGCTATGACACTTTTTTATGGGCACGATAACTGCAATAATTCTGCACAGATCTCTGCGAAACTGATACATAAAATCTCGGTCAAGTTCGTTAATGGGCAAAATCGAACCAATGGGGGGAGGGTGGGGGGGCTTTTTGTGAAAACAGAACCCCCCCCCCCTCCCATAATTTCTTAATTATGTTACGTATCGAATCCGTTTAAAGTTATTATTACTTCTAGGAGAAGGGCCAAAGATGTATGTATGACAGATCTTTGATATCATTAAAAATGGCCCCAAGGGGGGGGGGGAAGGGGGTGTTTTAGAAGAAAAAAATGCATAACTTCGTCAATTTACAAGATATCAAATCCGCTTAAATTTGTTAAAAATCCTCTTAAAATTATCTAAAACTTTTATACTGCCAAGTTTTTTATAGGACCAACCCTTATAGCAAAAAAAAAAAAAAAATTAAAAACAAAAAAAAATCCCTGCCGGCTCCGCCTGCAAACAAGTTATTTTTCGAAGTAGGCGGTTCCAACTCCCGCATCTTTTCGAAACTGATACATAAAATCAAGGGGCATAAAATCTCCGTCAAGTTCGCTAATGGGCAAAATCGAACCAAGGGAGGGGGAGGGGGGGGCTTTTTGTGAAAACAGAAACCCTCCCATAATTTCTTAATTATGTTACGTATCGTATCCATTTGAAGTTATTATTACTTCTAAGAGAAGGGCCGAAGATTTATGTGTGACAGATTTTTGATATAATTAAAAATGGCCCCAAGGGGGGGGGGGAGGTGGGTTTCGTCAACTTCGTTCGTGTAACTTCGTCAATTCCCAAGATTTAAAATTCGCTTAAATTTATTCTAAATCCTCTTAATATTATCTAAAAATATATCTAAAGTTTTTTATAGGACCAACTCTTATAGCAAAAAAAATAAAAAAAAAATCCCTGCTGGCTCCGCCTGCAAACAAGTTAGGTTTCGAAGTAGGCGGTTCCAACTGCCGCATCATGGCAAAAAGGTCATTTCTTCCGCAATTCCCAACAAACAGGCGCCCCACGGTCTGCGTGTTCGAAATCTACCTGTGCCTGTAGGCCGAGCCGTCAGGGATTTTTTTTTCATACAATGAAATGAGAAATCTAAATAAGCAATTTAGAAAACCCATTAATCAGTAAATCCATTTTAAGCAATTGCTGTCCATATCCGGTATTGTGTGAAAATTCTTTTGTGTAGTCCCCTATATGATCTATAGAATTTATACACACCATGTAATAAATTAAAAATTACTCTCACACTCACAGTAACTATCTATCATAGTCAGCCCTATAACGGAATTCTTTTGTGGGTCTCTGAAAATGAACGATATATACTACGCACTCTATAATCTATAGAAAATATATAGTGCACCTGAGTGATCCTTTGGAATTTCATTGTGTTTGAAGCATCATAACATTTTTAAAATGCACAACAAACGTTTTCCCGTATAGATCATAATGTAATGTTTTGTGCGTCCCTCTAAACAAACTATAATTGCTACTTATTCTATACTCCTGAGAAGTCATACTGTAGTACACTTCACTGATATATTTTTTCAGTATATTTGAACTATTGTAACATCAATAAAATTTACCACAAGCAATTTCTCAACATAGACCACAATGTAAAGGAACTCTTTTGTATGTCCCTGTAAAAGAACTATTAAGGCTAACGTACTTAATTTTAAATACCGAACATTCTTTAGTAAACCTTAATAATATATAAAAAATACATGTCAGATCGAGCACACTTACGAGAGTTAGAGCACGGACAGACAGACAGTATTCATAAACGCTTTGCAACTAGTTTGAATAGGTTTTCTCCATAGATGATAATGTAACGGAATGTTTTTTAGTGCCCCTGTAAATGAACTATAAAGGCTACACCGTTAATTTTCAATACAGAACATTCCATGGCAAACTTCAATAACATATATCATTTACACGACAATCCGAGTATATTTACGTGAGTTGGAGCTCGGACAGACTGACGGCCAGGCAAACCGAATTCATAAACATTTTTTAACTAGCTTGGAAAGTGTTAAAAAATAAATTATGACCTACATTAATTTTTATACAAAAAGAATCCGCTCTTCGTTAAAAACATCGCTATGTGCTTTAATAGGTAATTCTTATTAATTTTCGAGATATAGAGTTTTTACTTTTCAAAGTCTAAAGGGACCGTCTGCCGTTATAATTTGCACCCACAGAAAAAAAAAATCTTAGAATGTAACCGGAAAATTTCGTTAAAAGTTATTTTTAACATTAAGTTAATTAAGTTAGTGTAATTTATATATAGAATTTTTATACATTTTTTCTTGTTACTAATTGAATGTTCCTGGTACCAAACCACTTCTTTTTTCATATGCCAGGCGGCCATTTTTATTCAAAATTATTTTTCGAATAAAATTGCATAAAAGTTACATTTTTAGAAAGATCGTTGAAAAAAAATGTCTGTTTGAGAGACGAGTTACATTAAAAAATGTATAGATTCTGAGATGACTTCAGTGGAAATTACGTTAACAGCCGCATATCTCAATCCATTAGAGTAAATAAACACTGGGGATTCGTTCATTACGAGTCAGAAAAATATTAAACCATGGACGTAATCACAAGCAAAGCAAGATATCTATGGTGAATTTTACAGTGCTGTCTGGTGTAGAAAAAATATCTCATTTGTAAACGTAGCATACGTAATAAGAAACAAGAACGAAAAATCATGCGTCAAGCATAGATTATGTAGTACTTTCCAACGCTTCCAAAATAATTTTACAAAACATACCGTTTAATAAGCTAAAAGATAACATCCAAGTAAACAATTTGGAAAACGCATAACATATTTAAAAACATAATTTCAGGAATTTCCAACAGATACAGTATTCAGAAAAATATCCGAATACTTTTATTCAGCCCTGTATATGATCTATAGATTTGTATATATACTATATAGGATGCTAAATTTTAGTTTAGTTAGGAAACGCGTAGCACAGTTTAAAATTATCCTTCTGGAGTTTCAGTCAATAAACGGAAATGTATTCGCGAACTTTTGTGCTGCCCTATATAGGATCTACAGAATTTATACACACCACGTCTTAGACAAAAAGCGAGTTAAAATTAAAATAGCGTTCAGTAACTTAAAACGCACTTCCAGGAATTATTGTTAACAGACAGTAGAGAATTCTTTTGTGTGTCCCTGTAAATGAACGATGACTGCTATACACATACTATTCTGTAGTAAGCCTCTTGTAATTCACCTTAGTAATATATATAAATTTCAATGCGTTTAAAATAAATAGTGAAACATTATTTAAATAAACCGCAGACGATTTTTCTCCATAGACGTAATGTAACGGAATTCATTTGACTGTCCCTATAAAGTAACTATAAGTGCTATGCACACCCTATTCCATATTAAGCTTCTTCTTATGCACCTTAGTGATATATATAAATTTCAATGCGTTTAAAATAGTGAAACATTATTTAAATGAACCGCAAATGATTTTTCCCATAGACCCCAATGTAACGGAATTCTTTTGAGTGTCCCTGTAAAAAAACTATAAGTGCTACATACTTTCGTTGAAATAGTGAACATGCTATAGATAATGACAATAACATATAAAAATTGCTGAGCAATCCGAGCATATTTACGGGAGTTAGAGCACGGCGAGACGGCCAGACACACTGAAGTCAGAAGCACTTTTCAACTAGGTTGGAAAGTGTTAAGAAAAGGGCATGCTCATTTCGCTCATAGCAGACGATATAATTCATTTCGCTGAAATAATAAGGATGATTTTTTTGCATTGTGAAACTAGTTATCAAACGAAAGCACCTCCTATGTCTATTTTTCATCTTTGCATTAATTGAAATTTTAGCCGTCGTTCGTATTTCCCCCACGTATTGTACATTTAAAAATTATATTCCTGCTATCTCGTTTTTAATCAGTCTTGGATACGCGCTATGGCAAACGTTTCGAAATTTACACTCTACGGTCTGTGGTAAGCTGTAATAATCGGATCTGAAATTATAACCTTGAAAGATTTTTATCATCAATTTTAAAACTAGCTATTATAGGAAAAAGTTTTCGTCGACGATTTATGTTGTCTTTAGCAAATAGGTTGGAATGCTGTATTTTTCCAAATATTCTGCCTTTTAAAATTAAGTAGGCTTTTTATTAATTATATATTATATTCGTGAAATAAGTCCTTTTTGGAATAAAAGTTTTTACCGCGAAAGTCCTGCTTAAGTATCTTTAAAATCTGGCAATATTGTCAGTATGCAATGTTCTTTATATGTATTGCCTCCCTCAAAGATTAAATGATTGGACGAGCGATACTGTTTATTTCAACAACTCTCTCTTAGAGTCCTGCGCGGGAACCCAAAAGTTATGTTTAAAATATGACAATTATAAGCAAAATTATCAGCAAAACAGTGAGCATATGACAAATTGCGTGTGTGTGTGTGGGGGGGGGATCCCTTATAATTCAATTGGATTTTCTCCCCAATTTGTCAATTAGCTCGGTGTATTGCCGATATCTTTGAGTTTTCACGATACGTGTCTGGTCTTTTTAAATGAGTTACTCTATAGAATTGACTACCAAATCATGAAAAAAAATCTTTGTGGTATATATCGCGCATGCGCAGTTAAAAATTATTTCATACAAATGCCCATATCTCATCCAATATTCAATATATTAATCTTTTAATTGCGGTATACTGTGTCTACTGTTCTTGAAGTCAAACATGTGCTTTACATCCTCGAATTTCAAGGATAATTTGTCAAGAATTTCATTAGATTTTCGACAAACCGTGTAAAAAGCGAAAGTCACTGCCCCTTAATTTTCGGACAGCAGTCTAGATTAACTAATTTTTCCCACAATACTCTTGATTAACTTCAATTATTCTTCAAAAATTCTTCAAGATAGAAAGAACTTTCGAAAAAAACTTCAGTAGCATCTTTAGGTTTTTTTGTTGAACTTAAAATTAAAGTTGTGTTTTATGAGATAATAAATGTATATTTAAAATGTTATTAATTATTTGACTCGGAGAAAGTGGAAAACAGTACTCCAAACGCCATATATATATATATATATATATATATATATAATATATATATATGATGGATTATAATTAGTTAAATTGGTTTTGAATTTTTAAAATATGCTTATAAAAACTAATTTATAAAACAATGGCAAAATTTCAGATCAACTTTCAAAAGGGGAAAATTAAAATGATAAAATTTTTTTCATGAGATATCTTATTTTTGACTTAAAATATGATTTCAAGGAGCTAATTAATTATTAAAATTTCTTGAAAATGTGTTTTAAACTTGAAGATATTGGAGAGTACATTTTGTAATATTTCAGTTTGCTTTCAAAATTTTCTCTGAATTGGCATTAGCAATAAAGATCACTCTTTAAATAAAGTAACGATTTTCGAAGCGATTTGTTGATTCTGTCGGAAAAAATAGAGCTTCAAAAAGATGATTCTGTTGGAAAAAACGGAGCTTCAAAAATACAGGGTTATCAAGGAAGAATCACCCGATCACAAAATTTAATATTTTCCATAATTACAAACAGAAAATTATAATCAATATGTCATTGTAAAAGAAAAATGTTAAATTTTTTGTTTGTAACATTGTATCTTCATCAAAGGTTTATGGACCGTTCTTTTTTGCCGAAAAATCAATGAGTTGTATTGTCGATATGTTGGAAATTTGGCTTTTCCCTCAGTTGAAGGAAGATATGCAAAATTTGACTTTTCAACAAGATATTGTATTTGTAGACGATATACATACCATTGGCATTTGGAGGTTCGTAAAATTTTAAACAGAAAACTACCACACTATTGGATTGGTCGCAGTGCAGCCGATGATTTGGTCCTACACAGGTACCCTCCTAGGGCACCTGACTTAACCCTTTGTGACTTCTTCCTTTGGGGATATGTCAAAGATGTTCATACCACCTTTACCTACAAATTTGCCCGAACTTAAACAACGCATTTGTGATGCTTTACAAACAGTTAATAGTGAAACATTACAACGTATTTCACAAGAATTGGCAAATCGCAATGTTATACGGGTGACTAAAGGAAGTCATATCGCACACTTGTGAAAAAAAATTTTCTTTACATATTAATACATATATACATAATACATATTTACATATTAATAATATTATGTTAGTGATTATGCAAAATATTAAATTTTGTAATCGGATGATTTTTACCTGATAACCCTGTATAATTATTTATCAGAATTACATAAAAAGTTTTTGTAAATTTTAAAGCATTAGAAAGTACATATTTAAATGTTTAAATTTGTTTTTAAAATTATCACAGAAGTGATAGTAATCTAGGATTAAAAATTTCTTGTTCATAGGAAAATCAATTATTTGTCCTTGAACATGCCAATTAAACTGAGGAACAAGCTAAATATAGTTCGCTAAATTCCTTTTTGAATATTTAACCTAATTGTTCCAGTTCTTCTCATTAGTCACTCTACAAACTTATCATACAAGGTATAAAAATTAAACTTCCTTTTCTCACAAATCTGTGTAAGTCGTTGTTTGTATAATAATAACATGGAATTTAGGCAATATAGACTTTTTATCATGCGTTAGATTTATTAAAGAAATTGTACAAAATAGTGTCAGATAGGCATTTATGTTGCATAAACAGAATTTATGTAAGAAGTAACTTTATGTAACAGATATAAGTAAGTAAGTTTAGCAACAGTAAAAAAATAATATTTTAAAAAAATTATAAAATTTTGTAAAAAAATTATAAAAGTTATAAATAACTATGTAACATAACTTTAATTCAAACTTATGCAAATATGACGAACTCAATAAAAATTAAAAAAAGTGCTGCAAAACAGAAGTTTGAGGTTTTCTGAAGCCTAATACTGGCGTCTAAAAGAAATGTTAGTAAAGCTTTCCTTCCAGAATGATACCAACGTCACTGCTGTGTAAACACGATTGCTAAAGATTTTATGCAGAACACTGATTTTTTACTTTTGTTAAAAATAAATTTTCAGTGCAGGATTTGAAGTATATATTGTCCAAACTTTATGCGATTTTCACATTTAAAGATTTTGCATGATGCTTTATGAGTT
This sequence comes from Maratus michaelseni, assembly GCA_963931845.1. Lineage (NCBI taxonomy): Eukaryota > Metazoa > Arthropoda > Arachnida > Araneae > Salticidae > Maratus > Maratus michaelseni. The sequence continues at coordinate 122,019,421 of OZ007599.1, read as the reverse complement.
GAAAATTTTAAATTTCGATAACACAAAGTACATTAGAAAAAAAAAACTTATATCAATCCTTTAACTCTCGCTTATAATTTTTTTTAATCTGATTAACCGGAAACTATCTACAGTAAAGATTAGAACTAAATTAAATAAAAAAAAAATATCTTTTGCGAGTGAATTTAGAATTTTTTAGCTGGACAAAACATGCAACTTCATTTTTGCAACCTGAAGCAATTGACTGTATAATGATTAAAACAAACAAACGTTACAAAATTTAACAAAGAAATTGCACTAAAGAAAACAAATCTCATAATATAGTACAGAATAGTTAGGCAATTGACAGATGTATCAATAAAGTTTGCTTTCACAGGGCTGCCACTGGTGACTATTTTTATGTTCTATTCGCACCACTATTTAAAAAAATTAATTTTGTAGTATATTTCTCTTGCACATGTTGTCAAATTGAATGTGAAAAAAAAAATTGAGAAAGTGGTGTGAGATAGATTAAAAAACAGTCGCCAGTGGCAGCCCTGCATTCATATATTTTGGATATGGATATCAAGAAGTAATTTTACAGTGAGTTTCCATTGTTTAAATAATATTGGATTTTTTATTTTTAAATTTTGATAAAGACTTTAAAGTCACATTGCTTATGTAAGCATTGTGAATTTTCCAATCAATAATCTAAAATTTAATAAATTCGGTATATTAGTGTTCAATTACAAAAGCTTTGTTATTTGCGGCAGATATTTTTTTAATGTTTCTCTTTTCTATATCAAGTAACGGAAACTCATTAACTTCATTAAATATCTTATTCACAAACAGTCGTTGAATTACATCATTTTGTCATACCACAAAACTAATGCTGAATGCATTCAGTCACTCATTTTATTTGTTAATATTTAAATTTAACGGATCTTTCTTAACCATTTATATAATCCATAGCTGACGGAGTAGCGATTATCTCTAGATTTTCGAGTTCGAAGGCGTTGGTAAAACAAGTACGTGCCTGGGAAACCCGGTCTAAGGCCTAGGACCCGGTACGCTTTTGGGTTTCTGGCTCCGAAACTTCCGGAGGACCCTGGAATGTCCCCAAGTGTTATGTGGCAGTTTCATTCAGTACATTGGCTCTGCTTTTGTAACAACCTCCGTCAAAGTCCTGGGTGCAGAGGAGTGATGCGCAGGTAACGGTGCCCCTTGGCCGTAGAATGTGCCTGTGTGATGTCCTGAGTAATCTGGGCCTACCTGGCCCCCTCGCAAGGGTTTCGTGAATTTAGATGCGGTGGTGAAGTACGCCGAACGGCGCAGCTTTGTTTTGACCTTTTATATCATTATGCTGCAGATATGCAGTATACATAAATGTTATACTAATTTCGGAAACGAGTTTACAAAAACATTTTATTCAATGTCGCGTTTCTATGACATTACAACTAATTAAAATTATTAGTAGAATCCGCAAAAAATATTATGTTGGTCTTCGAAAACAGTTTTAATTAATGGTTTCAATAACTGCATTTCATTAATGCTAAAGTTATAATTTTGTGTTTACATGGGGGGAAAGCTGGTGGCGTCTAGAAATATAGTATGCTGTACAATTGAGGGGTTTAGAATGACAGTGGAGTAAGTCAAAAATTGGAAACATCTTGATAACCATATTTTCATTGAACGTATATTAATTTCTGTTGAATGCAACAATCAAACAAGTCATTCACTTACGGAGTCGCTAGAGGGTAAAACAAGTGGGACCACTTAATGCAACGGAAATACAAGTTTCACAAAACCCTTCATTTCTCAAATTACTAAATATTGACTTACTTCACTGTCATTCTAACCACCTCAATTAAGTGGGAATTCTATGTATAGAAATATTTTTTGCTAAAGAAAATTCATAGTACATGCTAGAAATATTTAATTTTGGTTAGTGGTTTTTGATCCTATTTTGAGTTCTTATTATTTATTATCATATATATATATTTAAAATGAAATTTAATTTATCATATTTAAAAGTTGTAATTATTGTTTGCAATTGTTGTACTATAAAGAATTAAGTAAAAATGTATTTTTTAACAGTGCCACGAAAATTCTAACTTATTTTACTATATTACTAATTTGTATGTAAATGTGTTTCATTTAGTGTCAACTATAGCATATACGTTGCTTTATCTGCAATTAAAAAATAAGCTTGTGATTTAATATTTAGAAGATTTTTATATCAAACATTCAATTAGATGAAAACAAATATTTAAATAAGGGGGAAAAATCCATTTCATTGGAAAAATAAAACTTGATGAAGTGAATACAGATCTTTAAAATACTGAAAAATACTTAAAAATGCTAAAATATACAGACGGTGTTATGAAAAAAAAAATACTTTCCTTGTTTGACGGATATGTAGTTAAAACTAATGAGGAAAATGAAGCCACATTTAATTTTAATACTTGAAGGCATGTATATATGAATTCCATGAAGAAACAGTAGTACAATTTAGAACAAAAGTTGTCTATGGGAAAATTTTTGACACTGCTGTTATCTAAAACAGACTGATATTTGCATAAATCGCTAGTAAGATGATTCATGCAAATTTTTGTCAGCACACGTGCCAGCAACGCTAATAATTTCCCTTGAATATGCATTACAAACGTTCGATCAAATAATTCATTGGAATTCCTGATGAATTCTGCTCGGTACGCGTTCAGTCTTGCTATACATAAGTACAGAACTGCTTTAGTATTTTATTTAGTATTTTTTCACGGAATTAATCTTCTCACAACTTCAAAATCGAAGTATAAAATGTGGTCTTATTTCGTTTATTAATTTTAGTTATAGATCCACAAAACAGGAAAAGTTGTTTTATAACTGTCCCGTATTTAAAATTTCAGCGTTTATTATTTACTAGTATTTAACCAATAAGTATAAGTTTAAATAGAAAAAAACGGCTCGGCTTACAGGTGCACGTAGATTTTGAATACGCAGACCGTGGGGCGCCTGTTTATTGGGAACTGCAGAAGGACATTTTTGCCATGATGCGACAGTTGGGATCACCCACTTCGAAATCAACCTGTGCCTGTAAGCGAAGCGTGCCTGTTTTTATTTTTATTTATTTATTTATTTTTGCTTTAAGAGTTAGTCCTATAAAAAACTTGTCAATATAAAAGTTGTAGATAATATTAAGAAGATTTATAATAAATTTCAATTTATTTGATATCTTGTGAATTGACGGAGTTATGAATTTTTTTCTTCTTAAACCCCTATTCTCCCCCCCCCCCCCGCCTCTTGAGGCCATTTTCAATTATATAAGAAATCTGTCTTACATAAATTTTCGGCCCTTTTCCTAGAAGTAATAACGTTAAACGAATTCGATATGTATCATAATAAAGAAGTTATGGTTTTGTTTCCCCCCCCCCATTCCCCCTTGGTCCGATTTTGTCCATTAATGAACTTGACCGAGATTTTATACCCCTTGATTTTATGTATCAGTTTGGAAGAGATGTGTGCAGAATTATGGACGTTATCGTGTCCATAACAAAGTGATATATAGATAGATAGATAAAGTTTTGAACTGGTGCTGGTTTTGAGTTCTAGAAGTCATGATAGATAGAAGTCATAGATCTGCAAAAAGTTTTCAGAAATTCCATGTAATAGGTAGTATTTCTTACGAAATCTACCTAATAAGCAATGATACTCGCATACACAGGTATTTTCTGTCGAATTTTTTAAAGGTCCGTTTAAATAATTAAATTTGGCAATTTTATGTTATTTGATATTCAAGGACACACGATTAATTCTCTTCCTATATTTCTTTTGTAATATTAGAACAAAATTGAATAAAAAAATCTGTTTCGGTTAAATTTCAGTAGAAGGTGACCTTCAAAATCAGGATATCTTAATCGAATTTGTTCTTAATATCTTAAGAGATTTAGACTTCATGAACTCGTGTACCTTTTACCCTTCACGTAAAACCTGAAACTGCATAGTTAAAATTACATTTGATCATACAGTGACACACCTGAACGTTTAATCATTGCATGCATGAATTGTTTTTAAATGAATGAAAATATAGTACCTGTCAAAAGTCTGAGCACGCCCCCGAAAAGAAGCTTGTTTATCGTACATTTTGATAATCGTGTATAAAGGAGTACGATAAAAATAACAAAATAAATTGTTTCATACTGATTCAACCCGCGAAAGTTATAGAAATGTGTAAAATAAATTAGTGGTGACATAATTTCAGCATTGTGCTTTGCCCGATTTCCATAAAGTTGAATCTCTGCAATGCCATATCGTAGGAATTTCATCTAAAGTTTTGCATTGGTTGTTTGTTTACTAATAGCCTGCCTCAAAAGTTTAAGCACTCTGCAAATCTGGTTTAAAATAATTGAAGAAGAAAACATTTTATGCTAATTTACAATAAATACTCGACATTTAATCAAAATAAAATAAAATAAACCATTTTGGGTGGTTAAAATAAAAAATAAATTTATTTTTATTTAATTTTTCTTTTCTCTTGAAGAAACGCTGTCTCAAAAGTTTAAGCACTTTATGCAATTTTTTTAGAAATACGGGATTGGCCGTGTGTAATGACGTTGTATGACATCATATTGCACTTTTATAAAAGTATAAAAGGTGGAGAAATTATTTCCTCTCGTATTAAAAATGTCGAAGGGTAAAGAATTCACAAAATGTGATATCTTGAAAGTTGTTAAATTGAAATCGCAAAATAAAACTTTCTGAAATTGCAAAAGTTTTAAATCTATCAAACCGAGGTATATATCAAGTACTCTCTAGAAATGATAATTTTAAGCGGAAACTAGATGTGGACGACCACGTATGACGACTGTTCAGACTGATCGGAGAATACGGAGATTGGTATCTAGACAAAATATGTCCATACGGCAAATTAAAAATAATCTCAGTATACAGCTGTCCGAAGACACTGTACATAGACGTATTAAAGAGTGTGATTACATCATACTAAAGAAAATGGCTCGCAAACCGTCTCTCAAATTACATCACAAACAGGCAAGAATGAACTGGACTAAAAAAACACATGTCCTACGGTGACAAATGGCTTACTGTTTTATTCAGCGATGAGAAAAAGTGGAACTTAGATGGCCCTGATGATTGGAACGCGTATTAGCATGATTTACGAAAGGAACCATGGACATTTTTTGCCAGGCAGCAAGGCGGTAAATCTGTTATGGTTTGGGGGGGGGGGCATTTGGATTCAATGAACAGACCTCTCTGGCATTTCTAAAAGGAAAACAAGATTAAAACAAGTATCAGGAGACGCTAAATCAACATTCTTGCTTCCTTTCTGTGGCATTTTGGGGGGTCTTGAATGGACTTTTGAACAAAACATTGCCTCAATCCACGTATCACATTCTACAAAACTTTGGCTTTCTCAGAAAAATGTTAAGTTCTTGATTGGCCAGCTTAAGTCCAGACTTAAACCCGATTGAGAATGCCTGGTGTATTTTAACCCGCCAGGTTTACGGCAATGGAAAGCAGTATGACTCTATTGTAGAACTCCAAGAGGCTATTGAGAAAGAATGGCACTCTTTGCCACCAGAAACCCTACAAAAACTAATAATTTCTATGGACGCACGTTTATTTGAACTAATCCGATATCACGGAAAAATAATTTGTAAGTAAAAGTTCTGTAAAAATTATAAATCTGGTTGTTTTTGATATTGTGCATAAACTTTTGAGACAGTTTTTTTAAACATTTTTTTAGATGTATTTTTTACAATTATGTAATTTATTTTTTCTACTTTTGATATCATTTATTTAAATAATGTTGTGAAATCAGGAAAAAAAATTTTATTCATTCTAACTTTTTATAATTCTTTGAAAGTCGACATTTTATGCTTGTGCTTAAACTTTTGAGACAGACCTATTCAAGAACAGTTGTTTAAACCTGTAAGGTCATTCGATGACAAATAAACCAGTGACTCAACACTGACCATTTCAGATTTTGATGAAACTTACAGGGATCATTCTCCTTGATGATATAAACGAGAATACACTTATAATTTTTTTTTATCTCAGTAAATTTACATGCAATTAATTTTTTTATTTTCGAAAAATCATCATTTTTGGCTTAAATAAATGTTTTCAATTTTGAATTTCTCAAGTTCTATCAGGCATAGAGAGTTGTTTGACCCCTCATTTTAAAGAGAATTTCATATGCAAGTTGACTATGCTTGGTTAAAAAATAATTTAATTAAAAAAAATTTAATAAAAAAAATTAAATAGTGTTTTTTAAAAATTTGAAAAAAATATATGTTTTTTGTAATTCTAAATTCCACTCTAAAACTTATTTTGAAAGTTTTAGAGTGGGATCTCAATGGTATCAGCAGTTATGTTAAAATAAGAGCAATGTTAAATACCAGTTGGGGTTGGTATTTAAAGTTGGCACCTTACCAGCTTCATGATTGTGCTAAGACAGTATTGACTTATTAATTTTAAACATTATTATTTCATAAATGCTGATCCCATTGAGATCCCACTCTAAAACTTTCAGAATTTAAAGTTTATAATATTACAAAAAGCATAATGTTTTCACATTTTTTAAAAAAACAGTATTTAAAAAAAATTTTAATTTAAAATTTTGAAATTTAATTTTTTTTAAACCAAGCTTAGTCAAGTTGCATATCAAATTAAACTTTATGAAATTATCTTTAAAATGAGGGGTCAATTATACAAGCCCAAAAATGATGATTTTTCGAAATAAAAAAAATTGCATGAAAATTTACTGAGATGAAAAAAAATTATAAAAGTACACTCATTGCCATAAAAATTTGCGCACCAAGAAATAATTGTGGGATCGTAACGAAACTTGGCATGAAGGTATATATCAGGCAGATATGCAAATGATTAGAAATGCAGCGTGATTGCGCATTGCGTAATGCCACTAGAGGGCGTTGAACTTCGTCCTCCTTGGAGTATAAAACTGGTAAGCAGAACTTGTCTGAGAGTACATTTTCTTTTGCAAAGGAAACGCTGAGGTAGGCATGCCGTTACGCAGTCATCGAAGACAATATAAGCAGCTGTCAGAGTTCGAGAAGGGAAGAATCATCGGGATGATGGAAGCTGGGTGGTCAGCTCGGAGAGTAGCTCGTCATGTAGGCCGTTCTGATTTTACTGTGAGGAGGTGTTGGGACCAGTGGACTGAAGAGACGTGATTTACACGGAGACCAGGCTCAGGACGCCCTTAACAGACCAGCCGTCGAGAAGACAGTCACATCATACGAAACGCACGCGTAGAGCCAACTGCTTCATTGGCCGCTATCCAGACACAGGCAGCACCTTCACTACGGACCCCCGTGTCTTCCCGAACCATCGCAAGGCGCCTGGCTGAAGGACATCTGGTATCGCGGCGCCCATTACGTGTGCTGCCAATGACACCCACCCACCGACGCCTCCGTTTGGAGTGGTGTCGCGCACGACGGGATTGGACTGCAACGGAATGGAACCAGGTCGTCTTCAGCGACAAGTCTAGATTCAGTTTGAGCAGCGATGACAATCGTGTTCGTGTGTGGAGGCCCCGTGGTGAACGCCTCAATCCTGCCTTCGCTTTACAGCGACACACCGCTCCCACAGCTGGCGTGATGGTATGGGGTGCCATTGCTTACGATACACTGTCACCCCTAATATCTATCCGTGGCACAATGACAGCCCAGCGGTGCGTCCAGGACATCCTTCAGCCACATGTGTTGCCACTCGTGGCAGGGCTCCCAGGAGCCATTTTTCAGCAAGACAATGCTCGGCCACACATAGCAAGGATGTCACAAGCCTGTCTCCGCCACATTACCACCCTTCCCTGGCTTGCTCGATCCCCAGATTTATCACCAATCGAGCATATCTGGGATCATTTGGGACGGCAAGTTGGACACCCTACGAGTTTGGTTGAACTCGAGGCGCGTTTACAGCAACTGTGGAACGAGATGTCTCAGAACATCATACAAAACTTGTATTCCTCAATGCCCGCTCGTATCGCATCGTGCATTCGTGCTACAGGGGGTCCAACAGAGTACTAAAATTTCCGATCATTTGTACTTTTTTCTGCAATAAATGATCCTTTTTCTTTGGTTTTCTAATCACTTACTTATATCACAGTAGTACTTACGCGTGTAAAATTTTGTTTCATTTGGACGTCTTTTTCTTGGTGCGCAAATTTTTAGGGCAATGAGTGTATATTCTCATTTATATCATTAGGGAGAATGATCTCTGAAGGTTTCCTTAAAATCTGAAATGGTCAGGTTGAGTATTGAAAATTGTTGGTTAATATGACGTGGAATGACACTGTAGTAATTTGTCGTGTAGTTGGGTTCATAACTTCGATGAAAGCAGACTACCTAAAATTACCTAAACAAACTTGCCTAAAATCAAAACAAGTACGTTTTTGTTTGATTATTGTGAAAAATGTTGTTTATATTGTAAATAAAGCCAATAAAACATGTTTTATTTCGTTATTGTACAGTACAATTGAAAATTCTTTAAAATATACTGTTGCGCTTAGACTTTTGACAGGTACTGTATATTTTGCAGTTAAAACAGATGTAAAATTAAGAACAAATAATGTTCAATTTAAAAAAAATCTTAAATTTATTGTAAAATCATAAAACGACAATTATATAACGTTTACAAGCACTAATATATTATTAAGTGTTATTAAATAATTTTTCTAATAATTTAAACATTGGACACCTCACCATAAAGTAACAAGAAAGAAAAATCATACGTCAAGCATAGATTGTGAAACACTTTCCAACACTTCCAGAATACTTTTAAAAAATTCGCTGTTTAATAAGGTAAATAAGATACCGAAGTAAACATTTGAGAAAACTCATAACACATTTGAAAATCAGATTTTAGGAATTACCGTCTATTGCTGGAAAAAAACTCCAATTCTTTTGTGTAACTCTATTTATGATCTATAGTTTTGTATATGTTGTACATAGTATTCTAAAGTATAGTTTAGTAACATAACACAGTTGAAAATTAACCTTCAGCAATTTCTAGCAAGACTGAAACGTACTTTAATTCTTTTGTACAGCCCTGTATATTACCTACAGCTTTTTATACACGCCACATATTAAGCTATAATTTAATTCAGTCAAAAACACGCTTAAATCTACTGAAATAACACTTCTAGAAATTACCCTCAATTAGGCGTCTATGTATCGAGTTCTTTGCTTGGTATATCATTTTATTTATATTCTGCAAACATCTTTTAGTATACTAAATATAGTTCAGCTTGAAAATACATAGCTCAATTAAAAATCACCTTTAAGCAATCCACGTTCATACTCAGTAATACTTGTAAATTCTTTTGTGTAACCCTCTATATGATCTACAGATTTTATACGCACAACGTAATATGCAAATATTTATTTAAACTTAAAAACGCATGTCATAACTGAAAACGAACTTCTAGCAATTCTCGCTGATATACAATAAACTGAAATCGGTGAAATTCAGACATTTAAGTGTCTGAAACAGATTGTTCAAAAGGAGATACTTTAAAGTGTCCTTTTTTCGACACTTGTTTGCGTCTGAATTTCAGATATTTGAAACGTCTGAATCACGATCATTTTTGACCAGTCATTTGTCGGGAATAGGCTGCCATTTCTGACCACTTATTTTAAGGCATTAAACAGAGCCATGTTGTATATTTTTACCCCAGAAAAGTGGACAAATTTTGAAATCTCAAGTGTCTGCTATTGAGAGGTTTTACTGTATTTGGATAAATATATTTTTTGTTTTTAATTTTATCCTACTCTAAAAGTACAAAATATTGAATATAAGAATACAGTGTCGAAGTGTCGAAAGAGATATAAAATATCAGCTTTACGAAAATTGAATACCAAATTTGGGGGCCTACTTTAACTGTCACGAGAAACCTCAAAACAGTTTAGCTTTCTAAAGTGCTTTAAAATGCATTCTTAGAAAAACTCGATTTTATATAATTTCAGTTTGTGATAAAGTCGATTACTCACACACATGTACAAACTTTGTTTACATATATACATGCTTATGAATTTTATGTCGCTTTTTCATTTTTAGCTGTGTAATAAACTGAAAGTGGAGCTTAATGTGAAAAAGTTATATTTTACATGCATTTATGAGAAAAAAAAACAAGAATTTATCAGGCGAAAATTCAAATTTTATCAACAATTTCAACGTATTTAATGAAACTTCTCAAAAGTTTCGAAATTTTGAGTTTATTGCACAGCAGGAGTCCAAAACATCATATTTTTTTTGTTTAAAAAAATTAAATATGTTATAATAATTTATTTTCTTTTCATAAGAAAATTGTAAAACTGTAAAAAATTTTTAATGTTTAAAATTGAAATTATTGCTTGTGCCCAAATTGACTCAAATATTTCAAATGAAATGTAATTTTAACTATTAAAAAAGTTCTAAATTAAAATGCTTAATTAACAAAATTTATCACTTATAAATTAGCAGTGATTGAATAAAACAGAGACATGTTTAAAGAAAATCCAAATATGTATCTCAACATAATTGAAAAAATTAATTTACTTTATTAATAAGATTCAATGCTGTCAATTTTTTAATATTATTTTTAAATGGGCATATAGGATGGTATTTTTTAAATTTTCATTCATAACCAGAGTTCATCACGATCTTAGCTAAGAAAGTATCGATTCATTTTAGTGATAAGCTAAAATTTCAATGTGCTATTTTCTTGTTGTAAAGTAAAGCATATTAGCATGCGGATTTGTCACCATGTGTCCATAATGTTATTGTTTAAACAAATGAGAGAAACCTGTTGAAGCATTTATGAAGTTTTTACCTACGGTTGGTCACACAGCTCATGAAATGTTTGAATCTCTAACTAAGATTCAAAATAGTGAGTAATCTTATGAAAATGCAGTTAATAAGGCATATGCATTCGAGTCTTCAGACTAGGATATTCAAAATTTGTCTTCTTGCAGCTTTTATAGCCTGAAAAGGACACTCGTTAAATTTAGTAAGTAAACATTTTGATTATTGAACTGAGCCCCACACCATTTTGAATTTTCTTCAAGAACTTTATAATTACTTTTCTATACCTGCATTAAGGTGGGAATCACTGAAGAAAAATAATAAAAAGCGTTCGATTATCAGGAATCATTAATCTAATGAGACACCATATTTAAGAAGTTCTGACGATTTTAATGAAAAGCAACACGCGGGTCACTGCAGAAAACAAAAGTAAACCCGAGCCGACATTGATCGTCGATCGCATTGCACTTTACTTCAGTTAACTTCACGTTCATCAGTGATTCCACTTATACATATATTTATCAGGATTTATAACAAAAAATGTTGTTAAAACATTGGACGTTTGTATCGGATTGTTGTATTATCGGATTATTTGTATTGGATGTTTGATATGGTCGTTTGTGTTATAACAACATTTTTTAATATAAATCCTGATGAAAGCTGGGTTCACAGCCGAGAGTGCTCGATTTTAATGTTTTAGAAGTAAAATTTAATTAAAGTTTTAATCATCTTTTAGGTAATGGAATCGCATGTTTTTGTGTGCACTTTTTATTTTAATTTCAGTCTAATTATATTTGAAATAGTGTAACATAATTAAAATATGTTAAAAGCAGTTTTTCCCCATAGATAATTAGATAATTTTATAATCGAATTATTTTGTGTGACCGTGTAAAGAAATGATAAATGCTTTACACTCTATATTTTAAACACAGCAAATTTTAGTGCACCTCAAATGATTTTTCACAATAGACCATCATAGTATAACGGAATTCTTTTGAGTGCCCCTGTAAACGAACTATAAATTCTACACATACCATATTCTATAGTAAGCATCTTGTAGTGAACTTCAGTGATGTATATCAATTTTGATGTGTTTGAAATGGTGTAACATCATTAAAGTAAACTGCAAAGGATAGACCACAGACCATAATGTAACGGAAAAATTTTCGAATATGCCGCAAAACTAAAAAATTATTTGGTAAAAATATCATTTGTTCAAGTAATGCAAAGAGAGAGATTACATTAAGTAAAGTTAAATTATGAAAGAAAGGCAATATTTTTGCATATTTTGTTCATCCTCAGTATTTTAATCTTCTGTAATAAGAAATAGTCAATAACTTGATGTGTAACTAAAATTTTTAAATAATTTTTTTTTTTAAATATAGATAAAATGCTTAAGTTATACAAAGAGAAACACAAAAGGCTTATAAAAACCTTTTAATGATCGACATATGTTTCAGCGCTCATACGGCGCCATTTTCAAGATGTGCAATGATAAACAAAATATTCACGCAAATTTTTGAAAATAAACTTGAAAACCATAAATCATGAGATCATTTATGTAAAAAGTCAGGTGCTTAAAATAGTCAACTGTAAATGTGAAAATTAATATTTTCTTTTTTCTTTTTTAAAACTGAGAGTACTTTGTGCCAAATTTTAGGTAAATCAAATGAGGCGGATTCATTGCAAATGTTCACGTTACGCATATAGATTTCTATTGATTTACGGATAATAGATGGGAAATAAAGGCTTGATGGATAAATTATTTTACTATTTTTCAAAATCAATTTTTAAAGTCTCGGTTCTATGTAGTCTTGCCAGTGTTGTAGTACTTCTCTCATATTTGATATCTGCTGCATTCTCTTTTAATCTTGTTTTAAACTTTCTAGTAGTCATTCCTATATAATATTGTAATGTTCCATCTGCGCTGGTTCAGAGCATGTGGAACATTACAATATTATATAGGAAATTTGGCACGAGGTACTTTTCAGTTTTAAAAAAGCAATAAGGAAGTATTAGTTTTCACGTTTACAGTTGACTATTTTAAGCACCTGCCTTTTTACATATATATGATCTCGTAATTAATAGTTTTCAAATTTATTTTTAAAAATTTGCGAGAATATTTTGTTTATCATTGTATATCTTGAAATTGACACCTTATGAGCGTTGAAACATATGTCGATCATTACAAGGTTTTTATAAGCCTTTTGTGTTTCTCTTTGTATCACTTAAGTACCTACATCAGTTATGCGAAAAAACGCTCAAGCTAATGTTAAGTCTATGAGAAGGTTCTAGCGCGATTTCTCGCTCGCATTTTAATATTTTTAAATCTTTTTTTTTTGCATAGGATAGCTGAGGTCAATCTCCAACGTTGTTAGTTTTTACTTTTTCAATTTTGGTTCCAGTTATTTTATATAAGGGTACTTTCACATTCAGAACTTGTTCCAAAATTGAAAAGTCCCGCTTATAAAAAAAACTGTAACAAAAATCGAAAAAGTAAAAACTAACAACGTTGGAGATTGATCTCAGCTATCGTATACAAAAAAAGCATTTAAAAATATTAAAATGCGAGCGAGAAATCTCGTTAGAACCTTCCCATAGACTTAACATTAGCTTGAGCGTTTCTTCCGGTGACTAGTTTAGGCTCTTAAGCATTTTATCTATATTTTAATTATAATTAGTTTTCTTATTTTGTGATTAACTAAAGACAAATTTGTTTATTTTATCAATAATTTGCTAAGTTTTTAATTTTTGGCATAAATCTAATTAAACGAAAGGGATTATTTTACACTATTTAAATGTTTCTATCATTTAATGCCGACTTTTTTTAGTGCAGGTAAAAAAATGGCCTCCCTTGGAAGTCCAGACTAAGCCGAGTTCACTGCATAATTCAGCCAAGTGATGCAAACCATAAAATGCTTGTAAATATTTCCGTGCAAATAAATCAAACTATTACTTTAACTTCACCTTTAACTAACCTTTATGAACTTCAGGCTCATATATCATAGAATGAAATCAAAGTTTTTTGGTTTGATAAAATAGTGTGACACAAGAATTTCAAAACAGGAATTTCTAACTGAGACTTCCCATGAAAGATGACACGTTTCCCGGCTTATTCGCATACAAACAAATAAAAGTAAGAACTACCAAAAAAAAAAAAAAAAAAAAAATGTGAGATGAAATTTCCTTTTAACGCTTTACAACATAGTTGAAAAGTGTTTATGAATTCGGTTTGTCTGTCTGTCTGTCGTCTGTCTGTCCGTGCTCTAACTCGCGTAAATAAACTCGAATTGTCACACAATTGATATATGTTATTGTTGTTCACTATGGCATGTTCGGTATTGAAAATGAAGTGTGTCGCGCTTATAGTAATTTTACAGGGTCACTCAAAGAATTCCGTTACATTGCGGTCTATGGGGGTAAAATCGTTTAAGATTGATTTTAATAACGTTACACTATTTCAAACATAATTGAAATTGATATTTATTACTAAGTTACATTACATGGGTCTTACTGTAGAATACTATGTGCATAGCATCCATCGTTCATTTACAGGGGCACACAAAAGAATTCGGTTAAAGTACGTAATAATTGCTAGAAGTGCTTCTCAGTTGCGATACGCATTTTTAAATTTAACTAATTTTTCACCTATTGCTTGGTGTGTATAAATATTATTGATCATATACAGGGCAGCACAAAAAATCTCGAGTACATTTCCGTTTATTAACGGAAATTCCAGAAGAGTAATTTTAAACTGTGCTATGTAAACTTTAACAAGATTAAAATAACAAGATATTAAACTTTAACAAGAACGAAAAATAATACCGAATTCATAATCACTTTTCAACTATGTTGGAAAGTGTTAAAAACAAAACATATGTAGCAAAAAAAACAAGAACGAAAAATCATGCGTCAAGCATAGATTATGTAACACTTTCCAACGCTTCCAAAATAATTTTACAAATCATACCGTTTAATAAGCTAAAAGATAACATCTGAGTAATCCGAATACTTTTATTCAGCCCTGTATAGGATCTATAGATTTGTATATATACTATACAAATCGATGCTAAATTTTAGTTCAGTTAGGAAACGCGTAGCACAGTTTAAAATTCTCGGTCTGGAGTTAAATAATACGGAAATGTGTTCGCGAACTTTTGTGCTTCCCTGTATAGGATCTACAGAATTTATACACACCACGTAATAGACAAAAAGTGAGTTAAAATTAAAATCGCGTTCAGTAACTTAAAACGCACTTCCAGGAATTATTGTTAACATATACAGTAGAGAATTCTTTTGTGTGTCCCTGTAAATGAACGATGACTGCTATACACACAATATTCTGTAGTAAGCCTCTTGTAATGCACCTTAGTGATATATATAAATTTCAATGCGTTTAAAATAGGGAAACATTATTTAAATAAACCGCAGACGATTTTTCTCCATAGACGTAATGTAACGGAATTCTTTTGACTGTCCCTGTAAAACAACTACAAGTGCTATGCACACCCTATTCCATATTAAGCTTCTTCTAATGCACCTTAGTGATATATATAAATTTCAATGCGTTTAAAATAGTGAAACATTATTTAAATAAACCGCAAATGATTTTTCCCCATAAACCGCAATGTAGCGGAATTCTCTTGAGTGTCCCTGTAAAAAAACTATAAGTGCTACACACTTCCGTTGAAATAGGGAACATGCTATAGATAACGACTATAACATACAAAAATTGCAGAGCAATCCGAGCATATTTACGGGAGTTAGAGCACGGACAGACGGCAGACGGCCAGACAAACCGAAGTCATAAACACTTTTCAACTAGGTTGGAAAGTGTTAAAAAAACAGTTTGTTGAATTTATTTAAAATAAAAAATAAACATTTTAAATTTGAACTTTGGAAATCATCGAAATATTTTCATATTTTTATGCTACCACTGATCAGGCAAAAATTTTGTTGCTTATTTTCAGACACAAGGAATTAAATAAACATATAAAAAATACATGGATTATATATTTTTTAAACTGTAACAAAGTGTACAGTCATGGAAAAAAAGACACCATATTAACTTTTCTGCAAATCATTGAATAAAAATGCGACCTGCACTAACCTATTAGCAATAAAGTCTACTAATTAATTCTATAAATAAATTATGCTCTGAGGGTTTTCTGCATAATGAAATTGTAACAAACTTATAAATTTTCACACTAATACATACTTTTGACATCATTTTGATACAGTAACGAAAAACTGAATAATTCACAATTTATTTTATCCAGAATTATTTAAAACAACGTGTCTTTATTTTTTAAAAATGAAATTAAAACATACATAGATTAAAGAAGCTTATTATTTGTTTAATATCTTAACGGCGAAGATTTGATTTCAAATGTTCCTGTATAATATTATACCTAAGGACGTGGAATGCAGACATATTTTTATAATTTCTCACCAAGAAAAAAAAAATAATTTTTTGTGCATTAGGTTTGTAAATGATGTTATTTCTAAAATATATGCTTATATTTTTAAGTGTTAAAATCGTGTAGAATCTTTAGTGGTGGGAATAAAACTATTACTGTTAAGCTAATTTGGTGTTTTCAAATTTAAAAGCTGCTGAGAAAGTGCACGCTTTTAACTATACTTATCCAATAAAAAACGTTTTCTTTAACCCCATTATCTACCAAATTATGCATTAACATTTTGACGCAACAACTTTTCTCCTTAATATCTGAAGATATATTAGAAAATTTATATAATAAAAAATTTTAGTTTTTAAAAGATTCGTTTATTAAACTGACTTGTAATTTCTATAATATTGGTCTTTTTGTAAAATATTTACAAGAATACATATAGATTAATTCACAAACAATACATTTTTTAAATATATCTTTATTCTAAAAATAATTAATAAAAGTAAATAATAAAAATATGTTTCGAGTTTATTTGTCAGTTAGATATTTTGTTTGATGTAAAATTCTCTACTAGATGTCTTTCACTAGCGTGAAAATATTTGGCTCCTTAAAACTGGTTGTGTTTTATAAAAATGGGTAAAACTGAGCTGCGCTGCCAGGCACCAGTGGCGCCCGTCAGGCATGTCAACCGTCGCACCCAAGTCCTGAGGGACTTATAACGCGCACGACCAGGAGGCCCTCCTGTATGCGCTGCGACCGGTGGGAGCACCGCCACCTGTGCATCACTCCCATTGAACCCAAGTGAATGATGACATAGGTCGTTGCAGTTGTGGTGATTCTCACCCTATTGAGAAACCACCACGTTACACTTAGGGACGAGCCAAGGTCCCTCAACAGCTTCGGTGCTGGACACCCAAAAGGGAGCCAGGTCCTGGGCCTTAACTCGGGTTTTCCCGACCCGCACTTTCTCTACCAAAACTCGAGGGACGTGAAAACCTACAGAGGTAGCATAAAAATGCGTAAAGCAAAACATTTTAAGTAAAATATAAAATCTACTTATATGAATATTCATATTAAACCTGAGTTTAGTCGCATATGCATCTATGTGTATCTCATTGAGCTCAATTCTTTCTTTTTTTTTGGGGGGGGGGGGGCATTTTGTGAAATTTATTATATTTTTCGCAAAATGCCTCCCCCCCCCCTTGTCTAGCAATTGTATTGAAAATAATTTGAAAATTCTTATACTTAAATAAGGAAAAAAAAGGCTATAAATATATAATTATAATGCAATGTTTAACTTTAGCAGCAATAAAATGATCAATACTTCATTTTCTCTGCTGAAATTTATACAAAGTTAAAAGTTGATCATCTCATCTCAAGGGTCGATCCAGGCAAAATCTGGGACCTATTCAGAGCTCCTTCACAAAGATCTATTTAATAAAACAGGCTCCTTCACAAAAATCAATTTAATAAATTGGGCCCCTTCAGTAAAATCTATTTCATAAACTGGGCCCTTCGCAAAATTCCTTTTAATAAAACAGGTTCCTTCACAAAATTCCTTTTAATAAAATAGGCACTTTCACAAATTCTATTCCATAAAAACTTACTATTTTTATTAATTATTTGTTATTTTGTTTGTTTACAAATTACACATTTTAAAACATAACAAAATAACAAATAATTAATAAAAATAGTACGTTTTTATGGAATAGAATTTTGTGAAAAGGCCTATTTTATTAAAAGAAATTTTGTGAAGGTGTCATTTTATCAAATTGATTTTTCTGAAGGGGCTCATTTTATTAAATTGATTTTTGTGAAGGAGCCTGTTTTATTGATTAGATTTTTGTGAAGAAGCTCTGAATAGGCCCCAAATTTTGCAAGGATCGACCCTTCATATGAGATGATCAACTTTTAACTTTGTATAAATTTCAACAGAGAAAATGAAGTATTGATGAGTTTATTGCAGCTAAAGTTAAACATTGCATTACAATTATATATGTATAGATTTTTTTTTTCTTTTTTTAAGTATGAGAATTTACAAACTTTTTTCAATACAATTGCTAGACTAGGGGGGGGGGGATGCTTTCATTTGTGGAGTGCGGCTGGGCACCTTGGAGTAGAGGTGCCATTATTCTCCCCTGGGTGCCATCCTTTCACCCTAGTTAAGGGTGCCATTCTGGCTCCCCTAGGGGTGTCACCAGTGAGACAAGCCCTTCACCCCTTGGGAGTGCCATGTGTCACCTGTAGTTTTAACAGTGCGGGGTCTAATCCCCTTTCTTAATTTAGATAATGGGTTTTTCATCCAGAATTATCTGATTGGCTTCCAATTTCGTGTATAGGATCTTTGTGATAAAGCACTTCCCTGATTAGTTTCGGGGGTTTATTGGTTAAGTATAAGAGGGGAAACGGGGGCTAATCTCCTTAATTTATTGTCGATTTCTTTATTTTTCGAGGGCATTATTCTTTGAAATAAGAGTATAATATACAGTTAGTGTGAATAGCCTGTGTGCTCAATGCGATCTACACTGTAAAAAAATTTCCTGAAAATAACGGAAATTGTACTGGCAATCGAGACACCAGTACTATTTCCGTATTTTAACGGAAAAAAAAATTCCGTAAATTCCAGGAAATTTTCCGTGATTTCTGAAATATCCGTTTTTAAATTTCCGTTTTATAACAGATATCTTCCGTATTTTTTAGAAATTTTTATGTCGTTAAAATGATTTTTATAGGACCAAAAAAAAAAAAAAACTTATCTCTCAAGGAACATCTTATAAGTGATAGATACGCTTCTTTTTTTTTTTCCTTTCATTTCTGAGCAAGTTTTTAATAAACAACGACCACTTCCCTCGATGAATATCGAACCCAAGACCCTACGTTTACTAAACGAGCGCGCCAGACCACTACACTACGGTCAGACACGTCACTTTCTCAAATGTTACTACTTATATGAGATAATTTTAATGTTACAATAACTTGAAGTTCTCGTAGTTGGATATTTTCAGAGATCCAATGTTTTTAATATTTTCTTTTCAAAATTGTTCTATGTTTTGCTTTTTATTATTTGATGCTTTATAACAGATAAATTTAAATTTTTTATGTATTATTATGTAAAATATTGTAATAACAGTAATGATTGTTTATTTTTGCAATAGTTACATATACTTTTAAAAATAATTTGTGTGTTGATTTATTTATCAATTTCAGTAAAAACAATAATTTTCTTAAGCAGACGTATTTATTACATGCTATTAAAGTGAATTTTCTTTATCTCTTAGTTTAAAAACTTATGTGAATAAACAAATTTATAAAAAATTAAATTATTATATTTAAGCTTTGCTGCGAGCTTTTGTGTATGGTTCTATTAAACTGAATAATTTTTAAAATATCAAAACGAAAAAATAGATTTTTAGAGAAAATTTTGAAATGAATAACTTTAGGATAGGTAAGTTTAAATTTAGACTTAATAATTTAGTTTAAATTAATTTAGTTTAATTTATAAAAATTATAAACTAGCAAAATAAATTATAAACTTTTATAAAAATGAAGTTTATGATTTTATAAAGTAAACAAAAAGTTATTAATTATTTTTTATAAATTTAAAGAGAAAATTATGAATTTTGTAAAATTATAATTTATAAAATAATAAATTTTAGTTTAATTCACAAGAATATAACACAAATCAGTTTAGTTTAATACCCACATACCGATAATTTGCAAATATATTATTTTATGAAACCTTAAAAATATTAAAATAAAAAAATAGATTTTTAGAGAAAATTTTGTAATTAATGACCTTGGGATAAGTAAGTTTAAATTTGGACTTATTAATTTAGTTTAATTCATAAAATTATAAACTAACGAAATAAATTATAAATTTTATAAAATCATAAACTACATTTTTATGAAAGTAAAGAACAAAATATTAATTACTTTATTTAAAGAAAAAAATATAAACTTGTTAAAAAAATTGTTTGTAAAAAATTGTAATTTATAAAATAATAAATTTTAGTTTAATTCACAAATTTATACGACAAATCAGTTTTGTTCAATACAATATACATATCGATAATTTGCAAAGATAATATTTTATGAAACCTTTAATAACCTAATATTGCCTCACGTTAATAAAGTTAAAATAAAATTTTAAAACGTCTGTGAAAAAATTCACAATTTAAAGCAATATAAAGAAAAAAAAAGTAGATTTAAAAAAAATATTTTTCTGTAATTTATGGAAATAAAATAAATTTCTAAAGATTTCACTAAAAAATAAAAATATCACTATTATTTTCACAAAAAATTACCGCCCAGACACAACCCCGGATAGAATGAGTTCCAGGATTGGCCCGAGTCTAATGACAAAAAAAAGGCCCACGGGTAGGACTGGTTCAGACCTGGATCCTAGAAGAACTCTAGTAAATACAACAATCTTAATTCGCATTTCAAACAAGGCGATTTCTGTACGCAAACCTCTGAACGTCATTTACGGAAATGGCACTAGAAATACGGACATTGTACAGTTTTGTAAGAAATACGGAAAAATCCATTAAATTTACGAAAAACTTTCTGCATATTTACGGATTTGAAATCTTCTTTACGGAACTAATGTCATTTACGGAAATTGTTCTGTTGTTTTGGAAAAATGAAACTTCTCCGTAAAATTTAACGGAAAATCTCTTGTATTTTCACGGATTTTTTTAGAGTGTATGTGATCAAGCCACCATTTTAAATGCATTGGTTGGTTCAAGAGCAATTGGCGCGGGTGAAAAATACCAGTGGCGAGGAAGGTAGAGAGAACCACAAGTTCAAACTTAGAAGAGGAAAATGGCGGCTTGTATCATAGAGATACACATGCGACTAACGCAGGGTTAAATAACTTTTACATCACATTTTTTAAAATGGTTCTTTAAAAGGAGCAGAAAGGTTTCAAATGATGAAAAGTGACAAAAGTTTGATTGTTGATTAGTAAGATTATAATTAATTTAGACTATTAATTCTTTTTTTGCATTTATTTATTTCTGTTTTATAGAAATAAAAAAGATTTGTTAAATTCCAACAAAGCAATAAAAAAAGGTTTTAATATAGCACAAAAAAATGAATCTTGCAAAACTAGTTTTGTTCGTTCCGATTATGAACACTGCTTATAACATTCACTCTCCATTATATCTGAGAAACAAACAAAAATACTGCAAAAAAATAATAAATTCAAAATCCATAAAAATTTATTATATTTTTGTTATAACTTGAAAAAAATTGTCATGTTTGTTTTTCAGGTAATTTTTGTATAGAAATTAATGTCGTTCATTTAAATTAAAGAATATGTAAATCTGTTAATTTGTTCAAAAGTTATCGTGACAAAACTGCTTAAAAACACTGATTTGAGATAAATGAGTACTATAAAGTTTTGCACTTTAAAAGTTTCGCCGGTCTTGTCTACGGCTCAACATTTACAGCTCGTATGACCATTTTTAAATTTTTCCTGTCAAACCAACTGTACGACATTCTTGGGGTTCAAACATTAGAAAAATTAATGTTATTATTATTATTATTATTATTATTATTATATATTCGTTATTTCAAACCTTTCTGTTCCTCTTGAAGTATCGCCATGTAAATATTCAGCATGAAGTTTAGATATTTAAAATACACTGATGTCCAAGAATTAAGGGGCAGTGGCCGGACGCTTTCACTTTTTACACGGTATGTCAAATATATGCTGAAATTCTTGACGAATTGTCCTTGAACTTCAAGGATGAAGCACATGTTTGACTACAAGAACAGTAGAAACAGTATACTGCAACACATGGGCTGATAAGTTCTCGGTCTAATAAAGAAAACGCAACTTTTTAACATAATTTTATAACTTTATAACTTTAATAAATAACATAACTTTAATAATAAATAATAATTTAATAATAATAATTAATAATAATAACAACTTAATAATAATTTAAGAATAATTTAATAAATAAATAAATAAGAATAATAATTTTATAACGAAAAAGCTCCAAACAGTGCTCAGAATCATCGACTCGTTGTTGTTTTTGGTCAAAAGTCAACACGCGCGGCATCCACTTTGACAACAGCATATTCATAGACAGATGTTCATTCAAAATAAAACCTACACGTTCCTTGGATATTTTCAGAGTCTGAGCTATCTCCTGCAACTTCACTTTACGTTTCTCCAAAACGATTTTGTGGACTTTTTTATGTTTTCTGGAGTAAACACCTCTTTTGCGTGGTGCATCACTGGTGTCCGTACGACCACGTTTAAATTCAGCAAACCAGTCAATAATGGTTGATTTACCTGGTGCTGTGTTCGGATAACGCTTATCAAGCCCACCTTTTGTTTGAACGGTGTTTTTTCCCCCATCAAATAACAATTCTTGAAATTCTTGTTTATCCATTTTTTTAGTTTATCAACAAAGTCGTTCAACTAAAACCACTCTAACGCTTTATCCACACGGCGAATCGTCATGACATTTTTTCTGCTTAACCTTTTAAAGGTTAGTGTTTACTAAAAAAAAAAGCATCGGTTCTGCGATTGCAACGCCATCTGTGTGCCAGACCATGAACTTTTCAGCCGATGTGTTAATTAAAATATTAATATATTGTATATTTGATAAGAAATAGGCGAAGAACTATACCAACGTTTTTTTCATGATTTGGTAGTCAATTCTATAGAGCAACTCATGTAAAAAGACCAGTCAAATATCGTGAAAACTCAGAAATATATCGGCAATACAGTGATCTAATGGACAAATTGTGGGGGGGGGGGATCGCTTATCATCCAATTGGATTTCCCCCCAATTTGTCAAATCATGAAAAAAATATCTTTGTTATAGTTCGCGCATGCGCAGTTAAAATTATTTCGTACAAATGTGCATATCTCATCAAATATTCAATTTATTAATCTTTTAATTGCACTATACTGTTTCTACTGTTCATAAAGTCAAACATTTGCTATACGTCCTCAAAGTTGGAGGACAATTCGTCAAGAATTTCAGTAGGTATTGGACAAACTGAAAAGCGAAAGCATCTGGTCACTTCCCCTTAATTTTTGGATAGCAGTATATATGTATACAATTTGGTTGAACTTCTTAATCCCCCGAGGAAATAAATCACTCTTGAGGCGGGGTGTGAATCCATTTTCGTGGTATAGTACTGTTCGATGATAGACGCTAAATGCATGAGGACTTCGTTATAATTCACCTAATCATTTTCTCATTCCTATGAAAGCCTTCAGGTCAAAGCATTTTTGAATTAGAATCAGATAATGTGAATTTTCTTCTCATTGTGTGTGTGATTAGCACCTTTTAAAAACATAATATTTTATCAAACTGTTGACAATTAGTATGTGTTCATTTAATGTAAATATTGAAACTTCAATGTTTTGAATAATTTTAAATGGATTACTTTTTCAATCTTGATTTATGTATTTGCATATTATTGTAATTTTGAAATTCATTATTAAGTTTTTTTTTCAGATTGGCAGCTATGCAGGCATCCTCATTATAATCATATGCCAAACCATGGAATACTTCATTTTTCCAGATATTTTTACAAATGTTCCATGGCAGTTATACTTTGCCGTTATACTTTTACCCTGTACCGGTTTTGCATTAGGCTATACATCTGGATGGATATTTCGTCAGAGGCCAGAGGTACGAAGGACGATTTCGATTGAGTCGGGGGTTCAGAATGTGGGCACCGCCCTCACGGTCGCATCTTTATCATTCCCTTTCCACGTAAGTGTTCTCTTTTTACTATTGTGCATTTTATTTTTCAATATACAATTTGTGACATTTTGAAACTGTCCAAGAAAAAGTGTTAGAAAGTAAAGAGACACAACGTAAAAATAGCAAAAATGCTTTTAAAAATCCTTCAGGAAAACTGTGAAGGTATTTTGGACAAAAAAATCCCTGCATTTTCCCTTCACGTAAAAAAACCTGTATTATCAGTCTGATTATATGAATCTGACGCAATAATCATCCCTCAATAATCTTCTTTGATTCTTTTATACCCACAATGGATTCCCAATAGTCTGTGCCCTGCTTTAGTTTCCGTTTTTATCTGTTTGTGTATATTTGAATCTGTCATTTCAAAATCTACGTAAGTCACAGAATCAGAACTTTTCAGAAATTAAAAAAAAACTGTGTTATTCACAATTAAACGAATTTTTATGGGGTTTTAGGGGGGGGGGGGGGGCTGATTATAGATTTTAGACTTCAAAATTTGTAAATATCGAGTAATTTTTATAATTTATGAATAATAAAAAGAAGAATAACAGAAAACTGTTCCTGACTTATGTTGTTTTAGTAAGAAACAAGGTTAAGTGGTATTTAACTTGAACAAAACAGTCATATTAAACATATTTTTAATCAAAATTAATGAAGATAGCACTGATACAGGAACATTTTTATGTTTTAATATGGCATTGCATGCACTGTAAAAAATTTTCAGAAACGTTTCTGAAAGTAACGGAGACCTGTGCTGCACGATACTAACAGAAAGGTTTCTGATTCGATCAGAAAAATGTTTCGGCTAAAACACGGAACCTTTCCGATTCGTAATGAAACCTTCCTGAATATATCTGAAACCTTTCTGAATATATCGGAAATCTTTCATTACGGATCGAAAAAGTTTCTGAATATATAGGAAATCTTTCAAAATATATTGGAAAAGTTTCTGAATATATCGGAAATATTTCATAATATATCGGAAACTTTTCTGAATGTATCTAAAACCTTTCTGAATATATCTGAAGTGTTTCTGAATATATTTTTATCTATTTTTATTATATATTATCTGAATTTTAAAAGAATACTTGAAAAGATTAGAATTTCTGTTCTTTTAAATATTCTAATCAAACTTTTTTTTTATAATGATTCTTTTTTCTAGGCGAAATTATTCGGTATATTGCGTGACATTTTTCAGTTTGTATCAAAATTTTATCAAATATGTTTTAACCCTAATATTTAAGAATATTCACGCAGTGAATATTGGGGAATGAAGATATTTACCTTGTTTTTTAACAACATATCATGAAAAAAATATGGAATTCATACAGCTTCACAAATCAAGTATTTATTTAAAAAAAAAAAAAAAAAAATAGCATATATACTTAGAAAGAAAACTTTCAAAACTTTTCATTAACATTAAATAGACAAACTAAAGTTATACTAATATATTTTCGATACATTTCAAATAATCTAACTCCCAGCAACATAAAATGATTAAAACTTATGTATGAGCTTTCCAAAAGCAATGCAGCTTCAGAGATCTGTTTATCTGTTAATTTTTCGGTCCTTAAAAGGTAATTTTTCATATTAAAACAAGACATTTCACAAAATTCTCATCTTAAAACTGCGACCTTCACAAAATTTTTTGTTCCAAAACAGTATCCTTCACAAAATTCTTTGTCTTAAAAACAAGACTTTACCACCTCAAAAACTGAACTTTTCACAAATTTAATGATTTAAAAATAAAATCTGACCTATCACAAAACAATTGAACTTATCAAAGTGCATAGCTTTTTTATGTGTAAAGGATAGATACAAAGGAACCTGATTTAACGATAATTTCAAATTCACAAAATTATGACCGGAATTTTTAAAAATATTAAAAAATACTTCAGTTTCACAATAACAGGACCCTGTGAGAAAAATCTGGACATAACCCTGAGATTAATAAAAACACCTAGGAATTTTCTTTTCAGAATTAGAATAAAATAAATAAATATAGTTTGTTTACTTTAAAATGATATTTTTAAAGTCAGACAAGTCAATTTTCAATATATAGTATTGTAAAAGTTAGAGTTCTGAAACATCGTTAAATATATATATATAAACAAACACACAGTACCGCCGGTAGATATTATTCTTTCAGAGATAAAATTGCTACTAAATGGTATTATAAATCATATTTATTGAAGCAACATTAAAAAAAACTTAAAATGAGAGACAAAGGATTTGTATTTTTATATTTTAGAGTATATTTTAATAATTATCCTTCCAACTCAAAGTATCTAAATGCTCATGTAAATAGTCCTAAATGTTAGGGTTAAGACATTTGTTAAAAATATTGATATAAACTGAAAAATATCACGCCATGTATGAGATAATAATGAATATAAAACAGAATCATTATAAAAAATATTATTAGAGTATTTAAAACAGCCGAAATTCTTACCTTTTATAATTTTCCTTTTTTAAAATTCTCTTTTTGGACCGCTCGAATAACTAACATAATATTTTCCACAGCCCCAACAATGTGCTGCTTTAGCTTTGCCGTTGCGTTAACAGGGTAAACTGCTTGAAATAGTTGAGAAGAGAAATATTTGGAATGTGCACAAACTGGTTTGCTATAGAAGAGGGTCGGTTTCAATCACCTAAACCTAAACATACGGAAAGGTTTCTGATGGTTTCAGAAAGTGAAAATAGCTCTCAGATATCCGATGGTATCAGAAACATTCCTGTTAGAATACTAAACGTTCCAAATATTTTTTACAGTGTGCTAATGCTAACATGGTAATGTAATATGGTATCCGCATGTAATCTGATATTGCATACAAAAACCACTTAAGTCGCGAACTTTATGTCGTTTAAGTAATGAACAAAAATTAGAAAGTATTATTCGAAGAGGAAGGAATACACTGACTAATGTGGTTACCACCCAGATCATGGCTCTACCTTTAACACCTTAAACACCATATTCAATTTAGTGGTAGTATGCTGAATACCAGATATATTAAATTTTGTCAAAAGTAGTTTATATCATTATTTTTATCTATCAGAGATACAAAAAACACAAAATCGGATGCGAAACACAACAATTTACGAAACACAACTGAACAGAATGACCAACACATAAACAAATGAACAACGAAGAAAGAAACAAAGCAGCGGAAGAATTAATGAGTTTTTCTATACGTAATGTCATCTATTAGATGCGAAAACAACCATTGCTATTAGACCGGGAGGCGGCAACACTGACAATCACCTCATCGAGTTCACGGCTGAAATTCCAGAATTAGTTAAAACTCGATTCGCATATTAAAACGCAATCGGTCTGCCAAGTCATATCTTAGTGGAAAACACGTGAAAACCCGATTTTAGCGGTTGACTCATAGGTTTACCATTGTGTTTTCCTGCACCCAGTCCTCCATGTTTTCATACTTTTGGGTGCTAGAAAACACAATGGTAAACCTACGAGTCAACCGCTAAAATCGGGTTTTAAGGTGTTTTCTACCAAGATATGACTTGGCAGACCGATTGCGTTTTAATATGCGAATCGAGTTTTAACTAATTCTGGAATTTCAGCCGTGAACTCGATGAGGTGATTGTCTGCCACATCCCGGTCTATATAGAGGTCGTATAAAACCAATCACAATAGCAATTAGCGACGCGAAAAAACAGATGCTTAGAACATTGCAATGTGAACTTAAGGCGAAGACGTCCTGGTATTACAAATAGACGAGTTCATGACGTATGCATGTACGCCGTGGTCCTTAAACGGTTAAGGAAGCATTTGCGACAAAAATATATAGTATTTGAAAAGCACTTGACTTATGTGGTTTTTGAAATTACTGATTCATTTATGTTCAATAATTGCTGCAACTTTAAAACTAACTATTCAATTGCAATATATGTACAGACATTTACACAGAGCATTTTAGTTTAAAATAGTTCACGGCAAAAGCCACATTCACTTAACAATTTGAACATTCAGCTGACTCAAAAACAAATTAGGACAGACAGACATGCATTCAGAATGAAAAAATTAGGGGAAAACAGGCAGCGAACGGATTGTGCCCTCTGTAGCCACATATATTCATAGAAGATTCAAACATTCGGCCCCCCGATGAATAATATTCATACAAATTACAGATTTAAATAAAATATACATAATACAGTTCAATTAACAAGAAACAGACATTTGTCTGTTTCTTGTAACACAATTCAGTAGAAAATAAACTAACAAACACTTAACATCAAATGACATGAAATGTGTAAACCTAACCACTACATGATATTTTTGTTATTTCTTGCAATTTTTTCTTTCTTTTTGTTTCTAATCTAATTTTTTTTAATTTATTTCAATGTCTTCAGTGTTAAATCTTATCTATAATGATCAAAAGAAGAGTAATTAGTATATAAATAACAGTTCAAATTTCTTATTCAACACTAATCTTCATTTTCAATAGGTAATATTAAAATATTTGTAATTTAGGTGACAGTGAATATTCAAAACATTTTTTTTCGCTCAAATATTTTGAAATTCAGTATTATGCATTATTTAAGAAAATAACTAAATTTCATTAAAAAATATTAATAATTAGTTGAGTTGCTAATTAAATACGTAACTTAAAAATGACAGAAAGAAGCAAGTATGATAATAGAATATAGAGGGACATTTATTCTCTTAAATAACATTTTAAGTTCAACAATAGGGGTGATAAAAAGCCAACTACAGGCTTAGGTATAAAAATATTCAAAACACGAAAATACTTTTGATACAGCCTTATAACACCTCTTAAAGTTTGTCAACACCAATCTCTTAGACTTTCATAAGATCTTTTAGAGATTCTTAAAGTTTCTTAACACCAATCTGCATATTTAAGGAAATGCGGTCCTTTTTAACAAAATTATATGCATTACAGTTATTTGTAATAATATAATATTTAAAATTATGAACAAAATAAGAAAAACTAATATTAATTAAAATACTAAGTCATGTTTTAGCGCTGTTAATATATCTTTAAATACTTATAATTTTGCTCGAAAATTTGTGTAAGCAAAGATATCGATCATGACAATCCGTTACAAATGGACTTCTTCTTTTGTGACCCCTTTTCCTATATCACTAGTTACATTAATGTTCGATTAGAAAAGGTGTGTCCTTTTATCTTTGTCCAACAGCTAATTCCGAAATACCTTATGCCTTTAGAGGTATAATTCCAATTGCAAAAAAGTTTCAAACATTATTCATTGTTTTTCATCATAAGGTAGCCAGTCAGGTTTAAAATGACCAAAATAGACTGAAGTTTGCTCATGGATTAGGAAGCCTGTAATTAATTTAGACTATTACCTCGTTTTGCATTTATTTGGTACTTTTCTGTTACACCAACATCATGCCAAAATGAATGCTAATGAGCCAATTATTTCAACCCTGATCGTGCAAAGCATTTTTATTACAAAATGTGCCAAACATAGTGATTTGCGATTTATTGTACGTGAATCATTTTTTTAATTATTATTATTTAATCGTAACCTCGCAAAACATCTTAATTTTCAATTTTTTGAATTGGAAATATTTATTATTAAATTATAACTTACATTTTTTACCGACACTGAGATAGATTTTACCATTTGACTGCTACCTGGTGATGGGGAAGCTGCAATAAAATTGTTTCAGGCCTTTGGAATTATACAGAAAAAAAGTTTTTGATCAGAAAACCAGAACGTCTTCATTCAAAAATGAAATGTTTACTGTTAATGCTAAGAGACATTTACAATTTCAACGCAACAGTTTAAATTGAGTTTTATTTTATTATTTTATTGTAGAATATTTATTTATTTATTTATATTGATATAATAAAATAGTTCGTGAAAGTCTGTAATTTTCAAAAGTTATATTTTTTTAAATGCTCACTTTCGTCCTAACAATTGTATTTTTCTTTTCAAATGTTTCATTTTACGTGAATATTATTTTGCGAAAAGTACTACGCTTGGCGACAATGGTGCTGGTAGAACAAAAAAGTACCATTTATTTATTTATTTTTAAAGAAAAAAAATTAAATTTGTAAAAAAACAATAATAAAAGTTTGATATTGTACGACAAAATTAATCTTGCAAAGCAAAATTAATCTTGCCATGATTTTGAAGTCCAGGTTACATATTTCGAAGTCATTTCTTCTTTATAATGCTTATTATGTTGTCTCTCAATTATACCTTGAACTGTAAGAAGAATTGTAATAAATAACATATATATATATATATATATATATATATATATATATATATATATATATATGTATAATAAAAAATTCAAAATCCATAAAAAAACATTTTTTTCGTTATATCTTTAAAAATAAGTTTTCTTTTCAGGTATAGTTTGTAGAGAATTTAATTATTTTTATTTAAAAAAAATCTAAATCTGTTAACGTGTTCAAAAGTTATCGTGGCAAAACCGCCGACAAACAGTACTTCAAAATAATTGAAGTTTAAAGTTTTGTCTTCGTAGGTATCGTTGGTGTGCGCGGATCAACGTTTAAGGGCCATACGGCCATAATTTCATGCATTTCCATATGAGACCCACAGCATGGCATTCTTAAATATTCAAAAGACAACAATAATAATAAATACATTTTTTTGTCATTTCAAACATTTTTGGTCTTCTTAAAGGCCATTTACGTCAAAATAATTATATTTTTAAAGTTACAAAATATATATATTTTAATGGTCTCTTGTTCCTATAAGTTATATTTAGAAAAACTTTCTCCATGCTCTAACAAATAGTAACACGGTAAGAATTCCATTCTTCTATGATCAAAACTTACTGAATTATAATACTTTGTATTTTATGAACTTTCAGCTTTTTCTAGCACCATGAATGCGTTTTCCATTTTCATATTTTCGCTATCTATAAAGGACATCTTATAAAGGACAAACGTGTCCGTCATTTTCCAATGGCAATTCTTGAGGATGAAATTTCGGTTTTGCGATTTTTGCTACTGCAATTTCTTTTTAATTTCTAAACATCGCACATTTTCAATTGTTACAACGTTATGTAGGGGAAAAAAATCTACTTTCAAATGCAATTTGTTTGAAAGCTGTATCGCAATTTAATAATTTATTATAACAATTTAGTTAAATTTCAAGCATGATTTAAAAAAAAATATCTATATCGCTTGAAGACGATTACAAAATATAAATCCATTTTCACTTAAAACAATATCAAAAGTTCAGCATTTGTTTCCAGCTAATATTCCGTAACGAAATTAAAAATTCATTAACTAATCAATAAAATAGTATAAATAAAACACAAATTTAACAGACATGTAATTGAAATAAGCGCTTAAAACCGTTGAAATTATCTTAATAATAATAAATAAACAACATAGCGAAATTTTTAGCGATTTCTTCCGCTGTTGACTTCTGGCTCGAGACCAATACGAAATGACCACTTTTAATAAATTTAAAATTTTATTTGAATATATAATTCACATATTTCATATAAAAATGCTCTTTTGTGTGGTTAGATCACAATCTAAAAAATATTAAATGTAAAAATCTATTAGTTTTTAATTAAAAAAGGTAAATTGTTTTCACACATATTCTAAATACCGGGAAGTCCGGGTTGGATGCCCTAATATATATTAAAAGCAGAAGCACTTTTCTTGATTAGAAACAGGGGAAAATATCCTTCCCCCATATATTTATGGCTTCTCGTTTCTTTGTTTCCTCGTTATCTAAAATCTTGTTTAATACTGCCAAACAAGATCCCTGAAAAATGCCAGTTTAGAAAGTTTTAATGAATTTAAAATAAATTAAGTACTTTTTAATGTTTTTAATCATTATGAATCGCATGATAGTGACATGCACAGTCATCGGTCATGAGTTAAAATAGGTGACACAGATTTTATTCCCAGTTGCAATCGTTAGTTGAATGTATTTATTTTTTTGGTATTATGAAAGAAAAATATTCTGAAGTGTTTAATTGTTTGTAATAGATTTTGATACTAATGCAAGCTTTTAAGCTAGCTGGAATATCTACATTTTTTTTCACTGTTAAAACTATGCTTCAGCGAATGGAACAACAGGAGCATACGAGTGTAATTTACTCGTATTGTTGTTGGGGACAGAGCTCATTGAGTTGAAACTCGTATATTTGACTGCCTTTCTCTGTATTTTGAGGAGTTTGATTCACGTTTTTTTTTTAATCGAGCGTGAATTGAGTTAGACACACAAAAATCCGTAAGTTTGATTACAAATTGCAACTCAAATTCATTCAAGTGTTTTCACAATTTCCTAAAAATTTTATATCTTATAATTTACTACTGAAATGTGCTGTGAAGAGTATACGAAACTTAAAGTACATTTCGAAGAACATAATATTGATGCAAATATCATATATATACGATTGAAAAAGAATTATGTGAATCAATTTTAAATTCTGCTGTTCAAAAAAAAGTTACTGATTTTTTTCCTAAAATATAATAAAATTTTAAAACAATTGGATAACATTCTTTAGAAAAAAAGTCTCTTTCGATTATTGTTTTCATTTTTTTTATGTTGTATCGGCTAGTACGAATATCTTATATAGCGACGGTTTTTCAAAACCTTGTCGACATCGTAATATGCGGGTTCGAATGTAATAGTAAAACATCATCCGGAAAGTACTATCAAAGTTGGTGTTTAAACAGACTGTAGTGACATTGAAACTGTGAAAATGCAGTAGTCTGTCAGCAATAGAAAATAACAAAATGTACAATGTATTCAGCTTAACAACGGTTTTGTAATTGTGTCAGAAATACCCGCATTGTCACAATGAGAAAGCAAAATATTCGAGATTAATCTTAAAAATAAAAGATGCGACCGGTTTCAACAGTAAAATTTTATTGCTCTCTTCTTTAGGCCAGACAAACGCGTTTTCACTGCAAAGGTGGGATGCAATTCTGCCAGTCCTGCTCATTTTTCCAGTAACTCCCTAGTTTCTTTTGTAATTAAATTACTTTTAATTCCCAAATTAGATGTTTAAATGTATGTATGTAATGAATAAAATTATAAATTATATTATTTTCTCTTTTTTTATCTAGAACCTAGAAAAAGTCCTGTTATTTCCCTGGCTGTACGCTTTCAGCATGACGGCTGTTTGTATAGTTATTTCAGCACTTTATCAGTTATACATCAGAAAATGCGGCAAAACTAAATCTGTGGAGTCGTTACCAACGGATCGAGAAGTGACCGCTGTAAGATATGCAGAAGAAGGTGGGAATGCAAATACAGCTTATGTTGCAGATAGCACAAAGATGTGAATCAACAGGTCAGGGTAAATTCATCATATAACTATTATTTCTACATGTTAACCCATTTATGCCAGATATTTATTTGAATTTTTCAATCTAATCAAATTCCTACATGTTAGATAGAAAAATGTAATTTATTCCATGAAAAGAAATGTAATGTCTGCTAGTAAACTTATTTTTCTCCTTAATCTCATTCATTTCCTCTGTTATGTGACAAAAGTTATGTTTCTGAGTTATGTTCCCCCGCAAACAAACTTGCAGTAACTAATATAAGAAGAATAATAACATCTGTATTTTCTTTTATCATCACTAGACTAATAGCACAGGCAGTTGATATAACACACCTATGATGTCACAAATGATCAAAGTCACAAGTGTGATTTCATCACATTATGACTCTCAGGCAACAGTTTCTTCGTAGCTCCTATGTGAAGTCACCCTGACTAATTTTTAACTCGCCACAAAATGGGAGATTTCGACTTCAGAGTGACGGCGATACGACTCATTTCTCACGTCACGTGACGACAATGCGAACTATAAGAGTTGGATTCTAGTCACGGTGATTTCATAATTTGTTTATATTTGAATCACAGGACTATTATGGAATCTGGCTCTGATCACTATTTTCCAATGTTGCATTACTCAATAAAAATATTTCTTTTATTCCTGTTTATATTATACATAAAGGTATACATTAATGACTTTTTAGTTATTCATATATACATGTTTCATTGGTTTAATGACCCAGTTTTATCTTTTACACTTTTGTGACATCTGGATGGGGCACCCCATCAAGGTTGCACTTTTTTAATACTATTATTTCTATTCTACTGATTTGGATTTAAAAATTTTCATTTTGCTACACTTTTCTGACGATATCTGGATGGGAACCCCATCCAGATTGCTTTTCCCATTGTTCTTAAATTATTTTTGTCCCACTTTCTCTTGTTTTTAGTCTTCATAAAAACTCATGCAACTAACCAACCAACTATATATACATGTATCATGTAAATATAAATAATAGTATATAATATTTGTAGATTATGTATCATGTTATGTAAGAGTATTTCCATGGACAGATGTATCGATTGCAAAAATGGAATATTTACATCGGTTATCGTTAAAGTATTAAAAATAAAATTGAACATACAGCTCATTTATTTGTAATGTGACACAACTCAAGGAATGTGATTTTTGAGGTAAATAAAATGAGTGATTCACAAAATATTTTCCTCTCTACAGGATAAAAAAAAACATATCTTGTGTATCATACTGGTGTACATAAAAGTTGTCTTTTACATAAAAATGTACCATACCTATAGTTTTCAACACGCTGAATCGATTACGGAAATTTAAAAGTAATAGTTAGCTCTTAAGGTTCAGTTATACATATTTACGATAATATGCGAATAGCTCGATATCTCTTTTTGAGACTTCAAAATATTTAGTGATTTCCCGCGTTATACGAGGGGTGATCCAAATAAAAGTTTACAAGGCAAAGGAAAAAGTATTTATTAACAATAGAAACAAGATACAAATGGCAATCAAGAGACACATCTGGCCTTTACTTTTCCACATAGTCGCAAAACCTGTTTAGGCATTTGTCAGAACGTTCGACCAACTTATTTATCCCGTCTTGGTAGTAATCAGGGCCCTGCTCATTGAGCCATTTCTCGGCAGCTGTTTTCACTGCATCGTCTGAGGTGAACCGTGTTCCGGATAAGTTTCGCTTCAACACCGGAAATAGTCACTTGGAGCCAAATCGGGGCTGTATGGGGGGTGATTCCAGACCTCTCACTTGAACCTTTGCAGCAATTCCTGAGTCTGGCCAGCTGTATGGGGCCTGGCATTGTCATGCAGAATAATGACGCCTTTGAATTTCGGATGCGGCCACATTCTTGGCCCATAAGAATCGAATTACGGCTCCCACCTCTATGCGAGACCACTTTTCTAGACGTCGTGCCATTACTGTCGCTCTTAAGTGTCTGCGTACTGACGCTACTTACTCGTAGAACCGCTGTAGGACAACTAGCGCCATCTGTCAACCACCGTGGGTGGAAATATTCGCTCCACAATTATTACGTTTCAAATGCTTCTGCTTGTAAACTTTTTTTTGGATCAACCTACGTATTTTGTTGGGCAGATATAAAGATTTCGCATATGTTAGCAGACTACTGTTGGAACTTGAGTAGAAATGTTCATAAAACTGAACACAAAAGACAAGAGAAAACGAAGAAGTTACCTACAGCCTACAAATCTTCAGATTATCAATTTTAATGAGAATCATATTGAAGTAAATGTTATTTTTGTCTCTAGATATAAAAAAATTAAATTATTCTCCGATCAGTTAAAAAAAAAATGTTTCAAATGTTTTTGTATTTTATCAAAAATTTAATCTTTTGAGTTGTGTTGCTTTTCGAATAACCGTGTGATATGCAAAAATCATTTTTTTAAATGCTGAATTTAGAGCGATTTATCATATTTCGCTCTTATGATATTACACAACTCTACCGTCTACAATCTTTAGGCAATTTGATGTAACTTAGGTCACGTGGAAATAAATTGCTTTTCACTCTGGATATAGAAATTTTGAACGCCTTCCCTGATTCATTGTACATAAAATTTAAATCACCGCCAGGCTTGCAAGCGTTTCCTTTTTTTGAAAAATTACATTATTTGAGCTGTCATTTACATTTATATTGATATTTTTTACGTTAAAATTACTGATTAATTTATACCTGCCCATTAACCACTTGGATACTAAATTAATAACCTCAGTTTTTTTATCTTCTTTTTAACCTAATGCGGACTGCTTCCAATTGACTAGATGTGTCGTTTGAAGAATTAGTTTCACTGAATAACCTGATTCAGTAATGCATTGGTATGTAAAATATCGTTTAATTCCTTGAGTGCCTTTGGCGAGATCTCGTTTTCTTTAACTTGTTCCAAAATTGCGAGGGACGAGACATCTCGTTTCCATTTTACAAATTCCATCACTGTAAAAACGAGATATCTCATCTATGGAGATTAATGAAGTAATATTTGTTCAGTAATATTTGTAGTCTTATTGCTGTTTAGTATAAAAATTTCTGATATTATCTTACACGTAAAAGTGCTGCATTTCTAAATATCATCTTCAACGAGATTTTTCAGTTAGTCTTAATTTTTGGCACAAAATTTCTAGTGCGTACATTTAATTATAATGTAAACTTTTCTTTTTATTTAGCACAGAACTCAATTTTACATTTACGTTACTTCTAGAATCTATTGCTTCATTATAAAAATATTCAGTGATAATATTCAGTGCGATTTTCGCAATTGACCTTTAAATGAAACATATGAACTGTAAATAGTTAAATTCTTGAATTCTCTTTATATCTAAATTCCAAAATAAATTCTGAAATCCACGGTACAGTCTGACGTATCTTTTTTCACAACGAGATCAGCTCGTCAAACACTCCTAAGTGGTTAATAATAATGGTGTCTTAAAAATTGTTATTAGCCTTAACTAAAAATGTTCAAATCTCTTCATAAACATTCTGTTTACCTTTTTATTTAAAGATGTAAAAGATTTAGGTTAAGCGGGGGTAGTAGGGGGGAAATTGGTTGCTAGTGTTTCTTTAAGGTTTTTACTCCTCAGATAAAAGGATGAAAGAAATTTAGAGCTGTAGATACTCCTAAATATGCTTAAACGAGGATAAGTCATTAAATATGTCACAAAAGTTTAATAAATAATAACTTACAATGATATTCACTTCAAAACTATTTTTATTTCTCAACATATTCTCCACCAATATTTATGCACTTATATCACCGTTTTATCACTGCCCCAACACCAGCTGCATAAGATTCTTTGGGTTGCTGTCTCAGCAACGTTAGGACTTCAAGTTGAACACAGGAGACAATTCAAAAGTTTGGTTGGCAACTTCTTCAACATCCACCATACAGCTTCGACTAAGCAATTTTCATCTGTTAAGTCCACTAAAAAACCATCTTGGAAGCAAGATTATGTTCACAGATGATAAAAAGTTTCAACTTGAAGTCCTAATGTGGCAGAGACAGCAACCCAAATAATGTTATGCATCTGGTGTTGGGGCACTGATAAAACGATGATATAAGTTCATAAATATTGGTGGAGAATATGTTGAGAAATAAAAATAGTTTTGAAGTGAATATCATTGTAAGTTATTATTTAATTATCTTTTGTGACTTACTTAATGATTTACCCTCGAATTTGTCCTAAAACGAGAGTGTCTATATAAAAAATAATAAAAAACTAGCACCCATTCCCCATCACCCGCCTCACCTATAATAATGTAAAATTATTCATTGACTTTTATGTTCCGCTTATTTCATATGATACTTGTTAATGTGATCTGTTTTCTAGATCTGTATTTATTGGTCATCATGGAAATTCACCATCCACCGAGCATTGAACATATTAAGCAGCTCAACTTGTAAAGACTAATGCAAACGTTAAAAGAACTTCACCTTGAGCTGCAGGATAGCGATTTTTAGAAAGAAAATTTGTACAGTACCTACTCAACATTGTTTTTTCATTTTTTGTTGTCGTTTTAAATAAAGTTTTAAAATATTGTCTTATTTTTGCTTTTACTTTGTGACAATAAATAATCAGAAATCACAAATACAGTGCTTTTACAAAGATTTATGACAAAATTTATGTAAGGAAAAAGAGACAAGGGTTGATAAGACGTATATTTTCGCCCAGTGATTTCACAAATATTAAATGCTCTCCTTAAAATCAGCATACAGATTTTTTTTCTATAATTGAACATATTAGGCGTTGTGATAACCAGAGTGAGAACTATCCCACATTTCTGTGAAAAATGAGTTTGAAGTGTCACACTATTGTATGTCATGCCATATGTTGGCTGTATAATGAATTTTATTAATTTCGAAACTATTTAAGTGATAGAGCCAGTTTAACAGATGGTCCAACATAACTTGTATATCAAGTTGCCGAACAGGTGGCTATAATTTGGATATCCGTTCGTTCTATGAATGGATGTTGGCACCTGCCTGGATAGCATTGTTCTTATTGACTTTTCAGATTCATATATCCAGACCATACTGACTTTTAATGTCTTAGAAGCGGTGATCGATTAAATCACGTAACGTGTATTTTTGATGCACACAATCAACAAAACTTTATGATGATTCTGAATAATTTAAGAAATGTGTACATAAATTTATTTACTAATATTTATTAACTATTTATTTCAATTTCTACAAACAAATAAATCAAAAATATGTTTTTTACAACATGATGGGTAATACGCTTTTAATAATATCAATATTGTTTATGTACAAGGTTTGTAAATTTGAATTATTTTTATCATGTATCCGTTCACTAATGTACATATGATTTCTTTGCGCCCATGAAAAGAAAAATCCCATAACTGGATGCAGCAACCTATAGTCTGTTCAGGGAAAGGAGATAACGAAAGTAAACAAACGGGTTGCAGAAAAATTGCCAAGGAGCCACACATTTGGCACAAATCCCTAGGTTGGCGAATTTTATTTTTTATTTCGATTTGTTAAAATCAGAAGCTCAAACACTTCAGACAGTCTGTTTGGCGCTTCTGCCACAGCGCCAGGTTTAAGCATCGCCAATCCGCATGTGCATTTATTTACTTCTGTTTTCTTCTTTCAGCGAATGGAGTAGTCGTGTAGTAATCTCAAAAATGCATGAAATTTGTTAAAGGTGCGATCGCTAACGCACGAATGAGCACTTCGCACCCGTGAAAGAAATCACTGGATCCAGCAACATCGCTGTGTAGAAGTCTCGAAAATGCATGAAATTCGTTAAATCCACTATCACTATAACGCATGCATGAGCAATTGGCACCCATTAAATAAGACAAAACATTAAAAAAAATCTGGATTCGATTAAATCGTTGTATTGGAATCTCTAAAAATAGGACATTCGTTAAAACAGTAATCGCTATAACTAATATTTAAAAAATTCTCATTCTATAAATTGTTAGTATTGTTTCAAATTATTTTTATAACTTAATTAAACATTAAAAAAGAAATTTTCCATTTTTCATTCAAATTATTTTTATAACTAAATTATATATTAAAAAAATTAATGTTTCCATTTTTTTCAAACTTTCCTCTGCTTGGATCTGATCTAGGGTCTACAGAACTAGAGACAAATGACATACCCCATATCTACTACGCACTCATTCTAAAATAGCTTAGAATAAAATTTTAATTCATCTATCACCGCTTCTAAGGACATTAAAAGTCAGTATGGTCTGGATAATTAAATCTGTATAGCCAATCAAACACTGTTAACCAACTAGATGCCAGCATCCAATCACAGAACGAATGGATATCCATATTCTGGCAGCCTTAAGTTACCAGTGAAAGAATAGATCAAGTGGCTTGGTCTACTCTGGAATTGGCAGAGCTGGCCTAAAGGAATTTGATAAAAATTTGTACAAATTTTGGAAAGCACTTTTCTAGAAATCGCAGCTGGCGAGTTGGTCTATTCTGGTTCTCAACGCCTCAAATAATCTTCTTCTCTGTATAAGCTTTTAAGTCTGAAAAACAAATGTAAGTTTTAAAAATGGAATATAAAAGGGAACAAGTTTGTCTCTTATCTGTATTTTGGCAGTTTTATTTCGTATTTCAGTTAAAAGGACTCCATGAACCAACATAACATATACCTCATTTTATAACAAAGTATTTAAGCTTTTGAATAATGGTCTGCTTGTTTTGGTTCATTAAGTCCTCCAATACGAAATAAAACAATCTTTGCGGGAGTGTCCAATGCTATTTACTTTCTGATAGAATACCTTTATCAAAATACTGACATGCGGCCTGTAAAATTTTATTGTTCGACTGGATTTTAGACACAACTAGACTTGGTGAACTTGTCATTATTGCCAAGCTAATGTTTGTTTACTTATCTAAAATTTGTCTATCACTAAGTTCTGTAATGCGGGTTTACACATAGTATGGGCAAAAACTGCAAACACGAGCGTGCGTCATGGGCGTATATCGCTACTTTTATAAGTCAAGATACAGTAGTTCCCAAGTAAAAAAATCCCTGACGGCTCGGCCTACAGGCACAGGTAGATTTCGAAGACGCAGACCGTTGGGCGCCTGTTTGTTGGGAATTGCGGAAGAAATGAACTTTTTTCCATGATGCGGCAGTTGGAACCGCCTACTTCGAAACCTAACTTGTTTGCAGGTGGAGCCGGCAGGGTTTTTTGCTATAAGGGTTAGTCCTATAAAACACTTGTCAATATAAAAGTTTTAGATAATATTAAGAGGATTTATAATAAATTTAAACGGATTTGATATCTTCTGAATTGGCGAAGTTATGAATTTTTTTCTTCTAAAACCCACCTTCCCCACCCCCTCTTGGGGCCATTTTTAATGATATCAAAAATCTGTCATACATCAATTTTCGGCCCTTTTCCTAGAAGTAATAATAACTTCAAACGGATTCGATACGTATCATAATTAAGAAATTATGGGATTTTTCTGTTTTCACAAAAAGCCCTCCCCCCCATCCCCCCCACCTTGGTCCAATTTTGCCCATTAACGAACTTGACCGAGATTTTATGCCCCTTGATTTTATGTATCAGTTTCGAAAAGATGCGGGAGTTGGAACCGCCTACTTCGAAAAATAACTTGTTTGCAGGCGAAGCCGGCAGGGATTTTTTTTGTTTTTATTTATTTTATTTTATTTTTTTTGCTATAACGGTTGGTCCTATAAAAAAAACATGTCAATATAAAAGTTTTAGATAATATTAAGAGGATTAATAATAAATTTACGTGGATTTGATATCTTCTGAATTGACGAAGTTATGAATTTTTTTCTTCTAAAACCCCCTCCACCCCCCTTGGGGCCATTTTTAATTATATCAAAAATCTGTCATACATAAATTTTCGCCCCTTTTCCTAGAAGTAATAATAACTTTAAACGGATTCGATGCGTACAATAATTAAGAAACTATGGGGGGTTTTCTGTTTTCACAAAAAGCCCCCCCCCATTCCCCCACCCCCCTTGGTTCGATTTTGCCCATTAACGAACTTGACCGAGATTTTATGCCCCTTGATTTTATGTATCAGTTTGTATGGAAGAGATTTATGCAGAATTTTTCCAGTTATCGTGTTCATAAAAAAGTGACATAGATAGATAGATAGATAAAGTTTTGAACTGGGGGTGGTTTTGGGTTCTGGGAGTCATGATCGGCGTAGATCTGCAAAAATTTTTCAAAAATTCCAACTTAGGTGAGAATGTAATAGGTAGTATTTCTTACGAAATCTACCTAAAATTAAAAGATGACACATGAGAGACTCAAGAGTTGTAGGATGTTTTGCACATGTCGCCATGTGTTGCATTGTGGTATCTTGGTTACTGCCAATACTGTTCAACTAAAAGTAAAAAGATAAGTTATAGAGCATGCACAAACATTAGTGACGGTTTTTTCGGTGAAAATGACGCAAATGCTTAGTTAAAAGTTAATTTCTATTAACCCCCTGACTGTGTAATTTTTAAATCAAAATCGATTTATCCAATGTTTATTTTTTATTACATATTTCAAATCTTCACGTATTTGAAAAATATAATATCATTGACACATATTTTAATTTGCTTTTTACCCTCTGACTCTGCAATTTCTGAAACAAAATAGCTTCAAAATTTCGGTATATTTTAAATTTTGTTACTTTTGTGTTGCCTGTGAAAATTTCGGGATACACAGTAAAAGGGTTAATAAAAATATAAATATTTTTTCCAAATAACTATTTTTTTATTACTTGCCGAGGTGCGTGCTACTTCAGAAAAATAATATTATGAGGCATGGACGATGGGCGAAAGGCAGCACTTAGCTATCCTTCTCGATTTTACAGCTTTCAATATGCACCTTTATACGCTTATATTACTTGTATATCATTCAAAGAGCTCGTGTATTCCTTGATTTTCATTTAAATGCTGTATTGTATACTATCGCACAGCTTTAGAGTCCATAAAAGACGATAAAATTGTGTTAAAAAATAAAAATGATTAACGAGGTACGAACTTCTATGAGTAAATGCATGTTTTAAGAAAAACGACTTCAAATGTAATAAGAAAGAAAAATTACGCGTCACGCATAGATTAAAAACACTTTACGACATTTCCAGAATGATGTAACGAAACTTCACAATTTAATAAGGTAAAATAAGATATATAAATAGGTCTGGTGACTCTTTTTTAATTCTATCTCGCACCACTTTCTCGAAACAAAATTTTCAATATACACTTTGATAACATGCGCAAGAGAAATATACTACAGAA
The DNA here is from genome assembly GCA_963931845.1 of Maratus michaelseni. Taxonomy (NCBI): domain Eukaryota; kingdom Metazoa; phylum Arthropoda; class Arachnida; order Araneae; family Salticidae; genus Maratus; species Maratus michaelseni. Next base: position 121,976,883 of record OZ007599.1, on the reverse strand, counting down.
TTTATATTTTTAAATAGTGGTATGAATAGAATATAAAAATAGTCACCAATGGCACCTAAATAAACAATTTGGGAAATTAATAACACAGTTAAACAACCTATTTCATCAATTAGCGCCTACATTCGAAAATATATTTGAATTCTTTTGAGCAGCCCTGTATATTTTCTATAGATTTGTATATATTTCACATTGTTTCCTAAAATTTAATTCAGCTATAAAACGCAAAACATATTTGATAAATTATTTTCAGCATTTGCCCATACACGGTAACTTGAAAGATTTCGTATAGCCCTGCAGATGATCTACAATTTTTTTTAAACACCACATATTATGCTAAAACTTAATTCGGATGGGAAACGTAAAACACAACTACAATCGTATTTCCCGAAATTGCCATCCATAGACTGTAATATATTCGGCTTTTTTCATAGCCTTGACACTCTAAAAACGACATTTTCAAAACTGAGCAAAAAATACTCAAATCTGAGTAGGTCGCCTAGTCAAAATGTCTCCGAATCAAAATTACTCAAGTTTGAAACATGTATATACTCATTTCTGAAAACATGCACACACTCAAGAATAAAACATCGTGCGCATATTTGAGTATGTCCATGTTTCAAAAATGAGTATGAACTGACTTCTATGTGTTCATTTTTGAGCATTTCCAAGTTTCAAAAATGAGTTTGAGCTGATTCTAATCATGTTTTAGAGTGTCCATGTTTCGAAAATGAGTATGAACTGACCTCTATGTGCTCAGTTTTGAGTATGTCCATGTTTCAATATTCTGAGCATTTCTTGTATTTCAGAATTGAAAGCATTGGGTCGTCCTATTTGAAACAAAAGGTTTCATAACAAAATGAAAACATCGATTTACTCAGATTTGAAAGTGTCATTTTTCTCAGCATATGAGAATTTTTTTTATACAAGAATTTATACATTTATTATATGCAAACATATCTTACGTTAGTATATACTAGCTAAATATTGTTAAGCTGGAAAATGCAGAACGCAATTAAAAATTTCCTCTAAGCAATTCACGTCCATAGACAGTATTACTTACGAAATATTTTGCGTATTCCTGTATATCAGCTATAGAATTTATACAGACCACGTAATGTACTAAAATTTAGTTAGGCTTTAAAATGCATAACGCATCTGAAAATGCGCTTCCGGTGACTATCACCCATATACTACTGTAACCGAATTTTTCTTTGTGTCCTGTAAATAACTAAGTAAATTTATGCACATAATATTCTGCAGTAAGCATCTTGTAGTAAACCTCAGCAATGGACATAAATTTCATTATGTTTGAACAAATAGTGTAACATTTTGAAAACCCACAGCCAACGATTTTTCCCCGTAGTCCATGTTGTAACGAAATTATTTTGTGTTTCCCTGTAAATGAATGATAAATGCCGTGCATTCTATATTCTACAGAATAAATGTTGTATTACACCTCAATAATGTATATCAATTTCAGTATGTTTAACAGAGTTAACTTTAATAAAATACATAACAAAAAAATTTTCCTCATAGAGCATAATATATCGGAATTCTTTTGTGTGTCCTTGTAAAAGAACTAAAGACGAAACATTTAATTTTCAATAGGAAATTTCCTATAGTAAACCTGAATAACATATACAAAGCTCATGGTAATCCAAGTATAGTATGCGAGTTTGAGCACGGATAAGCACACGGACAGACAGACGGCCAGACAAATCGAAATCATAAACACTTTTCAACTATGTTAGAAAGTGTTAAAAAATGACGTCAATTATCATTTCATATGTTGCCGGAATTTAAGAAATATGTCATAAAAGAAAACTGGTAGATACGCATTTTTTTTCAATATCACTTTTGTTTTCTGAAGACGATTTGATTTGTTTTAATATAATTTAGCATCAATATTTACTGCCTCTCTAACATTTTTGTTTGTTTAAATATGTTGTATAATATCAGAAACATTGGTTTATTTAGCAAATTTAATTTTGCCAATTTGATTTTTTCTGATCGATATGAAGCGTTAGTAACACCTTCATAGTTTTCACATATGTTAATATGTGATAAATAAAACAAAACTTAGGTGAGGGTGGAAGCGGTACGGAGAGACGGCAGACATACGACAGAAAGACAGACGAACTGAATTCATACACACTTTTCAGCAATGTTGGAAAGTGTTAAAAAAAATGTAAACACGATGAACAGAAGTAGGAAGAAATTAGCTAATCTAATTACATATTCTGAAGTAACTGTTAGACGTATAACCTTAATTTTTTTAATACATTTAATATTAAGCACTAAAATATAATTTTAATCAAGCTTAATTGCAATTTTATTTCAAAGTGTACGTAGTTTTTACAGTATTTAAAATATATATTAACTGAAACGTTTTTCGAAAGGGTGAGAATGAAAAATTTGACAGTGAAATATTTAAAAATTAACGGTGTATTCAAATCCAAACTGCTTATTTTGAGACACATTTTTAAATTCATTTTTGCTCTAAAATGCATCCAATTGGCAGGTTCTCTTATTCAGAAACTTTATAATGTCCGTATTGTCCCGATTTTTTAATAAAGGCGGAATATATTTCAAAAAATGCTGTCAAAGTGGACATTTTGAACCGAATTTCCCGAAGCGATAGCGCTGGAAACAAACAAACAAAAAAAATGATCGTACTGTGAAAATAATTGTCTGCAAATCAATTTCTAATTAATTGAACGAAAAATAAAAACATGGGGCCCTTATAAATCTCTTCATAAATCACGCCGAAAAGTTTCATGTTGTTACTTTTAAAAATGAGTCTGAGAATGTGTCTCAAAATTTTGAGTTGTTGAGCGTGGAAAAATATTTTTTTTGAATACCGCCTTTAATTCAGAATTTATTTGAAATCTTCAAAAGGCGGTTTAAGAATTCGTGATTTGGACAATTGTTTAGTGGCGACATCTGTTACCATTTACGAAATACAATATCTAAGCCGTTAATCAAGATATAGCACGTTTGTCTAAAATTTCAATTTAAGGACGACATCTGTTGCTGTAAATCGTTACTAAAGGGGTGTTTAAAAAAACAATGCTTCATTAATTTGCAAAAATTTTTAAATACTGGAACTATTAAAAAATGAATAATTCTTAAATTTAACAAATATTACTTTTTACATTTTACTATGATTTTTGATTATCAGAATTGTTTTCCTATGGGGATATAATTCCTTTACAATGACTTTTATTGGTTATGGAAAGAAAAAAAAAATGTTGAATATAGGTATAATACAGAAGGCTTTATAATTTATAAACAATTATATGCAATAACCCCCCGTGGCATTCATAATGCATTCAAGTTACGTTGTGCGGATCTATAAAAAAAAACTATAAATATTACAATGAACATTTCCAACAAGCAATATGATATCGCCCACATCAATCAGAAATTAAAATTCCTATCGTAGTATTTTCTCGAAGGCAAAGCGCTGTCATATAGGCTATTCACAAACTAAACTATTTTAATTTTGTAAGAATCATATTAAAACTTCAGTCGGTTTAGGAATAAAAAAAGAAGGAACAGATGTGTTACACTCACGCTAAAATGTAAACAAAAGATTGGCGACTGTTTGGTTGGCGCGATTTCCAAGATTGCGCCAAACGAATAACTTAATACAATGGCTAGGTTGCTATTAAAGGAAAAAATCCCCTAAATTTGGCGACTTTTTTCTTTTTTTTAACCGATTATTATTTTTTTTTTTTTAGCGTGAGTGTAAAGCATCTAAGCCAAAAAGAATTTCAATGTAAAAGTTTTAAAACAGGCACATTTAGCAGAGTGGTGCGAATGGTGCCCCCGCACCAGGCGCAGAAAATGGAATGTGTAGCTTTTATAGTTCTTTTACAAGGGCTCGCAAAAAATTCCATCACTTTATGGTCTATGGGGAAAAATCGTTTGCAATGCATTTTAATAAAGTTCACCTATTTAAAACATAATGAAATTGATATGCATTCAGGGCCTGAGTAATGCCCGGGCCCCCCATTTGAGGGCTTTCCATGGGAGTAATCAGGATTTTATTAAGAGGGTGCTTAAGGGTTAAAATAGGTCAAAAGTGACCAATATTTTTACATTTTCAAAGATTTAGGAAGGTAGTGCGGTCTTCCCTTTCCACTTTTTGCTTCCCGTGTCCCCCCCCCCCCCCCCCGCGAAAAAAAAACGAATTATATTATTAGAATACTAACGATTAAAGTTTTATTATAACAACTTAGCAGTCCATTGTTTTCAAAAGAAATTCATTATTGTTATTTTCCTAAAAGCATTCATGATGAACAATTGGGGAGATTTTTCTTTCATACATCATGTGACTAACGTAGATAAATTAAAGGAAAATTTGCAAATACTCCCGTCAACTAATCCATCCTTTTTTTCTACTAGTTTCCTACTAGTACTTTAAGAAAAAATACTAGTAGAAAGGAATCCATCATTTACATCTTGACCATCTTTCTTGTAATACCCTGTATACAGATGTGAATAGTACCTGATACGAAATTTATGCATACATACAACAGGAATGAAGTTTAGTACTACAGTCACTTTAGCGTAATTCATGAACAGTTTCTATGGTTACAAGGGGGTCTTCCAGAATGATGTTTGCCCCCGGGCCCTAGATAGTCTAAGTTGGGCCCTGTATGCATTGCTGAGGTGCAATACAACATTCTTTCTGTGGAACACGGAGTCCTTAGTAATTATCATTCATTTACAGGGACACAAGAAATAATTCCGTACTGCGGGGAAAATGCATTAGCAGTGTATTTAAAAGGATGACACACTATTTCAAAGATAATGAAATTGGTGTGTATTAAAGGTGCAGTAAAAAGTGCTTACAGTAGAATATGAAGTGCATAGCATTTATTTTCTCATTTACAAGAACAGAAGAATGAATTCGGTTACAATACTGTATATGCCTATAATCATCGGAAGTGCGTTTCCAGATGTAGTATGTGCTTTTAAGGTTAAAAAAAATTTAATACATTATGTGGTGTGAATAAATTCCATATCTCATATACAAGGATGTGCAAAGAAAATAAAAAAATAAATCGTAAGCATTACTGTCTGTAAGCGTGAATTGCTTAGAGGTGTTGTGTTATTAATTTTCTATCTTAATTATATTTAGTGTACTAAAATATGTTTGTAGAATATAAATAAATTCATATACAGGGCTATACATAAAAAATGGATATATTGTCGTCATATGGATTGTAATTTCTGGATAAATTTGTGTTTGTCTTTTTTTTGGCAACTTGAATTTAGAACAAAGATAAGATTTACTTTTATAATGAAAATTGATGTTTGCCAACTCCACAGACAAATATTAGAGAGATAGAAATATGTTTACAATTACCTCATAATGGAATCATAAAGAAGGAATTGTAAACAGCATCGTGCAGATGAATAGAATAAACAAACCGACTAGTTTCGGACGCACAATGACTGCCATATGACATTATAACTATACATTTTTATACAAAGATCATATTATACTTAAGGGTGTATTCAAATCCAAACTGCTTATTTTGAGACACATTTGTAGATTCATTTTTGCTCTAAAATGCATCCAATTGGCAGGTTCTCTTATTCAGAAACTTTATAATGTCCGTATTGTCTCGATTTTTTGATAAAGGCAGAATATATTTCAAAACAATGCTGTCAAAGTGGACATTTTGAACCGAATTTCCCGAAGCGATAGCGCTGAAAACAAAAAAAATGATCGTACTGTGACAATAACTGTCTGTAAATCAATTTCTAATTACGAAAAATAAAAACATGGGCCCTTATAAATGTTTTTATAAATCACGCCGCCAAGTTTCCTGTTCTTACTTTTAAAAATGAGTCTGTAAATGTGTCTCAAAATTTTGAGTTGTTGAGCGTGGAAAAATATTTTTTTTGAATACCGCCTTAACTGAGTTGAAAAGTTTGAATATTTCTGAAGTCTGACAATTTGTGTAGTGGCGACATCTGTTGAAATTTAGAAAATACAATATCAAAGCTGTTGATCAAATTATATCAATCTCTTCAAAAACTAGAATTTAGAGACGACATCTGCTACTGTAAAAGTTTACTAAAAAAGCTTTTTCTAGCATTTCTTTGTAAGCATGGTTTCTATCTTGTATCTAGCTTCTTTGAACAGCTAGCTGGCAGTAGAGCTCCTATAATACAGGCTGACGCATCCTCGCAGATATGTGTCTCAAAGTCGAAAAACCAAGCTAATTTCCGCCATTTAATATCCAGCCTCTTTCAGAAGGTGGAGGAACGAGGCCTTAGGCAACCCCAGCTCCGGCAGCGGGAGATTGAGATGCTGAACTGAGACCCAAATAATGCGAAACAAAATGGATATGCGCCAGCTATTATAGGAGCCTTAGCTGGCAGTAGATGTAGAAGCAACATTCGTTGACAAGCTTTTTAAAAATTATCAACCATAACGTTTTTGTGTTAATCATCGATTGTGTTTGTCCTTTTTTTTTTTGGCAACTTGAGTTTAGAACGAAGATAAGATTTATTTTTATAATGAAAATTAATGTTTGCTAGCTCCTCAGACAAAAATTAGAGATATAGAAATGTTGTTCCCAATTACCTCATAATGGAAACAAAAAGGGGGATTGTAAACAGCATCGTGAAGATGAATAGAAGAAACAAACCGGCTAGTTTCGGACGCACAATGACTGCCATATGACGATATAACTATACATTTTATACAAAGCTCATATTATACTTAACTGAGTTGGAAAGTTTGAATATTTCGGAAGTCTGACAATTTGTGTAGTGGCGACATCTGTTGCAATTTAGAAAATACAATATCAAAGCTGTTGATCAAATTATATCAATCTCTTCAAAAACTAGAATTTAGAGACGACATCTGCTACTGTAAAAGTTTACTGAAAAAGCTTTTTCTAGCATTTCTTTGTATGCATGGTTTCTATCTTGTATCTAGCTTCTTTGAACAGCTGGCAGTAGATGTAGAAGCAACATTCGTTGACAAGCTTTTTAGAAATTATCAACCATAACGTTTTTGTGTTAATCATCGATTGTGTTTGTCTTTTTTTTTTAGGCAACTTGAGTATAGAACGAAGATAAGATTTACTTTTATAATGAAAATTAATGTTTGCTAGCTCCTCAGACAAAAATTAGAGATATAGAAATATTGTTCCCAATTACCTCATAATGGAAACAAAAAGGGGGATTATAAACAGCATCGTGAAGATAAATAGAAGAAACAAACCGACTAGTTTCGGACGCACAATGACTGCCATATGACGATATAACTATACATTTTATAAAAAGCTCATATTATACTTAACTGAGTTGGAAAGTTTGAATATTTCGGAAGTCTGACAATTTGTGTAGTGGCGACATCTGTTGCAATTTAGAAAATACAATATCAAAGCTGTTGATCAAATTATATCAATCTCTTCAAAAACTAGAATTTAGAGACGACATCTGCTACTGTAAAAGTTTACTGAAAAAGCTTTTTCTAGTATTTCTTTGTATGCATGGTTTCTATCTTGTATCTAGCTTCTTTGAACAGCTGGCAGTAGATGTAGAAGCAACATTCGTTGACAAGCTTTTTAGAAATTATCAACCATAACGTTTTTGTGTTAATCATCGATTGTGTTTGTCTTTTTTTTTTAGGCAACTTGAGTATAGAACGAAGATAAGATTTACTTTTATAATGAAAATTAATGTTTGCTAGCTCCTCAGACAAAAATTAGAGATATAGAAATATTGTTCCCAATTACCTCATAATGGAAACAAAAAGGGGGATTATAAACAGCATCGTGAAGATAAATAGAAGAAACAAACCGACTAGTTTCGGACGCACAATGACTGCCATATGACGATATAACTATACATTTTATACAAAGCTCATATTATACTTAACTGAGTTGGAAAGTTTGAATATTTCGGAAGTCTGACAATTTGTGTAGTGGCGACATCTGTTGCAATTTAGAAAATACAATATCAAAGCTGTTGATCAAATTATATCAATCTCTTCAAAAACTAGAATTTAGAGACGACATCTGCTGCTGTAAAAGTTTACTAAAAAAGCTTTTTCTAGCATTTCTTTGTAAGCATGGCTTCTATATTGTATCTAACTTCTTTGAAGAGCTGGCAGTAGATGCAGAAGCAATATTCGCTAACATGCTTTTTTAAAATTATCAACCATGTCCATAAATAACATTTTTGCGTTAATCATCGATTGTGTCTTTTTTTTTTTTTTTTTTTTTTTTTTTTTTTGGTAGATTGAGATAAGCTTTACGTTTATAATGAAAATTGATGTTTGTTAGCTCCTCAGACAAAAATTGGAGAGATAGAAATACTGTTTACAATTACATCATCATAATGGAAACATAAATGAGGAGATTGTAAACAGCATCATGCAGATGAATAGAAATATGAATGAGCAAATACCAGTAAGCACTTCGTCGACAAAATATTTCGCTAATAGCAATAAATATAAACAAGAACGAAAAATCATGCATCCGGCATAAATTATGAAACACTTTCCAACACTAACAGAACACTATTACTAAGAAATTTAATTTTTTCATACGATGAAATGAAACATTTAAATAAGTAATTTAAAAAATACAGAACTCAGTAAAAATCCATTTTCAGCAGTTTCTGCCCCTATTCGAAGTCTTTCGTGCAGCCCTGTATATCATCTATAGAATTTGTAAACAACACGTAATACATTAAAAATTACATAAAACTGCATACCACAGCGGAAAGAGCACTTCTAGCAATGACCGATCATAGTCAGTCCTTTAACCGAATTCTCTTGTGCGTCTCTGTATATGAACGATAAATCTTACGCACTCCATAATCTATAGAAAATAAGTTGGATTGAACCTTAGTGATCCTTTTAAATTTCATTATGTTTCAAGTATCATAATATGTTCAAAATGCACAGCAATCGATTTTTCCCCATAGATTGTCATGCAAAGGAACTATTTTGTACCTTCCTGTAAATAAACTATAAATGCTAATAATTGTATACTCCAGTGAAAGCATACTGCCTCAGTAATGCATATTAATTTTATTATGTTTGAAATAGTGTAACATCAATAAAATGCGCCGCAAACGATTATACCCCAATTCTTTTGTGTGTCCCTGTAAATGAACTAGTAATGCTAAACACTTCATTTTCAATACCAAACATTGTATAGTAAAATTCAATAATGTACAAAAATTTCATGACAATCCGAGTATATTTACGAGAGTTAGAGCACGGACAGACGGACAGACAGACAGACAAACCGAATTCATAAACACTTTTTAACTACTATGTTGGAAAGTATTGAAAACGACTTACATCGGGGTATATATCCTTATTCCGGCAGCAACAAGAAATAATGAGGCGCATAATATTTGTTTGACAACTTTTTTAACCTTACAAAAATATTTTTATTACGGTGCGGCCAATTTTAACACAAAAAAGGTATGAAGTAAAAATGTTTAACACTTTAAAAGGTTTTAAAGTCTATGCTGGATAGCAAAGGGGGCGGGGTGGAAATTTCGAGGGTGGGCGGAGAATTTACCATAATTTCCAGCGTATAATCCGTGGATCAAACAAACTGGTTTAGACCCTAGGAGGAAGCTCCCTCCATCGGGAAGGGGGGGGGGTATTTCTAAGAGATCCTAACCCGTATTTACGGCAAGGTTCGAAGAAAACTACGGAAAACTCCAAACGGTTAGGTCGACGAGTGCGACAGAGCACTCTCCCGCCTACCAGCTTTGAGAGCAGAACCTCTCAGCCACTGGTGGGGCTGAAGGCAAATAGGAACCCGAGTTCGTATAAATCACATTTTACTAAATAAAATATCTGAGTCTAAACATGTTTGTTTAATAGGATAATACCGATATCTATATTATAAAGGCCAAACGTGTCCATGCGTAACGCATACGTCATTTTGCGAATGGCAACAGCTGACGATGAAATTTCGGTTTTGTGATTTTTGCTATTGCAATTTATTTAATTTCTAAACATAGCACTTTTTTAATTTTTACACCGTTATAGAGGAAAAAAAATACTTTCAAATGCAATTTGTTTGAAAACTATATCTTAATTGCCTGATATATTATGGCTTATAAAATAATTTTTAAGCATGAATTTTAACACGCCCAATAAACAAATGGAAGAATGCTGCCATTATAAATTTTTAAATAGTTACAGGTAGTAAAATTAATGAATTTTGAAATAAAAACGTCACAAGAATAGGGTGCCTTTATATGAGAGTAGCGTTATACGGATACAAAATTTGATTAGTTCAGACGATTTTGGAGAAAAGAAAGCTTTGTAATAATTAAAAAATTTAAAAGAAAATTATTTGTTTACACCATAAACAAACATCGGATATTTTAACAGATAATATAAACAGGAGATATTGTTTTAGATATTGCATTTTTATGAATAAAATATAACAAAAATTATTTCACAAATTTAATAAAAATGCATATAAAAAGTTAATATAAGCAGTAAGAAACAACGTTTTAATTCATATTTCATCAGTATTACAAATAATGTTAACGGTCATTGCGAAGTTGGAAAAAACGAATATACATGAAATTTGTTAATATCGCGATCACTATATCGCATGCATAAGATGATGAATAATAAATTAACAAAGAAGCATCACTGGATGCAGCGAACTCCCTGTATTAATAATACCAAAAAAAATAAAAATAATAAACAAAACCCTTGAAATTCGTTAATGTCGCGATCACTATATCGCATGTATGAACGCTTAGTACAAAAAAAAAAAAACTGTACAGATACCGCATGTATGAGCGCTTCACGCACAAGAAAAGCAAAGCAACCAGTAAAAAAAAATCCCTAAATGCAACAACTTTGACAAATAAAAATATGAAAAATCTATTAGATTTAGGGGAAAAAATGGTTTTCGCCTGCGTTCTGTAACCCGGGAAGCCCGGGTTCGATTCCCTAGTTTTAATAAAAGTACTTTTACTTTCGTCATTTGTTTCGAAAGTATAAGTACCTTTATTTAAAAAAAAATTTTGCAACCAAAATAGAAAAAGTACAAATAGCCATATTAGAGATTGACCTCAGCTGTCTTATAAAAAAAAATCGTTTAAAAAATATTCAAATTCAAACGAGAATTTCGAATAGAACCTGCCCACAGATTTAACGTTAGCGAGCGGGTGAGTGAAGAGTCCCCTAGGCTCGCGAAGAAACGCTCAAGCTAATGTTAAGTCTATGAGAAGGTTCTTGCGTGATTTCTCGCTCGCCTTTTAATATTTTTAAATGATTGTTTTTGCGTAGGATAGCTGAGGCCGATCCTTATCGTTGCTAGTTTTTACTTTTTTGACTTTAGTTACAGTTTTTTTTATAAGCGGACATTTCCAATTTGGGAACCGGTTGGAACCGGTTCTGAAAGTGAAAGTATCCTTATATAAAAAAACTGGAACCGAAATCGAAAAAGTAAACACTAACAACGTTAGAGAACGACCTCAGCTATCATATGCAAAAAAATCATTTAAAAATATTAAAATACGAGCGAAAAATCGCGCAAGAACCTTCCATAGACTTAATATTAGCTTGCGCATTTTTTCGCATGACTGATGTAGGCTCTTAACCTCTTCGCTCACACCAAAGAGCTTTAACTAGCTCCTTGGTTCACACTTGGAATGACCCTACGTAGCATATATCCAACAGTGGATACACTGAGAATGAAGTGATTAATTAGTCTAGAAATGCATGTCTCCCCATGGAACTTTAACCTCTACCTTATCATCTCCCCCCCCCCCCTGGAGCTGCAGAAATTGCCGGAGAAAAATGCCTGAATTGAATATTGAGATATGGTATTAATTTCGGAAAGTATTATAATACTTGATGATATCTTTACAATAAGTCGATCTCAAAAATAGTAATAATTTAAGAATTAAAAAAAGGTAAAAATAATGAAGAGAAGGAGAAAAATTAGCTAATGTAATTATAGCTCCTGAATCAACTGGAGTAGTGTATAACCTTAAACTTTGTTATGCCGTATATTAAGCATAAGATTAAATTTTTATTCAAACTTAATCCCGGCTTTAGTTTAAATTGTGCCTCTACCTTTACAGTAGTACACATATTTTTAAAGATATATTTACTAGCTTGCGCCAAAAAATGTATGTTTAAAAAAAAAAATCTTCGACTAGAATAAAGATATCATCTCAGGGCAGGGGTATAGTGGAGAGTATGCGGTCATATACTGCCGTATACCCTCTGGATTTCCTTAAAGAAGTTCCGTATACCCACAGTTTGTTTCGCAAGTAAAAGTATAGCGCATACAATATTGCCTATAGCGTTTACCCTGTGATTTTTTTTTTTTTTTTTTTTTTTTTTTTTACAACTAAAGCATTGTCTGAGGGGATTTCCATTATATTTATGAAATTTAGACAAGCTCCATGATTTTTTTCAACCGGGAATATTTGAAACTTTGCTTCATATGACACTATGACTGAGAATATACCCGTTTTCAGTAAAAACGAGTTAGGATCCCCTAGAAACACCCCCACGGAGGGCACCCCCCCCCCCCCCTTGGGCCTATATTCCTCGAGTAGATAATAGGTCGTCATAAAATCAACCACCCAACCACCCAAGTGTTTTCAAACTGGGAGCTCACTTTTCAGCGTAAAGTACTCGGCCGATCATCTTTAAATTGTAATGAAAATGCTGGAGCTTATATCAAAAATACGTATCACCTATAATTTATTAACCACTTTTAAGGTGATAATTCAACTAACTCATTTTTTTAAGTGATCGTCATTTTATCAAATACGAACTTTTTAAGCTAAATGTTAGTATACGTTTCAGAGAATGTCATAATCTTTCAGAATCTAACACTTGAAATGTTTTCACTACGTGATTGGAGGTGCACGGCGTGCACTTGGACGTAGTCTCCGGCATATGAAGCAAAATTTAAAATATTTCCGTTTCAAAAAATTCATGGAGATTGTCTAAACGCAGTAGCATAGCCAGGATATTATTTCCTGGGTGATTTTTTTTTTTTTTTTGGGGGGGGGGGGGGGGGGAGGGAGCATGTGTGTCATCTTGCATTTTTCCAAGGAATTGATCAGAATGTACCACTAATTAACCTAAAAAAACTGAATTCGGGGAAAGGGAGCAACTATGATCTTGCAATTTTTCAAGGAAATGATCTCAATGTGAAACTGAAAACACTGATTTCGGGAAGGGCGGTGAACAACAGTCCCCTAAGACCGCTCCCCCGGGCTGTAAAATTCAATAAATATTGTGCAAAAAACTTTGGATTGATATATTTTTTTCTTGTTCATGGAAAAAATTCCCGAAGAACGTGCCTTATTTTATTTAAGTATGGCAAACCTCCCCTTAATTGAAATTATTTTCGAGAAGAGAAAATGAAAAATTTGACAGCAATTATTTTACTTCAGATTTCAGGAATCTTCAAAAGGCGATTGAAGATTTCTGGAATTTGACAATTGCGTAGTGGCGACATCTGTTGACATTTAGAAAACACAATATGAAAGTTGTTGATCAAGTTATATCAAAAACTTTAAAATGTACGATTTAGTGACGACATCTGTTGCTGCAAATGTTTACTAAAAGAGCGTTCTCTAAATAAGCAAAATATTAAAATACTGGAGGGTTTCTTTAAAAATATTTCTTAAATTTAACAAATATATTGATTTTTTTTTTTTTTTTACATATTACTATGATTTTGTGTTATCGAGATTGTATTCTTTTCTAGTAAGATTTACTTTACCGTGGCTCAGTGATCAGCAGTAGCGGTTGATGACTTTCTGTTTTGGAGATGCTGCATGTTATTTTTAGTTTTGTAAATACTTTACTACTATTATTTCCGAATAGAAAACTTCGACTTTTTAAGCGTAGAACATTCTAAAATACCGGTGGTAAAATACTTACAAAAGTAAAAACGGTAGGAACTGTTCTGAAAATAACACGAAGCCATGGGCGTACGCAGGGGGTTCAGGATAAAATACCCCCCCCCCCCCTTAATTTTTGAAAAAAAGTAGGAATTTAACTCTTTGAGCGTTAGGAAACATTTTCCAATATCTGTATAACACTTCCTAAAATAATATCTATGCAAAGTATCTTTTATTTGTATTACATTACTAATTTGAATACCTTGCGTATCTATTTATCTTATACAGTGTTAAAAATCAACATAAATTTATTCCCCACCAGTGGCTGAAAGGTTCTGCTCTCAAAGCTGGTAGACGGGAGGTGCTGGGTAAAACCCCTGTTGCACTCATCGACCTAACCGTTCGGAGTTTTCCGTGGTTTTCTACGAACCTTGCCGTAAATACGGGTTAGGATCCCTTAGAAAGAACCCCACGGAGGGCATCCCCCCCCCCCTAGGGCCTATATCCCTCGTGTAGATAGTACTTTTTTTTATAACAAAGGACAAGTTGGTAAACGATATTAATTGCCTATTATAAATTCTTATGTGTCGGAACTATATTCTAAATTTCTTTTTTTTTCCTTAACGTAAGAGCATACACCAGTCATACGAAGAAACGCGCAAGCTAATGTTAAATGTATGGGTACGTTATTTTCAAAATTTTCGCTCGCATTTTAATATTTTTTAATGATTATTTTTTTGTTTAGGATAGTTGAGGTTGATCTTTAAGGTTGTGCGGTTTTACTTTTTCGATTTTACTTCCAGTTTTTTATATAAGGGTACTTTAACTTTCAGAACAGGTTCCAACCGGTTCCAAAATTAAAAATGGTCTGCTTATAAAAAAAATTTAATCAAAATCAAAAAAGTAAAAACTGTGCAACGTTAGAAATCGACCTGAACTATGCAAAAAAAAAAAAAAAAAAAAAAAAAATATATATATATATATATATATATATATATATAATTTAATAAATTGCAATAAACATTGAAAAAATGTTCCGAAAGCTTTAAAAAAAATAATAAAAAAACTACTGTACTTTCGTGTTATAGCGGCCCCCACAATTATGATTATGCCAAGGTTGCAGTTATGATTTCACCAAAATCACCGCAAAGTCTATATATAGGTCGCTTGGCAATTCATTCTTGGGGGCCGCTATAACACGAAAGTACCAGATTTACAATATATTAATGAAAATAGAAACAAAAATGTTATATATATATCATATATTATTATAATGTCATAATTGCTTTATAATTTGACGATAAATCTTGGTCGCTTGGCGATTCAGCATTGGGGGCCGTTATAACACGAAAGTACCACATTTGCAATATATTAATGAAAACAGAAACAAAAAAATTGTAAGATGATTTCTCATCCGACGTCAATTTTTGAATTCGGCTTTTTTTCATATTTGTTAATTTGCATCTATCCTTTTTGTAATTGTAACATTTTTGTAACGATTTTATGCATTTCTATGCCTATGAAAAAAAAAAACTACTTCTAAAAAAAAACTTCTAAAGTTACAGAATTTCGTTAAAAATTCTTCTAAAGTTACAGAATTTCGTTAAAAATTATTATAAAGTTACAGAATTTCGTTAAAAACGCTTAAAAAAATAAAATGACGACGTCAAGGGGTCCATTCTCGACCGAAAACAACAACCATTTTCCTAATCGTTAAAAAAAAAAATCATTTAAAAATATTAAAATGCGAGCTAGAAATTTTAAAATAATCATTCCATAGACTTAAAATTAGCTTGTGCGTTTTTTCGCATGACTGGTGTAGGCTCTTATAAGGATGACTAGTGTAGGCTCTTAAGAGCCTACGCTAGTCACGTGAACACACTTGCAAGCTAATGTTAATACCATGGGAGCATTCTTTTCAAATATCTCGCATGCATTGTAATAGTTTTAAATGAATTCTTTGCATAGGATACCTGAGGTCGATATCTAACGTTGTGCGTCTTTACTTTTTCAAATTTGATTGTAGTTTTTTTTTATATGAGGATATTATATTTTTCAGAACCAGTTCCAAAATAGAAAGTCCTGCATATAAAAGAACTCTAATCTAAATCGAAAAAGTACAAACACACAACACTAGATATCGACTTCAGGTATCCTATGTAAAAAAAATCATTTAAAAATATTAAAATGCATGCGAGATATTTGTAAAATACTCTCCTATTGGTTTTACATTACGTGGAGCGTTTCTTCGCGTGACTAGTGTAGGAAAAAAAAAAGAAATGTAGAATATAGTTTCGACACATAAGGGTTTATAAAAGGCAATTAATATCGTTTGCCAACTTGTCCTTTGTAATAAAAAAAAAAGTACTATTTTTTATATTATTATGTTTTTAACTTTTATTATGATTATTATATTAATCATATTACTATAAGAAGGATAATCTGTTTTACAAAGCAGAATTTAGGATAAGCTAAAACAATTGTAGATGTTCCATTTGGGGGGGGGGGGGTGAGATTTAAATTCATATATATTAATATTAACAAAATTTCTGAGGTTCTAACCTATAACGTGTTTAGCTTATTGATAATTCAGGACTGTTGTTTTATTTAGTAATAATAGTAGAAAAAGAAAGATTTTTACATCATAAAAAACAGAGAAAATACGAGTATAATTTCGATAATTTTTATTGTGTTCCCTATAAAGCAATTGACCTCGAAGCACTGTTAATTTAATATATGGGGTGATCCATTACCCTTTTGATTACTGGACAGGAATGGCGACTATTTTTATATTCAATCGTACCACAATTTACATAATATTTTATTTGTAGTAGATTTCTCTTAAAAATAACCTGTCATAAGTGTATGCACCCAGAAAAAAGTTTTGTTGAATCATCAAAAATTTGGTTGACCCAACAAAACTTTTTATTTAAATATAGGTCAATGGAAATTTTGTTTGAATCAGCAAAAAATTTTTTTTTCGCAATTCAAAAAAAAAAAATTTGTATCGTAAGCAAAAAATGTTTTGTTAATTCAAGTAAAATGGTTCAATTTTACTTGAATTTTGCTAAAACAACCAAAATGTACTCAACAAAACATGTTTTGTAGTATTAATCAATTCCTTTTTCTGGGTGTGACATATATTATTCTTAAAAGTGGTAGGAATACAATAAAAATAGTCGCTGGGACGACATATGTTTCAACCCCGTAATCAAAGAGTTAAATACATCACACTTCAACAGAGGGTTGAGGGTCTGCCAAGTGTGACACAGTGTGTCAAGGAAAGTGGGCTAACATGTTGTAAAATCACATCTAACGCATAGAAACAATTAAGTAGACATTGTTTGCAAGCAGCATGATGACATTCATAGAAAAAATGTTTTTACCCAGATTGTATCTGTAATAATAAACGAAAGATGTTTGTGTGTGTGTCGGTTGATGATGGCTAACGAAATCTAAGCACGTAGAAGTATGAAAATTTGGATGTCCAAGACAGGTCCTGATGCACTGAGGCTTATATTTTTCATTTTTCATAATTAGCCGAGATATTAATTAAAACTAAAGCAAAAGTTCATCAAAAACCTTTTTTTTTCGAGCGCGTGCGTTCTTGTGCAGTTAAGACGCTTTCGCAACGGAGAACCGTCCAGTGGAGAAGAAAGAAAATTCCGAGTGGCTTTTATTTTTGCCCCGTCTTTGTAAATGCGCTTCGGCAGAACCGTTTGAAATACGGACAAACTAAAAACATATTCTTAAATTTCGTATTTACTTTCAAACCCCCCCAACGGCATAAAAAAATACTCATTCAAAATTCTTTTTGAAAAGGTTTGATTTCGTGGTTTCTCTCCCCCCCCCCCTCTCTATCTGAAGCTCGCGTCGGGCTCAATTTTAAAGATACGAAAAACAAATATCCACTTATTACGTTCTTCTCTACGATAGTGTAATTAGTTTTCAAAAATACGAATATTAACCCTGAAAGTCGCATAAAAATCGCTAGAAATTAAAAAAAAATTACTGTACGAATTCCGAATAAACTTTATTAAAAAGAGCACAACATTTATAATATTGGGCTAAAACATTGAAACCGGATTGCTTTTACTAATTTGAAAAAATCGCCGCAAACCACAAAAAATTCAAAAATCGTAGAGGACAAAATTTACTATGGTGGGCTAACACATTGTAAATGGAACTCTATCACGAATGTGAAAAAAAAAAACGCCTTGGAATGCGAAAAAACCCGCTAAAAATCGCATTAAAACATGCATTAAAAATCGGTAAAAATTCAAAAATAGCGGTGGATAAAATTTAATACATTAGGATGAAACCGGATTCCTTTTACGAATGTCAAAAAATCGCCGCAAAAGGCGAAAAAACTTTTAAATTTGCATAAGGAATTGCGTAAATTTCAAAAATCACTAAACGAATTCCGAATAAACTTTATTGAAAAGAGGACAACATTTATTATATAAGGCTAAAAGATTGAAGCCGGATTCCGTTTACTTATATGGAAATATCGCCGCGAAACAGAAAAACAAAAGTTAAAAATCGCATAAAAAATCGCTAAAAATTCAAAAATCGCAGAAGACAAAATTTACTATAGTGATTTAAAATATTGTAATTGGAATTCTTTCACAAATGTAAAAAATCGCTCGAAACACGAAAAAATGTTAAAATCGCATTAAACATCGCTAAAAATTCAAAAAGCTGAAACCAAATTCCTTTTACGAATGTCAAAAAATCGCCACGGAACACTAAAAATCACATGAAATAATTCGTAAAAAATTCAAAATTTATCTTATAAATTTCGAATAAACTTTATTGAAAAGAGGATAAAATTTACTACATTGGGCTAAAAGATTGAATCTGAATTTTTTATATTAATGTAAAAAAATCGCCTTGAAACGTGACGAAACGCTGAAAATCGCTTCAAAAATTAAAAAAAAAATCTATTATAAAAATTACAAAAATTGGTTTTAAGATGGATATGTTCAGACATACAAGTAACTTCCTGACAAGTCTCGAAGCTCTGCGTGCAGCGGTCTCTTTAGAATACAGCAGACAAACACACACAGACACACATACAAACTTCTATCTTTATTGTTACAGAAATATATATTCTGAAATTTTATTCAAAACAATTTAGGAAATATTCAATTTTTGTGGCATTTTGGTGAGTAAACCTTTATTTTTAAACGCTTAAAATGACTTTTCTCATAAAGAATTTCTCAAAGAGGAGTTTTTACGATATGGGCGACAGTATTGGGGGTGATTCCTGCGGCATAGTCAAATGAAAGCCTTGGCCAGTGGAGGGGCAACGCTGAGAACTAACTATAAATGTTACAAAATGTATTTTCAATTGAAGCTATGCTGTATTACATTTAAACAAGAACGAAAAATCATGCGTCAAGCATAGATTATGTAAAACTTTCCAACGCTTCCAAAATAATTTTACAAATCAGTACCGTTTAATAAGCTGAAAGATAACAGCTAAGTAAACAATTTGGAAAACGCATAACATATTTAAAAATGTAATTTCAGGAATTCCTAACATATATTCCCAACATATACAATATTCGGAAAAATATCCGAATACTTTTATTCAGCCCTGTATATGATCTATAGATTTGTATATATACTACAAGGGATGCTAAATTTTAGTTTAGTTAGGCAACGCGTAGCACAGTTTAACATTCTCCTTCTGGAGTTTCTGTCAATAAACGGAAATGTGTTTGCAAACTTTTGTGCTGCCCTGTATATGATCTGCAGAATTTATACACACCAAGTAATAGACAAAAAGTGAGTTAAATTTAAAATCGCGTTCAGCAACTTAAAACGAACTTCCAGGAATTATTGTTAACAGACAGTAGAGAATTCTTTTGTGTGCCCTTGTAAATGAACGATGACTGCTATACACACAATATTCTGTAGTAAGCCTCTTGTAATGCACCTTAGTGATATATATAAATTTCAATGCGTTTAAAATAGTGAAACATTATTTAATTAAACCGCAAACGATTTTTCTCCATAGACGTAATGTAACGGAATTCTTTTGACTGTCCTTGTAAAGTAACTATAAGTGCTATGCACACTATATTCCATATTAAGCTTTTTGTAATGCTCCTTCATGATATATATCAATTACAATGTGTTTGAAATTGTGTAACATCATTAAAATAAACCGCAAATGATTTTTCCCCATAGACCGTAATGTAACGGAATTCTTTTGAGTGTCCATGTAAAAAAACTATAAGTGCTACACACTTCAGTTGAAATAGGGAACATGCTACAGATAGCGACAATAACATATAAAAATTGCTGGGCAATCCGAGCATATTTACGAGACTTAGAGCACGGACAGACGGCAGACGGCAGACGGCCATACGGCCAGACAAACCGAGATTATAAACACTTTTCAACTAGGTTGGAATGTGTTACAAAGAATATCAGAATCTCATACGAATACGAACACCATTTAAAGCTTAAATTTTAATAAAGAAAGAAACACATATAAACTTCTATCTTTATTATTATAGAAATATATATTCAGAAATTTTATTAAAAACAATTTCAGGAAATATTCAATTTTTGTGGCATTTTGATGATTAAACCCTTATTTCTGAACGCTTAAAATGCTTTTCTCATAAAGAATTTCTCAAAGAGGAGTTTTTACGGTATGGGCGACAGTTAGTATGGGGGAGGTTCATGCGGCATAGTCAAATTAAATACTTGGCCAGTGGAGGCACAACGCTGGGAACTATAAATGTTACAAAGTTTATTTTCAGTTGAAGATATGCTGTATTACATTAAAAAAAGAATATCAGAAGCTCATACGAATTCGAACACCATTTAAAGCAGCTTAAATTTTCTTTATTAATTTATTCAGAGTTTGATACATCTGTCTTAAAACACACACTTCTGTGTTGAACGTCTTTCGTTCAACGTGGGAACGTTAAATTTGTCGTTTGCATTTTAATATTTTTGAATAATATATTTCATAGGACACCTGAGGTCGATATATAATGTTGCACGTTTTTACTTTTTCGATATTGGTTGCAGATTTTTTATATGGGAATGCTTTCACTTTCGGAACCAGTTCCAAACGGTCCCAAATCTAAAAATGTTCTTACAAACAAAATCCGCAACCAAAATCGAAAAAGAGAAAACGTGCAACATTAGATATCGATCTCAGATGTCCTATGAGAAAAATCATTTAAAAATATTAAAATGCAAACAAGAAATTTGAAAATAATGCTCCCATAAATTTAACATTAGTTTGTAATTTTCTCCGACCTGACCAGTGTAGGCTCTTAAGGGTCCTGTCCTCTCACGCGAAAACACTCGATCGCTAATGTTAATCCTATAGGACAGTTATTTTGCAATATCTCGTTTGCATTTCAATATTTTTAAACTTTTTTTTTTGCATTGGACAGCTGTGGTTGATCTTTACAGAGCTCTCTTTTTACTCTTTCGATTTTTTTTTTCGGATTTTTTTTATGAAGATACTTTTACTTTCGGAACTAGTTTCGAAAGTAAAATTATCATAAAAAAGAAATCCGCAAGCAAAATCGAAAAAGTAAAAAGAGAGCTCTGTAAAGATCAACCACAGCTATCCAATGCAAACAAGATATTGTTAAATTACTTCTTCATAGGATTAACATTAGCGAACGGGTGTTTTCGCGTGAGGGGACAGGACCCTTAACGGGTAACACAGTTCAAAATAGTTATAGACAGTTTCAAAATTTCGAATTTCTTTTCTTGACGCTTAACATTCTCTTTATACACAATAGAATAATATTTTATTAGTTAGAAATTGATATCAAAAGTGAAAGGGATTGAGTTATAGAAGTACGAGAGCACCAAAACAGTGACGAAAGCCCGTTTTCTTTGTTTTTTCTTTTTTCTTTTTTAAAAAAAAATTCAAAACAGCATTTTCAAAATCTGTGAACACACAAACTCCACCATTTTTCAACCAATCAACTTCTTCTTCTTCTTTTGTTTTTTAAATGTAAATTTTCACATTTTTTTTAGTGAATTATGTTGAATTTTTTCGAAATATTGCCATTTCGCTGTTTTGTGTGGTTTTAAGTAATGAAATTTATGATAGAAAACGTACATTTTATTTTAAATCGATGCCATTTAATCAAAAAAGCATTTTTTATACGGCGTATTTCACTAGCTTTTGGTAAGAAAACTAATTGTTTTGTCTACTATTAGTTTACACGTCCACCACATGACCCTCTATTCTCGCACATAAGCCGTCTTGACGCCATTTTTTAATATTTCACCTAAAAAAATAATGTTTTCTACTTTGAAATATCCATAATAAGTTAGTATAAATAGATTTTTATAAACACTTCGCATTCCTTAAAAAAATTCTCGAAAACACCATAAGTTTCAGGGCGTCAAAATGGTATTAGCCTTTAAATTCTTGATTGGTTTTGTTTGATTTCGTGTTCTGGGTTGAGGTTTGATTTTAAATATAATGTGCGGGTTGGTGACGGGTGCAGGTACACCTTAAACAATAATTACGGGTTTACTGCGTGGCTAACCTTCCGCCTACCAGACGGGTCTAATGGACCCTACAAGTACACTCAAAATGACTATTCGAACAAGAATTTGGTTCATAAAACAAGTTAAATATGAATCACCGAGACCTAAAATAAATAAATATGTTAAATAGTTTTAAATAAAAATTCTGGTGTGAAATGTTTTTAATCAAGGTTGAGTAAATTTCCGGTAGTTCTAGGGTTAATTGAGTTTTCTGGACTGTAACTCGAACATTTATGCAAAGTTCGTATTTTCCGAATTTCCAAAATACCCTTTCAATCAAATGCAAACTCTTATCATATTTAATTACCCAAGGATGATGAAACTCTCTAAACAGATATAAAAATAAAAACTTTTCTTTAGTTAATTCCATTTATAACTATTAATATTTTCTACGAGTAAATAATGTGAAAGAGATAGAAATATATAAAAAGTTATTCAATGCTCCACCGTTGTGTGTTTTTCAATAAAACGTTTTGTACTTTTTGATCATTCAAATGGTAGAGGGTGCTAAACGTAGGCACTTTTATTGTAGAATGCTGATTGATATTCATTTTTCTTAAATTTATTCATTTTTTTTCTATTAATATTAGTATTACATTTTCTTTATATAAGTAAATATTATCATTCTTACTTTTTTTAAAAAGGAAAAATAATAATAATTCCAAACAGGATTTTTGTTGGAATTTTGAAATAAAATATCCTTTTTCAAATATATATTTTTTTCAAATTCAGACATAAACAAAACAACATTGTAAAAAAAAAAAGTCAATTTAACATTTTGAAATTGCATTTTCAATATCTTTAAAATTATTGATAGTTCAAATTAATATTTTGAAACAATTCTGATATTTTAAATGTTTAGTTCACTTTTAGAAAATAAACTATAGTCTTTTGTTCTAAACTTTCGGAAAATAAATTTTTAATGTTATTATTACCAAAGTTTGTTAACCTTAAGCTTGCGCAACGTACAATTTACCCTTATAAACAAGTCATTCGATCTCATTTTAAAAGTTTTATTAAAATGTTGTTGTTTGAGTATCCTGTATCCAAAACTTGATAACAAATGATTTTTATGCACTGCATATTTTATTTTATTTACTTGATATTAAAAGTTTTGATCTATTATTGTCTTTTATGTTATAACATCGGAGGAATTAGTTTCAAATCTTCAGTATTTTAAATGTAGCGAAGCAGAGTTCATCTAGTTCATCTGGAAAGTTCTGTGGTTTTTTGATATACAAAGAGCATTCCATAAAAACTGAGAGTTATTTTTTTTACGTAGTGGCAACACCGCGAAACTAAAAAATAAAATTGTAGGCGATTTTTTAAACTGGTAACTGTACGTTTATAAATATTCTAAACGAAGCGGATGCTTTTATTTTCCTAGTTTCGTGCTTGTTTAAAGAACTGTTTTTATTTGCCCTACAGAAATGGAGGTGAGTGATTCAGAGTTAAAAACGAAATATGTTATGCCATAAAATTTTGCTATCGTTTGGGCAAAACAGCTCCAGAAACAGTTAAGTTAATGAAAGAAGCTAACAAAAGACAAATGCTTTGGTGAGTCTACGATTTTTAGATGACAAGGTGATTTCAAGAAAGGACGTTTGTCTGCAGAACTGGCGCCTAAGCCTGGCCGACCAGACAGTGCTGTAAATGATCGAAATGTTAACACTGTGTGTGCAATCTTGCAAGAAAATCGGCGAATAACATGTGAGGAGATAGCGGCATCAACTAACATTTCAAAAACGTCGAACACAACAATTCACAGCTTCGCCATGTTTATTCCAGATGGGTCCCTCATCACCTTACTAAAGAACAAATGCAAACAAGAATTCCCCAATGTTGTGAGTGGAAACAGATGCTTCGAAATGATCCGAATTTCCTAAAGACTATAATAACAGGTGATGAAACTTGGGTGCATCATTTTGAACCCCTTACCAAGTCCGTGGCAGAAAATTGAATACAGATCCTGAAGTTATTTCAGCAATGTAGGGTTCTTTGAAGCAACTTCCAATAAAAGGCTTCTCTACTAGTTTTGAAAAGTGGGTTGAACGATAGGACCGTTGCATACACCTCCGAGGGAAGGTATTTTGAAAAAGAATGATGTATTTTTTGCTGTAAATATATTTCCTGATTTTTTTTTTATGATTTTACTCTCAGTTTTTATGGAACGCCCTTTGTATTTTGAATCCCTAAATGCCACATTTCCACAGGAATTTCGGAATAAAACATTGCTTTTATAATGTAAGTAAAGAAAGTACTTTTACTTATTCGTAAATACATTTGTTTGTAAATTCTGGTGACATTAACTCATTTTAATATTATCTCGACAGAAGTATACCGCATAACTCTTCGGATGACTCAATACTTTTCTCATTTAAGCGTGTTAGAACTCAAGTCCTATTTCATTAGTATAAATTATTTCAATGGCCCGTAACTCATTACGATTCGGTTTGGAGTGTTTCAGATATTTTATTGTTGAATTTGGTTTCTCCATCGAAAACAAGGGAACACGTGTTTCCCCACACAGAAAAAAAAATAAAACCCAATTTGGGTTGAAAGATTCTTAGGTATGAGCCCAAATTGGGCCATACCTGTTTTGGTTACCACTGTGTATCCATTTTGGGCACTGTTAAATACCCATTTTATCCATTTTGGGCACTGTTAAATACCCATTTTATCCATTTTGGGCACCGCTAAATACCCATTTTAGAATGGGTATTTAACAGTGCCCAAAATGTATACACGGTGGTAACGAAAACAGGCATGACCCAATTTGGGCTCATACTTAAGAATCTTTCAACCCAAATTGAGTTATATTTTTTTTCTGTATATTTTTTGATTTAAACCCCCTTTGATTCCTAAAACGCCCCAAAATTCTCATTTGTCGCTGTTCTATTGTACGTCAGCCCCTTTCAAATCTCTGGATTACTTGGATGCGATGCGCATTCTGCTGCACGTGCACCTAATGTACAACTCCATTACGTAAAAATTCGTCTTTTTAGAGTTTTGTACAGGGAAAGAAAAAAAAACGGAATCCTTATAGTCTCGCTTTGGAAATTCCGATTATAAAAAATCAGGTAATAAATCTACATAAAGTTATAAATTAAAGATTTTCGAATTTTTTTCCTTTATATGTGAAATAAGACCTGCCTTCGTGCTGAATTTCATGGTTTTAAGTCAACCGGAAGCGTCCTATAGGTTTTGAGAGTTAAACCTATAGGGTACTTCTAGTTGACCTAGAACCTTGAAATTTGGAACGAAGGAAGTTCTTATAGCACATGTACAGGAAAAAATCTGAAAATCATTAATTTAAAAGTCTATGTCGATTTATTATGTGAAAAACTCACGAATTCCCATAATCGGTACTAAATCCAAGTTAACGCATTGTAACGAAATTTTTTGGAACTGTAATGTAACACAAAGGTACGGAACCCTCAGGGTGCGGGGCCTACTCGCACTTGTCCTGCTTTTTATTTTTCTTTAATTTTAGCATAAAATATTAATGTAAGTTATTTATTGTATGTTAATGCACTTCAATGCCAGCAAATGCCAGAAACTCTTATATAGTTTTATCATTTTATATTAGCGATTTCACTAATTTCCTTCGATTTGAATTGTAAAAGTTACTGGCCATGCTTACTTTCTTTAAATTTAGCATAAATATATTAATGTAAGTTATTTATTGCATATTAATGTACTTCGATGCCAGCAACTACTTTATAATTTCTTTTATATCATTTTATATTAGTAATTTCACTAATTTCAGTACGATTTGAATTGTAAAAGTTACTGGCCGGTCTTACTTTTAGAAAACTTCTTACTTTTAGCACTTTAAAAATAAAACTGCGACATGGCACAAATCAGATTAAAAATAGACAAATAGCTGTGTCAACCACATCCATTGCATCGCATCCAACGTAGCATGCGACGTCACTTCATGTCAAAATTCTGTAATAGGAATTTCTGAATTCTTATTTACATGAGGCAGCAGAATTATATATATAATATAGTTTAACACTGAATAAAATAATCCATCCCAATGGGCAAAATACAGTAAATTTAGAAAGGAAAAAAGATTATACGAGATAATATTTGTATATAAGTACTTGTTAAGGAGCAAAATTCAAAAATTTCTTGTAAAGCAAAATTCAATTTAATGACATTGTGCGAAATTACCCGCATACGTTACACAGTTTTCGTATGAAAAAAAATGCACGTCCTGCAATATAAGAATAAATAATCAAACACTTAAAAAGTATTAAGTCTGTTTCATTATTTATAATATATACCTAGTTATAAAGCACAACAATTTTTCTGCTAAAGATTTACAAAAAACACTCTACCATGTTTCTAAGTTCCCAGCATAAAATCAATGACTCTCATTGCTGCAAAGGGGCAGACCACATATATTCAATCTGTAATATAACCTAATCTCTACAAAAATAACTTCTCTTCAATTTAGTTTAAAGTGTTGAATCACTTACATTCTTCCTGTATTTATTTGGCAAATTGTTACTTATTTAACATTTTTTAATCCTTCTAGCTATTTTCAAATGATCCAATTCCCTTTTTTTTCGAAGCGTTTTAAAATAACAAATTATAGTAATTTTGATCAGGATTTTTGACCAGAAAAAAACAGTTACCCGTTCCCTGTCTGTTAAACAGCACGAGAGGGGGGCAAAATCTTGCGGTTTTTTGGGTGGTGCTCCAATGAGATATTTATTGATCAGATGCTTTTGTTGAGCAGACGCCAGTGTCTGGCTCGCTTGAAAGAGAAGGAGGGGATTACCAGCATTAATAAAATCGTGCAGATACTGTAATGGTGTTCATATCGTTTACAGGTCATTTTGTGGTTAAGAATATTTTCAAATCTTTCGTTTTCCGCGTTTGATGACACGAATATTTCAAACGCAATTAAATAATCTTTTTCTTTTCTGCATTTCTTCATAGTATTTAGATGTTCTGATTGAAGTGTCAACACGATCATATCTTCGCTTGATTTAAAAATATGGGGGGTCAGGGATGGATGGTGATAGTTACAGATATTTAAATGATAGCTATTCATCATTCTTTCTTCTAAGAGCGTCGACTTTCATCGCTCTGTCTCCCTTCAATGTTGACAAACGATAGCACGCCCCTCAAGCCAACAGTCTACACTGCCTTCCCAAATGTGACAAAAAGTTGACTATCATCGATTTTCGTCTTGATCTTTAATACAGGGTGCATCAGAAAAATGTATACACACTTTGAATGATTATAACTCCCAGTTTTTATTCACATATAATTAATATTTCAATTGCAATATAATCTACATAAAATGCATAACTTTTCTTCCTACCGCGGATGTCCAAAATTGTTACCGTTGTGGTCAATACACTGCTGATAACGGTAGGCTATTGATTCACAAACTTCAAGAAACATTTCATTTGGTGTTGTGGCGCATTCTTGCTCTATTGCGGTTCCGGAACGTTGTCTATGAACATCCATTCGTTTCAAACTTATCTTTTATCCGATGAATTGTAAGTCTCATAGGTGGATCTGCCTGAAATTCACTGCGATATTGTTTTTGTACTTCTGCTACATTTTCACACTTACAATAGTATTTTAAAAGAAATTTTCTTTTTTCAAAAATTGATCTTGGTTCATTCATTATTTCCAATTAATTGTGTACCCAGATATTATTCATTATTTTCAATTAATTGTTATATTATTCATTATTTCCAATTGAAGTTATGACGCGTTAAATAGTGTAGTATATATTTTTCTCACGCACCCTGTATATTCAGACTCGTTTACTTACATTCCAGGAATCATTAATTCGAACCTCGAATTCTTTAATTCGAGGACAATTATTTGATGACGCGTTATCAAATAATGGCCAGATAGTACAAGACAGATTTTTACTTGAACAAAACAATGGAATATACATCCAGGAAATGTATGTCCCTTCTGGAAAATGAATACATGCCTGCTATGTTCGTGAAAAATTAGTAAAGAAGTAGAGTTTTACTCGGAAAATTTTGATACAGTTAAGAAATACACTGCTCAAAACAATTAAAGGATATTGCAGTTTTAGGAGGATTTTGTATCTGGGAAACTTTTTAGCTGATTGATACATGGTCGACAGACATAGTAGGTTATATGAGAATAAATTACACATGTTTGGCAGAAAAAAATGCATTTTATTGCGCATTTGTGTACAAAAGGAAAAAAACACAATTTGTGCATATGAGAAAAAAAGAATAAGAAAAGGTGTTTTCTTCAAAGAAAATCATTTTCAGTAGGGGGTATGGTTTCCACGGGCGGCCAGCAACGTTGAACACCTTTGAGGCATGGACTCAATGAGGCTATTAATGACGAGTTGGGGTATTCTGCCCCACTCTTCCAGAAGAGCTCTTTCCAGTTCTTGGAGAGTTTGTGGGGGTTGTTGGCGGTCAGAAACTCGTCTTCCAAGAGCGTCCCAAACGTGCTCGATTGGATTCATGTCTGGAGAACACGCTGGCCATTCCATTCGAACGATTCCTTCCTCGAAAAGGAAATCCTCCACCAGGTTTGCACGATGTGGCCTGCAGTTATCGTCCATTAAAATGAAGTTATCTCCGATTGCTGCAGCGTAAGGGACTACAATAGGTCTGAGGATCTCATCCCTATATCGGCGACCAGTCAGAGCTCCATCTCGAATGATGTAGAGGTCAGTGCGCCCGTCAATGGAGATGCCACCATACACCAACACTCCTCCACCGCCAAATCTGACACTTTCGTGCACGAACGCAGGATTATTCCTACTGCCACGGTCCCTCCAGATGAAAATACGCCTATTATCCGGATGCACAGAAAAACGGGACTCGTCAGAAAACAGAATATTGCTCCATTCATTTCTCCTCCAGTTGACATGCTCGGTTGCCCACTCCCTGCGGTCGCGACGATGCCTTGATGTTAATCTAACACATACCATCGGTCGGCGAGCATACAGACCTACAGCATGGAGCCGGTTTCGGACAGTCTGAGTTGAAATCGTGGTGCCTGTAGCCGAGCGAAGGTGTTGTTGGAGAAGAGTAGCGTTCATGTTTCGGTGTCTCCGAGCTGTTAACGCTAAATACCGATCTTCATTGGGCGTTGTTGCCCGTCTACGACCTTGCCCTGGTCTTCGGCCTGCACATCCACTCTCCAAAAAACGGTTCCAGATCCTGGAACTGACATTTTGTGACACTCCAATGGCTTGTGCTACTTCGGCTTGAGTTTGGCCCCCTTCTAACCTACCAACAATTCTCCAAGCTTCTGAATCTGTCAAATGACTTCGCTGAGACATCGTACTCATCGAAACAAAGCAATCACTGAATGCCGATCATTCTTGTCTTCATTCTCTTTTATCCAGTTGAAAGTCAAATTTCTTTCGCTGCCGCTGAAGCGACGTTTTTGACGTCGAACTCAAAATTTGTATACTCCACAGTTTGAAAACCAGAAAAATTTGCATTTGTGATTCTCTTCTTCTATTTTCGGCAAAAAAAATTCGTTTATATCTTTATTTTATATAAAACTTCAAATATCCTTTAATTGTTTTGAGCAGTGTACTTTTCATTTCTATATTTCTTCATTTTTATTTGCTCTCGTTAAAGTATTAACAAATATATTCGTCGTACATTTACAAAATCAGTTTCATTATCAGTTCCATTATTCAATTTTACTTCTTCTCGGTCAGTTGACAATAGCAAATATTCCGATGGAATCACAAAATCATTTTCATATCTACATTTTTTTTCATTTTTAGGTGTTGTCATTGAAGTGTCAACATGAATATTTGTGGTATAGATTTGGCAAAAAAAGTATTTGCACTATTGCTATTTTACTTTAACAAGGCATAAATTAACAGAAAATCAATTGCAAAGGGAGAATATAGAACGTATTTACCAAATACAAACATATTTAATCGCTTACACGATATTTATGTACATATATATATATATATATATATATATATATCATCGTCATCATCAACATCATCAACCGTTTTCAATCCACTGCTGGATCTAGGCCTCCCTCAGATTTTTTTAAATTATTTCCTGTCTCGCGCTGTAGTCATCCAATTAACACCGGCCACTTTTCTGATTTCGTCACTCCATCTTACTTGAGGTCGTCTTCTTGGTTGTTTTACATGTCTGGGATACCACTGTAGGGTGTTTGTGCTCTATCTATTGTCTTGTCTTCTTGCAATGTGCCCAGCCCATTTCCATTTTAGCCGTTTAGTTCTCTCAATGATGTAAAAAACTTTCGTCTGACTTCTTATCCAGGTTATCCTCTTTCTGTCTCTTCTAGTTATGCCTAACATACATCTTTCCATACTTCGCTGTGTTGTTTGTAATCTTTGTACCATCCTTTTTGTTAGTGTCCATGTTTCTGCTCCATAAGTTAGTGCAGACAAAACACATTCGTTAAACACCTTTCTTTTCAAACACAGAGGCATGTTACTCTTCAGAATAATATTTTTCTTCCCAAAAACGCTCCATCCATTTCTTATTCTTCTATTGATTTCATTCGTGATAATGTTGTCCGATGATATTTCCTGTCCAAGGTGTACATAACATTGCACTTTTTTAATCTCAGTGCTGTTGTAGACGATTTTCTTTTTTGATGTAAACGAATTAAACATCTCCTTAGTCTTTTCCAAATTTATTTTTAATCCCACATTAATGCTAGCTTCTGCCTAATCTTTTAGCATATTTTCCAATTCTTCAGGGCTGTTACTGAAAATTAAAGTGTCATCAGCAAATCGGAGATGGCTTAAGTATTCCCATTTTTTCTCTTTGTTTTCCCAATCCAGTTTCTTGAAAATATTTTCTAAGACAGCAGTGAAAAGCTTAGGCGAAATGGTGTCTCCTTGTCTTACTCCTCTTCCAAGCTGGATCTTCGCTTTTCCTTTGTCTAAACGGATGGTGGCTGTTGCTTTCTTGTAAATTTTTTTTATGATATTGAAGTAAGGTTTATCTACAGTGATGTCCTCCAGAGAATCAACTACTGCAGATGTGTAGACCGAATCAAATGCTTTTTTATAATCAATAAAGGTAAGGCAGAGAGGTAAAGTATATTCTTTATGTTTTTATATGAGTTCCCTTACTGGTTGGATATGATCTATTGTGCTAAATCCACTTCAGAATCCTGCTTGTTCTCTAGGTTGAGCTGAGTCCAGAACTGATTCAAGTCTTTTCGTTAAAACTTTGGTGAAAATTTTATAAATCACTGACAGTAAGCTTATTGGACGGTAGTTTTTAATACTTTCCTTCTCTCCTTCCTAGTGAAGTAGCCCCATCACAGCATTATTCCAATCTTCTTTGTAAATCTGATTTTTCGAGACATTTTGAAAACAGTAAGGCTAGTATTTTTGCAAGTTTTTCTCCTGCTTCTTTGATAAGGTCAGTTGTAATTCCATCTTTTCCAGGGCATTTACCTTTTTTCATGCATCTAATGGCCGTACAACTTCATCTGTCATCACTGAGATTATCTCTTCATTTTCGTTATGTTTACTCGTGGATCACGTAGGTTGATTTCCCTTTGATCTTCACATTTATATAGATCATTATAGAATTTTTCAACAATGTGTACTATTTAATTTTTGATTTTGGTGATTGTTCCATCTGCCCTCTTCAGTGCAAAAATACCTTTTCTTCCAACATACAGTTTGCGCTTAGCTGATTTTAAACTTTTATTATCTTCTAGAACTTTCTTGACAAGATCACAGTTAAATTTTCTAATATCTTCTGTAACGCATTTTCTTACCGTTTTATATATTTCTGCATGTTCAACTTTTGATTTAGAATAGTTTTTCTTCATTTTAAATTATCTGCTTTTCTTCATAAATCTTCTTGTTTCTTCCGTTATATTCTTTGTCTTCTTTACTTGTGCTTCACCAGCTATCGTCCTTGCAATTTCTTGTAGAATATTGGTTATTTTCTTGTTCACTACTGTAACATCTTACGTTTCTTCTAAAATTGATTGAAGTACTTGGAAACGATTTTTAATTTCCAAATTAAATTCTTCTTCAAGTTTCTGGAGATTTATAATATCGATTGATTGATTTCTTTGAGTGTTGCAAAAGCTTCATTCTTTCCACTTTAGTATTTAAAAGCAGTTTGCATCTAAACAAAATGTGATCGTTTCCTGTATTGAAATTATTGAGAATGCTGCAATCCTGATTAAGATGCTTTCTGTTTGTCAAGATGTAGCCGATTTCACTTGTTGAGCCATTTGCATTACGCCATGTCCATTTTCTTTGCGGCTTTTTTTGAAAAATGAATTCATGATATACATCTGTTCACATTCTGAAAACTCAATCAATCTGATTCCTCTTTCATTGCGAATCCCACATCCATGATTTCCTACTGAAAACTCACTTATCTTTTTATACACAATTCTAGAATTCCAGTCTCCCATCATTAATTTTATGTAGCATTTTCCCTTTTGATGCATCGAAGCTATTTCTTCATAGAAATACTCAATTTCTTCATCAGTATAACTAATTGTTGGTGCATAAACTTGGGTAAGTTGTAGCTTGTATCTTCTTGACACTTGTATAACTAACCTTGCAACTCTATCTGATGCACTACCATATCATACGATGTGGTTATTCTACCTTTTATGAATCAGAAATCCTACGCCACTTGTTTTTCCATCTTCTGTACCTCTGTAGTACAATACATGTCCACTGGCAAGATCAATCTTATCTTCCCCTTTACTTCTGACTTCGCAGAATCCTAGAATGTCCCAGTTGATTCTTTCTAATTCTTCTTCAAGTTCCTGTAAACGATTTTCCGAAGATAGAGATCGTCCATTATACGTAGCCAAGGTCATAAACTTATTTCAGCAAAGCCATAGGTTACCAAACGAGAAGTAATTCGGTCAAGTAGTTTAGGAATTATGGAAGTTTAAAGTGTGGAACTCCTTGTTAAATCCATTTGTAATTGTTTCAAAACAGACTGAAATGTCGTCAGTTTTTTTCACGTATCTCACAACCATACTTGACCGAATGAGCTGTAAGTTTGAATTCGCATGTTTGAAACTTTTAGAAATCGATTTCTGTTAAAAAATTCATAGGTTACAATACATATTTTTTTTTCAAAAATAGTATATTTTCAATTAATTTTCAGAAAAAATATTAATTATAACCTATGAATTCAATAACCTACGCAATCAATTTTATCCGTATGGGCATAAAATTTGCATGTATTCTTTTTCAGATACCAAGAAATGAAATAGCGTTTCTCATTTGTCTCTAAAGCAAATGGTATTTCAGAAAATGCCCTCAAAGTTAGCATCTTGAACCGCTTTTCGAGTAAGCGCAGTCCAGACTGTTTACACTAGGTGGCCAAAATTATGGAAACCGTTTGAGAAAAATGCTCTTTTGAAGTTTGATGGACCATAAGACTAAATCTTTCTTAGTAATACCATAAAAACTGTATACTACTCGAAATATAATTTAATCAAGAATGTCATGCAATGCAGTTGATTCAATTATAATTATTTTATCAAAAGTTATAGCCAAATAATAAAAAAAAAGGCAGTAAAACCTGATAGGGGTAATGTGAAGTATTTTTCTTACTCTTGAATGTAACCGTTGCATATGACTGTTTGGAGTGGCAGACATATTTAATTTTGTTTGCTAATGTGGCAATAAAATCTAGGGTAGGATTTAAAAAAAATTATGCCATGTTTTGATACTGTTAGGAGGATTTTATCACTGCGTTTCATGATTGCTGTCAAATAGCTAAAGTTCTATGTGTTGCTTTAAATATTTGAGGTAGTAAAGCATAATGAAATTAAGAAAATGTCATAAAGAGTTGATTAGTTACCCAGAAAGCAATATATAATAATATTGTTAAGTGCAGAAGGCTACAGTTATGAAAATATTGAAGTAAAATTGGAAGAAAATTAACAAAGAAATGTCTAAGTCATGAAAAACAAGACTTGTAAATGCAAGAAAAGGTGCAAGAGAGCAATTGGTGGTAGAAGAGTAGGGTTCCTTTGTTTAGGAAACAGAAAAAATATGTCAGTATATGCAAAATGAAATGGTGCAATGCAATATGGAGTTGAATCAAAGTACAGTTCTCTGCAGAGTGCAGTATTTTGGTCTCAATGCTAGAATTCCATGCAAGAAAAAATATTTTTATCAATTAAACAAAAATTGAAAGATTAAACTGGGATAAAAGTCATGTTAACTAGACAGAGAAATACTGAGGCCATGTTATTTGGAGTGTTAGACTGTCTTTTTTTCATGGAACTCTAGCATTCAGATCAAAATAATGCACTCTGCTCAGAATTGTACTTTAATTAAACTCGACATTGCATTGCGCCATTTGATTTTGCATACATTGAGATGATTTTTTTCTGTCCCCTAAACACATGAATCTTACTCTTCTACTACCAGTTTCTCTCCTGTACCCCTTTATTCCTTTACCAGTCTTGTTTTGAGTAGGCATCCTTTGCTTAATTTTCTTCCAACTTTACTTTAAATTTCTTCATAACTGTAGCCTTCTGCACTTAAAAATATTATTATACATCGTTTTCTGGCTAACTTATTAACTCCTTATAACGATTTCGTAACTTTATCATCCTTTACTAGCTCAAAAATTGAAATGAAACATAGAACATTATCAACTTGATAGCATGTGTCACTCCAAACATTCATATGCATTGGCTGCATTTAAGAAACGAAAAATACTTCACATCAATCTAACCAGGTTTGCCTGCCTTTTTCTG
Source organism: Maratus michaelseni (assembly GCA_963931845.1). Classification (NCBI taxonomy): domain Eukaryota; kingdom Metazoa; phylum Arthropoda; class Arachnida; order Araneae; family Salticidae; genus Maratus; species Maratus michaelseni. The sequence goes on along the minus strand of OZ007599.1, from coordinate 121,941,687 downwards.
ATTACTTCGCTATAACAACTTTTGATGAAATAATTATAATTGAACAAACTGTATTGTATGATATTCTTGATTAACCCTTCTATGCATGAGTTTTTCTTTTACAATTGTGTTTTTTTATACATATATTAAATATTAGACACCAGAAATTTTAAGATAGATTTTTAACTTTGTTCAGCAACATAGTTCACGGGAAATTTACTGGATTAATATTTCTATATAAATATAGTGGTGGCGAAGAAGTTGATTTATTTATTAAAAGTTAAATAAACAGTGATGGAAATTTACATCACTATGCAATTAAGGGTTAAATTATCATTCGAGTGGTATATAGCTTTTAAAGTACTACTAAAAAAGTGTTATGAGCCATCAAACTTCAAAAAAGCATTTTCTCTAAAAGATTTCCATAATTTTGGCCAGTACTGCAAAACTTACAAAAAAATGTACGATTGCGTGCACTGAAAGAGTATTATCTACAAATTAAATTTCATGCTTTTATATAGAGAGATGACTTTGTGAATGTGTCATAAGAATTGGAATTGTCGATTTCGTGGCGAAAGAAAAATTGAGAATACCCTTATATAACCTTTAACTGTATGCATAATTAATTGGACATTACTTTAAACACGATTTTCAAACCCTAAAATTGTATATAAAGTCAAACCAAAACCTACAAGAAAAATTTCCGCCAACCCTTAACCTGACACAAACCCGAAATACTTTAACAAGAACCCAAAATGGAAGAAAATTAATCCATATATTACTGCAATTACGGAAAAATAGTTTATAATTACACCTCTAATATCAATTTTACCTTTTATGTCGAAAAATTAACATATATATATACCAGTGTTCACACAGTTTTACCACAAATTTTTAAAAGTTGTTTTTGCCTTAATAAACAGTTGCGAGCTCTGTGTTTTAAAAATTAAATAGAAATTTTTTTATCATTAATAATGGTGCCTTCTTGGAAATTTCAAGGAGTGTGCAAACCTTGACATACTTATTAATGTTAAAATATATAGATTTTTTTCATCTGAAAAAATATTCTAGACTCTTTTGAAAAATGTGGCATTGGGTGATTCCGAACCCGACCCGCAAGGGTCAAATCCAAACCCCAAACCGACCCGAACCAGAAAAAATTAAAGTCAACCCGAATCGAACCCGACCAGACACGCATTGAAAAAAATTAGCGCAACCAGCGTGTCAGGTTCGGTTAAAATCGGGTTAACCGATCCAATGCAGGTCACTATTCCGGGACCACCTTAAAGAGTCTGTCGCAGATAAATGGAAAATATTTTGCTTCTCAGTTCATTAGTAATAAAGGGTTTTAAAATATCTGAAATGTACGATATTTAATAAGTTGAACGAATATACAGGTGTCCATAAAAGAATGTCCCAGTTATAAATTTTAATAGTATCAACTGTAATCGTTGTTAGAGTGTTGGTCGCCTTTACTGTATAAGTGAATTAAGAGTGAACGTCTAAGTCCCTGACCGTTGGATTGGTCGTAATGGTCGAGACGACAGAGCTCTTTTTCGCTGGCCTCCACGTTCACCTGACATATCGCCATGCGATTTTTCCTTTGGGGTTTTATATCCCAAAGGCGTGTCTACGTTCCACCGCTACCCAATGATTTTCCAGAGTTGAGACACAGAATTGAAGAGGCTATTACTTCTATTACTCCGGATTTGTTAACCGAAGTGTGGAAAGAATTGGACTTTAGGTTGGATGTGTGCTATATAACTAAAGGTGCACATATTGAACATTTGTAAGAAAAACTAGGTTAGTTTACCTTCAATTTGATGTATGATTTGTTGTAAACAGTCAAAATTAAATTGTTTTAATATATACCATTGAAACTGGGACATTCTTTTATGGACACCCTGTATTATTTAGAAGTATTTAAATCTAATTTAATCACATTCGTTGTTTCAATATTAAAAGTGTAAAGATTCCGTATCTTAAATTCTTGAATAATTAAACCTGTTTTACAGCGATTAATATTATGTCGCTATTTTCAGAACTCCTTGCAATTCAAGCATTAATCAGTCATATACATACTATCAAACCCGATCCCGAAACAATGAAATTCATCCCGACCTGACTCGCAACGAAAAAAGAAATTAGCATCAACCCGCTGGTCGGGTCGGGTTCGGTTAAAATCGGGTTATCCGATCGCTGATGAACGGAAAATCTTTTGCTTCTGAGTTCATAAGTTATAAAGGGTTTTAAAATATCTTAAAATGTACGATATTTAATGAGATGAACAAATATATTATTTAGAAGTATTTAAATCTAATTTAATCGCTTTCGTTGTTTTAATATTAAAAGTGCAAAAATTCTGTATCTTAAATTCTTGAGTAGATTAAACATGTTTTCCAACGATTAATCTTATGTTGCTATTTTCAGAGCTCCTTGCCATTCAAACATTAAACAGTCTAACATGCTGTGATATCTGAGATCAAACCCAAACCCGAAACAATTAAATTCAACCCGACCTGACTCGCAACGAAAAAAGAAATTAGCATCAACCCACGGGACGGGTCGGGTTCGGTTAAAATCGGGTTATTCGATAGCTGATGAACGGAAAATCTTTTAATCCCCAGTTCATAAGTAATAATGAGTTTGAAGGTATTTTAAAATGTACGATATTTAATAATATAAACAAATATATTATTTAGAAGTATTTCAATCTAATTTAATCGTTTTCGTTGTTTTAATATTAAAAGTGCCAAAATTCCGTATCTTAAATTCTTGAGTAGAATAAACATTTTTTCCAACAATTAATCTTATGTTGATATTTTCAGAGCTCCTTGCCATTCAAACATTAAACAGTCATACACATGCTCTCAAACCTGAGATCAAACCCGAACCCGAAACAATTAAATTCAACCCGACCTGACTCGCAACGAAAAAAGAAATTAGCATCAACCCACGGGACGGGTCGGGTTCGATTAAAATCGGGTTATTCGATCGCTGATGAACGGAAAATCTTTTACTCCTCAGTTCATAAGTAATAAAGAGTTTGAAGTTATTTTAAAATGTACGATATTTAATAATAAAAAAAACAAATATATTATTTAGAAGTATTTAAATCTAATTTAATCGCTTTCGTTGTTTTAATATTAAAAGTGTAAAAATTCCGTATCTTAAATTCTTGAGTAGATTAAACATGTTTTCCAGCAATTAATCTTATGTTGCTATTTCCAGAGCTCCTTGCATTCAGGCATTAAACAGTCATACACATGCTCTCAAACCTGAGATTTGACAAATTACGAGAGCACACTTTACGTTTTTGGGACGAAATCCAAAGATTTGTTCGATGACGTATTCGTGGAAAAAACTGAATAAAGTTTTGTAATGATGATTTTGCTTAGGGGGAAAATAAGAAAGTGCCATAAATAATCTTACTCACTGTTTTTAAATTATTTTACAAAGTAAATATTGTTACACTTTTAAGAAATTCCGAAGTTGAAGATTTGGTATGTTCTAGTAAATGCAGACAAACCAGCGCCATAAAAAATGATTAAAGTATAAGAAGTTTTTCTATAGCCGCAAATTATCATTTTTCCTTTCCGAACATATAAAAGGCGTGATTAAATCATAGGCTAACTGGGCTTCAGAATAAGGGGGACCCCAAATTTGGTATGGAATTATTGTAAAGCTGAAAATTTAAATCTACAGGGTGATTATAATTAAAGTCCCACTTTCAAAATGCTGTAAAAAAGAAGCACTGGTCAGAATGACTTCAAATTTGAACTTAATATACGGGAAGAAGGGAGAAACGGTATGGTATGAGAAAAAAAAGTTTCAAAGTGTATCAATAGCTGGCAATGTAAGCGGCATACTATGCAAATTAAAAGCCACTCATGCACAATTAAAACCCGAATCATTATGTGCTTTTTATGCGGTTTTTGGCCCAAGGACAATTAAAAACCGATTTTTCCCATCCAATGTGGTACGACCCTACCGTGGTGGATGGGCTTTCCACTAACGGTACCACAACTGTTGACCGATTTGGAAGTCATTTTTCCGTGAAACAACCTGAACACTCATGCACATTGAACAGTACGGTTGGTTTACTGTGAAACTCATGCCAGAGCCGTCGTATTTCGATTAAAAATGTCACTTGTAGCCGAATCCCGTTTCGTTATGCCGCTTACAGCGCCATCTATTGATACACTTTGGAACTTTTTCTTTCTTATGCCATACCGTTTCCTCCTTCTTCCAGTATATTCAGTTCAAATTTGAAGTCATTCTGAGCAGTGATTCCTTTTTTATAGCATTTTGAAAGTGGGACTTTAATTATAATCACTCTGCATTTTACCTTGTACTGAATATAACATAGGAGAACAAAAAAAAACCTTTTTTTTTCTGGGGCATTACATTTTTTTTGGTGATTTCGATTACATACAAAAGTTCCTAATTATGGAACATAAAGTAATCAGTTGGAATGGCTCTGGTTCTTACAAAATTTTGAAAAATTAAAAGTTAATATGAACTTTGAGATGCACTTTTTACACAGTCAATTTAGACTGATTTCCTGAAAACTTCGCTGATTTTAGTGAAGAGCAGGGTGAACGGTTCCGCCAAGATATCAAAATAAGGTACCAAGGACGTTGGTACCGCCACGATGGCTGACTACTCTTGTACCTTACAAAGAGATTATCCTGAAGAGAAACGTTCTAGAAAATCATACAGGAAACAGTTTTAATAGTAATGAAAAATCTGTATTTCTGTACTGTTAAACCTATTTCACTCAAAATGCAATGTTACGCAATATGTAAAAAAAAAAAGTCTTTACATATTTGAGCACCCTAGAAGCCAATGGATACAAGTGACAAAATTTCGATTTGGAGAAAATTGAGTTCAAGGTTTTGAGGCAATAGTAATTGACTAAAATAATTTTGAAACTGTTGCTTATTTCATAGTGGGTGCTTAACTCTTACTTCAATAACTGTGTAAAGAAGATGGAGTACATTTAAAAAAAATTAGTAAATCAATATTGATATCAAGGGGCACAAGTTTCAAATGCTTAAGTAGTTGACCTCCAAAACTCAACACATAATTTAAAAATCACTTATTTTTTTGCGGTCAAACAAATAGCCTTATTTCCAGATCGCCTGCACACTTAGCTTAGTTTTTTCAATTTTGTCTATTATACCTCTTGGCTTCTGGGGTCCTCATTTGATTTAATCTTTTTTTGTACTTGTGCCATTATCGGATTGTTGGCTTTATTGCAAAAAGAGAAAATTTGCTATTATTTTTGTATTCAGCTGCCCAAAATCACTCGAAATTCGTTGTCCAATTCCGTGCCGTAAAATCATTGTGATCAATATTTTTTACTTTTAGTGTAGGATAAGATCAAAAACAACAATTGTATACATATAAATATGCATTTATATATTACTATCTATATTCTAAGGCATAGAAAATATTTAATTTTATATAACACTACACTCTAAAAATGACATTTTCAAAATTGAGGAAAAAATACCCAAATCTGAGTATGTCGCATAGTCAAACTGGCTCTGAATAAAAATTACTCAAGTTTGAAACATGTATATACTCGTTTCTGAAAACATGCACACACTGAAGAATGAAACATCATGTGCTCCTATTTGAGTATGTCCATTTTTTAAAAATGAGTAGGAACTATGTTCTCATTTTTGAGTACTGCCGTGTTTCAAAAATGAGTATGAACTGATTCTAATCACTTTTGAGTATGTCCATGTTTAAAAAATGAGTATGAACTAACATCTATGTGCTCAGTTTTGAGTATGTCCATGTTTCAATATTCTGAGTATTTCTGGTATTTCAGAATTAAAAACATTGGGTCGTCCTATTTGAAACAAAAAGTTTCGTAACACAATGAAAACATCGATTTACTCAGATTTGAAAGTGTCATTTTTTCAGTGTACAGAAAGAGGGACTCCTGAATGAATACGAGGCCACGGGCCTCTCTTTGGCTTGATCAGGCCCTGAACACACAGTGTAAGGAAAGTATTGTAATCATGGTTTGTGTGTGAATGTGAGTGAACACGATAAACCCGAAGCAGTACTTCCGATTTATCTCCCATTTGGCGAACACAGTTACAAGAACTGTATAAATTTTCACAAAAATCGGCCAACGGATTAGATATTTTATCTATTTTTAATTCATTTTCAAACCATTTTGCGACCAATTTTACATGGAAAATAGAAATGTGACAGAGTGTAAGTGATAAATATTGCGGCGATGTAATCAAGCATTAGTGGAGCGGAGGTAACATATTCTGTTCTAAAATAGGCAGGCAAGGGTTCGAATTCATCCTATTCCAACTGGCAGGTATGTAAGCTAAAACCTTTTTGGTAGGCCGCCCTGTTCGGTTGAACGTGTCAGAAATTTATAAAACTTCCATCTTTTTTTATTATTTTCTTGACACGTACATGAACGTCAGGAAAATCCAGTGAAGTCACTACAGATTTTTTCAATGTAAAAATTTCGAACCTGCATACCCTATAATTATTAAACTTTCTCTTCACAACGGGCTTATGAACTCCTTGAGTGTCACAGACGATATATCACATTTTCACAGTGAATAATTTCCAAATACAAAACGAGAAATCTCGTCTTTGTCAACTTTGGTACATCTGCAATCAAACGATGTTATTCAAGGGGCTGAAGAATAAAAACTCTGTTCGAACGAAAGACTCATCATAAAAAAGGTTTCTTCCTTCAAGAGATCCTTAGCGAGTGTCACGGAGCGAATGGGTTAATTAATTCAAATATATCAGGTGATCCAAAAGTCATACATGAGGTAAAAAAAAAATCCATAATCTTGAAAATATAGTCAATAGCACATTGCAGATTTTCTCTGAAATGTACAGAAAGACATATGATTTTTTATGATAATGACAATTTTATTGCCAGAATATTTATATTTGCCATCAACAAGTGGTGTTTCTGTTGTATCAGCAGTATGTACAATGACGCAGCACATTACACAATGCAACTGGGATTACAGATGTTCAATTTAACGGGTGCCATTCGTGATAAAGCTGTCAGAAGTGGCAAGCAGAGTTGTCAGTAGGCTACTTTTTTAAAATTCAGAGTGCTTGATTACCACCGCTTTCTTGAAGTAGAAATATTCGCCCTATTTAATGGCAGCTTACATAATGCAAGAATAATGCCAATTACACTATTATAGAAAAGTGTTGTGAATCAAACTATCTTAATTTTAAAAAAAGTGGCTTACTAGCAAAATACACTTTAGAACATCGTAAATGATTTCTGTTATGATTCCTGTCACATGATTGCTTAAAAAGTGTCAGAAAGTTTGAGGCCTACTAATTGTCGTAGACAAATGCAGTTAATCTGGTACTACATTTCCCCCACCAAAAATCCTGTATATTTATGTAAAACCCGTCAGTACTACCCTACTGTTAGTACTTTTAGAATTATTGAATTCTTTACGTCTTTTGTGACTTTTGTTTCTCAAATTTTACGATCTTTTAAGAAATTTTCAGAAATGTTAATTTTTATGAATTTCTACTAATTTTGCTAATTATATTTTTGTATAATTTCTACTCAATGCAGACTAATGGTACGCGAAAAAAACATTGTCCATCTTGAAAAATTGGAATATTTGGCGTCTCACGCAGTGGTTCCGCTAAACGGGTCTTGGAATCCCTGCAAATCGGTAATACCTGACAACACTACTATAGTTGCCGTTTCCACTGTCCCAAAAAGCTGGACAATAAGACAAAAAGTTCCGGACAGTGGCTTCTAAATCGGGAGATAAACATAACGTAATTCTTATGAAACCGGAACGTGTCTTAAAGCAAAAAAAAAAAAAAAAGTATGGTCCTTATTAAAGAAATGCCATACAATTATATCTGCTAAAACGGAATTTTTTCCGGTCACTTGAGTAGCTTAAACAGTAAAATCCATGAAAGCGGAGTCGCTAGGGACGAAATACAATTCCATTTTGGAGATGTTTCAGATTGAGCTGATATAATTGTATGATATTCCATCCGTAGGGTGGACTACGATATTTTTACTTTTAAGCCAGGATTATGTTATAAACAGGTTCCGTTTTCATAGATTTTGCTAAACAAAGTACAGTACAACCTCTAAATGCAGAATAGTTAGAGATCTAAAAAATATTCTGTCTTTTCTTAGTGGTATATTCCTTTCGTGAATCATAAAAGTTTTCCACTACCGAAAGATTCTGCTTTCACAGGTTTTACGGTATGAAGTTCCACTTGACGAAGGCTAAGAAATAGCATGGTACTAAAATAAATTTTTTAAAAATTGTGCCTCATGAAAAATTGGGACTTGTGGCGTCCCGAGCAAATCGGGACGCCTAGCAACACTACTGCCAACACTAGTCAGGCATGAATATTTGACTCTTCTTATTTATAATGTCGTTTAATTTACTGTAAACCATTTCACATGCAGTCTTTTTAGTTTTCACAGGTTTTACGGTATTAAGTTCCACTTGACGCAGACTAACAAATAGCGTGGTACTAAAAGACATTTAAAAGAATTTGTGCCTCATGAAAAATCGGGACTTGTGGCGTCCCGCGCACTGTTTCCGCGAGACGTGTCTTGGTACCCTTAAAAATTTGGACGTCCCGCATAAATCGAATCGGGACACCTAGCAACACTACTGCCAACACTAGTCAAGAATGAATATCTGACTCTTCTTATTGATAATGTCGTTTATTTTACTGTAAATCATTTCACATGCAGTCTTTTTAGTTTTCACATGTTTTACGGTATTAAGTTCAACTTGACGCAGACTAACAAATAACGTGGTACTAAAAAAAATTTAAAAGAATTTGTGCCTCATGAAAAATCGGAACTTGTTGCGTCCCGCTCACTGGCTCCGTGAGATTGTCTTGGAACCCTTGAAAATTGGGTTTTGTGGCGTCCAGTGCAAATCGGGACACCTAGCAATACTATTACCAACACTTGATAGGAATGAATATCCGACTCTTCTTATTAATAGTGTCGTTTCTTTAACTGTAAACCATTTCACATGCAGTCTTTTTAATTTTCACAGGTTTTACGGTATTAAGTTCCACTTGACGCAGACTAACAAATAGCGTGGTACCAAAAGAAATATAAAATAATTTGTGCCTCATGAAAAATCAGGAATTGTGGCGTCCAGCGCACTGGTTCCGCAGGACATGTCTATGAACCCTTGAAAATGGGGAAGTCCCGCATAAATCGAATCGGGACACCTAGCAACACTACTGCCAACACTAGTTAGGAATGAATATCTGACTCTTCTTATTGATAAAGTCATTTATTTCTCTGTAAACCATTTCACACGCAGTCTTTTTAAATTCAGATCTGGAAAACAGCTTTATATGAGGCAATTACACGGAAGCTGTATTTATTTTTCTTTCATGAAAACAAATTTGGTAAGATTGTATCGCGGTAATAAGTTAGTAATTTGATTGAACTATTGAATTAAATTTCTTAGAGGCATTAGCATAATGTCTATGAAGAAATATAGATAAATGTGAATTAGGTTTTTCCCATAACTACTGTTAAGAAGGACAAAAGTTTTATTTCAGGAATCCCCAAATGATTACATCTTAGCTATCTGAAAAAAAAATAAACAATTCCTTCGTTATGTAAACGATAAGAGTGAATGAAACTGGTAAACGGTTGCTTAATACGAAAGAGTCTCCAGTTTTAATCTTTTCTTTCATCAACTGCATGTATTTCTCACTTCCTTCTTTGTTGAAATATTCTGTTCAAACACATGTTTTAATACTTTAATATCTATGTGACTGTTAGAGTTTTATTTTATTATTATTTTAAGCCTGAAGTGTAAAATAGTGGTCAGACATTTCTTATGGACTTGGGTCGACGAGGTTTTAAAAGTGGACCTTGCGCCATTCATGTAAATTTGACAGGGGGACAGGATGCGCCATAAATTCGTTAAAACTTTAAAAATTCATTAAAAAGGGACAAATAATGCAAAAAAATTTCGGTTAGCAAAAAATTTAAAAATTCCTTAAAAAGGAACAAATGATGCTAAAAATTTTTGGTTTGCACGAATGGGATTATAGGGAGATAGGACTTTTTTTAATAACAGAAAAAGTTGTGGTTCAAAAAATTACCGATAGATGGTGCTGGCATGCATTATATGACGCATATGTCATGGAGGACCTTCCACTTGACGAACCTCTAAACAACCCGTTTCTTCTGACAAGATTTAGTTTCCCAACACATGAAACAGGCTCTTTTCTAGCATTGAGTCATTTTGCCATGCGGAATTTTCGCAATGCGCCGGTTGCTGATTCCCCGTTCTGGTAAGAGTGCTTAACCAACAATGCTTGATCTGGTAACGATAGCATACTACTGGCATCGAATGAAGAATATATGTGCATCGAGTTGTTTTACTGACAGCTTGATTTGCATAAATATGCTTCATATTATGCATTCCAGCGTCATCTATCGGTAATTCTTTTGAACCACAGCTTTTTTTTGTTATTAAAAAATCCTATCTCCATCTAATCCCATTCCTGCAACCGCAATTTTTTAGCATCGTTTATTCGGTTTTAATGATTTTTAAAGCTTTAATGAATTTATGGCGATCCCTCTATATCATACTACAATTATTAACACTAAACATACCAACAACCGGTCATTTGACTGGTACCAAACGAAAATATTTCGATTCGAACCAGAAATTTCTTCACAAAAGAAATAAAATATAAATCACGTAGAAATAAGTTACATAAAAAAGTCAAATAATTAAAAAAAAATTCTAATGTAAAATATTTTTATAAAACTTGAATAAAATTCCCGGTATGTTTAGTGTTAACTAACAATACGCAATGAAACATTATTTTAAAAATGCTTAATAAATAATATATAATTGGTATTGAGAATAACTTAATGTAAACTGATACTACTGTGAAATAATTTATTTATTGCCATTACAGGAATATAATTTATTTAATGAAATTATAAAAATATAATTTTACTCGTATATAAATGTGCAAAGAATTATAAAATAAATTATATAAAAATATATAACTTAATAAACTTTATCTTGTAAATATATTTTTTAAAAGTATGAACAAAATGAGGTACTAATTTTATATTTTAATGTTTTATAAATCCTTATATCTATAGTATAAATCCTTTAATACCTGTGTAACTGCTAGAGTTTTATTTTATTGCTATTTTAACCCTGAAATATAAAATTGTGGTCACACACTTTTTATTGAAAAGACTAGGGTCGACAAGGTTTTACAAGTGGACCCTGCGGCATTCATGTAAATTTTGAAATATATAATACAACAATTATTAACTATCAATACACAATGAAAATTAATAAGAAAATGCTAAATAAATAATATATAATGGTATTAAAATCATTAAAATTACAGACATTACAATACACTTTCATAAAACATTAAAAACATATTAAAATTGGACGTTTCGGATTTACATGGGAAATCCCTCTTCAACAAACATTTTTCTTAGCGTAAGTCATAGTTCAAAAATATCAACAAATAGAAAATGCAACGTATCAAAATTTCGAATTCAAAGTTACAGTTATAATAACACGGAGTATTCATTCGGGATTGCACCTGCTTCATTAAGAGGTAAATCTGTAGTTTTCGTATACCATGCTTCTAACTCGTACTTTCTTAGAAGCATGGTATACGAAAACTACAGATTTACCTCTTAATGAAGCAGGTGCAATCCCGAATGAATACTCCGTGTTATTATAACTGTAACTTTGAATTCGAAATTTTGATATGTTGCATTTTCTATTTGTTGATATTTTTGAACTATGACTTACGCTAAGAAAAATGTTTGTTGAAGAGGGATTTTCCATGTAAATCCGAAACGTCCAATTTTAATATGTTTTTAATATTTTATGAAAGTGTATTGTAATGTCTGTAATTTTAATGATTTTAATATAAATATAAATATGTTCAGACGTAATATTTTTGTTTACTTCAAATATATAATGGTATTGAGATTAACTTAATGTAAACTGATACTACTGTAAAATAATTTAATTATTGACATTACAGATATATAATTTATTTAATTAAATTACAAAAATATAATTTTATATAAATGTGCAAAGAATTATAAAATAAATTATATAAAAATATATAATATAATAAACTTTATCTTGTAAATACTTTTTTTTAAGTATGAACAAATTAGGTACTAATTTTATATTTTAATGTTTTATAAATCTTTATATCTCTAGCATAAATCCTTTAATACCCATCTAACTGTTATGGTTTTAGTTTATAATTATTTTAAAATTGAAGTATAAAATAGTGGTCATACATTTTTAGTGGAAAAGACAGGGCTGACAGGGCTTTAAAAGTGGACACTGCGGCATTCATGTAAATTTGAAAATATATAATACAACAATTATTAACTAACAATATACAATGGAAAATTATTTAAAAAATAATAAATAAATAATATATCGTCTGTATTGAAAATAACTAAATGTAAACTGATACTACTGTACAATAATTTAATTATTGGCATTACAAACATATAATTTATTTAATGAAATTAGAAAAATATAATTTTATATAAATGTGCAAAGAATTATAAAATAAATTATATAAAAATATATAATATAATAAACTTTATCGCGTAAATAATTTTTTTTAAGTATGAACAAATTAGGTACTAATTTTACATTTTAATGTTTTATAAATCTTTATATCTCTAGCATGAATCCTTTAATATCTATAATAACTGTTATGGTTTTATTTTATTATTATTTTAAACTTGAAGTATAAAATAGTGGTCACATATTTTTAATGGAAAATAGTAGGGTCGACAAGGCTTTAAAAATGGACCCTGCGGCATTCATGCAAATTTGAAAATATGTATAATACAATAATTATTAACTAACAATATACAATGATAAATTATTTAAAAAATAGTAAATAAATAATATATCGTCTGTATTGAAAATATCTAAACGTAAAATGATACTACTGTACAATATTTAATTATTGACATTACAGAAATATAATTTATTTAACGAAGTTACAAAAATATAATTTTATATAAATGTGAAATGAATTATAAAATAAATTACATTAAAAAAAACATAATAAACTTTATCATTTTTTTAAGTATCAGTAAATTGAGGTACCAATTTTATATTTTAATGTTTTATAAATCCTTATATGTATGTATCAAAATAAAAATTATACGTTAGTTCACACTGCGTTTAAAAAATCAATGAAATTTTTTGAAAAATAATAAAATGCACAAAATAGGCCAGCAAAAAGATATGTTAAAAAATTGCAGTGAGCCTAAATATTATGAAATATTTAAAATATTAATGGAACAATAAGTCATTTAAAAAAATCGAATAATTTTTTTAGAAAAAACTTTCATTTTCATCATTGAAAGGAGTCACTTTCTCAATCTTATCAACTCTAATCTTTTATCATTAAACTAAAAATTATCATTGTCTTTTAGGTATACAGTCAAACCTCGTTAACATGAACACGCTTAACGCTAATTACTTTTAGCATGAACTTTTTCCGATTGCTCCGTCCAATTGTATGTAATGTATTTAAGTTCGGATAACATGAACTTCTTTTAACACGAACAAAAAATGGTTTCCCTTTGAGTGTTCGCGTTGACGAGGTTCAACTGTATTTAAAAAAAATGGAAAAGTAATTGTATTCTTGTTCTTAAAGACATTCTATGCAGGAGTTTAAAAATTATGTGATGTATTAACAAATTTCCGGAATTTTGAACTATATTAACAATATTTTTGTTTCTTTAAGTGTCTGAGGACCCTTAACGTGCCATTATAAAGATGTCGTATTTACTATCAGCTGTATCAAAAATTTCAAGTACGAGATATCTTGTTTTATGTTTCAGAAAGTTCTTAAATGTAATATATCGTCCATGGCAGTGAAATATTTAATACTTAAGTGGGCAATATTAGTTGCGAAATTTTATAGAAAACCCTATAAGAAATTTCAATAATTTATTATACACTGGCCTCCAAAAGTTAAGGTACAACCGGTTTTTTGCGTCTAATTTGCAAATGAATGAATATAGAAACAACAAATTTGGAGGAAATGTGCGCTAAACTGTTATTTATTAAATGCGACATAGAAATTTACTTAAGTTAAACGTATAAATGAAATTACAACAAAAAAGCACTCATGGTGGAAAATTCCATTCTTGGAGAAATCAGTACATCGCAGTATTAAGCAGTAAAATGGGACAGAAACATTAAAAATCTGGTTCTAATACGGAATATGTCCATCCCGGACTTGAATGCATTGGCGGCATCGACTTTCTATGCTCTCAATTAAATTGTCGGACACTGAAATAGGTAACGCTGACCAGACTTGGAGTAAGCCTTGTTCCAGCTCATTTAATGACCTCGGGGGAGGACTTAAAGCCGCAACCTGTGTTCCAAGATAGTCCCAAAGATGTTCTATTGGATTCAAGTCTGGAGAGTGAGCTGGCCATTCCATTCTTTCCAAATCGTGATCCTCAAGATAATCCTCAACAACCACAGCTTGGTGTTGTCTCGCATTATCATCTATTAGAATGAAACCATTGCCAATAGCACCGGCATATGGGCGCACATATGAATCAAGGATCTCATCCCGATATCTCGCACCAGTCACAGTTCCTCCATGGAACACATGCAGGTTAGTGTGGCCTCCGAGTGAGATCCCTGCCCAAGCCATGATTCCACCGTTTCTAATACCTGTGTGTTTCGAAAGTGTTTGATTGGTGGTATCGAGTGCATTGTTCTCTCCAGATCAGAAGACGTACTGAATCGCTCTCCAGTGTGAATCTGTACTCGTGTGTGAAGAGTACAGAAGCCCACTGTTGTCTGGTCCAGGAAACATGTTCTCTTGTCCCACATAAGCGGGCCCTTCTCTGTCGTCTTTTGAGGGGGACACACACAACGGGTCGCCTTGCATAGAGACCTGCATTGTGAAGATGTCTTCGCACCGTAGTAGCGAAGATTCTTCTTCCTGATGCCTCAAATTGGTCTGTAATAAGTTGCGGCACAGTAGTGCGTCTTCTCCTTCGGGTCGAAAGAACTAGAAACCGGTCTTCTGCAGGTGTTGTGACACGTGGGCGGCCTGGAACATGTCTTCTGGACACAGAATCTTCGGATTCATACTGATCCCAGAGTCGTTGGACTACACTGCGAGACACATTGAGTCGTTTAGCAGTATCGGCCTGTGACAACCCCATTTCCATCCATCCTACCGCCCGCCACCTTAATGAATCGGGCAAACGACTTCTTCTAGACATTTCTAGACGCTACTGGCTGTTGTGAACAAAACTGACAACAATAGTTCGAATACAACAAAACTTACACGCGAAATTACGAAAGCTTCGTAATTGCATATTTTTCTCTCATTCACAAATACCTTTTATTTTCTATAAAATAAAAGTGGTAGCTGTAATTTTTGCGTAAGTTTTTTAAAGCTTATTATTGTCATTCATATAAACTATGAAGTTTAATCTGACTACCAATTTTTGTCTGGTGAGCTTCGAAAAACATGTTGTACCTTAACTTTTGGAGGCCAGTGTATTACAGCCCTCAAAAAACGACATTTTCAAAACGGAGCAAAAAATACACAAATATGAGTATGTGGCATAGTCAAAATGGCTCGAATCAAAATTACTCATGTTTGAAACATGTATATACTCATTTCTGAAAACATGCGCACACTCAAGAATAAAACATTATGTGCTTATATTTGAGTATGTCCATGTTTCAAAAATGAGTATGAACTGACTTCTATGTGTTCATTTTTGAGTATTTCCATGTTTCAAAAATTAGTTTGATCTGATTCTAATCATTTTTGAGTATGTCCATGTTTAAACAAATGAGTATGAACTGACTTCTACGTGCTCAGTTTTGAGTATGTCCATGTTTCAATATTCTGAGTATTTCCGGTATTTCAGAATTGAAAGCACTGGGTTTGAAGCAAACTATTTGAAACAAAAAGTTTCATAACAAAATGAAAACATCGATTTACTCAGATTTGAAAGTGTCATTTTTCTCAGTGAGTAAAGAACCGTTTATACGTCTTTTAGGGGGCCGTTCTAAAACGACGTATAACTAAGAAAGACGTACTGTCGAAATTGTAGTCACCTAAGATGAAAAATTTTGACTGTAGAATTATAATGCTTCAATCATACAAATTTCATTTTTTTTACCATTTCCGGTTGTTTAATATGCACTATATACTGAAAAAAAGTTGAAGCATTAAACAAAAAAAATTAAATAATCATTTCTAAAATTGAAAAAAAAGTGAGAATTATCAAACCTTACACTGAAAAAAATGGGAACTCAAAATTGAGTAAAAAGTATTCAATTTTGAATACGTCACATACTCAAAATAGCTTCGATCCAAATGTACTCAAAATTGAGAAACACATCTACTCATTTTTGATCCCATGGATGTATTCAAATTTAGAAATTTTTATGTCGTTAAAATAAAATTTATAGGATGAATAAAAAGTTACTTCACGAGGACAACCTTATAAGGGATATATACATTTCTGCTCATTTTTTTAATTCCTGCGTGAGTTTATAGTAACTAACCAACCCTTGCCATGAGCGGAATCGAACCCGTGATGTCCTGTACACTAACTTGACGACTTAGACCAACGCGTCATGGGTGGTCACTCCTCCTTCTCAAATGTTGTTAGTTATTTTATGATGCAAAAACTTGAGGTTTCCTCTGTAGATGGATTTTTTCAGTTCCAATGTTTTTAATATTTTCTTTTTATAATTTTCAATATTTTGCTGTATTATTTGGTGCCTTATAACATAATTATATCAATTTATTATGTATTATATGCGTAAAACATTGTATTAAGAATACTGATTGCTTCTTTTTTCAACAGTACCAACATTTTCTTTATTCGAACATATACTTTTTTTAAATTATTTGCCTGAATATCTGTTTATCAATTCCAACAAAAACGACAATTATCTTAATCACACGTTTTACTGTAAGGTAAAGCCAGGAGAGATGGCGCGGTCGGAGAGATTGCGCACATATAGGTTCGGGGGGAAGGAGTAGAGTGGTGCGCAGAGACTCCAGGTAGTTGTACAACCGCAGTAGTGAAGTGTCAACTTGAAAGTGCACGTTGATTGTTTTGAGCGTCTAAGTTAAAGCATTGCTATTTTATTTTGTTTTCCCAAAGTAAGTGCTTGAATTTTCATGGCTATTCGTCAGAATTTCTATACAATGTCAGTAGTACAAAATATTTTATACTTAAACGATTTCTCATAAGCTACTAATCTAGACTAACAGTACAAACATCAACGGTTCGTTTTAGTAGCGGCCATGTTTAAATAAAAGGCCGCTCAATCTCTCCTACCGAAATTGGAGAGTTTGTGCATCTGCTAGTTAGGAGAGATGGCGCATTGTTCCCATTAGTTTACATGCTAGGAGAGATTACACAGCTTATTAGTAAATTTGCATAAAAAGAAAGTGAAAATGAAAATGGACTAATTTAAAGTTAAATGTGTTATCAAGTAACTTAATCTTATTTTGTAATCTTACCTGGACTTGCTTTTTCTGATTCTTTATTTTTTTTTTCCTTTACTTAAAATTTTTTAGTCGTTTTTAAAATTATTTCCTTTTTCTGATTCTTTAATCATTAGGTTCAAATATTCACTCCTAATACAATAATATTTGTTCACAAAAATCTTACAAAAATGTCATTTAAGTGTAATTATTATTGTTAACAATTTGATTGTAGTTATTATTAGTAACAATCTCTCCTACCCATGCGCGCAATCACACCAACCCTGTAAGGATAGATTGCGCAAAATAACTTTCTTGGTTTTATTACGGCTGTTCTATTAAATTAGAACATGACAACAAAATAGCAATGGAAATGCATAAAAAACAAATGAAGTAAAAATTATACATGGATAGTTTAGCAAAAAATTAATATTTAGATTTTTTATTGCTATTCTTTTGAATTGTGCGCAGACTATCCTAGCTTTACCTTATATTAAAAAAAATACCCAAATTGTTTTCAGAAAAAATAATAGTTGATTGACCCAATATTGGGAATATATTAAAATAGAAATTTACGCCGCTCCGGCATCCAAATTTAATTACTCTAGACAAGTGTAATGAAATAAAATTTTGAATGAATTTTTATTGTTTGAATGATTTTTCATTGTTATTCTTTTGAATTGAGCGCAGACTCTCCTAGCTTTACCTTATTACTATTTTGGTGTCATAATTAGATATAATTCGACTATTTTGTAGAAAATCAATTCCTTACTTAAAAAAAGATCTAGTATTTATTTTTGTTTTGTTTGAAAAATCGCGTAACGTTTGTATTTCATATATTTTTTGCCAGCTATTCAATTAAAAGATTAGCTACTGCCAATATTATCTTAAAAAATAATATTAGTAGTTTCAGAGAAAACGGTACTTTAATATGAGTTATTTTCCATGGGATTTCGAAAGTATTTCTGAACTTTTAAAGCAAGTCTAACTCGCTAAATCACGCAAACTATCAATCCATCACGATAAAATAAACTGTACAATTTCTTTTTTAATGAAATTAAAAAATAATGCAATGAGAGGGAAAATATCTGCAAATAATAATGATGAAATTGCTATAATTTGAAAATTTTTTAGCTGGATTAACTTTTTTATTTCCACAATACCTAAAGCACCTTTAACTTCCTAAATATCCTTACTCTGAAATGTTTATATATATTTTTAATATAATTTTAATTACTTATAAATGTAAACTAATAAACAACTAAAGTTTTAAAATCTTTAAAAAATCAAACACCTGATTTAAATGTATCTTTTATTTTAAATTAAAAAAAAATCAAACTTTAATTCACTGCAAACTCTGTAATCGCTTATAAAGAACTCATAAAGCTGGAAAATTGGTGTTTCTTTTCAAACATTTTAATAACAAAGAATAATTTTTTCAGATCCATTTAAATTTATACCCAGATAATCATAATTATCTTAAGTATTTTTAATATATGCTCCAACTTCATTAAATGAATTAGTGTATGTATTTCAGAGTAGTGTATATAATCTGGAATAGGTATGTTTAAAGGAATACTGTATATAATCCAGATCTAGAATAGAATGCTTAAAATTTCATTTTTTTTTCTGAATAAAATTCTTACATTATCTTTTATATTTTAAGATTTTTAATCGAGAAATTTGGTCAAAACAAAAAGATTTAGCTTTTAGTAATGAAGAGTTTATATGCTTTTTATTTTATCAAAGGGGTAATTTAAGGTGGTATATATTTTATACAGAATAGTTCAATAAAAAGTATATTGTTAAATTGCAGTTAGTGTAAATAAGTGATATATAACACAAGACAATTTGTTTACTTTATTTCATGTTTTCAAAAGTAAAAGAGAATTCACATTTTCAAATTATATCATTTTCTGTTGCTCCATTTTTTAACTATATTTTTAACTGTTTATATGATTAAAATATTTCAAATTAAACAAGTGAATGAGTTTCTCTATATATTTTTAATTTCAAATAAATTTAAATGAGCTTTTCTAATTATTAATTTTAATGATTTAGTAAAGGTTATTTTACTTTAAAACGCGTAATTTTAAAATTGTATTTTGAATTTAAAAAAAATAGCTGATTTAAATTTTAACAAAAAATGATTTTCATTTACTGAGCCTTTTTGTTATGTAATTTTCAGTTGAGCTTCAAGTTCAAAGTCTTGTACATTTTCAAATTGTATGGCTTCTGAAAATTGTTTATCATCAACGTATTTATTAGGGTTAGCTGAATTCTGTATATTCTTATAATTTACATGACTTCAAAAGTTTTTAGATTTACTTTATTATTATTATTATTTTATGGCGTTTTTAATTTAGACAGGAGAAAAAAATTATCTTCCACATAAAAGATAAAAAATTAAAGTTTCAATGCTGCTCTATATAAATTTTCAAAATTTATAAAATAGTTTCTGGATTTTTTTTTTTTTTTTGTGTGTGTGTGTATGTGTGTGTGTGTGTGTGTGTTTGTGTGTGTGTGTGTGTGTGTGTGTGTGTGTGTGTGTAATAGAGCAGAAAAGCACCCAAATTGGGTTATAATAGTTAGGTGCAGCAATGTTCCTAATTGGAAAGTGTCTCTGTGACACAAATTGGGTATAAAAAGTGACAAATTTGAAATATCATATGCGCAGGGTGTATTTGGGGACAAAAAAGAACATTTAATCTCCAAACTGTCACAGTAAAAAACAAAGTTATTCTTCTGGAAACTGTCTTTTTTAATTTAATGTTGAAAAAAATAAGCTTAGAGGGTCATATTCATGCCGAAATTGTAGCAAATTCAATAGATACATCTAATTGGGGCATCATGTTTGTTTTTTCAGTAAATGTTGCCCTATGATAACAAACTGGAATTCACTCAGTCAAGTAGTTTTGAAATTATGAAAATTTAAAGTTTGTAACTCCTAATCTGTAATCGTTGCAAATCAGACTGTAATGTGGGTAGTGTTTTAAGCATAACTTAAAAACTACTTAGCGGAATCAGCTGTGATTTTTGATTTGCATATTTGAAGTTTTTAGAAATCTATTTCTATTAAAATTAATTTTTTAATTAATTTAAAAATACACTTTTTTATAAATTAAACCATAAAATAAACCATTATCTATAATTTTTTAACCGAAATAGATTTCGAAAAGCTTCAAATAAAATATACGAATATAAAATTATTACGTCAAGTATTGAATTATATAAAAAAAAACTCCACCAGCTGTTTAACATTAGGAGTTCCAAACTTTAAACTTCATAATTCTTAAACATTTTGACCAAGTGACTTCCCTTTTGGTATCTTTGAGAAAAAGTTACCGAAAGAGGCAAATATAATGTCAAAGTTAGATGTACATATTGAAAAGTTTGGAGTTCTCTGCAACTTAAGAACGAAGACGATCCCATAAGCTTTTTTTTTTTTTTTTTTTTTTTTTTTTTTTTTTGAGGCGTAAATTAAAGAAGTTCTAGTTTTTTAAGGAGGGGCGGTCACTATTGTGATTAAAAAATGTTTTGTATGTCCTTTGTTTTGGATATACAGCAATATAAAGTCTTTCCAGTACCAATGTGGGATATTCCAGTCTTCCCAAAGTCTTTCCAGTACCAATAAAACTTCAATGTTAGTTGCATACACTTCATACGCATGCAACATGTCATACACTTGTGCTACACCCAATGACATAAGTGTGGGTTTTAAATATCCAGTCCAAATTGAAAATATTTTGTTCCGTTTTTAATATCTTATTTAACAGTTTTTTGGAATCACCTGAATATTTAGTGCCTGGGGCAATTATCTCCCACACACACTTCACCATAAAATCCATTTCATTGTGTACTTTTTATTTATTTATACACTTTTCTTTTACGAGAATTACTTCTCCTTGTTTATAAAGATACTTCTCTAGCATTCCTTGTATAAAATACTTATTTAAAAAAAATGTAAATACCCATGAGCTAAACGTATCAGTATACTTGTAACAAATAAATAAAATTTCAAGCTGATTCTGTATTGTAAAGAAACTTTTGTTATAAAGAGTAGGACCAATAACAGATGAAAATATTGCTTTTGGACACTATTTTGATTTCCTTTTATCTCAGTTAAATATTATTAAGAACTTTTTTGAATACATACATACATTTTAAGTATTTTGTTATCATAAAATGAATTACATGTAATGCATTTTATGATAACAAATACTTAAAAATGTGTGTATGTATTCAAAAAAGTTCTTAATAATATTTAATTGAGATAAAAGGATATCAAAACAGTGTCCAAAAGCAATATTTTCATCTGTTAATGTTCCTACTCTTTAAAACAAAAGTTTCTTTACAATGCAGAAAATTTTCCGATCATAATGAAAAAAAATTCCGTAAAGCAAAGAAAAAGTTTCTATTCTACACAGGAATTTTTAATTTTTTCATGATTAGTTTACTGACTGATTCGGAAAAGTTTCCTTTTTAAAACGGAATACTTTCTGTCTATTCTACCGTTCTACCAAGACATTTCTTAGTGTGAATGGAAAGTTTTCCTTTTTAAAACGGAATACTTTCTGTCTATTCTACCGTTCTACCAAGACATTTCTTAGTGTGAATGGAAAGTTTTCCTTTTTGAAACGGAATACTTTCTGTCTATTCTACCGTTCTACCAAAACGTTTCTTTATGTGAATGGAAAGATTTCCGTAAGACCCAGGAATTTATTCTGTGTCTAAAGATTAGTTTCTGAATCAAACAGGAAAAGTTTCCTGACGGAAAGAAAAAACTTTCGTTTTTTTTCGTTTTTTTTTCCGTGTTGGTTCGGAAAAGTTTCCTGTCCTATACGGGCAACTGGAAATCCTATTCCTACCGGAAACTTTTCCGAATTTTTTTTTACAGTGTATAATTCAATCCGTTACAGTAAAACTAATTTTTATATTTTCCTCTTGAGTAAAAACAGTTTTAGATTTCGCAGGAAATGTATGAAAAGCATAAGAAAAGTTAACACATCATTTATTCTTTAAAACTTTGTTCTTTAACGATAACAAAAAGCATATTGCAAAATTCCTTCAATCAGTAAAATAAATTCTCAAAAATGGGAATTTTAATGGTTCCAAAGAACTTTAACACACGAGTGTTAGAACTATCAAACGTTAAAAACTATCTATAACGGTTATTCACTTCAAAAGTTAATAAAATATGAAAATGAATGTAGAATTTCTGTAAGAAATCGAATTTTGTGACGTTAAGGGGACCAGAAAGATATTATGTTGGATTGTGGATTTGGGGAATGTATCTAATTCAAATTATTACTTCTTTTTGCATTATTTTTTTATGTTTTATAGAAATTAAAGATATATATTAAATTGTTAAAAACAATAACACAGGTTGCAAAATCTTGCAAAACGAGTTTTGCCATGATTTTGAAAACCAGGTTCCATATTATTTAGTCGTCATTTCTTCTTTATATTCCTCATTAAATTGATTACGATTCATATTTTAAGCGCGTAGTTCGATTACATATCTGTTATTTTCATGTTTTATTTATATTACTGCCTGATCCGTCTGGCATTGCCTCGAAATCGGTAACTTTCTTTTTCGGTTTCGATAAAAATGGTCATTTTCGACACGCATTCTGTTCTAAACAAACCGCTTTCCGAACGAAACTCCGGCACTCGTCCCTGCTGCCTACGGCATTATATAGCAGTATATAGCAGTATATAGCATTATATAGCAGTGTGCCAGGTATGTGCTACAATATCGTTTAGTTTCAATTTCTACCACTAGGGGGTGGGGGCGAAATCATCTTACATAGTTATCTATACCTTAATTAGTTCATGTTAATGTTACGGTTGGTTTCAAAAAAATTTTTTTTTTAATCTACATTAATTATTTAAATCACTTTCTCAACATTTATTTAAAAGCACTCTTTTTTTCTGTTTCTAATAAAAATTTAAATAAATAAAAGTAATTGTAATAATTATAATAAAATCAGTTTTTATTTTTTCTTCTTTCTTTTTCTTTTTGCAATGTAATTTCAACGTTTATAGTCTAACGTAGCTTCCTGTTTTTCAAATACGAAAAGCAGACAGCAAGGGAGGGATGTTTTGTCAGTAGACTGCACAGGTGGAAAATTTGGAGTCATCTAGTCTGACTTTGATATAAGAATGACCGACCGCCCTGTATAAGAATTACGTTATCTTATGAGTGTACTATACACGCAATTAGGCTTTGTAAGTTTACGTCAGGCTTCAATTGGCTCTGCTATCAGGCGGATAGCTGGCGCCCATGTAAACAGAGGCTAACAGGACCCCCCTTCAGCACACGCCATGGGGGTGATGCATGGTTTCCTTCCCCCATGAAGCGGCCGGCAGAGTGGAGCGGCAAGCTGTAGTCTTCACGATGAGTCCATTTTTCCTTTTGTTTCCATTCCCGTACCCCTGGCAGAGTGGATCGGTCCCGTTTTTCAAGCAGCGCGGGAGAATGAATGTTTACGACACTTATTGCTTGGCCAAGAGACCTGTCGTTTGACTCGTAAAAAAAATTCGACTTATTACGGGGCTCGAAGATTGGCCTGTGGGCTGGATCGCGAAGTTGTTGAAGGCGGACAGGTTTCTGGAAGATTTTTTTTTTTGAGAGTGGGGCATTGAGGGCCCTACATTAACCATCCTAAATCATGATGTTATGATGAAAAGAGGCTATAAGGGCATTTTCGAATTGCGGATCTATAACTGTTAACGAGAAATTAAGAAGAAGATATGTGTAGCCTATTTTTTTTTTGGCGTAGTGGCGCTCCAAGATTATGACTTCTTAACCATCAGAAGTGATCATAGATATTGAACTAAACCGGTCGTTAGAAGTCGTAGTGTTCTGAGTTACGGTGATGGCTATCTTCGAATAAAACACATGCTTCAGGAAGGTGAAATTACTGACTCCGACGGTGAAGTTCTGGACCGTAGAACGATTTTCCCCTCCGGACTAGATGATGGACCTAGTAGTTGATGGCAAGTGATGCAGTGAGATGAGAGGATTGATGAATGTTAGCTTGAAACCACGTCTGAATTTTTCCCCAGCCTGAATACTCCAGCTTAAGTGCTTCATCAGATTTTGAAAAAGGAGGAAATGCTCCTAAGTGCCCATTGACTAAAATTGTAGAACTCTCTACCTGTTGTAAGTACTATTTGCATAGTTTTTCTTTTTATTTATTTGTACCTCTTTAAAAAAAAAAAAAAAAATATGTTTGCTATACCAGAGTTTAAAAGTGAAATGAATATCTTTGGATAATTTCAATAAGAATAAACATTATGAACAGAAATAGTCTGTAGGTTAATATATAATGTTTGTATGTTTGAACGACCATTAAATGGTAATATGATGGTAATTTTAAAAATATGATGTGTAATTTAAAAGTAACCAGTGAGTGGTTTCAACTTAAAAGATCAGCTGTTATATTGTTTTATTAAGATTATTTTTGATAACTTAGTTGCTTCATTATTTTAAATGTTCAAATAAATTGTGTTTTTTTTTTTGTTTATTATCAAAGTTGGTATGTTTTTCTTTGTATAAATCTCTAAATAATTAATTTTTTATATTCACAGTAGACCTATAAGAATGGCCTAACCTTTCTGTGATTAATTAAAAAAAAAAAACAGGGAGAGAAAATTCAACTTTATTAAATTAGGACTTTAAAATTTCTTAAGTTTAAATTCATAACTGACTGTTTTAATGAACATAAATTGAAGTTCACTCAATGTTATACAATCGTATTTTTGATCTTGATTTAAGGATGGATAGATTAATAAGTGAAACAGTAATATTAAATTTAATTTCATAAAATGTTAAATTAAGCTTTAACTCTCCTCTTTCAGAAACATTGTTTTTCTAAAATATACACCAAAATTGTTTTATTTTAAAAAGTAAAAAAAATATCCAGTCATTATACACCACTATACGATTCTTGGTTAACCGATCGGATCTTGTTCAGAATCTCTATGGTTGTTCTAAAATTTTAGTACATCATCATATCCCTATTCTATTAACGGATTTAACTCTTTCCCCTTTTGGTCCTCATATTGGAGGAATTTCAGGTTGTCTGCATTTTTCCAAATTATATGATGATTACACTTTTGTTAATTTAATGTGTATGGAGATTTGAGCTTGATCGGGTTGGAGTGGAGTTGGGTGTTCTTTATGCAATCCAGTATGCTACTTGATTTAGAAATCTGTTGCCCCTTACTACATATAATATTGTCTTAAAATGATGAGTTCAAAATTATCATTGTTGTATTAACCTATTCGGATTCTTAAGTTTTGATATTTTGATTAGTTTAATATAATTTGCTACCTTTTCCATGGCAACAGATTTCAGTGGAGCTAATCAGGGTATACTTATTTTTTTCTAAATATTTAATTGTCAAGTGAAGATTGAGTAATAAATGAGCTTTTTTAAGTTTAAGTAAGTTGTGTTTTAGAAAGAACCCCAAAACTCCACAACAAATGGAGCCGTAACAATTCGGTCTCTGGGTTATTGATTTTTTTTTACTTGTATGTATTTATGTATCAAAGAGCAACTGGGTGTTTTTGCAATTAAAATTTTATTTATATGTTCAAGTGTAAAAAGAGGTCTAGGCTCTCTCTCTGTGCTAGTAAGCTACAATTCCCAGTCAAAATTATGCCTTGTGAGCATAACCTTTTCTTATTTACAAAAAGCATAGTCCTGTACTTAAGTTTTATGTATTTATAAGGTTTTCCTTTCCCCTCTCTTTTTCTCATTTTTAAGTTGTCCCCCCCCCCCTTTTTTCATTTTCTTTTTGGTTTGTTTGTCATTTTCTAACTCTAACTATGGCTGATAAGCACTCGGAAGCAATTGCCACTATTCAGCGAAAAAATGCTTTAGTGGATAATTTGTCAAACATTCCCCCATTCAATGGAGAGGCCAGCTCAGTCTGCTTCTCAGATTTTTCTGAGAAATTTGAGAGTTTTGCCAAATTATTCGACTGGAATGAGGAGGAGAAAAAATTCGTTTTGTTAGCTAGATTATCAGGAGCTGCTTCTAGGCGAATAAAAATTCACAAAGCAAAAACATCTGATGAGCTATTAAAAATCTTAAAAGAGAGTTATACTTCACAGGCCACACCAGATGTTGCCCTCAGTCATTTTTTAAATTTTAAACAGCCACCCAATATGAGTGTTCAGGAGTTTTATGACAAGGCATATGATATGTCATTAAGAGCCCTTGTAATTGAAGGTATCCAGGGTGAAGTAGTCGATAAAAGCCGAACGGCTCTACTACACTCCATGCTGTTGAGCAATCTTACACCAGAAGTGCGAAAGGGGGTAATTGCGAGAAATCCACAATCCCCAGAAGAGGTCCTCAAAATTGCGCTTCTTGAGGAAAAGGCTTATAGGAGCATTAACCCTTTCTACAACCACCGCGAGGAAATTCTCAACCCTAATTTGACCCAAAACCTACCCTGTGCTGCAGTTTTTCAGCAAGATAGCTCACAAAAGAAGGAGATAGACCAACTAAAATCTCAAATTGATGTTTTAGCAGCTAAGATAGACAGTTTAGTTGATCTTAGGGCTAGGGATGTACAGGAGAAAAACCAAGAGGTAAGACCCGTAACCTGCTATAGGTGCTCCGTACAAGGCCACTATGCCAGAGATTGTCCACTGAATTTTGTCGACTATAATTTTAGAAGGGGAGGTGGTCAAAATTTCAGGAGCCGTGGGCAAAATTATAGAAACAGAGGTGAAAATCCTAGAGGGAACCACAATCAGCGAGGCGGATATAGGGGAAGAAGAGGTGGTTATTACCAAAACAATAGGAGCACAGCTGCGAACAGAAATGAAGAGCAGGCGGTAAATAACACCCCAGTAGCTAACAATGAAAGTGAGGCTTTAAACTATTAGTGGCCGGATCAGATGTGGTCAAGTCGATCCCCAACAGGCCCCTGGACCCCCCAACTGTGTATAGTATGTTTCAGCCCCAATCATATACATTACCAACTGCAAGAATTTACATAAATAAAGTTTGCCTAAATGCATTATGTGACACGGGTTCTGCAATTAATCTCCTGAGTGGTACTGATTGTAACTGTTTAGAGAATTTTGAAATGGAGAATTGCAATATCCCCATTATGACTGTCACCGGTGAGAAAGTTCACCTAAATAAGAAAGTATTTTTAAAATTTGTTTTTGATAATGTTCAATGTCAAGCTGAATTCTATGTAGTGGAAGGTAAATTAGCAGAGGAATTTAATATGATTTTGGGAATGCCATTTTTGAAAGAGTACCGGGCAAGTATAAATTGTGATACAAATGCTGTCGCTCTTAAAGTGCCAGTTTCAGGCCAATGTAAACAAAGCGTAGAAACCCCAAGTAATACTTCAGGGTGTAATACTTGTCTTGCTACTAATTCTGTAAATATTTCTAACTCTGTATATAGTGTAAATTCTAATAATAATTGTATAAATAATGATTGTGTTAAAAATAATTCTGTAAATATAAAATGTGTCAACAAAGTAGGGGAGAATTCAAAAAGTAGTAATGCCAATAGCCCTCCTGAAAATTGTGCATGTGAGAAAGTTCATGACTCAGTTAATATTGAAAATGGGAATCATAGTAGTGAAAATATGGTAGTTCAGGACCCGCAGTTGAGTAATATGGGAAAAGATGTTGAGATAGTCATTCAAACTGAGTCGGATAAGGAAGTTGAAAGTGTTGCGCAGAACTTTTGCATGCAAACAACATCAGGCGGTAGCTCTGAGGGTAATAACACTGAAAATTTTTCAAGTATTCAAAGTGTCGACAACATTCTTTCAGCAGCGAGTCAGGTAACTCAGGGTAATTTAGCTGAAGAGACTACTGAAATTTGTAATATTGATGAAAGTGAAGATTTGGTAAGTATAGAGGATAAGGTACCTGAAGTCGAGGAGGAGAGCAATGAAGATAGCAGTAGTGATAAAACCAATAAAAATAAAAATATAAGTTTCGCTGTGTTATGTAGCAAAATTTCAATTCCCCCGCAGTCAAAAATGTTAGCCCAGGTTAAAAGTTATAAGGAAAATTTTATTAAGGAAAATGATATTGTTATGTTAGAACCTTTGGCGAAAAATTTAAATCAAGGTCTCCTTACCTCCAGAGCCATTTGCACTAAAGAACATGGCCTATATATCTCATTTGCAAATTTTTCAGACAATAGTATTCATTTAAATAAAGGAACCTTTGTTGCCAAAATTCAAAAATGTGTAGACCAGTCAAATATACCCGTAACTGATAATAAATTAACCTATAATATAAATTTGGCCCCTCCAATTGGTGACTTTGATCACGCTGATCTCACTTGGAGCTCTGAAATTAATTTAGATCATTTAGAACCCCCATTAAAACTTAAAATGCAAAATTTTCTAGACAAAAACAAAGATGTATTTGCAGCATCGGTCTTAGATTTACCCGGCTGTGATACAATCCCGCATGAAATTAACTTAACTTCAAATAAACCAGTTAAAGGCAAAGCTTATAGAGTCCCCTACAAATTACGTCAAGAAATGGAAGACCAACTTAATACTTTGTTACAGGCGGACATAATTTCCCCTTCCATGTCTGAATTTGCTTCTCCGGTTATTCTGGTTCGGAAATCAGACGGTTCCTATCGACTTGCTGTTGACTACAGAAGATTAAATAAAAATCTTGTTAAAGATGCTTACCCAATACCTAACATTACCGACTCTGTTGATGCTTTAAGTGGGGCTAAATTTTTTTCAACGCTAGATTTAACTAGTGGGTTTTTTCAACAGGTTATTCGCCCAGAGGATAGGCATAAAACTGCTATAATCACCCACAAAGGACTTTTTGAGTGGACCCGTAACTGTTTTGGGCTCTCAAATTCAGGTAACAGTTTCCAAAGACTTATGAATGCTATTTTCGGTGATTTAGGCAATCTTGGAATTCTTGTTTATATCGACGACATTGTAATTGCCTCCAGTGATGTTAATTCTCATTTTGAGAAGCTTAGCATGGTCTTTGAAAGGTTAAGACTGCATAAACTTAAACTTAAGCCCAGTAAATGCACTTTCCTTTCGAATAAAATACAATATCTAGGTTTTGAGATTTGTAGTGGCCAAGTATCACCTATCAATAAAAATATTGCCGTAATAGAAAATTTTAAACCTCCAACTACCCGAAAGGCTGTTAGGTCATTTATTGGAACTCTATCTTTCTATAGGAGATTTATACCAGATTTTACTAAGAGAGCTAAAAATCTAATCAACTTAACGAAAGAGACAGGAAAATTTTCGTGGAATGAAGATGCACAGAAAGAATTTGAAGACCTTAAAATGGCTCTTATTTCAAAACCATGTCTTGCACTCCCTGATTTTGAGAAAGAATTCCATTTATATACTGATGCCAGTGGCGAAGCATTAGGGGCAGTGTTATCACAATTAGATGAAAATAACATGCTCCATCCTGTTGCCTTTGCCAGCAGAAAATTGAAAGATGCTGAGACCCGCTACTCCACCACTGAAAGGGAATTACTAGCTTTAGTTTGGGCTACTGCCCACTTCAAATGTTACATTGCTAATACCCATTTTTTCATCTATACAGACCATGCGCCTATAACATTTATGTTAAAAATTCACGACCCTACATCTCGCATGGCTAAATGGATCTGCACTCTCTCAGACTTTAATTTTACAATCAAGTTTGTTAAAGGTAAGTGTAACAGTGTCGCAGATTTCCTTTCGAGGTATGTCAACAATGATAACTCCAATGATACTGTTAATTGTAATTTTTGTATACAAGTCGAAAAGGAAGTTACTTTTATGCCTCATTCTAATCTACTTGAAAAAATTGGTGAATTACAAAAATCAGACAAGAAATGCTGCGAGATTGCAAGAAAACTAGACCAAGGTGTAGAAATTGCTCCTAAATACATGAAATTTTTTTTAGAGATGACATTTTAGTTTGTGAGGATACAAGGGAGTCAGCTATTTTGAATAAATCTGTAAAGTTAGTCGTGCCAAAAGAATTGGTTACTCAAGTTTTTGCACTAACACATGAGTCCCTAGCGGCTTGTCATCAAGCCTTTCAAAAGACCATTGATCGCATTCGTGAGCACTTCTATTGGCCAGGAATGTCGTCAGATGTCAAGCATCTAGTGGAGTCATGTATTAGTTGCCAGCAGAAGAGAGCTTATAGAGCGAACCAGCTCGCCCCTCTGCAACGTATGCCGACCCCCCAGTTTCCCATGAACAAGGTTCATTTGGATCTCATTGGACCCTTACCGCAAACTTTTTCGGGAAATAAGTATATTGTCGCATATATAGATTCATTTACTAAGTGGCCAGAAGCATATGCGGTTAGTTCAACCACTTCAGATGTCATTGCGGACACTTTAGCTGATTTCATATCACGCTACGGTGCGCCCTGTTTTATTACGACGGACAACGCGAAGAATCTAATTTCAGATGCGATAGAGCACGTATATAAAATGTTTGGTATTAATCATATTAAGACCTCATCTTATCACCCGGCTGGCAACTCGCAAGTGGAGAGACAGAATCGTACTCTTAAAAATGCACTTTGTCACATAGTCAACCAAAATCAATCTGACTGGGACACTAAACTCAAATTTGCACTACTAGCTATGCGTTCAGCTGTCCACACTTCAACTAAACTTAGTCCAGCTGCAGTTATGTATGGCAGAAATATGAATCTACCATATAATCTCTTTTCTCAACCACCTTCTTTTAATTATAATGATGCACCCTCTTTTTGCGAACTCTTAATCCCAGCTCTTCAAAAAGTATACACTGAAGTACATAGTAATTTAATTAAAGTTTCTGAGCAGCAGGAAAAATACCGTGAAAAGACAGCTGTTGATAAAAATTTTAAAATAGGAGATCTTGTGTGGTTATTTACACCCACAGTCGCCCCTGGTAATACAAAAAAATTAAGCAAGCAAAATAATGGTCCTTTTACTATAATTGAGAAGCTAAATGAGGTTAATTTTAAAATAGCGCTAGTTGCTAATCCCAAAAATTGTCAGGTTGTCCATGTTGACAGGTTGTCTTCTTTCAAAGACAGACTCCCCATCTGGTCCAGTAAACCAAAACAAACAATTGGCCTGGGATCGACTGAAAACGTGACCATCGATTCACCACACCAACCGCGCGATTCTCCTCCTGTACGCAGGTGTAAGCGTAACCGATTCATTCCCTGGGCACCATATGATAGTAACCGCGCACCAGCAGTAGTGAACGTCAACAATAACGAAACTCCGGTAGCGCCGGAAGTGGAGGAAACAGACAGCGACGCGACTGAAATCATAAATCCCTCTCCCCCACCTCCCATTTCTCCGGAGATTGCAGCGGCAGAGAATAACGAGATGTGCGTAAATAAAAAATTAGCAACGGCAGAAGGCAGTGAAATGCGCGTAGGTAAAAATTCAGCCACGGCAGAAAGCAGTTCAACTGCTGAGCACAGCGATTCGCGCAGGTCTCGTTCATCGATTCGTCCAGCTGCTAAATCGAATAGAAGTAGTCGTTCAATATCGATTTCTAGAACCGACTATTCGCTACGGGATAGAAGAGACCGTCCGAGTTATAAATACTAACTACCTTTTTTCGTTATTCAAGCATTTTTATTCAATTTTACCTTGTTTATTTGTATTTATTTATAATTTAGTTAATGTGTATGTATATTTAATTATTTTTTTTTGACATTTTTAAAACGGAACTTAGTTTTTCTAGCGTATTAAAGGTTTGTTTTGGTTGTGTGTTGATACTCTCATGTAGGCATTTTTAACCCTTTTTATGCCTATACTTAAGGTTTTTGTCTGTTTTATGGTAGATTATGTGGTATATACCCGTCCGCACCCCGTTTTCGTAGATTTTGGGTATATTTTTGCAAAAAAAAAAAAAAAAAAAGAAACGAATGTAATTTTTGTTACTTTAAAATTTTTTTAGGATGTTGTGTTTTGTATGCCCTTTTGCCGAGGTAGATCTGTTTAGTTCAGTTTTTTTTAATGCATCAGTGTTTTGTATATAACTTTTTAAGTATGTGTTTACTTTAATTTCTACATTTTAACTAGATAGATTTATTATTTACTATACAGTTTGTGGTTTTATTTGAGCTTAAACTTTAAGGAGTGTGGGCCCTTTTTCTTTTTCTAGTACATACTGTCTCATGTACATGCCTGTATGTTGTTGTGTGTGGCTAAAAGTGCTAAAATTAACTATTTTATTTATTCTACTTCCTATTTTTGTGGAATGTGTGTTTTCCTTCCTGGTGATATATGTCACCACCCCTGTTTTTTATTTTATTTTGTGGAATGTTTTCCCTGTAGTGCCCAAAAGGCCCGAAACTGCTTTTTGCTATAAGTAGCACAGAGGCAGAGATACTCTTTCCCATGCACATTACTTGTACGTGCATTTGTAAAATCTACATAATATCCCGAATCATTAGACTGTGTTCGAAAACAAACATGTGTTCTCATATAAAATTGTTACAATTGTGTGCGTAATTCTCTAACATGGTCTGTGATACCATAATTTGTGTCTTACAGATGTATATGTATATATTTTTTTTTGTGTGTCACCAGTTGCTCTTGTGTATTTTTGTATAATAGAATTAATATGTGTTTTACAAATTTCATTGACATTTACAGTGTTGTAACTATGATATTACTAGTACTTATTTACATTAATAGATAGTGTTGTAATATACTGTGATGCCAATTATTGAAGTTATGTATATAAGCAGTATAGTGACAATTAATCAGTGGGCACTTCTCTTCTTTTTCGGCTAATTTTTTTTTTTTCAAAATTCAATTTATGTATTATTTACAGTTCTGTTGCCAGAAGTCTCAGGAAGGATGCAGTTATGCGTAGGAATGACAGTAGTAGGGAAGTGAGGTTTCACAATCAGGTGGAACATGTGTTCTTTTACAGGTGCAGAAAATATCTTGGTCATTTTAGTGGTAAAATCAGCCTTGTGGTCCCTCCTCTGGTAGTACTCTTTTATGGTCATGTTTCAGGTAATATTTTAGGTAATGGTTTCTACGGATGTGCGAGCTCTGGTTGTATATATCCGGAATATATTGTCAGGGTGGTATTTCAGCGGTGAACTCTCTGGATCCCATCCCGGATCGATGTATGATCTGTGTTTGTGGGTCAGTTTTTTCAGTGTTGAGGTCCCAGCATGCCATGTGGTACCAAGTTACCTTTCAAAAAAATAATTTGTTTTCTCAAAAAAATTTTTTTTTTAATTAGCCGGGGGGAGCAATCTTGTTACGGTTGGTTTCAACAAATTTTTTTTTTTAATCTACATTAATTATTTAAATCACTTTCTCAACATTTATTTAAAAGCACTCTTTTTTTCTGTTTCTAATAAAAATTTAAATAAATAAAAGTAATTGTAATAATTATAATAAAATCAGTTTTTATTTTTTCTTCTTTCTTTTTCTTTTTGCAATGTAATTTCAACGTTTATAGTCTAACGTAGCTTCCTGTTTTTCAAATACGAAAAGCAGACAGCAAGGGAGGGATGTTTTGTCAGTAGACTGCACAGGTGGAAAATTTGGAGTCATCTAGTCTGACTTTGATATAAGAATGACCGACCGCCCTGTATAAGAATTACGTTATCTTATGAGTGTACTATACACGCAATTAGGCTTTGTAAGTTTACGTCAGGCTTCAATTGGCTCTGCTATCAGGCGGATAGCTGGCGCCCATGTAAACAGAGGCTAACAGGACCCCCCTTCAGCACACGCCATGGGGGTGATGCATGGTTTCCTTCCCCCATGAAGCGGCCGGCAGAGTGGAGCGGCAAGCTGTAGTCTTCACGATGAGTCCATTTTTCCTTTTGTTTCCATTCCCGTACCCCTGGCAGAGTGGATCGGTCCCGTTTTTCAAGCAGCGCGGGAGAATGAATGTTTACGACACTTATTGCTTGGCCAAGAGACCTGTCGTTTGACTCGTAAAAAAAATTCGACTTATTACGGGGCTCGAAGATTGGCCTGTGGGCTGGATCGCGAAGTTGTTGAAGGCGGACAGGTTTCTGGAAGATTTTTTTTTTGAGAGTGGGGCATTGAGGGCCCTACATTAACCATCCTAAATCATGATGTTATGATGAAAAGAGGCTATAAGGGCATTTTCGAATTGCGGATCTATAACTGTTAACGAGAAATTAAGAAGAAGATATGTGTAGCCTATTTTTTTTTGGCGTAGTGGCGCTCCAAGATTATGACTTCTTAACCATCAGAAGTGATCATAGATATTGAACTAAACCGGTCGTTAGAAGTCGTAGTGTTCTGAGTTACGGTGATGGCTATCTTCGAATAAAATACATGCTTCAGGAAGGTGAAATTACTGACTCCGACGGTGAAGTTCTGGACCGTAGAACGATTTTCCCCTCCGGACTAGATGATGGACCTAGTAGTTGATGGCAAGTGATGCAGTGAGATGAGAGGATTGATGAATGTTAGCTTGAAACCACGTCTGAATTTTTCCCCAGCCTGAATACTCCAGCTTAAGTGCTTCATCAGATTTTGAAAAAGGAGGAAATGCTCCTAAGTGCCCATTGACTAAAATTGTAGAACTCTCTACCTGTTGTAAGTACTATTTGCATAGTTTTTCTTTTTATTTATTTGTACCTCTTTAAAAAAAAAAAAAAAAAAATATGTTTGCTATACCAGAGTTTAAAAGTGAAATGAATATCTTTGGATAATTTCAATAAGAATAAACATTATGAACAGAAATAGTCTGTAGGTTAATATATAATGTTTGTATGTTTGAACGACCATTAAATGGTAATATGATGGTAATTTTAAAAATATGATGTGTAATTTAAAAGTAACCAGTGAGTGGTTTCAACTTAAAAGATCAGCTGTTATATTGTTTTATTAAGATTATTTTTGATAACTTAGTTGCTTCATTATTTTAAATGTTCAAATAAATTGTGTTTTTTTTTTTGTTTATTATCAAAGTTGGTATGTTTTTCTTTGTATAAATCTCTAAATAATTAATTTTTTATATTCACAGTAGACCTATAAGAATGGCCTAACCTTTCTGTGATTAATTAAAAAAAAAAAAAAACAGGGAGAGAAAATTCAACTTTATTAAATTAGGACTTTAAAATTTCTTAAGTTTAAATTCATAACTGACTGTTTTAATGAACATAAATTGAAGTTCACTCAATGTTATACAATCGTATTTTTGATCTTGATTTAAGGATGGATAGATTAATAAGTGAAACAGTAATATTAAATTTAATTTCATAAAATGTTAAATTAAGCTTTAACTCTCCTCTTTCAGAAACATTGTTTTTCTAAAATATACACCAAAATTGTTTTATTTTAAAAAGTAAAAAAAATATCCAGTCATTATACACCACTATACGATTCTTGGTTAACCGATCGGATCTTGTTCAGAATCTCTATGGTTGTTCTAAAATTTTAGTACATCATCATATCCCTATTCTATTAACGGATTTAACTCTTTCCCCTTTTGGTCCTCATATTGGAGGAATTTCAGGTTGTCTGCATTTTTCCAAATTATATGATGATTACACTTTTGTTAATTTAATGTGTATGGAGATTTGAGCTTGATCGGGTTGGAGTGGAGTTGGGTGTTCTTTATGCAATCCAGTATGCTACTTGATTTAGAAATCTGTTGCCCCTTACTACATATAATATTGTCTTAAAATGATGAGTTCAAAATTATCATTGTTGTATTAACCTATTCGGATTCTTAAGTTTTGATATTTTGATTAGTTTAATATAATTTGCTACCTTTTCCATGGCAACAGATTTCAGTGGAGCTAATCAGGGTATACTTATTTTTTTCTAAATATTTAATTGTCAAGTGAAGATTGAGTAATAAATGAGCTTTTTTAAGTTTAAGTAAGTTGTGTTTTAGAAAGAACCCCAAAACTCCACAACATTAAGTTGAATGAACCAATTCCCGTTGAAGAAGATTTCAAACATTTTTTAGAAAACTTTGGTCGAAATATGAAAATGCCGTAGGTCGACCACTTTCAACACCCTATCTCTTATACCCCCACTGCTACCGACATGCAACTACCATAGTGCACGATAGGAGACACGAGGCTACTACCACACACAAACACCAGTGATTAGCGCTCGTTAGTTGTGGCTGCGAAGTGAAATATAGGGACACACACGTCTATTTTCGAAATGTGAAAATGTTTTAGGTCGACCGCTTTCAACCACCATATCTTCCACACCTAGACAGCTACCGACATTATATTCGAAAATTACGCTGCTCCGCGACATCTAAATTAAAATATTCTAGATAAGTTTAATCAAATATAATTTTGGAATGAATTCTTTATCTATATGGGTCGCCCAAATGAAAGTGGCACTACAGTCGGTTTGAGAAATGGTTTAATGGTATTAATATAAATTAGTATACAAAAGATAGAAGTAATACAGTCGTAACAAAGAGGCACCTTGTAGGTTAAAACAAGTGTACCAGCGATCAACCAGACGATGGATACCCTGGATGAAGAAGTTCCGGGGTTGGTTTTGGAACCAATTTTCAACGGCAGCTTGGACCTCATTATCGTCGGCAAATTAACGTACTTTCAGAGCTTTCTTGAATGGACCGAATATGCAGTAGTCACACGGCGAGGTCTGGGCTGTGACGGGGATGTTCGAGAACCCCCCAGCGGAATTGCCCCACTTACGAAAATCACTACACCATCAAAATAACGATCTGCGTGACATACACTCCGTGCCATACACATTTTGCATTCGACGATAGATTTCACTACCACTCACATTTTCTCCTGATAAAAATTGCATGACCGTGCGTTGACACCGTTTGGAGGCATCCATGATGCGAACGATGCGTTTTAACGTGTTCCCACGCTATCACGCACGCATCTGGCGGAATCTGACGATATCGCATGCATTCCCAAGCACTCTGCGCCCTCTATAGGAGCATGTTCAGTCATCTTTCTCTTCAAATGGCGGAGTTATTACAGCAATGCCACTTTCATTTGGGCGACCCTTATATTTAACCCCTTAAAGATCGGTGGTTCATTTTTGGGCCACTTAATTTTAATCCCTAAATGACACATTGGCATTAGAATTTTGGAATGAAAATTTTTTTGATGTTAAATACGTGAAGAATAGCTTTTACTTATTTTCAAATAAAATTGTTTGAAAAAACTGGTGTCACCCAATCATGGCATCATTTTACGAACAGAAGTACTTTGCCCCTGAAATGGTTAAAAAAAAACCACTTAGCTCGTTTTTTAGAGA
Organism: Maratus michaelseni; assembly: GCA_963931845.1. NCBI lineage: Eukaryota > Metazoa > Arthropoda > Arachnida > Araneae > Salticidae > Maratus > Maratus michaelseni. Next base: position 121,903,855 of record OZ007599.1, on the reverse strand, counting down.
AAATAATAGTAAATTGACTCGATATTTTGAATATATTATAATCGAAAATTACACTGCTCCGGCTTCCAAATTAAAATGTTCTAGATAGGTGCTATCAACTAAATATTTGAATAATTTTTTTACATATTGAAAAAAAAGAAAAAGCTAGCTCGTTTTTAAAGAAAATAATAATAATCGAAAATTTCACTATTCCCACATCCAAATTAAAATATTCTAGATAAGTGTAAATAAAATTTTGAATGATTACTTATATATTTAAAAAACAACAACAAAAAAAAACACCACCTAACTTGTCTTTAGAGAAAATAATAGTTGATTGACCCATATTATAAATATATTATAATAAAAAATTACGCTGATCCGACATCCAAATTAAAATATTCTAGATAAGTGTAATCAAATAAAATTTTGAATGCTTTGTTTATATATTTAACCCCTTGAAGGCAAGTGGTTCATTTTTGCTCCACTTAATTTTAGCCCCTAAATGCCACATTTGCACTAGAATTTTCGAATGAAAACTTTCCTTTTATTAAATACACGAAAAAAAGCACTTACTTATTTTGTGATAAATTTGTTAAAAAAATTGTGTCACTCAATTATTACAGCATTTTACAAATATAGAAATAATTTTTCCCTAAAAGGATAAAAAAAATCCTCGCTTGCTTTTAGAAAAAACAATAGTTAATTGACTCCATATTATGAATATATTATAATCGAAAATTACACTGCTCCGGCGACTTACAAATATTCTAGATAAGTGTAATCAACTGAAATTTTGAATGACTATTTAAATATTTAAAAATGAAACACTTAACTCCTCTTTAGAGAAAACAATAGTTGAATGACCCAATATTATGAATATACTCGTATTATAAAAAAATTTCGTTGCTCCAACATCCAAATTAAAATTTTCTAGATAAGTGCAATCAAATAAAATTCTGTATAAATTATTTACATATATTAAAAAAAAAAATACCCAAACTTGTTTTCAGAAAAAATAATAGCTGATTGACCCAATATTATGAATATATTAAAATAGAAAATTACGCTGCTCCGGCGATATCTAATTTAATTACTCTAGACAAGTGTAATGAAATAAAAGTTTGAATGAATATTTATTATATTTAAAATTAAAACACCTAACTCGTCTTTAGAGAAAATAATAGTTGAATGACCCAATATTATATGAATATACTCGTATTATAATCGAAAATTTCGTTGCTTCGACATCCAAATTAAAATTTTCTAGATAAGTATAATCAAATAAAATTTTGAATGAATATTTTATATATTAAAAAGTAAAACACCTAACCCGTCTTTAGATAAAATAATACTTGAATAACCCAATATTATCAATATGCTCGTATTATAATCGAAAATTTCGTTACACCGACATCCACATTAAAATTTTCTAGATAAGTGTAATCAAATAAAATTCTGTATAAATTATTTATATATTAAAAAAAAATCTAAATAATAATTGATTCAATATCGAAAATTACGCTGCTCCGGCATCCAAATTGAATTATTCTAGATAAGTATAATTAAATAAAATTTTGATTGAAATTTTTTGTATTAAAATAAAACCCACCTAACTCGTCTTTAGCGAAAATAATAATAGATTTACCCAATATTATGAATATATTATAATCGAAAATTACTTTTCTCCAACATCCAAATTAAACTATTAAGTGTAATCAAATAAAATTTTGAATGTGTTTTTTATATATGAAAAAAAGACACCTAACTCGTCTTTAGAGAAAATCAATTTTAATGAACAATTTTCCTGAAATGTGTCTTTCTACAAAAATTACTTTTCAAGTTCATAAGCTTTTGAAAACTTTGAACATTTCTTTAAAAATATTTTAAATTTTAAATTTTAAACTTATTTAATATTTGATATAACTCATGAACCACTCGACCGATTTCATTAAGTTTTTCACTATTCTGTGCAGAAACGGTTTCTTGTTAATTTGATTTCAGGATTTATAAAATTATTACTTAAAAAAATTATGAAAATTTTAAAATTAAAAAAAGGAGGATTTTTGAGACCGATTTTTATTTTGAAGAATATATTTTCGTAAATTTAACATGAAATTAAAAATCCTGCAGACAGTGTATTAAAAACATAACATAAAAACTCCGTACATACTTTCATACACATATCTTCTAAGGAAGTTTAGATATATTCTTTTAAACATGACAAATTAATCGTGACATGACAAATTAATCGTGACGTGAAAACATGACAAAAATATCGCAGAAATACACGGTTTGCTTTATTCAATTTATTTAACTTTGTAGTATTTTATTAACAAAAAAAAATGTATTTTTCTTTTTTAGAATTTTGACCCTCAGACCCCCATAAGTGTAATCAAATAAAATGTTGAATAATTTTTTTATAGATAAAAAAAAAAAAAAAAACCTAACTCGTCTTTAGAGAAAATAATAGTTGTTTGACCCAATATTATATATGAATATATTATAATCGAAAATTACGCTGCTCCGACATCCAAATTAAAATATTCATTCTGGATAAGTGTAACCATTCTCTCATCTTTACCCCTTGTAATCAATGGGTCTTACGGGTTCATTGAGAAGAAATGTGATGTAGTTACATCGACTTGTGCAATGAATCTAAGTGGTTGAGTTACGTCCACGCCTGTAATTCAGACTTTAGCTAACTCTATAAATAAACAGCTTCATTAGGGGAAGACATAAAAATGGAAATGACAGTTGAACAGATGTCAAGACGTGGGCTTAGGAGGAAGGCAAATGAGCATTTTTCAACACGTTTCTCGGTACTTTACAATGCCTCAGCTTCCGGTTGAAATTTTTTATTTCAATTTTTGTTTCATACTTATAGAATGTTTTAAAGGATAAAAAAATAATCACGAGTTCTTGGCAAACTTGGTATGAAAAATGTGCCAGAACTCAGCTGAAATTGGTTGGAAAACGGTCAATTTTTCAAAGAATGTCGCTTAAGCATTTAAAGAATTTTCCAAGGAGAGTAAACAATATTTTATATCATGGAAAAAATATTTGTTTACGTCCACAAAAAATAATTTGAATTAGTGATTTCAAAAACTATAGAAGTCCAAGATTTAACATTTTTAAGGAATCGATAAAAACTGTGCTGTACACAAATGATAGATATTTTTGAGAACTTTCCTGTGCTCACTATATTTTATAAATTTCCCTGAACATTACCTTTCTCACCAAACTAGCGAACTTAGAAGCAGTGAGACACAATTTTTTTTAATTTGTATTAAATCTGGTAGATGTAGATATTAAAAAAAAATTAACTTACTCGAGACGAAAGAACTTGTTTTTTTCATTCGTTTACACTTGGACAAATTTTAAATAAGTTGAAAATCTGTGTGACAAAATTCCAGCAACATTGTTATAAAAAATTCGGTTACTCAAAATACATTTCAATGACTTTTAAGATAATCTAATTGGGAATCTAATTCAGATAAGATTGGAAAAACGGAAATGAGGATATTTTCATTTCTTCAAAACACAAACTTCATATGCAGGGTGCAATCTTAAGTCAGAGGAAACACTCAAACAACCTTTGTACGAATAAAGGTAGAGTTGTGGAACTAGTATCTACCTAATAATAAAACGATTATTTGTTTTCATATGCAAGTGACTGCAACGCTCACCAGAAGCGAAATTTAGAAGTTATATACTCTATAATGAAAACTATGAGAAATAGCGAAAAAAGTCATTTAGAAAAGTATAGAACATCCTCGTCGTAGTATGAAATGATGTCTTACATGTAAAAATAACTGCATTTGAAGACCTAAAATGTAAGGTTTCTGATATCGTATCACCGGCTTAAATATGCCACTAATAGCGCGCAAAACTGTGCATTATAATGCAGATGCACATTTATTAATAAAGATAACACTTATAAATAAGGTACAATTTATTTTAATGAGACAACTTAGTTGCGCATGCTCAGTGTGCCCGCCATCGGTAGCTTGGTGGACACATTGCTGCAGAAAATAAATTTAAAGAAGGGAAAACGAAGGAATAGACAAACATACGTACTTTGAGTGCAACTCGCATTTTTTCTGATATCATGTACTCGGCTGAGTGTGAATCCCCACCTTTCCGCTTGGAAGCGAGAGACGTGACAGCTGAGCCACAGAGGCTTGTTGACTTCGCGGGAATGATCTATTCTTTTGAAATTGTTGGATTGATTCAATTTCTTGTCTTCATGCCTATCTGTTTCAGCTAAATTAGCGTCTCGAGCATGAGTATTGTTGTAAGGCTTCATACATAGGATTTGAACGTCGTCTTTGGATTTGCACCATCTTGAAAATGGATGCATTGTCTTGTCTTCTACGTTATACATGACATCAGATAACTTACGCAAGACGTTATACGAAGCGAAGTACTATTTTAACAACTTTTCTGAAAATCCAAATTTTCTGATGAGAGAAAAAATCCAAATGAGATTTCCAGGCTCATAATATACCTTTCAGTGTTGAGAATCATATAATTTTGATGCGTATTCAATATACTCAGACGAGCTAACTGACTTGATTCTTCCGCTTTTGTTATAAGACAACCTATGTAATCATCCTCTGTGTTTGATGAAATGGAGGTATAATTTCCAGTATTGTCTTGTTTTAACATTCACGGAGCAGCAAGAAGGGTAAGAAGCCAGCGTTCCGTTGTTTATTAGTGTTATATGCGAAGGTCACGTATATCAGCACTTCATCCCAATTCTTCTACTCGATATAGCCGGAGATAGAAAGCAAGTCCATTAACTTCTCAAAAAATCATTCTGCATGTCCATTGCCCTGGGGATGGTATGACGTCGTCATTGAATGTGTGGTATTGCAAAATTTTTATAATTTTCGAAACTACTTTAGATTGAAAAATTTGTCCTCGATTGCCAATGATGACCAAGAGTTCGCCTTGTTTAAAAATGACGTCTTCCAATAAAAACTTGGCGATTTCGTTTGCTCCTGCATTCGGTAAGGCTCTGGTAATGCCGAGGCGAGTAAAATGTTCAGTTATGTGTCCAAGTAAAAATCTGTTTGTTTTCTTCGCTATATTTCGGAAATCAGCCAAGTACATCTATTTCAACTCGCTGGAAAGATGCTTTGACAGTAATTCGGCAGTAAACAACCTTCTTTTTTACACTTCTGTAAAGACATTTGGTAATAGAAAGTTTAATGAATTCAATCATATGTCCTTAGAAAACCAAGATGTGTATAGCAGTTGGAGAATCAAGGCTTAAATGCTCTGTAATATCTCAAAGAAGATGCTTCGGGATGACAGGTAACCATTTCTTCACAGAAGGATCATAGTTTCTCTTGCAAAGAACGCTGTCTGGTTGCGGTTTTCTGTGGAAACATTTTCAGAATTTTCTTGACACTGCATTATACGAGCAAAATCAGAATCACGGAGGTTCTTTTAAGAGAGTTCGAAAAGAGCAATGGCGGCAACCACTTTCACCGATGGCAAGCCATCCAATGGATTTTGTGAGAAACTATCAACGTCCTTGTGTTTTTGTCCACTATTATGCACTACAGAGTTGTCATATTCTTGAGGTTTCAAGGTGGGCCTTGCAAGTTTTCCGAAATGATCTTTTAAATCTTCAAGCCAGCACAGCGAGTGATTATGATATAGAAAAGTGCTTTCCAAATGAGTACGGTCGAAAATTTGTAATGGCCCATACATTGTAAAAAATAAATAAATAAATAAATAAATAAATCCGGAAACGTTACTCTATCTAATGGGGCAGAAATGTGATCCAGTAAATAGAGTAACGTTTCTATATATTTTGGGAAAATATTTAGTAACGTTTCTGTATATTTCAGAAACGTTTCTGCATATTTCGGAAATTTTTGTGCATATATTGGCAAAGTTTCTGCGTATTTTGGAAATGTTTCTGTATAAGATACACTTTTTTATTAGAGTTAATATTATCCGATTCAATTTTGTTGCATAATAATATTAATTTTGCAGTTAATATTTTGTTTTACATACAAAATTAAATAATTCTTTCTATTAGTTTATTTATACTCTTGTTCCGTGAATCTGTAATATTAGATATTTGATTGATGAATAATAATGTAGTATTAGTATTAATGAGGTACAGATAGCACCGTTTATATGTCTTTATCATCTTTTCGTTTCGAGATTGGTTCCGATTCATAACTTTTCTAATGATGAAATGCATCGTTTATATGACAGAAGAAATTCATAATTAACTTATACTATACGTTTTTCCCTCATTTTGTATAAATCAGATATTTGAAAATAAATATTATTGAAAATTTGATTTATAGAATTATGAATATGATGAATTCTTTTTCCGATGAATTCTTTTTTAAAATGCGGTCTCGTGAATTCCATCCTGTAAATAAGAAAATATTCATTATGAAAATGCTTCATTTCCCCCAAATAGATGGATTTTTTAAATACCTTTAAAAAAATATATTTTTTAATCTTGTAAGTAGAGATACTTATTTCAAAAAGTTTTATATCTGTCAATAATTATTTTATTTCATAAAATGCATACTTATAAAAAAATATTTTTTTTCTCAAGTTATCTGAGCACTTCTCAAGTTATACGAATAAAATAATACTTTTAAAGGAATATATTTAGAAGCATGATAATTATAAAACACTTTATTAAAAATATTTACAAATAGTCAAAGCATTTAAAATATATATATATATTTATAAGTATACAATTCGTGAAAATAAAATAATTGTCACAGATATGAAATATTTTGAAATAGTATATCTACTTACAAGATAAAAAAAAAAATTATTGAAAGGCATGACGACAATCTATCTGTTGATAAGTTTAGGGAAATTAAACATTTTCATAATGTATCTATTTAGAAGATGAAACTCATGAGGCTGCATTTTAAAAAAAAGGATTATTTATAGATCTATAAATCAATTTTTCAATGATATATATTTACATATATATGATTCATAAACAGCGCTGAAAAATTTTATATAATATGAAATTCTTCTGTCGTATAAGCGGAAAATTTCATCATTACAAAAGTTACGTGAGTTAGATCATGGACAGACGACAGACAGACAGACAAACCGAATTCATAAACACTTTTAACCTTGCTGGAAGGTGTTAAAAATCATAAAAGGTGCTATCTGAACTTTACTAATATTAGCACTACATTATTATTCTTTAATCAAATATTTAATATCTATCACATATTCATGGAACACGAGTAATAAAGAAACTACAGAACCAGTTATTTAATTATGTATGCGCAATAAAAGATTTAATAAATTTAAAAATTTAATATTATTATGCAAAAAAATTGAATTAATATTAATTCTTTTAAAAAAGCATATTGTTTCTTAAATAAAAAATATAAAACAGAATACTTACTGGTCATCAAAGTACGTTGCGTCTGTGTCTGTTATAGCTATGTCTTTTCTCTCAAGAACAATACAAATTACGTGATCATGACGTTTGTAGACCGTAATGAACATGTGCAGAAAGTCCGAGTAGAAGAAACCGAAGAGAAGAGCATACGCAAATAATACGTCATTTCGAATTCCATTCGCCGTTTTTGAACTTTACACGAAATGAGTGTAACATTTCCGAATTTTTCAGTAACCAACATTTTACACTACATATTCGGAAACTTTTCCGCTATGGAATGAAACGTTTCTGATTTCGTCACAGTATTCTCCGCTTCCAATATTTTTCGGAAAATACGTGTTACTTTTCCGAATTAAATGGAAACCGTGAAAAACCCATAGATTACACTAAATTTTCGGAAACTTTTCTGTAATGAATATGAAACGTTTCATTTTTTTTTTACAGTGTTCGCCTGAAAGTCATTCCCTTAATGTACACTAACAATTTCTTTGAGCTTTCACTAATGCACTGGATTACTCCACTTGCATCAGAATGTAATTCAGTTGGATATGCTTCGTTGAAAAGTTCAACTACTGGATAAAGTACAAAGTACTGGATCAGATATTCCTTTAAATCTTCAAAAGATTTTTCTGCTCATTGCCACAGGTAAACTCTGTGTTCTCATTTAACATAATTTGAAGTGGTCTTGCTCTGCGACAGAAATTCTTGATGTATTAATTTAGGAATATGAAATCATTTGAACTTAGCATGCGTTTGAACGCAAATTTCAGCGACAATTCCTTCTAAAATGACACAGTTATATCGCGGCTCTTTAAACGTTTTTGAACCACAAATATGTAATATCAAATTGAAACTTTTAAATTTATAAAAATAAAAATGACACTGCATGATTCATACAAAAGTAAGTTGAGACTATGATATTTACTTGAACTTAACATGCGTTTATAAACTTAGAATTCATTTATCGTTACTTCTATAACTACACAGTCATATCGTAGGATTTTCAAAATGTTTTAGTAACAAATATATTACGTAAATTAAAATTCTTAAGTTTATAAAAAGTACAAATGACACTGCATATTTCATTCTTGTTCATCTTTACATTCCTTTAAACGTCTTCGTGTAGTGATAAAAAAAGTAGACGCTCCTACACATTCATAAAAATAAAGAAGTAAATCTTAAAAACATTCATGATTCTTTTGCCAAGATTCATGTCAGCAACTGAAACTGTATTAAATTAGAAGTCAGCGTGAGTTATGCAGGAAATATTTGTGAAAGTATTATATAATGAGTCATTTAATTTAAAAGTTTGGATGACTCAAAATATTTCATGATTTATTACATATAAATAATTATATTACAGGAGAATTTAAACATTGATAGATGGATTGGAGTTTGAATCCCAAGTCTTTGCACTTAGTGATCTCGCAATTTATATTGGACAATAAATTGAGAGAAGTTAAAATACTACTCTATGTATGTCAAGGAGAGTTTATTCCTATAGATGGACATTTTTTTTCATATATTTAAAAGAAGGAGAATACAATTTTGCAATTTACTAGTGTTTCAAGTAGCTTACTTTAAATTATTCAATTTTAAATAAATAAAATTCCAAATTTAATAGACATATATAATTTTATAAAAAATATATAAAAACAAATTTACATTTTCTACTGCATTACTAATAAAATTATATAAAAAATATTTTCATTTACTTGAGTAGTTCAGCACTTGTACGTAAGTCTCTACTCATGGGGTGTTCAGAACACCCCGCGTGAATGATGGAGGGTTTAAAAAATTTGTCTGATGCATTAAGTAGGAGAGAAGAGGCAGGAGTGGAACAACTTCATAAAACAAAACTTATTAAATATATTCTTCAAACGATGAATGCTATGCACACCATATTCTATAGTAAATATCTTGTAGTGCTCCTCATCGGTATATATCAATTCCAATTTGTTTGAATTATTGTAATATCAATCATTAAAATACACCACAAACGAATTTTCACCAGAGACCGTAATGTAACGGATGTTCTTTTGAGTGTCTATAAATGAACTAGAAATGCTACATACTTCATTTTCAATACCGAACATGCCTAATAAACCACATTAACATACATCAATTGCATAGCATTTCGAGTATATTTACGTGAGTTAGAGAACGGACAGACATACAGACAGATCAACCGAATTCATAAATACTTTTCAACTATGATGGAAAGTGTTAAAAAGAAAATTTTTTGTGTCTTCTGTCATTTAATATAGGCTTAGCCGTCGCACGGTGGTTCAGATTTAGTTTGGCGCGAAAAAATTAAATAACTTTTTTTTCCTATTTTATGTTTTTTTAATTAAAAAGCACCAAAGAATGATAATATATACATCTTTTCTCAAAATAATAATATATGTAAACAAAATTTGCCTTATAATATCAGATGCGCATTTATAATCAACGGAAAACACGTGTCAATTCATGGATTGTGTTTAGAGCATAGGAGAGAGTAGGGATAGGGATGAATGGGACATTGCCTGTTACTCACTAATTTATGTAAATAGTTTATATTTTGCTGATCAGTGACAATACCGATACAGTTCATACATTCAAAATTGCTGTTTGATTGTTTGTTCTGATTCGGAGATAGAAGAGTTTTATGTTTTGACAAGTTCAAAGTTCTTTATCATTAATTATTTCTTACAAAGAATACATACAAAAGCAAATTAAAGAAATTTAAATAATATGATTTAAGTAGGTTAGAAATTAATACTATCCAAATTTTATGTTATGATCATACATAGTATTTCGGCTTATTTTTGCGTAACCATGTAAGGTGGAGATGAAAGCGACAAAATTTCATGGAATGAATGGGACATTATTCATATTCAGCCATTTAAGAAATTTAAAATCTATAAGGCTATTCTAATCACATATACAGGCTGACTCATATTTAAGTATATGATGTTTCACTGATTACAGTATTTAAAATACTGGACAAAGAAAATGAGAAGGCACCACTGTGTAGCTTAATAGTGGTGTGACATGTTGGAAATTTCACGTGCTCACAGACTCGGAAGATAAAGATAATCCCTTGTGAATGAAAGGCCTTTTGTGAATTGTCACTATTCAAGTAAGAGTACTATACAGAAGGGTGACAGGTGGATGTAAATCGGCTAATCACTTACTTGGATAAATGGGATAATCTCCTAAGAATGAAAAATAGAACTAGAGATTGGGGTCTTTCATTGTCACCTGGAGATAAGAGACTGGAGCAGGTGTGGGAGTGAAAGAATGCTTTCTGCAGAAATTCCTGGGATGCAAGGAAAGCCCTAGGAAGTGAAATGGCAGATGGCAGTTGGAGGTTGAACGAGATGGGAGTAAGGTCCTTTTTTGAGCGGAGGTCAGAATCTGAGTTTTTAGGACATCGTAAATTTACACGACGGATATGATTACCATATTTTTTCATTTTTACTTTTGTTTTTTTTCAATGTGTTAATTTAAAATAAAGTTTTTTTCGTTTCAAACGATAAATGGATTTCATTAATTATATATACATGTGTTCACGCTACCACAGCTATAGTATAGTATATATAATTAATTGGTGGCAGCGGTGGGATATGTAATCTAGAGTAAATTATATTACGGATCTATGTGTTAACCTGATTAAACAGATGAAGAGTGGAAAACGGATAAGCAGAGATGTGGGGTCTTGAAGTCTAATTGGAGTCATGGTTTTTTCTCGGAGTTCTAGCAAGTAGAGAACTGGTAAAATAACTTTATCGACTAAAGCTGTGTGGTGTATGAACAGTCAACTATAGACTTGGTGCTACGTATTTGTGCTTCAAAATCTACAGTGGAATGAAGATATGCGGCGTGCGATTTTTGAAATTGTGTTCGATTCAGCACCTTGGCGAAAAGCCTTGGCGAGAGCGGTGTTTGAGAGGAAATTCAAATATGGAACTCCGATAGCTCGTGTCTGGTCTCTGGCGTTCCTTTCGCTGTCGTCTGTTGATCTGTCGTGGATTCGGCAAAACTGTTGTGTTTACTGATTTTCTATTACTATGTCAACTTATTTTTGCGTCTGTTTTTGAATTTTATTCGCGTTACACGTTTGTTTTACTAATAACAATAAATAAAGAATCGCTACTCCCACCGCCTTTTTTTTTTTTTTTTGTTTGTTTCTTGTGGGTTTATGCTGAACGAGCATATCATTTTTTTTTCTGAATTAGCTGTATTATTGTTATTGTATCAGGATATAGTAATAATATGTTTATATTTTATTTTTGTCGTTTTATTCTGTAGATTTTCACTGTAAAAGATATTTTGACACATTTAATATCTTTCAACGGATGGTGTGCTTTGTTGTCAATTGAAAATAAAATGCTTAAGAGTAAAATTGAGCATAAATATTTCTGGAAAAATTTTAAATATCTTGTCACAAGACTAGAACCAGAAAATTTCATAAAAATCTTTCAAGAATGCAAGTTAAAGAATTGTTTATTAAATATAAACATTTGTTAATAATAAAAGTTGATTTTGTACTTAAATTCTGCCTTTCAATATAACTTATATGTTTCTTAATATTAAAGGTAAAATTAGAAATAAAATGCAATTGAAAAAACTTTTAAAAGAAGCGAAATTATTCCTTGAAATAATTTTTTTTGGCTAATTCTGGTGTTGACATGAGAAAAAAAAGGTTTCGAATTTTATTTCTTTCATGCTTAAAACTTTTTTTATTCAAAATTAATTGGTGAATTCAATTAAAATTTAATTATACTTTTCATATTTTTATTTTAAATCTTTAGATGAAAAAAGTATGATAAATGTATCATAAACTGTAATACTGTAAAAGAAATATTTCAAAATTGTCAGCAAATACTGTATAGATTTTTAAGAAAGGTACTATCCAGCAAATTTATTTTCTAATAGAGTAAAGCCTGTATAACAAAATCTTGCAATAAACTGAAAAAAAAAAAAAAAAGAGAGAGAGAGAGATGGTCCAGCGCCCCCCCCCCCCAATAAAAAAATAAAATTAAAGTACTTTTATAGGTACATATAAAAGTACCTATAAAGTACCTACCAGTAATAAAGGTACATATATTACTGGTTAGCCGGGCGCCAGTAATATATGTACATATATAAACGCATAATGTATAGACACACACACATATATATATACATACATATATGTGTGTATGTATATATATGTAGGTATGTATATATATGTGTGTGTATATATATATACATGTATTAACACTGGTGCCCGGCTAACCGAAAAGTACCTAAATAAATGAAATAAATAAATACAAATATTATACAGTCATACCTTATAAGATGAAAATAACCTGTATAAAATGGAATTTTTCGCTGGTAGTTTGCACTTCAGGTTTTATTGTATCATACTTATGGCAGGGGGCCCTGTATAGGAATTATTCCTGTGGCCCATGGTTTCTTTGTGTGGCCCTGATATCAAGACACATTTTAATGGCTCAAACAGAAAAAATTACATGGTGGAAGGGTGTTTGTAAGTCAATAACATACCAGGTGAATGGAATGGATACGTTGAAGTGCTTTTAATCTGTCCTTTTAATTCTGCATACTCAAATGGGTTGTTTCTTCTTTTGTATTAATTCATTCTAAATTGAGAAATCTATTGCAAAATTGCTCTGCAAAAAAAGAAATTGTTGTACTGTGGTGAACTATGATAAAGAAAATGAAGAGTGCAATGACATATTTTAATAATGTAATTTGTAATTATCAATATTAAGTAATACACAGTATGTACTATGTAGCAGTAGCAATGCTTACATTTGACCACAGTATATCAGTATTTTTAAGTAGATTTCCTAAGAAATACTACCTATTGCATTCTCCCCTATGTTGCAAGTATATATTTTTAATAATGTCAAATCTATAAAACTGCATATCATAATGATATTAAATTGCAAATTATAAGCTGCATATGGGCAAAAATCAGTTTTACATCCATGGAAACTAATTTTTCTTAGAAATAGCAAAATTGTTTTTCTCTCATCGTATCCTTTCATCTAGTAGATGTACCTGAGATTCCTAGCTCCTGTGATAAAATAAAATAAAAGTATTTTGGTGCATTTTTCACTCATATGAATTATTTTGTCCTAATAGTTAAGTCACAATAATTGCTTGAAAATAATGGTTTATTAATTATTAAGTATCTAAAATTTATTTATAAACTAAAATGGTTGTTGGCTGTTGTTGTAAATGTTTTAGTTTTGGTAATTTCATGCTCAGTTATTTTATCATGTAAATATTAAAATGCACAAAAGATTAACAATACGCTGTGATCTAAAATACATCCTGATCCTTCAAACTATCATATTAAAAAATATATAGTTTGGAAACCAAATTTAAAATTAAATTCTTGCAACGAAAATTGTTGCATGCTGCATGAAATGTATAAATAAATGAATGATTGAATGTATTATCATAGGCTTTTGGCAAAATTCAGGATTTTATAAACTTTCATTAGTGTGGAGTGAATTTTCCTTTCCCTCTGGATTTGCACTAATGGCTGGTTTCACCAACACAAAAGCCCCAGAATTCTTCCCCCCTCCCTTCCCTGTCACACGCAAGGAAAAAGTGCTAATTTGGGTAGACAAAAATCAGTTTTAAAACTTTTTCAATATGTTAGGTAATTTGCTTAAATAATCTTTAATAACGTCTGCAATTGCTCTGTGTAGAAGGCTATATATTTGTTGGCACATGTTTCAATTTATTTTTCTGTTGTAGAGTGATTTCTTAGAGTACATTATTCATTTTACATTTCTTTGTTTAAAAATGTTTACTTTTGTAATTATTTAAAGAAATAACTATATAATAATAGTTAAATTAGTTAATAAAAATTTTAACTATATAAAATAGTTAAAACTCAAATTACATTCCAGCAGAGAAAATACAAAAGTGATTTTTAATAAAATTTCTTCTTGTAGAGGTCTTGAATTGTAGAGAGTTTCCCTTTATCTTAAAATGCGAAATAGGGACACATCTAGTTATACATTATTTTAATAGAAGACATCACAGAATTGTACCACTCATTGGTTCTTAAACATTTTGCTTCTGATGAAGCATAATGAATACAAGTGTAATTGCAATTGTATTTTCACTAGCATTCAGTACGGAATATAAATAAGTGGTTTTAAAATATTTATTACCTAATATTGCTAATATGATTTAAATATGTTTAGATATAATCAAATAATTCAAGTAATATATCATTTCCTAAATTTAATTATGACTTAGCTATAGGATTCATCAAAAACATTTTGAGCTCTGTCTCTGAAATTTAAAATGTCAACACTTTCCCAATATAATTTGATAATAATAACAACATAATATCCCCTTTTTTTTTTCTTTACAAAAAATCAATAATAATAATAACAAATAGACATATATACGAGAATACTGAATTTAATGGAATTTATTTTCTAAATTTTACAATATTGAATCTATATCCATGATATATGTATATCTACACTAAAAAAATATAAGAAAATGAAAGAAGTATCGTTTATTGTTAACTGATTATGATACACTTTCCAGATTTGTAACTGATGATGTAACAGGAAATCTTTAAACTGAATGAATCATTATAATGGTTTAATGAACAGAGTAAAAATTATTAAAATGTGCTAAAAAAAAATGGAGGGGACGAAACTTTGATACATTTACGAACTCATTTTTGGCTGTACATGCATGAAATTAAAAGAAAATACTAGTTAAGTGCCAAAGTATCGAATAACGTTTTTCATTTTCTGTGAATACAGATGTCGATGCAGGTTTTTTTAAGGTTATCTTAATTTTTAAATGGTCTGGAAGGAGTTTTAACCATAACCTCTCCCCACCACTTTTTTTTCTGTGTCAGTGAGTGCATATAGTCGATTTTGAATTACAATTCATAAGTGAATCTCTGAAATCGTACTTATAGTATTAATAATATGAAGAAATGAAACTGTGGATTGAAAGTTTCAAATATAAAGTAAAATGAAGATGTGATTTGAATAGTGGGTGTTGGGGCCCCTGATCTGCAGAATTGCATGTAATAATCAATATTTGTACTGCTTCGTTATGTATAGAAGTGTTTTTTCACAGATGAATTATCAAACATTGCAAATAAAAAAGTGACATCCTTTGGAACAGCATTTGTAACTTTAAAAAGAAAGTTCCTTCATCTGAATGGGGAGTGCCTGAGATTACCATTTATAAATAAAAATACATGCTCTTTATTAAAAAAAAAAAAAAAAAAAAACTGTTGATTGAAAATTTAACTTATTTAAATCAACTGATTTAAACCAGGTCAAGCTTGTAGTATGTAGTTAAGATTTTAAATGTAGTTTGATATCCTGCTATTTAATTATAGGGTAGATGTGCCAGTAATGGACACTCTTAAGGAATTTCTTTAAAAAGTATTTTTTAATTAATTATTACAGAGTTTCCCCAGGTATAAAAAAAGGCAGGGTGCTGCTGGTGAGAAAAAGGCACTTTGTTATTCTTAAGGGCACTTTTTGGATTCTTGAGGGCATTTTTCAGATTCTTAAAGGCACTTTTTTTAATTGTTAGAGATTTTCTTTTGGTTTTTAAAGCCACTTTTGATATTTAAAAGTCAAAACACTCTTTTTAAGACAACACTGAGTCAGTTTTTACTATAAAAGCAAATTTTTTTAATGCAAAAAGGAAAAAGGACGCCTTTTTTTACTGAGGGGCAAGAAGGGTGCTAATTCTTTTTATAAGCGGCAAGAAGGGTGCTATTTTGTAAACCAAAGGGCAGGCAAGGTGCAGCACCCTTCTGAAACTGTCTGGCGTAAACTCTGTTATTATATTCCACGTTTTTTAATGTTATATTAATCTACCAACAATATTTAATCATGCTCATAGTCACATTTCCCAATGTGAATCGAAATTTAATTGTAAATAACAGAGATATATCAAAACACCCTAAATTCCAGTAATGGACACCCTCTGTTCCAGTAATGGGACACTCTTTGGTCCAGTAATGGACACCCCACAAAAAATAATAGATAATTGATATTATGATTGTATTTAAAACTAGAATTTAAAGAAAGCATATTAATGAAATAAAATAGCAATTTTCAAATAAATTTAACAATTAGGATATCAATAATTAAATAAAATATTTATGAGAATAATTCACTGTTTATATTAATTGTCACTATCACAAGATCAATATTTTAATTATTGAGAAATAGGGGGGGGGGTTAGAAGGGTTAGTTAAAAAAAAATCTGAGTACTACTGCATGGAATTTTATTTCCTATTATTTTTAATAATTTAAACTTCCTAAAACTGCTTGATATATTATTTTTTGTAATTTATATAAAAAATATCAAATAAATGAAAGTATGGATTGAATGTGTTTTAAATACTAAATAAAATTATTTCAAAATAAAATAACAGAATTGAGATTTGAGCCCCATGATCTGCAGATTTACTAGTTTCATTGCTACTATAATTTTATTTTATTTTTAACGTATGCTCTAGTTGTTTTGTCAGAGATGAAAAATCAAACATTTAAGATAGAAAATAGATTTTTAATAACTTATGTGACTTAAAAAATTGTCTTTATTTAAATGGGGAGAGCTTGAGCCCCATGAGCTCCTCATTTTCCTGTGCCCTTAAACATTATTCTCTGCTTCCTAATTGGATGTTGATTGCTGTATTATAAAGTATGCTAGGCACGATTTAAAAAAAATATTATTACATTCTAGTAAGTGACACTTAAAAAATTAAATGTAATTACTTAGCTTTTCAGTTAAATAAAAAAAAATTATGCACTATGAACATTACTGAAATTGCTTTTTTAGTAACGTCCACATGGGGTGTCCATTACTGGAAATTGACTAATTAAGTATTCCAGTAATGGACCATGGTCTTAAAATCTGAAAAATAAATGAAATTTTGTAAATAGACATTGGTACATAAAATTCAAAGTTTTCTATTACTATTAAAACAAAAACATGCAATTTTTTCAAGAAAATAAAAAATATATAAATTAATTAAGTGAAGCCATCTCTTAGCATTTTCATTAAGATTTTCACAGAAAAACAGTGGAACTGTGAAACATTATTTTCTGCTTCTTGATTGGTTTAATTAAGAGTGTCAACGATAACCCAGATTATAAAACATGGAAGAGGGAGTAATGAAAAAATATATCAAAAGCTAAATTTTTATTGGTTATTTTTTTATAAACCAAAAACTTTGAAGGCGGCCCATTACTGGCACATCTACCCTATATAATGAAATTAGTTTTAATCTAGGCTAGTTTATTTAGAGATGAGTTTATTCTGTAATATTCTGAGTTTATTCTCTGATATTGTAGAGTAAAACAGTAATAAATTAAATAAAAAGTAGCATTTATAATAGTTTTTAATCATTACATTAAAAAAAATATTTTATTAATTGAAAACCTGCATTCATAATATTGTTTGAATCATTTTATTTAGATTTTTTTTTTTTTAAATATTACTTTTAAAAAGCTTAACCAGCATTTCATATGTTTGAATTTCTTTTACCAAAAGAATCATTATTCAAATTTATTCTTTATGCAACCATATTTTGAAACCATAACGTTTCATTATTAACCAATAGATGGCGCCTGTAGTACATAAATAGGTTTGTTTACAAACGATAACGTTGTTTACATTTGTTTCTTTCTATCAAGTAGTTGTGTTTTATTAGTAAGATTTAAAATATCATATCTTTAATAGAAATCGGTTTATTTACTTATTTTATAGTACAAAAATTGAATCTTTAACTTCTTACTTTTTAATGACAATTTTTTAACTGTTTTATATGTTTTCAAAAGTAAACACACTCAATTGCATGAACAGTTTTATGCCTAAATTAATAAATTTACGTATAATGGCTCAGTAACACGTGGTAAGTTTTGCATATGAGCTATGTTATTTAAATTATTCATAGTTTTACAGAATTTCCCTTTTTTTGTTTTGTTTTTATGCTTTTTAAAATGGGTTGTCCTGTTTGCTTTCAATTTTCAGTGTATTTGAAATAACGTTTTTTTTTTTTTTTTTTTTTTTTTTTTTAACTAAGAGCAGCAATAGGAGGGTGCATTTTTTATTTAATTCTGTTTGCCTAAGTCCTGTTAAAATTTCCCACATGTTTCATGTGACAACAGAAAATGTAGAACAGTTTAAATTGTAAATGTATTTTAAAAATATATACATCACTTTATTTGACAAATTTTTCTGTTTTAATGTTTAGAACTATAACAAAATAGAACATGAGTGAATTTTGAAAAACAGTCTGCTAAATCATATACAAATATCATATGAATTGTAAATTAAAAAAAATAAGCAGAATTAAAAAAAAAAAATCATTTTGCTTGTTTATAGAGATTAAGTAAAGGCTGTTCTTGCCTCAGAATTTATCATTAACCAAATTAGTTTTCTTGTTTATAAGATAATTAGGGTGATTAAGTAAAGTTTGCCAAAACTCTGTTTCAGTGGGGGGGGGGGGGGGGGGGATGGTGCAAAAAGATTTTTTAATTAGATCTAATTCTCATAAGTGCTTGCTTATGTAAACCAATAACAGCCCATTGTGTCTTCAGGTATTCTTTATTTATGTTATCATTAATTGATAATTCAAACAGTTGTAGCAGTATTAATCAAAACAAAGCACTTAGTTATAACAATAACTGTTTATTATTTGTAGTGATAAAAGTAAAACCAGATAGTATCACTAAATTTTACTATAATAGAAGTTGTATTGGATCTGTATGCAAAACAATCTTAAGATTTCTTTTTTTGTTTATAATATCATTGATGCTTTCATTTGTTTCTGCATGAATAAAGAATATGATGAATTCCAGTTAACTGAAAGTATGTATTGAAGTGTGATTTTGGCCAAATAAGCCTAAATTATATATCTCAAAGTACAGTACAATATCTTTATTACATTCCTTGGTGCAGAAGTTGTGCAGATTATAAATTTCATTGTTAAATTTACTTTATAAACATGTTCCAAATGTGTCTGGACAAAATAATTATATAATAATTCATTATTTTCCCCTTTAAAATTTTTTTTATTGTAATAGCAATTATTTCATTAAAGTGCTCCAAATTAAGGAGATCAAGTTGAACTAATGAATAAAATTTAGTCTTTTAAAGAGCAGCATTTTTTTTTTTTTTTTTTTTTTAAACAATGTGGGAATGCAAATGCTTCTTAAATACAGAATTCATTGTTTATGTCTGAGAAGTTGTATGATATATAGAGAATTGCATTATATAGACTCGTGTTATAAAGATCTTATACTGTATTATACAATATAACATCTTTGTTCTGGACACTTCAGTAATCCAAACATTTCAGAACAATTATTCTTTTAGTTTTTATTTTCAACTCAGAATTTTTTTCTCTATTTTTTTTTTTTAATTGTTATTACTTTAGACTAAAGGTGTCACTTCAAAAATGATTCTGTATGTGTCCTGTAATAGCAATAAAAAAAAATAAAGCTTATCTAAAAAATTTCACTTCCAAATTTGTCGCAATTTGCAAAAAAAAAAAAAAAAAACTCTCTAAAAACCACACACATAACGATGGAATTGCCCATTACACTCTTCTTTATTTATAATTTATTTTCTACTTTTAACTCTTTAAAATAGCGCTTTGGCATATTTTGGTGAACATTTGTCACATAATTAAATCCATTGTTTTTTTTTTCAACTCCCACACAATTGCACGAGTTACAGAGTATATTTGGTGATTTAATCCGCATGGTCACTAATTGAAAAATGTCTTAATATTAATGTATCAATTTAAAATTAAGTTGTAAAAATATTAAAATGTATTGTCATTGGAAACACACCTTTGTACATAATTTATATTATTCTAGCCTCTCAAGAAGTGGGTTAAAAATCTATTGCAAAAATCCATGCATAAAAAAAATATTAAATCAAATAAACTAACAAAAAAATATTTTGAAAAAACTACCGAGCGAGACTATCTATTGGGTACTTAGTATTTCTCTTATCATGATGATTTTGGATTAAGAAGTTATAGTATATAAGCAATAAGCATAATAGAAATAATAAAGTATTTGATTGTTTAAGTTCCTTAAGAATGTAAACACTTATTTATTTAACAATTTCCAAATGCCTTAAAATCACTTGCATTTGGCAAAGAAAAAATGTTTCTTGTCAAATCGCATCTTTTTAGCATAAAATATTTAAAAGTATTTTTTTACATAAATAGTTTCATTGGAATTTTTTTTTCAAACTAATTTAAGTATGCGCTTTAAGGAAACCTTGACAATCATTATCTTCTTTTCAGATGTGACAATACTGCTTTTCATTTCTGCATAAGTTCCACTATGAGTCAGCTTTTTTTCCTTTATACCTACCTACATATACAACTTTGGACAAACGACAAAATTTATAATTTTTCATTAAACAGGGCTACAACCCTTAATGAATGTCTTATAATGGACAAAAATGAAATCCGCTGAAATTAAATACCAACAAAACTATAAATATATAGTTTTTTTAATTGCCATTTTCCCAGTGGTTGATCAATCGAAAATCTAAAAATTAATCTTTAAAATATCATTGGCCTGTGATTAACAATAATTCTTATAAAAATATTAGTTGAAATAAGCTAGATGGAAGTGGATTAATTTAACTTATTGTAATTGTCTCCAACTAATCAAAAACTAAATATTTATACTTTTTAATAAAAAAATTTCATATAATGGCTTCTCTTACAGCAGATGGTTGACAACAATGTAATAACAGGTGCACTAATATTCAAACAAAAATATTATGTCTAGTGCTACATATAAAACTGGTTTCTGTTTGAAATGGCACAATATATCAAAAATTTGATCAACTACTGGCGGGGTGGTGTCACCCTACGTATTTGTATACGGGTATATATATATATAATAGTGCTAAATTTATAACACTTCCGGAGTGAACTCATCCGGATCATGCTAATCTTCCTTTAAAATCAGCCATTTTATTTTTAATTTTTTCAATAAAACTGCATAAAATTAATCTTTAAAGAAAGATGTGAAAAACAAAAACAACTTGAGTTATGAGCTATATCAAAATATGCATGTTTTTGTGCATGTCTACGAAAGCTGGCTCAATCCTTTTTTGTCAGAAAATGTGACTAAAAGTGTGCTATTTATCTGTTTGATTTGTGAATATTCTCACCAAAAGAGTTGCTTCTACATTTATACAAAGTAATCTTGAGCTCTATGAGCATGTCAGTGCGTAATATCCACAGCCAACAAAAGAGGCAAACTACAATACTTCTATTTCACATGATTAAGATAAGCTAATTTCCATACATTGTTGAACTGTTATGTTATCAAAATAGACTGAAAAGTAGTTGGAATGGTGGAGTGAGCTTGTCTCTTCTGCTGACTGTGCTAATTATGCTACAGTTGGTATGAAATAGAGATGAGATGGGCTCAGGTTCTGTTTTCATAACAATCCTTCTGAGTCGGGCTCAAAGTGAAAATTTTATCTATTCAGAAATATAAAAAAATCCCTAACGGCTCGGACTACAGGCACAGGTAGATTTCGAAGGTGCAGGCCGTGGGATGCCTGTCTGTTGGTAATTGTGGAAGAAATGAGCTTTTTGCCATGATGCAGCAGTTGAAACTGCCCACTTCGAAACCTAACTTGTTTGCAGGCAGAGCCAGCAGGGATTTTGTCAAAGAATGGCCCTACATTTTTTATTTTCCTATAAATTTGATATTCCTTGAATTACAAAACAATGACAACATTTATATGACTGTAGTGCCTGGGAAATTGACACAATATGCAATTTCTATTACCATTATCGGAGAGGTAATTTTTATTTATCAGAAAACCTGAAACGCTATTTGATTTCTTAGTATTTCAAAAGAATATTTCCAAATTCGGATGCATTTACTAATAAATGAATTATATCTTGAGTTATAAACGATTGTCGTCACAGGAAGACAGTTTTTTTCCCCTTTCCTCTGGTGTCGTGACAGTAATAATTCTAGTGCAGACAGAATGGAAACTAAACTTCAAGAGGAAATAAAATATTTTATAAAGAAAATTGCAATATTTCTTTAAAAAAATTTTGTTTACATCCATAATATAAACATGTCTGAACCTGAAAATGGACTTTCAAAATATAAACAAAAACATTATGAACGATGTGGATTTAAAAACTCTGTTTTCATCCTGTACAAAGTATTTTTATTGAAGCTGCAAAAGAAAGTTACCAACTTGATAATCTCAGAAAACGAAAAAAATTCATTTTCACTCATTTTCGAGTATTAAGAAAAGTATTGGATTATTTGAATCGAAACTCAGTTTTCTTCTGATTCCGAAAATGTAAATTTTGTGAAAATCAGACCTTTTTTACCTAAAAATAACCTTTTTTAATTTTTGACTAAAAACTGACCCGTTTTGAATCAAATGATCCAGACATTTGAGGAGGTGGTATTAAATTTACTTCCACTTCATGTAAATCTCTCTAATTTCCGAAAGACAAAGCGTTACCAGAAGAAGGGTTTCGTACAGCGATTTTGCATTCCGTATTATTTGTTGACGGGACCGGGCAATGCCGAGTGGATTTGCTAGTATTAAAATAAAAATTTTAATAGTAAAATTTAAATAAACTTTCTTTTTAACCCTTTTTTTTAATTAAAAAATGCTTTGAGTATTTTCTTAATATACATTATGTTATTTAAACACAAGTAGATATATGAAATGATCATTTATAATAAAATTATAGTCAAATGATAACAGAAAATTTTTAATAAACTTCCTTTATTTGAAAATTCAAGTTACAGAAATAAAACAACAAAATATTGTTCTATATTATAAATATTATCATATAACAAATTTATTACTGAATATAATGATATACTACATATCAGAAATAAAATACATAAATAACAGTTTGGCATGCTAATGATGATGGCACGATACTCAGCAGAAAACTGTATTTTATTAGCCTGCAAAAACAGGTATGTATTAATCTAATGGGAGAAACAAGTTATTAATAATTTTCAGTTATTATAATTAAAAAATGAAAAATAATAACATCAAAGCCAAGCACTGGCATGCTTAAAGAAAAGAAAGAAAAACAAATTTCAGTCTATTATTAAAATACATAAATTAATCAGCGAGATGAAAAGAAATGTCGCATTCAAACTGCTAAGAATATCTGTGGATTTGAAAAGATATCAGAAATACAAGTAGTTTTAACTCCAGTTCCAATAAAAAGAAAAAATATTACTATATTATATTTTATTTATAGTGCAGTATGTGTTACAGCCACTCATTAATTAAACAGGGGTCGATGCAGGTTTTTTTTTTCTTGGTGTCCATTTTGTGAAAAGTAAAGGTTATTTTTGTGAAATTTATTATATTTTTGTGAAAAATAACATTTTATAATGGAAGTTGAAATCCAGTTAATCAAATTCGAACCAAGCATTTATAAACAAAAACTTTTTCAAATCCTTTTGGTGAAGTTTTCTTCTCTGGTGAACTTGTTTGTTTACAAATTACACATTTTAAAACATCACAAAACAATAAATAAATAATAAATAGCAAGTTTTGTCAAATTGATTTTTGTGAAGGTTCCCATTTTATTAAATTGATTTTTGTAAAGGGGCCCTAAATAGGCCCCAAATTTTGCCTGGATCAACCCCTGTTAAAGAAACTTATCGATGGAAAGAAAATTGGCATGATAGGGTTGTTTTCAGAAAAAAAAACTCACTAAATATTTAAAAAAGTGTATGGAATTATTCATTAAGTGGGAATTGGGGCGAGGGTGTGTTAAAGCAACTTTTAACTTCAAACTGATTATAAATTTCATAGCATTATATTTTTTATCACATTCGCCATTCATTAAAGAAGCAAAAAAGTAGAATTATATTGAAATGTACGTAAAAAAAAAAAGTATTTGTATATGCATAAACTTTTTTAAAAAAATTAACATATTTCTTGTAATCAAATAAAATTATAAAGTGGTGGTGTTACTGCACAAACCTTTATTTTTTTCCCCAAGTTGGGGGGGGGGGGATAAAAAAAAATAGGGCTGTATCTGAATGAGCAATTTAATAGGAAGCTACTACAGTATTATCTTTATTTTTTACAGATAAAATGCGAAAATGCTACTTTCAAGGTTCCATATGTCTATATTAAAATGACATGTTTAAAGGAAATCCAATGTTAAATATCTTCTTTAAAAAAGACAACTATAATTGTTATTCTAGTATGTTTTTAATTGTTTATGTAATATTTTCAGGAATACTATGGCTAATATGACACATAATGCAGTAAATAAATAAAAAATCAGAAAATTTATCCCCAGTGTTGAATTCAGACATTTTTCTCCGGAAGGGATTTCCGTGGCTCCGGGAGGGACATTATAAAGCTCTGGAGGGGAAATTGTACTTTTTGACCATTAAAAGCATAAAATCTCAAAACTTCTAGGGAAGAGGGGGGGACATTTTTTCAAGGGCCACCCCTTGAATTCAACACTTTTTCCTCCTTCCCTTGATATTCAATAATTTTTTTTTTAACTTATATCGGAAAACATACAACACATTTGCATTTATTATCTCGAAACATTCACTGCTGTAGTTTTGGGATGGTCAATAGCAACGCACACCTGACAATGTTTAAATTTCAGTTTTCAAAAATTGCATTTTTGTTAAATCACTTGGAGTAAACAATAAAGTAATTTGAGTAAAATAAATTATGAAGAGTAATAGTTAAATTCCATTTTTAAGAATTAATTTTCAGCTGCCTGTATTACAAGCAAAGAAACAAATTAAATGTTTAATTGCTTTACATAATTTATAAACTTATTTTCTCATGGATTTAGGGAGACAGTAAATTAACAATTTAATTAATAAAGAAGAGAAATATGAAAATACGAAATATGAAAGTACCAAACAACAAACAATGTAGAATGTAGTATTTTAAAATCTCTCTTTATTATGCAACAAACTAAATATACGTTGAAAAACTACATACTTACAGTCAATATACTTCATTGATTGACATTATATTTACCACAGTTCCTGCTTGACAAATTTGGAAGCAAAAATAGCACACGTCCAAGGCCCAAATTAAAATTTCTTGCAGAAGATCACAAATGATAGCCAATTACTACAGTAAAACTATGCATGAGTGATCTCCTGAGAGCAACATATCCTGGGACCAGTAGATTCACCAGACAATCCCTCTTGCACCATTCATAAATTTTGAAAGTTTTCAAACTTTTTCTGAAAAAAAAAAAAAAAAATGAAGTTTTCCAACTTAAACCAATCCTTGTTGAGAAAGGGAAGGGGTGGGGGGCTACAATAATTCATGTAATGTACTACTGATTAATTATTAAAGGAAATTTCAAAAAATAAACAACTAATAAAATTTTTAAAAGAATAAGGAATGGTTTAATAATTAGTAATAACAACAAAATGTAAAAACTGTTTACTTAAAAACATGTTTGTTCACCTTAACAAAAGTCAAATTTTATATTTGTGTAGTTATCCTGAGTGTTTTTTTTTTTTTTTTTTTTTTTTTTTTTGTAGAGGGGGGGGGGGGCAGATGGCTAAGAAACTAAATACAATCTAAAATCTCTGCAATATTTTAGATATATTAGGATTGATTCATTGAAAAAATTAACACATTTAAAGCTGATGAATAACAATGCAAATCATGTACAGAGATTGCTATGATCAGTCAATTATATGACAGAGAAGATAGAAGTTTAAAATATATATATCAGATTAAGATAAGCAATCATGGTAGTGGGGAATATCAGGAAAACAATATTTCTTATTTTCATGTTGTCATACAAGAGTACACATATAGTACACACTGCACCCTATAATTAATGAAATGTATTAATAATATAATGAATAAAATAAAATAAGTTGAAACTGGTGTGAAACACTAAGAACTAAAATAACTTCTTAAAACACCATAAAACTTTAAAATGCGCTAGGCCTTTCGAAAGATCTCAGTCTTTCTTCGTCAGGCGCAAAAAGACGTGCGTCTACTATGAAAGCAGCAGCAAGACTGAAATGAGAGGTAAGGGAGAGGAAACAAGCTGATGCAACAGCCAATAGGAAAGTAGAAAACAACAGCCAATAGGAAAACAGAAGACAACAGCCAATCACAGAAGAGTAAAAACAAAACAATAGAGAATACAAAATAGAAGGGGAATAAGGAAGTGAAAAAATAAATAAAAAAAAAATAAAATAATATAAAATAAAATAGAATAAATAAATATATAAAATAAAATGAATAAATAATAAATAAATAAATAAATAAAACTTAATTTGAAAAAATAAATAAATAAATAAATAAATAAATAAATAAAATAAAAATAAATAAAGCACACAAATACATTAAAAAAATGGAAACACATGAAAATTAAGAATTTAATAAGTAACCAAAATATATAAATATATATAAGAAAGAGACTAAAATTAATTAATACAAAATAAATTATATGGAAGTACTGAAGAGGTTTTTCCAAGCAGCAGATAGCATTGTGGAATCGGATTTATCATTAACAATAACTTCACGATTAAGATAAATAGCTAAATTTTCCAGAAAGTCCAATTCAGAGATACTATTAGCATTAAAGATAATTTTAGCATTTTTAAAATTAAAACAATGGCCGGAATCCCAAGAGTGCTTGGCAATTGAAGATTTAGAAATTTCTTGATTAGTTACATAACGAGAATGTTCTTTTAAGCGGATTTCGAGATTTCTTTTAGTTTGACCAATATAAGATAAATCACAGCCATTACAAGGAACATTATAAATTCCCCATTTACGAAGATCAGGAACAGGAGATTTGCTGGAGGGGAATTTGAATTTATTGACAGGTTTAAAGATAATGTTAAAATTGAAGCGTCTTAAAACTTTAGCTAATTTGAAACATAAAGGAGGATAAAAAGGGAGGACAACCAAATTATCAGGTTTGCTTTTCACAGATTTAGAAAGAGTAGATTTATAAGACGGTCTATTGAATTTCTTCACAGCATTATTGATAACAGAAGGATTGAAACCTCTTTTGACAGCAACAGTTTTTAAGTAATTAAGTTCATCCTTAAGGGATGCAGAGTCGGAACAAATTTTGAGAGCACGATTTACATACGTATAAAATACACCGATTTTTTGGTTGACAGGATGATTTGAGAGAGCATGAGGTGGGTTAGAGACAGAAAAAGGTTTTCTATAAACACAAGTTTTGAAAGAAGAATCACATTTGGTAACTAAAACATCAAGGAAAGGAAGTTTATTACAATTTTCTAACTCAAAAGTAAACTGAATATGAGGGTCAATAGAATTGACAGTTTGAAGAATGGTAGAAATATCAAAAGGATTATCAACTAAAACAAAAGTATCGTCAACATAACGCATCCAACATTTAAAATTAACCAGATTTAATAATTTTTCCTCAAAATAATGCATATAAATATCACAAAGAATTGGAGATAAAGGATTACCCATACTTAAGCCGTCTGATTGTTTGAAAAATTTATTATCAAATTCAAAGGTAGTTTGAGAGATGCAAATTTTAGTTAAATTAACAAAATCTTTGACTTCAATATCAGAGAAATGAAATTCACGTAATCTTGTTTCCAAGCAAGAAAGAGCACCTTCAATCGGAACATTAGTAAATAAAGATTTAACATCAAGAGAAAGCATAGAACAATTGGATGGGTTAATATTTTTTAATTTACCAACAAAATCATAAGAATTTTTTATCGTATGAGAATTAGAAATGCATAAAGGAGAAAAAATGGATGTTAAAAATTTGGCAAGAGGATAAGTAACAGTACCAATATTAGAGACAATAGGTCTTAAGGGGACATTGGTTTTATGAACTTTAGGCAAAGCATAAAAACGAGCACAGATGGCTGAAGAAGGAATAACACAATGTTTAGTGTTGTCATTTAAAACAACAGAATTCTTAACAGCTTTCTTGAGAGTGGAAAGATGCGAATTAGTAGGATCTTGAAGTTAAAAAAGATCCTACTAATTCGCATCTTTCCACTCTCAAGAAAGCTGTTAAGAATTCTGTTGTTTTAAATGACAACACTAAACATTGTGTTATTCCTTCTTCAGCCATCTGTGCTCGTTTTTATGCTTTGCCTAAAGTTCATAAAACCAATGTCCCCTTAAGACCTATTGTCTCTAATATTGGTACTGTTACTTATCCTCTTGCCAAATTTTTAACATCCATTTTTTCTCCTTTATGCATTTCTAATTCTCATACGATAAAAAATTCTTATGATTTTGTTGGTAAATTAAAAAATATTAACCCATCCAATTGTTCTATGCTTTCTCTTGATGTTAAATCTTTATTTACTAATGTTCCGATTGAAGGTGCTCTTTCTTGCTTGGAAACAAGATTACGTGAATTTCATTTCTCTGATATTGAAGTCAAAGATTTTGTTAATTTAACTAAAATTTGCATCTCTCAAACTACCTTTGAATTTGATAATAAATTTTTCAAACAATCAGACGGCTTAAGTATGGGTAATCCTTTATCTCCAATTCTTTGTGATATTTATATGCATTATTTTGAGGAAAAATTATTAAATCTGGTTAATTTTAAATGTTGGATGCGTTATGTTGACGATACTTTTGTTTTAGTTGATAATCCTTTTGATATTTCTACCATTCTTCAAACTGTCAATTCTATTGACCCTCATATTCAGTTTACTTTTGAGTTAGAAAATTGTAATAAACTTCCTTTCCTTGATGTTTTAGTTACCAAATGTGATTCTTCTTTCAAAACTTGTGTTTATAGAAAACCTTTTTCTGTCTCTAACCCACCTCATGCTCTCTCAAATCATCCTGTCAACCAAAAAATCGGTGTATTTTATACGTATGTAAATCGTGCTCTCAAAATTTGTTCCGACTCTGCATCCCTTAAGGATGAACTTAATTACTTAAAAACTGTTGCTGTCAAAAGAGGTTTCAATCCTTCTGTTATCAATAATGCTGTGAAGAAATTCAATAGACCGTCTTATAAATCTACTCTTTCTAAATCTGTGAAAAGCAAACCTGATAATTTGGTTGTCCTCCCTTTTTATCCTCCTTTATGTTTCAAATTAGCTAAAGTTTTAAGACGCTTCAATTTTAACATTATCTTTAAACCTGTCAATAAATTCAAATTCCCCTCCAGCAAATCTCCTGTTCCTGATCTTCGTAAATGGGGAATTTATAATGTTCCTTGTAATGGCTGTGATTTATCTTATATTGGTCAAACTAAAAGAAATCTCGAAATCCGCTTAAAAGAACATTCTCGTTATGTAACTAATCAAGAAATTTCTAAATCTTCAATTGCCAAGCACTCTTGGGATTCCGGCCATTGTTTTAATTTTAAAAATGCTAAAATTATCTTTAATGCTAATAGTATCTCTGAATTGGACTTTCTGGAAAATTTAGCTATTTATCTTAATCGTGAAGTTATTGTTAATGATAAATCCGATTCCACAATGCTATCTGCTGCTTGGAAAAACCTCTTCAGTACTTCCATATAATTTATTTTGTATTAATTAATTTTAGTCTCTTTCTTATATATATTTATATATTTTGGTTACTTATTAAATTCTTAATTTTCATGTGTTTCCATTTTTTTAATGTATTTGTGTGCTTTATTTATTTTTATTTTATTTATTTATTTATTTATTTATTTATTTATTTTTTCAAATTAAGTTTTATTTATTTATTTATTTATTATTTATTCATTTTATTTTATATATTTATTTATTCTATTTTATTTTATTTTATTTTATTTTTTATTTATTTATTTTTTCACTTCCTTATTCCCCTTCTATTTTGTATTCTCTATTGTTTTGTTTTTACTCTTCTGTGATTGGCTGTTGTCTTCTGTTTTCCTATTGGCTGTTGTTTTCTACTTTCCTATTGGCTGTTGCATCAGCTTGTTTCCTCTCCCTTACCTCTCATTTCAGTCTTGCTGCTGCTTTCATAGTAGACGCACGTCTTTTTGCGCCTGACGAAGAAAGACTGAGATCTTTCGAAAGGCCTAGCGCATTTTAAAGTTTTATGGTGTTTTAAGAAGTTATTTTAGTTCTTAATATAATGAATATAATAATTTTTAATTTACTTTAAATTTTATACATAATTTAATAAATAATTGATTAATAATATAATGAATTTAATAATTTTTAATTTATTTTATTTTAAATTTTATATATAATTTAATAAATAATTGATTAATAATATAATGAAAGAAATTAATACATTATTACATTACATACATAATTAGAAATTTAAGTTGAAAGAGCAAGAATATCGATTTGAAAATCACAGGTTTTAAATTAATTTATTAATAAGATTCAATATTTTATATTGGATGTAAGAATTTATTTTTACAGTACCATAGTATTTGTTGAAACTATTCTATAGCAGTTGTTTTACCAGATGACTTAAAGACAAGAACATTGGAATAAGTAATTGATATTTCCATTTTAAATGTTGCATGAAATGTATACGTAGAAATAAAGCACTATTCAGTGTTTTGATATCACAGCAAAAAGCATGGTTAAAACAGAGTAAAATATCACTGCATTAAAAACATGCTAATTCTGCACGCAATAGATAATAATAAGGAACTGCATTATTATATACTGCATTTTACATTACATGTGAATGCTTATTCCAAAATTAAATAAGAACCTTTCCAATCAGTCTGATCATTCATTTTATATTAAATATGTCCAATCATTCATTTTATATTAAATTTCAGAAAAACAAAGCAAGTCTGCAACAAAACGACATAATTTATATATGCAATAACAATATTAAAAAATTACCTTTACATGTTCGGCTTTGCAAGTTTTATTCGAAAGTTCGTAGTATTTGTAGCTTTCTGTATTTCTTGCACAAAAGAGCACACTTCATCAGAATTTTGAAAGGACGTTCTAATAACAGCAAATTGTTTAGCTGTGGATTTTTCGTCAACTGTAAAATTATAGTTTAGACTCTCCAATAATGATACTGTGAACTCAGCTATTACGAAAAAATAAAGCTAACGGATTCAAGCAAAAATCACAATCACCATGCGGTAAGCACATGTAGTCGTCCAGTCCAGATGCTGCTGCTGCTGCTGATCTGAAAATCTTGTGCAACCCTACGCGCAGGACTCTCGCCAAGGTTTTTCACCAAACTTTTTCGCCAAGGTGCTGAATCGAACACAATTTCCAAAATCGCATGCGGCGTACCATCTCAGTTGTCTACATACGGATCTAAGGTGAAATTAGTGTCTCATCAGTGAATTGAGTGTCTTCAAGTCTTAAAACATCTGTGTGTATATTATCTTTAAAAAGTTCTTGGAAGCCTGGTATCAGTGTGGAGGAAATATCTGCATCTGGAGGTAAGCTCTTTTATGATATCTTCTATAGAGGTCTGTTTTAAATTAAATTTTGTGTATAAATTTTAATTTTGGGGAACAAAACTCTATGAAAAATTTAAGAATTCTAGGGAAGCTATTAATTTGGTATTTAAATTTTAGTTAGAATTTTTATGTTTGTTGATTTTCTGGTATCTGTTTGGTATAATATTGGGTTAAGAAAATTATATACTTATGTATATGTTAAAATTTACTTGGGGTATAGTAAATTGTTATTGATTAATTGAGATTATTAATCAGGGTATTTTAATCATAATTTTGTATAAAACTTTTGGAAATAAGAGTTTTGTTTATATACATTTTATTTATTACAGTAATAAAGTTATAGCTTAATTTTATGGGTATACTGTGGATGATTATGATTAATTTTTCAAAATAAATTGAGGTTATACTGTACTGTTGGGTATAAAATATAATTTGGGGGAAATACTCAGTTTGAAAGACGTCACTGTTGCATGAGAATTTGTTATATTAAAATTGTGTCGTTTTTGAATACATTATTATACGTATAGTGAAAAAAAATTCTATTTCTGTATTTATTGTATTATTGTAAATTGAACATATCTGATATTTTGAAATTTATTATATTTTGGGGGAAAATATGGCAAAATATTTAGGAAAATATAATAAAAGTGTCTTGCTGTTATTAGCAGAGGAATTTGAGACCAGTGTGTCAAAAACGTGTAAAAATAAAGCTATAATTCAGGCTATCGTAGATGCAGAGGATTATGATGAAAGTTTCGCTAAAATTCGATTGCAATATTTTCTTGAACAGGAGGCGGAGCGGAAAGAGCAGGAAAAACAAATCGAAAAAGATCGTAAAGAAAGAGAGAGGCAAATTGAATTAGATAGGATTGCACAAGAGGAAAAAGATAAACTTAGGAAATTTGAGTTAGATAAACTTCAAAAACAACTTGAGGTAGATAAACTGGAAAAACAACTTGAGGTAGATAAACTTGAAAAACAACTTGAGGCAGATGAACTAGAAAAACAGCAACAACTTGAATTACAAAAACTTGAAAAATAACAGCAATTTGAATTAGAAAAATTGCGTATTCAAAATTCTGCGGATATTGTTAGTGTTTCATCTAATGAATCAAATGTAGATTTTCATAGAACTCCTAAGGTAAATTTAAAGGATTTAGTTCCGCGCTTTGATTCTAAATTAATAGATATAACTCTTTTCTTTATGATTTTTGAAAGGCAAGCCGAGAAAGCTAAAATTTCTCAGGAAGATTTGGTTAGCCAATTAATTCCTTTATTACCTTCTGATATTGCCGAAATTATAGTAAAACAACCGTCAGACAAATGTGATGATTTTTAGGGCTGGATTATTTATCAATAAATCGGTCAAATATTGATATTTTTTAACTATCGCAATAACGATAGCTAAGCTCCGAATTTGATAATATATCCCAATAACGATAGCTAAGTTCTGACTCTACCGATATATGCCAATGACATTTTTCCCCCCGCAGCGCAACTTCGAAATCCTAGAAAAAGCGCTGAAAATTCCGTACTAATATCTGAATAATCCTTTCTCCCCACGCATTTATTCCCTGTCCGCTTCATTCAAAGCCCGCTATCCCTTCCGACGATCATCTCTTTTTCGTTGTTATCTCAATATATCCCGATACATTCTTTGCTTTACTTTTTATTTCCACCCAACCGCATTTTCCACTGTTCGTTGCCCGCTATCCCTTCCAACGATCATCTCTTTTTCGTTGTTATCTCAATATATCCCGATAAATTATCTGCTTTACTTTTTATTTCCACCAACCTCATTTTGCACTGTCCGTTCCTTACTGAACAATCTGTTATCGTCTGTGTTTCAATGCCGTCGCTGCTATGCCTCTAGACATATTGCAATAGTTCACACATATTGATAAGTCATGACGAATAAATAAGCGCTCAAATATGTACGAGTTATTGTGTAGTCGATAACATTACTAGAGCTTAGCAGCTGGGAAGCTCGGTTCGCAAGCAACCAATCACAGTGCGGCTAATATTTTGCATTTCGCCACATTCGTGAAGCGAAGCCTCGCCTCGTCACTTTTTCACTGTGATTGGTTATCTTTGAGCGGAGCTTCTTAGCTATTAACGTCTAGTATTGTGTACGCTGAATATCGGCCAAGAAGCTCAATTCCTGTTTTCCTCTGTGTTTTATCGGTAGTGAGAGCATGAATCCCAGTGAATTTAATATATGTTTTGTTATTCCAGCTTAAAATGAACTAAAAAAAATAAGTATTATAAAACTATTTCAAAATGTGATTTGAATATTTATATTTCAAGAACGATTTCAATTTTGTATTTATGTATAGTAAATAGATAAGAAGGTGAATTTTTAATTTTTTTTTCTATTAAGAATGCATTGATACCTTAGAGAAGGATTGAAAAACAACATTTCTGCTGCATATCTGTCATCCATTGAAAGCTTGTTATTCAGAAATATATTAGCATTACATATGGTAATAAACCAATTTCAGTTTTTGCTGTTGCTTTTTACGTATTTTAATCATATTAAAATGAGCAACGTCCTAAATTTAAGAACTTTTATTTTAGTTTCTTTTTTATAATATTCTCAGTTATAACGAGGCAATGGTGAATAAAATAGGAAGAATAGGCAACATACTATTTTAAAGAAAAACACCATCCAATCAATGGTATAAGCCCAAATAAATATT
Organism: Maratus michaelseni; assembly: GCA_963931845.1. NCBI lineage: Eukaryota > Metazoa > Arthropoda > Arachnida > Araneae > Salticidae > Maratus > Maratus michaelseni. The sequence goes on along the minus strand of OZ007599.1, from coordinate 121,869,315 downwards.
GAACAACGTGAATTTTCCTAAAATATTTCTGTTTTGTATAAATATGAAACTATAATATTTAAAGGATGCTGTGTGAGCAAATAGATCTAGAGAATTGATTCGTTGCTTTCTACACCTGTTTGTACTTAAATTGCTGCTACCAAACCATTTATCTATGGAAATTAACAATTTTTCTATTCCCATACACTTTTAGGTAGTTATCGCGATATATCACTAATATCAATATTAATTCCTTGATATATTGCGATATTAAATTTCTGATATCGTCCAGCCCTAATGATTTTCAACATATAAAGAAAGTTTTGTTAGATAGGTTTAGGCTAAGTACAGGCGCCTTAAAAAAATATTTGAAACTCATCAAAGAAAATCTGGTGAATTATGGGTAGATCTGATTTATGAGTTAAGGAGTTATCTTGATAATTGGTTAGAGTCATTAGAAGTGAGGGATTTTGTATCCTTAAAAGAACTAATGCTCACGGAACAATTGAAAAAGCGTGTCCCTTTCGAGATAAAAGAAAAATTTATGGATGATTGGGAGGAAATAAAGATTGCTTCTAAACTCGCGGAAAAATCGGATAAGTTTGAGAGTATAAGAAGAGAATTTAAGAGGTCGGATAGAAAACCTTGGGAAAATAAATCTTTTCAGGATAAGCAAAAAGATAGGTTTAATTCTAAAAGTAGAAATGAAATTAAACCAAAATCGGAATTTGAGAATACGAAAGAGAGTGGGAAATTTGATCAATTTAAGAAGGACAATGTTTTCGAAAAGCAAAGACAAGTCCAATGTTACAATTGTTTGGCAGTGGGCCACATCCGTCCAAATTGTCCGGAATTGTTAAAAAGTAAATCCAATTATGAAGATAAAAGCATAGCTTGGATTACTACTAGTGATGGGGAAGGTGTGGAAACCGAATTGCCTATGGTTGATTATGCGTGAATGGTAAGAAAGTAAAAGCGATTAAGGACACAGGGGCGCAAATTGCGGTTTTTGATGCTAATGACATTCCATGGAGTGCGAAGAAAGTGGGAAATGTCTTTCTTATACCGGCCCTCGGAAGTAGACAAAAGGCGGATTTGGTGTCCGTGCCGGTTTCTTTGATAGAAGCTGAAAAAGAGTATGTTGAAAAGAATGTGGTGGTTGCGGTTGTGAGAAAATTGAATTCTCCTCCACTTATAACACCAGCTGTTTATGAATTATTAAAGTTAGGAAATATGGATAAGCAAAATTCAGTGTGGAAACAGGTGGAAAATCAGAGAGAATTAAATGGGCAGGGAACCTTCAGATTGTCTAGCGATCATGAGCAAAAATTTGTTAGAAAAATGGTTGTAAATGAAATCTGTGAAAGGGATAATCAGTCAGTTAATGAGATAGAGGTAAATTCATCGGAAGACGTGACTGATAGGAATTTGGCAAAAAGGTCTAAATTGATCGATATAAAAGATGATGCGAATAATGATAAAAGGTCATGTAAGGGAGGTCAATTTCGGGAAAAGAATTCTGAGCATGCTGTAAATATAACCAGGTATTTTGTTGGTAGTATGGGAGTTGAGCATGTTAGAAATAGAATTAGAAAGAAATTGAGTTCACCTATGACTGTGGTCAGTAAATTTAACTCTCGGATGAAAGATAATAATACAGTAAATTGGGGGGCTAAATGTCAAGAGAATGGATATGGAAAATCAAAGTTAAAAAGAATGGAGCATTCTGTTTTTAAAACGGATCACAAAGAAAGATTTATTAAAATCAAACAAGATTTAGATATGAAAAATCATGATTATGAAGTTGTGAGTCGAAAATTATTGTTGAAAAGATTTTCTGATAGAAGTAATAGAGATATTGGTTTTCGGGAGAATACTCTAAATTAAGTTCTGTTCTAAAATTTGGGAGTACTCATTATTGTGATATCTGTATTGCGTTTATTTATCATTTAATGCTTAATATTTTCGTAGTAGTAAAACTTCAATAATTTAATAATTGCATAATTTAGTATGCGTTCTTTTTGTTTGTAGAAGCGTCTAAATTTAGGCTTTTATGCAAGTTTTTAAGAGAATTGTTTTAGGCATTGTGTTATATATAGATTTATTCTTTGTTTTTATTATTATTTTTTTTTTGTTAGAACCATGTAAAGTGTAATTTGTATTTGGTATTATATGTATGTGAAATATTTTAAAATTGTTTCTTAGGGCATCAATTGTATAAATTATTCCTGGAATTATACTTAGGTATTGTAGGTATGGGATTATAGTAAATCCTGTTGACAGTGTGGTCTATCAAATACTGAGTATGGGAATGTGTTTATATTCTGTAGGGATTTCATGTGTTATTCTAAATTCTTTATACTTTGATGACCTCTTTACAAGTTGATTGAAGGAGCTTATTGTATTGTTGTATATGCCAAATTTCCTGCTGAAATTTTTCCTTAGGGGGGAGGAGTTGTGAGATGTTGGAAATTTCACGTGCTCACAGACTCGGAAGATAAATATAATCCCTTGTGAATGAAAGGCCTTTTGTGAATTGTCACTATTCAAGTAAGAGTACTATACAGAAAGATGACAGGTGGACGTGAATCGGCTAATCACTTACTTGGAGAAATGGGATAATCTCCTAAGAATGAAAAATAGAACTAGAGATTGGGGTCTTTCATTGTCACCTGGAGATAAGAGACTGGAGCAGGTGTGGGAGTGAAAGAATGCTTTCTGCAGAAATTCCTGGGATGCAAGGAAAGCCCCTAGGAAGTGAAATGGCAGACGGCAGTTGGAGGTTGAACGAGATGGGAGTAAGGTCCTGTTTTGAGCGGAGGTCAGAATCTGAATTTTTCGGACATCGTAAATTTACACGACGGATATGATTACCTCATTTTTACTTTTGTTTTTTTTTCAATGTGTTAATTTAAAATAAAGTTTTTTTCGTTTCAAACGATAAATGGATTTCATTAATTATATATACATGTGTTCACGCTACCACAGTGGGGATAACGGTGATTGGACTGAGGAACCGTTAGTGTATGCCATACAAAAGCGTATCGGCTTCCTTTGGAGCAACGCGTACGTTACGTGCATTTGTGTGCTCTGCAACAAGCAATTATGTAGAGATGAATCTGAAGATGGCAGTCAAGTTTGGAGGTAACGGACCCTTCTGTGCTAACAATTACAAAAATAAACAAGAAAATTGACACCTGGTGGTAGTGTTTTGCAAGCGGTGGGAAGGGGTAGGCTCCGGAGTGCACAAGATTGCTGGACCACACCATGGAAAACAGAGATTAAAAACTAGTTTTAAGATTAAGGTTTGAGATTAAGGTGTTTATGTTCATGTTTCATTATGGTGTCGTTAATAAAATTGATAGTTTCTTTACCACAGTCTGCGAAACAATAAATGCATAATTATGGTCCACCTTTTAAATAGCAATTTAAGCATGAAACATTGAAATTTGAAAAATAAACAAATAAGTTTAATCATTAATTCAATTTATTAATAGTATAAATGAGAATAATTATTCTCATTATAAGTAGTTTGCAAACAAAGACTTTTTATTCTAATAACGCATAATATTATTAAAATTTAGAAATGAAGTTGAATAAACCTGTATAAATTTAAAGTATTCTAAATAGTTAGCAAATTAATTATAGTCCAGAAAAGGAAGGCATGGATGTTGCCTGAATGCGCAGACGAAATGGCAAGATTTTGCAGTTGTTGAGGAAAACTTTAGAGACAAAGAATACAAAACTGATATGCATTATTACATTTTGACTAAAAACGCATTTTAGATTGATGAAATGAGGAAAAACTTTTCTCCAAAAACATCAAAGAAAATGAATTTGCACTTATTAAGTTATCGCAGATTTTTTTTTTTTTTAGTATTGAAATTTGTGGAGAAAAATGCTAAGTGCAATCAATACCGCCAAAGGAAGTAAAACAAATAGCTGTTTTATTACTGAGAAGTTTCTGAGATTTACGAAGTTAATTTGGAAACTTTCAAAAAAAGTATTCAATCCAGTGATGGTTGGTGGACTCCAAAAAGCACCATATTCTCAGAAGTTTGAGTTTTACTTTAACAACAATACACAGTAATCAAATGTGAACTAACAAGGGGACCACCAAACATGATGCGCACAGATTTTGATGATTTTAAAGTATGTTGTAGAGGTCATACCCCTAACTATTCAGGTCAAAGGTTTCCTTCAAATGGGCTTTAGTTTTCCAGAAATTTCGGTTTCAAGTTCAGTATTTATTTCAAATACCTTTTAGTTCACAGTTTTGAACAAGAACTCCGTGGTGCAGAGCTAGCGCTCGTGATTTGAGAGTGGGAGATGAGGGTTCTGTCCTCTCTAGTGACTTTTTTTTAAACTTTTTTAATACATTTTGTATGTTTGTCGCGTTATAAGTTTTATGCAGAATTATGAATTCTGCATCTTTGAACTTTTTGATATTTTCCTAATAAATTCCATTTACATTTTCGAATTTTTCGTGAAAATTTATAGTTTTTGCGCAATTTTTATTTTAATATTTCTGTTGACGAAAATCCAAACTAATTTATGTCTTTTTAAAACTATTATTGTTTACATACATATATATATGTATTTACTTATATATTTATCGTATTTATGAAATAATGCATTTATTTTTATTTGCATTTTCTATTTAAAAAACTTTTAATGATTAAGAAAAAAATAACAAAATAATATATCCTTTTAATATTTGATTTGTTCTAAATATATTGAAATACGTTAACTGCTGAAATACTAAAATATTTATCATCACCGACATCGACATTTTTAGTTTATTAAATATGGAGCTAACTGTGTGATATCGCAAAAATATTCTAAACAAATTCCGTATTAAAAATCGCCTTTAAATATATTCTTTAAGTAAATTGTTTTAACAAAATTAGAAGAATGTATAAATTAGCATATTATATCTTCTTTAAATACTTAAATTGTGATAAATATATTTAAAAATGCATTAAAAGTTGAAAAAAGAAATTATTTCTAACGTTATAATTGTCTGCAAAGGAAGCTAAACGAAATGAATAAAAAGAAAATTTTATTATTCTGATATTACCGTAAAAGTCATTGCAGACGATTTTTTTCAGATATTTTTTATATGTATTGTAATTTACAAACGATTTTTCATTTCTAGTTGAATTTTTCTGTATGGTATCGACTTATTAGAATGAAAAAAAAATTAATTGTAATATATTATATTTTATTTGTGCAAATCAAAAATGATGTTGAGTTTGAACTTTACAGTTAAATGTATTTAAATAGCATAAAAAAATGTATATATAACAGGCTAAAATTTGGATGTAAGCGTTACTCTTTAATATTTTACTACTCCTTTCAAGATATGCTTTTGGAATTACCTAATCATACATACCTTTAGAAGATTTGAGATAAAAAGTATTTTGTATAAATTATAAAAAATGATAAATTTTCATTTAAAATTTCACAAAGTTAAAAAAAAGTATTTTTTTAGAACGGTTATTAAAATATAAAGGGTACATAATAAAAAAAATTAAACAAAATCTAGACATAAATTAGTTTGGAATTTCGTCAATAGAAATATTAATTTCAAAACTTCAAGAAAAGAAAAAAAGAAAAAAAAATCTATAAATTTTCACGAAAAATTCGAAAATGTCAATGGAATTTATTAGGAAAATATCAAAAAGTTCAAAGATGCGGAATTCATAATTCTGCATAAAACTTATAACGAAACATCTACCCTATATATATAAAATCCTAATGAAACGAATTTGTGAAACGATTTTATGAAACGAATTTATGAAACGATTTTATGAAACGACTGATTAAACGACTGATTATGTTTCAGGGCTATTTTTAATAAAATATTAAACGCTTGATGGTGAAATTAATACCAATTGTTCATAAAAATCTGCGGATGTCAAAACTGGTAATAGAATTTTGAAATTGGAATTAGTTTTCGAGATATTAATTTTTTTCTAATTTTAATGACATTTCTGTAATGATGACAACTAATTACTCAGTTTTTTTGTGACAAAAAAGGGAAAAAAATTGAAAAGGATCCCGATAGGGATTATTGATTTCTTTTTATTCGTCATTTTCAAATTGAAATTGAATTTATCTTTTATTTCAATCGATAATGAAGACAAGATTGTGATTAAATTATGTTTTTCAGGAAATTTTGAAAAAAAAAATCACATTTCTATCGTCAGGATTCAATTGTCTGTCAGCATTTATATTTAATTTATAAACTGAAAATATTTTGAATAAATTCGTCCAAATGACGTCATTTAGGTAAACGCAAAAGAAAGGGAGGAAAAGGAATTAATAGTAATTATTATTTATTGATATCATATTGTTATTTTTTTGTAAAATTTAACTAAACGAATTTATAAAAACTAATATATAAAATAATAATTGCCCAACTGAACGGAAGAATAAAATATCCTGCTTGGTTTTCTATCCTGCTTGGTTTTTTTTCCGCCAAGCTTTTTAAAAAAGCGTCAAGACCCCCACTCTAAATAAGAAAGAGTGACTATTCACTCCGGAGGAGTGGATATTCACTCTATCGCAGAGTCAAAATTTGCCCAACCTCTTTAGAGTGACTATTCACTCTAGGAAAAAGTGAAATTCTTGACTCCCTGAAAGAGTGAATACTCACTCTTTCAGGAGTGAGTTTTTTCACCCCTGATAGGAGTGAATAGTCACTCTTTCAGGAGTGACTAAAATTCTTGAATAAAAAAGAGAAACTCATTTTTACACACGCTTGTTCGTAGGCGGTCACCCTCCCAACTAGTAACCGAGCTCGCTGCTGCTTGACTTCTGCGCTCGGACGAGAACTGGTACCTACAGCTTGCTACAGCCGCTTACAATTAAAAAAGCTCTTATTACATTATTTTAGCTTTGTTTCTTTTGTGATATTCGAACACACTTATTAAATTTGTGTAGAAATCATAAATATTTACGGTGTTTCTCAACTGTGTAAATAAGAAACTGAAACCTTCTTTTTGTATCATATAATACAGAGACTGTTCGCACATTTTTTAGACAAATTGATAAATTATTTAAAAAAATGGAATTCTTTTAGAACAAAAAATTCTGACAACAACTTATTATGTGTAATTTATATTATCGTCTGATACTTTCAAATTTATTCTTATTTCAAGATTGCGCATGCTAAAAAAGCTGTGAATGGGAAGATGCGTTTGAGTTTTTTTTTTCTCCTTCCGAACAGAAGTATGCTAATTCCACAGTCTAAAATGATTGCAAAGAGCATAATATAAAAACTTTTTAGTGCGAAATAAACATAACAATTGATTGAAAAGTGCTATTCCAAAAATCAGTACATATACATAGTAAAAAGATACCGGATGAAAAAAAAAACAGGGAAAAAAAGAGCCCATTTCAAGGCGGAAAACGAAGTTTCAAGTAAGGATTTATGACTATCGCAAATTTATCTTACATCGAAAACATTCATCGATATCCATCGAAAGCATTATACAGAATTAGAATCAAGAAACAAGATTATCATACAGATTATTTCAGAAAGCAATATTCATATTTTAAACGTTAAAAACAACAACGCCGAAATCGTCTAAAAAATGTGCGAACACCCGTCTACATTTCCGCTATGACAAAAATTCCGTTACAACAAAGCAGTTATTTATTTATTCATTCATTTTTTTCTTGCTAATAATGTTTCTATAATTAGAGCCCGATTAAGATTGTCCGAGGCCCAGGGCCTGTTTACCAAATAGGCCCGTGAAGCCGTAGTTTACTCACTGAAATACAAAGGGGCCCCCAAATTTACTTTTCAAAACTAATTTTTAGGGGGGAAATTTCAGTCAGGGTAAAAAACGTTTTTTTTTTCTTAAATTATAGCTGTTAAATTTTTCCTAAGATTATTTCCGACACATTTATACTCTTTTTTTTTCTATAATAAATGTTATAAAATCAGTGATTAAATGCAACGTTTTTCATTTCTCTTATGTTTAATTTCAAACGTGCTAAAAATAACAGAAAATTTAATCTGTATAGTTATATTTTGTTTATATTCATAAAGAGGTTAGAAATGATATAAAATATGTAGAATAGGTTATTTAAATAAAGAGGAAAATAATTAGCATTCAGAGATATTAAATTTCTGTTTATAAAATAGAAGCAAAATTGTGTTGCAGCTAAGCATAAATTTACTTCAAATATTTTTTTTTCCAACACTTTTCTTAGCATTGGCAAATCCTGCAATTTGTAAAGCATAAAATATATTTCCTGTCCATAATTCTATCGATTCATTTATTATTTCAATGCCTTTTTCAGTTTTTTTTAAAATAGTGCTACTATATATAAAGGATTTCATTTTAGGTGTTTCGTTTCGATAACGGAGATTACTCGGATTCTCATCCGTGAGCTGGCGCCATCTTGTGATTTTATTGGAAAAAATTGTTTTTCCTCACTCTTCAACGGAGTGAAATATCTCACTCTTGTCAACGGAGTGAACAGTCACTCTCGACAACGGAGTGAGATATTTCACTCTTTTCTAGAGAGTGGAAAGTTCCACTCTTTAAAGAGTGCATATTTATAAAATTCACTCATAAAAGAGTGAAAATGCCTCTCACTCTTCCAAAGAGTCAACTTCTCACTCCTTCCAATTTTAGAGTGCCTATAATAGAAAAGCACCAAAAGTTCATTGGGTTTATTTTCATAACTTTTGGCAACAAATCTATGTATATTAACGAATCTATCCCTTTTTGAAGCTCGAATTACGCCAAACCTAAAAGCAAAGGATCCTATAATGGAAAAGTACCCGATTTTCTTATGGACAATATTCAAGTGACAGAACATGGTGTAAAATTACCGCGGATAGCAAATTTGTTTAAATATCTCACCAATTGATGCCGAGTAAATGCAGGCATGCATGCACAAAATATTTAATTAATTTTGTATGATAAATAATTATTAGAAAATTCGTATATACATATTAATTAAAAAAAAATAATTTACATATTTAAAATAACATGAAAATATGCATGATGGTGCACTAAAATAGAGAGAAAATTAAAACCTGTTACTGAAAATGTCTATAACATAGTACTTTTCAATACCGTGGTTCTTAATGTTATTCACAAGCAGATGGAATTTTTCTCATCCTTAAACGCAAAGGAAGAATAGAATAGAGATTGTTGTTATAAAAGTCCGAGAGGTAGTCACAATTTAAACCTAACCATTTTATACAAGCTGGTTTTCAAGTAGTAATTGATTTTACTTATCAATCCCGAAAACAGTCGTCAGTTGTCGCAACAGCTGTGTATGAGGCCATGATAATCGAAAAATGTCCCATATTAAAATATTAAAAGCATGGCAACCCAATTACAGATTTACCAATATTTTTAAAATAAAGCACGCTGTCATGTTTTTAGAGGCCTCGAAGTCTGAGCGGGGGTTGGCGAGCGTAGCTCGCAGGGGGTAGTCCCCCTAGTATATATATAAAATGTATTAAAAAAGTTAAAAAAGTCAATAGAGTGGACAGAACCCTCATCGCCCGCTCTCAAATCGCGAGCGCTAACTCTGCACCAGGGGTTTCTTGTTCAAGACTGCGAACTAATAGGGATTTGAAATGCATACTGAACTTTAACCCGAAATTTCTTGAAAACTAAAGCCCATTTGAAGGAAACCTTTGACCTGAATAGTTAGGGGTATGACCCCTACAACATACTTTAAAATCATCAAAATCTGTGCGCATCATGTTTGGCGGTCCCCTTGTAAGCCCATATAATTTTTCAATCATAGTAACTATATGAAAATATATAAAATTTTTAAATCTTATGTAAATCTGAAAACTATTAAATTTTTGCATTTTATATTCAAATATTATTAAATGTTACATGGCAATTAATACTAAAATGTTCAAGGCTTAATATTTTATAAAAGTACTAGCAAAACCCACGGCTTTGCTCGCGTAATTCTTGAAAAATGCGAAGTGGTATTGCTTGGCCTATTTTCATTAGAGGAAATTTTACTGCCACAGATAATTCAGAAATTACTAATTAAGCCACACTAATGTCGAAAAAAATCGAAAATTTAGAATGGTTTTTGCTCTTTCAGCTCCCCCTCTGCCTTGTGGTACTGTCACCGATATAAAATATAGCCTACGTTACAGCAGGGACTGTTACCATCCCTTTTGAAAATGGTTCTGTAGTTCCAGAGATTCCATAGAAATTGCAATTTAGAATGTTTTTAGACCGCTTTTCGCTCATCTCACCCTTTTAAATATCGATTTTTTTAGAATTTGGTCTTAGAGAGCATTTACATCTTATAAGTTACTACCATGCTAAATTTCATGTTTCTAACACCTTCAGTATAAAAATATCGAAATTTTAGAACGCTCTTCGCTCCTGCACCTCCCTGGGAATAGTGGCACCGATTTAAAATATAGCCTATGTTACAGCAGGGACTATCACCCTCAATTTGCCACCATCACTTTTGAAAACAGTTCTGTAATTCCAGAGATTCCATTGAAATTGTAATTTAAAATGTTTTTACAACGCTTTTCGTTCATCTCACCGTTTTAAATTTCGTATTTCTTTTAGAATTTGTTCTTAGAGAGCGTTTACATCTTATAAGTAACTACCATGCCAAATTTCATGTTTCTAGCTCCTTCAGTATAAAAAAAAATCGAAATTTTAGAAAGTTTTTTGCTTTTACACCCCCTTGGCAGTGGTGGCACCGACATAAAATATAGCCTATGTTGGAGCAGGGACTATCACCATCAATTTGCCACCATAACTTTTGAAAACGGTTCTGTAGTTCCAGAGATTGCATAGAAATTGTAATTTAGAATGTTTTTAGAACGCTTTTCGCTCATCTCACCCTTTTAAATTTCGAATTTTTTGAGAATTTTTTCTTAGAGAGCATTTACATCTTATAAGTAACTACCATGCTAAATTTCATGTTTCTAGTTCCTTCAGTATAAAAAAAAATCGAAATTTTAGTACGTTTTTCACTCTTGCACCTCTCCCCCTTGTGATAGGGGAAGCGATGAAAAACATAGCCTATGTTACAGCAGGGACTGTTACCTTCAATTTGCCACCATCGCTTTTGAAAATGGTTCTGTAGTTCCAGAGATTCCATAGAAATTGTAATTTAGAATGTTTTTAGAACGCTTTTCGCTCATATCACCCTTTTAAATTTCGAATATTTTTAGAATTTGTTCTTAGAGAGCATTTACATCTTATAAGTAACTACCATGCTAATTTTCATGTGTCTAACACCTTCAGTATAAAAAATATCGAAATTTTAGAACGTTTTTCGCTCCTGCATCCCCTGGGGGTAGTGGAACCGACATAAAATATAGCCTATGTTGGAGCAGGGATTGTCACCATCAATTTGCCACCATAACTTTTGAAATCGCTTCAGTAATTCCAGTGATTTACCCTACAATCAAACAAACAAACAAACAAACAAAAAAAAAATTTAATACTTTATATTATTAGTATAGATGAGCTAGAATAGTGTGTGTTGTTTATTGTGAAATATTGTATGCCCCATTCATCCCCTACACTCTCCCCTTCAACCCCATACCAGGGTTCGATGGGATACGTTTAAAGGTTTAGAAAAGTGTTTATAATTTCTAAATTATTACAGTTGGAGAAATGACATTGCCTAGAAAGTTTTAATAAATGGATGCACTATCAACGATAAATGCCTCCATTCATCGCTAGTCTCCACGTATTAATCCTTAGATTGCTATTAACGAGATATCTCGGTTTCATATTGAATATTTATTAACCAGGGATGAGATATCTCGTATTCGACAATTTTGGGACAGCCGAAAGCAAAAGAAATATCTCGTGAATGACATCCCAGATAATCTAAGAAAATTAAATAATGTATTTAAATTTTCATTTCATACTTATGAACATTTCAACTCGGTTTCATAACAAAACCTTTCTAGGAAATGACATTGCCTAGAAATTTTTAATAAATGGATGCACTATCAGCGATAAATGCCTCCATTCGTCGCCACTCTTCTCTACGTATTAATCCTTAGACTGCTATTAACGAGATATCTCGGTTTCATATTGAATATTTATTAACCAGGGATGAGATATCTCGTATTCGACAATTTTGGGACAGCCGAAAGCAAACGAGATATCTCGTGAATAACATCCCAGATAATCTAAGAAAATTAAATAATGTGTTTTAATTTTTATTTCATACTTCAAAATTAATTTTTGTTATAGGGTTTTCTATGGCAATTTATGGCTTACGGGCTCTTTCCAGGCGACACATTTCTTCAAATATTACCACATAATTACCAATTTTTAAACATTATATTTTAACAACACGAGACTGCGGTCAATGTAATTTGAAACGTTTAAATATTGCTAGACGAATATCAAGGACAATTTACCTCAAATAAAAAAAAATCTTCTGAAAACAGAGGCCGGAAGTGATAGTGAGTATAGAATTGAACTTAAAGATAAAAAGAGTTCACAGTAACCTTTTAAATGAATATGACGAAACACAGGAAGATAACTCCAATGGGTATTGCAACTTCTGCTTTTTTTGTCACGAAAGTTTAATTTGTTTCATAAGCAATTTAAATAAAAAACATTAACTCTTATATTTAAGATGTGGTGCAGAAACGATTCCCGTTTAAGAATGAGAAATTTTTCTTTCTTACTAGAAGTTTAAAACTGTGACTTTTTAACACTTTCCAACATAGTTAAAAATTGTTTATGAATTCTGTTTTTCTGTCTGCCGACTGTCCGTGCTCTGCCTCTCGAATATATACTTGGATTGCAATGTAATTAATATATGTTATTGAAGGTTACATGTTCTCTATTGAAAATGGATGGTATAGCATTTATAGTTCGTTTATAGGGCCACTCAAAATAATCCCGTTACATTCTGGTCAATGGGGAAAAATCGTTTGCGGTGTATTTTAATAACGTTACACTATTTAAAACATAATTAAATTGATATGCATTTATGAAGTTCAGTAAAACATGCTTTCTGTAGTATATGATGTGCAAAGCATCTATTATTCATTTACAGGGGCCCTTAAAAGAATTCCGTTACATAATGGAGTACGGGGAAAAAATTGCAGCGTTTTTTAACAATATTATACTATTTCAAACATAAAGAAATTTATATACATTATTGAGGTACACTATAAGATGCTTACAGTAGAATATAACGTTCATAACAGTTATCGTTCATTTACAGGGACACACAAAAGATTGCGGTTACAGTACTTTCTATTAGCGATAAAAGCTGGAGGTGCGTTTTCAGATGTGGCACGCGTTTTTATGTTTAACTAAATTTTTTAATACTACATGCATAAATGCTATAGATCATATACTGGGCTATGCAAAATAATTTGTAAGCATTACTGGGTATGAGCGTGAATTGCTTAAGGGTGATTTTTAATTGAATTTGAATTTTTCAGCTGAAGTATGTTTCGTATACTAAGAGATTTTGGTAGAATATAAATACATTCATGTACAAGGCTACGCAAAGAACCGGATACATTGCCGTCTATGGATGACAGTTACTGAAAGTACGTTATCAGTTATGTTGTGCGTTTTTTTTCTTGAATTAAACTTTAATTTAATATGAGCACTGTATGAAAATCTGTAAATATACAGGGTCATTCGAGTGCATTTCCATGTATTTGTGAATTTTTTTGACGGTGCATTTTCGACTGTGTTATGCGTTTTGTAACTAAGCTAAATTTTATCGCACTATATTGTGTATAAACAGATCTGTAGATCATATAAATGCATACACAAAAGAATTTGAGTACCTTTCCGGCTATAGACGGTATTTTTTAAAATCCCTTTTCCTCTTTTTAACCCTTTATAGAGCAAAGTACTTTTACTTGTAAAATGCTGAAATGGTTGAATGACACCAGAATTTATAAACATATTTATTTGAAAATAAGTAAAAGATTTTCTTCACGTGATTGATAAAAGGAAAATTTTATTTTCAAAATTCTGGTGCCAATGGGCATTTAGGGATTTAGGATTCTGGTGCATTTAAGGTTTAAAATTAACTTCCTTAGGTTTAAAATTAAGTTAAATCCTTCAAGGGGTTAAACGGCAAATTGTCTTTGCAGTATTTTGAAAGTGTTGAAAAGTGTTTCATAATCTATACTTGACGCATGATTTTTCTTTCTTGTTTAAGTTTAGCATTCCATTTTGGGATTTTAATCCTTTAATAATAATTATTTTTACTACTATTACTACTACTACTACTACTACTACTACCGCTACTATTACTATTAATACTGATACAAATTATTTGTATTAGTTTTACTGTTTTATTATTATTATTATTATTATTATTATTATTATTATTAGTAGTAGTAGTAGTAGTAATAGTAGTATCTTTTTAATCTAAAAGACACAAAAAATCGTATTTAAATATATTTTCATTTCATAGTAGATAATCTTGCATTTATTGCAATATTTTTCATGATCTCCATTTTCATGCATTAAGATTTCCATACGTATCTTGGTTTCTGGGATAATCATTTAAGCACTCACTCCAAGATTGCTTAAATTAATGATTAGTAAACGCTATTGAAGGATCTTAACACAAAACTAAACACAAAAAAAATTCCAGTGGAACGGATGGGATTATTTAGCTGTTTCTTGAGATCTATACCAATTTATCCATCTGTTAACTTTCAAAAGATTTTTCTGCATTTTGATGATACGTTTAATTTTCGCTCTGTCTTCTTCAATCTAATGTGGATAATTAATTTTCTCACACAATAATTTAATTATAGTACTAATTTTTCATTTTTTTTGTAACTGGATCCATACTTAGAGGGAGGGCATCATAACTCATACCGCTTTTCAAATCTTAAAAAGCATGTAAAACAAAACTGTCATATATGTGCAACGAAACTTTAAGTAAATATATTCTATGGAGTATATTTTATATGTACAATCAAGTCAGACAGTAAAACCAGGTGAAAATTATACACGGGTCCAAAAAGCATTTTTAAATTCTAAGAATCAGTCCAAGAATTGAAGCAATACACTGTTAAACATTTGTAACAAACTGTTCAGTAATTCGACAGTTTTTATTGAAAATGGTTACATCACCGTAATTTAACTTCCTTCTGACCATAATATGGTCGGATACGTTTAATAATATGATCAAGGAACCGTAACTTTAAAAACGGTCAAATGAGAGGACAGTTTGCTGCTGATTTTTAACAGTGAAATTTGGCCTTAATTTACTATTGATAAGGTTACATACATATAATTTTCGAGTTCATTCTAAAAATGCAGAAAACCAAATGTCCACTTTGGCATCTGGCAGAAAAATTGCATTAATATTTTTAGACGTGTGCCCGTGAATTACGTGAAATGAATACACTTGCTCTTTGTTTTCCCCACTCTTTCATCATGGAGTTTTACAGCTGTTTGGCTTTCATATAATTTATTTACGATTATTTTAGATGTTTTCTAGGTAAGTATCATCTAGGAATTCAGATACTTATTACATTTTATTTAGATATAAAAAAAAGTGTTTTTTTACTAGATGTATCGAAAATGACCACTGTGCTGCGGGTCGGTTTCAGGTTAACCAGATTTTTCAAAGGAAAGTCCAGATTATTGTGATGAAAATAACTATATATTTGAATGTAAATGTCTATTTAAAATGAAAAGAAAAGTTTTCTTAATGTTTGTATCAGGGTTTATTCTGCACAAACTTATTACCCGCTTACAACACATGGATACGCTGGAACCGATACGGAAACATGGGGAGAACCAGAATCATACGGACCGTAGAATTCGGCAACTGTAGAATGAATAAAATACCACGTGCACTTACAAGAGGAACGTCGCTTATCCTCTCATGAACTTCGGCAACAGCCTCGACAGGAACGGAAGGTCGTCCAGGCCAAGATCTAAGTCATGTGCAACCAGTTTCTTCAAATTTGCCTATCAAATCCCGTACAGCTTTTACAGTGCACGGGCCTCGGCGTAGCCCATGGTTTCTGTGGTAGACAAGCAATGCCTCTGCGGCATTTTGTTCTTTCAGGTATTAAATCTTTACAATTTCCCCACGTTCTGTCCCTGTAAGTGGTATGTTGTACCGAGTGCAAGAAAGCAAAATACACGGTACGCATTTTACAGTGCCTTCTCTTGCACTTAGTGCGACGACGTTAGTCATGACGGTGCGTTACGCCGAACCAGGAAATCTGCGTATCTTGGTCTTTTCTTCTCGTTTCAAGGGAGATTAAGTACGGTGGCATCAGAGATGAAAACACAGTGAGAAATGTGACGTCATTAGAAAAGAAAGTCGTGCTCTGGTGATCGCCACAGTTGTTTTCTCTTTTCTTCTAAGTCTGTCTAGAGACGGCTATTTTCATGCTACAGGTACCGTTCCAACGCTTTTTATGGTTTTCCATTATGAAGATCACAGCATAATAAATAAAAGTAGGTGTTGTCATTTGAAATTTTCGAAATTTTGTCCTTGAAACTTTAACTGTTAGTGTTTAACTGTTACTTTTCATATGATTCTTGAGCGCATATTTCAAAATTCTTTAGACCAAAATTTCATTCACTTTCTTTGAACGGTACGATAGCTAGGGACTCATATAACAGGATAGTTTTTTTTTTATAATCACCTATATCGTTGGGTGTGGGGATCAAATATAAAATATAAATTTGTTATACACAATTTTTCCATAATTACATTCAAACATAAATTATTTTTTCTTTTATTTCATGTTTCGGGTTAACTTGAAATAAAATTTTCGAGTTTGGGTCGGGTTACACCCAACCCGTCCAGGACCTTACATCAAGCATTAACCACTAGTATTAGCCTTTTATAACAATACTTACTGTTGTAAACATAATCTATAACGCTGTTCAACAAGATGTCTGTTTCTGATGCTGTAGGTGATAATTTATAAATTTTAGTTAATGTAGATTTTAAAAGTATCCATCACTCGTATTTTGAATAAATTTTAAAAAATGCTAATTTTAAAAAATGCTAATTTTAATAGATTTTTTAAATTTAACAATAACATATTAATTTTATCATTTGATTTTAGTAATAAAATAAATGATTAAATAACCACTTACACAGCTTAAAAGTAAGATTAAAATATTGAATATTACAATATTAAAAAGACAATATATATTTTTGAAAAATTAAAGAGAAATTTTATAAATTAAACTGAAGGTCTTATAAACAAAATTATCAAAGTAAAATGTGTTTCTACACTTTTATTACATATTCTGTTTAAGTAACAAATCAAAATATGTGTTTGTAAACGAGATTAAAATGATAGTGTGATATTATCATAACTTTTATACAAATCTCCATATATTTGAAATATTGAAACTAATTTTTTTTTTAATTGGAGGGTGATAGAAAATTTTTATCAACATTTCCCTTTTTCGCTTCCCAAAATCTGTAAGGAATAGACATTTCGTTAAGATTTGTTCAACAGTATAATTCTCCCTGCGAGAGATAAATCTCGCATAATAGTCATTCTTTGGCAAACAATATGAAATCAGAAAAATCAACAAATCAATGTTACGCATGTATGTTTTCTTTCTTAATATGCAAAAGAGTTGGAAAAATTGTTGCATTAAGATGAATAGATTGTCTTTGTAAGCAAACTGTGGTAACACAAATAGATATTGCATTTAACAGAGGTGAAAGAATCCTTAAAAGTATATTTATTTCTACAACATAAGTTCATTTACACCCTGTTGTGCTTTTGACACTTTCTTCCTGTTTCATAATTGCCTTTCGTGTGCGAAGATCAGTATTTAAGCTGGATAAAATTCGCTTTCATTTTGACGAAAAAAGCCATAATAATAATAATAATAAAAATGAACCAGCATTTTCTTTCAAAAGAAAATCCTATATTTCTTTTAACACTTTAGTTGTAACATCACAAGTAAAGCAGCTGACATTGATGTATTTTTTTCGCAGGAACTACTGAAGAATTTCAATTTTTTTAATAGTTCTGTCAGTAATTATACAATAAATTGATCAAAAATACAATATTTGAATTATTTTTAACACAATCAACTAAGTGGTAACTAATTCATACGATTAGCAATTTTCTCATCTGAGCGAAAATGTGTCCAGGCTGGGATTCGAACCCAGAACCTTTGGCCAATTACCAATGCTATTCCAATCGAGCTATCTGGACGACATCGCAACTAACACAATATTCGCTCAGAACAACCATTTGGTCACGACATGACATCTGAATTGTTAGTTGAATCAGCATAACAGAATGAACCACAGGTAAAGGAACTCCAACAAACTATTGATGAGTAATTGCACTTTAATTATTTTTAACACAATCAACTGATTGGTATGCGATTTTTTCTGTTGTGCTGTTTCAAATGACAGTACAGATGTCACCAAATGGTTGTTCTGAGCAAGTATTGTGATGTTTGGGATGTTGTGGAGGAGAAATTCTAGTAGTTGAGAAGAAGGTGATTCAGGATCTGAGCAGGAGAAACAGGAATCGCTGAGTTTCTGGAAATTAGATTTTTTTTATTCAAACCAAAATATGTGAGATCGTAAAGCAGTCCAAAGTAATATTAGCATGCGTTGGCACAAGCAAGACACCAGCGTTTTCATCCAGAAGATGATAAAAGTTAAAGACAAGGAACACTGAAGAGAAGTCTATTCCATGGAAAGTATTTTTATTGCACATGATATACGATGTAACGAGGGTGGCCTCAATTAGCTTAATGAAATAATTAGATCCTTATAGATCAAAACACAGACATGGTCTGATCTTAGGCAATAGATTGTCTCGCCAAGTTTCGATGAAAGTTGAGCCAACAGATCGCAGACGCAAAGAAGAATTTATTTGTACGTTACGGGTAATTAATGTAAATGTTTGGGCGGATGGAATGAAATGGCACTTGGCGAAATCGTACTTTTAGTGAAATTTAGCGGACACATGCGGGCAACCCGGTGGGAGTGGAATTTTAGACAAAGGAAACCGTTAAACTTGGATCTGGGAAATTACATTAATTTGCACAATTTGTTTATGGACAGAAATAGGTTGGGTGCACCATGCAGCTGTAAATGAATGTCTGGAAAACATCACATTACATCTGTTATAACCGCAGTGGAATCAAAAATAGATTTTTAACGTACATACTGCATTTAATAAAGATAGCCTTTTATATGAGAAAAGGAAATAACATTTGAGGTTTTCGAATAATGAGATATTTTAGCGAAGAGAATATTAATTAATATATTAAAAATTAAGTTGAGAAGATAATAATTTAAAATAAAAATATGTATTTGCTTGTGCCAACGCATGCTAATATTACTTTGGACTGCTTTACGATCTCGGATATTTTGGTTTGAATAAAAAAAAAATCTAATTTCCAGAAACTCAATAATTCCTGTTTCTCCTGCTCAGATTCTGGATCACCTTTTTCTCAATTACTAGAATTTCTCCTCCGCAGATTTGTCCAAAGAGCTCAATTAGAAGAGCATTGACAATTGAAATCAAAGGTTCTGGGTTCGAGTCCCAGCCTTTACACATTTTCACTCAGATGAGAAAATTGCTACTCTTATAAAAAAAATACAATAGTTACGCAATTTTGAAAACGACAAAAGTCGCGTGTAAAACAGTAGACACTGGTGTACCTTTTCATCGCAAACTACCGAAAGGATTTTTTTACAGTTTTGACATCAGTTAAACTATAAATTGATCGTTTGCTAAGAAATAAAAATATACAGTCGAACTCGCTTAATACGAGAATCAAGGGAATTATAAAAGTTCTCGCATTAACCGTTACTCGTAATACGCTTGAAGATAATAAAAATCTTAAACACACACACATAAATAAACTAAATACAATTAATAATTGCTCTAATTATAGCCATGATAAAAATAACACAAAAAATAATCTCGGCTAACATTGCAACAGCATCATTGCAATTTTAGAGCTGTGATTTCACATAAGGTAAAGCTAGGAGAGTCTGCGCACAATTCAATAGAATAATAATAAAAAATCTAAATATTATTTTTTTGCTAAACTATCCATGAATAATTTTGAATTCATTTGTTTTTTTTAATGCAGTTCCATTTCTATTTTGCTGTTATGCTGTAATTTAAGAGAACAGTTGTAATAAAACCAAAAATGGTATTTTGCGCAATCCGTCCTTGCAGGGTTGGTGTGATTCCGCACATGGGTAGGAGAGATTATTATTAATAATAACTACAATTAAATTCTTAACAATAATAATTACACTTATATGAAATAGTTGTAAAGTTTTTGTGAAGAAATATCGTGGTATTAGGAGGGAACATTTCAACCTAATGATTAAAGAATCAGAAAAAGGAAAAAAAATTAAGAACAATTAAAGAATTTTAATTAAAGAAAAAATTAAAAAAGCAGAAAAAGCAAGCCTAGAAAATATTACAAAATATGATTAAGTTACATGATGACACGTTTAACTTAAAATTAGACCATTTTCGTTTCCACAGTTTCCATGTTTTCTTGTTTGCGGGCCGAAGTTGTCGTCGGCCACAATCAATGCACTTATTGTTGTAAATGGTGCAGCTTTCGTGCAACTACCTGCCACAAACAATACATTGAATACAGTCACTGATCGAAGTTGTCTCCTGATACATTTCTTGACATTCAGTGCACTCAACCTCATTGCCCTTTGTTTTCTTTCCTTCAGTTTTTTTTATCGCACTCTTTAGGTAGCTTTCAATACAAAAATCTACCAATTGCAGTCGTTCGGAGGAAAACAATTCCAGAAAATTTTGGTATATTTTCACCGATCATGACCCCTAGACCCCAAAACCACCCTCCTTTCAAATGTTGATTTATATATATATATATATATATATATGTGTGTGTGTGTGTGTTACGGTCAATATGATTAATCTGGTCATTATTAATAATAACCGGTTATTATTAATAATGACCGGATTAATCATATTGACCGTAACATATATATATATATATATATATATATATATATATATATCTGACATTTGTCATGCTGTAACTCTCTTATTTATGAATCGATTTCGATGTGACTTAGTATGTGCATAGGACATACTAAGGTCCCGACCGAGTTCGTTGGCCAGCTTCATCCGCCATCTTGTTTCAAAATGGCGGCCAGTTATTTTTTTTTTAATTTTTAAGAATTAAAAAAATGGACAAAAATATATAAATTGAAAAAATTGTTTCCGTTAAGTGTTAGATTGTGATACAAGGATTCCGCAGCATTTTTTGTTTCGGTTTTATCTTAAAAAATGGCTGAGATATGGCAGTTTGAAATTCTAGGGAGGCTGACATTTTGAAACAACTTGATTTTTGTTATGCTGTAACTCTCGTATTTATGAACCGATATGAATGTGACTGATCATGTGTACAGAACATACCAAAGTCTCGACCGAGTTTGTTGGCCAGCATAGTGCGTCATCTTGTTTCAGAATGATGGCCAGATAAAAAATTGATTTTTAAAAAAAAAAATTCTAAAAGATGTATAATAAAATTATAAATTAAAAAAGTTGTTTCCGTTAACTGTTAGATCATGATACAAGGATTTCGGAGCATATTTTGTTTTGGCTTTATCTTAAAAAATGGCTGAGATATAGCTGTTTGAATTTCTGTGGAAAATGGAAGCTACCTTTTCCTCCCGGTGCAGGCCGGAAGGACTTTATGGAAGCATCTTATCTTCAGCTGTTTGCTTTTTTTTTGTAGCTGCTTCCTTCTTAAGTCCTTTTTCATGTATAGTTTGTGGATCGGTAACATCCTTTGCACCCTGTTTCCTTTTTGATTTCGATGGCATTAAACTACTTTGAATAGTAGGTGAAACCTTTTCCAAAACTTTCGCAGGTGTATTTCTGAGAATAACATTAGACTCCCCAGAAGTTAATGGTTGACAAATGCATGTAGCTGCTACAATGGGATGCGAGGATAGGGCTTGAATATGAGAAGTTTGGGTTTCAGTGTTTGTAACGAGTACTATTGTTGAAATGGATTGGTATGGTTTCCGGTGGTAATTCAACGGTTTCAGGGATAGTTTGATTCATGCCTTGATCACAGCAATGTAAATATGCGTGTTCCAGAATAACTTCAATATTTAAAGGATAAATTCCAGGTTTCGATAATTATGTGTTTATCGAAAATTATTTCAAAATTGATTCATTCGTATGTTTTACATATAATTTGCAATTTACGCAAATTTACCAATAAGCTGCGTAATCTCTCCCAGCATGGGAAAAATGGGAAATATGCGCCATCTCTCCTAAGTAGCAGATGTGCAAACTCTCCATTTTCGGTAGGAGAGATTGCGCGGTCTTTTATTTACACATGGCCGCTTCTAAAACTAACCACTGGTGTTTGCACCGTTAGTCTAGGTTAGTAGCTTATGAGAAATCGTTTAAGTTAAAAATATTTTGTACTACTGACATTCTATAGAAATTCTAACGAATATTTATGAAAATTCTAGTACTTACCTTGGGAAAATAAAACAAATAGCAGTGATTTATCTTAGACGCTTGAAACAATCAACGTGCACTTTCACGTAGACAGTCCAGTACTGCTGTTGTACAACTACCTTGAGTCACTGCACGCGCACTCACCACTTCCCCCTTAACTTCTTTGTGCGCAATATCTCCTGGCTTTACCTTATCATTTTCATTTTAATAGTACAATAAGAGAGATGAAAAAACTGTTTAATATAGACCAGAATCTGGATTTAAAGAAAGAAACAAATAAATCTTTTCTTCTATGGTATTTTTTTCCATGGCTCAGTTGTAAAGGTGCATTTATCTCGCAGTCTTTCGAAGTCATAAATAATACGACTTCCGATTCTTTCCTAATTTTGTAGTCATCGACAAAAGAAAGAGGTGGAGTCTGACCTCTAACGGCGTCCGTTGCTGACCTCTGACCTTTGGACATACAAAGAAAGTCATAAAATAAGAAAGATTCTGAAATACCGCAAGAAAAAAACCGCCGGTAAGTCTGCAGTCTGGGCGCTTCTTAAATCTTACAAAGGTGCGGTTTTTGAAATGTCCTTATCTCTCTCTTCTTTCATTCTTTCAAGACCTCTGGACATTTTTTCATTTTCTGTGGGGGAGGAGGGGGACAAGGTCTCCTTGAAGATTGACATTCCGTCCAGTAAAATTGATGAATTACTATATTTTGACAAACGGCTGTAATGTATAAATATTAACGCTGAGAGAGTGTTCGGTAAGAAAGGGATTCCTTTCATAATTCTGTGCGATTTAGAAAGGGATATTTCTTAAAGAAAGGGATATTTCCTAATTCTTTCCTAATTCTCCAATGTGATTTTTGCTCAAAATCATTGAAATGAGCGCAGATGTTTTTTTCTTACACTGCAAATTCTCAGCACACATTGGGAACACATGTGAAACACTTTGATTCAAATAAAGTGTCCCGTTACCTTGATTTGTACTGAAATGTGTTCCGAATATATTCCGCTATAAATAAAATGTTCCGAAAGTGTAGCAAAAGTGTCCTGATCAGGATATTTTTTAAATCTAAACTTGGGAACACATTTAAGAACATTTTG
This sequence comes from Maratus michaelseni, assembly GCA_963931845.1. NCBI lineage: Eukaryota > Metazoa > Arthropoda > Arachnida > Araneae > Salticidae > Maratus > Maratus michaelseni. The sequence continues at coordinate 121,845,756 of OZ007599.1, read as the reverse complement.
GGAGCACATTTTTGCAAACTTGTGAAATCATAGTTTTTGAAAAGTGCGCTAGAAAGTGTGCTTGAACAGAAAAGTTTTCTAAAACTTGTTCGAAAAAATACAGTTCAAGCTGTACTAAAAATGGTGAGAAAATAAGTGTTCTAAAAAGTGTTCTGAAAAATGCATAAACATTTGCAGTGTATTAGTCATAATTCTACTTTTCTAGTTCGTAAAAAGCGTGAAAATATTAATATAGTTTAAATGATGAACCATTCTCAAAGTGAAAAACGCTCGTTTTAACCGTGATCTCGTTTCAGCCGTGCACGTATTAAACGAGTTCGACTGCATATACAATACGTAGTTTTGTAAATTTTAAAAAAATGTAAAACAGCTATGACATTGATGAACTTTATTCTCAGGAACTATTAAAGTGATTTAAATGCTTTTATTAAATAGTTTTGGCAGAAGCTAAACTATAAATTGATCGTTCGGCAACAAATAAAAAAAAATACAACAGTTACGTTATTTAAAAAACTCTAGATTTCGTTTGTTTTTATGTATTTTTATTTTATTTATTGCCGAACAATTTACAGTTACTGAAAAAAGACTAAAGAAAAAGGGTATTGAAAATCTTTCAGTAGTCCCGAAAAAGCGGTACATCAATGTCTCCTCTTTACATAGCAGCCAACTGTTATGATTTTTGGTCACCAGTAATTTCGAAAAGAATTCTTCGCCTTATTTAATCACTTAATCGCTTTTGTAAGGCGAATAAATAAAGCGGAAAATTATTTTCGAAATAACTGGTAATTAAAAATCGTAACATTTGGCAGCTTTGAAAATAAGTAACATTGATGTAACTTTTTCTTGGAAACTACTGAAGGTATTAGGATTTTTTTTTTATAATTTTGTCCACAGTTAAAGAATAATTTGATATATATATATATATATATATAAATGTGTAGAGTTTAACTTCGGTCTCTAGGAGAATGAAAATATAGTCCAAACGTTTTTCAAAGTAATTAAACGTTATATTTTTAATGTAATGATTATCATATAAAATATTTACAACATTAATTTAAAAACTTATATACACTTGGAATTGATCCGACCGTCTGTCGGGCTTAAATATTATTTAAATGCGCGGTTCCACCGACCGGCATATAATTAAACAGAGACGATTCCTCGATCCGTCTGATCGAGATGAAAGCTGTAGCACATCTACTCTGTTCTCACGATAAAATTGCACATCATCAATATTCTATTGTTCGCGAGGCATCGAACTTTGATTCAACATCACAAGCCCCAATAAAATATGTGCTTGGGTTTGCAGTCCAAAGTTCAGATGAAAACTCCTGCGACCACATATATTTTGGTAAGAAATAAAAATAAAAAATACAATAATTACGCTATTTTGCAAACAACAACAAAACAACTCACATGTAAAAAAGCTGATATTGATGTCTTGTGTCATCCGGAAAATTCTGCGGTTTTTGCTGTTTTGTCTAGTTATTTTGCTACTAGGAGTGACCTTGATTGACCCAAATATCCCCATTCTGGTCGTTTCTGAGAGTGTCGAATAAAAATAACTGTTAAATGGGAAGGAAGATATGCGCAAAAGCACCAAGTCGATGTTTTACTATGCTTTTACCTCCCTAACAAGTGACATAACATTGAGAACGAAAAGAGTACAGGTAGTTGATGGAGGATATCTTCTACACAAAGTTCGTTGGGATCGCAACGAATGTTTCTCTGCCATTTTCGCAAAATATGTGAGGTACGTCAGAATCATCACAGTGAAAATGTTGTCGTTGTCTTTAATGGTTATCCTGAACATAATTAAAAAAGTATAAAAAGTGCAGAAACAGCTCGTAGCTTCAAGATTCATACGTCTGCTGAGGTTCAGTTCAATGAGACCATGTTTCCACACATGCCACAAGAGAAATTGTTGGGAATGAAAAAAACAAAGAACTTTTCATTTCTGTGCTTCAAAATATATTTGAAAAAGCACAAATAATCACTAAGCAGGCCACTGAAGCTGCAGATGTGCTAATAGTGAACACAGCTATATCCTTAGCCCGTGATTACGATGCTGTCATTGTCAATGGTAAGACCTGAAGACATTGACCTTCTTGTTGGCTTCTCTAGCTCCAGACAATGTTTATTTCCGAAGGGCCGAGAGAGGAAAATTGCCTGATGCTCTCTACTCCAACAAGTGTTTCAAATTTAAGGAAGTTGCACAAAATATTATTTTTCTTCATGCAGTAAGTAGTTGCGACACCACTTCTGCACTCTACAGCCGTTGGAAAATGAAATATTGTAGAATTCTTCAGAACCCATCCCTGAACCAAAAAGTTCAAATCTTTAGACTCAAATACAGAGAGGCACAAACTTGTTGGAGTCACAGAAGCTGTACTTCTTGCCCTGTATGGAGGTCATCCCAACCAAAACTTGAATGTATTGCGGTATGTCAGTTTCGCTAGAGCATCTAACAATATTAAATTAAATTTAGCGAGACTACCACCTACACACGATGCTACTCAATATCATGCGTTCCGAACATACCTATAAGTTCAGACATGGCTGGGAAACGAAAAGGATCCTCTCGAATGGGGCGGGAAGTGAGGTGATCATGGGCTCATTCCAATCACCATGATGAACGAACCAGCCCCTCAAACTCTACCCGATTTCATATCTTGCCAATGCAAAAACGGTTGTAGTACGAAGTGCAGTTGTAGAAAGGCAGGCTTGAAGTGCTCAGTTATCTCTGTTAAGTGCCACAACCAACTATGTGGCAACGCTCTTGATATTATAATGGACCTTGAGGATTTTGATGACCTAGAATAACCAATCGAGTCAAGTACAGAGACGGAAGATGAAGTATCTGAGACGATGGTATCATTCTAGGCCGATCTAGGCCGATTCTATCAGCCAAGCAGCAGAAAAAGGAAACATATATGACAAAGTGACTATACTTACTATATATTTGTTGATAAATGTCTTGTACATTCTATAATTAATTAACCACATCGTGTTTTCAATATCAAAAATAAAAGCTCGTTTTTTAAATTAATAACTTGTCAGGCGGTATTTTTATGTTTTCACCCAAAATCTTTTTGCTGCAATTTTTAAGATCTATTACAAATAATTAATTATCTAATAAATGAAACTAAAGACTATCTCATGCTCTAAAAAGTTGATTATGACAGTTTTGTTTCTAAAATGCACTAAAAGTGGGTTATTAAGCAAAAACTAATTTGATTTGTGGATTTTTGCATTTTTTCCAAATTTTACCCTATTTACCAGGCTCCGTATCTCACCCCCTATTTGGGCAATGTACAAACAGGAACAGTGCATGTTGTAGATAATTTTATGCTCTACAAATTCGCGAAAATCCTTTTTCTGTAAAATGCACTGAAACCGAGTTATTTAAGAAAAATTGAAAAAAGTGCCGAAAAATATTGATTTTTTCGATATTGTGAAAAACGCACAAGGTCTAGAAGGTCGAAAACTAGAGAGGCAACCTTTACAACGTACCCAAAAATCAGAGTTACACGAATTATTGAAAGGTAAAATGCTATTTCTACTGGACTATTCAGCGCTTGACTGAAATATATCAACGAAAAAATAGATTTTATATATGTATGTTATAAAGCAAAAACACTTCCGAAAGTAACACTGACGTTATGTTCACTGTGGCAACACCTGAACAATATTTTTTTCTGCAATTTTTTAACTTCCACACATTGAACAAATACATTTTCTACACAGTTGGATAGAGAAAAAAAAATGTTCTTTCAGACGCAATTTGTTTGAAAGGTGTATTTCAATTTACTGATTTTTATGGTGTTTAAAATAATTTTCTTCTTTGTAAAATATATCTCTATAGCGTGCAGCCCGATTACGAAACATGAACCCGTTAGCATTTAAAACAACATAAATAACTCAGCATTTGTTTCTGGATAACATTCCATAACTGCATTAAAACTTCACCAATAAATAATTAAAATAATAAAATTAAACCACTAATTTAACAGGCTATAAATAAATAAATAAAATAATAAAATAATATAAATGAAACATGAAAATAATAGACATGTATTCGAACTACGCGCTTAAAATATGAATCGTAATCTATACGATTTTAACAGAAATCGTTTTCTAAACGCTTTAAATAGCGAACCCAAAATTACAGGTCATTCCGCCAAGTAGTGTTTGAGTGATGCTAAAAAAAAAATCATCTCACCAGCATTGCAAACTGTTTACAAATGATTAACGATTACAAATGAATTCAACTTAATGAGTCGCAAATTTTAAACCTTAGTAATGAGTTTTTTGCCACCACTATTCCCGTATTTTTAGTTTACGCCTTATTTAACAGACTAAATCATATATTCTAATACGAGCAAATCTTGTGTGTGGTTATATATATATATATATATGCAAATTTTATCTTTAAAACGGCTCTAACGATTTTGACGAAATTTCGCATCCTACCGTTTTGGGGCACCAGAAAACCATTGGGCTAGGTCACATGTTCGAGAAAATTCGATTAGTGGGTCATTTTGGGTCATTTTGTGTCATGGTCTAGCTAATTGTATCTAAAAAACGGTTCAAACGATTTTGACGAAATTTTGTATCCGACCATTTTCAGGCACGAGAAGACTATTGGGCGGGGTCACATGTTCGAGAACTTTCGATTAGTGGGTCATATTTGGGTCAACGTGGGTCAAATTAATTTTATCTAAAAAACGGCTCTAATGATTTTGATTAAATTTTGTGTCCTACGAGTTCCGAGCACGATAAAATCATTAGGCTAGGTCACATGTCCGAGAAAATTCGACTGGTGGGTCATTTCTGGGTCATTGTGGGTCAAGATCTAAAATGTGGCACAATTTACACTATATTTTGCATCCAATGGTTTTCGGGCACGAGAAGACTGTTGGGCTAGGTCGCATGTTCGAGAAAATTCAATTAGTGGGTCATTTTGGGTCATTTTGGGTCATGGTCAAACTAATTGTACCTAAAAAACGGTTCAAACGATTTTGACGAAATTTTGTATCCGACTATTTTCGGGCACGAGAAGACTATTGGGCTGGGTCACATGTTCGAGAACTTCCGCTTAGTGGGTCATAGCGGGTCAAATTAATTTTATCTAAAAAGCGGCTCTAACGATTTTGATTAAATTTTGTATCCTACGAGTTTCGATGCGAAAATCATTGGGCTAGGTCACATGTTCGAGAAAATTCGATTAGTGGGTCATTTCTGGGTCATTGTGGGTCAAGATCTAAAAAGCGGCTCAATTTACACTAAATTTTGCATCCAATGGTTTTCGAGCACGAGAAGACTGTTGGGCTAGGTCACATGTTCCAGAAAATTCAATTAGTGGGTCATTTTGGTCATAGGTCATTATGGGTCAAGCTATTTTATCTTAAAAACTGTTCAGAGGATTTGAAATAAATTTAGCACCCTACAGGTTTAGGGAACAAGAAGACTATTGGTCTAGGTCACATGTTCGAGAAATTTCGATTAGTGGGTCATTTTGGTCATGGGTCATTATGGGTCAAGCTATTTTAACTTAAAAACGGCTCAGACTATTTACACTAAATTTTGCATCCTATGGTTTTCGGGCACGAGAAGACTGTTGGGCTAAGTCACATGTTCGAGAAAATTCAATTAGTGGATCATTTTGGTCATGGATCATGATATTTGAACTCAAATTTAATTTTGACCGAGCATAGCTCGGTCTTCCGTGCTCGTATTTAATTAAATAAGCCTACTAGGAAAATACCGGTGACAACAAATCGTAGCAATTGGCAGCTATGTTATCACCACATTCTTAGTCGCTGCGAACAGGAAAAAGTTATTTGTGAAGAAACATCAAATTTAAATTTATTAAATCTAAAACATAAATAAAACTTATAAATATATGCATAATAACATATACATAATAAATGACTCTAGGATAATTTTTAACAAAAAATAAATCTGACTTGTAGGGATTATTTCTTGCCTTCGTGTTTTTACGGCAATCCTGTATTGTTATCCCTCCTGTACGGTTTGGATTATTTGACCCTTTCCAGCGCGGAGTAAGTCTGTTTTTAAAATGATGAAATAATGGACTAACACCAGAATTTATAAAAGAATTCATTACTTAATAAAAACTTGCTTATATTACCGTACTTAATAAAAGGAAAAATTTTATTAAATATTTTTGGTGCCGTTTGTCAGTTTTGGAATTAAAATTAGGTGTCCTTTTTTGTGGACACCGCCCGCTAAAGGGTTAAAGTCATTCCAGAACTCGAATCTGAAGCACTTCATCACCATTTTTATTTAACGTCTTAATCAATATATTAATGCAATGGATACACATTACATTACATTAAAAATTAAACGAGTTACCAAGCCTGAGCCGCAAGAGTCAAAACCCAATCCGAAACATGAAAAGATAAGAATTAACCCAAACTGCAAGGAAAGAAATTACTGTCAACCCGCCCAAACCCAACCCAATTTGCAGAAGAGGGCAGGTTCATATAAAATCGGTTTACCCGACCTGATGCAGGATTGTAATTCACATTCTTTTTAAATATCAACGTTATCAATATAGCTTATTTTGATACGCAATAGACGGTGATATATTAAAATTTTTTAAGTATCCCTGTAAGAAAAAACTGCACACGATACAACGACTATTTTAAAAATGTAAAATAGTGCTGTGTACCTTATCACCCTATTGAAATTTTAGGCATGATTGGTCAATTTTTACCAAAGTGCCTATAAAAAAAAAAAAAAAAAAAAAAAAAAAAAAAAAAAGGAAGACATGAAAACCGACAGACAGATAACATTTCATTTTGGGGTCCTAATGATATTAAGACTAAGTTCTTTATATTTTGGCATTTTCTGCGGGAATTATTCTAATTTTCATGCTACTCTATTAATTTGCGTAACACAATAACTAAACTTAGAGAAAAAAAATATTTAAGAATTTGTTAACTCTTTTTTAAAGCAAATGATTCAGTTAAAAGTTGAGTTGTACGTTTGCTATCATAAGTACTTCAATCAATCTTAGAAGAAGAACAAGATGTTACAGTAGTGAACAAGAAAATAACAAATACTCTACAAGAAATTGCAAGGACGATAGCTGGTGAAGCACAAGTAAAGCAAACAAAGAAAATAACAGAAGAAACAAGAAGACTGATGAAGAAACGCAGAGAATTTAAAATGAAGAAAAACTATCCTAAATCAAGAGTTGAATATGCAGAATTATGTAAAACGGTAAGAAAATGTGTTACAGAAGATATCAGAAAATTTAACTGTGATCTTGTCAAAAAAGTTCTAGAAGATAACAAAAGTTTAAAATCAGCTAAGCGCAAACTGTGTGTTGGAAGAAAAGGTATTTTTGCACTGAAGACAGCAGATGGAACAATCACCAAAATCAATAATGAAATAGTACACATTGTCGAAAAATTCTATAACGATCTATATAAATGTGAAGATCAAAGGGAAATCAACCTACGTGATCCACTAGTAAACATAACAGAAACTGAAGAGATAATCCCAGTGATGACAGATGAAGTTGTACAAGCCATTAGAGGCATGAAAAAAGGTAAATGCCCTGGCGAAGATGGAATTACAACTGATCTTATCAAAGAAGCAGGAGAAGAATTTGCAAAAATGCTAGCCTTACTGTTTTCCAAATGTCTCGAGAAATCAGATGTACCAGAAGATTGGAATAATGCTGTGATGGTGTTACTTTATAAGAAAGGAGAAAAGGAAAACATTAAAAACTACCGTCCAATCAGCTTACTGTCAGTGATTTATAAAATTTTCACCAAAGTTTTAACGACAAGACTTGAATCAGCTCTGGACTCAGCTCAACCTAGAGAACAAGCAGGATTTCGAAGTGGATTTAGCACAATGGATCATATTCAAACAGTAAGGGAAGTTATAGGAAAACATAAAGAATATAATTTACCTCTCTGTCTTGCCTTTATTGATTATGAAAAAGCATTTGATTCGGTCTACACATCTGCAGTAATTACTTCTCTGGAGAACATTGGTATAGACAAACCTTATATCAATATCATAAAGAAGATCTACAAGAAAGCAACAGCCACCATCCGTTTGGACAAAGGAAAAGCGAAGATCAAGCTTGAAAGAGGAGTAAGACAAGGAGACACCATTTCGCCTAAGCTTTTTACTGCTGTCTTAGAGAGTATTTTCAAGAAGCTGGATTGGGAAAACAAAGGGATTAGAATAAATGGGGAATATTTAAGCCATCTCCGGTTTGCTGATGACATTTTAATTTTCAGTAATAGCCCTGAAGAATTGCAAAATATGCTAAAAGATTTGGCAGAAGCTAGCATTAATGTGGGATTAAAAATAAATTTGGAAAAGACTAAGGTGATGTTCAATTCATTTGCATCAAAAAAGAAAATCGTCTACAGCAACACTGAGATTAAAGATGTTGAAAGTTATGTGTACCTTGGACAAGAAATATCTTCAGACAACAGTATCATGAATGAAATCAATAGAAGAATAAGAAATGGATGGAGTGCTTTTGGGAAGAACAATATTATTCTGAAAAGTAACATGCCTCTTTGTTTGAAAAGAAAGGTGTTTAACCAATGTGTTTTGCCTGCACTAACTTATGGAGCAGAAACTTGGACACTAACAAAACGGATGGTACAAAGATTACAGACAACACAGCGAAGTATGGAAAGATGTATGCTAGGCATAACCAGAAGAGACCGAAAGAGAATAACGTGGATAAGAAGTCAGACGAAAGTTTTTGACATTATCGAGAGAATTAAATGGCTAAAATGGAAATGGGCTGGGCACATTGCAAGAAGACAAGACAATAGTTGGAGCACAAACACCCTACAGTGGTATCCCAGAGATGTAAAACGACCAAGAAGACGACCTCAAGTAAGATGGAGTGACGAAATCAGAAAAGTGGCCGGTGTTAATTGGATGACTAAAGCACTAGACAGGCAACAATGGAAAAATCTGGGGGAGACCTACATCCAGCAGTGGATTGAAAACGGTTGATGATGATGATGATGATGATATTTAAATGGGATATATGTAATTTAAATTAGAATTAATCTATCTATATATATATATAGAGAGAGATAGACGTGTATTCCCTATATTTCACTTTGCAGCCATAACTAACCAGCGCAGACAACTGGTGTTTGTGTGTGGTAACAGCCTCGAGTCTCCCATCGTGCACTAGGGTGGTTGCATGTCGGTACCTGTGGGGGTGTGGGACATAGGGTGGTTGAAACTGGTGACCCAGGACATTTTCATTTTTTGACCAAAGTGTACTAAAAAGTGTTTGGAATTTTCTAGAATGCACTAGAATGTTCTAACATTCTTCCGACTATTTTAAAAACGTACTAACTACAACGACTATTTTAAAAACGTAAAATAGTGCTGTGTACCTTATCACCCTATTGAAATTTTAGGCATGATTGGTCAATTTTTACCAAAGTGCCTATAAAAAAAAAAAAAAAAAAAAAAAAAAGGAAGACATGAAAACCGACAGACAGATAACATTTCATTTTGGGGTCCTAATGATATTAAGACTAAGTTCTTTATATTTTGGCATTTTCTGCGGGAATTATTCTAATTTTTATGCTACTCTATTCATTTGCGTAACACAATAACTAAACTTAGAGAAAAAAAAATATTTAAGAATTTGTTAACTCTTTTTTAAAGCAAATGATTCAGTTAAAAGTTGAGTTGTACGTTTGCTATCATTTTTTACAAACTATAATAACTTTAAAAAAATTCATAATTGTTTGCAGTGCAAGATATGATATATATATATATATATATATATATATATATATATATATATATATATATTTAAATGGGATATATGTAATTTAAATTAGAATTAATCTATCTATATATATATAGAGAGAGAGATAGACGTGTATTCCCTATATTTCACTTTGCAGCCATAACTAACCAGCGCAGACAACTGGTGTTTGTGTGTGGTAACAGCCTCGAGTCTCCCATCGTGCACTAGGGTGGTTGCATGTCGGTACCTGTGGGGGTGTGGGACATAGTGTGGTTGAAACTGGTGACCAAGGACATTTTCATTTTTCGACCAAAGTGTACTAAAAAGTGTTTGGAATTTTCTAGAATGCACTAGAATGTTCTAACATTCTTCCGAGATCTCCCTGGTACTAAATAAACTTAGGTAAATTTTCTTCACCCCTTGGTTACCAGCATTTCTGAATATTAATCTCCAGGGGGAAAAAGAACCTTTTAAATATATTAAATTTTTTTTTATCCCCATCTTGCTTTAAACAAAAGTGTAATTAATTGTGTTGTAGATACAAAACTAATATACATGACTTGAGATTAAAGTTTGCTGTAAAAATAAATTCATAGAATTTTGTATACCTAATTAATTTTTCATAATTGTGAATATTAATTTAAATTCTGAAAATATTGAGTATTAATTCTAATTTAAACTATATTTATCCCTTTGAAAAAAAAATCTAAATATATTCTAATGAAAAAAATTCCCCATCTTCCTTTTTTAAGAAAATATATAAGTAATAAAAATCTTATATATGACGTGAAATTAAAGTTTGCGATAAAAATAAATTCATAGAATTTTGAATACCTAATTAATTTCTCATAATTGTGAATGTGAAGTTAAATTCTGAAAATACTGAGTATTAATTTTAATTAAAATTATACTTATTCCATTAAAAAAAGAACCACCTAAATATATTATAACAAAAAGATATCTGATCCGACAGCATTTTACATTTTCCCATACAGAACATTAACATCCTTTTTTTTTTTTTTTTTTTTTTTAAATCTTATATTAAAAATATTGGATGCTCAATATTTGTGATCAATGCTATACATCAGTTTTTCAAATATCTGATATGTATTTTCTCTATATTGCTTTACCTTCATCATAATAAAATTAAAGCATATTCTCTGTAAAATTCTTACATAAGAAATTTAAACAAATGATTGAATATAACATTAATTTCAATCTGTCTTGTAATGTTTTGCTTTCTTTCGCGTGCGGAGCCGGCAACTGGCTATACTCCTTTCCACGAAATGTTCTGTTACGGAGCAAGTTTTGTTTTCTATGGTTGGCGATATTATATCGCTATTTTGGCGACGAATTATTTTGCGCCATATCACATCGATCAGGTAAACATGTGGTAGACGGCAGCAAGGGAGTAAAAGAAACCAAAACAAGCGTAATTTTGTTTTCTCCTTTGGTTTCATTCACAATTTTTCCCTAGCGGAGCTTGTCAAAATTGGATACTCAGTTAGAATAGGAGTAATAAAAATTAACAAAATGTGGCTTTTACAGAAATAAATGTTAAGGGAGAATCAATATTTTGAAACAATTTTTTTTATTATAAGTAATAAAATATATTTTTTTCCATTATTGTAAATAAATAAATAAATAAATCATTGTATTAATTTTCGAATAAGAATTTAAAATGTTAAATTTTACTATTGTAAAATGTTGCTTTATTGTAAAAAAAAAAGGAAAATTACTGTTTATTTTTTTATTTTCTTCTATCTATAATAGAAGAAATTATTGTAATAGAAAATTTTTTCGACGGATTTACACGTTTTAAAGGTCAGAGATCCCAAAAAACATGTTATATAAAATGTCTGTCTGTCCATCTGTGCGTCTGTCCGTCTATCCGTCCTCATTGTGTCATCGAATAATGTATGAAGTTATGCATAGAATTGGATAAAATTATATTTTTAGGTTTGTGACTATGGCCAGTAGAACCTTCTCGAATTTGGAGGTATTCCGCCGAAAAGAAGCTCTGTAATAGCGATTTTTGTTGCACTTTCATTATTGTACCATCGAAAAGTGTATGAAGTTATACATAGAATTGAACCAATTTTTTTTTATGGGTTTGTGACTACGGCCAGTAGATCCTTCGTGAATTTGTAGATATTCCACTGGAAGGGGGCGCTGTAATAGCGATTTTCGTGCCATTTTCATTATTGAACCATTGATAAATGTATGAAGTATGCATGGAATTGAACCAATTTTTTTTTCATCGGTTTGTGACTATGGCCAGCAGGTCCTTCTTGAATTTGGAGATATTCCACTGGAAGGGCGGGCTGTAATAACGATTTTTGTGCTCTTTTTATTGGCGCTGTGATAGCGAATTTTGAAGTATTAGCATGTATGAGATAGAAAAAAGTTTTGTGACTAAAGTATATTTACAGTATTACATGTCGAAGGATGAAACACACTAGAGATGTTAGTTGGTACAAAAACTTCAAAGCCACAGTGTTGAAAAATAACTTATTTATTTATTTTTCCTTGTATTATGGCGAATAGAATAAACATCATTTTAGTTTTTAGATAAACAGTATTATTTTTACTTTCAGTGCTACTTTCTATTCTTAAAATTCAATTAAAAAAAATCTTTTTAAATTTGTTTTTATTTTTTCGCAGATTTTATCGATTTTAATTATTTCGGTAAAATTTCTCAAGTACGGATGGATGACAGAACAATTTGGATGAATTGATGATTACTAGAGTACGTTGATTTTTGTTACTCCATGAACACTCCGAACAGCCAATACTTCCTTTAAAAAGGGATGAATTAGGCTCCATACGGACATTCCAGACGGTTTATCCAACGGAGGTAAAAATCCCTTAAAAAATATGAAATTTAAATTTTTATATATACCCTGGACCCTATAAGCTACATTTAGAAAAACTTTATGCTCCAACAAGTAAGACATTAAAAATTCCCTTTTTGCAGGATCAAATCATGCCGAATTATGATACTTTGTGTTTTACTAATTTTTCTCGTGGTTGCTGGCAGTAGAAGCTCGTTCTTTTTTCGTTTTTGGAATCAGGAAACGTCTAAAAGTCATAAAATTCAATGTATCATAACTTGGTAAATTTCGGTCACAGAAGAACGGAATTTTTACCATTTTACTTGTTGGAACATGGAGAAAGGTTTGCTAAATTTAACTTACAGGACAATGGAACCGTATAGAATTTTAAATTTCGAAACTTTTTTTAAAAATAACTATTTTGACATAAAATAATTTTGGGGAAATGGAGATGAAGAACAAGATTTGAAACATTTTTTGCAACTGGAATTATATCTCTAAAATTAAAGGTTTCGGAATTAATGGTCAACGATATGGAGTAACCTTATATAGTCAGACTGTTCCCTCTTAGTTTGTAATTAATAATGAATTACTAAACCATTATTATGAAAAATGTACTAAGAATTACCAAAATTGTTCAAATGTTATTCTTCATCATCTTATAAGGCATTTAAATCAAAATAGTTACTTTTGTAGAAGCTACAGGATTTAAACTTTTATATGGCCCCTGAGTTCTATAAGTTATATTAGAAAAACATACACCACGCTCTAACAAGTAAAACAAATAAACAAACACACACACACACACACAATCCCTAAAAAAACTACTAAATTTATCGATTTATAATACTTTGAATTTCATGATTTTTCAGTGTTATTGCTAAAATCCGTCTTTCCATTTTGTGTAAACGAAACACATTTAAGTGTAAGAAAATATTTTTCACATAAAACTAATTACCACTATATTTGGCTAATAATGATGTGCTGATGCAATATAATGTCAAAGGTGACCTTTCCTCAAATAGGAAATTGAGAGCTTTCAATATGTATTTCAAATGAATTTCAAAACTGTGCAAACGAAACATATGCTTCAGAAGCAAAGACCTTGAAACTTAAAACTGTGGCACGATATTCGACAAGTAATGATGTTTTGTTACGGGAGATAATGTCAAACATGAAAACACAAAAGTTAAAGTTGAGATTTATTAGTGTAATGGAAATGAATTTCAAAACCGTGCAAAAGAAACACGGATTTAAAATACCCGGGAATATTGAAACAGAGAAATAAACATGGGAATTTTGGGGCAATATGATTGTTAAATCTCCACATAATTAGATTTTTCGTAAAAAAGTGTATATCAAAGAGCAATATTTAGCATTTAAAAAAAACGCGTAAAAGTATCCTATAACTACGATAGTTATGGCAAAAAATGTGTCACGTGTTCTCTATGTAAGCAATGATTAAAAGTATATTGAAAATGATACTCACGCGGTTTACTTCAAAAATTTAAAAACGTGCTTTTTAAAAAAATTGCCTTATTCAAGATTGCTCTTGAAATTAATATTCTTGGACGCAAACTTCACGGACTATATCTTAAGACTGAACCAAACATCGTATATATTTTAGCGAAATTTCTATTTTTAAAATACAGGGTGGTTTCCTTAATTCTGTTTCGACTTAAATAACTGATCAACCAAGCTAGCTACAACGATGAACGTGATGTCTAGATATAGTAAAACCGGTATGTGTAACACGATAAGATACATGGATGAGCCTCCTAGCGACAAACTAAACTTTTTAGGCAATAATTCAATACATATTGCTATCTCCAATCACAGAAATCTAGATTTTAACACTTCAAATAAAATTAAGCATATATTTTAGAAATATTTTGACAACTAAAAAAAGGAAATATCTTTCAAGAAAAGTACACAGAAAAAATAAGTTGCAAATATTAATTTTTAGAGGTTCAGTTTTAAAAATACGATTGCATCACTGTCCCATACGCTTAACATTAGCAAGGGCAATGGAGGATATTCCATCTACGTCATGATCACGTGGTTCAGGCGAAGAACTTCTTTAGTAAAGAAGGGAAGGCTCCGTAAACGTAATGTAAATCTCCGCCAGTCAACGAAACAATTCATGGGATAAAGCAATAGTAGCTTCCTTTCTTATCAATTAGAAGTTCTTTGTGTAAATAACCGGTGCGACGTGACCTTTTTCAGCCTCGAACCAGGATTTGGAATATCCTCCATTTGAGATCTCACGTCAGTGACCAACATTAGAGGGACGAATTTGAGATCTGACTGCCTAACAGTCTTAATTCTGGGTTTTCTATCTCTTGCAACTATTTGGTCTAAGCAAAAGTAGTAATTATTTCTAACATAAAATTTCATAAAATTTAGCCAATAATGGTTTATTTCTAGAAGCAATAGTGGCAATTATGAAAGCACAACAGTGAAATCTCATAAATGTCAATAGAATTGAAATGAATTTCAAAATAATGTAAACGAAACGTGTAGGTGTAAAAAGAAAGGATTCGCGCGTAAGTGATAAATTTATTGATCCGACTAGTTTTGACCTGAGTTTATGGACTTGTATTGTAGGAAAGAAAAGTTGCATTTTTACCATGCAATATAATTCCGATTTCGCTTTTTTATCTTGCTTGCGAATTCGAAGCACGCAAAGGTTTGACAGAAGTCATTCTCTTGTCATTTTGTTTTATTGTAATTAAAAAGGTAAAGTAATGTAATAATTTCCGGAATGAAGTCACCGAAGATAACAGATGATGACGCTTATAAAGGATGGAGATTGTGACAAATTATATAAGTATTTATTCCGATTAAATCTAAATCAGCTGGCATTTTAATTTTATTCATTTTGCATTTATCTTATTTAATTTTTGATTTATTTATACAAAATAATTTATCGTTTTTTAGCGTTTATGTAAAAATTGTAATAATTTTTGAAATGAAGTCATCGTAGATAATAGATGATGACGCTATTAGGGATTGAGATTGTGTGAAATTATGTTGGCATTTATTCTGATTAAATCAAAATCAGCTGATTTTTTATTTTTTCACTTTACATTTATCTTATTTAGTTTTTTATTTATTTATACAAATTATTAATTTTTTTTAACGTTTAGTGTAAAAAATTGTTGACAGAAGTATTTTTTTTTTGTTCTTTCGTTTTATAGTAATTAAAAAGTTAAATAATTTAATATATAATTTCCGGAATGAAATCACCGAAGATAATTGCTGATGACGCTATTAGGGAGGGAGATTGGGTGAATTTATATAAGCATTAATTCTGATTAAATCAAAACCACCTACTAATTTTATTTGACTTATTTCGCATTTATCTTACTTATTTATTTATATTTTTTGTACAAAATTATTTACAATTTTGTAGCGTTTAATGTAAAAAATGTTGACATAAGTCATTTTCGTGTCATCGCGTTTTATAGTAAATAAAAAGATAAAATAATGTAATAATTTAGGGAATTAAGTCACCGAAGATAATAGATGATGACACTGTAAGGGATTGAAATTGTGGGACATTATATAAGCAGTAATTCTGATTTAAAAAAAAAAATAGCTGAAAATTTTATTTTATTTATTTTGCATTTATCTTATTTGTTTTTTGATTATCTTTACAAAATTATTTATTGTTTTTAGCATTTTATGTGAAAAATATTTGGTAGAAGTTATGTCATTGGATTTTATAGTCGTTTTAACGTTTTTATCGTTTTAACAGTGCCAAATGTTCCAATGGCAGCTGGATTAAAAAAAAAAAATCGTGTTTTTATTTACACGAACACATGCATTTATTTATTTTCATATGAATTTGATCGAAAATTCCGGAGCCATTGTGACTTTTGAAGATTAAAATTAAGTGGGAAGAAATAACACCCCGCCAGAGCGAAAAGGGCTTTATTCATCGAGTCAGCCAGTTAAAAGGGCGTCAACTGTAATGTAACTATCAAGCATGCAAAAATATTCCATGTTTTAAGGTTTATTAGACAAAATTTGAAAGATTGTTTGTTTTCATGGCCATAATGATCACTGTGGTTTTGACAGGAACGTAGTTTGAAGGGTGTTAAACTTATAAATATTCACAAAAAGAAAACAATAAATAAATATGCTTTATGCACGAACAAAAATAATTTTCTCGATGTTCTGAAATGGTTTTTTAATTCTATATACCACCTTCATTACGTCAGTTATATTTAAATGAAGACGCATTATCAACTTCATGACAGCAGATATTGACTGGAAAAAAGCAAATGATGGAATGCATAATGCATTTCTTTACCTAAGTATGCGATGTTTTAAGAAAAGCAAGTTGTGATATCATGCTAATAGAGGCCGTTAATTATAGTTTGGTTTTAAAAAATGATTCTTAACATTTTATAGACCCATACTGTAAAACACGTGCGCAAATTTTGAAAGAAAAATCCCACAAAAATGCAATTTCAGCAGATTCTTAAAACTTTACGGCATTTTTAAATATGCATAGAGTGTATTTTAATGTTGTTTTTTAAAATTTCTAAAGCGAAAATAAAATTTGAACCAGAGTAGTTTTACCATACTTTGCATTTATATTAACTAGGCATAGAGTGTATTTTAATGTTGTTTGTTAAAATTTCTAAAGAGAAAATAAAATTTGAACCAGAGTAGTTTTATTATTCTTTGCATTTACATTAACTAGCTCTAACATAAAATTACACTATTATTACACACTCAGAACTAGATTTATGCAATTCGTAAAAAAAGTTATATAGGGGAGATCAGGAGAGATGGGAAAATTTTAACAAAAATATTTTTTTTACAAATTATGTTTCGCTAGTACAAAATGGAAATTTTCAGAATAACATCTTGAAACATTTTAACATATTTAAAAAATACAAATTTGATGATAATAATTAAAATTTTAAGGTAATAAACCAATTAATTTAACCAGGAAAATGTTCCATCCCTCACTCATGTGAGGAAAGGATGGGACATGTTTTTAAAATAAAAATTCATATTTAATTTTCGAAAATGTGGTGAAAAAATGACAAAGACAGTATGACATTTACATTCCTAAGGTTTATTGTAAATCACAACATTTATTTTATCTTATATTACACTTTGTATAATCCAAATCAAATGAAAAATATGCTTGTGCCGGACTAGTGCCGCTAATTATTTTTGGTGGATTTAGCTTTGCAATTTTGTCTTGTTCATTAGTGATGTAACAGTTATTTTCTTGCGGGATGATGAAGCATTTTCTTTTTCATTTCTCCTTATAAATAGCACCTTAAAGCTCAATCTTCCCCATCTTTGCTTTCAACTCTTCCAACATAATGAATAACTGATTTTTTGTTAAAAATCTAACTAAAACAAAATCATTTTAACCTATATTTGGTTCATCTTTATACCAATCTATTTCTTGTATATTTTTATGCTCATTTATAGTAACATCAATACTTTCATCAGAGGTGTCATGTACAGAAACGAAAGTAGTTAAAATTCCCTTTTAACTTGCAAAATAATAAGTTTTATTTGTTACACAATTCAATTCCAAAACAAGATAGTCTTATAAATATAAAATACCAAAAAATTGCATGTAATTAAACACCCTGAGTCATAGTGTCCCATCCCTTCCTTAGAGCAGCATTTAAAAAAAAATCAGTTTTTACAACAAGCATATGGCTATTAGGCTTAATTTAACTGTTCATTCATAAAAGATGTATTGTTAAGTTTACAAAACATTAAAAACAATTAAGTTAGCAACAAAGGAAGAGATTGAAAATTTACATTAAAAATCTGAGTAGTTAGTTACTTTTGATACTGTAAAATAGTCTTTTTAATTCACAAACTTATAGGTGCTTGCAACTAAAACAATTTACAGCAACAAGTATGATGAATGATTACTTCATCTGGTGGAAGAGTCAAAAATTAAAAATAAAGCTTATTTTAGGCATTACTGTACATGTCCCATAGCCTCCCAGTGTCCCATCCCTCCATAATCTCTCGTATATTATTTTAAGTGTTCATGGAATTTGTTTTTATGTTTTGAGTTAAGACCGCTGAAAAGAAGCTAAAATTTGAACCAAAGTAGTTTGATCATTCTTTGCATTTAAAAATATTCTTTATTGCAATTTCAGCAAATTCTTAAAACTTTAAACAGTTTTTCAATATGCATTAGATAAACATATTTTAATGTTTTATGTTAAGAATGCTAAGGAGAAACTAAAATTTGAACTAAAGAAGTTTTATCTTTATTTGCATTTCCATTAACATGCTCTAACATAAAATTATAGTACTACTACATACTCAAAACTAGCCTTATGCAATTCGTAAAAATGTTATGCATTTTTTATTCGCAGAATTAAAAATGGATAACTTTTATGCTGAATGAGAATGACTAATGCATTTATTAATCTTGCTGCTACTAATAGCTGTACAGATTAAGATTGACGTTGCATGTACAATCTATATTTTTTTCATATGTATACTTTATTTCAATTTCAGTAAATTCTTAAAACTTTAAAGCGTTTTTAAAAAATCATGGAGTTTGCTTTAATGTTTTGTGTTTAGATTGCTAAAAAGAAACTAAAACTTGAATCAAAGTAGTTTTATCATTCTTTGCAATTTAAAATATTCTTTATTGCCCTTTTAACAAATTCTTAAAACTTTAAACCGTTTTTCAATATGCATAGTATACATATTTTAATGTTTTATGTTAAGAATTCTAAGGAGAAACTAAAATTTGAATTAAGGAAGTTTTATCATTATTTGCATTTCCATTATCATGTTCTAACGTAAAATTACACTACTACTACATACTCAAAACTAGCCTTATGCAATTCTTTAAAAAAAATATGATTTTTTTATTCTGCGAATGTATGAATGAGAATGACTAATGCATTTATTGATCTTGCTGCTACTAACAGCCGTACAGCTTAAAATTGACGTTGTATGTACAATCTATATATATTTTTCATATGTACTTTAGTTCAATTTCAGTAAATCCTTAAAACTTTAAAGCGTTTTTAAAAAATCATAGAGTTTGCTGTTTAACGTTTTGTGTTTAAATTACTAAAAATAAACTAAAACTTGAACCAAAGTAGTTTTATCATTCTTTGCATTTTAAAATCCTCTTTATTGCAATTTAAGCAAATTTTTAAAACTTTAAACCGTTTTTCAATATGTATAGTATACATATTTTAATATTTTATGTTAAGAATGCTAAGAAGAAACTAAAATTTGAACTACAGATGTTTTATCATTCGAGGTTAACTGGATGAATTATGCGCTCCAGATTCGATCGGGATAGCTCAGTTGGTAGAGCATGGTAGCTTCAGCCAGAGATCCACGGTTCGAATCCTGGCCCGGACATTTTTCGTCCAGTTGGAACATTACAACTCGTATGATTTATTTACCAATTTGAATAATTGTGTTAAAGTTAATCTAGAGTAAATTAATCAAGTTTTATCATTATTTGCATTTCCATTAACATGTTCTAACATAAAATTACACAACTACTACACACTCAAAACTAGCCTTATGCAATTCTTAAAAAAAAATATGCATTTTTATTCTGCGAATGTATGAATGAGAATGACTAATGCATTTATTGATCTTGCTGCTACTAACAGCCGTACAGCTTAAGATTGACGTTGTATGTACAATCTATATATTTTTTTGTATATGTACTTTTTTGCATATGTATAATTTCAGTAAATTCTTAAAATTTTTAAATATTCATGGAGTTTTTTTAAGGTTTTATGTTAAGATTTCTAAAACGAAATTTAAATTTAATCAAAGTTGTTTTATTATTCTTTGCATTTTCCTTAGCATTCTCTAATGGAAATATAATTACACTATTACTGCATGTTTCAAACTAGGCTTATGCAATTCGCAAGAAAATATGCATTTTTCCTTCTGCGAATTTATGAATGAGAATGACTTGTGTATTTATTGACCTTGCTACCACTAACATCTTTACAGTGTAAAATTGACCGCTGCATGTACAATCTGTACTTTTCGTTTTTCTCGAATATTCTTTTATTGGAAAACGCCTTTGATTAAGACTGAAAAGTTAGTTTTAATATTTAGTTTGCACTTATATACATCTTATAAAAATGATTTTTTCCTTTTAAATTACTTATTTCCTAGTTTTTTAAGACATAAATTTTCGAGAACAACAAATCCATAGCTGCTAATTGATTCGAGTTTCGGCACCACTATTACCGAATAGTAAATATTCGCCTTATTTAATGTCACATTTTTGCGATTAAATAAGGCGAATATTACTGTTCGGAAATAGTGGTGCCGAAACTCGAATCAATTAGCAGCTATGGATTTGTTGTTCTCGAAAATTTATGTCTTAAAAAACTAGGAAATAAGTAATTTAAAAGGAAAAAATCATTTTTATAAGATGTATATAAGTGCAAACTAAATATTAAAACTAACTTTTCAGTCTTAATCAAAGGCGTTTTCCAATAAAAGAATATTCGAGAAAAACGAAAAGTACAGATTGTACATGCAGCGGTCAATTTTACACTGTAAAGATGTTAGTGGTAGCAAGGTCAATAAATACACAAGTCATTCTCATTCATAAATTCGCAGAAGGAAAAATGCATATTTTCTTGCGAATTGCATAAGCCTAGTTTGAAACATGCAGTAATAGTGTAATTATATTTCCATTAGAGAATGCTAAGGAAAATGCAAAGAATAATAAAACAACTTTGATTAAATTTAAATTTCGTTTTAGAAATCTTAACATAAAACCTTAAAAAAACTCCATGAATATTTAAAAATTTTAAGAATTTACTGAAATTATACATATGCAAAAAAGTACATATACAAAAAAATATATAGATTGTACATACAACGTCAATCTTAAGCTGTACGGCTGTTAGTAGCAGCAAGATCAATAAATGCATTAGTCATTCTCATTCATACATTCGCAGAATAAAAATGCATATTTTTTTTTAAGAATTGCATAAGGCTAGTTTTGAGTGTGTAGTAGTTGTGTAATTTTATGTTAGAACATGTTAATGGAAATGCAAATAATGATAAAACTTGATTAATTTACTCTAGATTAACTTTAACACAATTATTCAAATTGGTAAATAAATCATACGAGTTGTAATGTTCCAACTGGACGAAAAATGTCCGGGCCAGGATTCGAACCGTGGATCTCTGGCTGAAGCTGCCATGCTCTACCAACTGAGCTATCCCGATCGAATCTGGAGCGCATAATTCATCCAGTTAACCTCGAATGATAAAACATCTGTAGTTCAAATTTTAGTTTCTTCTTAGCATTCTTAACATAAAATATTAAAATATGTATACTATACATATTGAAAAACGGTTTAAAGTTTTAAAAATTTGCTTAAATTGCAATAAAGAGGATTTTAAAATGCAAAGAATGATAAAACTACTTTGGTTCAAGTTTTAGTTTATTTTTAGTAATTTAAACACAAAACGTTAAACAGCAAACTCTATGATTTTTTAAAAACGCTTTAAAGTTTTAAGGATTTACTGAAATTGAACTAAAGTACATATGAAAAAATATATATAGATTGTACATACAACGTCAATTTTAAGCTGTACGGCTGTTAGTAGCAGCAAGATCAATAAATGCATTAGTCATTCTCATTCATACATTCGCAGAATAAAAAAATCATATTTTTTTTAAAGAATTGCATAAGGCTAGTTTTGAGTATGTAGTAGTAGTGTAATTTTACGTTAGAACATGATAATGGAAATGCAAATAATGATAAAACTTCCTTAATTCAAATTTTAGTTTCTCCTTAGAATTCTTAACATAAAACATTAAAATATGTATACTATGCATATTGAAAAACGGTTTAAAGTTTTAAGAATTTGTTAAAAGGGCAATAAAGAATATTTTAAATTGCAAAGAATGATAAAACTACTTTGATTCAAGTTTTAGTTTCTTTTTAGCAATCTAAACACAAAACATTAAAGCAAACTCCATGATTTTTTAAAAACGCTTTAAAGTTTTAAGAATTTACTGAAATTGAAATAAAGTATACATATGAAAAAAATATAGATTGTACATGCAACGTCAATCTTAATCTGTACAGCTATTAGTAGCAGCAAGATTAATAAATGCATTAGTCATTCTCATTCAGCATAAAAGTTATCCATTTATAATTCTGCGAATAAAAAATGCATAACATTTTTACGAATTGCATAAGGCTAGTTTTGAGTATGTAGTAGTACTATAATTTTATGTTAGAGCATGTTAATGGAAATGCAAATAAAGATAAAACTTCTTTAGTTCAAATTTTAGTTTCTCCTTAGCATTCTTAACATAAAACATTAAAATATGTTTATCTAATGCATATTGAAAAACTGTTTAAAGTTTTAAGAATTTGCTGAAATTGCAATAAAGAATATTTTTAAATGCAAAGAATGATCAAACTACTTTGGTTCAAATTTTAGCTTCTTTTCAGCGGTCTTAACTCAAAACATAAAAACAAATTCCATGAACATTTAAAATAATATACGAGAGATTATGGAGGGATGGGACACTGGGAGGCTATGGGACATGTACAGTAATGCCTAAAATAAGCTTTATTTTTAATTTTTGACTCTTCCACCAGATGAAGTAATCATTCATCATACTTGTTGCTGTAAATCGTTTTAGTTGCAAGCACCTATAAGTTTGTGAATTAAAAAGACTATTTTACAGTATCAAAAGTAACTAACTACTCAGATTTTTAATGTAAATTTTCAATCTCTTCCTTTGTTGCTAACTTAATTGTTTTTAATGTTTTGTAAACTTAACAATACATCTTTTATGAATGAACAGTTAAATTAAGCCTAATAGCCATATGCTTTTTGTAAAAACTGATTTTTTTTAAATGCTGCTCTAAGGAAGGGATGGGACACTATGACTCAGGATGTTTAATTACATGCAATTTTTTGGTATTTTATATTTATAAGACTATCTTGTTTTGGAATTGAATTGTGTAACAAATAAAACTTATTATTTTGCAAGTTAAAAGGGAATTTTAACTACTTTCGTTTCTGTACATGACACCTCTGATGAAAGTATTGATGTTACTATAAATGAGCATAAAAATATACAAGAAATAGATTGGTATAAAGATGAACCAAATATAGGTTAAAATGATTTTGTTTTAGTTAGATTTTTAACAAAAAAATCAGTTATTCATTATGTTGGAAGAGTTGAAAGCAAAGATGGGGAAGATTGAGCTTTAAGGTGCTATTTATAAGGAGAAATGAAAAAGAAAATGCTTCATCATCCCGCAAGAAAATAACTGTTACATCACTAATGAACAAGACAAAATTGCAAAGCTAAATCCACCAAAAATAATTAGCGGCACTAGTCCGGCACAAGCATATTTTTCATTTGATTTGGATTATACAAAGTGTAATATAAGATAAAATAAATGTTGTGATTTACAATAAACCTTAGGAATGTAAATGTCATACTGTCTTTGTCATTTTTTCACCACATTTTCGAAAATTAAATATGAATTTTTATTTTAAAAACATGTCCCATCCTTTCCTCACATGAGTGAGGGATGGAACATTTTCCTGGTTAAATTAATTGGTTTATTACCTTAAAATTTTAATTATTATCATCAAATTTGTATTTTTTAAGATGAATTTTATGTTCTGGTGGAAAGCTATGTAGAATTTTAATGACTGAACTTTATTGTTATTTTTTTTAAGCTCAATAATAACAAAATGAAGGCGAAAAAGAGAAAAAATTGCCTTGTTAGTAGATATCATTTATATTCCTAGGAAAAAAATGAATGAAAATTAAAAATGTTTAAATTGTCTCCATTATATAAAACTTTTTATCACCTTATATACTCAGTGCTACATATTTAACACATTAGCTCCATGATTAGATGCATCTTTTCATGCATACAGATAAAAGCATAGTCATTCGATGTGATCTTCCAAATTATCACAAAAGTGACAATCACAACGCTGACCAAAATGTGATACATTAAATTTGTCATATTATGGTTCCCAGGCGACCATCGAAACATGACTTCACTGTGAAATCATCGACTCCAATGTAACGTTAAGGTGACCAATTTCTGAACCATTTGCACTGTTTCACAAAATGGAATATATAGACTTCTTAGTGATTTCATGCGGCCTCATTTCCCCCGTCACGTATCAACATTTTAGAAAGTAAGAGTTGCATTTGGGTCACGGCGCATTTACATTTTGGTCGACTTAGGATTACTGTGTACTATCAGCGATATGACATAGATACATCTTAAACCACGCATATATATGACAATTTAAATACATCCCGTATAGCATTCTGACTTTCTGACCATCGATGTGATGCCACGAGACGTCGATGTGAAGTCACAGTGACGTCGATGTGAAATCGTTATGGCCGTTTTTAATCCCTTCTGTGACGGGACCAATTTCTGAAATGTGCACTTGTAACGGTTCTGCATGGAGTCGGGTGACTACATTATACCCGTACCCGACCGAAAAATATTGGGTCTGCTGATAGTTTCGATAGGCAGGATTCGGAAGGAATCCTGCATCGGGTCGGGTGACCAGATTTTACCAGAACCCTACCCGACATTAACGTGTCGGTTATTTTCTTTTTCTTTTTGCATGTAGATTGAATTCTGATTAGAATCTTGGATTGGATCGGGTATCCAGGTTTTACACGAACCCGACACGGATCCGGATTTGATAAAATCTGATTACTCGACTCATTGAAGGATTCTAATCCGAATCCGACCTGCAGAAAAAAAAAGATTCCGGAAGGTCGAGTCTGGTTCGGATCAAATCTAGTCACCCTACCAGATGCAGAATCGTCACAAATTCCTTTTTTCGTTCTGCAAAAAAAAAAAGGCTTAAATACATTTTTTCCATTTAAAACAAATATTTCTGTATGCACCTTTGCAATATAAAATAATTGAAAGTTCCTTTTTTTTTTTGTTTGACTCACAGTCTAATATTTAAAAAGAACATAAAAACTATTATGAATAATAACTGAGATTCAAACTTTGAAAAGTATTTCATAATACTAAATTAAAATGTACTAAGTAGTCATTTAAACACTCTAAAGATAAATTAAAATGTACTAAGTACTAATTTAAAACACGCTAAAGCTTTTTTTAATATATAAAGCTTTAAGGGGACGGTGGACTCTAACAATTATTTTTCATTATTAATCTTATTACAACAAGAAGTTCTTCAAAGAAGTGTTCTGTATCATAAATTCAACAGATATTTGAAAAGAAATATCAATTTACTAGGAATTAAAAAAATTCTAACTCTATTAATTAGTTTTCAAAAAATAATTAAAAATGATCCGTGTGTTCCAATTTTTAAAATATTTCTTCATTTTTTTCTTTATTTTATTAATTCAAAGGTTTTTGTTAAACAATCTATGCATACATTTTTTTTAATTCAAATAAAGTTATTTAAATTTAAAAAAAAACTGGAACTAAACTGAATTTTATTAAAAATTTACATGTTAATAGAATTTATTACTATTATGAAAAAAATTACTAACATCTTTAACTGAAAAATAATGTGAGTGTCCTTTAACTTTTGATAACAATGTTTTCTAAAACAAACGAAAATAATATCTATTTTACTAATAAGAGAAAGTATGCAATACGAGTGTGTGTTTTGGGTAGGGAATGGATAAAAAAATACAATAAAAATAACAATGCAATAAGGCACTAGCAAAACAACATTTAACAAGAATGAACACCTAAACAAATTATTTTAAAGATAAAATACCTGTAAACAGAAATTTATTTGAATCAGCTGAAAGTTTATTTAAAAGTGAATAACTTCATTTCGGGAATAGAGTCATTATAGCATCATTAGGAACCAGATGAAAGGAAGAAAAGGGATATGCACGGAAATGTTCCAGATTGGATTATTACATAATCATAGTAATTCTCAGAAATGTTAGGTAATTTTCTATAAGCATTATCATGAATATTTCCACGTAATTTTAAATTCTGACAAAAAGAGTTTATTTTATTCTGCGGCGAAAGTGCCTAGCTTCATTTTCTTATCTACGAATGCCTCAAAATTTACGTATGGAATAAATTTATCTAAAACTTTTCATTAATCGCAATTCAAAGTACTGAAATTGAAAATATCATTATTTAAACACGCATAGTGTATTCTTTTACCTAAATGTTTTGCTTATGTATGAATAATTAAGAATCTAAAGAATACAGTAATAGTACAGGGTGTCTGAAAATGGGCTGAATATTATAAAATTCAATAGCAATTAAATATTACTATTACTATTATTTCTTTTACCAAAATGTTTTGTTTATGTATGAATAATTAAGAATCTAAATCATACAGTAACAGTACAGGGTGTCTGAAAATGACTGAATATTATAAAATTCAATAACAATTAAAGAGTGACAGCTACTGAAATTATTCTTGCATTAGATTAATGTGTGAAGTGAGGAATTTCTACACTACAATTCATTACTATTATTATTATTATTACGTTATTTATTATTACTATTACTATTATTTATTTTACCAAAACGTTTTGATTATGTATGAATGATTAAGAATCTGAAGAATACAGTAATAGTTGGGTGTCTGAAAATGTACTGAATATTATAAAATTCAATAACAATTAAAGAATGACAGCTACTGAAATTATTCTTGCATTAGATTAATGTGTGAAGTGAGGAATTTCTACACTACAATTCATTATTATTATTATTATTATTAAGTTATTTATTATTACTATTACTATTATTTCTTTTACCAAAATGCTTTGTTTATGTATGAATAATTAAGAATTTATAGAATACAGTAATAGTACAGGGTGTTTTAAAATGGGCTGAATATTATAAAATTCAATAACAATTAAAGAGTGACAGCTACTGAAATTATTTTTGCATTAGATTAATGTGTGAAATGAGGAAATTCTACACTACAATTCATTATTATTATTATTATTATTATTAAGTTATTTATTATTACTATTATTTCTTTTACCAAAATGCTTTGTTTATGTATGAATAATTAAGAATTTATAGAATACAGTAATAGTACAAGGTGTTTTAAAATGGGCTGAATATTATAAAATTCAATAACAATTAAAGAGTGACAGCTACTGAAATTATTTTTGCATTAGATTAATGTGTGAAATGAGGAATTTCTACACTACAATTCATTATTATTATTATTATTATTATTAAGTTATTTATTATTACTATTACTATTATTTCTTTTACCAAAATGTTTTGTTTATATATGAATGATTAAGAATCTAAAGAATACAGTAATAGTTGGGTGCCTGAAAATGACTGAATATTATAAAATTCAATAACAATTAAAGAGTGACAGCTACTGAAATTATTCTTGCATTAGATTAATGTGTGAAGTGAGGAATTTCTACACTACAATTCATTACTATTATTATTATTATTACGTTATTTATTATTACTATTACTATTATTTATTTTACCAAAACGTTTTGATTATGTATGAATGATTAAGAATCTGAAGAATACAGTAATAGTTGGGTGTCTGAAAATGTACTGAATATTATAAAATTCAATAACAATTAAAGAATGACAGCTACTGAAATTATTCTTGCATTAGATTAATGTGTGAAGTGAGGAATTTCTACACTACAATTCATTATTATTATTATTATTATTATTAAGTTATTTATTATTACTATTACTATTATTTCTTTTACCAAAATGCTTTGTTTATGTATGAATAATTAAGAATTTATAGAATACAGTAATAGTACAGGGTGTTTTAAAATGGGCTGAATATTATAAAATTCAATAACAATTAAAGAGTGACAGCTACTGAAATTATTTTTGCATTAGATTAATGTGTGAAATGAGGAAATTCTACACTACAACTCATTATTATTATTATTATTATTATTAAGTTATTTATTATTACTATTACTACTATTTCTTTTACCAAAATGCTTTGTTTATGTATGAATAATTAAGAATTTATAGAATACAGTAATAGTACAAGGTGTTTTAAAATGGGCTGAATATTATAAAATTCAATAACAATTAAAGAGTGACAGCTACTGAAATTATTTTTGCATTAGATTAATGTGTGAAATGAGGAATTTCTATACTACAATTCATTATTATTATTATTATTATTATTAAGTTATTTATTATTACTATTACTATTATTTCTTTTACCAAAATGTTTTGTTTATATATGAATGATTAAGAATCTAAAGAATACAGTAATAGTTGGGTGCCTGAAAATGTACTGAATATTATAAAATTCAATAACAATTAAAGAGTGACAGCTACTGAAATTATTCTTGCTTTAGATTAATGTGTAAAGTGAGGAATTTCTTTACTACAATTCTTTGTTTACTTCCAAATATCGTCGGTAGATGGCTCTGCGCTGTTCGAAACTGTTAAAACCTTCAAACTAACGTTTAAAATCAGATCAAAGTTCATTTAACTTTGAACCTTCATTCTATTTAGCTGTTAAATGGCTAAAAAAAGTTTGCGTTTTGAAACTGTAAGATTATTTTGAGCATTGTTACAGTCTGAGGCAGAGCAGCGCCATCTATCGGTGATATATGAAACTAATACAGGGAAGTGCCCGAAGAAATTCCCTACTGCACACATTTCTCTCCTGTTAAAATAATGTCATTAGTTGCCACGCCTTTCATTTGCTTTGAATTTAAATATATTGAGTCTACTTTAGGACAACCTGTAGCTGAAACATGCAACTTCAATGTTCTTTACAATCGAATTCTTCTTTTGTATGACATGTTTTTAGTAGATCTGAGAACTTGAACAGAAAAATGTACTTTCATAAATTTTATGCTGAGTGAATTTCCTGTTATTTGGCGTTCTCAAGATTTATCTTTGGCCGGATAACGAAGTGACCGGTTAAACGAACTGGATAATATATATATATATATATATATATATCGTAAAATTTACAATACTATGCTTTAATGTTTGAGATCTCACCATGTAGAAACAATATTTTATAATATGTTAGCTTTATAAAGCTCATTTAATTACTTTAATCTACATCTTTAATCTACACATTACTTTAATCTACGTTTATGACGCGCAGCGTCAGAAACGGAAAAAACGTGACCAAAATTGCTCTTAAGCATTTCATTTATCTAAAAATGGAAAACGCTATTCATTCCAAATCGCTTTAATAATCAGGCATGCAAGTGCCAAGCGTTTAAAAATTTGTTCATAAATGTGTCAGAAAGTTTCGTGATACTGAACGAGGGGAAATATGGCAAAGTATACACATTTAAAAACTTCAATACTTAAAAGCAAAATAGCATAGTTTTAATTATTGTCAATATTTTTGGTGGTTACATAAAACAAATGGAAGTCGCAGTTATTTTTAAAAGTGGTTATTTGCACAATAGAATTTCATATTATTAAAATATTTAATTTTATTATAATTTTTAATGGACTCATTCTATTATTTTTATATTAGTATGCGTTTTTTACATTTATAATTTTCTTGTTTAACGGCTACATTAGCCGGTTTTCCAATCAGATGCAAAGTTTTAATTTGAATACGAGTTGCATAAAAAAAATGATTGCCGATCCAATCCTTATCGTCGATCTTATCCGTATTTGGTGAAATCTTGTTATCCGAATCTATGCGAAATCATTTATCAGGTTCGGTCGGGTTGTGGGCCTACAGAATTTTTGTTGTTGTTGTTGTTGGGTTAGGGTAAGATTACGGGTTGAATGTAAATATAGTTTCAGTCAACCATCATTCATGTTCAAGTAGACATTCAATCATGTTCAAGAAGTATATAACCGGATTCGTGCATGACTCTAGATCCAAGCCGACATCAGAAATTGTATCGTAACACAATTTCTGATAAAATCTGGTTACTTGGTCGTATGCAAGATTCTATTCTGAACAAGACTTACAGTAAAAACATTATACCCGACTCGGGTCAGATCGGGTTCACGAAAATCAGGTCACACGACAACTAATCCAAATCTATTCTGTAGCCAAACAAATCCAAAAAGATCGATCCGAAGTTTCTGGATTGTATTCGGGTAAAATCTGGTCACCCGACCCGGTGCAGTGTCGTCACAAACGTCACAAACTTGAACCATAAAAAAATTTTGATCCGAACAATCCGTATAGGATTCGGGTAAAATCTGGTCACCCTATCCGATGCAGATTCGTCACATTTTTCACATTGAAGTCGCACGGTGACTTCACAAAGTAGTCACATTGTGAGGTCACAGAAAGCCTTGAAAACGGCCATAACGACCTCGCATTTACGTCACAGTGACTTCACATCGACGTCACTTGACGTCACGACGACTGTCACAAAGTCACAGTGTGACTTCACAGTGACGTCGCCGTGATGTCACCATTCCTTACGGGTCCTTTCAATATTTTTCCACCTTGAATGGAATAGAGGATCGCTAAATTTAAGAAAGAAACGGAATCTTGGGAGAGTAAGAATACTGTTTTCAGTCAGCTATCCATTATCTATTAAAAAAATGTTCCTTTAAAAATTTTCAAGGTGTACTTTATTCAACGGCTTTAGAAATAATAAAACAATTAAATATACAGTAAACCTTTTCCAAATACCTGTTGAAGTGCTTCTGGGCACTTAAGAACTGTTTCTAGAACAAGTATAGCCGGAAAAATAAATCTTTGCAATACTTTTCGTTCATGAATTGCTACATTTAAGAAGTAAATGGAATTTATTTACCTTTTGAAATATTCTAAAACATCCTCAAGTTTTTCTATCACACAAACAATCTCAAACAACTATTGTTAGCTGAAAAGGTTTGTTATATTGGAATAGCTGGCCTTATTGCTCGTCCTGTTGGATATAAAATGATGCTATGTGAATGGTTACATATATCGAACTCATTTGATCGGTTGTCGTTATAATGAGCAACTTGCTACATTGGTCGGTCGTTATATCTAGTGTCGACTGTATATGTACTGTGGACTTGTTCTTTGTTCAGGGTAGATTGCAAATCAATCCTTATGTGGAAATCCCAAATTTGTAATATTGACCCATGCTTGAAAATGCTCTAGATCCATCCTTGATTTTAGAATAGAATAGTTTGCCATATTTTATGATAGAAACATTGCGATTAAATAAGGCAAATATTAAGTTTCAGAAATTATGGTGACAAACGACTTTCAGGCAAAAAAATTTTGCAGCTCTAATCTACATTATTACTAAATATTTAATAAGTACAAGGCGCTCATGACCGTCACGTCCGTAAGTGGATGCGACATTATTGAATGCGTTACTGTTTGACCTCATGACCATTCTTAAAAGACTGATCTTGGCATGCTGCCAAAAAGTAGACCATTCCGGAGGGAGGGAAGCATTGGATTAGGAGGAGACAAACTTCAGGTTTCGCTTAACCCCCCTGACCTCATGCCATTTCTTCACTGGCTGTTCTATGTTCTTGTACTAGAAAATACAAAACTAGTGGAATTCTCCTATCATTCCCTACAAAAGCAAAACTAGGGGAGATTCTTTTCATTACTTACTTCCCTATTATCAATGATAGACTCGTCTTACCCAGATCTGTTACTCACGTGACCAGTCTTTAAATCTTGGCTCAGCAGTACGCACCGATCGCGAAAACCCATGTTAATCTATGGAAAAATTTAATTAGGTGATTATTTATCACCTAATATAAATATCTAAATACATCATCAGGATTTGTTATTGTTGTTGTTGTTTCTAATCCTAAATGATCTAGCCAATAGGCTAGACCAAGTCCATGAGCCCAAAAATTTGGAGGAAGTCCAAAACGATGAAAGAACACTCCAAAAGGTCACTTCTAGTCAAGTCCAAACAGGATAGGAGATGGTCAGGGGGGTATAAAGCAGTCTTGCACTTTCCACAAATGGGAAAAATCTTGGTACCGTTGTCAAATTTCAGGCATCTCAAGTGTCCACTCAAAAATCTTGAAATAGCAGACTCCTGGTCACGGCTACCCCAAGAGCAATAGTTCCTCCAGGATTTTTGCCACAGTACCAGTTATGAACTGGAGGGGAACGCCAAGATGTGTCGAGAGAATATTTGGCTCTTGAACAAATCTCCAGAAAAGTCAAGGTGGAAGTGTGCGGTGTCAAAGAGCCTCTTTAGCCAATGTATCTGCCGCTTCATTTCCGCCAATGCCAACATGCGAAGGAATCCATTGAAAGAATATGTCATGGTAGCTTGAAAGTCCTCTCAGTAGAGATAGAATACATAATGAAGTTATGTCGCCAACGTGAGGCCAATTTTGTAAGTGTTGTATGGAACTGCGACTGTCAGTTAGTATCCAAATATCTTTTTAAGTGGTACAGGAAGTGGCAGCTTTGAGGCCTTCCTCAATCGCAAGTAGCTCCGATCGGAAAACTGAGCATGTGGTCCGGATTTCTGATCTTTATGGCGAGATTGGATGAGGACATTTTCACAAACATGCCGCTGCCACAATGATTATGCTCATTTTTACTACCATCCGTGAAAATTTGGAGGGCATTAGATGGAATAGTACTGATGGTTTCTAATGCAATTTGTCTAAGATAGTCTGGGATGTCTTGTTGTTTGTTGGTGTAGGAAAGAAGCTCAGTATTAAAGTATACTCTTGGTAGTCCCTCAGAATTATCAATACAAAGTTTTAGGAAGTGACCCTCGACGCTGGTATCAATAAAACCCTGTTTGATTTCCAGAGAGAAGGGACTGTTTCTTTTCAGCCTTTGATTGTTTGTCCAGTTACGAAGAAGCAACGAGGTACGGTTATGTGTGCCATAGCTATAGAGTTTATTAAAGTGTTTCGTTAATCTTATTGTTCGTCTAAAACTCAGTGGCTGTAAATCGCATTCATAAAGAGCCAGTTCCCCCGGGCAACTCTGACGTAAGCCAGCTATTAAACGGGCAGCACTCAGTTGGACTCGTTCAAGCCTTAGTAAATTGCTTGAGGAGGCACAGAAATAAACCTCAGAACCATATTCCCAAAATGGGCTTAATTAGTGACACATATGTTGTTTTCAGTGTAGAGGCATCCGCCCCCCAATCAGTACCAGAGATATATTTCAGGATTAAGTCTTTTCCTACCCCTTGAGACTAGATTTTCAATGTGTCGATTACTCAGAATCTCTTGGTCCAAGTAAAATCCTAAATATTTGGGGTGTTTAATGTATTGCAGAGAATGCCCCATCAGCGAGATATCCGGGTGATTGTTATATAACTTGCGATTGGTAGTGAAGAAGCTTACAAAAGATTTAGAAGTATTGAATTGTAATTTGTGTTGCTCAGCAAATTCTACCATCTCAGCCAAAGCAAGATTAAGATCGTTTTCAATTTGCCCAATATTAGAGTTAGAGTTCCACAGAATAATATCGTCGGCGAATAAACCAGTCTCACACCTCTGTGCAGTAAACCTCTCAATTCCAGTGAAGTACAATAGAAAAAGTAATGGGCTCAACACTGAACCCTGGGGTAAACCCTGGCTCATCCTAAAATCTCTTGACATAGATTCATTAAACTTGACAAAGATTGATCTGAAAGTCGGCAATCCAAGCAAGTGCTTTGCCTTTGATTTTGAAATAATTGTAGAGGAGTATTGTAGTTCATCAGGATTTAGACTTCCGTTGCAGAGTTTTGTCAAGTTTTTTTAAGAAGACAATCAATTTTGAGAATTTCCATAGTGAAAATTTATTGGGATTTTAAAAATATTTAAATTGTAGGAAAATAATTTTTGAAAACGCACTACGTCTGCATCTGACGGGTACTTCTTGATTGTGAAAACTGTACTTCGATATTTACGTTAGGTAATGATTAACCACTTAATTAAATTTTGCCATAGGTTAGCATAGAATTGCGCGATGACCCATTCCCTTAAGAGGCCGTACACTACAAATATAATTAAAATACTTTAAAGCAAAAAGCGCCAGTACTTGATTTATTTTTGGACATTTTAATATTTAACAACGAAGGCTAGTTAAATAGAAAAAAATCGCTGCACTTCAAAAATAGATATTCTTTTAATTCTATTTATATTGAAACGAAGCAGAAAACAAAATTATTAACATACACGTTTACATTTTATACTCTTATCTCTTTATTTTTTACCAAATTCACTCTAATATTATCCATTACAAATCAAAATAATTATTAGATCATCAATACAAAATGTGAAAAATTTGCAAAGAGCTTTTCAATTTCTCTCATGAAATGCAAGAGCAAAAATTTATGAAGATAACTAAAGATGTGAATATTATTACTTTAAAACGATAAACATTAAAGTAAGCTACATATTACTTTTTACTACCTTAAGATTAACTGAACTTTGCATGCTTAATTTAATGCGAAGTTCATATTATTAAAACTTTGAAGGATTTTTCTTAAAATTATACTGATAGATAGTTTCCCCCAAATTAATAGATGTTTCAGCATTCCAGATCTCTTAAACGTTGAAATAATTTATTATGAGTAAAGCACGTGTGGAATTATTTTACGATTTCTCCATGAATTATCTGAACCCTTTACAAACGTATTTTTCAGTTCCACCCAACCCAAATTAGCCGATTAGATCACAAACACTTATAGAGTAACTTTGGAACGAAATTTGTTAACACCTTAAACCATTTGCATCATAAGCTCATATAGGCGCGCGTTTCACCTGACCACTGAAATATGAATTCCTTATGTATGTTATTATGTCCTTACTTTTCCTGTATTTGGGGGGGGGGAAATCTTTGGATACAAATAAGAAAAATTAGTCGGATGTGCCAATCCCAAAACTTTCTTCTATCTCACACAGGTTTCGCATACACTAAAAAGACTCAGCGCCAATTTATATCAAGATCTAACTGAATCTAAAGTTTTATTAAATTCTTGAGATAGGACTATTGCTAAAATCGTGTAAATCCTGCAAAATACCGCATAGATGCGCCACCTGTTGGGAGATTTAGACAAAAACCTAATCAGCAACAAATTATGTCATCGTCTAACTGAATCTGAAGTTTAATGAAAACCCGTGCATTAGTTCTTGATATTTAGTTATCGTGATAATAATGAAAAAAGTAGCATAACAGCGCCACCTGTTGGGCTATTTACACCAAAACGTAAGCAGCATCTATGTTTGTCAAGGTCTACCAGAATCTGAAGTTTGATGAAATTCCGTGCATTAGTTCTTGAGATATAGCTATAGTAAAAATCATGAAAAAAGTGGTATAGCAGCACCACCTGTTGGGATAACTACACCAAAACTTTATCAGCGTCTATTTATGTCAAGTCCAACTGAATCTGAAGTTTGATGAAAATAAGTGCATTAGTTCTTGAGATAAAGTTATTGAGGAAATCGCGAAAAATGCAACATAGCAGTGCCACCTTTTGGGCGAATTTCACCAAAAACTAATCAGCACCCATTTATATCAGGGACTAACTGAATATAAAATTTTATTAAATTCCGTGCATTAGTTCTTGAGATAGAGCGCCCACAAAATTTTTGTCACATACAGACAAACAGAGTCACAGACTCACAGACAGACATTTTCTAAA
Source organism: Maratus michaelseni (assembly GCA_963931845.1). Taxonomy (NCBI): domain Eukaryota; kingdom Metazoa; phylum Arthropoda; class Arachnida; order Araneae; family Salticidae; genus Maratus; species Maratus michaelseni. The sequence goes on along the minus strand of OZ007599.1, from coordinate 121,809,569 downwards.
AACTGTCAAATCGTGTTCAGGATCTTCTAATACGTACAAATCCGTCGAAAATCGGAAGTCGAAAATTTTCATGAATCCAATACTTTCTTCTTGTAAATATAGAAGAAAGTAAAAAAGTTGGTCAGTCATTCGACCTTTTTTATACAAAACGGTCACATAACACCAATGTAACGCTTTTTTGACCATATTATTGCCCATATTATGGACAACCCATATTATGGGTTTTCTATAAAAACGGTCGAATGACTGGACAGTTTGCTGCAAATTTTAAAAGTGTAGAACGCTTTTCGTAAATGATTGTTTCATGAAAATAGTGTTATTTCAAAAAACGCATTTAATTTTTTTTTTCTGAAAATCAATTATAAATATTCACCACAAGTTCTTAAAAATCTCTAATTTTTTTATGTTGTACTTTCCTTAGCCTCAATATTACAAGATATTGTTTGCTTAAAGTTACCTAAATACACATTTCCGGTTACTCAAACACACATTTCCAGTTTGTGAGCTCAAACATAAACACCCATAACTACACGTCCAATGAACGGACGAAGAAAATAAAAATCACTTTGGATAGCTGATTGTACAGTCTTTCAAATAAAACAGTTAAAAATTTCCATGATATTTGCCGAATATTGGCTAGTTAAACGTAATGGAAAATCTTAAAAAAATAAAATAGAATAAAGCTAGTCGTTAGTGGCCACAGTAATACACCATCATGGATATACATAATAAACAAAACATGTGTAAATTATTTATAAAATGCATTGCAATTCGAATAAAATCCTGGTTTGATGACGTCATAAATTTTAAATGCTCTATTATTAAATTGCGTAAAAGAAACATCCTTATAACTGCAAAAATGATAATCATATTAACTAACAGTTTACTGCGTCGGGTTAAGCGTCTCATTTGCAAATAAAATATATCTTTGAATTAAAATTTGAATAAAATACAGTGTCATGTAAAATCGAAGAGTGTGAAAAATGTGATTACAAAAATCTCTATAACTAATTATCCGATTAACTTCATTATTTATACAAAATTTATTTTTTTTTATTGTCTTTTATATTTACTCCTTAAAATAAACAATTTTGAAAATTTTTATATACCTTTTATCAGAACGAATATTCGAGAGTCCGAAAAAAATAATTCCGGATAATCGAGGTTACTGAAATTCAATAGGCTTCTTCTCATTATTACATACTAAATATATACCAAATTTCAATCCCTTTCTCAATTTGTTCGGGAGAAAGGGCATTTTTAGTCACACACACACACACACACACAGAGACAGACGGACGGCAATTTTTTTTTCTAAAAATATGTTTTTCGTAATCTCCAGTGTCTGAAACGTGTAAATCCGTAAAAACATTTCTGCCCTTTTTTAAAACGATTACAAGACTTACCCTATACTACGCATGATGGGTAAGTAATAAATAATTTCGAAAATTTTTATATACCTTTTATGAGAATGAATATTTCGAAAATACGAAAAAAATAGTTCCGGATAATCGAGGCTACTGAAATTCAATAGCCTTCTTTTCATTATTACATACTAAGTACATACCAAATTTCAAGTCTCTATCACACTTTGTTCGGGAGATAGAACGTTTACAGTCACATACACAGAGATAGACGGACAGCAATTTTTTTTTTCTAAAAATATGTTTTTCGGAATCTCCGGTGTCTGAAACGTTTAAATCCGTCAATTTTTTTCTTCGATTTTTAAAACGTTTACAAGATTTACCCTATACTACGTATGATGGGTAAGTAATAGTCTCTAGCTTTTAAAATAAAAATCATTCGCTAACTCCTTTTAAATCTTGCAATGGAATATTTGGAAAATGTTGATTCCAATTACTTACAAACAAATGTTGTTCTTAATTAACAAGCAGCACTCTTCTCCACGAAATAATTCTGCGATCTCTTTAATTACCCCCATTTTTTCCTAAAATTAGATAATTGCTTCCACTTAAATGTGGTCGCTTTTTAATAACAATTTTAACGCTATATTTCATATTTCTAAGTATATTGTTTAATTTCTTTAAATGAATTGTGTGCATTTCTCTGAATTAAAGCAGTTTACGGTCATTCATTAGATAAGAAGAAATGTCCTATCAAAAGCTTTTTATCTAATTACGATTTTTGTTTTGAAGATGTTTCATGAGTTCCGTTACTGGAATTTCTAAACTTACTTTCGTTTTCCTTTTACTTTCAAGTAAACTAGTTTTTGAGTCAGTAAAAAACCGTCATTTTACGATTACTGTTTTTTAACTGTTTCCAACATAGATGAAAAGTGTTTATGAATTCGGTTTGTCTGTCTGTCTGCCGTCTGTCTGTCAGTCTACCGTCTGTCTGTCTGTCCATGATCTAAGGCACAGAAATGTACTCAGATTGTTATGCAATTTTTAGGTGCGTTCGTAATTATAAATACGTAGCACCTATTTTCGTCGTCTGGTCTGTCCGACCGTCCGCATACAACAACGCAAAAACTACCCAACCGAATGGTTTGAAATTTAAGATATATTATCTTTGCAGAATTTTGTCGAGACATTTCAAATTTTATGAAAATCTAATCAAAACTTTAGAAGATATTAATAAAAACGTTTATTAAGAAATTTGAATTTTAAAAAAAATCGTGTTTTCTTGTTATAGGAGCTTCCGAGGTTTAACCGTCAAGCGAGCGAAATACTTATTTTATGACAGAAATTAATCTGCAGACGATATAATTCATTTCACAAAATTAAAAATCACCAAGATCTGAATATTTAAATAACTAGCTACAGTACGAACGCACCTCATTTCTCACGTTTGACGTACAATTTCCAACTTGTTATACATTAGTGAGGTTTAGTATAGCATGTTCAGTATTAAAAATGAAGTGTGTGGCACTTATAGTTTTTTTATACAGAAACACTCGAAATAATTCCGTTACATTACGGTCTATGGGGAAAATTATTTGCGATTTATTTTATTGATGCTACACAGTTTCAAACATTTTGAATTTGATATATATGACTGAGGTGCACGACAACAGGCTTACTACGGAATATGGCGTGCATAACACTTTTACTCTTAAAAATTCTGTTACATTATGGTCTATGGGAAAAAATCGTTTGCGGTTTATTTTATGAACGTTTCACTATTTCAAACATATTGAAATTGATATATATCACTAAGGTGCATTACAAGAGGCCTATTATACAATATTGTGTGTATAGCATATCATTTATCGCTCATTTACAGGAATACCCAAAAAATTGCGCTACTGTCTATTAACAATAATTGCTGGAAGTATGTTTTCAGTTGCTGAACGCGTTTTAGGTAGATTTCATAAGAAATACTACCTATTACATTCTCCCCTAAGTTGGATCTACGCCGATCATGACTCCCAGAACCCAAAACCACCCCCAGTTCAAAACTTTATCTATCTATCCATCTATCATGTCACTTTTTTATGGACACGATAACTTCAATAATTCTGCATAAATCTCTTCCAAACTGATACATAAAATCAAGGGGCATAAAATTTCGGTCAAGTTCGTTAATGGGCAAAATCGGGGGGAAATGGGGGGCTTTTTGTGAAAACAGAAAAAAACTCAGAATTTCTTAATTATGATACGTATCGAATCCGCTTAAAATTATTATTACTTCTAGGAAAAGGGCCGAAAGTTTATGTATGACAGATTTTTGTTATCATTAAAAATGGCCCCAAGGGAGGGGGGGGGGAAGCGGTTTTAGAAGAAAAAAATTCATAACTTCGTCAATTCACAAGATATAAAATCCGCTTAAATTTATTATAAATCCTCTTACTATTATCTAAAACTTTTATATTGACAAGTTTTTTATAGGACCAACCCTTATAGCAAAACAAAATTAAAAACAAAACAATCCCTGCCGGCTCCGCCTGTAAACAAGTTAGGTTTCAAAGTGGGCGGTTCCAAGCAAGTTCGCATCAGGTGGGCGGTTCGCATCAGGGCAAAAAGGTCATTTCTTCCGCAATTCCAAACAAACAGGCGCCCCGCGGTCTGCGTCTTCGAAATCTACCTGTGCCTGTAAGCCGGGCCGTCAGGGATTTTTGAATATAGACGTTATTATCAATCGATTTGTACTAGCATCACTTTTATAGGCTGATTTGCGGTATAGTTGGCAGAGTATATTTTTAGCACATTCCAACCTAGTTGAAAAGTGCTTATGACTTCGGTTTATCTGGCCGTCTGCCGTCTGGCCGTCTGCTGTCTGGCCGTCTGCCGTCTGGCCGTCTGCTGTCTGGCCGTCTGCCGTCTGGCCGTCTGCCGTCTGGCCGTCTGCCGTCTGTCCGTGCTCTAACTCCCGTAAATATGCTCGGATTGCTCTGCAATTTTTATATGTTATTGTCGTTATCTATAGCATGTTCCCTATTTCAACGGAAGTGTATAGCACTTATAGTTTTATTACAGGGACACTCAAAAGAATTCCGTTACATTGCGGTCTATGGGGAAAAATCATTTGCGGTTTATTTATATAATGTTTCACTATTTTAAACGCATTGAAATTTATATATATCACTAAGGTGCATTTGAAGAAGCTTAATATGGAATAGGGTGTGCATAGCACTTATAGTTACTTTACAGGGACAGTCAAAAGAATTCCGTTACATGACGTCTATGGAGAAAAATCGTCTGCGGTTTATTTAAATAATGTTTCACTATTTTAGGCGCATTGAAATTTATATATATATATCTAAGGTGCATTACAAGAGGCTTACTACAGAATAGTGTGTGTATAGCAGTCATCGTTCATTTACAGGGACACACAAAAGAATTCTCTACTGTCTGTTAATACTAATTCCTGGAAGTGCGTTTTAAGTTACTAAACGCGATTTTAATTTTAACTCGCTTTTTGTCTATTACGTGGTGTGTATAAATTCTGTAGATCCTATACAGGGCAGCACAAAAGTTCGCGAACACATTTCCGTTTATTGACAGAAACTCCAGAAAGATAATTTTAAACTGTGCTACGCGTTTCCTAACTAAACTAAAATTTAGCATCCTAGCATATACAAATCTATAGATCATATACAGGGCTGAATAAAAGTATTCGGATATTTTTCCGAATATTGTATCTGTTGGAAATTCCTGAAATTATGTTTTTAAATATGTTATGCGTTTTCCAAATTGTTTACTTAGATGTTATCTTTTAGCTTATTAAACGGTATGTTTTGTAAAATTATTTTGGAAGCGTTGGAAAGTGCTACATAATCTATGCTTGACGCATGATTTTTCGTTCTTGTTTTCTCCATGAAATGGGACATATGTACACTCTAATGCAGTGGTACTCACTCAAAATTCTGTAACAGCCAAAATGTGGTGGAGATGTGATCTCAAAGGCCACACTTAACTTTTTGAAGGCATATGTCCATATATATATTATAAAGAATTACTAATATATATCAATTATTAATACATAATTTTATATTTTCACAAGTCTTAAACATTGAATATTAAATGCGTGGTGGATAAGTTCCATTTACTGGTAGGGATTGTTCATGAAATTGAGATGAAACGCCATAGACCAGACGTTCAACTATTTTAATATTAGGATTATTTATTTGGGAAAAAAAATTATAGAGGCCTTATGTTTATTGTATCGCATTTTAAAGAAAATCGCGCATACCTAAAAAAATATATATATATTTATCAAAATATATATTTGTATTTATATATATATATACTAGCAGACTACGCCCGCTGCGCTGGTCGGTTTCTCCAAAAGAACCTTGAATCAAACGAAATATATCGGTGAATTTAACCTTGTATTTTAAAGTAAAACCTTTATCTGGATATCTTAAAATAACATAAAAATGGTTACTTATTTCACTAAGTTATGTTTATTTAATACGCTTTATTTAATACGTTTACCTTTTATTGCTTACCGTTTTTCATTTATTTGTATGTTTTACAGCTACATTTTTTAGTAACGTGAATTAACCTATATTATTCACAACTAAAAAGAAATGACGCATCTAGTATTTGTCGATAATTAAATAAAAATCAGGCACTCGTGACATCATAATTCACTTTTCTATTTTAACAAAATAATAAGGCCACTATAATTTGTGACTCGTGCTGACACATTGCTGTTATTATTGTTTTACGCAAGAATTTTTCGCTATGGTACTCCATTAAGAAATTTGGTAATTTTTTAAATTCAATATTTAAAAAAGGGCATAATCATTAGATTTGAAATTTATATCAAGAAAAATACAATTTTTTACCTTTCTAACGCAGTTTGTCTAACAATTTTCTGACAAATACTTTTCGAGCAATTAATTTTTTCAGCAACTTCTAATGTTTTATTTTCCGAGATAAAATCTGTGACAACGAATCCAGTCGTCAGCAACAGATAGCTTTTTATTAAAGAGGATATATATATATTAAGTATGTACAACTTGTGGGGCCTCAGGAAATAATCTCGAGAGCTGCATAGTGAGTTCCCACACTTTTATTATGGGGAATGAAAGTCAGTACTGAAATAAAAGTTATTGACGTTAAATAAATTGATCTAATAATGATCTGAAGGCTTAAAAATATCAAATATAAAAGAAACTAGTCGTTGGGGGCCACCGTAATACTTACCCATCATCGATATGCATAATATAAAATATGAAAATAAAACATGTGTAAACTATTTATAAAATGCATTGAGATTCAAATAAAATCGTGGCTCGATGACGTCATAAACTTTAAATTGAGGCTAACGAAAAAGACAGGCTACCGCAGTTCATTACACTTATCTTTTTTTACAGACCGCTAGAGTGACGTGATGCTCTTTTCGTACACCTGCATTGGTGCATTCGAGCATCACGTGACTCCAGCGGTCTGTAAAAAAAGATACGCGTAAAGCACCGCGGTAGCCTTTCTTTTTCGTTAGCCTCGCTTTAAATGCTATATTACTGAATTGCGTAAAAGAAACATCTTTATATAACTCCAAAATTGATAATCGTATTAACTAACGGTTTACTGCGTCGGATTAAGCGTCTCATTTTCAAATAAAATATATCTTTGAATTGAAATTTGAATGAAATACAGGGTCATGAAAAATCGAAGAGTTTGGAAAATAGGATTACAAATATCTCGGCAATTAATTACACAATCGACTTCATTCTTTATGCAGAATTTATGTTTTTTTATTGTATTTTATATTCACTCCTTAAAATAAGCAATTTCGAAAATTTGTATATACCTTTTATCAGAATGAATATTTCGAGAGTCTGAAAAAAATAGTTCCGGATAATCGAGGTTACTGAAATTCAATAATCTTCTTCCCATTATTACATAATATGTACATAACAAATTTCAAGTCTCTTTCTCAATTTGTTCGGGCGATAGAGAGTTTACAGACAGACACACAGACAGACGGAAGGCAAATTTTTTTCCTAAAAATATGTTTTTCGGAATCTCCAGTGTCTGAAACATGTAAATCCGCCAAAAAAATTTTGATTTTCAAAACGATTACAAGACTTACCGTATACTACGTATGATGGGTAAGTAATAAATCAGTAAAATTTCGTACAAAAATTTCATTTTTTGCGCGCAAAATAATAATAAACAAATATATATTTTTTAAATTAAATTTCTGTAGACTTGCTTCTCTGTTAATGGAGAATATACCTTTTCATCGCTCTGATGAAAGCAATTATGAAACAGTCGCCCCAAAGATGATTGTGAGTAAGAAATTTTCTGAATGTTTGCTGCATACTGTACTATAGGCGATTCAACTTAAATTAAAATGGCCCTTTTTGGAACGTTTTAGATTGTGGGACAATGGGCAGTTGAAGGGACAGTGGAATTATTTGGTTTGTGGCAATGGCACACGGATACAAGGTTACCGTTATATCCGTGTGACTACTCGAGGATATAACGTTTCCAGATTTGGAAGGTCGATGATTGATTGGTGCAATAAAACTGCATTTCGAAAAATTGCTAACGAAGATATAGCACTGTGATTTCTGCTGTAGAAATATAAAACATATAATACGTTCGTAAAAGTGTTTTATCCCTTGTGGATTTTAGCTTTAGGGGTGACCTCAATCTCAATATTTATCAAAGAAATATGAAAGCTTGGAAACCTGGTGGATTTAAAGAACCATACCATTTTGCATGCACGAAACATGATCTATTATCTCATGTTAATGCCCCCAACAACACGTTGGGCATATTGAAAACCACCATGGGTGACCATTTTGAAGTACCTATTATCAGCCTTTGTTTGCTCTAATGTTAGCCACATGTCACGTGTATTTGTTTGTGTTATTCAAATTTTTGTGTGATCTAGAATTTGTGTATATATGGGAGGGGGAATTAATCAATTCATTTGGCATTATTTCGTATACTGATATTCATTAGTAATGCCACTTTTTAAAATTAATCTTTATGTCAAAATGATAGTTAGTGTCATATTTTGATGTATCATATGTTTTCATGTATCATATTTTGAACAATTTATTTTTTTGTTTCATTTTTATTTTTTTCAGCGATTGTTCTTACACGATCTGAAATGTAGATATCTACATGTTGCCTCTCTATAAAGACCATACAAGATTACATTTAACGAAGCTTGAGGGCTTACTCAGCCCTATGGTTAGCATGAAATCATGCAAAGTTTGGAACCGACGTTTGAAGGTTCAATACCAGCGTACGACTGCGCAAGCTTTTTAGAATTTTTCCTGGGGAAGAACTAGAATTCGGGGTAATTTCACATGTTCACAGACACACACACATATATATATATATATAACCTTTTCGAAGGCACCTAATTATACATAGTAAAAACTTGGTCACTTTCTTTGGAAAGAACTCCCTGGAGGCATCTATACCCTGTTGTTGTTGTTGTTGGCGTGTCAGAGGAAGTGCCAAGACACTTCTCTGAAAGAAGGGGTGCCAGAGCCTCAAGAGAGGTTGGACTTCTAGAGCTGGTCTCCTAATTTTGAATCAATTCCAGATGAGAGACCTGCACCTGGATTGGCACCCCTAGAGATAACGCTTATACTAAACTTGGAGGACATTGGAGCCACGAACAGATTTTTGTGTGCACCACCTCCCATTAACGTACACGGTCCCACAGAAGCGGCAGTCGAGAGAGGTTGTCACCCTCCCAATCACTGACCTTGCTCGATGCTACTTCGCTTTCGGTGATCTTACGGGAACCGAGCTTAACCATCCGCGCCACTTCGGGAAATCTATACCCTGTAAATGTGTATAATAATAAATATAGATGTTTGCCTGTGTTTGTTGTGTTCTTATTGCTACGGGCAGATATATAATATTTGGCAGGGGGTATACCTGTATGTCTGAAGTTATGCATTTGGAATCTAGTTTTTAGTGTGTTTTTTATAATTAGACGAGATATTAATTAAAAACCCTAATGAATATTGCAAAATGGCGAGATTCCATCGTGCTTCTGATCGTGTCTGTGCCTGTTTGGGCTTTCTTCGGTTCTTCAAGCAGATGAAGGGAAAAGTTTCGTCTTTTCTGCATTTTTAAATCGCAATCACCGGATCACCCGTTGAGTAACAAAGAAAGAACAAGAAAAAAGAAAAAGAAAAAAATGGAAAACATGAAAATTTTTGCGGTAACTTTCCAGTTTTAACAGTATTTTTCGTTAAAAAAATATTCATATCTACTATTTCAAAAACATTTTTCTGGAGCTCGATTATGTGTTAGTTTTCCCTTTTTCCGTTTTTTTCTAGTTTTAAACTACAATCCGCGAGTCCAGTTTGAAAATACAAATATATATATATATATATATATATATATATATATATATATATATATATATATATTTAGGGCGTACTTTTCCGTTTCTAACAGTTTATTTTTTTAAAGTATATTTACTATTTTAAAATAATCTAAAGTTAGATTCGTGTTGGTTTTTGTGTTTGCTGATACTTTTTATGTTTTTACTGCATTTTAAACTCCACCCCCCCTACTTCACCGTGTTTCTCGGATGGAAATACAAAGAAAAAAATACCCATTCGGTTGAAACAGTATCTTTGGTTTCATAAAATATTAATATTTACTGTTTCAAAAAAATATTTCTTGGAAGTCATTTTCATGTTCATTTTCATATTTTCTGTTTTTCTCTAGTTTTAAAATGACATCCCGTTTTCGCGAATGGAATATATATAATAAAAGAAAAGAAACATACCCACTTAAGTGGTGGTATCTTTCCGGTTCCAACCATATCCTTGGTTAAAAAAAATATTAATATTTACTATATCAAAAAACTATTTTTTGCAAGTCGTTTAACAAAATCGACACAGATTGTTTTCTTACTTTTCTTCTCAGTGCCTTCCCAGATATAATTTCGCATTTTAAGAGAATTGTGCTTTCGGGACAGATTGTCAGTACTGGGAATTATCATTTCGCGTTTTAAAAGAGGGAGGGACGGGGGCGCGTTTTTATTATTTAGGTTTTCAAAGTAATTTTTGGTCAGAATTAAAAGTTTAATATATCTAAATGTCAGAAAATAAATCAGCAATGCAGTGTGCATAGTACGTTCGGGTGTACGCTGCCGAGGGCAATGCCTCCCCCCCCTCCAAATCTAGGTTTGCTTGGATAGATTTTTTTCTTAAATATAATATCTTACAAATTCGAGGGTGTACGTTACCGAAGGCAGTGGAGCCCTAACGCTAAATCCTTCCCGGAGAAAAATCTCTGAATGCATCATTTTTAAAAGTATATTTAAGTTTATTATTCCTATCGCGGGCAACTCCGGGTGGGTCAGCTAGTAGCTATTGAAGGTTATTGTCGAATAAAGACTCCAGACATATGTATTTCAAGAAATCTATGTTATGATTAGAAAAAATAATTGTAAAAATTATATGATCTTGAGAAGAAACTGTTAGAAGTATTTTGCAAGAACAAAGCACGTTATTTTGGTACTATCACAAAGTACCTTTTTTTCTTCGATATACACATGTACCTGTGCATATAAAGCTTTAATAGTTTATTTGCCGGAAAAACTATTTGTGTGGTGAAATCTTAGAAAATTTTTATCTGGTTATTCATGAAGCAACAGGTCATTTTGTTAAATTAAAATCAAATTAAGAAACATAATGATAACCGAGAAAGACAGAAAAACCATGACTTTATGACGATGAAGAAGCAACTCTGCGTTTTGTAAAGTTAAATATTCCTGAAGCTGGCGAAGCTATCGATGAATTCGAGCTACATTAAGCAAAATATATGTTTAGTGAGGATTTGTGCGGACTATGGATACAGTAATGTCCATGTTGAATTTAGACCCTCTTCTTAGTGGAGGATTTCTGAATTCCCGGAGAGATATCGTCGTATTCCGGAAAAAAATCTTTGCTTTCGGCCCACCAACACAATAGAAAATACAAAATTTTTTCTGGGGAAAACTTTGCTTCCCATGTCAACCATGAAAACTTTTCAGAATTCATTTTCAAGGAATCCAATTTACGTAAGACAGTTCCGCTTCAACAAAAGAAGGAGTAGCATAATCGTAGAAGTTTAATATAGCACTAGCTACTGCTTGCTAGATGATATATCTGTTACAAAAGTTTTTATTTAAATCCTGTGCTCGTGAAAATAAGACACCCTGATTTTCTTTTTTTATCTTCATTTCCTTTCTGTCCTTCCCCACACCTTTTTTTAGACGTATATACATATAACCAGGGCATATCAATTACTCATAATATTAGACATAACAAAGTTGAATGATTGACAAGATAATTTGATTTAAACCAAAGCTTCATTCTCTTACCATTTGTTATTCTATTGATAATTTCTTTTGATAAAGTATCAATGAATACTCGACTGATACTGACTTGTGAATGATACGACTTGTCATTTTTTTTCCAGAACCAAATTTTATATTAGAGAAACATCAAATGAATCTCATATGAATCACCGATAACCGATTTAAAATATGAAAAAGATAACGCTGATTTCTAACAAGAGTATGAATAGAGCTTTTGTAATCAACTTTAAGATAATTTTTTTCTGCGAAATCTGTTCTATCCTGGAATTTAAAAGAGCCTTGCCCTTAATTTAAGGAATACATTCCGTTTTCAACACTTTCCAACATAGTTGAAAAGTGCTTATGGATTCGGTTTGTCCGTGCTCTAACTCGCGTAAACATATTCGGACTGCCATCATGCATTTGATATACATTATTGAGATTTACTATGACATGTTCGGTATTGAAAATGAAGTACGTAGCACTTATAATTTTTTTTACAGTTATACTCAAAAGAATTCCGTTCTATGAGGAAATATTATTTGCCGTTTATTTTAATGATGTTACACAATTTTAAACATATTCAAATTTATATGTATCACTGTAGGGAACTATGAGAAACTTACTATAGAATATGGTGTGCATAGCCCATATAGTACCTTTACAGGAACACTCAAAATTTGCGGGTTATTTTAATGATGTTACACAATTTCAAACATATTGAAATTTATGTATATCACTGAGGTGAACTACAAGAAACTTACTATAGATTATGGTGTGCATAGCACATATAGTTCCTTTACAGGAACACTCAAAATTTGCGGTTTATTTTAATGATGTTACACAATTTCAAACATATTGAAATATATATATATCACTGTGGTGAACTACAAGAAACTTACTATAGAATATGGTGTGCATAGCACATATAGTTCCTTTACAGGAACACTCAGAAGAATTTTCATTATGGTCTATGGAGAAAAATCGATTGCGGTTTATTTTAATAACGTTTCAGTATTTCGAACATATTGCAATTTATATGTATCACAAAGGTGCATTACAAGAGGCTTAGTATAGAACATTGTGTGTATAGCATTCATCGTTCATTTACAGGGACACACAGCAGAATTCGGTACTATCTGTTAACAATAATTGCTGGAAGTGCTTTTTCAGTTGCTGAACGCGTTTTTAAATTTAACTCATTTTTTGTCTGTTACTTGGTGTGTATACATTTTATAGATCATATACAGGGCAGCATGAAAGTTCTCAAGTACATTTCCGTTTATTGAGGGAGATTGCAGAAGGACAATTTTAAACTGTGCTACGCGTTTCTTAACTGAACTAAAATTTAGCATTCTATGTAGTATATATACAAATATATAGATTATATACAGGGCTGCACAAAAGAGTTCGGCTATTTTTCCGAATTTTTTTGGTAATTACTGAAAGTGGGTTTTTAAATATGTTATGCGTTTTCGAAATCTATCATCTTCCACCTTCTTAAACGGTAAAGATTTGTAAAATTATTTTGGAAGTGTTGGAAAGTGTTACAATAATCTATGCTTGACGCGTGAATTTTCGTTCTTGTTTATAATGGCATTTCAGAAAAATACGTATAATTTTCTAGTTTAGTGTAACTTTTTATTTGTTAAACTGAAAGTGTCAACATGTTTTACTTTTCCTTTTGATATATACTGACCTTAAACCTTTCGCAAACTGTATACGAAATTCTCAATAACAGGATTTTTTCCATTTAAATTGAATTAAAATCATTGCTCTTTACACATTTCAAGCTACAACATATTCAGAGAAATGAAAATAAAATTTGTTTCGTGTATTATAAAAATATTACTTCCGACTGAAAATATCGATGTTTCTGTGTGATTTGAAAAAACGTATGACATATATCAAATATGTATTATTATGAAAATTGTTCCGAACATACGGATTCCAAGAAACTCCTAATGTTTTTTTCCAAACAATAAATCAAGTTCGAATAATTCGATAAAAATTTGTAAATGAAACGTGAAAAGTAGTCATTTAGAAAACATGAATATCAGACAAACAATATTCTATCACGCTTATGGATTATTATTTTTTTTATTGCTGATTGTTTTCGGGATATAGTACAATCTTTAAAAATGTACAGATCTGCATTAAATGTTTATTTAACGTATTCTTACTTATGAATCGTAACTATTGATTTTTTTCCTGTGGTCTAATTCCAAGAAAAAGTGACCCTTTGCGCAGCCCCATTGGATTAGAATGCGCGCTACTTACAGTTCCAGGTAATGTTTAAATCCCTCGAGGTGTGAGGGATCACTTCCTAAAATTGTTTCAAACGGAAGTTATATAATTTATCTCAGCGAAATCTTTCCGGAATTTTACGCAAGTAATTACACCTTGTTAAGGAATTATATAATTCCTCTAAGTTGCAAGCAAAAGAAATCAAATTGATTCCGGTGATTATTTCCCATTAACGATGCTATCTTTACCGCACGCAAAATAAATCATTGGAGGAAAAGTAAAAATTAAAATAGTCTTAGACATTCAACAAATAAAAAAAAAAAAATTCAACGGTAAACTAGAATTTAGAAAATAATCTATTAGACGCAGAAATCATAAGTATATATTTCGGGAAAAAATATTCTTTATTGATTATGAATACATTGCAATTTTTTTCAAACAAATTATAACACTTCATCCGTTTCTTTCGCTATTGAATAATGGGATTTTTTCTGCATTTGTAAAATAAGCATTTTCATCAAATTACAATTATTTGTACATCGCGAAGTATTTAATATCATTTGTGATGGATTTCTCTAGAATAATCTTTCTTTATCTCTGCGTTAGTCGCATGTGTATCTCCGTGATACAAACCGCCACTTACCTCTTGTAAGTTTTAAAGTAAGTAGATTCGGATCCTACCGATGTTGAATAATTGGGATTTTTCTCTGCATTTCTAAAATAACCATTTTCGTCAAATTACAATTATTTGTACATCGCGAAGTATAACCTTTTTCGTCACCTGACAGCTATTCACACTTGCGTCATCCGACAAACTGAGCATTTGTAATGTAGTTAAAGCCATATCAGTCGGAAGAAGAAAAAAACAACAAACATTTTAGAAAGTATGTTCGTACAGCTTTGTATGAAAATAGCGGTAGCTAAACCTCCCACAGGTATAAAATTTTTACCCGCGGCAGTTTTTCTTGCACCGGCTAATGCATTAAAAAATTACAAAAGAAAAATTGCGGCTTGCATCACAGAGATACACATACTACTGACGCTGGGTTAAATGATGTATACAGGGTTATCCAAAAGTCGCAAAAGAAACAAAAATTCAATACTTCTAAATACATGGACAGTAACTCGATACTGTTTTCTAGTTAGTACACAGAAAGTCATGGGATTTTTTATAACAAAATAATAATAATATAATATTGTCAAAATAGCTGAATTTGTCCTTTCATTACTTAGCATTGTAGTGGTCATACATTATCACTGTACACTGTTAACTATCACTGTATCACTGCACTGTAAAACTGTGCAGCAAACTGTCCAGTCATTTGACCGTTTTTATAGGAAACGGTTATGTAACCATAATTTAGCGGTATTCTGACCATATTATTCCCCATATTATGGTCAGAGTATAGAGTTAAATTACGGTTATGGAACCGTTTTTGACAAAAACGGTCAAATGACTGAACAGTTTGAGTGTCTCTATGAAAGCCGTTATGTGACAGGTATTACTTCAGAAATCCTTTTCGGTATTCTACAGATTATCTTGCCTCATATGACAACCATTCACACTTGCGGCATACAACAAACTGAACATTTGTAATGCAGTTAAAACCATATCAGTCGGGAGAAGAAAAAACAACAAACATGTTACAAAGCATGTTCGTTCAACTTTGTATGAAAGTTGCGGTAGCTAAGCGAACAGGTTTTGAAAGGTTATCTATAGTGGGTTGAATTGGTATGGTTATCGGATAAGTACGCATATCTTCCTTACCTTAGTTTTGATTGGTTGAATTGGGGAAGTACCAACTGTGTTGGTAGAATGAGTAACATTTTGGATCTGAACACGTTCATGTTGGGGAAGCAAAAATAGTGCCTCCTTCAACAAGATTAAGCAACTTTTGTTGACAATAATGCTGTGTTGGGTGAAATGTTAAGCGAATGACTGCCGTTTGCTACGGCCATTACGTTACGACGCTAAATATTCTGCGTGCTGTGCAGACTGCAGAAGCAACAGAAACGTCACTTCTTGTACTATTTGTAATTATTCTACCCATAAAACTTTCGTTATTAATGAAATCCCATGTCCTTCTGTACATTTCTGTTAAAGTTACACTATTCTACTGTCTATATTTTTCGAATTGTTACATTTTTATTTATTCTGTGACTTTTAGATCACCTGGCAGATTGGAGACTACTAGAGCTCGATGCAAAAGTTGGGATACACTTTATGAAAAGCATGAATTTGTGCATCATCTAACCACATTTTGAAAATTAAATCCCTCTTGCATGGTAACATTATATAAGGTCATATAAAATAAAGCGTACACCGAGGGAGGATCGCGTGTTCCGATACGGAAATATAGGGAATCACATAGCGATCTTTCATAGCCCAAGGAATCATGTGAAGTCCAGCCAAAGGAACAACAAGTCCACCAGAAGCAACAGCTGAAAAAAGGGTAAATATGATGCATCCCAATTGGGAAAATCCGAAGCGAAGTCTCCAATGGGGACGATGATTTACTGCACACGGAATATTATGACGAAACATATACTCAAGGAGACGTCTGCGCCAGGATGGACAATATGCCACTAGAGTTGCCCCTCAGAGGCGCGCAACAATACCATACGGATGCCAAGAGATGAATGGTGCTCATTTTCAACATCTGCTATAGGCAGGTTAGCGAACTAGTATTTTATTTTCTTTGCTGTGTTTCTTTGTAACCCGGAACTCTGTTCTCCGGGCCATTTTTATTTGCCCCACTCTATACAATAACGTTTAATAAACAACTAAATATACAACTGAAGATTCAACATAGAATTAAATTATTACCAAATAACAATGACAACATCCCGTCTTTCAATAGATAAATACTTCGCAAGCTTTTTTAAGCCTTGCGTCAAAAATATAACCAACTACTTTGGCTGAAATGTATGGAACTCTCGTTCATGCTTGCGCGTTTCCATTCTTGTATATCGTGAACGCGTTTACATTTAATACGCGTGTAATACGCGTTTGCCTTTATCGCAGCTCGTGGTTTTTATTATTTCTCACTGAGTTCGTACAATTATTGCTTTTATTTCTCACTGTTACTTTTTCATTCCCACATATATATATTTGCGTAAAATAGCCGAGGTCGATCTTTAAACGGTCCCAAATTGCTTTTTCATTTTGGTTGCAGTTTTATATGAGGATACTTTCACTTTCGAAACCGATTCCGAAATGGAAAGTATCCCCATAATAAAAATATACAATCAAACTCGAAAAAGTAGAAAACAGCCTTTGTTAGAGCTATCATCTATGCAAAAAAAAATCGTTTAAAAATATTGAAATTATTTGTTTTTTAACATCCATTTTAAGTGTCTTTTAAGTGCAAAATGTGTTTTTCATCTATGGAATATAAAAACATTACATGCCTGAGATAGTTAATTTAATGCTAAAGTTAATATACAATGTATCAATGAGAAAAAAAGTGAAGGACACTTAATTTGTTTACGTTTGAAAATAATAAATTTATTGTAAATGTTGTGATCGACCGCCACTACACTGCTAAAAATTTGCAGCAAACTGTTCAGTCATTCGACCGTTTTTATAGAAAATGGTTACATAACAATAATTTAACGCTATTATGACCATAATATTGCTCATATTATGGTCAGAATACAGTTAAATTACGGTTATGTAACCGTTTTCTATAAAAGCGGTTGAATAACTGGCATTTTGCTGCAAATTTTTATCAGTGTACTTGCGGAACTGGCAAAGCATCGGCCCCTTCAAGACTAGAACTCTTGGAAAGGTGGTAAGCCGATCACGGAAGTTCTAACTGAAAAAAATTAATAACGGAATTCAATAAGTTAAAGACATCGGCAGCATAATTGGCTGATCGGAAGGACTAGGGCGTTTAATACACCAGACAACCACGGCAGCATCGAGCTTATTCCTTGAGAGATTCATTGATTTATTTATCTTCCGTTAATTTTGAAATTTGCTTATAAAATAGCCTTTTTAAAAGCAGGTCTCGAAAAAAGTTTTTGGGACATCCCACTATATGAATGATTTATGATAAAGCCATCAGAACTTCTATTTACCATTCATCATAAATATAAATGTATGTTCCAACAGAAGTCGTGCTTAAGCATGATATTTAGCATTATACTTCTTCAAGTTTTAATATTTTTTATGTCACATTAATAGTTGATAAAAAAGGCATATTTCAATGCATTTAGGCAATATTTCGTTTTCACATTGAAGATTATTTTAAACAACAAACGGGATATTTCGTCCTTGGCAATTGTGGTAGGCGGAATGCAAACAGAATATGCTACTGTGAACCGCACCGTCAATGGCTCTCATGGAGTTTAAACTGAATATCTATTTTAAAAACCGTATATATATATATATATATATATATATATAAATAATTCCATAATCTTTTTTTTCAATTTATCAACTAATATTCCGTCAACTATTTGTAGAAAACATCATTGAATCTTTCTTTTCATATTTTTTGTATAGCTTTACTGAGTTTTGTTCCGTTAATAAAATTGTCATGTTTTAAAGCAATGTGGTATAATATTTTTTAAAACAAATTTCAACAAATAAAAATAATTTCTAATAAATCATTATAATTATTAGCTGAAATATTAAAGACATATTTTTAATTATATTTAATTACATTATATATACTCGAAGCTTCAATAAATTTTAAAAACTATTTTTATTTAAATAATATAGAATCATTCGGCTAATAAAACATTCCGCTTTTTAATATAATTTATTTTAGCGGTCTCCACCGTCTTGTCACACGCTTTAACTCATTATCTGTGTATAAATAACGCCTGAAAATTACTATAACGAGCGGGATAATAATCAGTCTCTAACCAAGAAAAAAATTACTTCCCCGTGACTTAGAAATTCTGGTCATGTTCTTTTACAAAAAAAAATTACTCCTTTAAAAACCATTTATTAATTACCGTTGAGTCATTGAGTCAGTGATGGCGAATTCGTGGAATCAAACTCGTCAGCGCGGTTATAACCACGGAAGGGGTTATTTCATATCTGGTGCATAGAATAGGTCAAGCTTAATCCATGAACCTGGTGGTAGGTTTATTTGCGGTTAGTTCTATGTAATCAGGTTACATCCCTGGAGTAAAGAGAGCATAAAATCGTTATTCCCAAACATACAGTAGTTGAAAAGAAAATAAGTTTAATTACATTTTTTTTTACTTCTTGTTTACGGCGAGCTCCCTTCGTAATTTTGTAGTATGAGTAACTGCCTCAACATAGGTTCCTTTCACGATATTTTCATTCAGGTTGGAATGATACAGTCATAAACTTCGCGTAAAGAAGCACCCGTGGTTCAAAGCGGGCATTGTGCCAAAACGGTTTGTGTTTTTCATTTTTTACAACACATTCCAATTTTCATTCATTTCTTAATTGCTTTAGTTTCCATATTATTTATTTCTGTCTGTTTCTTTTTCATAGACCTCTTTGTAGCGGAAAAGCGAGCCATAGCATGCAAGAAAAATGTAAAGCCCGTGTATTAGTAGATAAAGAAATTTTTATTTTGATCAAATTATGCATTTTTAAGTATAGAAAAAATTGTTCGCGCCTTTGTCCGTTAAAAAATTGATTGTATAGGGTTTAAGAGCGCAAAGTCCCTTTAGGAATATTCTGCGCCAAAGTCCTTTAAAAGGAACTAAACACTTAAAAAAATCTTTTAAAGTTCCAAATATTGCATTGATAATCTTTATTTTATAATATAGTTTCATATTTGATATGGACAAAAATTAAGGATTAATTTATTATTCAAGAGTATATGAAATACCATTTATTAAGACGGATCAAAGAATTACTATATTGGCATGACAATTTTGATCAAATTATGCATTTTTTAAGTATAGAAAAATTGTTCGCTCCTTTGTCCGTTAAAAGGTTGATTGTATAGGGTTTAATAGCGTAAAATCGCTTTAGAGATATGCTGCGCC
This sequence comes from Maratus michaelseni, assembly GCA_963931845.1. Taxonomy (NCBI): domain Eukaryota; kingdom Metazoa; phylum Arthropoda; class Arachnida; order Araneae; family Salticidae; genus Maratus; species Maratus michaelseni. Next base: position 121,789,595 of record OZ007599.1, on the reverse strand, counting down.
AAAGCCCTTTAAAAGGCATTAATAACTTAAAAAAATCTTTTAAAGTTCCAAAAATTGCACTAATAATCTTTATTTTTTAATATAGTTTCATATTTCATATGGACAAAAATGCAGTATTAATTAATTATTCAGGAGTATGTGAAATACCATTTATTAAGACGGATCAAAGAATTACTATATTGGCATGACAATTTTGATCAAATTATGCATTTTTTAACTATAGAAAAAAATGTTCGCTCCTTTGTCCGTTAAAAGGTTGATTGTATAGGGTTTAATAGCGCAAAGTCCCTTTAGGAATATGCTGCGCCAAAGTCCTTTAAAAGGAACTAAACACTTAAAAAATCTTTTAAAGTTCCAAATATTGCATTAATAATTTTTATTCTTTAATATAAGTTCATATTTGATATGGACAAAAAATAAGGCTGAATTAATTATTCAGGAGTATATGAAATACCATTTATTAAGACGTATCAAAGAATTACTATATTGGCATGACAAGCAGAAAATGTAGTTATAGAAATAAATGGGCATATAGCAAATATTAAGTATAATAGAAAAACCACAACATTGGCAAGATTATATCAAGAAGAAGCCATTCAAATAAATTTCAATAAAAGTAAGATATTGTTTCCCTCCCATCAATACTATCATCCATTATAAGAGAAACCATAGAGATTGTAACACGTAAAAATACAATATGTAACGACGCAGCAGCATTTAACTTACCAAAATTGTGGCTCGAGTTACTCCCATAGAAATAAACATCCAACTAGAAATAAAAAATAACGTGCGTAATTTAGAAAAGTACGTGAAAAAATAAATGATGACGTTTTCAAATAATAACTTCATAGACCGTTCAATTGTAGAATTTTCTTATTTGTTTTGATAATGGCTCCGATGGGAGTCGAAACATGTCAACAGTCTAATGCAAATTATTTTATGGTTTATAAATTTTTTGTTTCCTGCCTTTTAGCAATAAAAAGAAGTATATTAAGATAACGCTGTAAAAAATCTAAAATAATAATTTAAAAGAGCAAACTATTTGACTTCTCTCAAATTGTATAGTCTTGGAGAAAAAAGAAGTGATTATCCCATACTAATCCTGCTGCAAATAATCGTATAAAAATATAGGTACGACTGCGAATAATGGCTACTATTTAATGTTATGCATAAATTATGCTGCGGGGATCATCTACATATTAAAATTGCACCAAATTTTATTTTTCGAATGGTAACACCACCTTTTTACACTTTATTTGAGTTTCTTGGATCATTTCATGTTAGAAAAAAAGTATAGTTTATGCACCTTTTCTTAACTCTTCTTAGAGTTATAAAAGAAAATGTGTTACGAATTTATTAATGAATTTTATAATATAAAATTGTGATCTTATACGGAAAAATACCAGGGTCATTCAATTAGTATTCGGAAGAATTATACAAAAAATGTAAATATAAATTAAGCTGAAATTATAAAAATGTAAATTTTACAAACATTTTGCAGTTACTTGCTAAGATTTTTTTTTATGTGTAAACAAATTATAACAGGAGATTAGATCGTCAAAAAGTAATATCTCATCAAATCGTTGTAAATAGTCTTGCCAAGCCATAAACTTACAACGTCAGCCATGAAAAGAAGTTAGTATCTCATATGAGTGCCGTGTGAAAATCTATCAGTATTCATATTTGTTGCAAATGCCTTGGAGTGTAGTTACAGTAGATGAAAACTGCTTGGCGACCTGCAGGCATGTGTAGCTTATGTGTAGTCCGTATGACTGCATGCTTAGTCGGTTATTCCTTTGTATGATTGCTCTATTTAACTGCATTAAAAACTTCTCCATGAATATTAATTATCGCCTCGAACAATTGATTAGATTATTTTATTACGTCCATCATATGAAAGGGACACATCAATATATACGGTAGAATACTTTGTATGTGTTTTTTGCTTGTAAAAATGAAAACAAAAGAATTTAAAATAACATGTAGATTTATTGCCAATGCACCATACAATGGATATTTAAGCTGTAACGAATGAACCAGTGATGAAACAGTGAATATATTATTTTAGATTATGTTTAGAAATATTTAGCAATAAAATTTCCACAGTGAGTACTTACCACGCTACATCCGATTTTGTGCATAAGTTTACAGCGTTTTAGGCTTTATTTACTGATTCAGGGGTGCCATTGGTGACTATTTTTATATTCTATTTGCACCACTATTTAAAAAAAAAAAATTAACTTTGTAGTATATTTCCCCTCTTGCACATGTTTTCAAAGTGTATATGAAAAATTTTTGTTTTGAAAAAGTGGTGCAAGATAGAATTAAAAATTAGGTGCCAGTGGCAGCCCTCTGATTGTACCTTTCAATATAATACATTCAACATTCATTGAACGGTGAAATATTAAAAAATACTTTACTGTTTCTATTGAATCAGCACACATTAAACATTTAATTAAACAATGTAGTCGACATTTCAAGGCTGTATCTACAATAATTTGAAGTTGTTATTTTGACAATTACTTGTTTTTTACAGGAATTCAAAATGTGTCAAGACTTTTGACCTTATCCTGTATTTTACATAGATTTGTATGTGTTTATGTTTTTTTTTTTTTAATCAAAATTTCGTATTAGAAAAATATTGAAGTATCTATCTTTTTTTAAAAGGAAAATAAAAGGAATAGCAATTTACTCTTTTGTATGTGCTTTTTAAATCACTATACTTGATTGTGCATGCGATTAATTATACTATTTTAGTGTTAATTTAAAAATATATGTATATAAAAAAATATTTTATTTCAATACTGAAAATTGAGATAAATCCACCACTAGAAATAGTAGCAGCAATGCATCATGCATTTTGCATGTGTCCAGGTGGTGGACACATTCAGCCTACTAGTTTAATTATCTTATTTTTAATCTCTACCTTGCTTACATGTGCAGGTTTTATAAGTAAATATGCATTCGCCTCATAAACGAGCATGCGACATAGCTGTGTGCAGTTAGATTATAATTTATGTTGGTGAATGGATATAAAAATATTAGATTTCAAGTCGTCTAATAATGTTATTTTTACATGTAATACATCATTTCATATTAAATCGAGAACGCCCTACAACTTTATAATTTACATTTTTCCTGTATATCGTACTGTTGTTAAGATATAAACGTTAACTCCGCAATTTACCACTAAAATGTGGTGCAAAGTACAGTCGGCAGAAAAATGAGTTAAGTACATGTCCCACACTACCCAAGTTTATACATATGAGGGGTTAGAATGACAGTAGAGTTAGTCAATATTTAGTAATTTGAGAAACAATAGGTTTTATGAAACTTGTATCGCCGTTGGATTAAGTGGCCCAACTTCTTTTGTCCTCTAGAGACTCCCTAAGTGAACTATGACTTATTTGAATGTCTTTCTGAACAGAAATTAACCCTCTAATTTCCATGGTAGGACACGCTCTAGAAATTCCGTAATTCAGAAAATCTGAATTCATACCAGAAAATTTCAATATTAAATTTAGATTCATATAATGACAGAATGTTTGTTATTAAATGAAGTAAATATTGCTATTTTAAATTTCTGAAGTGAATTTGGAATACCTTACTTAAAAAATCTACTTAATTGGAAACAGTGGTGCTATCATATATGATACCATGGGCATTAAAGGGTTAATATACGTTCAGTGAAAATATGGTTATCTAGATTTTTCAAATTTTTGACTTACTTCACTGTCATTCTAACACCCTCATATGTCCCGTGACTTATACGTTGTTCACGTAAAGGCGGCCAAAAAAATAAGACAGAACATCATATACATTTTAATCACTAAATTGTACCAGGGAAAAACCCGAAAATAACCATTTGCCTGGATGTGTCTTCTTTCAATTATGTAAAAAAATAATCTTAAATTGTTGTCTGCATATTGAAATTGTACCAAACCTTAAAAGTTTAACACGAACACACAATTTTGACAGCATATTTCCATTTTTTATTACATTTTACCTTAGGATACTAAATGGGAAGATATTCGTGCAAATACAGGGTGATTTTTTTTAAAGTTGTGAAAGTAAAACACTATAACTAAAGAACCACTTATCAAAATGACCTAAAATTTCACCAGTATGCTCCCAAAGCAATGGGCATTTTTCAAGCATGGTTAAAAAAACTTAAAATCGCACCGACAGATGGCGCTGTAAGGTAGCAGAAACAAAGAATATCGTCTGTGGAAGGAAAACAATGGACGGTACTTTGAGAAACCATCTTCCGTAGACCCTCTGTCGTCATTGGACCTTTTCTTAAATTCTTAAGAGTCCTAAATCTCCTAAGAGCAGTTGCTGCACTGACATTATTCCTGTAATACAGTTTCACTAACAACGTACGGTCCGTCAATGGCGCAGTCATTGCGAGGATTTCCGTAGAATAATGAACACGAGATCAGGCCCTGACTATCGCACGGGCACCCGGGGCCCATGCCCTGGGCACGAAATTTCTGAGGGGCACAAAATTTTTCTTAATTTCATCTAATTTTCCATTTAAATGTGCCAACATTTTTATTTCTTTTAATACTTTTGTTTTCACTCAGCGTCAGTTTGATTTTATCATTAATATCAATAACATTATTAATAAGTAGACCTCTTACCATTAATTTCTAGTAATTGATGTACTGCATTTATCAAGTCATTCCATTTTATCATATTGCACATTTATTCGAAAAGTGACCGAACTGAAAAATGTTATATTTGAAATATTAATACAATAAAATGATAAGAATATATCTCAATCTATGGTTAAAAGCACATTTCACTAAATAATAGAAAAATATATTTTATTTTTATTCTTGGTACCGTTTTTCAATTTTCTGGAAAACATAATTTTTTGAGTTGACACTCTTCGAATAAGCGTGCAATATGTACAAATAAAAAACTAGTATCAATATCAATCAACCTAAGGGGGCACGAAAAATTGAAAGTGCCCTGGGCACAAAAACTTGCTAGTCGGGCCCTGCACGAGATATGCGTACTTCACGTTTTTATCGCCAATGTGCGTGTGCCGGTCGCAAGTTTGTCTCCCAACTTAACTGCATGTACAGCGCCATCTGTCGGTGCGATTTTAATTTTTTTTAACCACGCCTAAAAAATTCCCATTGCTTATGGAGCATACTGGTGAAATTTTAGATCATTTGGATCAGTGGTTCTTTTGCTATAGGGTTTTACTTTCACAACTTTAAAAAAAATCACCCTGTACTTTAGGAATTATGAAGGATTAAATTTTGGAACTGATACTGTCAAGTTAATTTTTAGTCGTTTTAAAGCAGATTGCAATGGTGTAGTTTTTAAAGCAAAAGTCAAAGACTACTTCAGGAAATAAACTGTAATTTTGAATTCGCATATTTGAAGATTCTAAAAATTGATTTCTGTTAAAATTTATATAGATTCGATTCATATTATATTCAAAACTTAATTTTAAAATATGTGTATTTAAAAAATATATGAATCGCTATCTATCATTTTATAAAACATAAATCGATTTCTAGAATCATCAAATAAGGGAATTCAAATTTACATTTAATTCCGTCAAGTAGTTTCTAAGGTATGCTTTAGGAACTAACTGCATTTCAATCTGGTTGGTTGATTTATGACGGCCGATTATCTACTCTTGGGATATAGGCCATTGGGGGAGTGCCCTACATGGGGGTCTTTCTAAGGGATCCTAACCCGTATTTACGGCAATGTTCGAAGGAAACCCCGGAAAACTCCGAACGGTTAGGCCGACGAGCGCGACAGGGATCTGAACCCAGCACCTCCCGTCTACCAGCTTTGAGAGCAGAACCTTTCAGCCACCGAAACCACATTTTAATCTGTTTTGCAGTGATTACAAATGGATTTAACATTGGGATTTCCAAATTTTGAACCTTCATAATTATTAAACTATTTGCCCATATGACATCCATTTTTGCATCCGATGATAAAATTTTCTAAAAGGTTCAAATTTGCTCTCAAAATTTGATGTTGGTATTGAAATATATCAGTTTACTAAAATTTAAACATGAAGAGACCTCCTAAACTTATTTTTTTTAAGATAAATTAGAAGAAGATATAATTTCCTATCGAATGGGAATTTTAATTTTTTCATGGTTCAATTTGTTGATTTAAATATATGGGACTTTCTCTCTTTTCTTTCGGCTGATTGAACTTCTTCGCGTAGCAAGTACCCTTTTTATATAATATCTAGAAATCACTTTTATGTCTCTAGATAATTCGGTTCAAAACTTATTTGAGGCGAAATTAAGTTAAGGAAACACCCTGTATAAAAACTCGTTTAAAAAGTATTGTGTAACCCCGAATATCTTAGTCAGAAAGAATTTCTAGTTACTTTGAATTAGCAATCTATTTGACACAAGCCTTGTAATTATTTCAGAGAAACCCTTTCAGATTAATCTTATCTCGTAAAACAAATAGTTTCACTAGAATTCATACTATTTTTCACGAAGTAACAGAAAATACCAGAATTAAAGAATTGCAATTTTCTATGGTAGATTTTTCAAAATTTAGCAGATTTGTTTTGACACAAATTTATTATCAGTCATATTTATTGGTGAAAAATGATCCCAAAAGCAAAACTAATAGTTAAAAAAAATATGTTATTTTTAACGATCTAAATAATATCTATCTTTAAGAATTAAAATTATCCATTATAACTACAGGGTTCGTACGGCTCCTGGAATTTTGCGACCAGGAAATTCTTCGGTACCAGTATTTTTTTACAGAAAATCTCTCCTTAAAAGAAGTTGAAGTTTCGTGAGTTTAACCTAGATTTCTTTTTCTATAAAGAAAATACTGGTAACACTCCTGGAAAATTCCCTGATCCGTACGAACCCTGTAACTACCTAATACATAATCTTTTCAAAAATTAATTTTAAAATATGCACTATTCGTAAAACATATGATTTCTGACCTATGATTTTTTTTAAATCTGAAATCTATTTATAAAATAAGGTAATCTAAAATTACATCTCATTCCGTCGAGTAGTTTTTGAGTTATTCTTTAAAATCTACCCGATTATCGAAAAGAGATTTTTAGAATTTTGGCAGATTTATTTTGACACAAATTTATATTGTGTCACGAATAGTTAGTCCTTAGAATAGTCCTTTGTTATTTATTGTCCGTGAAGTCTGCAAGCTTTACATAGATAAACACCGATTGAATATCTCTTGAATATCTGTATTATAAAGCAAAAACATGTCCGCGAGTTACGTTGACGTCATATTGACGTTGGAAAAACCTGATAAATAAATTTTGCTTATGCAACAATTTTTTTAACTTCTAAACATCGCACAATTTTTATTTTTACAGACCTATGCAGGGGTCTTCAACTTTTTTGTCTGAATAATAAACACAGATCTCCGACTTGTTTAATCGCTGTCACAAAATAAGTAAAATTTTTCTATTCTGAAATAGTACTAACTTTGTATCCCGCAGGCCCCAGGTTAAAGACTCCTCACCTAAATCGATAAACTATCAGATTTTTTAAAAACAGTCCTCTTTCCAAAGAAGAGTAAGATTGAAAATTTGTTTCCACAAAGTATTCGAAAAGTAAATCTGGTAAAAAAATAAAACTTCTCTAGATCCTAAACCTATACTTCTATCACTAAAACATGGCGGTATATATGTTATAATTTGGGGATGGGGGTAGCTTTTCACGGAGTTAGAAATCTAAAATCTATTGATACTTACAAAAGCAACTTGTTGTCACAAAGACATGGCTGCTTTAGAACTCTCCAAGATTGCAATGCAAGATTTCAAAATTCTCCAAGATTATAATTCTCCTTGCAACTGTACCACAATCTGCAGAGTTTAAACGAGAAAACAGCCTGGATGTTATTGGATATCGAAGTTTCAAAAATAAATTCACTGTTAAAAAAATTAAAAGAAGCTCTTGTGAAAGCACAAGAAACGATAGACACAGACTTCACAAAACTAATTACTGGAATTCTATGCTCCAACACCTTGAAATTGTTATTAAAGACTCAAAGGACATCAAACGAAATATTAACTTGTTTTGTCACAATTAAATTTATGTAAGTAATTGCATATTAAAAATGTGTCATTTTTAAACACTCATTTTACTTTGTTCACCATTTCTTTTACTTTGTCTATTAAAATATTAAATATCAATTGTTTTGTTTTATTCTAATAGTCATGTTATAAAAAAATACATTAAAATAATATATCACATATCCTTAAATTTAACTCTCTTACTTTATTTTGTTAAAAATGAAAACAATATTTGAGGCGTACAAATAATCATTTTACTTGCTGTACTTCATTATTCTTAGGTACTCCCTTTTAAAGTCATTAAATAATTTCATCTCTAAAGTTGAACCCCTTGAAGGGTGGTGGTTTATTTTTGTACCATTTAATTGTAATCTTTAAATGCCACTCTGGCACCAGAATTGTGGAATGAAAATTTTCTTTTTACTACGAACCGAGGAAAAAAAAAAAGACCTTTTACTTATTTCCAAATAAATTTGTTTCTAAATTCTGGTGCTTTTCGATCATTTCAGCATTTTAGGAATAGAAGTACTTTGCCTCTGAAAGGGTTAAACTTAAATCGTAACTATTTTAAGAATCTCCTTTTTCAATAGAAATACATTTCAGCATCACTCAAAAGTTATATCGAAATTTCGTACAATCCTTGCATTTTTTGTATCAATGAAAGAAATGAGCACAAATAAAAGTTATCGATAAATAAGCTGACAATAATAGACTAACATGGTAAGTCACATTTTCATCACTTAAGAAAATTAATTTAACTTATGCAATGATTATCTAAAAATAATTATCTAAGATAAGTAAAATTACCTAAATGATAATGTAAAATATATTTAATAATTATTTAAATTAAAGGCAGTTTGTGAAATCTATAAGCGGTATCTAATCACTGTGAAAAGGAATACAGGCTTCTCCCCGTTATTCGGTTCTAGTTAACGCGGTTTCCATTAACGCTGTTCAATTCTTTTCAGATACACTCTCAATTAATGCAGGACAAATTTCGGTTAGTGCGAATGGAATGAATTACACTTTTACTTGTAGAAAAGTCATCAAGGTGTTTTAAACTAAATCCTTTACTAATTAATAAAATACAAAATCTAAGAACTAAAAGAACATGCAACAAGCAAGCAACTCCGAGTCAATTGGCAAGACATCAAATAAAGTTGGGTCACTCAAATAAGTATAGTGATACCTCAGTTTTCGAACATAATTTGTTCCACAGAATTTGTTTCCTGAAACCGAATAAAATTTTACCATAAGAATAATGAAAACACGATTTTAATTGTTTCCTATTTCCCAATTTACTCTCTGTATTTACCTGTTTCAAACAATACATAGCATAGTAAATTGTACAGTAAACTACAAAAACGCATTACAGTAATGTATAATAAATGAGTATTTTGAAAATTTTATAACATTTTAATAAAAATTTAACAAAAATTGTACCCATTTGTTTTATTGGCGAAACTTTGGATGACTTGAGATTAGAGTTGCAAAGGCTAGAAAAAACCTGGTTTAAACCTGGGAATAAACCGGGTTTTTTGGGAATAAACTGGGTCTTTTGGGAATAAACCTGGGAATAAACCGAGTCTATTGGAAATAAGCCTGGGAATAAACCGTATTTTTGCAACTCTACTTGAGATTGAAGATAAAGAGTACATTCTTACTTTTTTAGATCATTGAGACGGGTAATGTTACTCGATGTTTTTGAATCTCAACATGTATGAAAATTCATTAGAACCCAGGTTACTCTGTCGCATTCATATGCGCTTTGCTTCCATGAAATAAATAAATAAATAAATAAGAGAAGATGATAAAATGCCAGATTCAGCAACCTCGCTGTATAGGAATCTCAACGTGTACGATTTATTGTTAACGCGGCCATTACTGCCTCTCATGTATGTGCGCTTTGCGTAAAAGAAAATGTCGGTACACATATGTTTTAATTTCTATCAATTTGGCAGTGACACGCTCAATGTTCCAAAGCCGAATTTCTGTTCGAGAACAGAATCAAATTTCACTATAATTTCTTCTGGGAGAACCGAACTGACTGACAACTCAGGCATTTGAAAACTGAGGTTCTGTTGCATTTGAAGGGCAGTTTAAATATTATTTTTGTCTTGATTACGAATATTATTGTAAATAAAATAACTTGGATTTCAAAACCTTGATGATTCTAGATAATACCCCATGTCACACACAAACACTCAATGATGCATCTAAAAATGTACAAAAAAAATATCTCGTAATACCACTGCGTTATACAGCCAATGAATAAGAGCGTTATTTCTGTCTTTAACCCTTTCGCGACAAGCGGCAGGTATACGTGCGTATAAGGTGCACAAAATCTTTGAATTTCAAGACCAATATTTTAAAACAGACTTTCTCCTTTAATCGCAACATTTCAACGATTAAATAAGACGAATATTACGCTATGAAAATAGTGGTGCACAAATATTAAAAGAACTGCTGTTGACGCTTGTCACAAAGGTATCTGAACTTACTTCATCATATGAGTATTTTCACAGGTGATTGGGGCTGCAACAGGACGCAATCCTATCGCATTAGGAACATTTTGAAAGAGGAAAATAATTTAAAATATGCAATTAGAAACCTTTATTACTCATGGGAAGACATAACACTGTAATCAAACTGCAGAATGCATTCAAAAAAGAAGAAACAAAACCTGTGTAACGTGCCGTATAAAGTGCATAAAATCCTTGAATTTCAAGACCAGTATTTTAAAACAAATTTTCCCCTTTAACATTTTCAGGGACAAAGTACTTATGTTTCTAAAATGTTGAAATCAGTGATTCACACCGGGATTTAACAACAAATTTATTTCAAAATAAGTAAGAACTTTTCTTCACGTATACTATAAACGCAAAATTTGATTCCGAAATTCTGGTGTCATTGTGGCGTTTGGGAATTAAAATTAAGTGGGATATATTATATTCCACCGCCCTTAAAGGGGTTAATTGTAACATTTCAGCGATTAAATAAGATGAATATTACGCTATGAAAATAGTGGTCCCAAACATTAAAAGAACTGCACTTGACATTCGTCACGAAGGTATCTGAACTTACTTCATCATGCGTATTTTCACAGGTAATTGAGGCTACAACAGGACGCAATCCTATCTCATTAGAAACATTTTGAAAAAAGAAAATAATTTAAAATATGCAATTAGAAACATTTATAACTCATGGGAAGAAGTAACACTGTAATCAAACTGCAGAATGCATTCAAAAAAGAAGAAACAAAACCATCTCAACATTTCAGCGATTAAATAAGACGAATATTACGCCACGAAAATAGTGGTACCCAAATATTAAAAGAACTGCACTTGACGTTCGTCACGAAGGTATCTGAACTTACTTTATCATGAGTATTTTCACAGGCGATTGTGGCTACAACAGGACGCAATCCTATCTCATTAGAAACATTTTGAAAAAGGAAAGTAATTTAAAATATGCAATTAGAAATATTTATTATTCATGGAAGAAGTAACACTGTAATCAAACTGCAGAATGCATTCTAAATAGAAGAAACAACACCTGTGTAAATGACAATTACTAAGTTTTATGATTAAAAATGTTAGAGTTATCAAAGATTGTAAAAATGAAATTGTATTTCACTGATGCTTTATTTTTTTCTAGGATCTTCTGAATGTTTTTAAACAATAACGTGTTCACGTGATGGTGGTGATGATTTGTTACGGCCGATTATCTGCGCTAAGGGATAGAGCCGGCGTGGGGGTCTTTCTAAGGGATCCTATCCTGTATTTACGGCAATCTACGGTTTCAGTAAATTAAAATAATTAAGCAAAGAAAAAAAATACAGTAATAAATATTTAAGGATTATCACTTATTAAATTAGCTAAGAAGTTTATGTTAATCCAAGTCCATGTAAATTAAATCAATTCAACCTAAAAAGTTTAAAATTAAACTTTAATATGTACTTTTAACACTAACATACGAAAAACAATATTATGATACATTATTATATTTCATTTCTAAATACATTAAGTTTTTTAGAATATTATCTATGTATCTGTTGCAGTTTTTCCCATTGAATCCTCACTTCGATTACTGCGGAAATATCGTGGGATTAATTAACCGCATTAATCGAGAGAGACCTGGTTTAGGTAAATGGAACGTACAATGTCACCAAAAGTAAATTCTTATTTCTTTTTTCTAGTATATTTTTATAAGTTACCAAGTGGATTTCGTAATATAAGATTTTAAATAAAAATCTTTAAAATGACACCTTTAAAGATTTAAACAATGCATATTTTTTCTGTAATTTTCAAATGATGTAGTTATTTGCTTTTGAAATTTAATTAAGATTGTTTATTTATCGTATACTATGTTATATAAACTAAAAGTAGTATAAAATAAAATACAAAAATCTGCCTTACTGGCAGATTTTATCCATGCGCCAGAGTGACTAAAATTGATATACCCATTTTTTATCACTTTCATGGTTTAACACTTTTTATCTTTAAATTAAATACATTACTCCCATACTGCATACATCCATACACTGCATACTTACATAATTATATCCATTCATCTTAATACATACAACATACATCCAACAACTTACAATGCATAACACATGCAGAATATTTACAGGATGACATGAAATGTCTCGTACAGACATTTTATCTTATAATTGCTTGAATAACCATAGAAATCAAAATCCGATTGCTAATAAGTAAAGTATAGAGATCTTTGATTTGCAGAAAAACTACAATTTTCTGTAATGGCCTTTTTGCTTTTATGTAGAAGCGGAATCATTTGAAAAATAGTTTAGTAAAGGGCCTGAACTTTTCCGCTCATATTTTTGGTCATTCAAACTTCAGTGGGGCCTTGAAAAAAATCATCTCTGCAAGATTATCTTGAAAAATAAAATCCCTTGCATATGGTTGAGATCTAGGGACTAAAGGAGCGATTCTTGGTCTTTTAAGAGCCTACGCTAGTAAAGCGAACCCACTCGCAAGTCAATGTTAAACGAATGGCAGAGTTGTTTTTAAATTTCTCGTTTGCATTTTAATATTTTAATATTGTTTTTCTTTGCATAAGAAATCTGAGGGTGATGTCGAACAGGGTACTTTCGTACTTTTCTATTTCAGTTGGAGTTATTTTTTCTCAGGACACTTTCACTCTCAAAACCAGTTCCAAAAGCGAAAGTATCCTCAGAAAAATAAAACTGAAACCAAAATCGAAAAAGTATCAAACCACCCGGTGGTTAGATGCCGACGTCATATATTCTATGCAAAATAAAAAATTTAAAAATATTAAAATGCAATGGCAAAATTTGAAAATAGCGTTGCCATTGATTTAACATTAGCTTGTGAATGTCTTTACGTTACTAGCGTAGGCACCTAAGGGGTTCTCAAAAACATATTTTCCGCGCTCAACAACGCGAAACTTTCTGACACATTTACGGAATCATTTCTAAACGTAAAAGCATGATATGGTTAGGCTTGATTATTGAGGTGAATTTTAGTCGAACAGTTTTTTAAATTTTCGATAAACGAATTACACCTTTAGTTATAAGCGATTGTCACCTTATGACAGCAGTTCTTTTTCCCAGTGCTGCCTATTTCGGAAATTCAGTTGAAAATCGGATATTATATCTTTGACAGCGTTTTCTGAAAGGTCTTCTGCCATTGCCAAAAAATTGAGAAAAAAACTGTGCGATTATATAGTTTCTGAATAAGGGCACCAACCAATTTCATAATTTGAAATACGTTTGAAATTAATTCAGAAATGAGTCAGAAAGTAACCAGTTGGATTTGAGAACGGTCTTAAGAATTCTAGCAGATGTGATTTTCACTATTCCTGTGTTGCTTTTGTTTAGTCTTCTAAAACAGTTTCCATTTCTAAAGTGCTCTTGGAACCAAGGAAGCAAAACATTCTCCAAGATGTTTCGACAGTACAGTTGATGGTTGATTTTGACGCCTTCATGAACAAAAGTAAGCGATGTTTTACCAGTTGAACAAATCCTATCACAAACCATAATGAACAGGGGCTTTTGCTGTCTTTGGTATAATGGCTGATTGACTAGAAGTATCCTTTGACCGAATTTGATTGTTGTGATGATTAAAGTTCAATTCGACTGTAATTTTTTATATCATTTTGCCGTGGATCATGAGTGGCCCGTTAAAACGATGACATCCATTTTTGAAGTCTTGCCTTTTTGTTCATCACAATAAGTTTCTGGAAATATTTTATTTTGTAAAGCTGGCATCGAAGAATTTTTTTCAAAATGTGTCGTACCGTCACCCGGGACAATGTGCATCACATTTGCAACTTTTCTCTTCGAAACATTGGGAAAGCTTGTTGTCATTTCTACGAACACTTTTCATTTTCTGGAAATGTTGACTGTTCATTTTTTAACTCGGTTTGATCTGCTCCTATTAAGGTCAACGATATTATTAAAACCATTAGTTGGTCAATTAAATTATTAAAACCGTGTCAAGGCATTTCACGCAATGTCTAACTTGGATATTTTAGCATCCGAATGAACTTTCATCTCCTCATTGGTTTCAACATATACTACAAAAATCGCCTTTTTCTGGGAGACAACTACAGACAAAATTGTAGGGCTGATACAATTTTAGTTCTGTAGTTTAGTAATTTTCTTTTTCAACTGCAACTTTGTCCGAGTAATTTCTTGTTACCATTTTCAATACATGTAACTTACTGCACTTGCGATTGAACAAGTCACACTAACACTGACTACTTTATCTCCTAATAAGATATCTTCCAATTGAGCTATCTTTCACAACCCTACTCAACTAGATAAATAAGCATTTAAAATGAGGAATCTTCCATAATCTGAGTGTCTTATAATGTACGATAGTGATTGTTTTTCAAAAAATGAAAATATAAATTCTGTTGTGAAATTACACAGTAATTTCGAAAGACACAGAAAAATCATAATATTCAGAAAATCGTTTTGTATCTTAGAATACGCTATCTTGTTCATTGTGTTAATTAATATATTCTTTTAATTTTCAATTCTACTTTAACTAGTACTTTACAGTCATTCAAAAATTTCCGGTAAAGAGTTTTCTTTGTTTGATAATTACATACATATTTTATAAATAGATAAAAATTAATCATTGTGTAATCGTAAATCAATAACAATTTTGATGCTGATTTTTTCTTCTTAATGTTTATTTTTATAACCCCTTGAATGTCATTGACGATCTATCTCGTTTCATATTCGACATGTTTTTCAATGTGAAAACGATATACCTCGAGAATGGCACTCAAGAGGTTACAATGGAAATGCAAGAAACACATACATGAGATTTTAAAGATGATAATCATTCTGCCCAATTTAATTATAGTAATAAATATAAAAATTCTTAAAATTTTAATTGTATTTTAAATTACATTTTGATGACGTACTCAAGTTTTTGGTAAAGTATTTTTTGCTTTAACATTGTTCATATATTATTTTGGTCGATCAACTATTCTTTGCACCAAACATTAGTTAAGTTTTTTTTTTATTTTAAATATAAAAATAACTAATAAAAATTTTTATTTGTCATCTTACTAGATTAAGAAAAGAAGTTTTAGTTACACTAAATAGCAGTAGGATTTTTTTCTCGATGAATTTTTCTTTGATGACGTAGTCCAGTTTTTGGTAACGTATTTTTTGCTTTAACATTGTTCATATGGTATTTTGGTCGATCTTTGGATTCTTTGCACCAAAGATGAGTTAATTTTTTTTTTTAAATATAAAAATAACTAATTAAAAATTTTATTTGTCATCTTTATTAGATTAAGAAAAGAATTTTTAGTTACACTAAAGAGCAGTAGGAATTTATTTTTCTAAGACCATTTTTCGATTTATTAAAAGCTATGTTTGTATCCTATACAGGGTGCAATTCAATTGATGGTCAGAAATATAAGGGGTAATAATACATGTCAAGATAAGCAAATTTTGTATAGGAAACCAGGGTCGCAATCCAGTTATTAAATCAATAATACAGTGTGTCTCACACCAAGCCCAACCCACATTTTCGTTCATAATTGTAACAATAAAGAAACATTTTAGCGACATGTTCAACACAATTTTATTTTATATGAAATGAGGTGACATCAAGGGTATTGTTGGAATTTCACTGTGATTCAATCAGTGACATCGTATGCATTGTCACAGTTACCTTCCGAGTTTTGAAGCATCTACCTTAGTTTTATTTGGACACGGAGGATTGCCGTTTCTAATACTCTATGTGTTTTTATCATGTTTCATAGCAAGAAAAATAACTATGTTGAAGATATTGCTAAAATATTTTCTTTATTTTCTAGTTCTATCTCAGTTATGAAGGAAAATGTGGATTGGACTTGGTGTGAGATACCCTGTATTATTGATTTAATAAGTGAATTGCGACCCTAGTTTCCTATAGAAAATTTGCTTGTCTTGACATGTATTACCACCCCTCACATTTCTGACCATCAAATCAGTTATACCCTGTATACATATTGAACACTTCTATCTATGAGACAGTCACCATTCTCAAATTAAGCAAATTTATTTAGTATATGAATAGAGTATTATGGGCCAGTATTTTAGTATGAGCTGGTGGTATTTGGATTGGACTTGGTGTGAGATACCCTGTATTATTGATTTAATAAGTGGATTTTAAACCTAGTTTCCTATACAAAATTTGTATGTCTTGACATGTATTACCACCCCTTACATTTCTGACCATCAAATCAGTTACACCCTGTATATATATTGAACACTTCTATCTATGAGACAGTCACTATTCTCAAATCAAGCATATTTATTCAGTATATGAATAGAGTATTATGGTCTAGTATTTTAGTTTGAGCTGGTGGTATTTGGATTGGACTTGGTGTGAAATACCCTGTATTATTGATTTAATAAGTGGATTTCAAACCTAGTTTCCTATACAAAATTTGCTTGTCTTGACATGTATTACCACCCCTTACATTTCTGACCATCAAATCAGTTATACCCTGTATATATATTGAACACTTCTATCTATGAGACAGTCACTATTCTCAAATCAAGCATATTTATTCAGTATATGAATAGAGTATTATGGTCCAGTATTTTAGTTTGAGCTGGTGGTATTTGACAACCAATCAATTTTAACTCTTTCACTCCAAACACTGCTTCATCACCGCTTCCGGAACACGTTGCAAGTGGTACGAGGCCACACCCCGAAAAACCCACAGAATGCATTCCACTCCCACGGGTTTAACATTAGCGAGGGGAATTTGAGATGTCACTTACCAATCCTATCTATTTTGTATGACAATATAAAATTTTCTGATGATTCCAAATATGTAAAAATTAGGTTTTTAAGTGGAAAATGTAAAAGCTTGTTAAAATTGAAATATGAAAACTCTCTAAACATATTTTTTAAAACCTTTATTGAAAGAAGACTTTTTTCAGTCGAATGACTATTTTTGTTTTCTCTGTAACAATTTGGAAAATATAGATGAAGATTATATTTTTTCCCCTCTTTCCGTACTGCACTTTCTTTTGTAGAAAGTAAAATGATACAAATTTTTCTCAAATAAGTGTGTGTTTATTTCTTATACTTGCGTTGCTTTTTTAATTTGGCACTATACAAATGAATTTTAACCTGTATGTTATCCTATTTTGTCTCCTCGTTACCAGGAATAAACAAATATATTAAAAATTATTTCAAAATTTTGCACTGAGATTTTGTATCAGAGATTAATGGTTTAGCTAATCTTCGGATAAATAAAAACTAAATTTATTTCAAATAGCTTTAAAATAAATAAATAAATTTTTTTTATGAGAAATAGGTGCAAATTTACTTGACTTATTTATTTATAATTAGCTTATAATTTTAAAAATAATCATTTCATATTAAACCAATAAGATTTCTGTTGCTGATTTTGTTTCTTAGTTTTTAGTGATAACAATAGATAGGGAGTTGTGTATAAAAATATTATTTTTCCGCTCACCTTGAACTGAAGTAATTATCACACCGGTTATCAGTAGATCTTTTCATTTTAAAATGTCACGGTCTCTTGCCAATAAGTATAAATATTCGTAATGTGCGTGGTCGGATGATATTTTGACACTTACCGAAACAGGTAGGAACAAGCATATATATATAAATATATGTTCATCAAAGTCCAGGAAATACTTTGGAGTTTGACATTATCAAATATCTAAAAGGAAGTAAAAATATCTGTAAAAACCCTCAGCCATGTGAATGTTACACAAGTACTGTACGAAAAAAACTCCTCACTGCTAATTATACTGTTGAACAAAGTATCTATTTCTCATAAACTTTGTATAATTTTTATACTTCTGGGATGCTGAAACAGAATATGGCATTCAAAAGATTCCATCACACACAAATTTTTAAAACGATTTTAAAAATTAAAACTAATTTAAAACTAATTTAAACTAATTTTAATATATTTTTGCATTGGGTAATGTGGCATACACACTATGTCATTTGAATTTTATAATAAAATAAATGACTAAATGAACACGTATGTAAAGGCAAAAAACTTTTTTATAACACCATAAAATTAAGAAATGTGCTAGGCTTTACACGTAGTTGAAAAGTAAGATTATAATATTGAAAAGTTACGATATTGATTATTTTTTAGAAAAAAATAAAGTGATTTTTTACAAATATAAACGGAATTTAGTATGAAGGTCTTATTATAAACACAATTACTAAAGTAAAAAGGGTTTTTACTCTCTTGTTACATATTCAATTAAGGTAAAATTAAAATATGTGCTTGTAGATTAAATGCAATTAAAATGATAATGTAATATTATTATAACTGCTATACAAGGCCTATGCCAACGGCATACGATACTGTAAAAGCATCGGTTCCCTTCAGAACACGAAAGAAAGCAGCATCGGGTGTGGTTAGTACTTTGACTGCGCAACTCTTGGCGTCATGTAGATGCTACAGACCGGCACGAAATACCAGTGGTGTGGAGATTAATCTCGCTGGAAGATTTGTAGGTGGAAGAGAGGTACCAACCAGCGAGATCACCCCGCCCCCCTTTTTGGTTTTCGGTCGAATTATCGGCAAACTTTGTAACATGCCTTTCGGAGCTGTCCAACAAAATTTGGCTCCATTCTCACAATTAGATCGCGCTACAGAACACGCTGAGTACTGTCATTTTAAGGATGGCCACGTTTACATGGTCATAATGAATCGCAGAATCCTTCGTCCCCCGTCTTGTTCAATTATGCGACAAAGGTTGGCTCCATTCTCGCAATTAGATCGCACTACAGAACATGCTGAGTAATGTCAATTTACTTACGGCCACCTTGTATATAGAATTATGTAGTTTTTACATCGGAAGCATTGACTTCAATGATTTTGGAGGTACAGTGTTATAGAATGCAAAATCATTCACTCTCAGAAACACCTACCCCGTTCTAAAGCATATGAAAATCATATTACTTTCATATTTTATGTGTTTTAATTTGTGTAGCAGTTCTGTAAATGAATAGTGGATTTTGAAGATGAGAAAAATTTCAAGTATTTCAATTAAATAAAAAAAGTCAACAAAAATTAATATTTGACCATTTTTTCCCTTTGATTAATTATCTGGATTTTCGCTGAATCAGTCTGAATGTGATTTGAATCCCATCAAGTTTTGAACTAGTTTTATGCAGGTCTTACCTGTAACCAATGATTAAAGTGTCTCATGCGAACTATTTTCCTCCAGTCCCATTTTAATTTTTCAAGTACGTTAATGATTTTATTGTCTCTTGCGAACTATTTTCCTCCAGTCCCACTTTAATTTTTCAAGTACGTTAATGATTTTATTTTTTATAAAATGAGCCTGTAAAACAAAGAATGGTTAACAAAGGTAAAATTAGCAATTCCTATGTTAGGTAATAAATTCAGAAAGCTTGCCAAATATGCGGGAAATGTTTCTACAACTTTAGTAATAATTGATGTATATCGAAACGAATACACAGACGTGCGTACATTTAAGAACTGAACTGAATCCTGACAGTAACACGACAAAAGCCTTTGGCCTCTATGGTGTTGATTAAATGACTTATAGGCCTTACAGTCCTATGATGTTTGTTGATAATATTTCTTTTCCATAATACCTCCTATTATGGAAATTTTAATGAATATCATTGCAGATTCCTCAGAGTTAAAGAATGTGACATGAGTGGTGTAAAAAAAGTGTTACTGTCAGGGTTAAACTAAACTAATGGTTTTCAACGATTTAAAAATCGCATGTAATATTTTAAAATATAATTTTTAATGTATTGTTTTTTTTTAAAGAAGCCGTATTTCGTACGGAAAATTTATATATTTTATTTCAAAACATGTTATATGCACGTAGAAAATGCTGAGCCATATTTTTTAGCGCTTTTAAATGGAAAGAGAAGCTTCTTATTTTAAAAGTTCACTATTCTGTTATGATATGATTCCCCGCATTTGATTGTCTTATACTACAAGAAAGATTAAAATTCATTTATGGCTATTTAGAGAGTGCTAAATATTAGCAAGTCAAAAGTGTATTTATAGATTTCGATATTATGCATTCTTACTTTAGATTAGATAAAAAGTGTTAAATTTTTATTTTAATGGTTTTACCCATATTTCTATTTAACCTTTAAAATAGGTTTTGAGTTATTGACAGAGTTCCAGAGCGTATTTTAGCGCATGTATAAAGTATTTTTTCAACAGAAATGAATGCACATGTATATTTAAGACAAATAAAATGTAAGCAGTTTGTATGAAAGTTTTAGAGTTTCAATAAAAGGAAATACGGCAAAACATGTAAAAACGGAATCGCTATAGGGACTGGCAAGAAATTCTGTTTAAGAGAGGTTTTCATCTTAGAAGGAATAATTCTACGGCATTATTTCCTTCAGAAGCATGCAGTTTTACTTACCCATCATGCGTAGTATAGGGTAAGCCTTCTAATCGTTTTGCAAATCGAAAAAAAAAAAAACATTTTTTGACGGATTTACATGTTTCAGACACTGGAGATTCCGAAAAACATATTTTTAGAAAAATTTGTCGTCCGTCTGTCTGTGTGTCTGTAAACGCTCTATCTCCCGAACAAATTGAGATAGAGACGTGAAATTTGGTATTTACTTAGTATGTAATAATGGAAAGAAGCTTATTGAATTTCAGTAACCTCGATTATCCGGAACTATTTTTTTCGGACTCTCGAAATATTCGTTCTGATAAAAGGTATACACAATTTTTCGAAATTGTTTATTGTAAGGAATGAATATAAATACAATAAAAAACATAAATTTTGCATAAACAATGAAGTAGATCGGATAATGAGTTGCCGAGATATTTGTAATCCTATTTGCCACACTCTTCGATTTTTCATGACCCTGTATTTCATTCAAATTTCAATTCAAAGATATATTTTAGTCGGAAATGAGACGCTTAATCCGACACAGTAAACCGTTAGTTAATATGCTTATTCATTTTAGAGTTATAAGGATGTTCCGTTTATGCAATTCAGTAATAGAGCGTTTAATGTCTATGATGTCATCAAGCCACGATTTTATTCGAATTACAATGCATTTTATAAATAGTTTACACATGTTTTATTTTCATATTTTACATTATGCATATCCATGATGGGTAAGTATTACGGTGGCCCCCAACGACTATGGTTTTCGTTTATGGCAGTCCATTATAGACAACTTTGGTTTTCATAAGTTTTATTGTATGTAGACAGTACCTAAAATAATAATAATAATAATAATAATAACAAAAGAACAGAAAATCGGATGAAAAAACTGTATTTTGCAACTTTTACTTAGATATATAAAATTCATCATTTTTTTTAAGAAGGAGATGTGGTACTGAACTAAAAAAAAAAAATAAAATAAAACTAAAATATCAAAATGTAAACTGATTCGTGTAGAAACAACACGAGTTTGGAATTCTCTTTTTCGTTTGTTATTAACCGCATAAAAAATTAGCTCTTCGTTTTTTTATAGCGTGGTTAACGTCAATCTAATTGCAGCGTACCACTTTAACATAAGCGTTTAATATGTTTAACCTGTCTAAAACCACAATTTATAGATCTGGAAAACATTCATAAAAAAATAAAAGATAAAGAATAGTTGAAATAGAGAAATATGGGGATTAAATAATTAAGTAATCATATAGCAACCGAATTGCAGAAATGCTTTTATGATGTAGAGTGAAATAAGAGTTCGTAGAAGTGAAACTACAATTGTTGCCAATAGCAGAAGACGGCGACGTTTCTTTCGATCCACAAGCCACAATTCAAAACACAAGCCGGTTTTTTCGTCATCTGCCTTGACTTAATACTGAACCAATTTTAATAATTATTTTTTTAGCTGGCAGCTGTTCATTTTTAGATGAACTCTCACTAGCTATTTTTAAAAAGTATTTCTATTTTTATATTTTATTTTTAATTTTAAATGTTTTCAATAAAATTTGATTCAATATGGTGGCCGTGTTACTTCCGTTTTTGCGGAGAAAAGAGAAATAATACAAAATATTCAGACACGTGAATTTCAGGTATTTTTTAATTTACACGTTAAATTTCGGTAAAAATATTTAAAGACGTGTATTTTGTTTTTATCGGCCAGTAAAAATTCATATTTATATTTACTGTGACATTAAGAGAATATTATTCATTGGGATTATGTTACCTTTATTCATTATAGCTTTATTGATGTCATTTCCAATCACAATGAAAAAGAAAATATATTTTAATGGTGTTTAAGTACCATCAAATAAGCTCGAGTTCCCTAAAAATGAACTAACATCCTTTTCAAAAGAAAGCATTTATTTAAAAACATGAAACTTTTAAACTTTCCTATAATTACGTCAAAATGACATCATTTTCAGAGATTTTTCATTCCTGCCAGCTCTGAAATTAGAAGCCGAATTTTAAAGAAGACAACGCTTTCACTTCTAAAAATGACGTCATTTTAAGCATTCAATGGAAAACGTATATTTTCATTCAGAAAAAATTACATGTTTTTATACTATTATGTCTAAATGACTTAATTTACCTTAATTTTGGATTCCTCCTGTACTGATATTAGGCCCAAAAGGCTCTTAAACAATCCTCCTTAACTGCAAATGGTTGTAATCGCAGAAAGGCAGCACGCTTCTATCAATGAAAACAACGTCAAGTGTAAGAGAAAACAGACATTTTATTTCGTAAAAATGTTACATTTCAATATGATTGTATCGAAATGAATTTTAACGATTTTTCATTTTTTTGGCACTGCATTTGAGGCTATAGGGCCTTAAATCTATACAGACTAAATAAAATGTCAGTGAAAAATTACGCCATTTTGACATGATTATATTATTTTTTTTAGTTTTATGAATGAAAATGAATGTTTATGATGTCATTTTCTATTGGTTAAAGTGTTACGCTGTCTGCATTTAAGGCCCTTGATTTTGGAAAGTAGCGAAATACTTCATCGTGTAAACGTGACATCATATTTAACAAGAAGTGGGCATTTTCATTGATAAAACTGAAATATTTTACTACGAATACATCTTATGCTCGTATTCATCGTCTACTTCAACCTAGAAAACCTCGCTCGAACGCTCAAATTGTATTCATCATTAATGCCCATGGACTTCGGCCGCAATCATATCTAATCCGGTTCATCGTGAATTTCATTGAAGCGTTCAACCAAGTTCATTTTAGGTTGAGGTATATGGTGAATACGAGCATATATCACATAAATTTTGAGCCTATTACTATGCCCCGGCACTGATATTAGGACATCAAGGTGTTCATGAAATGAGAATTTAATCATTTCGTACGCAAAGTTTTCGGTCGCAAACATGACGCAAATTTTCTGGAAATACATTTATTAATAATTTATTGCATGTTAAAATACACATGCAAAAAAATATGAAAAGTACGTTAGAAAAATTTGTGAAGATGTAAATCAAATTCTGCTAATCTTAAAACGTACTTTTTCCTTGATATAAATAAAATAAAATGACACACAAAAAATGTCGTAATTTTCGTAGATTTTTCATTTTGGAATTAAAAAGATTAGAATTAGTGCCTTTATCTATATGTTTAAAATACAAGCCTGTTTTTTTGTCATCTGCCCTGGACTTTCTACTGGAGCAATTTTGCCAATTCATTTTTTTTTAACTGAATGTTCTTCTTTTGTACATGGACCACCAATAGCTATATTTAAAAATATTTCAATTTTTGTACTTTATTTTTAATTTTAAAAGTTTTTAATGAAATATCTTCAAAATGGTGTAAATCGGGATACTTCCATTGTTTCAGAGAAAGGGAAATAACGGGGATTATGTTAACTTTGTAGTTATAATAATTTATTGCGCGAAAAAATATACATGGATCAAGGTACGGTTTATATTTTTTGTTATACATTATTTTGGTACAGTAAAAGACATTGTGTATGACTCAGGACTCAGGAATTATCACGGGCTATCATGGTTGAATTTGCTGATTACCAGGGACATTTATAACCTAAAAACTTTTCCCTCTCACACCTATTTCTAAATCTTGAAAAGAAAAAAAGGTCTCATGTTCACGAAGTTAGTTATATTTAACAGTTGCACATGCAGTCACCATACAGAAATCCCAGTGTCTAACTTTGTCAGAAGTTACTGTGGGCACTAGTATTTATTTTCATAATTATGAAGAAATTTATAAAAATATTAAAATTGAAATATTATCAGACATAGTAACATCATCAAATTCACAGTATGAATATTTTTGAAATCAGAATATTAAACAAGAATTGGACCTAACAGCTCAACACGGGAATGACAGAAAGTGTTATGTAACTAAAATTAAATTTCGAGAATACCGAAGTGAAAACTTTATGCTGTAAATATTTTTAACTTTATTTTCTTCTTGGTAGCAAATGTTTAAAAACATTAAAAGGTGATACTAAACTCTCTCATAAAGCTTATTAATATTAAATTGTTAAATGGTAAAAAGTACGATTAGTATCTAAATTATCAAAATTTTAAAATATTAAATATTAAAAAATCGTGTCTCATATCTTCAAGACTAATCAGGATCTAAATATTTTACCTTTAACATGTGATAGATTACCTCATAATACCTTCAACTTATAAATCAATTTTTGACAAAAATGAGACATGACACTTTCTGCCACTCTGTTGGGGGGATCTAGATACAAACATAATTGATTACGATTTTTAATAATTAAAAATCCTGTCAAACTTGTAGGCGACCAAATTAGTCTTGTCGGTTAAGTTAGGTATCTATTTAATAGTTGAAAAAGACGTGATTGAAGAGTTCTACTCGGAGTCCAGAGTGCACAATACAACTCTAAAGGAAATGGTTAATTAAGAAACCATGCGCTGTGAACATTTAGTGGAAACTCCAACGCATGAACCGTTAGATAAGAAATCAAATATTAAATTACTATTATCTTATTCCAAAAATTACCCTAACGATAACGTAAAAAATGTCAGATGATGCAAAAAAGTATACAAAAAATAATATAAAAAATGCCTTACTTAAAATGTGTTCAGTTATACTTCCTATTATACCTATTACCACTTTCACCTCCATGAGGTATGATGCGTACGTTAGTATTATATAGTAGACTAGCAAGCTACGCCCGCTACGCTGGTCAATTTCTTTTAACGAACCTTTAATCAAACAAAATATTGATATTTGATAATTCACTTTTATATTTTAACAGAATAATAAGGTTACTATAATTTGTGACTCGTTCTATAGCCAATATACACGTCAGGACACGTCGCCCTTATCATTATCTTTTTACGTGTGAAGGTTTCGCTATGGTCCTCCATTGGGAAATTTGATAATTTTTGAAATTCAATATTTGAAAAACGGCATAATCATTAGATTTGAAATTTATATCAAGAAAAATACAATTTTTTAACTTTCAAACGCAGTTTGTCTAACAATTTTCTGACAAATACTTTTCGAGCTATTACTTTTTTCAGTAACTTCAAATGTTTCATTTTCCGAGATTAATCTGTTGCAACAATTAGCGAAAAACCCAGTAGTCAGCAACACTTAGCTTTTTATTAAAGAGGCTGTTGGAGCAGGGATTGTCACCACCAATTTGCCACCATCACTTTTGAAATCGGTTCCGTAATTCCACAGATTCCATAGAAATTGTAATTTAGAATGATTTTAGAACGCTTTTCGCTCATTTCACCCTTTTAAATTTCGATTTTTTTTTAATTATTCTTAGAGACCATTTACATCTTATAAGTAACTACAATGCTAAATTTCAAATTTCTTGCCCCTTCAGTATGAAAAAGGTGGCAATTTTCGAACATTTTTTGCTCCTGCACCCGATTGGTGTTAGTGGCACCGACATAAAATATAGCCTATGTTGGAGTAGGGATTGTCCCCATCAATTTGCCACCATTACTTTTGAAATCGGTTCTGTAGTTCCAGAGATTTCATAGAAACTGTAATTTAGACTGTTTTTAGAACGCTTTTCGCTTATTTCACCCTTCTAAATTTCGATTTTTTAAAAATTGTTCTTAGAGAGCAGTTACATCTTATAAGTAAGTACAATACCAAATTTTAAATCTCTAGCTCTTTCAGTATAAAAAAAATTGCAATTTTAGAAAGTTTTTCACTCGTGCACTCCCCTGGGATTAGAGGCACTGACATAAAATATAGCTTATGTTGGAGCAGGAGTTGTCACCATCAATTTGCCGCAATCACTTTTGAAATCGGTTCGGTAGTTCCAGAGATTCCATAGAAATTATAATTTAGAATGTTTTTAGAACGCTTTTCGCTCATTTCATTCTTTTAAATTTGGAATTTTTTCTTATTTGTTCTTAGAGAGCATTTACATGTTATAAGTAACTACAATGGCAAATTTCTAATTTCTAATTTCTAGCTCCTTCAGTATAAAAAAAAATCGCAATTTTAGAACGTTTTTCGCTCCTGCAACCCCCTGGGGTTAGTGGCACTGACATAAAATATAGCCTCTGTTGGAGCAGGAGTTGTCACCATCAATTTGCCGCAATCACTTTTGAAATCGGTTCGGTAGTTCCAGAGATTCCATAGAAATTGTAATTTAGAATGTTTTTAGAACGCTTTTCGCTAATTTCACCCTTTTAAATTTCGATTTTTTTTTATTTTGTTCTTAGAGAGCATTTACATGTTATAAGTAACTACAATGCCAAATTTCACATTTTTAGCTCCTTCAGAATAAAAAAGAATCGCAATTTTAGAACGTTTTTCCATCCTGCACCCCCTTGAGGTTAGTGGCGCCGACATAAAATATAGCCTATGTTGGAGCAGGGATTGTCACCATCAATTTGCCTCCATCACTTTTGAAATCGGTTTGGTAATTCCAGAGATTCCATAGAAATTGTAATTTAGAATGTGTTTAGAACGCTTTTCGCTCATTTCATCTTTTTAAATTTCGATTTTTTTTTTATTTTGTTCTTAGAGAGAATTTATATCTTATAAGTAACTACAATGCCAAATTTCTAATTTCTAATTTCCAATTTTTTCAGTATAAAAAAAATCGCAATTTTAGAATGTTTTTTCATCCTGCACCCCCCTGGGGTTAGTGGCACTGACATAAAATACAGCCTATGTTGGAGCAGGAGTTGTCATCATCAATTTGCCACCATCACTTTTGAAATCGGTTTGGTAATTCCAGAGATTCCATAGAAATTGTAATTTAGAATGTTTTTAGAACGCCTTTCGTTCATTTCACTCTTTTAAATTTCGATTTTTTTTATTTTGTTCTTAGAGAGCATTTACATGTTATAAGTAACTACAATGCCAAATTTCAAATTTTTAGCTCCTTCAGTATAAAAAAAATCGCAATTTTAGAACGTTTTCCCATCCTGCACCCCCTGGGGTTAGTGGCACCGACATAAAATATAGCCTATGTTGGAGCAGGAGTTGTCACCATCAATTTGCCGCAATCACTTTTGAAATCGGTTCGGTAGTTCCAGAGATTCCATAGAAATTGTAATTTAGAATGTTTTTAGAACGCTTTTCGCTAATTTCACCCTTTTAAATTTCGATTTTTTTTTATTTTGTTCTTAGAGAGCATTTACATGTTATAAGTAACTACAATGCCAAATTTCAAATTTCTAGCTCCTTCAGTATAAAAAAAAAATCGCAATTTTAGAACGTTTTTCGCTCCTGCACCCCCTGGGGTTAGTGGCCCCGACATAAAATATAGCCTATGTTGGAGCAGTGGTTGTCACCATAATTTGCCACCATCACTTTTGAAATCGGTTCGGTAGTTCCAGAGATTACCCCCTACAAACAAACAAACAAACAAAAAAACAATCTTTACTCCTTTATAATATTAGTATAGACTAAGAGTCTGGAGGTGATGAGATAAGACTTAGTTTTTTTTTCTGGCCAATAATTTTTAGTTATTAAATTTTAAATTTGGGACATTATTTTCTGGACACCCTGTACTTAATTTCCATTGTATGTACTTTAAATGAACTAGAGTGTTGAAGCGCTATCTTAAAGGTGAAAGTTTAAGATAAAAGCTACCAAACTTTATTGGAATTTAAATAATTTTAAAAAGTTACACACACACACACACACATTAATCATATTTTCATATTTTAAAAAAATCATTACACTTTAAATGGACATGTGGAGATGATTATATGCAGTAGATATTGGCAATCGCTTTAACCCTCCGCGTACCAGGCACATACAAAATAACTAAGCGAACCAGAATTTGTTTCATAAAATAAGTTAAAATAAAACCACAGAGGACTAAAGTAAATAAGTAAGATTTAAATAAAAATTCTGGTGTGACATATTTTTATCCAAGTTGAGTAAAATTTCTGGTAGTTTTAGGGTTAATAAATTTTTTTTAAGCATAGGAATAAGAGTGATAGCTAGCTCGGAGAAATGGCTGGGTGTGAAAATTACTTAATATCAGTTTAAAATTTCTACAAGTTATTCTCAAATTAAACTACATATTTCCGAAAGAGTTAGAGTAAAGGCTATTCATTAGAAAGTCATAAAATTACGGGAGTGTCAAAAGGAGACTATGAGATTATTTTCCAGCAAAAAAATATTAGTTCCAAATCGCAAAGACTGGATCTACCGCGATCCCATAAGGCGGTTCTCAAAAAATATTCTCCTTCACTCAACAACGCGAAACTTTATGACACATTTACGGATTCATTTTTAAAAAGCAAAAGCATGGCACTTGCAGCCTGGCTATTGAAACGATGTGGAATCGAATGGTGTCTTCCATTTTTTGAAAAATGAATTACTTATTGAGTTACAAGTAATTATTGTCACGTGAAGACAAGTTTCCCGCGCTGCGCCGTCGCGTCCAGAAATTTGTTCAAAACATCATCTTTGACTCTATTTTCTGAAAGATCTTCTTTTTTTACTAAAAAAGAAAAGGCATTCGATTATATAGTTTCGGAATAAGGACATCTGCCAATTTCAAGCGTTTCCGAACAAAAATTAATTCAGAAATATGTCAGAAAGTCGCTTCTTTTGATTTGAGAACAGCCAGAAGATTGCTGTTCAATTTAAAAGACAGCATAGCACGTCAGTTTCACAACATTCCGACGTATACAGGGTGATTCATAAAAGATGGGCAGAACTTTAAGGGGTTATAGTACACTTAAAGACAAATAATATTAAATAGGAGACTAAGGGTCCCAGACGTATTCCCAAGGAGATAGGGGGCATTAAAGTTTAGGGTCCGAAATTTCAAATGATTATAAAACATGGAAAAATTGGTCGATTCGTTTGCGGTTTTTGCAAAAAATTTTCTTTATGCCAGTATTTTCTTGAAATAAAATTTTAAAGTTCAATTTCAAAAAATGCCTTTAGACTTTGGAGTAACAAACAACTATTTTTTAACGTTATTTTTTGTATTTCTTTAAATGATTTCGAAAGCTTAGACTTAAACTTAAATTTTGATCTAAAAATCTGAGTCCTAACGAGTAGTTAAGTAGCGTAAACTGAAATTTGAAATTTGAAACCCTTCTCCCCCCAGAACAAAAATCAGTTATTCCCGATCTTTGTGTCGTAGATTAGGCTCTAACTACTGCCGCGTTTTGCTAAAATTATTCTTTATGTCAGTATTTTCTTGAAAATAAATTTTAAAGAAAATTTTCAAAAAATTCCGATAGAGGGCGCTTTAGACTTTGGAGTAACGAACAACTATTTTATACCGTTATTTTTTGTGTCTCATTAAATGCTTTCTAAAGCTTAGACTTAAACTTAAATTTTCAGCTCAAAATCTGAATCGCTGAGCGTGGTTCAGTAGCGAGGGGAGGGGGTTCAAATTTCAACTTCTGAACATAGTTCAGTTTGCACTACTTAACCATGCCCAACGATTCTGTGCTGTGATACGAGGCAAAAATACAACTTTCGTCAAGGACTGCATAGTCGGAATTCACTCATAAAGGCACTGGCACAGTTGGAAACGTCGCTCATGCAAACGTTAAAGCTCCATTCCTGACGCTAGTCACCGGGTGAAGAAGGAAACAGAAAGTATGCAAATGTCAAATGGGGAAGAAGAAGAACACGTATGCAAAATTTCGACACGATTCAGGCATAAAAACCACTGAACGGTGAGTCAAGTGTAAGTCGCTGTAGTAATGAATCGGAAGATGGTGCCCTTCACGAATAAGGAAAAGGCTGAGATGCATTTAATTTACGGAGCGGCAGATGGAAATGGTGCAGAGGCACAACGAATGTACGGAGAGCGATTTCCTAACAGGCGGTTGCCTAACCGCAAAACTTTCGAGCGCTTGCACAGACAGTTGTGTGAGACGGGATCATTTCTCGCTTCCCGGTCGAATGCAGGTCGTGCAAAAAAGGACGAATCAGTAGTTGTTGCAGAAGCCATTCTGGATGTAGTAGCGGCGCAGCCAAGTACAAGTACACGAACAGTGGCTAGCCAGGTGGATACCTCACAGTCCACGACTTGGAGGGTACTGAAGGATGAACATTTGCTCCCGTTTCATGTGCAACGAGTCCAGAAACTGTCTCCAGGGGATTATCCAAATCGTATTGAATTCGCCCGCTGGTTTCTGCAGCAGAACGCGCTAAATCCACATTTTGGACGAACTGTGCTTTTCACCGATGAATGTACCTTCACACGTGAAGGTACATTTAACACACACAATGCACATGTATGGGCGGATGTCAATCCACATGCTACGTATCCACATGCTCATCAGAGACGCTTTTCCATCAATGTTTGGGCAGGAATCCTCGGAGACCACCTAATCGGACCGTACCTTCTTCCTGAACGCCTCAACGGTAAAACATACCTCACATTTCTGCAACATGTGCTGCCAGACCTGTTAAACGTTGTTCCTCCACGCATCCGGCGGGTCATGTGGTTCCAGCACGATGGAGCGCCAGCCCATTACGTACGAGACGTCCGCAACTATCTGGACATCACATTTCCGAACAGATGGATTGGTCGAGGTGGTCCTGTTGCTTGGCCTGCTCGCTCGCCAGATCTTTCACCCCTCGATTTCTTTTTTTGGGGACGATTGAAGGCTCTTATGTATGAGACACCCATTGAATCCCCCGAGGAACTGGTCGCCAGACTTTCCGCCGCTGTAGGGGAAGTGCTCGAAAAGCCTGATGTTTTCGCGAATGTTCGCCGTTCCATTCGTCGCCGTTGTTCTGCGTGCATAACCTCTGGTGGTCACAATTTTGAACATTTATTGTGATTACATGTTAATAAATATGCTTTGGTAACATAATCCTAATTTGTGTCTTTTTACCTCGTATCACAGCACACAATGTGTGGACATGGTAAACTGAACTGTGCTCAGGAGTAGAAATTTCAAACCCCTCTCCCCAGAAACTTAACCACGTCTAACGATTCAGATTTTGGGCTGAAAATTTAAGTCTAAGCTTTAGAAAGCATTTAATGAGACACAAAAAATAACGGTATAAAATAGTTGTTCGTTACTCCAAAGTCTAAAGCGCCCTCTATCGGAATTTTTTGAAAATTTTCTTTAAAATTTATTTTCAAGAAAATACTGACATAAAGAATAATTTTAGCAAAACGCGGCAGTAGTTAGAGCCTAATCTACGACACAAAGATCGGGAATAACTGATTTTTGTTCTGGGGGGAGAAGGGTTTCAAATTTCAAATTTCAGTTTACGCTACTTAACTACTCGTTAGGACTCAGATTTTTAGATCAAAATTTAAGTTTAAGTCTAAGCTTTCGAAATCATTTAAAGAAATACAAAAAATAACGTTAAAAAATAGTTGTTTGTTACTCCAAAGTCTAAAGCGCCCCCTATCGGCATTTTTTGAAATTGAACTTTAAAATTTTATTTCAAGAAAATACTGGCATAAAGAAAATTTTTTGCAAAAACCGCAAACGAATCGACCAATTTTTCCATGTTTTATAATCATTTGAAATTTCGGACCCTAAACTTTAATGCCCCCTATCTCCTTGGGAATACGTCTGGGACCCTTAGTCTCCTATTTAATATTATTTGTCTTTAAGTGTACTATAACCCCTTAAAGTTCTGCCCATCTTTTATGAATCACCCTGTATACTGCAATCAACAACTGATTATATTACATTACGATTCCAGATGAAAACAGATAACGGTGGCCATCATATTGAACATGATTTGTCGTCATTAGACAGATTAATTGTGTATTTTATGTTATTTTTCTGTATAAAGGTATTATCTACCCTCCATTAGTGGTTTGAAGTTGGCATATTTTGCTGTAGAAAAGTTCCGAAAGTTTGCGACACCTTCAATTTCATGACTTTCTGGTGTAGCCCCTCTGGAAATGAACTATATTCCAAATCTGCATTCCAGACTAAATAAAATCACGTGGTACCGATAATTTACATAAAGAATTTCCAACTTACAAGAAGGGAAGGTACAATTGCTTTACCTCATGAACTGTTTCGCTGCTGGCGGGGATTTACATTACGTCCACAAAGTCTTCACTTCTTTACAACTTTACACTAGTTCTTTGCCTTGTCCAAATAATCGTGACGTAGATGGAATATTCTCCAATGTGTACCTTAAATTAGGACAACTTGTATATGAGGCATCGGGAATCTAATTTTGTTGGAATGAATTTAACAAATTATATTTTCTTTCTAAATTATTAAACCCCCTTTTTAATAAAGCATCCTTGCCAAATAAGTTGGCCTGTGAATTATTTAACCCCTTGTTTTGTTTAAGAATTTTTTTTTTAAAGAAAATTCTTCCTTTTAGAACTTATATGTATTTTTTCTTAAGTAATAAACATTTAGTCCCTGTGTTAAATCAGACAATTTTTATTTTTGCCTTTAAATGGCAGGTTGGGTTGCCTATTATTTTTAATAATCTCCTGAGAAGGAGCCCAGCCAATTAATTTTAAACTAAGTATAACGGCACATTTTAATGAGTTTAAAACTCTGTGTAATCTATACCGTCTGTGAATTTTATTTTCTAAAATTAGATATATGGCATAATCCCATAAGTGAACCTTTTATATTATGAATATTAGTTTTAACTCCAATTATCCAAAGTTAATATTTTTATATGTTATCATCCATTTTCTGATGATCTGAATTGAGAATTATTATGGGAATGCAGCAAGGATTATAGTTGAGCTTTTAATATTAATATTTAAATATCTTTATTTAGCAGTTTAATGTGACAAAATTGGGAAATAAATATAATTAGTGCTCTTAGTGCAGTTTGAATTGTCTGATTTTTACTCACGAGCCTTCTTTCCGCCAGAGACCCCATTTTACTAAGACATAACGCATTATTTTTTAAAGTAAATGAATTAATGTTTTCGAACGTTCCATGCTCTCACTATATGATCTTTGTCCATCTTAATAATTTGGTGGTTCTAAATTTGCCATGTCAGGAAATTAGTTGAAACCTCCTCCATTTTTATGTATTTCTTTTCTGTCTGTTTTCAAGAATGATTATTGAATGTATGTCAATTTAAAAATAATACTTTAAACATGTTTTTTTTAACCGCCTTTGTACACCTTGATACGACATATTCAGACTGATACTTTGTGTATTGGGTATTTTGTGGAAAAGTTTAATATGCTGTAGTACCATGTGATTATGCTCTTAATTCCGTTTTCTTGTAATTATCTCATGATAAGTGATCAGATTTAACTCTGTTCTTTTTTATTAGTTTATTTTGGTTCTTTATGGGTAATTTTAGATGCTATGAAATTTCGAGCCATAGCTACAGCTAAGAATTAAAAAAATCCAATAGAACCAAATTTTCTCAAAGAATACGACATTTCTGCGTAGAAATTAACAGAAAAAATCGTTTCCATAAAGTTCGAATAATATTCTGTATATTTTAGATTGCACAAAAACATTGACGACGCGACTTACTGCATGAAATTCCCACGACCTTTCTCTACATAATGATTTAACTATTTTCAATCTACTAAAATTTTGATTGGTTCATTTTTTCCATCAATTTTTAGTCTTAGAACATTAAAAGAAGAAAAAAAAAGAGAGGGAAAAGAAAATTTCTCAGTACAATGAAAAGTAATATCGGATTCACATGTTAACTCTCGTCATTATAACTTGGTATCTTAAGATCATCCTGTAATCAGCAATTTTAGAACTTTGTAGGCTGAAACTTTGTATTGGAGTAAGACCAGACATCTCCAACTTTCTGTAATCAGGGATGTACATGAGTTGTTGACAGGCAATGAAGTGTGCCATTGTTCTCATGAGAAAAATCTACAGAGAACAGGCTATCTAGACCTAATCCGTCAATTTTCACAGTTTCAATGTCACCTCCTCTAATTCCAGCACCGACAACATCTGTTTCCGATACTCCGAAGACGTACGTATCTTTTCAACCGGCAGCATCTTCAAGTTCATCATCTTCATTTATTAGACAACTTGATGTATCTCCATTCCCTTGTGCATCTCATGTTAGTTCATCCTCTAGAAAGCGGAAGCATGAAGGTACAAAAGTTGTGACTACCAGTCCTAATATTGCTGAACTGAAGGCAAAAGCTGCTGAGAAACATAATTCACACTCAAGACGGGCGGCTCTACAGGTTAAGAAGAAAATTCGCTTTCTTACATCCAATGATGACCACAAAGACATAGATCTTTCTGCCGATGATGATGATGACGATGATAAAGCCTGTCTTTATTGCAATGATTTATTCAGTCACTCAAAATCGAAGGAGGAGTGAATAAAATGTGTTAAGTGTTCAAAGTAGGCACATGGTGAATATGCCGGTATTCCTTGGTGTGCAAAAAAAATTATTTGTGATGTATGCAAGTAAAATTTATAGCAACTTATGAACGTGTCGTTTTAGGACAGCACGATAGATAAAATGACATATTGCAGCATTTTATAAAATTCGTTATTATGACGTTGGGACTTTATTTGTTACTTTTTAAAAGGCACCATTGCAATTTGTATACTTTGTAAAGTTTGTGTGTAAAAACTAAAGATCATCAGAAAAATATTGTATGAATAGAAGCATTTTTGCTTTAGGGTATGTCATTTTAGGACAGTTTCCTCTATATATTGTAAGCAAGTAAGGAATTTAAAAAAAAAATCTTCAAACAGAAAGCATTCAAACCGGTGTCGCTTTGGAGTACCCTGTACTAGAGTATGCCTTTGAATGACTAGCGCTATATTTTGAATAAAAAAAATATATAAATATATACAAATACAGAGTTGAAAAGTCTCCGGCTTTTTGTACACCAATATTTTATTAGAGAAAATGTTGTTCTTTTAAATCGCAGAGTGCCCCGATTAAACAAGTCAACTTTTTCTGCACTAAAATACTGATATCCAAAAAGCCGGAGACTTGGCAGCTCTGCAAATATGCAAATATATACAAATTTTTACTGGTCGACAAAATATTCAAAACCATACTTGTTAATTACATGAAGACTGCCGTTATTGGCAAGGTTGTGTTTGAAAGTGTTCTTCCACAAATGAACTCGTCTAAACGAGTATCGCCAAGTCCTGTAATGTGGGTTGTCATAGTTTCGGACAAAACTTGATCTGAGCAAACATAGTTTGTACAAAATCTAAGCCTGCGCCCTATGTGTATGTGCTCCTATTTTATAAAGGTACTCTAGAGTACAATATTATCACCTATTAATAAATATACTTCTATTAATCTCTATTTTAAAACAGGTGAAAAAGTTATAAAGGGAAAATGATTTAAGATGCATTTCACTCTTTGTGTAATTTTTAAAAGGCATTTTCAGTCCTTAGAGGATGAATTTGTTCCTATAGTGAAGATACTCATTGCACTATCACTTAACAATACTTTTATTTGAATTGTGAAATATGTATTGTTTAATTTCCTTTATTTTTACAGTTTTAGCAAATTATTAAACAATGGTAAAATTCATTGTATACTGTGAAAATGTAATCATCCATTTATATCATATTAGATGTTTGGGCTCAACCATTTTTAAATTCAACTTTCAGTAATTTTGAAATTGTGCTGTCTGCCAATCATAGACAAAATATTTTATTAATAAAAGGTTTGAAAAAGAGATGAATCAAAATTTTATCTTTCTTTTTATATTTAATTAAGATTACAATTTTCAAGATTTATTCGTAAAAAAATAAAATAAATAATGCTATGGTAAACCTCAATAACATGTATGAATATCGTGGCAATCCAAGTCTTTTTACAAAAGTTAGAGAATGGACAGACAAACGAACAATCAGACAGAGAGACTGACGAAAAGACAGCCATGTAAATCAACTGACAGACAAACCCAACTGATAAACGCTCTCAACTATGTTGAAAAGCGTTTAAAATGTGCGATATGCTTGAAATACATCTTTTAGCTGCCAACGAGTGGTTTGGAATTCAAAGATAAATTCAGTCTGTCTGAAGAAACTACCAAGTTGGGATTTAGCAGATAAAAATTTCAAAAAGTATAAAATATTAGCTTTAATTTGACACCAACTTTTTTCTTTAACTCGAGGAGTTGAAAGCTTACAATTGTACCAATAAATTTGGTCTATTTATGGAACCGAACAAGATATCACGCGGCAAACCATTTTCAATTAAATATGCTAATCGATCTCTATTAAGTGCAGACAATTTTATAATTTATTTCAGTGCTTCTCAACATTTTTTATCTCTCGCACGATCGAAACCATGGTTAAACTACCGCGGCACACTAAACTTATGATGATTGAAGACCTATGCAGGGAATATGTGTTCTTTTATTATTATTTAATACCACAAACAAAATGGTTTATAATAAATAAACAAAATAATATATTTTGTTATTATTTGCAATAAAAATACTATTTAATATTTTCTTTACAAGATAGTGTTTTCTGATAGGTGTGCTTGTAAATATTCTTCCAAGGATCTATCCGACATTTATTTTCGTTTTGAATATTATTCGCTGTAGAAAAGCTTATTTCTCGTAAATGAAAGATAGTGAGTGGTTGATATTTTTTGTAATAATTGTAAATTTGCAATTGAGAAAAACGCAATAGATTATAATACATTTTTAAATCATTTTCATAGCAGTTATCTTACATTTATTATTAAGAATATTCAAACATTGAAAGCAATTTCCAAGAAAATGCAACTTTATGTCACTAAACTTCATTACATTGTAAACTACAGAACTTAGAATGTTGCATTTTAAAGTATTTCTGTTAGTTTGTTAAATCTTAAAATAAATTTACTGAAAATTTTCGCGGCACACCGGAGGGCCTCTCATGACGCACCTGTCGCGGCATACCGGTTAAGAATCACTGCTTTAATTAATGAGCTAATAGTTGATCTTGAAACTGTACCGGAAATTTCCACCCTCCTTACGTAAAACGCACCAAGATAGGGAATGGAAATGCAATTATTTTTGCATCTTTATGCCGTCAACTATTACTACACAATTAAAAATATTTATAACCCTATGAGGTGATGGTTTTTGCAGTCATAGCCCGCTCAGATACATTTAGTAGCATGTCTACCGTCACAGAATTTACAGTTTCTGTAATATGTACCTTCAGCTTAAATTCAAAGTGCTCGATAGAGGGACATACACCGAATTTTTTAATCCATTTTCGACAAATGGATTATAAATTCGCAATTCTGTTTTAAATTCTATCAACTAAACCATTTAGTTTGTTTAAAAACGAAAAGCATATTCTGAGAGATCGCACTCTTACGTCTCCATTGACGTAATCAATTCGAAAAAAAAAATTATGTTAACCCTTTGAAGAACGTTTTTGAAAAAGGGTTGTTTTCCCAGGCTTTTGTTTTCTCCCTTACGCCAACGCCCCTCAATAGCACAATTTTAAAGATACAGACAAACCAAACATATGCTGTTAGAGTTGAAACCTTCTTCTAATAGACGGTATAATTATTTTTTTAATACAGATTTTAACCTTTTTAAAAACACCGGCGAACGCAGGTTATTTTGCGCCTCACGAGAAGATTTTTTTTCTTACGATAAAAGTTACTAAACATTCGTATTTCAACACAATATTTTTAGAACATCTTGGTAGACCAGATTTACATCACCTACAACAATTTCAATGCGTTCGGACGAGAATAAGTATTAAAAAAATAAAATCTGAGATATTTTCGGCGAAAATCCATAATAACGGGAAGTTTTCCGCGGTCACGCTCGGCTTCGGGTATCTTTTTTACTATTTAAAATGCATATATTTTCACATAATTTTGTAGAGAACTTGGGAAGAGTTATATTTATAAATGACTAAAATTTCAGAGAAATTGGACGACGAATATTATTTTTTTATGTTTTCTGACCCAACGCGAAAAAAAAACATTTATTTTAGAACCAGATAACAATATTTTTGACGTAATTTTTACACGGGCTGTAATACTGTTATATTTACGACCATTGAAAATTTCAAAGGGTTTGGACAACAAAGGCTATTTTTTTTATACTATATAACGATCCTACTTGAAAAAAGAAGTAAATGTTTTTTTTTAACATTTTGTAATTAAAAATATAAATTCATGCAAAATCGTTTAAGAAATATAAAGTAATACAAATTTGGGGTTTATTTAAGGTTTTGTCACGGGCTCGGGTAACGCTGGGTGGGTCAGCTAGTATATGAATATAATTGTTCTTAAAGTTTTGATTGAGACCCTTGATATACAGTTATTATTTCAAATAATTCTCTAGACACTGCAGATAATTAAATGCACACTATTTTTTTTTCAAATGAAATGTGCTGTACTGATACAGTACTGCGCAACACATATTAAGTCAATATCGAAAGCTATGTCGGATATCATATTCCTGTTTCTTTCAACATAATTATTTGCTTCTTTACTAAGGATAGCAGGAATATTGGCTTGAAATAGATTTTTTATGTCTATTGCAGCGCGAAACAAGTCAGATAGGTGATAAAATATAACTAGCTTATAACACAGGCATACAACGAAAAACATTTCGGTAATTTTAACTGATAATGTAATGTTTAGTGCTAAATCAAAAAATTAGAATAAAATGGTGCGTATTTTTTAACTTAATTATTTACTTCTTCATTAAAGATGGCCTGAATACTTGAAATACAAATCCTTTATGTATATTACAATGTGCACCAAGTCCGTTAGATGATAAAACCTGTAACTAACTTATAATAATTAAAGATTTTTATTAGATATATATTAGCTTAGATATATTAGATATATGTTGAAGATATGTAAAAGCTTATAACAATTAAAGATTATATAAAGCGTCAAGTGGGAAAAGGATTATAGACCTCTTTTTTTTATTTGAAGTTGGTGGAGAGACGTACTATGGTTTAGTGACCTTGTATGGAGGTAATAAATGAGAAAGAACAATGGAAGTATTTTAAAGAAACACACTTGAAGTTTGGTATAAAGGAGGGAAAGGGGGGACGATGAATGCCGATGCTCGTAGAAGAGATAATGATGAAAACTATCTGTGGCTATCATCGTTTTCTTGGCCTTACATATCGTCGCTATCGCTACCATGTCAAACTATCGAATATGAAAAATGCATTTTTCATTAATTTAAAAAATGGGTCGATTGTCACCACTAAATTTTATTAGAATTCTTTGCCTAATAAAAATACTAATAAAATTTCTGTACAGAACAGGGTTACCGGTTTGGCCTCCCTTTTTATTCAGAGATGTCGAATTCATACCGGAAATTTTGAGAAAAATTTTTACTTTAAGTAATCACGAAATATGCAGTCATTATATAAAGCAAAAATTTCTATTTTAAATTTCTGGTATGGATTCGAAATTTCTGAATGGAAAAGGAGGCCAGACTGGCAACCCTGGTGGTTTTGCAACCCTGAAACCCTATTAAAATTTAGTGGTGACAATCGGCGAATTTTTAAAAGTAATGAAAAATGCATTTTTTCACATTCGATAGTTTGACATGGTAGCGACGAATGTTCATTATATTGGCCAACAGATCTAATATGGATAAATATAACGTAAAAACAGTAAGGGATACCTTAAAATAACCTGAAATTAGTAATTGTTGAAGAAGATAAAGAATATAAGTTTTTTAAAAACTAAATGAATTATAACTTTACGTAAGATGTCATCGATGGAAGAAATTACTGTAAAAATATGTTTATTTTCTATTTTTAATATTTAACCTATTTATATCTTTCTCTATCTATTAATGGGGAAGGTTTTTGTTGACAGTGGTTCACATTTTCTTGTAAAACGAACTTTGAACAAGTGTAATTTACTTACTCTATACGGAAAATACATCATCGCGTAATTATGTTTGCTACTCCGTGTTTCTCATGAAAAAAGTAAATTTCTTAAGTATGTGTCATTTTATTTAGATTATGGTGAGTAAGACGTCGATTTATTTAAAACCAAGATTGCATCAGGGAGAAGCAATCCAAATTATTCTCACTTTTCCCCTAGCATTTTTGAAAAAATTCTTGTTTAACATTCACTGAGACAGAAATGCTGTAATTTAAGTCAAGCTTGGGACGGGGTTATTTAATGTTTCACAAAATCATATTTCACCTTTCCCAGAAATTGAGGATCAGGAAAGAAGAGTTTTGCTTACTGCAGATGAATGTACAGAAGCTCACTTAACTTTTTCTCCGTTCGTGAAGAAGAAATAACACGATATTTGTATGAATAAAACACGTAAGAAGTAACCGATGCATCCACATAGATTAAGCCAACTTCCGGCCCTAATTGTGATTTCACAGCGTTAAGCATTTTACATTTCTTAATTTTATACTGAAGTATCAGCAAGTAATAAGTTATCTACTTCAAAGGGCTCTGGAACATGGTCCACTGCTCTGATTGATATGAAATTAACACAACAGATAGTTCAAATGATGCATTTGTAATTTATTAACACTCGATTACTACCTTGTAATCGATACACATCGATACTGTGTATAAGATACACAGTGGCTTTTTTCTGACTGCAAAAGCGTTTTTGGAGTTCGGAAACGCCGTCTCCCCCCACATAGCTTCCTAATGCACAGTGGGTTTAACATTAGTGATGGGCATAATGAGTGCTTTTCCTATTTGAATGAATCATTCGGACATGCGCAAAAGCACAGCTGCATATCTTCGTATTCTTTTTAATCAATTTATACCAGAAATTTTATTTAAAGACGAATTAAGACTTACTTATATAAAAATTCTGTTTTCAATTGATTAAATTAATACGGAGGTTCACAGCGAATGATTCATTCGAATATCAAAATCATTCATTATGCACATCAGCAGTCTGGTGTTGTGTATAAAGTGTATTACGTCATGTATTTCACAGATACAGAAACAGTAATAACGTAAGTTCTTTGAGGATAGTAATCGAATGTTTAATAAAATATTTTATTACAAATATTTTCAGAAACTTGGTGCTGTAAAACTCAAGCAAATGATCAGTGGGCTTCTATATTTTATTGTCCTATATGCCTTCAGATAATTGTTCAATGTGCTGTAATACATGCTCAATATAGTCTGTTTTATTGCTACTAGCGTGCTGTAATCTCATAACATTATTTTCGTGAATTTATGTGAATCATTCGCTGAGTGCAGAAACTCTGGATGAATATCTGAAACATATCAACAAATGCTTTCTTTCAGTGATGTCGTAGATACGAAAATATTATTTTGTGATTGTAGTACCGTAATTTCCGGCGTATTATCCGCGGATCAAACAATCATGTTTCGACCCAGAAATTTCATTTTATAAAATGTAAATGTCTAGATGGCCGTAAATATTTGACTTCAATTATGAAATAAAATTTCTGGGTCAGAACAGAATTGTTTGATCCGCGGATTACGGTACGTTGGTGACAATAAAGAGGTCATATGGATAATTTATTCTAGCATATTAAACATTTATGGAATGACATACTGGGTATTAAAATGCATAAGCCTATTTAAAATGTATTTGACCGCTGCAGCAAAGTTTCAAAAAAATTTTGCAGTAAATATTGTTATTAAATAAATGACAAGTGAATCATTTCTATCACCTATAGCAGCCATACTCAATCTGCGGCCCGCGGGTTACATGTGGCCCGGCGACTTTTTATGTGAAGCCCGAGACGTATAATCATTAAACGATATTTATAAAATTAATTAATGTACATAAAAGATATTTAATACCACTCGCAATGAAAGGTTTTGTTTGACATATTTTCATGGTAGGACAATATTTGTTCTGTTATTTGCATATAACTTACAAATTTAAGAACATCTTAAATCCATTTCTTTAGTCAAAACTTCTTTTTACATGTAGTTCTATTTGTGCTGTAGTGGAGTATACATTTCTCAATCTTCCAATTAAACATTATACCAAATTAATTAAATTTGCATTACATATAAATTTTAAAAAAGTTTGTCGCGAGAAAAAAAATGGCGCCTTTTACACCACTAATTCTAAACAGTAATCTTCACGGAATATTTCTACAACATTTGCAATAGAAATCTATCACTAAGTATATTATTTGGAAATAGTGATGTTAAAAATTTTCGTAACATTTATTTCTCGACGAACTTTTAACCCTACTAATAGTATTACCTTCGTTACAATGATTTGCTATCTTATTAATTTAATTACCCCTTTTTTAACATTGTTAAATAAGTGTGTTGTGGCCCTCCTAACGTCGCTAATATATGTTTGCGGCCCGCAAGAAAAAAATGTTGAGTATGGCTGATCTACAGCTTTAATTTCGTCTCAATTGGAGTGGTAGAATGTAGTCCAAAGTTTCTTGAAGTGGGAGACTTTTTTGCTAACCATGTACAACGTGAGTGAGAATTATCCTTTCAACATAGACACGTAATAAAACTTAGAAATGGCACTCTATGAGCAAAACTGCTAAAATGTAATGCATCCATCCACAGTAACTATTCTACTTCCTTCTATCAATGAATGTTTTACAATTTCAAGATTTTTTTTTTTTTTTAAAGGAAGGATTTGTGAAAATTATCGTTGCAACACTGAATAAAACGTGAAAGGAACAAAATTGAAAACGTATATTGCTTGCACATGTTACAGCATCACATAACATTTTATTTTATATGCAAAAGTACACTTTTTTATGATAATACAATCGAGAACGCGTGTACTGAATTGTATTTTCGATGATTGATATCAACATTTCAATGACAAGAATCACAATTAATTTTGCAAATATTAAAGTAGGTATGCTATGGAAGGATGGCAATACAATGCTGTTCATAAATTAACCCCTTCAGGGTGGGTGGGATGTATATGTTCCATATAGAGTGCGTGTGGTTTTAATTTTTTAGTACCAGAATATTTTAATCATAATCTTTGCTTTGTCTAATTGTAGATTTCTTGCTAAATATTCTTCTAGAATAAAGCGAAAAATACTATACGGGATCACTGGTATTAAAAATTTAAATGTCATTAAATGATGTCCGTTCTAAAGTGGTTAAAGGATAAACACAAAATGCTAAGTTTCGTACATGAAAATTAATCGTGAGGGGTCAAAAGAATCTGTTATGTAGGAAGGCGGTAGTAAATATGTACTACCTTAATAGCACATCCTGTCGATGTGATGCCACTGTCACGTCACAAATGGTCACAAGCGTCTTAATCACTAAGAGGAATCAAAATGTGATAAATGTTATTGTACTGATATCTGTTATTAGCATTTCATGTAGATGTGTGGTTTTTCTGCTGTATGTGAAAGGAATACTTTGTAAAAATTAGAATTAATGAAAATCTACGAAGTTCTTTGAATGTTTTCGATTTGGGAAAGTTTTGAATGGTTTGTACCTTATTCGGAAAGGTGCCGTACCTGATTCATAGATAAGGTGGCCTAAAACTTTAACTATTTTTGCAGGAAATGTGTATTCGGACAAGTTGACATCAAGTTGTGACTCCTATGTCTTTTGAGAACAACATAAAAGTGATGTAAATATCTTCAATTGAGAAAATGCAATTAAAACATTTATGTCAGTGGTACTCAGTACTTTTTGCGAAAAGTAGTCTCACACCACTAATTTCGAAAAGCAATATACGCTTTTTTTAATGGCAGAAATTTTGCAATTAATAAGATG
Organism: Maratus michaelseni; assembly: GCA_963931845.1. Lineage (NCBI taxonomy): Eukaryota > Metazoa > Arthropoda > Arachnida > Araneae > Salticidae > Maratus > Maratus michaelseni. The sequence goes on along the minus strand of OZ007599.1, from coordinate 121,745,002 downwards.
TAGAATACTATTAAAAAGGCCAACGAGCCGTTTAGCGAGTTCCGTTGTCCTATGTATACAAAGCAATATTCAACATGCGCTAAAGTTTATCCATATGCCCATGTTTGAGCAGTTAGTTTTACTGCTTAAATAAACAGGGCGAAGAACATCTTGTAGATTTGTCAGCAAATTGTACCTGATACAAATACACTATTTCGTAATTTGGTGATTTGGTGAGTATATTCCATTTCTAGATATGTTCCAAGAACAAAGCTTAAAAGGTTTATCAATTTTCTTGTTTACGCTCAAAATTTGAAGATGTAAATCAGTCAAAGTTGCACGAATGCCGACAGAATTATCAACTTTTGATTTTGTTGCAGTAATATTTACAGCAAAAGAATTTGTAACATCAACAAATTTATCTGCCATAACGGCTAATTTTGCAAGTTCGAAGTCAGAAGTAGCTAATATAATCTGCATGTGTGATACAAAGCATTGCATCCATAAAGATTTAAGAAATTCATGCTAATCCAATTATCAGCTAAATCTTGCGTTTGTAGAAGCAATGCTGATGTGTTGTTATCATCTAAATCAACATCCTGTGAACGTTTTCCTAATTTACATTCTTCATAATCACTAAATGTATTAATAAGGCTGATTTAAAACTACCGTAAGCATTTTTAGTAGGAAGAGAAACAAAATCACTCACCTGAAATAAAATTTCTGTCTCAATATTCCACACAACATTGTGATATTTCGTGTTGTCCGCTAAAATACTAATGTTTATGAATTCGCCGAAAATATTTACATTTACAAATTTACATCTACATTCAGGCATTCAACAGGTGCATCCAGCATATTCAGTAAAACACATGAACTGAGCTCCCACACGACGCTTTATACAGTCAATTGACAATCATATAGTGACTGCACTTCGAAGTCACCGTAATTGTTGGTCTTTGAAGCGTCACAAGTGACGTTGCACTAATGTCCCCTGGTGACTCTCATGTGACCATCATTTGAAGATTCTATTGTGACATCGCCATGATAGTTGCTATGTGATGAGACCCAAATTGACATCAAAATGAAGTCATCTGGTGACTTGTCCCAAAGCAACGCTCATGGCGATTTTACAGTAGTCTCCGATTGTCCGTCACCTGAGAGTCGCCACGTAACTTCATTGTGATGTCATTTGAAAATTCGTCGCAGTACATAGGCCATAGTGACTTCATAGAAGAGTGTCGAAATGAGCGTCACACAAAAGTCAAAATGTGGCTTTATTGTGACGTCACCTGGTGACCCGTCACAAAGTATAAATCACGGTGACTTCTCAGTGAAGTCTGCAAGTGACGGTCACGTGAAGGTATCAAGGAGACGAATGAAACACATCACATTTTGGATCATCGTAGTCTGTGACACTTGTGGCATGTCAAGGTCAAAATCGACTGACTGTGCTGTTTGGATAGTGCCTATTTGTTACACCCGCCATTCATATCACTTTCATTTGACTACTTAAAATTAATTTTTGTTTTCGAAAATTAACATTTTGTGTCTGTCCGTTACTTTATGGACAACAGCGCATTTGACATGTGACTATTTGACATGTGACTAAAAGCGCTTATATTGAAAGTTTATAACTTTAAATTGTATGTGAATAAAAATTAAATTAAATATATTGGCGAGTCCTGATTAATTGCCTTTTACGAGTTACGCTAGACACATTCAACATGAACATACGCATATGAGCACAAAATATAAAGGCGATAGTAAAATTTCTTCATTGCACACTTCATAGCTATACATATCATATTTATCTACATGGATGTTTACATATTCAGCTGTGATTCTTTCTTTTTAACCCTTTCCTGTATGAATTATTTTTTGATGAATGAAAACATATTTTGCCATTAAAATACATTTAAAGTCCATTATTAAGAACAAATAATGTTGAAATTTACAAATGTTACATTTGACGCAAAATTACAAACAAAACTCATTTGAGATTTACAAGTAATAAAAACATATTATTAATAGGTTTTCGTAATAATTACGATGTGAGATACATAAAAACAAAGTAGAAAGTTTAAAAATAAATATTGCTAATATTATTTTATGATCCAAGAGCAGAAATTATTTGAGAAAATCTTCTTTCACTCATAGCAGAAACGATTTTGTAAAAGGGAATTTTTCAACTAAATAATTATAAAGAAAATGGTACTTATATTTATTGCTTCAAAAATAAAACAGGCGAGTAAAAAACGAGTAAAAATAAAACAGGTGCAAAGAATGAATTAATCATGCACGAGAGGGTTAGATCGCTGACGTCAGCCACCGGAGTACGTCACACGCGATTTCATTTGTATACTCATAGAAGATAAAAAAAAAAAACTTTTTAGCATAAATAACATTTATATCTTGCTATTCCATGTAAAGTAATATAACTTTTCTATTCTATTTCTTTCAGGTCTCATTGAATGTCAAAGCTTGTATTTATCACACACTCAGTTATTTCTGATTTATTCATATTAAAAAGAACAAAACTTTTTTTATTTCTAAAGAGCTATAATAGTCATTATGCCAATTACCTTTTCAAAAGTAACGTTCATTTATATTATATTGCAAATAACCAAACTATTTCATTCACAGCAGGAAATGTGTTTATTTATGAGGGTTTTCGGAGATACTTGTTGGTTTTGTGTGGTTTGCGTTAAGAATTTTATTTTTCAAATAATTTATAATCAATATTTTGTTATCGTTCTTCTCATCTGTCATGATTTCGTAAATGCAATTTTCTTATTGCATCTGTTTTAAGAGAAAAAACAAAATCTAGTTAGTAATTAGTGAAATGTTTATTTGTGAAAATTTTCCTGATATGTTTTATAGATAACACCCACTTTGACGCCCGGAATTTTAAAGTTTATTTGGGAATATTTTTCTAAGAAATGCAAAATGTTTATAAAAATTCATTTACACTAAATTATTATACACATATAAAATAGAAATTTGTATATTCTTTTCAGTTGATACATAAAAAATGGAAGCTTAACAGGTGATGGGTGGGAGAGCTTAGGAAAAAAGGGTCAAGGTGTGGACACGATAAAACATCGTAGACTTAACTTGGAACAACGAGAGAGAAAAAATAGTTTCTTTAGTATAAAAGCTTGTGAAATATGTAGCCGTTTAATCAAATATGCATTTTAAGTTAAATGACATCAGTTCAAAATAAAATGTAAATTTTCAACCGAGAATTTCGTTACTTAAAAGTTACACAGAAAAGAGAAATATAAATATTATGAAAAAATCCTACGTATTTCACTAGACAAATTTGGGACGATTAATTTTCGAAAAAACTATTAGATTGATTGAAAATTGACCGAGCTAGAGCGTCCATCGATTTTGAAAATTGAAGGATTTGCTGTAAAAAGGAGGTAGCTCCATATTTGCTCATTTGGGAAATTAATAAAATGCATTTAATTATTAAAATTTAAAGTTTCGTCAAAAGTATTTTTTCTACCTATGCATAAGTGCATCACCTATGAATGATTTGCCACCAATAATATCCAAAAATAGCTAGGAAATCTCAAAATTCAAAAATGAAGTTTCCTCTCTTTTGCAGCAATTCTGATCGGGAAAACGCACTTGATTTCTTTACTATGTACTCGCTGTGGTGTGCTCGACTTCTATAGCTGTGTCATTCCATGTCAACTGGCCTAAAGGCTCCTGCTCGACTTCCTTAAATTTTGATGTAATCGCTACATGACATACATATGTGTCTGAAATGGACATCTGCAAACTGTCAGATTCAGAAAGTAGTATAGATGTTGGCACCAGGTGTGTTTCTGTAAAGATCACTATTTTGCTCTCGCAGGAAAAACGATCAAATCACCAAGTTTGTCATCTTACTGCTCATGGTACAAGAAACCTATCATATTGTATATATGCGATTTAGTACAACTTTCTGTTCTGAAACATATGATTGAAGTATTAAAGATCAGAAATCAATATATTCACCATGACTTGGCTTCAAACTAGGCCATACAGCCTGTTGCGATGAATTTGATCCTTAATTTAACAAGATGTACTATTGAACGAATAATTTTATAAGTTTGTCAATTTATTAATTAATTACCTATGAATATGTCATAGAGATGCCGAAGTCCTTTTCCTGTCTACTTAAATATTTATTAATTTACTCTTCTTTTAAATCCCCTTAAAAATTTAATTCCAAAATTCAACCCCATTTTCAGAAGCCCATATCAAAAAAAGGGACACTTCTGATTTGATTATCGTTAGTACCACTAGAAAGAACACACCTTAATTGACAAGAACACCTTTGTTTCATTTTAATTTTTAAAATAAGGTAAAATAAAGGAAGGTTTAACACATCTACTTTGCATGAGATTCGCAATTGTATCCAGATGCAAAGTAAAGTCCTTGTACACCCGAATATATCTTGAACAGATAAAGCTAGAATTATGGATTAAGTGTCTATCTATAGCAAATCTACTATATTTTATCATATGACAGTGGAGGCAGTGTCTCTAGTTACGAAATTTAGAAGTTATAGACACTGCCTCAAACAATATAAGAGTTAGCGAAAGCATATAAATTACAAAAGTGCAGAACATCGTCGGTTTAGTATGAAATGACACCTTACATGTAAAAATAACTTTTTTAGAAGCAGTGAAATGATAATTTTCGATTAACAATTACCGGCTTAAATCTTATCGGCTTATGTCTTACAATAGTGGATAAGATTAAGATTTAATAACATTTCTCGTGAGCCGCAGTAAGACTTAAAACATAGAAATAAAAAATGGATTAGATACTTCACCTGTGATAAGTGAACTATAAAGCTCTTCCACTGAGATCTAAAGTCAATAAAAGAAAATTCGTTTTATCCCTTTAGTCTCTACAATACTACAATTTTATTCAAACCTGCTTAGTTGGACTGAAATTTTCGTATTTCATTTGTATTTGTCCCTCCCCTAAAAGAAATGAGTTTCTAAATTATATGTTCCAAAATTTTCGGAATGCTGTTTTGCATTGACGTTTTATACATATGACTTTCTACTTTCTATTTATTTATTTTTGCAAAAATTTTCAAAATTTCATTGTGGCAGTTAAAGCCAAAGGTTTTACGTTCGATTCCTGGAGTAAATACTTATCACTCAGTTGAAAAAAAAAACAACTTATATGCTATCTTTACCAATCAGTATGGTGTTGTTAAAATAATAAAGTGTATATGCGTTTTCATTGTTTATTGGCGTTCCTTCACCTACGGCTTTTTCTGCTACATGGCAGACAAGATGCTATTGGAAAAATGTTATCTGAGTGAATTGTGTCGGACAGTTGTCGTTCCAGGTAGCTCAATTGGAAGAGCATTGGCAATTTAAGCCAAAGTTTCTGGATTCGATTCCGATCTGAACACTTTTTCACACAGTTGGCAGTATTTCAACTTGTATGATACCTTTAGCAATTAATATGATTATACAAAAATAATAAAGTATTACATCAAAATGTTAAAATACGTTTTGGAATTAAGTCAATGTTGAAAATTTCATTTTGACAGTTGACATCAAAATGTGAATATATGCATTAAGATAAAGATCGTTAAGATTTCATTATGAAGAATAATGATGTTCACAAATTAAAACAAAAGTACAATGTTGACTTGCTAGCATTTGGCATGCCATGAATGGAAGAAAATGGATGGTCAATTTTTATATAGTGTGGACCTTAAATTCACTGTCGTCACTTATTCGTTCATAGTATGGAGCCAAAGTTCAGAATAGAAAGAAAATTTGTTCTGAAGGGTGGAGGTGGTGCTACAATACTAATTTCAATGATTACAAAAAATATATACGTTTCTGTTCATGAAAATTTAATAATTTTGTTAATAATTATTATAAGGGTTTATATTGGGGTATATAAGGGTTTATTTGTTATAAGGGTTATTTATAAGGTTTTATATGCTTGCTCTTACTGTTAACCTTATGAAAATAGTCGTATTCATTTAACACATCCCTCATTTTCTGATTAAAAAATAATAACAAAATGTGATGCATGTATTAGTAAAATCATCTATCAGTTGATTACCAGAAAATATTTTGGGTGATGTGTTTTGCAAAAAAAAAAATATATATTTATCGTTTTACATTTCATTTTAAATCTTTTAGAAGATGGTATCAGTCATCTTTTCTTGATAATTTTTGTAGCATCTTTTTATTGGTTTCCTGCTAAAATTGCCCGTAATTCATTAAATTTGGCGCAAAGTATTTACTTTATTCTAATACTTTGTGTTTCATACCCTTGTTCACTTAATTTACTAACAGGGGTATCCTTTTTTGCATAGCTGTGTTACAGTCCATTATTTTGATGACCTGTGCAATAAGCTCATAGAAGCAAGCATGTTAATGAAGTTTGTGGCATTGTTTATTATTCATGTTTAATTTAGTGCAAATTTGTACAAAGTGTATTCTTTTATATATAAATCATATCGTCAATGGCTGAGAGGTTCTGCTATCGAAGCTGGTAGACGGGAGGTGCTGGGTTCAATCCCAATCGCGCCCGTCGGCCTAATCGTTCGGAGTTTTCGTGGTTTTCTTCGAGCCGTAGATTTATCCATGCGTAAATACGGGTTAGGTTCCCTTAGAAAGACCCTCACGAAGGGCACTCCCCCCGGGCCTATATCCCAAGTGTAGATAATTGGCCGTCAATAATCAACCCAACCCAACCCATATCGTCAAATGTGTGATAGAAAGCAGACATCTCAAGTAAGATTTCTGATAGTTTAATGCTTTTCTCATTCTGTGTTTCAGGTTTTAATGAAACTTGAAAATAATAAGTGTTAGTATGTAGTCAGCCAAAAGTAAAAGAGAACACACATACATTTTAATCTCAAAACTGTCACAGAAAAAAACCTTAAATAGCTATTGGAATGGAAATTATGTTTTCTTTAAATCTGTGCTAAAATAATAAGCTGGGGAGGTTGTGTTCTTGCTGAATTTGCACTAAAATATGAAATTTTCAATACAAATACCTACTTTTGATATCATATTTGTCTTTCTTGGTAAATAGAGCACGGGCTTCTGACTTCACGCTTAAGATGCCAAGGTTGTTTGGTTGGCGGCAAAAACTAACCCTATCCTAGTTTGTTTTCCCTATTACATATTTTTGTGTGCTTTTTCGGATATTTTAGAGAGACTATCCAGAGCTTAAAATTGTTATTTATATGCCATAGACAAAATTTCAACTTAATTTAGAATTAGAATTTAACTTAATTAGAATTAACTTAATTATAATTTCAATTTCATTCGGAAGTTTTTTAAAAAATTTAAACATGTCGCTTTAAAAATGAATAAAATTACATGGTTTATAAAGAAATTCATTAATTCGCCTAATTTATAGAATTACTGAAGAGTTCTCAATGCATGTTTCAAACAACGGTCAAAAAACTATTAAAATATAGCACAGATTTATAATAAATAAGATTTTCTAGTTTATGCTTTCTTTGCGGAAGTAGAAAAAAACTGCAAACTATTTTTTTGCTTTTTAAATTCTTTTCACATTTTTTATTAAGTATAACTGTAATTCTTTATTATTTTAAGTATAGAAGAAAAAATGTGACTCATGGACTTTAAAATATCAACTAAGATTACCCCATCGCCCTGTCTCTCCGTCTCTCACAGAATGTATATAAACACATGAATGATTCAAAAGTGCTTAGACCAACTTTAAGGGATGGTAGAGATTGCTACAACAAACATTTGTATAATAAACCAATGTTATTCTTATTCAACCCATTTATTCAGACAAAAATACAAGGTGTTTCATTTCAACCCAAGGCTGCATTTTTTGTGTGTGTGTATGCGTGTCTCTTACATGAATGCAAAAAAAATGTGTTTTTAGGTGTTTTCATTTAGCTATTTTCGCGAGTTTTTAACTGGTTTTTATTAGTTTTACTGCTGCATTATAAGTTTTTGTTGCAAGATTGCCATTTTGTCAGCAAAATGACCAAACCTGACATAAAGTATATATAGAGTTGTTTAGTTTAATATTATGGATTAATTTGTTATCAAAACCCATGTTACTAAAAACATGGGTTTTGATAACAAATTTATTAATTTGTCATTACAAAGCTGATCCAGGAAGTAAGTACAGTTTGTATATTAAAAAAGATTATCAATTTGTTTCCATTCGTATTTTATTAAAGAAAAATCTAGACACCTTAATCTACTTTTCGAGATATTCACCATGCGAATTGTGACTAGAAAGGCAGGTAAGGCATGTGGTAGTTCTTGGCACTAATTGCAACATATGCCACATATCCGCTTCGTAGAATTCGGCCACCTGAGATCTGAACCAGTTCTATACGTTTATCTTGATCTCGTCATCACTTGAAAAGTGCTGGCCGGCAAGAACTTTCTTGAGATGAGAAAACAAACGAACTTGTTCGTCGATGCAGCGCACCAATTCTTCGGTGATAAACGATAGGTGTCCACGACGCTCCTCGTCGTAGACATTTTCCCTTCCTTCGTTAAACATCCTAACCCACATTTGCACCATACCTTTACTCATCACGTTCTCTCCGTAAGATTCACTTATCTGATGAGAAATTTTACAAAGAACATTTCTCGTGTTCAAAAAGTTGATAACGGCTCTTATTTCGCAGCTGGCGGGCCGATCGATTGTTTTAAACATGATTACCCATAAACAATGACTTCAGACATTCAAGTAATCAAACAAAATGGCTAGGCTAATTCGTTTTCGAGTTGAAGGATGTAACTACGCATGCGCGACCTTCGTGCTCTCAGATGCGCGGGTGATATGCGCAAACGGTACTTACTTTTTGGATGAGCTTAGCATATATATTTATATATTATACATATTATATTTATACATTGTTATAGTATATATATCATTTATTATATATATATGTGTATATGGCCCCCGCAGTTTGTACACCAAGGTCACAGTTCCGATTTTGCAAAAGTCGTCACCTAGCTCATATATACGTCATATTTATGTCATATGTACGTCATGTATAACATAATTTTTGCTTGTACATATTATATACTTCATATGCATTATATGTACGTCATATATAATTATAACTTGATCATAAGAATGATAATTTGGCGATACATCTTGATCTTATTTTTCCTCGAAAGGTTACGAAACAAACTCTCAAGCATTTATCTTTGGCTCTATAGTTGTGAAACATTTAAATCAATCTGCAAAAATAGTTTATTTTTTAAATGACCTATGACAGTCACCGAGTTTCACATGGATTACTTTTAGAATATGACAAAACACTTGCACAAATCCAGCTGTATGCAATCAATATGTTCACCCTTCGCAGTATTTCACAATTCTTGTGTAGGATAACATTGATTTTAATGAAGAAACTTTAGATGGTAGAAGTACAACTCATAATACTAATGATACCATTATACAAATTAGCCATACTGATGCCCAAGAAGAGAATAATGATACAGAAAAAGCAATACATTTCTGAAAACAGGAATAAAAAGTCAATAGAGAAAATTCATTTTCCAGAAACAATTGTTTATGAGTTTTATGCTAGAAAAAAATATGATCCAGAAATTTGTTTTAAAAATTTTAGTTTTGATGAATTATGTGTAACTTTAAAATTTGATTTCACTAATTTTTTTATATTCAAAGTATATTTTATTCGTCAAACTTTTTCAAAAAGAAATGCAGGTTCTTATAAGTATTATAAAAATAATTCTTTCTTATTGTCAAATCATGTATATCATTAAATATGTGGGCTTCTCTAAATAAATATACATATATAGCAATAGATAATTATAACACCTGAATAATTCTAAAAGATAATAATTATAAAAAAACTAATTTTATTCGGTTTAGTTAAGTAACTTCTGTTTAAAAGTTAATGTGTCCCATGGGTCTGTAAAATGCATACATATTCAGTAGAAATAAGATGTTTAGAACCACTAGGGAGAAGACCACCAAAGTTTAACATCTCAAAAATGCTCTGATTCAGAAAATATTTCTGCATGTTATGATGGTCTCTAAAATATTTTTAATTATACGTATAAATTTATTTTATTGTTGTGTAATTATCCATTAGAAGGTGTCGGGGAAGAGAGTGCCAAGCCACATTTTTGAACTTCTGAGATATTTCAATTTGAAAATTTTATCAAATACTCAAATCAAGATATATAACCTAAAGTATTTTCGCCGCCTTTGGCTTAGTTTGTATTATTATTATTGTTATTATTATTATTATTATTTTCTTTGTTAGGACCGTTTGCGCGTGCGCTGGCGGTCTCGGCGACGTACCTTCCCTTCCGCCGGTGGCTGGAACCACCAACAACGAATCCCTGCGTGCCGGGGAACATTCCGGGGGAGGTGCTAACGCTCTACGGCTTGGCTTTGGTGGGCCGAGTGGCCTCCCTTAGGCATTCAATGTCTTAGTAACATTTGAGATATTCTGAGTATCAATATGGCATTACTTTAATTATATTACTATTATGTTTTTTGTAAATTAGCTATCTTCATCGAGGGTATAAACATCTGGGGCAAAAACCAAACCTGTCACATATGATGCCCCCAAGTGACATTAGAAACAAATTATATGTTAGATATTATAATTTACAATATTAAGCAACAGATTACAGTGTTAGATTTATTTCACCAAAAATGTGGCTTGGCACTTTCTTGCCCCGACCCCCTCATTTGAAATTCGACGTCAATGCTAATAGCTTATATTTAGAAAAATATATTTTTTTTAATTTAAGATTGTTAAGATAGTTTTTTTTTCCTTTTAAGAAATACGATAAAATGAAATATAGGGACGAGAACAGTCAAAATGCAGGAAATGGGGAAAAATTTGGTTTTGCCCCTCCATACAACCCTCCTTGTTTTCTTGGTGATGTGAAATTTTCAAGAGAGGGGGGCAGTTAGATGATTGATTATTTACTTTTTTTGTTACAAAGTAAAAAAATAGGCTATTATTTTCTCAAGTTTAGTTTTAAAGATTTTAAACATTTTGGCATGAAGAGTGGACCAAGACCGAAGCAGATATATTAGAGGGGTTAAGTGATTATTTACAAAACTGAAACACCAGGGTGGAAGTGATAGTACAATGACATGATGACTTATTAAATTTGTATTAAAAGTACTCTGCGGGCCATTAAAATTGTTGCACCATGAAGGAAATTAGTTAAAAGAATCATATTTATTTTACAAATACAATATAATCGTAGAATGAAATAATTAAAATTTCAGGTAATTTCAGTTTATTGCTATAAAAATATAAGACCAATGATATTTACCAAATTTCTTTGTAAACTGCATTTACTGAATTTTTCATTCAGCAAAATTTTTTGCTGAATTGCGCAGTTTTTCATTTGCTTATATCTATTTGAATCAGAAAATATAATACTATTGATTAATAACCTTGATAACAGTTATTATCAGTAATGAGGGAGTCAAATCATATATCATGAATCAATATGCAGTCAAATCATAAGTATCAATTTAGTAATGTGGTATTATTTTAGATAAAGCTTATACAAATTACAAATATCTTTGGATAAAGTTATACAAGTAGTAATTTAGATTTGTGAAAGTCACTTCAAGGTTTTGTAAATATTACAAAATATATCAAGTTGTTACGATTTTTTAAGCATAGAAATAACAATAATAATTAATAAACAGTTTTTAATTTTGATTTTGATTTAAAATTTGAAAAAAAAAATACTTTATTTTATTTACAGCAAAAATGAAAAAAAAAGTTAGTATTCGACCAAATCATAATTCATCACACCCTTAGTAATCTATACAGATTTGTTACCTGATAAAATATAATTATTATGGTGTATTTTCATTTTTTGAATGCTTTTATACCAAATCATGTACTCAACCAATGTGTAAACCAAATCTGTGTATACCAATATTGTGTATACCAAATCATGTAATCAACACTTTCTCACCCCTACTGTTGAACATAAAATGTGGAATATATGTCCCTCTATATTCTGCAATCATACAGGCTTTTTTCTTTCATTTTTAGGTCACATAAAGAGTTATATACAAATGCTGAGATTTTATGCATTTTAAAGCATTATCTTAAACTAGGCCTTAAAACCAATAAAGCTGTCCTTAAAACTCGCGCAGTTGGATGCCAGGACAAGAGTAGTGTCCGGACAGTTCAAAACAAATTAAAACGATTTAAGGAAAATGACCTTAGATTTGAAATCACATCAGTAAGTGACAGGCCATCAGTTGTGAATTTTGACCAGTTGAAGAGAAAAAAGAGGAGAATCCAACCACTAGCAACAGAAAACTATCAGAAGAACTACAACGCACCAAGCACGCCAGATGACAAGTTTAAACCATAGACATCTAATATAAAGGACTGTAAAGATGGGTTGAAATCCGTTTAACTTCCTCTGTCTGCGGTAAACGTTATAATTAAGGAGGTCACATATCTGAAAAAACGGTGACTAATCGACATTTACATAAACTTAAACAGACTTGCAGGGAGTCAAGAAAAGTCAAAAAACGAAAATACTTCTGATACACCTTAATATATGCATCCAGACAGCGATAGTGTTTCAAACATTCAGCCGTATAGTCTCTGGGACTTTCAATCAAATCATTCTACCTATTACGGTATTGAAAATCCGGCCATACCAATATATCTTCTGACCAATTAGATGGGTCTAAAACATATGGATCTGTCAAAATAACTACAAGCACGTTTGGGTATTTTATTTTTAAATCAGCATAGCGCTTTTGACCACTGTCGGATGTGATATATGATATGTCTTGACATAATCAGACAAGACTATGTCTTGCTGCAAATAATCCTGATAGGATATAAAAAACATCATATCGAGAAGATTTAAATGACAACAAACGAAGGACAACAAAGATTCTGCCACACAAACAGTGAAAATGACAGTTTATTTGTAACATATTTCGTGCTCTATTGTACGTTAGGATACCGAACTGGAAGTCATTCTGTCCAGTAGTTTAAGCAATATGAAGGTTTGAAGTTTGGAACTCGTAATGTTAAATTTATTTGTAATCGTTTCGAAATAGAATGCAATGCTGATAGTTTTTTAATTATAACTCAAAAACTACTTGAAAAAATGAACTGTAATTTTGGATCGTTTTAAGTTTGAAGCTTCTAGAAATTGATTTCTGTTAAATACTTGGTAAGTTACAATTCGCATTTATTTCGAAAATTAATTTAATAATATTTTAATAATATTAATACAATATTTTTTCAATATAAATTTTCGAATAAAATATGAATTGTAACCTTTAAATTTTTAAACAGAAATCTATTTCTAAAAGCTTCAAATATGAGAATCTAAAATATCATCTCATTCCGCCAAGTAGTTTTTGAGGTATGCTTAAAAAACTGTCCTCATTGCATTGCAATTTTTTTTAAACGATTACAAATGAATTTAACAATAGGAGTTCTAAGCTTATACCTTCATAGTTCCCTCACTACTTGACCGAATGACTTCTCGTTTGGTATCCTAATCTAAAATTTGCCGGAAAATGTCACAAATGCTGTCAAATTATGTGTTCATATGAAAATGTCCGAGTTTAGTACGAATTCAGTATGAAGACGTCCATTAAGATTGTTGTTTAAGATAAATTGAAAAAAAGACATAATGCAGTAGATCAAAGGAATATTTATGGGACACGGCTGAGTTTGTATTTAATGAGTAAGCTGCACAATTTACCGTTCAACTAGCAAAATCATTTGAAAATATATAAATTTACAAGCTTTATGAAATTACCCATAAGAATGATAAATCTGTTTCTCAGCGATTTATCAGATGTAACGTTTGATAAATCGCAATGTGACTTCGCCGCATGTGAATATTTTACAGATCTGTTTGCTTACGGATATATTAAAGAAGGTGGTTGTCGGAGATGAAACATGCAGTTATTGTAATAACCCTGTATACAAGTGATGCTCAGCCGATTCACGCCAAAATTGAAGAATTAATCTTAGACTTTTTTATTCTACTGAATCAATTTCATGAAACACTCCGTACATTTTACAATGTTTTAAGGTCTTTGGAGTAAAATTTCTTATACGCATAGCATAGTCAATTTTCAGCGCTGCGCTCGTGTACAATTTTCTAGAGAATACAAATCTGAGCGTAATTTACAATCCAGGAATTTAAGGATTGTCTAATTTAAAGCTGTTCTCAAATCCAAACTGGCTAATTTCTGACATATCTTTTAAATAGTTTTTGTTCGCATACGTATCCAATTGGTAGGTACTCTTATTCTAAAACTGTGTAATCGAACTGTTTTTCCGGTTTTCGGTACAGGCAGAAGAGTTTCCAAAAATGCGATAAAGTTGGAGTTTTCAACCAAATTTCATGACGCAATATTGCAAGAAAGAAGAAAAACTTCTCATCCTGAGACAACAATCGCTTATAATTCAAGATGTAATTCATCTATCGGATAATGAAAAAAACTGTTCGAGTACAAATCACTTCAATAATCATGACTACGAGTATCATGCTTTTATGCTTAAAAATGAGTCAGAAAATTTCGCGTTGTTGAGCAGAGAAAATTATTTTTCCTTGAACCGCCTTAAATCCTCGGATTTTAAGAGTCTACATCAGTCATGCGAAAAAACGCGCAAGCTAATGTTAAGTCTATGGGAAGGTTCTTGTGCGATTTCTCGCTCGCATTTTAATATTTTTAAATGATGTTTTTTGCATAGGATAGCTGAGGTCGATCCCTAACGTTGTTAGTTTTTACTTTTTCGATTATGGTTCCAGTTTTTTTATATAAGGGTACTTTCACTTTCAGAACCGGTTCCAATCGGTTCCAAAATAGAAAATGTCCGCTTATAAAAAAAATTGTAACCAAAATCAAAAAAGTAAAAACTAACAACGTTGGAGATCGACCTGAGCTATCCTATGCAAAAAATATCATTTAAAAATATTAAAATGCGAGCTAGAAATCGCGCAAGAACCTTCCCATAGACTTAATATTAGCTTGAACGTTTCTTCGCCTGACTAGCGTAGGCTCTTAAAAGCAAGAATATTTCTAATAATACTCCAGCCTATATATCTCGTGCATAAAATAGGCAGTAACAAAACACTAACGCCACAAACCAACCAAATAATACTCTTTAGTTTCACTAACTAAAATGATGTAATGTTAGGGAAATAATTATTTTATATAGATATGTAGTATATATTTCCGAATAAAAATATTCTTCTGTCACTTTAATGTTACATGAAACAAAAAAGCTATAACACGAACTAACAAAAAAAAATAAATAAATTGGAACTCTTAAAAGTTAACGAAATACGTTGTTTATTTTTTTAAAATTGACTCTTCAATTCACTCATGATTTACTAAAAAAATGTTTTTATTAAAAAAAAAAGCGTTTTCGTTTACAAGATAAACTAGAGAAGCGCATGTGGTGCATGCACAAAATTGAGCTGAGTGAATTAATTTGCAAACATTCATTTGATATCGTCAAGAGGACAATGATAATTTCTAATTTTGAAATAAACATTAAGATAGTTGTCGAAAGAAAGTTTATTTTCGAACATTTCAAAAACCACTTTTCATACTTGTACTGCGGCCATAACATTTTGACATGTTTCACACTCTATTCTTAAAGCGGCTTTGAATGTTTTTCCTGCCTACATCTTAAAATTCGACTGCTATGTGATAGAAGATGCAGCCGTTGGCACCAATAAATTTCTGTTCCAACGCACTGACGATGAAACAATATATCCAGAATAATCCTAACATAGGTATCGGTCGATAGTAAACTTCTCAGTAGTTCAACTCCTATGCGATAGCATAGTTGCCATTAACACCGCCCAATTTTTACTTTCCGAAAACATAGTGTACAGAAGTAAAGTAATCATAAATTGTGTGTGTGTGTGTTGCTGAACACGTTAACTCAGAAATGGTACTTCCCATTGAGCTCCCATTTGAAAAATATGTTATAGACAACTGTCGCAAGACCTATATATATTTTCGTAAAAATAGGCCGACGGATTAGGGTTGGGTTGGGTTGATTATTGACGGCCAATTATCTACACTTGGGATATAGGCCCGGGGGGAGTGCCCTTCGTGGGGGTCTTTCTAAGGGAACCTAACCCGTATTTACGCATGGATAAATCCACGGCTCGAAGAAAACCACGAAAACTCCGAACGATTAGGCCGACGGGCGCGATTGGGACCGAACCCAGCACCTCCCGTCTACCAGCTTCGAGAGCACAACCTCTCAGCCACTGGTGGGGCCCGACGGATTAGGTATTTGATACATTTTTAAACCATGTTCAAACCATTTTGCAATCGATTCTATAAGGAAAATCACCAAGAAAATGTGACAGATTATAAGTAATAAATATTATGGCGATGTAATCAAGAATTTCTAAATAATAACAACAGCAGCGCATGCATGGCAAAAATACTTCCTGTATGTTTGGTGTGATGGTTGCCTCAAATCTCAGTAAAAATTTGATCGAAAAGTACGACTAACGACTGCTAATTTATAAGAGGTGGTAAGTCAATGATCTTGCATTTGGTTTGAAACCAAAATCTTCCACTTACAACCTGGAGACGCTAACTTTGAGCTATACAGGATTGCTAACTTCGCGGTAATATACTTTTTAATAGAACAGCCTTTTTGTAGCATTTTGAAGTGTCAAGTATGATCTATATGTATATTCCTCAAGGACACAATTTATGTGAGACCATTTTAGCACGAACCATGCCGACTATATGGTAGTTATAACTGTGTTGAATTAGACGTTCGTCAGTCTAATAGTTTAAGAGTAGTAGCGTTGCAAATTTACCATTGGAGTGGACACATAAAAGCTTCGCTCGCTGAGCTCAATAAAGCTTATAATATATATTATACTTAGCGATTTTTAAATAATTTTAATGGTGTTTTGTCAGCTAATATTTTTCTACGATATAAATGGCGTTTACATGAATATCTCAGGGACCATTTTTATGGTCTTATCAACTCTAGTTCTTTTATTTGCTGTAAACACCCAAAGATGGCTTCCCTGATTGAATATCAATCGACGAAATTGTTAATGTATATTGTTAGTGCAGTTTTAAATGGTCACCTATTCTGGTTCGTTGTTGGCTTTCTGCCGAAGAAAGGTGGTTGTTTGTTATGACCTGGTTATCTGCGCGAAGGTAAAAGGCCGAGGGGGGGATTGTCCTCCTTGGGGAGTCTTTCTAAAAGAGCCTAACCGGTATTAACAGCAAGGTTTGAAGTTAAACGCAGAAAACACCAAACGGTTAGGCCGAAGAGCGCGATATATGATCGAAGCACCTCTCGGCTACCAGCTTTCGGAGCAGAACCTCTCATCCACGGTTGAGCTATTGTAGTAAAGAGAATGAAAAGCTCTACCTTGAAACCTCTCGGGGTTCTGATTCCATAGGACTCTAGCAGATAGAATGTGTAAGGCTTGTGCATTTCCCTTCTACGAATATGATAATCTGAGCCCTTTTCTTTTTGAATGTCATCTTGAAATATATTCCTCCAATTTTGTCCATCTTGGCTGCTGCCAAACACCATTCATGCAAGCACATTCCAATTATACAGGTTGTCTTAAAATGAACTGACTTTTTTAAAATGGGATAGTAAGCAAACAGTTACAGCTATTAATGTTATTCTTCTAAGAAATAACTGTATTGTGTGAGGCATCTCTTTAGTATTCTTCCTTACTTTAGTACCAAAGGTAATACACAGATGGCATCTCACAGTCTTAAACAGTAAGAATGCTGAAAATAACCTTACAATTTCTAAATTCAAGCTTCTTTTTCCTCGTTTCAACGCCTGCATAGAATGAAGAGTAAAATATGTGTGAACTTTTTATATGTTAGTTTGAGGATTTGTACAGTTTGAAACAATGCAGCGCAATCTGTAAGTGACATTTGATACTAAAACAAGGAAGCATATTAAATAAATTCCCCATTTCACACATTAATCTCCTGCGAGAATAACTTTTATAGCTGCTCGCTTGCTATTTCATTTAAAAAATTGTCAGCCCATTACAGGACACCCTGAATATCCATCCTAGAACATGCCCTATACATGTTAGCAGGAGAATCATCTTGTGTAAGAAACACCAACCGCGTTTCTAATACACTTCAAAATCGCATTGCTGTCGTATTTTAAATTGTAAAATTTCTTTTTGTTAGAGTTTTAGCTTTTCAATAAACGCTTTCATTGTAATAGTCACTGTGTATATCACTATGTTTTCGTTCCGTTATTTGCAAATCTTCTTTAATATGTGCACCTTAAATATTGTTTAGGGATTAATTTATACTTTTATTTACTTAATAAAATCGTTTTTTGTGAACAAAATATGGGTTACCGCCAGATGTCAATTTTAGGTAGCTTTCATTACAAAAAGCTACCTATTGCAGCCGTTCGGAGGAAAGCAATTCCAAAAAATTTTGGTATATTTTCAACGATCATGACCCCCAATCCCCCAAACCACCCTCCGTTCAAATGTTGATGATTTATATATGTATATATATATATATATATCTGACATATGCCATACTGTAACTTTCTTATTTATGAACCGATTCGGATGTGACTGAATAAATGTGTAAAGGACATACCAAGGTCTCGACCGAGTTCGTTGGCCAGCTTCAGCCGCCATCTTGTTTCAAAATGGAGGCAGTTTAAAAAATCAAAAAGGTGTACAAAAAAATTAGAAATTGAAAAAATTGTTTCTGTTAAGTGTTAGAACGTGATACAAGGATTTTGGAACATTTTTTTGTTTTGGCTATATTTTAAAAAATGGCTGAGATATGATAGTTCGAAATTCTAGGGTGGCTGAGATTTTGAAACAATCTGATATATGTTATGGTGTAACTCTCGTACTTATGAACCGATATGAATGTGACTGATCATGTGTACAGAACATACCAAGGTCTCGACCGAGTTCGTTGCCCAGCTTCATGCGCCATCTTGTTTCAAAATGGCGGCAAGTTAAATTAAAAAAAATTAAATTCAAAAAGATGTATAAAAGTTTATAAATGAAAATAGTTGTTTCCTTTAAGTGTTAGATCGTGATACAAGAATTCCGAAACATTTTTTGTCTTGGTTTTATCTTAAAAAATGGATGAGATATGGCAGTTTGAAATTCTAGGGTGCCTGACATTTTGAAACAATCTGGTTTTTGTTATGCTGTAACTCTCATGCTGAAATTCGAATTCAAATTCAGTATTAACGAAACCCGGGACTTTATCTTCTATAATCGGGTTCCAAGCATTTTAGCTTCGGGTGTTTGAGTAAAATCAGTTGAATTTTTAAAAAACATGGACTATGAAAACTCCATTTTCCTCCCGGTAAAGGCCGGAAGGACTTTTGTATTTCCATCTATTGTGAGTATTTAAAAATTTTAAAACACTAATTAAATATCTATGTCGCGTTTTGTGATACGATTCTCATTATTTGTTATTTTATTACTGAATATAGGTATTTTCTCAGAACAAGTTAAGTACACAGTTAAGCACAAGTTACCAAACCAAAATCTTAAATTCTTCCAAACTCTCTGCTTTCTGACACAATCATAAAATCATGTTTTTCCATACATGCAAAATGTTTACAAATACAGCCTTGTCCAAAAATATTAAGCCCCCCGATATTTCTGAAACGTGAAGGGAAGGCTTGTACACTGTTAAAAAATTTTTGGTTGTTCGAACGAACTTTTGTTGCTGCAGTAGCTTTAACTATAAAATGGTAAGATCTTTTCCCAACATTTGGAGCTGTGGTGAAACCGGAGCCCCCAAACGTTACAGCGAAATTTTACCATATTATGGTTTCAGCTACTGCAGCACCAAAAGTTGTATCAACTTTTACGACAAAAATTTTAATAGTGTAGAACCGAAACATTTTTTGTATCTGTCAGTATGTGTGAGCGTGTGTATGTATGGGTGTATGTCCCGCAATAACTGTCTCAAAAATCATCCAATTAGCTTAATATTTGAAAGATATGCTGGTGAGATAACCGGATTTAGCTGCATAGTTTTTGGCTAAATTTGGTTCATTCGTTCGGAAAATATAGAACGTTTTTCATATCATAATGCTTCTCTATAGAATTCAGACGATTTTGAAATTTTTATTTCATTTTATTCGCTGAAAAGAAAAAGACGCATTTGGATAATTTAGTTAAATGTTAAATTATGGATGTTAAATTTTCCTTATGCAAATTCTTAAATTAATCCGATCGGTTTGAAACCTTGTTAATACATCTGGCAGACGTTGACATTTAACTATTTAACACTAGAACCACGATGACGGGTCATTTTGACCTCTACCAAATGAATAATTTTCGATTCGAACCAGAAATCTTTTCATAAAATAAGTTAAATATATGACGCACAAAAATAAGTTAAATAAATACATTAAATACTTTTAAATAAAAATTCTGGTGTAAAATATTTAAAAAAAATTTGAGTAAAATTTCTCGCGGTTCTAGTGTTAAGGTTTGGTGGAATTTAATGCATCCGTTCTAAAAATATAAAAGCTTTTACTTCCTCACTTTTACAAATTAAGTGTATCATACATGTGTATTCTTCTTATTTCTTTAAAAGTTGCCAGCGTAAACAAAAATCATTAAAATAATAGAAAAGAAATTTAAAAAAAAGTACACACACACACACACACACACACACACACACACACACACACACACACACACACATATATATATATATATATATATATATATATAAATTTGTAGGAAGGTAAATGTAAAAAGTTAATTTATTGAATTACTTGAATAACTAGACATTGAAATAACAACACATGAACTTTAATACAATTCTAGAAAGATAATTTTACAACGCTTCGTTGGTAACTTCTTCAAACATATTACGTTTCTCACTTAAAACATAAAATACACTTACTTTCGAATAGTCTAATTAGGCCTAACAGTGCCTTTAAAGACATTTCATATTTCGACTCTTCCTGAATGATAAAAATTAAAAGACTGCTCTTTTTCTCATTTTGAAGATATCCAAACCTTGATCTCGTGATCGAGAATTTTCATAACTCATGCTTTGAAATCATGGATAATTAAAAATACCAGAGCGTCAGTTAATTTGATGATCACGCACGTCATAAAGAAAATAAAGTATGTTTAAATTAAAATCCTACAAATATATATATATATATATATCTAAATACATATTACAACAAATCTGTGCTTCCGTTTTGGAATGCACAGATCATTTCACTGCCGTTGCTTTATTCAAGTCTTCATATTAGTAATATTGTCTATTAATAAATGGATTTTTAATGGAAATCTAGTTTTGTGCCAATTTTAAATTTCTTTAAATAACTGTCTGTTGGATTAAAAAATGGATGTAAACTTTTTTAATAAAGCCCTTTTAAGAAATAAAATGTATAAATAGAGAGTATATTTTAAACATTCGAACGCATGGAACATTTTTTTTAAAACTAATTAATAGCTACAAATGATATAATAAAATCACTTCTTAACGTTAACCTAAAGGTGTAATTAATGATTAAAGTGATAAAAACATTACACACAAAGATTTAAAATACCTTTTAATATAAAGATGACATGTTTCGTACACTCAAATGGCGACTTCTTCAAGATCGAAAATGATAATTAAACTGTTTTAACAAAGTTTTTGAAAATGACAAACACAAGACACGAGACCACATATATAATGAAAGCAGGTGCTTAAAATGGTTAAACTGTAAACGCGAAAATTATTATTTTACTTATTGCTTTTTTAATTTTTAATGTTTTAATTAATTCTCGTGCCAAATTTTAGGTAATTCAAAAGACACTGATTTATTGCATATGCTCTCGTTTTGCAAAAATATTTCTATTTATTCACGGATAATGGATGGAAATTGGCACGGGATGATTTACAAATTAAAAAACAATAAGTAAAATCATAATTTTCACGTTTACAGTTTAACCATTTTAAGCACATTCTTTCATTATACATGTGATCTCGGGTCTTGTATTTATCATTATCAGAAACTTTGCGAAAATAGTTTATTTATCATTTTCGATCTTGAAGAAGTCGCCGTTTGAGTGTACGAAACTTGTCATCTTTCTATTACATTGTATTTTAAGCTTTTTTGTGTAATGTTTTTATCACTTTAAGCATTAATTACATCTTTAATTTAATTAAAAACTTTAATTTTTTTTTTATTTTCCTAAAATTTATTTTTTTGTCAAATGTTTTTTTTTATATTTATGATACAAAACAGTTCTTTGAAGAATTTCTTGTTGGAATAACATAAATAATAAAAAGCAATTTTTTAAATAGACGTCTATTTAACCTCTTCGGAACCTTGGGTGCATATGGGATTTGTTTTTGGTACCATTAATAAAGAAAGTAATATTTACCTTATTTAATGAGAGCATTTTCAGGATTATGTAAGTAAAAGTAACTGTTTAAAAAAATTGGTACCAACCGAATAAAATTCGCGTATGAGACGCCGCACAGCGGAGCATTTTGATGATCTAGCTAGGTGGACAAAATTCATTTTTCCGATTATCTCGGAATTTAACAAGACCGCGTACACTGGTAACTGAATGTCTGTTTTGTCAAGATCGGTATGATTTTTGTCGAAAAAATCCGAGTCGTCGATTAACTACGACCATAATAAACCGGGAGGCGGCAGTACAGATAATCACCTCATCGAGATCACGGCTGAAATTCCAGAATTAGTTAAAACTTGATTCGCATATTAAAACGCAATCGGTCTGCCAAGTCATATATTGGTGGAAAACACCGAAAACCCGATTTTAGCGGTTGGCTCGTACGTTTACCATTGTGTGTTCCTGCTCCCAGTCCTCTATGTTTTCATACCTTTGGGTGCAGGAAAACACAATAGTAAACCTACGAGTCAATCGCTAAAATCGTGTTTTAAGGCGTTTTCCACCAAGATATGACTTGGCAGACCGATTGTGTTTTAATATGCGAATAGAGTTTTAACTAATTCTGGAATTTCAGCCGTGAATTCAATGAGGTGGTTGTCTGTGCTGCCACCTTCCGGTCTATAAAGAAGGCTGTTGGTTTGAGGTAGATTCAACGGTTGCACTAGTTACCTATAAGTTCGAAAGTAGGACGTGACTATTCTGTTTTATTTGAAAGCATGAGTTTACTGGCCATATGTCACATGTTTGTCACAAGATTTAATCTATGGTTGTTTGAAAATAAGCGCCAACTTATTTACAAACTTTATCTCGACTTTTACACAGTATTAAGCATTATTAAGCTATAAGCATTTTTTTTTAAATCGAAGTGTCATTCCTAAAGTATTGAAAACTCCTGCAAAAGTTTTCAAATCATTAAGTTATATTAACTTGCAATGTATGTAATGAATGTTTAGTTCAAATCTTGCAAGTCAATTTTAAACCACTTTTCAATATCCAATTGAGCTGAAACTTTGAATACATGTGCAGTTTCAATGATAATACAATATTATAGTATAAATAAATAATAATATAAAAAATAATAATATAAATAATAATATAAATAATGATATAAATAATAATAATAATATAAATAATTAAATAAGCCAAATATTTATCACTATTTGAGTATTTTATTAATGATGCATTCGAAAAAACAGCAAAACCTAATTAACTTCAACGCCATAATTTTGTCCACCTAGATCGTCAAAACGCCCCACTGTGCGCCGGTTCCGAAGGGGTTAAAATGATATGAAGAACTTCTAAACATGTTGAAAAGAATACATGTACCAGTCATTACTCTAACTACTCTTCTTCCTTTATTCTACAAGTTACAAATCGAAAATTAATGCATAACATATGTATGTACTGTTTAATTTGACACAAAAATAATAAATGAATTTCTAATTCCAATGCACACACAATCACAGTTTCCATCAGGGTAATTAACATTGTTAAAAAAAATAGTTATAAACTTTCCTGAATAAATCCGATTTACATGTGAATGTATTTGCTTGTGTAGTTTTTATGATTCAGGTTGTTAAAATCCGATTCAAAGACCTGATTTCCCGATACTTGCCGGCATAACTTCCTTTACTAACAAGAGAGGTCAACCTGAATACTAATCACCTACACTAGAATGTCATGCATTTAGATTATTATGCGATAACAAATGTCGACTGCAGGTTTTTCCAATGGATTAATTTTTCTTATTAAGGCGGATTACATATCTGTCCTGCAATATTCAAAGGAAGAAACCTGTCTATCAGAGGCGTTTGACAGAGATTGGCAAATTTTATTTACGTTAGCCTGAATATACGTTTTTATAATAATGCATAAATTGTTAATTTTATACAGTAATATGCTCATATTTTGCGCATTTTATATATATTAAATCGGATTGTACATAATTTCTAAGAAAAGCCTGCTTTTCAAAAGTGACTCGTTTTATAAAAATTTTGATAACATTTCTATCTTCTGACAATGAAACGAAAAATAGTAATAATCTAATCATGTATACAGACAAGAACGTTTATAAGAGTAATCACATTTTAACAATTATTAAATCTATTAACATATAAAATAATTTAAAGCATTCAATTTTCGCATTATTTAAAAAAAAAATTACTTATAGGTAATTTTTTTTAAAAAAATACATTAAAACATTGGCAATGGGGAACGTAAAATGTGAAAATAACCCAAGTTATCCTTTATTATCCATTTAACAATACTCAATAAATATATTTTATTTTTATTTCTTACAACACTAGAGGCTCAAATAAATTATTTTATATACTTTGACATCTAGACAAATCAAACATCGAAAACAATTAGCAATTAACATTTGGAAATACCACAGATTAACAGTTGGATAGATTAACAGTTAACAGTTAACACAGATTAACAGTTTGGAATAGGCAGCGAGCTAACATTTCACTTGTGAAAATTAACCGTCAATTGACACATAATTTTCAGTTAATTTTGATTGAATGTTTCCCGTTTTTATTTGTTCAATTTCCTTCAATTTACATGTAATTCTGCAATCTAAGCTAAAATTGAATTACAATTTTCAAATCTAAGCTGTATTTCGCTAGAATCACGCAACTGCGTTACCAGCAGTTTTTTCCTTACATGACGGAATTTCCAATTTATCACTTTTACTTCAAATAGCTAAATATTATTCTATTGAAGGAATCAAAGCCGGAAATTCTCCTTTCTAAGGTAAAGTTAACCAGAAATTCTCTAATATAATCACAGAAAATCCCTGAAACTACCCAAGATTTCAGACAACTATTTTACCCGAATTTTCCGAATTTTGAAGAAGCATTTTCTTAGAGTATATTTTAATGTTATGTCTACAGCTGAGTGCTTCAGTTGGACACGGTATGAAATTTAATGTATTAATATTAACCTACACTTGCAACTTTCCGCTGCATCATATATGAATGGTTAATAAAAACCCGCATTTAAAACTTCCTGAAATCAAGCATCAGGAAAAGAAACAAATTATATTATTGCAATGTTAAAAATATTCCTGCGTTAAGTCTTCATTAAAATATGTATTCCGCTTTCAAAAACTTTTAACGTAGAATGTTTGTAAGATTGAGAGAACATCGCATTAAGCGAGATTTACCAGATATTACACTTAGCATGGGTTTAACATTTCAGACATCGGAAAATTATTTAAATTCTGCAATCATATTGTTATTTTCTTTACCTACAATACTATATTTTTTAAACTAAATAAGGAATTAAACTAAAAAAGGAGGAAAGATTTCCGTAAAACCCAGGAAGTCATTCTGTGTCTAAAGATTAGTTTCCGAATCAAACAGGAAAAGTTTCTTAACGGAAATAAAAAACTTTCTGTTTTTTCCGTATTTTATTCCGTGTTGTTCTGGAAAAGTTTCCTTACCGATAAGGGCAACTGGAATTCCGTTTCCTACCGGAAACTTTTCCGCATTTTTTTTTACAGTGTATTTTTTAAACATTTTGAGTTATGAAATGAACAATTTTCAAAATTTACAGAAATATATAACGGGAAACAGAAATGTATAAACATTTTCTTGTAATATGTAACATTTTTCCTGAGTGGCAGTTTTAGTTTTTTGTTTATTTGCAATTCTGCAAATTTCACATAAATTTCAGATTTGTATTCTGCGAACAAGACAAGAAACCCACACTTATGATTTACAGATTACACTTATGATTACCATTCAGCTTACATTTATTCAGCAGATTGAGTTATACATATCGTCCGGGTTTTTTTTATTTTTTTACTATCTGACTCTCCTGGCGTTGTCCGGGTATAACCTAATAACCTTAAATATATACTTAAAATCGGTGTTAACGAAAATCTTTCCAAACGAACCTAATGTTAGGGCCCCACTGCCTTTGGCAGACTACGCCTTCAAATTTGTGTGTTTTTATATTTAAAGTGAAAATCTATACAAACGAACCTAGAGTAGGGGGGGGGGGACTCCACTTCCTTCGGAAGTGTAAACGGGACGTGCTATGCACGCAAGCTCTAGTTTGTTTGTATATTATAATTTTAAACGAAAGACCGACGTAACCCGGACCCGTGCTGATAACCTTAAATATACCTAAAATCAGTGTTGAATGAATTTATATATTTAAACGAAAATCTTTAGAAACGAACCTAATGTTGGGGTTGGGGCCCAACTGCTTTCGGCAGCGAACATCCTATATGTTTGCGTGATTTTCTATTTTAAAAGGAAAATTTATCCAGACAAACTAAGGAGCTCTCGTTATATTAATCGTCGATTTAATTTCTGACGTTCAGATATATTAAACTTTCATTTCTGATCAAAAGTTCCTGAGATTACCTAAATAATATAAAACGCCCCTTTTCGCCCCCCCCCCCCGTCTTTTAAACTCAAAAAGATAACTCTCTCTGTTGAAGCTTTTAGGTTTTCCAACGCATCCGCAGAGCCGAAAATATTCTAAAGAAGAATGGGAAAGTATCTTCAAAGCCACTGAGACAGACAGAAAAGTGAGTTTCAGAAAATTATTTGTTTGACAGGGTTAATTGACAGTAATATTTTTTTAAACCGAAGCCGTCGTTTTAAAGGTAAATGCACGCCGGTTAATTTGATATATATATTTTTTGTATTTCGTTATGCAAAATTTTAAATATTGCAGAAAAATCGTAAAATTGCTCTCCGATTTTTTTTAAATTGTTAATATTTAAATTGTTTTAAACGGATTACACCTTTAAAAAGATCAAAATATGTAGACATAGCCCGGTATTTTTCTTTTCATCATATTTCGAATAGTTAACCGGATGCGGGCTTCGATAAAAAGGGGGGGGGGGGACACACGAAAACAGACGTTTTAAAAATAATTTTTGGAAATGGTTAATATTGATAAATTTTTAAACGGATTGCACCGTTAAAGTACAAAATTTACGCGTGTATTTGTATTTTATCGTATTTCGAATAGTTAAGCGTATTGCAAAAGACGAAAAACATTTTTGTGTTTTCAGACTCTCGGTTCCTCGTAACTGTCTCCCGGCGGTATCGCTATGACTTTTCACTTCATTTTGCAACGTTCATTGTGGTTTTTAATTAATATCTCCGTTAATTAAGAAAAAAGAAAAATCAGAGGATTAGGGCTTTAGGACATCTCTTGCACTATCCTCATCCAAATTTTCAGACGTGCGGTATATTTCCCTAGCCATCGCATACACACACTCTCTTTTCTTTTATTAGTATAGATTTATTTCTTTAAATTGTACTATATATTGGAAATCAATTTATTTAACTTCATTTGATTGAACTTCATACACAGTCAATTAATATTCCAAATAAATCCTTATTATTTTGAAAAATAGTTAAATAGTTAAATATGTAATGAATTTTAGAACAGAAAATTTAAACTTCAAAAACGTGAAATACAATTTTTTCTCAATTTTCCCAATTAATAATACTAGTTTCCAATTAAAGATAAGGTGAAGCTAGGATAGTCTGCGCACAATTCAAAAGAATAACAATAAAAAAATCTAAATATTAATTTTTTGCTAAACTATCCATGAATAATTTTGACTTTATTTGTTTTTTTATGCATTTCCATTGCTATTTTGTTGTTATGTTGTAATTTAATAGAACAGTTGTAATAAAACCAAGAAAGTTATTTTGCGCAATCTGTCCTTACAGGGTTGGTGTGATTGCGCACATGGGTAGGAGAGATTGTTACTAATAATAACTACAATTAAATTGTTGACAATAATAATTACACTTAAATGACCTTGTTGTAAGGTTTTTGTGAACAAATATTATTTTATTAGGAGTGAATATTTGAACCTAATGATTAAAGAATCAGAAAAAGGAAATAATTTTTAAAACGACTAAAAAATTTTAAGTAAAGGAAAAAAAAATAAAGAATCAGAAAAAGCAAGTCCAGGTAAGATTACAAAATAAGATTAAGTTACTTGATAACACATTTAACTTAAAATTAGTCCATTTTCATTTTTCATTTTTTAATGCAAAGTTACCAATAAGCTGCATAATCTCTCCTAGTATGGAAACTAGTGGGAACAATGTGCCATCTCTCCTAAGTAGCAGATGCGCAAACTCTCCAATTTCGGTAGGAGAGATTGCGCGGCTTTTTATTTAAACACGGCCGCTACTAAAACGAACCGTTGATGTTCACATTGTTAGTCTGGATTAGTAGCTTATGAGAAATCGTTTAAGTTTATAATATTTTGTACTACTGACATTGTATAGAAATTCTGATGAATAGCTATGAAAATTCAAGCACTTACTTTGGGAAAACAAAATAAAATAGCAATGCTTTATCTTAGGCACTCAAAACAATCAACGTGCACTTTCAAGTAGACACTTCACTACTGCTGTTCTGCAACTACCTGAAGTCGCTGCGCGCTCACTCTACTCCTTCCCCCCGAACCCCTATGTGCGCAATATCTCCGACCGCGCCATCTCTCCTGGCTTTACCTTAAACAATTTTGCATTTAAAATTTGTCCGATTCAGACATTCAATGATCATCAGACGATTCAGAGATTTCAACGACAATTGATTCGTTCAACTTAACATGAACTAATTAAACTATAGATAACTAATTAAGATATAGATTTGACACCCCTGGCGGTGGAAAGCGGAAATAAAAGATTTTCTGTGCGTGCAAAGAACGCCTTCTATACGTTGTCATAAGCAGCGGGGACACGTGCCGGAGTTTCGTTCGGAAAGAGGTTTGTTTAGAACAGAGTGCACCCCTGGAGGTGGACAATGTAACTAAAAGATTTTGCATTTAATCTTGGTCCTATTCAAACGCAATCTTTTCTGACATTCTTCGGAGATCTCCCAGGAACTAAATAAACTTCGGTATAATTTTTTTCAGCCCTTGGTTACCACCATTTATGAATATTAATATCCAGGGAAGGATTTATTTTCTAGTGTTCTGTGGGTCTGATTTCAACGGGAATAGGTTAATTCAACTTAACATGAACTAATTAAGCTATAGCTAATTATCCCTGGTGGTGGAAAGTAGAACTAACAGATTTTTCGCGCATGCACGGCACGCCTTCTACACGGCCCCGTAAGCAACAAGAACGAGTGCCGGAGTTTCGTTCGTAAATAGGTTTATTTAAAACAGAATGCTCCACCTGGTGGTAGAAACTGGAAGTAAAAGATTTTGCACACGTGCCTAGCACGTCTGCTGTACACAGTATCGTAGGCAGCAGGGACACGTGTGGGATAATTTGTTTAGAGCAAAATGCATTTCCTGGCGGTGGAACTAAAAGATTTTCCTGCGCGTGCGCCAAAAATGACTATTTTTATTGAAACCGCAAAAGAAAGTTACCGATTTGATAATCCCAGAAAACGAAAAAGTTTCCTTTTCACTCATCCTCGAGTATTAAGGAAAGCATTGGATTATTTGAATCGAAACTCAGTTTGCTTCTGATTCCGAAAATGCAAATTTTGTAAAAATCAGACGGTAACTTTTTTTTAAAATTTTGACCAAAAACTGACCCGTTTTGAATGAAATGATCCAGACATTTAAGGGAGTGGTATTAAATTTACTTCCGCTTCGGGTAAATCTCTCTATTTAATTTCCGAAAGACAAAAAGTTACCAGAAGAAGGATTTCGCGTTTCGTATTATTTTTTGACGGGACCGGGCAACGCCGGGCGGATTTGCTAGTAAATAAATAAATGCAAAAAAAAAAAAAATCTAAATCAATTACAGTCTTCGTAATCTATGATCAAGCTTTTGTCATTTAAAACCTTTCTGATCCTCTTAAGAGACGATTCTGTTATAATTACTCTATATTGGGAGATTAAATAAGGCGAAGACTTCTGTACGAAAATAGCGGTATTACGCGGAAGCAGGTTGGATAGAAATGCTCTGTATTACTTCATCAAATAATTCCAGTAAGATTCACAGTAAGCCAGTCATTCTTTTAAAGTTTCCCCACATTATTTTATCGAAGTTCGCTCTTTGGGTTTTTATTATTTTTGACAATGTGCTTTAGTATCACTTAATACATGTGTGAGAAATTCACTATGTTTCATCCAAAACCCTGCTATCGAAGCCTAAAAGCCAGGTATGAGAAGTCCCCAAGTGTTTGGGATTTTCTTCCAAAATAAGTCCATTAATCGGCCGGGGAACTACAAACGTTTCGCCCAATCATCACCAATCTTATTATTTGAAGGTTTGGAGACAGCGAGATCAATATGGAGTGCGGAAAGGAACCTCTGTGATCAAGCCTAACATTCTATGATCGTGGGAATGGGGACTCGAACTAGACCTCAGACTAGGGGACCTCAGACTAGAAGAGAATATTCTGGTAAAATCCCTTCTCCACCTATCATGAAAGACTTTTACAACATATAAAAGACATTTTAGTGGCTATTGAGAATCCTATTGTTTCGAAAGAGAACTTGGAGGATGAGAAAAGTAAAGGGGGTCAGTTAGCTGAGAGCGAAGTTGTGAGTAAGTTGATACTCGTGAGGGGACGCAATTTTCTTTTCAACCTTAAAAGACGGACTTATTAGTCCGGGAAAGAATTTTACATTGAGGTGATTGTTGAATCATCTGACAGAGACACCCATTCTCTGAAATAAACTGTCAAGTTGTTGCGTGAACAACTTTGGAAAGCGAGCGAGAACCTTATTGAATATCGTTTGTACAAAGACGAACTTTGAATCCATTCCCGTATTTTCGAAGGTGATTGACCGACTTTTTAATCTGGAATTTTTCGTGCAGGTTCAGACAAAGCTGAACATCTTTCCCGTTTCTACCTTCGAAGGGGAAATGTTGACACCGTTTATCTATTGAAATCACGGACTATTGTTAGTTGTTGTACACTTTTTTGACTGCCAAACAATCAGAAGTTGAACGACCCCTTTATATTTTTTGTTGTGCAATTCAGTAAATCAAGAAACTATAATTTTTATTTATTTAAGTGCTGAATTTAATAAAATTCATTTCAACGATTTACTGGAGCAGTTCATTTTAAAGGCTCTACGCTACCCTTTTAATCCCTGACATCTTGGATCTGTCACACATGGTTAAAATCATTTACTTCTGTGAAAAGCGGATGAAACAGAACAGTATTTTGTGTTCGTGAGAGTGTAAATTTTTCTACAGGCAATGAAATCCCTTTTCTTTACAAGGCGATTCATTTGAAATTACTCTTGGGTCATTCTCTTGGAAATGTACAAAACGATGTCACAGAATATTTATTAGAAAAGTAATTGCAACTGAAAATACGATATAATGGAAATGTGGTGTAGTTTAAAATCGTACAATACATGTACATAATTACATAAAAAAATATTTTAATTTTTCATAAAATAATATCTTCACAGGCTTGACAAATCATGTCCATGGACTGCCACAGCCCTAATTTTTACCAAATACCGTATCTTTGAAGTTGATTTTTAAAACATTTCATAACACATTATTTATTTTTAATTCCGAAGTGTAATCTTGTTTATTTATACTTTTATTTAATAAATAACTACTGTCGCAAAAAATAATGTCATGCCAATGGACAGAAAGCTAAAAGTTGGTAAATAGCTAAACAGATGGCAGCAAAAACATCTTTTGTGTAAAAGAGGAGCTTATTAGTCTTAAACATAGCAATAGGTTGCAAGCGTTATCTGTGTACAATATTTAGTTGTTGTTTTTTTAAACTGTAAAAAAACATGACCAAGATAAAAACATGTAAGGGTTATAAAATTGTAAAATTAATTAGAATGAAATGTAATATTAATTACGTAAAACTTATTTCAGCAGCATCAATTAATTCAGTGTAATATTTAGTGTATTACAAATGATTTCCGAAAAAAAAAACTAGATCTGTGAACATCGTGGTTACGAACATAGCATCTACGTAATGAAAAAATGCAATTTTATTAAAATAGTTCACACAATCTGGAAAAATATTGATATGGATATAGGTAAATTCAAAGCAATATAAAACATTTTTTACCGTGAGTTAGAAAGTATTGTACAGAGAACTTAACATTATACATAAAATATAGTACATGCATTATAGTAGGACAGTCATTTTTGTGTTGTTGTATTTTATCAAAGTTCTTATTTAACATTTTTATTATTCTATACAATGTATTTTATTATCAATTTAATGTAATTATCTGTCTAATGCTTGGATCTTTTACTTCTATAAAAAGGAAAGTGAAACAAAACAATATTTTGTGTTCGTGAATGCATATGTTTCTGCAGACAGGGAAATCTTTTTTCTTTATGATGCGATTCACTTGAAATTATTACTGTATTTTAGTATCTATCTAACGCAGGATTATTTCACTTACTTCTACAAAAAATAAAATGAAATAAAACAATGTTTTCTTTTCGTGAATGCATACATGTTTCTGCAGACAGAGAAATTTATATTACTTCATCAAAAGAATTTCAGTAGTAGGAGAAAGTAATCTAAAACCGCACACCTCATCCTCCAATGACCTTCGGTAACCCAATTGGGTGCCTTTGTAAAATGTACGACAAAACTGAGCAGTTAGATTTTTCGAGATTTTTGCCAAATTTTTATATAGCTTAATGTTTTGTTTTCTTTAAATAGAGATTGATAAATAAGAAGAAAAAAAATGCTCATTTCCTTAAGAAATGAATATTGGTTTTACCTGAATTTGCAAAATGCCTTCAAGACAGTGTGGCCAAAAATAGTGAGTAATTTTCGTAATAATTCAGTTTGGACACATTACAGTAAAAAAATCAACTTATTTAAAACCATTAAGTTTTTTTTATTGTGTGAGTCTTAGTTATTGACAACTAAACGGGTATTTTAAGGGAGCTATTAATTTTAGCTGTGAATCTAAAATTACTTATCCAACCAAATAGAGTAAGTAATTTTCGTAATAATTCAGTTTGGACACATTACAGTAAAAAAAGAGGATTTGGAGTTATCAACTTATTTAAAACCATTAAGTTTTTTTATTGTGTGAGTCTTAGTTATTGACAACTAAACGGGTATTTTAAGGGAGCTATTAATTTTAGCTGTGAATCTAAAATTACTTATCCAACCAAATAGAGTAAGTAATTTTCGTAATAATTCAGTTTGGACACATTACAGTAAAAAAAGAGGATTTGGAGTTATCAACTTATTTAAAACCATTAAGTTTTTTTATTGTGTGAGTCTTAGTCATTGACAACTAAACGGGTATTTTAAGGGAGCTATTAATTTTAGCTGTGAATCTAAAATTACTTGTTCACAAAAACATCAGATTCAGAAAAAGATTTTCTGTAATCTAGAGTATCATTATATGTGTTTAAAAACATTAGGTATTTATGGTATTATTCTCTTTTCGGATCTGAAGATATTATTTTGGCTGCTTCTTGATGAATACAGAATTTGGGATTTCACCAGAAATTAATGTAACTTTGTGTACATATTCTGCACTTATCCTTGTCAGTAATACAATGATTAGTTTATCACTTTTATTAACAACTGATTATTTATTTTTTTAAAAATAATATCTTGTCTTACTGTACCGTTGGGGTAATGTTAATCATTCAGAAAATGAAAAGGCTTAGACTTTATTTTAAAAAGGAACAAAATGTTTTATGTTACAACCTTAACTGAGAAACTAAACCAATAATATTTCAATTATAAGTCTAAAGATTAAATATTTAAAGACAAAAAGATAATTTGAGAAATTGCAAAAAATAATTTCCCCTCTTTATCAGTTTTGTAAAAATCATAATTTCTGTTGTCCATGCAGTTTTGACTGTAGTTACTTCAAATATTGATTACGAGCTCTTCAATTAATGTTTTCTAATATCCCTTTTTATCCCACATAGGATATCTGATTTTACTCCAAGAGAATGTGGAACGGAAAGAAAGCCATAAAAATAACCCTGTTAAATGCTAGCAACAATTTAACTGTGTAAAATAAATCCTCATTAAATATGCTACAAAGAATATTATGAAAAGTTTCAGTAACTTCGAATTTGTTTATATTTAAGAATTTTGAAAACTAGAAAAAAATTTAAAAAAAAAAAAAAGAAAAAAGATAAAATAAACTTTTAAACACAGAAACCACATAAATGCCAGTATGAAGATATCGCAATGGGTGCTTCACCTTCTGAACTAAAGCTAAGTATTTTAACCGTTACCTGTCAAATTGAGTCAAAACTGAGATATCCGGTTTAACCCTACTTCACTCTATTTATGTGAGTGCAGACATATTTCCGCAGACAGTGAAATCTGCTTTCTTTGCGAGGTGATTTTTTCGAAAATATTCTTCATTGAAATAACTGCAGCACTATTCAATAAGCTATATTCTTAGTAAGATAGTAAGTATTTTTGAATTATCCTTCATTATTACTTTGTCTATGTTCGTAATAAACATTTTTGTTATTATAAATAGTGCACCTTATTATTCATCTAATACATGGGTTATCTCTTTATTTCAAAAATAAAAAAACAAATAAATTTGTGTTTGTGATTATATCGCAGACAGCGAAATTTGCTTTCTTTGCGAAGTGATTCTTCTAAAATTATTCCTTATTACTGCCCAAAATCATTCTGGTTGGATTCATAGCTAAGCAGATATTATTTTTAATTACCCTGTATTATCGAAGTTTTTATTTAACATTTTTATTATTCTTCATAATATACATTGTTATTTAACTAATGTATTAATCAAATCATTTACTTCTGTAAAAACAGACACTAAACAATTTTTTGTATTAATGAGTGCATATATATATATATACGAGCAGGGAAGACCGAGCTATTCTCGGTCAAAATTAGCTTTGAGTTCAAATATCCTGACGCAAGACCAAAATGACCCACTAATCAAATTTTCTCAAACATGTGACCTAGCCCAACATTCTTTTCGTGCCCAAAAACCATAGGAGGCAAAGTTTAGTCTACATATTCCGAGCCGTTTTTAAGCTAAAATAGCTTGACCCATAATGACCCATGATCAAAATGACCCACTAATTGAATTTTCTCGAAAATGAGACCTAGCCCAACAGTCTTCTCGTGCTCAAAAACCACAGGAGGCAAAATTTAATCTAAATAGTCTGAGCCTTTTTAAGGTAAAATAGCTTGACCCATAATGACCTATGACCAAAATGACCCACTAATCGAATTTTTTCGAACACGTGACCTAGCCCAACAGTCTTCTCGTGTCCGAAAACCATAGGATGCAAAATTTAGTGTAAATAGTCTGAGCCGTTTTTAATATAAAATAGCTTGACCCATAATGACCTATGACCAAAATGACCCACTAATCGAATTTTCTCGAACACGTGACCTAGCCCAACAGTCTTCTCGTGTCCGAAAACCATAGGATGCAAAATTTAGTGCAAGTAGTCTGAGTCGTTTTTAAGATAAAATAGCTTGACCCATAATGACCTATGACAAAAATGACCCACTAATCGAATTTTCTCGAACACGTGACCTAGCCCAACAGTCTTCTCGTGTCCGAAAACCATAGGATGCAAAATTTAGTGTAAATAGTCTGAGCCGTTTTTAAGATAAAAAAGCTTGACCCATAATGACCTATGACCAAAATGACCCACTAATCGAATTTTCTCGAACACGTGACCTAGCCCAACAGTCTTCTCGTGTCCGAAAACCATAGGATGCAAAATTTAGTGCAAGTAGTCTGAGCCGTTTTTTAGATAAAATTAGCTTGACCCCAGTGACCCAAAAATGACCCACTAATCGAATTTTCTCGGACATGTGACCTAGCCCAATGATTTTGTCGTGCCCGAAACTCGTAGGACACAAAATTTAATCAAAATCGTTAGAGCCGTTTTTTAGATAAAATTAACTTGACCCGGGTTGACCCCAAAATGACCGACTAATCGAAAGTTCTCGAACATGTGACCCAGCCCAATAGTCTTCTCGTGCCCGAAAATTGTAAGATACAACATTTAGTCAAAATCGTTTGAACCATTTTTTAGATAGAATTAGCTTGACCCTGACCCTTGATGACCCAAAATGACCCACTAATAGAATTTTCTCGAACACGTGACCTAGCCCAACAGTCTTTTCGTGTCCGAAAACCATAGGATGCAAAATTTAGTGTAAATAGTCTGAGCCGTTTTTAAGATAAAAAAGCTTGAACCATAATGACCTATGACAAAAATGACCCACTAATCGAATTTTCTCGAACACATGACCTAGCCCAACAGTCTTCTCGTGTCCTAAAACCATAGGATGCAAAATTTAGTGTAAATAGTCTGAGCCGCTTTTTAGATAAAATAAACTTAACCCGGGTTGACCCCAAAATGACCCACTAATCGAAAGTTCTCGAACATGTGACCCAGCCCTATAGTCTTCTCCTGCCCGAAAATGGTAAGATACAACATTTAGTCAAAATCGTTTGAACCATTTTTTAGATAGAATTAGCTTGACCGTGACCCTTGATGACCCAAAATGACCCACTAATCAAATTTTTTCGAACACGTGACCTACCCCAATGGTTTTCTGGTGCCCCAAAACGGTAGAATACAAAATTTCGTCAAAATCGTTAGATCCGTTTTTGAGATAAAATTTGCATATATATATATATATATATAACCACACACAAGATTTGTTCGTATTAGAATATATGATATATCTATATCCGTAGAAAATAAATTTGCTTTCTTTACGAAATGATTTTATTATCTTTTATTATTTCCTCAAACTCATTCCATTAGAGTTCATACTAAGTCAGGCTTAATTTGATTTAACCTGTATTACATTACATATCGCTGGCGATATAGTGATCATCTTTGTAGATCATCGCGTTCGAAGGCGTAAGTAAATCAAGTGCGTGTCCCGAAATCCCGGTCTAAGGCCTAGGGCCCAGTTCCCTTTTGGGTTTCCGGCTCTGAAGCTTCTGGGTTACTCCGGCACGTCCCCAGGTGTTATGCGGCAATTCCTTTAGTAAATAGGCTCTGCTAATGTAACAACTTCGTCAAAGTCTTGGGTGAAGAGGAGTGATGCGTAGGTGGCGTTGCCAGAGGGCCCGCCTGTGAGGTGCCCCGGATAAACCGGGTCCCTCCTGGCGGATCACCCACAAGTTTTCTGAGAACCTAGAACCGGTGGTGAAGTACGTTCGCCTACGGTGGCGTAGCTTAGTTTTACCCTATATTACATTATCGACATTTCTATTTAACAGTTTTGTTACTTTAAATAATACACATCATTATCCACCTAAAGCGTGAATCAAATCATTTACTTTTATAGAAACAGAGAACAAAGCAATTTGTGTGTGTGTGTGTTCGTGAGTGCAGGCATGTTTCTGAAAGCAGTGAAATCTGCTTTCTTTACGAGGCTCAGGAAGTAACTCTGCCAAAGTAAAAGAGTAAAATTAATTTCCCTCGCTTACTCTTTCAGCAGCTCCAAACATTTTACGCAGCTGATTACTTTCCTTCTGCTTATTTTTCTCCAAAGAATCTTAGCAGAGTAAAAAAAAAAAAAAAAATCCAAAAGCACGCGGTGAAAAGAAACATTTTGCAAATTTGTATTTTTGACATTAACTTGCATTATTTTGGAACATGTTAGAATTCGACTGGTGTATAGAGACGGTATCAACAGATTGTTTACCGTACACGAATGTACTCGTCTTTACATAGCTGCCAACTTTTACTCTTTTTTAAAATGATAATCATCATTTGATTAAATCGCAAAAATCCGCGATTAAATCAGACGAAAATTAATGTTTAAAAATAGTGGTAACAAAATAAAAACAGTAAAAACGCGATTTCATACTTGCCAGTCAACAAAATAATAAAAACGCTGTTGTTCAAAGGTATGTTAGTATACATGAAATCAATTTCTTGATTGGAATGTGTTTTATTTTTCATCAGGTTTCTAGATATCCATTAAGGAAAAAATTAGTTATTAAATATTAGATAATTTACATAAGGGATATTTAAAATTTTACTTTTTAAGATAAATCTTCAAAAAATAACAATAAGAAACTCTACAAAGAAAGTTAATAAGCGATAAGGACAGAAATATAATATTAGCATAACACGATTAGGCACTAATGTAGCATGAATTAGATATTTTGAAATTGTCTAATGTTTAATTCGGTCTGGAAAAAACCAAGTCAAATTACTCCTATGCATTGGTTTCAAACAATTGTGCACATTTAAAATAGTACATTTCTGATAACTTATAAAAGGAACATAAAACAGTTATACGCTGCCGAAGGCAGTGGGACCTCCAACTGTAAATTTGTTTGAATAGATTTTCGTTTAAAATTATAAAATCATCAGAATTCAAGGATGTGAGTAGCCGAAGGCAGTAGAGTCCCAACATTAGGTTCGTTTGGAAACTTTTCGTTTAAAAATATAAAATCAAAACAAACCGGAGCTTTCATAGCTCCATCATATATATTTCATAGCTCCATCAGCTTCATCATTTTCATTTCTAAAAATAAAACATACCAATTCTAGGGTGTACGATGCCGAAGGCAGTGGGACCCAAGACATCAGATTCGTTTGGGAAGATTTTTGTTTAAAAATATAAAATCATTCAACACTGATTTTAGGTATATTTAAGGCTGTTATCACGGGTCCAGGCAATGCCGGGCGAGTTATCTAGTAATAAATAAGAGTATAGTTAATCATTTGTATCATTTATTAATAAAAGCTTGAGGCATTCGACATTATTTCTTTATAATGGAGTATATAATACAATTTTTATAACATAGAGATACCCATGAGTAGGGTTGCGGAAGAAAAATGACACGGGCTCACCGGTCACCCTTTCATTACCACTATTCCCAAATAATAATCTTCGCTGTAGATTTCTAGAACATTTGGATTAGAAATATATCATGGAGATTATTGGTTGGAATTACTGGTATTGAAATGATACCCCTGCCATTTTTTCCGCGACAATATTTTAACCCTAATCACGAGTTGCATGTTGCATTTCTCAGATTTTTCATTTTCATGTTTATACAGTGTATATGTATGAATAAAGGAACATTAATGTTTCTTATTGACTCATATACACGATGTACCTTATTAAAATTAACCTATTTAACTTTGCCTATAACCATAACTATTCATCAAAGAGTTAAGAAATTTGGAATGCGTGGTAATTATAAGATAGGAAAGACATTTAGCAAAAACAAGTTACAAGTTTTGCTACCAGAGAGTGTTTTATTGAAGATTTATCATGTATGCAAACTTTAGCAATCGCGTGTCGTGTCTACTTTCACAAAATAAAAAAGTGTATTTAAACATAATAAAGCTGGTTTCACTCTCGTAACTTTCTCATGTAAAATGACGTTAAGTTTACAATATTGCTCTTTGTCGGTGAAACTCTTTCATCAAAATTGCGATTCCGCAGCAGAAAATTTGTGGGGATTTCGAGGTTTGAAAAAACATTGCAGAGGTTCAATGACTCCAAACAGATTATAAAAGAAAGGTTCAAGAAATTTGAAGAAACGGAATCGCAGGATACCAGAACAGGTAGAAATAAAATTTTAAAAGCGGTAATTAAAGATGTTATACTCATGGTGGAAGAGAACAGAACATCAAACTTTAAGGGCATCACATTTTAACAGCGTTAAATCAATCAAGTGTTGTTGTACTTAAGGTCCTTCGAAACATTGTGCAACGTTGCCTTTTAAAATTTCATCTATTTAACAGTTATTACCAACGTTGTGTAAGTGATTATCCTCATTTTCCTGCACATTAATATTTTCACTAGAACTTTTTGCTCACTGTGAAGTCAATATAGATTGGCATTGGAACATTCTGTGGATCTATGGACCGCTTTTTCATGTGAATGGCTTAGTGAATATTCGCAACTGTTGCATCTGGGGTAAAGAAAACCCCCACTCGATTCTAAAAGTTCGATTGTATTATCAGACAGTTACGGTATGGTATAGATATACTGCACCATTTATGCTCCGTTCGTATGGCTGAGAAATTGGTTGCGTCTGGTGACATGCCCTGAAATTGGATAAAATTATGCATCGCTGTTAGGGAATACCACTGTCCGGCCACGAAACCATGTCAATGTCTTTGCAGAAAATTTTCATGAAGAATGAAAATGCGCTACACATCGTCACTAGCATTCACACTTTAAGACAGGTGGGAGGAATTTTCGGAGTGGGAAGAAATATCTTTTCTGTTAAAGCAAGGTTAATTAATTTTTATTTATTCAATCACTCTTTCAGAACAACCTCTTTAATATTTTGTATTTCTAATGTTCGTATTCACCATCAACCTGAAGTTCCTGTTAAGCGCGAAAATCTCGGTTTAATGCTCAAATGATACCATTGATCTGATTGGACCTGATCGCGGCCAAAGTCCAATAAGGTTAATTGTGAATACCACTTGAGCGTTCGACCTAGTTTTTCGCACATAACTGGCAGTTGAGATAGATGGTGAATAACGAGCATAAATATCAACTATTTAGGAATGAATTACTTTCCAGAGAGCTATTCATATGTAATCGGTTTTAAAGGGTTATAGAAATGCATTATAGACAATTAAAAAATACACGTCATTAGTTGCCACTTTCATTATATCTGGTCTGTCCGATACTCAAACGTGAATAGTTGTGATTTTTAATTTCAATGACATCTGATCAGTCGTGATAACGCAAGAACTCAAGGATAGTATTTCGCGTCACGTTCTAAACATTTCAAAGAATATACTTTACTTGAGTGTTGACTTTCCGTTCTTAACGGAGCCCCCCTCAACGAGAACAAAAACGTTTTCTTAAGTTAAATAAAAATTAAGAGCTCATAAATGTTCTGAACTCGGGATATTAAAAGAGCCCCAATGTGACAAAAATAATTTTAGCTATGAAAAAATATTTGATGCTCCAAATAGTTTCATGTACGCGAACTCTTTTAAAATGGAAATTAAAAGGGTTGTATATAATTTCAATATTTCCAGCACATTTTTTAGAAAAAAATTCAGACTTGAAGTTATCTTTCTAAGTTAATAATATTAGGGTAATAATAAAGAATATCATAGATTCATATAAAAGTTATTTTGTGTTGATTACAACTGATATCAAGATATTCAGATTGCAATTTTTATCGTACTTTTTTTTCGCCATTTTGATATTGCTTACAAAGACTCGTGGATTACATAATGTTCTAAATTCACGAAAACGCTTGTATGATTTTGCGTGACATTTTTTTTAAGCTCCAATACTGGACAATGAATATGTTAAATTTGGGTAAATTACTATTCAAGAAAATTATATTTCAGAATTTAGATACCTCTCTTTAAAAGGTAAGTTGCATCCGTATTCTAGCCTAAACAAAAATAATGAACAATAAATAATAATTTTAAAAAAGACAATATTATTGTGCATAGGAAACGTGACAACTTTTCTTGAAATATATATGTATTGGTATATAAAATACCTTTGGAAGATTTTAGCTAAATATTCGTCGAGAAAGAAAAATAGGAAAGTGAGTAAGAAGTAAAAATCATTCGTTCAGGGTTTGTTGAGCTTTTCATTATTAAGCACAAATAATTTCATATTAACGTGATAAAGAAGTTTCTTTTCAACAAAAAAAAAAAAGGGAAAAGAAAAGAAAAATTATTAATCGAGAGTGTTCGCACTTTTCATTAGTAATCATAAATTACTTTATGTTAAACTGTTTAATGTTGTTTCTCTTTGGAAAAAAGGAACAAAGAAAAACTAGTCGTTGGAAGCCACCGTAATACTTACCCAACATGGATATGCATAATATAAAATATGAAAATAAAACATGTGTAAACTATTTATAAAATGCATTGCAATTCAAATAAAATCGTGGCTTGATGACGTCATAAACTTTAAATGCTCTATTTGCGTAAAAAAACAACCTTATAACTCCAAAATTGATAATCATATTAACTAACGGTTTACTGCTTCGGATTAAGCGTCTCATTTCCAAATAAAATATATCTTTGAATTGAAATTTGAATGAAATACAGGGTTATGAAAAATCGAAGAGTTTGGAAAATAGGATTACAAATATATCTGCAATTAATTATCCAATCGACTTCGTTCTTTATGCAGAATTTATGTTTTTTATTGTCTTTTATATTCACTCCTTAAAATAAACAATTTCGAAAATTTTTATATACCTTTTATCAGAATGAATAATTCGAGAGTCTGAAAAAAATAGTTCCGGATAACCGAGGTTACTGAAATTCAATAAGCTTCTTCCCATTATTACATAATATGTAAATACCAAATTTCAAGTCTATTTCTCAATTTGTTTGGGAGATAGACCGTGTACAGACAGACACAGAGACACACACACAGACAGACGGACGGCAAATTGTTTTTCTAAAAATATGTTTTTTCGGAATCTCCAGTGTCTGAAACGTGTAAATCCGTCAAAAAAAATTCGATTTTCAAAACGATTACAAGACTTACCCTATACTACGTATGATTATATGTATATTTTTAGCACTTTCCAACCTAGTTGAAAAGTGCTTATGACTTCGGGTTGTCTGGCCGTATGGCCGGATGGCCGTCTGTCCGTGCTCTAACTCCCGTAAATATGCTCGGATTGCTCTGCAATTTTTATATGTTATTGTCGTTATCTATAGCATGTGCCCTATTTCAACGGAAGTGTGTAGCACTTGTAGTTTTTTTACAGGGGCACTCAAAAGAATTCCGTTACATTGCGGTCTATGGGGGAAAATTATTTGCGGTTTATTTAAATAATGTTTCCCTATTTTAAACGCATTGAAATTTATATATATCACTAAGTTGCATTAGAAGAAGCTTAATATGGAATAGGGTGTGCATACCACTTATAGTTACTATACAGGGACAGTCAAAAGAATTCCGTTACAGTACGTCTATGGAGAAAAATCGTCTGCGGTTTATTTAAATAATGTTTCACTATTTTAAACGCATTGAAATTTATATATATTACTAAGGTACATTACAAGAGGCTTACTACAGAATAGTGTGGGTACAGCAGTCATCGTTCATTTACAGGGACACACAAAAGAATTCTCTACTGTCTGTTATAACAATAATTCCTGGAAGTGCGTTTTAAGTTGCTAAATGCGATTTTAAATTGAACTCACTTTTTGTCTATTACTGGGTGTGTATAAATTCTGTATTTCATATACAGGGCAGCACAAAAGTTCGAGAACACATTTCCGTTTATTGACAGAAACTCCAGAAGGAGAATTTTAAACTGTGCTACGCGTTTCCTAACGAAACTAAAATTTATCATCCTATATAGTATATATACAAATCTATAGATCATATACAGGGTTGAATAAAAGTACTCGGATACTTTTCCGAATATTGTATCTGTTCGAAATTCCTGAAATTATGTTTTTAAATATGTTATGCGTTTTCCAAATTGTTTACTTAGATGTTATCTTTTAGCTTATTAAACGGTATGTTTTGTAAAATTATTTTGGAAGCGTTGGAAAGTGCTACATAATCTATGCTTGGCGCATGATTTTTCGTTCTTGTTTTTATTGTCTTTTATATTCACTCCTTAAAATAAACAATTTCGAAAATTTTTATATACCTTTTATCAGAACGAATATTTCGAGAGTACGAAAAATATAGTTCCGAATAATCGAGTTTACTGGAATTCAATAAGCTTCGTCCCATTATTACATACTAAGTACATACCAGTTTCAAGTCTCTATCTCAATTTGTTCGGGAGATAGAGCGTTTACAGAGACGCACACAGACACGTAGACAGACGGACGGCAAATTTTTTTTTCTAAAAATATGTATTTCGGAATGTTCAGTCTCTGAAATGTGTAAATCCATCAAAAAAAATTTTTTTCGATTTTCAAAACGATTACAAGACTTTCCCTATACTACGTATGATAGGTAAGTAACAATAAAACTCATTAGTTCAGAGTACTCTGCTTATCATTATCAAGCAAAAATTACTTTATATTAAACTTTTTAAAAATATTTCTCTTTAGAGAAAGTGAAGAAAGAATTAAAAGGAAAGTAATTCGTTCAGAGTATGGTTTATTTTTCATTTTTTAGGCATAAATTACTTCATATTATACTGTTTAAAGTTGTTTCTCTTTATCAGCTTACACTGCTAAACATTTGCAGCAAATTGTCCGTTTATTCGACCGTTTTTATAGATAACGGTTACTTAACTGTAATTTTAATCTATTCGGACCAATTAGAGCGCTTCATAATAT
Organism: Maratus michaelseni; assembly: GCA_963931845.1. Taxonomy (NCBI): domain Eukaryota; kingdom Metazoa; phylum Arthropoda; class Arachnida; order Araneae; family Salticidae; genus Maratus; species Maratus michaelseni. The sequence goes on along the minus strand of OZ007599.1, from coordinate 121,700,376 downwards.
TGCAACCGTTATATACAAAAACGACTGAATGACTGGAAAGTTTCCTGTATATTTATAACAGTGTATATAGAAATTATCTTTGACGCATATGATAATTTAAAAAATAACCACTCATATGATACAATGCATTTCCTGTGTTAAAAGATGGCTAAAAAATATTACCTACTTTACTACACTATTAAAAATTTGTAACAAACTGTCCAGTCATTAGACATTTTTTAGAGATAAAGGTTACTTTGTAGCGGCCATATTAAAATGTCCGCTGGTGTGGTAGAGCACGAGGAAAGAAGTACCACTGTTTTAAAACCAAAAACTGGTTTATTAACACAATTAGCAGGGGGTTTGAGCGAGCTCCACGAAATTTTCCTAAAAGTTTAAATTAACTAAAGAGTTTTTGCTAACAACTTGTAGCTTTAACAAAACTGAAACATTATAATTGAACCTTAACCTTTAAAATATATAAGCACGATCCAACACGCTTATCCTTCAAATTAAATAAGCACTGATGCAGGTTCAAATCAGCTTTACCACTGCATAAAACTCCAGTATAAAATACTAAGGCCGATTATCAAACCTGAGACTCGATGCGAGGTCTCAAGGCTAAATCTAAATCTAAGTCGCAATATTTAACTTCCCAGGCCAAGTATACTCTAGTTCCCCTGAGCTCTGAACTCAAGTCAAAATTCGCTGCTTATATACTTCAGTGTCGATCGACCAGCTCCAGAAAATTTGCATAACTGAAATTACACGGCGACTCACAATTTCAGGGATTCAGCTGTGCATCGAAAGTTAAAGAAAGATAGAGAGCCTTTATAACTTGTACGCACATAGTCTGTTAATGGACAAAACGATCTCATTCACACATTGCCTACTCACGTGATGAGAGTAGTCAATACCTTACAACTTGACCATATTATTAAGCATATCTGACCATATTATTAACCATATTATGGTCAGAATAAAGTTAAATTACGGTTTGTAACCATTTTCTAGATTTAAAACGATCAAATTACTGGACAGTTTGCTGCAAATTTTTAACAGAGTAGGCTAACATTCCATAATAAAATTATAAAAACTGCTTCAATTTGACTTATAGACATCTAGGTTTAGTAAAAGTGCAATTAAGGAAAGACACTAGAAATATTTAATCATCTATACCAACATTTTGCGCACATGCAACATATATACATTACTAGCCCACTTTTAAGTTAATCAATTTCAAAATTAAACTTCAAAAAGACCATTTTTTAAAATGTTGCATTATTGCAAGATTACAAATACCTACTTTTATTACTAAAATTATAAAGAGATGATTTTTCTAATTTTTTAAATTAAATTTTCATTTGTATCTTCAGTAACTCCACAGGATAAGCTGTAATAATAACTTTGTGTTTAGGCTGATTACAAACTTTGGTGGAATTCCGAAACAGATATATCACCATATAGTGATCTTCTGTATAATGATTCTAAACGCAACACAATACAAAGATATCTCCTCTTATCGATACCCGATATTTTATTTCTAAAAATTCGAGTTCAGGGGTACACTTTCATTTGCAAAATTTTTCAAATGTTGTTCTTCATCATCTTAAAAGCAGTTTAAGATAATATAGTTATTTTTTAAAAGGTGCAAAATTTAAATTTTTATACAGTTCCTGGGTCCTTTAAGTTGCATTTAGTAAAGCATATTCCATACTCTAACGAATAAAACAAACACAAACCCTTTATTTTACTATAAAACTTACCAAGTTTTGATTAATTCAATTTTATAAATATTCGGAGTTTTTCGACACTAAATCCAGTCTTTCCACTTCTCAATGCAAAGAAAATGTAACTGTTTTCCCATATGTCCTTTATTCTCCAGATTTGGAACCTACAGACTGAAATCTGTTCCTTGAATTAAAGACTTGCTACATTTGTCATTTTAATAATATTTAAGTGTTTCAGAAAATTTTAGCCAATCATTTAAACAGTGTTATACAATGAATTATACAAAAGAATCAAGCTGCACTATATACAGTGGCGGTCAAAAGTTTCCGGCAGCATACAATTTTTGGTTAATTTGTAAGTATAGCCATATGAAGAGGAATCTCAAAGTGATACTTATACATTTTATTAACATAATAGTTAGGAACTTATTTATGAAATAAAAAATAAATATCAATAAATTTAATTGACGAAATTAATTGCAAAGGAAAATGCATGTTCTCAAAAGTTTCCGGCCCTCTTGGCAAGTTTGGAAAAAAATGGTGTTATAATAGAAAATAACAGTGATCAACAGCATTTACAATTATTATTTTGTCGTCATACCTTTAGCAATAAGTACTGCGGCGCAGCGACGGGGCATCGATTCAATGAACGGTTGAAGATCGTCCATGGTAAGTTTTTTCCACTCTTCTTGCAATTTTTTGGAAAATTCTGCTGAATTGGCATACTTATAATTCCGCACACGTTTGTCAAGTTCTTTCCAAAGATTTTCTATTGGATTAAGATCTGGTGATTGGGCTGGCCATTTCAAAAGCGGAATTTTTTTGTGCGAAAGCCACTGCTTGACGAGCTGGCATGTATGCTTTGGGTCGTTATCATGCTGAAACAAATAGTTGCGACCACAATTTTTCCTCCAATAAGGCAGCAAATGATTTTGCAAGATATCCTTATACATTACACCATTCATCTTGCCGTGGATTTCAACTAATGGACCGACACCTTTTCCAGAAAATGCTCCCTACAGCATAACGTGTCCTCCGTCATGTTTAATTGTAGGAATAACATACCTCGAATCATATCTTTTGTTTTTAGGTAGTCGGATGTAGTGTCTGCCATCACTCCCAAAAAGGTTGAACTTTGATTCATCGGAAAATAGTACTTTTTTCCAGTTTTCACTTGACCAGTCTTTGTATTCCTTGGCAAACGCCAGTCGGGCCCTCTGATTTTTTTTTACTTATGAAAGGTTTTTTAGCACCGACTCTTCCATAAAGTCCTACGTCACGTAAGCGTCTTGACACGGTAGACCGACTTATTTCAGCAATATTTTCACTCCGTAAATCGCGGTATATTGCAGCGGCATTTTTATGCGAGTCATCAACGGCTTTTCTCTTGATAATTCTGTCCACACGAATAGTCGTTTTCCGGGGTCTCCCGGACCGTGGCAAGTCCTGAAGCCATGGCCATCTTTATATATTTTTTAAATATCGTTCACAGTCGATTTTCCGATCGATAACTTTGCCGCAATCTCACGAGAGGATTGGCCCTTTAGCGACAAACAAATCACCCGTTTACGAACAATAATTGTTGAACTTTTCACTTTTTGAATTTCAACTACGTTATTTATGTTGATTAATTAACAAACACGGCAAAAAAACACTTTACCGATAGCAAAAACTAACGAATGACAAATGGCCGGAAACTTTTGCATGGCCGGAAACTTTTGCACACGCGAATTTCGAACTCCTCCCCTTTGCATCAAATGTCTTCAGTATCCAATCAACATGATCACGTGGTCAGAGGTCATTTGCATAGTCCTAACTTTTGGAGCAATTGCTCTTCTTCTTTTCTGAAACATTCTGGCAAACAAATCAAAGAAACTAACTGGCCGGAAACTTTTGACCGCCACTGTAGGTGCCAACGCAAAGACTTAAAACGTATGTATACCTTCCAACTATGTGGAGAAAGAAAATTCTACTAGCAATTTTTTCTGACCTTGAATGCGGATTTAAAATATACATATACATAAAAAATACCATTCTTTATTATTTTAACAATTTAGGCCTAAAACTTCGAAAACGAACTATGCATTCAATGTTTTTCCTTTATAAAAACAGCTTTGTGAAATTAGGTCATGTATTTTAAATAACCGTATGAAAAATGTTAGTTTGGAGCGTCTTGGAATTTTTCAGCAATGGATAATTAGTTTAAAGTATCCCACACAGTTTCTAACAAATAGCATTTACGCCAGAAGTTGACAGGAAAAAGATAATTCTAATTTCTCATTGACAGCCTCACACCTGACTCAGTCGTTACATAAGCTTGCAAATCTTTATGATTTGACATACAAATGAAAGCTTCTAAAAGAGTAAAAAGAAGTAAAAAGAAATTCCAGGTTATCAAAATAAAAATAAAAAACGAATCTCAGAGAAATTTTTAATAATGCGTGGGATGTTTCACAAAGTATGTTGCTTCAACTAATGATTTTTTTCTCTTTTGATTTCACTTGGGATATTTAAAAATGCTCTATTTTAAGAGCGTTTTCAGACTTTTACACCCCCCCCCCCCAAACACACACACACTCGACAACGCGAATCTTTCTGACACAATTACAAAATGATTTTCACCTCTACAGGCATTAAGATTTCAAGTATTTTCATTCATATGCCAAAGAATTGAACAGGGATTTTTTTTCCTGTAAACGTTGTACAGTTCTTGAAAAATAGAAAATAAATAAATAAAATTATGAGCACGAGTTATAACTTTCACATCTGAAAGTCACGGAATAAAGCTCTTTGCATCCAATCTAATTGTTAATGTTTTTCTATATATCTGCATTTAAGTTTCACTGTATATTTTTTTTGTTTTAATAACATATGTTTTTAAATAAATATACATTCATCCTTAGGAATTTCCACTAAACAGTGGTTTTCCTCGACCTAAAAAAGTACTTTTGAGAGTTCTTTGCCATTTCTCTCTGTCCAGGGCAATAACATCATTTAACTTATAAGCTTTTAATGACTCTTGGATAGATTTCTTCCAAGTCATTCTTGGTCTGCCCCTCCTTCGTCTACCTTTCTGGCTCCATTCTAAAAGGATTTTTGGAAGGCGCTCTTCTTTCATTCTGCGAACATGCCCATACCATCTAAGCTTAATATGTTCGATTGTATATACAACATCTTGTTTCACGTATTCTTGAATTTTTAACATTTTCCAACCGTGATGTTGTTGTTGATTAAATAAATATTACAAGAGCAGAATATGTCAAGCTAAAAAAACTAAACCTGCGGTGCTACAATCTATTAAGGATCATGGTCTACAGTGCCCTGTTTTCTTGACCATGGGCCCTGAGGTGCTATACAGCATATGGCATGTCACGTGGTCAGCCTAACGCAGGAACCTCAGTGTTTAGTTTCCAAGCAAGCTTGGTACTCGTTTCATCGACCCCGAAGGTATGAAAGCTTGAGTGTACCTTGCCCAGTCCGCAGTCCGGAATCGAACTATGGACCTGTAGCATCGTAACGTGGAATATGTAAAACAAACAACAGACAAGTGGGTAAGTGTGATCGAAGATCGCACAAAGGGTTTCGTTTAATATTCCTTTCAAAACACTTTATCCTTTGTTTAATAAATCCAAATAAATTTCATTTAGCAACAACAACAAAAAAAGTCATGTTTTTTATAAAGTAAAAATTTACCGGTCTATTTTTCTCGTTTTTTCGAATATCTGAACCGGCCCGCTATTATACTCTGTCATAATAATATCTGTCATGTGGACTAAATGCGATATTAAAAAAAATTGTTTATATAAAATAGATATTTAAACCTATTTCGTAATTCTCTGTAATCCAGGTCCTACTGCCAAATTGCGTATTTTAGAAAGTGAGACTTTTTGTGACAGTTCTTTAAAAGTACCTACATTGATTTTAAACTATATTGTTGCTAGCAAACGCCCATGTTTGGACGTTTGGAGCTAACCTTGCCCACAGATTACGGAAGATTAGTTATTTTATATTTCACTAGCTGTTACCCGTGACGTCGCTCACGTAACATTAAAAGAAAAATAAATTTATTAATTAAGGAAAACGTTTCACCCTCGAAAATTAAAAACATATGTAACTCTCTTTATAACAAACTCCGTTTTTTTCGAATATCTGAACAGGCCCGATTATTTTGAGCTTCATAGTAGGTATTTAGCTATAAGTACACAAATTTTCATGCCTGGAAGTCATATAGTTTCTGAGAACGCCTCTGTGATGGACAGACAACGGATCGGGAGTAATAGGGTTTCGTGAGATGAACGAAACCCTAAAAAAGCGTTTACAAATGTTTTACAAAAAAATTACAATTTTCCAAAAAACTAGCTCATTTGTATCTAAAGAAAATAAAATTACATACTGACAGAATACTGTTGTTTTTAATATTTGGAACCTCTCTCCCCTTTTATTTTTTTATTTAAAACAGCGAATGTAAAATTCGTTGACTTTATATTAAGAGAAATTATTAGAATTTGTAAAAACATTTCATAATTTTAAACAATATTGTATAACATTGGGATTATTCAAAGTATTGTAACTTATTTAAAATTGTGAAAATACACACATTAAAGTTACGCACACTCCATGACAAAAATAAGGATACCCTGCTTTTATTCAAAAATCGTTTACAATAAAATCACAACAAAGGTGTCATTAGGAATAATGTTTTCTTTTAGAAGACAATTATAAGTGCGATTTAAAAAAAAATAAGGGTTGTTTACATATTAAAAATTGCACAGCGTTCATTTTTCAAATAGTAACACTCACTTTTGACACCATATTTGAGTTCTTTCAATCAAAAACTAATGAAATAAAAGGATTTAATTTTAAAAGAATCGTGTAATATAAATTGTGCTGCCCTTTTTATCCAAATTAATGTATGTTAAAGTTGATAATGTGTATAAAATCCCGTGAAAGCATAAAAGAGGAAAAAAATACGTGGAACATAACTTGGTAAATAAAACGGAGAATATTCCCGGAACGGAAAAATGTGCTGGCAGTCTGGGTACCAACATTTTGTATTGTAAAACGTTGTGTGATCAACAGCCAATATACGGCACAATTTCCTGTTAATTGACTGCAAATTTAGCTATTTTTTATTCTTTTTTCTCTTTTTTAAAAAAACTTGGTGTAGTATAAAAAGTCGTACAGGCAAATCATACATTCATCAATATAAACATTTTAAAGCTATATAGTCCGTGAAAAGCACCATAAAAATGAATATATGTTTTTTTTTAATTACGATTATTTTATAAGCAGCTTGTACAGGATAAATACACAGACAAAATATCATCTAGCTATCCAACTTGTGTATAGCTAAAATAGTATCCATTTCCTAGACTTTTGAAAAGCAAATTAATTGAGCTTTTAAAACATATAACGAAAAATAAAATTGCATGAATGTGCTTTAAAATCGTCACTTTTGTACAAAGTTCATAAATAGGAAAAACATCTTTACTGCAACAAAAAACTGCTTGTCTTTGACTGTCTCAAAAAACTGCTTGAGTCTTTATCTTTGATAATGTGAGTACAAAACTGTGACATAGATAGAAAAAATGTTTTAATTTCTTCCCAATCTGACACTCGAAGAATATATATATCTATATATATTTTTATAGATGTATTTGTCAAACCCATTGGAGCTACAACATATTTAACTTTTTACAGTTTGAAACATATAAATTCGCATCTTGATAAAAGAAATTTCAATGTATATAAATATTTATTTATTTATTTACAGATTTGAATTTAGACAAATTCACATCACGTGATTTTTAAAACCTCTAAAATTTCACGAGGTTATTCTTAGATTCCAAATAAAAGTTCACATCTCAATCAGATATGAAAAGCTTTATAAAAAGATTAAAATTATGCTAAATCAGGGAAATATAAAAGCATAGACTGTTTTTTCAACTATATAAGCCGAAGATTTGCATTAAAATCGAATATATACCCTAATACAAGGACTTCTAACATGATGGACGTTTAAGTTAATCACAAAATTTCTGTGATTAAAATAGGAGATTGGTTGGTTGATTTATGACGGCCGATTATCTACTCGAGGGATATAGGTCCTAGGGGGAGAGTGCCCTCCGTGAGAGCCTTTCTAAGGGATCCTAACCCGTTTTTACTTAAAGGTTAGAAGAAAACCACAGAAAACTCCTAACGGTTAGGTCGACGAACGTGACAGGGATTTTTAAAAATGCGAAGATTACTATTCAGAAATAGGGTAACCAACAGTCCACAGGTAGGACACCCTTGAACTAATATTTAAAAATATAAATAAAACTTTTTTTTAGTTTCAACTTTTCTTGGCCTTTTTAAAATAATTTACTTTTCTCGTATATCTGAAATCATAAATGACAAAATCAAAAAAAGCAAATGCCGAAGCACGGTATAAATCCGTATACATTCCTAAAAAAAATGTGACAGTTCTAGTTTAAATTTATGCTACTCCCAGCTCCTTATTATTAATACTCAGGTGTAACGAATGCGTGGAATGCAAAGGTTTGTATTATAAGATGGGGGTGAAGAAAAAAATGGTTAAAAAAAGCTCCGATGCAATATTTACGGTCTCCTTGGCCGGCCATTTGCTAAATATAACTTCCAGTTACCAAGTTTAGATTCCTCTTTCTATTTACATTTTCTCACAAATTTTTAAAGCTTCCGGAAGTGGCAACCATGCTACGTAGTTCGTTTTTGGCGTGCCTTTCTTTACATAACATCTTAAGGTATACTCAATGAATGAATGCGGCCAAGTCGAAATGTCAGTTTTTTTTTTCTAGGCAGAGTGAATAACTTTTAGAAAATTGGGTTTTTTAAACATCACTTACGTGTAAATATTGTGAATTTGTCCTATTTGGTATATTATCATTTAAGGGGCATACTAAACACTAGAGTCCTGCATCGGGTCGGGTAACCCGATTTTACAATAACCGTGGGTCGGGTCGAGTCGGGTTGGCATTAATTTCATTCGTTACGATTCGGTTTCCGGTCGGATTGAATTCTAATTTTTTTTTTTTTTTTGGCTGCGTATCAGGTTCAGGTCGGGTTGACTTTAAGTGTTTCAGGTTGGTTTTGGGTTGGGTTTTGTAATCTGCGGGTGGGGGTGATCCGACTTTTCAAAAGAATATCCAGAACATATTTTTCTGATGAAATACTGTATACTTGAATAATAATAATGCGTATATATATATATATATTCATATTCAATGGTTGGAGTATCATAATTAAGATTCATTCCTACAATGAATTGAACGAAAAATGCCGGGACTAGGACTCGAACCTCGGTACTTTGGCTTGCCGTGTCAACGCTCTTCCTACTCAGCTATCCCAACTATATTCTGGCTGGCATAATTCACTCTTATTTTTTGGACATGGCTACAAAATGCAACGCTAATTTCATTCATCCGAGCTATAACTATAGCAGTTTACATGAGGAATGTGATATAACACGGAAACCTTAAGATTTAAAGTGGTTTGTCTCAAAATGTTAAAAACTGGTTTTTTAATTGCGCGCAAGATTTCTCTTAAACTATTTAATACTGTTACATGCAATTTTCTCGGATTTATAGATTGTATCTATATCTTAAGAGGTAACCTAAATATGTTTATTGTTCTTGCAACAAGAAAAAATATATATGCACAGATAAACTCTGAAAAAATATACAATATTATCAACTTAATTTTAAAAGCAGTAATTTTGCTAAAATATACACAGTTTTATGTTAAGTTATAGCCACAATCTATAAATCTGTGAAGATTGCATGTAAAAATATTAAGTTGGTTCAAAAGAAATATTGTGAACAATTTTTAAAAAGCACGTTTTTAACATTATTAGATAAACCATTTTAAAATATTTTTTTAATCATTGTTTACAATGAGAACACTTGACACATTTTTAGGCATAAACTGTCCATAATGTAATTATAGGAATTTTTGTGCAGCTTATTTTAAAATGCTCAGAAAATATTGCTTTTTCATATATTTTTTTCTCGGAAAATTGAATTTTTTTGAAGATTTACGTGTGGTATAACCGCTTAATTCAGAAAATTCACTAACATTTAACTTTCATATTTGGTGATAAATCAAAATAAAAACAAAGATGAATATTTTTGTTGTTGTTGTTAGATTATTAAATATGAGTAATCGGATCTCAACACTCAAAACCCGAATTCACTAAAAAGTACATTTTTTTTCAAACTGTGACAGTATTTTAATTTATTATTTTAAGTAATTGTTAAGGTACTCAATGAGTGAATTCTTTCAAATGCAATCTTTTGAAGTTCTATCTCAATTTACGGATTTTCTTATAGGAGTTGAAATAATTTTCAAGCATGATTTATTTAAAAATCTATCTATATCGTGTGCAGCCCGATTACGAAAGATTAACTTGTTTGCAAAACAATATACATTGTTCATTATTTGTTTATGGCTAATATTCCATAACGAAATTAAAATGTCACCAAAAATTAAATAAAATAATAGAAATAAAATACTAATTTACAACAATAATTCTACTACTACACGTTTAAATTACTGAAATTATCAGAATCAAAAAGGTTTCTGTACGTTGTTCAAATGTTTGGCGGTCTCTTCGTCCATTAACGCCAGACATTAGACTAATAGGAAGTATAGCTTTTAATAAACTTCAACTGCACAACTTTATTTGAATACATTATTGATATTTTTCATGTAAAAATCTTTTTTGGTGTTGCTAATGGGCGATCTAAATAATATATTAAATGTAAAAAATCTATACGAATTTTCAATTTAAAAATTTCGTTTTCACCCATATGTTCTGCAACCGGGAAAGCCCGTGTTGGATCCCCTAGGTTTTATAAAAGTAAAAAGTTAGATTAAATTATAAGTGGGATATCAATATCAGAAACTATTCAATTTTAATAACATTCATTAAATATATATATATATATATATATATATATATATAATTGATAAGAAAGCATCTGTTACATATGTTTTATTTATATAAACATATGGAAAAGGTAGTAATTATAAGTATGCATTATATTCTATCTGCAGTTTATGTCTTATTTTTGTTGGAATAATTTTCATTGTCTCAATTAGTATATTTAAATATGACGTAATTATGTAAAAGTATTTAGCAAAGTGGAACTCTTTGGAATTTCCAAGGCGTCTGGCACCACCGTTTCAAAAAAGAGTTTTTTTATTTAATATTATCTGACCGCCCGGCGTTGCCAGGGCCCGTGATAATAAATTTAACGGAAACTTCAATTTTGTATGAAATCATATTTGAAATGAAAAATTCACGAAAAAATATTGATATTAAATGGTAAAAGGGCTCGTAAGAAGATATTTTCTATATAAGTAGGGTCGTTTCATAGTTTTTTTTAATAGTTCTAGTTCTCTTTCAAATTTCGTGAAAAAATATGGATATTTAGTAGTGCAAACATGAGTCGAAACAGAGCAAAGACACCCCTAAACACCCGCTTTTTCGCGTTTTTTTTCCCGAAAATTTCTCTCTTTTTTTTTTTTTTTTTTTTTTTTTTTTTTATACGCATCCGAATATTTCGAAAATTTTGTAAGTGATGTCTAATCTAGTCTACCTAGATCCTCTAAAAAATTCTGTCGAAATACGGACGTTAAGTTACTTTTAGTGTGGGAAAAAAGATCGTCTCCATGAGGAGTGAAGTGACCTGCGTTCGCCGGTGTTTTTAAAAGAGTTAAAACTCGTCTTTAAAAATTGATATTCGAATTTAATTTATGGTAATTCGAATATTTAAAACCGATTACACCGTCGATTAGAAGAAGAGTTCTGTTTTAAGAGCATACTTTTGGTATGTCAGTAGCTGTGAAATTGCGCCCTGGAGTTGCGTTGCGACAAGGGGTGAAAACGTCCCTCGAGAAAACGACCCTTTTTGATTTTTTTTTCAAACGTTTAACAAAGATATTTTTTCGAAATGATTACGGCGTTTGAGACGTAAGAGTCTTTTTGGACATCTCTTCCAATTTTAACTGTACCGAATTGTTTGATCGATTTAGGCCGATTTAAAACTATGAAATAACACAAAAAACGCGTGTTCGGATATTCATTTTCCTCTCGATGTGTAAATCAGCTTCTGGGCATGCGCAAGCGGTTTTGCCGGCTAGCAAAGAAAGAGATGAGTTTTTTATGAATTTTAATTAATATCTTAGCTTATTATCACAATGTTAAAGATTTGAGCCTCATGCGCATCAGAACATGACTTGGACTAGCTAAATCCAAATTTTCAGACTTCTAGATACGCTGGATTTTCCTAGCCATCGCACACACGCATACAGACACACAGGGCGAAACTTTCTTTTATTAGTATAGATTTAAATCGTAAAATTTCTAATCACATCATTTAATCGCCGAATTTGTAATATTTTTCTGCAATTATATGACGAAAAATTCTATTAAAAATTTGTGGTAAAACTAGACGCACCCTCAATTAATAAAAGATTGAAAAGTAATTTCATACATTAGGAAACATTATGTTTGCAGCTTATTTAAATATGTGGTTCATACGCCTCAGGAAATTTGAATAGCAGTTTTTTCTAAATGTCACCATATTTAAACTCATAATTTCTTCGTTAAGTAAGGCAAATATTTCTTTTCGAAAAATCTGGAATTCAAACTCGTCGATGCGTAGGAATTCTGTAGTAGTTTAGCCAATAGTTGATCTTTTTGCCAGAATTTTATAAATAGCATTTCAGGAGCTAGTCCGGTGAAATTTCTTAATTTTGAAAGAGTACTTTTATACCTATTACCAAAATTTATATCCCAAGAAAATAACAGATGAATAATCAGAAATTGGAAATTGAGGAAGATTCATTTCTTAGTGGTTCTTCAAAAGCTTTGATTATTTATAAACAGGGTGATACCTTAATTCCGTTTCGCCTCAAATAACTGATCAACCAACTCTGAACGTCATGTCTATAGTAATAGTAAACAGGCATGCTAAACAACATGGAGTATCTGGAAGCAACCTTAAGCGGCAAACTGCAGAGTTAGCGTTCTTATCTCAAAAAAGGTACAAAATACATGGGGGAAAATCAAATACTAAGATGTAGAGAATTCTCGATTTAGTATGAAATGATGTGTTGCATATAAAAATAACTTTGTTAGAAGGCACCAAACGTATTTTTTATATCAATCACTAATATAAATATCCAATTAATTGCATGTTACAAGTGTTGCATTTTATAGCAGATGCAAAATTATTAATAAAACTAAGACATGTAAGCAAGGTACAATTTATTTTAATAAGAAATTTAGCTTATGTATTCTCAGTGTTCCCCTCATCGAGACAAATGTAGCATGCATCAGGATGCATTGCTGCCGAAATTGAACACGTTAACTTGATTTTCTTAATAAAATAAACTGTGCCTTGCTTATATATGTTATTTTTATTTCTAAATATGCATTCGTCTTACAATTAGTAGCGTATTTAAGCAGGTGATTGGATGTAAAAAGAAACTAATTCCCGGGTTTCTAATATAATTATTTTTGTAACTAAGCCATCTTTCCATACTAAGTTGAGGTTATTCCACAACATTGTAATTCTCCTATTTCATACTGTTTTTCCAGATAGGAACGCTAAACCAGCAGTTTGCCGCTCTCAGCTACCCCACTGTGTTGTGTATAACCGTTTTACTATATCTATAGATATCACTTTCATGGTTATGCTAACTCGGTTCATCAGTTATTTGAGGCAGAACGAAATTAAGTAAACAACTTTTATTTATATCATCAATTATTGATTCTTTTTCATTAGAATGTTTTATTATACACCTATCACATTTATTTTTAGCACTATATTAAAAGTGAAATAACGAAATATTTGTTCTAAAGGACTGTGATTTAAATTCATATTAAATTATTTATTCCATGAGGAAACATTTAATATGATAATTTGTAAGCTTAAGGAGTCAAGCACCTTTTAAAGTGTGAAAAAAAATAATTTTTTGTATAGCTTATATTAAAATTTGTTTCTTTAGGAATATTTTAAAAGAAACCCCCCTGCAAAAATTCGTTTTAGAAGTGAAGTTTTTTCCAAAACAGTTTGAGCTATTCTTATATGATCAAGGGATAATTTTATCTTTAAAGTCAATTTTCTCAAAACGGTGATTTGGTCATTGCGAATGTGATTTCTAAGAAATGGCTGATAAAATTTCATGAAATTTTGGCTGAAAGTATAAATTTTATCGATGCACAAAATGGCATACTATTATGATCATCAAGCAAGAATTTTACAAATTATGACTTATTTTTATTTTTTTTAAATTCAAAATTTTGAGGGTTTTTTTTTTTTCAAGAACAAATAATTATATTTTTTCCAGTGTAGGTCATTTTAAACACATGTTATATCTCTACTTAAAAGAAATATTGTCTCACTGTAACAATTGAGGAGGTCGGGGCAAGAGAGTGCTAAGCCACTTTTTTGAACTTCTGATATATTTCAATTTTAAAATTTGATCAAATACTCAAATCAAGATACATAACCTGAAGTTTTTTCTCGAATTTCTTAGTATTTTTTTATATATTCTGAGTAACAATATGGCATTGCCTTAATGATATTTCTATTACGTTCTTTGTAAATTAGCTATCTTCATTGGGGGCATAAACGTCTGGGGCAAATACGAAACCTAGGACATATGCTGTCACTAAGTGACATTAGAAACAAATCATATGTAGGATATTATACGAGTTGTAATTTTTCCAACTGGACGAAAAATGTCCGGGCCAGGATACGAACCTGGGATCTCTTGGCTGAAGCTGCCACGCTCTACCTACTGAGCTATCCCGGTCGTATCTGGAGGGCATAATTCATCCAGTCAACCTTATTGATCATAGCATCTGGTCTGATATTTTAATCAGCTCAACAGGTAATGGAACTCCAGTAAACGCTGGATACGTGATTACACAAGATTAATTTTAACACAAAATTAATGGATAATTAGGATATTATAATTTACAATATTCAGCAACAGATTACAGTGTTAGATTTGTTTCACCAAAAATGTGGCTTGACACTTTCTTGCCTCGACCCCCTCAATTCAATTCTAAGAAATCATGCACGCAAGGCATATAAGGTGAATTCATTTATTGAACAAGCATTACATTAAAAAACTTTACTTGCGTCTAGACTCTTTTTCAGAACATTAACTGTTAGAATATATCTATTTTAATGTATCTTTAAAATTTCAAATTCAAGAGTTAATTAGATGTGGAGTTATACTAATCCATATTAGGGTCACTTTTACATGTATTATGTTGATGTAAAAGTTCTGTCGTGTTTTATTACCAAATTTTAATACACTTAACACTAGAACTACCGAGCGGGTCATTTATAGCGGGTCATCATACCTATGACCTAAGACGTACTTTTTCGCTTGTATCACTGTTGTTTTTCAGAATAACAATTTGAAATTGCTTGACTTTTCCTAAATGTGCTGTATTATGCCTTCACACGAATTTAGTTGAAACCTAACGAATATTTTTTTTTAATCTACAGGTTGGTTGATTTATGACGGCCGATTATTTACACGAGGAATATAGGCCCTAGGGGGGAGTGCCCTTCGTGGGGGTCTTTCTAAGGGATCCTAACTTGTATTTACGGCAAGGTTCGAAGAAAACCACGGAAAACTCCGAACGGTTAGGTCGACGAGTGCGACAGGGGTTTGAACCCAGCACCTCCCGTCTACCAGCTTTGAGAGCAGAACCTCTCAGCCACTGGTGGGGCTTTATCTACAGAACCTATACTAGATATACTATATACCTATACCTAGAATTACTGTGCGTAAAATGTAAGTAAAAAATCATGAAGCTATGTATATTTAATTTTTATTCAGTTTTAATATTTTATTAATCTGTAGGAACATTATTACGAAATTCAAATTGATAATTAAATGTATATTATTTGAAAGAGTTTCTTACTTTACATTTCATACGAGCTGTCAAAATCTCAAAGTATCTATTATGAAATTAGAAATTTAAATTTTTTGTATGGTATCTGATCATTATATTTCATATTATGTAATATTCTAGAAGCTAAATTTTATTAATCATTTATTAAAAATCATTGTATTAAACATCAAACCTTATTGTGTGTGTCTGTATCTTCCATACAAAATAAGAATAACATCATTAAAATCCATGGGTCAGCTATGACCCCCCCCCCCCCCTGTAGTTCTAAGTATACAAAAAACACGGTACTTCTAGTGTTAATACCGGTAAAATTTTAATACCTGATAATCTACTTATCAGTTCGAAGCAGTAGGTATAGTAAAATTATCAGGTACTAAAATTTCACCAATGTTAAAGGTATTAAAATTAAGAATTAAAATAGCACAGAACTTTTGCATCAACATAATAAATTGTCAGTTTAAAAGGTAACTGACCCCTTAAGTATGATAATATGTATGATAATTTGTATGATAATAATATACATAATATGTATGTTAAGTATACGATAATAATATACATAATATGTATGTTGAGTATATGATACAATATTGATAATATGTAAGGCAGATTTCTTTCTCCAAACTTTTATTTGAATAACAAAATTTTGTTTTCAATTATAGTTTATGTTACTTAGTGTTTCAATATGAATAAGCGGAAAGAGTTTGGAGGCTATACCTTGAGTACACATTGGAGATGAATTTTCCACATTAAGAGTTAACGAAAATCATACTTAAGATATGTCCCTTGTGCTTGCGATGTGCTTTCTTTGATCTTTGAATTTGCCTTTTGTTCAAAGAAGCGCATTTATCTTTTTTAGTTTAGAGTGGGTGTTCTGCCCTTTTTCAAATATAGAGTGAGAGCTGATTATGTGTAAATTAAAATGTTAATTAACACCAGATTTATGATTAGCATATAAAATATTTCTGAATTAAATAGCACTGGAAGTTTTAAAATGTTAAAAAATGCTAATGAAATAAAATGCTAAATGAACTTTATAAATTTCTCATTTTTTATCAACTAAAATGTTAGAATACTTTAATAGATTTTTTACAAACTCGCAAAATATCTTCATTTTTAAAGAGACCAAAGACATATATTTAAAAAGTTAAAATCTTTTATAGATTCTTTTAATAATTCGCTAAATATCTTTACATTTAAAGAGCTCATAGAATTATAGAATTAAAAAGTAATGAGTTACTTATTTTAGTTTACTATTTCTAAGGTCGTTAGCGATTTTATAAGCTTTTAACACTCGCTTAACCGGTTTGTAAGCTTTTAATACCCTTTAACACGGTCTGTTAAGCTCTTAGCGCCCTTTTAACCGGTTCCTTAAGCTTTTCACGCCCTCTTAACTGGTTATCAGATTAACCGGCCAATTACTATAACTAAACAAACTTTATTATGTTTCAAAATACTTTTTAAACATCACGAACTATCTTAAAATGAGTGCTATAAATGACAGGCTATAGATCTATAAACTGCAGTATATGCCTTTAAACTTAATAACGTTAGCTAAAATTGTTTGATTGCGTCTGAAGTACTTAAAAAAAAACATACTATAACAATACTGTTGTATAGATGTAATGGATGATTATTGACATATAAAAAAATTGTTATAATTTTACAAAAAATTAAATATCTATTGAATTTTACAGAGAGTTTTCTAAAACTTCATATCAAAATCTCTTCCTATCAAAAAAAAAGAGGAAAACTTTTATTTTTTCATTTAAATTTACTATCAAAATAAGATACGTGGTTTTATCTAATACCGTTAGAATTTGAGGTTATATAAATGAATTTAAGAAATTAAAGCTGATCGTAAAACAGTTTCTAAAACTTTCTACACATATTTTACAAAATATTCAAGAAATAGACCATAATTTGAAAATTATTCAACTTACTAAGATTATTTTAGTGCATATACTCTGGAGAACAATATGTAACCAAAGTTCACAAATGTGATCATAATACTTTTTGTTATCATTTTTTAACTAAAAAAATCAGTGTGGTAAAAATATATGCACTTGAAGGTGACAGCTAAACTGTAATTTTCTTTGAGCTGTCCAAAATTCTCAAGCTCGAGATATCTCGTTTCTTGTTTTAAAATTTTTGGTGTGGAAACGACATATCTCGTCGATGACACTGTAGAAGTTAATAAAGCAAAAGAAAGAACTTTGTGATTTTCGGTCAAAATTGACGTCTTTAATCTACTCAACTATTCTCTTAACTGGTAAGAGTTTGATTGAAAAGACAGTCTTTGTTAAGATACAACTTTAATTATCACGTATCACGCCCCCCCCCCCCCTCCACACACACACCACAAATTCTGAAGTTTTATTCAAACACAATAATCTGAAACTTTTGTCTTATTATTAAATGTCAAATCCTGTTTTAAAATTGTTTTTAATTCTTTTATTTCTTATTTTAGGCGTTGAAAACCAAAGTGAATCAAGTCCACTTTTCGTTCAACCGAGTTTGACATGAATTTTTGCTCTATAGACATCCTTTATTTGGTACCAAAACAAACGAAGTACTGGTTGAAAATGTGAGGAACAAATTAAGCTAATATCCTATAATTTTGAAGTAAATCCATTAATTTATCCGTTAATCCATTAATCCAGGAGAAACCATTAATTTCATATACAATTATCTCTGGTTTATGATTATGGACTTGATAAACTTGTCAAAAATTTTCATCTTTTGTCATGAAATTCTGAAAATTTGTAAATACTATGCTTTTCAACATCGCATTTAAAGATTTTTTTTTTAAATTCTTTATGTGGAGATCTTTCTACATTATATTTTTCCCATCTATAAAAAAAAAGTAAAATAGTTTTTGAAATAACGAAAATTTGCAAATCGGTTACATTTGCAATCAGTTTCACAAGGGGACGGGGGTGATGAGGTTATCGTCCTCGAAATTGTCAAAAGTGGAATGGAAAAAAAAGTACTGATTTTTTTTTTCTTTTTTAGATTTTTTTTTCTGTCATACAGCGGACTAGCCGTGCTCGTTAGTCCCATATTAGTCCATATTGTCACCACAGCAAACCCAAAGAACGGAAAGGAAGCGTCTGGAGTTACAGCCTCGCCTTCCGAAATAGTCGAAAATGAAATGAAAGAAGTGCTGATTATTTTCTTTCTGTTTAACATAAATTTGCACTTTTTTCGGTCATTCAACGGACTATACAATCTCTTCTCTTTTGTCCCATATTAGTGCACAGTGACACCAGAGCATACCCAAAGAAGAAGAAGGGGCGGGTGGGGTTACAGTCACCCTCCCCCTCCGAAATGGTCGCAGTGAAATAAAATAAAGTGTAGATTTTTTTTTCTTTTTGATATAAAATTCTAATTCTCTTTCTGTCATACAACGGACTAGCAGGGATGCAGTTGAGGGTATATGGTGGTACACACCAGATATATTCAGCATTTTTTAAGAGACTGCATATATCTCTAGCGTACACCCTCCACCTATATAGAGCACACACGCTGCTATTTTTATGGCTACATAACTACGTACTAGTCATTTTCATTAGTCCCATGTTAGTGCACAGTGACTCCAGAGCATATCCAAAGAGGGAGGCAGTGCTGTTAAGGTTACTACTATGCCCTACAATTCCGAAATGGTCGAAGTGAAATGAAAAAAACGTGCTGATTTTTTTCCTTTCTTTTTGGGATATTGTAATTATTTTTTCGTCATACAAGAGACTAGCCATTATCGTTAGTCTCATATTAGTGCGCAGTGACACCACAGCAAACCATACACAAAGAAGGAAGGGGAGTTATGGGGTTACAGCTCCATTCTCCGTCCGAAGTGCTCGCAGTGAAATGGAAAGAAGGGCTGTTTTCGTTTGTTTCTTTTTAGGTAAATTAGGTTTTATTTTCTGGCCTTCAAGGAACTTGTTTTTCTCATTAGTCCAATATCCTCCTCAGTACTATGCCAAAAGTTATTTGAGACCACAAAATGCATTTTCAAATGACTGAAAAACAGCTGTAAACATGTTTTAGTGGATAAATGAATGCGTATAATATACTCCATTAGTAAGATCTAGATGTAATTTCTACAAATCTAGAAGCAATTTAATTAATTTGAGGAGTTTTTTAGTCTAGCCCACAGGCGACGCAAGACTGGGGAGATATATTAGTGCACAGTGACACCACTGCTAATCTCATCACGATTTCACCTAAATCGTAAATCATGCGCTATGTCAGGGCTATCTCAATCTAAGATGGCCTTGGCTATATACGTGTGGAAGAGTTGACTGTGAATGTTATAGATTAACTCACTCCATTATTACCTTGTATCTATAAGAAACACAGTTACATTTTTTCTGATAGCAAATTCATCTTTGTAGTTCGAGAACGCACCCCCCCCCCCACCTATCTTCCTAACGCATAGAGGGATGAACATCAGTCTAGCGTTGTATATAAAATGTATTACGTCATGTATCTCACATCTCACAGATACAACAACAGAAATATCGTGAGTTTTTTTAGGATAGTAATAGAGTAGTGTGCAGGGATGAGATTTCTCCGCTTTTTTGCATACCAGTATAATCTTAGAGAAAACGTTGTTCTGTTAAATTGCAGAATGTTACGATTAAATAAAATAACATTTTCTGTAAAATTATACTGGTATGAAAAAAAGCGGAGAAATCTCATCCCTGGTAGTGTGTTAAGGTTAAGGGTATCTCCGTACATATGAAATCAAATTATTAAAAAACATATGACATTTTTAGTAATTACTAAAATAATATGTTTTTAAAAAAAAGCAAAGATATGATTTACTCAATTTATGGCGATCAATCTTTGCAGTCAGTATTTTTCACTTGGAAGGGTTTTAGGTCATTATTATTACATATACAAAGTACAAATAATAAACAAAGTCGTTATTTTATATGTGCGCGTAAAAATATTTTTTGTGAATACATGACAAGTAAAAACCAATATAAAGAAAACAGCCAGAATAAATTTAGCTTGCTGTTTCATAATGAGAGCTTTATATTTCAAGGCTTCATAAAAAGAGCCTCCTGATTTTTCTCTCTTTCCTTCTCTTTTCATTTTATACTGAAAAATCAGACTCCTTTTATGATTTTGCATATCTATATATATATTTCTCTTACGTGGCGCGGAAATAGGGCTGAATTTCTAGCTTATCGTTGGCAACAACCGTAATTTCCAGAGCTCAGACCAATGAACAGACTCAATTGTGTTAGATAGATCAACTCACATTCCAATATGGCGGTCAGTGTCAGCGCTGTGAAAATCAAACGAGCAAATATTAAAAATGAAATGTACGTAATCCAAAGCGTCTGAGATGATTCCACATTTTAATTATGAGTAATATTGTTAATTTCAAATGAATTCTCAACTCTTATTTAGAATTTGTTTACGAATTTCACTCACATGAAAAATCGGAGATAGTAAAAATATCAGCTGTCTAGGTTGAACCTGCTGCCATCTGTTGCTGTATTGATGAAGTAAAAATAATTTCTTTTGCAGAAATCTATAATCAATTAGAATAGTAAAATGTCGAATTAAATTTAAACAGTCATTGATGATAAAATATATCTTCCTATCATGTAGTGTTTTTTTTCATGAATTTAAGCTGTGATGTACAGTATTATAGGTGCAATAAGTTTTAAACAAATTATGTTTCCAAGATACTTTTTTCATAGTATTTAAATGATTTATATGCCCATTAGTTGCTCCAACTAAATGTATTTTTAGTTGCGTTTTGAAGGGAATTTTCAATTACTTTTTTTACATTAAAAAAATTGTCAATTTCATATGTTCAAATGATTTATGGTGGTACTTATTCGGCAAGAATTACTGCAAAAATAAAAAGGGGCGAGCGAGCAAAGCGAGCTGGGTCCGCGTAGCGGTCTCAATGTGAATTGCTTAGCAATTCACGGGGGGTTGGCGAGCGTTAGAGAGTAGGGGGCTGAGCCCCCTAGTATCTTTTATTCTGGTTGTTTGTGCTTTTCTTTGCGCAGCTATTTACACATCAGATATTCATATTATCAGAGAGAAGAGTAATTGTATTTATTTTATTAGATTTTTAGTGTTCTAGCAGGAAATTTTAACACTCAAATCTTCGCTGCCACACTAGATAAATTTTTATGATATGTAACTGGTATATTTTTATTCAAACTCATTTAATTATAATTTTTGGATTTAAGGAAAGCAAAAGAAGAGAGACACGTTTCATAAACAGCTGTATATGAATTGTGCGAAAATATAATGTATGCGTGTATTTTGTTGAGAGAAAATTGAGATAAAACAATTTTGGGAACGTAAAAGTCAGGTCTAAGATCAGGAAATCTTCGAAAGCACCAAAATCTCCTACTTTTCGGGGGAAATTTTTTCAGTGTTCTAAGAAAATTTCAGATATAAGGAAATACTGAACGTATAATACTGGAGTGCGTATTGTAGAATGCACTCATATGTACTATATGTCCACCATATATGTTGGATAGGCGATAATTTTGTAGATAACGGCTAAGTGGTATTGTTCTTTTGACCATTCAAAAAAAGTACATTTGTATCTTTTTCAAACATGATCTAGTTTAAGAATCTACCACGCATTCTTTATATTTTAAAGCTATTTTTCATGCGCTGTGTAGTATCACCCAACACTTATTGCCAAATTTGTCATTTTAAAACATTATCGTCAATCAGCAAATGCAAGTACTGAAATTATTTTGGCAATGCAAGCAAGATTTGCCGTTCATTATTTGTTTTCGGTTTTGGAAAGGCCTTTCAAAGATGCCTAAAATTAATACGAATTAATACGAAATGTAATTAATAGGACATTATGTCCTGTTGATTTGTTTGTTCCTGGTGGTTTTACTAGCAAACTTTTTTTTTTTTTTTACATTACGTGTTTTTTTTATTTAAATGAATATTTCTTTTAATATTTCAGTGATTCAACAAAAGGTAAAAATTCTTAATTATTCTTCTATAAGAGTACAATATCCTAATCAGTGCTCTTTTATTATGTCTCTTATTCTGCCATAATACACGTTAGTTTCGGCATTTTTTTTCTATTTTTTAACGTTAGGGATTATTATATTTAACAAAAGAAACATTAAATAAAATAAAATTTTATCGTAATCAGTGCAGACATCTAATAATAAGCACTAGTTAAAAATAAATTTTCCTACAATTATATTTTGAAGCAAATTAAATGTAGTTCGAATTTGAAATAGAAATGGTGTAAATATATTTTCCAACATTTCGATTATACAAAAGAATTTGCAAAATTAATCCATCCGGTATTGAAGAATAGGCTATTTTTGTTAACATTGGTATTTATGTATGTCAGATTATATTTCTTATTAAAATGAAATCCATGTATATATTATTCAAAGTATTTTCTTCAATATTTTTTCTTTCTAAATATTGTTGTAATTCGTATAAGTATTAAGATGTTTTGAATACACACTGGGTATTTATAAAGTGAGTCTGATTTACGGCAAGCTGTTTGGGTTACACCTCCTGCACTCTCATGTAAAGAAGGCTTCTCAAAATGAGTCCCCAAAATCCAAGATGTCTAAAAAGTAAGAATTAAAAAATATATAAAGTGTTCGAATGGGTCTAAAAAACGAACTGTGCCTAACATCTCCAAATTAATAAATAGGTCCCTAACAATAAAATTATGTTGAATTAAAATATCAGAATTTCCCGTTATTCTGCGTAGAATAACTATTTTTAAGTTCTGACTCGAGGAGTGTTCGGATTTTATTCATTATTACAATTTATATTAGCTACCGTTTTTTTTTTTTTGTTTTTGTTTTAAAGCTCAGTAGGTTTTTAGCCACGTTTGATCAAAAAAAGTTGTAGCTATTTTTGGACATAATCCATTTTTTCCGAAATATTCCGCTTTATTAAAACTTTTGGATTATTTTTTGTTTTAGGTTTTAAAACATAAAACTCCATTAACGTTGTTAGACATAATTGAAAAAATAATTCAATAACTATAGCTCTTAAAAAAATATTATTGTGATCAATAGTTTGTATTTAATTCTTAATTTTCCCCTTCCTTCACAAATTTGATGCTTTTTTAATGAATATTTCTTGAAGGTTGTTAACCATATGTCTTATCAATATTCCATAAGAATCAATATTCCATAAAATGGGGGAAGGATCAAGAAGGAAAGCTTGTTCCCTCTAGGAATTTGAATTATTTTTTTTTTGTTACTATTAAAAATTTATTCAACAGTTCGTTTAAGTTGAACAGAGCCAGACCATCAAAATTTTGAGCCCTGGTCACAGCAAATATTTTTGGTCCTAATTGTAGATTATCACATTTTTACAAATACCGTGAATGAAAAGTTTATGAATATAACTCCCTATTGTTAAATGCACACATGTAAATAGAAGACTGAAAATCATTGTGAATTATTGGATTATTATCATTCTGGAAATTTCTTTAAAAATATTAACTTGGCAGGCTCAAATAGGATTTTAAATAAACATAAACTAATACTGCACGAACTTGAAAAACATGCGTATCCCCAAAGAATATTCGATTTTACAGATGATGGTCATAAAATTAAAACATCCATCTGAATTTTTGAAACACATATAAAGAAGCAGAAATATTTTGAGTTCACTATGATAAACTGCAAAATATATATACAGAAAACTTATAAATACACTTGTGATGTCACTGATAATTTTAACTTATTTAAGTTGTGTAATGAACCTAGAAATATTTAATTTCTTATTCCATTAAGACAGTACAATTTACAGTACAATTAATTTGAAACAACAGAAATTTTTGAGCCTCTTAAATCTGTGAATGCTGGAAAAGTGCCCCGCGCGTGCCTTACCAGTAATAGGGAATAGAACCTGAAATAGAAAAAAATAATTTTATTTGAGATAGTTCCGAGCAATATTAATTTATTCTCAAATAAGAACCGTAGACATAATTTACTATCGGGGCAATGGTGCCAACTTATTATAGATCTTTGGTGTCTTAGCCCACCCAATAATTTGCTATCTTAGTGTACCCAATTTCCCTTCTTCTATTTCATTATTTATTTATTTTTCTCCTTGAAACAAATTTATTTTACCATTTACCAATGAGTATAAACTCATGACCATCTATTTTAATGCTCAGACTAACACCCATAAATTACTTAAATGACTTTTGTTTTGTTCGATGTTTAGCTTTGTGTTCTTTCAATTTGTGTTCATGGTATGATGATATTATAGTAAAAATTAATGTCTTTATAAGGAAGAACTCATGAGATATAGTTTAATAAAATTACAACTTTATACTTTAATTCAGAACTTGATAACTTCACTTACAGTCTTTCCCCATTTTCGACACTCCAAAGAATAAAAAAGATATCTATATATATAAATAAAAACTGACTGTACCATTTTACCAAAATATATTTGAGCCCGCCTGAATGCCTTTTTTAAATGGAAGTATATGAAAGAACAATTTAACACTTTTCAACTTTTTTCGGCAGGAGGGGGGGGGGGGGAAGAGGGATCGTCACCCCTTCCCCACATCTTTTTCTCTGGGTACGCCCTTATTGTCAAACATGACTTACAACACAGTAACATGACTTACAACACTGATGTTTACAACACAGTTCAACGTGTTTTGTAAGACTGAGAACATGATCGAAATTTAGGTCACTCCCCACCTCCCCTCCCCCGAATTAAATCCTAGTTACGCCACTGCATTCAGGGTCATGGAAATTATACAGGTGGATGGGAAAATTATTGTGCGAACTGCAATCAAATTTCGTTCATATACTATAAAAATGAATCTTTGATTTCCAAAGAAATTCAGAAGATAGTTGCGAATTTGGCGCTATGGGGGAACTGATTTGCATATATAACCGAAAATACCTAAATATTATAACCAATATGAGTAATTGAACAATAATTGTACCGCAATAAAATGTAGCAACGGAATTAACAAAAGATAACAACAAAAGAGAGTTAGCGTACAATAATTCTATTGAATAGCATGTCGAAAAGAAATTAAAAAACAAAGAGTTACTGTTTAGTAACTTTATTTCAATCATATGCGAAATCATGCTGTCATTGTAGATATGGCTCGACAAGTTCTTCCTGGAATTGCTCCAAAAATTGCATTCAACGCACAACAGTTTTTGAAACGCAACGCAATTCATTATACTCATTTGAAATAATACGTTATTGCCAAAAAATTTCATTTCGCAACATTTACATTGTTTCAACTTTTTATTGAAATAGATCTCAAAATGGGTCTTGTGTATTAAGGTGTCTCATATCACCGAACTCTAATATCCGTTCGTAACTGTAGCAATAGTGAAGGTATTTTAGCGAAATGTTCAACAGACTTACTTTGCTTTTTGTGAAATGTGATGAAATCTTAAGAAGTTTTAGAAATGGCTATCATCTACATCCAAACAACACTGAGTTACAGTGTCACTGTCCGAATTACATTGCAAGTCCAGCACTTCCCTTAATGTCACGACATTTTACAGGAAGCAAAGTTATTTTGTAGAAGATTTTAATAAAATATCTTTTTAATTTTTTAGTTTTATAGAAAATCGGGGTTTAGCTCGGTGTGAGACTCCTGTAATTTTGATCGAATAAGTAAACGGCCACCCTGGTTTCCTATGCAAAAATTGCTTGTCTTGATTTGCATGGTGATTTCCATCACCATACAAATGGTGATCCCTTCACAAAAATCAATTTAATAAAATGGGCCCCTTCACAAAAATCAATTTTATAAAATGGATCTCTTCACAGAAATCAATTTGATAAAATAGGTCCCTTCACAAAAATAAATTTGATAAAATGGACCCCTTAGCAAAATTCCTTTTAACAAAATAGACCCTTTCACAAAATTCCATTTCATAAAAACTTACTATTGATTATTTATTTATCATTCTTTGACTTTTAAAATGTGTAATTAGTAAACAAACAAGTTCACCAGAGAGGAAAACTTCAGCAAAAGTATTTAAAAAAGTTTTTGTTAATAAACGCTTGGTTAGAATTTGAGTAGCTGGATTTCGACTTTCATTACAAAATGTTAATTTTCGCAAAAATATAATAAAATTTCACAAAAATAACCTTTACTTTTCCCGAAATGGGCCCCACGAAAAAAATCCTGCATCGACCCTTGGTGTGTAATAATAAATTTAGTAAAAAGAAAATTTCCGTGAAACTTCGAGAGAAATCTCAGTTTTGTATAGTTGAAACTCCAGACTTGGCAAAAGTTCAGTTAGCTGAACGTAAAATTAATAATGAAAGTAAAATTAATTTATATTTCAAGTGAACGAGGATTAACTCAAACATTTATGTCGAGCGTCAAAAATTTTTTTATTTATTTCCTCATAAGCCACGTAACAACCGATTATCTAAAAATTTGTAGACAGTAGGGTTGTATAACGCCAGACGTGAAAAAAGATAAAAACCGTTCTAATTCGGATATTCAAAAAAGTATATTGAAACTAATTTTCATTGACAGGTTAGAAAGTATATTTGGGATTTACTCATTTTAATAACTCAAAAATCAATTTGGAGTTATGTCGCTTATATTAGAGTGACACAAAATCACATTTTTGGCGTTATGTCGCTTTACAAATATGTTTTATCTTAATACTTATGTTTTAATTATGTAATTATTTATTTTTGTGTTATTCGTTAGGTTTTTTAATGCTATATAAATTTATTTATTTTCTTAAATAAGGTTAGTATTAAAATAAACTATGCTTTAATTATCAGTTCAGTTTGTAAACGGATTTAGAAATATCAGAAATATCATGCACGTAGAAATATCATGATTTAGAAATATCATTCACGTAGAAATAAAAATTGCCATGTAATTATAGCACAAAGAGTAAACAAATTCGTGTTTTCGAGTATAAAAGAGAAAGGTTTGAGAAGAGTTTTAAATGTTACAATAAGTTAAAAAAAAAAAAAGAATAAGAAATTAGCACAGTATTACTAGATATGATAATAACTAAAAGGCTGTCTTTAAGGCAAAACACATTACTATTTTGTGGCATATATAGGTTGTTTTGTAAGGATCTCCGTAACTTTAACATTGAATAATTCAGGTAGCTGATGAGTTTTGTATAGAGTAGTTTTAAAGATAATTAAAATTGTCGTCTATAGATGGCACTGCATTGTTTGAAACTGTAAAAATGCTCAAACTAATGTGTAAAATTGCATTCTCAGTTTTTAGTTTTTATTCTGTTTAGGTCTTAAAGCACGAAAAGGTTTGTATTCTGAAATTTTGAAAGTAATTTCAGAATTCTTACACTTTGAGACCTCACTTCGCCATCTATTGACGAAAATTTGAACTATTGCTACCTGATAATAAAGATGTTACTTATTTCATCTTTATATTTACTATACTTTAATGAATTATTGAATTTTAAAGCAGGGAGTTTTTTACGAGCATCATGTATGAAAAATGCGTATTTTTATCGATACATGATTAAAAGTTTAATATATTTTAATTTATTCACCAGAAATTTATAAAGTTTTTAAAGTATTTCATCTTTAAAAAAGGTAACGCGCTCCCCTAAGGATTCGTGTCTAAAAACAGAAATGTTACAAATATCTAGAAAGCGACTATAATAAAAGATGATTATATTCTAAGAAAAAATAATTTCATATAAAACTGAATTAAACTCAAAGTATCACAAATCGTTTGTCCCATGTTGGTTAATTGTTGGCCCATGTTGGCCGACAGTAAGAAATGTCCCCTTTCCATACAATTGAACAACGAACCATTTGCCAACAATGGCCCAACAGTGGCCCAACCGTTAGCTGCTTTGAATCCGGCTCAGATACGACCCAAATTGGAGGGGGTCTGTTTATTTATTTTTGGAATACCAATTCTACCATTTACAACCGAGTTTCATAAACTTCCAATGATGGGCCAACAATATATGCTATTTGGGACATTCGAATATTAAACACATGCAGATATTAAACTAATTTCGTGACTATTATAGAAAATTTATTAAAAACTGAATTTCAGTTTCAAGGAAAAATAAAGATTTTTTGAACAAATTATTCATAGATTTAAGAAAAAATTATTTATTGACTTTTTTTTTAAATGTTCATTCTACGGAAAACGTTTCCTTTTTTAACATAAAAATGTCAATAAAATAATTTAAACAAAAAATGTATAGTAATTTTCACAGTCTATCTTTCGCTCCTTTTCATATATATATATAAGTGGTTATACAGTTTTTCTTCTTTTTTTGTGCTTAATTTATTTTAGTATAATTTCTTTAATAATATTGTAACTGAGTATACAAATACACAATGTTTTCTTTCATAATGCCATGGTTATTTAGGATAGGATAGGACATTTGAAGCAAATATCTCAAAAAAAAAATTATGCATATCAATTAAAATCTATTTTTTATTTTATTTTAAATATGCTTACTTTTTTAATCTAAAACGGGACACTTAAAGTTTGCGATTTTCTTTAGCTCAGTGAGAACACTACGAAATTAACGACAAATGACAATGAGCAAATTTACCGCTAACAACTGCAATTAAAATGAATGCTTCATGCCTTTGAATATTTTATTACTTAGCGAATGCTACAATATTTTAAATATTATTGTACATAATACTGTACATTTAGAAAGTTTTGTCACAGTAATTCAAAGCGTATTTTTTTTTAAATGCATTTTCTTTTTCATAATAAAATTTTCTTTACACACGTATAAAGGAACTTTCAAAGAAAAAAGAATACTTTATTGAATAAATATTCACAATGCAAGTAAAAGTGTTAATAAAGGAAATGAGTTGTGGCATATAACGGGGGTATACTACTATTCTTCCGTTCATTAAGAAATAATAATAATAATTCGTAAATTATCAATATACCGGGTGAAGCAAAAGTTCGTTAAAACTTTAAAAATTCATAAAAAGGAAGAAATTATGATAAAGAAGTGCGGTTTGCAAGAAAGGGCTCACAAGGTAGTCGGATTATTTTTAGCAGCAAAACATTTTTTAGTTAAAAAAGTCCCCTGTAGATGGCGCTAACTTGCAAGAGATTCAGCAGAATTATGGAAATTAATCCTGCTCCGGTCGACTTCCGGGGTTGTGGGGCTATTTGAAATCACTTTTTTCATCACCTTCAACATTGGCCGAACTCAAAGATTCTATCTGTCGTGAGGTTTCTGCAATTCATTCCGACATGTAGCATTCAGATGTAACGGGCGTTGTGAGTCGCCTTAGTTGTCGTACAATGTTCTGGAGGTCATGTTCAACAATTGTTATTTCAAAAATAAATGTATGTAGCGCACTGTTGTCCTGTTCTCTGTGTTTCGGGTTGTCAGCGTCCTCTACCAGTGGCATTTTTAACTAAAACATTTTTTTCTGATTAAAAAAATCCGACTACCTTGTGATCCCTTTCTTGCAAACCGCTTTTCCTGATGAAGGCTGGGTTCACAGCCGAAAGTGCTCGATTTTAATGTATTAAAATTTAAAATCTAATTAAAGTTTTAATCATCTTTTAGGTAATGTGAATCACATGTTTTTGTGTACACTTTTATTTTAATTCGACAAAGATGAATTTAAGCATTCCGAACTTGTTTTATATGTAAACCGCTTTTCTTTGTCATAATTGCTTCCTTTTTTATAATTTTTTTAAGTTTTAACGAGCTTTTGGTTCACCCGGTATATTTTTATCATATGCGTATATATATGAGGACCCTAGAAGCCAAGGGATACACGTGACAAAATTTCGATTTTGAGAAAATTGAGTTCAAAGTTTTGAATCAATAGTAATTGACTGAAATAAAATATGAAACTGTTGCTTATTTTATCGTGGTTTTTGAACTCTTATTTCAATAACTGTCTAAAGAAGGTGAAGTACAATATATTTTTAATTGATAATTAAACAATATTGATAACAAGGGGCACAAGTTTCGAATGCTTAAGTACCTCTAGAACGCAACACATAATTAAAAAATCCCTTATATTTCTTTACGTACAAACAAATAGCCTTATTTCCAGGTCGCCTGTGCACTTTGTTAAGTTTTTTTTCAATTTTGTCACTTATACCCCTTAGCTTCTGGGGTCCTCATATATTTAATATGTTAAATTATGTAAAACTTCTAAAACATACTTTTAAATATTATGACAAAAATAAACTACCACAAACGCAAAATAGTAACATTTTCTGTTAAATTATCCATTTAAATACTGTAAAAGCACTTATTTTCGCGAGCCGTAATTTTCGCGAGCCGTAATTTTCGCGAAAATGAAGATATCGGTGATTTCGCGAGCGGAAAATTTCGCGAATTTTATATGAACCGAGCCGAAAGTTGAGAAATTCCGAAACTACCTAACTAGAACCATTTTTGCGTAAGGCAATTTAAGAAACTTCCTTTTGTCTGAAAAGTTCGTTCCCCCCCCCCCCCCTCCTCTCCCAATCGCTCTAAAAACAACACGCGGAGACACAACAAAAACAAAATATCGTCCCCCCTAAGATGTTCGTTAACTTCGATCAGACAAACGCAAAGTTTGTGCCTACATCTGAATACACATTGGAAGAACGTGATTCAAAAATGTCCATAATAGGCATTTAAGATAAAAGAGAGATGACTCTTTTGTTAGCATGTTCCCTTTCTGGAAACCTATTTCCACTACAATTGTTGTACGCTGGAAAAACTACAAATTGTCATCCAAAGTTTACATTTCCCTTTCCCGCGGACTGGGATGTGTGGCACACCGATTCGCACTGGAGCAATACTGACACATTGATTCGATACATCGGGAATATTCTTGTACCTTATTACGACAAGCAGAGAGAGCTTCTTGGGCTAGTTCCAGAACAACCTGGTGTAGCATTGTTCGACCTTTTTAAGGCACACTAAGGTCCTCTTTTTCTGGCTGAACTAGAGAAGAGGAATATTATTCCAGTTTTTGTCCCTGCTTTTTAGCACAGTATTACTAGATATGATAATAACTAAAAGGCTGTCTTTAAGGAAAACACATTACTATTTTGTTGCATATATAGGTTGTTTTGTAAGGATCTCCGTAACTTTAACATTGAATAATTCATGTAGCTGATGAGTTTTGTATAGAGTAGTTTTAAAGATAATTAAAATTGTCGTCTATAGATGGCACTGCATTGTTTGAAACTGTAAAAATGCTCAAACTAATGTGCAAAATTGCATTCTCAGTTTTTAGTTTTTATTCTGTTTAGGTCTTAAAGCACGAAAAGGTTTGTATTCTGAAATTTTGAAAGTAATTTCAGAATTCTTACAGTTTGAGACTTCACTTCGCCATCTATTGATGAAAATTTGAACTATTGCTACCTGATAATAAAGATGTTACTTATTTCATCTTTATATTTACTATACTTTAATGAATTATTGAATTTTAAAGCAGGGAGTTTTTTACGAGCATCATGTATGAAAAATGCGTATTTTTATCGATACATGATTAAAAGTTTAATATATTTTAATTTATTCACCAGAAATTTATAAAGTTTTTAAAGTATTTCATCTTTAAATAAGGTAACGCGCTCCCCTAAGGATTCGTGTCTAAAAACAGAAATGTTACAAATATCTAGAAAGCGACTATAATAAAAGATGATTATATTCTAAGAAAAAATAATTTCATATAAAACTGAATTAAACTCAAAGTATCACAAATCGTTTGTCCCATGTTGGTTAATTGTTGGCCCATGTTGGCCGACAGTAAGAAATGTCCCCTTTCCATACAATTGAACAACGAACCATTTGCCAACAATGGCCCAACAGTGGCCCAACCGTTAGCTGCTTTGAATCCGGCTCAGATACGACCCAAATTGGAGGGGGTCTGTTTATTTATTTTTGGAATACCAATTCTTCCATTTACAACCGAGTTTCATAAACTTCCAATGATGGGCCAACAATATATGCTATTTGGGACATTCGAATATTAAACACATGCAGATATTAAACTAATTTCGTGACTATTATAGAAAATTTATTAAAAACTGAATTTCAGTTTCAAGGAAAAATAAAGATTTTTGAACAAATTATCCATAGATTTAAGAAAAAATTATTTATTGACTTTTTTTTAAAATGTTCATTCTACGGAAAACGTTTCCTTTTTTAACATAAAAATGTCAATAAAATAATTTAAACAAAAAATTTATAGTAATTTTCACAGTCTATCTTTCGCTCCTTTTCATATATATATATAAGTGGTTATACAGTTTTTCTTCTTTTTTTGTGCTTAATTTATTTTAGTATAATTTCTTTAATAATATTGTAACTGAGTATACAAATACACAATGTTTTCTTTCATAATGCCATGGTTATTTAGGATAGGATAGGACATTTGAAGCAAATATCTCAAAAAAAATTATGCATATCAATTAAAATCTATTTTTTATTTTATTTTAAATATGCTTACTTTTTTAAGCTAAAACGGGACACTTAAAGTTTGCGATTTTCTTTAGCTCAGTGAGAACACTACGAAATTAATGACAAATGACAATGAGCAAATTTACCGCTAACAACTGCAATTAAAATGGATGCTCCCTGCCTTTGAATATTTTATTACTTAGCGAATGCTACAATATTTTAAAAATTATTGTACATAATACTGTACATTTAGAAAGTTTTGTCACAGTAATTCAAAGCGTATTTTTTTTAAAAATACATTTTCTTTTTCATAATAAAATTTTCTTTACACACGTATAAAGGAACTTTCAAAGAAAAAAGAATACTTTATTGAATAAATATTCACAATGCAAGTAAAAGTGTTAATAAAGGAAATGAGTTGTGGCATATAACGGGGGTATACTACTATTCTTCCGTTCATTAAGAAATAATAATAATAATTCGTAAATTATCAATATACCGGGTGAAGCAAAAGTTCGTTAAAACTTTAAAAATTCATAAAAAGGAAGAAATTATGATAAAGAAGTGCGGTTTGCAAGAAAGGCTCACAAGGTAGTCGGATTTTTTTTTAGCAGCAAAACATTTTTTAGTTAAAAAAGTCCCCTGTAGATGGCGCTAACTTGCAAGAGATTCAGCAGAATTATGGAAATTAATCCTGCTCCGGTCGACTTCCGGGGTTGTGGGGCTATTTGAAATCACTTTTTTCATCACCTTCAACATTGGCCGAACTCAAAGATTCTATCTGTCGTGAGGTTTCTGCAATTCATTCCGACATGTAGCATTCAGATGTAACGGGCGTTGTGAGTCGCCTTAGTTGTCGTACAATGTTCTGGAGGTCATGTTCAACAATTGTTATTTCAAAAATAAATGTATGTAGAGTACTGTTGTCCTGTTCTCTGTGTTTCGGGTCGTCAGCGTCCTCTACCAGTGGCATTTTTAACTAAAACATTTTTTTCTGATAAAAAAAATCCGACTACCTTGTGATCCCTTTCTTGCAAACCGCTTTTCCTGATGAAGGCTGGGTTCACAGCCGAAAGTGCTCGATTTTAATGTATTAAAATTTAAAATCTAATTAAAGTTTTAATCATCTTTTAGGTAATGTGAATCACATGTTTTTGTGTACACTTTTATTTTAATTCGACAAAGATGAATTTAAGCATTCCGAACTTGTTTTATATGTAAACCGCTTTTCTTTATCATAATTGCTTCCTTTTTTATAATTTTTTTAAGTTTTAACGAGCTTTTGGTTCACCCGGTATATTTTTATCATATGCGTATATATATGAGGACCCTAGAAGCCAAGGGATACACGTGACAAAATTTCGATTTTGAGAAAATTGAGTTCAAAGTTTTGAATCAATAGTAATTGACTGAAATAAAATATGAAACTGTTGCTTATTTTATCGTGGTTTTTGAACTCTTATTTCAATAACTGTCTAAAGAAGGTGAAGTACAATATATTTTTAATTGATAATTAAACAATATTGATA
Source organism: Maratus michaelseni (assembly GCA_963931845.1). Classification (NCBI taxonomy): domain Eukaryota; kingdom Metazoa; phylum Arthropoda; class Arachnida; order Araneae; family Salticidae; genus Maratus; species Maratus michaelseni. The sequence goes on along the minus strand of OZ007599.1, from coordinate 121,665,785 downwards.
ACAAGGAGCACAAGTTTCGAATGCTTAAGTACCTCTAGAACGCAACACATAATTAAAAAATCCCTTATATTTCTTTACGTACAAACAAATAGCCTTATTTCCAGGTCGCCTGTGCACTTTGTTCAGTTTTTTTTCAATTTTGTCACTTATACCCCTTAGCTTCTGGGGTCCTCATATATTTAGTGTGTTAAATTATGTAAAACTTCTAAAACATACTTTTAAATATTATGACAAAAATAAACTACCACAAACGCAAAATAGTAACATTTTCTGTTAAATTATCCATTTAAATACTGTAAAAGCACTTATTTTCGCGAGCCGTAATTTTCGCGAAAATGAAGATATCGGTGATTTCGCGAGCTGAAAATTTCGCGAATTTTATATGAACCGAGCCGAAAGTTGAGAAATTCCGGAACTACCTAACTAGAACCATTTTTGCGTAAGGCAATTTAAGAAACTTCCTTTTGTCTGAAAAGTTCGTTCCGCCCCCCCCCCCCCCTCTCCCAATCGCTCTAAAAACAACACGCGGAGACACAACAAAAACAAAATATCGTCCCCCCTAAGATGTTCGTTAACTTCGATCAGACAAACGCAAAGTTTGTGCCTACATCTGAATACACATAGGAAGAACGTGATTCAAAAATGTCCATAATAGGCATGGAAGATAAAAGAGAGATGACTCTTTTGTTAGCATGTTCCCTTTCTGGAAACCTATTTCCACTACAATTGTTGTACGCTGGAAAAACTACAAATTGTCATCCAAAGTTTACATTTCCCTTTCCCGCGGACTGGGATGTGTGGCACACCGATTCGCACTGGAGCAATACTGACACATTGATTCGATACATCGGGAATATTCTTGTACCTTATTACGACAAGCAGAGAGAGCTTCTTGGGCTAGTTCCAGAACAACCTGGTGTAGCATTGTTCGACCTTTTTAAGGCACACCAAGGTCCTCTTTTTCTGGCTGAACTAGAGAAGAGGAATATTATTCCAGTTTTTGTCCCTGCTTTTTTGTCCCTGCACAGGAGAGCTCTAGACTCCAGCCTTTGTACTTAACTGTTAACGGCGAGTTCAAGTGTTTGCTCAAAAATGCGTTTTTTGAGTGGCATTCTAATGAGCTTAAATTTCTAGACGAAAAGAACCTGTGGACCTGCGAATATCACGACTAAAACCGATTCACGCTTCTTGGCTTGTACGCGCATTTAACGGTGTTGAAGCCAAATATGAGATAATTTTGAATGACTTCAAAGAAGCCGGTATAAATATTGTAAGTGAATGAGCTGCATTCTATTAGTTGTATTATTGTTTTTATTCAAGAAATAGTTATATAGTATTCAAGACATAATTGTAAATATTCAAGAAATTTTTGTAGTTATTTCTTATTTAAGTAACTGTAATCATTAAATTTTGAATAATTGAAAATGTTCTGATTTTTTATTATTTGAAGCGAAAAAAAATCGCGAGGCCTAAATTTTCGCGATTACGACGGGCTCGCAAAAATCGAGAAAATTAAAGCCTCGCGGAAATAAGTGCTTTTACAGTACTCCATTGCTTAGTGTTATTTAATAAGCGTTTTCGTAGCTCAGTGGTTAATGCACTGCTTAGCCACACTATAGGTCCAATATTCACTCAACCTTTCATCTCTTTGTAGTAGATAAAATGAGTACCAAAACGAAACTAAACACGGAACTAAAGAACTAAACACGGGACTGCCAACCACTTGACTAGGATGTGTAGCATTTATCATCACAGGCCCATGGTCACGAAAGGAGAATTGAACACCGCAAACCATGGTCCCAAGAGGATTGCAGTATCGTTAAATTTTGTTAACCCTTTAAAATAGGAGTCTCCAACCTGTGGACCGCGGGTTCCCAAGATACCATTATTTTAATCTAGAACAATTTACCTTATATAGTGACAAAAACTTTGCGATTAAATAAGGTGAATATTACCTTTGGAAATGTGTGGCAGTAAACGACTTTCGGGCAAAAATATTGAAGACCATACATTAAAACCTTATAATTATTGTTATTATATATATATATATATATATATATATATATATATATATATATATATAACACAAAAAGTGCTCTGGTTGGTTTTGCATGTGAGATGCTCTAAAAGCAGGAATGGATTTCTTGTAAATTCTTTGAGAAATTGTTTACTAACCAGAACATTGTCTTTCATCTCCAATGGTTGGAGTATCATAGTTGAGATTTTTTCCAACAGAGCGAAAATATTCCGGGACCAGGACTCGAACCTGGGTACTTTGATTTGCCGTACCAACGCTCTCCCTACTGAGATATCCCGACGATATCCTGGTAGTCCAGTCAAATTAGGTTTTTTTCTGGACATAATTACGTAAGTTTTCAAACTTGGTGATATTGTTTGGCAGGGTCTACTAATGAACATACTAAAAGTCCTGATGGATGGGGGGTGAGCGCGAGGGGGGGGGGTAAAAGAAGGTACCATTTTTCGGTCTTTTGTTAATATCTCCTAATCTATAAGACCTACGGAAAAATTGCTAATACAAAAGGTAAAGAGAATTAAATTCTCTGCAAAATAGGTTATATATATATTTTTTTCTCTAGAGTCCATAGTTAATGAGATAATCGCTTTCAAAAATCAAGAAATTTGTCAAAAGTCACACCAGCGACAGAGAGCGAGTCAACCGTTTTCGACTTGTTTTTCTACGGCTGCTTTCGGTTGGTTGGTTGTATAATATTTTTGCAGAAGTAATTAAATAAACCTTAGTACAACGCAATTGGATCGTTTGATATTTCAAAAATTACTATTTTTTAAACTAAATATGAATATTTTAGCATTAAATTGTACACATGGTTCCAAAACATTATGTTTGACTGTTTATTTATTGTTCACAAAAATTTCAAATAATTTAGATGACATGAAATTTATTTTTAAAACATTAAACAAAAAATTAGAACAGTGATTACTGGCACTTTTATCACTCGAAATTGGCAACAACCATTCCTCTGTTAAGAGAAGCTTTGCGTACATTTCTCTGTGGAATTTTTTTACAGTAGTTATTGTATTTTTTTCTTTCATTAATATAGGTATTATAAAATAATAATAATAATCCAGCAGCCATCTGAGGATTTCTGTTATGGGTAAGTTACTAATTTCTTTTGATTCTCTTAATTTCAATGTTTTCAGCGTAGTTCGATTATGTCTGCTTTAAATTATCAGCACGATATTCATTAAGTTTTAATGAAAACATTTGTTTTTTAGTTTAGTTTCTAACGATCTTTTTATATTTAAGCCAGTGTTTTTCTATGTTTTTACCATTATTTTATAAATTGGTGAGGGTCTACTATTTAAGTTTTTGATTGAACTATTTCTCTAAATTTCGATTAAACTAATTGATCTGAACACAAAAACATGCAAAATAGCAATTAAAATAGCAATATTAACGCTATTTCCGAACAGTATTTTAAGCAAATTTCCTAAATTGGGTTCCTGGCTCAGGTATTAGTACAAATTTTAGAAAAATAGGAGGACCAATTTTTTACCAAGGACTCCATGAGTCTTAATTATTGATTTATCCAAAAGTATTTGCATCTCACCTCCCTCCTCCCCGTTCATCTATTTTTGCTTAAGTGAGCCCTATCTTAATAATTCAACTCCTACTACTCATATAGCTTCAAAACTAACTCAAAATTACACTAATATCTTAATAATCACCGCTCACAGTCTTAAAGTTAATTTATGAGTAGTGGTTACCACTGTTTCAGAATAGTAATTTCAGAAAATTCTTAAATTAAGTTCCTATCCAAGGTACCAGTCCAAATTTCTGACCAAAGATTCCAGCACTCTTAATTAATCACTTATGCATGTAATAGATGTGTATAAGTACATATACATAAACATATTCACTAAATAACTCATTTAATACGGTTTATTAATAAAAATATGAATAATAAAGGGCTATGGAATTTTAAAAACAGAAATTTTAATTAAATTAATAATTATAAAGATACATTAAATATAATAATTATAAAAACCTGCTATTAATAATTATAAAGATAATATAATTATAATAGTTATAATTACAAGTAAATCTGCAGATCTGGAAATCTAATATTTTTACAATTTTTATTTCCGAAAACAGTTTTGATTGTCGTTCTGTAATATTTCGATTTAAGAATTTATCTAAATACATCCTAATCTACTCTATATCATTAGTTTACTAAAGTTACCACCAAATAAATATATTTGGAGACTTTTAAACTTAATGGATAGTCATTCATCATCATGACTACTGCCAATTGACAAAATAGTTAACGTGATTTGGAGCTATAAAGTATTTTTTCTGATAGTCTTTTAATAGGAGTAGTATCCAGATTCAATTCAAAACCGTAATGTTAATGAATGTAAAAAAAAAAAAATGAATGTCAAATAAGTAAATTTATAAAATTGGACTTATTATATTATTCGAAAACATGTATGAAATTCCACCAAAATTTATTCTTTCGACAAATGTAAATTGAAAATCGCCTGAATTGCCATAGCAAAGCATTATGCTGCAAAATAAAATATTCTATATTTTCCGAATGAATGAACCAAATGTAAAAAAAAAAACAATACAGCTATATCCGGGTACCTCACCAACATAAATACTTAATTTCTAGCTAATTAGATGCTTTTTGCTGCAGTTACGTGGAACAGACAGACTAACTTACAGGCAGAAACCAAAAATTTTTCGTGTCTCTCCAGTCAGCCCTCATTGACGTTTCGGCAATAGGGAAATCTGCTTCATGGGGTTGATTTGTATGCTTTTGTAAATAGATTATAATCAAAGCGTAGCAATTATAGTTAATAATAATAAGAATTATTAATTGTTATAACTCTTATTATTATTTTTAATTAATTAAAACTGTTATTATTGCAGGTGATGAAACTCATGAACCACACAATGAAATGGAGTCTGAAAACTGTTTCATCTGCGAAGAAAATTTGCATGGTAAAGGAGTCTTGGTGGGAAAGAAAGGTGTTTCTACTTTGCTTCAAGCTAGTCAAAAAAGGGACGACAACAAAAGTGAATTTCTGGTTGGGAAGGACAGTGTGAAAGTGCACATTTTGTGCAGAAAGAATTACACTCGACCTGATTCTATAAAAGCAGACCTAAAGAGGCAGTCTGAAATACCTCGTACTTCATCATTTACCTCTAAACGATTACGTTCCTCTGCACCTCAATTCAATTTCAAGAGCAAGTGTTTTCTATGTGCTGAGAAAATTGATGAAGCGTTTAGGGAAAAAGAGAAAAAGAAACCTTTGCGTAATCGAAGGGTGATATATAATGTGAGTAGCCTTGATTTTAAGGAGAAAGTAATCGATGCTGCTAACAAACGATCAGATTATTGGGCAGAGCAGGTAAAATGTCAGTTGAGCATTGTGACTGATCTTAACGCTGTTGATGGAATTTATCACCACGATTGCTACATCAACTTTTTTCTTCATATCTCACTACAAAATGGACGGAAGAGAGGTCCTCCTACCCGGGAGTACACGACAGCAGCAATGAAAGATATCACTTCGTTTCTTGAAACTAATGATGAGTGTCAACATTCTATGGCCGAGTTGATGTCGGCAGTAAGGGGGGAGGTGCCATCAGAAAAACACATCAAGAGAAAACTCCTGGAAATATATGGTGACAGGATAATTTTAACACATTCGTTTAAAGGGGAGTCAGTAATATGTTTTTTGGATACTGGTCACCAAAAATTAGCTGAGTCATGGTATGAAGAAAAAAAACAAGATGAAAGAGAAGAAAAAATCAGGATAGTTAAAACAGCAGCTGATTTGATACGAGAAGAAATTCAGTCTCGGATATACAATACAGGCTCCTACCCCCCCCCCCCCCGAAGTGACTCTTTCCTTGAAAATGCGGAAACAGATGTGTCAGGTCTTTTATTGACATTTTTGAATCATTTTACCCGAATCATCAATGTGCCCCAAAATCAGTTTCTCTCAAATAAGAACAATAAGACAAAGTTCATTCCCATTCTGTCCTCTAAACTAAATGAGAAAGGAGTCTTATGCCATCAAAGTCTAATGATGCCGACACTCTGATTGTTCAGACTGCTATAGATGCACTGAGTGAGAGTGACAACGTTACTGTTGTTGGACAGGATGTGGATATACTTGTTCTTCTCACAGCCTTAACCCCTTCAGATAAAAATGTATACTTATACAAACCAGGCCAAGGGAATGTCGTAACTCAGGTATTTTCATCACAACAACAGCAGCAAAAGTGCCTCAAACACATTATACTACTTGCTCATTCATTCTCTGGCTGTGACACAACATCATCTTGTTATAGGAAGGGGAAAATTGCTATCTGCAAAATGTTGATGCGACGTAAATCATTAGAGTGTGTAAATTCAGTCTTTGGTGACTCAAACTCGTCACGTCAGCAGGTGGCAGAGGTAAGTTCTTCTTGAATATATATGGAGCTCCACATACTACAACGTCACTCAACTTACATAGGTTTCATGCCTTCACAAAGTCCGTTTCAAACATGAGACCAGAATTAGCATCCCTGCCTCCCACAGAAGGAGCAGCGATGCAACACTCATACCGGATTTTTCATCAGATACAGCTGTGGCAGGGCAATGCACTGTCTCCTGAGATTTGGGGTTGGAAACGCAAGCTCGATCATACATTAATGTCTATCACAACCACCGATCCTGTTGCCCCTGAGGAAGTACTACACCTCATCTTCTGCCAGTGTACAACCGGTTGTGGGAACAAATGTGGATGCAGAAAAACAGGAATAAAGTAAGGACACTGCTGCCTGCCACTACTGCCATGGAGACTGCTCAAACAGTGCGCCACCTGTTGAGGAGGATGTCCTAATGGAAATAGAACACAAAACAACATCTTTTGAAATTTCACATTGAACCCGGGGTAATCAAAATGATCAAGGACTTGAATATATTGTTTAATCCTATATCATTGTATTTTACCCATTTTTCATTTTTGTATGTTTTACGTTAACAAAAAAATGCCATTTGATAAAGTTATTGGTCAGGCTTTCATTCTTCTGACCACATCATTTATTAATGTTCGTTTATGTTTAGGTTAAGTAGATGTAATGTAAGTGCCGTGGACCCGCTCTCTGGCCCTGGTGTGAATTTGACAAATTTCTTCATTTTTGAATGAGATTATCTCGTTACCTATGGACTCTAGAGAAAAAATGTATATAGCCTATTTTGTAGAAAATTTAATTGTCTTTATTTTTTGCATTGACAATTTTTCCGTAGGAGTTATAGCTTACGAGATATTAACAAAAAACCGGAAAATGGTACCTTCTTTTACCTCCCCCCCCCCTCGCGCTCACCCCATACCCATTAGGACTTTTAGTATGTCCATTAGTATACCCTCCCAAACAATATCACCAAGTTTGAAAACTTACGTAATTATGTCCCAAAATGACCCAAAATCTGCCTAATTTGACTGGACTATGGGCTGGCATATTACACTCTTATTTGTTGGACAAGGCTGCAAACTACAGCGCTAATTTCATTGATCCCAGCTACACTATATTGCCAAAGGTGACCGGTCACTTGAGATTTTAGACGTTTTGTTAACTATCTAGAAAAATACATGAGGAATTAACCTGAAACTGCAGGTGTGTAAACAGTATAGTATAGGTTATATATTTCCGTGAAGATTTTTTCACGAAACACTATAGGGGACTGTCAACAAATTGAAAAAGAACAAATATATTTTGGATAACCCTGTAAAAACTAATGTAGCAAAGGCGTTCAAACTCGATATTAATAATAAGTGGCTTATTGTAATATACTGTGTTCATTTTTAAGAGGATAGCATGTATACTCGTAGAGAAATTAAGGTTTTTATAAAAACAGTCCCAAATTTCGCCTAGTTTTTTGCTTTTAGTTTGTAGAGTTCTTAATATAAAAAAAAAGTTCTTTTCAGAAAATATGAAACACAACATTGTACAGAAAACTCTGTAATCAGAATTAAAAAATAATAAAAATTGGATGAACAATGAGCAGGTTTACTAAAAAATGTTTCACTGCGCATGCGCGAATGCAATCAAAATATAATATGCATAATGTATTAGCTAAGTATATAGAGCAACTTTTGTGAAAGTCTCAAAATCATAGCTTGAAAATTTTGAAAATTATCGTCGATAGATTCACGTCGATGGATTTCGAGCTTATGCTCGAAATCCGTTGTTCCCAAAAAGAAGCAAAAATATGAGGGGTTGTATCAAATATTTGTTGATTAGTGCCAAGATAGCGTACACAATATTGCACGTACTACTATAATAATGTAATTGCAAGTGACCGGTCACCTTTGGCAATATAGTGTATAACTATAGCATTTACATGATGAATCTTGAAATAGCACGGAAACTCCTGTATACCATATAATTAGGTCATAATAAATATAGGAAAGTATATTCAACTAAGTAAATTATATCCAATGGTTGGAGTATCATAGTTGAGATTTTTTCCAACAGAGCAATTTCGCTCTGTTGGAAAAAATCTCAACTATGATACTCCAACCATTGGATACAATTTATCTAGTTGAATATACTTTCTTCTATTTATTATTATCTTTCATATTAGGTATTATGCATTGGTGAGCTTCAAACCTACTAAGCAATGCCTTCTTCATCGAATTCTTCTTGCTGGCCAGGCATGACCTTGCTGGCCAGGCAGTCGAGAAAGTACGTGAGATGACACATTCATCGGGGAGGTTAGCTTGAATCAAATTTTTTGCACGTCTCGCCGTATGAGCAGTTGCTCCATCTTGCATGAACATTGTGGTGGCCAAAAAAAGCCACTTTGCCTTAACGCCGGGATAAGATGATTCACCAGGAGTCTGCAGTATCGGTCATTTGTGACTGTACACCTAACAAACCCACTCATTGTGACTTCCTTGAAGAAGTATGGGCCCAAAATGAAATTCGCCATGAATCCACACCATGCCGTGACGTATGGAGAATGTAGCGGCTGTTGTTGCACGCATGGGGATTGGTGGTACCCCATATGCGGCAGTTGTGTGTGTTCACACCACCATCTAGCCCCATCTGTACATAAGATATGCGATGGCCAGTACTCATCCACTTGCATCCTCGCCAGCAAACGTAAGGCAGAATCAAGGCGTGCAGGGCGATCTTGCGATTTCAGCTGTTGCACGAAATGCATCTTGTAAGGGGTAAAGCTTCTGAATTTTGCGTACAATGATGCGCGCGGTTACCCACATAATGTCCAGTGCTCGCGCTATCGAGCGGCCACTTACAGTAGCATCTAAAAAACTTGCAGATGCTTCAGCTTTTGTAGTTGTAACTTCCTCCACAATCGCCAGCTCAGTTGCCCGTCGTCCGCTTCCCGGTGCAACATCCAGGCAACCGATTTCTTCAAACTAACGACTTAAGTTTTTCTTCCACCTATAAGTACGGAGTGCTGCCGAAGCATTGCTCTCATTCTGATAAAAAAATGTATGTTCAATGCGTGTTCTTTCTTGTTGAGCGGCATGTTCACTGCGGACGAATCATATTTTTGAACCATACATATCACTTTTATAGTGAAATTATATTAGCTACTCATTTGCATATGGTTTTAGCTGTACAGCGCCATCTGGTGGCGAAGTTTCAAGCTTTTTTGTGAAAACTATGACCGCATGATCTACATAACATATATTTGAAGTTTCATTCGGATCCGTTCATTAGTACCGGAGCTATGATCCTCTGAGCATCGCTAGTTTAATTTTACCACCCTGTACTAATGAATATAAATCAATGCTGAAAATTATTTATTAATTTTATACATACATTTTCACAGGTTTTTACTATAATTAATGTTAAATAATGAATAAGTTGATTAACTTGTTAAATAACTGTATTAATCTATATTATTTCAAATTTTATAATTATTGTATTTAGATGAGGTAAAATAAAATTATATTAAAAATAGGCTTAATATATTTTCTATAAAAAATTAAATATAATAATATATCTATTTACATATTTATTTTAAATAATAGATATAGATACACTATGATTATCAAATATTTTCTACAAGTAATTTCATTACTCTACAGAGGGCAGCAGTGTACTTATAAATGCTGATCTAATTTACAGTAGAATTTGAATTATACCATTTTTTTCCTTCCTATGATTGAACGTTTCAAAATTATATAGGTTTTTCTTATTGAGTTAGTTTTAACTAGCAATAAGTATAGTTTTATAATATTTAATATGTATTTCTATAATTTAATTAATGTCTTAAATTTAACATAACTGTAACTGTAGTTATCAAGCATCTTGATATACAGTTCAAATGCCTGTTCCCGCATGCTATTTAAAGCACGTGTGTTTTTTTATAACATGTAGCTTGGAATGTGAGTAAATTTCGCTTTTGATTAACTTTTCTTGTCTTCTGTATTGTTTTTCTTTTTTAAATTCACTTTTCTTGGCAAATTTTCCAGTCTATTATAATGTATTTTCTGTGACACGTGTGGTGTCCTACTGGCTGCTAATTAGACGTACACATGTCGTTTTGGTTTTTTCCTTTTAATTATCATTTGTTATCCAAATTCCATTTTTTGTTCAAAAGTATAATTATTTTTTTTATTTTTCTGGCATTCTTTATCATTTTATATACTTTAAGGTAGCTTTCAATACAAAAAAGTATAAAGCTACCTATTGCAGCCGTTCGGAGGAAAGCAGTTCCGGAAAATTTCGATATATTTTCACCGATCATGACCCCCAGACCCCAAAACCACCCTCCGTTCAAATGTTGATTTATATATATAGATATACATATCCATATATATATATATATATATATATATATATATATATATATATATATATATATATATATATATATATATATATATATATATATATATATATATACTCTATGATAAAACCGTAAGTCATGTGACTGTCATCAACATTTCCGAGATGCCCGCTTTACTTTTTCATATGCAAGGCAACCATTTTTATTCAAAATTATTTTTTCGAATAAAACTGCATAAAAGTTACATTTTTAGAAAGATCGTTCAAAATAAATTAATATTTGAGAGATGACTTACGTTCAATTATGTATACATTCTGCAATAAATTCAGTTTAAATTAGGTTCGCAGTTCAAATTCTCTATCCATGAAAGTAAACAACAACAACAACAAAAAAAAAAGATTCATTCGTTGTGAACGTTTAAAATATTAAACAATGAATTTTTGGACCGCTGCCTGGTGTAAAAAAAATAATCCGCACCAGTGAGACAGTCAAAATTTACCATAATTCTGTTCTATACAACTCAACTTCCTTCTGGATCTTTTCTTGACGTACGTTGAACTCCGTGGTTGAACTCATGTAATAATATTTAATGGATCAAATTTCGAAACGAATTGTCAGCTTTTATTTTTCGCGTGTGCAAATTAGAAACGATACTTTAATTTTGAAATCAAATGTTTTGATTTATGATATTATTTCTTATTTATCTATTTTCTATTTTAAAGAAAAATGTGAACGTCATGTATTTTAAATTGGAACAGCTGTCACGGACGCACCAGCGTTGGCGCGATTTTTGTTTTGCGCCATTTTGGCGAGAAAATCCCATTTTCAGGTACCTATTAGAGATTACTAAAAGAGCATATACTTTTATTTTATTATGAAATAGTTTATTTTATATTAAAAACATACAATTTATTATAAAACACACACAATGATTAATTTATTATAAAGTGGGTTAAGCGGTTTTTGTCAAGAAAGATGAAATACATAACAACAAAAAATATGCGAAATGCTACCACGATAGCAAAAGTTCTTGATTTGTCTATTAGATTTTTCCGGTTTGGCGAAGGATTAAGGAAAAAATAAATTATGAATAAAAATAACCAGAGGATTTCGCACTGAAATCTAATATTTTTTAGGTACTTCTCTATTATGCCATCGACCACTTTTCATAACAAAAAACTGTCGCCAAATTGTAAGATTAAACGCCAAAAATGCTGTCCCATTTACTTGATGTCAGAAGCATTATACGTGTTTGTTACGTCATCGAGTGTTTTTTAATTCGACATTTGCGTGTATTTTTCATTATGTTTTACTGATTTATTAGTTATTTCATTAATTAAAATAACAATTGTGTCCTTAAATTCTTATATTTTATTTATTTATTTATTTTGATCTTCCAATGGCAACGTTCTCCCGTTTATTTGGCGATAGTTTTTTGTTATGAAAAGTGGTCGACGGGATAATGGAGAAGTACTATTTTTTATCAATATGTAATATTTATTAAATGCAGGTTTAAACTTCTAAAGAAAAAGCAACGATAAAAATATCTGCAAACAACATTTAGTTGTTAGTCAAGCCAGAATATCATCTAATTTATTCCATCAAAGTTAGAGTAAAAACTGATCCAAGATTGCTAAAGGCACACGCTTGAAAATTAAAATTAACAATCGTATTTTAACATCATTAGATTATGACGTCATTCGCTTCGGGAAAAACATGGGACACAGAAATATAAATCTAAACATTTCAATTTCAATTTCGTTTTTTAATCATAAATATAAAATAAACCCGTGCGCTGTTTTTTATAATCATTGCTGAGTATCATATAATGTGGTATTTTATTTTTTTTTGGCAACAATATTTTGAGGAAAACATTTCATTTCTTTTATGAAAACAATGCCGATTTAATTTTTAATTATCAGCAAATTTTAATCAAAAACATGTTTTAACGAAATGTTAAGTGTTCTATGTCAGAAGCCTGTTCAAAACCCTTTCATATGCTATCTCATTCGTCGTTTCGCGTTTTGTATTTTCTTAGAAAAAGGGATGTTGACAGGAGAAATAATATATATGATTTGTTACAATGCTTAACATACATTTAAGGGCGACCAAACTGGTCGCCAGTGGCGGCTAGTATATATATATATATAACGCTCGTATTTATAAATCAATTTTGATGAAACTAATTGTGTGTATTAAGCTAACCAATGTCTCGACCGAGTTCGTTGGCCAGCTTGGTCCGCCATTTTGTTTCAAGATGGTGGCCATTTAAAAATTTAAAACTAAAATAAATATTCAAAAAAGTTAAAAATTCAAATTTATGTGTTAGGCCTTGATACAAGGATTCCAGAGCATTTTTTGGTTTACCTCTATCATAAAAAATGGCTGAGATAGAGCAGTTTGAAATTCTAGGGTGGCTGACATTTTGAAGCAAAACAGCACATTAACGCGATTACTCTCAAATTATTTTCTTTCATTGTTGTAATAATTTTCCCAATCATACGCATAAAACTATATATTCATATCCGTTAGTGCCAAAATTGGCGACATTGGCAAAATTGGCGACATTTGGCGAAATGTCGTCAAATTTGGCGACCAAAATAAGTCTTCATAAATGAAGCCAATTTGGCTATTACTCAATAATTTGGCGAATTTCTTATTCAAATTCAGTATTAACGAATCTTTTGTAAACGTTTCTTTGCATTTTCGTGTAACATTAGCTAAAATTTTAAAACGAAGATATAGGAAAGCTACCTTTTCCTCCCGGTACAGGCCGGAAGGACTTTTTTCCATTCCTTTTTTCTCTGTAACTATTATGTAATGAATTACTATGTATCAACTCTAAATTGGAGTTTCGGTCATTTTGTTGTTTGAATTTGATGGTTACTTTTAGGTAGCTTTCAATACAAAAAAGTATAAAGCTACCTATTGCAGCCGTTCGGAGGAAAGCAGTTCCGGAAAATTTTGATATATTTTCACCGATCATGACCCCCAGACCCCAAAACCACCCTCCGTTCAAATGTTGATATATATATATATATATATATATATATATATATATATATGACCTATGTCATACGATAACGCTCGTATTTATAAATCAATTTTGATGAAACTAATTGTGTGTATTAAGCTCACCAATGTCTCGACCGAGTTCGTTGGCCAGCTTGGTCCGCCATTTTGTTTCAAGATGGCGGTCATTTAAAAATTTAAAACTAAAATAAATATACATAAAAATTAAAAATTCAAATTTATTTTCTAATTAAGTGTTAGGCCTTGATACGAGGATTCCAGAGCATTTTTTGGTTTACCTCTATCATAAAAAATGGCTGAGATAGAGCAGTTTGAAATTCTAGTGTGGCAGACATTTGGAAACAAGATAGCACATTACAAAAATCCAACGATTAATTTATAAGTTTTAGTGAACGCGACTTCTCACAAATTATTATCTTTCATTGTTGTAATAATTTTCTCATCATACGCATAAAACTATATATTCATATCCGTTAGCGCCAAATTCTCGCCAAACTTGGCGGCATTTGGCGAAATATCGCCAAATTTGGCGACCGAAATAAGTCTTCATAAATGAAGCCAACTTGGCTATAGCTCAATAATTTGGCAAATTTCTTATTCAAATTCAGTATTAACGAATCTTTTGTAAACGGTTTCTTTAGCTAAAATTTTAAAACGAAGATATAGGAAAGCTACCTTTTCCTCCCGGTACAGGCCGGAAGGACTTTTTAACTTAAAGGTATCCTATATAAACTAAATACCATCTTTAAATTAGGGATTTAGTCAGATTTTGTTGATAGAACATTTTTTACGTATTTTGATTCCAAAGGTATGATATGTATATATATATATATATATATATATATATATAATTGTAATACCTTTGAATTTCAAAATACATACCAATTTTGGCTCATAAATCACTTATATATATATATATATATATATATATATATATATCATTCATATTTATATATATTTTTTTTCATCTGAAACAATATTCTGACATTACTTCTAAAAAAGGGTTAATTCGAACCCGAATTGTAAGGGTCAAACACAACAAGAACTAACAATTAGAGTCAATACTTATATAAACTGATTAAGAATATATATATATATATATAATTATAATATCTATGAATTTCAAAAACATATCAAGTTCTAATATCATTCTACTAAAATCTTCAAAGAGATAATTAATGATATTGTGTAATCAGAATACCACATAGCTAATAATTAACTTGTGCAATCATAAAATTACCTTAGCATGTGCTTCAATGGTAATTAGCCAAATTTACTCATACCTGAAGAACAATTAAAAAGAAAGAGAGAGAAAGGGGAAAAAATTATAAATTGGAGTTGCTATTAAGTAAACACAAATGGATTAATAAATTAATTATGAACATTATTCAGTGGAAAAACTGGACCACAAGAGAACCAATCAAGAATTGGATATGAAAAAACATATGTGGATGTACTCGTCAGCTTGGCTGCACCCACATGTGTTTTAAAAATAATTCAGTATTTCATAATTCTACTGGCATGATGCTAAGAACAGTAGAATCAGCCAAGTATAGTGAATTATTACCAGAAAACAATTGGAAAAATTTAAAATTGGAAATATGTAAAATGTAAATAAAAAACCATTAAGAAATATATAATATATCACTTACAACGATTATCCTAAAATCTTTATAAATCACCACACTAAATTACCACCAGGTATCATTTTTGAAATAATATTTGAAATTAGAACCCTTAAATTGTAGAAAAAATGTATTACTCACAAGAATGATACAGAATCCTCAAAATATATCAACTTCTGCATAATGATCAATTCCACATGGCACGTATCAAAGATGTTGACTTTCGAGTCGAGTTGAGAGAAATGATTTGAAAGACAAGTGGAGAGCTCATTTTTTTTAAAACACAACTCGATCAATGACACCCCAACACAAAATAATTCAAAAACACACAAAACTATTCTGTTGATAATACTCTTATAACAAAATTATATCCGTGAATATATAATTACTCCATCTAATTTTAATTCCTGAAAGTAAAATTAATATACAAGCAATAGCTCCCTCTATAGTTAAATTAAAAATAATATCTATAATATCATCAACTAACTAAAACGTAAAGTGTCGCCATCTGTTGGTATTATAATTATTCATAATTAATATTTAGTTACATATCCATATTATTATTAACATTATCACTTCATTAGATTTAATCAATATATAAATTTTAATAAACAATACTTCCTTGTAGTTTTTACATTAAATTCGAATAAAATCCTACAATATGAATAAATATACACAGAATTTATTCATCCTGCACAGCATTTCAGATATTCTTAACAAGAGTATATTTTGTAAAAGAGATATTATTTTAAAACAAAGTGCTATGCTGCCAGCTGTTTTAAACCACTGATATATATTATAAACTTATAATTAAATTATTAATTTTTTATTGTTACTTCTACTTAAATATATTTTAGACTTGTTATTAAATAATTAATGTATTGTTTATACTTATACTTAATTATATTTTAGATTTCAGAGATTAATTTAATATCAAATTAAATAATTATTATTATTACTACTGTGCTTCAATCAAATTTATGCTATGCAGTAATTAAAAATACTCATTAAATTTAATTTCATAGATAAAAATAAAAAACTATATATATATTTATACACATTGCAAATAGATATGTTTGTGAGTTATAATAACCAATGTTATCATGTATAATTTTATGTTTTATTGTATAAGTTAAATTATAAATGTATGAAAACTGCTCATCAAAGACACCCTAAACATATGTGATCGGCAACGCACAATCACATACTATACAGAGTGTATATAATGTTCAATCAAATTTTAAATTTCCTAATATGTTATAATTGTATTAATGTATGTTATAATTGTAATATTATATCTATTGTTATATGTTATCGCACATTAAAACAAAAATTTATTACATACAGTGTTAATAATTAAATGATATAATAAATGTTATTTAAAAGAGTTGATAATTGAATTTATCATAAAAATTGGATAACCATATACTTTTGCTTGATCTCGAATAAATCTAATATTTTTGTTTTTATTTATATCTAAATCATTAAAATCCAATGTTTTTATTAATTTTACCGGATTGATATTATGTATTTTATTAATGGGTTGAAAACTGTTTTTTAGGCAATGTTGGTTATTATGTTTTAACGTTATATCATATATCTGCTTTAAAATATTAAGTAGTAAATTACTTGCATTATTATTATATGTGTTACACCCGATGCTAACAGTGCGAAATTTAATAGGATTTTTATGAAATTTTGGAATTATAACAAGATAAGGATAATTTAAATTATTACATTTGATTTTTAGTAATTTGTGATAATTTAATAATTTTCTATTATTTATTTCAATATTTAATTTAGTTTTATTAAAAATATTACTTGTGTTGATTGCATTGTGAATTAACACTTTATAGTATTCTTTACAAATGATAGCATAATTATTTGGAGATTTATCTACATAAGTAATTATAAATTTGTTTTGTAATTCTGATATATGTTTATTTATATTATTAAAAGCTGCATGTGTAATATGATGATAATTTTTTATAATTTCATTTTTCATTTTATCTATAACAGAAAATCTCCATTCACTAAAATACTCGATTGGTTTATTGTAATCAATAGCAATTTTATATATAAATAAATCAATATCTTGAATAAACTGCAATATTATGGATTTGATATTACACTTATGTGGAAGGCGAAATTTTGTTCCATTATGCATTAAGTTTTGTAAAATAGGTTGTTCTACAATATTAAGATCACCAGTAATGATATGACCATGTGTTGTATTTATGTACTTTTGATATTTTGGGTCATTACAATAACATGGGTAATTATTTGAAGAGACCATTTGTTTTGCAAAAGAATTGTAATTAAAAATTTTACGTCCAAGTGTGCGATTATATTTGTATGTCTTGTGAATGGTAAAATTTTTTATTGGAAAATTGTTAGTAATGTTGTTTATTATATTGTGTAAATTGATATTATTAAATACGTGATTGGAAAAATTTATAATTAATTGTGTATTATTAGTTTTATATTTAGGTTTATTAGAAAGACATGTATTTAATAGGTTTGCTCTATAATGTAGAATATCATAAAAGATATCACTAAAATGTGTAGAATATTGATTCTTTTTAAATACCTTGAAATATTGGTTCAAATATTTCTTTTTTATACTAAAAACATGTTTTCTTATATCAAGCCAACAATAATCATTACAAAATTTTGCCTCAAGATCATCAAGCTCCTTTTGAATCACAATATCATCAGTGTATTTTTTGTTATTATGTTTACCTCTACCAGATCTTGAAGTTTTTTTTATGTTTGAAAAATTTAATCCTGAATAAAGATTTTTATAATTTTCATATTTAGTTAAATCTGAAAATACAGGATGTGATTTTTTGTATACTAATTGATTTAATCCATAAGGATATGTAGTATTAAAATGTCTTATATATTTAGATTCTAGAAAAAGTCGTTCAGTAAAATTTTTTTGTATTTTAAGTATTTTAATAGTAATATTTTTAAAATCATGATTTTTGAAATGAGTATATTCAATATTATGAGTTGTTTGAAATTTAGATTTTTTATATTTATCAATATGAGAACTATGTAAATTTAGCCGCTTATGTAATTTTTGTCGAGACTGTCCTATATATTCCATATTACACGAATTGCATTTCAATGAATAGATTACATTGTATGCTTTGCAAAATTTTACCAAATTAAGATTGTTATTATTTGAAATCTGTGACTTATCAGCTAATGGACATGTAAGGCAACGCTTTGATTCACACTCACGAAAACATAGTACAGGCTTGGGACAATAGAATAGGTTATCTGATAACGATCCAGGAAGATCCCTAATAATCTTCCTGTACCGAGCATTAGTCCTGGATCCACCAAGGCCTAAATTGCCAGTATCTAACATTTTACTAATAACTGCCATAATTGTTTGAAAGCAATAGAAATTGCAAGAGATACATATAAAAATATATTTAAAGATAAAAAATGTTTTGAATCAACCTTATTGTTATAAAGTACTTGAATATCCATAAAAAATAAAATAAAATAAAATAAAAATAAAAATAATAAGATTGACTTTTTAATACTTGATTAAATATAATAAGGCTATATTATAAAACTATATACATATATACATAAAGTCCCATTAAGCAAGCTAACATCAAAAGACAACAATATAGAATCCCCTAGCATTCATAAGTCAATACAAAATTAATGTTGGTAAAAAAAATAATAATAATAAAATAAAATAAAATAAAAGAACCTGAATAAGATTTTTAAAAAATGCATTTGAAATTTCAATAGATAAACAAATGATACCAAGAAATAATAGTAATATTCTAAAATTATTATTATATATATATAGTAGAGTAGATCATAATATGCAAGTACCTGGCAGAACCAGAATTTCACACCATATTTAAGCATCAAAGAAAAACAAATAAAATCAGAACAAGATAACTAAACTAAAAAGCTGTGGCCTCACCGGCAGTGGGTATAATATAAAAATAAAAGTCATGCTTCAGAACGAAAATTATGCAGAATAAAACTGTGTAAAAGTGGCAGTGGGTTTCGGCCAGAATGTCGCCATGCATAAATCAAATGAAAAACATTCTAAAGCATATTGCAAAAAATCTCCCACCGGACTCGACGCCGCATTAACCAGTGTATCACAGTCCGAAGAAACAGCTGAATTAAAACTGATACATGTAAAATACAGTGGAAAATATGTATCATTTTTTCACGAACCTGAGCCACGCCCCCACAAAACAAAACAAAATCCAATGTTTAACAATCCATCCAAGTCCGTTCCATGTCCGTTACCACGCAATCACAGGCGTCATTGTAAAACCCGTCCAAAAACGCTTGAAGCAATACAAGTCATTGACTGTCAACTGCGCGGCAAACACTCAAAAATAGAGACCACCTGCAAACTTCGTATGTCTATTTATATACACATTTTATTATTTGGCTTATATATATATATATATATATATATATATATATATAAGTTCACTAATATTTAAATGTATATTTTTTCATCTGAAGCAGGATTCTGGTCTTAATTTTTAAAAACCGGGTTAACGCGGACCCGACTCATAAGTGTCAAAACCCATCAACTCGAATCCGGAACAATAATAATCAATCTGCCCAGAACCCAACCTGCACCAAAACCATTGGCAAGAATTCGGCACGTCCCGAACCAAGGGTCAGATTGGGTTCTGATAAAATCCAATAACCCGACCGGATGTAGTTGGTGATACGTTGCATATCGATGCATATCTTGTTTATTTGTTAATTCAAGATGTCATTCATGACTTTAAATGTTACATTCAGTCACAATCTTTATTCTATATTAATTTCTTTCTTTACTTCTGTCAAACAAAATGAAAACAATTTGCGTTTTTTCTATTTTTGGTGCTTTTCAAACACTTAAACATTCACTACGCTGTACAAAATTGCAGCAGTCATAACCGTTTTTAGGTGCGTTCGTAGTTATATAAATACGTAGCACCTATTGTCGTCGCTTGGTTCGTCCGTCTGTCTATCCGTCCGTCCGCATTAAAAAACGCAAAAACTACCCAACCGAATGGTTTGAAATTTAAGATATATTATCTATGCAGAATTTTGTCGAGACATTTCAAATTTTATTAAAATCGAATCAAAAGTTTAGGAGATATTAATAAAAATATTTATTAAGAAATTTGAATTTTTTTTTAAATCAGTGCTTTCTTGTTAGAGGAGCTTCCGAAGTTTAATCGTCAAGCGACCGAGATACTTATTCTATTACAGAAATTAATCTGCAGACGATATCATTCATTTCACAGAATTAAAAATCATCCATATATAAATATTTATATAGCTAGCTACAGTACGAACGCACCTCATTTGTCACGCTTGACGTACAATTTCCAGCTTGTTGTAAATTCTCATTGGTCAGAATAGAGATAAATTACGGCAAACTAACCGTTTTCTATAAAAAGGTTGAATGGCTGTACAGTTTACTGAAAATATTTTACAACATAGCAACGAATAATATACTAATTACATTCAGCTACAAAGAAACAATCTTAAATATTTTACCGTATATTAAGTGTTTCCAACCTTCTAACGATGCTAATTTATGCATTTGTAACTTTTTTGTAACTTCTTTGTTTTTCTTTATCAGATTACCATTATATCGCTGATGTAAAGTCTTTGATGTAATATCGTCTAATTTAGACTTAGGAAACCATTAGCGGATATAACGTGAATTTTTTTCAATAATACGGTTGAAAAAATGCTTGTTAACATGTGAAAGATATCCATATTGGAATATAATATTACTATCAACACTGTTAAACTAAATTAATTGGTTGAACTTTGTATCCTTTTATGGAACTTGATACCTTAAGTGTATTTTAAAATTTTCTGAATGCTGTGTGAAACATATTGTCACGTGTCATGCGCACAATGATTGCAAGTTTTATGGAAATATTTAGTTTTATTATTTCTAGTAAACACGTAAAGAATACACATGGAAATCAATACAGAGACATAAGAAATTTAAAGAAATATGTTGCTAGCATTATTCGTTCATCAATCAACTAATGTATGAGATCTTATTATTATTGAAAAAAATGGGAGCACCTTATCAATTTTAATCGCCAAATTATCCCAGAAAAAAAACGGAAATAGCAATTTGACTGGAAATTTCTTCTTTCGTTTTGTGTTTTAAAAAATAAGCTTAGGGTGTCCTCAAAATGAAGTTGTAGTCTGAAAATTTCGATACGAACACCTAATTTTGACATTATATTTGTCAATTTCAGTAAAGTTTACCTTAAGATACCAAACAGGAAGTGATTTGGTCAAGTAGTTTGGAAATTATGAAGGTTTAAAGTTTGGAACGCTCAATGTTAAATTCCATTGTAATCGTAAGATAGCAGAGTGCAATGCGGGTATAGTTTTTTAGGTATAACTCTCGAAATATTAGGTTGTATGAGCTGTAATTTTAATTTTGCATATTTGAAGCTTCTAGAAATAGATTTCTGATTAAATATTTATAGGTTACAATTCATATTTCTTTCGAAAACTTATGTCCAAAAAAAATTTTTTTTAATTAATTTTCAAAAAAAAAAAAAAAAAAAAAAAAAAAAAGCATGAGTTGTAACCTTGTAACATATGAATTTGAAAGATATCGATTTCTAGAAGCTTTAAGTATGCGAATTCAAAATTACAGCTCGTTCCGTCAAATAGTTTCGAGTTATGTTTTAAAAAAAATTACTCTCATTGGAAACTGTTCTTGTACTTAGGAGTTTAAAACTTTATATATAACCTTCATAGTTCCTAAACTATTTCTCCTAATTACTTCTCATTTGGTATCCTAATGTAAAATTTACCGAAACCACCAAATACAGGGTTGCAATAATTAAAGTGGTAGTACTCGGTGCGTTTTGTAGCGCGATCTAATTGCAAGAATGGAGCCAAATTTTGTATTATGATTAAACAAGACGGCAAACGAAGGATTTCGTGAAAAAAAATTAGTTCCAAAAGTCACCACTAGGTGGAAATGTGGCGCTGTGTAATAGAAAAGAGAGTTTAGAAAATGCAGAATCAATACCGAAATAAAATTAACTTTTATTTAGTACATTTAATGATTAAAATAAATTTCAATATGGTAACAATGGCTCAATATGGCTATTACTTAGCGCCCCATTTCCACCTAATGGTGACAATTGGAACTAATTATTTCTCGAAATCCTTCGACTTCCATCTTGTTTTATCATAATACGAAATTTGGTTTTATTCTCGCAGTTAAGTCGCGCTACAGAGCACGATGAGTACTGTCACTATAATTGTGGCCACCCTGTATAATATCAAAATTAGGTGTTCGTATTGAAAATTTCAGAGTTTGGTACAATTTAAGTATGAAGATGACCCCTAATCTTATTTTTTACCATAAATTGAAAAAAAAAATACTTTCTAGTCGAATGGCTATTTCCGTTTTTTGTTGTGTTGATTTAGAAATTAAAATGCAGGAAGTGTATTTTGGGGGGCTTATTATACATACGTCTTCATGTATAGGGAGCCTTAAAATGGATCGATTGTTTTCAAAATTCATTACATGTAAACGGATTGAAAAAGCTGAATGGAAAGCTATTGACGTTATTCTTGCAAGAGAATAATGTGTAAACGTGAACGTAAAGCCAGTCAGCGTTCTCTTTTTCAACACTTTTCAACATAATTGAAAAGTAGAAATGGAATAAGAGCAACATTAATAGCACTAGAAATTTCAATGTCATTGCATACTAGTTTCGGTATCATTTAGCATACCGTCCTCAGTGCTAAATGCTACCGAAACTAGTATGCATTGAAATTGAAATTTCTGGTGCTATTAACGTTGCTCTTATTCCAGTTCTATTATATTGTACCATGTACTATCTTAATAATTATAATTGAAAAGTGTTTATGTATTCGATTTGTTCGGTTTGTGAAAAGTGTTTATGTATTCGGTTTGTTCGGTTTGTGAAAAGTGTTTATGTATTCGGTCCATCTGGTAATCTGGTCATACTATAACTAGCGTAATTGTACTCGGATTGACATGTGATTTTTGTACGTTAATGAGATTTTTGATTGTACTCGGTGCTATTTGTGACGTACCAGGCAAGGCCGTCACTTTGAAGAGCAGTCATAATTAGATTTATATGTAAAAATCACTTTATTTAAAATTAATAGGGAAGGGAAGGGATGCAATGGAGCTTCTTTTCAATTTTCCCTACGGTATGCTGCTATTAACAATAATTTGCCCCTAGATCAAAATTCAATAATAATAATTTCATTATCGTCTATGGAATGTTCGTTATTGAAAATGAAGTGTGTAGCATTTACAGTTCGTTTACAGAAACACACAAAAAAAAAAATTCTTTTACATTATGGTCTATGGGGAAGAATAGTTTGTGGTGCATTTTATTTAAATTGCTTATGTAGATATTTTATTTTATTCTATGAAAAAATAAAATTTCTTAATAATATTCTGTTAGTGTTGGAAAGTGTTTCATAATCTATGTCTGATGTCTGATTTTTCTTTTTTTTTCTTCTGCCTGTACTTTGCATTATTACTTACTTATTCAAAATGAAGTATGGGATATTTCGAAAATATTTCATTGTCGTCTAAGGGGGGCCCTCCGTGGCCGAGTGGTTAAGACACCATTCCTCTAATTGCGTGACAGCGTAAGAACAGGCGAACAGGCTGCGGATTCGACTCCTGTTGAATCTTTGTGGAGTTCCAGGCTGTATTCTTCAGTGGTATTTACTTCCTTGTGTCTATCCTGTCCTCATCAAGAAGATGTATGTAATTGTCGAAGTCCTGTATGTGTTTCTGTGAATTAAAATATATGGATCATTCGAGACAACAGCCTTTATAGCTATAGGTCTTAAAGCACCATTCTGTAAAATGCAAATCGCCTATTGATCAAAGTAACTATACAGAAAAAAATAAGTTTATTAATGCATTTTCTAATTAATTCAACAGATTATGTTATTACTGTAATTA
This sequence comes from Maratus michaelseni, assembly GCA_963931845.1. Taxonomy (NCBI): domain Eukaryota; kingdom Metazoa; phylum Arthropoda; class Arachnida; order Araneae; family Salticidae; genus Maratus; species Maratus michaelseni. Next base: position 121,641,315 of record OZ007599.1, on the reverse strand, counting down.
CGATTAGGAATCATAATGAGGAATACATTACCTAGCCAATATATATGTACGTGTAGGATCAAAAAGTTCGGCGAATTTCTTTCCAAACGGATATGATTTATTGTTATTATATGTGTGACGCTTTCATCCAACAAACCACGTTGTGACGTCCCCGGCAAGGTCGTCACTTTGAAGAGCTGTCATAATTAGATGTATATGTAAAAATCCCTTTATTTAAAAATAATAAGGAAGGGAAGGGATGAGATGGAGTTTCTTTTCAATTTTACCTATGATATGCTGCTATTAACAATAATTTGTCCTTAGATCAATATATTCAATGATAGGAAGAAATACACAATTGCTAATTCAAGAAACTTCACTTATGTAAAGAACTCTGGCGGCTCACAAACATTGCCTTAATAACTTCAAACTTCAACAACGGCTCTTGCTATAAACCAAAGATTAGATTACACTTTTACAAACTAGCTAAAATGATTATTCTTACAAATCATTATTTACAAATCATCCACTGCTCTATCGAGACTTCACCAAACCCGAAACGTAAAAATAGATTTTAATAATGCTAAAATAATATGTCCTATGAGAAATTACTATGATTTAATAATTCGAGAATCTGTAGAAATTATAAATAAGCAAGGAAAAGTTTGCAATGATGTCTGTCTTACAATATTCCGAGAATTTGGCTTAATTTAATCAAGGAACAGTAAAATGTGATTTTTTCCCCTTCTTCCTTCTTTCCTCACTTGTTTCGCTATGCAATGGTATCGACCGACCGTTGGCGAATGTGAATGATTTGAACTCTTCCGCAGGCTCGCAGTACAGAGACATACTGTTATATAAATGTGATCTAGACGTTTGTGCTTTAACACCTGTTTTTATAAATCCTGATGAAGGCTGGGTTCACAGCCGAAAGTGCTCGATTTTAATGTTTTAAAATTTAAAATCTAATTAAAGTTTTAATCATCTTTTAGGTAATGTGAATCACATGTTTTTGTGTACACTTTTTATTTGAATTCGACAAAGATGAATTTAAGCATGTTTTTGTGTACACTTTTTATTTTAATTCGACAAAGATGAATTTAAGCATTCCGAACTTGTTTTATATTATTCTTCACATTATCAATTTTACACACAGACATTACTTTAAAAAATGATAAAGTTCCATAAGAAAGAGTCCATCATCACTAAAAATGTTAAAAAGTTTCCATAAAACTGTCACCATTACAAAAACGTTTTCACTCCAACTGGAGCATCATCAGTTGTAATTTTCAAGCATCCCTCACTTCGCTATTTATCTGACTGGGGATTGAAGAATCCCCTCTAATCTAGGAATTCTTCAAGTCTTATTATCTTGGTGTAATATATTAAAGTATATTTATATATCAGATTGCATCATATAATTTCCCTATTGCTATAGCGTCTAGACAATATAGTGTGGCAGCCAGCTATTACAGTAATGATTTAAAAATGCTAAAAAAATGATTCTGATAAATATTGAACGATGCTGAACGATAAATGTCGATCGCAGTGACACTTTCTAGCTCCATAACATAAACATTCTATAATGATTGGGCTAGCAGATGCCGCTGCGATCAACGTTTATCGTTCAGCATAGTTTGATATTTATTGGATACAATTTTTTTGCACTTTTTTAATAGCCGGTTGCCACACTGTATCTTCTAGATGCTATACTATTTCCTATAAACGATATCAAAGTTTACTGCTGATGAAACTACCATCTCTCTACATACATAACTCACAGCGTCAATGACGATTGAACAGATTTTGTAATAGAAATTTTGATTTTGAGGATTCCCCAAGAAATAGTCACGTTCAATTTCATGAAAATGCGTTGCTGGAAACTGTAGAACAAAATCCTCACCAAACAATAAAGGGAATGTCAGTAAAGATAAATGTTTCTTAACCAACAATTCCACACTACTTGAAATCCATCAGAAAATTTCAGAATTCTGCATAACTGCCAACTTTCCTATATCTTGTCTCAGTTTGATCTAGGCCGCATAAACATGTTTTGAACTGGGAATTTTACTTAATAAAGGAAATTACATAAGAGCCAAAAAGAAATAAGACGCAATTTTTTTTCAAAATTTGTTTATTTTATACAGAATATATCAATACAGTACCCTGGAAGACATCGGTATGTTGGCGGCTATGATACTAGTACCACATCTTCTCACTGATGAGAACAAATTACGTGGATCTTTCATATGCAACTTCTTTCTAATCCGCCATAAAAAGTTCGCGTTTTTTGACTGCGAGATTTATGACGAAGATAAATAGGTTTTCTGTTATAACTATGTGTGTGTGGGGGGGGGGAACTGTGGTTTTCCTTTGTAGAACCACCGAGCAGGGCCTGATTAGCAAAAAGCTTGAGCTTCCCCATTAAAATTCAGATAAGCTACAAAATGACTGTAAAATGGGGCCTCAAATATCAATTTTTATTTCTCTACACTGTATTTAAAATTTTTGTTTTAAAGTGGATTTTTTTTTAATGCTAGAGAAAATCGACACTCTACTCCAGGAAATCTGAATATGATCAGTAAGGATGCTAACCAATCATATGTCATCCTGATGTGCTGGTTAAAAGCCACTCGAGTAACTGAACATAGAACAACTATATGTACTACAAATATACTATATCTGTAATATAAATTGAAGCATAGAATGGTATATAAATAATATGCATTTTCTTCACAGGGAATATTAAACTTAAGCTATTTAATGAGATATGTGAACTTTTTATTCCACTTCTGGGACTAATATTTGTTGTACTGATAAATTAAAAAAAAAATTCTGGATGGAAGGGGCCCGAATAATGATGTTGTGCTTCTCCTAGCTCCAGAGGTTAATCGGGCCCTACCACCGAGAAACATTCTATAGCCAAATAACCATTTTAACAGGGTTCTGCTATGTGTTTAGGGGAGCATCCATGGTGTATTTCATTTTGAACATCTTAATGTCGCAGAATTAGTTTTTTACAAGTGAATTAACTTCTTCGGGACTAGCGTCACGTATACGTGAAGTCCTTAATTTTAAGTACCAATATTTCCGAATAATAATTTTTGCTTTATTTAATCACATAATTTCTAGAATTAAATAATTATTATTTGGAAAAAGTGGTACAAAAAAAACCGTATACACACACTCATCCCGATGGGGGGTAATCTTTTGTATCAAACAATTTCCTTTGCTGAATATAGCTTGTAAGTAGAAAACAACTAACTTTTAAACAAAATAGGAAAGTGAGTTCGACTTACTGTTTCTTAATACACGACTTGCTTGCAATTGTGCAAAAACACTCATGTTATTAATATTACACATTATTTTATTTACTTATTGCGCGCCAGTTAGCTAATATATATAGAAAGGAATTCTCGAAAAACATATGAGTTGTAACAAAGGAATTTTTTAACGGAAATCAAATTCTAGAAGTTTCAAATATGCGAATCCAAAATTACAGCTCATTTGGCCAAGTAGTTTTAGAGTTATGTTTAAACAACTTCTCGCATTGCAATATCTTTTTAAACGATTAAAAACGAATTTATCATTAAAAGTTCCGAAATTTAAACTTCCATCATCCTAGACTACTTGACCGCATAACTTCCCATTTGATATCCGAAAGTAAAATTTACCGAAGAATCCAAATAAAATATAAAAATTAGGTGTTTGTATTGAAAATTTGCAACAAATTTCTCCATGTTTTTCGTTTATACCATGTAAGTTATAACATGTAATGTTTAACGACACTTACAAGAAATTTTACAAATTTGACTACAGGGTGACAAGAAATAAACGCGTCTATTTGAAAATTCGATAATTCATTAACTATAATAAATATGAAGATGAAATAAGTGACATTTATATCTGGTACCTCTTAAATTTTATATGCTGTAATATTAAAAACTGCTCGAATTTTCGTCAATAGATGGCGCTGCAGTGTCTGATACATTAATAATCAGGGAAGCCCCTTATTACAATGAACATATATACAAAATTTGAAGCAAATTGGATAATTCTGCATGAAAAACCCATTTATCTAAATTAAGGGGGGGATTATCCCCCGTTCCTCCCCCTTTTATACTTAACCAATGAACCACCAAAACTAATCAGGGAAACGCCTTGTCACAATGAACCTATAATGAAAATTTGAAGCAAAACGGTTATTTCTATCAAGAGTTATCGCGTTACGTGCATACATACATACGTACGTACATACAGAACGGGCGGGCACATTAGCTCTCAGGCTTTGATAGCCGGTGAGCTAAAAATGTTCAAATAAATTTCCAAATCCGAGCATTTTTTCGGGTTTCAACCGCTAAATAGTGTAAAGAATAAAACTTGAGAGATTTTTAAGGAAATTTTACATGTTAGTTTGAGCCTTCTTACAATTTGAAACAGTCCAGTGCCCTCTGTTGACGAAAACTGGAATCTTTTTTAAAATTACAGCATATGAAATGTAAGAGTTACCAGATATAAATGTCACTTTTTTTCATCTTCATATTTATTGTAGCTAATGAATTATTAAATTTCCAAATTGAGGATCTTATTACTTGTCACCCTCTATATTAAATATATATTGGAATATCAGCATTTATACGAAATATTTTTAACTGTGCATGTACGAAAGATAATTTTGTTTGCATAACTTAGTAGTAAACTATGTAGAGCAACTCATATAAAACTGCCAGTTGAATATCGTGAAAATTCAGAAAGATATTGCGATATGCTGAGCTGAATTTCAGTTGCTTTCTAAAAGTAGTTGACTATATCCTCGATATATTTTTCAATTTTCACGATATTTGATTGGCCATTATATATGAGTCGCCCTATATAGGTGACTACTAAACTGTGCGAATAAAAACTATCATCTTTCACTCATGCGCAGTTAAAAATTATTTCGTACAGATGTTCCTATTTCATCAAATAGTTATTATATTATTTTTTTAATTGTAATATGTTGTCTTTACTGTAATGTGACAAATTTCCTGAAAGTGTCATAAAATCTGGTCGAAAACCCTGCATGCTATACACATATAACATACTGAAATGTCTCGAATGTGTTAACCCTTTATCTACCGATGGTACTTCTAAGTACCAGTTGCTTTGCAGTCCTATAGAACAATCTATTCGTACAATACTAGCAAGACTTTCAAGGTTCAATGCTTTAAATTACCTTTTATCTCACTAGATAGCAGCAGCAGCTTTTATTATCGAAATCTTTCTTTATAAATATTTATTTTAGTGTCAGTTCATGCATTTGAGTCGCCATATTGTGATATCTTCCTTGCTTGAAATTATTTCAAATTCACGTAAAAATATTGAAGGTAGATGGATAATATTTTTTCTATATTTGTTATGATCTTAGAATACGATTTAGCACAGTCTTACAGTTAAGTACTATTTATAATTTATTTACTAAACCAATTTTTAATTGGTATTTATAAGTACCGTCAGTTCTGATTATGCTGAAATGGCCCTTGTGAATTCACGCATAGCATATATCGTCAAGTTCAAGGCAAAACTTTCACAAAGAGGAAGGCCAAGATCGACCTAAAGCCTTTTCAAGTGCAGTACCTTCAAAAAGAAAATAAAGAGACTTTTCTGTTTCCAAAGACATTCGCCGGCAAATTACAGGATGTCATTGGCCAACGTTTGTATCGAATCGAGGCCGCTGTGTACTTTGTACACCTAGCAAAATACAATCAAAGCCTCATTCAAAATGCAGTACATATAATGTTTTTTGTGTGTAAATGAGAAAAAACTGTTTTTATTAATATCATCAAGGATAGATATGTTTAAAATGTGCTTCTTGTTATAATACATCATATATAAAAATAAAAATAATAATTTTGTAAATTCTTTAATTTATTTTCAAAGTCTGAATATTTTTGTAAATGTTTAATGCTGACGGTACTTAAAAGGGCCAGTTATTAAGCGTATTTTATGTAATTTTTGGAAAGTGACTATTTTTTTGTCATTTAACTTTTACTTAATACTGTATTAAAATGAAATAAAATTTACATACAATTCCATTTATTAATTCGTAATGTGGCAGATAAGGTGTTAAAGCAACCCTTATATCTCCATCAATACACATGCAACTCTTACACAAATGAACATAAATGTTCTACAAGATTTACGTATTCATGTGCTACAGCTAGAGGTCATTTCGAGTATTTTATTTTAGAGGGTGATCGCAAATATTATTTTATTATTCAATTTGTTGTTGGCTATCTAATTGTCTTCAGGACCAAACCTTCTCTGAAAAATATTAGATCAAACATTTTCTTTACTTTCTTGCAGTTTCAGAAGGTTTCGTAAAGTATTTCTTTAAATATTCTACATATTTTTCGATTATTGAAGATGGCTCTAACAATATGATAACACACTGTACATTTGATATTAACAGTAATGTCAAAGTCAATAATTGTAACTATACAGGGTGGACCAAAACTCCTTTTCACAATTTAAAATTCAATTTAAATAATCAAGTATGACAGTGCGGTTTGGATGAAAATTTCACTAATGTTTGAAGTTTGTTTAAGTACCGTAATTTTCGGCCTGTAGAACAGTTATGTTTCGACCCAGAAATTTTATTTAATAATTGAAGTCAAATATTTACAGCGATCTTGTAAGTTACATTATATAAAATAAAATTTCTGGTTCGAAACATAATTGTTTGATCCGCGGATTATAGACCGGAAATTAGAGTAGATTTTTAAAAATATTTTTAAAAATTTACCGTAGATGGGGCTATAACTTTAAAACTGCAAATAATCATCAAAAGAAAGCAGTTATATATAATGACCATTTATTTTGTTCAGTTTTCTATCATATTTCAACATGTGCGCTTTTTCTAGCTGGAAACCCATCCAAACGGTTCTTAATGGCATTCAACACGTTGATCACACCACCTATTTTGTTCAATTTACTATCATATTTCAAGATGTGCGCTTTAGCTGTAAACCCATCCAAACGGTTCCTAATGGCATTCAACACGTTGATCACACCATTTATTTTGTTCAATTTACTATCATATTTCAACATGTGCACTTTTTCTAGCTGGAAACCCATCCAAACGGTTCCTAATGGCATTCAACACGTTGAAATATAGGAAAATAAATCTTATGATTATATTGTACGAAATAGATGTATGCTGGAGTATATTGTACAAAATAAATGGTGTGTAGTGCGTTATATTTTGTTTCTTATGTTTTTGTTTTTTTAGTTTGGTGTATAGAATCATCTATGGGTTTTTGGGAGTTATTTTACTTTTTCTCTTTTTTTAAACAAAACTTTTGATCATAAGAAGCATTTTAGTACGCATATATATATATATATATATATATATATATAATCGTGTGTGTTCCTATATTTCACTTTGCAGCCATAACTATCCAGCGCAGACTACTGGTGTTTGTGTGTGGTAGTAACATCGATTCCTCTATCATGTACTATGGTAGTTGCATGTCGGTAGCTGTAGGGGTATGGAAGATATGGTGATTGAAAGTTGTCAGCCTAGGGCATTTTCATATTTTGAAAATAGACGTGTGTGTATCTATATTTCTCTTTGCAGCCATAACTACCCAGCGCCGACCACTGGTGTTTGTGTGTGGTAGTAGCCTCGAGTCTCTCATTATGCACCATGGTGGTTGCATGTCGGTAGCTGTGGGGGTGTGGGATATATGGTGGTTGAAATTGGGCAGCCTAGGGCATTTTCATATTTCGAAAATAGACATGTGTATCTCTATATTTCACTTTGCAGACATAACTACCCAGCGCAGACCACTGGTGTTTGTGTGTGGTAGTAGCCTCGAGTCTCTCGTCATGCACCATGGTGGTTGCATGTCGGTAGTTGTGGAGGTGTGGGAGATATGGTGGTTGAAATTGGGCAGCCTAGGGCATTTTCATATTTCGAAAATAGACATGTGTGTCTATATTTCACTTTGCAGCCATAACTACCACAGACCACTGGTGTTTGTGTGTGGTAGTAGCCTCGAGTCTCTCGTCATGCACTATGGTGGTTGCATGTCGGTAGCTGTGGGGTGTGGGACATAGGGTGGTTGAAAGATGTCGATTTAGGGCATTTTCATATTTCGACCAACGTGTTCTAAAAAATGTTTGGAATCTTCTTCAACGGGAAATCGTTCATTCAACGTAACATGAACTAATTAAGATATTGATAACTAAGTAAGATGATTTAGTGCCCCCTATCGGTGGAAATTGAAACTAAACTATATTGCTGCGCGTGTGTAGCACGCCTGCTATACAATTCTGTAGGCAGCGGGGATGAGTGCCGGAGTTTTGTTCGGAAAGAGGTTTGTTTAGAACAGAATATACGCCGAACATGACTGAAAGTTACTGATATCCGGGCAACGCCAGACGGACCAGCTAGTTACTTAATATTTTATTAAATCTGAAAATGTGTCAATGAGTTTTGACCCGCTCTGTAGAATATTTCTCCGTTATGAAATATATCTCATATCATACTTTTATGATACATATATAAATTGCAGCTCTTTTAAATTTCAAATTAAAGAGCAAAAAAGATACATCGCTATATTACTCTCTTTTTTAATTTTACCAATCGCAAACCAACCTAAGAACATCTGTAGCAAAATATTTTTCTTATTTACACGTGCTACAAAGTTCTTTGGGGCTGGTTTTATGCCAACTATGTGATGATTTCAAGTTCAAAGCATTTTAAAAAACATAGATCCTGAAGCAAAATGTTTAAGAAAATAAAGTAAAATAGTTTTTAATGACTGTTGGTTCAGCAAGCAACGCACTTTGGTGATTTTGGAATTATTGCACTTATCTACATCAGCAGCATCATCAGTTGAAGATTACTTGCACTCATTGAGTCTCAAAGCGTTCTTCTTGGAGATGTGCCTTCGAGATAAAAAACATACAGCTATGTATATAAACAAACTTGTATTATTAGCTGTTTATGTTTGAAATAAGTGAGATTTTCTTTGCATATTTCATTACAGTTTCTCTCTTTTAACTAGACATCATCTTAAGTCAGCTAAACTGTTCATTTTCTTCTTGTTGAATTCCAGTATGTCAAAATACATACGCATTAGTTTAATTTTGAATTTGCTTTTTTATCTTAATTTTTAATTCATTTAAGTGGAATTTGATCGATAATGTTATTCCAAATAACAATTTGTAAATATTTGTTTTTCTTTTAGAGTAATATTTGAAGGGATCAATTTAAAATAGACAAACTAAGTTGACGAGGAGATACAGGGTGCCCTAAAATGGACCAAACGTTTTAAAATTCATAACAACAGTGACAGACATGCAAGTTTTTCTTGCAGGAGATTAATGTATGAAAATGGGAATACGCATCTTTTTTAGCTCCAAACATCACTGATAGATGGCGCTACGCTATATAAAACTGTTGAAACGCTCAAACTCATGTATAAAAGTGGATCAAAGCTCACTCGTCTTTTAATCTTTATTCAGTTTAGTTGTTGGAACGCCAAAAAATGGCTTTCGTTTAGAAATTGAATGTTATTTTGAGTAGTATTACAGATTGAATCAGTGTAGTGCCATCTATTGGTAATATTAGAAATTAAAACAAAGAAGCAGAGTACAGAAATTTCTGAATTCACACAATATTCTTCTGCAACAGTAACTTAAATAGCTGTCACCACTCATTTATTACCTGAATTCTAAAAACGTTCAGTTCATTTTAGGGTACTCTGTGTATTCATATTAAAATCTTATTTTTATTTATTTGTAAAGCAAACAATTGGCTTCTTTAATTTTTGTCTAAGAAGTTATTCCGACTTATATTCAATTAAACAAATCAAACTTTTAGAATCTCCACTCAGATTTTGAATCAATAAATAAAGACCAACAGAAGACAAATAATTATAATTTCAAATAAGCTGCTCATATACAATCATCGTAGCATTTTCGGAGAAAATGAGATATTGCCATCATACTATCACCCGCTGCCAAAAATGTTTGGTTCAAAAATTATGGATTTCTTATTTCTAAAACATACAGCTTTGTAATCATTTTGGTACAGTATTTTTCTTTAAATTCTCAATGCAATAATCAATAGAGCTACTTGGTGTACTTATTTTTAACACTTTCCAGCATAGTTGAAAAGTGATCATGAATTCTGGCCGTCTTCCTAAATCTCGTAAATATACTCATATTTTCATGTAATTTTTATCTGTTATTGAGACTATAGCATCTTCGGTATTGAAAATGAAGTGTGTAGCATTTATAGTTTGTTTACAGGGACACACAAAATAATTCCATTACATTATAGTCTATGAGAGAAATAGATTTCGGTGCATTTTATTGATGTTACGGTTGTGACGAATTCATTAAATCTCTCACAGTATGCTAATTAGGCAGAATAATCAAAGATGGAAGTCCCCAGGGGTTGGAAAACTTCTCTCATATTTTTCTGCTAACTTGCAGGAATGTCGCCGAATGCAAAGGCACAGAATGGCTTCGATCAATCTTGTGAACTGAAATTGCTTAGACAGCAAAATATTTCTCTGATCTAACCGCCTACATGTGAGATCTCTGATCGTGGGAAAATCGCCCGTGTGAACATTTAAAAGTTCAGTAAGACCTCTCAAAAGAAAGCTTTACCCAATGTCTTAAAAACCTAATCTAATGACGTGAACTAAAACTTTTTTGATTGGTGAACGGAGAGTCTTTTGTTCGAGCAAACGGACCGGAGAAGAGAATCGAGGGGAAGCAGTTAGAGTTTGGCGGGAGAGGAGTGTTGTTAGAAAAATACTCATCTCAGGACGGATTTCCAACCCCGTGGGGAAAATAATGTTTTGCTGACATATTTTTGAAGAGAAAAGACAATCTCTCTAAAGAGCGGAAAAGTCGTGGATTGGACCTTTCGTGAAGAGTGAAAGAGAAACTCTTGTTAGATTTTAAGATTTCAAATTACTGTACAAGACTGGACTATGCATTTTTTGTTAATTGATTGTAAGTTGAACGAAGCACGCTGAAAAAAATTGTTGTAATGAGTTGTAATATTAAGAAATTCGAGAACGATATTTAATAAAATTCGTTTCGAAATAACATATTGAAGTTGATCCATACTAAAAGGTTCCACGCTACCCCTTTTCTAAATACCCAATTCATGGAATCATTATAGCTGGTGGCAGCGGTGGGATATTTCTACAAAAATTGATTAGCATCAGTGAAGAGAGCCCAGACAGTAGCAGTGACGAACGCCCGCATCTAAGCGCGCAAAATCTGACGCCAGGTCAGGAGAGAAAAGCAGAGACCGAAGCAAGCCCTTGCAGTGGCACGACAGACCGCAGTTCCGTCATCCGAACGTAGAAGCAGAGCCCGAAGCAAGCCCTTGCACTGGCACTACAGACCGCAGTTCCGTCATCCGAACGCAGAAGCAGAGCCCGAAGCAAGCCCTTGCAGTGGCCCGACAGACCGCAGTTCCATCCTGGAAGCAAGCACTTGTGTATAGAGAACAAGCCCGAAGCAAGCCCTGGCAAGGAAACTTCAGGAGCCGACAAATCGAGATAACCTGTGCAATCGACGACGTCTAGGCCAAACCCGAAACCGGCGACAGATGATGCAGACAAAGACTGTAGAAAAGGTAAGCTCAATTCATTTTTGAGTGGCTCTCATTTTGTTTATATATTCTTTGGTGAAGAAAATTCATTTCTGAGAAATTTTTTATTTTGAATATTGATTTATGATAAATTATGACAAATTTTTAAATCTAATAACTTTTAAGATATTTGGAAAAATATATGTATGTTTGTTATCAGCATAAAATTTGAGTGAGTGAATTTTCTTTTGGCAGTAAAATAATATAAGGAGGTACTGTCAGGCTAAATGTGGAATTTTTCTTTTTTCTCTAAAAAAAAAAAAGAGGTAAAAATTCCGATCTTTCTAATAAGTCGATTGTCTAGTAATTCCTGATTGAAAATTTTCAAGGATTTTACTTTGTTTTACTTGTGAAACAATAGATGCAACGCTACTAAAATATTTTGCATATATGACATTAGGTAAATTTTTTTTTAGCAGTTGTAAAAAGTGTTCATTTTGTTATAACTGGGAAAATTGTTACCTGCGGTGTCAGAAATATCAAGTATTGGTTGATTTATGAGCATAGAATTTCAAAATTCTAAATTTGTTTTAAATTTGTATGATCGACACCAAAACGTGTCAGTGTATTGAAAATTTTTCAATATTGAAAATTTATTTTTATATGTATACTACTTTTATTATTCCTCAAATTGAATTGTATTTAAAATTGTTAGTATTATGTGGGTAGTAGCAGAAAATTTTCCATAAAGTGTTAGAATCCCTATTGCACAAGTTAGCGAGCGAAACTATTATTTTCATCTTTATATTGTATTTGCATAAAATTTTAAAATGCAAGAAATAACTGATCTGAACAGTGCAGGAAAATTGATTTGCAGAATTTAGCGGAAGAATTGGGAGTGGAGATAGGGGAAAATGACAGGATCCGGGTAATTATCCAAAAAATCGAAGCTGCTAATGATTACGATAGAGATTTTGCCTTTACGCAAGCTGCGTATATCATAAAAGATCGAGAAGATAAGATAGCCGCGGATAAAGAAAGGGAAAAAGAGGATAAAAAAGGGAAAAAGCTGAAAAACAAAGGGAATACGAGGAAAAACAAAGGGAATATGAGAGGGTGAAAGAAGAAAGAGAAAGAGAGGAAAAACAAAAAGAACGCGAATTTACGTTAGAACAACTTAGGTTGACGCAAGATGCAAATAGACGTAGTTCAACTACCAGTGGCGGGTCGGAACGCCCACCTAAATTGCCGCTCCGAACAATAATGCATCGATTTGATCCGGAACGCTCGGACATAACTTTGTTTTTAAATTTGTTCGAACGACAGGCGACCAAAGCGGAAATAGAGACAGGTGACTTAGTGACGCATTTATTAGCTTTAGTGCCGGTCGAAATTGCAGAGTTAATTTTAAGGGAACCGCAAGATCAGACGGATAACTTTGAATACGTCAAAAAGTTTTTGCTAGAGCGCTTCCGCATGAGTCTCGAAGCGTATCGTCAAAAATTAATGAAACATCCACGCAATCCAGGTGCTCCGTGGAAGGACTTTATCTTCGAGCTCAACAGTTATTTAGAGGGTTGGTTAAATGGGTTAGATGTTACAGATTTCAGTAGTCTGAAAAATTTATTGATAACGGACCAGATCAAGCGCCGTACTTCTAGCGAATTGAAGGAGCATTTCATTGATTCGTGGGCAAACTACAAAGACCCTTTAGTCTTGGCAAATTGTCTCGACGAATATGAAGCGATCAAAGGCCCTTCAAAGAAACTTTGGACTGTAAGCCCCCCCCCCCTCCCGATAAAAGAACCGAAAAACAAAGGTTCAAAGAAAAATCGCGAAGTGAGAGATTTCCCGAAACCAAAACAAATTGGCGAGACAAATATATTAACAAAGACAAAAAGCGTATATTTGAACAAAAGAGGTGGAACAAATGTTTCGTGTGTGGATCCACCCAACATTTGAAAGCTAATTGCCCAGAATTAAAAAAAACGAAAGACCCATCTCTAAAATTAGTCACATCCGAAACAGCCCTGAATTGGAAGAAGGTTTTTAACCCTATTTAAGTCATGCTCTAATTAATGGAAAGGAAATTACCGTGTTGAGAGACACGGGTTCCTGTTCAGACGTGGTGTCTAGGAAATTCATTAATTCGGATCAATTAGACGGGGGAACCGTTTGGGTAAGACAACCTTTAATAAATGATTTGCATTGTTTGCCGATGGCCGATGTAATTCTCGAAATTAAAGACATTGGAAATGTGAGGACTAAAGCAATTGTGGCCGACAGCGAAGCAGATATGTCATATTATATTTTGGGTAACGAAACGCAGAAGTTGATAGACGATATTAAAAACGGAACAATTAAAACCCTACATGCTGTAATAACTCGAAGTCAGACCAAAACGAATCCGAAAGAAAAAGAAAACGAACCGAACAAGGAAGTTACTCTTTCTCCCCTAGCCGGGGAAAACGAAAAAGAGGCGGATGATGAGGTGACAGTTGAGACCTGGGAAAAAGATTTACTCCCCGAAGTTCTCAATGATCAATGCTTAGATCTGGCTAAAGTAGGGAAGGGTGAGTTTAGAATGGAACAAAGCAGTGACCCTTCTCTAGAAATTATCAGGAAAAAGGCATTGGAAAAAAAATCGCATTATGAAATAAAAGACTCGTGATAATTCGAAAAACTAAAGACCATCGGGGGTTTGAACGAATTCAACTAGTGGTTCCGGCAAAATATAGGGCAGGCCTTCTGAACGCATGTCATGAGTGAATCGCGGCTCACATGGGCGAATTAAAAACAAAAGACAAAATTTTAAGGTATTTCTTTTGGCCGAATATAATAACAGAAACGCAAAATTTCGTAAAATCTTGTGACTCATGTCAAAAAGTGGGAAAGGCAAGGGAGCAGAAAAAGGCCCCGCTGAAGCTAGTACCTATAATTTCAGAGGTATTTTCAAAACTTTCGGTAGGTCTAGTGGGCCCCTTGCCAGTGTCTAACAAGGGAAATAGGTATTTACTAACTGCAATTTGTTGTTATTCGCGATATCCTGAGGCTATACCGATACCAAACATGCTTTCTGAAACAGTAGTCGAGGCCCTAACCTTAATTTTTAGTCGTTTAGGCTACCCCTTTGAAGTACAGACAGACCTAGGAAAATCTTTTACTTCAAGTTTAACCACCAATTTTCTGGAGAAATTTGGAGTACAACTAAATCATTCGAGTGTGTGTAGACCTTCATCAAATTTGATAGAACGATGGCACCGATCTGTCAAACGATTATTAAAGGTATTGAGTGTGGGAAACGGTAGTGACTGGGAGAAAAATCTACCGCATGCATTGTTAGCCTTGAGGACGGTAACGCATAAATCGATCGGTTTTAGCCCGGCCGAGTTAGTTCATGGGAGAAATCTACGGACCCCGGAAACCTTATTGTTCGGACAATGGACAGGGGAAAGTCAAGAACCAGAGTTGGTCACTGAATATGTTTTTAATCTTATGAATAGGTTAAAGCGCTGTCAGGGATTAGCAGTCCAGAATATGATGGTCGCTAGAGACAAGAGAAAAATCTGATACGATAAAAATGCCGTCGAAAGGCACTTTGAACCAGGGGAAGAAGTGTTAGTCTTAGCAACGAACAAAAAGAATAAAATGTCGGTAGGGTGGATAGGTACCGGAAAGATCGAATCCAAAATTTCCGCGACAAATTATATAGTGAGTGTTCCGGGCAGACGGGAAAAATCACAGATCTATCATGTAAATCTCTTAAAACCGTACGTAAAAAGGGTGGGAAAAATAAATATTTTAACCCGCGAATTTCACGAGCCAGATGCATCCCAAGACTTAGAGATTGTGTAGCCCTTAGCAGACTCCAGCAGTTACATATTTAGCGAAGTAGTGGAGGATAGTGGGTTAAGGGATCAGTGTAGTAACGAACAATTGCATATGTTGGAAAATTTATTGGACGAATACCGCGAAGTGGTCTTGAATGACCCAGGATTAACGGATCTCACGGAACACGATATAGAACTTATAGAAGAAAAACCGGTGAGAATAAGGCCGTACCGTGCATCGCCCAGACAAAAAGAAATTTTAAAAAAGGAGATTAAGCGCATGTTAGAACTCAACATAATTAAGGAAGGGGAGTCTAATTTTAATTCTCCAATGATATTGGTAGAAACCCCGGGAAAAGATCCGCGCCCCTGCATTGATTATAGAAAACTGAACGCAATTACGAAGACAGAATTTTCCCACTCCCGAATATTGAGAAAAGGGTTGAAAAAGTGGCAGCCGCGAAGTATATTACGGTGCTTGATCTGACAAAAGGATATTGGCAGATACCCATGACCCCCAGGGCGCAGAAATTGGCCGCATTTGTGACTAATTTTGGAAGTTATTTAACTCTGTCAATGCCTTTTGGGCTCCTCAACGCGTCTTATAGGTTCTCTAAATTCATGGCAAAATTATTATATAGTCTAGAAGAATTTTGTTCACCATACCTAGACGATATGGCAATATTTTCAGACGATTGGGAGGACCATATTAAACATCTCGAAAAGGTATTATTCAGAATAAGGAACGCTAAATTAAAAGTTAAAATAGCGAAGTGCAAATTTGCACAGAAGACAGTTAAGTATCTAGGCCACATAGTGGGGGAAGGGCAACGAAAACCCGCCGAAGCTAAAATCCACGCCATCACGGAATTGCCAGCGTCAAAAATCAAAACAGAAATTAGGAGATGCCTAGGTATGGCAGGGTATTACTCCCGTTACATAGAAAATTACGCCACTATAGTTGAACTCTCACGCGAGCGCTGAAGGGAAAACACAAAAAAGAAAAAATAGTATGGAGCGACGAAATAAGTAAGGCGTTCGATCTCCTAAAAGCTAAACTCACCAGGGAACCGATTCTATATGCCCCAAATTATGATTTGGAATTTGTTGTCCAAACGGACGCATCCGAAAAAGGGATCGGAGTAGTGTTAGCACAGAGGCAGGGCTCAGAAGAACATCCCATAATATACCTCAGCCGGAAGTTTACTGACCCAGAAAAAAGTTTTAGCGCAACAGAAAAGGAATGCGCTGCTATAATTTTTGCTATCAAGAAACTAAGACATTACATTGACGGTCAAGAATTTCGTATAGAAACAGACCACAACCCTTTGGTGTTTCTGAAAAATATGCAGGTAACAATCCCAGATTACTTCGATGGGCGCTAGCCCTGCAACCCTTTCAATATGCAATCCGACACAAACCGGGTAAAGATATACCCCACGTTGACTACTTAAGTAGAGCAATGCAGTAGTAAGTTTTTGAGTAAAACTCAATCTTTTGTACATATTTGATTATTTTTAGTTTTATTGTTATTGTGGCATGTGTAGAGAAAAAAATATCTTTCAAAAAAAGTCTCTAAAGCTAGATGTTCAAGCAATGGTAAACAGTATATAAGAAATTAGGTCACTGATGTATATAGTGAGGTTAAATTGAAATGTTATTTGAGCCACTCAGATATGTTGAGCTAACCCTTTTTTTGCAGATTTTCCGTGTTTTAACCCGGAAAATGTTTTAAAGGTGGGGGTGTTGTGACGAATTCATTAAATCTCTCTCAGTATGCTAATTAGGCAGAATAATCAAAGATGGAAGTCCCCAGGGGTAGGAAAACTTCTCTCATATTTTTCTGCTAACTTGCAGGAATGTCGCCGAATGCAAAGGCACATAATGACTTCGATCAATCTTGTGAACTGAAATTGCTTAGACAGCAAAATATTTCTCTGATCTAACCGCCTACATGTGAGGTCTCTGATCGTGGGAAAATTGCCCGTGTGAACATTTAAAAGTTCAGTAAAACCTCCCAAAAGAAAGCTTTATCCAATGACTTAAAAACCTAATCTAATGACGTGAACTAAAACTTTTTTGATTGGTGAACGGAGAGTCTTTTGTTCAAGCAAACGGACCGGAGAAGAAAATCGAGGGGAAGCAGTTAGAGTTTGGCGGGAGAGGAGTGTTGGTGGAAAAACACTCATCTCAGGACGGATTCCCAACCCCGTGGGGAAAATAATGTTTTGCTAACATATTTTTGAAGAGAAAAGACAATCTCTCTGAAGAGCGGAAAAGTCGTGGATTGGACTTTTCGTGAAGAGTGAAAGAGAAACTCTTGTTAGATTTTAAGATTTCAAATTACTGTACAAGACTGGACTATGCATTTTTTGTTAATTGATTGTAAGTTGAACGAAGCACGTTGAAAAAAATTGTTGTAATGAGTTGTAATATTAAGAAATTCGAGAACGATATTTAATAAAATTCGTTACGAAATAACATATTGAAGTTGATCCATACTAAAAGGTTCCACGCTACCCCTTTTCTAAATACCCAATTCATGGAATCATTACACGATATTTCAAACATAATGAGATCGATATGCTTTATTGAGGTACATGCTTTCTCACGAGTATGGAATAAGTATCATTTGCAGTTCGTTTACAGGGGCGCACAAAAGAACACCATTACACGAACCGTTGATTTTAGAATTTGGGGCAAATACATTTTTGTTATTGCCAGATAATGAATCAGTCTGTCCGTGTTCTAACTCGTTTAAATGTATTCCGATTCCCATGCAAATGGGCATGAATTATTATATTGAACCATTTGAATGGCTTAAAAAATATTCATAGAAATATTTTAGAAATATTTTTAAACCCATCAGACTTACTTTATATATTTTGTGGTTTTATTTCATGAAAATTTAATATGCAATACTGGTTATCCGCGTTAGCTGAAATAAAAACATGGTTTTCGTATGCGCCAATGGGCTCCCCTCGTTTTCAAAAGCAATGATTTGTTGAAAACTTTGATTTTTTTCGAATAGAATATAATTATAATAATAATAATAAGTTGAATATTTTATATTATTTACTTATTTATTTTATTTCCATATTTCATTCTTCTTTAGAAAATTTACAATAACAAAAAAATTAATTTAATTTTAAAGGAAAAAGTGGAAAAAATAAGATAAAATATTGATTAAGAAGTTGTATACATATAATTATAAATTATGATAAAATAATATTTTACCAGTGTTGCCAATTCTCCGCAGTTATAATAGAACTGCTACATTCTGATTATGATTGTTAATATTATGCAACATAAAAATAATTCTATTTAAAATCGACTTTCTTCACTTTCAAAATCATCTCATTTGAAATATCGTTCACCAAATAAATTACTGCTAGCTAGCAAATTTATACTGATATTAAAATATATTTATTGTGAATTTATTAAAAATATAAATTGTATGTTAATTTGTAATAAACTTTAGCTTTAACTATTTATACTTTTTAAAAAGGGTTCAGGAATTTATATTTGCGCTTAAAATGAGTGCCTTGTTCATAATAAAGGCACTTAAAATACATTGAAAAGTGTTACGGTGAATTTCACTAGAATATCGAAATTTAACTTATTGCTTATCTAGTGATTTTATTAGGAAATTAAATAGAAATTACTGCTCATTCTGCCAAGTAATTTGAGTTATGCTTAAAAATCCACCCGCATTGCAATCTGCTTTGCAACGATTAAAAATGTATTTAACATCAAGTGTTATATTATTACAAGTTATATCAAATATAAACCTGAATAATTCCTAAAACTACTTGACTTCCTGTTTGGTATCAGAAGGTAACATTTACCGAGGAATCCGAAAATATGATGTCCAAATTCGATCGTTAGTATAGAAACGTTTAAGGTATCGTACAATTTCTATAGGCAGACGACCCTCTAAGCAAAATCTAAAAATAACATGAATCAGTAGACGTTATTACGAATCGATTGCTACCAGTCATATTTTTATATAATGATTTTCTGTAAAGTCATTCAGCGGTGGTGGTGTTTATTCTCTTTGCACGACTGTGTACATAATTGATTCTGCTACGAATTATTTCATTTCGTCGACTTTCGTGTTATTCACTTGTTGATGCGATAAATGATCAGACATGTAAATATTAAACACTTTTACCACTTACTTCTGTAAACACTTGACATTTTCATATTTAACATACTTAGAGTCTATTAAAAGATGTGTTAATATTTTGAGAACTTTTCTGTTATACAGGCCTGTTATAGAGGCCAGATAGATAAAGTGGCCTTGGCGGAAGAAGGGAACTTATCATGCATCTTTTCTGGCAACCCATTGACTGTTTCATATACACAAGCAATTTTTTCAATATTTATACAATTTATGTAATATAAAGAAGCCTACAAAGAGAAGTAACAGTTTATGTACAAACTGGAGTTTATAAGCAAACGTAATAGTTTATATACAAATAGTCGTAATTTGTATATAAAAACTATTACGATATATATACATAAAAATAAATTTTTTATATGTATATAAATGCATACATAAACAAGCATAAAAGTTCACCAGGTTTGTTTTCATAACTGTTTATATCGTTTGGCAACAAATATCACTTTCTGAAGCCCGAATTGCACCAAGGCTTTTTTAAAAAATAGGAACGAAAAATCATGCGTCAAGCATAGATTATGTAACTCTTCCCAACACTTACAAAATATTTTTACAACTCTTTACCGTTTAATAAGGAGAAAGTTGATATCTAAGTATATAATTTGGAAAACTCATAACATATTTAAAAATCTAATTTCAGGAATTATAAACAATATTCGAAAAAATATCCAAGCAATTTTGTGCAGCCCTGTATATGATCTATAGATTTGTATACATACTAAATAGAATGCTAAATTTTAATTTAGTCAGAAAACGCGTAGCACAGTTTAAAATTCCCCTTCTTAAATTTCCTTTAATAAACGGAAATGTGCTCGAGAACTTCTGTGCTGCCCTGTATACGATCCATACAATTTATAAACACCAAGTAATAGACAAAAAATGAGTTGAATTTAAAAACGCCTTCAACAACTGAAAAATCACTTCTAGCAATTATTATTAACAAGCAGTACTACATTAACAGAATTCTTTTGTGTGCCCCTGTAAATGAACAATGAATGCTATACATACAATATTTTATAGTAAGCCTCTTGTAATCCAATTTAGTGATATATATCAATTTTAATATGTTTGAAATAGTGAAACGTTATTAAAATAAACCGCAAGCGATTTTTCTTCATATTTTTTGTTTCATAAACCGTAATGTAACGGAATTCTTTTGAGTGTTCCTGTAAAGGAACTAGTGCTGTACGTGCTATGCACACCACATTCTATAGTAAGCCTCTTGTAGTGCACCTCAGTGATATATATCAATTTCAATATGTTTGATAATGTGTAACATCATTAAAATAAACCGCAAAAATTTTTTCTTCATATACCATAATGTAACAGGTATATTTTGAGTGTCCCTATAAAGGAACTATAAGTGCTATGCATAACACATCCCATAGTAAGACTTTTGTAGTGCACCTCAGTGATATATATCAATTTCAATATGTTTGAAATCGTGTAACATCATTAAAATAAACCGCAAATGATTTTTCCTCATAGACCGTAATGTAACGGAATTCTTTTGAGTGAAAAAAACTAGAAGTGCTACTCATTTCATATTCAATACCGAACCTGCCATAGTAAAACCTCAATAACATATATCAATTGCATGACAATCCGTATATATTACGCGTGTTAGAGCACGGACAGACAGACAAACAGAATTCCTAAACATTTTTCAACTATGTTGGAAAGTGTTAACAACAAGGCCTCTATAACACAAAAGTACCATATTTTCTGTAACGGTAACTTTCCCAATTTTGTGTGCAGCTGTTTTTAATAAAAATATTCTATTAAATGCCAGAAATTTGATAATATATAAGACGATGATTAATGTTCGGAAATAGAAGTACTCTAAAAAGGAAGTTAGTTTGGAAAAATATTAATGCTTTTTTTATAGAACAATAGTAATACTGCTTCAAATTTCACTCATTTTATTCTGCAATAAAAAGATCCTGGAGCCATTTATATTACCTATAAAGAAAAATTAAAATTGACAAAACAAAGTGCTCCAATGAATTACTGTGTCCCTATTATTTGGGTCACTCTGTACATTACTGAAGATTTAAATTTTTGCACATTTAAAATAATTCACCTCCTTAGATTTGTTTCCAGCTGGAACAGATAAGACATGCAAGACATTACTTTCCTTTTCTGATCGCTCTGGCTTATCTATTTTGGTGATAAGAGTCCAAACAATAAAAAGATTGCAATACTAACGTTGACACGCGCACAAATGTGGACATGCTTCTATTCTTTGAACAAAAGAGTATTTAAATACTGCACTGGGTTTCCCGAATATCGCCCATATGCAATTTTTATGTCTTTAATGTATAGATATAGTATATATTATATTAATGAGGGTGGGATATTGCATTTTGTAACGAAATAATTACAAGAAAACTGGCATTTTTCTGGGATTTCTATTGTTTGCTTCCATTTCCCATCCTGATAAAAAAAAAAGTGTAAGGTGCAATTCGCAGGATTTATATACACTATAATTTCCAATGATGACCGGTCACTTGCGATTTTAGACGTTTTGTTAAATATTTGGAAAGATACATGAGGAATTATCCTTTAACTTCAGGAGTGTAAACAACATGATAAATGTCATATATTTCCGCAAAGATTTTTTTCCGAAACCCCATAAGGGGCCGTCAACAAATTGAAGAAAAACGAATATATATTGGATAACCCTGTAAAAACTAATATTGCAAAAGCATTCAAACTGTAGATTATGATTAAGTGGATTATTGTAATAATTTGAGTTCATTTGTATGAAGATAGCATGTATACTCGAAGAGAAATTCAGGTTTTTATAAAAACAGTCCCAAATTTTACCAAGTTTTTTGCTTATAATTTGCAGAGTTTTTAATATAAAAACAAGTTTTTTTTTTCAGAAAATGTGACAAATAAAATTATACACAATACCCTGTAATAGAATTAGAAAATAATAAAAATTGTATGAAAAATGAGCAGGTTTACTAAATATTGTTTCACTGCGCATGCGCGAATTCAATCAAAATATACTGTGCATAATATATTAGCTAAATGTATAGACCAACTTTTATGAAAGTCTCAAAAACATAGCTTGAAAATTCTGATAGTAATTGTCGATAGAATAAGCTCGAAATTCGCTGTTTCCAAAAGGAAGCAAAAAGATGAGGGGTTGTATCAAATATAGAATGAGAAACACTTCATTCTTATTATGTCAACTTTGATAAGCTAGTATATTTGGATACAACCCCTCATCTTTTTGATTCCTTTTGGGAACAGCGAAATTCGAGCTTATTCTATCGACGATTACTATCAGAATTTTCAAGCTATGTTTTTGAGACTTTCATAAAAGTTGGTCTATACATTTAGCTAATATATTATGCACAGTATATTTTGATTGAATTCGCGGATGCGCAGCGAAACAATATTTAGTGAACCTGCTCATTTTTCATACAAATTTTATTATTTTTTCATTCTGATTACAGGGTATTGTGTATAATTTTGTTTGTCACATTTTCTGAAAAAAACTTGTTTTTATATTAAAAACTCTGCAAATTATAAGCAAAAAACGTGGTAAAATTTGGGACTGTTTTTATAAAAACCTGAATTTCTCTTCGAGTATACATGCTATCTTCATAAAAATGAATCCAAATTATTACAATCGGCCACTTAATCATAATCTACAGTTTGAAAGCTTTTGCAATATTGGTTTTTACAGGATTATCCAAAAGATATTCCTTTTTCTTTAATTTGTTGACGGCCCCTTATGGGGTTTCGGGAAAAAATCTTCGCGGAAATGTATGACGTTTATCATGTTGTTTACACTCCTGAAGTTTCAAGATAATTCCTCATGTATCTTTCCAGATATTTAACAAAACGTCTAAATTCGCAAGTGACCGATCATCATTGGAAATATAGTGTATATATACCGCTAACCAGGCCCCTACCTGCCGAGCATGGGTGCCTAGCTTGACAAGTTAGTGCCTGGACGCGGGGCGATATTCGCCTGATCACAACATGGTTGTGATCCACCTGACAAAGCCTTGTTAGCATGGCTGCAGTGCTCTGCCCCAGTTTTCTTTATTTGCCAGTTCATGGTTTCTATTTAACATTGTTGAATTGGCATATCTAAAAAAATTCAAAAATTTAAAAAAGAGAAAGGAATTAATCTCGTAATTTAGAGCTTTGATCAGGTGACGAGATCAGGTGGCCTGAATCAAAATTACTCAAGTTTGAAACCTCATCTATACCCATTTCTGAAAACATACACACACTCAAGAATAAAACATCATGCGCTCCTATTTGAGTATGTCCATGTTTCAAAAATGAGTATGAATTGACTTCTATGTGCTCATTTTTGAGTATTTCCATGTTTCAAAGATGATTTTGAACTGATTCTAATCATTTTTGAGTATGTCCATGTTTCAAAAATGAGTATGAACTGACCTCTACGTGCTCAGTTTTGAGTATGTCCATGTTTCAATAGTCTGAGTATTTCTAGTATTTCAAGATTCAAAGCATTGGGTCGTCCTATTTGAAACAAAAAGTTTCATAACAAAATGAAAACATCGATTTACTCAGATCTGAAAGTGTCATTTTTCTCAGTGTAGATAAGCACTGAAAACCGCTTTGTCAATGTCTGCCAAAAAGCCTCTTCGTCACAGTCTGCGGCGCTCAACGTGTTAACAATTGAACTACCGTGTTTCTTGTATACTTAGAAATATCGTGGTGGGTATAGCTGGCCCATGGACTTAGTGATGTTAATCTTGTTTTGTATGGGAGATACAGACACACAATAAGGTTTGATGGTTAATACAATGATTTTTAATTAATCATTAATAAAATTTAGCTTCTAGAGTATTACATAATATGAAATATAATGATGAGATACCATGAAAGAAAATATAAATTTCTAATTTCAAAATCGATACTTTCAGATTTTGACAGTTCGTATGCAATGTAAAATAAGAAAATCTTTCAAATAATATATATTTAATGATAAATTTGAATTTCGTAATAATGTTACTACAGGTTAATAAGATATTAAAACTGAATAAATATTAAATATATGTACAGCTCCATAATTTTTTACTTATATTTTACGCATGGTAATTCCAGGTATATAAACATGTAGATAAAAAAAGTATTCCTTGGATTTCAACTAAATTTGTGCTAAGGCATTATACTGTATATTTAGGAAAAGTCAAGCAATTTCAAATTTGTGTTCTGAGAAACAACATTAGATACGAGCGAAAAATTTTCGTGATTTTGAAATATCTACCTTTCACGATTTTACGTGAAACATAGAGAAGTCCTGTACAAGAGAATTTCCACTAAAAGTGATGCTAAAAAGGCATAGAAAAACTGATTCACTTCATTCTCATGGATATACAGAAGCTTCCGAAAAAAATCTAGATAGTTGTCTGTGACACAATGATGCAACTCTATTTAACCATCAAGGTTATATTTTTAGTTTAAAACACTGTGTATATTTTTCGAAGTTCATTAAAAAAAAGAGTAGTGTTTATTTTTTCTTTTAAATCATCACTCAACTCTCTTTTCTAACTTCAATTTTTTCATCTTATTATGATTGCTGTAGGTCTTATCTTGTAATGCAATAATGAAATTCTTGAACTTGATATTAGTCAAGCCTTTTTGAGATAAAACTTTATCAAGGTTTTTGTGTATGAATCATTCAAGTTTTTTTTTTTTTTTTTTTTTTTTTTTTTTATCCATCATGACATGAAAGAATTTGAAAAATTTCTTATTGCATTTTTTATGTACAATTCCTTGTTGATGGATAATCGTGATAAATGTTTGCCGTTCAAGTGGCCCTTTTCTGTTATTAGATAAGTGAATGTTTATATTATATTTCTTTTCCTCTTTATCTTTTTGTAAATAATGAATATTGTTTATTTGAATTTTAAATGGGATGGGTCGATTTGAAAATATGGGTTGCGTAAAAGATTGCCAATTCATTTATTACTCTTCATTCTATATACAGGAGAATTAACAAACTGGAAATCGTACGTTAAACGTGACATAGGAGATGCGTTCATTTTATAACTAGTTTCACAATGTAAAAAAATCATCCTTATTATTTCAGTAAAATGAATTATATTGTCTGCTATGAGCGAAATGAGCATGCCTTTTTTTATTATTATTACGTATGCCATGTTTACAAATGCGAATTTTATTTTCTACAGCAGACAGAACTGTAAAATTCACCATGGAGATCTAGCTTTGCGAATGATTACGTCCATGGTTTAATATTTTTATGACTCATAATGAACGAATCTCCTGTGTTTATTTACTCTAATGGATTGAGATATTCGGCTGTTAACGTAATTTCCACTGAAGTTACCTCAGAATCTATACATTTTTTAATGTAACTCATCGCTCAAACAAACAATTTTTTTCAACGATCTTTCTAAAAATGTAACGGTTATGCAGTTTTATTCGAAAAAATAATTTTGAATAAAAATGGCCACCTGGCATATGAATAAAGAAGTGGTTTGCCCATATTTGTTTTCCTCAGTCACACGACTTGCGCTTTTATTATATAGATTACGCACGATAGGATTTAATTGAATAAAGACAACTTTTATTAATATATTTTTTAATTTTGATTCAATTTTCATAAAATTTGAAATGACAAAATTCTACAACGACAATACATATTAATAGTCTCTTTACAATTTCAAGCTTTTATTACAAACACAAATAAACAGATACATGTATGAAAAGTAGTAGAATATTAGGAGTATATACAGAAGGGTTTCTTTTTCTTTTGATTCAATCAACTCTCTAAGCGTCCCCCTTGCCCGTATTTTTTCCGTTTCCCAAAAACAACTTAAATCGGATCTGGACAAAAATATTTTGAACAAAATTGTATTTTATAATATATGTAAAATAAAGAGATATGAAGGGTATTTCAGAAACAAACGAGGAAAGAAAACTTAAATTATTTTAAGTTTTACAAATATTTTTATGAAAATGCAGGAAAGTCCTCAGACGCTCAGAGGGTAATAAACCTCTATAAGTGCACCATTGGTTGCACGAAGCAATGTCGAGGCGATAATCACGATTTTTCTCAGATACTCTTTTTCCTCCACTCCTTGCTTTATCCAATACTGATTAAGTCTCCGTGAATTTTATGTGTCATTCACGTGGGCACGAAACATTTGCCTTGACGTGCTTCGTGCAACCAATAGTGCATATACAGGGTGTCCCAGAAACATTGACTTCGGCATTTATTTCTTAAATATTAATCATACACATATATTATAAATTGCAATGTTTCGTAAGAAAAGGTACATAAATTTTTTAAATCGTTAAAGTTTTCAAGGAACTCAATTTGAAGAAATACAAAATTAAAATTTTTATACGGCCCCCGTACAAAAAATTCCCCCCCCCCAATGAGTAAAATGTGCCCCATACGCTTATAAGGTCATGTACAAAATTTCAGCATTTTATCTTAAAAAGGCACAGAGTTATGTTAAACAAAGTTGCTGAAGGGTTAATCATAAATTAAAATGTAAATATTTACATTTATTTATGCAATCATTGTTTTCTTTCGTAATTTGTGTACGATCATTGAAACGCGAACATACAACATGAATATTTCCCCTTCGAGAACTCATAACCAGACATCGAAAAGTGTTTTATGTCAGCATTTATGTATTTTCATATCTCTCTATGATCAATATTTAAGGAATAAAAACCGAGGTTAATGTTTTGGGACACACTGTAAAAATGTTAATAAATTGATGCAAAGGAAACTTCAATATATACTCCTAATATTGTACTACTTTCCATACTTGTTCAGTTATATTTGTAATAAAAGCTTCAAACTGTACAAAGATTTCTTGGACAACCTGCATATTTTGGGAACTTTACTAACTTTGAATTGCACTTGAAATGTATATTTTGAATATATTATTTTCTCTTTGAATATATTATTTTCATAAAAATTTTCATATGTATAAACATCATTTGAACATAAATAGCAACAGTTTGTGTTGAATAGCTAATGTTTTACATACAGTGTATGATTATTTGCATGCAATGTATAACGTAGAATTTAAAAAATCAATATTCAGTTTAAAGAATGCATAATAAAGATATTTACATATATTTATGATGTGTCGACTACTCTGATTAAAAGAGTAGGCGAAGTTTCGATTGCGAACGTAGTTTTGTCCAATAATAATCAATGTGCGTAAAAGTTATGAAGGCTATCTTTCTTTAACTTTCGGTGAATGAGTGTGAAAACCTCGGAACTTGTGATTTTTTCTTCGTATCTATATTTATGCAAATTTCTGCATCTGGTAAATCGATATAGCAGTATTTAAGCGCTGGCATGCGCTGGGAAAGTGGTACTTTGGATCGATTCTTCCCCTTGTTGGTATCTCAAGATTTGCTTTAGTTGCCTCAACTAAGACGTAGCAAAGAAGGAATATTGGCCGTTGGTAAGAGTGATTTTATTTTGATTAGGTGTGAATTAAATAAAAGCATTTGGTGCTCACGGAGTGTCGTTTCTAGGCATCTTGCTGTTGGAGTTTAAACTATGTTAGCTGGCTCACATAGTGAAGTGGACTCTTGCGGAAGACACCTTAACAGAAGTGTGACTTTACGTGAGGTTGTAAGTTATTTTAAGTTATCTGTTTACTGACATTGTTAATTTGAAGATTACTTGTTTTGAGTAAAGTCTTTTTGGGAATTGTTTTCTTCCGACCTGAGGAAAATCAGCAGTGCTTTTCTCAAACCCGTGCCCATTTAAGATTTTAATAAAAGTGATTTGATTTTACGCAACTAATGCTCATTTACTGGGCTAGCTAACATTGACCATCACACTTAACAGCGACATGGCTTTTACATATTAACCTATGTAAGTCTCTTGAATGATATATGTCTCAACTCTCAGCGCATTTCCAAAAAAATTTCGTTTCAGTTGCATGTCCAGAATGTCCACTGAGTTAATAATTTTCCACATCAAATTTAAGCAGTCATCGTATTGAAAATTTCTAAATCGCTTTTGAATCTTACTTACGAGAGACCCTATCCAAAAGGTACACCCCGATTTCGATGAAACCTTTATCATAGAGAGTGCTCAGGATATGATGAAGAATGATACCAATTTTATCGGCAATCGTCAACGTTTAGTAATTTTAAAATATTTGTAAAGTATCTATTATGCAACTAATGAAAATCGCAAAATGTTTTATTAAAAAATATTTCAATAATTTCAAACAACGTAATCGTCACAGAAATGATAATTAGTATAGTAATGAGCAAAACACAATGCATTTTTACACCATTCGGCTCCATTACTTGTGAAACAAAAATCAACTGGATTCTGGAAAGTCGCGGGCTTTCATCAAGATATCCACATTTAAAGACTATACATATTTATTAAATAAATAATACTTTAAAATTATACTTAAAAATAATACTTAAATATAACAATTAAAAATAATACTTAAATATAATAATTAAAAATAATACTTAATACTAAATAATACTTAAAAATACTAAACCTTGACGCTGGCCCATAAAATTGGTATCATTCTTCATCATATCATGGGTATTCTCTATGATAAAAGTTTCATCCAAATCGGGGTTTTATTTTTTGGGTAGGATCCCGTGTTAGTCTAATGTCTGCAATCTGTGACACGCGGTCATCCAAGCTACCACTATTTTAGTATAGAAACATTCTTCCTTATATAATGACATAAAATTTGCGACTAAATAATGCGAAGATTACATTTCGGAATTTGTGGTGGCAAGCGACTTTCAGGCAGAAAAACTGAAGACCCCTAGTCTAAGAAGAACATCCAGCACCTTACTTTTAAAAAAATAAAATACCAATTGGAAAAGATTAAGAGCCTACACTAGTCACGCGAAAACATTCACAAACTAGTGTTAAACCTATATAGCGTTCTTTTCCAATTTCTCGCTTGCATTTTAATATTTTTAAATAGCTTTTTTTAGATTATTTTTAAATGATTTTAAGCGACTTTTAGGCAGAAAGACACCCTAATCTAAGAACAGCACCCAGCACCTTACTTTTATAAAAAGTAAAACGTCAATTGGAAAAGATTAAGAGCCTACACTAGTCACGTGAATAGAAGCCTTCTTTTCCAATTTCTCGCTTGTATTTTAATATTTTAAAATGTCTTTAGGATAGCTGAGGTTGATCTCTAAACAAGCTAGTTTTGAATTTTTCGATTTTGGTTGCAGATTTTTTTTTTTTAATATATAAATTTTACTTTCACTTTCGTAATCGGTTTTGAAAGTAAAAGTAGCTTAATTAAAAAAAAAAAAACCTGGAGCCAAACTCAAAAAAGTAAAAACTAGCCCTGTTAGAGATTGACCTTAACTCTCCGTTGCACAAAAAATCATTTAAAAATGTTTAAATGCAAGCAAGAAATTTGAAAAGAACGCTCCCATGGGTTTAGCCTTACCGTGTCAGTTTCTTCTCGTGACTAGCGTAGGATCTTAGTTAAGATCCTACACATAGTCGCCAAGAAAAATACAAGCTAATATTAAGTTTATGGGAAGGTTATTTTCAAATTTCTCGCTTGCATTTTAATATTATTTTTTTTAATTATTATTATTATTTTTTTTTTTGCTTAGGATAGCTGATGTCGATCTCTAATGTTGTGCGGTGTTGCTTTTTCGATTTTGGTTTAAGTTTTTAATATAAGAGTACTTTCACTTTCAGAATCGGTGTGAACCGGCTGAAAAATTGAAAATGTCCGCTTATTAAGAAAAAATAACCAAAATCAAAAAATTCAAAACGCACAACGTTAGACATCGACATTAGCTATCCTAAGCAAAAAAATCATTTAAAAATATTAAAATGCGAGGGAGAAATTTGAAAATAATCTTCCCATAGACTTAAAATTAGCTTGACCATTTCTTCACGCAGCCTACACTAGTCATGCGAAGAAACTCGCAAGCTAATGTTAAGCATATGGGAGTGTTCTTCTCAAAATTCTCGCTTGCTTTTTAATATTTTTAAATAGATTTTTTAGGTTATTTTTAAATGATTTTAAGCGACTTTTAGGCTGAAAGACTGAAGACCCCTTGTCTAAGAACAGCACCCAGAACCTTACATTTATAAATTAAAATGTCAATTGGAAAAGATTAAGAGACTATACTATTCAGGCGAAAACATTTGCAAGCTAATGTTAAACCTATGTGAGCATTCTTTTCAAATTTCTCGTTTGCATTTTTTTTTCTTTGCATAGTCAGGTTAATTGCTAAACAAGCCCATTTTTACTATTTTATTTTGGTTGCTGTTTTTTTTTTCCTTTATAAGAATACTTTCAATTTCTGAATATAAAGTGACCTCATAAAAAATATCTGCAACCAAAATCGAAAAAGTTACAACAGGCCCGTTTAGAGACCGACCTCAGCTATCCTGTTGGAAAAAATCGTTTAAAAATATTTAAATGTGAACGAGAAATTTGAAAAGAACGCTCCCATAAGATTAACATTAGCTTACGAATGTTTCGCGTAAGAGCCTACACTAGTCACGCGAAGAAACCCGGACGTTAATGTTAAACCTCTGGGAGAAATCTTTACAGATTTCTCGCTTGTATTTTAATATTTTCATATATATATATATATATATATGAAACCTTACCTTAGGTCGATATGTAATGTTGTGTGTATGTATTATTCGATTTTGGTTACAATTTTTTTTATCTGCGGACACTTTCACTTTTGGAACTGGTTGGAAATGTTCTGAAAATGAGACTATCCTTTTATAAAAAATAAAAATAATAAAAATTCAAAAAAACTGTAACCAAAATAGAAAAAGTTTAAACGCACAACATTAGATATCGACCTTAGATATCCGATGAAAAAAAAATCATTTAAAAATATTAAAACACAAGCCAGAAATCTGTAAAGAGCTGTATGCTCTCTGTAGGCTCTGCGTTCAAATTTCTGTTTATCTACAGTTTGGGATAGATTACTATATATTAAAATATTTTTCAAAATCCATATTTTGTACAAAATTTTATATTTTCCATTTTTCATTTAACCTTTAAAAACTAAATAAAAATAATTATCATATTTATAACCTTACTCTACATTTGATATTGTAAGCTAATTTCTCCAAGATTATTAATTTTAACGAATGAGACCTAATTTTCTATGAGACTTTTTACTTTATTGTAGCTAAATGATAAAGCTTCTGAAAGTTAGAAACGGTAGCCGTAATGCGATTATGCGTAAAAATTCAGTGGAAATGAACAGAAATGTTTCAAGAAACATTTCAAACTGAATAAAAATGCATAAGGTGTAATTGATAAAGTCAAACAAATTCTGTAGAAAGATGAATAGTCATTAATATATTGATTTAGGAAATTTAATTTTGTGTTTTTGTATGTAAATTATATTTTTTAAATCTGCTGTTTGATTGAGGAAATTTTCCCAGAAGATTAGCGTTTATGCACATTTTTTTCTTTTACGGTGAATCAGCAAAGAAATCTATTTATGAATTTAAAGTAGTATTTTTTAAATTGAAAAAAATTTAATCTAATCTGAATATAATGGGAAAACATTGCATTTGGTGTTTTTCAAAATTTTATTAAAACGAAAATCAATAAAATAAATTATTTCCTAACATAATTTTTGTCCCTGAGTATTTTTCGCATAGCCTAATTTTTAATGTAATGTTTTTAACTACCGTAATTTCTGGTGTATAAGCTGCGGCTAAAAAAGGTCAGTTTTGAACCAAAAATTGTATTTAATGAATAATGGCATATAAGTATCAAGTAGAAATTGGTTACATTTTATTAAATAAAATGTCTGGTCAGAATCAGATTTATTAGAGCTACGGCTTAAACACCAGAAATTGCGGTAATCTATATATTTAAAGCGAAAAGCGCATTCTGTCAAATCCACACTCTATTTTACACACACAAAAATCGTCTCTTTGCGCATGCTTCAACTTTTTTTGACCCTCAGAAACCGTAAACGTGTTTAGCCTAGACCTATTTAGTCTAGGGGGATTGAAAAGGGTTGATTGAAAACGGATGGCATAATATGGCCATTGCATTAAAAGCTTTTTTTTTAGGACTCGTGTTTTCACTACTAATTATGCATATTTTTTCGTAAAATTTTAAAGAGAGCTTGGATACAGTTATATTTATAAACGATTGAAATTTCAAAGAGTTCGGAAGATGAGAACTATTTTTTTATGCCTATGTTAAAGGAGCTGACGCGAAAACAAACAAATAAAAAAGCGGAAAGAAAACATTTATTTTACAACTAGATAACAATATTTTTTCACGAAATTTTTACACGGGCTGTAAAATCGATTTATTTATAACCAACAAATATTTCAAAGAGTTCGGACAAAAATAACAAGAAAAAGAGTGCCTTTATCACTAAACATCAATATTTTTTCACGAATTTTTCACTTAAAATATAATGTCTTACAAAATCGGGTTAAAGATACAAAATAATAAAAACTCGATTTAAAAAAAAAATTATTATCAAAGGCCCGAGCAACGCCGGGTGGGTCAGCTAGTAATATTTGAAAAGAATTTGATCGATACTGGGGGGATAATATTATTTGTGGTTTTATGAAAAGTCGTTCAAATTAAAATCAGTACGCATTATTTTCCATTTTAAAAGTTTTCCCTATTTTTTTCTCATAATTTTCATACCCCATATTTTAAGAAAGAGATTTTCAGAAAACTAAAATTTTTTAGTTCTTTTTCACTTCAAAAATATGATATAATTTGATAACTTGAAATTCAAGTTTGATTGTGTAAATTAAAGAGAGTGATATGCTAACTGTCTTTAATTTGTGCCTACACTAACAAGGACAGGGCCAAGCTTGGTAATCACAGATTTTTATTATTTTTATATATGTTGTAGCATAGAAGCCCCTTAGTATCAGTTTCAGCGGATTGTGTCAATTTGTGATTTTAAAGAAACATCATATACTATATATTGCCTTAACAAGGGAAGTCAATGCGATTATAATACTATTGTTTTTAAAGTAAGAAGTTATATTAAAAATTAGCATAAGAATTAAATTACAACATATTTTTGTGCATATTAAAGATTGTAATTCATGTGATGTTATAATTAAAATAAGGTATGATTTTGTAACAATTTTGGAATTTTTACTAGTTAATAATAGATCCATTTTTCTAAAAAATCTCTTTAAATGATGATAAATGTGTAATAATGGTTTAAAAGTCAAAAATTCTAAATTAAAATTTAAATATGTTAACATTATAATTAATGTACGATATTAAAATTTTTAATTGTGAGATTATTAAATTATAATTACAACTATATTTATAAAACAAAAAATGGGAAAAACAAACGTAGCGCGTTCCAGTCTCGAAGATTAACGAGCAGACGCCATAACAACTGAGCTACGACCAACACAGTAACTTCGTTACAAAGTAACTATTTAAGTTGTGTTAGAATATTAGACTCCCTATTTCTCAAGAAATAAGGGACGTTGTATAAAATTCGTTGAACTTGAGGCTAAGGGGCTTCTATCCTACAACATATAAAAAATAATCAAAATCTGTGATTACCAAGCTTGGTCCCCTCCTTGTAAAATCGTATTGTGGTCCATGATAGTAAAGAGAAAGATTAATGCATTGAGATTTGCAGTGTAAAAGAGTGACTTCATCAATGGCAGAAGTCGTCTTCATTTGTAAAGGCATAAATTTTCTAGTTTTTTTAGGCTATTTGTAAACCTTGTTTGTTATTTTTCTTACACTTGTTTGTTACCTTTTTGAATTAAACTTGTTTGTTTGTTTTCTTAAATTGTTTGTCCAAATCTGAAATGCGGAAAACGTTTTCAGCCTCTCATGATAAATATTAGTATGATTTAATGTTACAAGTCTGAAAAGGAATGTCTACTTCCTATGGTCTGTGTTCTAAATAAAACTCAGTAAATTAACTGTAATCTTATTTCTAAACTTGCAGTTTTGAAAATTTATTCTTTTTTACAATTAAATTAATTAAGGAATTTCAAATACGTAATGAAAGAAAGTAGAAAAAATAGTCATATTTTATTTTTCTCTTCCATTGATAATACAATAAGGCAATGTTGAGAACAAGATGCTTTCAGAAATTAAATAACATGTTTGTTCCATGAGTTTGTGTAGTAAAATTCAAAAGAAAACATTACAAAAATTATATTTTACTTAATTTAACAGTCATTTTAACATACTTATCTTAATTTCTGTAAAATGAAAAATTAATTGTAAAATGTATTGGCGTAAAATAAAAATTTTATAAACCGTAAAATAAGTTTTATTAGGCTGTTGACATGTTTTGGCTCCATCGGAGCCATTATCAAAACAAATAAGAATATTCTACAATTGCACGATCTT
Source organism: Maratus michaelseni (assembly GCA_963931845.1). NCBI lineage: Eukaryota > Metazoa > Arthropoda > Arachnida > Araneae > Salticidae > Maratus > Maratus michaelseni. The sequence goes on along the minus strand of OZ007599.1, from coordinate 121,606,347 downwards.
TGAAGTTATTACTTGAAACGCCATCATTTAATGTTTCACGTACTTTTTCAAATTACGCACGTTATTTTTTATTTTTACTTGGATGTTTATTTACTTATTTGTAACCATGGAGTAAATCCAGCCATAATTTGGGTAAGTTAAATGATGCTGCAACGTTACATATTGTATTTTTACGTGTTATAATCTCTATTTTTTTCTTTTATAATGGAGGGATAGTATAGATTGGTGGGAATTTTTTTTTTTTTTTTTTTTACTTCCATTGAAATTTATTTGAATGGTTTCTTCTTGTTATAATCTTGCCAGGGCTGTGGTTTTTCTATTATACTTATCAACTATATGCTCTTTTTTTCAATAACTAAATTTCCTGCTTGTCAGGCCAATATAGTAATTCTTTTCTATTATTACAAAGTGTTATAACAAGTTATTATATAGTCAATTTAACATTCTTTTTTTTCTTTATAAATGCACAACCAAAAGTAGTAAAATTTTAATTTCTTTGAAAAATAAATCTTCTTCTCTTTTTAAAAAGTATATTGTTTAGAAATTTGATTTTGGCATCATCCTGAGATCCGATCAAGAAACGCAAATTTTGTTAAGGTTTTACTATAGTTTTAACGTAATTTAAAATCCATTTTAATTTTAAAATAAAATGTATCTCTTTTCTTAAAATATAGCCTACAACATCCCGATTTCGTTTTAAATTATAATAATTAATCACAGATGTCGAGTTCCTTTGCTACTAGATGCACTCTGAAAACGACATTTTCAAAACTGAGCAAAAGATACTTAAATCTGAGTATGTCGTATAGTCAACAGGGCTCCGAATCAAAATGACTCAAGTTTGAAACATGTATATACTCATTTCTGAAAACATGCACACACTCAAGAATAAAACATCATGTGCTCCTATTTGAGTATGTCCATGTTTAAAAAATGAGTATGAACTGACTTCTATGTGCTCATTTTAGAGTATTTCCATGTTTCAAAAAGAGTTTGAACTGATTCTAATCATTTTTGTGTATGTCTATGTTTCAAAAATGAGTATGAACTGCCCTCTATGTAATCAGTTTTGAGTATGTCCATGTTTCAATATTCAGAGTATTTCTGGTATTTCGGAATTGAAAGCATTGGGTCGTCCTATTTGAAACAAAAAGTTGCATAACAAAATGAAAACATCGATTTACTCAGATTTGAAAGTGTCATTTTTGTCAGTGTGGAAAATTCGATTGCCATATAACTAAAATTTTGTGGTAATGTAACAAATTTGTTCCATTTATTCAAATTTAATCTGTATGCTCTATAATACTCATTCATATTGTTAGATCTGTATCTTTTATTACATATAATTGCTATTAGATATTTTCTATTTTGTAGAATTTAAGTTAGTATTTATAAAGTATTTTTTGCACACACACACATACATACATATTTTTTATTTTTTTCTCTATCTTTATTACGTAATATAATTAATTAATTTTTTATTTATGGAATAAAAATCATATTTAAATTATATATATATAATAGTTTTAAATAATTACTTTTGTTAAGCATTTTGTACAGAACTACAGGTCAGGGAATTTAAAGACCAGAAAATTCCTGTGAACCAGTATTTTCTTACAGAAAAACTCAACTTAAATGAGACGAAGTTGGGAGAGATTTATTTAGGCCAATTTTTCTATAAGAAAATGCTGGTATTCTATGGAAAATTCCTTGAAATGTAGGAACACTGTTACATATTTTATTTTAACTCTTTGTAAGATAAAATCTCCAATTATTATATTTCCCATTATAGATTGTTAAAAAAACGTAAAAAAATGTGTTTCGTTACCTTTTGATTCGTTTATTAGTAGAAGGAAAAAGATAGTTTCGCAGCAGCTGGGGGAGCAATGAGAAACTTTCAGGTGATCTTTCTCCCCATGTGGTACTGATAAAGACGTCTCTTTCTGCTCGTAGGTAAGGATTGAAAACAAGGGGATTTTTTTTATATAAGAGGACTTTCGGATATTGAAAAAAAAAAAAAAGAAATTTTGGAATAAAACTTTACGTGTAGATGAGTCTCGTTTGTTAGGGATTGTTTAATAAAAAGAGGACTTCAACTTTTTTTGTACATTAAATAAAAAAAATTGGAAAATTTACCCAACAAGCACATAATTTGTGGGCCACTGACCGTTATAAACGTGTAGACGTTATAGACGTGCTACCTTTGACTCAAAGTGCGTGATAGGAGCCCACCACCTTTGCCCGTAATGGCAACGTAAAAAAAGTCATGCCGGCCGAAATGAGGCCGTATAACAATTGGCCTTAAATACATGAAGATGCCTACAATCGTGGCATCGCTATACGCTGAACGTCTTGGCAGGCATTTAATCGTGTCACTAACGGTTTACGACATAAATGAAACATAGCCTAAAACTGACCACATTTATTGTTTTAATGGGCATTATGAATGAAAGCTAACCACAACTAGGCCACCAACCATCATTAAGAATAAAAGCTAGCCAGAAGTTCGCTGTAGACAAGCCATTTGTGGTTGACAAGAGATAAATTTATCCCAAAGCTGCCCACAAACAGCTTTTTATGGTTATTTTAAATGTAAACTAGCCTAAAGCCAGCCACTATCATGCCATAAAGATTATTTGGGAATAAATCAAAATTTATTCTATAAAAGAAAATACTTTTCAGAAGGTTAATTAAATGATAAAATGTTTTTGCGTGGAAAAAATACTAATAATCATTTAGGTACACTTTTCAAGAAAATCATAAGTTCATTTACATGGATGGTGTTTCAAAAATTTTCAAAATTCAATGCTTGACATAGTGAATTAATTAATGTATTTATTTATTTAATTATATATATTTTTTAATTTATATGCAATACCTTTAAATAGTTGCATCTCATATAAATTTCAAAAGTATTAATTGAAAAAATTAATTAATTAATTAATTAACTATAAAAAGAGTTATATACATTGTAAAAAGGTTAAATAATAAAAAGCATTTTGAATTTTTTTTTTAAACCTTTAAGGTAAGTGAACTTATAATTTTCTTAAAAAGTGTACCTAAGTGATTATTAGTATTTTTTTTTCATGCAAAAGCATTTTATCATTTAATTAACTTTCTAAAAAGTATTTTCTTTTATAGAATAATCTTTGAATTTATGCTTAAATGCATATGATCTTAACATTTTCTAATATATAAAACATATTATGTTACATTAAATATGTGTTTTTTTTTTTGTTTTTTTTACTTTTTTTCACTGGTTTTTACACATTTATTTATAAGTCCGTCTCCTATATATATGCTTATTCATTAATAAACATTATTATATCATTATAACCTTAAACATGTTATGTATAATTTTAATTTGTGATCGTTCGAGTTTACTGTTTATCTAATTAACGAATAATAGTTTTAGCATGATTTTTCATACATATTTTTAAATTATTCCTTGAGAATTATTTGCAGTAATTTAAAAATTCAATAATATTCAACAGTCAAAATGCATAGCTTAACTTGAATTTCTTGTACTGTACATTCAGTAAGCCAGGGCTGTCCAATGCGACGTCCGTGGGCGTCATCGCCCCCTTTCTAATGCTTCCTGTTGCTAGCGTTATTTAAAAAACAAAAATCCATTTTAAAGAATGTTTACCTTAAAATCAATAATATTTGTATGTTACTTTCTTGTAGGCACGATTAATCCTTCTTGTTCCTTCACGAACAAAACATTTTGAGATTGGTCTATCAGAAAAATGTAATTCAAAATATACTATGATTTACGTTTTTTCTGCAAATTATTTTTACACGAAGTTCATGAACCGTAGGGTTCCTATGGCTAGTACTGTACATCATATAAAACGTGTGTATATCGTTATCAGTTACTAACTGCAGTGTTGTCAATTTAGCGGATTTTTTTCCAAAAATCTACCAATTTTTTTCGCATAGTAATATTTATCTTATTTAATTTATAATGAGGAAAAATCAGTCGAAATTCGACGAAAAAAAATGTTTTAAAGGAACTTTTAGATTGAATTTATAATAAACCTGGAAAAATAATTACAATAAAAATCAATTTTGCATTGGCTACTTTAACTCTTAAAACATATATTATTTTAAACTAAAGTTACCAAAATACTCTTTCCATTAACTTCAACTTTTCAAGTTATTGGAAAATTAAACTAAAGTTATGCGAAAAGTTATGGGATACCTCCTAATATCGTGTGGGACTTTCTTTTGTCCGGCGAATTACAGCAACTCGACGTGGCATTGACTCAACAAGTCGGCGGAAGTTTCTTGAATAAATATTCAGCCATGCAACCTTTACAGCCATCCATAATTGCGAAAGTGTTGCCGCTGCAGGATTTTAACCAAAAACTGACCTATCGATCATGTCCCATACATGTTCGATAGATTCATGTCTGGCGATCTAGGTGACCAAATTGTTCGCTGGTATTGTCCAGAATGTTCCTCAAACCAGTCGCGACCGATTTTGGCACGGTGACATGGCGCATTGTCATCCTGGAAAATTCCATCGTTGTTTGGTTATGTGAAGTCCATGAATGGCTGCAAATGGCCTCCAAGTTGCTGAACATAACCATTCCCAGTCAATAACTGTTTCAGTTTGACCAGAGGACACAGTCCATGCCATGTAAAAACAGCCCACACCATTATGGAGCAACCATCAGCTTTCACAGTGCCTTGTTGACAACTTGGATCCATGGCAAAACTTGTATCGAATTCATTAACATATTTAATTAAAACTCATCTCTTACCTCAAAAATTCTTAAGACCGATCATCTCTTAATTACTATTTTTAATTTATTTCTTAGTTATTATTTTTTATAATTAATATTTTTCATTGAAAAAAAAATCACGTAAAATTCTTAAGTTCAACCATTAATAGTTTTAATTAATATTTATATAATTGCTATTTCTAATTTATTTCTGAGTTATTATTTTTATAATTAATATTTTTTATTGAAAACTCAATAAATCTCGCTAAATCTATCAAGTTTTAAGGGTTCAGAAAAAAAATCACGTAAAATTCTTAAGTCAGAACATTGATACTTTTAATTACCATTTATAATTACTATTTTTTAATCGCAAACCTAACTTCGAAAAAATATTTCCCGCGAAAATAACCTACTCTAACACATATTTCAAATCATATACTATAGTTTGCTAAAAAAAATCCTTAAATGTTTTACAACTCCCCTAAAAAAAATAAATATATTAAATAAATAAATAAATAAATAAATAAATTTCTAATGCTCCAAAATATATCAGTTGAAACTCATATCGTACTCTAGTAGACAATTCTCCGCAAAAAAAAAAAAAAAAAAAAAAAAAAAAAAAAAAAAAAAAAAGCTTTAAAATTCTCTAAGTCTCCCAATTAAAATTTAAAAAATTACAAAAAAAATAATTTATAATTCTCCAAAGTAAAACCGTTGAAACTCACATCGTACTCTCGTAGACAATTCTCCGCGTAAGAAAATAAAATTGCTTCGAAATTTTCTAAGTCCCCCAATTAAAATTAATAAAAAAAAAAAAATCCAAAATATTCCCCTTTATAGCTGACGCTCCACACGTGAGCACCATCCTCCACCAAGACATCAGCACCCTCCTCCACCCTCCGCAGCATACAGCACCACACTCCACCCTCCACCGAGCCGTGCAGGTGTCGCCAAGCATACATATATACACTACTTACATATAATTCTGCCCCCTCTCACTCCCAAAAAATTGATTTTAATAAAAATGAAAAATAAAGAAAAATATCAAATAGAAATATAAATCTTAAAACATTAAAACCCATTAAATATTTTTAAATAAAAGTATTTTTTTTTTTACTTTTGTTATTTCGAAATTTACGTGAAGGTAATCGCTGAAAGAAAAAAGAATAAACGCTTCTATGTTCGAACAGCATCCCTGCATTTTTATTTTTATCACCTATTGAAAACAATGAGGATGAAACGTCACGTGTAATGTTGAAATAAAAACAAAAAGAGACGGAACATAAACATCATTCTCCACCTTTCCCAACGAAGTCAGAATAATTGCATATGAAAGATCTAATGAGATAATTCAGCTTCGTGAAATAGTTTTATCTAGATTTTTATTACTTTATTAATATTAATAATAATAATAAATGTAACAATTATGTATGTGACGTACGTCTCCCGCATCGCATTTACTAATACCGAGCTCGTGTCGGGGTAGTCTTAAGCCTTTTATTGCTGTATGCTTCGGAAGTTATTGCATATGAAAGTCCTAATTAGATAATTCAGCCTAGCTTCGTGAAATTATTTTGTCCAGATTCCTATTACTTTAATAAAATAATAATAATAATAATAATAATAATAAATAATAAATGTACATGTGATTCGAACGTCATCATTACATTTTATTTTTATCAGCCGGTGAAAACAATGAGGCTAAAACGTCGCGTATAATGCCGAAAAAATAGGCCCCACCAGTGGCTGAGAGGTTCTGCTCTCGAAGCTGGTAGACGGGGGGTGCTGGGTCGATCCCAATCGCGCCCGTCAGCCTAATCGTTCGGAGTTTTCGTGGTTTTCTTCTAGAAGTGGATTTATCCATGCGTAAATACGGGTTAGGTTCCCTTAGAAAGACCCCCACGAAGGGCACTCCCCCCGGGCCTATATCCCAAGTGTAGATAATTGGCCGTCAATAATCAACCCAACCCAACCCGAAAAAAATAGCAGACAAAACATAAACATCATCCTCCACCTTTCCCAACGACGGACTTCAGAATAATTGTATGCTTCAAAAGTAATTACATATGAGAGTCCTAATTAGATAATTCAGCATAGCTGCGTGAAATTATTTTGTCTAGATTCTTATTACTTTAATAATAGTAATAATAATAATAATAAATGTACCAAACGTAAGTCTCCCGCCTAACATTTTCTAATACCGGGCTCGGGACGGGAAAAACTTTAGTCTTTTATCTCCCTCGCATACACATATAATTCTGACCCCTTCCTCCCCTCCGCCATTTTTTTTTTTTTATTATTATTTTAATAAGGAGAAAAAAATCAAGAAATTTATTAACTAGAAATATAAAGCTTAAAACTTTACAACCGATTAAATACCTTTAAATAAAAGAAATTTTTTACCGTTTTCTTTTTCGAAATTGACGTGATCTCTGAAAGAAAAAAATAATAAACGCTTCTAAATGTTAAAGAAAAGATAATAAGGATGCTATAAAACTTCTCTACATTTTTGTTCTTATCACCCAATGAAAACAAAGAGGCTAAACCGTCGCGTGTAGTGCTGAAATAAAAAAGTAAACAAAGCCCTTTCCCAACGACGTCAGAATCATTGCATGCTTCGGAAATTCTTTGCATCTGAAAGACCTAATGAAATAATTCATTCCGTTAAAGAAATTCCTGTTCAAGCAGCACGTATCGGCGGCCTTTAAAGGGATTGAGATCAAGCGACGTCATATGGGTTATTCCCTCAAAACAATTGACAGTTTTCGTGCATTTTTTTCATGCCGCGCAGAACGGCCTTGGGGGGGAGGGACAAGTCCACCGAATCTTGTTTTATTTATTGACAATGTTTGCAGAAGCGTAAAAGACTAATCTCACTTGCTAGACAGCCCCTGTTTTACCTTTTACGGTGTGTTGGGGAATTCCAGCGGACATCGGGATGTGATGTTCCCAGAGGCTCTCTTGTGGAACGGCCGATGCAACCGCAAACAAACAAAAAGAAAGAGGAAAATCCAGTCCATCATTCCAGCCGTTGATCTAATACCTAAATTTTGGGCAATGTTTTTATTAGCAACGCGTCAAGAGTTTCATAGATTACTCGATTGACGTCTCTTATTGAAAGTAACGATTTAAAATGGCATCGGCGAAAATTACCTAAGAAATCTGAAAGAAAAAAAAAGTTTTGTCCCGGAGAGCATTGTCCGGCGTATTATTGAAATGAAAGTGTCGCCATGAGCCACGCTTTCTGACGAAATGATTCAGTTTACGAATGTAATCGTCAGTTCCGAGATTTGTAATGTATCTTCCGGATTTGGCACTGCGGCGCAGAATTTAAGAATTCTCGGAGAGTTTTTGCGAATACCTACTGCGTGAATCTCACACATCACGGCTGAGTCATCTACAAGAGCAGAAGGCTTTTTCCACCTGCTTCTCCGTAGCATCGATCGTGGAACCCCTTCTACGAACAACTCCGCCTCTAGATCGCCAAAACAGTCGCCAATATCAGAGGGTTTCAAAGCGGGAAAGTAAACGTCCCGCGTGGCCCGCTCACGGCAGCCGAGTTAATGCTAGTGGCTTTAAGGCTATGCATGGGGCCTGGTCGGCTCTGCTGGCAGCGCTCGTAGCAGCGGTGGCAGCGACGGTACCCCCACTGGAGGAACCCGAAGCACAAGACGCCCTTGCCGACCTCAAAGCAAAAATTCTTGCTGGACTCGGAATGGAGCGACCACCCGATCTACGTAATGTCAATATATCAGTGGAACACATGCAAAAGATGACACGTCGTTATTTCAGGAATTTGAAACTGAGTGAACAAGAGCTTCTAACATATCGCCATACAGGTCAGATTAATATTTTATTTTTCCGCTTAGTTAGGAAAATAAATTAAGAGGTGCACCTTAGTTTGGAAAATAAACTAAGAGGAGTAGCTTAATTTGGAAAACTAGTCTTTTAGTGAAAGTAGACAATTGCTCAAAAATACAACTAATTTTTAACAGAAATGTTTATTTCACTGTCTTATAAAACCAGTCTGTGAATAGTATATTCATTTAATTATCAGGCTAACAACAAGTCATTCGAAGAAAACTTTTGCGCCTTTTTTAAAATTTGTTTAATTAACACAGTTTTTATGTGTTACTTTTAGGTAATTGATTTAAAATTTTCTCAAATTTTACGAATTATTTTTACATTTAACATTTTATGATTTTAACATGCAATATAATTTTAATAAATGACTTTATACTCGGCATGAAAGTGACTTTCGGCTAATATTTATATCACTTTTTTGCAAAAGATTAAAATTTTAAAGTTACGTAACTCCTTGGTAATAATATTACGTCACCCTTCATAGATAAAAATAAGAGATAACGTGAAATCTATTTAAGACAGTCTCGCCTTAATGAATCCGAACGTCTTTTTTATTTTTTCAATTTCGTTTTACTTTACTTATTTCTTTAATAGTTATTATTCATTTTGTTTATATTTATGATGAATATAAACTATTTCGAGTTATGCTTAGCAATAGATTTTTCATTAGCAACACACTGGAATGAAGTCGTCTGAATTCTAGTAAAAAATAATTGTTTATTAGTAACAAACTGGAATAAAATATTTTCAACTTCAGTTTAAAATATTTTTGAGGAACCTCTACCATAGGTTTTCAAAGATATTTTCATTACTTTATTAACTGACGCAGTGCCTCTAATAAAATTAACTTCAGTGTTATTCCATTACACCTCTAATGAATCATTCTGTGAATTAAAAACAAAGTTTTAGACAAATATATTATTAGTTCTTTCAAACATTCAAACAGCTAGAAAATAATTTTATGCGATTTCTAAACGTAAATTATTTTTTATTTTATTGTAATTAAATTAATTTAATAATTTATCTGCATATCGAAAAAGATTTTTTGATGTTTTGAGAGGAGTTAAACCACAAGTGAATCTTTCATCTCACTCATACATTTCGCGTAAATACACTTTTGCAAGATGTAATAAATTATTTATAAATAATCAATCTTAAATATGTAAATGTCATGATTTATCTCACAAATAGATATTTAATAGTAATGATAAATAATCGGCTATAACATTCCACATTCTATTTCCGAACTTCTAACTGGGAATTTTAGTGCTGCCACCTGTTATTATTAACTGATATTAAATATTTCCTGGAGATTTAAACGCCTATTTAGATTAGCAGCGTGTTTATATGTTTCTCAGTTATGCGCTTTGACATTTATACGTTTTTAAGTTTAATTTTTAAGTCATTGCTGTTCTTGCTAATGATAAAGTACGTCGTTTATACAATATAAGTTAATTTTTAATTTTAATTATATGTTTTTACTTCTAAAACTTTGAGTTATAAATCCATTCTGAAGTAAGAATTTTGGTTTTAACATATACGCATTTTATGCGCATGTCTCATATTTTCCCTTAATATTTCTTTGTTATCGCTATATTTAAGAATATGAAACGAAAGATATTGAAATAGATATTGTAACATTTTAAAATCATTATCCTATTTTCTTCCCATTTCGTGTATTATTCTTTCTAATGCTAGTCAGAAAATTGAAAATATTGATTTAATCCGTGTTTCTAATTGTTATTTATATTAGGTCTCAGATTTAAACTTATGAATATAAACATTATTAAGTCTGCAAACTTTGTCAAAATATGGGGAATTTTCCGTTCAGTCCCATGTTCAGCTGATAACGGTGTTAGTCAAAATATGGGCAGAATGTTTAATTTGTATGATTTAATCTACGAGCAGAATTTTTAATTTACAAGATTTGGCCTATGGATAGCATATTTTATTTACATATGAGAAAACATGAAATATATGAATAATTGTTTATTTATCGTATATATCTTATCATTATATTGTGAACTTCAATCGAGTCTCTAAGAATGATAGCGGTGTTAATCAATATAGACTCAATATTAAGTTTATATGATTTTACTTACGGACAGAATGCTTATGTTAATTTGATTAGACTTTTTTTTTTAACGTGAAGTATATTAATGGTTATTTTTTTATCGCACAAATCTGGTCATTATGTGGTGAACTTTTCTATGAGTAACGGTTTCTGTTATATGTAATAGCAAGAAATAATTAGAATGTTTTGACAGACAAATTTTAAAACGTATATGGATAGATTTTGTTGTTTGTATTAATATTTTATTATTTATATTTTAATTTTACAATTTATATTTTTAATTCTAATTTATATAATTGGATAATTTATGCGCAATTATACAGGTTTTAAAAGTGGATTTAGTAATAAATAAATCCTGAATTTTTGCGTTAAGTACACAGTATTGTGTGATGAAAAAGAAATTTACCAATGGAAATAATTATTGCTAAGGATAGTTTTCCTGTAAATAAAGAAAAGAAAAGAACAGACGCCAATAGTGAAAAACTGAACAACTATATTCAAAATAGAAGACTGCACTCATAACGTGGTTGAAGTTTCAACCGAAACTATATAAAGGAGAAATATTCAGGATAGATTGCTTGATCAAGGAAACATGCATAGAAGAACCGCCGGAAGTTGGTATGAGCTAATGTTGGAGTAAGTGCTTAGCCTGTATGAAGGCCCATAGGAGCAGATTTGCGTTGATATGTGAGTGAAGAATTTAATCAATATAGAGTGTTGGATAAAAATGAGTCTAGTCTAGGAGTTTACGTAAGTAACTTCAAGGAAATACTCTGAGCTCGAATAGCTTATTCAAGGAAAATATACATAGAAGAACCGCCGGAAGTTGGTATAAGCTAATGTTGGAGTAAGTGCTTAGCCTGTATGAAGGCCCATAGGAGCAGATTTGCGTTGATATGTGAGTGAAGAATTTAATCAATATAGAGTGTTGGATAAAAGTGAGTCTATTCTAGGAGTTTACGTAAGTAACTTCAGGGAATTACTCTGAACTCTAATAGCTTGATTAAGGAAAATATACCTAGCTGAACCGCCGGAAGTTGGAATGAGTTAATGTTGGAGTAAGTGTTCAGCCTGTATGAAGACCCATAGGAGAAGATTTGCGTTGATATGTGAGTGAAAAATGTAATCAATATAGAGTGTTGGATAAAAGTGAGTCTATTCTAGGAGTTTACGTAAGTAACTTCAGGGAATTACTCTGAACTCGAATAGCTTATTTAAGGAAAATATACATAGGAGAACCGCCGGAAGTTGGTATGAGCTAATGTTGGAGTAAGTGCTTAGCCTGTATGAAGGCCCATAGGAGCAGATTTGCGTTGATATGTGAGTGAAGAATTTAATCAATATAGAGTGTTGGAGTGAGCCTAGTCTAGGAATTTACGTAAGCAACTTCAGGGAAATATTCTGAACTCTAATTGGGATTTAACTTCGTATTAGCGTCTGTCAGTTACACAGGGATAAATTGGCTTTTACTTAACTGCCGTCTGATCGATGGATACTTGAATTTCAGAGTCATTAGGATAGAGGGATTGCTACAGTTGTAAAAGGTAGAAAACGTGAAAAACATTAATAAAAAGATGTATGTACAACTATGAAAAAACGGCGGGGTTAGGGTCGTTCGCGCCGAGGAAGATATTTTATTTTAATCTCGTGCAAAATACAACATGTTTACAAATAGTTTTTCCAAATACGCCCGTGTTCTCTGCCCTTATTATCAATACTTATGGCAAAGCACCACGAACGCTCCCGAAAAACATTTTAAAATATATGAATGAAAGTGCAGAAATTATTATTGGAAAGATTAGTGATTAAGAGAAACGATATTTATTTGGCAAATTTTAGAAAAAAAAAAGTGTGATTTTAAATGATAGAAATACATTTTATGTGGACGCCTTCAAAGAAATATGCATATACATTACACGCAGTTCAGTGGTGAAGAACAGAATGCAGATTTTTTGCATTTTAAATTGGAAAGGCTTCAAAAGTTAAGAAAAATAGTAGTTATATGAATGCTTTTTACCCACAATCATTGACCAATTAATGCTTTAGTAGCACGCTAATGCACTGTCAGTATAATTTTACTTGTAATCATGTGGGACATTTTTCTATATTTGTTGTTTTTGAGCTTTATTTTTCCATTTGAGAAACTCACGACTTGGACCGCTCTCATCTTAAGACAATCATTTCATCTTTCATAAATTTACATAAGTCATCAATTCTTTGTAACTTAATGTGTTTTGTCGAATTCGGATTGCTGATGTTTCGGTTTTACATATATCATATACTAATTAAGTTTAATGTTAAATAAGATTTCCTATTAGATGTACTGCTTCATCGTAAATAAACACCGATCGAAATTTTGATATATTTGAAATGATGTATAAAAGTGTTCGCTTGAAATTCTTCTGTTTATAAAATTTCAAAATGATGAAAAATTCAATATTCCGACATTGTAAATGTAATATATTAAATTCAGAACGCTTTCGTAACCCTTGACTGCCGTGACAAAAATTATCGCATTGGTACTGTGAGGGGTCTCTGAGACTGCTTGATCTAAGGATGAATAAAAGGCTCGATAAACGCAGAGGATATTGTTTCTGTACTAAACTTTATGTACAGGACTATTGTAATTAAATCAGGGTTGTAGTGGGTAGCTGCCCGGGTACCCGCCCAGCTACCCGCCCGGGCTGGGTTTTTAAAAAAACCGGGTTTTTTACAACCATAAGGGTTGTAGTGGGTAGCTGCCCGGGTACCCGCCCAGCTAACCGCTCGAGCTGGTTTTTTTTTTAAACGGGGTTTTTTACAACCCTGAATTAAATTCGCTTTTTCAGTAGACTCTAACGAAAGTAGTAGGTTTCCAAACGAAACAAAATTTCACTAGTATCGATATTAAAACTGAAATTTACACGTTTAACTGCTAAAGACTGTGAGACCGCTTACAGCCATTAAGGGTTAATCTAACCGCAAGTACTTCTAATTCACATATTTAATTAATTTAACTTATTCAGACGTTAAAAAATATGGCGATTTATTTCGAGTAAGAACAATGAAAGATGTGCAAAATACGATTTCACGTCTCTAAAAATTTTACAAAAATGTGATATATGTTTTTCTGTTGGTATTTATCCTATTGATATATCTCGTACTATATCTCATACTTTTCCACTTTTGAAGAAGTGATCCGCATTGACAAAACAGTGAATCGCATGCAGTCAGTGTTTCAATAGTTCTTGACGTATAGGTATGCACCCGCATAAATTCACTTGAGTTGGGATTTCGAAAACATTTCATGAAGATGAGAAATTAGGCATTAAGTACGATGTTTCCTAAATGTGTTGTACGGAATTTGGGTAATATTTTTGGTAATAGGAGTAAAACCCTCTCTTGTACTGTCTTTATATTAATTAACGATGATTTATAAATAAATATTCAAGAATGAGTACACAAGTCAGAATACATGTGTACAATTAATCCAGAAATTTATAATAGTGTCAGTACTCGAAAAAATGAAAATTAACAATACCTAAAACTGTCTCAGAATACATTACTCTAATTTTTAAAGAGTGTTATTTTCAACATTTGTTATATATCTAATTTTTAGTATGATAGTGACTTTTCATGATTTAGTTATACACAACTTTTCTAGTTCAGTCATATGGTTCTTTCTGTTAAAAATTATCGGTTATAGTGAAATTAAAGAGTGACCTCTTCAGTCACCGAATCCGATTCCTGTGACTTTCATCTGCAGCTATTATACATGAAAGAAGGAATGAGTGAAATCAAACTACGATATTTGAAAAACCAGATCCCGATTAACTCTAAGTGGAGCCCGGGACACACATATTATTTCAGCCTCCCCCCCTTCCTCTTCTCAAAATAATCTCGAGTTACAAAATTAATGCATTACAAACACAACATACAACCATATGGAGCAGTTAAAATTTTACACCATTGTTTATATGTTTAAAAAATAGGTGGTTTATCTTTATGAAGCTAACTAGAATCCTAATTGACTTATGTTCTTTGCACAAGCATATTTGACAAATTAAATTTTCAGAAATTTGGCAGTTTCTTTTAAACTCATTTGCAATAACTGACATATAGTTCAGTGATGATAAATAGGGGAAATATTTTTAATGTCAATTGTAAACAGATTTTTTCTTTAATATGTATTTTTCAGAGACCACACAAAACTCATTTTAGGTTTCCCTATGATTGGAGAACCGGGGCACGTGCCGCATGTTCCCCTGTGAAGGACCTATGAAGTGATATTGTCATTGCCAGTTCAAACGTGCTACCTGTCTGGCTACTGAAAATACATATAAATATCTCAATTAGAGAAGGGAAAACATAACTGTTTTATATATATTAAGTAAATCAGAGATGTTTAGACATGCCTTTAACTGGTTTACGTGTTTTAATGCATACCAAATTGGCGAGATTCGGAAGAACACATTGTGGTAGCACTTTGCTCCTAGTGCATCAGTGCAATATTTCTTTGAACAAGATGGAAATAATGGTACACGTGGAATTTTTATTGTGTTAGTTCCTGCCTACCACAATCCACACCCTTGGAGGACAATCGGTTGTTTGCCAAATTTTATCCGAGAAGTCTGTACACTTAGGCAGAAAAAAAATTTGAGGTAAAGCATTATGAGTAAGTGATGTACCTTCGAGAATGAGGAATTTACAATAGTTTCATGTTTGCACATGTGCTCTCTGAGTAATTTTTTTTCATGTGCAACTCAGATCATATATTTGCTTATAAAATGATTTATTTTCGTTGTAACTTTTTGATGTGCTTGTCACTAAATATACCAACCATTAAAGAAACGCATATCCATTTCTGTAATTTGTGAATCTGTTTTTAGAATATTTATTTTAGTAAGTCCGTTTACACAGTACATCATTGTAGAGCATTATATACTCTCAGATTTGTATTTTAGGCTTTGTTTTAATACAATAAATATTAGGAAAATAAGGACTTGTGATGACTAGAATAAATCTAAGAAAATTAAGAACATGACCATTAACTCAGAGTTATTATAAATACACATACTCACTTATGTATACATTTATATACAACATAATCAGAAATTGGAAAAAAAAAATAGAAAAACAACCTAAATAAACATGTCTGAAGAAAGCATTACTTGTCGCACTATTCTTGAAATTTTTTAATGTTCATTTGTTATATTTCATTTTATTTGAACCTCTCAATCTGTTTTTCCTTCCTTTTTAGAAAGTAAATCAGCGAGATTTTAATGTACATTCATCTTCATGTGCAAGGTGTATTAAAATTTACTAACTGTTTTAAAATTCAATAATAAGTAAACGGCTAATGAAGTTATTCTTTCATATGTGAACTATGAAAGTGAAGGTAGAAATGTCTTTACTACGATTCCTTGTTTTAGTTCTAATTATCAACAATCAATGGCGTAGCATTGTTTTAAACTACCATAATGTACAAAATAACCTTACAATTTCAAAATACAAACCATTTTTTGGCATTTCAACAGCTAAACATAATATAGACAGAGGTGCCAAGCTCTCACTAATCGTCCGTAATATGTGAATTAAGTTGACCCAGTTTAACAGCGTTTCGAATCAGAAAAATTATTTGATCAATCTTTATTTAGTAAATTTCAGATTTCTACATGGAATATATTTAATTTCATTTCTTAAAAAAGTTTTTCTGGTTCGAAACGTATTAAACCTGGGTTAAATTAACCCACTTATTACGGAAGATTAATGAGAGCTTGGTACCTCTGTATAGAGTATAAACTGAGTGACTTTTTATCCATCTTTATACGTTAGTTTCAGCTTTCTAGCAGATTGACACAGCGCAGCACCATTTATCGGCGATATTTGGAACAAAAACAATGAAGAGTAGTAAAAAAATTCCCAACTTCACACATTAATCTCCTGCAGGATTTACTTTAATAGCTATCACCGTTTACTTGATACATTATTGCATTTAAAAAAACATCAGTTCATTTTAGAACACCCTGTATACGTCATTTTTCATTTCTCTGCTTTCCAACTCTACTCTGTAAATGCACATATTGTTAAATTTTACAGACTCTATGATATTGTCATAGTCGTAATTGTATAAAAATAATTAGGACAGTCATATCTTTATCTGTTGAACAAATTATCCTTCTATTTATAATTTAAGGGCGCAATACCAAATATTTTTTCAGCTTTCGAAGAGTTACTTGGAAGACTGTGCAATAAGTGCAATAAATTTCATCTAAAGATAAAAGTTACATTTAAATCCTTTTAAACACTTGAAAAGAAATAAATTATCGATTTCAAAAAGCGAATAAATGCCGTTGAACTTTCTTTTTTACTTTTAAATTCCGTTTATCTTTTCTCTATATAGTAATATCAACACCTTAAGCATTTGTTGTCAAACAGAAAATATTTGCGTAAAGCGTGATTTTGACTGATTGCATTATCAAAATTCTACGTCATCAACGATATAATCAACTTTATTTGTTATTTAAAAAAGGAAAACTTATGATATGCTGCTACTATATCATTCAATGCATATTTTTAGAGACTAACATTAAAAATTTCTCTTCCTCTTAATATATTTTCATTGTAAAAAATAGTATATTTGGTTTGATTTACATAAATCAAAAGCTTGATTGTAATATAGAAACCGTATTAGTAAATTATGATACAGTTAATAAAATATTATATTTGCCAAATTTTTATAATTTTTTTTTATTATCAAAGCCATTCAAATGATTAATATATATATATATATATCTTTATTCCGTTAGCAAAAGCAGTATATAATGTCTTATATGTGTGTAGTGTCGTCTAAAAGTTGCTAGGTAATTTAAAAAGTTAATAACTTTTGACTTAGTTTTTTTTTTCTTTTCTTTTAAATTTAAAATTTTGACACTTTGGAGTTTAATGCAGAGATACACGGTTGAACAGTTATTTTGAAAATTAATTATTGCAATTCAAAGAGCACATTCAAGAGTTTTTAATGTGGGAAATTCACTCGCAATAAAAATACGCAATTTATTATACGTTTTCGTCATTCAAATTGTGCAGCTAGCTTACTTTTCAAAAGTAGATATTTTTCTGCCTTTACTCCTAGAGCAGTGGTTTCCAACGTGGGGCGTACGCTCCACCAGGGTGTAATTTGACTTTTTAGGGGGTGGAGGCAGTTCCAAATTTGTTACTCACTCATTCGCCATCATTTTTTTTTTTTTTTTGTTAAAGTAATGTTGTAGACTAAAAATTTTTTTTTTTTTTTTTGGTCGAGTATAATAAAAGTTTCCAATAAAAATTTCAAAATAGAAAAATAGAATCAAAACCAGAATAATTATATGAAAAATCTTTAACAATATTTTGACACTTTCTTTCTTGCCTTTTTTTTTTCTTTTTATTATTATTATTATTAAAATTTTCTATAATTTTGGGGGTTGTTATTTTTTTCTTTTTTTTAACTTTTTGTAATTCTTTATATGATTTATCGAATATGTCTTGCATTTCTGTTCACTCTGCAATATTTCTGCTCACTCTGCAAAAAATTTAGTAAACATCTTTTATCTTATAGACAAAAAAAAAATTTTTTTTCAAGTAATGAGCAAATTTAGGTAACAATTTTATTTTAATGTTTTGTAAATAATTATTTTCCTAATATAAACATGTATGAAAATCAAAATGACACCTTCGTTCTCTCTGTGTGGAATAAACTGATTAATTGCTACAAAAAACGAATAGTAAAAATGAACAAAATAAAACAAGTTTGGCCCCGAAAAAAGATATGTTTAACAATTGCAAGTGAACTTAAATGTTATATAACTTTGAACAGACATAATAAACAATTTTGAAAAAAATTAATAAAAACTTTTAGAAGAAGCTTTTACATTCACTATTTAAAGGGGCTGCTTTCGTTGTCTTAATATAGTTAATTTATTCATATTACAGAAATGTATTTTTACATAAATAGTGGGTTGTTCGGAAAGTTCCTTCCGTTTGGGAAAACCAATTCGTACCGGAAAATTCTGTCCGTCAATTATTAGACATTAGATATCTGAATTAATGTCTAAATGATAGAATTTTTCAGTAAGAACTAACATTCCCAAACGGAAAGAACTTTCTGAACAACCCAATATATGAAAAATTATATAATTATAAAGATATAGTAAACATTTTTATCTTATAAACAAAAAGTGTTTTCCCAAATTATGAGTAAAGGGAGATAAAAATTATATTTTAATGTTTTGTAAATTATTATTCCCCTAACATAAACGTACATGAAAATCAAAAAAGGCACCTATTTTCGCTCCGTGTGGATTAAATAGATTAATTGATATAAAAAATAAATAAATAAATAAATCAGTAAAAATATACAAAATAATCAAGTTTGACCACGAAAAAAAGATCTGTTTAACAATTGGTAGTAAACCTAAATATTATATAATTTTGAACAGATATATTAAACAATTTTTTTTAATTATATTAAAAACTTTTAGAAGAAAATTATACATTCACCATTGAAAGGGACTGCTTTCATAGACTTAATACAGTTAGTTCATTTATTGATATTATTATAGTCCTTTTATTGATATTACAGAAATATACATTTACATAAGTATATAAAAATTAATATAATTATATATATAGCAAACATTTTTTATATTATAAACAAACAAAAAAACCAATTCCTTGAGTAATGGGTAAATTTGGGGAACAATTTCATTTTAATATTTTGTAAATATTTGGTAATATCCTAACATAAACATATATGAAAATCTAAATGTCACTTTTTTCACTCTGTGGGGATTAAATAGATAAATTGATGTTAAAGAAATAGTAAAAATGTACAAAATAACCAAGTTTGGCCACGAAAAAAAGATCTATTTAACAATTGGCAGTGAACCTAAATGTTATATAATTTTGAACAGATATATTAAACAATTTTTAAAATTATATTAAAAACTTTTAGAAGAAAATTTTACGTTCACCATTGAAAGGAGCTGCTTTCAGAGTCTTGTGGAATTTCTAATGAATTCATAGTCTATGAATAGTCTTACGAAATATTATTTTAGTCCTTTCAGAACTTAAAATAGAAAATTGGGTCAATTCAGGATAAAATAAAAAATGATTACTTGATTCAATTACAATTGTGTTACGCTTATTCTTTAATGCCATTTCTAAGAATAGTGAAATTTTTTTAAGATTACCTGAAAATTTTTACATTAATTTTCAAGAAATTTCCATTTTCTCACATTTTAAATTATTTAAATAGAAGTGATATACTTCGTGTTGGAAATATTGAGGAAAATTTAAATGTTATGATAACTTTCATGTTCAGGAATTTATTTTGAATCTTTGAAATAGTTATATGTATAACTTCAAAAATACATAAATTCTTTTTCCATTTTAGCTGTAGATACATAATTCATGTTCATCAGATGCAATTTCAGTAAACGCATAACTTGGCATTTACTTAATAGCCTGACATTTTAAAGGATTTAAAAGTGAAAGAATGCGGTTCCTGATAAAAACTTTTTATTCATACAGAACCTTCATAAATTGAATTTTCTCTATTAACATATAAAGCTTCGTAATATTTACCGTAACTCGTAGAGAAATTTTTATAGATAAATGCCAGTTTACGTTATCTAGTAAATTCTATAAAGAGGAAGTGGAATGTTTTTTGTAAGTTTCACAGATAAAATTTCTTTTCAAAGTTTTTTTTCAGCAAAGTATTTATAATTTTTAATTACTGATCAGAAATAATGTATCGATCAATTCAATAAAAAATTTTCAATGGTACTTTTCCTGTATAGAAGCCTTAGGGAGATAAATAAAATAGCCTTGGCGAGATAAGGAAATTTTGGCTACATTTTCTGGCAACCTATTCAATGTTTCATATACACAAGCAATTTTTTCAATATTTATACAATTTATTTAATATAAAGATGCCATTTATCTATTTTTATGTATAAACAGAAGTACATTGTACACAAAAAACATTAATAATAATATATACAAATAAAATGTTTATATATATATTCAAGTTTCAGTTGGTGTTATCGTAATGTTTCATTAATGGTTATATATATATATATATATATATAATAAATATAAATATATATATATATATATAAATTCGCAATGTCGCATATATGAACAAGCATAAATTTTCATTAGGTTTGTTTTCATTGCTGTTTATATAATTTTGCAACAAATCTCACTTCCTGAAGCTCGAATTGTGCCAAGTTAAAAAAAGGAAAAACTCTAAGGCCCATATAGTGGAAAAGTACCCATCCAAATATCTAGTTTGCTTTTATCTGTCCCAAAAGGGTGATATATGTTGTTTCCTGTTTAAAATATATTCTTTACTGTGAAAACAACATATCGGGAAAAACACGCCTTTCCTTTTTTAGTGCCTGAAAATTCATAAAATTCAAAGTATCATAACTTGGTACGATTTCTGCCCGAATAGAATTTTATTTTTTTAGGGTTCTTCTTAGACGCAATATATTTCTAAATAAAAGTTAAGAAAATTGGAGCGTATAAGAAAATTATATTATTGTAATTTATTATATATACAGCCACTTGAAAAACAAATGCCATATCCTAAAAGCAATACATCATTTGAATGCATTTTGCAATCGGAAGTAGTGTCGGATAAAAGTTTTTTATTCGTATAGAAATTACATTCATTGAAATTTCTCTATTAACATAGAAGGCTTCGTAATATTTACTGGCACTCGTCAAGAAATTTTTAAAGATAAATGTCAATTTACTTTAGCCTATAAATTCTAGAAAGTGAAACAGGATTTTTTTTTTTTTTTTTTTTTTTTATGTTACGATAGAATTTTTGCAGATAAACTTGCTTTTCAAAGTGTGTTTGCCGTAAAATATTATAATTTTTAATTATTGAGTACAAATAATATATCGATAAACTTAAGAAAAAACATATAAAATATATAATTAATGAATATTTCATGAATATCACTGACCGATTTGCTTTCATTTTTCCCAAAATAATCATGAGCGATATATTTCGTTTCTGGTTTAGAAATATTTTTTAATGTGAAAACGAGATATCTCGTCACAGACACTCACGGGGCTAAGCAGTTAACTTTCAAATTTTTTTCAAGTGATATAGTATCTTTTTAACTGTTTTTCTTTTTTAATACAAAGCATTTGATAAAGTTTTCGGTTGTATTATATTTCCGTATATAATTATAAACTAGAAAAATAATTAAAATTCATTAAAATGCAATATGAATATCCACTTAAAAAATTCAGTTGTTTAAAAATTCATTATACTTCTTTAAATACCTATATTAAGGGCAAAAAATTGTTATAGAAAAACTTCATATAGTGAAAATTGAATGATGTTTGATCGTAGATTATGAACCCTGTAATTAAATTAAATCATTACCTCTTTTTGCATATATTTATTTATATTTTATACAAATAAAAATTATTTGTAAATTATATTTATAAAAGATAGTATAAGAAGTTTTAATATTCTACGACAAAATTAATCTTTCAAAACTAGTTTTGCTCAAAACATGTTTTTAAAGTCCAGATTCCACATTTTTGAGTCGGCATTTCTTTTTTATGCTGCTTATTACGTTGTCTCTCGATAATACTTGAAACAAAAACATTTTTTTTTTTAAGTATAATAATAAATTAAAAATTTATAAACATTAATCGTATTTTTTGTTATAATTTGAAAAATTTTGTTTGTTTGTCTTTTAGGTATAGTTTGAAGAGAATTTAATTTTCTTTATTTGAAAAAAAGAATATGTAAATCCTTTATCTTGTTCAAAAGTTATCGTGACAAAACCGCTGAAAAACAGCGTTTCGAGGTAATAGAGTTTAAAGTTTTGTCTTCGTAAATATCGCCGGTCTGCACGGATCAACGTTTATTTATGGCGCTTACGGCCGTAAGTTTAGGAATTGATCAACTGTACGACTTTCTTAAAGGTTGAAACATTACAAAAATAATAATAAATACATTTTTTCGTCATTTCAAACACAGGGAATGCATAGGGAAGTCCCTTTACCCTGAAATAATTCTTGACCGGATAAAGCCAGAATTGGGAAACCGCAGGGCCCGATTAACCTCTGAATCTAGGGGAAGCACGGTATGATTTTGGGGCCCCCTTTCATTTGTCAGAAGTTTGCTTATTTCTTCGTTCATGAAAACTCATCAATGATACTAATATTATTCCCGGGAGTAGCTTTGCAGAGGTCACATACATTTCATTAAACAGCTCTTTTATATTCCCTGTATATACTTCATATATATTTAGTACATATAGCTGTATTCTCAATTTCCTGGGTGGTTTCTAACAGGCATACCAGGATGCTATATGATTAACACCTATTGATGACATTCATATATCTCTCTGTTAAATAAGTTTCGTGAAGTAGTGCTTGAATTTCCTCTTGGATTAAGCAAACTTTCTTTTCCAAAAAACTTTAAAATACGATGTAAAAAATATATAAATAGGAATTGGGCCCTTTTCACAGTCATTTTGGGGGCCCTTTAAAATTTTAGAAGGGAAGCATGTGCTTCACGTGCCTTTTGGATAATCATGCCCTGGGGAAACGTATAGTAAAATGATTATGTGCTATCATTTTACTATAAGAGTGACTCCAGAACCTTTAGTGGAGAAATTTGAAGTTATAGACCCTATCTCGAAAACTATGAGAGAGAGTGAAAATAGGTCAGTTACAAAAATGTACTGTAAAAAAAAAAAAAAAAAAATTCTACTAATATATAATATAACTACGAACGAAAATACACAATAACCTCTTCCGCGTTACCAACTATACCGAAAAGCGTCCTTTAACCCCAGAAATCAATATATTTTCGATAGTTAAAGAAGCATTTACAAAAACAAAATTTATTATGCTGCCACATATTTTCGGAAACTTTTCCGAGTAGTTTTATAATGTATTAATAAGTTTCTCAAACCGGAATATGGGTTTGTAGGACGCTATATATACTCAATTAAACATTTTCAGCTGCGTAATTAAATTTGTACATGTAAGAATAACAAAATACTATTAATTTTAATGTTAATGCTGCTAATTTAGTATGTTTGTTAGTAAAACATGCTTGTTAAACATGAAAATGTTTACCTGAGTATGTGATTCATAGCATCCGAAAAACTTACATTTCGGGTTGAGAAAACGGATTAATACACTATAAAATTTACTCGGAAACGTTTCCTAAAATCAATGGCAGCAAAAGAAACTTTGTTTTCTTAAACGCTTCTTTAAATCTTGAAAGTATATTGGTTGCTAATGTTTTTAAAGATGAAGAATGCTTACCGGAATCATGGGTAACTCGGAAAAAGTTATTGTATATTTTAGTTCGTGGTTATATTATATTTTCCCAGATAAAGATAATATTTTTCTTTTTTTATAGTGTGTTGAACATCCTCGATTTAGTATGAAATGACTTCATACGTATTAAAATAACTTTATTAGCGATCCTAAAATGTTAATTTTTCGATAACCAAACACCGGCTTAAATGCGTCACCAATCGCTTGCACGAGGCTAACGAAAAAGAAAGGCTACCGCGGTGCTTTACGCATATCTATTTTTACAGACCGCGGGAATCACGTGATGTTCGAATCTACCAATACAGGTGTACGAAAAGAGCATCACGTCATTCTAGCAGTCTGTAAAAAAACATAAGTAGAATAAACCGCGGTAGCCTTTTTCGTTAGCCTCGTCGCTTGCAGAAGTGTAGCATTATAAGGCAGCTGCATATTTACTAATAAAACTAGACATGTAAGCATGGTACCAGGGCTTCATAAATACGGTTATTTTTTTTATCTGGCAACTATGTTATTTAATTTGCCTTTTTTTTTATTTATTGTTTTACAAAAATTGACCGAAGAAAGGAGCACAAACGGTAGGTTCCCCCCCCCCCCCCCCAATATTAAAAAATAAACTTATAAACTATATTCAAACGAAAAAATATTTTTAACTTTTATTTTTAATTTTAAAAATATAAGTTCATCAAATTTAAATTTTAAAATAATAAATCAGAATTATTTAAGACTTCGACAAAAGAATAGGCAAAAACTTGTTTTCCTGCTTCAATATTTCATCGATGCTCGCCTCAACAGATAATAGATTTTGTAGCATTCAACTCTCTGGACATCTGAAGCATTCGGCAATCAGCATTTTTCGAACATGACGGTTAATTCAGCCTTTACAATATTTCTTTTTTTTTTTCTTCAGAGATATATAATTTTGATAAGTTTCATTAGTAAACTTAGTTTATATTATCTTTCTAAATTATGTTCTATTATAAACTACGTAATTAATAATTCTAAACTATGGTTGTTATTATTTTTTCTCATTTCATAAAAAAAAAACTTTTGAGCTTTTAGAAAATCAATGACGTGGGAGGAGGAGGGGATGGTAAATATTTTTTTTACTGGCGACTATAATTTTTTGCTGGCTACCATATTTTATCAAATTTGTAAAGCTCTACATGGTACAATTTATTTTAATAAGAAAATCATTTTAAGTATGCTCATTGTTTTCAGCATCAGCAACAACGCATCATACATCATGCATATGCGCTTTACCTCGAATGTCTCGATACATCCAAAAATTAAAAAATATTCCTGAACTTCGATTGTATTTGTATCAATGTACGAGGGTAAGTCATTAAGTAAGTCACAAAAGATAATTAAATAATAACTTACAATGATATTCACTTCAAAACTATTTTAATTTCTCAATATATTCTCCACCAATATTTATGCACTTGTATCACCGTTTTATCAGTGGCCCAACACCGGCTGCATAACATTCTTTGGGTTTGCTGTCTCAGCCACATTAGGACTTCAAGTTGAACCTTTTCCTCATCTGTGAACATCATTTTGATTCCAAGATGGTTTTTTAGTGGACTAAACAGATGAAAATCACTTGGTGTTAAGTCGAAGCTGTATGTTGTTGAAGAAGTTGCAAGATGATGTTCGCAGATGATGAAAAGGTTCAACTTGAAGTCCTAATGTGGCTGAGACAGCAACCCGAAGAATGTAATGCAGCTGGTGTTGGGGCACTGTTAAAACAGTGATATAAGTGCATAAATATTGGTGGAGAATATGTTGAGAAATAAAAATAGTTTTGAAGTGAATATCATTGTAAGTTATTATTTAATTATCTTTTGTAACTTACTTAATGACTTATCCTCGTATTTTCGAACAACTATTCTGAAACATTTACTTTAAAATCCATAGCTATCTCGAATTCCAGATTCCGCTATCAGGGTTACTCGTTCTGTTTGAGTTCGAAAGAAAGACATAAAAGAATTCCTTTTGTAAAGAGTTTGTTCAGATATTCAGTATTTCGATGGTTGGAACACCCTGGATAATATTGCGGTGTAAAAACAGAAAAGCTATTAAAACAAAAAAATCTTTTAAATATTCACGCCCTTTAGTATATCACAGAAAGTTGGCTATGTCAAAAAAGGTCAGACAGGGCGGCCTTCTCCTTAAAAGTATCCGTGTATTACAAGAAACATTTTTGGGGCTATGCATTTTTTTAAAAGATAAAAAAGAGTTCCGTAAGTCTTGTTTAGGGGTCCATTATAAGCGTGGGTGGTAGATGGGAGTCAGAGTGCAAATATTTCTGAGACCCTAATCATTTTTGAAACGCTAAGAAAAAAAAATAGTGACGTCTGGTTACCGAATGGTACCTGTTGCGTCTATCTGTGCGACAATTTGAGTATGAAATAGCATGGATTGTTGCTGTTTGTTTGTTTATTTGTTCCTATGACTGTACCCTAAGAGATACCAGTGCAGAATTGATGCAAGGCCTGAATATCACAGGAGCACATGGGCCACGTGCTCCGGTCATCCAGTTATAAGGGCCCCCAAAATGCATTTTGAGTACTGTCTGAAAAATATACATTTAAAAAAAAATTCTGTTTGCAGTTGGCATTAAATGTGCATTTCACCTATTGTCATCACTGAACTATCTCAGTATTTGTAAATGAATTAAAAAGAAGCTACCCAATTCCTGAAAATTGAATATTACCTCAAACATGATTATGCTAATAACTTAAATCATTGTTTCTCTAATTAGTATCACAAACACAAAATAACGCATTTTGTTAAGTATAAAACAATAGTGTAAAATTTTAACTGCACCATAATATTGTATGTTATGGTTGCAATGTATTAATTTTTAAACTAGAAATTATTTTCATAAAGGGACCGTTAAATACTCAAAATGTGTGCCTCGGCATCCAAATTGAGTTGATCGTCTCATGAATTGATGCAACAATCTGAAGCAGCCAGAATTAGGAACGTTGTTAGTAGTATGATGATCTTGTACTGTAATAATTCATTAAAACGTACATGGATTCTTTTTAATTAAGAGATACATAATCTCGTCTTTGGAAATATTGGGACGTATGAAATCCCTTCAAAGTATCCCTTCAAAGTCAGTCAGGGGTTAAAAAGGGGGGGGGCTGCCATTAAGAAGCCTATAAGTACTAAGAGACTTGGCCAGTTTATGAATGTATTAGAAGCTTTGAAGAAACCATATAAAAAACAATTAAATATGACGTATGTATCAGACCAAAAAATAAATAAAATAAAATAGTCCAGTCTTCGGCAGGTTTGCAGCAAATGCACATCGAGGTAAGTCCATGAAACTCGCAACATCTTTCGTTGATCTTGCTAACCTCGCGGAGAACCAGATTATATTTTTGGTCCGAAATGACGTCTTATTGTGGATCGAGCCTGCTGCAGACATCGCTCAAAAATTTACTCGTTGAATATTTGCTAACTTTTGGCTGTAATCAATTATTTGTGTGCCTATCTGTTGAAATATACAACCAATAAAGACAAAATGTTGCGTACAACAAACCAAAAATAAAAAATAAACCCAAATAAACTTTAATTATTTTTTTTAAATCTTTTAAAACTAATAATATAACATTTTAAGCATTTACAATTATTAAAATTATGTAAAAAGTAATAATTCAGGTATTTAACATTCGCGTTCAAAGATTGTTTGAAAAGTTATTACGTTGAGGAGTTTGAATGCATATTTCTTTAGACTCTCGCAAGATACCGATTTAAAATATACCAAAACAGATACAGTAGGCAACTTAATTTTTCTGGGTATATACCCACATTGATTTTTGCGATCTTGAGTGAAATATTGTTTAAAATGTTATAATGCTTAGTTTTAAAAGTAAAAAAAAAAAATTATTATTATTATTTATTTGGATTTATTTTGTTCATTTTTGGTTTATTATACGTAACATTTTGGTTTTATTGATTGTATATTTCAACAGATATGTATACAAATAATTGATTATTACCAAAATTTAGCAAATATTTAACAAGTAAATTTGTGACCAACGCCTGCAGCTATACATTGGCTCCATCCGCTGTGCGAGGTGCTTTTAGGTGTTTAAAACCCTTTTAGTTCTGGTGAGTGAATTTATTCCCACTTAATTTTAATCCCCAAATGTGGAAATGGCACCGGAATTTCTGATCAAACTTTTTTTTAAAATAAATAAATGCATTTGTTAGTGTACATAATAAACCGGAAATTTTGTTTCAAAATTCCGGTGCCATTGTGACATTTGGGGCATTAAAATTATGTGGGAGGAAATTCACCAACCGCAGCGAAAAGGGTTAAATGGAGTACTAATAGTTGTTTTTATACATTCATACATACCTTCTTAGTGAAGTATTTTTTATAAATAATAATAATATGTACTTACACAAAAAAAGTGTTGTTTTGAGAATTTCTTGATGCGATCATGGCCCACAAGGACTTATTTGAAATAGCCTTTTCTTTCTGCTGCATATTTTTAATCCAAGTCATTGGAAGCGACTAAGATTTTGCAGGACTTTTCATACATAATACAAGCCCTCCCCTATGTTTATGCTATATAATATAGTGAAATAATTTTTGTAGGTGCTTTTTTAACGGTTGTACTCAATTTTAAGCTCGTTATATTCTGGCACGTTCGTGAAATCATTTTTATTTGTAAATTCACGAAATTTGTAAGTAGTATTCTTATTTAGATATCTAGTTATAGAATAACGTTTCCCATCTTTCTATAAAGCAAAGTATATTTCACAAAATCTTAAGTTGACATTTTCAGCTGGTTTTTAAAAAAATGGTAGCCAGGAAAAGGGCGTTTGTTGTATAATCGACTGACGAAAACGCGTTTAGATTCCATAGCACTTTAAGAGCAATATCTACAAATCTCATGTTCTCGCATACATAAATGATTTTGTGAATGTGTCAGAAATATTCACGTTATTGTGCAGGAAAATGAATAAAAAAACTAGAGACCCTTATTTTTTAAATGTAAGCGTAAGTGGATATTTTTAGACATGATTTTCATGATATGTCTTTAAATCCATAGTATATCTTAAGATTAATATACTTACCAACAATTGTTTCATATTTTAATAATCATGAAAATAAAGACAAATATAAAAATAAATATAAAAAATAAATAAAAAATAAAGGCAATAGACCCAAGAAAAACTTAGCAAAATTATCTTTATAAATTTATTTTGGAAAGGGGAAGGGGGCGCCAAAATTCATGCTTGCCTCCGGTGAAAAAAATTCCTAGTTTCGGCTCTGGATTAATCGATAAAGATCGCACTGCGTGCCAGTAAAAGTATTTAAAATAAGGCATTAAATTTACATATATTTCTTCGATTCTAGTTTTACTATAAATACATAGATGGCAGCACTAAATCTTTTTTCTCTTCGTGATTTGAGATTTGAAAGAGAGAAACGCCACTGAATACCTATTCATCTGATTTTATTTTTTTTTGTTTCTTAAATCACAAGAAAATTCATTTGAAAAATATCTTCTTAAACTTACTATTTGTCACACAATTTTATACTATTAATAACTCAATAAAAAATATACTGAGGATTGTATATTCCTTATAAGCATACAAATCCAGCACATTTAAAGTAACTTTTGGGTTACAAATGCAATAAATTGTGTTGGAATTCTCACGTTTCTTCGAAAAAAAAAATTGGAAAACAAAAAGAATTCAAAATAGAGAATCTATGGACTAGTTGTCGAAGTATAACTCATTCTTTACCATGATTTATTTTCCCGGTTTTATTAGGAAGATAAATAAATCTTAAGAATATAGATGGCAGCACTAAATGTGAATTTTGATTACGAGTGTTTTTGCCTGATAAGAAAACTACTCATAAGCTGATATATCTATATAACTTAGAATATTTAATATTTCGTCATCGTTTTAATGAAAATTTGCTTCGGTACTTTGACATTAACAGCTGAATTATGCTTATCAAATATTTTCATTGGGGACAGTTTGATGTCCTTTGATGTTAAAATCTTCGTAGATAGTAAACAGAGTTGGGAAAATTTGTAATTGAAGTTATCTGCAATGTAAGTACAATTTATATATAACTGTATGTAATTAATTATAGCTACAATTACATGCCGTAAAAAATTCTTGCAGCACTGTAGCCGGAACTCCATCTCATTATTTGTCGAAATTTCTGTGCTTGGATATGTGTAACTATAATCAATTACATACAATTAAATTGTAATTACACTGCAGATAGTTGTAATTACAAATTTTCCCAACTCTGATCATAATATCTCATAGTAAGTTCTTTGATAAAGATAAATCGTCGCGTGTAGCGCGATGCCTCACTATTTTACAAGCTTCTCATAGCTATTGGTAGCTGAAGCACAACTAATGGGCACACCATCATAATACAGCTAAATACAGGTTTCCGGCTGGCTAATTATTTCGCCCCTGGGTAATATGAGATAATTTATACTTTAGATACCTAAATACCAAGTTAGTAATTGATCGTAGGCCCATCAATTCTATAAAACGCAAGAGGTAATATCAGTGGTAAGATCGAAGTATCGCAATCCTTGGCTTAGAACGTAAGTTTTATCTTGCGATGACAGTAAAATATAGCAAACGTATGTTACGGTGTTTCCTTATCTAATCACTGCAGAGTAAAACTTCAGAGCTGTTGCAAGATGAAGCGCAATCTGTCGTGCGTGCAGTCTTAACACAGCTGTCAACGGGAATCTGACAGACTGGCTCTTTCTCCGGATGGGAAATGTGGAATACAGATTAAGGGATTATTACCTACCTGTAAACTTTCAAACGATATATATTTTTTATTGTATTTTCTGAAAGTACATTTAGTAAAGAATATTCAGTTACATTTTCTAGTCGATCTGATAAAAATTAAGAAAGTTAAGCCACTTTTTTTTATTTTGTCCCATCATACATAAATCAGAACTTGAATTTTTAAACGTGATTATCTCAAAACTATGTTTTTAAAGTCGGTGATCACGATAAAGCGAACAAATCACAACCGATCTTCTTCAAATTTTGACCATTTTTTAACAACAATATTATTTAGACAATAATCCTTTCTTTTGACGATCTGAGGATTTTTTTCTATTTTTTATAAACAATCAAAATTCAAAAATTTTTGCGAAAATCGGTACTTTAATTTGGACGGCCGCCATTTTGTTAAAAATCCATTTCCCTCCAAAAATCGAACGATTACTCTCTAGTTTTAAGCGTTTGGAGTAAAAAAGACATTATGCTTTTTATAATTTTAGATAAGATTTGACAGAATTAGAACTCCTATAATAGAGGCTGACGTATCCTCGCAGATTTGGTACCCGAATTTCAGCCCAGTCGAAAAACCAAGCTAATCAGAACCGGTTCAGCCAATCAGAACAGAGTCTTAGGCAACCTCAACTCCGGCTGCGGTAGATTGATGCTCAGCTGCGTACCAATAATGCGAAACAAAATGGATATGCGTCAGCTTAGACAGAATGGACCCCATCAGTGTGACGTCAACTCCGTGTAGTAACCGCAAATTAGTTGGTTGATTGGTTGATTTATGACGGCCGATTATCTACTCGAGGGATATAGGCCCTGGGGGGGGGGGGGGGTGCCTTCCGTGGAGGTCTTTCAAAGGGATCCTAACCCGTATTTACGGCAAGGTTCTAAGAACACCACGGAAAACTCCGAAAGGTTAGCTCGACGAGCGTGACAGGGTTTTGAACCCAGCACCTCCCGTCTACCAGCTTTGAGAGCAGAATCTCTCAGCCACTGGTAGGGACAACCACAAATTGGATCCATACTAACTACAGTTTAACAATTTGATCTTTAATGATGAATGGTGTGTGTTGATGCAATTTGCGGTTGATACGCAGAGTTGAATTGCTTGTGATGTCACCACTGATGGTGTCCATTACGGTGATCACCGTAGACGGTTACCAGAACGACACCATCTCCGGGGAGTGGGTCTGCTGGGGTCACCCAACTTTATTCCGTCATTACAAAAATTAATGTATTTTCTTTAAAGTGTAATAAACAAAATACAAAAAGAATATTTCAAATATCTGGTTTCATTTTCTTGAAAATCATCTCCAAAAATACACGGCTTTTTTGACCCTGCGAGCAGTAGGTGTACCTTTTAATAGCCAGCTACAACCAACAGTACGCGTTTTTAAGAGCTACTTCACTCATGCGAAAACACCCGCTCGCTAATGTTAATCATATGGGGGAATTATTTTAATATATCTCGTTTGCATTTCAATATTTTTAAATATTTTTGCATTGGATAGCTGAGACCAATCTCTGTGCAGACGCTTTTGTACTTTTTCGATTTTGATTACAAGTTTTTTATTAAGATACTTTCACTTTCGGAACCGTTTCCGAAAGTGAAAGTATCCTCAATTTAAAAGAGCTGCTACCAAAATCGAAAAAGTACAATAGGGCTTGCATAGAGATCGACTTCAGCTATCTAATGAGAAAAAAAAATCATTTAAAAATATTGAAATGCGAACGAGATATCTTAAAATATTTCTCCCATATTAACATTAGCGGGTGTTTTCGTGTGAGTGAAGTAGCCTCCTAAGCCCACGAAAGAATGCTTGTCTGTGATTGGCTGAATAAAAGTTAACATCATGCACATCTTGCTTGTCGATATTGGCCAAGACTGCCCGAGGTTGGCTAATATAAGTTTTTCCCCATAAGTTTACAGAATTTAAAATGTTAAAATTATTTTATGTCCTCTACCTTCCGAAAAAAAAAAAGATATAAATTAAAAATCTAAATGTCGAACTTTTCGGAAATTTTAAAATGAAAAACGAAAAATTGGAATTGAATGAAGGCAAGTTTTAAGGTATCTCGCAAGTATTCGTTATGGCTCTAAAAACTCCGGATAGCCAGACCAAACTGCCGGGAACCATATTCGGGCTTTGATCCTGGCCGGATTTATTTCCGACAGACTTTTCCGGATTTTCGAATACATAGAGAATTTTTCATAGATAATGACCCCGCGGATTAAATTCCCTTTAAAGTCTATTGCAGACGGACCTTTTACTCTCAATAAAAGTCAAAAGAGTACATGTGCCATAAATCGACCAACTTCTTCAATCGACCTTCTCAGTTAATACACGAAATTTCCCTTTTTTCAGAAAATGTACAAAATGACGCTGTTTACAGTACTTCAGAAGGTTGTGGCTGACTTTAGTTCAACGAATCCATATCTCACGTTACGGTATAAAGAAACTAATTTACCAAACATAAGCTGCACTCAACTTTCTAATCCATCACTGTAAAAGTCTCTATTTTTGCTCCCTCGTAAACAAATACAAAATGATGCGATTTAGTGATATAACGATCTACTTTTGTTAGTAGTAAAGCTTGATACTTTTCTTCTACCGAAAAATAAAACAGGGCAATTTTATCATTATTGGTTCGCAATGTGTTTAAATTTGTAATTGGTGGATTTTGCTTAATACCAACAGTCTGCATTATGAAATGATTACACTTGTTTGTCTCTTTATATATGTATATATCAATGGAAGTTTGCATATTAAACCATTTTCTTTTTCTTCACAGGTTACAGTAAAGGCAACTACCTCACATTCAAACCAGATCTGGAATACTTAACCAGCTTTCAGTGGGCGAGACTTCGGTTTCCCAATGCAACATACATGGACATTACATCAACAGTCAGAAAATGGAAAGAAAACATCACAAATGTCCTACAAGTAGAATGTCATCAACGACAGTGCAGAAGGGCAAAATTAGAAATAATGGCCCGAAAAACTCGAAGAAGCAAAAGATCTACTTGCAATAGAGAGTGTTGTCGAAGGCCTCTCAAAATCTCCTTTAAAGAAATTGGTTGGGACTGGATCGTGCAACCAGTTGAATTTGAAGCATTTTACTGCAAAGGTCGGTGTCGTAATGTTTCAGATGACTTTGCCAGTACACATGCTCTGATGCAAAGTATATTGAACTATAAAGGTCGAAAAGTGACTCGGCCTTGTTGTGCTCCAAGGAAGCTGAGGCCTCTTGATTTACTTCATTATAACGACAAGACCCCTCCTGAACTGGTCGTTACTCGCCAAAAAGGCATGATAGTGAAGGAATGTGCGTGTGCTTAGGTGGATAAAAACTTCTTGATAAAATTTCAAATTATTTGTATTTCATCGTCTTTCGTCAAACTTCTTCAAACACAAACTTTAGAAAGTAATTGATTGGTTCCAAGAAACTATGATATCAGTGATATAGTCTTCTGGAGCAGGAGTCAACGTACTTTCAGTTTCATAATTAAATTATTTTACTTCCTCCATTATTTGTATATGTGAAAAGAACATTGTACAGCTTACATACTTTCCTTTTAGTATGATTTGTATATTTTTTTACAGATGCTAAGTGTCTAAATACTTAGCTCTATAATGTTATGGACATATAATGACAATTAACAACCAAAGTTATTTGTCATATATTTATATTTAAGTGTTGTTGTTAAAGTATTTGAAACTCAAAGCTGTAGTACTTCGGCAGATTCAGAAACGAATCTTATTAAAAATTATTTATTTAAATTTTAGTTGGAGTTCGATAGTTTTGTAAAGTTTCTAATGAAATTTATGAGATAATGTGAAAGTCTACAGAATAGAGATATTGTTATAGTATATAGTTATAATATGTTATCGTTAAATTCGACAAATCATCACCCTACAATCATCAAATAAAATGCTGTCAAACGTAGACTATATAATTATTGCGTTCAAAAAGTATTATTCATAACTTAAAAATTGTTAATTCAATTCTAACTGCAAAATTTTCCATAATTCCTTTATACAAGATATTGTGCACGAAATAATTGCCAAAAATACGAAAGTTTGTGAAGATCCTGAAGCTTTAATTTCCTGGAGCCTTCCTTAAATTCGGCTTTTGTGTTTTGAAACAATGATCCCTTCATATTCAGGTAAAACACGAGTCAATCTATCACCAACAATAGTACAATCAAAACTGTCTCATCTATTCTTGCTAGTGGAAACTTGACATATGATTTAGCCTGCAAAATTCACTTTTTGGCTTTAAAAATTTATATTTTAAATTAAATATTTTGCTTTAGCATTTATATTTTGTTTCATAAATGTTATCTTGTCAAAATTTATTACCACAAATACTAAATAAGATACAGTGAACTATAAATATTGAACAATCAAAACTGTATTTGATCTATTCTTGCTATGGTGAAAACTTGACATGTGATTTAGCCTGCAAGATTCCCTTTTCCGCTTTCTTTGTTTTAAAAAATTATGTTTTAAATTAAATATTTTTCACT
Source organism: Maratus michaelseni (assembly GCA_963931845.1). NCBI lineage: Eukaryota > Metazoa > Arthropoda > Arachnida > Araneae > Salticidae > Maratus > Maratus michaelseni. Next base: position 121,570,994 of record OZ007599.1, on the reverse strand, counting down.
AGCATTTCTATTTTGTTTCATAAATGTTATCCTGTCAAAATTTATTACCACAAAAACTAAATGAGATACATTGATAATCCCTATCAAATACAGCATACTTACAAACATAGATTAAAATACAAGATAGGACAGTTACAGCAAAATCTGTAATGACAGCAATACTAGCGTCATTAGTGACAAAGGGGGAAACTAACAAGCTTCTGAAATTTACCTATGAGCATAAAAATCTGTTTACGCTCTATGTTTTTAATATCGATATTTTTTTTCTTCGAGGCAGTCGATTCTCTTCAAATTGACCATTAGTGCGATGGTTAAGTTTATTTTTCAACGACTTCATTTTTATTTTTTTTTTCATTATTATTGAAACAACAGTTCTTTTCAGAAATTTTTTATTGTGTCTAAACATGTTTAAATATGTCAGGCAGGTGAACAAATCGGAATTCAAAACTTTCATTTTTCGCTTTTCCTTACAAAGTTGAAAACGTAAACATGTAACATTTAAAAAAAAGAAAGATCATAACAAGATAGACGTTCAAAAGCTGAAATATTCCGTATATGAGAAGTTTCTTCACCCTTGCCACTACAGGCGCTGAGATCGTCATCGTGTTACTATTACGCTCTATGATGTACTATCTTGTATTTAATCTTGCAATTAAACAACACTTCAATCGTATAGAAATTTAAAGTAGTTTTCTTATAATTTACATAAAAGTGTTCAAGCAATTATAGATCATTTTCTAATACAGATTTATAGATTTTTTTCACATTTACTTTTCTTTTTAATTATATATATATATATATATATATATATGTTAATTATATATATATATATATATATATATATATATATATATATATGTTAATTATATATATATATATGTTAATTATATATATATATATATATATATATATATATATATATATATATTACACAAATATGCATATGAATTAGTGGATCTCAAAAATTCCAATTAACGCCTGATGTGTGTATAGGAATTTAACTTCTGTGTATATTTTATGTTTCAAATGTTTTGTAATTACTGTGTTAATATTTATTTAATATGTTACTTGCTTTTCGAAAATGTTTTATAAATTATGTTAGTGCACATAAATTATGGGATGAATGTTTCACAGTTAATATTACTCAGGGATTTTACTTTTTATTTATTTTTTTCTGACAGCAGATATCCTTAGAATTTAATTACAGGGTTGTACATTTAAATAAGTTTTGTAAAAAGAATTATTAAAATGTTTTTAAAGTGTACTTAGTACAATTTTGTTTTTTAAAGTGATTGGTGAATAATGTTGCCAGGTGCCGTTTTCAGGCGCTCCAAGTTCCGACGACCCCTGAGTGGTACGCAAACTGTCCAGATTTTTCATAAAGCATAAATTATTTTAGATTTTTTTAGTAACATGCTATTCGTTAGTCTGTATTGATTGGAACTTAATCCAGTAAAACCTGTGAAAACAGAACCTGTCTACACCGGAATTTTTTTTATGATCCCGCTGAAAGCAATACCCTACAAATCTACCTGCTTAGATGGAATATTTTATTCGCTCCCTAGCTATTCGTTTTTTACAGGTTTTACTGTACTTTGTTTAGCAAAATTTATGAAAAGGTACATGTGTATAACGGAATCCTGTCTCAAACGTAAAAATGTCATAGTCCCTGCGGAATCAATACCGTATAATTATAACTGTGAAAACTAAACTAAATAAAACCTGTGAAAACAGAACCTGTTTATAACGGATTTTTTTTATGATTCAGTGGAAAGGAATACCCGATAAATCTACCTGATAAGACGGAATATTTTTTCCGCTCCCTAAATATTCTATTTTTACAGGATTTATTGTACTTTGTTTAGAAAAAATTAAGAAAACGGTACCTATATATAACGGAATCATGTCTGAAACATAAAAATTTCATAGTCCCTGCGGAAGCAATACCATACAATTGTAACTGCTCAATAGAAAACCTTACAAAACGGAATTTTGTTTCCTAGCATTTCCGCTTTCACAGATTTTACTGTATTACGATTATTGAGTTTATTTAATACAGTAAAACGTTCTAAGATGAAATCTGAAGTAACCAGAGAAATATTCTGTTTTAGACACATTTTAGTTTTAGCAGGTATATTTGCATGGTATTTCTTCCTTAGGGACCATAAATAGTTTCATTTTAGCCAGGGTTCTGTTATAGACAAGTTCCGTTTTCATAGGATTTACTGTATTTTTATGTCCCGATTTAGAACTCGCTGTCCCGCTTTTTTTTTTGTCCCACTGCCTTGCTTTTTGCGACATTGCACCTGGCAACACTATTGATGAAGCAAATATAGAATTTCACACAATAATATTTCATAATTATTTATTCAATAAGTATATAAACACAAGTAATATTTAACAAAAAATGAATCAAACAGAATTTAACTGATTATTCCTTAACTTATTACACTGATATACGTAATTTAGCCTGTGTGGTTTTTTTAGCACAACAGAATGTTTGTAGAAACCCTTTATTGTTGTCTTTTTAATCACAATATTACCAATGTTGCTCATTTTGATACTTAATTGACAATCCTATTTTGACGTGTCTGTAAAAAAAAAATAGAAATAAAAAACTCTATGCAAGATACGACGACTATTTTCACAAGAAAAAAAATCATGTCTCAAGCATAAATTATGAAACACTTTTCAGTAATATAAACACAAGTAATTTTTAAGAAAAAATGAATAAAACAGAATTTAACTGATTATTCCTTAAGTTATTACACTGATATACGTCATTTAGCCAGTGTGGTTTTTTAGCATAACAGAATATTTGTAGAAATCCTTTATTGTTGTATTTTTAATCACAATATATCCAATGTTGCTCATTTTGATACGTAATTGACAATCCTAATTTGACGTGTCTGTAAAAAAATAAAAATGAAAAACTGTATGCAAGATACGACGACTATTTTCACAAGAAAAAAATCATGTGTCAAGCATAGATTATGAAACCTTTTCAGTAATATAAACACAAATAATGTTTAACAGAATTTAACTGATTATTCCTTAACTTATTACACTGATATACATCTTTTAGCCAGTGTGGTTTTTTAGCACAACAGAATGTTTGTAGAAACCCTTTATTGTTGTCTTTTTAATCACAATATTACCAATGTTGCTCATTTTGATACGTAATTGACAATCCTATTTTGACGTGTCTGTAAAAAAATAAAAATAAAAAACTGTATGAAAGATACGACGACTATTTTCACAAGAAAAAAAAATCAAGTGTCAAGCATAGATTATGAAACACTTTTCAGTAATATAAACACAAGTAATGTTAAGAAAAAATGAATAAAATTGAATTTGACTGATTATTCCCTAACTTATTACACTGATATACATCATTTAGCCAATGTGGTTCTTAGAACAACAGAATGTTTGTAGAAACCCTTTATTGTTGTCTTTTTAATCACAATATTTCCAATGTTGCTCATTTTGATACGTAATTGACAATCCTATTTTGACGTGTCTGTAAAAAAATGAAAATAAAAAACTATATACAAGATACGACGACTATTTTCACAAGGAAAAAAAATCATGTGTCAAGCATATATTATGAAGCACTTTTCAGTAATATAAACACAAGTAATTTTTAAGAATAAATGAATAAAACAGAATTTAACAGATTATTTCTTAACTTATTACACTGATATACGTAATTTATCCAGAGTGGTTTGGCACAACAGAGTGTTTGTAGACATCCTTTATTGTTGTATTTTTAATCACAATATTACCAATGTTGCTCATTTTGATGCATAACTGACAATCCTATTTTGACATGCCTGTAAAAAAATAAAATTAAAAAACTATATGCAAGATACCACGGCTATTTTCCCAAGAAAAAAAAAATCTTGTGTCAAGTATAGATTATGAAACACTTTTTAGTAATATAAACACAGGTAATATTTAAGAAAAAATGAATGAAACATAATTTAACTGATTATTCCTTAACTTATTACAGTGATATACGTCATTTAGCCAGTGTGTTTTTTTAGCACAACAGAATGTTTGTAGAAACCCTTTATTGTTGTCTTTTTAATCACACTATTACCATTGTTGCTCATTTTGATACGCAATTGACAATCCTATTTTGACGTGTCTGTAAAAAAATAAAAATAAAAAACTATATGCAAGAAACGACGACTATTTTCACAAGAAAAAAAATCATGTGTCATGCATAGATTATGAAATACTTTTCAGTAATATAAACACAAGTAATGTTTAAGGAAAAAATGAATAAAACAGAATTTAACTGATTATTTCTTAACTTATTATACTGATATACGTAATTTATACAGTGTGTTTTTTTAGCACAACAGAATGTTTGTAGAAACTCTTTATTGTTGTCTTTTTAATCACAGTATTGCCAATGTTACTCATTTTGATACGTAATTGACAATCCTATTTTGACGTGTCTGTAAAAAAATAAAAATAAAAAACTATATGCAAGATACAACGACTATTTTCACAAGAAAAAAAATCATGTGTCAAGCATAGATTATGAAACACTTTTCAACATATTCAAAAGACTCTAACAAAACTTCATTCTTCACTTAGGTAAAAAATTATGTGTAACAAGTTATCACTGAGAAACAAAAACACTTTTAAATCTGAGTAAATCGATGCTTTCATTTAGTCATGAAACTTTTTGTTTCAAATAATAAATTTGATGACCCAATGCTTTCAATTCTGAAATACCAGAAATAGTCAGAATATTGAAACATGGACATACTCAAAACTGAGTACATAGAGGTCAGTTCTTACTCATTTTTGAAACACAGACATACTCAAAAATGGTTAGAATCAGCTCAAACTCAATTTTGAAACATGGTCATACTCAAAAATGAGCATATAGAAGTCAGTTCATACTCATTTTTGAAACATGGACATACTCAAATATGAGCACATGATGTTTTATTCTTGAGTGTGTGCATGTTTTCAGAAGTGAGTATGTACGTGTTTCAAACTTGAGTAATTTTGATCCGGAGCCATTTTGACTGTGCGACATACTCAGATTTGTGTATTTTTTTTTCAGTTTTGAAAGTGTCGTTTTTAGAGTGTTGGGTTGTTTGGAAAGTTCCTTCCGTTTGGGAAAACCAATTCGTACCGGAAAATTATGCCCGTCAATTATTAGACATTAGATATCGGAATTAATGTCTAATAATTAAATGATAGAATTTTCTGGTACGAACCAACTTTCCCAAACGGAAATAACTTTCCGAATAACCCAATAAATAATTTGGAAAACGCATAACACCTTTAAAACACAATTTTAGCAATTACCATCTATAGTTGGAAAAATATCCGAATTATTTTGTGCAGTCCTGTATATCGTTTTTATATTTGTATATATACTACATAGTATGCCAAAATTCAGTTGTTAGAAAACGCATAAGACAGTTGAAAATTCCCCTCCAGCAATTTCTGTCAATAAGTGGAAACGTCCTCTAATTCTTTTGTGCAGCCCTATATATGATCTGTAGAATTTATACAAACCAAGCAGTATGCAAACAATTAGTTAAATTTCAAAATGTATACTACAATTGAAAACTCACTTCCAGCAATTATTGCTCATAGACAGTATATACTACATTGTATATACTGTCTATATGTATGAATATACAATATATACTACATAGTATGCCAAAATTCAATTCAGATAGGAAACGCATAACACAGTTGAATATTCCCCTCCAGCAATTTCTGTCAATAAGTGGAAATGTCCTCTAATTCTTTTGTGCAGCCTTATATATGATCTATAGAATTTATACAGACCAAGTAGTATGCAAAAAATTAGTTAAATTTTAAAATATGTCCTACAATTAAAAACTCGTTTCCAGCAATTAATGCTCATAAGACAGTATATACTACATAGTACATACAAGTATGGATATGCAATATATACTACATAGTATGCCAAAATTCAGTTTCGTTAGGAAACGCATAACACAGTTCAAAATTCCCCTCCAGCAATTTCTGTCAAAAAGCGGAAATGTCCTCTAATTCTTTTGTGCAGCCCTATATATGATCTATAGAATTTATACAGACCAAGTAGTATACTCCTAGACAGTACTGCAAGAGAATTATTTTGTGTCTCTATAAAAGAACGATAAACGCTATGCACACCCTAATCTATAGTAAGTATCTTGTAGTGCACCTCAATGATGTATATCAATTTCAATATCTTTGAAATAGTGTAACATCATTAACATTCACTACAAATGATTTTTCCGCATAGACTAATACTCTAAAAACATTCTTTCGAGTACCCCTGAAAGAGAACTATAGAAGCTACACAGTTAATTTTCAATGCCAAATATGCCCTAGTAAACATCACTGTCTTGCCACACTTTTTCTTGCTATTAGTGTGTATTCATGCCAGTAATTGGATTATCGAAAAACTTACATTTCAGTGCTTTTAATAAAATTATTTTTCATGTAATATATTAGTTCATACTAAATCGAGGAAGATCTACACTTTTGTTGTTGACCTTTTGTTGCAATATCTGATAGTTTTCGAGATAGGGTCAATAATTTATCAATTTTGCCATTGGAGGCGCTGAAGTTACTTTCGTATGATAGCACACATTCATTTAACCCTTTCAGGGGCAAAGTACTTCTGTTCGTAAAATGTTGAAATGATTGATTGATACCAGAATTTAGAAACAAATTTATTCGAAAATAAATAAAATGTTTTCTTCATGTAATTGATAAAAAAAATTTGCATTCCGAAATTCTGGTGCCAATGTAGAATTTAGGGACTAAAATTAAGTGGTCCAAAAATTAACCACCGTCCTTGAAGGGGTTAACTATAGGTAGACACTCGTTACATAACTTTAATTTTATCCGTTCAAAAGTTATTCGAAAGTTTCCTGATTTAGTTTGCACCCTGTTTAACTCATGCATTTTGTATTAAATTGTTTTTAAGAGATAATTATTAATAATACAATTATTAAAAATTCATAAAAAGAAATATATATAATATTATTCATTAGAATCAGCACAGCTGAAATCTCCCCTTCCCCAACAAGAGAAACTTTATTTGCATTATTACCTTTAGTTATTAGGTTATGAGCATACATACAAAAATGGGAACATTAAGTATTTGTATAGGTTAAAATTGAAAATTCATTTCCTGCCATTTCAGGTATGCTTAATATTAGAAAACATCGGAACATTTATAGACTTCCAGGCAAACACCATTTACTCTCCATACAAAGTAATGATTATATTCTTATTTTAATAATAATTGGAGATTCAAGATATTCATTTAACTTTCAAAATGCGTTTCTCAATATTGACACCGAATACAGCATAAACATGTTTTTCAAGACAGATCATTGAAAATTTACGTTTAGAGTGAATGAAGTATCACAAATAAAAATAAAAAATAAAAATTGGTATGTTGTGGCCATCGCAAAACGTTCTTCTATATAAATCAAATCAATTAAATGATTTAAAAAGTACAAGAAATTACATCCATTTAGCAAATATTTATTATTATTATTATTATAAAAACCGGGTACGCCATAAACTCGTTAAAACTTTAAAAATTCATTAAAAAAAATTGATGCTAAAATATTGCAGTTTGTACGAAAGGGATTAGAGGGAGATCGGACATTTTTTAACAACAAAAAAAGTTGTGGTTCAAAAATTTACCGGCAGATGGCGTTGGCATGCATAATATGAAGCAGATATACGCAAATCAGGCTTATAGTAAAAGACCCGTTTCTTCGAAGCACCTGAAAAGCTTCAGTACCCCAGCACATGAAACGGGCCCTTTTCTCGTCTTGAGTCCTTTTGCCGTGCGGAATTTTGGTAATTCACCGGTTGCTGAGTCCCCGTTCTTGTAAAAGAAAACAAAACTTGTTCTGGTAATACCAAGGCACTCAATACACTAGATACCGGTCTTGCTCATTTGTTATCATGAAGCCACAAATGGTGGCTGGCAGCGACGACAGACATACAGCGATTAGCACAAAACGATGGGGCGTCGTTTTGTACCAATCGCTGATCGCGGTCAGCCACTATTTGTGACATCAGGAGAATGAATGAGCAAGCCCGATCTCTGGTGTTGCCCTGATAATATGATAGCATACTGACTGGCTGGCATCGAATGAAGAATCTATGTGCATCGAGGTGTTTTATTGACAGCCTGATTTGCATAAATCTGCTCCATAGTATGCATGCCGGCGCCATCTATCGGTAATTTTTTGAATCACAACATTTTTTGTTATTAAAAAAAATCAGATCTTCCTCTAATCCCATTCCTGCAAACCGAAATTTTTTAGCATCATTTGTTCCTCATCATTTGTTCCTTCCCATCATTTGTTTTAATGATTTTTTAAACTTTTAAAGAATTTATGGCGCACCCGGTATAAACGCGTAGTATTGTTATGGAATAGAAGAAATGGAGACTTTTAATGCAGGAAAAGCAAATTTATTTGTGAGCATTTAAACTGAAGATATAAGCATTGCATACTTTGAACAAATCATTGATTTTTAGCACCCCTTCTAAGAATTCTGCAGCCAAAATTAAATGACAATTGAGGGGGTCGGGGCAAGAGAGTGCCAAGCCATATTTTTGAACTTCTGGGATATTTCAATTTGAAAATTTGATCAAATACTCAAATCAAGATATATAACTTAAGTTTTTTCGCCAATGTCTTAGTAACATTTGAGATATTCTGAGTAACAATATGGCATTACTTTAATGATATTACTATTACGTTTTTTGTAAATTAGCTACCTTCATTGGGGGCATAAACATTTGGGGCAAAAACGAAACCTGTCACATAGGCTGCCAACAAGTGACATTAGAAACAAATCCTATGTTGGATATTATCATTTACAATATTAAGCAACAGATTACAGTGTTAGATTTATTTCACCAAAAATGTGGCTTGGCACTTTCTTGCCCCGACCCCCTCAATTTATTCCTATGATGAGGATTCTAAACATAAAGGTTAGTAGAATTGCATGCATTTAAACTGGAGATATAAGCATGGCATTTTTCGAACAAATCATTGATTTTCGGCACCCTCACTTAGATGTCCGCAACCAACATTCAATGACAATGTATTCCTGTATTCGGGATGCTAAGCGTGAAGTTTCGTTGAATTCTGTGTATTTAAACTGGTGATATAAGCATCACATATTTCGAAGAAATCATCGAATTTCGGCACCCATTCTTAGATGATCACAATCAAAATTGAATGTCAATCTATTCCTATCACGAGGAATCTAAATTTGATGTGTCATGGAATTTTGAACATAAATTGGAGATATAAGCATCAAATAAATTTTACAAATTATCGATTTGTGGCACCCTCTCTTGACTATCTCACAATACGTTTATTATTATTATTATTTGTTTGCAAGTGAGGAAATTTCGTAAAATAATTTTTGTCTATAAAAAGTATTCGCAGATAGTTGAAGTTTGTAATTGTATTCGGGTTTCGGGTTTTAAACAATATCGGGATGTTGTATTGCCCTAAATGTAAACAGTATTCCATAATACCTCCATATTCCATAATAAGTTCGTCTACCATTGCTACATGTGCGCTTTAATTCCAATTATATAGTTCTCACTTGATTCATAGAATCAAAGATATGTTTTTAATATATATATATATGGGTCATTCCGTGTCAACTGGCCAAGAGATTCCTGCTCGATCCCCTTCAATTTCGATCTGGAAGATCAGAAAAACTATCAAATCACCAACTTTTTCATCTTATTGCTCATGATACAAGCAGGGCCTGATTAACCAAAAGGCACATGAACACAAGCTTGTCCTGTAAAATTGATACAGGAAAATAGGAAATACATATAGGTCGAAGATGGATATCTGCAAACTGTCAGAGTCAGAAGTAGTATAGTTGGGTCACCATGGGTCCTTCTGTAAAGTTCACTATTTCACAGTCGCAGAAAACAATCGAATGACCAATTTTTTCATCTTATTGCTCATGATGAATCTGGGAAAAAAGTAACAAGGAATTGATAAATATTGAACTTATTGATAAATAAGTGTTAAAAACTAACGAGGTAAGAAATGTCTAATTTATATCATTCCCTTAAGTGAATATTTGCTGTAAGTATTTGTGAATGCTCTTAGCAATAGTGTAAAAAAGTGAGAACATTTGCGTACGAGAATGCTCGTATTCATTACTTGATTTTTGACATTCGCGAACGCGAATATTTTTCGTCGAAGTCTACGAATGCGAATATTGAAAAGTGGTTTGAATATTCGCATACGAGAATACTCGTTAAAATCAACAAAAAATATTCGTATTCGCGTTCGCGAATGTCAAAAATCAATTAGGGATAAAAACGAGTATTCTCGTATGTGAATATTCACACCGCTTTTCAATATTCGCGTTCGCGAATGTCAAAAATCAAGTGGTGATGAATACGACCATTCTCGTACGAGAATATTCTCACTTTATTACACTATTGCTAATAGCATTCACAAATATTTACAGCAAATATTCGCCTACGGGAATGATATAAATCAGACATTTGTTACCTCATTAGTTTTTAACGCTTATTTATCAATAAGTTCAATATTTATCAAATTCCTTTTCACTTTTCTTTCCGCTCTTGTGTTTTATGTTACTTTTTTCCGGTTATCGCTCATGATACAAGCAGGGCTTGATTATCCAAAAGACACATGAAGCACAAGCTTGCCCTGCAAAAATTTAAGAGGATCCCCAAAATGACTGCAAAATGGGGCCTCAAATTCCCTTTATAAATTTTTTTATACATTGCGTTTTTAATGTTTTCGGTGAGGAAAGTTTGCCTAATGCAAGAGAAAATCCCCACTACTTCAAGAATCTGAATCTAAAGCGGGAAATCTGGATGGGATCAATAGGCTGTTGACCAATCATATTGATCTCCTGATGTGCTGGTTAGAAATTACCCGGGTAGTTCAACATGCAGCAACCATATGTACCACAAATATATTCTGTCTATATTATATACAGGGAACATAAAAAAAGGGCTGATTGATGAAATATCTTAACTCGGCTCTCTCGTGAATAATAATTGTTACATTGATGAGTTTCCATGAATGTAGAAATTTAAAAAACTTTTTCTTGGGTGAAAAGTGGCCCAAAATGATACTGTGCTTCCCCTAGATTTATAGGTTAATCGGACCCTGGATGTAAGAAACCTTACTTATTAAAAACAGGTGATTTAGTGCAACTCTTTGAGCTAAAAAAACATAATTCCAGTATTACAGATCATAAATCAACACCTTCGTCATTATTTGGCCTCAAAGTAGGCCATACGGCTTTATCGCGATGAATTTTATCCTGGTTTTAACCCTTTCCGGCACAGTGGTCCCACTCCGGGCACATTTTAATGGCTAATTTTAATTTCTAACTTGCATACTGAACCAAGGATATTTTAATAAAATTTTGTTTTTATAATGAAAGCTTAAAATAAGGAGTTCATATTTTCTAAAAAGTCATTTCTAAATTCCGGTGTCAGTCAGTAATTTCTCATTTTACGAACAGAATTTGTCTGTGCCGGAAAGGGTTAATAAACTGTAACTAATGAAAAACTACTTTAAAAGTTTATCACTTTGCCAGTTAATTACCTATGAAGATGTCTGAGCTCCTGAAGCAATTTCTCTCTTACTTAAATATTCATTAATTTATTCATCTTTGAAATCCCTTCACAATTTTTTCCATAAATTCAACTCCATTTTCAGAAACACATGTATCAAAAGAGATACTTTCGATTTAACTACCGTTTATATCGCTGAAAAAAACACGCCTTAATTGACACGAAAAAATTTGTTTAATTTTGGGCCTCTTCGGTATCAGTTAACTAAAGCAAGGTTCAAAACATCTACTTTGTAAATTTGCAACTATATCCACCGTAGAAATTGACTCTAAAAATATCTTTGGAAGTCTCTGGAAGACTGAGAACACTGCAGTAAGGAAAGAATAATAGGAAGGTATATGAAATAAGTGGGTCATTTCATGTAAACTGGCCTAGGAGGTTGAGGGGGGGGTGTCTGGCCAGATAAAAAATAATGTCCCAGTACATTCAAATATCTTTTGAATGGATATAGCTAGAATAGTGGAACAAGTGTCTACTGTCTACCTATAGTAAAATGACTATGCGATATCATATGGGAGTGGTTGCAGCGTCCCCTAGTGGCCAAACGGGAAAATTTTTTACCCTATTTATAAAAATATGAGAGAGAACGAAAAAATGCCAGTTACAAAAGTGTAGAACATCCTCAATTTAGTATGAAATGACGTCTTATATGTAAAAATATCTTTATTAGAAGATCTGAAAATATCGAAGCGATTAAGGGCGTATTTAAGCCGGTTATTGGTTATCGAAAAATTAACATTTCAGACTTTTTAATATAGTTATTTTTACATGCAAGACATTGTTTTATAATAAATCGAGAATTCTCTAAACTTTTGTAATTGACTTTTTATCGCAATGTCTCATAGTTTTCGAGATAGGCGTGAAATTTTCCACTAGGAGGCGCTGCAACCAATCTTATATGATAACGCATAGTTATTTTACTATAGGTAGGCACTTGTTCCACTGTTCTAGCTATATCCGTTCAAGAGTTATTTGAGTGTACTGGGACATTACTTTGCACCAGCAAGGGACCTTTTAGGTCAACCGATATGGAATGACCCACTTATTTCATATAGTTTTCGGATTTTTTTCCTACTACAGTGTTCGCAGTCTTCCAGAGACATATAGAGACATTTTTATAGTCAATTTCTACGGCGGATATCGTTGCGAATCTCACACAAAGTAGATGTTTTGAAGGCGACGAAGTGAAAAAACAACAGAAAGGGGAATAAGCAAAGGGCATGTTTACAAACAAACAGTTCCATCAACCACTTCATTTTTGTCGTAGCTATCATTGCAGGAATCGTCATGGCGACATAGACCAATCATATTATAGACTAGTTTAACATAGACCAATCAAATTTCCCCCATTTCATGTGTAGAGTAGGAGTTATAAAAAACAAACATGTTTTTCTTGCTAACCAACCATAATTGAACCAACAGTGACGTCAGCTGCCCTTTCCTTATAGATATGGGGAAAATAGTTAAGTTACCGATAACATCATTCAGAGGAAGAGTTAGAGGTTGGGGAAAAAGCTGCATTCATTCCCATAAACGTATTGGAATTTGCTTTATTTACATTATACCGTAGAGACCCAAAATGAAACAAATGTTTTCTTGTCAATTAAGGTGTGTTTTTATCAGTGGTACAAACCGTAATAAAATCAGAAATGTCCGTTTTGAGATATAGGCTTCTGTAAATGGGGTTAAATTTATGATTTTCTTTCTTTCTTTTTTTTTTTTTTTTTTTTTTTTTTTGAAGGGTGAAAGGTGAATGATGAATAAATTAATGAATATTTAAGCATGAGAGAAACAACTTCAGCAGTTCTATGGCATCTTCACAGGTAATTAATTAGTAAAGTGACAAACTTTTAAAGTAATTTTTTCAGCAGTTACAGCTTGTTAAAGTAAGGGCAAAATTCACCGCGACCGTTCATACTTTGTGATTTCATCGATGTTCTGCGACTGTGAAATATTGAACTTTACAGAAGGACCCCTAGTGATCTAACTATACTACTTCTGACTCTGGCAGTTTTGCAGATGTCCATTTTTGACCTGTATGTGTATTCTTTTGCGATTGTATCAAAATTGAAGAGTATCATGCAGGAACCGTTTCCAAATTTCGGCAACTTGACATATGGAATGATACATATTAAAAATATATGTTACAACGAGTAAATCTTTAGATCAGGGGCCTCAACGTAAATTTTGCAGATGTTTTAATTTTCATCTCCCTTATATTTTCGAGCTATTTTAGAGTAGAGGTGGTAGGACGTACTTTTCGTCGCTCCATTTGTCACCGTTTTTTCTTGCGGAATCCATTGGCCTAAGAGGCTGAAAGTTGTAGAGACAGATTCGCCTTAGTGAGCCCTGCAAGATGAAACAATTTTAATCACTGACTAACATTGCAGTGATTAGCTATTGACTTATTAGTGTATCACGGGAGCCACGTGCTTCTGTATTAACGATACGGCAACGCCCGCCCAGCGGAAGGAAGGAAGTGCCAAGGTCACGGAAGAAGCAAGATGTGATTCACCCGTCCTCCCGTGTTTTTGTTTATTTTCATCGCGTTGGCCGGTTTTTATTTGTTTTGTTTTGTGGTGTGTTTGTCTGATTGAGACAGTTTTTTTTTTTTTTTTTTTTTTTTTTTTTCAAAGTTTGTGAACTTTTCCGGTCACAATGACCAAAGTGCTCTTGGACTATCCAATGGACCCAAAATTTAAGCCTTCTCTTGACTTAAGAGACCGTCTTATCAGAAAAGAAGTAGATGTCGCCGGCCTTGACGAGAGAAAACTCATCGACCTGTCTGAGCTGTACAACGCGGCGTTATATAAGGCCGGCGTGGATCTAGACAGAGCAAGGCGTGCCAAAGCTGCCCCACCTGAGATGATTTTAAATGCCGAAGCGAAAGTCACGAGTGCTGCATCTCGTATCCAGAATCTACAAGCGGAAATGGATGAGCTTAGGGTAAGAAATCCCAATTTCTCTGTTTTCAAGCCCAAGACTGTGTCCCTCCCCCCCCCACCCCCTTCAGTGGAAAATTCTAATAGTGAGGAAATGCTAGTTGATAAGATTTCTGAGCAAAACCTAAAACGTGGTAGAGACGTTGATGAAGAAGGATACCAACTAGTTAGATATAAAAATAATAAATCCAAAAAAATTCAGGAAAACTCAACTCCGGCTGGAAACAGCACCGATGCGGTTGCCGGGGCCAGCGCAGCCCCCATTCAAAAAATGAAAAAATACCCCCATTCTTTATTGAAGCTATCGAAAATTGGGCTTCTTTGCTCGTGACTCTCAGGTGCTCCATACCGACCATTAGAGCCGAGATGAAAAACAAATTTATTAAAATTAATGTTGATAGTGAGATCGATTACAGAACATTACAGCAAAAACTTCAGCAGGAGGGCATTTACTACAGGAGCTTTCTGCTCGAAAAAGAGAAACATCAAAAATTTGTTATCAGGGGACTCCCCTCAAACACCACTGCTCAACAAATTAAGGACTGGTTAGACCTTGATGAGCTTCAAATTCTTTCAGTTCAACAACTGTTCAGGGGCAACGCTAGGAACAAGATTCCGTTGCCCCTTTTCATGGTTCAATTACCTAGGCTAGCGGATCCTGCAAAAATTTTTCAGGTTACGGAAATCCTTGGGATGAGGGTACAATTCGAAAAGTACCGGGGCCGCAAGGGACCCCAACAGTGCCACCGTTGCCAGGGGTTTTTTCACTCGGCAGCAGCATGCCACCTTAAAATGCAGTGCGTGAAGTGCTCCGGGGAACACCTCGCCCCCGACTGCCCTAAAACTTTCGATGACCCCTGCAAATGTGCTAACTGTTTTGGCGAGCACCCCGCAAGCTATCGATTATGTCCCAAATTTCCAAGGGTCCAAAACCAAAAAAACGTCAAGTCTCTTGTCATCAGGCAAAATCCCCGTCAAGGCCCTCCTGCAATGAAAGTTAGCGATACGCTTACGTTCGCGAAAGCTACTACAGGCATTGTCGCAGAAACCCCCACGACCACTACACCTGGTCCATCCAAAGTTTCATCGTCCCCCAAAATTGGTGCTATCTCGGACGCCGATTTTGTCAAGGAACTCTTTAAATATGAAAAAGAGTTTGGAAAAATAATTATTATACAAACTTACGAAAAATGCTTACCGCAACTCCGTGAGGCACCCACGGAAGTTGACCGAATATTTATTTTCTATAAAAATTTACCTGAAGTTTCTCGTTAATTTTTCTTCTCTCTAAATTGTCCGTTTTCCGATCTACCCCCCCCCCCCCCCCCATTTGGCAAATTCCCAGCCTCAACGAATTTGAACTTTCTCTCTGTTGGCATTTGGAACGCCAACGGGCTTAAACGCCAGGCCTCCGAGTTTAAGGATTTTATTGTTAGTAATAATTTAGATATCATGTTGGTCTCTGAAACCAAATTCCAGGGTAATGCCGTCCGGGTCGCCAACTATGTGCTTTTCAATATAGACAGACCACCTACAGTTGGCGCCCGTCCTAGTGGTGGCACTGCTGTGTATATTAAAAATGGTCTTAATGCAACCCTCGCTAAAGTCCCTCAATTTCATTCATTGGGGCCACTCCTATTGTTTTAGAATTCCCTACCATCCCCCACCTTCTGATTGCAGCCATCTACAATCCCCCTTCGAGGGATATGCGTCTGCTTGCACAAGAACTCTCTATATTAACCCGTACTTTTCCAAATTTCATTATTGCGGGTGATTTTAATGCTCATCATTTTTCCTGGGGTTCTCATAGCTCCAACAACACTGGCTATAAATTGCGCAGGTGGACAGATCAAAATCATGCTCAAATTTTAGCGCCCCTTGAGTCCACCCGCCATAATCATCACTCCATCATTGATTTCGCCATCACCCGCAATTTTCCCTTCCCGCACACCATTCAAACGGTGAATGATCTCTCGTCGGACCATCTCCCGGTTGTGCTTAGATTCGAAGTGGGCAATTTCAGACTCGACACTCCCCAGGCCTTCTCGGTCAATTGGGAAGACTTCAGTCATGTCCTAGAAAACATGGACATCCCACCCACTGAGATTCACTCTGCCGAAGACGTAACTTCTTCTATTGAAGCATTTTTGGAGACTCACTCCATAATGCTTTCCGAGAAGTCGCGAAACCTAGGCAGAGGGTGGTTGATGCGTTTCGATTACCTGAGCACATCAGGGATTTGAAAAGAGAGAGAAATCGTTTAAGACGGGACTGGCAGACGTCTAGGGACCCCCTCTTAAAAACTGCTCTTAACAGAAAAAACCACCAGGTTTCTGCTGCAATCAAGGAGTTTAGTACTTCACGTTGGAACACATACATAGAGTCTTTATCGACAGCTGACAACACAATTTGGTCGGCAACGGCCCACATTCGTAGGACACGAACACACATTCCGGCCTTAAATGGCCCAAATTGTATGGCCTATTCTAACACAGACAAGGCTGAGCTCATTGCAGACAGTCTTAGAAGCCAATTTACACTCAATAGCGATGTCGTTAACCGTCAAACGGTCGACATCGTCAACACAAAGGTTGAACGTTTCATTAACTCACCTCACACAAATACACTCAAACCTGCTCTACCCTCTGAGGTAATTACCTATCTCGGGAACCTCAAAAAGAACAAAACGCCTGGCCTTGATAATATCTCTACCAATATGCTCCTCCATCTTCCTCTTAACTTCATCTTCTTTATTACTATCCTAATTAATTGCATGCTTAATCTTCGTATGTTCCCGGACGCATGGAAGAAGGCGTTGGTTGTCCCGATCCCAAAAGCGGGACAGGACAGGCATGCTCCTTCTAGCTTCCGACCTATCTCTCTTTTATCTTGTCTTTCTAAGGTCTATGAATACATCCTTGCAAACCGTCTGAAAGAGTTCATTTCCTCCAATTCGATTATGATACCCGAGCAGTTTGGGTTTCGGCCCAAACACTCGACTCAACACCAGCTTTGGAGATTAACTGAACTCATTCATGAGGGTTTATACCGCAGCCATAAAACCGGCGTTGTATTCATAGACATTGCTAAAGCCTTCGATCGGGTCTGGCATTATGGACTTATTTATAAGTTAATTCTGCTCAAGGTTCCGCCTCAACTAATCCTAATATTCCTTAAATACCTTAAAGATAGATCTTTCTCTGTTAAAGTTAACAATACAATCTCCACCTCTCGATTTATTGAGGCAGGCGTACCTCAAGGGGGTATTCTAAGTCCTTGGCTGTTCAACCTCTACATTAATGATATTCCTCGTTGTATTCCCGACGTCAAATTAGCACTTCATGCTGACGATACTGCCATCATGACAAGCAACATGTTACTCGACACTGTGCTAACTAAACTCCAAGCTTATATTTTGGCCCTTCAAATTTGGCTAAGACATTGGCGCATCAAAGTCAATGCTTCAAAAAGTGCCGCCATGATCTTTTCAAACAAAGCTATCACCCCAATTGCTAAACTCTCTCTAAATGGTGAATTCATACCCTGGGTCGCCAGTTATAAATATCTAGGCATTTATCTAGATTCAAAATTAACCTGGGCTAGGCAGATTCAAGACGTAATTGCCAAATCTACCAAAGCTCAAGGATCCCTTAAATCTTTACTGGCTTATCACAGCCGTCTGTCACTCTCGAATAAATTGTTACTGTATAAATCCTTCATCAGATCAACCATGACCTACGGGTCAGTTATCTGGGGGTCAGTCTGTGAAACTCGGATGCAGAAAATTCAAATTTTTCAAAACTCTTTGTTACGTAGGATTTGCAAGGCGACAACGTTTGTCCGGAATGACGTCATCCATGCTGATCTCAATATTAGGCCTATCTCGCAAGTTATTAAGAAACTTGCACAAAATTTCCACAGAGATCGACTTTTAATACCCAACGAAGCGTTGCGGTCTATTCAACCTTACATTGTAAATACCAGTAGAGGGAAGAAGAGACCGCTTGCCATCTTGTGTAGAGATGACGGCTTTGCTCCGCCTTCCAAAAGAAGGCGAAGGGAACCACCCTAAACACTTCGTTGTGCTATTCCAAATTCATGGTACCTGCATTGTTATTCCCATTTGACATTCCTACACTAATTTTTTCCTATATAACGTCTTCCCGCCTTGCTTTTGGTATCGGGTTCTGCTAACTTTCCTTCCTACCTCTTTTGCAATTTTAAGGGGAAAAAAAATTATACTTATATTATTTTTTGCATCTTAATTGTATTTATACTTAATTATCTTTGCATCTTCAAAATTTAATTATTTGAATCTTTTATAAACTAATTGTTTGCATCTTATCTAAATTAAATTGTTTGCATTAGTTTTTTAGATTAAAAAAATATTAATTATGATTTAGAAAAATTGTCTGGCTCTGATGGGGCCTTTCCCCCCTATGCTCACCATTCCGACTCCAATCAAAGTATCAAAGCGCACATCCAGATTGCTCCCACATCTGCATCACTCCACCGCAGCCTGCTGCGAGAGAACTTTTATATTTTTGAATCTTCTGATGCCATCTCCATAGACTGTTCTCATCTAGATGTGAAGTAAACGTGGGCATTACGCCCCACGTAGGCATTCTTCAGTAATCGTCTTTGATCTTTGATCATCTCCCTTATCTACACTATCAGGATGTTACACTATCTAACATTCTGAAATCCGCAATTTTATAATGTTAGATCATACCGGGTGCGCCGTCAAAACGTTAAATATTTATTAAAAAGGAACAAATGATGCTAAACAATTGTGGTTTGCGCAAATGAGATTAGAAAGAGATCGTTTTTTTTTTTTTTTTTTTTTTTTTTTTTTTAAATAACAAAAAACGTTGTGGTTCAAAAATTTATCGGTAGATGGTGCTGGAATGCATAATATGAAGCAGATGTATGCAAATTAGACTTATAGTAAGAAGAATCTGACAAGCTTCAGTATCCCAGCAAATGAAACGGGCCCTTTTCTCTTTTTGAGTACTTTTGCCGTGCGGAATTTTCGCAATGCGCCGGTTTCTGATCCCCTGTTCTTGTAAAAGAGCTTAACCAACAACGCTTGATCTAGTAACGATAGCATCCTGCTGGCATCGAAAGAAGAATCTGTGCGCATCGAGGCGTTTTATTAACAGCTTTATTTACACAAATCTGCTTCATATTAGGCATGCCAGCGCCATCTATCGGTAATATTTTTAACCACAACTTTTTTGTTATAAAAAAAAAAAAATCCGACCTCCCTCTAATCCCATTCGTACATAGCGCAATTATTTACCATCATTTGTTCTTTTTTTAATAAATTTTTAACGAATTTATGGCGTACTCAATATGTATATATCTAAGCATATAAGATTCCCCAAAGATTCAGTAAAAGTAACTTTTAAGAACTGTTATACATTAAACACGATTCCATGCAATTATGCTCTTGAACTGCTTATTGTTTGAATTCTTTAGAATAAAAATGTACAACTCTTCAAGCTATGGGTGGAAGCTACTTTATATTTTATTTTAACCTTTCTTTTTTTTTCTCCAAATCTCAGGCATGAAAGCGGGAAATAGAAAAAGGTAGAAAAATTTCAGCATCTACACAATGGTGAAAAATTCTTATAATGTAGATACATTTTAACAGATATTTATACAATAAAATGAAATATAACTAACTATACGTATGATTGTTATTTTCTTTTTGTAACATAGAAAGTATTAAAAAAAATTAACAATAAATGCATAGGTTCATTGAATTAAAAGAGAATGGAAGACAGTTTGTTAAAGATTGTAAATCCAAATCTGATGAATTTATGTGAATTTTTTTCAAAACAAATATTATTCTGGATGGTTTAGCTGTTTAAGATTCGTCCTCTTCTTTTAAAAGTAAAACAGATTCTCCATGCAAAATATATGCACGTGAAAGCGATCTTTGCTCCAGAAATACATCTTCAAATACATCGTTGAAATTACTCGATCACTGTGAAAAAGTGCGACAAGTGTTTTGGAAATAGGACAGAATATTCTGTTTCAAAATGTCAGCTGACTTTTGATTTGATGGCGCTTCTGCATTGCAATTCAAAGCAAACTCCAACAGTTTGAGTGGGTCTGATTATTAAATTTCCCGCCCCCCCCCCCCCCCCCGCTTTAAATGCTTCTGCAATTTCTTCACAGATTCTTTGGCTTTTCATATCAATTCAGATAAAGTCGAAAATCGATTTCAAAAAGGTGAAATTCTTCCTTTAGGAGGAACTCTTTCATGCCTGAAATATTTTGCAATCGGGAAAGTCACAATGAATGAATCATGTTAATAAATTTTCTTTTACTAACAGGTTATGAAATTGAGTTGCTAGGCAACTGGTAAAGTAAAAGAGAGAAAAAAATAATGACTTATGACAGCAAAAATATAAAATTGAAAGGTTAAAATTTTCATATTTTTCGAACAGACGCACAAAATTGTATTGAAAAATACATAGATAATTTAGAATGTCTGTATTGACAAAATTTGAAACTAATCTGAGTATTTTAAAAGTGCCATTGTGAAATTTTAGCATCCATAATTTAACATTTAAATCAATTATCAAAATGCAGCATTTCCTTTTCAATGAATGGTAAAATTTGAAAATCGTCTGAATTCCCACAGAAAAACGTTGTGATGTATGATTACATAGAAAAATGTTCTATATTTTTTGAACGAATGAGCCAAATTTAACCAAAACCTACACAGCTAATTCCGGGTATCTCACCAACACACCTACCTACTTACAAACTAATCGGATGCGTTTTGCGGCAGTTATCGCGAGACATACACACAGAGACCAAAAACTTTTCGGTTCTCCACAGATAAGATTCAACTGACGTTTTGGCAATAATGCTTATGTTTTGTTGTGTTTATATTGTTTACCCATGACTTAAAAAAAACCCTATAAAACTATTGTTCAGGGGTGATTCTGAGTAAAAAAAAAACTGAAATTTACAGCAAATTTTCTGAAAATTACAACAGAGGGGGGGTGTCCACTCCTGCCACTTTTTTTTGCGTTCCTTTGACGAAATTTGCGTATTTTTGCGATCTTTTGACGAAATTTTCAGTTTTTTTCGAGATTTTTTGACGAATTTTGCAGTTTTTTCGAGATCTTTTGACGAATTTTGCAGTTTTTTCGAGATCTGTTGATAAAATTTGCGTTTTTTTCGCGATTTTTTGATGAAATTTGCCGTTTTTCGCAATCTGTTGACAAAACTTGCTGTTTTTTCGCAATCTTTTGACGAAATTTGCCATTTTTCGCAATATTTTTGACAAAATTTGCTATTTTTTCGCGATTCTCTGACGAAAGTCACGTTTTTCCGACGATCCTTTGAAAAAATTGGTGACTTTTCTTCGAACGAATGACGAGAGTGATTTTGTTAGGTGACCATTTGCCGAAATACCGTTACATTTTATGTCAGAATTTTCGAATTTATGACCAATATTTTTTTTAATTTTCGGAAATTGTCTTAATTTTTCGGACCAAAATCACCCCTGCTATTGTTGTAAACAGTAAGAAATATTTAAAAGGAGAAAGATCCTATTTACACATGCCCACCTGCTTGTTTAGTGGTTAGGGCTCTGGCTATTGGACAAGATGTGCCGGATTCGTATCCCAACTCAGACATGGATATTTGTGCTGGGCCGGATTTCATTTTAAAAAAAAAGTCCTAGTCTGTTTAGCCCATGTGTGCAAAAGAAGGCCGCAGCGCCCGTAAGCAACTAACTAATCCATTAACACATTACTGACAGGTGATGAGTATAGTCATGATTGTTCTGTTTTTGAAAAATAATCTCCGCTTTAACTAATCGCAGAAACCTGCCATTAAATAGCACAAAGATTATTTTAACACTTTCAGGTCTGAGCCATTTCAATTGCATATCTCGCTCTAGACTGAGGGTATTTTGTACTTTTCACGATTTTTTAAAAAATACTTGGAAGATATGTATTTTAATATATATTATTTTTGTTATTATAAACTTCAAACTGTTCTTAATCATAATGAAGGAAGTATTTAAATGTACTAAAAATTTTATTTTAAACAAAGGTCTGACAAATATCTGAAAGGTGGTTTCATTTGTATAGAAACATTATTTAGTAAACTTTGCTTTTGTGTAAATTAATATTTATTCGGTAAAATTCGCTGAAAGTGACGTGGATTTTAAGCTCTGATTCTAGATATTTTCATATATTAAAATACTTACTTCTGTTTAGTGCTGTCATATATATATATATATATATATGTGTGTGTTTTTTACAAAATAAAAGGTTCATAGATAATATCTGATAAGACGGTGAACGTATATTGTCTGTTAGGGCTGGACGATATCAGAAATTTAATATCGCAATATATCAACAAGTTAATATTGATATTGCTGATATATGGCGATACTAATTTAAAGGGGAGGGGGGGGGGAAAGCAAGAGTATTTGCTATTTTAAGATAAGTGATATGGTATCAACAATTTAAACACAAAACCTAGTTGAATGCAACGAATTAAAATTTTTATGTATATTTGCTCCTAGAACATAATTTTTTTTCTACGTTTTTTAAAACAAAATATTTAAAAGGAAATAAACTAATTGTTTAATAACTATTCGCATTACCATTACTTTCATAAAGGTTTTCTTTAAAGATAGTATATCTCCTATTCTTCTCATTTTATTCTATTAATATATACTTTTTTTTAAGTTTCATTTTCACCACTATGATATGATTAATATATGATTAAAAAGCACAATTAATAAAATGAAATTCAAAGTTGTCCACATAAAAATGTATAGAATTTTCGTTTCATAGAATTTAATTATTTGTTTAATAATACCAAACTTTGTTTTACTTGGTTTTACAGTTTGGGGGGGGGGGGGGGGAGCTGAGTCTGATTTTGTTTATTCTGTACACGAAATGGGTCCGGGCCAAACCACCCATACATCACGATCCTTTCGTCATATATCCTTCGTTTAATCTTGGCATAAAGAAATCAGTCCATCCTGAAAAACTTCATTTTATCAATTATCATTATCGTTTCTTATTTTTAATTTACCAAAGGATTACCTTGGATGAATAAAAATATGAATTTAAGAAATTAAAAAAATATCTCATATTTTGAGAAACTTACGGTTTACTACAAAATTTAATCATGGCAACCATGTAATTTTTGTTTCATTTTTTTGCGTTAATTATTAACTAGCATTGTTTAAATTATTTAATGTATCTCTCATTGAAAAAAAATATTCTTTGCTGAATAACTGATAGACATCCGTTCAGAAATTTAATTTACTAATAAAATCCACTAGAATAAGCAATAAGTTAAATTTCGATAATCTAGTGAAATTCAGTGTAAAAATTTTCAATGTATTTAAAGTACCTTTTTTATGAACGGGGCAACCAAAAAAGACCGAATCTATCCAATTCGATACACTCATTTTAAAATTAGACATAAATTACTTCCGAATCCAAGAAACCGTACTCTATAAATAAAGCATTATCAATACTACACAATAATCAACGCTCATCTTTTTCGTCATGACATATCACAAGCTCAGAGTTATCGAAATAAGTCTGGACCAATCACAGCAGCCAAACAAGGACCGAGCGATTATTGTTAATCAGTAGCGAAAGTGTTATTCAGTATTTATCTGTAACGAACAGTAGAATTTGTGGTTTTTAAAGACTGGATGTATTGGGATATATTGGAATATTCCATACTTTGATATATAATAGATAGATAATCAGCAGAGGTAATTTTCCGTTTTTGATGAAGCAGGAAAGTGAATAAATAGATGGATCAAATGAAAAAAGGATTGAAGGACATATTGATACGGGATATTTGTCGCTGTTTTTCGGGGCTCGATTTCGCGGTGATCGTAAAACAAAACATGAATATTATTGTTATTGGGATATATCGGCTGAGTCAGAATTTAAATATTGTTATTGCGATACTTAAAAAATATCAATATTTGACCGATATATTGATAAATAATCCAGCCCTATTGTCTGTACATTTATAGCTCAGAGATTTAAAAGTTGACCCCGAGAGACTCTCGGGCTTAGTTTGCTTCACCGAAAACAATAACCTGAGCGACTCTCGGGCTTAGACCTCAAAGTGTACAGTGGTAATAATAAAGCATTATAAAAAAGTGATATATTGAATTGTGGGTGAACAAAGTGTTAAGATAGATGCTCAATTGCAAGAATATCCCAGGCATGAAAAGTTTCTTCCCCATTGACACCAGTGGAGCTGTACTTGTTATCACATTTCCATTGTGCTCCACGACTCTGTCTTTTTGAATAATCTAGTCTAGGTTTTCTCTTAAGCCATATCAGACAGGGGAAGAATAAACAACAAACATTTTACAAAGCCTGATCATCCAGCTCTTTCAAGTGAACAGGTTCTGTAGATCTATCTATTATGTGTTGAATGGGTAGGGTTACCCCGATAAGATCTTTCCTAGCTTTGTTCCGATTGGTTCAGTTGGAGAAGATTCAGATTGGATAATGGTCAAGTTGGCTAAGCAAAAATAGGGTCTCCATCAGCAGGGTCAAGCAAATTCTGGTGAGGAATCACCATTTGGAAAAAAAAAAAGATTTACATATTGTGCAAATGACTCCCATGTGCTACAGCCATTATCTTACGTAAAACAGATGCAGCAACGCCTCTGTGGCTTTTTTTCCCCTGGCAATATTCAGGACCATAACCATCCAGCGAAGTCGGGAGGAGGGGCATTGAAATACTTTGGTGAACCTATATATATATATATATAATTCATGTCTGATCTTTTTTTCTTTCACTTTAATGATAAATAAATACAGGCAGAAGTGGAATGCAATCCACCTGTCATAAAATATTTGATTAAAAGTTAACAAAAATTAAATGCAATATGGATTCTATTTATTGAAGACTAGAGGTGGCTCAGAAAGTTGCTAAGTGAAAGGGGGGGGGGGGGGTTAGTCCACCCTGTCCCCATCTGGTTATGGCCCTGAAGGTATTTTTATCAGCTAATGAAGATTTTGATGTTGAGTCAATTTTTCTGCCATTGAGTGATGTTTATCAAATAGCCTGTTATATCCCTCACTGTGTTTTTAAAGCAGGCTTTTGCAGTAGGATGTTATGAAATGTTTGAATTAATGTCTCCATCATGATAGTTTTTTTCTCAACAAGTTCATTTATGAATAATAAATGATGTATGGGTAGCAGATCTGGTAGCGATCTACAATAAAATCATGACGTACACAATGTGCGACAAAGGAGTGAAGGGTAATGTTCGTTTTTGATTAGTTCAGATGCATAGTACTGCTTGACTAGTCTTAAAAGATGGCTCTTGGTATGCTGCCAAAAAAATAGACTATTCTGAAGGATGGGATGGATTGGATTAGGAGGAGACAAAGTTCAGGTTTCACTTAACCCCTCTCACCACATCTCATTTCACGAAACTAGCAGAATTTTCCTATTCATTCCCCACAAAAACAAAACTAGGAGAAACTTTCCTTTCATTACCTACTTCCCTATTATTAAAAATAGACTCATCTTACCCAGAGCTGTTACTCACTTGACCAGTCTTTAAAGCTTGGCTCAGAAGTACACTGATTGTATAAATCTTAAGTATTTTTTGTAGAGACAATTTAACATACATTAGTATGTAACAGTAACACCTGTAGGTGGTGTCATAGATATTCATAAGACATACTTTTTACATGACTGGCACAAAATGTGTTAATATTCATTTGTTGGCTATAATCAGGGCCTTAAACCATAATACTTTTTCCCTCTTCAGATAAATTAATATAATTAGTATCGATTCCATTTTTCATTCACTAAAAAATAATGATTTTTCAGTTAGGTTCTGTAAAGAGCTAAAACGAATTTCATATAAAAGAGCTAACTATTTTTTTTTCTTATCTTTGAAAATGCATGCAATTTCCAGTATGTTTTATCCAGCTTTGAACAAAATTAAACTACTAATGTGTCAAATTTAAAAAATAAAATCAGAAAATAAAGTTAAAAAAATGTTGGTATTGAGTTTGCTTTTGGGGCTAGTACTTTGGGCACATGTGTTAATATGGCATTGTTCTTTACTGTACCTTCAATGTTTACTCTTATATATAAATATTTTAATTTTTGGCAGTTTAATTAGTTTCAGTATACATAATTTCTTATTTAACTTTTGACATACCTTCTATGACAAAATTAAAGAACAGAAATAAATGTCAATGTCTTGTACTTTATCTTTTAAATAATTGGAATTTTATAAAAAGGCGTGATATACAGCATTCTCTGTAAACAAAGGTGATTCTGTATACATTGGTGAAACAAGTCGTACTTTCAAGACCCATTTGAAAGAGCATATGCAGACCTTTAAGACAGGAAGCTTAAACTCAAAAATAGTTGGTGATGTTTTGGACACAGACCATTGTCTTGATTTTGCAAAAGCCAGTGTCATCAGGTCTAATTGCAACATTTACATAAACCAGACTTTTTTTTTTTTTTTTTTTTGAGGGATGGTATACAAGATTGGCAAATTCTCCATTGAACAAAGCAAGCGCTGTACTACCTGAATATGCAGTATTGTTCAGATATTTAGTTTTTGACTTTTAGAATGTATATTTCTTAACTATAGTTATTGTTATTGACATCTTTTATGGCCATTACATTATGTGTACTGGTGAGGCATGTAATGATCCGAAACATATACTTTAATATGTGTTTAAATGTTTTTATGCAAATTGTCTCAATTTTAATTATTTTTGAGTAATTTATAAACTGAATTTTTAAAAATAAAAATATTGTTATGATTCTGGTCAACAGCTGAAAAGCAATTTTGTTTCAGTTATGGAATTGAAAAAATAAGGTACTTTTAAACACAAAACCGGCGAGGTCCTCATTCTCCCCCACCCCCTAGTATCTTACTAATACAGACCCAAAATTGTACCACGGACTTAATAGTCAAAACAGATAAAATATATTAACAATATAGGTATTTAATGTCAAATATTTCACATTTAGTCAACATTAGATGTTTATGCAATCAAGAAATGCCAATATTTTACCACAGTTTGTAGTATTTGCTGTGTGTAATTGTAAGGGAAGAATGCACTACCCCATGCAATTCTGAACACTGAAAGTCATAACAAAAAGAATGATGCCAATCATTATTTTTATTTAATATTTTATTTTTATGGGTCACCTACATATTAAAATGAGCACAAACTTTAACTTTTTCAATAATAACCCCAAGTCTGTTACTAAAATTATCTACACCCATGAATTAGAACTGTCATGAAAATTAGTATTTAGACTAATATTTAGTCGATAGTTATAGCTTTAGTTTAGATAGTTTCAGAGTTAAAATTTTTTAAAGAGGTAATTTCTGAGGTTCTCTCCAAATTAAAATCCAGCACTTATATTAAGTATACAAACAATGAGTATGTGCCATATTCTCACACATCATCACCCAAGCCCATATCATATTGTTTTGGATAACTAAATAGTCACTTGGAGAAAAAGGCTGAAAGTTTGTATATTTATCATTTGAATGCATTAAAATTTTTTAAAGGTTATAATATATATATATATATAATATTAATTTATTAAATTAAAATTAAAGTAACTTAATTAATAGTTTTTATTTATATATATTTTTATTTATTTTTTCTCCATTTTTAACTTAATAAAATGTTGTAATTTCTGTAGTTAAATAAAAATAACTGCAATTGTTGGTTACAATTTATGATCTGAAGGATATTCTTCTTAACTGTTAAATTAGCCTTTTTCGTTAGATACATTTTTTGACCATGTGCTGGAATTATACTAATGAATATGGGTAAATAATTAATGTAAGTAATATATAACTTTTCTTTATCCTTTTTTTTCCCCACTCTTATTTAAATTGTTTGTATGTTTTATAATATTCCATTTTAAAAGGTCTTGTTTTTCAATCTTGTTTCAACGATTGTTCGGGCAGGATATGACATGATTTTTGGCATTAAGCTGGTGTCATATACAGAAAACAATCGTTCTATGCTTATAAATGTAATTTCCTTGCCCTTGAAAAAGTGAATTACATTATAAGCTTTCATTTGTGTTTATACTCTTGTTGTTTTTATTTTCCTTTTTCATTTGAATTAATAATATTTCATTTATTAGGACTGCATTTTTTAATTTGTAATTTGACACAGCTCTTTGGTATTGTGATTTCATTTTGTATGGTCAGTTTCTTATGTTTCAATGGATAAACTTTACATTAAGTTATATAAATATATATATATATATATATATATATTTAAAGTAGTATATGTTCATACAAAAAATCAGTATGATAAGATTACTATTTTTGAAAAAATATATATAAATATATGTAAAAGTAATTTAAGATTAAAGGATCAAAACTAAAACTTTGAATAATTACAAAACTTTTAGCCCAAATAATTTGAAATTTAGTCTCTGGGGACAACTTTCAATGTAGATTTAAAATATTTAGCAAAATTTGGTGTTGCTATTGAAAATTTAAAAGCTAATACAAATTTTAATATATTGATGCTTTCCAAGCTTAATTCACACAAATCAACTAATAATTTCCTATCAATTAGTACCTTTCTTTTTTCTCTCTGTTATAAACAGTACTCAAAATAACATTTTTTTTTTTTAATTATCACAACTGTTGATGTGTTTAAAGCTTAATATTGATGAAAATCTGATGTTAGCACAGTATTTTACCAAGATCATGCTAATAAATTTCCAAATAATGATAGAGAATGAGTATGCAAAATCTTAATAAAAAATAATAAATGGTAAAAATATTAATAAAGTAGTAAATTGCCAAGTTCATGTTGACTCAATTGAATCCATAATTTTAAAAACTAATTCTATTTTATTTTATTGTTAAATTAAAAATAAAATATTCATTAAAAATTGTCAAATTTTTGGTCATGTCATATCAGTTTACCATGTTGAAAAAAATGAAAATTTATTATTTTAATTGCATGTAACACAGAAACAACCCATGTTATTTTGTTACTTTTAACTTCTATAATTTTTATTAGAAAAACTGTTTACTGAGTTTTAGAAAAACTGTTTACTGAGTTTCTACAGTTACTAAGATATAAGATACATGAGAAAATTTCATAGCTGATTTTTCTTTCTTTAGGGGAATAAATTTTTTTACTACAACATGCAATATTGAAGTCTGAATTGGCATTCATTATGTAGATTAATTCACTATTTTTAATGGAAACTATTTTGCATGCACTTACATTTTCTTTACCGTTAATGGCATTTAAAGCAAAAAAAAGCATGTTGCAAAATGATGATGCAGTCAAACAAATTTAATTTTCCTAAAGAAACAGATTGTTGGTAAGAATGCTGCCAGATTAATATGTGTTGAAATAAAACACACACAAAGATTTAATGTGTTTTATTTCAGCAATAGTGAATAAAATATTTAATTGAACAATAAAAAGGAGTTTTTACCTAAAATATAATAAATATTTAAGATTGCTCAATGTCAGCATTTCTGTATCAATTCATTTTTTGGGAGAGAGAGGTCTTTTATATTGGCTTGAAAAAAGTTATTCAAAATGACTCCCCTCTTTACCTAAATATTATTAATTTCTAAATGCTTTATAAAATGGCATTGAGTGAAAGGAAATGAAGTCAGGCTTATTCCCAATTTGATATGGACTATATATTTAAAGTCTTACTTGCTCAGGAAGACAGAACATTTAATTTTATGTCTCAACTACAATAGTGTAACATATATAAGAAAAGTAAACTATTAGCATCTTCCAAATAGTTAAGATTTATAATGTATAAATAAACGTTCAAAACCTCAACTTTTCTTCAGTTTATTTTTTAATTTAAAAAAAGCCCACTCTTCTCATGTTTATTTTTGTAATTTTCCATTTCTTATTTTCTTTGATCCTGTCTTTATTTATCAGGCATTTTCATGATTTTTGTGTGATCTCCTTCCCTCCTTAACATTCTCTCTTATGTCCTTCCACTTTTAAGGTTATTACTATGATTGAGATTCAAGAATACAATGTTACATCACAGTGAACCTTGTTTAATACAAAAACTTTTCATGCTACAAAAGTTTTATAAGACATAAATGATTAAATAAACTGAATGATCACATTAACAAAAACATGTAATAATATTTATTGAACAATGTTTTAAACATCAGTTCGAAACATTTCTGAAACCTCTTAATATGACTAGAGATGAGACTAACAGAGTATTCACTCTGTACTAGAAAATTTCATTCAATGGGAGAAGAAAAAATGCATAAACATAATTCAAAGTCTAGGGCATGAAAATAATTTTTACAATAAGGAAAGGAAACAAGACTAGACAGAGTCTATAGTGATTCAGAATTAAACAAGTGTCAAGTTATTTCTTTGGTTTGGTTAAACAATAAAAGTTGTCTCTTTCATAAACATAAACAAACATGCATAAAATAATAATACTTAATGATCTAGGAACACAATTAAAAAATCTATTTTTATGTACACCACAAACATTAATAACAATGATAAATGCTATGAATATTATTGCTAGTCCATTAATAAAAATAGACATAGAAATTCTTAACAGGAAACAATATAGACATGCTAATCATATGGACAATTTAATTCAATTACGCAATAAAGTTATTGCTGTAGATAAGGAAAGGAATGTCACATTCCATCTAACAAATGAAAGTTGATGCTCTTTTGAGCATCAACTAAATTTCTTAACTAAAATGGTTTGTTAAAGCTCCCATTAACTGTTTTTGGAAGTTATAGTGAGATTCAATAATACTGGATAAAAAAAAAAAAAAAAAAAAACATTTAAGTAAATGGCATGATAAACAAAAAATTCACTATCTTTAAAATCAAGCATATGCAAATATATTTGTTTTATATATTATTTTGTATACATGATTATCAGCATCAATTATCTCACTACTAAAATGAGTTATGTCACTGACAAATGAAAAATCAGTTGCCTATCATTTTTTACTATATAAGCTAGCAAAATCTTTGACCCCCTCTTCAACATATATATACATACAGATATACATGGACATACTCTAATTTAATTCTCTGATAAGCATTAATCTATATGTCTGAAAAATAAGGAGATCATATACACTAACAATTTTAAATTACAAAACTGTCTACAATACAAAGGAATACAAATAAAAATAAAAGTAAAATATCAAGATCTTGAAAAAAAAAAAAAAGAAATAAAAAACAAAAAAGATAAAAAAAAAAATTGTAGCTGATTACTACTATTATATTATGTAATTATATATAGAAACTATATCCACTAATCCCATTAATAATCAAAAAACATTTACTTAGAAAATTTCACATCTACAACCATACAATGAAAATATTTATAAATTTTCTGAAAATGTTTTTCAATTTGATCAGTGATTAAATTCATAAATGGAACCTTCATAACAAAAAGAAAAAAAAATGAAATAGGCAGTTTTGTACAAAAGAAAAAAACAAATTTCTTACTTTGATGAAAATATATTTTCGTTAATTTTAATCATTTAAAATCTAACTAAAGTTTAATATACCATGTCTTAAAACTCAAATATCAATTTATTTCATTATAATTATTTTACTGAGATATTTATTAACACTAGAAGTATTGATTGATCATTTTAAGTCAGATCTATATAATTAGTTCAATCTTCTGTGAAATATATTGAAGCAAAAATAAGATTGAACAAAAAATATAAACATTATCTAGAAGCTCAAATTAGTATCACCAAGCAAGGAAGCTTCAAATTTAGCTGTCGATACAAAATAATTTATTTAATCCTTTAAATTCTATATTAATGAAAAAATAAAAAGATGCATTTATACTTTCAAATTACTAGCCACTTTAAAACAACATACATTTTTGAAATTTGGCACAGTTTTAAGGTTTACTGTCTAATAAAGAAAAAATAATAATGAAAATAAACTTGTTTATTAAATTATATATTTTTTTCTGCCAAGAAAATTCAAAAGATAATTGTAGTTTTCTATATTACAAATGGTCATTTTTTACATTTAACTTACTAATAAATTTCTTAAAAAGGAAAAAAAAAGAGATTTAAATATTTTTATATCACTAAAGTTTTATATTAATTATTAAACTTTGAACCTAGATTTTCCTTTAGCGGTGAAAATTTAAACTTCATTTGGTGAGAAATTAAAAATAGTTTTAAAAGTTTTATGCTAATTTTTGATTTTATAACTTTACATTATTAAAATGAACTTCATTCTTGGTTTGATAGCAGTTATTACTACCAAATATAGTGTCCATGGCCTTTACTAAATAAAATTTTGATACATATTTAAAATTGAGTGTATATTTATCAGGAGATTCATTGCAGAGATCCAAGTAATACTTTCAGCTCATACAAGTATCTCTTGCAATAGTGATTTTTAAATTGCAAAATCTTTGGATGTTCTACATCAGCAGTTCCCAAACTTTATTGCTATGCAATCCACCTTACAGATTGAAATTTTTTCCTGACCCACCTAATATGTAAGCATAAAAACTGACATTGTGATTTTCTATGTACGGGTTATCTAGAGCCCTTAAATGCAGGTGCCAAGAGGTCTAGGTTTACCCACAGATACATCAATTCTGGCCAAGCAAGGGACAGAGCTGCTATACATATCGACACAGCATCCCCTGCTGTACCTTAAAACCTTTGGTCTGGTTGCTCTGACAGTAGCACCCTGAACAAAAAGGTATTACTATGCTAGTTCTGCACCATCTCTGGTTCTCCCTAGGAACTCAGAGTAGACTGGACACCCAAAAGAGCACCTGGCTCGATGCTGAACACCAAGTCCTCTGGTTATGCTTACTTTGCCAAAGTATCCAGACATGGAAAGTCTATGAAGATGACCACTTGCCATTCAACTAATATGTAGATATGTAGAGCCTTTTGTAAAAATTATCTGAAAGAAAGGATTAATTGTATCGCAAAACATACACTTGAAATAAGAACAGTAATAGGTAATACTAATCTGGAAGTAGGGTAATCATAATTTTAAACTAAATAAAGAAAAATGAGTTTATTAATGAATGTTTTTAAAAAATTTGCAGTTTAAAGTCAGTGCGATTTGTGACGTATTGAAACAATATCAGAATTAAAACTTTAATTTCAGCCTCAAGCCGCTTTCTAAGTTTAATAAAACACTGCCTTTACAGAAAGTTACCTAAATCGTTTCACATTACTTTATTTAAAAATATAACATATTGTTTTCATTGTATTATTGCGGCAGAAAAAATTAACTATATATTTTTGAAGATCTGATCGATCACTCCACGAGCCTTAGTTTGGGAACTACTGCCACCCATCTTAACAAATGTGGCTAATGCTGTTAAAGCAGTCCTTCCATCTTAGCTCTTCCTGTGGTTATTGGCTGAAGTAATAGGATTTCACTTC
Source organism: Maratus michaelseni (assembly GCA_963931845.1). Lineage (NCBI taxonomy): Eukaryota > Metazoa > Arthropoda > Arachnida > Araneae > Salticidae > Maratus > Maratus michaelseni. The sequence goes on along the minus strand of OZ007599.1, from coordinate 121,536,901 downwards.
ACCAAATCCTACCACTGAGTATAAACTGAACTGCTTGGTTTTATTATAAATTTTGTTTGTTTTTGTAAGAGCCATGTTTAATGTTTGAAAGAAATCATTAATTTTTTTTCTATCCAGAATATGAGAAGAAAATAGGGTTACAGGTTTCATGTATCCGAAATTATTTCAGAGTGCAACAACCATTAAAAATACTATCATTATTGAAGAAATTATGCAAGATATTTATAATTTTGTATGGTTTTTAGAACAATTTCACACATATATATATGCATGTGTATGCAGGTAAAAAATGCCTTTATTTATAGATCTTTAATCTTACTTTGCAATAGAAAAGTTTTGTATTTAATTAAATTTGAGCCTAAATTCTTTTTTTATCACAAGTTATACATTACAATGAATAAAATGTATTTTAGTAGAAATTATGCTGCTATATTTAAATCTGTAATACAATGTACATAAAGTTTTAGATATCTTATGTTTTTTTTTTAACATACAGAATAAGTAATACAACACATGCATTGTTGGAAAATATTTACACCACATGTGCACCCACAGTGAAAAAATAACTGCCAAATATTATCACTTACTAATTCTTATTTACAAAAAAGTAATTGCATAATGAAACTTAATGCTACTTGTAAATTTTATCAGTCCAATTTACGCCAACACTTCCTCATTTGTCACAAGACAAAGATATACAGTTCATTGTTTACAAATAAAAGCATGCAAATACATAGATTAATAAAAATTTTTTGCTCAATACATTTACTTAAGAAATTTATAAGTTTACAAAATGATTATTTTTGATAACAAAAAAGGTGTACATTTATTCAAAATTAATTTGCATTAGGACCATAAACAGTTTGATGGTTTAAATGTAACTAATAAGAAGTAACAAAAAATAAAGGCACAAAAGAAAAAATCACATCAAGAATTTTCAGCCAGAACCAAAGCAATTATAAATTATCTCAATCTATTGGGTTGAGGAATAAGTCATTGCCATTTGGTTTTGTTGATTTTTTTAAGATGTATATATGATTTATATATATAGATATCTTTTGATTAGGTCATAAAAATGGAATGTCAAGTTGAGAAAAATGAGCATTTGTGCTTTTATTAAATGGACAATTTTTTTAAAAACACAAACACAATAAGCAAGTTATGAATAATTTTTTCTGTTGTTATTTAGGACTTTTTCCAAATGTTCAACAAGTGTCTGCACCAAATCAGTGCTTTTGTTCAACATAGAAATCTGTATTGACAGTCTCATTGTTTGAAAGAATTTCACACCAAATAACAAATTTCCAATCCCCACCTGGAAACATTGATTCATTGATTTCCAAAGATGATATTTTGCTCACAGTGTTGATTGTTTTGTGGGACTGAGTATATTCTACTTTATATTGTTGAAAATATTCCATTTCAAAACTCTCCAATGGAGTTGCAAAGCGTTTATGACTTTGGTTTTTCTGTCTGTCTGGATGTGCTCTAATTTCTGTAAAAATATAAAGATTGCCATGAATTTTTATATGTTATCGAGGTTTACTATTGAAAATGAAGTGTGTAGCATTTATAGTTTGTTTACAAGGACACACAAAAGAATTATGTTAACATTATGGCCTATTAAAAAAAATCAATTACAGTGCATTTTAATGATGTTACGATAATGCAAACATAATAACATTGATATAAATCACTGAGGTGGACTACAACATGCTTTCAGTGGAGTATATAAATAAGTAGCATTTATAGTTTATTTACAAGGACGTACATAAAAATTCCATTACATTATGATCTATGGGAAAAATATTTTGTGAAGCATTTTATGATGTTACGATAATTCAAACATAATGAAGTTGATATGGATCAGTGAGGTGAATGCAACATGCTTTCTACAGATTATGAAGTGTATAGTATTTATTGTTCGTTTAACAGACATGAAAAAAAAAATTTGGGTACAGAACTAACTATGATCGATAACTGTTAAAAGTGTGTTTTCAGCTGTTACATACATTTTTAGACTTAACTAATTTTTAATATATTACATGGTGTGCATAAATTCTAGAGATCACATATGGAGTTGAACGAAATAATTCACACACATTACCAGATATCGACAGCAATTGTGGTTTTTATTACATTAAGTGTTTTTAAAGTTGCTTATTTAGATATCTCATTTCATTGTATGAGAAAAAGATATCTAAACAACATTCTCTTAAGGATTGAAAGTGTTTCATAATCTATGCTGGCTGCATGATTTTTCAATCTTGTTCATAAGTAATAATGATGGGTGACAAAAATGTTTGCTTTTGGCCATGTGTAGCCTTTCATTGTCATTCCTTCCCAATTGAAAAGAAATAGTAACAGGACTGGAAAACGCTCATTTTTCCTACCTTGACATCTCTTTTTAATGATATCATAGAAAAAATTATATTATAAATTATATATAAAAGAAACTTGCAAAAAAAGTAAACAGAAATGCCTCAACCCAATAGTGCAGTTTGTAATTGGAAAGAACATATCTAATATCAAGCTATTCAACAAAGTTGGTCTATACAGCTGCAACACCAGTAACTTTGTTTTGGGAGAAGACAAAATAAAGGTTGTAATGTCAAAGTGTGTTCTTAAAGTTTCATATTTTTCAGTGGTTGTGTTCCAATTCTTGATACATACATTCAATATACAAATGAATAAAATAAAGACTAAGTGTTTAATCTGCTTGTAAATTCAATAACTATATTTTCAAATGTGTCTCATTTACATAAGTCTCATAATTACTCAGTTAGGAACGTTATATTTTTGCACTTAACAATTTCAGTTACATTTGTTTAAATATGAGTTTATGCAAACATTCTTCTTCAAATTGTGTTACAAGGAGAAAACCTTTTAACCAATCATTAGAAGAATGTTAAATAGTTAAAATAGGAAGATTTCAGTCTAGTATGTTTATCATTTAACTAAACAGTGTTTTCATACATTTTTTTTGGTCCCGTGAAAATCATAATTACACATTTATAATAATTTGTTTGAATTAATTAGAAACTTAATACAGTTTTAATATAAACAGTAAGTAAATAAATATAAAAACATTGTAATTTGATTGATTACACCAATAATTCTAGTGTTAAATGATGACTGGATTGATTGTATTATGCAACTATTATGTGTAACTAAAAAATACATCTTAATGCATAAATATTTAGATGATAATAAAAACATTTGTACTAAATATATCAAATGATTGAATATTCAATGAGAGAAATGAAAAAGAAAAGTAATTTTGCTGTTTTTCAAATGTGAACCTTACTACTTAAAATCTGATGAAAGATTAGTAACTCTGAAATACAAAAATAAATATTTCATGTACATTACAACCATGAATAGCATGACAAAAGCTTATTTTTGTTCTTTTTTCATGCAAACTTACATGTTCATATATACATATATATGTATATTCTAATATACGTAGATATATTAGATATACCTATGGTACCATATACATATATATACCTATATATATATACACATGCATGCATCACACATGTACACATACTTCTATACATATACATATAGAATAACCCAGATTATGAATAAATGCAAATTATTAAATAAACACTTTCACAATATAAGTGTTTATTTGAGAGGTAATCCAATGTGAAAGGTCGCTGATAAAAGAATAGAATAAATGATAATATAGTAATTTTGGAAAATAAGTTTGAAGTTTTAAGTGAAATATATAAAAAAGATACACAGAAAATTAAATTTAAATATTAAATTTAAATATAAATAATATTAAATTCAATCTTATCACTAAATATCATATCTGAATTTTGAGCCTAACTGAAAAAGTGCTAATAGCATGACTTTTAATATGAACTTCATAAATATTCAGAGAGACCTTATTTTCAATTCAAAAACTTATTTTTGACATTAGACTTTTACAGTTAATCTTCAAAATAATGTTAACACATATAGTTTTTATATAGTAAATATTATATTGTGCATGTTTTCGGAAGCTATTTTAATAAAATAAAATAAAATGAGAAAAGAGAAATTCCTTAAAATCAATGAAACATGAGAGCAACTCTATGAAATTAAAATTAAAATGAACGAGAATAAATAGAAAATGATAATATTGAACACCCTCATAGCAGTTAAACTATAACATGTAAAATAGTTAAGAATGCAGTGCATTAAATTACATTTGCAAGGAAAAACATTAAGCAGTCCTTGTAATTATTATTACATTAAAAGAAAACAAGTAAAAAAAAAAAAAAAAAAAACACATCAAAACATAAAAAATATAAAAATTATACATAATTAAGTTATGTATAAGCTTAATGTATTGTATAAATGAAATGAGGGTTTGGTATAATTTATACCAAATTGGTTTGGTATCTTTATGATGCAAAATATTTTTACTGATACTACAATAATAAATATACACATCACCACCAAATATGATGTTGTATTTTGCACAAATGATGTAAAAGAAGATAACTATATAATAAAAAAATTACCAGTTTGAACTAATTTATGTATTTCATACAAAATAATACAAACTATCTTGGAAAATTTGTAACTTTTTTTCCATCTAAAATGTTTTTTTCTGGAATTTATACAATAAATGTTTTTAAAAGTAACAAAACATAAAGTTTATTATTTTAGCAAAATTTAGGTGAAATTTGTTCTCCAAGTAGATAGTAAATTTTATAAATTATAATAAGATTTCAATGTTTAGGATGATATATTTCAATTTTAAAATTACATTTCAATAATTAAAAGTTTTTTAAAATCAGACTATGATGAGAAAAATGAATTTCTTTTAAATGACTTTGATTGCAAATAGGCAGAAAAAAAAGGTTAATTGCCATTAACCATTGTATAATTCATTCAAAATAGTTTAAAAGCAGCTTTTAAACAACAATAAAAGAAAAATTACTATAATTAAAAATCTTGGGAAAAAAATCATGTTGCATTATTCTGAAAACTGTAACTTGCTAGCTAGCAATGCTTCAGTGCAATTTAAAGTGCAAACATTGGAAAATTACAACCTTTGTAATTAAAAATGTAAGCAGCAATTTTATTTTTAAGAGAATAAAAATGGGAAATGGTTAAATACATATAATTGCAACCCTCCTCCCCCCCCCCCCCAAAAAAAAGCTTATGTTATATTTTCCTTTATGTATAAATTAAATACCAAAATATTTTTAGAACATAAAACATTTTCAATAATCATATTTCAGTGAATTCTAAGCAGAGCATGCAATGATGTATGATAGCATACTATTATTCCAAAATTTAATGAATGGGGCATGAATTTTTTTACATCTTGGGTGACATAGACGAATTTTACTGTCATTTTGTTTCAAGGTAATTTTTTATGAAAGAATCCATTTGAACAATCCATTTTTTCAACACATCTTCAAGCTTAAATTTGTATTAAGTGTAACAATTTTGATTTTCCTTTGTTTATTAGTGTATGTTTGAGGCGGATTTGTGCAAGTTTTGTTAGCATCGGAGTAAGGTCTACCTGTGAGTGTTTCTTATGTTCATTTACATTTTATCTTTGAATGGAAAAAATGCACAAACAGACTTGAAATTTAAATATGCTATTAAGAGGGAACACAGTAAATATTTTTTAAAAGTATTCTTTTCATTTATACACAATTTTTTAAGGCAGTGTTAAAAATACTTATATTATCATTATGCAGCCAAATACTACTTTAGTAGTACTTATTTTTGAAAATTTTCACTCTTCTAATACTTTCACTATAATGTATCCGATAAGTACATTTTCTGTAACATCCTAATGCAATTTATAGAATACCAACCATCATAAGCCATACTTAAATGTTATGTTTGAAAGTAAAAAACTATTAAATGTAACATTCTAATTTAAAAAAATTATTTTAAAAAGTGTCAATTTTCTAACACTTTAGCACACATTTTCCTTCTTCATGGGCTTTCTCTGGACTCCATGTTTAAACTGATCAGCACACACCCTGCTAAGACTAAATTATTTTCATTTTTATTCTAGAGTATTACATGGTGGAATTTTTTTGTTTTTATTCTTACTTATTGTGTTCTCAGTGATGGAATAAGTTGACTAAATTTAAAATTCAGATCACAGAAAAAAATTAAAATGTTTTAGATAAAATCAAATGCTTTGTTACACTAATACTAGTAACACTGATATGAAGAGATTAACATTTTATAGTTTGAATTCAGATCAAGGTTTAATTTCAGATTGAAGTCTAAAAATTTAATATCCATTCAAATAAACTATCAGATCATGGAAGTATTTATTTAGCATAATAAATTTAAAACATTAAATGTGACAGGTAAAGGAAGAGTTTCAAATGAATTTTGAAAAAACATTGCTAAGTGGTTGCCACAATTTGCCTGTGACTTCCTTGGAAATGGTTAGCCACATTAAATATGCATGTCACTTAACTGTAAATCTACTTTCATTGCTAAGTGGTAGCCACCATTATCTTGTGAATTTCTCCTGTGAATAGTGGTTAGCTAAGGTAACACAAAAAGGTTAATATTTGCTTTACATAATTCAAAAGAATAAGTAATGTTGAATTTCACTTTACATAGAGGCATTTGTCTTGTATATTATCATATATTATTTAATTTTAATGAAGTCCTCAAAAATTTAATGTTCTATAAAACTACTTTTAAATTTCTAAATTGACATAAAATGTACAGTTGTGAGAAAAGAAAAGAAAGCATTGTATAAGAATATGACTGGTTAATTTTGTACCTGGACACCTAATTTAGATTTTATGTTTGGATTCTCCGGTAAACTTTAATTTAGAGAAGTCAAGTGGGAAATCATTCAGTCAAGTAGTTTGACAGATAAAAAACCCAAAACAAGAGAATTTTATAAAAGTAATAAAAGTGAAAAATCAGAGAAGGTTTCATCCTCAATATATACCATGTTTAATATTAACAATTGTCTCAATCTGTGAGTTTTTATCTAATTAACATTTGAAAAGTATGAAATGCTTTAAAGGACTCATACAACCTCTAAAAGTTTTTAAACATAGATTTAAATGCCTCATTTGAATGCATTCCATGATATCAAATGTCTCCGAACAAAAAAGGATGAAGATTTCAAAAACTAAGTTTGAAATATTTTAGCAGAGGTATAAATATTTTTACTGAACTGAACTTTTTTTAAATGATGTTATTTACATTTTATTAATGTTTCACTGTACATATAAATTGTATATTTTTTAAATGTCAACAAAATGAGCAGTTAATATATCTACAAAGCTAAATATTCTAGAAGTACTACAATTACAAAAGGACATGAGCCACCTAACATTAGAATAACAATATTTTTATTACAGAAAAAATATAATTATAAAACTTTTGGAAAACCATAAAAATTTTGAAAATAAATTTTCTACATAGGGAAAGTTTTCTGTTCTAAATATATTTACACTACTAAACAAATAAAAATGTTTTCTTAATGTTAAATAGTGGTAGTTTGATGTCAGATGGGTGAAATTGCAAAAATTCAATTTTGAGATAATAAGCATGAAAGGAAATGCTTAAGATAATTTTCTATAGCAATATTTTAGAGACCTATGACAGGATATCTTCATGTGTTTAATAGACAGAAATCCTTAAATTAAGAAAAGATAATCCGAACTAACACATTCTAATATTACTTCATACTGAGAAAAACAATAGTTATAAGTTTATGACACTTAACCAATAAAATGAATTTTCATGTAATTACAAAGTTAATACTTTCTTTGGTTGTCTTTTAGAAGCTGAAATAATTTGTCAGAAATATGGTTATTTTGATAAGAAAATAAGGGATTTAAAAAATAAAAAGTGAAAATTCAACAATCTAAAAATTATTTTTTACTTAAAAAGAATTACTACTAAAATCTACTTCAATTTTAGGAGATTTATAGATTACTCACTTGGTTGTCTTTAAAATTGTCTGCTAAATAAATTTGCATGGGATATTTAATATCTCAATAAAGAAAAGTATGCTTTTAAAGATGTAAAATGCCCGAATTATTTTTCACTTAAAACAATTAATTTAAAAGTTTTTAAATGACTAATAAATAACAAATTTATAAATTTTGCTTTTTATTAAAAATGCATATTTGATTTAAAAATTAAAAATGAGCTGCAATCAATTTTCTTAAACTAGAAAATAAGTACATTGAAAAAAAAAAAAGATGTACATAGAAATAGAACATTATTAATTGCCCTTGTAAATGAATAAAGGGAAATTTTAGTGTGTTTATTTAAAAAACTAAAAAATTAACTTCCCATATAACCAGAACTAAATATTTCTGTAAGCTCTTTATACCATCTGAGAATACTTATATGTATATGTACAGATAAACATATTCCCTTATTTATATATGCATATATATGACAATATATATATATATATGTATATACAATCCACAAGCACTCATAAGGCCACTTATGGAAATGTTTCAATGAATATTATTTAAACACAACACAGAAATAAAAATAAATTTCCACACAAGAATAAAAATTCTGTGATAGGAAGCACTGTAATTAATAAAACATTACTTCAAGAAGCATTTTCAATTCACCATTTAAAACCTTTGGTGTTGTTACAGCAAAAGTATTTTATAAAACATGATTAAGCTGCCTTAATGTACAGATGTTATCATTATAAATATGGCAGGTGGCTTAAGGGAGAGAAAATGAAGATACATAAGGTTCACATACTGGTCTTTACCGTTCCAAAGAATGAATTTGTTTCAATGTTGAAATACTAATTATAATTGTTCAATTTAAAATACGCTGTTAAACAAATATAATGGAAATCATTATACACTTTTTTTAATTCACACATAATTTTGAATATTCATTAGTTATTATGTAGAAACCCCTTTTAATTATAAAAATTACATTTTTTATATCTGAATTGTTTGGCATGGACAAAAAATATATTTCATAAAAAAAAGTAGTTATAAACTACATGTCCAGAAAACACTGTGTGCAGCAGTTTTTCAAAAACTGCAATCAAATTATCTCAGCTCTCTTGATCTTCTGGCTGATCTTCATCGTCTTGATCTTCAGATGTAATTTGGAATTGAATTTTTTCAGCTGCAGCAACAAGTTCAGAAGATGGATGAATTTTTATTGAATCTTCATCCTCATCTTCATCAGCTGGTTTGGAATCTGGACTTACAGGAATCATATTCTGATACCAATCACGATTTTCCTCTAAAGTATCTAATATTTCTTGAGCATCAGGGTGTACCAAGTCAGCCCATGTCTCCCACAATGGATGAACGATGTAATCAATGAAGCCAACCTAAGTGTGAAAAAAAATCATAAAAGCATTTTACAAACATGCTGCAACATAATTTTAGTAAATTATCAATTTTATTGACAACATGGAAATATCTCAGAAGTTGTCATACTGACATTATCATTGTTTTGTATGAAGCAAAATCTATTTAATTCTGCATGGAAAATATAATATTACATATTTAGAATAAAACATATATGCTTTTTTTTATACAGAGTTCTCACATTTTTCAAATGTAAATATGGAATTTTTAAGGACCAAATTTTCTGAAATATCTTTTTGTACTATGACAGAAAAAAAGTATAGAAATAAGTAATGCCTCTGTCATAAATAACATATATAAATCATCATTAAGTAAGAAAGTGGCACATAAGAATGATTACCGTATTTGTGGTGATATGCGCTATGAATAGTTGAATGCAAATATTATCTTAATGCGATAAATTTATTTCAAAATTATACTTTATAAGGAAATATAAAAACAAACATTTGGATACTTTTATAATTTATTTACAACATTCAAGGATAAAATAGCACAATGTATAATTTTTACAGATATACTTTGACATGTTAAATGAATTAACATTTTTAGTCAACTTCTCTCCCCCCCCCCCCCCCCCCCCCACACACACACAAATCTGCTATTAAATCCTTCTTTTCAGATATTTCTTTGTTAACATTGTGAGAATTTAACTGCAAGTTTTTTTTTTTCATTTTCAAGGCTAATGAGGCATTTAACCACCAAGAAAATTTTAATATGCTTTTAATTGCTTTTAAAATGGAATGTAAAGAATTTTTCAGTACAGTCAGAACCCTGTTTAAAAATTATTCTTCATATAACTGGTTTGCCAAGAACAAATGAAATGCTTCCCTTTGAAATTTTGTTGAAAGACAGGATAGAAAGCATTTTAAAATGACAAAATACACTTTTATTCCATTTTAAACATTAAAATTAATTTAAACTAATACAATTAAACAAATGCAATGAATAAATTTAGCAAAAGTAAATATATAACCGATTTCCTTCCCACATTAAATATTGCTTAATTTTGTATAATTTTTAATACTTAAAACATAAAAATCTAGAATTTTTTCTAAGTTTAATTATATACCATAATACATATTTTTACCTGAAATATATTCAATTATTTAAATAGCTATCCTCATAGCTTTGTTTTGTAATTATTAGTGGAACATCTTTCCTTATGGCACTACATGTATAACTTATAATTACTATGTGCAACATTATTTTAGAATAAAATAATAGAATAGTCTTAGAATTAACAAAAGCCACACATCACAAAAGTTCCAGAAAAAGAAGAGAGATTTATCCAGGTTTGATTTACAAAAGCAGGTGGTCTATAAAATTAAATCTAATATTTTTATTGCATTAAAACCATATTGCATGATAACTCATTGTTCCAAGAATTATTTCTGTAGATTTTTTGCACTTTAAACATACAACTCCATCCTTTATTATTAGAGGACAGGTTTGGCATTCTTTGTTGATGTATTGATTGTTTTTTGCCTGTCAGGAAAACTTGCCAATGGGAAACAACATAGTCAAATGGAGTGAAATGTCAAGGGACAATACCAAATCTGTTCTTATTTCTGCATAAAGGTTAATTACTAAAGTGTAATAGTGGATAGTTACAAATAAGTTAAAAAATAAATTACTGTTACTTTTGCATTCTATGTAATTGATATAAGTGGAAAAAGCAGGACTTGTATGGAAAGTGATATGAACCCTGAAAATATATAGTGCCAGAAAATCTTGAGAAGTGGCAATTTTTGTGAGTAAATGTTTGTTCCTGCTCCTTGATACTTCTTATTGAATAGACTGAAGCATGTACAACTCTCATAAGACTTAAAAATTTGCTACAGCTATAACTATTTTGAATATATGAAAATGATATATAGAGAAATGTACACATTTCATTTCACCAGTATAGAAATAAATTATCAAAAATAAATTATCTTTAAAAAGATAAGTTTCTGAAATTGTAATTTTAGGAATAGAAGAATTTAAAACAGAGAAAAATAGCACACTATATTGAAGAAATGTGTATGAAATGGCTTTTCAAATAATCTTTAAAATTCTATTAGAGATATTTAATGCTATTTAGATTGTTAAAATATTCACTTAGTGAAATGCATATCTGAAATTTTATCAGCTATTTATAGTAAGATTATATACAGGGTGATTTTTTTAAAAGTTGTGAAAGTAAAACCCTATAACAAAAGATCCACTGATCCAAATAATCTAAAATTTCACCAGTATGCTCCCAAAGCAATGGGAATTTTCTAGGCGCGGTTAAAAAAAACTTAAAATCGCACCGACAGATGGCGCTGTACATGCAGTAAAGTCGGGAGACAAACTTGCGCCCAGCTCATGCACATTGGCGATAAAAACGGGAAGTACGCAGATCTCGTGTTCATTATTCTACAGAAATCCTCGCAATGACTGCGCCATTGACGGACCGTGCGTTGTTAGTGAAACTGTATTATCAGAATAATGACAGTCCAGCAACTGCTCTTAGGAGATTTAGGACACTTAAGAATTTAAGAAAAGGTCCAATGACGACAGAGGGTCTACGGAAGATGGTTTCTCAAAGTACCATCCATTGTTTTCCTCCCACAGACGATATTCTTTGTTTCTGCTACCTTACAGCGCCATCTGTCGGTGCGATTTTAAGTTTTTTTTTAACCATGTCAAAAAAATTCCCATTGATTTGAGAGCATACTGGTGAAATTTTAGGTCATTGGGATCAGTGGCTCTTTTGTTATAGTGTTTTACTTTCACAACTTTAAAAAAAATCACCCTGTATATATATATATAAATACTAGCTAACCCGCCCTGTGTTGCCCAGGCCCGAGATAATAATCTGTTCTATACTGAAATCTGCAAGGCTATTGAAATAAAGTCGAATGAGCCAAACCCCGTCATAATCAGGACCATATTGCCAGAGATACTCCTGTAGTTCTACCTTCTACCATCAGGGGATGCAATCTGTTCTGGAAGAAGCCTTTCTGAATACTTGACCAACCAAATTTCCTAGTAAATTGAAATTTAACCATGGGTAAACATTGCCAAAATAGCAGAAATCGCAAAAGTGGGTTATGCAAACAATTGGTTTCGAAAGGGTTAATGTAGATATTTTTTAAAACCCAATGGTGTGTTGTGAAAAAATGAAAGTGTCTATGATCTGGAGTCTACTGTTTGTCCGTATTCACATTTCCCGAGTCGATGCAGATTTTAAAACCTGGGCCAAAAAACAAAAAGTGCATGAATGAGTTTTGGAAATTATTTTTTTCGGAAGGTTAAAATTAAATTTTTTCAAAACAAATACGAGATTTTAAAAAGCAAAGAGATTTAGATTAGGCACGGTATTTTTAGAATTTTGTATCTTGTTTATAAATGCTGATTCGAATTATTAAAGGTAGGAGAAATTGTTAAAAATGTGAAATTGACGTACGTTAAAAAACATTTTTGAAAAGGTTAACATGAATTTTTTTTTAAACTACAGGTTTCTGCCTAAACCTGATAGAATGTAGATATCTTTAGGTGTGTTTGTTTTTTGTTTGGTTATTTTAGAAAGCCGATGCCAGATTTTATATATTGCAGAAAATTAGAATTTACAAAAATAAGTTCTGTGCACGAATTTTTTCTGAAAGGTTAATATTCTAATTTTTCAAAAACAAATACAGATGTTACAACAGGTCTAAAACAGGAATAAGTGTAGATATTGTCTGTTATTTTTAGTTTTTTGTACCTTGCTCTAAACCGCCGATGCGAATTTTTAAAAATTGCAAAAATCACGAAACGGCATACAGAAAATATACATTTTCAAAGGGTTAATTTTTGTATTTTTTAAAAGGACAAAGTAAGCTGTTTGAAAAAGACAAAGTAAGCTGTTTGAAAAGGACAAAGTAAGCTGTTTGAAAAGGACAAAGTAAGCTGTTTGAAAAGGACAAAGTAAGCTGTTTGAAAAGGACAAAGTAAGCTGTTTGAAAAGGACAAAGTAAGCTCTTTGAAAAGGACAAAGTAAGCTCTTTGAAAAGGACAAAGTAAGCTGTTTGAAAAGGACAAAGTAAGCTGTTTGAAAAGGACAAAGTAAGCTCTTTAATTTGGTGACCTTTGTTTTTCTGTATTTCTTATAGTCTGGTAGATGCAAGTTTCGGAAAACAAGAGAAAATAAAAAACATGAATTAGATGCTTATAGATTATTTTTTTTAAAGGGTTAAATGTGAAATTTTTTCGAACCAACCTGATCGTTCGAGACTTAAAAGTACGTTCTTTGAGAATATGCAGACGGGTTTTTCTGTATTTTCAGCCGTTCGCCCATGGCAAATTTAGAAATACTTGAAACAAAATAACTCGTGCTTTATTTCTTTTATTTAAGGAGATACGGATAAAGGGCTTCTGAGCATGCACGTGCGAATTTCGAAAGAGTGATTTTTTATTTGTGATCTTTGATCAGTTTTTAATTACTAACTACTCTAATTTTTAAAATATTAAAATTCTGAGGGTCAGGTGCATCAGGAGAGGGTTTGGACTACCTAAATCTAAATTTTCAGGCTTCTAGGTGGGCTAGATTTTGCTAGCCATCGCAGACAAACAAATAAACAGTCAAACACACAGAGCGAAACTTTCTTTTATTAGTACAGATATATGTAATACAGGGTGATCCAAAACTCACAGAAGAAATAAAAATTCTACAATTAAAAAAATATAGATAGTGGCATAATGCTGTTTTCACATAAATATAGAGAAAGACATGGGATTTTTTATAGTAAAAAAATATTGCTAGAACAGCTGCATTTGTCACTGACAGTTAGCATTGCAATGATAGCACTGCTGTTGCCTGTCACTATTTAAGCCCTCTCATAATGGGGATTTCAGCAAAAAATTTAATAATGAAGTTTAATATAATAAAACCTTTTGCAAATAATATAACTATTAAATCAGAAGATAATCAACAAATATAAATTAACCAGTAATAATAATTTGATAGAATATATGTAATTATTGTTGTCCCATAATAACTAAAAACAATTAAAAACTCATACCTCTAAAACATAATCATACATATACTAAAGTGACAAAATAATGATTATATAAATGAAGTTTGTACTATAAATATTTTCCTTGTGACATTTATAACTTTTATGTAGACAGTATGTAAATGTTAAAACATAAAAATACAAACCTGAGTTTTTTCTATAGTTGCATTATGTCGATCACACATTGGGCTAATATCCAATCCCAATTCCCTCTCTTTATCACCTTGTTGAAAGAATTCTTCCATTATAAGGCTTACACAAGTTCGATAAATCTCTAAAGGTTTTGTAGGATTGCTTAGATCAGCACAGTGGATCATATTTTGTAAGACCTGGATAATAGAATTACTCAATAATAAAATAAAATTACTCAATAATAAAACAAAATTACTCAATAATAAAATAAAATTACTCAATAATAGAATAAAATTACTCAAAATTCTTATATGAAAACACATCACACATTGTATGAAATTTTATTGTATAAGCATCTTCCCTTGCCAAATTTGTTTTCTAAATGCTATTATATTTTGTTTAGTTTGTTAATTCTAATTTTTTTTTCTAAATGTTATTATAAAAAGAAGAGTAAAAGACTTTAGCAAAATTTATATAAAATCATTTTTCTCATTTGCTTTGCAGATCCTTTGAAGAAACAACTTTGGCTTTATATCTCAGATAATCAGCAACATCTTTCTAGCATTGTTTCCATAGTCAGAATTTCAATCGTAGTGCTAATCAGATTAAACACGTAAGGATGTAGGTAAAGTGGAGTGTTTTTCTTATCATGGTCATGAACAGGGCTTTACAAATTTGAAAAAATCTGGTAGCCAGGTATAAATTCTAGTCGCCAGTAAAAGAAAAAAAATTACCCCCCCCCCCCCCCAAATTTGATTTGCAAAAGCACAAATGTTTTTTCGTGAATTAAGTGAGAAAAAATAATAACAAACATAGTTCAGAATTATTAGTTTCATAGCTCAGAATAGCACTTAATTAAAACAGACAATAACACTAAGTTTTATAAGGAAACTTATATCTATGAAAAAAATCCAAAAGGAAATATTGTAAACTCTGAATAACCGACATGTTCGGGAAATGCTGATTGCCCAATGCTTCAAAAGTCGGAATAGTTGAGTGCTACAAAATCTATATCTGATGAGAGAGCATCAATAAAATAGTAAAACCGGAAAATGCTTTTTTGCCTATTTAGCCTATCGAATTCAGTCAAATAATTCTGATTTTATTATTTCGAAATTTGCATTTAATGAACTCTTAGTTTTGCCAAATTAAAAATAAAAGTTAATTTTTTTTAAATGTGCGTATGTGAATATAATTTCAAATTTACTTCTTAATATTTTGAAACTTTGCAGCATCTATAATGAGACATCTTAATAAAGAATTTAATTAAACATTGTGACGTTCGCAGTAATATACATTGCTAAAACAAAAAAATAAATAAAATAAATACATTTTCCTGCGCTGGGATTACATAGCTGAATGAGCTGCCAGATGAGGTTTATTTTGAAAAAAAAAAGAAAAAAAAACATTTTTCCAACGTTCCAACGATAGGAATGTAAGAATATATAAATAAAAAAAATACCCCACCCTTCTGAAGTGCAATCAATGATTTTTTATTTCCATTTACTGCAAATAATAATCCAAACAATGTAATTATAAAATATTCTTGAGTAACAACTCAGTACCAGACAACTGTCTACAAGACAGAGTGACGCCATACATGTGTGATGCAAACAGGTGCTAGGTGCCAAAAATTTTAAGTGGAGAAGAAATATTTAAAAGATTCATATTATTTTCATTAAAAAGAATTATTCTTGAAATTTTAATTAAGTTTTATGGATTTACTTCGAATGAATTACTTATAATCACTTATATGTTATTGTTCTTTAAAATGAATGTGATAGATTAATAAATTTTAATTCTGAACACAAAAATCTCATTTGAAAGTTACAAAAAAGCGTTAAGCCTTTTTAATCATTGCGTCCGATTTTTAGATGTCACAGATTGGATTGACAATATTTCTTATTGAAACTTCCCCCCTCTCCTCACATTCTCATCACGTGACATGCTAAGCTGACTAGAACGGAAAAGAATGGCGCTTTGTGTGCATAAAATGGAAAATGCCTTTTAAACTTGGCTTTTCCATTAAAAGTACGAGAGAAGAGGGAGATTACTGCGCTTGCTGCCCGCACGAGTAGGTATGTTGGAGAGACAAAATATCGTTTGTGCTCATTTTTTAGTTCAATTTTTGTAAAAAAAGAAAATAAATAAATAACAAAGTCAGATTAAAAAACTTAGTGGCCAGATAGAAAAAGTTGGTCGCCAGTGGCGACCTGGCAATCACATTTGTTAAGCCCTGGTCATGAAAATTAAAGACAGTTATTCTTTTAATTTTCTTTATAGATAAGAATACTTTCTATATGCATGATTTTAATACAAAATGCAAAAGTAAGCTGCTTCTCTGAAGTTTTTGTTGGTTGGTTGGTTTGAGACACTACAAAAAAGCCGTATTTTGCATGATGGCCTAAACGCCTACACTAGTCCTGCTTGCAAGCTAATGTTACATCTATGGGAGCATTCTTTTCAAATTTCTTCCTTGCATTTTAATATTTTTAAATTATTTTTCTACATATTGGATATTTGAATTTGATGTTTAATGTTGATTGTTTGTAATTTTTCGATTTTGCTTGCAGTTTTTTTTTTATGAGGACACTTTTACTTTTGGAACAGGTTTCAAAAGTGAAAGTGTCCTCATAAAATAAACTGCAACTAAAATAAAAAAGTACATAAAACGTTAGACATAGACCTCAAATATCCTATGTAAAAAAAAAGAAAAAAAAAACCCTTTAAAAATATTGAAATGCAAGCAAGAAATTGGAAAAGAATACTTTCATAGGTTTAATGTTAGCATGCAAGTATCTTCGCATGACTGGTGTAGGTTCTTAACAGACTGTCCTCAAACATTTCAGAAAATCTGATCATAATAAGAATCAACATTGGCTTTACACTTTTTCACATAATGAGCAATTAGTTTCTGGTAACATATTACCATAGTCAGAATTTCAATCCTACTGTTAATCAGAATACATATGAAAGAGGTAAACATTTTCTTGCTTATCACATAAAAAAATAAAGGATTTCTATTAAAGTCATTTCTTTAATTTAATTTACGGGTAAAACCATGCCCCTCATATGCAAGATTATACAAGATTGTTACATACAACATTTTAATGAAAAATACGTCATATTAAAATAGCTTAAAAAAAGAAACTGTTTGCATGTTTTATGAAAATTTCAACCTCTTTTAGAGAATTCAACCACTATTGAGTAATTATTACTCCATGATCATAAATTAACAGTCCTACTTAAGTATAAACAATAAACTGACATAAAAAATAATAAGTAGTTCATGAAACAAATGCTTCTCCTCTGGTAATTTTCTTAAACAATAAAAAATGAGTGAAACAGTATATCTTTTCTAAAATCACAGGGAGAATTCTCATGACCCCTTACCGGACATGATTATCTCTTTTTTCCATTTCTTATGAGAAGTTTGTCAAAGATTTATTAGAGATTAATTTTCTTCTTGCAATCTAGGAATTTGTAGCACAAGTTTAAATAGGATGCAGAGTGGAAAAGAAGTTGTCCACAATGAAAAAGAAGACATTAAAGAACTGACAATGCTTCTTAGGATGGAAATTTCAAAAATGAATAAGTTAAAGTGATAAATATGTTGTATCTAATACTTATACAGTGATGAATATGTAATGGAAAATTAATGAATATTAGCAAATAGGTGCTTAACTACCCAACAAAATAATTTATTAAATTAAAATGGAGTCCAGGTGTTTCACTTTCCTCTTTGAAAGCTTGGGTTGAAAATACTGAAAAAATAAACAATGCCATGTCATTCTTTAGCCAATGCATAAATAATATAGATGTAGAAAGTTAAAGTTCAAAAACTTTTACTATGACTATGTCAAGATTTTTAAAAAAGAAATATAATTACTAAACTAATACTAATTACTAAATAGCCAAAATGTTCACCATGTAAAAAAAAAATTACATTCTGTGAGAAGTTAGTAGGTTAAAATAAAAATATTATCCATGCAGCATTTATTATTATTATCATTATTATTTTTATTTTTTTTTGGCTTGGCATTGCAAGAAACAATAAAACATCCACAGATAAAACATTCACAGATTTGAAGGTGATCAGCAATATTGAGTCCTTTGAGACAAATTATTGTAAGTAACAATGCTCACAAAATGACTATTTTATGGCAAATGATATTATATGCTTAAAAATATATACTACAAATTTTGAAGCAGCTATTTTATGTATAGTTTGGATACTGTGAAGAAAATTAAATTTGACATATGCTTTGTTTATCTTTTTGGTGTGCCAAATTTTATTGTAAGCACTAGTGCAATGCATCTTGACAAGCATTGCAGAAAGATGGTGATGAATGCAAATTTGCTTTTCTGGTAAAATCTACACTGAAGGATGATTTTTTTTTAATGAACTTGCTTTACACAATTATTTATTAATAAAAATAAAAAACTGAGATTTCTTTTTGAGTCAAAGTGGATAGTTTTGCCGTCATTGCAATTTAAGGAAAATATTACTTTTCCTAGTGTTCTCAACTGAGAATTACTTCAAAAATACTGTCAAATTCATGATGAAGAATTGCGTAAATCAAACTCAAATAACACAGTGCACAGTTTAACTTCCATTTGCTACAATGGACAAACCACGAAACCCTCTTATAACAGTGTTAGATTTACATCTTCTAATGCTTTTCATAACAGTATATTAATATGAATCATTCAATAATTAACTGCATTTAATGAACAATGGCAAATATTAAAATTGCATATTTCTTGCATTCAACAACGTAGTTTCTGTTATTATTATTATATGTGTAATTTACCATGGCAGCTTAGTTCA
Organism: Maratus michaelseni; assembly: GCA_963931845.1. Lineage (NCBI taxonomy): Eukaryota > Metazoa > Arthropoda > Arachnida > Araneae > Salticidae > Maratus > Maratus michaelseni. Next base: position 121,517,543 of record OZ007599.1, on the reverse strand, counting down.
TAACTATATATTATATTTTACTTCAATGTAACAATAAAGGTCAAAGGACCAGCAGACAGATATTGACCAATGTTATAACAAATAACTCACATTTTGTAATATATAAGAGAGTTACTTTTACATTAAGATGAGGTTCAAACAGATTTTTTTTTCATTTTTTGAATCTTTAGATTCTAGAATATACCCTCAAAACAGATTTTGTCCCATCCAATTATTAAGTTGTGACCACCCAATATTTAAGTCGCTATTGACTTTCCATATTTTGCAAATTAAACTAGACTTGTTTGGTTTCCAACTCATTTAATATATTTTGAGAAATCATGTAAATTTTTTGTTTCAGATTTTTATTAAGAGTGAAATTATTTACTCCAATTTATTGTGCATATTATGCAAACTAAAATTTGGAAGGGTTTAGATCGTTTTTAAAACATCAAACATTTTTATATTAAAATATTCACACACTTAGGGAAAAGTACAATAAATTTAATGCCAAATAACATTTTTTTCTAAGTTCATTAATTAAACAAAGAAAAAATTCCTGAAAATGCCTTAAAAATCAAGCCATATTGGAAAAACCTTTCCTTAAAAAACAATCTTGTAACAACAGAAAATTAAAAGTGCTTTACAAAAATTAAAAATAACACAATGCAAAATCAGATAAAAGAATTGCTCCACTATACCTGTATTCTTTCAGTGTAGTTATCCAGAAGTAGTACACCAGATCCAGCAACTTTTTTTGTTTCAACCATTGTTTTTAGATCCGCAAGAAGGGACATATGTTTTGACATATCAGTAGCTAGTACCTGGAGAAATTTCAAAAACAAATAAAATTACAGGAATTTATTTAAAAAGAATATTTAATAATCTTATTTATTAGACTTTTATATTTTATCAGACTACATATTTAATGTATGTGCACACTAAATACACTAATATCAAACTTTTTATAAATATTTTTGGGGGTATGGGAAATTTCTCTAGCCCTAGCAGAAACAAAAATGAAATTATGTTAATATTATAATAATGCTTTAACCTTCTCATGCACGGATATCTCACATAAGATTGTATTAAAAAACAATTCCTAGCAAATTTTATACATACTAGGGGGTTTTACCCCCTGCTCGCTAACGCTTCCCAACCCCCATGAATTGTGATGCAATTCACATTGGGAACACTATGCTATCCCAGCTAGCTTCACTCGCTCATCACGTTTTTCAGCAATTCTAGCCAGAATGAATGCTATCATAAATCATTTTAACATATGAAATTGACAATTTTTTTAAATGTAAAAAAAGTAAATGGAAACTTCATTGAAAACACAATTAAAAATGCATTTAGTTGGTGCTACCAGTGGTCATAAATCATTTAAATACTATGTAAAAATGATCTTGGAAACACAATTAGTTTAAAACTCATTGCACCTATAATATTGTATAGCACGGCTTAAATTCATGAAAAAAAAAAAAAACCTATGTGATAGGAAGATAGTTTATATGTATCATCAATCATTGTATTATAGATTTTTGGAAAATAAATTATTTTTTACTTCATCAAGATAGCAACAGATGGCAGCAGGTGCAATCTAGACAGTTGATATTTTTATTCTCTCCAATTTTTGTGTGATTGAAATTTGTAAATACATTCTAAATAAGAGTTGAGAATTCATTTGAAATTAACGATATTACTCATAATAAAAATGAGGAATCATCTCAAATGTTTTGGGTTATGTACATGTTATTTTATTTTTAATAATTGCTAGTTTGAGTTTGACTGCTGTCACACTGACCGCCATATTGGAGTTGGAGGCAGAGCTGATCTCACCCAATCTAAACTGTTCATTGGTCTGAACTCTGGAAACCATGTTTGCTGCCAAACGCTAAGCTAGAAATTCAGCCTTATTTCCACGCTATGTAAGAGAAATATATATATAGATTTTGCTTTATTCCTGATCACATAGAAATCAAATATGAAATTCAATAATGCTTGTGAATTATAGAAATAGATAACCGAGCCATTTCTTTTTTCAATATTCAATTGGAAAATCTGCCTTTGACAATTTTTTTCTGTTTTGCATGAGAGAAGATATTCTCAAAGAAATTTTGAAATGGGTCTAATAAAAAATATAATTTTTTTTAAAATTTGTGTTAAGATGTCCAAATCTTATAACTCTTAATAATAATTTTTTAGAGCTGGTAAACATTACACGCTCTTACATACTTGCTCACTTACGCCCTTACATAACTTACGTAAAGATTACAACACATACATGAGTGTTGTTTTATATTTTTATAATAAATGCAAAATTCTTAAAAATTCAACTTTTGCTTTTAATAATTCAGTTTAAATCTCTTTTAATTAGAAAATGTTTCATCCATTTAAAAACAATTCATGCATGAGAAGGATAAATTATGCATAGTGATAGTATTTTGTTAATTAACAAAAATAAGAAAAGGAAACACTAAAATCTCATCCACTCTCAGAAAGGGTCATTTCACTCAAGAACTTTTGAAAAATAAATAAAAATAATTTGGTGAAATTATGCTTTGAAATAAAGGTACTAGAAACTTTGTATGAAAAAATATAATTTAAATAGAGTCATAGTACATTAACTTAACACTTGGATAACTTAACTATCCTAGTAACTAGACATATTTTAGTAGAAACCAACTTAAGTTTACTAAAATTTGAAATATTCTATCACTACTAATCTTAAGAATTTTCTCCTTCATTGGTGAGTAAATGATGTCTCCTTCATTGATGATTTTTCTAACTAAAATTCCTAATTTGCTTCTCAATCCAGTGTTTAGCATGCTGGTCACAATATGAAAAGTCTGGGCTAATGTTTGCATGCTCGAAACCAGTACAGTCTGGACAGAATGATTGTACAAAGTTTCGCTGGTATGACAATTATAATTTGGGTGACTTTTCCTTCAAAAGTCTTCCCTGAAAACATTCTTCCTACAGCAATACGGCCAAAGCTGATTGATGCTTAACAAAAATCCCTACATTAATTGTATCTATTCAAGAGTCCCGCAGTGGCACAGACGAATCAGCTTGGTTCCCGTAAGATCACCGAAAGTGAAGCAGCATCGACCGTGGTCAGTGTTTGGGAGGGTGACAACCTCTCTCGACTGCAGCTGCTGTGGGGCCTTGTACATTAATGGGAGCTGGTGCAGGTAAAATCTGTTCGTGGTTCCAATGTCCTCCAAGTTTAGAATAAGCGTCACCTATGGAAGTGCCAATCCAGGTGCAGGTCTTTCATCTGAAATTGGTTCAAAATTAAGAGACCAATTTCTGGACGGGGCTTGTGAGTGCTTAAGCCATTTGGTAGGCCTCCCCATCCAGCTGACTCTTGTCATATTCAAGAAATATTTTCTAGCTTGAAAGTTTCTGAAGTTATATGTCACTTTCGGCATATGTATAGAAAGCAGACCATTCAATCAGTAAAACAAGCAGTGATGAAGAGTTTCTGCTACTTCATTAAAATGGAAAGCTGTCAAAAATTACTAATTATTTTTTATAAGATAAATAAAATTTTCATGATGTTGTTATAACTCCACAATCTAGAAATAAATAGAAGTCATTTTAGTATATGGAGTCACTCATCTGTTTAATAATTTTAATATTTAATACACATTTATTAGTACATTCTCAATTCTTGTACACATTTTATGATTCTAATATCATAACTAGTTAGATGTGCCAATCCCAAAACTTTCTTCTATCTCACACAGGTTTCACATACACTAAAAATAATCAGCACCAATTTATATCAAGGTCTAACTGAAGCTAAAGTTTTATTAAATGCTGTGTATTAGTTCTTCAGATATGACTATTGCTAAAATCATGTAAATCCTGCAAAATGCAGCATAGCAGTGCCACCTGTTGGGCTATTTACACCAAAACGTAAGCAGCATCTATTTATTTCAAGGTCTTCTAAAGTTTGATGAAATTCCATACATTCATTCTTGAGATATAGCTATCATAAAAATCATGAAAAAATGGCATAGCAGTGCCACCTGTTGGGATATCTACACCAAAACGTAATCAGCGTCTATTTATGTCAAGGTCTAACTGAATCTGAAGTTTGATGAAAATAAGTGCATTAGATCTTGAGATAGAGCTATTGCAAAAATTGCAGCATAGCAGCACCACCTGTTGGGCGATTTTCACCAAAAAATAATCAGCACCAATTATATTAGGGACTAACTGAATATAAAGTTTTATTACATTTTGTGCATTAGTTCTTGAGATAGAGTGCCCACAAAATTTTTGTCACAGACAGACAGACATTTTCTAAAAACAGTCAAATAGTGTTCAGGACATTCTAAAATGTATAAATCCGTCGAAAACTGGAAGTAAAAAATTCTCATGAATACTTTCTTTTTGTAAAGATAGAAGAAAGTAATAAATAAACGAACTTTAAAATGGATTTTTAAATATGAAACTATGTAGAGCTTCACTAACTTGACATCTGTATAAGCAGACACAATTTTTTTAATTTCCTTAACACGTAAAGTTAATAAGATTCCACTGTGCTTTTTTCAGTAATTAATGGCTAAGTACTTTGGTACGATGCACTCCATTCATTAAGTACCTGTGAGACAATTCTTGAAATAATAAAGGGATCAACTGAGTTGCATTTGATCATTCACAAAATTAACAACCATGCCATAAATAGACTGGAGATTAAAAAAATATATATTCATCAAATAATGCTACATAAAACTTAACTTCAATAACAAGTGCTACATACCTCATGTAACTGCTGCTCTATTTAAAGTAGAAAAATACACGTTATGATTATAGCAAATCATATTTCATCTTGCATAATATTAAAAGGTTTTTGGATCATGATTACAGGTGCTATGCAACTTCTTATTTCCTGAAACACCTTACAACTTTATACAATATAGTTCAGAAATTACCAAATAATTTTTAAAGATAACTTTTCATTTATCTTTTCAAAAAGGTATTTTCTGCTTCATGAATAAATTATTCTGTCACTTCCTTCAATGTTATTTTATGCATCAGTAACTTGGATCACATTTATATAATTTAGATTATTTTAAAAAGAAGCAATTGTATTGCAAAGTATTGCAATTATTAAAAAAAAAATTGGATGGGTCTTGTGGGATATGAAGTTATATATATATAAAAAAATACTTTCTGAATTAAAAAATATATATTTTTTAAATTTTAGATAGTGATTTAAGATAAATAAAAACAACTAGAAGAAATTATAAAGTCTTTGAATGCAATAAATGTTTATAAAAATATTGCAGCTTCACTAAAGAACTGACTATTTTTCTCTAGTTCAATGCACAAATTCATTATTAATATAATTTATAAATTCAAGAGGAATGATTGATTATGTTTCATGTTTACTTAAAGATTTTTTGTGTATCAATAATACTTGCCTAATAGAATATTTATGCAATAAACTGATATGCAATTGGATTATCTTCAAGATAATACACATTTTACTATACTCCTTTTATGATAACTTGGCTGATGATCTTGAAAGAATTTGGAATGCAATGGGAGAAGAAAGTTGGTGACAGGCGCAAATGATGTGTAAAAGGAATTATTTAATTAAAACTACATTCTCCCAGTTATTAGTAGTCATTGTCACCTTAATTAACAAATAAATTAATCAAAATTTGTGTGACCAAAGTTATTGTAGGAGTTATTATACTATTAATAAGAATCATCATAAAAAAATATATCTCCATAAAACAATTGATTAAATTTTGCTCTAGATAAAGAATGCATTTTGCAATGTTCATACTTTCTTAAATAAATAGCAAATTGTTAACAAGGAACTGCTAATTGAAATAGATACTGGGTGTGTCAAAAATCACTAAAACTTTAAAAATTCATTATAAAGAAACAAATTATGTTAAAAAATCGTAGTTTGCCAGAATGGGATTAGAAGGAGATTGGATTCTTTTAATAACAAAAGAGGTTGTGGTTAAAAAAATTACTGATAGATGGTACTGGCATACATACTATGAAGCAGATGAATGCAAATTAGGCTTATAGTATTCCAGACATGTAATAGGCCCTTTTTTCATCTTCAGTCATTTTGCTGTGCAGAATTTTTGCAATGTGTCAGTTGCTGATTCCCTGTTCTTGTAAAATAATTTATCCAACAGCGATTGTTCTGGTAATGATAACACATTGCTGACACCGAATGAAGAATCTGTGTGCATTGAGGGGTATTATTGACAGCCTGATTTGTTTAAATTTACTTCATATTATGCATGCAGCACCATCTATTGGTAATTTTTGAACAAATATTACTTGTTATAAAAAAATCCAATCTCCCTCTAATCTCATTCCTGCAAACCACAATTTTTAACATCGTTTCTTTTTAATGAATTTTTAATCCTCCAAGCGGTTTACCTGTATATTTCCATTTCTCTAAAACAACTTAAATAATCAGCTGTAAACAAAAACAATTTTAATAGAATTGAATTTTAAGATATATGTAAAATAAAGAGATGTGAAGGGTTCTTTAGAAAGAAACAGGGAAAGAAAATTTAAATTGTTATCTGTTTTATGAACATTTTAATGAAAATGCAGGAAAGACCTCAGACGCTCAGAGGGTTAAAGTTTTAACGAACTTTTGGTGTACCCAGTACATGTGAGATCAAGAAGCCCGCTAGAGCTGAACCATATCTAATGTAAAGGATGATTGACTTTTAGGGAACACTTAACCCCTTCGCGACGAGCGTCCTTTACAGAATTTTTAATCTTTTACCACCGGTTTTTCAAAACAGAAAATTTTTGCCTAATTGAATTCCAGAAATGCTATGATTTAATCAAAGTTTACAAAAAAAAAAATAACTGGTAGGAATAATCGAGGATTCTGTGCATCTTATGCGTCACGTATACGTGTCGCTCGTCCCCAAGGGGTTAATGATGCACTAAAAGAGTATAAATATAGCTCTCCAAGTTGTATGTTTATTTTTTTTAACAGACAGCCATTCAGAGCTAATAGGCTCAAAAAATAAATCATTATTTTTATTCACTTTTGTTAATTAAATATTTATGATTATTCAAAGTTCTACTTCATTATTTCAAATATTTGTGGTTGAGTTATTTAATATTAAGTCTTCGAAGAACCCCACATACATTTGTCAAAAATTAGAAAAGTACTACTAAGGCTCAATGCATACTACAGAGGCCATAGAATTTCAATTCAGAACAGAAAAGTCAATTCAAAATTTCGCTATAATAAAAAAGGCACGGTAAACAAATCATCCAAGAAGACAGAAAGGGATCTTGATAAAATAAACTGAAATTTTTGTAGGTTTAGAGTGCCCTTTAATACAAAATCCTTTAAAGTGCAAAATCACAATATAATTTCCAGAAAATTCGGGAACTTTGTGACATTTTACAATATAACAGTATAAGAATTAGTAGAAAATTTACTTAAATTAAATGAATTGTTATTATTAAAGATACAAACTTTTGTGATTTAAGATATACCATTATAATTAAAAAAGATAAATTTCAGCAAATATAGATTTTTTTAATTGTTTTATTTGAAAGACTGTACAATCAACTACTCAAAATGGTTTTTGTTTTCTTAATAGGATCATTGGCGGGCATCATTTCAGTTACGGGTGTTTTTGTTTCAGCTCTCAAACCAGACGTTTGTATTTAAGTAACTGAAATGTGTATTAATAAACCTTAAGAAACGAAATCTTCCAATATTGAGAGTAATGAAGTAACAACATAGAAATCTGAAAGAATTTATAAGCCTGGGGTGTTTTATTTTTAATAAATTTTCAGAAATTATGTTTTAAAACCAAACTTTATAGTTAAATTTATATTAAACTGGTAACATAAAATTCCTCTTATGTTGCAAGTGAAATGCACTATTGATTTAAATACCCGAGGATTTTGCAAAATTATAGTTATTTTTATAAATTAACATACAGAAAATATATGTAGAAAAAACAAAGTGATAATGTGAATGGGCATATCTCTGGAAGTTTTTATTTAACAGCTTAGATTGTAATTTCTTACATTTCCAGTAACTCAAATTGTATATTTATGGAAACAAAATAGTAAACTATTACAATTTTTGTCGTGAACAAATGTTTGGTATAGCTTTCCTGTAAATTGTAACAATTAAAAAAAATTTCTTAAAAAAATTATTAACAAATGAAACTGTCTTTTTGAATACTAATTTATTTGAAACAATTAGTATTATACTCATTTTTGCTTTATTTACAAAAAGGGTGTTAAACATAGTAGAATACTTTTAAAAAAGTTAGATACATTTAGTAATGGATATTTTATCCATCATTTACAATTTATTGAAGAAAGTTTCTGGCCTCTCTTGTATTTGAAAGAAAATACAGAAAATGAAGTTTTCTTCATTTACTTTCAAAGAAACTAGAAAGTTACCTTTCACACACACACACATTTTTTACACAAAAATGTTTTGATAGATAAGGAAGAAGGTGTCTTATTTTCTTTGTACAATTTGTCTTTAAAGTCTCCTCCATCATATTTACCATAATTTAGGGAAGAAACGGCTCATTGTAATCGCTGCATCCTCAAAAATTGACATCGTTTTGTAAGAAATTAGCATAATCGCCGCGCCCATCATAAACACAGTCAAAAATTAATATTTTGCCTTATTAGGTGGAAATGAGTACAAAAATATTGCATAATATGGCTAAAATAACAGAATTATATCAATTCGAAAAAAAAAAAAAAACCCAAAATATTATTAAATAAATAATCAAAAAGGATAAAGAAATCTGCTCTATTGGGTTGCAGTAAGTACAAGAATCTTAAAATCTTGCACTAACAGGGGAATGTTATAACAGAGACTTTACAATTTGTTTAAAAAATAAACTTCCAAAATTATTATTGAATAAGTAATAAAAAAAATTTAAAAATCTTCACTATCAGATCGTTGTAAGAACAGGAATTTCAAAATCATGCATTAACAGGATAAAGCTATCAAAAGAGGTAAATTTCAACTGTTAAATTAAAAAAAAACAGCTTTCTAATACTAAGTTTCTACAGTGCAGTGCAATAAAAAGAAGTTTCCATTGTCACTCCCTCCCTACTCCACTCACCATATTTCCCCAAGAAGAGTGACTCATGTATTGTATTCCTTGATTTTACTTATTATTGGCAACAAACATCGCAATCACAGATAAAATTATTCAAAGAAAAAAAAAGGTGAGTAAAAAAAATTTGAAACTCATTTAAAAACACTGAATATTTTGCCCAAAATTTTCATAAATACTGCATTTTGGAAATTTTAGCTTTTAAACTCTTAAATGTGCAACATTTCTTCCCTAAATTACAGTAAGCACAGTATTACAAAAACTATAATATTGATTCTAGCAGTATCTTTCTTATTACATCACATGCTTAAATACACATGATCAGATTTTTAAATTTTGAATTAAAATTCACCTAAAATTCTCATAAAAAGTATTGTGTCCATTAAAGAGTTAAGGAACTTGACTTTATTGTTATCTTTAAAGAAAAACATTTAAAGAGTGACAAATAAAACTGACACTACCTATGAGCAATGTAAAAAATATATCTAATTCAAAATGAAATTAATTATGCCTTACTTATATTTTATTAAAAGAGTGATTTCAGAATGCAGATTTTTACTTTTCTATATTTCTTTCTTTTTTTGCAAACAAGCGGTTACAATTTTTTGAAAATAAATAAGAGTTATAAACATAAAATCCAATAATGGTAATGGTAAAGCATTTTATGAAAGTCTTTCAAACATGATTCAAAATGTAAACTCACCATGTCAATGGCCATTTTCCTTAAGGTCTGTCGTTGCTTCTTGGTCAGGTTTTGAAATATGTTACAATTTTCATCCTGTAGTAACTTAAAACCCACTGCCAATGAATGATTTTCTAAAACCGATTCATCATTGTACATAACTGCTAATTCAGAACCTATGAAAAGAATAAATGAAATTTATTAACATGAAACATTTTAACACACCTTTTTTTTTTTAACATGACCACAAAAGTTATCCTGTGATAATATTTAATTACTAGATAATTTTACGTAAATACTCTTTGTTAAAAAAATACCCTAATATTTATGAATAAAATTAACTTTAAATTTTATTCATGAATTATTAAGTTTATTAGCTGATTTTAATGAAGTATAATCTAAGCATTTAGAACAAGTTCAATAATTACGAAACGACTAATGCAATTTTTTTATTAAATAATTTAAATAAAATTATCGAACCACATAGCTTTTTAAAATAGGTGCTTTGGTTAAGTGTTTGGTTTTGCTCCAATTTGTTGAGATAGAAAACAGAAAGTTAGCAAACAATATAAAAATTTAGAACAGTAAATTTCATTGGTATGAAATTCTAAATTTTAACACTTAAGAGTCATCATAAAAAGTAGATTTCTGCCATAAAATTAAATGCTTTTAAAAATAAAAGCAAAATTTAAGTATTTGAGTAAGAGGTCATCACTAAAAGTTACAAAATTAAAAGAAATTATTAGACAAACTTTAAGATCCTTTTTTTAAGAGATTTTCTAATTTATTATAATACTGAAGTTAAAGCTTTTCTAATTCAGCCTATATTATTTTTTCAAATAACAGATCTATAATATGACACAGTATACATGAATACATAATATCTTAAAACTTACTTGAATTAACCAAATACTGATTAGTTACGCCTGGATGGTCAACATCATGCACAGCTGCAGCAAACAGAGCAGCCAATATTTCCAAATCAGTAAAGACAGACTGAAAGTGAAATATAAAAAAATTAAAAGATCTTTTAATCACAGTGAAGGAACTTAAATTTGCTTTTAAAATAACAGAAATATACAATATATAGAATCAATTGATAAGGCAGTTTTTCTTTTTTGAAAAAGTATTAAATCATTTAAAAACTTCTGGAACACTTGAGAAAAGTATATATTTTGCACATCTAACCAAATTAAAAAAAATATTTTGATACTAAAATTAATAAATAAAATATCAGTGTGGAGGTAATTTATAGAAAATTCAAAATACACCTTTATTGAAAATGTTGTACATAAGAAAAGGGAAATCTGTAAAGCTATTTTGAACATTTTTGTATAATTCTTATCATCTTCAAATAATTTTTAATTAAAAATCCACAATAAAATGTTAAAAAATTGGTGTGAAACACAATTAAAGACAAAAAACTCTTTAATAACATCATAAAAATACTATCTTACTTTTATGGTGTTTGTCAGGTTTCCAACTTTAACAGAACCTATATTGTATATTTCTAATTAATTTAATTAATTATATTTAATCATATTACATATTACTGTATTCTGATATACCATAAAATCCCGAAAGTAAGCCCCCCTCCCACTTTTAAACAATTTTGGTTTTCTTCTCCCTTTCCGAATATAAGCCCCCCCCCCCCCGAAAAAAAAAATATATCCATAAAATCTCGAAAGTAAGTACCCCTCCCACTTTTAAGCAATTTTGATTTTCTTTTCCATTCCCAAATATAACCCCCCCTCCCCTCTCTCACATACAAAAAAATTTTTATGCACAAAAAATTGATTTTAAACATCCAAGGGAGGCAATTTTCATTCTTTTGATATTTTTGACAGATTTCCACTTATGTTTTTATATGATGTTAATAAAATCCTTCCACTCACATGAAATGTCTGTTTCCCTTCTATGCCCTCTCTTACATAAAAAGTTTGAAAACTTGTGAATCTTAAATCCTTCTGTACTTCTTTCTGCTCACTAGTAACATAACAATTAGTAAAAAAATCAATCCTCTACTCTATAATCTCCCTTCCCTCAGCATATAAAGTTTAAAATCTTTAAAACTTTTTATTAAAAAAAATTATGCTCTATTTGTTGCTCTCTACTAACAATAAATAAATAATCAGCCATTTAAATTTTCTCTCTACCACCAAGATGTCTGCTTCCGCTCTTTTGCCTGCCCCAGCAAAAAAATCTTTAAAACTCCATTTAAAAAATATATTCTGTCTTACATGTTGCTCTTTAGTAAAAATAAGTAAATAATCAATCATATAAATTACCCTCCACTCTACTCCTCTCTCTCTCTGAAACTTACACTTCTCCTTCCTTCCCTCCCTCTCCTCTCAGGATACAAAGTTTAAAATCTTTATTAAAAAATTTGCTGTCTAGTAACAATAAATAAGTAATCAACCATTTCAATTATCGCTTTACCACCAAAATGTTTGCTTCTTTCACTTAGCTAACCCTATCAAAAAATAATAATAATAATAATAAAATTAAACTACCGTAATTTCCGGCGTATAAGCCGCAGCTCAAAGAGTCGTTTTTCGACCCAGAAATATTATTTTATAAAATGTAACTTAAAAGATCGCTGTAAATATTTAACTACAATTATTGAATAAAATTTCTGGGTCGGAAAACGACTCTTTGAGCTGCGGCTTATACGCCAGAAATTACGGTATTTATAAAAAAAAATCCTCTGTCCTCATTGTTGCTCTCTATTAACAATAAATAATTAACAAATCATCTAAATTACAAACTCCTTCCATCGAAATTCATATTTCCCTCTCATCCAAAGAGTACAAAGTTTAAAATTTATAAAACTCTTATGTGAAGAAATTTTATGTCCTACTTGTGGCCTTCTAATTTGTCACCTACGTTTTCTGTCTACTCCAAAAGTGTCTCTCCCCCCGCCCCCTCACACACACACGCACAAATTTTAAAATCTTTAAAACTCTATTTTTTTTTAAAAACTGATGTATTTATTTCTCTTTAATAACAATATTAATGAATAATCAATCATCTAAATTACCCCCCTTTCTCCCAAAAATTCCACTTCCCCCTCTGTCTTCTCACCCAGCAAATAGTTTAAAATCTTTAATAATATTATAATTTTTTTTTAAATGTTGACCTATTTTTTTTTGTAGAAAGGTAACTCATCTCATTTACATCATCTCATATAAGTATCACTCATCTAAAATCATCATTCCGTTCGAAATTTTGTCTCTGTCCTATTCTCCCAAAGAAGGAGTGGATTTCAAAACATGTGAGAGGAAAGCAAAAGTGTTCACCTTTTTTGCAGTTTGGCTGTTCTTCCCTGAATCACGTGTACATTTTATGTTTTGAAATAAATATGTTCTCTAAAATAACTCCCCATCCATTAACAAAATATCAGCTGTGAGAACAGCCAAACTACAAAAGACTAAAATCTTCTCTTTGCCCTTCCCCTCCTCCATGTCTAGAAATTCATCGCTTTTTCTGGGGATGGAGAATGGAACTTTAAAGGGAGAGTTAGATGATCATTTATTTATTATTGCTACAAAGTGTCAATATCACATAAAATCTTTAAAAAATAGTTTTAAAGATTTTTAAGGTTGTGTTACTGAGGGGGGGGGGGGGGAAGCAATTTAGATAATTATTTAATTATAGTTGCAAGAAAGTTCTAAATAGATAAAAAAAAAAACTTTTAAAGACTTTAAAGTATGTATTGGGGGGGGGGGGGTGACAAAGGAAATAAAGATGACTAAGGTATAATGTAGATTGTTATTTAAATATTGCTGGGAAAAAATCACAAATAAAGCAGAAAAAATTAAGAAGAGAACTATGCCTTTTTGGTACCAGAGGGGGGCAAAGGGGGTAAACAGTAATTTTGAGAGCAGATTTAGATTATTGATTATTTATTGTTACAATAAAATAAGAAATTAAAAAAAAATATTTAAAAAATAATTTTTGAATTTTATTTATTTATTTATTTATTTATTTTTTGGTGGGGGGAGGGGGGGGGGCAGGATTTTATGGTTGGGAATTTTTATTTATTTATTTATTTATTTTAGTCTACCGAAATACTGAAGATTCTCGCCCCTTTTTTAAAATTTTACAGATTTTAAATTTTACGAGATGCATTTGTAGGGGGGGGGGATCTTCATGAGATAAGGGGGGGGGGGGATAAGCAGGGATTTTAGGAGGATGGGTTAATTTAGGTGGTAGGTTGGAATTATTTTTAATATAGAGTATTTAATAAGTCTAAAAAGAAGTTTAAAATTAAAATGTTATAAAGGTTAAGCTATGCATTTTTGGTACCAGAGGGGGGGGGGGAAGAGTAATTTTGAGAGCATATTTATATGATTGATTATTTGTTGTTACAATAAATTAAGAAATAAAGAGAAATATTAAAAAAATGATTTTTAAATTTTTTTCTTTTTTTAGGGGGGGGGGGGGACAGGATTTTAGGGTTGAATTTATTTTTATTTTATTATTATTTTTTTAATCTGCCGAAATACGGAAGACTTTAGTTCTTTTTTTTAAATTTTACAGGTTTTAAATTTTACGCAATGCATTTCGAGGGGGAGGATCTTCATGAGATAAGGTTGGGGGGGGGGGGGGGCAGGGGGAAAGAAGCAGAGATTTTAGGTGGGATAAATTTAGGTGGTAGGTTGGATTTATATATTTTAATGTAGAGTATTTAATAAGTCTGAAAAGAAGTTTAAAATTAAAAAGTATAAAGGTTAAACTATGCATTTTTGGTACCAGAGGGGTGGGGGTGGGGGCAAAGGGGGGAAACAGTAATTTTGAGATTAGATTTAGATTGATTTTAGATAGATAGTATTTATTGTTACAATAAAATAAGAAATTAAAAAAAAATATTTAAAAAAGAATTTTTGAATTTTATTTATTTATTTATTTTTTGGTGGGGGGAGGGGGGGGGGCAGGATTTTATGGTTGGGAATTTTTATTTATTTATTTTAGTCTACCGAAATACTGAAGATTCTCGCCCCTTTTTTAAAATTTTACAGATTTTAAATTTTACGAGATGCATTTGTAGGGGGGGGGGGATCTTCATGAGATAAGGGGGGGGGATAAGCAGGGATTTTAGGAGGATGGGTTAATTTAGGTGGTAGGTTGGAATTATTTTTAATATAGAGTATTTAATAAGTCTAAAAAGAAGTTTAAAATTAAAATGTTATAAAGGTTAAGCTATGCATTTTTGGTACCAGAGGGGGGGGGGGAAGAGTAATTTTGAGAGCATATTTATATGATTGATTATTTGTTGTTACAATAAATTAAGAAATAAAGAGAAATATTAAAAAAATGATTTTTAAATTTTTTTCTTTTTTTAGGGGGGGGGGGGACAGGATTTTAGGGTTGAATTTATTTTTATTTTATTATTATTTTTTTAATCTGCCGAAATACGGAAGACTTTAGTTCTTTTTTTTAAATTTTACAGGTTTTAAATTTTACGCAATGCATTTCGAGGGGGAGGATCTTCATGAGATAAGGTTGGGGGGGGGGCAGGGGGAAAGAAGCAGAGATTTTAGGTGGGATAAATTTAGGTGGTAGGTTGGATTTATATATTTTAATGTAGAGTATTTAATAAGTCTGAAAAGAAGTTTAAAATTAAAAAGTATAAAGGTTAAACTATGCATTTTTGGTACCAGAGGGGTGGGGGTGGGGGCAAAGGGGGGAAACAGTAATTTTGAGATTAGATTTAGATTGATTTTAGATAGATATTATTTATTGTTACAATAAAATAAGAAATAAAGAAAAATATTTAAAAAATGATTTTTTTTGTGGGGGGGGGGGGGGGGCAGGATTTTAGGGTTGGGAATTTATTTTTATTTTACTTTATTATTACTTTTTTTTATCTGCCGAAATAATGAAGATTTTCGCCGCTTTTTTACTTCTAAAAATTAATGATAAAAACAGGTTTTTTTTATGATTTTTAGTCCCAAATTTAACCTTTTTTGATTTTGAAAAAGGGGGGGCTTACAATCGGGATTTTATGGTATATTTTTCTTTTTCTGTAAAACTTCTGTATGTGATTGACAATGGAATTTTCCTGATCCGATTATATATTTGGGGGATGTTCACGAGATCTTTGTGAAAAAGAGTTAATCTGGTTTTGAAATGTGAATACAATGATTGCTGGATTCCTAGCAAACTGGGATCAGAAGATAATAGAAAGAGGGAAGATTCTAGATAAATAATTCAACCAGTGTAGAAACCCTGTGAAGGAAGAAGGAGAGACCTCGTTGATTTGGAGGGTGGCGTAAAGAGTGAGAGACGAGTCAGTCGTTGGTGTGCAGCCGAGAGAGTGGGACGCCAGAGTCGCTGATGTGCAGCGTAGAGAGTAGACGTGCAGAGCCAAGTGTGGAGAGGAGAGGGTAGACGAGCAGAGCCAAGTGTGGAGAGGAGAGGGTAGACGAGCAGAGCCAAGTATGCAGAGAAGTGTGTAGAATCGCAGAGTGAACGTGCATCTAACAGCTTGGTCCCGTGTGAATTAATTATAGCATAGACGGAATGGTGGGTATGAGTAATACGTAACAAAATAGAGTAAAACATGTGATCAGGGAGATTGTCATTCGACAGTCGCATACAGCAAGTGATAATAATCTGTATTGACCAATAAGGACTATCACTGTAACATTTTTTCATGCTAATTTAATCAATAAATTATTAGTTGATTATTTACGTGAGGACTTCTTTTCCAATGTGTCCAGTATCAGTCTAATATCGGTGGTGGCAGCAAATACCATAAGACTAAGGTCTCAAGAAGTACTACAGTGACCGCAAAGGGCGACAAGACCATAACAATGTTAATAAGTTTTACCTTTAATTAAAAAAGTGTCTGTCTGTTATTTGTGCCTGATGAACAGTCTTTGACAAAGTGAATATATTCTACTAGCCACAAACCAAGTGGGAGAGATAGGTTTACAAAAAATGTTTTCATAATTTACAATGTTTTTAAAAGGAAACTTTATTAAAACATGCACTCTGTATAATGCTAATTGTATTTAAAGTTATTTATAAAATAAATCCCCTTTCATTTTGTATAGTTTAATTTTAGCATCACTAGATTTTTTTTCACCATAATTTAACAGCATTTCCAGATTCAAACTAGTAAATAGGGCCTCCATTGTCTTTGAACATTAAAAGATCACTGGACATCAAAATCATTTTCATGGAGCTGAACGCGATATGTTTTTATGTGACCTGTTGATGAAAATCTACATTCACATAGTTGATTGGGATTACAAATATCAACTCCACAGTTTGATAATATTCAGAAAACAATTTGTATCTTTTTTTAAAGTTATTCTTGGAAATAATGATTCTAGAGAAATTAATTTGTATAAGGACACCATTAATCTCTCACATGTCATACATATTTTAAACTTGTACCACCTTCCCACCCATCTAAGATTTTCTAATATTTGTACTTAAGAGATAAAAGAAAGACTCATAGATAAGACTTTGTCTGTCCTCCTTTCACTGATAAGAAAAATATTCTAAATTTGAAGAACAGTATTTTAGTACTCCTGGATATTTTGAGAGAGTTCATCAGCGAAAAGTTCACTTGCCATAATGGCTGACATAGGTAAAATATTATCAGCCATATTTACACTTTTATTCATTATTTGGCAAGTGGAGACTGTCATTTACAAAGCCTACCGATGAGTATGTTGTATTATTCTGAAGTGTAATATATTTTTTAATTAATGTTAAAAGCTAAGGAAAGATTTGTTTCCACAACACATTAATATATTGGGCCACATTCATTTTTCCTTTTATGGTGTGAACTTGACTCACTCCATGTGCTTAAACACAAGTTCCTCAATCTTATAAGTGCCGAAGGTTGTTTTACTTTTGCTAAAATACAGTATGACTTGAATCTTTCATTATAATAGCATTGTAAAAATGTGAGCCTCTTAATGGGTGTTAAAAGAAATTGTTGTTTCATCACTCCAGATAACCTTACACCTTTTGATCCACAATAAATCTTACATGATCAAGTGCCCATAATAGTAATTAATGTATATATGTATAATTAATGTGTGTATATATATATATATATATAATATATATATATAATTATAATATATGTGATGTTTTTTATAGACAGAAGATATAAAAAATTTCTATTCATTTGCTGATTTACAGTCATCCTGGAAATGGTAACTGAATAGCTTAACTTCCATTTATACCTCAATCTTTCACAACTACCAAACAATCTTTTAAAGACAAATGAATAAGACTTGTCATTTCACATCATACTTTTCTTTTTTTTCTTATTTTGAACCGATCTTCCATACTTCTAGTGAAATTGAAATAATTAATTGCATTAACTATCTGTCAAAGTCAAATGCTATGACAGACAAATTTCATAACAATTTGATAATAAGATAATCTTTCAATATGCAGAGCAATAAATCTAGCATATCAGTTTAACAATTAATAAAATAATAGGTATGAAAAACATTGGTATGAGGATTTGCAATTGAATACCTTACAAATTTATTTTATGCACTAGAAAATATAAATACAAGTTTCAAAATTTTGCTAAACCAGCATTTGAATTCTAAAATTACTTAACAGAAAAAGATGGCTCAAATGCTTAGAGGATTACGGACACACATGACATCTGGCTCAAGAATGAGGTAAAGAACAACAATCGAAATCTCACAGTTACAGTGAAAAATTTTTGAAAATTTCAATTTTTTTATTGCAAAATGACGTCAACAGTGAAAAAACACAAATAGCATTAAAAACTAATTTTAACTGTAGAAATGGTGACATAAAGCAAACCCAAAGAAGATTATCATGCTCCACATGTTCTGAAAGAACAAGTTGGTGACATTGTTATCTACTGCGATTTCATGTTTCTGTAGACAGCAGAATCACTCAAATACACCCCAATTGCTGTTTGTCTCTTGGGTTATTTCAAATTCTAGGTATATATGTCAAATCTTCTAAGTGTGACTGATATGAAAAATGCTATCAAGATTCTGCATTGTCTTTATACCATGATTTATAGCATTTGTTCTTCTCACTTCTTTTCCTTTGCATTTGTTTACGTTTTCATTTCCACTGTTAAACTTAGTTTTTTAATCCCATTTATGTTTTTTCATTGAGGATATCATTTTGATATGAAAAAAATTGGATGTTGTCATTTGAAATTTTGACACTGTAAATGCCATTGTGATAGCTCAATTCCTGTTCTTTATGTCATTCTTAAGCCCAAGTCATAAAATAACGACCTACCAAATGGCATCCAGTTTTCTTGAATAGTATGGCTGTTAATGAGTAATTAGGAATTACTTGGCATTGTTGTATTATAAATAATATAATTACGATCTAGGGTAAAATTCAATAGTTTTTAAAAAAATCTAACAGATGCATATTCTTTTAAATTTAATTGAGATTTGTATTCTTTAAAAAGCAAACCCCTAGCATGTAAATTTTTTATATCTACATTGTTAAAAAGGATCATTAAAAGGATCATTATGGGTTTGGCATTTATGGTTTCAAATTTATTTATCAGCTAAAAACTGTTCATTAAGCAGTGTTGATTGTCATTTTTAATCATTATATTGTATATTTGAGCTAGAATATCCGGCAATAAGTTACTCGGGGAAATTATTATATGCATTACAACCAAAAATTCAAGTGCGAAGTTTTATTGATACTAAGCTATTAATCCATATCAAAAAATACATTGAAAGGTATGTTTTTCAAAGATGGTATATATTTGGCTATTATTCTTAGAAAATATTTAAAACATACTTACATCTAATGCAGGTGAAGATATCAGTACATGTACTGACTGAGTAACATCACAAGCATGGATTCGATTGTGATATGGCACTTTTAGATAATGATCTTCTAATGTCATTGCAAAATTGAGAAGTGTTTTTGATGTTATCTGAAAGGTTTTCAGCAAATCTCTCTCCTTCAAAAAAGAAAAAGTTAAATGCAATAACATATTCACATTAAATATAATCAATTCCATCACATAGTCAATGTTTATGTACACAAAGTAATAAGGACTTTAGCATAATGTTATGCTTTCACACACAAATGACAATACAATTTAACATTCTCACCATATAATACTGTCATAGAAACATGCTTTTTTGAAATTCCAAACTATTTGCATTTCATTTTACATTATCAGTGCAATACCTATAAATAATGTGGATGCTACTATAAAACATTTTTCTACCTATATTAAATACATTTTAAATATTATAATATTTACACCAGTCTCACAATGTTTTACATTTTTTCAACAAAATAATGAAACTGAAATGCTCTATAACATATTAAGATAGTAAATGAGCCCTTCCAAACAAAATGTATATATTACTGATAATCTTTGCTTAAAAAAGTAACTGTTTATTTTGAATCCATATAATTTATCAACACCAAAAGAATCAATTTGAGACCCAATCCACACATCATTAAAATAACACATTTTTGTAAAAATAATAATATTAATAAAATAAAAACCTTAAGTTATTAAGAAAATATTTCAAGAACTTAAATGATAAAGTATTTTGCCCATGACCTTCATCAAAAATGATGACATGGGCAATTCAGTGAGCAGAAGGTAAAATTCTATAAATGCTATATTATGATGAAAATTTTCCCTTTTCATTTTGCAACAGCAAACCATGACTTTAAAAAGGTAAAAGTTTGGTTCATGGGAATTAGTCATACTAGAATATGATGACATGTGATCAGCAATAGCAATACAATAGTAAAATTTATAGTTACACTTTATAAAATTTTAGTTAAATTCAATGTTCTAAAAAAAAAAAAAAAAAAAAAAAAAAATCCCCTGTAAATTTTTTTTACACATTTTTAAATGTACAAGTATGACTTTTGCAGGAATAATTACTGAAGGGATTTGGAATCAAATAGTTTTTTTTTTCATTTTTCAATAAATGAAAGGAGCAGAAAAACTAGCAAACATGTAAATAAACATAAGTATATTAGGAAAACATTTATTGTAACTTAGCTTGATTAAAATTCCATAGATAACCTATGGGGAAAAAACTGCAAGAGCTGCATATGTAGGTGTTAAACAATACAATTCTACAAGTGAACTAAAACAAGAAATTTTGTCTCATTATTGGCTTGCATCACTTGCAGAAATTCATTAATTTAATGCCAAAAGCAATTTATGAAGTGGTTTTGAAGAAAGGAGGGAAAAATTCCTAATAAAACAAATTTTATAACTTGTTTCATTTGGTGGACCTATCATTTTGCAACATCCATTTTTCATATATTGCATTCATTTTTGTAAATATATTTGCTATAACTTTTTGTTCATGATAATTTACGTTTATAAGAATTTTATAATTTGTACAAAATATTATTTAATATTTCTATTGTAATACTTTAATAGAAATCGTAAAATTTTGGGGTTGACCTATTATTTTGCAAAGCACTTTAGTAATTGAAAAATAACATGTTTATTTAAAATAGAAGGAATAAGCATAATAAAACATCTGATCATTTTATATTATTTAGAATATTTGGAACATCATCTTGATGATCACATCACAATGATCGTAATACTCTTATATTTTCCTTTGTTATATGATCAAAACACATAGATTGATACATATGTATAATAATGTAATTTAATAGCACACATAAATCATGAACCATACACATAATCATGAACATGAAAAAAAGCTTATTAATGTATTGGTAAGATACATGCATGTAGAACATGTAGAAAAAGTGGCAGATTTAGATGTTAATCATCTGAGAACATATGAAAATCTTTTTAAAGCAAAAATAAAATATAAAAATGTATTGCACTTCATAGCTTTTATAAAGGAAAAAAAAATCCAAACCTTGCATAGACTGAGACTTAAATGGTGTTGCTGTCTAGCAGAAAAGAAAATGGAAAACTTACCTTTTAATATATAAATTGACTTAATACTTTTAAAATGCAAATTGATCAAATAAAAATACTTACCCTAAAAATTTGATACATGATTGCAGTTAAAGGTCTATGCTCTGAATACACATCAAGTTTAAATATATCTAAGCCCCATGTGTCGGCTTGCTGCAGCATCTAATATAAGAAAAATGAAATTACATCACTAAAGCTTAAAATGGTAATAGGTCAGGCATTGGTTGTATTTTGAGAACATTTTATGTAAAAGTTTAGCATGTTATGGAACAATAAAAAAACTTAATGGCAAATCAAAATATTTTTAAATAAATTGTAGACAAAATTTCTGTAATAGTTATTGAAAAAAATGAAAGGCTTATTTATCTTAACAATTTAGTAAAAATACTGGTGAGTTACTAGCCTTACAATATGTTAAAATCTAAAGCGAAAACTAAAACTTATATTTGTGTACAAGGGTCATTCCATGTCAAATTAACCATAAATTTTCAATATTCAACCTGACCATTTCAGATTTTAATGAAACCTTCAGGGATCATTCTCCCTAATGATATAAATGAGACTATACTTTTATATATTTTTTTTATCTCAGTAGATTTCTATACAATTAATTTTTTTAATTTAAAAAAATCATCATTTTTTGGCTTGTATAAATATTTTCAATTTTGAATTTCTCAAGTTCTATCAGGGGTAGAGAGTTGTTTGACCCCTCATTTCAAAGAGAATTTCATAAGGTTTAATATGATATGCAAGTTAACTATGCTTGGTTAAAACTATAGATTCAATTAAACGTGAAAATTTTAAGTTAAAAAAAAAATAGTGTTTTTTAAAAATTTTGAAAAAAATATGTTTTTTGTAATATTATAAACTTTAAATTCTGATAGTTTTAGAGTGGGATCTTAATGGGATCAGCAGTTATGAAAAAAAAATGTTTAAAATTAATAAGACAATATTGTCTTTAACACAATCATAAAGTTGGTGAGGTGCCAACTTTAAATACCAACCCCAACTGGTGTTTAATATTGGGGTTTTAACTGCTGATCCTATTGAGATCCCACTCAAAAACTTTCAGAATTTAAAGTTTGTAATATTATGATAAAGTATTAATTAAAAGTATTAATTAAAGTAAAAATTATAATAAAGTTTATAATAATACACATCAGGGAGAATGATCCCTGTAAGTTTCATTGAAATGTGAAATGGTCAGGTTGAGTCACTGGTTGATTTGGCGTGGAATGACCCACAAAGTTAGTGATATCATCCATTAATATTTAAAATAGTATATAACATATCTATGACCATGCAGTAATGGCTATCAAACCACATATATTAGCTTAAGTGCATGACCAAATTGTTTCAATATTAATGAATTATAAAATGTTTTAGCTAGTTTATGAGAAATTGTTTAAATTTGCTTTCAAATGCTTTAATAAATTTTGAATTAATGTCATGAATAATTTATTCCAAAACAAGACTACATTCTTAAGTAGAAAATTATAAAACTGTCTAATACCTGATGCCTGTATTAAACATCTCAGTTATTTTTATTAGCGTTAAATTTGATATTTTAAATCTTGATAGTATAAACATTTACTTCATCCTTAAGTTATTAAAAAAAATAATTAAAGCCCAGAGGGGGAGAAAATCTTGCAATTCTAACCACAAATAATCAAACAGAAATGAAAACAAATTGCATCTATTAAAGATTAGATTTCAGCAGCACTTATAAATTTGAATTCAGTACTCAAATATTGAATTCAATTGAATCATCATTGTAGTTTACATAAATAGAACTAAAGCTATTACACGAAAGCACTAATTTGTCAATATATTTAATATTTTTGTTATTTTACAGGATTTAGATGATTAAAAACATATAGATGAACTTTTTTCCACCTTTTAAATTTTTTAGTAAATATAACTTAATTCAATGTGTTTAATCTATCACTTTTGTTCACAGATGACAGTAATATTATCCATGGATGACGTTTTTTTTTCTTTTTTAAACAAGAATCATGAAATACATTATTCTTATTTATCTTTTTGTTCATAATTGGGTTGTTATAATAAGTGATATTTTTAAATATATTTATTAGTTTTACAATTGATTATATTTATTGAAACATTATCTTTTAGGTTATTTTACTAAATTGTTAAAATAACTATGACTTGTTAAATGTAATTTTACATTCATCCCATGTGCTTGTCAAAATCATTAGAATGGTCATGAGGTTGATATTGCAATGATTAATGCAGTTTTTCTATTAATTTTCTGTTAGTTTAAAATCTGTTCATTACAACAGCATGTGATTTTTTAATGTTTTCTTGTAATTGATATTGCATCTCTCATGTTTTGATTTTCAGAATTTATCCATTCTTACTTCAAATCGTTTCACATGTGGTATCGTAGTTGATCAGGCAATTTGAGTAAAGTAATTTATGCTTCATAGCTGACTTTACTCAAACAAAAACCAATTGCTATTTACTTATATTGTGGAATACTGCCCTTGATAACATGTTTTACAATATAAGTTTTCATTTTCTTCTTGTAATATTTTCACATTATGCTTGTGGATTTTTTCTCCTCATACTTTTATTTATTTTTCTTTAATTTGTGTATTTTACATTATTGGATATACAATTTTATATTGTATTATAACTATTGGTTCATTTACATATTGTCAATTTTCCTGTGATTTAATAGTTGTTATTTGCAGAAAATTTTATTACTATATATATATCATCATCATCACCCGTTTTCAATCCACTGCTGAATGTAGGTCTCCTCCAGATTTTTTTATTGTTTCCTGTCTAGTGATATATTTATATGTAGTTAAAATGAAATCACATGTACAAATATATACATATATAAATATTTTTGCTAAGAAAATATTTCATGTATCAGTAACTTAAATTATAATTATTGCTACAAATAAGCCTCCATAAAAAAAATAATGCATTACAATGTATTGACCACAGTATATGAGGAACAGTGACTTATTCATTAGAACATTAATCAAGCCATAGCAATGCAAAGAAATGCTATGTAAAGAAAGCAATGTAAAGAAATGCTTTAAAATTATGCAAAAATTAAATCATTAGAATATTAACAGAAAAAAGGTTTCTAGTCTTTTGAATATATATATATATATATATTAAACTTTTTTTTGTCATAAAATATTTATGATTGTGTGCTATTCTAAATTAAAGTAAATTTGACATCAAGCCAATGCTTGGTTTGAAAAACAAATTGGTAAAGGACAAATAGCTAACTGCCAACTAAAGCCAGTTTATGTAAATATTTCTTAGTACTACATAGTTATACAAAAATCAATATGATGAAACTACAAGTTTAGGAAATATTTACAGAAAGTGCAAGAAGAATACATTAATAAACATAGTATATAATAAGAAAAAATGCTGAAACCTTTCCAAGTTCCACTTCATAAGCTGTCTCTACTCCATATGTTGGAAGCTTTGTTAAACTATTTGTATGACAAAGTGGTTTTTTAACACCAGAGATATGAGACATTGCTTCTGTAGGTTTCTGTTTAGATATATTTTGACCTGTTTCATCACATAAAGCTGGCAAATCAAGTTCTTGTTGTTTATCTGAAAAAATATATATGTTAGATATTGATTAACAGTACAGTGCTATTTAGATAACAGTTAATGTAAGAAAACTTGTAATGTATACATTAAATATCTTACACTGTATATCTATTTTTTTTAGAAAATCATAAGTCATAAAATTATAAAAGATATTAGGCAATCTAAATTGCTCAACTTAAAACAGATTATGTTCAAAAGATATGCCATCTAAAAAAAAAAAAAAAGTGTAATTTATACACTACATAATGTTCAATTTAAAAAAAATGCCCTCGAAAACTTGAGTGTTTCATTTCTTAAAATAAGGAAAATAAACTACACATGACATTTAGAGACAAACAATTACAGATAGTTGAAATTCAAATTTTGAGCATATGAATTTGCATTTACCAAATTTTAGAAAAATAGTGCCTTCTCCCTACCTTCTCTTCTGGGAATATATGAAAATACGATATAAAAAGCGTCACCAAGTATTAGCAGGTTAATATAACAGTTAATCCCTATCAATATAAGATGGATTTCCACACTTAAAAGTTAATTAAACAAGCCAGCAAACAAACAAACAAACAAACAAAAAAACAGTTGAAGAAAATATTTAAGTTGGAATGCAGTTCAAAATATTTTAAGAGGTTACATAATTATTTTATTTGATTAAAGACAGGCTTTGAAAATTGACAAAAATCACTACTAAGCTTTTGAATTCTATAAGTAGGCAAGCTCATATTATGACAACTCAAGGTCAAAAGGCCAACTGATATTTTCAGGTACCTTGGGCAAATGCAATTTTCTTATGTAATAACATGGCCCTGCAAGAAGAATTTTACAGTTAAAAATAATTTAAGATATTAAGTCTAAAACCGAATAATGCACGATAACCAAAATTTGAATCATAAGTAAAAAAATCAAAAAATTAAGTTTTAATACATGTAAAAATTACATTTTTAATGGGGCATTATCTATTAAGTTAAAAAGCAGAGGCTGTATAAAATAATAATAAAAAAAAAAAAACAGGAAAAAGTAATAAACATGAAAACAAAAATTAGCTATTAAACAGAAAATATCTAACAATTACTGTTTGGAAAAATCGTTAACTTTATCTACAGTAACAGATGTAACAAAGTGAATAAGTAAATAATAAAGAGAATATAGCAAATAATAAGAAAATAGTTTATATAGCTTAATATGAACATAGGTTTAGACATATCTTATTACTTTTATGCAATTTACAAAATATATATTTCAATATGTGTTTTAAATTTACATTATAAATACAGTCACTAGAATATTTTTAAAATATTCTATTTCTTTAAATTCAATACTTTCTTATTTCCATATTTGATGAATGACAAAGACTTCAATTTTATTTTTGAATTTATCAATTGCAACTGTTGTTTTCTTACAAGCTAAACAAACTTATTTCTAAATTATATAAATGGTTTTTGATGTAATTCATAATACTAATTTGCTTACATTATGGAATAACAAAACTTTAAATGTAGAATTTTAATTGATCTCCTCATTGTTTTGTCTCTCAAGCTTGTGGTCTTTATAGTTACATGTAAATGTCATGCAAGACATAGACAGGAGTGGAGATTACATCCATCTATTTGCCACTGGCAAGTGGATTGTCAGACAGGAGGACTGAATGGGGAAATTGCACGTTTTTCAATTTAACTTGCATCTGATAGAGTGTAAAAATACGAACATTTTGATACCATTTTTACATACATTTGAAACATGTATAATTCATTAAATTAACTTTTAAAACGCAGTTTTTGCCGTGGCGGAAAAAAGCCACGTCACGTGACGAAAGCTGTTCTGACGTCACTGCACATGTAAACAAACCCTCGCTGTATTTCTCCCTGTTATTTCCTATGGGGGTGGCTTGCTTTACGCTGGACGATTTCTTTCTTTTCTTAAAAATGATTAGTATAACAAATTAAAAGTATTGTAAATTGCTGTAATGAATAAATAATGCTGTGAATTCCAGTTGATATTTTTATTCCATCGCGTTTCTAAGAACTTTCATTTCCAGATCTCGAAGTAGAAATAATGTATCGGTATAAGTAAATACTTGTACTACAATATTGTATTTTAAATTTAATTATTTGAAAATATATATATATAAGGTATATATATATATATATATATATATATATATATATATATATATATATTGCACAATTTAAAATAAACTGGTACAAATAGGATTTATTTCATTAGGGAGGGTGGAGTCAACTTATAAAAGGGTTTTTGTATTTATATTTTATACTTAAATTGTGAATTTTGCTTGGTTCCACTATACGTTTTATCACTTTAATTGTTAAATAAACTGTTTTGAATCTTTGAAAAACAGCTAAAGTTATTAGAAAGAGCGAAATGTGCTAAGATAGCTTTAAGACAGGCTTACAGAATTTTTATATAAATATACACGAGAAAAGTTTAATAATTTTTCAAAAAATGCTTCCAGGGACCTATCCAGACTTTTCTCACAGGGTTCTTTTTTTGTGAAATTGTGAAAAGTATTTCATATTTGTGAAAAAACTAATTATAATTTTGTGAATTTGAAATAACTGTTATATTGAGTTTCTTGTTAATGAATTTTTGACAAGATCCTTTATATATGTAAAAGCTACATAAATAGATTCTTTGGCGGCTTCTGTTGTTTTGTGTCAGGTCAGATTTTTCTTTTAAATAATTAAATTTGTAAAAGGTTTAGTTTGGGGTTGAAAAAAAAATTGTGAAAGACCTATTTTTAAGACAAAAAATTTTGTGAAGGGCTTGTTTTAAGGTGGAATGTATTGTGACGGTTCCTGTTTTAATATGAAAAATTTTGTGAAGGGTCCTTTAAAGGACTCAATTTCTTCCTAAACAGATCTCTGGACACACAGGCAAAACAATCAAGTAATTATTTTAAATACTGTCAGTTTTGTGAAATTTTCAGAATGTGGGATTGAAGGTTTTACGTGTAATGAGATGGCTGTTTTCAAAAGTGAAACGTGTGGGTTCTACTTCAACAACATATTCAAATTCTCAGCACATCTCGCTCTGTTTTAAAAAAGCTTTGTGCAGTATAATGTTTATTTTCAAAATTAAGATACTGCTTTCTTTAACAAGATTTTCAAATATTTTCATTATTTTTGTTTTTTACGAAAGTTAGAACATTGAGGAAAATAAAGATATAAAATTTTTAGAACCTTATAAATAAAAAAATAGGACATTCTGAGAAACTATATTTCAAACACACAACCCAAACAAACAAAAAGTACTGCATCCATTCAAAAATTATAAGTAAGCAAATAATAATAAAACGATAATTAAATTTTTACACTTTTCTATATTAATTGGATTATGATTCTATGTTGAGAAATCAATTTAGCAATCCTAAAAAGATAGTTTAAATAATGCTTTTTTTTCCCTCTTTCCATACCTTAAAACAGAAATAAAGCAAAGATTATACATTTATTTTAATAAATTTGTTAGCTCTAATTTTCTACCAAGCGTAAAAAAAAGCGGTGAATTTTCCCATTAAGCTTCGGTGGTCACGCCAAATTATAGTATTATATTGGACATTTTTTGAAAAATCACGAATTCCAATCATAAAAGGAGGCGTGATTATCGAAATAAACATTGGATGCTTATAAAAGATGTGTATTTAAAATAGATATTTAATTTAATAGTTTTTTTTAAAGTAAGTACATAAAAAGAGAAAATAAAAGACAATAGTGATAAATTTACTCACGTATGTTGCAGTATTTGTTTTTTTTTTCTGAAGAGTGAATACACAATTAATATTGTCAGTACTTAATTAAAATTTTTATTCAATAAATCAGTATTAAATAAAGCATTTTTTTTGTTGTTGTTGTTGTTTTTTTGTTTCCTGCATTGTTGCTCAAAATTTCGTTTTCTCAAAATTAATTTGAGTACATTTTTTATTCGTAATATAACCTGCATAACACGAAATTATATTCATATTAAAACGAATTATTAAGCATTAAAATGAATTAAGAAAATAATGCATTTCAAGAACTATATAAATGCGATATTTTACTTACGATTTCTTTTGTAATAAAAAAGTATCATTCTTATTTCGTTTAAATAAATCAGAGTAAGTGAACAATATATGTGCCTTTTATCTTTAGCTTCCTGTATTTTTACCCACATGAAATGCAGTTTTTCTGTCCTAAAAGTAAATTTGAATTAAAAAAATAAAAAACTATTTCCGAAAGACATTTTGTATTTTTCAAATCCGGCCAACTTCAACACTTTTCTAAATGAAAATTAATGCAAATGTATAAATTAATAGTGCATTATATGTAGATATGATAAAATAATCTTTTGACTTTAATTTTCGTTTTTGTTTTTGTATAAACGAATCTTTAAAAGATGTTTATAGTGCATAGAAAGTAATATAAAAGAGCCTGCGACCACTCGGCTCCAAGCAGAATTCCCCGTTTCATGTGTAGTGACATCAAACCAATCCCGTCGCGTTTTGCGATCACGTGGTTTTGTTTTGCTTTTAACGAAGTTTTAAACTCCAATAACTACATAGTTTAAATTATTTTTGTGATTCCGAGTTAAGTTTTGAGGTATGTAAAGTTGTCTTCATCAATTAATCATAAAAGAATGCATAATCTAGAGTGAGTGCAACTTCCCCATTGTATATTTTTATTCATTGGCCATATTTTGCAGTTCTCACAATTATGATGATGTAAAAATGGCACTAAGTTCTATCCTACACAAAAAGTTCCTCTGTTGTATATCTTTCTTAATTTTATAATTGTTTTTAATATAAAAATGCATTGTAGTCATGAATTATTTTTGTAATTGTATAAATATCTCATAACAATTTTTGACTGTATGTTGCATCTTAGTGGCTGGTAAGATTTTCTGAAAATGCCGCATATGTGGACATGGATGTAAAACTACATACTGTAAAACACATGCTCTCTTTAAGATTTTTTAAAAATTTGGAATAACATACTATCTTTTAAAAAATTAGTAAGGTCTTCAATGAATGTGTGGTGAATGAGTATATACTGCAATCATAAATTGGAAAATTATTCATAATAGGAATATCTGTGAAATATTCAAATAAACACCATAACAAAAATACAAGACTGAATGTAGTTAAAGGGACAAACATAGAAAAATATGTGCAGAACTAGGTAAAAATTTACGCATCTGTTCAGATGTGTGTGTTAACTTTGAAAATTGTGTCATATTTACTGCTAGGTCTCACATGAACTATTCAGCCTTGAAATAATGTCTTTTTTTAGAATATGAACACAATTTTTAAATCGGTATAATGTTAAAAAATGAACTAATTCTGTTTGTTCAAATGGTAACACCCACTTTTGACACCATAATTGAGCTTTTAGGATCAAAGTAGCTAGAAAAAAGTATAGTTTATATACTTTTTCTGAAATCTTCATGGAATTATAAAAGAAAATGTGTTACATTTATCTACGAATTTAGAAAAATAAACTTTTGATCTGACATGAAAAACTCTCAGAGTCATGTAATTATTAACCAGAAAACTTTTAGATCAAAATAGGCTAAACTCACAGAGTCATGTAATTATTAACCAGAAAACTTTTAGATCAAAATAGGCATAGTTTATTTTATACTTAATTATAAAATAAACTAATTTATTTAAAAGTAAATTTTATAGATATTTTCTGGTAGCTTTCTATGATTTTCTTATATGTGATTGAATGATAATACGAGATAGTCTCTCTAGACTGTTGAAAAATAAAACTTCTCTATATCTTGAAAAATTATGATTGGAATGAACTTTAAACTTACACACCCATGTTTTTGATGATGCTCATTCTTTTTATGAAAAAGTTGATAAAAGGGCATAATTCATAAATATTTGAAATATGAATTTATAATTAATTTTCAGGATTAAAAATAGGTTGTTGAATCGATAAAATACCTTGATTATGTTTGTGCCCATTCATTGTATATCATTAAAAAGAATTTTTTTTTTTTTTTTTAAAGACATAAATTAAAGTTTGTCACATAACATTAGCATCCTTAAAATTCTAACACTATGAAGATTTTTAAAAAAATCACAAACTAAATACTTTTGTGTGCTTATTCGATCCAAGAAACTCAAAATTGGATATTACTATTTGAAAAAATATAGCTAATACAATTTTTAATATGTAGAATGCACTTATTTTAATAATTGCATTCATATATTGAAAGAAAACATCATTCTGAGCCTAATGACACCTTTGTTGTGATTTTATTATAACCGATTTGATGATTAAGGCTTTTTTTTTTTTTTTTTAGACGTGGACTGCATATATATAAATCTATAGAAAGATTGTATGTGCAAGAAAAGTGGTCAGTGAATACATAGTTGATGACCCATGGTATAGATTTATAATCTACAAAAAAAAAAAAAAAAAAAAAAATATATATATATATATATATATATATATATATATATATATATATATATATATATATATATATATATATATACAAAACTTTCATACCAAGAAATGTTGAACAGATATATTCAGATATTTGGCTTCCAGACTTTGAATCAGAAAATATACTTAATTCTTTGTTCAGCATTCTTTTGAACTGAAAGAGAAAGAAATTAGTTAATTGCAGTTGTTTTGCCTGATAACTTTCAATCAATATTTTGAAATACAAGCACAAAACAGATTTCATTTCACTGACCACAGTAATTTAAAGAATATCAACAATTAAATATTTAGTTAGGCAATTATGGACAGTAGAATTAACTATAAATTCTTCTTACAGAGTCATAATCATAAGTAAGAAATTCTAAGGGTATTGAAGTAAGATGCTTGCTGAAATCCTTTTAATGTTGAGGATTAAAAACAGTTAGATTGTATGCTAAATATAAATACTAAAAGTGGGTATATTTATTTAGAGGTGAGAAAGCAGTAAATAATTTGCATTAGATATATTTTTTTTAAATACATCGGACATTTTAAACAGATACACATTATAACTCATGAAACAACTGACAATCCAACTGCAGAATGAGTTGGGATAGCCAAGTAGGGGAAGGTGGCCTAAAATGATCCTAGTGGGCAAAACGATCCACACATGTTTTCTTCCAGACAGGTCGCGATCTACAGGGTAACACATAAACTAGTTGTGATAAGTGAAGAAGAAGCAATGGCGGTATTCAAGCGATCACAGTATTAGGCGTCTGAATAGAATTCTTTGAAAAATTGGATTTTATAACATTTATCATAAAGTAAGCACCAACTTTTGTATTTATTTAGATATACAGTCTTTCATGTATAGAAATATGACTTGGTTTACTTAATGGAGATTTTTTAGATGTGAATTACACTTATGTATTGTGATAATTACTTTTATAGCCTTTATTTTGCTGGTAAAAAACAAATTTACAATTATTTTTAAATGAAGGATCATTTTGCTCTTTGATGAGGGTAAAATGATCCTTTGGACACTTTTTAAAAAATCTGTTTTTTTTTCATTACTCAATTTGGGTTTAAACTATTATTAAAATATGTTTATAATGCAAAATATAGTGTAAAACACACTAGCAAAGAGCCAAAGTTTTATTTAAACGCTTATGTTATTTTACACAAGTTTTTCCCTTCAGGGGATCATTTAAGGCCACCTTCCCCTAGACAAAAATGTTTTATACTGACAAAGGATGTGAATTAATTTTGACTTTGCTAAATGATGCATAACCAACATAGTGAAAAATGTGTCCAGACTGGAGATTGAACCCAGATACCCTGGTATAGCGTACCAAATGCTTTACTATTTAAGCCATCTGGACAACATCCAGTCTGGCATTTTTCACTTATACATTGGCATGGCTGCAACCTCGCAGTGCAAGTTATAATGTCAAACATGATTACACTCGCCAGTGGTGTACATGAGATGAATAAATTCCCAGCATCGGATAATATCTAAATTTCCAATTAAATTTTCAGCAGAACTGAAACTAAATTAATAATATTGACAAAGGATGTGAATTAATTTTCACTTTGCTGAACAATGCAAAGTTCTAATATAAACAATTATTGATATTAAAAAAAATATATATATAATAAATTCGGTGTCACAGAGTATGTGAAAACAAAGTTTGTTCTGGAACCGGGCTTTATTCTTTTTTTATTACAGGATCCTTTTCAAGCCTGGCCCAGAGAGGCATATGAGATAGTCATTCTAACCCCCCCCCCCCCCAACAAAAAAAGAGCTCTCATCTACTTGTGGTCTGTTTTTGTTGAAGTACTTCTAATTATTCCCAGCAGGGGGTAGATGTATCAAAGTGGGAGATTCTTTTTTTTCTGATTAGTTCAGTATTTTTTATTGGTGTAGTTTTGTGGCAGCAACAGTCTTGACTCAGGTCTGATTGCACCACAAACAGTCAATTCTAAGTTTTATGTTAATTGTTATTTATGAACTAATCATAATATTAAATGTCAGACAGATAAAAGTTAATTAAGATTTATGACCTAAAATGTAATCATCAATTTCTTATTTTGACAATAATTTCAATTTATCTTCTAAATATAATTATCTAATTTGATTTCATGATCTGAATGTAATAACTGTCATATTAGGGAATGTTGATTAGAATTTATATCTTTCAGTAATCATTTAACATAAACAAGTCAATCAATGTTTATGATTGATAATTTCTTTTATTTATTGGACTTAGAAGTTTAGGGGGAAATAAGTTGGATTTTCTGATTTTAGAACGGATATGACTGTAATCAGCAGACTTGGATCTGTTTTTTTAATGTATACTATAAACATGACATAAGCTAAACTAAGAATTTTGTTTGATCAAAATATCATCAAGACAATAAGAAATATATATCAATATAAAAAGCAAGTTAGAAATTTAACAATTAAAAAATATTAAATATTCAAAAATAAATTTCTACCAGCATTAAAAAAGGAAAGAAAATAAATAAAAGACTTGAACAGTAATTTTACTTTCATTCGGGAAGGCTACCCCTCCTGAAACACCATTTAAGATATATTTGAAACAAGTGAATTAAAAAAAAAAAAACAGATCTAAAGGGAAACAATCTAAAAATATAGGAATTTAAGAACATGCAACAAACCTATTAAATATATACACATAAAATATTAAACAATATCACATACCCTTAAGTGTTTTCATCCTTGCTAGACCACTTATTGTCACCTTGCTTATTGTCACTATTAATTTCAATGCAAAGTATTTCCTATGATTCTCAAATTCAAAGGAGCTACTTTCTGACACAATTGTGAATTCATTTTTGTTCAGAAACGCATGAAATTGGCAGGCGATCTTATTCAAAAACTATGTCATTGAAATGAGTTTTTAATTTTTTGGTGAAGGCAGACGATCTTTCAGAAAATACTGTCAAAGTTGGCATTTTGAACAAAATTACCAAGACAGCAGAACAAGAAGGGAGAAAATTGGGTCATCACATGACGCAAATCGCTTATAACTTGATAAGTAATTTATTTATCAAAAAATGTAAAACTCATTTTGATTCCAAATTGCTTCCATAGTCAGGCCTGCCAATTTTATACTTTTGTGTTTAAAAATGAGTCAGATAGTTTTGCATTGTTGTGCAGGTCATTTGAGAACCACATTAATAAACACATTTCAATTCATTTAATTTTCAAAAGTTTTTGTTTTGTTTTGTTATTTTAAATATATCATTGGCATTGCTTAGTATGTATTTCAGATAAAATTTCCCGAAAAGTTCATAGCCACAAACATTTTTTGCTCTATTTTTATAAGTTTCAAAAATAAAAAAAACATACATTGTGCATTTAAAACCACAATCTGATTGTAATTATCTGTAACTTGACGGAAGTTCAGGGAGAGTAGGTTTACCATTTCCTCCATTATGTCCCTGTCTGTCACCAAAATTCCACCAAGCAAATAAATAAATTCTTTATGAAATATTAATATATATCATAACAGTGGCACATTTTAACTTTTAAATCAGTTTTATTTTAGCTGTCAATCGTTTCTGTATTTAAAGATTTAAAAAACACTCAGATACAGAGAGATATTTTATTAAAGTAGGCAGCGCATTACTTCTTTTCGTGGAGGTATAATTTTCACAGTATATTCTGAACTGTCAACTTCCTCGTTCCCAAACTATAATTGTTTTATTTAATAATATTTAATTTAATTATTAATAATTAATGTTCTTTAATAATATTTAATGTTTTCTTTTTATCACCACAGTAGACTTCCCCATGAGAGTTGAAAACTTTTCTACAGAGTGAAAAAAATTTCAGATCAGGAATGAAGGCCAAAAAGCTTTTAAACCTAGGTCGGACTCTTGGACTGCATACTTTTTCCTGCAGTCAGAAAATTTTGAACCTTGTAGAATTTCTTTACCAATCAGCATGATTGAGAAATAAAAAAGTGGCATTCATCTCCACCACTTTACATAACATTAAAATACACACGCAAAAGAAAATTAAATTATCTGAAGAATCAAAGAATGAATAATTTGAACAAAATGTTTATGAATTAGAAATAAAAAACTGTAGAAGACCACTAATCCGCACTGCTTGGTTCCAAGGATTTTGCAGATTTGAGACTTTTTGTAGATTATAGGCCATGTCTAATTAATTTTTGTTTACAATTTCTTTTATTCATACTTTGGGCAAATTTAGATTTTGTTAATGCTTAAAAATAAACAAATTAGACATTTAGTAGTATAAATAAAGTAAGAATTATTATCTTTTAAAATTATTGATTTTATATATATATTTTTAATCTACCAACAATAGCTGCTTGTATTAAAACATTTAGTTTGTGTTTTCGTAATGTATCTTGCAGTCTATAAGTAACCACAATTTCTGCTGTTTTTTTTTTTTTTTAGTATCTTTGGTTAAATATTGTAAATTACATGTATAAGGATCAAATATGAATTAACTAATTTTTATATTTATGAACTTTGATTTAAGGTATTCATTCATTCATTGCCTGGTTTTTTAATAAATGATTTCATTTTCAATTTTATATATAAATTGCAATTATTTCTATACAAGAGATTAAATATATTGTCTAAGTAACAGTCCCTTTTTAAGACAAATACTTTTCTAAAACAGTACATTTTTAAAAGGACAGATTTTTTTTAATTTACCATATGAATTATTAAAAAAATAAAATATTATTATGCTCACTATCATTTTAAAATACCGTAATTTCCGGCCTATAATCCACGGATCAAACAATTATGTTTCAACCCAGAAATTTTATTTTATATAATGTATAACTTATTAGATCGCTGTAAACATTTGACTTCAAAAAATTAATTATTATTAAATAAAATTTCTGAGTTGAAACATAATAATTTGATCTGTGGATTATAGGCCAGAAATTATGGTATAAAAATGAGTATTAAATGATATATGATACTATAATAAGAAATAAACTTAAAGCTGGAGGAAAAAAAATAAAATTGCCATCAATAAATTAATTTTTAAGAATTAAATTTCTTTGTTTACATTTGTATATGCAGTGCGGATTACAGGTTTTCAAATTAGCGATACTCTACTGTATTGAACACTTTAGAAATGCTAACTGTAATACTATTCCCCAACTACTATAGTAGTTTTCTACAAAGTAAACATATGTACTGCAATGCACATTAATTATTTTACATAAAGTAAAGACAATGACTTTTACATGTACTAAGATCATACCTTTTAGATATTTTTTCTTACAATCAGTGCCCTATTACCTGCAGGGCATTTGCCCAGAACCTACAGATTTCAGGGATCCAAAATTTCTGTATTCTATAGTAATTTTCTGGAAAAACACCTGAATATAATAAAAATTAAAAAAAACTGATTCATATCATTAGACAAAATTTGTAAAATTGTCAGCAAAATAATTTTGAAGGTGAATTAACAATCATCCAATAAGCACGTTTTTAATGTTTTTATACAGGTTTTCATTTTGTGAATGTAAGTGTATTTATATTATGTCTGTATATTAGAAGTTTTAAGTTTTTCGTAATGAGTTCAAATAATTTCTGATGCTTAGTTTTCATTTATATTCATGTATTCAGTAACAGATAGTTGTATACTCATGCAGTTCTTGTACAGCTTTCTTGTAAAACATGAAAGTTTAGGATTAGGGCCTAAAATATTTTCTTTGCTCAGGGTCTAAAATTTTGATGATCAGACTAAGCTTACAATCTTAAACTGAAAATTGTATCACAAAAAATTATTTTACCTTGCTCGAAGCCATATCACCAACTGACCGATGCGTATGAATGTTTTCAAGCTGATCAAGACACCAGTCCAGCTCAGAAAGCGTTTCACTGGCCAACTTTGAAAATTCTTCCTCTGAAAAAGTTACAATTAGCGTCCCAAAATGTTAAATGAAATTCTGCACAATTAAGTCATTTAAATATGAATTTTACGGTTAATCTCAGACTAAGCAAAATAATTTAATTTCTGAACTTGATAAACTTAAAAAAAGCATTCAAGTTACAAACCTGACAATGAGCTTTGATTCTGTATGAAAGATGACATAGACGGCCTCCGGCTAGAGCTTTTAAAAATACAGAGATTAGGAAATATGAAATAAAAACACATTAGCATGCAGCAGATTTTTAGAAGTGAACATACAATGAATTCAGGAATTTAAATCATTTACAGATAAAATAAAATAATTAAGGGAAAAAAATATACGTAAGTGCATCCTTAAAAAAAAGGGGGGGGGGCACATTATAATAAAAATCAAAATAATTGGAAAATATATCATTTAACAAGACAGCTATATAGCCATTTAAAGAGAACAGTTTCTAAAGACAGGGAAATTACAATGTTATGTATTATTACTTCTCTCAGTTCATTATGTTATACCTTGTAAACACATGGTAATTTTATTGGTTAATATATGGTATACATTTTCTCAGAGACTTTATAGATAACAAAAATAGCAGAGACATTTAATTAACTTATAAAATATGTGCCATATTAAATGATTGATAATAAAAATAATTTATTATTTATTAATTTTTAGATGAAATACTAATTTTTATTTGAATTAACATCAAAAATAAATATTTAATAAATTTTAAATGCAACTCTAAAATTATTGGTCACATTACTAAAATTAGTCTATTAATTCAAAAGAAAATTCTTTTGAAATAATATCAACATTAGTAATATTTGTGTTATTGCTATTTATATTTAAATTATTTTTATATATTCTGTGAAATACTATTTTAAGTAATAAAGGCATATTATATTTATGAACACATGAAAATTTTCGTATTTTTGTCATTTTACATGACTTGATAAGGATGTTATTTAGGTGAAAATTTTCTGGTTTATTATTATATTTTAATACTTTGAAAATTTTTCCATAGAAAATTTCACATGCCTTGCATACATAATAATCAAATTTTAATTGCTTAATTGGCATCCCGGGTTTGAGTCCCAGCTTGGGTACTTTTTCACTATGTTGGCTTTACGCCTATTAAGCAATTAAAATTTGATTATTATTATTATATTTTATATAGGCAGTATTTTGATAATAACATAAAATAGTCTAATAAAATGCTCATAGTGAAAGAATTAAATAAAAGCTCAAAGATAGATGCTAAATGTAAACAGCTCTAAGAATGCCACTTTACGTGCCAAAAAAGTCACTAGAAGATGTGAGCCTGAAAAGCAGATAAGCATTCATGTGTGATCGCCAGAAGTTTAAGTGCACAACCAAACGGCTCAATATATGAACTTTTTTTTAATTGTTATCTGTGCTACATAATATAGGGATTTTAATCATATTACAAGAG
The DNA here is from genome assembly GCA_963931845.1 of Maratus michaelseni. Classification (NCBI taxonomy): domain Eukaryota; kingdom Metazoa; phylum Arthropoda; class Arachnida; order Araneae; family Salticidae; genus Maratus; species Maratus michaelseni. The sequence continues at coordinate 121,478,399 of OZ007599.1, read as the reverse complement.
CAAATTTGGAAATAATAGTAATCAATTCCATTTTTGTAAAATACCTGGAATAGATTCTATTAGAGTTGATATATATATTTTTTTGTCTATAGGTCAAGTTAACTCCAATTTTTTCAGGTTTGCACTTGTTTCAAGTGTACCTTATGTATCAGAAGAGAGAGGTGGGTTGTCCCTCCTGGTGGTCCTTACTTGGTCCCAGTGGAGATGACGAGGAGGAGTCAGGCTGTGGATGCTGTGTTCGTGAAACAGCCATTTAAATGTGGAAAATGACTGGAAGCAGTGTTCCTGATGAGGGTAGGAGCTGATTACCACGACCTCTATGAGAGTAGGTATCTCCATGCTAATGGAATCCCGATAGTCTCAGTAGGTCAATCCCAGGGCTGTACTTGATTGGAATGGTGACACTGGGTAGGAATAGTAAACAGGGTTAAGACAGTGCCAAACCTTGATGTAGACGTGAGAGGGAAGCATGGCATATATCAGGGACATTGCTCTCAGTAGCTCAACTGTTTAGCCCTACATGGACTGATGTCTAGCAATCCTTGGTGTGTGTATGTTTGGAGTTTTGGTTCCTTTTGGTCTTTCACTGCCAAGACAGAAGGGAGGGTCTCTGTTGACAAGAATATTTGAACACTCTGGACTTCAATCCTTTTGTTGTTTTGCAATATGTTGCACTTTTCTTAAGTCAGGGAGGCACAGACTTACAGTGCCAACCACATTGGGTATAGGGTGCTTTGGTATATCATGATCGTTTTTCCTCTTTGGGAACTTTGGTATATCATCCTCCTCTTTGAGAGCTTTGATCTACTGGGATGTGCCACGTCTTCCATTTTCAACTGCTACTTCACATGGTTCCTTGGGGACAGGGGATTGCTATGTGATTCCCTGTTGGAATGTATGGGATCACTCAATCCTGGCTCGGTAAACTCTTTCATTTTATCAGAACAAAAACAAACTCAGAAAATTTTCCTTTTATTTTTATCATAATTAAATTCTGCTTACATTTACATTAATAAATTAAAGATGAATAATTAGAAAAATACTTCTAAATTTAATATGACCTATAAATAAACTGAAAAAAAAATGTCAACAGGAAAATGCACAACTTAAAAAAATTATGACTGCATGAAGTCTGGAGAAAAGTACAAACTCAAAAAGTATAAAATTCAGTTTAGTGATATTTCTTATTCTATAAAAAATATTTTATGATAAGAAATCAATGATTGTTGATATTGGTGATTGTTATTTTATTTATATTTCTGAAAAAGTGTCAAACAAAAAAATATGAATTTAAAATAAAAATGACAGACTTTTCTCATTTGTGTTATTTCCAAATGATATATTTTCACATTATACTTCTTTTGGAGAATTTAATTGAAAATCTTTCATAATCTGACTTTTAATTTACATGTAGAATGATTTGAGTATTTTTTTAAATGCATGTTGTGTCTCATTGAGTCATTATAGATACATTTTAAAATGAAACATTACTTTAATAAGGTAAATTTTGAATTATATCAGCAGAGAGCACCCAGTCTTTTCTAGATCGCACATGCGATTGAAGGAATGCTCTTCAAAACAAGCTTATGCAGACATAAGCAGCAAGACGAGCGTGAAGGGAATGGCATAGCTCATATCTTTCCATTCGCACAAATTTCAGTGCGTGAAAGTTTGCATATTTAGATGCTTTTTTATTTCTTGTTTGTCCAATATCTACCCCAGTGTGCTATATTCTTTAAAAAAAAAATTGTTTTTTTCATTGAAATTAAAATATTACATTTTATTTCTACCATTGAGTACTTGTTATTTCTTTTAGTTGTATTGTTTTCTTTTAACTTTTGAAAACACAAATATATTATAACCCATAATGTACATAAAGTCATACTTGCAGATTTTATTTTCACAATTTATGTATTATGAACTTCCATTTAAAAAACCCATGAGCTAGCTAGTGAATCAAATACAGTAGACTCCCTTAAATCCACGACCCTAAAATCCGCGCATAATTGCAGATGACATTGCAAACATTGAAAAATACAGTTAATTGTAGGAACAAAATTCAAGATGGCGCTAAAATCAGTGGTGATCACAATGTTTTGTTTTTTACTATCATTATATTACTTTTTTTTAATCATGATATTTTGGCTATTACAATTAATTACTAAATAAAATTACATTTCTTTTGATTTTGATGTAAATTAGCATATCTATAGTGAAAATTTGCCATATTGAAGGTCCTGTACATTATTATTCACAAGGTTAAACTGTAGCCAAACTGTTTGTTTATTTCTCTTATATTCATTTCCCCATGTTACAATATTTATTTTTATTTTTTCAATATTTTTATGCATTTTAATATGTAATTCTGGTTAATATGACCAAACTCAAGCTTTCTCCTGAAGAAAATATGAATTTATTTCTGAAAAAAATTAAAGATGGTGCCAATATCATTCGCAATCGTGATCTTTTTAATTAAAGCTTTTGTGTTTATTAAATCTACATAAACTTGAAATAAAATTTCGTTATTTTACAATTCTGAAGTAAATTTTTTTTTTATCTAAGTAAGTTAGTTTATATAAGTTACTAAGTAAGTTTTTTATCTAAGACAAAAATATGGCACAACAGTAGCTTCCCCGCAACCTGAAACTGTAACTGTTGGAGCCATATTGCTTATGTTTACATTTTTGCTTTCGATTCTTTGATATTCAATTTTTGTTTTTAATATGCAATTATTTTTATTTTTTTGTAATTTTTCAAATAATGTGGCTGATTTCAATCTTTCTAATGAAAAAAAATAGGAAAAGAAAACACATAAGTTTGACAATAATTCAAAAAGTAGAGATCATAAAAAAAGCTAGATTCTAGTACATCTACTCATTTTTTTGGCGCAATCGTAATGGAATAAGCCCTAGAACAATGTATGACATTAAGAAAAAAAAATAACAAAAACAAAAAACTTAAGCAGACAACAATTTTGTCCATGTTCACAAAATATAATGTAAAGAAACTAATGAAGCTTGTAAAAAAAAATAATAAAAAATATACTTTCCTTTATACTGAATTTTTGTTGAATAAAACATTAAAAATTTATATTTCATCATTATTATGCATATTTAATACTGCATCCTTAATTATTACACTTGACTTAATTTTTAATATTTTTTTAATTTTTATTATTTTAATATTTTTTTAATTTTTATTATTTTAATATTTTATTTAAATTGTTTTAATATTTTATTGTAATAGTTTAACTTAATTATTTTAATATTTTATTTAAATTGTTTTAATATTTTATTTAAATTGTTTTAATATTTTATTGTAATAGTTTAACTTAATTATTTTAATATTTTACTTTATTGTAAGCATTCATTATACTTTCCAATGCTTTACTACATTCAAATTACACTTTTAAAAATGTAAAAACGGATTTGAGGGAGTCTACCGTATAATTTTTGTACTATATATATTGAAGAGTAATTAATGGTTGATATACGTAATATTGATTGTTAGATAAGATTTCATTAAACAAACGCAAAATAATTATTTAAATCTAATGCAAGTTAAATTTTTACACATATGGAGGAAAAGTAAATAAAAATAAACTTAGAAAAAGCAGATTTAGCGAATAATAATAATTATTATAAATTATTATATCATACCTGTCAGAAACATTTGTAAGACAGACATAATTATTTCTAACATTTTTCAAACTAGCAAGAATCTGAGCAAAGGGTGTAACAATAAGGTCTTCACAATGTCTGAAAACAGAAAAAGAGTAAATTTTAGTACATGAAATACAAAACATGAACAATAATATGAATGAATACCTTTCATATTTTAATGTAATAACTAGCTGGCTTCGCCTGCTAGAAGGGCCCTAATTTACATCAGGGTCTCGAATTGTATCAAACCTTGAACCGAATGAACTAGTGCTCCCTATTAAATGTTTATACAAGTATACGTATAATACATATTATACGGGGTGCAGATTTTGGATACATATGATACGGCCGAAACGGTTATACGTATTATACGAAACAACATATACGGTACATCGCATATACGGATCTTACACCAGCGGTTAAACGTATGAGCGTTTAAACGGTTTTCGTTCATTGCTTAAAAAATTATGCCTTTCTCCTGCTGGTCTGCGGATCAGAAACTTGAAACACCCGCTGTGTCCCGTGCAGTCAATACTTGCAGAAAAAAAAAATATATAAATAAAAAATCGGAATTTTTTCTTCTCCACTTTAGATTTTATCCCCCCCCCCCCCTTTCCCTTCAAATCTAAACTATTAATTATTAAATGATTTACTATGAAATGATTTATCTTTCGCATATTTGTAACACACACACATAGCTTATTTTGATTTATGGCGTGGACATTTCGCCCGAAACATTACTTATTGCAGAACACAAACTTACATTGACTTCATATTTTATTCTAACATTGATCCATTCAACTTCTGGGAAGTTCCATAATCTTATTTTTATTTTAAAGACCCTCACGGAGGGCACTCCTCTCAACGGCCTATATCCTTAGTGCAGATAATCGGCCGTAAAAAATAACTAACTAAACATACTTTTATTTTATTTAATAATACTTTTTTCTATATTAAAAATATGAGGGGGTCGGGGAAAGAGAGTGCCAAGCTACATTTTTGAACTTCTGAGATATTTCAATTTGAAAATTTAATCCAATACTCAAATCAAGATTTATAGCCTAAAGTTTTTTCGCCAATGTCTTACTAACATTTGAGATAGTCTGAGTAACAATATGGTATTACTTTAATAATATTACTATTATGTTTTTTGTAAATTCGCTATCTTCATTGGGGGCATAAACATCTAGGGCAAAAACGAAACCTGTCACATATGCTGCCAGTAAGTGACATTAAAAACAAATTATATGTTGGATATTATAATTTACAATATTAAGCAACAGAGTACAGTGTTAGATTTATTTCACCAAAAATGTGGCTTGGCAATTTCTTGGTCCGACCCCCTCATATTTTGAAAATACGTTTTACAGCAAAAAAGAAAAGAGAAGACAAGTCATTTTAAGCTTGTGTGATTACGTTCTGAAACCTGCAGTGACGATTATTTGTCAGGCTATAAGTAATCGAAATTTATAGGTACTAACACAAAAAATGAAATTTGTCAAGACTAACAACAATTCTTAAAACGTAATATCTTGTAATGCACATACACTTTGTATAAAAAATACCAGGAGTGTTATGGTTAAAAAAATGAAATTGTGTTATACATTAACACAGAGTAGAAACATTAGCACCGTGGAAAGAACAATATTTGACCTCCCGGGCACAATTTGAGTATATGCACACAAATAAATATTTTAAAAAAAATTAAAACAGAAAGAATATACATAATAAGGATTAACAATAAATCTGAAACATGTATATTCTCCTTATTTGCTCAAAAAGTCTTTTTATTTTCATTATATATTTACGATAATCATTTATAGGGAAAAATAACAAGATTCTATGTATGAAACATACTATACAGATTGCTAAAGTCACGCCACAGATTTCCAATTTGTTCTCCGTTCAGTGACGTAACACTGATGAGATCCATTGGCATTAAAAGTAAATATTAATTGAAATATACATATACTTAAATTAAACGTATACTTGAATTATACGTTTAACAGATATACGCTTATATGTATTCGGATACGTTTAAACGTATAATTTAAGGGATACGTATTGTACATATATAGGTTAAACGTATAACTGAAATATGTATCGCATCGGGAGCACTAGAATGAACCTCCGGCTTGGGTCCCTGCTGCCTTCGGCACCGTATACCAGGCATGCTGTGTACATACTGGAAAAACCCTTAATTTCCACCTTGAATAGTATAATTCTTTAATCGAACGAACCTCCTGCGCGGGTCCCAATAATACAAATGAATAACTTTCAAATTTTAATGTAATAATTATATTTATTCTAAAGGATATAAGATTAAAGTATTTTTGACATTATTTAAAAAACATATCCTTATACCAGATATGAAAAATTCAGACATTTAAAATTCTTACACTATGCTTCATTGTAGTAATAAAAAAATATATATATGTTTAAATTCTTATATTATCAATGTGATGAAGTTGTCCAGCAGGTTGGAAGCTAAGAAGCTGGCTTTTGAAATTAAAATTGAAATACAGTACAAAACCTCATATCCAAACATCTGAAAATTTCCAAAATCTGGATATTTTGCTAACCTTCTTTGGTCGAAAACTCACAGCAAAACCCAAAACACTAAACTTGCAGAGAACAAAACTTACTATATTAGGCTAAAAGTTTGAAACTGAATTATTTTTACAAAAGTAAAATTAAAAAAAAAAATCTTTGCTGATTGTGAACAAAAAAAATCAATCTATAAATAGCATTAAAAAAAAATCACTGCACGAATTCTGAATAAACTTTACTGAAAAGAAGACAACATTTACTATATTAGACTAACATAAAATTAAAATGAATGATCAACGTAAAAATAGCACAAATAAAATATATATATAATAGCAAACAGCTGTTTTGGAGCCTCTAAAGCTCCATGATCAGTGCCAAAGTTAAAGATTAAAAAGCGGCTCCGAAACAGCTGTTTGCTATTTTATATTTTTTATTTGTGCTATTTTTATGTTGATCATTTATTTTAATATAATGGCACAAAGTTCAATCCACCTATTTTAAATAAAAGATTAAAACCAGATTAATTTTACTAATGTTAAAAAAAAAAAAAAAAAATCGCTGCAAAATGCAAAAACACTGCTACAAAATGCAAAAACACCACTAAAAAATGCAAAAAATGGCAAAAATCACATAATTTCTTTCTTATGCAGAGGATAAAATTTACTAAACCTTGAACTGAAATTCTTTCACGAATGTCAAAAAAATCGCCGCAAAATACAAAAAAACACTAAAAATAAAAAAATTGCAGCAGAATGCAAAAAAGCTCTAAAAATTGCATTAAAAATTTTGAGAAAAATTATTTAAAAAAAAAAAAAAATTACTTGTATGAATCCCAAATAAACTTTATTGAAAAGAGAACAACATTTACTATATTCGGCAAAAAGATTAAAACCAGATTACTTTTACTAATGTGGAAAAATCGCCACAAAATTAAAAAATATATTAAAAATCGCATAAAAAATTAAATGTCAAAACCTCTGTCTTTTTTGGCAAATAAATTGCAAATGATCACAAAATCGGAAACGTCCGAAATTCAGAATCACTGAGGTCTGGAGGATTTTGGGCTTTATACTGTAACAGTTAAGCACTTCCAGGTTAATATTAATCTAGAAGTGTTTGAAGAAAATGATTAACTTAGAATTTGATAATTTTATAGCTCTTTTCATTACTGTTGTTATATACCAGTACTACTAACCCTATAAACGTTTCCCCACAGAAAAATAGGTCTGGAATTTAATTTCATCCAATCAAATCGAATTTGAACCAATTAATATATGGTCAGTCAAGAAAACCATTTAGGATTTATTTATTGATGTGGTGCCTCCTTAAAAAAAATAATAATAGCTGTACAAGATCAACAACAAAAATCAAAACAAATCGATATATGATGTAAACAAAAGTTGCATAAAAGCTTATTCAGGTTGTTTAGAAAAAAATTGGGCTCGAAAAATTTTCATCCTAAAAGATGACCCTTCACAAAACTTTTATCTAAAAAAAGTGACCTCTCAAAAAATTTTTCATCTTAAATAGGGGCCTTCACAAAACATTTTCATCAGAAAAGTGGACACGCCACAAATTTAATAATCTTATAGTAAAATCAAACCTGTCACAAAACAACCAAAGACGGATTCTCTATCACCAAAGAAGGATTCTCTAGCTACACAATTACAATAAATATGTAGTATACATATATTTTATACATCAAAATTTAATCCATTTATATAAATTTGTTCATTTAAACAGGTCCTTGTTAAAAATGTCTAAACAGGAGCCTGAATATAATGCAAATTTCAGATTCACAAAATTATGATTGGATTTTTCACAAGTATAAAAAAATACATTCATAATTTTTACAGAAACAGAATCCGGTGAAAAAAATCTGGAAGACTCGTGTTTTTCATCCAAACTAGATAGTAGATATGACTTTAAAACAATGTATGTAGGGTAGATGTGCCAGTAATGGACCGCCTTCCAGTAATGGGCCACCTTCAACGTTTTCGATTTATAAAAAAATAACCAATAAAAATTCAGCTTTTTTTATTTCATTAATATGCTTTCCTTAAATTCTAGTTTTAAATACAATCATAATATCAGTTATCTATTACTTTTTGTGGGGTGTCCATTACTGGAATTTAGGGTGTTTTGATTTATTTGTTATTTACAATTAAATTTCGGTTCACATTGGGAAATGTGACTATGGGCATGGTTAAATATTGTTGGTAGATTAATATAATATTAAAAAATGTGAAATATAACAATTATAACTATTAATTAAAAATTAATTTTTAAAGAAATCCCTTTAGGGTGTCCCATTACTGGCACATCTACCCTATATATTTTTCACTCCAGAAGTGCATTGCATACTGAATGGAATATAGCAATTTGGTTTGTTTTCATTGGTATTGTTTAATAACATGTAATTCTTACCTACCTAGAATCAGTAAATCCCTCTTGTAATTTTTCCCAGAACGATGATCTTTGTTTACAGCGGAGAACACCGGTGCTGAGCGTCCTTGGCAACGCGGTTTCTTTAAACTCCATCCAAATCATTAATTTTTAATTCATTCTTTTAACGGAGTAGCATGTGTTATGATACAAAAAAATACGATTTTAGGCCCTGATTATGTATTTACGTTTTCCCCAGTCATCAACCACTATGCTTCGTTGAAACATACAGATAAATATTTAACAATTAACATGATGACGAACAAAATACTGAGCAAAGGTCAGACGAAAATCTAATGTCAACATTATGATCGCAGCACTTAATTAAATCTTTTATTTCGACGGCAGTTCAGGATAAATGCTCGGCTGCGTGGACGCAGAGATTCTACTGGCAGGAATGATTGACAGAAAAAACACCAGCTTATCAAAATGAGCCATTTGTTGACATTAATGTTATCAATAATATAATACACAAGTTCTTGAACTGATGCGGACGGTGATCAGTACATCATTCTCCTACCATCACATACACCCACGAATTGCCCACTTCATGGTGAGAGGTCGATCCCTACTGCCATCTATTGTCCGCGATATGAATTTCAAATGAAAATATTGCCTCCGGATAATTCCTAAAGCTGAGCCTGAAGTATAGTGCCCCTAGCAAACTGAGGTGTTATATAGAGATAGACAGGGCCGGACAAGACAATTGCCCCCCCCCCTTTTAAATTAAAAATAATAATAATTATCTGTCTGTCAGTTTCTATTTTCTTATTATTAGTTGAATTATTTCATTCGGTGAATTTAATATATATTTATTAATAATTGGATGTAAATAAAATATAATAGTTAAAACATTCCTTTGGAAATATCTATGGAAAATGAATGCAAGAAAAATAGTTCATTTCAGGTGGACAGGTAATCTGGATTTTCTATGTCCATTAAATTAATTTTAAATTTTGGATTTTGTCCCTTCCATGCAAAATCTGAAATGATGCTACTGGAAGCAAAACTTTACAATCAAGGAAGAAATTAGATTTGTGATAAAATCGATAATAGTTAAGAATTATATATTATATATGCTATATATTATTATTATATATTATTAGTATATATTATGTATTATTATATAGTTATATATATATATTCTATATTATTATTATAAATTATTATTATTATACATAGTTAAAATTAATATTATAGATAAAAGAAAATTCCATGTTAGATTTAAGTGGTTGAAATTTTAAATTTATTGCATAAAAAAATTCGACATAATTCTTAAAAAATAAAATAAAATGAAATTTTAAAAAAAAGTTATAATTGTAATATATATATATTATGCTCGTTTTTCTATAAGCTGTATCAGTGATGAATTCAAGGAGGGGGGGATTTTCCTCATCAAAATGTCCCCCGGAAGACTTGCAATTTTGCATTTGGTAATGGTCTAAAAGTGCCCCCCACCCCCCAGGAACTTCATACTACCTCCTCAGGGAGTTGCAAAATTCCCTTGCGGAGAAAAATACCCGAATTCAGCACTGAGCAAATCCCCCCCCCCGACTTAATTTAGATAAATGGGTTTTTTTATACAGAATTATCCGATTTGCTTCAAATTTTGAGTATAGGTTCATTCTGATAAGGAGCTTCCCAGATTAGTTTTGGGGGTTCATTGGTTATGTATAAAGGGGGGGGGGTGTTAATCCCCCACCTTAATTTAGATAAATGGGATTTTCATGCAGAATTATCAGATTTGCTTCAAATTTTGGTAAATAGATTCATTGTGATAAGGCGCTTCCGTGATTAGTTTTGAGGATTCATTGGTTAGGTATAAAGAAGAGGAACGAGGGGGAGTTAATCCCTCCTTAATTTATTGTCGATTTCTTTATTTTTGGAGGGGCATTATTCTTTGAAATAAAAGTATAATATACAATTAGCATGAATAGCCCGTGAGCTCAATGCCATCCATTTAATTGGGCACTTTTCTTTTTATTAACACTTTCCAACCTAGTTGAAATGTGTTTATGACTTCGGTTTGTCTGGCCGTCTGCACGTGCTCTAGCTCCCGTAAATATGCTCGGATTGCCTTGCAATTTTCATATGTTGTTGTCGTTATCTATAGCATGTTCCCTATTTCAACTGAAGCGTGTAGCACTTATAGTTTTTTTACAGGGACACTCAAAAGAAATCGGTTACATTACGGTCTATGGGGAAAAATCATTTTCGGTTTATTTTAATGATGTTACACAATTTCAAATACATTGTAATTGATATATATCACTAAGGTACAGTACAAGAAGCTTAATATGGAATAGGGTGTGCATAGCACTTATAGTTACTTTACAGGGACAGTCAAAAGAATTCCGTTACATTACGTCTATGGAGAAAAATCGTTTGCGGTTTAAATAAATAATGTTTCACTATTTTAAACGCATTGAAATTTATATATATCACTAAGGTGCATTACAAGAGGCTTACTACAGAATATTGTGTGTATAGCAGTCATCGTTCATTTTTCAGGGACACACAAAAGAATTCTCTACTGTCTGTTAACAATAATTCCTGGAAGTGCATTTTAAGTTGCTGAACGCGATTTTAAATTTAACTCACTTTTTGTCTATTACTTGGTGTGTATAAATTCTGTAAATCCTATACAGGGCAGTACAAAAGTTCACGAACACATTTCCGTTTATTGAGAGAAACTCCAGAAGGAGAATTTTAAACTGTGTTACGCGTTTCCTAACTAAACTAAAATTTAGCATCCTATATAGTATATATACAAATCTATAGATCATATACAGGGCTGAAAAAAAGTATTCGGATATTTTTCCGAATGTTGTATATGTTGGAAATTCCTGAAATTACGTTTTTAAATATGTTATGCGCTTTCCAAATTGTTTACTTAGATGTTATCTTTCAGCTTATTAAACGGAAATGATTTGTAAAATAATTTTGGAAGCGTTGGAAAGTATTACATAATCTATGCTTGACGCATAATTTTTCGTTCTTGTTTTCTTTTTACTCACTGGAAACTAATCATGCATTTGCAGGCCAATGTTCCAATTGGAAAGATGAAAGTTTAAAGGATTACGACATATATATTTCTTAGAAGTTATACTAGTAGCGATTGTCTTCTTTATTAACAAAAAAAATAATCTTATGCGCCGGCAATACATCAATGTCAGCTGTTTTACATGTGACTTTCTTGTTCGTGAAATCGCCTACTTTTATTTCTTGCTGAACGATCATTTTATAGTTTAGCTATTGCCAAATTTATTAAAAAAAATTATTAAAATCGATTCAGTCCATTGGTGACCAAATCTATGATTTTAGAGAGGAGCCGAGGGGAAAAATACTATTTTAATGTTATCAAAAGTTTTAGTAAATGCACAAAATGCTAAAATGCATTCGATCTCTTTTTATCAAGAGAGCCTTTATATTTCGAATTGTTTGGATAGTGGAATGCGATATTTATCCCCTGTTTGAAATATAAGGTGTCCATAAAGTCTCTTTACAATTTGAAGCTTTTATTATGCAAACGCAAATGAACAGATACATGAATGGAAAATAGTACAATATTAGGAGTATATACTGAAGTTTTTTTTTTTTTTTGTGCAATAATTAATAAACCGCTATATCTGCACCATTGGTTGTACAAAAGCATGTCTCAGCGATAATCGCCAACGTTTTCTTCTGATACTCTTTTTCGTCCACTCATTGTTTTATCCAATATTGATATGGTCTCCGTGAATTTCTTGTACTATTCACCAACTGATGGACGTGAGTACAAGCAAGTCATGGAGATCGGCTCAGTATTGGATAAAGTAAGGAGTGGACGAAAAAGAATCAGAGGAAACCATCAACGATGGCTTTGGCGTGCTTCGTGCAACCAATGGTGCACATATAGAGGTTAATTAATCGATGAAAAGGGAACTTCAATATACACTCCTTATATTGTACTACTTTCCATACATGTATCTGTTCATTTGTGTTTGTAACAAAAGCTTGAAATTGCAAAGAGATTTTGTGGGCACCCTGTATTTTCTTACGTATTGTTGCCAAAGAGACACTCTCTTAAGCCGAGTGAAAATTTATGTAAAATAATTAAAAATAATTATTATAATTTAATTAAAAGAACGTCTTTATATCTTCAGAGCTATTGAAAATAACGAGCTGCGAATTTACACACATATATTTACCGCAATGCTGATTCCAGTGTTAGTCATAATTCAAATTTTAATCATCGTTTTCATAATTAAAAGCCATTCTTTAATCTAAAATATAATTCCAAGATTATATTTGTGTCGATTTTTTTTTATTATTATTAAAAATAATTATTTCAATGGGATAATTTTTTTGGAAATATATAAACTAAACTTATGAAACGGATTTAACATTAGTAATATCGACCAAAATTAATCTCTGTTAAACCTATGAAGATTTATGAAAAATGCGTAGCTAACAAATGCATTAAAATTTCCCGAACTCGTTCAATCAAAAGAATTGAAATAAAGAGTCAGATATAAGTGTTGCCATTTCAAAAAAAAAAAAAAATATATATATATATAACCATAAATGAAACATTATCATAACACCAACTTAAACATATATATATATATATTAGTTTTTCTTTTTTAGTTTTCTTTTTTTAGTTTTTTAACATATATACGATATCTTATGCATATCTGCGTTCATATTCCAATATAAATTCTAATGAATTTATTTTATTTTATTTTATTGTGAGCGATTTGCACATAACAACGGGTGTATTATTAATATTATTGTTTTTTTTTTTTAAAGGGACTGCATATTTAGAAACGTGTATTGGCGTAATTTTAAAATATGGCGGTTTTTTAAAATTGGTATACTTTTGAAATATTCATATTTTTGTGTAAATTTACACAAAAGAGACCGGTTTATATATGTGTTCGCTATACTACAGAACCTCTTAATTTTTATAGTTGAAATTCTTCATCGCAACAATTTTCTAATATCCAATACTTTTCATGTTAGATTTAACTTGTATATTTCAAATGTGTCAGCAAGTTCACTCAAATAATATTAATGCTTGAAGTCAAGCTTAGCTTTAAACAAAGCGAAAATCTAATTTCGATAAAGCTTCAGTTTAAATAACCAGTGATGTCCTCACAGTACTTAAGTTAAATGCTTCGGAAATAAATCCTGATATATGAATGTTTGATACAAATATCGTTTGGAAGGTCATTTAAATAGTATGCCGAATGGAAAGGTGTCCACAGGGAATAAAACACTTCTAACATACCTTATCTTCTGACAGAAACATGTAATAACTGATGTAAATTCCTGTGCTTTTGTTATTCATTTTGCATTTATCCATGTAAAGAATAAGTTTCAAAATGGATTTATTGAAAGGACAAGCAAAAAATGTTGTTTCTAATTTTAATGGCAAATGAATGATGTTAATTTTAAAATTAAATCATTATTTATTTATAATACGAGGGTTATTTTTAAAGTAAGGTCCGTTTTGCAATACAAAAACAATAGTAAGCCCATTTAGAAAAATTATTTTTTTACAAGATGTTTCATACCCTTTTCTACTTTTCTACATAGTTTCCATGTCTGTTGAAATATTTGTCGTAACGCCCCACGAATTTTGTACCCCTTCCTCATAGAATGCCATACCTTAGAGGTGAGGAAAGCCATACCTGTGAGGAAAGCCATACCTTAACCACCGTTTCTACTTCTTCGCCAGTGTTGAATCGCTGGCAGCCGATAAACGATTTCGGGTATCGTAAGAAGTGATACTCTTTCGGCGCAAGGTCAGGACTGTATGGAGGGTGCTCAAATTGTTCCCAGCCAAAAGATTCGATGAGAGATGGTGTTTGAGCAGCAGTGTATGGGCACTCATTGCATTGGGACCATACACATCACACATCTGACAATAAATGTCCGCTGCTGTCAAGTTTCTTGCTGTCCAAAATTGAATTACTGACCGCATTTCAGAGTCAGCGGGATGATCAATCGACTTGAACATGTTTATCGCTCAATCTGAAGCAGCACACTGAAACCGTAGTTCCACAACTGGCGTCTGCTGTAGCGCAAGGGATGCCGGGAGTCTGTGCGCTTTGTCCATGCGCTTTGCTGCAAGCGTTCAAGATTTAAATAGATATTTTGTAACAGACCTTTCTTTAAAAATAACCCTCGTAATAAACATAAGTAAAGATGACAGTGTTTGTCTGTCTGTTGATAGATTTCTCTGATGGATAGGAAAATCTAGCACACGTATATGTCTATAAATTTGGTTTCGGATACAGGTCCCAATGCCTCAGAGATTCAGATTTTAGATTTTATTATTAGATTTTTTAAATATTTTTATGCGTTTTTAAGCGTTTGTTCGTGTTTCACGGAGATTTTTCTACATTAGTAAAAGGAATCCTGTTTCAATCTTTTAGCCCAATATAGTAAATTTTGCCCTATTTTCAATACATTTTTTTGGAATTCGTAACAGCGATTTCTGAATTTTTCGCACATTTTTATTAAAAAAGTCTCTTTTTCGCCGAAAATTAGGACCTTATTTTTCTTATTAAATATTATCTATTTGAAATCTTATCAGTCTAATATTATATTTTATATCCCTGTATGGAGGAAATCTTTGGAATCATTTAAAAAATAAAAATATATATGAAAGTTTTTTAAATAATTTTAAAGAAAGTAACGCGATCAGTTTTTTTTTCGGAAACGGTAAGAAGACCCCACCTGGAAGTTAAATCAAAATTGGAAGAACGCGAAATAAGTTCCAATAGCAACGCAATGTGAAGAACGATGCTGAAAATTTGAATTTAATCCAGGAATTGCAATTATTCGTGAAAATTCAAGAAATGTCGTGTTTGGGTACTGTTTTACCTACAACTCGGTTTCGCACTTGAAAGAAGGGATTTCATTTTAGGATCGCTGAGTACTATGACGAAGGTAGTAGCCCCCCCCCCTCCCCCTCCCACCAGCACAACTAGGTTTGTTTGTATATAATATTTAGGGTAGTTTTAGGTTATTTAAGGTAATCCCTAGCAGTCATTTTTATAATTTTCTATTACTAACGAAGGGAACCGGTTAAAGCGATTGTCGTTTTTACGGTCGTTCACTACGATGCCGAATGCAGTGGACCCCCACCATTCGGATCGTTTGTATATTATATTTAAGGTAATTTTAGGTATATTTAAAGCAACAGGTACAGTGATTGCCGTTTTTACTATAACTGAGTACGATACCAAAAGCACCTGGGCGGGCTCCCACCACCATGTTCTTTATACATTACATTTAAGGTAATTTTAGATATATTTAAAGAAATCCCGGGCAAAGCCGGGGTCGGTCTTCTAGTAATAAATCTAAAGATGAAATAAGTGACATTTTAGTAAGATATTTTAAAATTTTGGATACAATAATGTAAAAAACAGTTCTTATTTTAAACGATAGACGAACTTCATCTATTTGAAAGAATACTCAAATTATTACAGATAAATGCGTCAATCAACTATTATTTGCACCAAAAATGAGTTAGAGGATTTTTTTGTTGTTGTTTAATATATAAATAATTACTTCAAAAAAATATTTGGCATGTTTTTATTAGATCAACGAATGAAGTTTTAAATAAAATTTTAGAAATTTTAGAATGAAGTTAGAATTTTTGTTTTATCTCGTACTTTTCATTAAAAAAAACAGTGAAGGACTGATTATACGTCTTTCAGGGGACCGTTCTAAAATGACATATAACTGAGAAATACCTACAATTGAAATTGTAGGTGCCTCAAGTATAAAATATTTGACCGTAGTAATATAATGCTACAATCATACAAATTTGATTTTGTTATCATTTTTGTTTGTTTAAGTTGCACTATATATTGAAAATTAGTCAAAACATTGAAAAAAAAAATTAAATAATCATTTCTAAAATTGAAAAATAAAAGTGAGAATTGTAAAATCTTATATCAGTTGCTCACCTTGAATTATACTTTTTTTTTTATTCTCCATTATGGAACGTACAAACAGATTTTAATTAAAATAATCTTTAACCTTCGTCTGACGTTAGTCTGACAATTTTTTTAAATTTTTTATTTAGATGAAAGTGCCTTTCCCTTTCGGGACAATTTAGGAGCACGTTAAGTATTCAAAAGAGACAGGAAAAAAATAGAAATCGCGCTCAAACGTTGTCTAAATTGCAACGAAATCAGGAAATGAACCAACGTTTACTAATCTCAAACTTTTCTCGTGAGCAGACCAAAAACTGTCAACAACTAACATATTTAACAAACTAACATATTTTTAAATATTCAGAAAAAATGCTTTGGAAGGGAAATTTTCATTAATTCATAATTTGGTACATAAAGGGTTAAGCTGAAAGTCTCAATCCTGGCTTGGACACTTTTTCACTCAGTTGGAAAATTACAACTCATGGTAACATACTCATGGTGACATACTCTTTGAGTAGAAGAGTATCCTCGGCAGAAAAAACACTTAACTATTACTTTTTTTTTTGGTTGAAACCAGTAATACCCAATGTAAATTTAAAGATTTCATCATTTATTTCGCATTTTCTTGTGGATTTAATAAGCTTAAAAATGCAATAAGAATGAAAAAATCAAGTAAAAATGCTGTTCCTAATTTCAATGACAAATATCTTACAAAATACTACAGTATAATCTTTAATAATTGTTTTTACTACTATAAATACTAGGGCATTCAACCCGGGCTTCCCGGGAGAGAGAATATAGGTGAAAACTAATAGATTTTTACATTTAATATTTTTTTTAGATTGTCACCTAACAACAGCAAAGAGCATTTTTATATGAAATATGTTAATTATATATTGAAATAAAATTTTGAAATTTATTAAAAGCGGTAATTTCGTATTGGCCTCGTGCCAGAATTTAATAGCCGAAGAAATCGCTAAAAATTTGTTATCTACAGCAGTTTTTTACACTGATGATTTCAGCGGTTTTAAGCGCTTATTTCGATTACATATCTGTTAAATTTGTGTTTTATTTATACCATTTTATTTCTTGCTTAATGAAGTTTTAATTTCGTTATGGAATATTAGCTGGAAACAAATGCTGAACTTTTCATATTAGTATTTTGTAATCGTGTGCAAGCCATAGAGATAGATTAAAAAATGATAATAATTCTTGAAATTTAATTGAAATGCTAAAATAAATGAGTAAACTGCGATACAATTTTCAAACAAACTGCGTTTGGAAGTAGATTTTCCCCCCTATATTAAGGTGTAAAAATTGAAAATGTGCGATGTTTAGAAATTAAAGAAATTGCAGTAGTAATAATCGCAAAACCGAAATTTCATCATCAAATTTTGCTATTCGCAAAATGGTGTCAGCATTACGCACGGACACGTTTGTTCTTTATAATATAGATAATAGATAATACAAGTAGTGTTTGTAATTGAAATTTTCCATCTTAACCCACACTGTAAAATAAGTAATGCCAGGAGGTTTTCAGCTATAAGTATATGCAAAATTTCAAGTCTCTAACTTATACAGTTTTCGAGTACGAACTCTGTGACGGACGGACAGATTAGAAGAGTGTGACGAATAGGGTTTCGTCAGATGAACGAAATCCTAAAAAACACTTTGGGAGAAAAATAATAGCGAAAATCAAATCTCGATAAAGCTTCATATTTTAAATAATCAATGTCGTCTTCGTAGTACTCATATCAAATGTTTTGTAAATAAATAATGGTTTATAAATGTTTGATACAGTGCCGTTTAGAAAGTCATTCTAATAAAATGTGCAATGGAAGCGTATCCATCGTAAATAAAAAACTTATAATATATTTCTGTTTTTTACAAAAACAAGTAATAACCAATGTAAATTTCAATATTTCGTCATTTATTTCGCATTCTCCTGTGGAAACTTAAAAATGTTATTGGAATGAAAATTTGAATAAACTAGTTCTCAATTTTAATGACAAATATCTTAGAAAATAATACAAAATAATCTTTAATAATTGTATTGATTTCTATAGAAATATCATCTAATATTTATAATTGAAGAGCTAATATTAATTACATTTACATTTTTAATATGCTTGAAATGAAAGAAACAACCAACAATAATCCTATTAATTTCAATGACGAATAATTTGAAAAATATATATTCTTTAATAACTCTGTTTCTATTGTAGAAACCCCCCATAATATTTATAATTAAAGTGCTTCATCTTGAAATATACAGAATATTACTTTTGGAATATCCACACTTTTAGTGCAGCTTTTATATACGTTGTCCCTTCTCGTTAATCCTAGTTATCCCCATGTCCCGTCTCGTAATCGCCCCTCTATCGTTGACTAATAACCAATTCCTAAACCGTTAGGGATGGGAAAACTACTTTTTTATTGTGGCGAACTACAAATACAACTACTTTATTGAAAATGTTGTTAACTACAACTACTTATTAAAAAATTAGCGACTACAAACTGCTTTTCAAAAATAGGCACTACTTCGCTATTTTCAGTTTGTGTCAAGAATTCAATTTATACTCGAAACTAGAGACATGGATTAAATAATACAGGAACCCCTCGTTTTATCATGTCTACCGGGATACAATCAAACAACTGTGGTATAACCGAAGGCATTAAAAAATTAAGAAATATAACATACAAGAAAGTGTTTCGTGTTTGACTCCAAAATGTTTTTACAAAAAAGATTACTGCACTATGCAGGCGCAATACGTCATCACTGCTAAGCCTACTATTAGCACTACAGTGCGCACAATACATGCCGTGAACGCCTAGGCGACTTTTGTCGACGCTTAATGTAATCTACAGCACCCAACTCCTATATGTCGACATTAGTCGACTCTCGCACTAAAAGGGCTAAGAGATATACATAATACAATCAATATATAAATACAGTAACATAAAAAAAAAATCTGGAGTTACTCCACTCATTTCCAGCAAGAAAATTAATTTATTTGGTGGGTTAGTACTTGATTTTAGTAGCAAGTGTCAATGATGAAAATCTATGACTTCATGCGATGTCTTTCTATATATTGCAACTGATATTTTCCGCTGAGATTCGTATTGTTGAGCATTTTACACAAAAGAAAAAAGTTACGGTAACCTAATTTGTAGAATGGAACATTTCCCCCTTAAAGTAGCATTAAAAGTAGTGCCGGTTCTCGCTACAAACTACTGATATTTTGTACCGCGCTACTCACTACACTACATTGTTCAAAAACATAGCGCGCTACATTACAAACTATACTGTAAAAAGTAACGACTACTGCAGTTTCAATACTTATTAGCGCACTACTTCAGACCCCTGGTTTTAGAGTTACAATGTCAAAAATGTTTCAAATATTGTTCTTCATTATATGAAAATCCATTTACGTCAAAATAGTTATATTTTAAAAAGTTACAAAATTTAAGTTTTTACACCGCCCCTGGGGCATACAGATTATGCTTTGAAAAACTTTCTTGATTCTCTAACCTCTTGAGACCCAAGCTCATATTTTTTGAGCAAATTTTACAATTTTTGAGATTTATGTTTCTTTTGAGTCTAGAAAGCAATACATATTTTCATTTATTTAAAAAAATTTAAAATACTTTGTTTTCTAGCGTGTCCAATAGAATGGACATTGGGTCTTAGTCCTGTAAAAAACTTGCTATTGAATTAGATGAATCCAAATGTAAAATTCTTAATATTTCAGAAAAAATAACGACACAAAATTGAATTCTACATTAAATAATGATACAAAATTTAATTAGACACCAAATAATATTAATAAGAGTTTTAAAAAGTTCATTACCCATAAAAAAAATAGATGAACCTGAAATTCAGTAGTTTATAAATGTGCTTCTGCAAGTCAATTATTAATTATAGTTAAACGAATATACGAATACAAGTTGCATTTCATGCGCACAACCTTATTTTATATTATAATACTTATCAAGTAAGATGATAAGTATTATATTATAAAATAAGGTTGTGCGCATACGCACATAGGTAACATCGGCACATAGGCTTAAAAACAGATTTTTAAACAAAACACTTAAAAACCAGCATCAAGTTCTTATTTCTACAAACTTTTGTATCATCAGAAGTGTGTTTTTATCGTTTATACGTCACTTCTAAATATCGCATAAATTCAATTTTTGCATCATTAAATAGAAAAAGTGTACTTTAAATACGAAACATGTTGAAGAAAAAAGTTACGGTAACCTAATTTGTAGAATTGAACATTTCCCCCTTAAAGTAGCATTAAAAGTAGTGCCGGTTCTCGCTACAAACTACTGATATTTTGTACCGTGCTACTCACTATACTACATTGTTCAAAAACATAGCGCGCTACATTACAAACTATACTGTAAAAAGTACTGCAGTTTCAATACTTATAGCGCACTACTTCAGACCCCTGGTTTTAGAGTTACAATGTCAAAAATGTTTCAAATATTGTTCTTCATTATGCGAAAATCCATTTACGTCAAAATAGTTATATTTTAAAAAGTTACAAAATTTAAGTTTTTATACCGCCCCTGGGGCATACAGATTCTGCTTTGAAAAACTTTCTTGATTCTCTAAAGGGTAAAACAGTAAATATTCCATTTTCCTAAGCCTGAAACTTACAATAACCTCTCCTTACGATACACATAAAAGTCATGATACCTTAAAATTTATGAATTTTCGACGTTTTCGGGCAACTAAAAGCGGGAAAATGCGTTTTTAGTGAAGAAAAACGCTGAAAATTTCTAAAATTCAAAGTATCATAACTTGGTAAGTTTTGATCGTACAAAAATGGGAATTTTTACTGTTTTACATAATAGAAAATGGAGAAAGTTTTTCTACACATAACTTATAGAACTCAGGGACCTTATAAAAATTCAAATTTCTCAACGTTTAAAAAATTATTTTGACATAAATGATTTTCATACGATGGAAAATGACATTTGAAACATTTTTGCAATAGGAACTATACCTCTAAATCTAACGGTTTAAGAATTATCTCTTGGTCAAAGATAAGGAACACCCTGTATATTTCAGCGAGCTCAGTCAAAATGTTATGAATGTTTGAAACCATGCTTAGCTACAAACAAAGCGAAAATCAAATTTCGATAAGGCTTTAGTTTAAATAACCAGTGACGTCTTCTCGTACTTAAGTCAAATGCTTCAGAAATAAATCTTGGTTTATGAAAATTTGATACAATGCCGTTTAGAAGGTCATTCAAATAGAATGGTTAATGTACGAGTATCCAAAGGTAATAAAACACTTCAAGCATGCCTTGTCTTTTGAGAGAAACGTGTAATAACCGATGTAAATTTCTATGCTTTTATCATTCATTTTGCATTTATTCGTGATGTAGAATGCGCGTAAAAATGCAGTTGTAACGGGTGGATAAACAAAAAAAATGTGTTTAAATCTAATATCAATTATCTTAAAAAGTAATATGTAATGCTCATTGGTTATTGTGCTAAATACTATATAGCCATAGAATAATGTTTTTAGTATTCACTTTGTGCATTTAATAAGCCGGGATTAAGGTATGCTTAACCCTTTCCGGCGCAGTGGTCTCACTCCGGGTACACCTAATTTTAATTCCGAACTTGAATACGACACCAAGAATATTTTAATAAAATTTTGTTTCTAAAATGAAAGCTTTAAATAAGGAGTTCGTATTTTCTAAAAAAGACGTTTGTAAATTCCGGTGTCAGTCAGCAATTTCTCATTTTTAGAACAGACTTTGTCTGTGCCGGAAAGGGTTAAAATGAGCATATGGTAAAATCATAAAAATAGTACCACTAACTTTAATATAAATTATTTTGAATATAATATGTTTTAATCAGAGGTTATTATGTTGATTACTATATTATTTTTATGAAAATGTGTGCATTTAATATGCAGTGACAGCGATAAACCTAAAACTGTATTCGACAAATAATCAGCTAAGATCAATAAAAAATATTATTCCTCGTTTTAAGGCCCATTATCTTAAAAAAATAAATACAGGGTCATCCAAAAAGGCGACGGTGATTTCAAAATGACATAGTTATGCTTATAGCAAGCGTAAATTACTTATTAATATACAAAAAATACAGAAAATATCGAAAATTTCTTTTTTATTACCGAGTATTGAACTTGAAGCCGCTGGACTATGTTTTGTGGCCACCAAGAAGCCCTGATCTGACTCTCATGGACTTTTTCTTCTTTTGAGGTTATCTCAAAAATCTTGTTTACATAAAAAAAAATATGGAACAACTGCGTTTATTCGCATCCTGAGCAAGTCGTTTTGAGATGGGCATAAATCACATGTCTTCCCATTCTTTTATAATGATTTTGTAGTCATCGACAAAAGAAAGGGGAGTCTAAAAAAAAGAGGTGGTTTCCGAGCTGTCAACGGCTCCCGCTCTTGACCTATGATCTTTAGACATGCTAAGAAAGTCATAAAAATACAAAGTGTCCGATATACCACAAAAAACGTACTGATTAGGGTACGTTCAGTCTGTTTGGTCCTTTAAGGAAAATAATCAAAGCCACGATTACGACTGGGACTCCGGACATGACTCAGTGTACATTAATCAGATATCGACTATCGTCTAGCTATAAGCATGTATAGCTGCTTGTCGAATAATTAGGGGAGCGCACATTAAAACTTTCTAGGCAATAAAATAAAAAAAAAAACTCGGACGTTTTTTGCATCTTTTCGTACATTAATAGTTTCGTTTGCTGCAAGCTTTGCTATGTCATTTTGAAATCGCGGACATATTTTTCAATGACCCAGTATATATCCTACCCATTTATTAGTTTAAAAAATGTATAAATGTAGCATAAAATTTCCTTATAAACTGAGTTAGAAAAACCGCAGGAATTCTTAAGCATACGAATAAATCTGGGAATTTATAGGACGAAAGCGAAAATTTTAAATGTATTTGAGATTTTAATCAATAGAGATTATTTTATGCATGCTTTGATTTCAATTAAAAAAAAACATATTTATAAATAACTAAATACCCTATTTGGAATTTTATGAAATGAGTCTAACAAGTTTCTCCAGTAAAATATTTTGATATTTATATATAATTTTTTGCATTTCAAGAAGTTAACTATGTACGTTAAATAGATTATTTAATACAGAATTCTGAACATTAAGTACAAGAGGGTTTCTTTTTGTCCCTAAAATATCATCCAGACTATAAATTCAATAATGCATTAGCTATAATAACTATAAACTCATAATATTTCTATGGAGTAATTTAAAAAGTAAATCAAATTTTGATAATAGATGGCGCTGTGTTGGCCCAGTCTGAAAGAATGCTCAAACAAACGTGTAGAATTGGATCGAAATTCACTCAATTTTTACGTTTCAATCTGTTAAATCGAAAACATGTGAAAATAATAAACGTTTTCATTTTGATGTTAGTTTGAACATTCCTGCTGGTTGAGACAATATAACGATATCTTTTGATTAAAATTTGAACTATTTTTTAAATTAAAAGTATACAAAATTTATTTATACTTTGATTTACTATGTATACTTACAAACCTGTCATTTTCATTTTTATATTAATGCAGTTAATGAATTATTGAATTCTAAATTTCGAGTGTCCTTTTAGGGACATTCTAATTGTGTACACACACTCACACACACACACACACACAATTAAAAGACTAACCCTATAGTTTTTAACAAACTTTAACAAACTTTCTGTTTCTCAATATACAGTGCGTGTTTCTTTTAGATTTTAGGGCGCTAAAAAAGAAAATGTTAAAAAATTTCTTCCACCCTCCAAATTTAATATATTTCACTTTCAATTTTTAAATTATATAGAGAATTTGTATAGCAATTAGGATAACATTACAATTATCATTTTAATAGCGTCTAATCTACAAACACATATTTTGACTTGTTATATCAATACAATATGTAGCAAAAGAGTACTAACAAATTTTACTGCGGTAATTTTGTTTATAAGACCACATGAATTTTTCTAATAAATTCACGAAGTCTATAAAATAATTCCTTAATTTTTCTACAAAATAATTAAGACTAATTTTTCACTATTGAATTTTACTTTTCAGTTCAAGTAATTTAATCATTTATTATCTGCAGTAATTTTGTTTATAAGACCACATGAATTTTTCTATGAAGTCTATAAAATAATTCCTCAATTTTTCTAAAAAATAATTAAGACTAATTTTTCACTATCGAATTTTACTTTTCAGCTACGCAAGTAATTTAATCATTTATTCTATTACTATATTCAAATGAGAAAATTCTTATTATTGCCCAATCAAATATGTATTAAAATTAGCATTTTTTTAAAAAGAATTTTTTTGAAATGCTGTGGGATGCGCCGTATTCTGATCAGGTGCACATTGTGCAAACTTCTACCAATAATTTAGAATAGTAACTTTCGCCTTATTTAACTGCGATTAAATTTGGCGAAAATTACTAATCTTAATTATTGGTAACACTTTGCACATTGTACACGTGTTCAGAATACGGCTCTGATTGATGGAAAATTTACAATCCCGTATTCTTTTCAGCACTTCCTAAAATATACTGTACTTCACGAGTAACATATTTTGTTTAAAATGTCATTGATGATCTGTAATCAAAATAGTATATCTATTTAAATCAAATGACATATTGTTGGCATTTTCCATGAAACAATGAACGGGGCGGATTTCAGAATTTCCACAATTTGATAATTTTCAAGGTTTCCTTTTCAAAAAATCCAAATTCTTCCTTCCCCTTTCAGGAGAAAGTACTTCTCTATTCGCAAAATTTTGAAATGATTTAATGACACCAGAACTTACAGAAAAAATTATTTGAAAGTAAGTAAAAGATTTTCTTCACGTACTTAATAAAATAAAATTTTTCATTCCAAAATTCTGGTGCCAATGTGGCATTTAGAGATTAAAATTAAGTGGTCAGGTCAAAAAATGAAACACCGCCCTTCAAGGGGTTAAATAATTCTTCTGTCATAGCAACACCATATCTATATTTTGTACTGAAGAAGTATTCATCCAGAGTAAAAAATAAAATATGCCGGAATAAAGCAGAAATTATGAATAAGAGCACTCATTTCACGTTAAATATACATATATATTATAATCTATGAAAATACTTGAAAACACTCCGTTTTGTAATCACTCTAGTAATCACACATTCCAGTTCAACAGCGTGCTTTGTCGTCACGAAGGCTATGAATTGAATCTTTAGATCCCTTTTCTTCCCCACCTCTTCACCCCACAAAACCAATATTTATCTTTTAGATATATTTTAAAACCGTTAATGACACTGGATTTTCCGTTCATGCAAATGCGCATGAAATTCTGATTAAAGAGAAAAGGCAAATAAATAATTATATAGATTAAAAAAACGCTTCAAGCACATTTCTTTAAAATAATTTCGTGTTTTATCTAAAAGTGTATTTTACCAAAAATTTAACAAATATATATATTGTTA
Organism: Maratus michaelseni; assembly: GCA_963931845.1. Lineage (NCBI taxonomy): Eukaryota > Metazoa > Arthropoda > Arachnida > Araneae > Salticidae > Maratus > Maratus michaelseni. Next base: position 121,452,298 of record OZ007599.1, on the reverse strand, counting down.
AAGATGTTAGGTAAAGGTATGCTGCATATAAGTCATATTTATTCCATAATATTGGAGCTTAACCATATATAATTTAAATCTTTTTTACACTATTATTTAATTCAACTCGGTATTTGTATGAAAACATGGAATTTTGTAATCAATTTGTAACTCACTTCCTGATATGCTAGAAATATATAAATCATGTACAAATTTGTGTTTCCGTTGACAATGCAACATTTTAATATTTTTAGATCTTAATTATAAATCAATAACTTAATTTTAAGGTACTTTTTCGTTAGCCCACCACAGGTGATAAATCGCCAAGTATTCTTGATGATTACAATTTTATACGAGTTAGAACAACAATGGATTTAATTATGCGCCAAACCCAGCTCTCCAAAAAAGGTCAACTGGCTGTGAAGCAAAATAACAACGAAACATTTTAAACACTATAAAGTAGAAAATATAAATAAAAAAATAAAGAGTAATATATATTTAAAAAATACGCTTTAATCAATTAAGAGTTTCATTTTAATTAAATTATGATTACATGCAGGGGTCGAAAGTAGTGCGCTACAAGTAGCGAAACTACAGTAATCACTACTTTTTACAGTAGTTTGTAGTGTAGCGCGCTACATTTTCAACAATGTAGTGTTAGTCCAGTCAATCTAGGCTTCTGCCTGGAAAGTTTTGGAGAAGTTTTTTTCTCTTTCTTCATTTATGTTTTTGGGTGTGCTGAACACGAATTTCAACTTTGCCACCTCGTATCTGGTCTGCTTAAAAAATTGTAAGAGAAAACCTTGAAAAAATCGGAGATTTTCGGTTTTTCCCTTGTATTCCGGAAAGGGTTAAATATTTTTGAAAAAAATTATTGCACCAAATTAAACTAGAGAACATTTCCTACATTTTACATACACAATTTTTTTTTCTAAGTTGAATAGTTTTGGCATACGGGTAAAAGGAATTTTAGCGCTATAATTGAAATTCCATCATCGGAGGGCAAAAACGCGATCCAATCATTATGCATGCATTTTAAACACTAATTTGAAGCTGTTTAGTTATTTCTGGTTGCATTTCAAATATGTTTACACTTTCTTACCTATCTACTTTTATAGCACTAAGAAAACAAATTGAAATCACGTGATTAGGAAATATATAAAAACGCAATAACGAGAACCAAATTTTATTTTTCTAGTAATCTGATTTAAGTACAATTATAAGTATTGTAAGTTTAATATAATAATAACGTACGTGGAAGATTTTAAACAGGAAAAAAGAGGAATGCAGTGTTGTTCTCCAATAAATGCCGTTTTGGTCGCTTTGAAGGGCCTGCTTCATGTTCTTCAACAGGAGGTTCATCAGTATCTTCTTCTTCATTATCATCACTTGATGGATCAGGTTGTGTCTCCACTTGACTTAAAATATCCTTTATTGGGTCGTCAATTTCTGCTTCCAAGTCATCTTTGGCGATGAAGGAGCTGACATTGTCACAATGGCCATCGCAGTTCAGGCAGAGGGGCGAACAAAATAAACCTGGTTTCCTACAGCCACACATTCCACTACAGTTTGTTTTGCAATTGCAGGATATTTTTCGCAGAATAGTTTCTGGTGCGGGAGGTTTGGTAGTTGTTATGGGTATGATGCCTCTTTTCGTTTTATTCCAGCCCCATTCCTCAGCATTTTTACAGTTACACCTAACCATAGCTGTACTTGATGGTAAACTCGCAGATAGTGGTATCGAGCTGCATCTTCTGTTGAGGGAGCGATGTAATATTTGCAGCGGTCTTAAAAGCAGACTTTATGTAGAACCTGTACCTCAAACTGTTTAGGGAAGGTGTTGCTTTCTCTCTGAATCCGTACAGGTGTACCAAAAAACAACAGCCCAGATTTAATAACATCGTCGGCTACAGCACTAGGGTTTTTAAAAATATCGACCACATGTTGCATGTCGACAAATTTCTTCAAAATTTGAAGGTATATTTTGTTTTTCTTTCACTGTACAATGCAGAAGTGGTATCGCATCCACTCATGGCATGTAGAAATAGGATGTGTTTGGGAATTAATTGGTCGACTGCAACCAAAGGTGAATAGATCTTCTGGAGACTTTTCCCTTTTCCTGGTTTCAAGAAATAAACATTGGGAAAATTGCAAAGTCCAATTAAGATTACCAGAAGGTCTACATCTTCAACAATGACTATCACATTATCATAGTTAGGTGCCAACTTGAGAGCAGTGTTGATAATGAGTGTGTCGGCATCTTTTTTGCCTGCTTGCAAACCATATTTTCAGAGCCAAATCTACACATCAGCAGGGTAATTAAACGGTTTTTGTTCTTGTCGTTTGTGAGAAATTTCTCCTGAGAAAGCGTTGGCACCATAGTCTCATTAAAAACAACCTCATTAGATACCGTTTTGCGAGATCGTCTGTCCCGCTCAACAAATTTAGTGCTCATTTCAGTAATGTTTTCTGGGTATCCATCGAAGATTACTAGAGCGTTCGCTGCGTATTTCGACTTAACAAAGTCCACATAGCTGTCACAAATTGATCCAAACGATTGACCATCTTGTCATATCTGTGCAGTAAATACCCGCCATCTATGGCATATACATCTGCTTCCAAAAGTGATGTCTGGTGGGAGTGGAGTGAATTCCTTGTACAAAGCGGATTTGGCAGTTTTTCTCATTCCGGATTCCTCAAAAAGAGACAATGGGTAGGCAGAGAGCTCGTAAGTCAAATATTCCTCAAGTTCTTGGTCAGATTGCTTTGTTACACTCATTCTTTGGAAGAGTGCTGTCGGGTTGATGTGAATTTTTTTTTCACATGTCTTGACACCGCTATTCATCACAGCTAATGGCTGCACTCTTTCATTATGCTTGAATGTAACGGAATAAAAATCGCTATAATGATTCTTGATATGCCAGCAGTATCAATTTCCTGTGCCATATGGCAGTTTATTCTCTCGTCTCCAACAACCCCAGTAGAGATTGAAATGAGATCATTTGTTTCTCGGAAAGGAATGTGTTGGTGAACCCATTCCAATAATTTATTCATATCAGCGTTGTCCCTGTCAACTCTGGAATTACTCATCTCTACATGTTGTTCAGACGTTGTAAAAGCTGTCCCGCTGAACTCTTCAAGTTCTTCGCATATCCGTTGAAGTGGCGTCATACCCATGGTCCATCTTGCCAAAACTCCTTCACTGACCCCACGCCAATGAATGAGTCCACCTGCTGCTTTCATGGTCTTCATTAAAGATTGCTCTATCGTCATGTCAGTCCATGTTCCTGACCAGAATTTGTCCGTACGGCGAATGGTGAATCCCCCATCAGTTGTGAATTTTTCAAAGTCATCAGCAGTCATTTTTTCCTTCAAATGATGCATGTCTTGAAGATATAGGTAAGAGCACTTGGTATACAAATAGTGACCACTGGCGTGGAAGTATGACAACATTCTGTATATAGTTTGAAGATGCAAATCCCAATCACTCTTTCTTTCAGATTTAATGAATTGTTTGACAATAGTCACCATATCAAAGTATTGGATCCACAGTTTTGCTGTAGGGCCTTACTGCTCGAGTGATCATGTGTTTTGCATTCACAAAAACATTACATTCAGCGTTTTCGCGCTGCGATGATGAATTTCAATTATATCGTTAAAATTCATTTTACTCGTATGCCAAAACTATTAACCATAGAAAAAAACTGTATATGAAAAATGTAGGAAATTTTGTCTAGTTTAATTTAGGGCAATAATTTTTTTTTTAAATTTAACCCTTTCCGGAATACAAGGGAAAAACCGAAAAAACTCCGATTTCTTCAGGCTTTTTCACTTATAATTTTTTAAGCAGACCAGATACGAGGTGGCAAAGTTGAAATTCGTGTTCAGCACCCTCAAAAACATAAAGGAAGAAAGAAAAAAAAAAACTTCTCCAAAACTTTCCCAGGCAGAAGCTTTTTTTGGTCTAAATTTACTGGACTATGTAGCGAGTAGCGCTATACAAAAAATCAGTAGTTTGTAGCCAGAACAGACTATTTTTAACGCTACTTACGGGGGAAAAATATGCTAATCTGCAAATCACGTGGTTCAAACTTGCTTCATTTGTGCAAATTTTGTTCTGCTCAACAATTTGCGAATCTCAGCTGCAGTTTATGGAGTCATAGATTTTTTTCCATTGACACTTGCTGCTAATATCAAATGCTATCCCATCAAAGAAAATAGTTTTCTTTCTGGCTACACTTGTCTATTTACTCGTTATTAGGTCTCCGTGTTTTAACGCCGGGTTTCTTATTATTCGTAATTGCTTTATTTACAGATTTATTTATTGTTTGCATTTAGAGTTGTTTTTCTGTAATTTTCCAGATTATAATATCTCTCTTAGTTTTGCTAAGAAATGTGTAATGTGTGTATAAGCTAACATTTTCTTGTATGTTATTTTTCTTATTTTTTAATGCCTTCGGTTGTGACGCATTAATTTAATTGTATCTGGCAGACGCGATATAACGAGGGGTCGCTGTACTATTTAATTCAGGTCTTCAGCTTTCAATGTAAATTGAATCCCTTGACGAAATCTGAAAGTAGCGAAGTAGTGACTACTTTTGAAAAGTAGTTTGTAGTCGCTCCTTTTTAAAACAAGTAGTTTTAGTTAACTACATTTTCGATAAAGTAGTTGTAGACTACAATAAAAAAGTAGTTTTGATTATAAGTTTAGAAATAAATTTAGAAATCCTAAAAATATAATTTAAATAATGCTTTTTTTTTTCTTTCTTTCCTGTTCCCATATCATAAAAAAAAAACAGAAAAAATTATAATTTTTAATAAATTCACTAGTTTACGCTTTCTTCCAAGCGTAAAAATAGCTGTGTTTTTTCTATAATCGGACTTCTGTGCCTACGGCAAATTAATGTATTGTAACGAAAATGTTTAAAAAAATCATGAGTTGCAGTCACGAAATTAGGTGTAATTTTCAAGATAAATATTGAATGTTTATAAAAGAGTATTTAAAAAATATTTTTACTTTTATAATTAGCATTTTGGGTTTGAAAAGCTAAAGTTCAACGCAATTAACACATTGCTAAAAATAAATAGTTTAACTTTTTTCAAATAAAAGCAAACTGTCTTTACTTGAATCGTTAAGAAAATGTGTGTGGCACTTGCAGAGTGTTTAGAAAAGTAAGCCCCACTTTTAAAATTAAATAGCTGAAAAATCATTTGTTAGAAAAACTAATTAAAACAGAATAATAATGTGCAAATGATTTAATAAAAAGAAAACTGCCCAGTTAAACTGAGGGCATTGAGCTCACAGGTTATTTACACTAATTGTATATTAGACTCTTATTTCAAAGAATTTGATATAAGCCCCTCGAAAAATAAAGAAATCGACACTATATTAAAGGGGCTTATCCCCCATTCGCCCCTTATAATTAACCAATGAACTCCCATAGCTAAACAGAGAAGCGCCTTATTATAATGAACATATATACAAAATTTGAAGGTAATCGGATAATTCAGCACGAAAGTCACATTTATCTAAATTAAGGGGGGGGTAGCTCCCCGTTCCCCCTTTTTACTTAACCAATCAACCCCTAAAATTAATCAGGGAAGCGCCTTTTATCACAATGAACCTATATACAAAATTTGAAGAAAATCGGATATTTCTGCATGAAAAACCAATTTATCTAAATTAAGGGGGGGAAGCTCCCGTCCCCACCTTTATATTTAACTAATGAACCCCCAAAATTAATCAGGGAAGCGCCTTATCACAATGAACCCGTAAACAAAAGTTGAAGCAAAACGGTTATTTTTGTCAATAGTTATCGCGTTACGTACGTACATACATACATACATACATACATACATACATACATACATACAGAACTGGCGGGCACATTAGCTCTCAGGCTTTGGTAGCCTGAGAGCTAAAAAAGTATTAAAAAAAGTATTAAAAAAAGTTGTTTTAAATAACGTATTTACCGATATTAGTTACAAGTTTTATCAATGGATTTTGCTGTAATCTCTCCTTTCAAGGTTTTCGAGGAAAGTTGTTGGATATTTCGTATTTTAGTATTTTCCTCGAATCTACCGTCAGTGAGAGTCATGTGTTTGAGTAGAAGCGTGGAAATTACGTTTCACTATTTGCAATTTGAGACCGCGCCATATTGTTGAAATTTACGTTGCAAAAATTGCTTATTATCAGAATATCAAGGTTATTACAAATCATGATATCGTCTCTACCATGTCAAGTTATCGAATGTGAAAAAATTGCATTTTTCATTACTTTTAAAAATGGGCCGATTGTCACTATTAAATTTTATTAGAATTCTTCGACTAGTAAGAATACTAATAAAATTTCTGTGTAGAATAAGGTTGCCAGTGCGGCCTTATTTATTTAGAGACGCCGAATTCATACCAGAAATTGAGAGAAATATTTTTACTTTAAATAATCACGAAATGTCCGTTATTAAGTAAAGCAAAAAATTCTGCTTGAAATTACTGGTATGAATTCGGAATTTTGGAATGAAAATGGATGCCAAACTGGCAACCCTGGTGAAGAATACTATTAAAATTTAGTGGTGACAATCGGCCCACTTTTAAAAGTAATGAAAAATGCTTTTTTTTCACATTCGATAGTTTGACATGGTAACGACGATGGCTGATAATGTTTATCATCTTAATAATTGTTGAAATCGTATAATTTGTATACCGTGTGAACTAAACGTCACAAAAAAACATAATTCAATAATTTAAAATGTACAGTTAGCAGAATGTACTTTTTACTACATTAGTTAAAATGTTCATCTGTATTTTGCTGAAGAAACACTCTAAAATATATGCATTGTTATATAAACTAAGATTTAAAAAACAGCGAAAAATGAACAATTTATTTTCTGTGCGGCTTAAATTAAATGCCGAATGCAATTACAAAAAATCCCATTTTTCTAAAATGAAATTTTTAAATTTATTTTCAACACAAGTTTCTTAAAATAACTTCAATAGCTTATAGAATGAGATTTAAACATATTTCTGCAACAGGATATACTCTTATTTCAGCACATTGTGATAATCTATCTTGATTCACATGATATGATGCGGATGATATGCTATGAAGCTGATAAAGAACACGATTATATCACAACCCGGATAATCCCTCAAATGTATACGCGTAATACGGTTTAATCGCTGTAAACATCAGCTGTAATTTGTTCATATGTTCAAAGTTTGATTAAACTCCGGATCGTATAATACGGATAGAAATACGAATAAAGCAGCTTTTCGGCATGCGTGAATTAGAGATTAAAGTTTAGAATTAAAGCTTATTTATATGCTATAGTCAACATTTCACTACAATGAGAATACGAAACATTGGAGATAAATTTACCTTTATTTGTAAACCTAAAAATTAAATGCAAATATTAACTCGAAAATATTAAAAAATAACCACCCAGATGTTTAGCGGGGCTAAAAAAAGATTTAAGGCTCCCGTTGCACCCGCTCGCTAATGTTAATCCTATGGTATAGTCATTATATAATATCTAGTTTATATTTCAATATTTTTAAACGAATTTTTTTGCATTGGATAGCTGAAATCAATATCTACAACCGCCGTTTTTTACTTTTTCGATTTTATTTGCAATTTTTTTTATGGGGATACTTTCAGTATCGAAACCGGTTCCGAAAGTAAAAGTATCCTCTTAAAAAACCCTTACGTGTTTTCTTGGGAACTCGCACGTTTTTATAATATCGAATTGTTATAATGGAAAGTAACAATTTGTTTTCCTTCTTTTTTTCTTTTTTCCATGAAAGTTTATAAGAAATGCAAGAAGGATACCAATGAAAGACTGACAATGTCGTTCTTTTTTTTTCGACGGCCAGTATCATAATGGGATATTTTCAGAGCAAGGCTGGATGCAGATAGGCCCATTACCGAGGCCGGTATCAACGGTAACCCTTCTAAACAACTGTCTCCTCCTCGATAAGCTAAACCCTTTTTACCTTCTTCGAAAATTCGCCTCGGCGAAGAAAAAAAGTGGATGAAAAAGGGATTATACAGGGTGTCCATAATTAAACGACCCTACTTTAAAGTTGTCTGCAGACGAAACTATTGATCAGAAAATTGTGAAATATTGTGAAGGACGTCATGAAAGAATGGGAATTTGTTTAAGCGAAAAAGAATATTAGTTCAAAATTTCGCCGCCAGAGGGCGTTTTGTTTTAATGAATTACACATTTAGCATACATTTACGATAGGTTACAAATATTATTACAACAAAACATGTTGAACAAAACATTTTTCGCGACAAGTTTTTAGCATTTTCCTGAACACACTGCGGTCAACTGTGGAACGTGCTATCTTACGATTCCAGATGTTGGCTGAAAAATGATGGCCGTTTTGTGAAACATGTTTTGTTGCAATAAAATATGTAAACTATCGTAAATGTATGCTAAATGTGTAATACCTTAAAAACGCCATCTGGTGACGAAATTTTGAACTAATTTTTTCGCTTAAATAAATTCCCATTCTTTCATTATGTCCTTTACAAAATTTCACAACTTTCTGACCAATAGTTTCGTCTGTAGACAACTTTAAAGTAGGGTCGTTTAATTATGGACACCCTGTACATAAAAAGTCAGAATTAGTTAAACGCTCGAATTGTTTGAAATTTCTTTTTCTTATCCAAGTCACACACCAAGGCGACACAGGTTTAAAAAAAAAAAGTAACAGATTTGAATTTCAGAATCTGTCTCCTGACTCGCGCATTTTGTCGCTTGTCGCCTCGGTGCGTTCACATTATGAAAGTTAAGTCACTTAGCTTAACTTTTTTGAACTTGACAACCCGGAATTAGACTTCACCCGTTCACATTACCAGACATTTTAAGAGGTTTAACTTAGCCAAAGAGATGTCTGCGCATGCGCATAAGTTGTTAAATTTGTAACTGCAACTTCTAACTGTACATAATTATTAAGTCTGAGTATTATTGTTTTCATCCTTCGCGGCATGTTGAATAAATAAATGATTGAAAGGATCATTCAGGGAATCTGATTACAGTCCCTGGCCAAATTATTAGACGCAGTTGCTTTTATTATAATTTATTAAATATCTGGAAAGATACATGAGGAATTATCCTGCAACTTCAGGAGTGTAAACAACATCATAAACATCATATATTTCCGCGAAGATTTTTTCCCGAAACCCCATAAGGGGCCGTCAACAAATTGAAGAAAAACGAATATCCTTTGGATAACCCTGTAAAAACTAATATTGCAAAAAGCATTCAAACTGTAGATTATGATTAAGGGGCTTATTGTAATAATTTGAGTTCATTTTTATGAAGATAGCATGTATACTAGAAGATAAATTCACGTTTTTATAAAAACAGTTCCAAATTTTACCAAGTTTTTTGCTTATAATTTGCAGAGGTTTTAATATAAAAACAAGTTATTTTCAGAAAATGTGAAAAACAAAATTATACACAATACCCTGCAATCAGAATTAAAAAATAATAAAAATTGTATGAAAAATGAGCAGGTTTACTAAATATTGTTTCACTGCGCATGCGCGAATTCAATCAAAATATACTGTGCATAATATATTAGCTAAATGAATAGACCAACTTTTATGAAAGTTTCAAAAACATAGCTTAAAAATTCTGATAGTAATCGTCGATAGAATAAGCTCGAATTTCACTGTTCCCAAAAGGAAGCAAAAAGATGAGGGGTTGTATCAAATATAGAATGAGAGACACTTCATTCTTATTATGTCAACTTTCATAAGCTAGTATATTTGGATACAACCCCTCATCTTTTTGCTTCCTTTTGGGAACAGCGAAATTCGAGCTTATTCTATCGACGATTACTATCAGAAATTTCAAGCTATGTTTTTGAGACTTTCATAAAAGTTGGTCTATACATTTAGCTAATATATTATGCACAGTATATTTTGATTGACTTTGCGCATGCGCAGTGAAGTAATATTTAGTAAACCTGCTCATTTTTCATACAATTTTTATTATTTTTTAATTCTGATTGCAAGGTATTGTGTACAATTGTGTTTGTCATATTTTCTGAAAATAACTTGGTTTTATATTAAAAACTCTGCAAATTATAAGCAAAAAACTTGGTAAAATTTGGGACTGTTTTTATAAAAACGTGAATTTCTCCTCGAGTATACATGCTATCTTCATAAAAATGAACCCAAATTATTACAATAAGCCACTTAATTATAATCTACAGTTTGAATGCTTTTTGCTATATTAGTTTTTACAGGGTTATCCAAAAGATATTCGTTTTTCTTCAATTTGTTGACGGCCCCTTATGGGGTTTAGGGAAAAAAATCTTCGCGGAAATATATGATGTTTATCATGTTGTTTACACTCCTGAAGTTTCAGGATAATTCCTCATGTATCTTTCCAGATATTTAATAAATTATAATAAAAACAACTGCGTCTAATAATTTGGCCAGGGACTGTAATTACTTCTTGAAATCAACTCCAAATTTAAAAGCAATTTCAAATAAGAAAAAATGTTCAGAAGGCAGATTTCCACTCAACTTTTAACTAAGATAAGATCTCAAAATTAAGTAAGTTTCAGAAACTCGCTCAGGTCAAAAATTTTGATTCCGGGCCGTCCGCTTCAAAAAACTTCAAGTTAAGTGACTTAACAATCATTGAACATGATTTTATACCAATGCTTAATCTTACCTTTTTGTCCAGCTATTTTCTCTACCCACTAAGCTTTCCCAAGGCACAAATTCTCTCTCTTCAGGTTTTTTGAGGAAAAATTGAAATATAGCTAAATCTGTGAAATCAGAAACTACTGAAACCTAATCCTGTCTTAAACGGAAACATTGCACGGTTCCGACTGAAGGGATATCATACATAGAGAAACCTCTACCTGGTGCCTGTCTAAAATGGATTTTTTTTTCATAGTCTCTAGCAATTCAGTTTTAAGAAGTTTTACAGAGAAGTGTAATAATTAATGTATAGTAAAACACACTGTCAGCTGGATTAAGCTTCCAGCTAGATAACGAGATTGAAGCTGTTTCAAGGCTTCATAAAGAGCTTCCCCTTATATTAGAGCTAAATGCCGCAGAAGCAAAGTAGTGTGCTGTTGTTCTTTACCTTTCAGATTGCATTTTGCACTGAACGAGTTCCTTGTTATGAAGCCTTGAAGCAATTTCATGCTATTTTTTTTTTTCTTTTCGTTGTTTTTATTCGGGACTTATTCATCAAAACGCAAGAATTATTGTACGAATATTAACAGTTTTTAAGCACTATTTTAACTCTTAGATACCCTCTCTCCTTTGCTGTACCAGATACTCGAAAGCAAAACTTCTAAGACAGAATACTAGGGATCAAAGAAAAGTTTGTTTTAAACAAGTTTCTGTCTGAATAGATATATTTGTATGGTATTTCGCTTACCGGAAACACAACAGTTTTCTGTTTAGGGCAAAAATTTCGTTCTAGACAGTTTTCGTTTTCACAAGTTTTATTATATTTTCTCTTTTATGAACGTATGTATTACTGAAACTCTTCAAATTTAAGGTTATCCAAATGCTTGCTTTTAAATATTTTAAGGAATTCTATTACCTTTTTGCAAGTTCACAGCATAATTTTTGTACTTTTAAAAGAACTGAAATGATTTCATAATGAGCTACTCTAATGGTAAAAAAATACAGTAAAACTAGGTAAGAAAGAATCGTGAAGTATCAAAGAAAAGTTTCGTTTTTGCAGGTACAATCGTATGGTAATCCTTTCTCAGTTAAGGCAAGATTTCGTTATAGACAGTTCTTTCGTTATAAATAAAACTTTCATGTCCCAACACTAAGAAATATCCCACAATTATACGTTCTAAAACGGAACATTCTCTAAAAATGAACTTCACTTTGATCCTTAGTGATTCCACCTTAGCAGGTTTTAGCATATTATTTTCTCATTAATATAACAATGAATGATGGACTACACAGTAGAGTAAACCCGTGAAAACGCAATCGTTTGATATCAGAAAATATTCTGTTTTAGACAGGTTTCCGTTTGAACAGGTAAATATGTAGGGTACTCTTTCATCGGGACTATGAAATTTTGCCATTAAAAACAGGATTTCTGTATAGACAAGTTCCGTTTACAAAGATTTTACTGTATGAATTAAACAACAATTTACTATATCGTTTTACATAGAGCTAAACCTGTGAAAACAGAATCGTTAGGGACCAAAGAAAAGTTACATTCAAGACAGATTTCAGTCTTAGCAGGAATAGTTTTATGTAATTCTTTCCATTAGGACCGTGAATGTTTTCCCTTTAACCCTTTCAGGGACAAAGCTCTTCCATTGCTAAAATGTTGAAATGAATGACTGAACCCGGAATTTATTTAGAAATTTATTTGGAAGAAAAAGAAAAAAGCTATATTTCACATACATAATAAAAGAAACACTTTATACCAAAATTCCGGTGCCATTGTGGCACTTAGGAATTAAATTCAAGTGGTTTCATAAACATACCGCCGCCCTTGAAAGGGTTAAGACAGGATTCCGTTATAGATATTCCTTTTTCACGGGTTTTGTACAATACTATGCCGATTATATGTAGCTATGCATCGATCCCTTCCCCCCCTCCCCAAAAGAAGGATTCTCTGTTTCAGCCAATAGAGACGCTAAATAAATAATTTTGGAACAGTTTGCATACTAGGTTAAAGAAGAAAAGAAAACTTTAATATTATCTTCAGTTATGAAAACTAGATGGCGTAAGAGACACCTTTTTTCAAAGAATGAGTTTGGTATAGAATTGCTACTTTTAAAAAAAAGAAGTTTTCAAAACCACTTTAAATGTTGCACATAATGAAATAAATATAGGTTCTAATTACAATTTAAAAATATAAAATATGATGTTAGAATTAGGTTAATATTACAATTAGATTTCAATAAATTTGAATAATTGATAAATGATTAAATTAATTAAAAGATTTGAAATAAAAGAAAAATACCCTGTTAATAAATTATAAGACCACTTGTCCAAAAATAAATAAGATATGAAAAATCAATATGATATTGATCGGTCATTTTTTTCGTTTACAACAAAAATATAGTAAAATTTACCCAATTAATCTTGAGAATTATTCAGGAGTATATGAAATCATATATTCTAATACGAGGAAATCTTCACATGTGTATTCATTTTTAAATATATATATATATATATATATATATGCAAATTTTATCTTAAAACCGGCTTTTACCATTTTGACTAAATTTTGTATCCTACCGCTTTGGGGCACCAGACAACCACTGGACTAGGTCACATATTCAAGAAAATTCGATTAGTGGGTCATTTTGGGTCACCATGAGTCAGAGTTAAGCTAATTGTATCTAAAAAACGGTTCAAACGATTTTGACTAAATTTTGTATCCTACCATTTTCTGGCACGAGAAGACAATTGGGCTGGGTCACATGTTCGAGAACTTTCAATTAGTGGGTCATTTTTGGGTCAACGCGGCTCAAGTTAATTTTATCTAAAAATCGGATCTAACTATTTTGATTAAATTTTGTATCCTACGAGTTTCGGGCACGAGAAAATCATTGGGCTAGGTCAAATGTCCAAGAAAATTCGAGTAGTGGGTCATTTTTGGGTCAAGCTAATTGTATCTAAAAAACGGTTCAAACGATTTTGACTAAATTTTGTATCCTACCATTTTCGGGCACGAGAAGACAATTGGGCTGGGTCACATGTTCGAGAACTTTCAATTAGTGGGTCATTTTTGGGGTCAACGCGGCTCAAGTTAATTTGATCTAAAAAACGGCTTTAACGATTTTGATTAAATTTTGTATTCTATGAGTTTCGAGCACGAGAAGATCATTGGGCTAGGTCACATGTCCAAGAAAATTCGATTAGTGGGTCATTTTTGGGTGGTCACTGTGGGTCAAGCTAATTTGATCTAAAAAACGGCTCAAACTATTTAGACTAAATTTTGCATCCCATGGTTTTCGGGCACGAGAAGACTGTTGGGCTAGGTCACATGTTCGGGAAAATTTGATTAGTGGGTCATTTTGGTCATGGGTCATTATGGGTTAAGCTATTTGTATCTTAAAAACGGCTCAGAGGATTTGAAAAAAAATTAGTATCCTTCAGTTTTAGGGAACGAGAAGACAATTGGGCTAGGGCACATGTTCGAGAAATTTCGATTAGTGGGTCATTTTGGTCATGGGTCATTATGGGTCAAGCTATTTTTATCTTAAAAACGGCTCAGACGATTTGAACTAAATTTTAAATCCTAGGATTTTCAAGCACGAGAAAATCCTTGGGCTAGGTCACATGTTCGAGAAAATTCAATTAGTGTGTCACTTTGGTCATGGGTCATTATGAGTCAAGCTATTTTTTATTTTCAAACGGATCAGAGGATTTGAGCAAAATTTACTATCCTACAGTTTTTGGGAACGAGAAGACTATTGGGCTAGGACACATGTTCCGAGAAATTTTAATTAGTGGGTCATTATGGGTCAAGCTATTTTTATCTTAAAAACGGCTCAGACGATTTGAACTAAATTTTGTATCCTATGGTTTTGGGGCACGAGAAAATCATAAGGCTAGGTCACATGTTCGAGAAATTTTGATTAGTGGGTCATTTTGGTAATGGGTCATTATGGGTCAAGCTCTCTTTATCTTAAAAACGGCTCAGGCGATTTGAACTAAATTTTTAGCCTACGGTTTTTGGGCACGAGAAAATCATTGGGCTAGGTCACATGCTCGAGAAAATCCGATTAGTGGGTCATTTTTGGGTCAATGTGCTAATTTTACCTAAAAAACGGCTCAGACTATTTTGATTAAATTTTATATCCTATGGGTTTCGGGTGAGCAGACAATTGGGCTTGGTCACATGTGCGAGAAAATTTGATTAGTGGGCCATTTTGTTCATGGGTCATGATATTTTAACAGAAAGGTAATTTTGACCGAGCATATCTCAGTCTTCCCTGCTCGTACCTTTTATTAAAGAAGACGGATTTAAGAATTTTCTATATTGGCATGACAAGCAGAAATTTAGTTACAGAAAAAAGGAGCAAATAGCTTATATTAAATATAATAGAAAAACAACAGCCATGGCAAGATTATATCAAGAAGAAACAATGCAAATAAATTTCAATGAAAGTAAATAATTTTTCCCTCCAGTCTATATCATCCATCCATAATAGGAGAAACCATAGTGATAGAAACACGCAAAAATACAATATGTAACGTTGCGGCATCTTTTAACTTACCGAACTTGTGGCTCGAGTTACTCCATAGTTACAAATATGGAAATAAACAACCAATTAAAAATAAAAGATAACATGCGTAATTTAAAAAAAGTACAAGAAAATTAAATGATAGCTTTTCAAATAATTACTTCAAAGACCTTGCAATTATAGAATATTCTCATTTGTTTTTGAAAATGGCTCGGAGTGAGCCGAAACCTGTCAACAATCTAATAAAAGTTATTTTACTGTATATTATGTTGCTAGTTTACAACTTTTAGCATTTAATAGAAATATAACAAACATCCTGTCTTTCATTAAGTAGCCAGGTATTTAAGTATTGTTTCAGGACTATTGTGCCATTCTCTTAAAATGGCAAGTCTTAGTTCATTCGCAGTAGAAAAAAAAATTAGCATAAATTCTGTAACTTAAAGTACTCTAATTGTTTTTCAAGGGTTTCAAATCTGAATTTCGCCTGGGCCATGGCGAAACTTTTTCTTTTTAAAACCATTTATGAGTGGATTTCGATGCATGGAAAGAAGCATTATCCTGATGAAACATCCACTCAACACTATACCTAATAAAAGGTCCAAATGGTACGAGATGATCATGTAGCATACATTGTTTTTCAGAGTTCATGCGTCCCAAATTTCGCTGTAAATCCCACAATAAACAAGCGTTCCCCAAACCCTCATTGAGCCTCTGCTCATTTATTGAATAAAGATTCGTTATTTTCTCATTTCTTTTGGTTATTTTCTCAAATCATGCCAATAGCATTTGTTGCCATCTGGGCTGTCAAGGTTATCTCTTTTTCATCAGAAATTATAGACCTCATCGCCCCATAAAATAACATTTTTAGCCCATCTTCTGTTGTTTAAACAACTTTTGCTTTTCTTCATTTTCCTAAATATTGTATTATCATTTAATTTAAGACTCTTCCAAACCGTGACTTATGATTTTTTTTCTTAAACGTTTTGAAATTTCACGAGACGAAAGATCTCTTTACGTAGATGGCCGAAAAACTTGTCGATTATCCCGTTTACTCAACAACTTATTATTTCCCGATCGCTTTATTTTGCTTTGAGAATCATTTAACACTTTTGTCCAACATAGTTGAAAAGTGTTTATGAATTCGGTTTGTCTGCCTAACTCTCGTAAATATACTCGGATTGCCTTTAAATTGATTTATGTTATTGGGTTTTACTATGGCATGTTTGGTATTGAAAATGAAGTGTGTAGCATTTATGGTTCTTTTACAGGAGCATTCAAAAGAATTCCGTTACATTACGGTATAGAGGGGAAATTCGTTTGTGGCGCATTTTAATGATTTTACACTATTTAACGCCTTCGCGACGAGAGTCCTTTACAGAATTTTTAATATTTACCACCGGTTTTTCAAAACAGAAATTTGCGCCTAATTGAATTGCAGAAACGCTATGATTGAATAAGGCAAAGATTACAATAAAAAATAACTGGTGGGAATAATGAAGGATTCTGAGCATATTATGCGTCTGTCGCTCGTCCCTAACGGGTTAAAACATATTCAAATTGATACATGTCACTGAGGTGCAGCAGAAGACACTTACTGTACACTATGGTGTGCATAGAATGTATCGTTCATTTACAGGGACACTAAAAAAAATTTGGTTACAGTATTGCCTATGAACAATAATTGCTGGTAAGCTCGTTTTCAGTTGTGGTACGTGTTTTCAAATGTAACTAATTTTTTACATGTTAATTGCTGCATATAAATTCTATAGACCATACACAGGGCTGCTCAAAAGATCACACGTACATGTTCGTTTATTGACGGAAATTGCTGAAGGGAAATTTTTCAATTGTGCTATGTATTTACTAACTGAAGTAATTTAACATACTGTGTAGTATACATGCAATTATATAGATCAAATACAGGGCTGCACAAAAGAAATCAGATATTTTGTTTGACTATTGGTAGTAATTTCAGAAATTTGGTTTTGCGTTTTCTAAGTAGTGTAAGTTTTCTAGTAAACTGTGAAGTTTTGTTACAGTATTCCGAATGTGTTGGAAAGTGTTTCATAATCTATGATTGACGCATGATTTTTTGTTCTTGTTTAATATGGCATTGTGAATGGCAGTTTTGGAACGTTTTATTTACGATGCTATTTCTCTTTCAGATTTACCAGCACCCTAATAAAATAAAAATTTTCTCACCTAATACTCAGACAACTCTTTCCACCACGACATTGTCAAGTAAATAGTGAAAATAAAAATCAAAATACGAAACTTTACTTCTATGTTAATGACTTTACAAAATACTAACGCCTGCTCTTTATGATGATTCTGAATTGTCATGTAATGTGCAAATTTTCTCAAGTGGCCTTATAATTTCTTCATACTATGTTAATGACTTTACAAAATACTAACGCATGTTCTTTAATGATGATTCTGAATTGTCCTGTAATGTGCAAATTTTCTCAAGTGGCCTTATAAATTTCTTCATACTATGTTAATGTTTTTACAAAATACTAACGCATGCTCTTTATGATGATTCTGAATTGTCATGTAATGTGCAAATTTTCTCAGGTGGTTTTATAATTTCTTCATAGATCTCTTATTTAATTTATAGAAAAATGAGTAAATTTTAATAAATTTTTTTTTTTTTTTAAATTGTGAATATATTAAAAAAAGTATTTTACTAACAATTTTTAACTATTACGAAGTAAAATTTAGTAGTATATTAGTAAAATTCTTATTCAACAATTCACGTATTCGTAAGTGTTCTTATAATTTCTTAATGCACTCTATTACCTTTTACAAATAGCGGTGTGAGAATACTTTCGCAAAAAATATAGCAAGGACCAACGGTAAGATATTTCATGTTACATATATTTTATCATGTTTTATCTATTATTTTGTTACTAAAAGCTCTCACTTCGATTGATCTCCATTTATTTCCATTACGAAACTAAATTTGAATAATTCTAGAGGTAAAAATATTGATAATGCTTTTGCATAACTTATTTATACCATTTTTATGTTAAGCATATCCATGTATTATCATCTAATACCTGATCTGCATTTTAAAGAGGTGGCAATGCGCAATTATATACCCGGGCATTACGTAGTAATATGAAGCATGGAAATAAAGTTAGAAACATTGTTGCAAAATTAAAATTTTGGGAGATTAAGGATTTACCATGTCTGAAAAAGATATGAACACTTAATTTTGCCTTAATTTTAATATTTTCACTTGTTACTTATTAATTTTTATTATTCTTTTCTTGGTATTTATTAATTTATTTTTATTTTCTTGTCACTATTTAATTTTTTTCTATTTTTATTTCCTGTACAATAAAAGAACTTGTAAAAAAGCAGTATTTTTTTGGTGAAATTTCTGGAAAAAGAAAATTGAAAATATGAATAATTAATTAACTCCTGCGTTTTGCATACATTTTATACATTTTATTGGGAAAACATTAAATTTATTTAAATAGGATGGCAGTTCAAAAATGCAGAAAAAATATTATTTAATATTTACAAAAACATTTTTTGTGTAGGTCGATTTCGTGTTAGTTTTCACGTTTTCCATCCTTGTGTTAGTTTTCACGTTTTTCATTCTTAAGAATGGTAGTATGGCTCCGCGTTCATTTTAGGCTAATATTCCAAAACGAATTTAAATATTTTTCAATAAATAAATAAAATAATCAATAAATAAAAGATTAATATAAATAATACACAGATTTAACGTACGTAATCGAAATACGCGTTTAAACACTGAAATACTCAACATGAGAAAGCTTTCTTTAAATAGTGAAATCTTTGGCGATTTATTTGACTATTTATTGCTGGCATGTGGCTAAGACGAAAGTATTGTTTTTAATATATTTTAAAACTTTATTTGAAAACATAATTGATATTTTTCATATAAAAATGCCTTTTGGTCAATCAAAAAAATATATATTAAATGTAATAAACCTATTAGAATTTTTAATTACAAAACTTTCAACTATGTTGCGTACAGCAAGCAGTACGTTCTGTAACCTGGGAAACCCGGGTTGCATCCCCTGGTTTATTTAATAATATGAAATTTTGAAAGGATTTATTCATTAAAAATGACTTAGAACTGTAATAATCACTGGCCTTTTGTAAATTATTTACAAAAATACATAGATTAATGAACAAATATATATATATATTTTAATTTCTCAACCCGTTTTATTTAAGAGAATTTTAAATCTTTCATTGCAAGCTTTATCAAGTCGTAATTTAATTCAAAGCAATCTGAAAATTTCTTACGCCTCCCTAGGGAGGCTTACCGCACACTTCGAATACCACTGGGTTATAGTAAATTTCGGATTATAGTGAAATTCTATTGATGTTTTGTCAGGGTTTCAAAATAACTCCGATATAGTGAATGAAATGTTATTCTTTTATGGTTCACTATAAGTATAGGATTATATTTTTGTTACAAAAACTAGATAGTTCGATATAGTTATTTATACATGTTTCCATTCTTTGTTGGAGATCTGAATATGTCTTTCTTCATAGGAAAAGGCGAATAAAACCTGAAACTTTCAAAGAAAAAAAAAAGATTTTCTTTAAATAGTGAAAGTTTTTGAGATTTATCTGGCTATTAGCCGACAGCATGCGGCTAATACGAAAGTGTCGTTTTTATACATTTCAAAACTTTATTTAGTACCAGTTAGTTGGCAGTCTAAAGAAATATACTAAATGTAAAAAAATCTATTGGAGTTTTTAATTAAAATATTTTCAACTATGTAATGCACACCACGCAGTATGTTGTGTAACTCGGGAAACCCGAGTTGGAATCCCCTCGTCTATATAGTAATAAAAATAATATGAAATTTAGAAAGGATTCGTTCATTAAAACTGACTCAGAACTTGAATAATTATTGGCTTTTTTGTAAAATAGTTACAGGACTACATAAATTAATTAGAAAATAGTTTTTTTTAAATATCTTAAATCGTTTTAATTAAAAGAATTTTAAAACTTTCATTGCAAACTTTATCCAGTCGTAATTTAATTCAAAGCAAGCTGTAAAGTTCTCGCGCACCCCTAGGGATGCGCGTCACACATTTAGAATATCACTGAGCTATAGTAAATTTCGAATTAAAGCGAAATTTTATTTATGATGGATTGGGAGTAATCAGTTTATAAAAAACTCTGATATAGTGAATAAAATATTATTCCTTTATGATTCACTATAAGCAGGATTATTACTCTTTTGTTACAAAACTATTGAATAAACTAGACAGTTCGGTATACGGTAATTTCTGGTATATAAGCTGCGGCTCAAATAATTCTGTTTCCAACCCGAAATTTTATTTATTAAATAATGTCAAATAAGTACCAAGTAGAAATATATTACATTTTATTAAATAAAATTTCTGGTTGGAGACATAATTATTTGAGTCGCGGATTATATACCAGAAATTACGACACCAGAAATTACCAGAATTTCTACATATTTCAATTTTCTTTGTTGGAGATCTGGGTATGTTTTTCTTCATAGAAAAAGACAAAAAAAAACCTGAAACTTTCGAAGAATTATATAATCTATAAACTTATATAATATATACAAAATCATATACATTATATTATAAACTACAAAGACGACATAATTTTGACATAAGTTTTTATACAGACGTGACTTGGCAACGGAGTGGAGAGAAAAGTCACGAATTTTTGCGTAAAAAAAAACCGAAAGATAAATTTCATTATCAAAAGAATATTGAATTCTATGCAAAGCATGGAAGAGCATATCACGTATCGAGGACATGATGCGAGAACGTCGTGCTATTTAGAATATGTTAAAAATAATAATAAATCTAGGACTAGTAAGGCTGTTCTGTTCAACACTGTGTAGCTAGATGTGGTTTAAAAAAAATAAAAAGGCATTTAACAAAAGAATATATGAAAGCATTTATAAGAATTTTCCTGCTATAATAGAGTTAATTACGAAGTTTCTACAGATTTAAATAGAAAAATTCTTTAAGGCGGTGTTAAAAAAATATTTTTCCACGCTCAATAACTCAAAATTTTCTGACACATTTTCAGACTTATTTTTAAAAGTAAAAACATGAAACTTGGCGGCGTGATTTATGAAGAGATTTATAAGGGACAAGTGTTTTTAATTTTCGTTCAATTAATTATAAATTGATTTACAAACAATTATTTTTATAGTACGATATATTTTTTTTTTGTTTCCAGCGCTATTGCATCGGGAAATTCGGTTCAAAATGTCCACTTTGACAGCCTTTTTTGAAATATATTCTGCCTTTATCAAAAAATCGACCATTACGGACATTATAAAGTTTCTGAATAAGAGAACCTGCCAATTGGATGCATTTTAGAGCAAAAATGAATTTAAAAATGTGTCACAAAATAAGCAGTTTGGATTTGAGTACACCGTTAACGGCAATTTACTTAGAAATTTTTTTTCCATATAAAGTGCAAAAAAGTCTGTAACAGAGAAACAAAGTGTTATATTTACTCGCATATAAGTCGACCCTTAAATTCGAGAGCAATATTAGACACAATACCACTATTTCTAAATAGTTAGCTGCGTCTTATATAGAAGAGAATTTTATGAATTCTGTGATTAAATAAGGCAAAGATTATAACTATTCTGAAGTACTGGTATTAAACATGTTATTTCTCACGAATTTGAGTCAACTTATACGCGAGTATATTCAGTAATTTAGAGATTTTTAGAAATGAATAAAAAAATTCATATTGTCAATTTGTATTAACCCTCTAATAAAAATTCTTTAAGGGCGATTTACTTAGATTTTTTTCAATATAAAGTGCAAAAAAGTCTGTAACAGAGAAACAAAGTGTTATATTTACTCGCACATAAGTCGACCCTTAAATTCGAGAGCAATGTTAGATTCAATACCACTATTTCCGAATAGTTTTCATTGTCTTATATAGAAGAGAACTTTTATGAATTCTGCGATTAAATAAGGCAAAGATAAATATTCTGAAGCACTGGTATTTAACATGTTATTTCTCATGAATTTGGGAGTCAACTTATACGCGAGTATATACGTAATTTAGAGATTTTTATAAATGAATTAAAAAAAATTCATATCGTAATTTTGTATTAACCTTTTAATACCCATGATAGCATAAATGGTACCATCAGTGGTGCCAATTAAACGGATTTTTTTATTCAGATATTCCGAATTCATACTAGAAATTTCGAATAGTATTTTTTCTTTATTTAATGACGGACATTTCGTAATTCCGTGTTGTAAAAATAATAAGTATACAACGTAATAATGTAACAATACATATTCATTTTTGCTTTATTTAAAAATAATGCATGTCAAACGTAGTAAGATACGTTAATCTCCAACTATAATAAAGAAGGAAGTTTGTGTGTGTGTATGTCCGTGTGTTTGTGTGTTGTGTTCTTAAGAGACCGCTGCACGCAGAGCTACAAATTTTGGGGGGAAGGTACCTCTATGTATGTAGTTTTGCACCTCGAAACTAAATTTTGGAATTTTTTTTTTAATTTAATTTTTAATGCGATGTTTAGTGTTTTTTCAAGTTTCGCTCCGATTTTTCCACATTAGTAACGGGAATCCTGTTCCAATCTTTTAGCCCAATATAGTAAATTTTATCCTCTTTTCAATAAAGTTTATGCAAAATTCGTACAGCGGTTTTTGAATTTTTGGTGAATTTTTTCCTTTGACACTAAGAAATTTTGCTAGAATGCTCAATTGGTTCGGTGGTTGCGCTTCCATTTCAGCCTTAGATACGCTCAGAATAGTCATTTTTTTCCTCTTTTTAGCTTGGAGAAAGTTGATAATTCTTTACAGATAAAAGATTTTTCATGATTTTTCAAAGATCATGATTTTAAAAATGCGATTTCTAGTGTTTTTTGATGCTTCGCTGCGAGTTACCCACATTAGTAGCTGGAATCCGGTTCCAATATTTTAGCCCAATATAGTAAATTTTATCCTCTTTTCAATAAAGTTTATGCGAAATTCGTACAGCGATTTTTGATTTTTTGGCGAATGTTTTCCTTCGACACTAAGTAATTTTGCCCAGAATGCTTGATCGTTTCGGTGGTTGCTTCCATTTCAGCCTCAGATACGCTCAGAATCGTCATTTTTTAAAAACTCTTTTTAGCTTGGAGAAAATTAATTCTTTACAGATAAAAAATCATAACTTTAAAAGGGAAGGGCCGATTATTTATTATCCCGATTTTTTTATTAGATTTTTTTCTTTTAATTTCATTTTTTATGAGTTTAAATTTTTTTTTCATGTTTTGCAGTGTCTTTTGTTTCAAATGACGTCACAAATCGCCCACTACAAGTCAAACACCATTGGAGGGCAGTTGTGATTGGTATCTGATAGAATTGTAGGCACAGCTGGAGGTCAACCGGGCAGTTGTGATTGGCAGATGAAAAGGTCGTCATTTGATTGCAATTCGAACAGAGAGTTGTGAATTTTTTGCAATTTGTATTATGCGATTTTTAGAGTTTTCTCATGTATACGTCATTTATGTATTTGATTTCAAAAATTAAACTTACTGTTTTTGTACGTAAAAAAAAAAAAGTCATTTTGTTTCGGTTTTGAAAGTTAATGATAATTCCTAATTTTTTAACGTCGTAGGTTAAATTCTGTGCGGGGGGGGGGGGGGGAAGGCGAGTATTCGGTTTCAGTTTAAATATCGCGTTAATGCTCTGAATTAAACTCCCTCCTTCCTCCTCCCCCCCCCTGCCTCCAAAATCTGAACATTAATGACCAGGGAGGGGTATTTTCTCGGGTTCTATGGGCCAATTTTAATGCGAATTAGTTCTTTCAACTTAACACGAACTAATTAAGATATAGATAACTAATTAAGATACAGATTTGTTTCCCCCTGGCGGTAGAAAATTTAACTAAAAGATTTTGCAGCGCGTGCGCAGCACGCGTGCTATACGGTGACGTCGGCAGCAGGGACACCTGCCGGAGTTTCGATCGGAAAGAGTTTTATTTAGAACAGAGTGCTCCCCCTAGCAGTGGGAAGTGAAACTAAACAATTTTGCATTTAAAATTTGTCCGATTCGAACAAAGGGCCCGATTTCAACGACAATTGATTCATTCAACTTAACATGAACTAATTAAGATATAGATAACTAATTAAGACATTGTTTTGGCGCTCCGTGGTGGCGGAACTAAAAGATTTTCTGCGCGTGCACCGAACGCCTTCTATACGTTGTCATAAGAAGCGGGGACACGTGCCGGAGTATCGTTCGGAAAGAGGTTTGTTTAGAACAGAGTGCACCCCCTGTCGGAGGAAAATATAACTAAAAGATTTTGCATTTAATCTTGGTGCGATTCAAGTGAAATCTTTTCTGACATTCATCCGAGGTCTCCCAGGTACTAAATAAACTTCGGTATCATTTTTTCATCCCTTGGTTACCACCATTTATGAATATTAATATCCAGGGGGCGATTTATTTTCTCGGGATTTATGGGTCCCATTTCGACGGGAATCGGTTCATTCAACTTAACAGGAACTAATTAAGATATAGTTATTTATTTAAGACATAGATTTGGTACTCCCTGGAGGTGGAAAGTGGAACTAACAGATTTTTCGCGAGTGTACGGCACGTTTTCTACTCGGTGCCACAAGCAGCAGGAACGAGTGCTGGAGTTTCGTTCGGAAATAGGTTTATTTAGAACAGAATGCTCCACCTGGTGGTAGAAACTGGAACTAAAAGATTTCGCAACGCGTGCCTAGCACGTCTGCTATACACGGTAACGTAGGCAGCGCGGACACTTGTCGGATAATTTGTTTAGAACAAAATAAATTCCCTGGTGATGGAACTAAAAGATTTTCTTGCGCGTTCACGAAAAATGGCTATTTTTGTTGAAACCGCAAAAGGAAGTTACCGATTTGATAATCCCAGACAACGAAAAAGTTTCATTTTCACTCATCCTCGAGTATTAAGAAAAGTATTGGATTATTTGAATCGAAATTTACTGTTTATATTTAGCTAATTCCATGCGTGAATGTAGTGTAATTCACATAGCCGCAAAAATTTTTATCGTTCTTGGCCAACGGTATTTTTTTTTAATTCTTCAATGTGTTTAATTATAGATATATGGGATTTAATAAGTCAAAATTTCCTTTACTATAATACTGGTAGTCAAACACTACAGCCATTTACATCTCCGTGACTGACACTACATCCACTCATGGAATTAGCCATTTCCGATTACGAAAATGCAAATTTTGTGAAAATCAGACGGTAACTTTTTAAAATTTTGACCAAAAACTGACCAGTTTTGAATAAAATGATCCAGACATTTGAGGAGGTGGTATTAAATTTACTTCCGCTTCGGTAAATTTACTTCCGCTTCGGTAAATTTACTTCCGCTTATGGTAGCTCTCTATTTAATTTCCGAAAGACAAAGTTACCCGAGGAATTGTTTCGTGCAGCGATTTTTAGAGTGATTTCGAGTTTCGTATCATTCTTTGACGGGATCGGGCAACGCCGAGCGGATCTGCTAGTTGTGAATAAATTTGTTTGAAAAAAAATATATATCAGATTTTTTTAATGCTGTAGATGAGATTTAAAATATTTGTTGCATACACTAAAATATTATAATTTAGAAATGAACTATTAAAATAATTCGACATTTCGACACTTTTTATAGCACTGTTCCCCCCCCCCCTCAAAAAACTGAAAATTAGAAAATTAAAAATATTACTTTGAATTACAGTTTAATTGCAGAAAGTTTTATAAATATTTATAGAAACCATACTAATACAGAAATATTGCATAGTTTAATAAACGAATACAAAATATTCATTTCATGATTAATTTTCTCCAGTAATCATTAATTTAGACATCAAAGTTAATTAAAACTTTCTACAGGAATTATGAAGTACCGACCCTTTATAGAAAGTTATAAATGCGTAAAGGTAATTTTCTCAGAGACGCACACTTTCAGTATGAAATTTTCAGAAAAAAGGATTAATTTATTTTCATATTGCTTTGAAGTTATTTAACATCATTTGAGTATTTTCTATGATTGTGAGAAATATTTTAATAAATTACAGTTTTAGATTATGTAAATGTTCATTTAGATTATGTAAAAAGTTCATAACCAGGATGGCCACAAACCTGACATTTTTTCGAAAATTATCTGGTAACAAACTAAATATTAGACTGAATAAATGATGCTGCTGAATTAAGTTTGTGTAAATTATATTGCATATTATATTTAATTTCACAATTTTATAAGCCTTACCAGGTTCCATCTTGTTCATGTCACTGGTGGTTCGATCTTTAAGTCCATGACTTTTTCAGAGTTATTAAAAAAACTTACACAGATAAATACTTGCAACGTATTACCATATTTAAAATGACTAGCAGACTTTTTTCACACTCAAGGCTTTCCTACCATCTATTGATCTATTTAGCAGCTATTAACGTTGTGTCTACGGACATGATTCAATTTTTGTGACAGTAGTTATATATAAAATAAAACTATAAATAAACAAGGTTACCCTTTGAAATTGAATCAGATTATTTTTTTTGTCAGTGCTCTTTAAATCTAATGTATAATGAAAAATGTTTAGATCAACTTTATATGCCAAATATTTGGTAGAAACTAGTGCTGCGACAGTCCACGGGCATGATTTGCCAAGCTCTGGTCACACTTTTTACTTACCCATCATACGTAGTATAGGGTAAGTCTTGTAATCGTTTTGAAAATCGAAAAATTTTTTTTGACGGATTTATACGTTTCAGACACTGGAGATTCCGAAAAACATATTTTTAGAAAAAAAAATTTGCCGTCCGTCTGTGTGTCTGTGTGTGTGTCTGTAAACGCTCTATCTCCAGAAAAAATTGAGATAGAGACTTGCAATTTGGTATGTACTTAGTATGTAATAATGGGAAGAAGCCTATTTCATTTCAATAACCTCGATTAACCGGAACAATTTTTTTCGGACTCTCGAAATATTCGTTCTGATGAAAGGTATATAAAAATTTTCGAAATTGTTTATTTTAAGAAATGAATATAAAAGACAATAAAAAAACATAAATTTTGAATAAAGCATGAAGTCGATCGGATAATTAGTTGCCGAGATATTTGGAATCTTATTTTCCACACTCTTCGATTTTTCATGACCCTGTATTTCATCCAAATTTCACTTCAAAGATATATTTTAATTGGAAATTTGACGCTTAATCAGATGCAATAAACCGCTAGTTAATAGGATTATTATTTTTGGAGTTATAAGGAAAAACCTCTTTCAAGCAATTCAGTAATCGAGCCTTTAAAGTTTGTGACGTCATCAAGCCACGATTTTATTTGAATTGCAATGCATTTTATAAGTAGTTTACACATTTTTATTTTAATATTTTACATTATGCATATCCATGATGGGTAAGTATTACGGTGGCCCCCAACGACTAGTTTAATGAAAAATTAATAATTTTTATTATTTAATTATGTACATATAGTGGACGGTTATACCACTCTACACTCCCATATTGACATATTTTCAATTGTAATTACATTTTTAATAAGTATTCTGGGACATCATTGTTTTGTAAGTTTCTAAGAGAATAATCCGTAAATACAAATGTTTATAGCATGCTTAATTTTCCCAGTTAGAAAGATAATGGGAGTAGCTCATAATTCTGAGTTAACACAATTATATCTGATCCTCAACTGTCTAGTAAATACTATGTAACTTATTAATGAAATTTGACCTTCATAATTTATTAACGTAATTTTCTCTAGTAACATTTCCAATTCACATTCTGTTGAACATATTCTATGGTCATAAATTCATTTATTTGGCATCTCTTATAAATTATAAGCATATTATGTTGTAGAATTACTACTATAAAATGAATTAACATAACTGTAGAATTTCGTTTCATTTGTTATTTAGTCATATAATCGTCCTGTTTAATTTCAATGTTTATATACTAATTTAATTTTTCCCAGTTTTTGTCCATATTTTTACTTTTGTTTCGTAAAATTGAGTTTCTAATTGGAACTTTCAATTTCGGAAATTTTTGAAAATCTATGTTAGGTGGTTAGATGCGCTACGGTCATCTTTTGCACTCAAACGCTGATCAAACTGGGGCCCCGGTTTAAAGTGCAATCAGACTCACTATAAATATCCATGCCTGCATGTATTATGCCATGCCTGTATGGTAAATTCCTGACATTTATTGAGCTATTTCCTTATGAGCCTACATTTATGAGCTAATTCATCAGTGCGGGAAGAGTTGGGATCGGGGCTCTGAGTACGTCGGACGACCACTGCGGCTTCGAGCTAATTATTTATAAAGGCGTGAAACTAAGGCATATCTTCAAAGAGAAAAACATCAATTGAATATTTCTTACCTTCTTGTTTTTGTGGCAGCGCTTTATTGTTATCTGCATTAGTGTCCTGCACGGGTCGTCTTATATGCTACCCAAACCAGCGTATTTTGTTTTAAGCCAACAGAAAGCTCAACCCGAACCGTAACGAAAGAAACTAGCGGCAACCCGACCAACAAGTTGGAGGTTCGGTAAAATCGGGTTATCCGACTGGAAGCAGACTTTAATCCCCGCTATTTAAAATCCCATTGTTGACATTAACGTTCATTTCGACACGCAGTAGACAATGGTACATTAAAATGTTTGACGTGTATCTGTAAAAATGCTATACACGATACGATGACTAGTTTAAAAACGTAAAGAAGTACAATTTTAACATCATACGCGAAATTCGTGACGATTGGTCAATATTTATGAAAGTAAAAGCATATAATGTAAAAAAAAAAAAGACAGGCAAACAAAGGTATCTTTTTAGATCCTAATGAATTTAAAATATGAAAACATTGTAAGTCTGTAAAATGAAAGTAAAGACCAACATTTGTAAAAACCATACTCTTATATGCAATCAATAAAATAATTTGTCTAAAACTAAAAACACATTAAAATTACAATATAAAGACGTCTCGTAACACATGTTACCTCATCAGTTCAATCCTCTATCGACACGGAAAAACACCTCAATTTTTCTGACATTTCATTTAATAATGTATTACACTTTCAATTCTGACCAAAAGTTTCTGTAGGAAACCTTTCCTGAAGGGACACTTTTCACTCACTGGGAAAATTTTCAAAATTGATAGATTAAGGCAAGTGCAAGTCATGATCAAGTGTTCAAGTTCACACTTGGCCTACTTGATTTAAGTTTGACACAGTAAACTTAATGATTGTTTGCTGTGTTAAGTTTAACGTAAGATAGGCAACCAAGCATAAATTTCGTTGCCCAGCCAATATTAAAGCAAGTAGTCCAGGTGTAAACTTGAACTCTTGATGTTCAGGGCTGTATTGAAGAAGGGAATATGGCGGTATATGCTGTATAACTTCTGTTTCTCAGGTAAAGTTATAGCGTATAATCTCTGTTTTTGTTTAACGACTACACCAATGTTGACGTTAACTTGCATTAAAGCTTGCAGGCTTGATCTGTCAAGTTTAATGCAAGTTTGTTGATTTGACAAATCAAGCTTACAGATAGTATGATACAAGCTTTTTGTTTCGTCCGAGATGTTAACTGTGATTATGAAATATCGCACTTATTACATTAATTTGTCTTTCCGAAATGGTTATTTAGTACCCCTTTGTCTAAGAGCTAAGTGCTATTAACAGCGAAGAATCGTGATTGAATACTAGACTGACAAAGCTGTTTGTTGTATAACAGTATCCTTCTGGTGGTTCCCGTCTTTTTCACCCTCATGTGCTGAAAATTAGCCGTAGAGCTACAGAATCATTATACGGATATCTCTTTATATCGGTGATGATTAGCTAATACTCAAACTGTTAGTTTTAAAGGTACAGTTTCAATTTCAAAAAGGTTTCAAATGTTGTTGTTGTTCATTATACGAAAACACTTTTACATCAAAATAGTTATTTTTTAAAAAGTTAAGAAATTAAAATTTTTATAATGGTCCCTGGTTCCTACGAGTAATTTTTAGAAAATATTTCTCCTTGCTCAAACAAGCAAAACAATAAAATTTCAATTCTTTTACGGCCAAAAATTACCGAATTGCGATACTTTGAATTTATGAATTTTCAGCGTTTTTTGGCACAAAAAATGTGTTTTTTTCTTTTTAGAGCCAGAAATAGCAAAAATTTATAAAATTTAAGTATCATAACTCGGTAAATTTTTATCGTACAAAAATGAATTTTGTACTGTTTTACTTGTTAGAGCATGGAGAGAGCTTTTGTAAAAATAATTTATAGGACCCAAAACCGTATAATAATTTAAATTTCGCAATTTTTTTAAAAATAACTATTTTTACGTAAATGGATTTTCATATGATGAAGAAGAACATTTGAAACATTTTTATTTTCTTCCATCTTTACAAGAAGAAAGTATTGGATTCATGAAAATTTTCGACGGATTTATATGTTTTAGAAGGTCCTGGACACGATTTGAAAGTTTTTAGAAAATGTCTGTCTGTGAGTCTGTATGTTTGTATCGGGCAAACATTTTGTGGGCGCTGTATCTCAAGAACTAATGCACAGAATTTAATAACACTTTAGATTCAGTTAGACCTTGATATAAATTGATGCTGATTAGTTTTTGGTGTAAATCGCCCAACAGGTGGCGTTGCTATGCTGCATTTTTCACGATTTCCGCAATAGCTCTATCTCAAGAACTAAAGCACGGATTTTCAACAAACTTCAGATTCACTTAGACGCTGACATAAGTTGTTGTTGATCATATATTTTGGTGTACATCGGCCTAAAGGTGGCACTGCTATGCTGCATTTTTCAGGATTTGCAGGATTTTAGGATAGTCATATATCTCAAGAACAAATGCACGGAATTTAATAAAACTTTATATTCAGTTAGACCTTGATATAAATTGGTGCTTATTAGTGTTTGATGTAAATAGCCCAACAGGTGGTGCTGCTATGCTGAATTTTTCAGGATTTTTGCAATAGCTCTATCTCAAGAACTAATATCACGGATTTTCAAACATTAGATTCAGTTAGACGTTGACATAAGTTCTTGCTGATTAGGTTTTGGTGTAAACCACACAACAGGTGGCGCTGCTATGCTCTATTTTTCAGGTTTTATACTACTTTAGCGATAGTCGTATCTCAAGAATTAATGCACGAAATTTCATAAAACTTTATATTCTGTTACACCTTAGCATAACTTGGTTATGATTAGGTTTTCGTGTAAATCATATAACAGTTGGCACTGCTATGCTGCATTTTTTTATTGTTAAATACATAATTAAAAATATTACGCTTTTGAAGTATTAACATATATGAGATAGTAGAAAGTTTTGGGATTGGCAAATCCGACGAGTTGCAATTGGAACTTTACCTCCAATACTAACGGTTTAGGAATTAGCGAATGGTCAACGATAAAAAGGGACACCCTGTGTATATGTCACACACACACACAGACATAAATACATATATTTATATATACTGTGATGGCTTAGTGGCCATCAATTTGATTCTTTCTGATGGGATTAAAATAATTTCAGAATAATGTGTATAGTTCTTGATTGACACCTATTGAAAGAGGATTATCCTGGAAAAAGGAAATTCTTAGTTCATTTCAAATAAAAATGAAAAGCTTTCATACCTTGAATAGCCTTGCTAAATGTGTGTGAATTTTATCTATAATAACATCATCTGAAGGAGTTTAAAATGTGTCAGGAAGGTATTTATATGAATATCAAGACCAAAAAAATAAATTCCATGTACTCTGAGAGAAGAATAGAAAATTGGGAGGAGGAAGAAGGGTGCGTCAATCAGAGAAGATCAAGAGATTATGCAGTGAAGGGGAGAGTGTTTTTCGCCATTCAAAAGACAGACTTGTTTTTGAGTTCGAGAGAGAGGGACCTAGTCTGATGGGGTTCCGGAGATTGTACGAAAATATCTTGAAAATATCATCTAAAATTTCACCATCATGTCATCTTTACACTTGTTGTTTTGAAATAAAACTTTTTCGTTTAATACGATATGATACGTTTAATTATATGTATGCGACCACGATACCACAATACATACATACATTCATATATTACAGCATATGTATACGTGCTTAGCATATTTATGCCATATACCTATGTACCCACTATTCTATCTATAGACTATCTAAGATACCAATATAGTGCCTACCTAAGTTAGAAAATTGCTTTTAGCACAAAGAGAAAAAAAAGAGTGAAATTAAAACTGCGTGTGTTTCATAATTAGAGTCATCATTCGTTTTTCATTAAGACTATAATAAATTCTTAGTATAGAGGAAGTTTTCTCATATGCGATAGTAGTCTTTTGGTATAAGATATACGAGATGGAAGTTTTAAAACGAAAAATCCCATTTCCTTGACACTGCGAAGGTTTTAAAAGATATTTGAAGCTCCGAGTTCAAGACAATAGCCCTTTTTTCTGGACGCCTTGACATATTTGCTACTGGCTTAACCTTCGAATGAGAAGTATTACTTTCCAAATAATCCCTACTTACGATCGCAAAAGTCATAAATTCAAGCCTAAGCATGGATTTAGTCTTTGACCCATTTCAGAACTTACATTATGTATAGATCACAGAATCTCGAAAAAGCATTTATTTTCAGCGAGCATAAAATACTTTGCTATATGAACAGAAGCTAAAGAATCTGAAATATATTATTGTAAAGTGAATTTTATAAGCGAGACACGTATAGAGTGGCCGAAAATTCACCGACCAACTTTGAAGAAGTTTGTCTTTCAAATAAAGAGACATATCGCTAAACCGTAAAATGAATTTTCTAAGCGAGATATACTATATAGACAAAAGTCATTGGACACTTTCAATTTTATGCATTTTGTCTAATATGCCTAATGCATTATGTATAAATATCTTATGTAATATGTCTAATACACATTTGTTCTTGAACTTCGGGTGTGTAAAGTACATGCTTTTCAGTGAAGATTTAGTCAAAAGTAGAATTAAATTAAGGGACTAACAAAAAATTGAATATGAAAAATAACGTTTGCTATCATCCTGTATCATAAAAAGACGGAAATAATCTGCAATTTTAATAGATGATTTTATAGCCCCTACACAATGTCTTTGTGTAAGAATAGCACATATATTCCCGAAGATATAAATGTTTGTTTTAAAATTAGAAAAAGTTCCGCATGATTTGTTTTTATTATATGCAATGTTTTCAACAAAAAATTCACGACACTTTAAAAAAAAAACTCGACAAAATGCAAGATAATCATAATACTGACATTATAAATGAATACACTGATTATTTGATATGAGCGTTTGTAGAGCATTTTCTCTAAACATTCGACAAAACGTCTAATATACATAGCGGCAAACTTCTACTCTTTGTAAATCATATAAACAGGTTTAGAACCAAAAAATATTTAATAAATTGTGTGTTGTGTTTATTTAATGAAACGCTGTACTTATTTTATTTATGAAGCAAAATTTCTGCTTCAACTATGTTAAATTGATTTAAAAAAGCGCAGAAGTGGGAAGACAGGAATATCGAAAGTGTCTGTAGGGGAAAATAGGGTAATACTGGGTACCTAACGGTTTTCCTTTGTTGACAAAAGTCGACAAGGGCGGAAAAATCCAAACACCCCACAAAAGTGCTTGGGGACATCTAGACTATTGTAAAACCACACCTGTTGCCATAGGAAAATTCTTCTCTACTTGGGAAAGGCGTTTTCTAGGACCATCTGAAACAGCTTTAAATTTTGGTGGTAGGGTAAAACTGGGTACTAATCAGAAATTAAGTTTTTACACTTCCGGTAGCAAAAAGCTTTATTGTAATAAGTTTTAAATTAAACTTTAAAACATATATACATTATTTGAGGTCAGTAACTTTTTTTCAGGTTTTCAAACAATTTTTAATGTTGTCATGCAAGGGCTTTCTCAGCTTTTACTTTTCGTATCTGCTGCACTCCTCATGTTTCCTCTATTTGCAGCTTAAACATTGTATTCATCCTTCATCACCTGTTGAGTAAAGAAACAATTCATCGCAGAATTCAATGCAAAACCATGGGTACCAGGTTTTGCTTCAACAGACGACCAAAAATCAACATAGTCGTTCTCCTGGATGGCTGGTCGTACATACTTCTGCTTAGCATCAAAATATCGTGTGAAAGCTATAGAAAACAGTGTTTTACTTACCTAAATCGTTCCGTCAGGCTGGATTTATTTAAAGAGCAGAAAAGATGGCGAAAAATTTAAACTTTTGAATAAAATCTTTGAGATAAATTTCTCTCCAATAGCACTGCATGGACATAGAGATTAACTCACGTCAAAAGCCGATGGCAGACTGCTGGGAAACGCTAAGGGATATAGTTAAGACGAGAGGGTACCCAGTTCTACCTTACTCTCCTCTATATACTAAGTACATTCAAGGTTCACAGTAAAAATTTTCAGACGTAGCACAAATGTTTTGAAAATTTCAGTTTAGTTTAAGTTCGTAACAACCCACTACTTCGGAAACACTTTCCTTAAATTCAGAAAATATTTGAAGAACACCGATTCAAAAACTTCAGAAAATAAGTTTCTGACTACGGTTTGCGAAAATGTTTATGAGATAAAAGTGCCCTTTAGGAAAAGATATTTTTATTAATTTCGGAAAACATTTGTTCCTGAATGGTTCTTATACTTAGGTTTCTAAACAAAAGCGATTTTTTGAGCATTTCTTTCTGAAACGGAAAGAACTCTCCGGTAAATTTTGCTGTTGCTATGATTAAATTAAAGTTGGAAGAATACGAAATCTGTTCCTATAGTAACGCGAAGCTCGATATGGAAAATTTGAATTTAATTTAGGTTGAAAAAAACGCACAATAATTAAAGTTTCGTTTGTTTCTAGACCAAAATGGAAGTACGCTACCGAAGACTGTGGGATTCCCGACTCTAAGTACGTTTATTTTGAGGTCCTTTCGATCTCCACTAGTTACAACCAAAGTTATAAAGGACTTTTTTCTTTCGTATTGTTCTATAGATGTGGCCTAGTTTCAGTAAAGGGTTTAAAATACATGTTTTTGTTATTTAGAATTTTGGGTATTTAAAAAATTATACAAGTCTTCTTGAAGTTTGAATTAAGAAAAGTCCTGTGTACAACAAATTTTTTTTCTGAAAGTGCCTAATATATTCCAAAGGGATTGTCTAAGTAAACACACTGGGTAACAGCATTACAGACAATTTTTAAATTCAGAATAACTGTTTTTAAATTCAGAATTAAGAAAAGTCCTGTGTACAACAAACTTTTCTATAGAAAGTGCCCAATATATTCCAAAGGGATTGTCTAAGTAAACACACGGGGTAACAGCATTACAGACAGTTTTTAAATTCAGAATAAATGATGCATATTTAAAACAAAAACGAAAAATCATGCATCAGGCATAGATCATGGGACAATTTCCAACATTATTACAATATTGTTAAGAAATTTCCCTTCTTACACAATGAAAAGTAATATATAAATAAAGCCTTTGAAAAACGCTTAACGCAGTAAAAATTCACTTTCAGCAATGGCGGTGCAATGTCCACAGTCGGTAATGTGTGAATTTTTTCGTGCAGTTCTGTATATGATCTGTAGAATTCGTATACACCACGCAATACTCTAAAATTTAGGTAGGTTTAATAATGCTTACCACAGCTGAAAACTCACTTACACCAATTGTCATTCATAGTCAGTCGTAAACGAATTGTTTGTGTCTCTCTGTAAATGAACGGTATTATGCGATGCACTCTATATTCCATAGAAAACATGTTATAGTGAACCTAAGTGATGCATATCAATTTCATTATATGTGAAGTAGTATAACATTTTTAAAATGCACCGCAAACGAGTTTCTCCGTAGACCATAATGTAACAGAATTCTTTTGCGTGTCCCTGTAAACGAACTATAAATTCTACACACTCCATTTTGAATAGGAAATATCCCATACGTAGCCTCAATAACATATCCCATATGTAACCTCAATAACATATCCCATATGTAACCTCAATAGCATATCCCATATGTAACCTCAATAACATATCCCATATGTAGCCTCAATAACATATCTCATATGTAACCTCAATAACATGTACCAATTACATATTAACATATAGCATATACCAATAATAATCCAAGTACTTTTACGAGAGTTAGAGCGCCTACAGACAGCCAGACAGACAAACCGAATACTTTTCAACTATGTTTGAAAGAGTTAAAACGCGTAGCGTTGTTTACAGATTAAAATTTAAAAGAAGATCTTTCTTTTAATTACTTCGAAAATAACCGCATGATAATTAGATTTTGGAGAAAACTACCTCAAAAAACAGGTTTGTTTAATATCCGAGATATTTTTATACTCTTATCTCATTTATTCCACCTGTTACTAATCTCCGTTTCTTCTAAGATTCCCTAGCAAATGACGTCGAAACAGCTTTTAAAACCAACAAATAAAACAATTTCCATGTCAGTTAAAGAATGTTTCAATCAATACCAAGTAAAAAAAGTTTAAGTAAATTAATGCAATGGAAAAAAAAATCACATAATGAACAAAAATATATTCGTGCAGTTTTATTGTTAGTGACAGAGGTTTTTTTTTTTTTTTTTTTTTTTTAGTAAAAGCATTGTCATAAAATATTGAGACGGATGATTTTAATATAAATATGTATATAAATGTCAATGTACATTTATTAAATTGAAATATAAACTTAATTAGTATTGTATTTAAATTTATATTTTATATTTATTGTGATGAAATGTAGAGGGTGAATATAAAAAAACTATCCCGATATATGAGCCCATAACTGTCATACCGTTCACAGAAACTGAATGAAATTCTGGCCTAAAGTACTTTGATGTATGCGCTCAAGAATCACGTGAAAAACAACAGTTAAATTCTAACAGTTACGGTTACAGTGACAAAATTTCGAAAATTTCAAATGGCAACACCTACTTTTTTTTATTGGAATGTGATCTTCATAGTGAAAAACCATAAAAAGCGTTGGAACGGTACCTGTAGCACGAAAATCGCCGGCGCTAGACAGACTAAGAAGAAAAGTGAAAACAACCAATAAAGGACAGAGAAGCAACAGAAAGTAAAACATTTTAGTGTTCAGTGCTCTGCTGTGGGACCGTGTACGTTAATGGGAGCTGGTGCACGTTAAATCTGTTCGTGGCTCCAAAGTCCTCCAAGTTCTATATAAGCGCTACCTCTGGGGGTGCCAATCCAGATGCAAATCTCTCATCTGGAATTGGTTCAAAATTAGGAGATTTAGGTATCAGGTTTATGGAATTAAGCGTAGTGGATTATGACAGCTATATAGAAATAGAAAGCTGCAAAACTGGGCCCTTTGGGTCATTTCAACAACAACAACAGTGTTCAGTGCTATCCACCATTTGCCGCATGTAAAGTGTCGTCGTGTGTAAAATGGAAAATGTATGAAACAC
This sequence comes from Maratus michaelseni, assembly GCA_963931845.1. NCBI lineage: Eukaryota > Metazoa > Arthropoda > Arachnida > Araneae > Salticidae > Maratus > Maratus michaelseni. Next base: position 121,414,648 of record OZ007599.1, on the reverse strand, counting down.
AATAAAATGTTTTGTTTTCTGTTGCTTCTCTGCCCTTATTGGTTATTTTCACTATTCTTCTTACTCTGTCTAGCGCCGGCGATTTTCGTGCTACAGGTACCGTTCCAACGCTTTTTATGGTTTTTCACTATGAAGATCACATTCCAATAAAAAAAAGTAGGTGTTGCCATTTGAAATTTTCGAAATTTTGTCACTGTAACCGTAACTGTTAGAATTTAACTGTTGTCTTTCATATGATTCTTGAGCGCATACCTCAAAATACTTTAAACCAAAGTTTCATTCAGTTTCTGTGAACGGTATGATAGTTAGGGGCTCATATCTCAGGACAGTTTTTTTTTTTTTATAATCACCCTGTATATTTATGTATAGGTATTGTTTTTAAATGTATATTTATTTACTAAATTTAAAAGTATATTTATTTACAGGTATTCTAAAAGCACACTACGAAAGTTCTACTTGAATGCGAGTTTTGTCTTCGCAATTGAGCCAGTGGACATGAATAGGTAATAGCTACCTACCTCCTATCATAAGTCTCTGAGTTTTTGGAGTTGCGACTGAGTGCTGGTAGAAGGCCAGTTTTAAAGAAGTGTGCATTTGATGCAAATGCAGATTCAGAACGTGGCTGTTTGTGTTGTATTTTAGGAGGTGATTTCTTTGAGATTTTCAGTGCTTGCAGTATCACTTAACTCAGAAGAGTCAGTTAAACTGTGGGTGTTCATTCCCACTTGTTAAAAAGTTAAACTTTATAGCTCTTCAATAAAATGCATTTTCGGGTTCGCGAAATCTGTTAGATTTAAGAATTGAGACTTGAATAATTTTATGCTTTAAACTTTTAGCAAGTAGTCTTGAATTTTTTCTAGCCATTTAAGTTGAACTGATTGTATTACTTAAAGTTCAAGGATATATATAAATATATATATATATATATTTTTTTGTGAAAGATATATTTGAGAGGTTTTGAGCTTTGTAAAATGAACAACTTTTTTTTTAGTGGATTTAAACAAACTTTGTTGTTTCTGTTAAAACTGAGTGATTATTTAGCTTAATATGATAAGTGCTGAGAACAAGTTTATTAGTGCTGAATACAAGTGGCACCTGAAAAATTTAGAACCACGGCCGTTTGAATTGGTGCCTCATGCATGCTTCTCAAGTATGTCAATGAATTTACAGATAGATTAAAAGAATACATTGTGTACAATAATATATCCGAGAAAAATAAATATCTAATCTTAAAATGTTCTTTAAAATATGATGCTAAGATATGACTTGAAAATATTGTACGGTTTTTAGTATTTCAACAAGATAAAGCATACTAGCAGGTTATAAAAAACTTAAAGAACCATTTCTTAGTATATGGGATAAAAATAGTTTAAGACAAGAATTTTACTGCAAAAACGTTTTTTTTTTCTTTTTTTAAAGAGCTGTTTAGATTTTGTGAATATATTTTTTTGTGAAAAATATATTTTAGAAGTTTTGAGTTTTGTAAAATAAACTCTGTCAAACTCATCAACATCCTTTTCTCAGTGGCTTTAAATAAATTTTATTGTTTCTATTACTTTTAAATGCTAAAGGTGTAAAATTAACAACGTAATATAAATTAAAATAACTTTTATTAGTTGTTTTACATGTTTCGACTTTTTCAGAGTCATTTTCAAAAAAAAAAAAAAAAATGTTTTTGTTTTTGAATATTACTCGGAAAGAGTCGAAACATGTAAAACAACTAATAAAAGTTATTTTAATTTATATTACGTTGTTAATTTTACACCTTCAGCATTTAAAAGTAATATATAATTACAAGGTGTAATAATTTATTATATTGTTTATTGTTTCTGTTAACTGACTTATTTGAGTAATTATTTAGCTTAATCTCATGAATAATGAAGACGGGTTAAGTACACTCTTAGATAGTTTGGCGCGAAACTGCAATCTTCTAATAAGGTTGTTTTCTATTCAATATACTTTTTTGTATTTTTAGGTACTTAATTTGCACTTCATTTTAAGTAGAATTTTTCTGTTTTATATCGTAAATGAAAACCACACTAAACCAAATAAAATTTCATCAGAGCATTTTTTTCCTTGAAGATGTAACATATTGTATTTGTTATATTTTGATACTAGTGCACTTTCCCAAAATACAGAACAAAACCCCAAAACAAAAATTGAACGCTTTTCACACAAAACTTTGCAGCTTGAGAACATTAAATGACTGGGAACGTGTTTTGCTCCTCTTTATTGATTATGATAAATAGATAACTGTTTATTTTAGCAAATACTTTGGTTAGGTCAAATATATTTCGAAAATTAAGTATCTTCACTGTTTTAAAATGCTAAAACTTTATTTTTATTGATCATTTTTAGTTTTTAACGATGTTAATGATTTTCACGTAAGACGTATCCTTCGATTTTGATTGTAGGTAATATATAAACATTTCAAGAAAAGTCAACACAGAATGAGTAATTTCATATTTCCATACTGTGTAACATGTCACCTTAAACTCAATGTTTAAACTTTCATTGTTAGTTTTCAGGACTTTCGAATGGCAAAAGCCTTAAATCGTGGTTTAAAACTTTTTCCATGTTGATAAGTAACGATTTTCTGTTATTAAAGTGTTTTAATTTTTAAAATGTCGAAGCAAAACTGTATTCATTAAAAATGTTTATTAACCACATTGATAATGGTGAGGATCGTTTTATTTTGTATATAATAGCCGGGATTCAAAGTGTATGTAGAATTTTATGAGTAATAGATCATCCGGATTTTTCCCTTAAGTTTCTTTCGCCATGACAACGAGAGTTATAATTCAATATTTCTCTGGAAAAAGTTTGAAATTCAACCTTTTCCAATAACAGAGAATAATGATCGAGAGCTAAATAAATGATTTTCTATGCTATTATTTAAAAATATTGTTCCATTATTTAATTACTTCACTCGGTAAATCCACGATACTAGTTGAATTTCGCACAGAGGTTCTTAAATTTTCACCAATATGGTATATTGGGAGCTCTACGTTTCATAAGATACTAACCCACAGCTATTTTGTAACAGAATTCTCCATTCTGATTATTAACTTACTTTCAAATAACATTATGAAAAACAGATTATTATTCGGGTTTGGCCAAGATTTCGGGATAATTTGCCCCTATCCAATGTAGGAAAATGCTTTTTGTACATTAATAAAAGGCATTAGTATCTTACTTTTGATGAAAAGCTGATTATTATGTTTTACGGCCCTGGACTTTTTGTTTCTTAACCTTTTCAGGAGCAAAGTACTCCTGTTTCTAAAATGTTGAAATGATTGAATGGTACCTGAATTTATGAAAAAATTTATTCGAAAATACGTAAAAGATTTTGTTCGCGTACATTATAAATGAAAAATTTTATTACAAAATACGAGGGCCATTGTGGAATTTAGAGACTAAAATTAAGTGGTATAAAAATTTACCACCGCCCTTCAAAGAGTTAACCTTTCTGTTTTCACATAAGACCGACGAGGACGAAATTCATTTTTTTCAATTGTTTTTAGTTATTTAGCTTCTGAATAAGATAAATATACACAATTTTAAAGTGCTTTTTGTTCTTAGTTGCTTGTTATTCTACCGCACACATACCTACTGCACACAGCAACGTGTAGTGGGTATCGGGGAATTGATTTCTTGATAATTTTTCCTACTCACGACTTCTAAAACTATATACTAACGATAAATAGGAATGAATATTAGTACTCAACTTTTACAAGTCATAGTTAACACAAAACTCAGGCAACGTTGAAGTGTCATGAGTCAAAAATGAGGTTTGGAAAGTTATAAATAGTACCTGGCTATAACAGCGAATATTGATTACATATCAACACCCTTATTAGTTCTCCAAGAAGCCAATAAATGTGTCTAAACTTGCCTGTGGCTCTTTTTTTCAAGAATTACAGAGCAACAAAAGAGGCGGACCCTGGTGGGTGCTTTGGGAATTGGAGGGTAAATTTTACAAACATATTCCATATTTTAGGAAGTGCTATTGATATTAACATGTTGACCGCCCCTACGTCCATATGGTCTCATGAGCGACTTCCATTCTGCTTACCGTGGGGCCATACGTTTCTCATGTCAGATTATTATGGCAAAATACTGCCGAGCTCGTGTACAACTCGTAGGCAAATGTTGCTTCTCGTAGGAATTCAAATACATAAGGAAAAGTTTAGGTGGTTTTGAAAATCAATTTCAGGCTGGGCGATCAACGTGTTAAGATCATTTGAAAGGCAATGAAGAAATGAAACCTAGTTGAAATTTTTTTTTTATTAACATAGAATATGTATTTGTATAAAACATAATTAAAAAATTACAAATTGGTCTAATTCACCTACTTTTTTCATCTATTTTTTTCATTTTTACTGAGTCAGGTAACAATTTTCTCTAAATTTCATTTCATTTCTATCCCCATGGTCTTGTGATTTTCACAATTCTTCACAAAATCAGATTGGTAATCCAATCATATAGTTCTTCCTTGTTTAAAAGTATTTTTTCAAGTTCATATGCGGTTCTATAACTCTTAGATAATACTTATATCGTTTCAGCTCGTTTATCAGCTCGTTTTGCTGCTTAGATTTTAACACACACTATTTGTGGCAAGATTACTCATCTCATGATTTTTTTAAAAAAATAACTGAGCAACTACTTAAAGAAAAAATATATTTCACTAACTAAACAAACTTAAAAAAACATTTAGCGGACAATTTATTAACAATCAAAACCTTTTTATTTGTATGCTTTTACTTCTGAATTGTGGACACCTCCAAATAGCGTTCAAAATCTGCGGTTTCGAGGAGTCCGCTTTCAGAGGTTTTACTGTATATATACAAGAAAACATGTAAAAAGGTATCTATAACGGAATCCTAGATGAAAGAAAAATGTTTCCTCATACTTGCAAAACGAATACAATATAATTATAACATACAATGTACCTGCTAAAATGAAACCCTGTCAAAAAACGGAATATTTTTTCTGTCGTAAGCGATGCCGTATTAACAGGTTTTAGTATGTATATATACAATAAAAAGAAAAAGATTAATTTAAAAAATATATGAATGTCCTTTTCCCAAACCTCAATAAGCATAAAAAATTACGGGTAAATTTCTAGCTGTTTTAAAATATAATAAAATTTCCTTAAAACTACATTTCGTGGAAAAGACGAGCTAAAAGATAACTTTGATTTTAATGAAACAATCCGATAGATAAAAAAAAAAATCACAATTAAGAAAATTTAGCGAAACATTTTTACGGACGACCATAATAATGAAAACGACCATAATAATGATTTAAAAGCAGTAAAAAAAAATCATTGAAGAAATTTACAATTTTCATTTCAAAATTAATTTGACAGAATAGAAAAGAAAGATAAATTATTCAACGTCTTAAAAGTCGTTAAAAAATTTATTACTTTAGAATTTTAAATTGAAGTTTAATAAAAGCTAACATAAGAGTTAATAATAATTATTTTCTTTGAACAGGGAATGATTTCTTAGTTTTTTAGATTATGTAGAATTAATTAAATATGTAACTAAATTAGTTTAAAGTTTTTATATAAATACGAAAGTAATATTCGAACAAATTAAGAAAAGTAAAAATACATGTTGATAAATTAGATATATTATATGCATTTGTTAAATCAGTTATATTATCAAAACTTTAAAGAGAAAGCTTTGATTTACAAGATAGACTATATATTGCTGCGTTTCTATAATGCTATGGATTAATCTTACTTTTCACTAACCTAAAATTTTGAAATTAAATAGAGACCTTTCGTAGTCTTAACCCTTCAGTTCTCACGTAGAATCTACCCTAGATAACACACTGACGTTCAAAAGACATCCTGGAGTAGTCAGGACAGCCTATATCCTGTGGATGGTTGAAATTGCCCTGTAAAAAATCCTCTGAATGTCCAAATGTCACACCTATATACATAGGCTCTCCTAAAGAAAATGCAAGAAACTACATGATCTGCAGGATCATTGTAGGACATCCGGAGGTCGATTGTGTTTGTATGGGTACCGGAACAATTTTCATTTTTCTCAATTGTTTTTATTTAAAGACTATGAGAAAAACGAAAATTGTTCCGGTACCCATACAAACACATTCGTCCTCCGGATGTCCTGTATTGAAGAATTATACATGAAAGTTTAGTAGTTGTTGTAGTGTCGCACAGAGTTTAAAAATTCGTTGATTTTTTACAAGTAATTATTGCAAAGGTACTTCCTTATGATACAACCATAACGAATGTTACTATACAATTATGCACTCAATATAGTCCTCTGACAAAGTTTATAGTGTTGTAAAATGGATGGGTAGAGAGAATAAACAAAATAAAAATTCATCAATAATGTCGAAACATGTGTAAATATATATACTTTAATATATATTTTAATCTTTAATATAAATTAGAGGCAATTTTTTAATACTCTATAAACAAGCATAATACAGTGCTACAAATTATTTGGAGAGGAAGCAAAAAAGTGAAGAAAATCATGTGAAACAGATATGCATGGGAATAAAATGACACGCACACATATATTAAAGTATAATACAGAAAACAAGACACAGAAACATCGTGTATGGGAATTTTACTTCTTTGATATGATGTCAAGAACATGAAAAGACGCTCCAAGGCACCAATTTAGATACCTGTAATTGACATAAAAAGTGTTGTTTCAAGAGGTTGAAGTATTATAAATATTGTGCGTAGTTCCCTCGAACAACTAAGACTGTTTTACACCATTTTCTACATGGATGCGATGAGGTTGTTCATAAGACTTGGAGAGATTTTGCTCCGCTCTTCAAGAAATGCAATCTACAAGTCACAGGCAGACAACGGAGGCATGGAATGAGTTATCAGAGTATGCCTCAGACATTCTCAATCGGATTTAAGTCAAGAGAGCCTGCTAGCCACTCAATACGCTATATAGTTTCCGCTTCAAGCATGTTCTTCACAAATCGAATTGTATGAGGTCTAACATTATCATGCAATAAAAGAAAGTTATTGCCGATGGCTGCAGCGTAATGTACGATATGAAATCAGAGAGTCGTCTGTATACCTTTTGGTCGTCAAATTGCGATTCTGAAATATATGAAGGTACGTGCGTCCACCTCTGCATATACCTCCCCACACCACGTATCCACCTTTATTATACTGTGATATTTCTTGTACAAATGTGGGATTTGTTCGTGTCTCCCTTTCCCTCAATACCCAACTCGTTGGGTGTCACACTCGAGACTGAATCGGGACTCATCAGTAAAATGAAATTAACTCCAATCACGTTGCATCCAATCTCGAAGTTCAGACCCAACTTTGTCGAACCAGACGGTGTCTCGAGATCAAAGGAATACACTCTATTTTTTTTTTTCATAGAAACCCCCCCCCCCCCACCCGATGAAGACTGTTTGTCTCGACTCCCGTCAGTTTGTTGCCAAAAAAACTGTCTTTGTAGCTTATAAGCAGTGTGTGTTCTGCTTCGACGACCTGTTGACATCAGATACTGGTCATCAGCTGCTGTGGTGACACGTGGGTGATTTTGCCCTGGTCGGCGTCCAACATTACTTGTTTCTTAGAATAGATACCACACTTTTGAAATGACACCCATTGCCACTCCAACAAATTCTTCTAAACTCCTTTGTATTTGTCCGGATTCCACTCTCCCGGTAATTCGCGAGGATTACAGTGAATCTTGTTGTAAATTTTTTTTCTCAAAACTGTTTTGAGCAATTGTGTTTTACGAACGAGAAAATGAAAAAAAAAAAGTTTCTGTGAAATCGTGATTGCAGCATCTTTTTCAGGTATCTTATTCCATAAACGTTGAGTTACATATGAAGTTTTTTATTCTGTTTTCTTATACATCTCAAAGTATGAATCTTTCGTTTTAAGCTAGTTATCAGTAGACTTAATTCCGTCCTAATTCCGTTAAAACCATATGCTTTGCTAATATTTTTGAGCAACATCGTTCATCAGTTTTGTTTTCGTAGCTGATTATATCATTTGGTAACAAATCTTACTTTCTCAAGCCCGAAACGAGCTAAAGCCCATATGAAAACGAAGTACCATGTTGAAAATGTGAATAGGAATTTTGTACAAACATTATGATCTAAAAAATTTCCTTTGCACATCGCATGTAGCACAAAATAGTTGGACCAACTTTGGTTAATTGTTGGCTCACATTAGCGCATATTAAGGAATGTCCACCTCATGGACCATTTGGCAACTAAGTCCCAATAGTGGCCCGACCTTTAACTGCTCAGAATCCTTATCAGATATGCTCCAAATTAAAGGGATCTTTGTACGTAATACTTTCCAACCATTTCCCAACCCTACCATTTCCAACGGCATCCACAAACTGACAACGATTAGCCAACAATGTATGCTACTTGGGATACTTTTGTTATAATACCTAGTTTATTATGAATGAAGCAACGTGAAAAGAAATTCCATTAGAAATGATTAAAATTTAAATGCCGTTTCCCTGTTTCATTGCGTTACGTTTATTTTCCAAAATCAAATTCAGTATTTTCTTAATGCATAAAATAAGAAAGTAAATTAACCTAATGAGCCCTTTTTCTACTGATGAATATTAAGGCTTTATACTTTTACCAATATAGTTTAGATACCTACGATCTCTGGTAAACATGGCCACAACGGAAATCTCCATTTGAACCCCAGTAGAAATACTTCAAATTTAAATGTCATTTATGCATTTATATATTTTATGACATTCTTCATTTCTCAAAATCAAATTTGGTATTATCTTTATTATATGTATAAAGGGGAGAAAGGAAATTTCCTATCAATCTTTTTCTCATTAATGTATGTTAAATAATAAAATACATAGTTTAGAACCCCATGGTCTCTTTTAAACGTCTCTTTTAGAATTTCTCCAAGAAGAGTATATTATTGTATACAAAAGTGTTTCGAAACTTAATGACTTACCCAATGATTTATCCTTCTGTTGTCCTATTATATTATACTACTTTATCGTACCACGCATATCTAACAAATGCGGGAAATATGACACTAGCGAACGTAAATATGAACGTTTATTTAAATGTCACTGAATTTTAAGAAGAACAATCGCATAATAAAATGCTTAACAGAAACGCAGCTTTTATAGAAAACCAATGGGCTGGTAAAAAACATGGAAGATTTCATTTACTGGAAAATATGATTCGACATTTTTGATTTGAAAATAGTCTGTTTAATATGTTTCGCAAAGAAAATTATAGAAAAGACATAAAATGTTTAGTGTATAATATTAAAAAAAGAAAATAATACAAGAAGAGATTATTTTCTATTAGGATAGATGGCTCCTGTAAAGTTAACCCCTTGTGCTTAAAGCTAACCCCATTAATCCCGAGCGTGACTCGTGTAAAGTAAACCAAGGCTCACAGCGTTCCTAAATTTTTCTCATTTTGTTACCACTATTTTAAAACTATATCTTTATTGTAGACTTTCATTGCAGATGTGAAATGAATCTACCATGAAGATTTTTGATTTGAAATAGTTGTACGAATTGTAGAAAAATTTAGGAACGCTATGACACGAGTAAACTTTGTCTTGTGAATCAATCACGAGTGTGACTCGTGATTAATTCCCAAGGGATGGGGTTAGAAATTCATTCTAAGTACAAAACTAATTTAAATAATCAAAACTACAATGGGATAATAACATGTATTAAGTAAGTTGAAGTTAGTTACAGGTAATAAGTGTAAATAAATTTCCCTAATGAACTTTTTTCTATTAATGAATATTTTATTATTTTCTATTTCAAAATATATGCTTAATAGCCTACGCTAGTCACGCGACGAAACGCTCCAGCTAATGTTAAGTCTATGGGAAGGTTATCGCGCGATTTCTCGCTCGCATTTTAATATTTTTAAATGATTTTTTTGCATAGGATAGCTGAGGTCGATCTCTAACGTTATTAGTTTTTACTTTTTCGATTTTGGTTACGGTTTTTTTATAAGCGGACATTTTCAATTTTGGAACCGGTTGGAGCTGGTTTTGAAAGTGAAATTACCCTTATATAAAAAAACTGGAACCAAAATCGAAAAAGTAAAAACTAACAACGTTAGAGATCGACCTCAGCCATCTTATGCAAAAAAATCATTTAAAAATATTAAAATGCGAGCGAGAAATCGCGCGATAACCTTCCCATACACTTAACATTAGCTGGAGCGTTTTTTCGCGTGACTGATGTAGGCTCTTAAAATCTATGAGCATTTGGCCCGTCGTGTGACTGACATATTAAAATGCTGGTGCAAAAAGATTATGAAATTTGCCTTGATTTTTACATTTGCATAAGATAAAAGTGTGTAAGGTATTCAAACTAATCTATATATTGACACTTTGCATAGCTATTATTTACGAAGCATTAAACAGATATGCGAAAATATTGCCCAAGGCTCAAACGGTTAAAAAGCTTATATTGTCTCTGTTAAACATAACTGTTTTTTTCAAACGCAAGTATATTATTGCATATAAAAGTGCTCTGCAAAAAGGATTTATCCTTCCCCCCTATTGTCCCATTATACTTACTTCACATTATCGTGCAAATCTGCCAAATGCAGAGAAATACGACACTAGCAGATGAAAATATGAAAGTTTAGCTAAATGTCAGTGAATTTTAAACAGAATAACCTCATAATAGAATTCTTAACAGAAACACAGCTCTTATGGAAAGCCGATGGACTGATTAAAAATGTGGAAGAATTGATTCACTGGTGGAAAATACGATGATATATTTAGTTGCAAATATTCTCTTTTATATGTTTCTCAAAGAAATTTATAGAAATGATATAAAATGTTTAGTGTATAGTAATTAAAACAAGTTGGAAATTGTACGTCAAACGTTACAAACGAGGTGCGTTCGTACGCACGTTTTAGAATTAAATTCATGATATCCCGTGCGTAGAGCGGGTTAAACAGCTAGTTAAGTATATATTTTATGACACTGTTCATACAAATATCTTAACTAGTTATATAAATATTCAGATATATATGTATCAGCTAGTTATATAAATATTCAGATCTTGATGATTTTTAATTCTGTGAAATGAATTATATCGTCTGCAGATTAATTTCTGTCATAAAATAAGTATCTCGGTCGCTTGACGATTAAACTTCGGAAGCTCCTATAACAAAAAAGCACCGATTTAAAAAAAAAAATTCAAACTTCTTAATAAATATTTTTATTAATATCTCCTAAAGTTTTGATTCGATTTTAATAAAATTTGAAATGTCTCGACAAAATTCTGCAAAGATAATATATTTTAAATTGCAAACCATTTGGTTGAGTAGTTTTTGTGTTGTTATATGCGGACAGACAGACAGACAGACGGACGGACCAAACGACGACTATAGGTGCTACGTATTTATATAATTACCAACGCACCTAAAAACAGGGAAATACAAGATAGAATTTTTTTTCATTGGAATAGCTGGTATAGTATATAATAACACGTATAAAGCGAGTTAAAGTTATGTATAAAGGGAAAATAAAGTTTCCTAACGACCCTTTTACTATTAATGAATATTAAATTATTTTACATTTCAAAATATGTACTGAACACCCTATGAGCATTTGATCAGTCTTTTCCCGTCGTGTAATTGACAAATTAAAATGCTGGCGTAACAAAATTACGAAAATTGTATCGATTTTTACAAAATAAGTAAATATGTAAGATATTGAAATACTAATCTAACATATTCACACTTTGTATAGCTATTTTACGAATTGTTAAACGGATATTCCAAAATATTGCCCAAGGTTCAAAGGGTTAAGAAGTTTATTGCCACTTATAAAAGTGATTTTTTTTTTTTCAAAACGAATATATTATTTTATATAAAAGTGCTCTACAAAAAGGATTTATTCTTCTATTGTCCCATTATACTACTTCACCTTACCGTGTAAATCTGACAAATGCAGAGAAAGACGACACTAGCAGACGAAAATATGAAAGTTTAGCTAAATGTCACTGAATTTTAAACAGAATAATCGCATAACAAAATGTTTAACAGAAACGTAGCTTTTATGGAAAACCAATGGACTGATTAAAAAGGTGGAAGATTTCATTTACTGGAAAATTCAGTTTGACATTTTTGAGTTACAACATGCTCTTTTTCATATTTCACAACGAAATTTATAGAAATGTTACACTTTTAACGTATAATAATGTAAGAATAAAAAACGTAAAAGGTAAAAGGTAAGAATAAAAGATGAAAAATTTTCTAGTATAATAAGTTGTTCCTGCAAAATTATTAACATGTAACAAAATGAGTTTAATTATATGTTGTTGTTGTTGTCGTGTCAGAGAAAGTGCCATAGCACTTCTCTGAAGGAAGGGGTGCCAGAGCCTTAAGAGAGGTTGGACTTCTAGAGCTGGTCTCCTACTTTTGAACCAATTCCAGATGAGAGACCTGCACCTGGATTGACACCCCCAGAGGTATCGTTTTCAAACTTGGAGGACATTGGAGCCACGAACAGATTTACGTGCACCAGCTCCAATTAACGTACACGGTCCCACAGCAGCCGCAGTCGAGAGAGGTTATCACCCTATAAACTATTGACCATGGTCGATGCTGCTTCACTTTCGGTAATCCTGACGGGAACCGAACTTAATCGTCTGCGCCACTGCGGGAAATTTAATTCTAAAGTGAAAATAAATTTCCCTAATAACCACTTTTATTATTATTATAAATTATTTCAATTTTCAAATTACATACTTTAGAAGATTATGGTCTCTTTTAAACGCGACTGTGTTTTTTCCAAGACGAGTATATTATTAGACAAAAGTGCATATTCGCCACAGCTATTTATTCTAGTCTTCGATTATTCTATTTTATTTTACCATGTAGATTTCCCAAATGAAAAGAACGGCACAAGCGGGCGCGAATATGAACGTTTAGTTAAATGTTACTGAATTTTAAATATAATAATTGCCTAATAAAAATGCTTAAAAGAAACTCAGCTTTTATAGAAAGACACTGGACTGATTATAGTGGTCAAATAATTCACTTTTTGAATTTGAAATAAGCTTTTCTATACATTTCGCAAGAGATAAGTCGAATACTTTTAATATAAAAAAATTATAAAATAATGGAAATTTTTACCATTAAGAAGTATATTTTCTTGGAAGAAGAGAAAAAATATTAAAATGTAAATGTGCTGAAAGAGAAAATAATATAATGAACTTTTCTCATAAATTAATATTTAAATTTTCACACTTTTAAAAATATATAGTTTAGAAGCTTTTAATCTCTTTTAAACACAACGGTGTTTTTTTTTAATCCACAATCAGATAATATTATGGTATAGAGAAGCGTTTCCCAACTTAATGACTAGTCGAACGATTTATTCTCGTATTCTCTCATTATGCCATTTCATTTTACCATGCAAATCTGACAAATACAGTGAAAGAAGACACTAGCGGATGTGAATATGAACGTTTAGTTAAATGTCACTGAATTTTAAACAGAATAATCGCATAATAAAATGCTTAACAGAAACGTAGCCTTTATAGAAAGCCAATGGACTGGACTGATTAAAAAGGTGAAAGAATTCATTTACTGGAAAATTCAATTTGATTATTTTTGAGTTGCGAAAAAATCTCTTTTATATTATTTACAAATAAATTTATAGAAATGACACAATGCTTTTTTTTTTTTTTCATGTAAAATAGTGAAAAATGGAAATCTAAATTAAGATGGAAATTTTTTATATTGCAATAGCTGGTTCCAATACAATAAAAACACATCAAAAAATACTTTATTGGGGCAAATGACAAAATTAGTAAAATATATATTTACTGGAAGAGAAAAAGTAAATACTAAAAGAGCATTTATAAAAAATGACATTACGAAATCTATTTTCAATTACTTATACCGAATGTTACTTAATTTGTGTACAGCATTTATTACATCTGAGCTTTCATTAATTTATAGGTATTTAAATTTTTACTAAAAATTATTAAATATCTAATTCGGAGTAATTGACTGTTGTTGAGTATGAGAAGCATTTTTTTCTATAGACTATGTTTAAATAAGAAAACTTTTAAAGACATGAAATTTAGCAAAATTTTAGTGTAATCAATTTTGTTCTATACCTTTAATCTCAAATTAACGAGGCCGTGATTAAAATACAATTGATTCTTTTGAAATATGAAAGGCATTTAATTTAATTGGGCCGAAGCGGAAAAATACCCAAAAGTGAATTTTTTATTTAAGTACCGCTTCTAGTGGCTTTCTGTTCTTTGATAGTTGAAGAATAAAGCCCTGTTTGAATGTTTCAGAAAAATATTGCGACCAAACAAAGGGGTCTAAAAGTGGGCTTTTTTGTACTTTTGGAAGTTGGTCAATTTTAGCAGAAATTTCTTCTTCTTCGTATAGTTTTATTTATAAAAGATAAAATTTTGAAACTTCGAGGGTGTTTATCTCCTTTATATAGAGGACAAGAAACCATAATTAACCCGTTCAAATATTGCATTAGTAGACGGAAAATTAAGGTATGCAATATTCATATTTTAAAAAAGCGAGTAAAATTCATTGACAAAGCTTAAAAAAGGCCTTACATTGGTCTTTACATTGGCATTACAGCCTTTACATTGCCCTTACATTGCCTCAGTCCTTACATTGGACTCGCAGCCCTTACAGCCTTTACATTGGCCTCCGACATAGCTTGGCAATTTTTTCAAATCTACATACATTCGAGAAACAGCTGTATTTATTTCAGCTGCAATTATCTGCAATTGTGGACTTCGTACTTCCTTTGGTTTATTAGAAGCAGTATAAGGTCCATTTAGGCTCAGACAACTCTTCAGCCTACAATACCAGACGGCAAACTGCTGATATTATGCTTAAAAGAAATAACATCATGATGTAAATTGAAAAGAAATATGACCATCTCAGGAACAAAATATATGCTTAGAGCCTGAATTCCAGCTTTTCATCCGTTTCAAACTTGTCATAGTTTTCTAAAGTTGTCAAATATGCGCAGAACAATGGTTATAACTCAATAGCTATGTCTAGAATTAACCTGGAATATAGTTTCATTAGATTCGCCGGAAAAAAACATAAGAATCGACACTGGAATATTTCATAAGGAAATATATTTTAGTGCTTTGAAATAATCAAGAATTTAAGTTATCAAATATCTACAAAAAAATGGTTATAACTCGTAACTATGGGAAGTATCGACCTGCGAATAGTCTCATTCAATTCTTCTAAAAAGTACATTGGAAACAGTGGTCAAAAACATATTTCCTAAAAGATGGGATGATTTGCATATTTTAAATAATTATGATAATTAAATGAAATAATTTATATTTTTAAAAATCAATCTGTTTATATTTACTTTGTAGATTATTTAGAACTGAAGATAGAGATTCCTATAAATTAGCAAATGGCTTAAACTTTTGTTCTCATAGGAAGACGCTGAAAGAAAGAAAAAAGAAAATTCTAAATTTTTCTGAAATCATTTTTTTTAAAATTTACTCATAAAATAACAAGAAAAATTTTACGCAAAAAGATTTTACTTTTAGTTTTATACAGAGATATAATGCTACCATAAATTTCATCATAAAGCTTAGAATTTGAAAATGTTTTGCTATCAGATGTTCAAAAGATGTTATGTTCCGTTAAATAAAAATGAAAACGATATAAGAATATATACGATATGACAGAGTTTTTAATTTTTTAAAATGACTCATGCTAAAAAATATTAATATATTTTTTAAATTACTTACCCTGGCATAAGATTTTAAAAAATTCATAAAAGCAATTGATTATTTTACTTTTACCTACATTTTATTCGGACACACCTAATTCCATTATTCCCCCCCCCCCTGCCCCATATCTATTTGACTCCATTTATAAATTTCAAAACATTTATTTAGCGTAATCGAAAATCAATAAGCATCTCTTGCATAAAGAGACCCAAGAGAATAACATTATATATAAAATGTAAAAATCGATGATTTTTAAGTTTAAGGATTTAGACGGCGAAGTGAAATAGCTGCAGCTTTAAAAAGCTGAGAGTATCTCATTTTATGTTTTCTCAGTAGCATTTACAATCTAAACCGTTTAATGGAATATCTGTTCAAAAATTACTCTACTAGATTACTAATGTGATATATTCCTAACGTAACAAAATCTTTTAATTTGTTGTTCTGGTGGACGCAATACGAATTTTTAAGTATGCCCGGTTTTTGAAATTTTTGGTTTTCAATTTTTTTTTTGCGTCGATCCAATTTGTTCCCATTTTTGGTACTCTATTTCCGGTTTTATTTAACCATTTTGTAGTACACCCGAATATACGAGTTTCTTACTGAGATCCAGGAAATATACTCATAGATAACTTTTTAAACGTTACTACATGGCGAGTAAAGACGCATATATGCATTGTACTTGAGGTTTATCAAGTATCTTGCGCCCTCTATTGGCAATGATTTAAAAACAAATTCACCATGGTTAGTATGTAGGTGCACTGCAGTTCCCAAAGTTAAGGAATTTTTTCTATTAAAAAAATACTCACTGTACGCAATGCAATGAGAAAACGTAGAGGAAGGTGGCCTAAAATGATCCTAACGGACAAAACGATCCACATATGTTTTCTTCCAGACAGGTCTCGCTATCTACAGGGTAACACATAAACTAGTTGTGATAAGTGAAGAAGAAGCAATGGCGGTAATAAAGCGATCGCAGTATTACGCGTCTGAATAGAATTCTTTGAAAAATTGGATTTTATAGCATCTATTATAAGGTAGGCACTAATTTTCATATTTATTTAAATATACAGTCTTTCATGTATAGAAATATGACTTGGTTTACTTAACGGAGTATGTTTTTAGATGTGATTTACACTTATGTATTGTCATAATTACTTTTATATCCTTTATTTTGCCGATAAAAAATAATTTATAATTATTTTTAAATGAAGGATCATTTTGCCCTTTGGTGAGGGTAAAATGATCCTTTGGACATTTTTAAAAGAAATCTATTTTTTCATTACTCAATTTAATTTAAAATATTATTAAAATATGTTTATAATGCAAAATATAGTGTAAAATATACTAGCAAAGGGCCAAAGTTTTATTTAAACAGTTATGTTATTTTACACAAGTTTTTCCCCTTAAGGGGATCATTTTAGGCCACCTTCCCCTACTCTTGAAAAAGTTAATGAGAGTTTGATAAGCAACATTTTACGGCGAATTTGCAAGTGTTGGATAATAACACTGTTTATGCTGAATTTTCTCTTAAGAATAAATAAACATCGGGTAAATGATGAACTTATATGAAATTCATCTCAATATAAAAAAAAAAGAGGTTTTATACCCTTTTTTTGCCATTTTATTTTTAGAACATTAAACGAAAATAGCCGTTTCTAAGAGAAAGATCCATTAATGTTTTTTGTAAAGTCAACAATATTTAAGGAGATTTCAATTCTGCACTTAGGTAGCAAAAAATGTCCGAAACGTGAGGATGTAAATGATTTTGTAAAATATAAATTCTACTGAAGTTTTCAAATGATAAACTAACTTAATTGAATGATTTTATACTTTGAGAAAATCCTATCTCAGCTCTGTATTGTTTTTTAAATGCAATATTTCCCTCCTTACCCTGAAGATATTTTAATTAAATTTAAAAAAAGAAATAGCACACTTCTTAAATTACCTTATTTTACAAGTTCTTTTTGATTAATCAGATTGACTGGCTAATGAAAGGCATAAAATCCACTTTCCCTAGGTAAAAAAAAAAATAGCAGAAGACGATAGTTTCATAAATTAATTAACTTGTAAATTAGATGCCTTTCGCATGTGCGACTTGTCCATTCTAATTTGCAATGATGCCATATGCCTCCATTTTTAACACTTGATTACTGTCCCCAAATTATTACGTTATTGTGAGATCACCTGACGTAATTTCCACTTTATACAGCAATGTTACGCGTAAAGGTAGTAATTGACTAGAAGTGTTCTTTTGCCTTTAATCACAAAAACTAAAAAAAAATACCAAATCTTTTCTTGGCCTTTGCAGCTAGAAAAATGTCTGTATCTTACAGATACAAAGGACAGATTGTAATTGAGTTTTAAAGGAGTACTTTACTCTGTTTTTGTATAGAATATGTGCCCTGCCCTTTTCAAATATTGTACAAATGATTTTACCAAATCATTATAAAAAGGAAAAATATCTATAATTCATATGCATCAATATAATGTTGTACGCAGAGCAAAAGGATCTAAGAATACCTTGGATCGTTTACTAGCAGTGGAGATAAAACGCATCAATGAGTTACCGACTCAGTCAAGTATTAAATAAATATTCCGCAATTCCAATACTATTTCTCAAACTATACAAGGTACCTTCTATTGCAAGGCCATTTGAAAATAATCGTGTATATGAAAAAATTGTCGAACACAATTTTATTATTTCAGAGAACACAATTTTTGCAAGAAAATTTGTAGATGCATGATTAACCTATTCCATAAACAGGGAAAAATGTGGGTTAGGAAGCAGTGTTAGTTTAATTATTCAAATAGAAATGTATAATAAGTGTTATGACATTTAAAATCACTTAAAAATCAATTTTTAACCCAGGTCAACCCACTGAACCAGCAATGAATGGAAAGAGGTCAGTAACTAAAATGATAAGCACATGTAACTTTCTTCATTGATGTACTAGAGCAGCGGTTCCCAACCTTTTTTCTCTCACGTACCCCTTGCTTAGATTTCTCATCTATGCGTACCCCCTTCTCACATAAACCCGTTCCCAATATTCTTGTTTTAGTTCATTAGAAATTCTTATGCTAGTTACCAATGTTGCACGCAGTTCTCTTCAGAATTCCAATTTTAAACCACCTATCTATTTTGAACCATGACACAATATCAACATTAAGCCACTCGAAACACTAAATATTAGCTAAAGATTTAAAATTATGCACTTACAAAGAATGGATGAAGCTACATCCAATAATACACGTAAATAAGTTTATGATAATGCTGACCAGTCGACCACTAAAATGATGACGTTTTCAAATACAGGTTTTAATGAAATCGTCGAAATCAGAAGCTCCGATTATACGATTCATGTTTTTTCTAGATATTTCTAGAATTACTAAAAAGAAATGAACAACAAAGTAAAAGGAGGGACACATGAGAAATCGCAAGATTTTATTAGGAGTGGGCAGAGATAATGGAGACAAATTATGAACCAATTACTTAGTTTAGGCATTTTCCTTTCCTTTTATGCGAATACACTTTTACAAAAGTCTATATTTGTAAACAAAAAATTTCGATTTTTGTTTTTCTGTTTTTATTTTAAGTTCTACTTCTTGCATTATCCGCCATTACCAAAGTAATTTTCACGTACCCCCCAACTATTCCACCAGGTACCTCCAGGCGTACGCGTACCCCAGGTTGGAAACCGCTGTACTAGAGCATTATCCCTTAACTGGCGTCGTGAAATTTCTGTGCGCAACTGGCGTCCTGGCGCTATTTCGTCCCCAGCTAGTATTACAACTTATAAAATAAAAACAACTAAATTAAATTTTTATAAAAATATAGTATTTTCACACGACTATTTGTGAATTGATTAAATTAGTCAATACAGTGAATCTAAAAACTTTAAGGACAGCAAAAATTGTAAAAGTTTTGATAGATTTAAAATGAGATAGTTGAAATAGAAATTTAATGTTGATTATACAGTTGAAATACTAATATAAAAGTCAACTAAATATATCTGTGAGCTTCTTATTGTAAAAAATAATTCTGAAAACAAACGCTACTTTCGCCTGTGTAAAAGCTTTAAGTAAGCCACTAGTTTTTTATAAAAATGTTATGTATAGCTATATTATTGATTTGCACGTTAAAAATTCTTGTGTATAATGATTTTTCTGAGGCTTAATATTTCAGAGTTTTGTGAATTTTACAATAACGCCAAAAGCAAGTAAAATGGTTGTATATGAAAAAACAGCTGTTGAATCTTTTGCATTGTCAGGAATGAGTTGTCGATCTATTGCAAAAAAGATAGGAAGATCTAAAACAGACAAATTTTTTTTACTGTTAAAAGACGATCATGGAAAAAAAACACTGGAGGCAGACCAAAAGCCTTGTCCCCTAGAGGTAAAAGGAGAGTTTTAAAGTTGGCATCAACTGAAAAAAACTCAAGTAAACAAATTTTACGAACGACGGGGTTTAATGAGTGCATAAAAACAACCTAGAATAAAATTACTCGATTAGAGGATTTCCAATACACAAAAAAGTTTGAAAACACTTTTTACTAACTAGATACAAAACGCAGCGTTTACAGTTTGCAAGACAAGTGATGACTTGGGACAAGTGACTGTAGGTTATTTTCTCCGGTGGAAAAAAATGGAACTTAGATGATTCTGGCGGCTGGAAGTATTATTGGCATGATTTGAGATAAGAAAAAGAAATTTTCTCAAAACGTCAATTGAGTGAAGGATCCATTATGACATGGGACTGCTTTTCGTTTAATGGCGTGGCGTCACTTGCATTTCTTTGAGAAAATGATAATTCAAAGGCATATCTCAAAACTCTTTCTGAACATTTTCCCTCTGTTACAACACTTCTGGAAAGGGAAAAATCGATTTATCAGCAAGGTAATGCGCCTATCCACACAAGCCGCAGGACAACACTCTGGTTCCGGGAAGAAAAATATTGAAGTTTTGCAATGACCAACCAGAAGTACTCCTCTACACTCTATCGAAAAATTGTGGAGAGATCTAGAAAGACGAGTTTACAAAAATGTAGGGCATTTTTCTTGAACTTCAGAACTCAGATCTACGATTAAAAATGAATGGTACAAAACCAGTCCCGAACTGTGCCAAAAATTAATACGTAATATCCATGAAAGATAAAATATTTGCGGTCATTAAAAGCAATGGTGGGTGCACAACATATTAAATATTTGTTTCTTCATTACTGTATTCATTTTATTTTGCTGTCTTTAAAGTTTTTACATAGGCGGAAAAAGTGTTTTTTTGTACAATTATTTTATTTTCGTAAAAAAAAAAATACTTACAATTAAATTTTGTTGACTTTTTTTATTAGCTTTTCAACTTTATGATACACATTATAGTAATTCTTTTCATCTTATTTGAAATTTATCAAAAATATTAAAACTTTTTGCTGTCAAAGTTTTTACACGCATTGTATATCACTTACATACTTTTTTTTTTGTGAATCTTACCGATTACTGAAAAATTACACGAGTAGAAATACGTGACTAAATGACACCACAGCACTATTTAAGTGTTGATCGAGTAACGTTATCTAAAATTTCTAGATATATAATAAATATACTTTCTTATTACAGAAGATGAAAAAAAATACACCCGAGGATTGCTAGAATTTGATGCAGGCGTGATCGTGTTTCAACCAGATGGTTATTATGGGCAACTACAAGATAAGACAAATAATTTCCGTGAATGATGTCATAAGATGCTGGAGGAATGACAAAGAGTGGAAAACATATTTGCTAATGTCAGAGTACGCGGTGGAATTGACAATTATATGTTTCCGTTAGTAATCTCTAGTGCACAAAGGTGTAAAATGGCTTTAGCAAAAACGAAATTTAAAGCTTTCTTTCAAACTTGGTGAAATAAAGTCATGGCATGCTGAAACAAGTTCAAATAGATGAAACAGCATCGTTAACGTACATATATGAATTGTGTAAACCATATAACCCTAAAAGAAGAACTATTTTCAGGTATTAGAGGCATTCAAAGTCACGTGAAAAGTTTCCATGTGATATCAAAAGTGGACTTTGCTATCCGTTTTCAGGAACTGTAGAATCAGTGTCAAAAATGCACGGTAAACGACAGAGATTTGCAAAAATATAAAATTTCTTCCTTTTTAAGTAAGAATCTTTTGTTTACGAACTTCACATTTACCAAACTTTCTTGTCATACCTTTTATTACTACACTATGCCTCTTTCCCTAAGTGACAGACACACACGCAACTGATCATATATAGGCAAAGACTGATTAAATGTTTCGAATTTGATTCTGAATCCTATTTTCTGATGTGTAGGCTTGAAGCATACAAGTTCTCTTTCTTTAATTCTACTACAGAAGACAATGATGTTCTGGTGATTACAGTTAGTCTCAGATCGATATAACAAACCTGTATGAATGGTGACACGTCAATGTTTGGATCAGATCAATGTTTTTATTAAAAGAGAGAAATTGCATAAATAGTTTAATAACAACGCTATAAACAGCTTTCAAATGTCTTTGTCAATTTAGGATTTTCTTACTACTTCTTGCACTTCCACGTCTGTAGCTTTTACTTTGGAAACCAAACTCATTAATTTTCAAGATCAAGGTTATTAAACAGATTCTAAACACGAGAAATAACTGAAGAAATAAACTCAAGAGTAGAGTTTCGATAATCCGGCAAACAAATAATCCGGCACTGTAAGCGAAACATTCTGAACATGAAGTGTACGATGTGGTGCGCAACTTTATTGCAGTAAAGTTTTTAATAATATTACAATTACAGTCATATTTTAAAATATAAAATTTTAATACTTGATAAGAAAAATAATATTTTACCGCCAGATTTAAAAAGTAAAATATTTTTAAATTACGTAAGACAAATGGTTTACAGATACATATAAAAACGCGGTATTTTAATCTTTTATAGGAAAAATATAATATTTTACATTAATATTTCTTTAGATTTTTGTGTGATGAAAACATTGCATAATGCACCGATTTATACTATTAAAATACTTTTTTTTTATAATCTTTCATTAATCTGGCTGTTTTTGTAATACTATGTATCCCTGATCTGATATCTCCGACAGTCCACTTGTACATAAAATAAACTTTATTCAATATCTGTAAAATATTTACTTAACTAATAAAATAACTTGGATGAAACTTTCGTTTAAAATAAATAAGGGATGAAGAATTGGAAGTTCTTAATTTAAAATGTCTCGTTTATAAAGTTTGATATTCTCTCTTTCGTACTTTTATATTTAATTCAAGTTTCTTTGCTATAAGGGAAATTGGATTTTATGCTTATTAAAGAAAGATGATTGTGCGCAATATATTAACGTTTAATGAAAGTTTTCCAGGAAGCCCGCAAAATAAGTTGTTCCATTAACAAAATATATATATACATTTCCCTCAAAGTTTTGTTTGATTTCCTCGGGTTTGTGAACCAAGAAAGATTATCGATTTCATGATATTGTTTACATTTCATCTGCCATAGAAAAATTTGACCAAAGTTGAGAAATTTCTGAATTAATGAATAAGGTATCGATTTTAGATTTCAGAATAATTGTAAAAACGTTTTTCCGAACACATGTTTAGAAAAGGCTTTCGTATAATTTCCTATTTTGTGTGTAGTTTACCGAAAAATTGATGAGTATGTTTCGACAACATAAAGAGTACTTTTCAGTACATTAATGCAACATCAGAACTTGTGTTTCGTCTTTCGCCAACCTCCGTCGCAATACTTTCTTTTATTTGTGAAATATTAAATAGAATTGTAGTTTTAATAATGTCACTCTCAGGTTACTTTTTATAGTCAACTAGCTGACATGCCCGGCGTTGCCCGGGCCCGTGATAAAATACCCAAAATCAATGTTGAATGATTTTATATTTTTAAATGAAAATCTATCCAAACGAACTGAAGGACAGTCGTTATAGTTATTGCCGATTTAATGTCGATTTAATTTCTGACGTTTTGATACATTAAATTTTCAATTCTGATCCAAAAGTTCCTGAGGAAACCTAAATAATATAAAGCGCTCCCCCACCTTTCCTCTTTTAAACGCAAAATAATATACAGTATTGGCCAATTTATTAGTCCCATTCGAAATTTTTTTCAAAAACCTTGCTTATAAGATGATTATATTAAAATTAAATAAAAAACATGCACTCGTGGCATCATAATTCACTTTTATATTTTAACAGAATAGTAAGGCTACTTTTCGAGCTATTAATATTTTCAACAACTTCAAATGTTTCATTTTCCGAGATTAATCTGTGGCAACGATTATCGAAAATCCCAATCAACAGCAACGCATAGCTTTTTATTAAAGAGGATGATTTGCAACCACCAAGCCTCACATAGGAAGCTTTTTTCCCGGTTTTCCAGAAAACAAAATTAAACAAGTTGGAAATTGTACGTTAAACGTGACATAGGAGGTGCGTTCGTTTTACAACTAGTTTCACAATGTAAAAAAATCATTCTTATTATTTCAGTGAAATGAATAAATCGTCTGCTATGAGCGATATGAATATGCCTTTTCTTTTTCTTATTACGTATGCCACGTTTACAAATGCGATTTTTTTTTCTAAACCAAACAGCACTGTAAAATTCACCATGGAGATCTTGCTTTGCGAATTATTACGTCCATGGTTTAATATTTATATGACTCATAATGAAAGAATCTCCTGTGTTTATTTACTCTAATGGATTGAAATATTCGGCTATTAACGCAATTTCCACTGATGTTATCTCAGAATCTATACATTTTTAGCACTTTCCAACCTAGTTGAAAAGTGCTTATGACTTCGGTTTGTCTGGCCGGATGGCCGTCTGGCCGTATGACCGTCTGTCCGTGCTCTAACTCCCGTAAATATGCTCGGATTGCTCTGCAATTTTTATATGTTATTGTCGTTATCTATGGCACGTTCCCTATTTCAACTGAAGTGTGTAGCACTTATAGTTTTCTTACAGGGACACTCAAAAGAATTCCGTTACATTGCGGTCTATGGGGAAAAATCATTTGCGGTTTATTTTAAAAATGTTTCACTATCGTAAACGCATTGAAATTTATATAGATCACTAAGATGCATTAGAAGAAGCTTAATATGGAATAGTAGGTGTATAGCACTTAGAGTTACTTTACAGGGACAGTCAAAATAATTCCGTTACATTACGTCTATGGAGAAAAATCGTCTGCGGCTTATTTAAATAATGTTCCACTATTTTAAACGCATTGAAGTTTATATATATTACTAAGGTGCATTACAAGAGGCTTACTACAGAATAGTGTGTGTATAGCAGTCATCGTTCATTTACAGGGACACACAAAAGAATTCTCTACTGTCTGTTAACAATAATTCCTGGAAGTGCGTTTTAAGTTACTGAACGCGATTTTAATCTTAACTAGCTTTTTGTCTATTACGTGGTGTGTATAAATTCTGTAGATCCTATACAGGGCAGCACAAAAGTTCGCGAACACATTTCCGTTTATTGACAGAAACTCCAGAAGGAGAATTTAAACTGTGCTACGCGTTTCCTAACTAAACTAAAATTTAGCATCCTATGTATATATACAAATCTATAGATCATATACAGGGCTACATAAAAGTATTCTGATATTTTTCCGAATATTGTATATATTGAAAATTCCTGAAATTACGTTTTTAAATATGTTATGCATTTTCCAAATTGTTTACTTAGATGTCATCTTTCAGCTTATTAAACGGTAATGATTTGTAAAATTATTTTAGAAGCGTTGGAAAGTGCTACATAATCTATGCTTGACGCATGATTTTTCGTTCTTGTTTAATGTAACTCATCGCTCAAACAAACAATTTTTTTCAACGATCTTTCTAAAAATGTAACTTTTAAGCAATTTTATTCGAAAAAATAATTGTGAATAAAAATGGCCCCCTGGCATATGAAAATGAAGTGGTTTGGCCGTATTTGTTTTCCTCAGTCACATGACTTGCACTTTTATTATATAGATTTATACGTATGATAGGATTTAATAGAATAAAGAAAACTCTTATTAATATCTTTTTAAGTTTTGATTCGATATTCATAAAAATGTAAATGACTCGACAAAATTCTACAACGATAATATATATTAAATTTCATACCATTCGGTTGGGTAGTTTTTTCACTGTTATATGCGGACAGACGGGCGGACAGACAGACGAACGGTCGGACAAGACGACAACTATAGGTGCTACGTATTTATATAATTAAGAGCGCACCTAAAAACCAATAACCGAAAAGACGTACAACAGAAAATAACTTTAAACAGACAAAAGAATAGTGAGAGTTTGAATGTAATATCATTCTAATATTATATTTGAATAAGATTCCGTATATTTTTGTGAACATACATGATCCCCTAAAAGTCACACTCCTCTTCCCTTGTCTCAGAAATGCGTTGGAAATTTGAAAATATACATGTTCAATCAATTCTAGGAGAACTTTATCTTAACATTTTTGGGGCAGGAGTGCACAGGGGTAACTAAGTTCTTCAATTTTGAATTTTGAAATGAGAAGAGCACTCATGTAATATCGCTTGAAAGGTCTCTTAAAGACAAACAAAATAATAAAAAAATGCCGTCCAACGATATTTCTTAAAGGACATGTGACTTACTAAAGTTGTAACTATTTTCATGAAAAAGTGAAAAATTTGAACCTTAACACTAAAGTAACTCTAATTGACAAACTTCTACTTCTTGGTAGTAATAGAACCGCTGCAAAATTCATTCTTGACTGCCTTAAATGTGGCTGGATAGATTTGTAATTATACTTTATTTTGTTGAGCTTGAACTATTGTTTAAACTAATATTAGCATTTCAGAGGATTATTCACAAAATAATTCTAAAAGCCTACTGAGCTGTTTTAGTTTGAATTAAATTTATATTATTATATTATTATATTATTTTATACAATTTGTATAGACAATTGGTTAAGTTTAATGTAGGAATAACATTAATTTTAATTCAAGAAATAGCGAACATTTCAAAGAACTGTTGAATCAAATTTAAAATAAATGTTTAAAATCAATGTAAGTATTTAGCTATTGATGGCAGTCACTGATGTCTATCCTGTGAGTAAAAACCAGTGTCTGTAAACTTCTTGCATTTCTTTGGCCTGTTTCTGCGCAATCATACTAAATACTAGTCCAGCTTCAGATTTTCTTAAAATTATTAAAGTTGAAGAATTAATAACTTTCACAAGCGTAAATAGCGATTTTCAACTTTTAAACCGCTAAAAATTTTAAAATATTTAAGTCAGGGAGGTTCCTGTTTCGTTTGATATCTACAATATGTGCTACTGTGCTCTTGAAATGACGTGAAAAGAATATTCCGAGTTTCATATTCTTTGATAGAGAAATAGAATATCCAATTTTATAGAACGATATAGAGGGAAGTAACTCCATAAATAAGAAGGAAATAGAACGTCAGACCATAGCCTTTCAAAATAGGCAACTGAATATTTTACCTGTATGAAACAGAATCATTTCCTTTTCTAAATTGAAAAGATTATAGAAAGATATTTCTGGATTTTTTTGAAGTACTTCGACGATAAGTTATCGATTTTTTAAAATGAGCTTATAGAATATAAGACAAAGGAAAAATATACTCGAAGTGGACAAAAATAGGTGTATAATAAATTAAACGAAATCTTAGAACCAAATCTCTGTATAGGAAGAAGTTTAATGTTTAAGTACCAGTAGATACCACCTTATACAGTGCATGTCAAAAGTTTCAGCACAACATAAAATTTCAAAATAAAATTTTATTATTGACTGAAAGTTACTTTCTTTTCACATGACCAACAAATTGTAGTTTTAAAAATATATTTAACAGATTTGTGCTTTAAAATTTATCTCAAATAATAGAATTTATAAAAAGAACAAAAATGGGTGTGTCAAAAGTTTAAGCACAGTCTTTTTTTAGTCTTTAGTAGAACAAGAATAAAAAAAATTAATACTTGATTATTGCTCCATTCTGCTGAATTACTTTAAATATACAGTCTTCCATCGATAAAATGAGTATTGCTTCTGGTTCAATTTTAAACCACGCGTTCTCCATGGCATCTTTCAAATATTTAACTGAGGAATACTACTTTCCATTTTGGTAAACTGCATGAGTGAGAATACCCCACATATTTTCTATAGGGTTTAAATCAGGGCTGATTGCCGTCCATTTTAAAACAGATACTTTTTTATAATGTTGAAATAACAGTTTTTCTCCCCCCCCCCCCCCCCAAAAAAAAAAAAAAAAGACAACAGGGAGCAAAAAGTTGGAAAGTGTCTCTTGATAGTTTTCAAGACCACTGATGGATGTTAGAGATGTTTGACCATTGAAAGAAATAGTCCCCCATATCATTACACAACCACCACCATGTTGTCGGGTAAGTATACTCCTAGTTTCTTTGCGGAGATCATGCCAATAGTACTTAAACCCATCAGGGCCATCGAGATTCCATTTTTTTTCCACACTGAATATGACATTCAGCCAGTTATCACTAAAAGACAAATACTCTTTGGCCCACTGTAATCTGCCTACTTTACGGTGCCGTTTCAGACATGGTAACCAAGCCATTTTACGGTTTTTGATGTATTCCGGTTCCAAAACTCTTCTATGAAGAGCTTATTTCGATATTTGTCCTGCAACTGCATGTTTTATTTGCGAAAGAGAGTAATTACCAGTTGAAGCCAAGTTTTTGATGCGGCGGTCTTCGCGCAAAGTAGTCACTCGTGGCCTTCCTGAACGAAATTTTCATTTGAAATCACCACGAGTCAAAACTTGATTAATACCTCGTTTTGATCTTTTTAATGCACTTGCAATTTCAGAAACAGACTTATGTTTTGCTCTCATATTCCAGATATTTATCACCACCTCCTCTGAAAATTTTTTCGACTTAGGCATTTTGTACTAACTCAAAAACAACAACTGACTGCTTCTTATACACTCAGAAAAGGTTTGCGTGAGCAACCGCTTACATCAATTTGTAAAATTTGCATAAAAACGATTTTGTGCTTAAACTTTTGGCACGGTTATTTTTGTCCTATTCTTAAACTCCATGGTTTGAGATAAACTTTAAAATATAATTTTATTGAATATGGAGTTAAAACTGCTATTATTAACATATACAAGACAGATATTGAAATAAAGTGCATATTTAAAGTTTTATTTTAAAATTGTTATTGTGCTTAAACTACTGACACACACTGTATGAGGTTACCATACAGGAGCGGGTAAAAGGACTCGTGATAAAAGTACTTATTCTTAGATTAGCGTTTTAAATTCTCAGATGAAAAAATATTTCCAAACTTGAAACGGCCTGAGAAAATTTATTATAAACAACTATTTCAGAAACTGTTTAATTAGAGTTCAAAAGTACTATCGAAACACATTAATAACACAACTCTTATTAATGCTGATAATGGCAAAATATTTAATCACTGTCATAATATTTCGAGATTGAATTTATCATGCACGTTCAAAGTATTCTTTTTAAAAAGCTATATCTGAAATGCAATATTCATAAAAGTAAATTTTTAATCAATCATTTTCATAAAGTTTCTACACTTTTTAAAGTAAACTATCTCAAAACATGAACACATAAAATTTACTTACGGATTTGTTTTCCACTTTTAAATAGACTTTGAACTGGAGTCGTTTTCTCTTTAATACATAAGTGCGTAGGTAATTTTCTAATATATACTTACCTCCTAAATTATATGTTGAAATTTAAGAGTTTCGCTTTGACTGCAGACATGTTCAAAAAGAAAAACAATTTTAACCTTTAAGGTATCCGCACACCTTTGGTGGTGATTTTTGCAAATTTTTGAAATTTTCTCTTAATATCAATTTTTTCTAGCGATATTTAAGTTAAAACTTTGAAAAATATATAAACATTTTAGAAAGTACACAGAAATAATGTTTTTAAGTGAAAAATAGTCAAAATTATGTGAAAAATTGACATTTGCGCAAAACATGATAACTCAAAATCAAATCAATGCATTCACATTTCGTAAATTGCATAATAAAGAGAATAACTTTCTCTAGGACATAGACTAGCCGCATTATAATATCTATCGAGAAGCACTTAAAGTACTAATGTAATGAAAAATTCGTAAAATTTCTTGCAACTTTTAAACTTATACCAGTGTAAATGTAAAACTATTTAATATATCATCATGATTGCAGTCTATTCTCTCAATAAACATTTGTAAAATAAGTACCAAAAAATTTCAAGGCATTTCATGCATAAATTTTTGCTATAGGATGTTTTGCGTACAGTAAAAATCTGAAAAACTTCTTTTTTAGAAAAAGCTATAAATAACTTTTAAAAGCGGTTCTTGCTATAAAAATAATTATTATTCTTTAAAGGTTTAATAATATACTCCATGTATTTTCTTGAACACATAATCCGATTTAAATGCTAAATTTCGAAAAAAAAAAAAAACATGTAAACATACATTTCAGCTTACTTCCGATTCACAGAATGATATTTCCGGTTTCGGCAAGCTGTAATAGATGTAACTTTAAACGGCTGTAATTTGGGTTCTAATTCCGATGCAGACACAATTAAAGCAGAATCCGATAGATAAAAGATCGGATTTTAATATAATTGCAAAAATGAAAAATCAATATTTTCGTCGAAAATGACGTTAAAAGGTGTGTGGATACCTCAACGAAAGAATGCTGCCATATTAGCGACACCCAATTTTTAATGTCAAAATGTGTTTTTACGAATTGTTATTGTTTTGGCACTACTTTTGTCTCACAAACTTCTTTTGCATTATTTAATTACTGAAATTTTGAGATTAGATAAAGGGAAATTTTCCGTTCAAAAATACTGGTGTCCAATTAGAAACAACACACTTGGCCAATAAAAATTGGTTGTCGATATTATTCTACAGACGCATTTTAAAGATCAATAAAACACTTAACACTTTATTGACCGGCGATTTTGTATGAAATGTTGATTTTAAAACAGTAGAAGCTCCGCCCTCGTCTGAGTCTTTCATTAAAAGGTTTTCTAGATAGGTTTTTTAAGTTTACGCATCAGTAAATATCATTCAATATATGAATTCAATATAAAATGTATTATAATCTAAAAAAAATATGGACAACATAATATAAATGCTTCTTCTATAAGGTAAAAGACACGCCTTTAGTCAATGATGCTTGGTGAAACAAACACGAGTTAACTCGTGACCGGTCAACAGTTAGAATCTGTTTTTGTAAACGCAAAATATGAAAAATGAATACGAAAAACATTTTATAAAACAATTTAGGTCAATTTTATTTAAAGACAAGACAACTGAAACATACCTGAACATACAAAAATCTGTATTTATTAATGTAAAAAAATATGGAAAATGAAGATAAAACACATTTTGTAAAATCATTTAAATAACTTTTATACGAATGAAAGTCATTAAGTAAGTCACAAAAGATAATTAAATAATAACTTACAATGATATTCATTTCAAAACTATTTTTATTTATCAACATATTCTCCACCAATATTTATGCACTTATAGCACCGTTTTATCAGTGCCCCAACACCAACTGCATAACATTCTTTGGGTTTCTGTCTCAGCCACATTAGGACTTCAAGTTGAACTTTTTCATCATCTGTGAACATCATCTTGCTTCCAAAATGGTTTTTCAGTGGAATAAACAGATGAAAATCGTTTGGGGCTAAGTCGAAGCTGTATGGTGGATGTTGAAGAAGTTGCCAACCAAACTTTTGAATTGTCTCCTGTGTTCAACTTGAAGTCCTAATGTGGCTGAGACAGCAACCCAAAGAATATTATGCAACTGGTGTTGGGGCACTGATAAAATGATGATATAAATGCATAAATATTAGTGGAGAATATGTTGAGAAATAAAAATAGTTTTGAAGTGAATATCATTGTAAGTTATTATTTAATTATTTTTTGTGACTTGCTTAATGATTTTCTCTCGTATAAAGGAAGGCGAACTGAAATATTCTTTAAATAGAATCCGTTGACCTTTCATTATACGCGTACTATCTCAGATAAAGTGGAGATTTATCCCTAACAATGTTGATTAAAAAATAATTTCGAATAATTTATATATCTATGTTAATATTAAAAGCTATAAAATGATTAATATTTTATGTTGAAGGTCTTTACTTTGATACATTTACTACAGCATCTTTTATGACAGGCTCCGCCCAGGTGAAGGCGTTAATTGTTACCAATGTATTTGTATAAATCCTTTTCAGCAGCACATGTAAACAAAAGGTATTAGCAATTGAATTCAAGAAATATTAAAAAAAATATCAATTCATGCAAATTTAAATAAAATAAAAACTGTTGTTAGTTTATATTAGGAATCAAACAAACATTTTCATGCTGATCAAAAATTGGCAAAAACAAACTTGTTTCTAAATTCTTTCCATTCTTAAAAACAGAACATGATCTTTCATAATGAAATAATAAAAAAGGATTAAAAAATATGGATAGAGATAATTCATTTTTAAATCGAAATTAGGATGATGATCAACTTTTTTATCCGAAAAATAATTTAAAAAATGGCATTTTTAAATAAATATAAATATTTTCTCATTAAAGCATGCAAAATAATATTATACATAATAAATTTCTTAAATAATTCAGTTTGATAGAAAGTGAAAAAAAAATTAAACGAGCCTGGAAATTATAAAATAGTAGATTTAAATGGAATAATATGTAATATTAATTACGCGAAACTTAATTGAGCGGTATCTTTCAGTTCAGTCTAAAATTTAGTGTGTTACAAATAATTTACGAAAAACATCATGAACATAGCATTCAGGTAATGAAATAATGCAGTTTTAACAAAAACCTTTTTTAAAGATCTGGGTAAATACTGGCACGATATTAGATTAGTTCAAAGCAATATAGAATACTTTCTTGTATTCTTAATTTTAATTTAATTCAGAAAATTTACTACTGGAAATGTACGTTTCTGGGAGAACAACGCACACATTATCATTTTGAAATTAACTTCAATTGAAAATTTATTATACAGATCGATTATAAATTGATGTTAAGTTATCAGTATTCTTTTGTAAGCACAGTGTGAAATGGGTAAGAAATAGAACCGCTTATATTGACTGAAGCTTATAGTTCAGTTTTATTTTAGGGAACTTACATTTCATATAATTGTTTACCATCATCATGCCGTGAATTGTATTATAGAGATTAAAGAAGCATCCATCGAACATTTGTAGACAAATGTACACAACCTTGAAGAGTTATCATCACAAAAAGTACTTATGCTCGTATTTCATTTGTACTATTTGTAAGAAGTGTTGCAAATCCTGAAAAATCATTTATAGTCACTTCATTTTCAGACTTAATGTATAAACTGACTTGATAGAAAACTAAATTTATTTGAATTTACTTTTGTCATATAAATGTTGAAAAATAGGGCTTTAAGTACAATTATAAAAAGCAAAAATTAAAAAGGGAGATAAGAAGTTACTAGTGATATTGTCTGTCTTATCGTGATATTTTAAAACATTACATGCACATGAAAGTAATAAAGAGTTAAGTAAAAATTTCTTAAGAGGTTACACTAGTCACGCGAAGAAACTCGCAAGCTAATGTTAAACCTATGGGGGCATTCTTTTAAAATTTCTCGCTTATATTTTAATATTTTAAATGATTTTCTTTTGCACTGGATAGCTGAGGTCAATTTCTAACCGGGTCCCTTTTTAATTTTTCGATTTCGGTTGCAGATTTTTTTTTTCTGAGGTCATTTTTTTTTTAGTTTGGAACCGGTTTCGAAAGTGAAAGTACCTTAGTAAAAAAAAATAAAAAATAATGAAATGCAATTTAGAAATTTGAAAAGAACATTCACATAGGGTTAACATTAGCTTGCGAGTTTTGTCGTGTGACTAGCGTAGGCTGTAGAATGTAAGAATATAGAGCAGAGCGGGAGATAGTCACAAAATACAGGAGTATTCCTTCAAAAATGAGAGACGTGGCAAGCATATGTAAGAGTAAAAAAAGTAAAGAAAGAGTAAGGTAAAAAAAAGAGAAGAAAAGTAGAAAAGAGGCAGTGATTATGTGGAAGCATAGAAAAAGTATAGATTTTTAAAGAGCATTTAAAAAAAAGTTTCTTTTGAATCTACTAACAGAAGTAAGATTATTCTTCATTTTAATTAGACTGGAAAGACTACAGTATCGATATCAAAAACTTTCAATATTTTTAAGGTCTTTTGTGCATTGTTAGAGTAATTACACGACGATAATGTCTGCATTGTACAAGTCATCTTCTGTATAAAACACCCTTTGCCTTTATAACATAAAACTAAATTATGAATAGATAAACTATGAACGAAAATATTTTTATACATATTGGATGCAAAAGCAGCCCAATCTTAAAAGTCTAGAGTGGCCTGGGAAGTATAATATGTTTTCATGCTGACATATAAAAAGCAGGAGACGATATTTCTCGTCCACATCATTTTTGTGATAACTGAAAAAGAACTTAACTCCGCGTTGCTATAAGCCATTAAGGTTCATGGCCTGCAGGGCTCAACTCCGCTTTCACGATCGAAGATACTAAGGTACTATATATAGCATATATACCCGTTAAGTGGTCAGTCTGACGCGGAACCCCCAGTGTTTACATCCCAAGCACACCAGGTACTCATTTTATCGACCCAGAAAGAATAAAAGTCTGAGTGAACCTTGTTTAGCCCGGAGGTGAACCTTGGACTTATAGTGTAGCAGCTCAACGCGTTAATCTATGAACTACTGGGCGTCTGGGGCAGAGAAAAACAATCTAAATATCTCGTTAACAATATTCAAAGGGCTAAATGCTATATATTTTCTCATGTGCTATGAATTTACATGACGAGAGCGCCTTTTCCCATTTTTACAGAAATTAATATTAATTGTAGAGCACCTTCAATTAAAAGAACCTTAATAAAAGGGCACAAATTTTCACTACGTAAATGCATTAGTATGTTAATTGTTGAATCCTATTTTTCTGCTTGAGCAGAAAATGAAGGAATAGGTTAAGATTTGTATTGTTTTTAACAAATACTAAAATAATAATGTACAGTTGGTTAGTTGATTAGAGAGCTACGATCATATTTTGCTCACAAGGGCTAAACAGATCAGGATCTCTGTTTAATGTGGAATTCGACCCACTATACAAATATGCATGCCTGATTGGGATACAAACCCTGCATTTCTTATCCAGTAGCCAACGCCCTAATCACCAAGTAAAAAAGATGGGTTGATTATTGACGGCCAATTATCTACACTAGGGATATAGGCCCGGGGGGAGTGCCCTTCGTGGGGGTCTTTCTAAGGGAACCTAATCCGTATTTACGCATGGATAAATCCACGGCTCGAAGAAAACCACGAAAACACCGAACGATTAGGCCGACGGGCGCTATTGGGATCGAACCCAGCACCTCCCGTCTACCAGCTTCGAGAGCACAACCTCTCAGCCACTGGTGGGGCTAAAAAAGATGGGAATAATAATTTAGGGTTCTTCTTGTTAATTTGAGCAGGCTTTGCATTATACTTCTCTCACGATTATAAATAAAATACGTTTCAAAATGACAGTTTCGCACATTTTTTTTAATTATTACATTTGAATATTATATAATATGGTATACAATCTACAAATCTCTTATAAAAACAAATTATAATAAAAAAAGTTTTAGAAAATATATTTACAAAAATTAAAACATATGGAAAATGGGTGTTGCAAAATGATAGGTTCACCAAAGGAAATATCGATATATGTATATTTTGTTTTATGAAGAAATATTTACATCTTTCTTCAGAATCAGTTCATAAATTGTTTTTGGTATTGAACTAATGATTTTTGCAAATGATTCAAGCAGATAGTACTTCACAAATGTTCTTTCCTCCTTGCTTTTTTAAGGTTTACTTGTGGAATTTTATTGTTTTGCATCAACATATGTAGATCTTTTCAATGGTCTACGTAGCTTTTCCTTACGGTTTTAATCAAGAGCTAAAGCAGGATGGTCAACAACTTGCTCACATTTGGATAGAAACCACCCAAGCGTAGAATTTTTAGTGTGAATCGAGACATGGTCTTGAACAAAGATAAAACGTGTCTCTCCAATTTCTTCAGAAACTCGTAAGAAGTGGTAATTAAGTACATCTTGGTAATCTCTAGTACTCATGTGATCATTTAAAAATACGCCATATATTTTCCCTTGCCATCCAAAGCCTGTCGAAACCATTATCGAACTACCTTTTCGTTGACGTTTGAGGAAATAAAATGTTCTTATCTTCGCAAGTCATGCCCAGTAAATTTGACAGCCGTTTGACACGTCTAAATTAAACTCTTTCCATCACTAAATATTACTTTTTTCCAAGACTTCTTTCCTTCTTGTGCAAATTTTAATCTTTTTGTTTTTCTAGTTATTTAAAAAAATACTTTTCCCCTTTTTGTACTTTAAAAAACTGAATTACTTCAAGTTTCTAGATAAAGCGGACAAAGAATGTGGAATACACTATCTCTTTGCTAAGGATACCAAAGAAATTGAGCCAGAATTAGCATCCTTTGCGATCGTTGTCATTTGACGGACGGATAATTTTTTGCCTTGCATGTGAATTTCTAGTCTTAGAAAATTTTTTAACCGCAAAAATTGTTCACAACTTTATGTGGTCTCGTTTTAATAAGTTGACCGCCAGGCTTGAAATTGATTACTTTTCGAAAGCATCCAAACTACCTCTTGGCAGTCCTGAAGTACGTAGCCCAATTATTGGTCCGACAAATGGCGCTACGAAGTTATAAGAGACGGATATGCACTCTGCGCATGATACCGTACGATCTCAAGGTGTGCAGAATGGAAGTCACGCATGAGACCATACGGAGTCATGGGGAGACCATACGGAGTCATGGGGCGGCCAACGTGTTAAAATTCTTGTTCTTTCTCTAATACATTTACCACATTCTTTAAAATCTGTAATTTCACCTTTCGTTCCGACCACATGACGTTCACAGTGTAAAATTTGTACTCAGTAATGCGTACACGTAGAATTGTGAACTACATGTATAGAATAATTGTGTTCTAAAGTCAAGGTCATTGAAGAGCCACAAATGGCCTTGGTTATAATAAAAATTTGCATACCTCACGAGAATTCGTGCTTAAAAATTTAAATTGAAGATGGACCTTTTGCAACACCTCAAAAGGAAAAAAAATAATTCCTTGTTTAAAATTTTTAAAAAACATTTTTTTTTCTTACTCTCACAAATTTAGGTAGTTTTCCACAGAAAAATGCATAGTTTTGAGAAGTTAAACGCATTTTTAAGGATGGACCTCTCATCATGCAACGCAATGTAAATAAACAACACGTCGAATAATAACTTCCCAAAGGAAAAAAATTGAGAAATGCATATTGGAAAATACATGTATAATACGAGGGGCAGTCGGAAAATAAGTTTCCCCTGGCGACTGTGGACAGAGGTGTGTATGAAAGACAAAAAATGTAACGAGACATTAAAGATAAACATAACTTTATTTTTCCACATAAGTACCAAATACATTCAGACATTTGTCATACCGCTTTAGAAGCTTCAAAAAGCCCTCCAGGAAAAAAATCAGGGCTTTGCATACGGACAAAGCGTTGAACAGCTATGGGCGAAAGACGACACAGCAGGTGAATGCGAACGTGCAAGACACCGATACACCATTGGGTAGAGGTCGACCGCGATCAAGCAGATGGCGCTGTTGCCTGCAACCACTTGTCAACAGTCTCTTGTCTGCAGCAACCTCTTGTCAACCTCTTGTCTGCAGTCAACAGCGACACCTGCGCAGGCACTGCAACAGCGCCATCTGCTTGATCGCGGTCAACCTCTACCCAATGGTGTATCGGTGTCTTGCACGTTCGTGTTCTCCTGCTGTGTCGTCTTTCACCCATAGCCGTTCAACGCTTCGTCCGTATGCAAAGCCCTGATTTTTTCCTGGAGGGCTTTTTGAAGCTTATAAAGCGGTATGACAAATGTCTCAATGTACTTGGTACTTATGTGGAAAAATAAAGTTATGTTTTATCTTTAATGTCTCATTACATTTTTTGTCTTTCAGATACACCTCTGTCTACAGTCGCCAGGGGACACTTATTTTCCGACTGCCCCTCGTATTTTAAAAAAATGTTTGCATTTTTTTATCATATTTCTCAAACAATACTGAATATGTGTTAACGAAAACAGAAAAAAACCGTACGTAAAGAATTGAGATATAGTCTTTAGAGAAATATGTTTTTTTTGAATTAATGAGAAATATTGAAATTCTTCCTTATCAAGGCTTATTTCCTTATATAGCCGCTTAATTAGAAAGGAAAATTTTCGGATTCTTTGCAAATGAAGTAAATCAGAAATTAATTTATTTTTTCTATTACGTGAAAATTTTGAGTAAACCTCAAAATAAAATACAACTGAAATATTTATAAAGGAATATCAAGTTTTTATTTATAGAGGTTCTTTTCAATTTGCACTGTTTATATCCTTAATTAAATAAGCTTTATTCAACTTATATATCATAAAAAGCTGCTTAATTATCTTAATTGAGAAACTATTAAAGTTCTTTAACATTATTAAATTATCACTAATGCTATTACAGAAAAAGAAATTTGTAAAAAAAGTTAAAACTTTTGTTACCTAAGTAACGTTTCCGCAAATTAACATATGTAATAAAAATAAATTCAAAATAACTTAGGCGGGCTTTAAGGAATACAAATTATTTTGCATCTGTTTATCCAACTCAAATTAATAATTGTATTATTTCGACCCGACAATGTATAGCATTTTAGTTTATTAAGGTTATTATAATTAATGTCGTTTTTTTCGTGCATGT
Organism: Maratus michaelseni; assembly: GCA_963931845.1. NCBI lineage: Eukaryota > Metazoa > Arthropoda > Arachnida > Araneae > Salticidae > Maratus > Maratus michaelseni. The sequence continues at coordinate 121,376,009 of OZ007599.1, read as the reverse complement.
ATTATTAGTGTATTTTTTTAAAGCAGCATTTATCAGTTTATTCACCGTATGTTTCTATGACTCCCCCCATTTCTTTATTAAGTTTTCTATCCTAACGTGAGAAATCTTAAAGAAATACGCTTATATAAGATTATGTGTCTCGTTCCGCTAATAACAGGTCGCCGGGCTAAGTGAGTTGCAGTTTGAGTGCCGCAGGTTGAGTATGGCTGGTCTAGACTAAATCACAGCATACAGTTTCTCTACTAAACTTTATCATCAAAATTCACTTATTGAGAAGTCTCTAACAATATTACGAAGGCTCTAAAATATTTCACTAATGTCTAAGTCTATAGTTAAACCGAAAATTACCAATTGAACAGTAAAAAATTGAAAAATAAATAAATAGCGGTCTGTGAGGCCACTCACAGAAGTTAAGGATTAAACGAACATTTTTTTGTTTTGTTATTAAATGCTGAAATACAAATGAAGTGATAATAGTACACAGGGTATCCCAAAATCATTGACCTCGGCTTTTATTCCTTAAATATTGATCACAGACATATTATAAATAAAGTTACGTAAAAAAAGGTACAGAATTTTATGAAATCGATTTAAATTGTCAGGGGATTAATTTTGAAGAAATACAAAATTTAAATTTTTATATGGCCTCCGTACAAAAAAATTCCCAATAAGTAAAATGTGCCCCATACACTAATAAGCTCATGTACAAAATTTCAACATTTTAATATAAAAAGTCGCACAGATGTGATTAAACAAAGTTGGTGAGGGGTTAATCATAACTGCATCAACAAAATTATTATTCATTTGTGCAATCATTGTTTTCTTTCATAATTTGTGTACGACCCCTGAAACACGATCATCCGACATAATTTTTACTTTTTGCGAGGCATCGAAAAGTGGTTTAAGTCAGCATTTATGTATTTTCATATCTCCGCGATTTTTTATGATAAAATGCTGAAATTTTATACATGACCTTATTAGTGTATGTGACACATTTTGTTCATTGAGAAAATTTTTGTACAGCGGCCGTAACAAAGTTTAAATATTGTATTTCTTCAAATTTAATCCCCTGAAAATTTTAATCGATTTCATAAAATTCTGTACCTTATTTTTTACGTAACTTTGTAATTTATAATGTATGTCTATGATCGATATTTAAGGAATAAAAGCCAAGGTCAATGTTTCTGGACACCTTGTATAAAATTGGGGTGTGTGTGTGTGTGTGTGTGTTTTCAGAAAGACACCTATTTCTAAATTCATTCGACTATTGAGACGATGTATAGCCAAAAAGTATAGCAAAAATTCCATCAGTTTGTGAGGCTCAGAAACTGTTGCCTAACAAACACTAAATTTATCGGGGAGTGGTGGGGGGGGGGGGGGCAGATAGAAAACGTTTCTAGTTACAATCTGCAGCTTGTCGCATTCCGTTATCTAAAATAATTTGAGAAAACAGGGAAAAACCGGAAGAACCAATCAATTAACCAATCTTTCAATACTCCAAAACTCGGGAACTAATTGATTAATTTTAAGGAATATTGTTTAGACTTTTAGATGGATTAGTAGAGGCTTTATACAATTCCTTTAAGTTTTAATGTATTATGTAGAAATTCTCTATTAATAAAACAAGATTAATTACAAAGATAACGACACCTCTTATACTAGATGATAGATTAAAGAAATTAGTTTTAAATTTCCAACAAATTTTCTAATTATATTTTGAAAACTGCGTTTCTTCTAAACAATTTTCATGTATTTGCAATTGTTGTAAATAAAAAGTCTAAGTGATCTAAGATTAATAAAATTCAGGTTTTTTGTATCAGATTGATAAATTAAGTACAAATGCACTTTGGGTAAGTACAACAAAACATGCAATAATTTGAGATGTTTTTAACCCTTTCAGTGCGGAATTTTTTTTGAGGGTTAAAGCTCTGTGTGGAATATTTTGACCAAAAAAGCGACATTATTTATCTGATTACCGGGCAGAATTTTCCGGTACGAATTGATTTTTCCGAAGGGACACGACTTTCCGAACGACCCAATACAAAACTAAAATTCATATCTTATGGTTATACGAAAAGCCCGCTACTGGTTTTGTTATAGCCAAATTACTGCACTACGCAGGCGCAAACGACATCACTGCTAAGCCCATGACGCACTACAGTGAGCACAATACACGCCTAGGTGACTGTTGTCGACACTTAATGTAGTCTATAGCACCCAACTACTAGATGTCGACATTGGTCGACTCCGCACTGAAAGGGTTAAGCAGATTCAGAAGCGGTTCATTCTTTACGCTCCAAGTATAGCATATGATCATGGCTGAGTGGTTAAACCAGTGACATTACTCATCCGTGATTTGATTTTAGCAATCGAATTCGAAACCAAAAGGGATATTAAATCATTAATCCACAAATCCAGAATATAAAATAGTTTCACTTCACAATAGTAAGTGACAGATGATAGCATAACTATTGTATCATGCAAGAAAAGAAATACAAAACGCGAACGATGTCTCATTGAAAGCTGAAAACCCCACTTAAGACAAGTCATAAGTATAATTAACGCCCTCAGTAAATGCAGTATCGCATCAGTTTTCCACCCAGACATACCATGATTAAGTGGTCCAACTATGACTATGTATATACTACTAACATGTACCTAAATAAAGAAGTGAATGAACACGAGTTTGTGGTATAAAATATGCATATTCTCACATATTTAAAATCTATGTCCAACACATCTACAAGTTTTATAAATGATATGACAATTAGTACCAAATTAAGCATCAACTAACATTGAAAAAGCAGGAAAAATGTAATTTTTGACTAATTTTACATTTTTCCTGGGATACCATAAACTGGTATTACTTAGACCACCAACAAAAAAGTTCTGAATCAGTCCTGGTTCTACTGTGTTGAGAGAATTAGCATAATTCATCAATAGTGGGTGAATCTCATCAATTCTCTCAACACAACAGACCTAGGATTGATTTAGAACTGGATTTTTTTTACTGTTTTCGTGTGTCATTTACCGTGCTTCATTTTTTTTTCTAGATATGAAGTGCATAATGTACCGCAACATATATCAATCATTGATATTTTCTATTATTAAGAAAAAAAAAATAAAGTAGAATTATGTTAATTTCAAACCGAGGTAAGAAGCAGGGTTCGCACAGGTGTTTCGAATACCGCTATTTCCAAAAAGTAGTCTTCGCCTTAAATAATCACAGAGATTTGCAATTAAATAAGGTGAAAATTAATTTTTGGAAATAGTGGTATTTAAATTTAGCATCCATACCATACAAAACAATACCTCAGATAACAATTAAAATTTATCAAATACCATTTTTTAACTTATGATTAGTACATGGTTAATATGGTGAAAAAATAAACTTTTCGACTTTTAGATGAATTAGTATGCTTTAACATTACAATTCCTTTAGAAAATTTTAATGTATTATGTAGAAATCCTGAATTATTAAAACAAGATTACTTACAAAGTTAACGATACCTCTTATAACAGATGATAGATTAAAGAATTTTTTTTTTTCATTTGAAGCGAAATTACTAATGATATTTTGAAAAGTGCGTTTCTTTTAAACAATTTTCATGCATTTGCAATTGCTGTATATAAAAATTCTAAGTGTTCTAAGTGCAAAAGAGGAATAAAATTCAAAATTTTTGTATCAGATTGATACATTAAGTGCAAATGCACTTCGGGTAAGAACTGCAAAACATGCAATAATTTTAGATGTTATTAAGCAGAATCAGAAGTCGTTCAAAAACCATTATTTCATGCTTTTATCTTTTAAAGAGCTACAATACCTGGGGCCATGATCCTCATCATGTTTTACTTTTCTAAATACACTGTAGGAGAAAAATAACAATGAGTTCTAATTCAGTACGGAACACATGTAAAATATACACATAAAATAATTTACCTTTTCAGAATCAATTTATGCATTGCACAATCTGAAGGCAAGTGTAGTATTAAATATTATAAATATTTTTACACAAAACATTATATAATTAAAGTTCTGATATAGAATCATAAAAAAAGAAGCGTTTTTAAAATTTATCTTAGTAAATAATACAAAATTGAAAAATGTTTCAAATTTATTAACCCCTTGTCTATGGCCACGTATGTATGTGGTTGTAAATACACACAATTTGTACAGACTTTTAATTTGAAATCACTGTTTCTAAAAAGTGATATCAGAAATTCTACGATTAAATGTTACTATGATCACTGCTCACACTGGTATTAAAACGTAAAAACTGAACGAATCCTTCTATATGGATTTCGAAGGCGACATAGTCAAGAGATTAAGTTAACTCAGATAGTCTAGTAGCAATAAAATTGATTAAAAAAAGTCTTAATTGTAAATAGATTATAGTATATGGCAACAAGAAGAATTTACAGCCTTTGAAATATATGAAATATTTTTAGTGGAAGGAACTAATACTTTCATGAAAGTATTTTTCATTTGAAAGTATTAATTCCATTCATTGTATTCTCATGCATGAGAATACAATGAATTGACGTATCACCGGACGACATGACCACGAGTTGTGCCTCTGCACTTGAATGATGTATTTCTTTAACCCGTTAAATGCAATAGACGAGATTGTTTTCAGTAATAAAAAAAAATCAAAAACGCGATTTCTGATTTCCTGCAATGTAAACGAAAATTTCATCCAAAAAAAGGAAAATGTACTTACGGCAAATTTGCCGCCTATTCTCATTTTTTTTCACAATTCTTTCGTTTCGGTATTGCTCCGTTTTTCACATGGAAATGTTCCGTTTTTGTAGATGGAAATATTTCGTTATTCAAGACGGGAAGTTTCAGTTTTTAAAAATAAATATGCACAATATTAAAAAAATAAATCTAAATAATTATTTATACTGAACATGTATTTGTAATGCTTATTTATTATACACGTTTCTTATTACCTACCAATTCTCTGCAATAGTGAATGAAAGAGCCCTGTTCCATACACCAGCTGACCATATCCAATGACTTGCTTGTAGGCCTGAACATAATTTACGAAAATTTAACTGGAAAATTTCCATTTTGTTTCAATTAGAAATGAACATTTCCGTTTGTCTGTCTTGGAAAGAACATTTCCGTTTTAACATTCAATGTGTAAGGGTTAAAAGGAAATTTCTCGTTTATTCCGGAAAAAATTACAAACAAAATAAAATGTTTCCGTAAAAGATAGACATTTCACATAAAAACACCCATATATATATGCGGAATTATGTTTACAGCGTGCCTAAAATTTCTTCAATGGCCAAACAAGCTATCACGTTAATAACACTCAAGGAGTCAAACCACCCTCTGGAGTGATATTCAGAATATGAATTAATCATGTCTTCTAACGTGTTGACTATCATAATATTAAGGAACACATCAAATTAAATGCCAGCAATTCATGTTCTAAAAGGGTCATTCCATGCAAAATGAGCAAAAATTTAAAAAAAAGTCGTGGCCACATAGTAACCGATTTTAATAAAATTTGGTACACAGATTCAATTCATATTTAAATAGAGCTATTCAAAATATCTTGACAAAAAATAAAATATTTTGGAAGTTCTGGACATTTAAAGAACTAGTGACATAGAATGGCTTGTATGGAATCGTTCAAAGTTGCAAGTTTAAAGTTCCGTATCTTGAAAATTATTTAACATAAATACAATTTTTTCATAATATTGTAATCCATGGACAGTTATTATCATATTTATTTAGTAATAATAATTTCGTAACACCATGGTTAACCTTAAATTGGCTGTAAAAATTGAAAAATTTGAAAAAATTAAAAGCGTTAAAAAAAATCGAAAATTTTTTAAAACATATGTGAAATTGATGTACGATGTAATGTTACATATGAAAACCAAATTTCTCAAATTTGGAAGTTGCCATTTATTTTCTCCATCTTCAAAATAGCTTAGAAACTTAAAAAAAAATTACAAAATCACAATTTTTCCTCTTATGTATACTTAAAAAATCAAATGAAGGAAAAATCTGGCATTAACAATATTGCAGAAGCATAAAGTACAAAAAGCCCATGATATGCTGAAAGAAATTCAAGATTGCCTTTTTATTCTTAACATAAGAGAAATGAATTCAAAAAGGTAATATTTTTTATGTTTTTTGGGCTATTTCACTTCAAATTCCATGCTTTTCTGCCATCTTTAAAAAAAAATGTAGTGCTGCCATTTATCCGAGCTTTGAGTACTATATAATTGTTTGCCCCGTTTAAATCAAAAATTTATTCCAATCTAATTTAAATTATTGTTGAGGAAAAATAAACTGAAGGCAAGAATGGAAGTTTCTATATTTAAAATATACACTTTTATTTATAACGTCAAATAATTTAAAAATTTTAAGATGTTTCCTTCGTGTTCATACAAGTAATAGAAATATTGAATTTTTTCCCTCAAAATTTTTCCTTATTTATTTTTTTCTCATTAAGGAATATAAAGGCAAGAATGAAAGTTTCTATATTTAAAATATATACTTTTATCTATAACGTCAAACAATTTTTAAATCTTAAGACCTTTCCTTCATGTTCAAACAAGCAATAGAGATATTGAATTTTCCTCTCAAAAATTTTCACTATTTATTTATTTTCTCATTATGGAATAAAAGGACAGTTACTAAATCACTCCAATCTGTTAATTATTATTCATTCTTAATTATAAATAATTTTTGATAAAGTCTTTCCACTCCTACGGCTAATAATGAAAATTGAAATTTCAAGCATGTAGACAAACCCTCGATCTTATATCAACTTTTAATGTAAGTTTTAATACTTAAATAAACAATCCTGAAATCTATTATTTTACATTTACTCATAAATAAATATGATCTACTTATATGCTGATTTTCATTAAAATCTATGACATGTCAGCCACAGCTGATTTGCTCATTTAGCATGGAATGACCCAAAAAGTAACGTTTGATGAGGTTATTTATATAATTGTTTGTTTCAGAGCCACCATTAACATGCAGCAGTACCTACCAGTCAGAAGATGCGAACCAGTTCGGAATTATTTTTTGCAGCGAGCCTAAAATTTCTTCAATGGCCAAACAAGCTATCACGTCAATAATACTCAAGGGGCCAAACCACCGTCTGGTATGATATTCGGAATACGAGTTAATCATGTATTCTAACTTGTTGATTATCATTATATTAAGGAACACATCAAATTAAATGTCAGTAATTCATGTTCTAAAAAGTAGCGTTTGATGAGGTTATTTATATAATTGTTTGTTTCAGAGCCACCGTTACCGTGCAGCAGTACCCACCAAGCAGAAGATGCGAACCATTTTCTGGTTTTGAGCTTTTTGATGATTAGATTAATTTTATTTTTATGAAGTTTGTTGTTTAAAGTTTGCCTAATTTTATTTTTATGAAGTTTGTTGTTTAAAGTTTGCCTAATATAATGGTGATTTCTGTTTGAAAATAAGTCGCTAAGCCGATACGAAAAACTTATCTTTCAATTAGAGTTATTTTCCTTCTTCAATTTAATTCAAATAGACAATCTAATGCAAAAATTTTCAGAAGAGAAAAGTCATGTATGCATTTCTTCCCACACGTTACAGAAATCCTGCCATCTATCATAATTTATACAAAGTTGAAAAACTTTTGATAGTCATACGTTAATTGCGGTAAAATGAGGGTGAAAATAATATTACTTCAATAGTCAGAAACTGTAAGCAAACTATTTTCAGAGATTATTCGCGTTTTTTAACTGTGTAATCGTTTACCTTACCAATTTGAATTTATTTTTCCTGTTCAAATCTCTTCTTTTTCGTCATTCCTATCAGATGTTTAGATATTTAACGTTCGTAAAAAAAATGTAGCATTGTTTAAATATTTACTTTAGCATTTTATGCTATTATGTTTATTGTTCGACTGTTTGCACTTCAAACATTTTCTACAGTCATTATCGTTACTAAATTTTATAAAAGAAAGCAGGTTAAAATTGGATATCTTATTAGTTGCGTCTTGAAGCTAGAATTGCCAACAAAATTTTGTGAAACTGCGTGTAAACACACTGCAATTATCCTTGTCCAATAATATCATTATAAATATATGATTTATTTACCACATATAAGGGCTTTTCTAGAAAAAAAATCATGCGGTCTTACCTCACCGCACAGCAGGGCGAAATCGTGAACAAGCTCTTAAAAATCAATTTTCTTAACAAGGTAATCAATAGTACATATGTAGTATACGATGTCTCAGACCATCTGATCTCGAGGTTGAAATGATTTCAGCAGTACCTCTGCATTTGTCGACTTCGCCAAAGAAACTAATACTGAAATTGTTGTAAAAGTTGATGGTGTTACGAACAGAATCAAAAATCTCCTTCTTTCAATTGTAACAATCAACGACAGGCATATCGCACGGACAGTTAGTCATACGAGCCTGAAGTTGGTGCCATTCAATTCAGCGTCCAAATATACACAGATTTCGATACCACAGACGACATTTTCTTGGCATTTTTTATTATTTTTTTTTAATTTTTTGGTCTGTTTTTTTTATTTTGGTCCTTTTAATAAGGTCTGATCTAGCTGATAAGCAAAACTATTCAATTATTTGATTAGATGTATTTGTGGCCCAATATTGATGTCTCCAGTGCCCCCGTTTAAAAGTTATTTATTTTTAAGTGCTTTATTGTGATTTCACCCCACTGTACACCGATGCGGTAAGAGCGCAGATATATGTTCAACCTATAAGAAATGAAAGAGTATACAGGCATTTTTTTCTCATAAAGTAACAAAAAAATTATTTTAGAACTTTAACTAAATAATTTTAGTAATGATGTGATATTTAAAAATACAAATTGAGTAATATTTTCATTACTCACACAAGAAACAATTAGAAAAATTGCAGAAAAAGAAGTTCGACTTTTCACCGGTTTTAAAATAATCATAACTACTTTTGGCCTTGTAGTTTGGCCTGCCATTTCTTCAAGCATAATTTTTGGGGATATTTATTTTGTTTTACAGTGAGTTTCCTTTATTCATTTTATTCCACGTAGGATCTCCCATAACTCTGTTTATCAGACAGAATTCAATGCTATCTTAACAGTCCTGGACTGGATCCGGGTAAACACCACATACTCCTTCGTCCAAATTTATAGCGATAGTCTTTCGGGCCTGCAGGCTATCTATATCCATAGAACCAAGTATCTGCTAACCCTAGAGATCAAACTTAAGGTAAAGTGCCTCCTAAAAAGATCAGCTATTGGCCACGTCTCAGCTCACATGGGCGTTCAAGGTAATGAAACCACGGACACACTCGCAAAGGAAGCAACAGCAAAATCACATATTTCCATATACATCCACCATCCACATACATAAAACTTTTACTAAAAGCTAAAATACTCAGGGAAATTAAATCAATTTGGGACAACACCGACAAAGGCCGACATACATTACCTAATACCGAAAGTTTCAATGGCACATTACAAGCTATCGCCACACACAACAGCATTTCTCACGGGGAACGATCCCTTTCGAACGTACCTCCAAATATTTAAATGTGCAGACACATTCCTTTGTGAGTAGTGACGCAGTGGAGTCGGCACCCCAATACTACTTCACTCGCCCACTAACAGCACAGAGGCATATTAAGAAGCCTGCCAATCCTCCCAAGGAATGGCTTCCAAATATTCTAAATAAGCACACCATTATCAGAAAACTTCTCAAAATCTATATTTTTCTCACAAATCTCTCAAACCTTACCTGTACTATATGTAATTTTAATTGACTTCTCAAGGTCAGTTTCCCGGTCTTTATCTTAGGTCAGTAACTATGTTAACACTGCATTTGGCTGACTGAACGCTCTTTTTTCCGCCATACTTGAGATAAGAAGAAAGCTTCGTCCTTTGTTCGTTTAAAGTAGTAGGGAAAACAGGACCAGGCTTGCGTCTTCTAGTGCCATGACAACAAAGACATGAAGTGGAGAGAGCGGATGTCCTTGAGAAACCAATTGAAATTGCATAGAGTATAGTAGCCATCAGTCACCTGTCGCGCGGGAGGAGCATGGCTCCGGCGCGTCAAGCACATGCAAATTTTTGCCCAGTGTGGCCTCTGGTAGTAACAACCTTGTGACTTCAAGAGACTGCTCAAAGTGTAAAATCAAAATACTTTTATCAAATTATCTAACAGACTCTAGGTTCAACTCACCTTCCACTAGCACCACGCTGCTGCCTGTCGCGCGAGAGAGAGAGAGGCTCCAGCGGGTATTATGTATACAACGTACATCGCGCACAACTTCTACTTAGTCGTTGACGCCTGTCGCGTGGAGGGTTCTTCCCTGGCCTATAATGCATCTGGTTTTTGGCCATAGTCTGTTTAAATTTTTTTTAACTCACTTATTTTCCACCCTGCTCCTTGTCGCGTTAACCGATAGGTTCAGCTCCAGCTGAACATTGTAATTTTTTAAGACCTTTAGGGGACAGATCACCTTTAAAATGGTCAAAAATTCAATTTCAAGGTTTTGATGTCAGTAAATAGTGCATTTTATTCTGAGTAGAAAGGTACCAATGTTTTTCAGAGGCGATAATTATTGACGAAGATATAAAGTAAAACGCAATCGTCATTCTTTGTTTTTGAATGGAGAGTGAAAACTTTAAATGCATTTAATTCACAACAATGATTTTCAAACTTGCGCGCACGATTTCTCCAAAAATAATTTAGATAGAACCTCAATTTTTTCAAACTTATTAATCTTGTAACAATGAACAAAATGAACTAGAATCTTTTAATTTGGTCAATAAATAAAAAAATAATTAACTGTAATTCATCGAAAAGCGCATGCAAAATGAGTTTTTAATTTAATTACAGTTAATTATTTTTTAATTTATTGATCAAATTAAAAGATTCTAGTTCATTTTGTTCATTGTTGCAACATTAATAAGTTTGAAAAAAAAAATTGAGGTTCTATCTAAATTATTTTTGGAGAAATCGTGCGCGCAAGTTTGAAAATCATTGTTGTGAATTAAATGCATTTAAAGTTTTCACTCTCCATGCAAAAACAAAGAATGACGATTGCGTTTTACTTTATATCTTCGTCAATAATTATCGCATCTGAAAAACATTGGTACCTTTCTACTCAGAATAAAATGCACTATTTACTGACATCAAAACCTTGAAATTGAATTTCTGACCATTTTAAAAGTGATCTATCCCCTTAATACAGAGGACCGGGAGGGACATCTATATTCTACAGACGTTGTTTCTTGTCTGAGCAGTTCCTCTCAGGGTATCAAATCAAATCCGGTACTACCTCAAGTGTACGACGATCGAAAAGAAATCTGTAAAAATACATCTATAAAGTTAACAAAAGTTTCATTGTGGGAAATACATCCTTATTAAATATTCTGAACGCAATAATATAATCAGTTTTGATAACTCCAGATGCGCTCATATACATGTATTTCGAAAACTACCGAACATTAAAAACAATGATAAAATTGATACATAGAAACTACATAAATGCTGGTATTGATATTCTTCATTGGTTGCTTCTTCTCCCTACCTAGTGCTAAGTGTTTCAGCTACTATCTACAAGAGTGCTGCTCAAATCGAGCCAAAATTGAGATATCAGTTCGCAACCAACTGTGCGGTCTAACCTTACTTTTCCATATTTCTAATTTAGTAGTCTGAATGTTTTGCTAAATGTAACAATATTTAAAACTTTTACTAAACCAAGTTTAGAAAAAACTGACTGTTTTTTATAATGAACGTTCTAGTCCAGGGATTTTCGGCAGTATCACATAGCTATAAGCTATAAATTAAATTTGCTTCTTTTTATTAAAAAAAAATATATAAAGATTTCATTTATATATTATTTTCATAATTTTCTCCGGTGAAATTTTTTTACAATAACAGTTTTTGAAAAGTAAAAAATAATAATGCAAGAGAATATTTGTTTTTTAAAACAATATTACAATTTTAATCTATGCAAAGCATTTGTCTTGGTACGTATGGCAATTACCTACATAGTGAACGAATGTCACGGTAACAAAAATAAAAAGAGGGAAAAAGCTTACATTTTTATGGAAAAATAAATAATAGTTCTTTTATATATATATATATATATATATTAAAAAATCTCATATGAGCAAAACAATTGCTGTATTTGATTGCTCTGAAATTCATAGTACTTCTTTTTTATCTTGCGCATGTTATAGATATTTACTGTCAGTTTTCCTATATTACCGTGGAATATCATTTTATAATTTTGAAAAAATCGATTATTGGTTTTTCTCTGTAGTGATTGTTTAGTGTGTTAAGAATAAATTTTTTATGTCAAATTAGAAATTCAAAACATATCACATGACACATACATGTAGTATTAAAGATAAATAGAAAACGGATATATCAATATAAATTCTCAATTTTTTAAAATTTCTATCCAAGGTTACTTTTATAATTTTATACTGACTGATTTAAATTTTTTAGGAAATCTTTAATCAAAGAAACAGATAGAAATTCACTTATAAATAGAAACAAACTTACTTGTATCATGTTTATATCGATTTTTCGAGTTCGAAAAACAGAGCTCTTTTATTTAATGACTCATAATTGTTAGAATAGTACTTATAGATTACAAAACTCCAAAACAATTTTTTTAAATCTTTTTTATTACATCGTATTGTTTTGTCTAGGAATCACGGATTCTGTGTATATACCAATGGCGAAAAGAAAAAATCCGATATTTTATTTAAAGAGGCTATTTTGTTTAAAAATACATTAATCTTTAAACTTAAATAACGTGTATAAATATTTTTCATAATGTTACATTAGCGTATATTATCGGTCAAATAAAATGATAAACAAAATAAAAATAGTTTTTAACATTTCAAAATAGTGTTTGCCCTTTAAATCTCTTATCTCAAACTCTAAATTTCAGTTTGAGTTTATGTCATAATCTGGAGGTTGATGTAAAATTCAAATTCAATACAGGATAATTTCAGATTATTTCAACGAAGAAATGCAAGTAGAAAGTTTTACGCATAAATTTAGTAGTTTGACTATCATGTGCTTAAACAGCTGAATGTGGAAATGTCATCATTTAGTAGCTTCTTTAACCAAGCCAGAACAGCAGTTGTCATAAAGTCAGAATAACGGAACGGTATTTCTTAGAATTACGTTAGCGAGCATTTAGAAAAAATAAAAAAAATATCCATCATACTTTAAGGTAACTGCTATTTTTTTTCAACGAAAGATGACATTCGAAAGACCTGTTTTCGGCTTTCCATAGACAAAACATGCCAATAACTTTGATATATTTAAGATACTGTCGAAAATAAGTTTTCTGTTAGCTGATATTTTCTTTGAAAGTGTAATCAATTTTCGGATTGTGTATGGAGTAATTGTATATTTTAGTATTTTCTGCGATTTGTGCTTTAAGTTGTTATAATGCGTTGAAAAATCAAATTTAACCAAAAATGACAGATTTTTTTTTTCATTCTTCGATTTGATATATCATGCATTTTAATTTACATAACCAGATTCTTGTGATATATCTACATTATTATAAATTCCACTATTTAATCGAATAATGAACTCAGCCTAAAATTGCAAAATTTTAAGCCTTGTCGTCCGGACGGCTTAATTGGTAAAGCACTTGGTGCGCTATACCAAGGGATCTGAGATCGAACCCCGGTCTGGACATTTTTTCACTCTATTGGTTGTACGCATATTAGTAAAGTGATATTTCACATCCTTTGTATTTACTAAAATATATTTATAATTCTCCTAATATGTCTATGTCTATATTGTCAAATAGTGGTATTCCGGCAGCAGTATTTACTGAAACGAAATTAAAAAATGGCAGGTTGTAATATATTATATTATAATAAAAATCTAAACGCTGTATCCATTTGAAATAGATTAGCAAAGGTTATCGCCTACAGCTGAGATCGTATATGAAATCTAATATTGAAGTTTTAAAACATCGTATTTGCAATTTGTTTTAAATACAGCATTAAAAATACTGCCGTTAAAACTGAAATAATCAACAAATGTTGCAAAATATTTTTTTATTATTTCAAAGACTCGGAAAACACAATAGAAGCTAAAATACTAAGAAAAATTAAGCAATATGATGAAACGAATCTTTCTTCTTTACAATAGGTATATATAAAGTTATCGCTATGAGAGCAGAACTAAAAATTGAATCTTGTTTTATTGCCGAAACGTCAGTGAAGGCTCACTGTGGAGACGCGAAAAGTTTTTGGTTTTCGTCTGTTTGTCTGTCTGTCTGTTCCGCGATATCTGCCGTAAAAATCATCCTATTAAGTTGATTTTTGGTGAGTATGTTGGTGAGGTACCCGGAATTAGCTATTAGTTACATTTGGTTTATTCGTTCGAAAAATATAGAGCATTTCTTTTTAGGTCATAATACTTTCCTATGGGAATGCAGACGATTTTCAAATTTCATTTTTAACTGAAATGAAAATCGCATATTTGAGTAATGGATTTAAACGTAAAATTACGGATACTAAATTTTCGTTAGGAGGTCTTAAATATATGCAATAGCTTTGAAAATTTGCCGATACATCTACTAGAATTTAGAAATTAATTGTTTAAATTATTGGAAAAATTTTTGCAACTGTTCGGGAAATATAAAACATTTTCCTATTTTTTTTACAAATTTTAAAATGCATTTTTTTTCTTTCCTCTATTTTTTATTAGTTGCTTAGCAACCCTATTTCAAGAAATATCAAAATAAGAAATGCATTCTTTAATCTAAAAAATTACAAGAATAAGAAGTTCATAAGAATGTAAGAATATCATTGCATTAATCGTGTTTAACCCTTCTAATTTCTGAAACCTCTGAAGCATTTTATATGCCTATAAATAGGTATGTAACATAAAAATAATAAATTGCGAATTGTAAGATGCTAAATAATATGAAAAGTGAGATTAAAAAATAATGACTTTCAGAGCTGACGTTGAGGTTCCTGATCTGCAGATTTACTAGTTTATCTTTATTTTGTTAACATGACATATAATTTAGCCTGAAAAATGAAATTAGATAATTAGTTAAAGTTTTCACCAGTAACGAGTTTATTTAATTCTCTTCTTTTATTTGCTAAAAGAATAAATAAAAACATTATAAACAGTCAAATGAGTTTTATTAGACTGTTGACATGTTTCTATTCCATCTGAGCCATTATAAAAACAAATAAGAATATTCTATAATTGCACGGTCTATGGAGTTGTTATTTAAAACGCTATCATTTAATTTTTCACGTAATTTTTAGGGTTTCGTTCATCTCACGAAACCCTATTACTCCCGCTCCGTTGTCTGTCCGTCACAGAGCCGTTCTCAGAAACGATATAACTTACAGGCATGAAAATTTGTCTACTTCTAGCTAAATACGTACTATGAAGCTCAAAATATTAAAATTTGAAAAAATCGTATTATTTTAATATAGAGAGATAAAAAAACAAAATTCTAACAGCCTTTTCCTATAAAATTCAAACATTTTTCGTAATAGCAGTTGCCAACAATTAAAAATCCACAATAAAATTCTTTCTACAATAATTAATTTTCTATTGAAAGATTTCCACGTGTAAAATGAAAATGAAATAAAAAGTTTCACCAATTGAAAAAAGATTAATATGACGCCATATTGGTAATAAAACGGAAATTTTCAAAGATTTCTCAATAACACAAGGAGTATGAGTATGAGTATGTGTATGTACAGAAAGCATATTAATATCACGTCATTAGAGAATTAAAAAATAAAATTAATCTGTTTTCATATTAGAAGTTTAAAGCATTTTTCAAATGTTCGAGAATAATACAAAGCGAGTATGAATATGAGTAATAGAGAATAGTAAACATATGAGTTTGAGGAACGTATTGAATCATGATAAAAACAAGATTATGGAAATATTCCAATATTTTAACATTTTGAAGGTGTACAACATGTTTAATTTTGAAATTATTTTTTTTTAATATCGCATTTAGTCCACATGACAGATATTATTATGACAGAGTATAATAGCTGGCTTCGCCCGCTATCGGGCCTGTTCAGATATTCGAAAACACGGAGTTTGTTATAAAGAGAGCTACATATGTTTTTAATTATAGGGGGTGAAACGTTTTCCTTCATTAATGCATTTATTTTTCTTTTAATGTTACGTGAATGACGTCACGGGTAACAGCTAGTAAAATATAAAATAACTAATCTTCCGTAATCTGTGTGGCAAGGTTAGCTCCAAGCATGGCGTTTGCTAGCAACAATATAGTTTAAAATCAATGTAGATACTTTTAAAGAACTGTCAAAAAAAGTCTCACTTTCAAAAATACGCAATTTGGCAGTAGGACCTGGATTACAGAGGATTACGCAATAGGTTTAAATATCTATTTTATATAAACTATTTATTTTTTTTTAAATATCGCATTTAGTCCACATGACAGATATTATTATGACAGAGTATAAAAACGGGCTTCTCCCGCTATCGGGCCGGTTCAGATATTCGTAAAAAACGAGAAAAATAGACCGGTAAATTTTTACTTTATAAAAAACATGTTTTTTTTTTTTGTTGTTGTTGCTAAATGAAATGTATTTGGATTTATTAAAGAAAGGATAAAGTGTTTAAAAAAGAATATTAAACGAAGGCCTTTGTGCGATCTTCGATCACACTTACCCACTTGTTTCAAATTACGCCCGTTATTTTTTATTTTTACTTGGATGTTTATTTCCATATTTGTAACCATTGCGTAACTCGAGCTTTTTGGTAAGTTAAATGATGCTACATGTTACATATTGTATTTTTACCATTTAACTTACTAAAATTGTGTCTCGAGTTATCCCATGGTTATAAATATGGAAATAAACATCCAAGTAAAAATAAAAAATAACGGGTGTAATTTGAAAAAAATAGGTGAACAATTAAACGATAGCGTTTCAAATAATAACGCCATAATTCCATTTTTTTCCTTAACACTTTTTTATCGCTGTTTTTTTTTTATTGCCTTTGTTCGTTAAATTCATTGAGAAATCTATTGCTAGAGTGACTTTGCTCATTGCATAAACTATTTAATCGTTGAGCTAGTTAATCTTGAAACATTACACTTGATTACTAGGATATACACATAAATTGTGATAAACTTACTCGCTACCAATGGACGAGTGTCTAGAAATAGGAGAAAGTTCAAGGTCGTTTTCCGGCTTATAAAGAAATGACTCGCGGCGTTGAGGTAACGCCGGTAGGACGAGGCCTGGTCCTGCATCAGATGGTGATTTCTTTTCACCTGCTTCATCTTGGGTATCAAACCTGGAAAGAAAAGAAAGTAATGAGAATAAAGTAATGAGAATCGTGCGTGACGAGTAAAACAAATGTCTTATTTTTAACACTTTTTGGTCCGATTATTGTTTTAATTTTGGGAAAAAAAATACTTTTCAGTTTAAAAAAAAAATAAAAGCTATCCAAATGCAAAAATTAAGGTTTACTGAAATTTAACGACTGTCAGTAGTTAGTTTGCGTACTTTTAATAAGACAATAAACCATGGAAGAATTTTTTGAAGCCGTTTCAAAATGTTGTATTATTACTACAACAAGATTAAACAGACATTTCAGGTACTTTTGTTAGCATAAATTATTCGTTTGGACAAGTAACCCTATTTTATAGTTTAAAGAATGAAACACGTGTTTGAAATCAAAGTTACGGCAACGGTTTGTGTATAAAACTATAGGCGAACATAAAAAAAATTATTACTGAATGATGAAACATAAATGAAGTGATAATGTAATAAGTGTATTTCAAAAATTTGAGTCGATGACCCTTAGCTACAACCTTATTTTACTGAAGAAACTAAAATGTTTTTTTTTTTTTTGTTTCTACAGGAAGTTAGGATGCTGCCCATCGAGCCAGGATATTTTGGCACAGGTCAACGCGGCTGCAGGTTTCCGACGTAATATGTAACAAAATTTAACAAAACAAATATTTTTAAACACTTGAAGCAGTAAAAAAAAACAACAACGTGGAATTATTAGTTTTTCTATTAGTTTTACACCCCATGCAGTGGTTTCTTGAAACCCCTCAAAATCGGGACATCTGACAACACTATGTAAGACATTGTTCTTAACTTTGTGGCTATCGATTAGTTTTCATATAAATATCTTTATTCATAACAAGAAATGCTTCATTACACGTTACATTGATAGTTACAGTAATAATGACAACTGGTGCAGTAGCGTACGTTTTTTTTTTTCTTGCAGTAACTGACATCAATAGTTAGCTGCCCCTTTTTAGGGTTTCGTTCATCTCACGAAACCCTATTACTCCCGCTCCGTTGTCTGTCTGTCACAGAGCTATTCTCAGAAACTATGTAACTTACAGACTTGAAACTTTGTGTATATAGCTGAATATCAGCTATAAAGAGCTCAAAATATTAAAATTTGAAAAATTCATATTATTTTAATAAATAGAGATAAAAAAATTCTGACAGCCTTTTCCTATTAAATTTAAACATTTTTCGTTATAGTAGCTGCCAAAAATTAAAAATCCACGATGAAATTCATTCTACAATAATTAATTTTCTATCAGACGATTTCCACGTGAAAAATGAAAATTAAATAAAAAGTTTCACCAATTGAAAAAAAAGATTAATATGAAATAAAAATGATTGACGTCATAGTGGTAATAAAACGGAAATTCTCAATAATTTCTCAATAATACAATGAGTATGAGTATGTGTATGTACACAAAGCAGATTAATATCACGTCATTAGAGAATTAAAAAGAAAATCGGACGTCATATCGGAAGTTTAACGATTTTTTCAAATTTTTGAGAATAATACAAAGCGAGTATCAATATGAGTAATAGAGAATAGTAAATACAGGGTGATTCATAAAAGATGGGCAGAACTTTAAGGGGTTATAGTACACTTAAAGACAAATAATATTAAATAGGAGACTAAGGGTCCCAGACGTATTCCCAAGGAGATAGGGGGCATTAAAGTTTAGGGTCCGAAATTTCAAATGATTATAAAACATGGAAAAATTGGTCGATTCGTTTGCGGTTTTTGCAAAAAATTTTCTTTATGCCAGTATTTTCTTGAAATAAAATTTTAAAGTTCAATTTCAAAAAATGCCGATAGGGGGCGCTTTAGACTTTGGAGTAACAAACAACTATTTTTTAACGTTATTTTTTGTATTTCTTTAAATGATTTCGAAAGCTTAGACTTAAACTTAAATTTTGATCTAAAAATCTGAGTCCTAACGAGTAGTTAAGTAGCGTAAACTGAAATTTGAAATTTGAAACCCTTCTCCCCCCAGAACAAAAATCAGTTATTCCCGATCTTTGTGTCGTAGATTAGGCTCTAACTACTGCCGCGTTTTGCTAAAATTATTCTTTATGTCAGTATTTTCTTGAAAATAAATTTTAAAGAAAATTTTCAAAAAATTCCGATAGAGGGCGCTTTAGACTTTGGAGTAACGAACAACTATTTTATACCGTTATTTTTTGTGTCTCATTAAATGCTTTCTAAAGCTTAGACTTAAATTTTCAGCCCAAAATCTGAATCGTTAGACGTGGTTAAGTTTCTGGGGAGAGGGGTTTGAAATTTCTACTCCTGAGCACAGTTCAGTTTACCATGTCCACACATTGTGTGCTGTGATACGAGGTAAAAAGACACAAATTAGGATTATGTTACCAAAGCATATTTATTAACATGTAATCACAATAAATGTTCAAAATTGTGACCACCAGAGGTTATGCACGCAGAACAACGGCGACGAATGGAACGGCGAACATTCGCGAAAACATCAGGCTTTTCGAGCACTTCCCCTACAGCGGCGGAAAGTCTGGCGACCAGTTCCTCGGGGGATTCAATGGGTGTCTCATACATAAGAGCCTTCAATCGTCCCCAAAAAAAGAAATCGAGGGGTGAAAGATCTGGCGAGCGAGCAGGCCAAGCAACAGGACCACCTCGACCAATCCATCTGTTCGGAAATGTGATGTCCAGATAGTTGCGGACGTCTCGTACGTAATGGGCTGGCGCTCCATCGTGCTGGAACCACATGACCCGCCGGATGCGTGGAGGAACAACGTTTAACAGGTCTGGCAGCACATGTTGCAGAAATGTGAGGTATGTTTTACCGTTGAGGCGTTCAGGAAGAAGGTACGGTCCGATTAGGTGGTCTCCGAGGATTCCTGCCCAAACATTGATGGAAAAGCGTCTCTGATGAGCATGTGGATACGTAGCATGTGGATTGACATCCGCCCATACATGTGCATTGTGTGTGTTAAATGTACATTCATCGGTGAAAAGCACAGTTCGTCCAAAATGTGGATTTAGCGCGTTCTGCTGCAGAAACCAGCGGGCGAATTCAATACGATTTGGATAATCCCCTGGAGACAGTTTCTGGACTCGTTGCACATGAAACGGGAGCAAATGTTCATCCTTCAGTACCCTCCAAGTCGTGGACTGTGAGGTATCCACCTGGCTAGCCACTGTTCGTGTACTTGTACTTGGCTGCGCCGCTACTACATCCAGAATGGCTTCTGCAACAACTACTGATTCGTCCTTTTTTGCACGACCTGCATTCGACCGGGAAGCGAGAAATGATCCCGTCTCACACAACTGTCTGTGCAAGCGCTCGAAAGTTTTGCGGTTAGGCAACCGCCTGTTAGGAAATCGCTCTCCGTACATTCGTTGTGCCTCTGCACCATTTCCATCTGCCGCTCCGTAAATTAAATGCATCTCAGCCTTTTCCTTATTCGTGAAGGGCACCATCTTCCGATTCATTACTACAGCGACTTACACTTGACTCACCGTTCAGTGGTTTTTATGCCTGAATCGTGTCGAAATTTTGCATACGTGTTCTTCTTCTTCCCCATTTGACATTTGCATACTTTCTGTTTCCTTCTTCACCCGGTGACTAGCGTCAGGAATGGAGCTTTAACGTTTGCATGAGCGACGTTTCCAACTGTGCCAGTGCCTTTATGAGTGAATTCCGACTATGCAGTCCTTGACGAAAGTTGTATTTTTGCCTCGTATCACAGCACAGAATCGTTGGGCATGGTTAAGTAGTGCAAACTGAACTATGTTCAGAAGTTGAAATTTGAACCCCCTCCCCTCGCTACTGAACCACGCTCAGCGATTCAGATTTTGAGCTGAAAATTTAAGTTTAAGTCTAAGCTTTAGAAAGCATTTAATGAGACACAAAAAATAACGGTATAAAATAGTTGTTCGTTACTCCAAAGTCTAAAGCGCCCTCTATCGGAATTTTTTGAAAATTTTCTTTAAAATTTATTTTCAAGAAAATACTGACATAAAGAATAATTTTAGCAAAACGCGGCGGTAGTTAGAGCCTAATCTACGACACAAAGATCGGGAATAACTGATTTTTGTTCTGGGGGGAGAAGGGTTTCAAATTTCAAATTTCAGTTTACGCTACTTAACTACTCGTTAGGACTCAGATTTTTAGATCAAAATTTAAGTTTAAGTCTAAGCTTTCGAAATCATTTAAAGAAATACAAAAAATAACGTTAAAAAATAGTTGTTTGTTACTCCAAAGTCTAAAGCGCCCCCTATCGGCATTTTTTGAAATTGAACTTTAAAATTTTATTTCAAGAAAATACTGGCATAAAGAAAATTTTTTGCAAAAACCGCAAACGAATCGACCAATTTTTCCATGTTTTATAATCATTTGAAATTTCGGACCCTAAACTTTAATGCCCCCTATCTCCTTGGGAATACGTCTGGGACCCTTAGTCTCCTATTTAATATTATTTGTCTTTAAGTGTACTATAACCCCTTAAAGTTCTGCCCATCTTTTATGAATCACCCTGTATATGAGTTTGAGAAACATATTGAACCATGATAAAAATCCGATTATGGGTATATTCGCATATTTTAACATTTTGAAGGTGCACAACATGTTTAATTTTGAAATTATTTTTTAAATATCGCATTAGTCCGCATGACAGATATTATTATGACAGAATATAATAGCCGCTATCGGGCTGGTTTAGATATTCGAAAAAAAGAAGAAAAAAAGGCGGGTAATTTTTTACTTTATAAAAAACATGACTTTTTTTTTGGCTAAATGAAATTTATTTGGATTTATTAAATAAAGGATGAAGTGTTTTGAAAGGAATATTAAACGAAACCCTTTGAGCGATCTTCGATCACAGTTACCCACTTGTTAGCATTCTCTTTGATGGTTTAATAGGAACTTCGTTGAGTTTTTTAACCTTTTCAGGGGCAAAGCACTTCCATTGCTAAAATGTTAAAATGAATGAATGACACCAGAATTTACAAACGAATTTATTTGGAAATAAGAAAAAGCTATATTCCAGATAAATAATAAATGGAAAATTTTATACCAAAATTCTGGTGTCATTGTGGCATATGGGAATTAAAATTAAATGGTTTCATAAACGTACCACCGCATCTTAAAAGAGTTAATAGAATAATTATCTTTTTATTTCACCTATACTTTAGTTAAAATTATTACGAATTTTTGACGTAAAATGCCAGTCTTAATCAAACTAAATTGAATCCTTGTCAACTACATATAGTTCTGAAAGTTAGAAATAAATCATAGGTTAACTATCACTTTTTTAAAATATCGGTAAGTTTATTTCTTCCACATTAGTTAATTTCACGGGCATTCTTTCTTTTGTAATTTTGAGTTTGCAATATATTTAACGTTTTAATTCTGAGTACCACTGATAATATATCTCGTTTTTACAATGATAATTTTTTAAAATAGGAAACGTGATATCTCGTCCTTAGCAATTTTAAGACAGCTGGCAGCAAATGAGATAATACCGTCATTTTGGCAGTGAAGGGATTAACTATATTAAAAAATAATAAAAACAATTCTACTTAAATATTTCTGAATATTCCGTAGACAGTTTCAGAATTTTGCTTTAATTTTCATTGTTTTCAGTTCCCCCCGATTTTAACTTCATTCTGAAATAAAATTATCGATAATCGAAATTTGTAATTAAAAGTACAACAGTATTTTTCTGATTTCTAACTTTCATTACTAAATGTTACTGCTTGACAAGAGTTCAATTTAGTGTTCACTAATAGGATAAGACTGGTATTTCATGTTATAAATTCGTGCTAATTCAACCGTAATATGGTGAAAGACAAGGATAATTATTGTATTAAAGAACGCAACAAAGCACCTATTATATCATCAAAGATAATGCTTAATGATGACAATTACCGTATTAAGTAACATGAGTTTGTCTTAATAACGCATTTTTCATCATGATGTAAGCTATATTTTAGTTTTTAAAAGATAGTTTTATATAAATTTATTTGAAATTGTGAATTTCATGAAATTAAGTCTAGCCACTTCATTTATCTTTTTCGGGTTCGATTATTTTTTAATTTTTGTGGAAAAATTACTTTTTAGTTAAAAAATTAAAAGTAGATATATTGGTGCAATTAATGTGAGAATAGGCTAAGAAAAAGTTTGGATTTTTTTGTATTATTCGTAAGATGATTATTATTAATAGAATTAAATATGAATAACTTTTCTATTATCATAAATTACTGGTTCAGGCAAGTAGCTCCAACCTTTAAATTTAAAGAATGAAATGTGTTGGAAACAAAAGTGTCAGAGACGATGTATAATGCTTTAAGTGAACTGTATTTTTATTTATTACTAAACGCTAAAACATAAATGAAGCAATAACAGCACATGTACAGTAGGGTGGATCGAATTTTTTTTTTCCACAATTTCAAAACCTACCTATGCGGAAAAGATGTTCTATTATATGGAGATTAAGAGAAAAATAATTAAAAAAATTAATTTTAAAATTTAATACTGCCGCAATGGGGTTGAAATTTCTAAAAAAAATGAAAAAAAGACATAATTTTGGTTACATGATTTTTGAATAAAAATAATTGTTTTAATATTAATATAAACCTACCTATGCGGAAAAGATGTTCTATTGTATGGAGATTAAGAGAAAAATAATTAAGAAAATTTATTTCAAAATTTAATACTGCCGCAAGGTGTTTGAAATTTATGTATTTGAGTCTTTTTACGGTAAAAAGTCAAAGTGATTTTTGTTAAATTAAACATACATTTTAGTAATTTTAAATATTAATTGCAATAAGAGGACACTTAGTTGGTTACAAGAAAAAACTTCAGCTTCTTATTTACCAGCTTCTTTATTATTAAATAAAGAAAAACCTATAAAATCGTCGAAGTTACAGTGGGCGATAATCACGTTTGGTGTTGAAAATTTGCATGAGGTTTCGTGATTCGATGCGATTTCTTATAAAACCGTCTCTTCTATACGATCAACAAACAGCAGAAAATGCTTCCGTGACTATTTTGACTATCCGATCCGTAGCTTGAGTGTGGCACGGAAACCCCTTGATAGTAGATATTATTGCCGCCGGAATAACTGCTGGATTTACTATTGCTTCTGAAATCATGTCGTCACTAAATCGTTCAGTTAGTGGAGGTTCTGTCACATTTTCCCATTTAATCAAATCAATATAATCCGTCGCACAAAGTTCAAAAGCTGGTAAATTGAAGATACGGATATTATTCGTTGAAATGTTTGGGATTGCAGCAGACCGTTTGACTTCGCTCGCTTTTAGAATTCTTCGAAGGGCCAATTGCCTTATGTGAGTTCCGTCGTCAGGTAACATCGATATCAGAATATTTTCAGGATGGCAAACAACCCATTTCTCCTAATAACAAGGTCCTATTCCACCAGTGAAGCTTCTGGGCCCAGTCGTGGATCCATCTACGTACGCGAAAAGGTGACGTAGTGGAAGCTCATTGGCGTGTAACTGACACACAAACCATTGTAGTGGACGCTTCAGAATCAGTTCTAAATTTCGAATAACACCTTCTTTAACACCTGTGTTAATAGATATTCCGTCGTCGCAACCGATCGCAACCAACTTTGTTACATCTATATTGTTGTCAACGCAGGACAAAAAGTTTACGATGTCTTTTCCAGTGACTTGCACTCTCCCGGAATTTACAGATACGTGTCCGATGTACTCGGAACCAGGTTCTTTTACCAAGCTTGCGTGTTCTTCTATTATGACTTTTCTTCTGTTATCTCCTAGGGATATAGTCCTGTCTTTACGTCCATCGAAGTATAAACCAATTGGTCATGGTCAGAATCTTTCACAACTGACTGAGACGGTAGAGTGGTTCTTGCCTTTGTTCTCTCACGTCCAATTTTATTTCTTTCCATACACCGCTTTGTGAGATAATGCCCACATATTGAAGCGCAGCTGACACGATGGCAGCGCCTGCGCGGTCGGAAATCCCAAAACGGTCCAATGTCTTTGCTACGGCATGTAATTTCGTCACTACAGATGTGACAGTGACACCGTCAGCGTTTTGGGCGCCGCTTTCAATGATAGCTGATGATGCAGAAAAGTCAGTATGCTCGCACATACGCCGCTTCAATTTACACCCGTTATTCATATTCATATTCAAATATATTGAACTGGAAGAAAAATCAGGCAGTGTTTTGTTTTTATCCACCTATCACCCTTGCTTTAATTTTCGTTTCTCGGCCTTAGTTATTTGTAAAGTGACTTTCCGATCCAGCGACCCAATTACCATTTTTCTTACAGTTCGCATGTCTAATAGAAATTCTCTCTCGTTCATTGGTACTTTCCGTTCTTTCTTACAGAAACAACATTCAAATAATTTACAAGTACACGCTGATATATCAAAAAAAGCATTTGCGTTTTCCCGGAAAACGTCAATCTGTTTGCGATAGCTTTCTATCCCTTTTCTGTCTTTGTAAGATTTAAGAAGACCGCGACATTTGTCGTGGTATAATAGAACTTTTCTCCAAATGCTATAGTGATCAATTATTGGGATTGAAGCTTGTTTCCAAGTCTCTTCTAACTTATTAGCAACTTCTTCACATGAGGAGGAAAGTGTAGATGTAGACAATGTTTCCTTGCTTCGGTATTATTTTGAATGCCAACATACGCACTTTATTACGTTACTGTAGGTAAGAAGCATATTCGTTGGCATATCACAACGAGACCAATATATAGAGCAAATCATGTCTTTTCTTAACATCGTCATGGTGCAATAATGTTCAAAGTACACTACGCAACACAATACACTTACAAAGAAAACTTACGCAATGAAATCGAGATTTATATCACTTTGCGAGAACAGCGCCCGATTCCGTAAGCCGCTAGCTTTGAACTGAATGATCGAGCGGTGGGAACACGTTTATCCAGTATTATTCAGAGTAAGGCTCCTTTAACTATTATAGGAGCCCTAATTCAAAGCCACGTGGGCGTATCATATGACGTAGGGAAGATTCCATGACGTAGCGCTTCCAACTTATGGAGGGGTGGAAGGATAAAGCGGGAGAATGAAAAAGCTAGAATTGCCCTTTTTTTCGAAAATCCAACCTCCTTGCGGCAGTATTAAATTTTGAAATTATAATTTTTTATTAATTTTCTTTTAATCTCCATACAATATAACATCTTTTCCGTATAGGTATGTTTTGATTAAAATTAAAACAATTATTTTGAATCAAAAATCATCTAAACAAAATTAGTTCTTTTTCCAATTTTTTTCGAAAATTCAAACTTTTTGCGGCAGTATTAAATTTTAAAATTAATTTTTTAAATTATTTTTCTCTTAATCTCCATGCAATAGAACATCTTTTCCGCATAGGTAGGTTTTGATTAGTAATATTTATTTTTTCACCATATAACATCGATCCACCCTAATGTACAGTAACAAGAATAATTGAAAAGACAGAATCTATATTATAAAGCAATAACATGTCGGTGAGTAAAGTTGACGTTATATTGACGACGGCAACACCTGACCAATAAATTTTGAATTTTACTGCAATTTCTTTAACTACTAAACATAACACAATTTCAAATTTTACACCGCTCAGTAGAAAAAAAATGTTCTTTCAAATTCAATTTGTTTGAAAGCTGTATCTCAATTTACAGTTTTTTTTAATGCTTTTCAAAATAATTTTCAAGCATGAATTTTTTAAAATATATATCTACGGTATACGGTACGATTACAAATGATGAACCCGTTTGCACTTAAAGCAATATAAATTGTTCAACTTATTTTCGGTTAATTATCCATAACAAAATTAAAACTTCATCAAAAAATAAATAAAATTAGAAAATATGAATAAAACGAATTTAACAGACTTTTAATCCAACTACGCGCTTAAACTACCGAAGTTATTAGAATCAAAATTGTCAAAGTAAGTAGAAAAATCTCTTGTGATTTGTTTTCGGCTATTAACTTCTGGCATCCGGTAAAATAATTGCATTTAATAAATTTAAAAACTTTCTTTGAAAACATTAATGACATTTTTGATACAAAAATGCTTTTTGGTGTTGTTAATGGGCATTCTAAAAAATATTAAATGTAAAAGATCTGTTAGTTTTCAATTAAAAAACATTTTTTTTTCACCTATATTCTGTAACCCGGGAAGCCCGGGTTGGATCTCCTAGCAACACTAAATAAAAATGCATGCACTATTAGTAGTAGAGGAACTTCGGGTATTATGGAATGGGTCATTCAATGGTAATTTACGTTACTTTTAGAATAATTGACTTCAGTAATTTTAGTAATATAACACTAAAAAATATTTAAAATGTAATGTTTATATGATTTGTTAATTAAACCTAACAAAGCTAAATTTGGACAAAAATTACTTAAATTTAGTACTATTTCATGAGCGCAAAAAATTATATTTACTATGGTAACTTACGTTTCTGACAAAAAGAACGTAAGTTACCATAATAAATATAATGGCCAGTGTTCAAAAAATAGCACTAAAGGTAGGTAATTTTCATCCAAATTTTGCTTTGGATAGGTTTAATTAACAAATCACATCAACATTACATTTTAAATATTTTTTGGTGTTATATTATGAAATAATTATTCTAAAATAATTATTCTAATTATTTTATTAGTTATTCTAATTATATAATTATTTAATTATTCTATTAAAATAAAAATAATTATTCTAAATGTAACGTAAGTTACCATGGAATGACCCGAATACCATTTACGTTTGAGGCAATATCACAGCCCAAAAACCCGGAAACGAGGAATTAAAACCCGAAGACAGAATACAATCACAAATTTCAACTATCTGTGACTAGTTATTTGTAGACAAAAATCATTTTACGAAATTTCATCAAATGGAAACAAATAAAAACAATGAAAAAATGTTTTGGAGGATATTATGAAATAGTCGGTAAATATGGAATAGGAGATTAAAAATGAAGAAAACTAACAAAATTTGGCAACAAACAGATGTAATGGTATCAAGAGCGCATCATCAAAATATAGTGTTTAGGTAGGCATAGCCAATATACTCCAGTTCATACTTCAGATTTGCACAAATCACAAATATAAGGATCTATTTTTGTGCCACCATAATCATGGAGTATTACGAGATATTTGTATTCCATATAACCCGACACTGCCGGTTTGGGAAAAAATGTCTCTATACTTATTGGTGTGAATCGCGAGCTAAAAAACGAGTGTTACATCATAAATTATTAGTATTTCGGTGTACATTATGCTTAATTTCAATGTAAAAATATCACTTCTAATAATGAAAAAAAATATTAAATTATCTACTAAAACTTTTCAAAGACGGAAAACAAATATTTATTCACACAACGCGCGATGACGCCAACCGACGAACTGCGCTTTCTTGGGGACATTCTGGAAACGTTCTTAAGTAGTTTATGTTATTGCCGCTAGGTGACAGCACTTTACAAAACAGAAACCTTGGTATTACATATTGCCTGACTATTCCATAATACCGGAAGTTCCTCTAGGCTAGAAACGAAAGGGTTAAGAGTTTTGTTATTTTGCCGCCAATACTTTACTTTTACAAAGTAATATGTTTATTTTACTATAAATATTTAATTAGGGTTCATACTTCAAATTTATTGCATTTAAATGGTCATATTTAAAATGTGACAATTGCTTTAATGGGCATTCAAATAATAGAGCGCAAACATTAATAAATTTAATTACATAAGAATATTTTGTTATCAAATTGTTTACTTGTAAAATTTCACTTAGTTGAGAAAAATAATCTTTTTGAAGGGGATGAGCTGTAGTTTTGTTTATTTATTGAAAAGAAATAATTTAGTTTTCAGATACGTCAATTAAAAAAAAATCTCTTATTTAAAACTGACATAACGCCAGCATTAAACAATGTTACAGTAGTCTAAAATAAATCCTTTCTAACGTCTTTTTTTAAAAGTTTTATAACTTTAGGTTAAGAAAGAAAAAAATTACAAGATCATATAACTTAATTTTGGGCTCATAAAATTACTTTTTCTTACTCAAGCGCTGACTGATTATTCATGCATATTTTCCTTTAATATTTACTGCATCAATAATTACTCAATAGGGAGACTTTTCATAAAAGATGGAGAATTATTATGTGAGCTATTTTATTTTATTAAAATAAATGAACCTATTATAATACTAAATATTGCTAACAAACGCACATTCATGCATAAATGGTTATTATGTACATTAGCATGCACACATACATAAAATTACGGTAATGAGGACCATGTAACGTCTTTGAAATATTTCAAACATTTGTATAGCATACTTATTTGAAGAATGATAGCTGTTCTAATGTTTAATGGGTATGAAGTATTTAAACTGCAAATCAATATCTTATACTCGTATATACATATTGTTTTATGTGAACATATGAATCTGTTGTTAAATCTTCAATCTTAGTATGCATGCAATATTTTAATTCTAAATAAGCACTTATTGAAAAAAAAGGGGATTTTTGGAAAATACTTACTTTATTAGAAATTTACATTTTTATAAAGATCAGGCTGTAAAGTAACTTAAAAAAGATATGACGCGAGAAAAATATTTTACAGCCGCAGGCATATAAATTTAAAATTTACTTTGACACAAGCAATATACTTTGAATTTTGCACTACTTTTTTAAACCAGTGAGTTTAAGAAATAGTTTCGATAAAAAATATAAATCAAGATAGATCAAATATCTCCAGAGGATATTTCTGAAAAAATCAATATCATAGATAAGCTATAACGTTAGTGTCTGGCAGTAAAAGGATTTATCGCGGATTTAACCGAATAATAATAATAAAAAAAGAAATTGGAAACCTGCGTATCTAAAGTAAATATTTTTATTTACAGCTGAGAATATTTTCTATAACTAAAGATAAACGAATTTCCATTTCGATAAGTAAGTTTCTTTAAAGTTATAAAATTTGCATGCTAAAATTTACAACCATTTAAGTCTCAACGATTTTACTTTGAGCAATAACATGAGAGATTGCATTTTCAACATATAAAAATAGTTAAAAAGATAAGTGAAAAAACGTAAATTTATTAACCTAAATTAAATTTCGACTAAAACAATTTTAAATATTCCGGCACAGAATATTTTATATACAGGATGTTCCAAAAGGTGGTTTACAAAATTTAAGAGGTGATAGAATACATAGCAACATGGCATGGTTTGCTTTAAGGTGGTTCTCAAATGACCTGCTCAAAAACGCGAAACTTTCTGACACAATTTTTGAATCATTTTTAAACACAAGGACATAAAATTGGCAGGCCTGACCGTTGAAGCGATTTGAAATAGAAATGAGTTTTCCATTTTTTTTATAACTAAATTATTTTTCGAGTTACAAGTAATTCGTGTCATGTGACCATGTATTTTTCTCCTTTCTGGCGGAGCAATATCGAGAATTTGCTTCAAAACGCCAACTTTGACAGTATTTTCTGAAAGATATTCTGTCGTTCCCAAAATGGAAAACGTATTTCGATTACAAAGTTTCTGAATAAGAACACCTGCCAATTTCATACATTTCGGAACAAAAATGAATTAAAAAGGTGAGAAAGTAGCTCTTTTGAATTTTAGAACAGCCTTAAACCATGTCGAATCTGATAAAAATCTCATCAACTTTTAAGTTAAATTTGACATATTTTTTCTGCAATAGCTTTTCGAAATTCTCGGAAATAAATAGTTTTATTTATAAAACAATGCGCATTCTTTTCCAAAAAGAAGAAACGACTACCTGCCCTAATATCATAGCCTGTCAAAGAGACATTTCAAAAAGTCGCAGTCACAATGGTGATCAAAAAGTAGTCTTTATTTCGTCACATTATGACTCTTTTCCAAAAAGAATAAACAAATACCTGTCCTAATATCATAGCCACATTTCAAACAATCGCAGTCACAATGGTGATCAAAAAGTAGAGTCTTTATTTCGTCACATTATGACTCTAATGTGACCGTCACGTCGTGATTCCACTGTGAAATTATAAGTAACCGATTTTTGAGTCATTTGCACCTTATCACAAAATGGGACGAATTACTTCTGAGTGATTAATTTCCCACATCACGTGAAGGCAATGTAGGCAGTAAGAATTGCATAGGTGTCATCGTACTTTAACATTTTGATTACATTCAGGTGAATTGTAAATTATCAAAAATATCAATACGGAACGAAATTGCGATTTCCCAAATTTCTAAAGTATTTCAATAATTTCAATAATAATTAATGCATAATATTTCTAGTTATTTATAAAATAACCTAATATCAAAAGGATTACACATATTGTATTATTTAGATGCATATGAAACATTTAAAAATATTATTGTGTGCCTTCTATCATTCTAAAAATAGAAAAAGAAGAAGCTTCTATTAAATGTTGCAATACATGCGTAAAGATGTCACACTATACATTACTTCTTTTTATCTGTAAAATATTTATTTTGGACGATACTCGTAACTTTAATTCAAAATTTGTTGTTTTTTGAGACATTCGTTAAGATATTTTCATTCATTTAATGAATAAAATTTATAGATTTTCATGCTCCAATCAATCGAATACTGTTTTTTTTAATTTCCCATAAAAGTATAGCACATGTCAGAGAATACTGTTAAAGTGCGTTATTTAACCCTACAGCGGACAAAAATTTTTTTTTGCATTTAAACGTGTATTTGCACACACGAATTAATTTACATAAACACGGAAAACAACTGTGACGAAATAGTTTTAACTGTTACTTTATTTACTTAATAAACACATACAAACATGTATTATTTTTCCTTAAAAGAGAATACACATTTTAAAAATCAAAATATATATTTTTTATGCCAAAAAGTATTTGCAAATATAATATTTTTTTTTGTTAAACATAACATATTACAATATTTCAGCACAAATGCAAGTCCCACATTTCTTATAACATGGTCGTTGGGATGACTATTCTGATAGTTACAGTTGGCATGGCTCCAAAAGTGTAAGTTTTCTATGGATTTGCGAGAGAAGATTATACTCTCCATGATTATGGATTAAGTTATAGAGAAATTGGTAAAAAGTTAAAATTAAACTTTTCTAGTGGTTTTTAGGTAATAAAAGATGGAAAAAGGTACTGGTTCAACAGCAAATGAATTGCGATTCGAGCCGTTCAAGAAAGCTAAATGAAAGACAAAACGAGTAATGTCATTAAACAATCATTAAAAAAATCCTTTCTTAAGACCCTACATCAGTCATGCGAAAAAACGCGCAAGCTAATGTTAAGTCTATGGGAAGGTTCTTGCGCGATTTCTTGCTTGCGTTGTAATATTTTTAAATGATTTTCTTTGCATAGTATAGCTGACGTCGATCTCTAACGTTGTCAGTTTTTACTTTTTCGATTTTGGTTCCAGTTTTTTTTTATATAAGGGTACTTTCAGAACCGGTTCCAAAATTGAAAATGTCCGCTTATAAAAAAACTGTAACCAAAATCAAAAAAGTAAAAACTAACAACGTTAGAGATCAACCTCAGCTATCCTATATGCAAAAAAAATCATTTAAAAATAATAAAATGCGAGCGAGAAATCGCACAAGAACCTTCCCATAGACTTAACATTAGCTTGAGCGTTTTTTCGCATGACTGATGTAGGCTCTTAAAAGCATGAGAATTGACTGCTGAATGTCTCTTCAACATCGGGAACTATAGTCACACCTCAAACTATTTGAAATATCCTTTATGATGCAAATATTCGAGGAACAGCTCCTCGAAAAAAAAAACACATTAGTGAAACAAATAGGCAAAAAAAAAAAAAAGTTGCATTTGTCAACAAACCAGCAGAGTTCTGGAAAAATTTTATTTTTTGTCGATGAAAGCAAGTTTAATATTCTCGGCTCTGATGAAAAGAAAGCGGTTTGACGAAATCCGAATACTTTTCTTGAAACAAAAAACTGTTAGACCAACTGTCAGACATGGTGGTGAACATGTAATGACTTGGGGATACATGTCTTTTAAAGGTGTACGTGAAATGATGTTTATTGAAGGTAATATGAATGCAAAACAATTTACAGTATGGAACTATTTATCCAGAATGGTTGGGGCCAGATGTATTCCGGATAACTGGTTTTTCTGGATAACTGGTTGGACATTAAAGCAACATCCATTTGATGAGATTTGTAGAATATATGTGGCTGTGGTATTGTTTCTGATTTCAAATTAATTATTAAATTAGACAGATTAAGAATCCGATTCAATCAAGTTCAAAGATTAATCAGAGTTTGAAAGAAGGCAATTTC
Source organism: Maratus michaelseni (assembly GCA_963931845.1). Classification (NCBI taxonomy): domain Eukaryota; kingdom Metazoa; phylum Arthropoda; class Arachnida; order Araneae; family Salticidae; genus Maratus; species Maratus michaelseni. The sequence continues at coordinate 121,342,383 of OZ007599.1, read as the reverse complement.
CGGCAATACCTTGGAAACAATAACACTGCATAAAACTTAAAATGCTTTAACTAAATATGCTTTCATCTCAAATTCTAGCTATTGATCAAGATGTACAATGCATGTGGTAATCTATCAATCAATGCACATGTCAAACTGGCACTTTTTTTCTGGAAAGATTATGAAATCAATCAGTTGGAAATATCATTCCGGATAACTGGTTTTCCGGTTAACTGAACTCCGGATAAGTGGTTCCATACTGTAATATATTGCGAGATAACTTATTTAATAGTGCACCGAAATTAAGAATTGGTGATTCTTATTCTTTACAATACGACAACATTCCGAAACATAAGACCAACATAATGAGGTTATGGTTGTTTTATACGTAAAATACCTATTGAAAACCCCTTCACACTTGTGAGATATCAGTCCTATTGAGAATTTGTGGCATATTTTGGATGCATAAGTGAGGAAAAGAAACAGTTCAAGCAAAGCTGATTTTAAGCAAACTCTCGCGGACTAATGGACAAAATCAATGTAGAAACCTGTAAAAAATTAGTAGAATCAATGCCCAGATGATTATAGGCTGTTATCGATGCAAAGAGTATGCATATCAAGTATTACCAATATTTATTTGTTTTGAATATTCCCTATTTCTGTGTAATCATTGCTAGTGTGCAAATACTTTTTGGGCGCTACAAATGTTTATTTATATTTTTTGTATATAAATATCGAGTTAGATATTTAATATATTTATTTGTTTTGTAAATATGTTCTGCATTTCTTTGCTTTTATGTTTTTTCACTCATGTTTATGTAAGCGTGTATTTGTTAGCAATAATCATAAAATGTGTTTTATTTGGCTAATTTATTTTGTGTTTGGTATGATAAAAAAATTTTCTTTTCTAATTTTCTTTTACATTATATTTGTAATAATGACGGTAAATACTAACAGGAATGCTACTTGGAACTATTTTTTTATTATTTTTCTTAATTTTTTTTCTAAAGAATAATAATCTACCACGGATATACTTTTTTAAATAGTGGTAGATAAAAATATAATAGTCGCCATCTTATGAAATGCCTAGGAAATTGAGAAGATAATAAGAAATATCACAGGAAAAAAAGATTTATTTTGATCCCACTACATTTGGCTAAATTTATTTTAGATCTTTAAGTATTTTTAATGCAATTTCAGTATTTTTTAAATAATCAATTATAAAGCAGCAGCAGGTCAAACTTTGTATCTACACTGTTAAAAATTTGCAGCAAACTGTCCAGTCATTTGACCGTTTTTGTGGAAAACGGTTATATAACCATAATTTAACTATATTCTGACCATAAAATGAGCAATAATACGGTCAGAATATAGTTAAATTACGGTTATGTAACCATTTTCCACAAAAACGGTCAAATGACTGGACAGTTTGCTGCAAATTTTTAACAGAGTAGAATATTAAATTAATATGCTATAAATCAGCCTATTGTTACATTATGGTATTTAACAAGTTAAGAATGTTAGTAACGCATTCCGGGTTTTCAGTTCCATATTCAAATAAAAAATAAAAAAGCAATCAATGATTTTATTTGAAAAGGTAGCTGAGAAAACGGAGTTATCATCCAAAGTAACTCTTGCAATCATTGTTACATTATGTTATTTAACCAGTTAGCATTAGGTGTTATTAAAAGTGTTTCAAATATTGAGTTACTGGTTCAAATAAAAAATAAAAATGCTACCAGCGGTTTTATATGAAAAACTAGCTGAGGAAATTGAGTTATCAAAAGTAATTCGCGCAAACATGCAATCATTCTTACATTGTTATGTTTATTCCCTTCGTCAGGAACATCAAGTTTACTTCTTTTAATATTTCAGCACCTCTTTCTACGAATAGAAATTTTAATGTTATTTAATAATTTAAAATAAGCGATTAAAATGGCGAAAATTTCGCTTCGAAAATACTGATATCCAAATTCAAGGATTTTATGTACCCTATACCGCTTTTCGCGAAGTGGTTAATCATTTAACAATAGATGTTATTAAAAGTATTCAAAATTTCCACTTTCTTAGTTAAAAAAAAGAAGGTTTTATTTGGAAATTGAAATCATTGTTACATTATAGTATTTAACCAATTAACAATAGATGTTATTAAAACCATTACTGGATTTAATTCATGTTTTAAATAAAAAAAATAAAGCAACCAGAGGTTTTATATGAAAAATTAACCGAGAAAATGAAGTTGTCCAAAGTCAGGAAACAATCTTGCGTAATCAGTTTATTGAATTTCAGTTGTTTCATGCCGTCTAAACAATCAGTTTCTATTTGAATTCCAGATTATACATTTAAAATAAATTTGATATCTGTTTTCTTGCGGCTTTTTTCAGCTCTCTTGTTTTGTTGACTTAACTATTTTTTTTTGAAATATTTATTCACATTTAAATGAAAGTAATGAAAGTGCTACCATTAGAATATTACGACTAGTTTTTTATTTTATTCATGTATAAATTTTGAATAACTTTTTTATATTTTATTTTATGTATAAATCATGTTAAATTATGTGTTTTATTTTATTCATGTTTTATTTATTGTATTCATTTCTTTATATATATGTTTTTGGTTGTTTGATGCGTTTAAGAATTCGCTTCAAGTATTTAATTGAAAGGATTTTGAAAGAAAAGAAATACTTCAACAAATAATATCATCTGTAGGGACCAAAATTCTTGAAATCTTTTATTCCTTTGAAACTAAAAGCATCAGAACAATTTATGTGATAAAGAGAAAACGCAAATATATAAGGTTTTGTGAAGGATTATTTCAAATAAACATTATAACATCTGTGTTTTTCCTTGCGTTCAACGTTAATCTTATTATTTATGATATGCTACGCAAAGAATACCGCTGATAAGAATTATTTAAGTATAAATGTAATAAGATAAACTCTAATATATTTAACACGTACACAATCGTTTTAACTTAAAAATGAAGTTTCCAGAAAACTTTATTCATTTTTATATTACAGCTAAACCAACCATAATAGAACAGCCAGTCGATATGACATAAGTGAAGTAAGAATCATTACAAATGGTCAAAGTCACAAAGGTGTCCAAAAGGTGGCATCTTCATTCCGTCATATTATGTCTCTCGGGGGACTGTCATGACTCTTTCCTAAAGTCGCCATGACAGAGTTTTGGGTTATTTGAGCCTCATTACAATATGGGGCATATAGACTTCCCAGTCACGTGGATGAGACTCATTTTCCACGTCCCATGGGAACAATGTGGACGGTATGAGATGGATTTTTTCATCGTTCTATTAAAGAAAATCATCATCTTAATTAAAGAAATATGCAACTATGGTTTAGAACAACAATTACAAAATTTTACGTGCCTTCAGTAATTGCACTTGATTATAACAAGAATAGATATAATTTCTTCTGCCATAACAGAAATTTTAACTATCGTATTCACCATTAATATTAAATCTATTAATTTTAATTCTCCTCCCTATCCCTTGCTGAAATGCTGTTGTCTCTCTTCGGAAATTTAGAAATTCCCTCTTCTTTACCGAAAAAATGCCTGATTTAACATCGTATGCAATATACACAAAGTAATCCATCAATTTCAAAATTTATTTTTTCGAAAATCATTTTATTCATTTCACACTTTAGTTAAATTTTAAATAATCCGTACAAGTAAGAGAATCTCCAAGAGACTGTGTTATTCTGCTTTTAAAACCAGTTTCATTTGTGTTTTAAGTAGTTTCGCATGATAATTTCTGAAATAAAAACGTACGTGTACGTAAAAGTTTGATGGCATTGAGAAATAGTAATATCACGTACCTACTGTAATTTCTAAGCAGTCCGAGGCTAACGAAAACGAAAGGCTACCGCGGTGCTTTACGTGTCTTTTTTTTTACAGACCGCCAAAGTCACGTGATGCTCGAATGCACCAATGAAGGTGTACGAAAAGAGCATCACGTCACTCTAGCGGTCTGTAAAAAAAGATAAGTAAAATGCACCGCGGTAGCCTGTCTTTTTCGTTAGCCTCGTAAGCAGTCAATGTGACGTCATAATCATCACAAATGGTCACAATCACAATTGTGACCAAAAGATGTCATCTTCATGTCATCACATTATGACTCTTCGATAATAATCACTTCGTGATTCCACTGTGAAGTCGTCCTGACCAACTTTTGAGTCATTTGCAAATTGATACAAAATGGGACAGCAATGGTTGCATTTGGATCATACTGGGGTCACAAAACAATTAGGAAAATTACAAATTGTACGTATAATAATTTTTGCGCAAAAAACTTCACAGTACTTATACGAAATAAGTATTTTGGAAAATCATTTTAGACAAATTTTTGTCAATAAATTAAATTATAATGGAATTTCTTTGTTCTAACTTTCTATGATAATTTTATAAGCTTTATTTATATATATAAAGCTTATAAAAATTAATATATACAGTGTACAAACACATTTTTTTTTCTCATATATGGGTTGTTGCTATATAAAGGTTTAACTTTGGTTTTGTATAATATTGTTAGGTATAACTACGTGCAAACATCTACTACACAAGAAAGACACAAAGTCTTGAAATATGGGAAAAGATTCTACTATAGTAAATAAAATTTAACTTAAAAAAGTATGAAATGTATTAATAAGGCAAAGGTCTTGTAGACTGAGGGTACTTAGAAGAAAATAAATTAAATATATTTCATAGAAGAAATTTTATTTTGATTGAAAAATACCAAAGAAATGGAGTGATATGGAACATCTGTTAAATTTTAATAATAAATTACTCTTTGCTCATACGATTATGATAATTTTAACTATTATATTATTCTAAAAGTTTCCGAGCATATGGACTAATCAGCTATTCTTTGCAACAAATGCGAAGTAAGATTTTTTTTTTGAAAAACTATATAAATATTTCAAAATTTTAAATTTCGCATGTTTACTAGTTTAATAAATGGCAAATGCATTTGAATTAATTAGCAATAACTGGCAAATGCATTACTAAAATTCTTTTATTCTATTTTTTTAATTAATTTAAGATGTTATTTGGTAAATTTACTAGATTATTAAGTTTTAATTATGCTAATCTGCAGTGCAGATTTTTGTTTCTAAGACAGTTTTTCGCCCCGTTAAGTATATATTTGCATCCAACGTTACCGTCTCTAGAAAATTTTATTTTGTCAGCCTTTGTTACTATGATAAAACAAACATATTAACAATTATTTCGAAGTTTTGTAGTTTTTTGTATAGATTTATGATCTACCTATTCTTCCGTTAATTAATAATTACAATTAATATATTTAAAAACATTTATCTTTTTGATGAGGACAGAAATACGTGCAAAAAACAGTTTATTGAACCATATCCAACATATGTTATTTAAATAAATTGAATAAAAACTTTAACATCACGAAAATATTCTTTTTTTGCTTTAAAGTAAGTTGTTGATACTTTAAAACAGTTTAACATAATAAATAAAGTCATTTTTTAGAGTTTAAAAATTATTTTTTCCATATATCATAGTCATAAGATTGACATTTAGTAAAATGCTATTGAACACGATAAATTGGATATTTAAAATTAAAGAATATCAGATTTCTTACTAAAGTAAAAAAATAAATAAAAATAGAGTTATAACTGCTGTTTAAATAAATGATAAATAAAGCAAAATTAAAATTTAATTAAGATTATTCATATTCAAAGTAATGCTGGTGTAAAATTAGTAGCAGATAACGGAACTAGTGATGTAGTCGTAAAAAAACCAGAGTATATATACGCTATATAGCTTTACTTGTAAAACAGAGGGTATACGGAGTTTTATTTAAAACTCCAGAAGGTATACTGCGTATACCAGCGTATACTTTCCACTGCAGTCTTTGGGGAACTTAATTAGATTCAAAATAAGTTTATAAAAATTAAAGAATGGCGTTTTACTTGAGAAAGAAATACAAATGTTACATTTGATGTAAAATATATATATATATATATATATATATATATTAAAATTTTCTTCTATAAAACCATCTAATAGTTAGATGTTGATTTAAGACTATGCTTTTCTTTTACTATACGCAAACTGTTTCGCTTCCTCTTATCCCAGAATATGAAAGAATACAATTTTTCTCCATTTAATATTTTTCACGAAAACTTTAAATTATTTGTAAACTTTACGGGAATAACAGCAGCTGTTATTTTCGCAGATGGAATCAAAATTTCATTCCTTGTCATAAAAAAGATTCTTAAAAAGAAAATAATAAAAATTTAGAAATTTTTTGTCATGCTTAGGACAGGGGTATTTTCTTGGCTTTATGACCTTTGCCTTATAGTTTATATTCAAATTAATGCTTGTGTAGAATCACTGAAAGCTGGGGAATCCTAATAGTAATAAAAATAAATAAAGTAGATTCCAGTTATTTGGTAAGCCGTTTAATTGGAATACTGTGTCAGAACAAAATTGGAAACTTATCATTAAATTTCCTTCTGATAACTGGGGCAACGGCTTTGTTGCGACAAAGCGAGCAGAATTGATGCGTCTTAATTAACAAGGATCTACTGTTTATTGAAAACTGAAAAGGAAGAGGACTGTTTTATTTGAATGGAAAATCTATCATCCCAAAAACTAGTCGCTGGGGGCCACCGTAATAATTACACATCATGGATATGCATAATATAAAATATGAAAATGAAACATGTGTAAACTATTTATAAAATGCATTGCAATTCGAATAAAATCGTGGCTTGATGACGTCCTAAACTTTAAATGCTGTATTACTGAATTGCGTAAAAGAAACATCCTTATAACTCCAAAATTGATAATCATATTAACTAACGGTTTAAACGTCTCATTTCCATATGAAATATATCTTTGAATTGAAATTTAAATGAAATACAGGGTCATAAAAAATCGAAGAGTGTGGGAAATAGGATTACAAATATCTCGGCAACTCATTATCCGATCGACTTCATTCTTTATGCAAAATTTATGTTTTTTATTGTCTTTTATATTCACTCCTTAAAATAAACAATTCGAAAATTTTTATATACCTTTTATCAGAACGAATATTTCGAGAGTCCGAAAAAAAAGTTCCGGATAATCGAGGTTACTGAAATTCAATAAGCTTCTTTCCATTATTACATACTAAATGACATATTATTAACTACTAAATTGACATACCAAATGCCAAGTCTATCTCAGTTTGTTCGGGAGACAGAGCGTTTACAGACACACACAGACAGACGGACGGCAAATTTTTTTTCTATAAATGTTTTTCGGAATCTCTAGTGTCTGAAACGTGTAAATCCGTCAATTTTTTTTTTCGATTTTCGAAACGATTACAAGACTTACCCTATACTACGTATGATGGGTAAGTAATAATAAATTGTTGGAATACAACGTTCATTTTCTCCTCTCCGCACATATGGCGCATGCGCGTACAGTTACGATGATGATGCTCCGGAAGCGAGAGCAGTTGTTTTACTTTAAGAGAGATGTCGGCGCTCAGTCGCATACGAGCTGTATATATTTTGTCTTCGTTTAATTGTAAATAAATGTCTTATGTCGTGCTATTCTGCAAACTCTGCTTGCCTCATACACCTACAAATGGTTATGGGCCCAGCACGCTTCCACTGCGCTATAATTAGCAGAAATTATTTTTAATTCGAACATTCGGATTTGGAACTCTTAAGCCTAATCGAAAGTAATTGTTCTTCATTCTGTTTATCATTTGCATTATTTCTGGCTGTGAGAGACTCTGCATAATTATGTCTCATGTAACGACAATTGAAAAGCTCGGAAAAGATAATTTTGATAGCTGGAAGCTTCAAATCGAAGCTGTATTAATCAAAAATGATCATTGGGATTACGTAATTGGTAAAGAAATTAAACCGGCTGAAGGAACCGCCGAAGAAAAGAAGTGGCTCCAAGCTGATCAAAAAGCTCGTGCAGATATAATTCTTTCTATAAATCCTAGTGAACTGAGTCATATAAAGCATTGTACGACTTCAAGTGCTGTATGGAATAAGCTGAAAGATGTTTATGAATCGAGGGGACCCGCGAAAAATGCAACTCTGTTAAAAAAACTTCTGTTTAGAAAAATGTCCATAAATGAAACGATGGCTGATCATTTAAATATTTTCTTCGAAATAGTTGATAAACTGAAAAATATGGAAATAGAAATCGCGGATGATTTATTATCAATTCTACTTCTATATACCGTTCCTGAGAACTTCGAAAATTTTAGATGCGCTATAGAATCCAGAGATGAGTTACCTAAACCCGAATCTTTGAAAATTAAGATGCTGGAAGAATGGGATGCAAGAAAAGGAAAATCCACTCAAGATTCACAAAACGCATATTATATAGAAAATAAAAGAAATAATCAAGAACAGAAGAAGAATGAAAAATGGAAAATGAATCCAAATAAAAAATTTTCCTCCTAAAGGTGTTACCGAAATTTCAAGTGCAATTATTGTTCGAAAATGGGGCACAAAGCTTCCGAATGTAGAAAGAAAATAGCTGATAAAAAGCTTACATCTTTAAATAAAGGAAATCAAGGATCGATGATAGCCACTAATTATGAAAAACCGACTAGTATGGCATTTAATGACGCATATCAAGAGCCTTCTGCATGGTGTTTAGACAGTGGATGTACATCCCACATGTGTAAAGATAGAAATTTATTTACAGAATTTCATCCTCGTACGAATTCTACTATACAGCTTGCAGTTGATCAAACAGCGAAAATTACAGGAATAGGAACAGTTTTCATTACAGTACCTAACGGGAGTGGAATTACTAATCTCACACTCAAGAACGTTCTATGTGTTCCAGAATTAAAGTGTAATTTGCTCTCAACATCTAAAGCAACAACCAATAATCGTTCAGTAATTTTTAAAGAACGATTTGCTAAAATCATCGAAACAAATGGTTCTACATTAGTACATGCTGTCCGTCATGGAGATTTATATTACGTATACCGAAGCATCGAGAGAGCTGCGATAGCAGAGGTAAGTGAATTTCTAAAATAGCATCTTAAATTAGGTCATTTAAATGAGTCTGATTTAAAAAGACTTAAATCAAAGAATATGGTTAGAAATCTAAATTTCAGTGATAATGAGTCTCTTAAAGACTGTAAAATTTGTATTCAAGGTAAACAAACTGTGCGTTCTTTTCCTAAAGAATCCAACTTTAAAAGTGACGATTTATTGACTCTTATACATTCAGATTTGTGTTGTCCTATGAGAGTTCCATCCCACGGAGGATCGCGATATTTCGTTACTTTTATAGACGACAAATCACGTTACATTGAAGTCAGTTTTCTTAAAACCAAAGATGAGGTTAAAAATGCATTTGTTAAATACAAAGCAGCAGTTGAAAACCATGTAGGAAAGAAAATAAAAATTCTTCGTACGGATAATGGTAAAGAATATTTCGGAGAAGAATTTAATAAATATATCGAAGAAAGCGGTATAAAACGAGAATTTTCCTCACCACTAACTCCGCAACAGAATGGTACGTCAGAGAGGGCCAATAGGACTTTAGCTGAAATGGCGAGGTGTTTACTATTACAAAGCAATCTCCCACAATCCTTTTGGGCCGAAGCCATTAATTGTGCGGTATACATACTTAATCGCTGTCCTTCGCGACGTTTAAGCGATAACAAAACACCCTACGAAGTATTTTTTGGCATCAAGCCAACTTTATCATATTTTAAAATATTTGGGCAAAAATGTTTTGTACTAAATAAAAGACAAAGTAAAGGAAAATTTGATCCTAGATCAGAAGAGCATATTTTTGTTGGATATTCAAATGAATCAAAAGCGTACAGGCTGTGGAATAAGAATTCCAGAAAAATTGTTATAAGCCGAGACGTCCGATTTATTAACGAATTTGAAAACGATTTACCGTCAAACAGTGAAATAAAATTAATTTTTCCCTTTTCTCAAAATAATGAAAATAAAACAATTACGCACGAATCAGAAACATCTTCTCCTCCCGTCAAAAATGAACCAGACAGCTGTGGCGACAGTGATGTTGATATGCAATCGGATGAAATTTCCGACCCCCTTCTTCCCCTACAAGAGCGCGCGGCCGGCCGAGAAACATAAAAACTGGTAAAAAAGGTAGACCCAGGAAAGAATTTAAAATGATAATTCCAAATGAAAGAAAAATCCCAAGTTGTAATGGAAAATTTATTTTCTGACTCATGTCCGGAATTTTCTGAGGCTTTAAACGGGCCTTTTAAACATTAATGGATAGATGCAATGGAATTAGAATTTAATTCTTTAATGCAAGAAAATGCATGGCAAATAGTTGATAGGCCAAAACATAAGAAAATTATAGGAAGTAAATGGGTTTTAAAAACTAAATATAAACAAGACGGGTCAATCGAAAAGTTTAAGGCGAGAATATTTGTAAAAGGATGTTCTCAAAAACCAGGAATTTATTTTGAAGAAAATTTTTCGCCTGTAGCCAGATTAAGTTCGATCAGAACTGCGATCGCTTATGGTATTCAAAATTGTTTTACAGCTTATCAATTAGATTTTATTATGGCTTATGTAAATGGTGATTTAACTGAAGAAGTATACATGGAGTTACCTGATGGTTTTAAATATGAATCTAATGTTGACAAAGTTTGTTTGTTAAAAAAATCCCTCTACGGATTAAAACAATCAGGTCGACAATGGTTCAATAAATTAGATGAAAAATTAAAACAAATGAAGTTTAAATCACTAAATGCTGATAAATGTGTTTATTTTTCTAAATCTCCAATTGAAACAATTATCATTGTTTATGTTGATGATCTCATAATTCTTACTAAATGTAAACAAGATTATGAATATATTAGAGATGAATTAGCCAAATCTTTTAAAATGAAAGATTTAGGTTTGTTACACTATTGTTTGGGCATAGAATTTATGCAAAACGGGGACAGTATTAAAATTACTCAAAAGAAGTATATTGAAGATATTCTGAGCAAATTTAATATGCAAGAATCAAAATCAATATCTACACCTTTTGATAATAATGTGAAGCTTACTAAAGATATGTGTCCAAAACTGAAGAAGAAAAGTCTGAAATGAATAATATTCCTTATCGTCAACTAATTGGTTCTCTTATGTATTTATCAGTAGCAACTAGACCTGATATAACTCATGCTGTGAATTTTCTAAGTCAATTCAACAACAATCCAGGCAAACCTCATTGGATAGCTGCAAAAAGAGTTTTAAGATATCTAAGAGGTACTCAAGATCAAGGACTGATTTTTAAACGTGATACTAAGTCCTTAGTTGCATTTGTTGATGCTGATTGGGCTTCAGATGTCAATGATAGAAAGTCCTATACTGGATACATTTTTAAATATGCCGGTGGTGCTATATCTTGGGAATCGAGAAAACAACGAACTGTTGCATTATCCACGACTGAAGCAGAATATATGGCTTTATCAGAGGTTGCTAAAGAGACTTTACATCTCAGACGGTTCTTAACTCATTAATGCCGGTTGGTACGAAAAGTTACCACTTAAGTGATACGAAACTTTTAAATATGAACACCAGTATCTTAGTAAAAAAAAAATCTTATTGTCTAATGTGAAAACTATCAGAGATTCAATCAGTTAAAATAACAGTATGGGAAAACTGGTGTCTACTGGTATCGAAGTATTAAAAGAAGTGTAAAATAAGTCGTCGTTAATGGGTTAAATGAACTTTCTCCTGAAATAGTGTCTGCACCTACTTTAATATTCTGCGATAATCAGTCTGCTCAAAAATTAGTAAGAAATCCAATTTATCATTATCGCACAAAACATATTGATATTCGCCATCACTTTGTGCGCGAAATATATGAGAATGGAGATATAGAAGTTAAGTATCTAGAAACTGAAAATATGGCAGCTGACATTTTAACAAAAGCTTTAAGTGCCTATAAACATAAGAAATGTTGTGATTTAATAGGACTAAGTGTTTAAAAACATTCAATGTCATTTTGTATCCTTTTTCCATATAAGTTTAAAGTATATACTGTTTGTAATTGTAATTTTATATTTTGTTTCTCTGTAATTTGCATATAATATTTGCATAATAGGAGAGTAATTAATGCTTTGTTAAGAAAATGCACGTTGTAAGGGGGGAATTGTTGGAATACAACGTTCATTTTCTCCTCTCCGCACATATGGCGCATGCGCGTACAGTTACGATGATGATGCTCCGGAAGCGAGAGCAGTTGTTTTACTTTAAGAGAGATGTCGGCGCTCAGTCGCATACGAGCTGTATATATTTTGTCTTCGTTTAATTGTAAATAAATGTCTTATGTCGTGCTATTCTACAAACTCTGCGTGCCTCATACACCTACATAAATGTTAAAAAATTAGGAATAAAATTTTCTTCTATAAAACCACTCGATAGTTATATGATGCTTGAAGATTTTGTTTTTCTTTTACTATATACTCAACCCAAGATATGAAAGAATAAAAATGCCCCCCATTTAATATTTTTCACGAAAATTTTAAATTATTGTAGAAGTTCACGAGGATAAAAGCATATGTTAGTTTCACAGATGAAATCAGAATTTCAATCCGCGTCATAAAATCATTCTTTTTCTCAAAAAGAAAGACTTGATTTTCTTTTTCATACTTAGGACATGTTGAAATATATGAAACGAATGTGTCGTGATTTTATGACATGTACTTTACAGCTTTGTATTCAAATTAATGCTGGTGTAAAATTATTGAAAACTAGTGAAGTGTAAATTAGACACAAATATATTGAAAAATAAAGAAAAAAAAATCCAATGGAGAAGTTTATCCTTACAAAAGGTAATAAATGTTACAAAATTATTATTATTTTTTAAATATAAAACCATGATAATTAGAGGATATTTTAATATTTTGCCTTACACTGTTAAAATTTTGCAGCAAACTGTCTAGTCATTTGACCGTTTTTATAGAAAATGGTTACACGACCGTAATTTAACTCTATTCTGACCATATTATTGCCCATATTATTGTCAGAATAAAGTTAAATTACGGTTATGTAACCATTTTCTATAAAAACGGTCAAATGACTGGACAGTTTGCTGCAAAATTTTAACAGTGTATATTATACTCAAACTATTTTACTTCTTCTCAGCCTAGAATATAAAAAAACAAGAATTCTCACAATTAAATTTTCAAGAAAATTTTTAATTACTGTAAGAGTTCGGGAGATTTTGCAGCTGAAATCAAAATTTCATTCCGCGTCATAAAAACACGCTTTTCTTTTTAAATAAAACGAGCTTCAAAAAAATTTGTGATAATTAATTAATATTAAAAAATTAGAATTAAAATTTTCTTCTTTAATATCCTTTGACAGTTATGTAGATGATGCTTTAAAATTTTACTTTCAGCCTAGAATATAAGAGAATTAAGTAAAAGAAGTTGGCTATATAAGGGTTATCTTTGTCCCCCCCCCCTCCCCCCTCCCCCAACACATATACTTTTCCCGATGTTGTGAAAAAAAAAATTCCCTAAGATGTTTCAAATGTTTTAATTTAATTTAATATGTCCTTAGAAATTAATAATACTAGAGGATTAAATCCCGGTTTCTCGGCTTACAGAATATAGGTGAAAATCATTAACATTTCTTTTTTTTTTTTAAAATTCAAAACTAATAGATTTTTACACTTAATATATTTTTTAGATTGCTTTACTAACACCACCAGAAAGGATTTATATATGACAATATCAGTTATGTATTGAAATACAGTTTTAAAATTAATTAAAAGCGATAGTTTTGCATTAGTTGCCTGCCAGAGGATAGTACTCAAAGGAATCGCCAAGGATTTTGCTACTTACAGCAACCTTTTTAATTTTGATAACTTGAGTGGTTTAAGTTCACTAGTCACTCGAAGAAACAAGAAAGCTAATGTTAAACCTACGGGAGAAATCTTTACAGATTTCTCGCTTGTATTTTAATAGTTTTTAAATGATTTTTTTTTTATATAGGATACCTGAGGTCGATATCTAATGTTGTACATTTGTAATTTTGCGATTTTGGTTACACTTTTTTTTTATATGAGGAGAGTTTCACTGTCAGAACCGGTTTCAAAAGTGAAAGTGTCCGCGCATATATATATATATAAGCTAACTAAAAGGAAAAAGTACAAACGCACATAGCAATAGATATCGATCTCAGGCATCCTATTAAAAAAAATCATTTAAAAATATTAAAATACAAGTGAGAAATTTGTAAAGATTTCTTCCATAAATTTAACATTTAGCGTTGGAGTTTTTCACGTCCGTTAAAACTGTGTATTATTTTAATATTTTGTTTTATTGATGAAGTTTAATTTCGTTATGGAGTATTAGCCTGAAACAAGTGCTGAACAATTCAAAATGTTTTACGAGTAAAAGGGTTAATATTTTTTAATCGAGCTGCACGCAATAGAAATAGATTAAAAACAAAAATGCTTTAAAATTATCATAAAATCCATGTCCAAGCAAAAACACGTGCGTGAGTAATGCTCAGAACATATTAACGGTTTCAACACCAGAACAATAAATTCGCTTTACTGCAATTTTTTAACTTCTAAACAGCGGAAAATTTCAATTTTTACACCGTCGAATTGGAAGAAAAATGTTCTTTGAGGTGCAATTGGTTTGAAAGTTGTATCTCAATTTAAATAAAGTACCTCAATTATAGGTACAATATATATACCATTTATATACAATATACAATAAATAAAGTATTTCAATTTTAAAAAAGCATGCATTACCTTTCACAAAAAGTGGTACAAACCCACAGAGATTTTTTTTATGTTTTCAAAAATAATTTTTTTTAAGTATAATTTTGTCAAAAATCTCTGTCGTTTTGAGCCCGATTATGAAAGATTAGCCCACTTCCATTTAAAACAATATAAATAGTTCAACATTTGTTTCCGGCTAATATTCTATAAAGGAATTAAAACTTCATCAATAAATAAAATAATAAAGTAATATAAATAAAACACAAATTTAGCAGTTATGTAATAGAACTGCGTGCGCTAATCACTGAATTACTCAGAATTAAAAAAAAAAAAAGCTGCTGCAAGTACAGAAATCTTTGTTTATTTCTTCCGCTAGTAACGCCTGACATGCGTCCAATACGAAAATATCGCTTTCAATAAATTTCAAAACTTTGTTTGAATATATTATTGATATTTTCCATATAAAAGTGCTTTTTGATGTTGTTAATGGGTAACCTAAAAAAAAATATATTAAATGTAAAAAAAGCTATCAGTGGTGGCGGCGATATGTTACGGCCAATTATCTGTGCTAGAGATATAGGTCGCTAGGGGCACAGTGCCCTTCATGAGGGTCTTTCTAAGGGATCCTAACCTTATTTACGGCAAGATTAGATGAAAACTAACAGTTAGGTCAACGAGCGCGACAGATGTTTGAACGTGATACTAAGTCCTTAGTTGCATTTGTTGATGCTGATTGGGCTTCAGATGTCAATGATAGAAAGTCCTATACTGGATACATTTTTAAATATGCCGGTGGTGCTATATCTTGGGAATCGAGAAAACAACGAACTGTTGCATTATCCACGACTGAAGCAGAATATATGGCTTTATCAGAGGTTGCTAAAGAGACTTTACATCTCAGACGGTTCTTAACTCATTAATGCCGGTTGGTACGAAAAGTTACCACTTAAGTGATACGAAACTTTTAAATATGAACACCAGTATCTTAGTAAAAAAAAAATCTTATTGTCTAATGTGAAAACTATCAGAGATTCAATCAGTTAAAATAACAGTATGGGAAAACTGGTGTCTACTGGTATCGAAGTATTAAAAGAAGTGTAAAATAAGTCGTCGTTAATGGGTTAAATGAACTTTCTCCTGAAATAGTGTCTGCACCTACTTTAATATTCTGCGATAATCAGTCTGCTCAAAAATTAGTAAGAAATCCAATTTATCATTATCGCACAAAACATATTGATATTCGCCATCACTTTGTGCGCGAAATATATGAGAATGGAGATATAGAAGTTAAGTATCTAGAAACTGAAAATATGGCAGCTGACATTTTAACAAAAGCTTTAAGTGCCTATAAACATAAGAAATGTTGTGATTTAATAGGACTAAGTGTTTAAAAACATTCAATGTCATTTTGTATCCTTTTTCCATATAAGTTTAAAGTATATACTGTTTGTAATTGTAATTTTATATTTTGTTTCTCTGTAATTTGCATATAATATTTGCATAATAGGAGAGTAATTAATGCTTTGTTAAGAAAATGCACGTTGTAAGGGGGGAATTGTTGGAATACAACGTTCATTTTCTCCTCTCCGCACATATGGCGCATGCGCGTACAGTTACGATGATGATGCTCCGGAAGCGAGAGCAGTTGTTTTACTTTAAGAGAGATGTCGGCGCTCAGTCGCATACGAGCTGTATATATTTTGTCTTCGTTTAATTGTAAATAAATGTCTTATGTCGTGCTATTCTACAAACTCTGCGTGCCTCATACACCTACATAAATGTTAAAAAATTAGGAATAAAATTTTCTTCTATAAAACCACTCGATAGTTATATGATGCTTGAAGATTTTGTTTTTCTTTTACTATATACTCAACCCAAGATATGAAAGAATAAAAATGCCCCCCATTTAATATTTTTCACGAAAATTTTAAATTATTGTAGAAGTTCACGAGGATAAAAGCATATGTTAGTTTCACAGATGAAATCAGAATTTCAATCCGCGTCATAAAATCATTCTTTTTCTCAAAAAGAAAGACTTGATTTTCTTTTTCATACTTAGGACATGTTGAAATATATGAAACGAATGTGTCGTGATTTTATGACATGTACTTTACAGCTTTGTATTCAAATTAATGCTGGTGTAAAATTATTGAAAACTAGTGAAGTGTAAATTAGACACAAATATATTGAAAAATAAAGAAAAAAAAATCCAATGGAGAAGTTTATCCTTACAAAAGGTAATAAATGTTACAAAATTATTATTATTTTTTAAATATAAAACCATGATAATTAGAGGATATTTTAATATTTTGCCTTACACTGTTAAAATTTTGCAGCAAACTGTCTAGTCATTTGACCGTTTTTATAGAAAATGGTTACACGACCGTAATTTAACTCTATTCTGACCATATTATTGCCCATATTATTGTCAGAATAAAGTTAAATTACGGTTATGTAACCATTTTCTATAAAAACGGTCAAATGACTGGACAGTTTGCTGCAAAATTTTAACAGTGTATATTATACTCAAACTATTTTACTTCTTCTCAGCCTAGAATATAAAAAAACAAGAATTCTCACAATTAAATTTTCAAGAAAATTTTTAATTACTGTAAGAGTTCGGGAGATTTTGCAGCTGAAATCAAAATTTCATTCCGCGTCATAAAAACACGCTTTTCTTTTTAAATAAAACGAGCTTCAAAAAAATTTGTGATAATTAATTAATATTAAAAAATTAGAATTAAAATTTTCTTCTTTAATATCCTTTGACAGTTATGTAGATGATGCTTTAAAATTTTACTTT
Source organism: Maratus michaelseni (assembly GCA_963931845.1). Taxonomy (NCBI): domain Eukaryota; kingdom Metazoa; phylum Arthropoda; class Arachnida; order Araneae; family Salticidae; genus Maratus; species Maratus michaelseni. The sequence goes on along the minus strand of OZ007599.1, from coordinate 121,324,860 downwards.
CAGCCTAGAATATAAGAGAATTAAGTAAAAGAAGTTGGCTATATAAGGGTTATCTTTGTCCCCCCCCTCCCCCCTCCCCCAACACATATACTTTTCCCGATGTTGTGAAAAAAAAAAATTCCCTAAGATGTTTCAAATGTTTTAATTTAATTTAATATGTCCTTAGAAATTAATAATACTAGAGGATTAAATCCCGGTTTCTCGGCTTACAGAATATAGGTGAAAATCATTAACATTTCTTTTTTTTTTTTTTAAATTCAAAACTAATAGATTTTTACACTTAATATATTTTTTAGATTGCTTTACTAACACCACCAGAAAGGATTTATATATGACAATATCAGTTATGTATTGAAATACAGTTTTAAAATTAATTAAAAGCGATAGTTTTGCATTAGTTGCCTGCCAGAGGATAGTACTCAAAGGAATCGCCAAGGATTTTGCTACTTACAGCAACCTTTTTAATTTTGATAACTTGAGTGGTTTAAGTTCACTAGTCACTCGAAGAAACAAGAAAGCTAATGTTAAACCTACGGGAGAAATCTTTACAGATTTCTCGCTTGTATTTTAATAGTTTTTAAATGATTTTTTTTTTATATAGGATACCTGAGGTCGATATCTAATGTTGTACATTTGTAATTTTGCGATTTTGGTTACACTTTTTTTTTATATGAGGAGAGTTTCACTGTCAGAACCGGTTTCAAAAGTGAAAGTGTCCGCGCATATATATATATATAAGCTAACTAAAAGGAAAAAGTACAAACGCACATAGCAATAGATATCGATCTCAGGCATCCTATTAAAAAAAAATCATTTAAAAATATTAAAATACAAGTGAGAAATTTGTAAAGATTTCTTCCATAAATTTAACATTTAGCGTTGGAGTTTTTCACGTCCGTTAAAACTGTGTATTATTTTAATATTTTGTTTTATTGATGAAGTTTAATTTCGTTATGGAGTATTAGCCTGAAACAAGTGCTGAACAATTCAAAATGTTTTACGAGTAAAAGGGTTAATATTTTTTAATCGAGCTGCACGCAATAGAAATAGATTAAAAACAAAAATGCTTTAAAATTATCATAAAATCCATGTCCAAGCAAAAACACGTGCGTGAGTAATGCTCAGAACATATTAACGGTTTCAACACCAGAACAATAAATTCGCTTTACTGCAATTTTTTAACTTCTAAACAGCGGAAAATTTCAATTTTTACACCGTCGAATTGGAAGAAAAATGTTCTTTGAGGTGCAATTGGTTTGAAAGTTGTATCTCAATTTAAATAAAGTACCTCAATTATAGGTACAATATATATACCATTTATATACAATATACAATAAATAAAGTATTTCAATTTTAAAAAAGCATGCATTACCTTTCACAAAAAGTGGTACAAACCCACAGAGATTTTTTTTATGTTTTCAAAAATAATTTTTTTTAAGTATAATTTTGTCAAAAATCTCTGTCGTTTTGAGCCCGATTATGAAAGATTAGCCCACTTCCATTTAAAACAATATAAATAGTTCAACATTTGTTTCCGGCTAATATTCTATAAAGGAATTAAAACTTCATCAATAAATAAAATAATAAAGTAATATAAATAAAACACAAATTTAGCAGTTATGTAATAGAACTGCGTGCGCTAATCACTGAATTACTCAGAATTAAAAAAAAAAAAAAGCTGCTGCAAGTACAGAAATCTTTGTTTATTTCTTCCGCTAGTAACGCCTGACATGCGTCCAATACGAAAATATCGCTTTCAATAAATTTCAAAACTTTGTTTGAATATATTATTGATATTTTCCATATAAAAGTGCTTTTTGATGTTGTTAATGGGTAACCTAAAAAAAAATATATTAAATGTAAAAAAAGCTATCAGTGGTGGCGGCGATATGTTACGGCCAATTATCTGTGCTAGAGATATAGGTCGCTAGGGGCACAGTGCCCTTCATGAGGGTCTTTCTAAGGGATCCTAACCTTATTTACGGCAAGATTAGATGAAAACTAACAGTTAGGTCAACGAGCGCGACAGATGTTTGAACACATCACCTCCCGTCTACCAGCTTTGAGAGCAGAACCTCTACGGCTTTAAATTTTGAATATCACTATTTTGAATTAATAATCTTCGCCTTTTTTAGTACCAAATTTCTATGAGTAAGTAAAGCATGTATTACCTTTCACAAAACGTGGTGCAAACCCTAAAAATATATATGTAAGTGTGGTTAAATGGTCCCACCAACTCAGATAGCAACAGGCGATACAGCATTTTTCCACGATACTACGATACAGCATTTCACGATACGATTCCACGTATCGTGGAACGTATTCCACGTATCGATTCCACGATACAGCATTTTTTTTCGAATAACTAACTCCTTTACAACAATCTTAGTAAGTATTTCATTGTGTGACGTAGATGCCTAACCCAGATTAAAATGCAAGACGTGCAAATTCTGATATTCTGAGCGTGAGAAGTAAGTTCTCAAAAGAGGGAGAGCATATTGAGATTCGAAGCTAGCAAGACGTATTACTTCGGGCAGACGGCCTAAGTATGCTCATTGACAATAACTAACTCCGAAAGATGCTCAAATTCCCCTTCCCTTTAAATCCCTGTATATAATATTAAGTGTTTATAATTGCTGTATATAATAACCTAGATCTATTAAATTATTTATATAATTAATACGAGTATTAGCTGAATATCCCCTGTACCACTCAATATTATATATTACATATATGCTGTCAGGAAATACTGCCAAGTGGATTAAATGGATTAATGTATTTTTTAAATAAAGAATCAATCATAATTAAAATTTTCTTCTTTAAAATCTTTTGATATTTAACGACTTTTAAAGTTGTGTTTTCCTTTTCTTATACTTCATTATTTTTGTTTGTGTAGCCTAGTGTAAAAAAAGAACAACATTTCATTTCATATAAACCTTTTAAAATGATTCTATACGTTTATGAGAATACAACAGATGTCACTTTCGCAAATTAAATCAAAACTTTATTTCACATCTTCAAAAAAATCCTTTTTCACGGAGATGAACTTTCAAAACAATTTGACATACTCACGACAGGCGTATGTTAAAATTTACTATTTTGTATTTAAATTAATGCAAATGTGAAACGATTGACTGTTGGTTAAGCGCAAATAGACGCAAAAACAAGTTTATTCAAAATAAATGACGTATTACGACAGAGAATAAGTCTAACGTTACAGCTAATGTTTAAAAGAATGAGAGTTAAACAAATGAAATTAAAAAAGATTTTTAACCTTTTGATAGATGACGTTTTTATATATAGTTTTCTTACTCTCTAGTTTAAGTAATTTGCTTTGTTACAGTCTTTAATACGAAAAACAAATCTCATTTAATTATGTAAACATTTCTAATTGAATTAATACAGGTGAAGAATTTGGCAGTTAACGAAGCGAAATTAGTTTCCAAAACAAACTAATTGAAAATTAGAAAAACGACACATTAAAAGATAAACGAATATTTTGCTATATGACGTTTTTTTGTTTGTTCAAAGAAAATTTTGAAACTGGTTCATCATTTCACCATAAAATTGGTTTAGAGAAAAAGAAAAAACACCCTGAAACATAGATCAACATTTCACTATAAAATAGTATTTGTGAAGGCGTTGTGATAATGTAACTATCTTCATCACATAATATAATTATCCCTCGATTAAAGTTAAAAATTAACCTTTTTATAAATTAATTAAAACTTACTTTTCATAAAAAATATATACTAATTTCATTATCTTTTTAGCGGTTAAAATATTACAATTTCTTCTTCAGTTTACCAGCATTTCTTTCAGCCGTTAATAATAATAATAATAATAATAATAGAAACTTTTCTATCCTGAAACTTCAACAGTGCAGATGCATATTTTTCTGGCTGTTAAAATGAAAAAATGAAGAGAAAGTATTTTACCATATCCCGCCTCCCCCCTTGCACCTGCAGTAATGTAATACCACTTATCAAAGCTCAAAAACTGTAGCCAATACAGTTATTCTTGCATTATTAACCCTGAGAGTTGTTTATGTTAAAGGCCTAAGACCTAATTGTGTACTACCTGTCTTTTTTTCTGATTTTCAATGCAAACATTCCCAAACTGTCATTGAGTATCATAATGTGTTCGTTGCGTGCGAAAGTATTTTGTGTATTTTAATTCAAAATTTCTATTAAAATGTGTTATCTAATAGTCTTCAACATGAGTAAAGTAGTTTTGTTTTCCCTTCAATGGACATTTTGAATTGTTTCGTCAACTGCCAAACTCTTTAAATTACTAAACTGTGAAAAATATGCTCTGGAATTAATTTATAATGTAATTTATAAACAATAACAAATTCTTAAAACATTACCTAAAAATAAAAAAAATGTTTCTCTTCAACATAAGAGAGTCTAATTGTTTTCTTCTGAGAAAATAATTATTTCGCATTGCTTCTATAGCTATAAAATTTTGCACTTTAACTGTATAAAATGTTGCACTTGCATTAATTAAACTTTAAAAAAAAAATTAAACGTAAATATCTTTGTTTCATATTAAAAACTGTAGTAAAGCAAAATACAGTTCCGCAAAATCTTAAAAGTCACTAACTATCAAAGATTGTTTTAATGACAGTAATTTTCCATACACCTCATTATCAAAATTATTAGATTGTATTTGTCAAAATTTTGCACATGGATTAATTTAAATAAAAATTTCATGCAAAATTAAATGCGAAACATTTTTTCCTTTCTTTCATATTAAAGACTGTATCAAGGCAAAGAACTAATAGACAGGAAAAAGAAATTTTAAAAAGTTATCCATGTAAGATTTAAATATTTACTATGAGTAGTTTTAGTTTTCTTCATTAAATTCTAAATAATTTGTATTGCTTCAACAATTGTAAAAAAGAGCGCATGCAGAGCTGCAACCTTCCGTTTTATAAAGTTTTGTAAAGTCAAACATATTTTGAACTGTAAAATTCAATTAATAAAATGTGTTTTATTCCTATGTAATGAGTATTTGATATAATTTAGAAAGTAAAATTTCTGATTCAAAGTATGTTTGAGTTGGGGGAAGGGGACTGAAGTTTGGCAGGTATGCGCATGGGTTGATTTCAGTAAAACATTTCATGCAAAATTAAATTGGGAATCTTATTTCTCTTTTTCACATTAAATACCATAGCAAATATAAATAATATGCATTGCTACTAGAAATTTTGCACCTAAACTGTCAAAAAAGTTCCACTTGCATTAAATTAATGTGAAAAACTCATACAAATTTAAATGTGAAATTTTTTCGCACTTTCACATTAAATACCAATAATCTGCATTATTACTACAAATTTTGTACTTCAATTAAAAAAAAATGTTCCAAATGCATAAACTTAATGCAATAAAACTCATGCAAATTAAAATGAGAATATTTTCTTTTTACTCTTTCGCATTACATACTGTAGCAAATATAAATAATCTGCATTGCTACTACAAATTTTGCATATAGTCAGCTGTCAGTAAAGTGCTACATGCATTAATTTAATGTAAAGAAACTCGTGCAAAGTAAATGTGTTTATTTTTATTATTCTTTATCTTTTACATCAAGCAAGGTAAAAGACAACAGAAAAGGAAAAACAAAAATTTTTAAAACGACATCAAAGATTTTATTCTGTTGTGCGAGTAAAAACGTGAATTCTTTAGTGACAGTAAAATTTGTTTTTGTTCATTTTAAACTTAATAAAATAAACTGAATTGTTTTGACAGCTGTTTAAAAATATATATTGATTTTATTAAAAAAATTCATTCAAAATTAAATGCGAATCTCTTTTTTACTCTTTCACATTAAGTACCGTAACAAATATAAATAATCTGCATTGGCACAATGAATTTTGCACCTCGTCAACTGTCAAATAAATTCCACATGTATTAATTTAATGTAAAACAAAATCATTTAAAATTATGCGAGAATCTTATTTTTTTTATTACTTTATATTAAAGACTGTTGCAAAGCAAAATACTGGAAAAAAAAAAGGAAAAACAAAAATTTAAAGTAATCTAACTATCAAACGATTTCATTCTGAAGTATGGCTAGTTTTGCTTTCCTTCATTAAAATCTAAATAATCTGCAATGTTTCAAAAACTGGAAAAAAAAAGAAAATGTGTTTATTTCACTGCGAAACTTTTTTTACGTTTGCGAATATAAATGATGTGCATTGCTACTATGTATTTTTCGCACTTCGTCAACTGTCAAAACAATCCCACATGCATTAATTTACTAATTAAAAAATATGTTTAAATTAAATGCTAATATTTTTTTCTTCTATTCTTTCATATTAAAGGCAGTTGCGAAGGGAAAAAAGACTGCAGAAAAGGAACAACAAAATTTTTTAACATTAACTAACTTTCAGATTTCAGTGTAAGCTTTATTTTGTTTCATTTAAATTTGGATAATTTGAATTGTTTAAACAATAAAAAAAAGAGAGAGAAATAAGAAAAAACACATTGATTTTATTAAAACATGCAAAATTAAATCCGAATATTTTTTTATTCTTTGACATTAAAGAATATAACAAATAGAAATAAACTAAATTGCTACTGCGAATTTTAATAAAATACATGCAAAAAAATATTAAAATACATGCAAAATAATTTAGAATAGGTTTTATTATTTTATATTTAAAAGTAAAGCAAAAGAAAATGTACGCATATTTCGTTTTGTATATAATTTATGGATTTATTTCTGCAAATTTTGCATTTCGTCAAATGTCAAAAAAATTCCACGTGCATTAAATAAATAAATAATAATAATAAACTCATGAAAACTTAAAATCTAACATTGCTTATTCTTTCTCATTAAAAAGCAAAACATCACAAATGCACGCATATTTCATTCCACGTGATTTACGGACTTACTTCAGTTAACAAAGTTTCATGCTACTATTTGTCTAACGTCTATTGTTTGCATTAATTTAATAATAATAAAAACTCGTGCAATATTAAATGCTAATCTTTTTTTATTCTTTCACTTTAAAAAACAAAGCAAAGTAAAATGTATTCATATTTAATGAAATAGAAAAAAAAATATTTTTTGTTAAGTGAAGTACGTAAATCACTCATAATAAAATAGGAATAAATATTATTTTGCTTTGTTTGTAAGTAAACTTTGTTGCTAAGATTGTAAGCTAACATAAATAATCTACATTGCCACTGCAAATGTTGCATTTCGTCAATTGTCAAAAAATTTCCTCGTTCATTAACTTAATAATAAACTCATGGAAAATTAAAAGCCAATATTGGTGATTATATATCATTAAAAAGCAAAGCAAAATAAAATGTACGCATATTTGTTTTTGCGTGATTTACGGACTTATTTCACTTAACAAAGTTTTCAACTAATATCTGCTAATATGTATTAGCCAAGTAACGTCGATAATTTAGAATTAATTTAATAATAAAAACTCATGCAAAATTAAATGGTAATCTTTTTTTTTATTATTCTTTCACTTTAAAAAACAAAGAAAAATAAAATTTATTTATATATTATTCTGCAGGACTTAAGCACTTAACAAAACTTTTATATATTTTTTTTATTCTTTCACAGTAAAGATTGTAGTTAACATAAATAATCTACATTGCCACAGAAAATGTTGCACTTCGTCAACTTAAAAAAGAAAATTCCATTTGCATTAAATTAATAATAAACTCATGCAAAATTAAAAGCTGGAATTGTTTATTATTTCTTACTAAAATGTAAAGCAAAATAAAATATTTTCGCATATTTCATTTTTCGTGATTTATAGACTTGCTTCACTTAAAGTTTTAAACTATTCTCCTGCTGCATATAGTAGCCAAGTAATGTTGATTGTTTGCATTAATTTAATAATAAAAACTCATGCAAACTTAACTGCTATCTTTATTATTACTTCACTTTAAAAAACAAAGCAATATAACATATATTCATTATTTTATTTTGAATATGTACTTCACTTAACAAAACATTTTCTTTTAAATTCTTTCACATTAAATATTCTAGCAAACATAAATAATCTACCTTGCCACCGCAAATGCTTCATTTCGGCAACTGTCAAAAAATTTCCACGTGCATTAAATTAATCCTCACGGCACCGATTTTTTTTCCAATTTTGGGAAAAATTATTTTTACGCTAACAAAATTAAAAGTAGCTATCGAAATTACAAAAGTTACAGTTTACTGAAATTTAACGAATGTGTTCTTTACAGAAATCTAATGAATGTAGTTATGTTGCGTGTTTTTCCTATGAAAATAGTCTAAGGAAGAATTTTTTAAGACGTTTGGAAAATGTCGTATTACAACTAGATTAAACAAACATAAAAAAATTAATAGTATTTTTTATCTTTTATCACAAATTACTAATTCGGAAAAGGAGTCCCTAATTTAAATTCAAAGAGTGAAACATATGTTTAAATTAAAAGAAACGCCAACGGTTTACTAATAATTAATAAAACTTTTATTAATATTATTATTATTATTATTATTAAATGCTGAAACATAAGTAACGTCATAATAGTAAATGTATCGACATATGCTATCACTATTAGGTACTAGAGTTAACAAAAATATTTTTTTTCTTTCAAATATCGCAATTCGAAGTAGGAGCCTCATATGAGGCCCAGGGTAACGAGAGGGATAATAATAATAATAAACTTATGAAAAATTAAAAGCCAATATTGTTTATTCTTTCTCATTAAAAAGGAAATCAAAATGAAATGTACGCATATTTCATGTTGCGTGATTTACGAACTTCCTTCACTTAAAAGTTTTGAACTATTCTCCTGCTGCATATAGTATAGCCAAGTAATATTGATTGTTTGCATTAATTTAATATGCAACTTAAAATGCTATCTTTATTACCCTTTCACTTAAAAAAAAGCAAATAAAATATATTAATTTTATTTTGAATGTACTTCACTTAACAAAACATTTTTTTCGTCAACTGTCAAAAAATTTCCACTTGCATTAAATTAATAATAATAAACGTATGCAAAATTAAAAGCCAATATTGTTTATTCTATCTCATTAAAAAGGAAATCAAAATCAAATGTACGCATATTTCATTTCGCGTGATTTACGCAATTAACCTCACTGTTAAAGTTTTAAACTGTTTATCTGCTGCACGTAGTAGCCGAGTAATATTGATTGTTTGCATTAATTTAATAATAAAAACTCATGCAAACTTAAATGCTATCTTTATTATCCTTTCACTTAAAAAAAGCAAAATAAAATATATTCATTTTATTTTGAATGTACTTCACTTAACAAAACATTTTTTTTCGTCAGCTGTCAAAACATTTCCACGTGCATTAAATTATTAATAATAATAAACTTATGCCAATATTGTTTATTCTTTCTCATTCAAAAGGAAATCAAAATAAAATGTACGCATATTTCATTTTACGTGATTTACGCAATTAACTTCACTTAACAAAGTTTGAAACTGTTTACCTGCTGCACGTAGTAGCGGAGTAGCGTCGCTTGTTTAATAATCCAGTCGGTAACGAGAGGCGCGATAGTCTTTTCGGCACGGGCAGGGGCGTGTGGGCATCTTCCTCCTTCGGAGCCGAAATTTTAAACAGCGGCACACTATTCATTGTTTAGAAAGGAGACGTGTACGTCACCTGCAAGCCTTTTAAGTGCGCACTCTTGGGCCGTATTTTAACAGAGTCTCTACAATCGTCACGCACATCCGTCCCCGAATCTGAACACCCGTACGGCAGCCGCCGCATCCCAGGGTCGTTTTAATCGGATCGTCACGCGCGAGGTTAGTCTGCTTACTGAAATCGAATGCGGTTTACGATACTTGCCATTGTGCTTGGGGCCGGGTCAGTTTCAGATTCGATGTCCCTGGTGAAGGAGATAGTTTTTCTATAGAATTCAGGAGAATCTTATTTGTTTTGTATCGAGCGTAGAGATCGCTTCCTTGAAGACTGACAGGCTGACGCGTCGTTAAGGCTGCTCTCGTCAGTAAACTTCCCGATTCCCCTCGCTAATGTTAAGGCTGCTTGTCAGTAAACTTTCCGATTACCCTGGCTAATGTTAATCCAATGGGCGTAGGATGCATTCGTATTTTTAAAATATCTCCTCGGGAAATTAATATTGTTAACTTCTGTTTCCTGTGTACTGTTCTTAAAGAATCTCTCTTTTTTTCTTAGTTATCAAAATATTTCTAAACTATGTGCTTAATTTATATTTTTATGTGTTAAAATCTTAGCGAAACTGAATACGATTTTAACATTTCATATAAAATTAAGTATATATTTTAGAAAAAAATTGACAACTAAGAAAAAAAAGAGACATTCTTTAAGAACAATACAAAGAAAACAGAAGTTAAAAACATTAATTTTCCGAGGAGATATTTTAAAAATACGAATGCATCCTACGCCCATAGGAATAACATTAGCGAGGGGAATCGGGAAGTTTACTGACGAGCAGCCTTAACTCATTAATGCCGGTTGGTACGAGGCATACGTATAAGTTACCATTCCGACTACCGAGGGATACGTATAAGTTACCATTTAAGCGATACGAAACTTTTAAATATGCACACCAGTATCTTAGTAAAAAAAAAAAAATCATATTATCTAATGTGAAACTATCAGAGATTCAATCAGTTAAAATAACAGTTTGGGAAAACTGGTGTCAACTGCTATCGAAGTATTAAAATAAGTGTAAAATAAGTCGGCGTTAATGGGTTAATCCTATGGGCGTAGGACGCATTCGTATATTTAAAATATCTCTTCGGGAAATTAATATTTTTAAATTCTGTTTTATGTGTGCTGTTCTTAAAGCATGCCTTTTTCCCCCCTTAGTTGTCAAAATATTTCTAAAATATGTGCTTAATTTTATGTGAAGTGTTGAAATCTTATTTAGTTTTATTAAGATTTTAACACATAAAAATATAAATTAAGCCCATATTTTAGAAATATTTTGACAGCTAAGAAAAAAGAGACATGCTTTAAGAACAGTACACAGAATATAGAATTTAAAAATATTAATTTCCCGTGGATATGTTTTAATTTTTAAATTCTATTTTATGTGTGCTGTTCTTAAAACATGTCTCTTTTTTCTAAGTTGTCAAAATATTTCTAAAATATGTGCTTAAATTATAATTGTGTGTGTTAAAATCTTAAAACTAAATAAGATTTTAATACTTCACATAAAATTAAGTATATATTTTAGAAAAAATTTGAGAACTAAGAAAACAAGAGACATCCTTTAAGAAGTGTACACAGAAAACAGAAGTCAAAAATAAACCAAACTATTTAATTGAAGAGCCAATATCAGTTTCTTCTGATCGTATGAGTTCGTAATAATACCCCCCTCCCCCTCTATCCAGCCAGCAAAATACAGAGCATTGTTATTTTTTTAAAAATTCAAACTTAATATTTTGTACACTTAATCTGTAGAATACAACCAGCTGTGTTTACTTATACAAGAATTACTAACCTATGTGTAACTCTCTTTCAGGTAATCTATTCTATAGTATTATTCTATACTAATTCCATGGTAATATTGCATCTATAGTAATATTATATCTATTCTACAGTAACTCCATCTAATGAAACCGGGTAGAACTTTTTTGTACACTTAATAATAACTTTCTATAACCCACCTCCTCCAACAAGACAAAAAAAAAAAAAGCTTGACTATCCCAATTATTAATACATACACTGAAAAAGAAATTCGTGCGTGGCACATTTATTTTCACAAAAGTCATATGCGCAGCAAAAGAGGGAGAGGGGAGATTTCGGGATTAAAACCCTTCCCAGAGAATTTAAAAACTGATAAAATGCATACAAAACCCTTTGTGTTAAGATAAAAATATGATGCGTAAAAACCAAAATAAAGAAACGCATAAACAGCATAAGTTCAACTGTTTCATGGCTTCATAATAGGACAGTCTATTTCAACACAAAATTAATGGCAGAAAAAGTTAAGAGCAGTAGCAATAAAGTAGTATGTATACTACTGCTTTTTCTCTTCAATTTTTTTCGCTGAAGATTGCAGGAAACCTCTTTTATGAAACCTTTAAACACATAAATTATAAAACTTATGATTGTTTGTGCTTTTCATTCCGTCTATTTTTATGTGTCACATATTAACTAAACACTACCTACGTTACATTTAGAATAATTGACTTCAGTAATTTTAGTAATATAACACCAAAAAATATTCATAATGTAAAGTTGATGTGATTTGTTAATTAAGCTTATCCAAAGGAAAAAAATGCATGAGAATTACATAAATTTAGTGCTATTTCTTGAACTCTGGAAATTATATTTACTATGGTAACTTACGTTACATTGAAAAAAAAAAAAAACCCGTAAGTTACCATAATAAATTTAATTCCCACTGTTCAATAAATACCACTAAATTTGGGTAATTTTCATCCAAATTTCAGTTTGGATAGGTTTAATTAAAAAATCACATCAACTTTAGATTTTGAAAATTTTCAAGTGAAATATTACTAAAATTACTGAAGTCAATTATTCTAAATGTAACGTAAGTTACCATGGAATGACCCAACAATGGTATTCGTCCTTTTATGAGTAACAATTGTTCAAAACCCCTCACAAATTAAGATTGTGGCTGTGTCACTGCAAAAGTTAAAATAATATTTAAGCAGGTCGATAAAAACTACAATGTAACCAGCCGGGAAAAGAAGACTAAGTTTCCGCGTGACAGCATTACAATATTTTAGTTTTTCGACGATCTTTCCACGAGAACGGCATCAAATCGCATTCAAAAATACACAGCACATCTACATTAGACATCTATCGAAACTGGTTTCCATTTACTAGCGTTATCACGTTTCATTGGATTTCCGTTTTTTTATATTTTTCTCTACGCAATAACGTCGTATTATTTAACGCCGTTCGCCGTAAAGAAGATTATGTATCATTGATAAATTCAGGTATATAAATTAAATATATCTTTTAGTAAATACTTTTAATCAGGACAAGATAACATCTGAAGCTAGGGGAAGCACAATATGATTTTGGGTCCCTGTTTCGTTCGAGGAAAGTTTTCTAAAATTTACATTATGGAATTTATCAATGCAACAAATATTATTCCCGGGGAGTGGCTTAGTCGCATTCACATACACTAAAAAAGAACGGGAAATCATGCATCAAGCATAGATTATGAAACACTTTCCAACACATTGAGAACTGTAACAAAACTTCACAGTTTAGTAAGGTGAAAGATTATGTCTAAGTAAACAATAGTTAAAACGCAAAACACATTTGAAAACACAATTTCAGCAATGACCACCAGTATTTAAAAAAATATATATCGAATTCTTTTGTGTAGTCCTGTATATGTCTTATAGATTTGCATAAGTAGTAAATAGTATGCAACATTTTAGCTCAGAAACGCATAGCACATTTGAAAATCCCCCTTCAACAACTTTTGTCAATAAACGGAAATGTATTCGATATCTTTTATGAAGAACTGTATATGATCTACAGAATACATACACTACAAGTAATATGCAAAATATTAGTTACATTTAAAAACGCGTACTACAGTGGGAAACGCACTTCCAGCAATTGTGGTTCATAGATAGTACTGTAACTGAATTATTTTGTGGAGTCCTGTATATGTCTTATAGATTTTCATAAGTACTAAATAGTATGCAAAATTTTAGTTCAGAAACGTGTAGCACAGTTGAAAATTACCCTTCAACAACTTCCTTCGATAAACGGAAATGTATTCGATATCTTATGTGAATCACTGTATATGATCTACAGAATATATACAAGACAAGTAATATGCAAAAAGTTAGTTACATTTAAAAACGCGTACCACTGCGGAAAATGCACTTCCAGCAATTGTTGTTCATAAATAGTACTGTAACCGAATTTCTTTTGTGTGTCCCAGTAAATGAACTATGAATGCTAGGCACACTCTATTCTATAATAAGCATCTTGTAATGTACCTCAGGGATATATATATCATTTTCAATATGTTCGAAATAGCGTAACATCATTAAAATGTCCCGCAAACAATTTTTATCTGTAGACCTCAAGAGTCTACACTAGTCACGGAAAGAAACGCTCAAGCTAATGTTAAGTCTATGGGAAGGATCTTGACAAATTTCTCGCTCGCATTTTAATATTTTTAAATGATTCTTTTTTTGCATAGGATAGCTGACGTCGATCTCCAACGTTGTTAGTTTTTACTTTTTCGATTTTGGTTCCAGATTTTTTATATAAAGCTACTCTCACTTTCTGAACCGGTTCCAAAATTGAAAATGTCCGCTTATAAAAAAAAACCAAAATCAAAAAAGTAAAAACTAACAACGTTAGAGATCGACTTCAGCTATCCTATGCAAAAAAAAAAAAAAAAAAAAAAAAAAAAATCATTTAAAAATATTAAAATGCGAGCGAGAAATCACGCAAGAACCTTCCCATAGACTTAACATTAGCTTGCGCGTTTTTTCGCGTGACTGATGTAGGCTCTTAAGAGTCTACACTAGTCATCTGAAGAAACTCGAACTATAATGTTAAGTCTATGAGAAGGTTCTTGACAGATTTCTCGCTTGCATTTTAATATTTTTAAATGATTTTTTTGGTATAGGATAGCTGCGGTCGATCTCTAACGTTGTTAGTTTTTATTTTTTCGATTTTGGTTCCCGTTTTTTTATAAGCTTACATCCCAATATCGGAATCGGTTGGAACAGATTCTGAAATTGAAAGTACCCTTATATAAAAAAAACTGGAACCAAAATCGAAAAAGTAAAAACTAACAACGTTAGAGATCGACCTCAGCTATCCTATGCCAAAAAAAGTCATTTAAAAATATTAAAATGCGAACGAGAAATCTGTCAAGAATCTTCCCATAGACTTAACATTAGCTTGAGTGTTTCTTCCCGTGACTAGTGTAGGCTCATATTGTGACGAATTCTTTTGTGTGACCCTGTAGACTAACTATAATTACTACACATTTCATTTTTAATAGCGAACATGCCATAGTGAACCTCAATAACATGTATCAATTGCATGATAATCCGAGTATATTTACGTGAGTTAGAGCACGGAGAGACAAACTGAAATCATACACACTTTTTTCAACTATGTTAGAAAGTGTTAAAAAGAAATTTTCCTATGTTGTGACACACTTATTTTCACAAAAGATTTAAAAAAATAGCTAATCAGGTGAATAAAAACTACAATGTAACTGTTAAGTAAAAGAAGACCAAGTTTTCGCGTGACAGCATTACAATATTTTTGTTTGTTGACGATCATTTCTAACAAAGAAAAACTATTTGAAAGCTTAGATCTTCTCTTTCAGTTTATTTGAAGTCAAATAAACATAATTGAACGGGAAGTTTAATTTAATAGATGAAGCCACATTGAAATCAAATGACCATCATTTAGAAACAAGACACATTTAAATAAACTTTCTGGTTCAATGTAAGTTTATTCGATTTAAGAAAACCCGGAAAGTTGAAAAAGGTGTGAAAAGGCTTCATTTCCAATTGTCTCGAAATTAATTTTAGTTATATAACAAAATCTTCCTCCAGTACCCTCAATTGTATCACAAATGAGATCATGCGATGTTCAAACATAAGTAACAGCATTAAACTAATCTCGTATGATCACAAAAGTTTAAAAAAATAGCTAATCGCGTCAATAAAAACTACAATGTAACCGGTAAGTAAAAGAAGACTAAGTTTTCGCGTGACAGCATTACAATAAATTTAGTTTTTTGACGATCATTTTTAACAAAGAAGAACTATTTGAAAGCTTTGCTCTTCTCTTTCGGTTTATTTGAAGTCAAATAAACAATATTGAACGAGAAATTTAATTTAATAGATGAAGCCAAATTGAAATCAAATGACCAACATATAGAAACAGGACACATTTAAATAAACTTTCTGGTTCAATGTAAGTTTATTCGATTTAAGAAAACCCGGAAGGTTGAAAAAAGTGTGAAAATGCTTCCATTTCAATTTTCTGGAATTTAAATTTTTGTTATATAACATCTTCTTCCTCTCGTACCCTCAATTGTATCACAAATGAGATCATGCAATGCTCAAAGATAAGTAACAGCATGCAACTAATCTTGTATTGTTTCATTTTTCATGTTATAGATTTCAAGAGGAATTGTTTAACAAATGCACAAGCACAATTTGGAAATATTCTATCCGAATAACTTAAATAAAAAGAGTTTTGCACGTTATATTTAACGAATTATATCGTATACCAGATGCAATGAATCCGTGTGTGTCTAAATGTGTTTGATTCTATTTACATTTCTTAAGGCGCAGTGATTTATATATATTCGTAAAAGAGAAGTATGATATATATATATATATATATATATATAGCACATTATGTATTAAATGTATTCGGCAGACCCAGAATTTCGCACCATAATTAAACTAGGAATAAATAACAAACATAAAAAAAATTATTTCTTAAAGAACTTTTTAATTTAACCAGTATCTTGTATTATAAAAATAACATTCCTTTGAGTTTCATTAATATATATACTAGTTTTACAGACAGTCTTCATTTTTAAGTAGTTGCTACGTAATTGACAATTAATGATTTGTATAACTTAAAGCCTTTCGGGGACGGTTTTACAAGGATGTTTGCAGTTTTGTGGCAACAGACATGGAACGTACATGGACAGATTTTGGATCATTGTATTTGGTTATTGTTTATTGTTTTTGTGGCTGTGTGGCTCAGGAGGGGTAGGATAATTCTATTGTTGGTTCAGTGTATGTTATACATGCGTTTTGTATTCAGTTGTGCTGTTGTTTGTGGCGTTGGGTCCGGTGGGGGAATGTGCGTGATATGCTTTCATTTGTTTTAACATTTGAATTTTGCTTCACGACATTCTGGCCGAAACCCATTGTCACTACTGAATAATAGTTTGTTGTGCTTTGTATTAGACTGAAACATCGCTGTGCTTTTTAGAATGCCCACTGCTGATGAGGCCACAGCTTTTTGGTTGTTTTTCTTGGTTTTTTCTTGTTCAGTTTATATCTGTTTAATTTTTTTTAATTATGTCTGTTATTTATTCCTAGTTTAATTATGGTGCGAAATTCTGGGTCTGCCGAATACATTTAATACATAATGTGCTATATTTAATCTGTGTGATTATTTGCAGCTATAGCGCTTATCGCATGGATTTTATTTTTATTTTAGTTTATTTTTAATCTTTTTTTGAGCTTTATATATATATATATATATATATATATATATATAAGCATATGCGTTTTTCAAAATTTACATTTAAATACTTGGACCTCTTATAACCCTATAATAACAGCAAGTAATTTTCAAGAAAAAAATAAAAATGACTTCAATAGACTGACTTATTGCACGCCAGTTGGCCTATTTTAGAGAGTGGGGTTTGGCACAATAGTGTGTTTACGAAAACCCTTTCATTATTGTCCATATAAAATTTAAATCTCAATTTTGCCAATATCACTATAATCGAAGGTTACCATGCCTGAGGTCTCTCGGAATCTGTTTTTTTTTAATTGGAAAGTGTTAAAAAAGCTATATGCGATACGACGAGTGTTTTAAAAATATTAAGTATTACTGCGTACTTTAACACCATTTTAAAAGAATTGTGACGACTCTGGCAAATTTGTATGGAAGTTAGACTCTATGAAGTCAAAAAGAGAGAAATACAGAGAGAAAGACAAATACATATACAATATTTGGATATTAATAACGTTGAAACGGGACCACCAGGGAAAACAAGCAATTATTTCTCGAAACTGAGTGTTCATTGCCCGCAGTTTGAAGTACTAAAACATACTTAAAATTTGCACAGTTAAAGAAAAAAAAGTATTATGTTAGTCATAATAAATTAATACTTTCGGATCTGGTGTCCTAATAATATAACATGCCTTTACGTTTGCTTTTTTAATTATCTGTATGTAGTAACAATAAGATATGTCCATACATTTACCATTATTACTCTATTCCAATATTCAGAAATAAAACACACAAAAAAAAGGCTCGTTGAAGTTTATTTAAAAAATGTGTTTCATTCTTTAAATTTATAAATAGAGGTTTCCTGTCCGAAACAATAATTATTATAAAAAACTGGAAAGTTCTCTTTATAAGGGGTTATACATACCTGCAAACTTTCAAAAATTGCATTTTCAGAAAGTAAACTTAGTAAAGAATATTCAGTTACATTTTCTAGTCTATCTGATTAAAATTAAGAAAGTTACGCCCCTTTAATTTACTGTTCTATCCTACATAAATCGTAACTTGAATTTTTAAACGTGATTATTTCAAAACAATGTTTTTAAAGTATGCGATCAAGATAACTCGAACCAATTCAACCAATCTTCGTCAAATTCTGAGCAATTTTAACAATATTACCTTAGAGACTAATCAATCCTTTTGGCAATATGTTGATTTTCTTCTATTTCTTATAAACAATCAAGTTTTTTTTTTTTTTGTGTGAAAATCGGTACCTTAACCCCTTCGGCCCTGACGTCCTATTAATAGGACTTATCTTTTATTGAGTATTATTTTGTCTTAAACATTATTTTTATTAATTCCAGCACCTAAAAGTGATAGTATGAATCTCAACATTTCCTATTATGACTTCACTTATGTTTAGCATTTAGTAATAATAATAATAATTTTCATAATTATTAGCAAGCCGTTGGCATTTCTTTTAATTAAAACATACGTTTCACTCTTTAAATTAAAATTTGGGAATCCTTTTCAGAATTGGTAATTTGTGATAAAAGATAAAAAATATTACTAAATTTTTATGCTTGTTTAATTTAGTTGTAAAGGACATTTTCCAAAAGTCTTCAAAAATTCTTCCTTAGACTATTGTTATATGAAAAACACGCAAAATAACTACATTCGTTAACTTTCATTAAACAAACCATAACTTCTGTGATTCCGATAGCTATTTTTAATTTTGTTAGCATAACAGTAATTTTTTCCCAAAATTGAAAAAAAAATCAGGGCAGAAAGGGTTAATTTTGTACGGCCGCCATTTTGTTCAAAATCAATTTTCCAAAAAACGAACGATTACTCTAGTTTTAAGTGTTTGGAGTGAAGACATTATGCTTTTTATAAATTCAGATAATATTTGATTGAGTTACGGTGATCAATGTGGACAGCTACCAGAACGACCCCATCTCCAGGGAGCGACTCTTCTGGAGACACCTAACTTTATTTCGTCATTACAAAAGTTAATTTATTTTCTTTAATGTACAATAAACAAAATACGAAAATGTTTTTCAAATATCTTGTCTCAGTTTCCTGAAAAAAAAAATCCCCAAAAATACACGTTTTTTTCAAACCTTGCTGGTAGGTATAACCCCTTAATCCTGTTGGAATATATTTTCCAAACGTCGCGTCTTCAAAAATTCTTCCACAGCTTATTGTCTTATAAATAAAACGCAAAATAACTATATTCAATACAGTAAATGACACATTCTTTAAATTTTTGTAAAACTTTTATTTTTCTCATTGGATATCAACTTTTAATTTTCCAAATCTAAAAGTAATTTTTTTTCCGAAATAAAATGAATCAAGAACGAAAAACCATGCGTCAAGCATGTATTATGAAAAACTTTTCAACACATTCAGAATACTGTAACAACAAAAGTTCGCAATTTACTAAATAAAAAGAAAAAAATGAAATCACCCTCCAGCCGTGAAGCATAGGAACTTTTCTCCTCGAGCGGAAATGTTTATTGAAAATTCATATTTTAGAATACAGATGTTGAATATTACATTAGAGATAAAAATAAAATGAGTACAAAGTAAACAATTTAGAAAACGCATATCACATTTGAAAACGCAATTTCAGCAATTACTACCAAAAGTCAAACTATACGAATTTTTTTGTAGAGCCCTGTATATGATCTACAGATTTGTATGTATACTACACAGTATGCTGAAATTTATTTCAGTAATGAAATATATAACCCAATTGAATATACCCCTTCAGCAATTTCCGTCGATAAATGGAAATGTATGTGAGATCTTTTGAGCAGTCCTGTATATGATCTATACAATTTATATGCAGAAGATTAGTTACATTTTAAAATGCGTACCACAATGGAAAACGAGCTACCAGCAATTATTGTTCATAGACAGTACTGTAATAAAATTCTTTTGAGTTTCCCTGTAAATGAACGATACATTCTATGCATACTATATTCTACAGTAAGCGTCTTGCAGCGCACCTCAGTGATATGTATCAATTTGAATATGTTTAAAATAGTGAAAAATTATTAGAATACGCTGCAGACGATATTTCTGAAAATACCGTAATGTAACGGAATTTTTTGACTGTCCCTGTAAATGAAAGATACATTTTATGCATACCATATTCTAGAGTAAGCGCTTTGGAGTGCCCCTCAGTGATATGTACCAATTTAAATATGTTTAAAATAGTTTAACATCATTAAAATACGCCGCGATGTATTTTCACCATAGACCGTAATGTAACGGAATTATTTTGAGTGTCCCTGTAAAAGAACCATAAATGCTACACACTTCATTTTCAATTCCAAACATGTCATAAAAAATCCCAATAACATATATCAATTTCTAGGTAATCCTAGTATATTTACGTGAGTTAGAGCACGGACAGACGACAGACAGACAAACCGAATTCATAAACACTTTTTAACTATGTTGGAAAGTGTTAAAAAATAGACGCGAAGTGTTTAAGTATTTGTACAGAAACGTTAAATTTATAGTTTTTTTTTTTTTAATGTTTTGTTTTTCATTTGTTTCAAGAACAACGATACATAACAGGGATAGTAAAAATTATATTTTCGAAAATACAAAAAGTATCCGATATTTCTATACATTATTATCAAAATAGCTGATTATAAATATTTTCAAACCTAATATAAATGTAAAACGAAACATATTGCACTAACACAAAATTTATTAAAACTATATTCTAAATGTTTTTTTTTCTTTTTATTTCCTTTTTCACTTGCAACAAAATGGAAGATCAACTGATTGAAAACAGAAACAAATTTCTGAAAAGTTAAGCAATTTGCTTTTCACACCCTTCAAAAAACAAACTGTGTTTCAATGTCAAGTATCAAGAAAATTTTATGTTTATACAACAAATTTTAATTAGATAATAATTTTTTTAATTGAAAAATTTGAACATAAATGTAAGCTTGTCTGCTTTTTTTATCCTCTAATCTTTTGTGGAGTTTAAACTGAACTAAACCAAAACCATAAAAATTATTTTTTAATGACGCTCTAAATTATTATCTAAATTAGAGCTATTAAATTATTATCTAAATTAGAGCTATTAAATTATTATCTAAATTATTATCTAAAATTAAATTATTATCTAAATTATCTTTGTTATCTAAATTATTATCTAAATTATCTTTGTTATCTAAATTATTATCTAAATTATCTATCTATTATTATTATCTAAATCTAAATTATTATCTAAATTTATCTTTCAACGGCTGTTCTTAAGTGTATATTGAACCACATAATTATTGGTTCTACATTTAGACATTCAACTTCAAACAAAGTTTGGAAAATATTTTTTCTTTTCTTTGGCTAAAAAAGTCAATGCCAGAGGATAAAGTTCTTTGTCCAAAGAACGACACAGTCAACAACATTTGAAATATTCATTTACGCTTGGTTTGACTGGATAATATCAAATATGCGAAAATATCAAATATGCGAAAATATCGAAATTATCAAACATCAGGATATTTTGAAAATAAATATCAAATATATGAAAATATCAAAAGTATCAAACATCGTGATATTTTGAAAATAAAATATGTGAAAATATCGAAAATATGAAACATAATGATATATAATGAAAATAAATATGAAATATGTGAAAATATCGAAAATATGAAACATAATGATATAATGAAAATAAATAGGAAATATGTGAAAATATCGAAAGTATCAACCATCATGATATTTTGAAAATAAATATAGGATATATATTATCTAACCCTAGAAAATTAAAGAGATCCTTATCGTACGTGCGTAATTGAGTATTTTGATTATTTCTTTCAGCGTACGAATACCAAATACAATTCAGGCTAGTGGGAAGCATTTTGAGAAAAATTATCTTGAAAACCAGAACACGTTTTTTTTTCAAATTTAAGGGGGTCGCAGTACTCGCAAAATAATCAACATATAGATTTTTAGTCAAATTATAGATCTAACATTTTCTTACATATGGTTAAAATGTCAAAGCTATATCTTTAAAATTCCTATATGTGTAATATACACAGGATTGTACTTTAAGGTGTTATGTTTCAGAAATTAAAACTTTAAAAATGAATTTTTCTTCGCTTTTTAATCGTGTTCATGATTTAAAAATGTCAAGGCCTTATTATTTTTTTGGCAGGTGTGGGTGGGGGGCGTGTTGAGATTTTTGTGCATGTCCTTTATTATATAAGAGATAAAGCTGTGCATATAACTAGCATTGTGGTTTTTAATTTTGTTTATAACTTAAATTACACGAAAAACGTTTGATTTCATTATTTTTCATTGTTTTTCACTATCTACGACAGTAACAAATTATATTAAATCTAATATTAGATGTATCTAAAAATCCATGTCTTGTTTAATAAAATTAAGTAAATGTAAAACAAAAATCGAGTAAAAATGTCAATATTAAAAAAAAAGCAAAATCCTTTAATTAAAAAGAAAAATTAGTTACATGTGCAGTTTAAAAAGATTTGTTATCAATATGTTCTTTTAGCTGCATATTAAAGTGCCATGCAATAACAATATTTATCATTACTTTTAAAATTTAAAAATAAACATTGAAAACGGTACAGTTTCGCATTAAATAATTTTGTCTCGGAGCTATTCTGAGCACATGATGTGCTTGAAAATAAGGAATTATGTCGTAATAATAAAGAACACAGTTTTAACAGTTAGTAAAAACTAGTTACATAATACAAAGTATAAATATAATGAATTAACGAGAATGCTCTTTTGAAATCCAGATTATATATTTATGGCTATTTGTAGTAAGAAATTATTTTTTCTTTATGTACATTATGTATACGTGAAATAAAACACCCCATTTTCATTCAGCTGTAACATAAACTTATATTATGACAACTCCTATCGACTGAATGTATTCATCCACGCATATAAATCCCAAAGCGTAATACAAGTACGTTTGTCATTTCCTAGTTGGCATGAAACGCGCATTTGCATTATTAGGCTAATTTACGAATTCTTTATACAAAAAGAAAAATATATGTAATATTATTCTTTCAACAGGGGTAGCAAGCAAGAAGTTACCTGTTTCAAATGGCTCTGTACTGCGTTCTTCTACTCCATTTGAAATGAATTTAAAGTTACAAATAATACAAATGAAGTGCTTGTCATTTATTAAATATAATTTTCCAAAGTTTTCCAAAAGGTGGCGCTATAGCACTGAAATAAATGTTCAGTGGTCTTATACATTTTAATACTCAATACGTCTTCAAAAAAAAATATAAAATGTTACAATAACTGCTCAATATGACCCCTTTCATTGTAGAATTTCTATAACCGCCTATCATATTTTCTTATTTGTGCCAGCTCTTAAACAATTTATCGCTATATTGGAGATATTGGCCTGACTTATTGCACTCAGCGATCGAAAATATAGTTTTAGAAATACAGCACGTTGACGTTGTTGACTGTGAAGGAATTTATTTTATATCGTATTAACACTTTGTACGCGAGCGGCATTTTCAGTGTTTTTGAACGTCAAATACAGTTATTGCGCATGCATTATTGCGTCAAATACAGTTAGTTCGCCAAATACAGTTATTGCGCATGTGAATCAACTTAAGAACCTGTTTTTGAATCACTGCTAGGCAAATAATAAGTACGAAGGTTTTTTTTTATTGGAAAAATGTCACTATCGTTTGAGTAATTACTGTCAATATTTGGAAGTTCACGATTACTAAAATAATAATCTCATAACTTATCGGTAGTGTTGCTAAATCTGGTGAAATTTTTATTCGGAAATTCCGCATTCTCATCAGAAAGTTTGCATAGTTATTTTTGCTTTATATAATGATAGCTTTTCCATGAAAGAAAGAAAAGAAAATTACTATTCAAAGTTTTCTAGAATTCGGATTAACAATCAGGGAAACTGAGATTGCAGTCTACCGCTTTCAAAATTTGTTCTACTGAAGACTGTAACCACAGCCCCCCACCTTCAAAGTATTTAACATTTATCTGAAAACATATAGGACATTAAATTTTCGTAAGGATTCATTCGATTAGTTACATCACACTATTTTTTTTTGGTTTTGTGATCCCTTCTTCCCCATGTTTTACAGGTTGTCACACTTGAGCGACGCCCCCCCCCCCCCTTGTTGTGACGTCACATTTTTGTAATTTCGAGATTATTTTATGTTAAAAAAAGTTATATATGATTTATTTCTAATTGATATAAATACTGAAAACATTTCAAGATCTTGTGTGTTGTTACTTCAAACTATTGCAATTCAAGGGAAAAAGGAAAATATACCGAGCGTTAGCTAAATAAAAATACAAACTTTGTTATTCGGATTCCAAATAATGCCTACCTATTTTCTTATTTTAAATGTCACAACATATTAACCCGCCCCTCTCTCTGTCATATTTTGCAGACCCTCCTCCCTCTTGAAGTGTGACTTAATTAATGGATGACCCTCGAGCTTGTTGAGCACGTATTTCAGTGCTACATCGCCAACTTTCGGAAAATATTTATACTATATTTTTTATCAATCTATATTAACTCCTTGACGAAAATCCTCGATTATACCTTCCAGTAATTTTTAATTGAAAATTTATCCTTATTTAATTAAAGCATTTCTGCGATTCAGTAAAATTAGGCGAAATTTTCTATTTTGGAAAACCGGTGATAAGAGATTAAAAATTCTGTAAAGGGCACTCGTGTGTTATGTGTCAGTCGGCGATGTCTAGTGAAATCTATCGCACGTACATGTCTGCAACTTTGATTCTGGATAGACAAAGACAGGTCCGAATGCCCCTGAGTCTCAGATTTTAGATTTTTCCTTTAAATTAGATTTTTTTTCTTGAATGGAGAAAATTGCGTATTTTCAAGTTTGATGACAATTTTGAGCCACTTATAAAATTAATTGAAATTCAATCATTTAGTCAGATATAGTAATTTTTTCCTCTTTTCAATAACGTTTATTTGGAATTCGTACAACAATTTTTGAACTTTTTGGATTTTTTAAGTCTCCATTTCACCGAAAATGAGAAGCTTGTTTTTATAAACCAATTGTTATTTATAACTTATCCATCTAATCTTATATTTTATACCTCTGCATGGAGCAGAACTTCGGAAATCGATTACAAAAAAAGGAAAAATATTAATTTGAATTTATATGAATTTTTAAAAATTTTAAGAAAACAAACTTTCGACGACTAAATGACATTCTAAAAGAGAAATTTTGCTATAGAGGAGTGTAAGTTTATCTTTTATTGCCATAAGACTCGTTCTTATAGCGACGGACAGTGTTCCTTCGTAAGTGATTATGTAAGCGATTACGTCATATGACGTAATTTCATCGTGGTCATGGTGGTCACATTTCGTCACAGCAGACGAAATTTTCATGTTAGTTTTCATTCTTTTCTTTTCTGGGAAGACATTTTTATTAGTTTATTTTTATAAAGTTATGTTATCGATTTCGCGTAGCCCGCAAAAAGGGAAAATAGTGGTACTAGTGGTACCTTTCATTAAAAAAAAATAATAATAAAAAATAAATATTTTAAAAAATATATATTTCTCGGAGATCGTTTTCATATTTTCCTGTTTTTCTACATTTTAAAATTTCCATACACGTTGCCGAAGATACAAACAACAACAACAAAAAAAAAAAAGAATATCTTCGGACAGACTGTACATTTCTGTGAGCCCGGGCAACGATGGACAGGTTTACTAGTAGAGGAAAAGTGCGTAATATCCGATAGTTGCCCGCACATATGAGACCTGTTGATTCTAGACATGATAAAAGTATTAGTCTCTGGAGGTGACCTCGTGAATTACTTTCTGAGTCATTGTAGAGACTACTTTGAAAACAAAAAGTCCAGTTCTTTGCTGTCTGATGTGGTGCGAGAGCGATTTAAAACTTTTTGGGATTTTGAGTTTTCTGCAGTGTACTTTGAGCGGACTTGTTTTTATAAAGTTAGGTGTATTTGAATTTTATATATAGATGATTTTATTTGTCTTAAAATGAACTATAAATTAGAATAAATAGTTTTATGTTAAATTGAACCAGGGAGCCACGAAGTTAAGGTTTTTGTTGACTAAGCTGAGCTCCTAATATGACATTATTATGGACGGTGTTACAATAGGCTATGATACTATGTGACACATAAGACGCAGAATGTGTATTGTGCACAGGCCATTTTTCTGACGGCAGGTACAGTGAAAAGTGGGCACAGCGCACATTCCAACGTATTTATGAAATCGGTTTGTCTGTCTGGTCGTGTTCCAACTCTCGTAAATATACTCCGGATTGCCATGTAACTTTTATATATTATTGAAGTTTACTATAGAATGCTCGTTACAATATAAACAATTTGGAGATATATGGTTATCTGGGTAACGTGAGCTATATAACTATACCCTATGGTACTAGGAGAGCAAAGACATACATATTGGTACACCATTTATTAAAATCTATCCATTTTTTTCCATTGTATCTGCGAAAAAAAGAATAATTGTGCACGGTAACAAACATTACCCTCGTTTTCTGTGGGCAGTATTGTAAAATACACATTAAATTTTCTCATAGATTGCTTAAGGAAGTTAAGGTATATAAAAAAAAAACTTTAAAAGTTTTAGATAACAAGATGGTTCTTTTAATCTCAAAATCCTTATTCGATATGCACCGTTATTATGCCTGGCCTTTAGTTTCGAGATACTGAGTTTAATGCTACAATAATTAATCTATTAAAAAAACTTATAAATTATATCTCATGCACTCGTTCTTTTTATTATGGTAAACACAATCTTATCATAATGATCGTATCATTAGTGTTTCCATTACTTGTGATTTTTCCTAGCATTCGTAAATAATAGCTTTAATGATCATGTAATATATATATATATATATATTTTTTTTTAAATATAAATACACTAACTTAGACATTTCATATTTCGGGTATGGAAGTAAGAATATAAAAGTTTTAAAAGCCATGGTTAACAATTTCTTTCATCTAAAATTCTTTATTCGATATGCATCGTAAGTGAAACCATTTAGTAGTTCGCCTGAAGCAATTGGCAAAAAAGAATAAAAACGAAAGAGGTAATAGGAGAGAAAACTAGAAGATAACTAGTTACTTGAACTTTAACAACAAAGAAGTTCTCCACAATTCTTATATGATAAATTCTGAAAAGTGAATTAAACAAATGACTCCAAACTCCACAAAGAAAGAATGTTTTCATTGGAAAATTTCGTAGTTCAGGGGAAATCTTTTGGCCATCATTATAATAGGAAAAAGAATGTAGCATATCTAAACTAATTTCCGAAAAAGTGAAAGTTATTTTAAAACCATCTACTAACTTCCCATGCTTCTCTTTCCATCTAAGTATTTTTTTTATTAGTATTTTTATTAGTATTTTTTACTTACAGTTAAAAAGAAGCTGGATCAGAGCCCCTTAAGCCAAAAAAGGAAAAAAATGTCAATTGTCTGGCATATTTCAAAGGCGTAGAAAAATATTTTCATTGTGTATTATTTTTTCTATAAAATTTCGTCAAACAAAGTTTGAAGTGCGAGTAGAGATTTTTATGACTTATACAATAGCACAGTATTAGGAAGATTTATTTTTTTATGTGCTCATCCTTTCAGAGCTTCTGTATCACACGCTATACAAAAGGTTTGCGATTTTCTAATAATTTTTCAAATAATTTTTATGATTTTAAAGAAATCTGCATCGGCTCTGCTACTTTTATTTATGTAAAAGTGAAGTAAAATCTCAGACTTCTATTAGTTTAGTTTTTATGAGGAAAACAAGACAGAAGCTTGTTCAGAAGTTATATGTAAGAATGTGTTTACACAGGAAGATTTGAATAATAAATGTGTTTGAAATTAATATGTCCTTTAATTTTTTGTTGGACTAACTTATTGCCGGGGATCTTGTGAATAAAATGTGCAATAGTTTTAGAAGAGAACTCAATTACAAAAATTATTTAAGATTCAGGAAATATAAATAATAAAACTACAATTAGCAAGCCAGATGAAGATACTTGCGGCTTCGTTTCTGATCACCGTGCACGGATATGGAGCACAATTGTTCTACGGAGAATCTAGGCCTCGTTATCGAATGACACACAACAGGCATTATGGCCTGAAGAGCCGGACCTTATGACAGCGTTTTCAATCGAGTTGTGTAACGTGGACCATTACGGGGATCAGCAGTTCTTTAATTAGGTTCTGAATCTGAAGCTACATCTGCTCCCATACCTGGCGGCTATCTCAGGGGTTATATTCTAGTAAAGGATAATGGCCAACCGGATAAGGTTGAAAAAAAAAATGTCTGCGACATATCGAATACTTTCATGGTCTTTCCGTTCCTCGGTCTGCTTCATTTCTGAAGCAGAATTCAAACTTCAACTTCCGCCGCACCTCAATATTCCCAATTTGGAATACGCAGTCAAACCCTTTTAGGGTTGGGTTGATTATTGACGGCCAATTATCTACACTAGGGATATAGGCCCGGGGGGAGTGCCTTTCGTGGGGGTCTTTCTAAGGGAACCTAATCCGTATTTACGCATGGATAAATCCACGGCTCGAAGAAAACCACGAAAACTCCGAACGATTAGGCCGACGGGCGCGATTGGGAACGAACCCAGCACCTCCCGTCTACCAGCTTCGAGAGCACAACCTCTCAGCCACTGGTGGGGCCAAACCCTTTTAGGAATAAAGTACTTGTGGTTATAAAATATTGAAATCACTGAATCACACCGGGATTTAACAACAAATGTATTTTGAAATAAGTAAAATCTTTTCTTCACATATATTATGCAAGCAAAATTTGATTCCAAAATTCCGGTGTCATTGTGGCGTCTGGGAATTAGAATTAAGTGGGATATATTTTATCCCACCGCCCTTCAAGGGGTTAAGATCAATTTGCCTTTACTTACTTAAGACATCGAGCGTATGTTCGACCTCATGTCTCAGCTTACATAATCGCAGCACGAGATGAAGGGAACTGTGGAAGAAGGCGATAGTTCTGCGTAACATAAAAAAAATTTTAATTACCCTGCAGTACAATTTTTGAATAATTAGTATTCTTGAATATTACTATGCCAATACAACTTCAAATAATAAAGTAATTCGCTCTTGTAGCTCTTTTTTGTGTCCTTGAGTGTATTTTAAAATATTATTGCTGATACAAAATACACACACTCACACATACGTAGCGTGTCGGTGATTTGTGTCTAGCTTTTCATACATAATATGTTTACATATAACACATCCTTAAAACTTATACATCCTTCTTATCTTTATTATGACTTTATTTTTTAGAACAAATAAGAGGAAACAACCAATTGATTTAGCACCAAGTTAGTAGTAACTAATCTTATTCATACAGGGTGATTCTTTAAAGTTCGTTTGAGTTAACTACAGACATGAATGCCATATGTAAGTGTAGTTAATTGCACTGGTGTAGTTATTTCGCGGATATGTGCTACATGAGGAAGTACGTCGCAGCATCCCCTACCGGCAAGTTCTTAACTTAGAGATTGTATTTCCAAAAGTATATCACGGTAATAGAAGACAAAATGTTCAATCACAATGTTACAGAGCATCATCGATTTAGAAAGAAAAAGAAAATATATATTGTACACACGTGTACGATGAACAGTTGGTTGTACAGACCAAAATATCTGACAGTGATGAGAGACATTTCGTTTATGAAAAACAGGAATTTTCTCTGAAAGCAAAATGAGAATTTATTTAAACGTATGAAAATGCAATTTTGTCATATCAAACTGCGACCGTACGCAAATATGAAGCAAAAACGTTGAAGTAGTATAAGCTCTCTCTCCCTCTCTCTCTCCCCCCCCCCCCCCCCCACAACCCGAATAAAAGATGAAAATGGAACCGGATGTTACTTTTGTACTTAAAATAAAAGTTATTTTTTTAGAGTTCAGATCTTTTTATTTGTAAACACGAATGGTTGAAATTGTAAAATGAATTTATCGTCTGTAACAATTTTTTCCTCAACCAAAACATTTCGCACATTTTTGGCTAATTCCACTTGTACAAGCTACGATTTATTGCATACGCGTGCTCAACATGTCTTTTCTTACTAAATTGATGATGCTCTACAACTTTGTAATTGAACTTTTGATCGTATAGTTTTCGAGATACGACCTGCAATTCGGGAATATACTGCAAGGAGGTGGTGCTGTGAGGTACCTCATCATGAAGCGTATCCTTTGTATTATATATAAACACCACATTCATTATTGTAGCTATTGCAGTTTGCCAGTTATTTGAGAAGAAACTAACTTAAGGAATCACCTTGTGTTAATTAATGTTTCAGCAATTTGGCTCCGTTTGCTTAGTATGTACTCGCCCCTCGGGATTACAGTGAAAGTCTAAAGTGTAGGCTGAGTTCCTGGTTATCCCTGCTTAGAATATAAATTGTGCAGAAAATATTTTACAACAAGAACATAAAAACATGCATCACGCATAGATTATTAAACACTTCTCAACAGTACCATAATATTATTAAAAAATTTTTTTTTTCATACAATGAAATGAGGTATCCTAATAAGAAATTTAAATAAAATGCACTGCAAACGATTTTTCCCCATAGACCATAATGTAACTGAATTATTTTATGTGTCCCTGTAAACGAACTATGAATGCTACACACTCCATTTTCAATAGCGAGCATTCTACAGGGTGACCCTGAACTCACAGGCCAAACCGTAATGGAAGGTAAAGTGAACACAAAGAAACAATTTTGGTAAAGCAAAATGTGGGGTCGGAAATGAAAAGTGTTGGAGAAAAAACAAGAAATGCGTAGGAAATGAAAACAAGCATTTTATTGACATTGTGTGAATGTCTTCCTAAGAATGGCTTGGTACAATGAATCGTCCGACAGTTAACGGTGATAAAGCCCTGGAAGTGTCGATGAAATGACAGGCGTATATTTCGGCCGGTAGAGGGCTGGACGACGCGGTTCTCAGCTGAAAGAAGTCACCGGCATTTGAAAGTCTATTTCTAACGTGTCGGATGAATTTATTCCCGCTGAGAAAGCAGATATGCATCTTATGTATGGGGCTGCGAACTGTAATGGAATAGCGGCGCTAAGATTGTATCCTGAATGCTTCCCCCAATAGGACAATGCCAGATAACAAAATATTTCAGTCTTTACATCGGCAGTTTTGTGAGAACGGTTTATTTCATGTCACGAGACAGGATACGGATCACGCGAGACATGTAGGAGTTCTAGAATTGGAAGAACGTATTCTCAGAGAGGTTGAATATAGTCGAAGCACTAGCACAAGATCGATAGCACAAACTACACATGTGAGTAAAAGTACCGAAAATTTTGCACGAGGTACCATTTACGATGTATATGGATGATTACCCTCTGTGTGTAGATTTCTGTCGTTGATTTGTGGAGCAATGTACACTGTCCCCGATCTTCTCTTCACATGTACGTTTCACAGATGAGGCTTCATTTACGCGTGACGGAGTTTTAAATTTGCACAATTCACATGTGTGAGCCACCTCTAACCCACATGCTACATGTCCATATTCTTTTCAGGAGCAGTTCCCCGTTAATGTGTGGGTGGGTATTGTGCACGATGTCCTTATTGGCTCGTACATGCTATCACAACGACTCAACGGTGCAACGTATAGTATCTATCTGAAAGAGGTATTACCGGAATTACTTTATAATGTTCCAGTTGCCGTTCGAAATGCCATGTGGTTTCAGTACGACGAGGATCCAACCCATTTCAGCATCAATGTCCGTAATTAATTCGATGCCACGTTTGGCGTTCGATGGATTGGACGAGGTGTACCAGTCGCTTGGCCACTAACCGATTTATTAATTATCGATTTTTTCTTATAGGGACGCCAATTGACTCTGATGAGAATCTAATTGTCAATCTTTCAGTCGCTGCTGCAACTGCTCTTGAAACACCTCAAATCTTCAAAAAGTTATGTCAATCACTTGATAGACGCTGTCAAGTCTGTATCGATATTGGTGGTGTAACATTTAAGCACTTACTGCAATTGTTATGTCAACGCATATTTTCATTTCCTCCGCATTTCTTGTTTTTCCGCCAACACTTTTCATTTTCGACCCCACATTCCTATATCAAAATTGCTTCTTTATGTGTACTTTACCTTCACTTACAGTTTGTTCCATGAGTTCAGAGACACCCTGAATCTCATTAACATATAAAAATTACATGTCAATCCGAGTATATTTACACGAGTTAGAGCACGACCAGACGGCCAGATAAACCAAATTAATAAACATCTATCAACTATGTTGGAAAGTGTTAAAAATGATCATGTTTTACGTTGTTATGAGCAAATCCTTTCTTGTAGTAACAAATATTTAAGTTACTAAATCCATTTTATAAAATTGTCTTTGTTGTGATGTGGTTTGTCTTATTTTTATAACACGTTTTTAGCGACAACATTTAACCTTGTCGATGGTAGTGTAAAACTGTATCTCGTTTACACCTTGAAAATATTTTAAACAGGTAACAAAATAGCTTGTTTTTGGAAATTTTGGAACAGATGAAAACAAATGAGCTATCTCGTCTATGGCACTCAAAGGGTTGAACCTCAGAAAATTAAGAGACCTAAACGAGCTTAATTTGTAAAAAAAAATATATATATTTTTATAAGCACATACATTCTTTATTTTTTGAAAGATTTATAGCATACTGTCAACACACTTCTGTTTCTTGAGTACCACTGTTTCTGAATAGAGATATTCGCTTTAATTTAACGGGAGAAATTCTGCGATAAAACGATTACTATTCGAAAATAGAGGACTCGGAAAACAGGAGATGTTGTCAGCTATGTTTATAGATATTTGATCTCAAGTCCATCCATTTATACTACCAATGTAACATTCAAGTGAAATAATTTTAATTTTGATACTAAATTTTTTCTGTTTTAAAATCGAGTACATATATTTTTTCTTTAAAAAGAAAGTATTTTTTTCTTGTCACTATTTTCAAATAGTGCATAAAACAAAATGAATAAATAAACAAAAATATTTTGCTGAGGCAAAGTTATTTTACTTAAAGCGAATGTATGAAGATAAAATAAAAAGAAAAAAATTCGCTTTATTCAAATCTTTCTTCCGAATCGTGAAGAAGCTAAGTGTAAATGAAAAGAAAAATATATTTTATGTACGTAATTTTGTCCCACTTTAAAAAAAGAATAAAAAATCTAAAATTTTCAAAGTTTTTCTAAACTTTTCAAAAGTGCTTATTAAGCTTGCGTAATATATCTTTAGTAAGAATAGTAAACTTTGCTATACTTTCGTTTTTGATATTCTTTAGAGAAAAAAAAAGCATTAAAATAGTGATTAAATGTACATTAAAGTATCGCGATAAACATTTTGGAGGTGGTTAACTTTGGAAATTATTGGATTTAACTCTATTCAAATTTAACAAGCTTTTTGTATATAACTTATAAAGGAACAAGAAGAATTCAAGGTGAAAATGAATGTTTTCATCAATGTAACAAGCAGTGGACTGCGTTTGAAAAAAAAAATGGCCTGTCTAGTAATAAACGTTACGCTTTAAATTTCACATCTGAGAGAGTAACCGCGTGCAAAAATTAACCCTTTACCTAAATATACTACCGAGTAACCTTGAGTATGCATAATTATACCGAATTAACTGATATCGTACGAACAGGGGTCGGAAAAACTACTTTTTTATTGCTACTTTATCGAAAATGTAAGTTAACTACAACTACTTGTTTTAAAAAGTAGCGACTACAAACTGCTTTTCAAAAGTAGTCACTGCTTCACTATTTTCAAATGGCTCAATTTACACTAGAAATTGAAGACGCGGGTTAAATAATAAAGCGACCTCTCGTTATATCGAGTCTGCCGGGTTACAGTTAAATAAATGCGATATAACTGATGGCATTAAAAAATGAAGAAACATGACATACAGGAAAATGTTTTGCGTTTGTCTCCAAAATGTTAGTTTATACACACATTGTAAATTTCGCAACATAATTAAGAGAGATATTATAATCTAGAAAATTACAGAAAAACAACTCTAAATGCAAACAATAAATAAATCTGTAAGAAAGCTTTTCTTAAGAAAAAGAAACCCGTAGTTAAAAAATGAAGACCTAATAACGAGTAAATAGACAAGTGTGGCCGGGAAAAAAAAATAATTCCTTTCGCGTAGTGCTTAATTTTAGCAGCAAGTGTCAATGAGAAAGATCTATATTGACTTCATGCGATGCGTTCTTCTATTCGCCGCAGCTGAGATTCACATATTATTGAGCAGAACAAATTTTTCACAAAAGAAGCAAATTTCGGCCACGTGATTTGCAAAATGACACATTTTGTTTTCCTGAAGAAGCATTAAAGGTACCATCCGTTCTCGCTACAGACTACTGATTGTTTGTATCGAGCTACTCACTACACTACATTGTTCAAAATGTAGCGGGCTGCGTCACTACAAACTACTATAAAAAGTAGCGACTACTGTAGTTTCGCTACTTGTAGCGCGCCACTTCCGACCCCTGCGTATGATTATGCACAGTATGACATGCTGTTAGTTCACCATTTGCTTTTCAAATGTTCTTTAGATGAAATACATAAAAATTGAATAAAAAGCGAAATTATATTTTCCTTCTGCGATATTTTCCAAACATGAAGCAAATTTCTTATCTCCGAATTTTTATTTTGTCTAATGTTGTATTATATTTCTAATATTTTTGGTTTTAATTTTATGTAACAAAGTTTAACAAAGTTTAACAAAATACCTTTTTCCATTTTTTTTCGTTTTTCTCACAATGATCGAAAATTATTGTTTCATAGTTGGTGATTATAATATTTGTCTTAGAAATAGATTAAATGATGAACTTTAAATAATCATTTACCATTCATTTGTTAAAAAAATTGTAAAAACGGAAACTATTGGTAGAATATTTTGTCTTTAAAAGTATACAATAACACCGGGGAACAGCGATTTTGCGCATAGGGTTTGGACACCGGATTTAGAGTAATTTTGGTCTGCTGAATACGAAAAAAGCAGAATTTCTGGATTGTCTCCCGTTTTTTAAATAAAGCCAACAATCCAATAATAGCACAAGTACAAAAAGAAAAATTAAATATGTAAAGACTTTTTTTTACATATTTTGTAACATTGTATTTAAGTGAAATAGGTATTGAAAAATAGAAATATAGATATAACAGTACTATTAAAACTGTTTCCTGTATGATTTTGTAGAATGTTTCTCTTCAGAACAATCTCTTTGTAAGATCAAACAATAGTCACCCATTATGTGGCGATCCCAAGGTACTTGGTACCTTTGCTTCATTATTCATAGATCTTGGTGGAACACTACAATCCGGGCTGACTCACGCCGCCATTTAATTGCCCGTAGGAGAAGAACGATTGGCCACAACACTTCTAGCTACGTGGGCAACAATAGCGGATTGTTAAAAGGTAGAAAACCAACGTTAAAAATGCACAAATAATACACAAAAAGAAGCAAACAGCTGTTTCGAATTCACAAGCAATATTCTTCTTCAGCGCGACAAAGAGCAAAGCACAGCGTGCTAGAAGAAGCAAGACTGGGCCTCAAATTGGTCTAAGTGGGCAACAAAATGCTTGATGATTCAGCCTGCATTACAGTAGCCCTAGTTCACCATACTCTTCGCTATAATTACCCAAGTTTTCAGGAAATCTGTCTAAATGCCTGTGTAAAAATGCCTTAAAAAGACCTTAAAAAAGAATTATTGCAAGAACCAGCCCCATTCCAACTAACTACTTTATATTCGATTATTATAAACTTTTGTATGTATAAAAATCCTCAAAGGGTTGTAATGCCGCAGAAAAAAAATCTTTTGTTCCCCTGTGTAATCAATGTTAACTTTAGCATTAGTTAATCGGTTTAAAGAAACCACGAATAAAGGCAAAAATATAACTTTTATTTTAAAATATTTACAAGCACTTACACGCTTTCTGTTTTTTCTATAAATCTAACACTTTATTGCATGGACCTACGCGTTAACTTTTAAAAGATTTATGAAGCAATAAAAGGAGAAAGAAAGTTATGCTATTTGTCTGGTAAATTTCGTAGAAGGAAAATGTAATTTCGCTGTTTATTCATTTTTTATGTATTTCGTCTAAAGAATATTTGAAGAGCAAATGGTGAATTAACTACATGTCATACAGCAGTAAAACGTCAGAAAGACTTATTTGTGTCTATGAAAGAATGTGCTTAAATTATTATAAGGTAGGACAACTTCTCTTATTTTATTAAGAATTTTTAATAAAAAAAGAAAAAGAAAGCCACAAGGAATTTGTTATGTAGAAAATATATGCCTGAACATAAAATATTACAGATAACTTTTAGATATAATGTTTAATGCGTATGTTTCCAAAATCATAAAGAATAATTGAACCAATATCCTCTTATTTCTGCAGATATACTTGAATAAAGACACTAAATTCAAGAGCAATTACTTTATAACTCTCTTCAATAGGCAAAACATTATGTGAAATTGCTGCAAAATGCATACCTGAATGTCTGACAGACATTCTTTGTATATTAGCGGTTAACTTTCTGGGGATTGCATAGATGCTCCGTTTCATTATGATATTTAACATTAATATTTTTCCAAATATTAGACTAAGTCATTTTATTTGTAATTTGAATTGCATTTAGCGTCATATCAAGCGTAGTACATTAGAAAAAAAAAATAAACAACAGTTAATGTTTTAATAAATTCATATGTTATTGAAGTAAATTAATTCGTATTATTCGCTCGTAAATAATTACGAGCGAATATTATACATTTTTAAAAGTTTCCTAATTCAAAAAATTAGAATACTAAAATTGGTGGTTCAAAAATAATAAGAAAAATTATAATTTTTCTGATAAGTTTAGAAAATTGCATAAATTAAGCATAAAATTAGCTTCTGCGAGACTTTTAACCTTTAAGAGAAATTGTTGCATACCTACTGTGAGCGAACTACGAGATTGCTTGATCGAAAGACGAATAAAAGTCTAGACTAACACCTAGGATACTGTTTATCTACTGAACTTTATCCCCAAAATTCCCCTATTGAGAAATCTAACAATAGTAACGGTACGGTAACAATAGTACGGTTCTAAACGAAACAAAATTTCACCATTGTCTATAGTTAAAATGTAGAAATTTAAAAAAAAGCAGCGTTCTGTGAGGTCACAAATAGAAGTTAATGATTAAGCGAACATTTTTGTGTTTTATTATTAAATATTGAAACACAAATTAAGTTATAACAGGGTGCCCCAGAAACATTGACCTCGGCTTATATTCCTTAAATATTGATCATAGACATATATTATAAATTACAAAGTTACGTAAAAAACGGCACAGAACTTTATGAAATCTATTAAAATTTTCAAGATTAAATTTGGAGAAACATAAAATTTAAATTTTTATATGGCCCCAGTACAAAAAAATTCCCCCCAGTGAGTAAAATGTGTCCCATACACGAATAAGGTCATGTTCAAAATTTCAGCATTTTATCATAAAAATTCGCAGAGATATGTTTAAACAAATTTGGTGACGGGGATAATCATAAATTAAAATGTAGATGTTTACAGTTAGAGTTTAGATGACGCGACGCAGAAATGCATCATAAGCAAATACAAATATGGCTCTTATCTTTAGTTTTATTTAAAAATTTACAAAACGATGCTCCCTGAAAAATACCTTACACTTTTACATGAGAAATTGCAGAATAAAACTTGGAAATGACACAGTCAATGAACATTAAAACACCTTAATCAGCTAAGAAATGTTTTACAGAAATGTAAGCATTTTGAAAAAGCTTTGTAATCTTTGCGTAAAGTTATTACTTTTATACAGTTTAGATACTTTTGTACCAATGAATAGCACAATTATTGTTCATTTATGCATTTTTTTCTTTCGTAATTTATGTACGACCCTTGAAACGCGATCATCAGGCATGATTTCCCGCCTTTACGAACTCATATCCAGGCATCAAAAAGTGGTTTAAGTCATATTTTATGAATTTTCATATCTCTGCGCCTTTTTATGATAAAATGCTAAAATTTTGTACATGACCTTATTAACGTATGAGGCGCATTTTACTCATTGGGATATCTTTTCGGAGGCCGTATATAAATTTAAATTTAGAATTTTTTCAAATTTAATGCCCTGAAAAATTTAATCGATTTCATAAAATTCTGTACCTTGTTTACGGAACTTTGTAATTTACAATATATGCCTATGATCAATATTTAAGGAATAAAAGCCGAGGTAAATGTTTTTGGAACACCCGATATACTTGTAGCGCGATATATTTTTTTTATTTTGTTTGAAACATGTGTCGTCTGAGATAATGGCATTTACAAAGACTCGTATTATTGACTTCCATAAACAAGTTCCGAATTATGCATTGCCAGTTATTTAAAATGTTCCCAATCAAGTGTTAGTAGAGCAATAAAGTAATATTTTAACGATGGATATTTTGAAAGCAATCGCGTCTGAATAGCGACCGAACGCCAAAAACAACTTCAAGAGATGATAGAAA
Source organism: Maratus michaelseni (assembly GCA_963931845.1). Classification (NCBI taxonomy): domain Eukaryota; kingdom Metazoa; phylum Arthropoda; class Arachnida; order Araneae; family Salticidae; genus Maratus; species Maratus michaelseni. The sequence goes on along the minus strand of OZ007599.1, from coordinate 121,286,057 downwards.
GCTAGGTAGTATTGCTAAAAAACAGTTTTAGAAATGCAAGGTATTTCAATCGGAAGTAGGAAGAACACTGTGTTGATGTGTTAATCTACAACACTTATGCTCATATTCACCGTCTACCTCAACCTAGAAAATCTCCATTGAGCGCTCAAATGGTATTCATCAATTGGTATTCATTAATCTGATTGGGTTTTGGCCGCTATCAGATCCAATCAGGTTAATCGTGAATTTCATTTGATCGTTGGACAGAGGTTTTCTAGGTTGAGGCAGACGGTGAATACCAGCATAAGACATTTCCATAAACTTTGATTTAATTCTCGTATATCACAGAGATAAAGTCACTCCTAAACAGAAATTGTAGAGAGTGAAGTGATGCAAAATAAAAAAAGAGTCTTATGGGGTATTGATGATTGGAAAAAAGTGCCAACTGATTTGAGGGTTTTGTGCATAATATCACGATCAAAGTGTTTGTGTATGGCGAATGATGCAAGAAGAATATGACAAGGAATACATGAAGTGACCTGTGAAATTTGTCGCCAGCGTAATGGCAAGAACTTGCGTCAGTGAAAATGGCACTGGAAGGCTTTGTTTCATGTACGATACGTTAACTCAGAGACATATCAATAAATACTTCTGAATTTCGTGATACTACTGTTGGAAGACTTATGTGATAACGAATTTATTTTGCAATGTGATTTAGCAATTTGCCATGAGTCAGTGTCTACTAAGAACTGGCTTTGCCAACACAAAAATAACGTATTTATCTGCCGGGATAATTTGGTAGATTTAAAACCAATAGAGAAGTTGTGGGGAATAAATAAGTGCAAGTAATTGCGGCAAAAAACAGAGTTCTATTTCCACAAGTCTCAGTAACAGCATAAAATCGATATGCTCATGTCTAAACAGAACATATTGTGAGACACTTATAACTAGCTTGCCAAATCGAGTTCATGTTGTTTTAACATGTAAAGGTGATGCTACAAAATAATAAACAATCCTATTTTTTTTATTTAAAAAAAAAAGTTAGATATACAATGCAATATTTAATACTTTGAGCCCGGTAAATGTTAGTCTAATATTTTGATTTTTTCCCAAGTGTGAATAATTATCTTAAAACTTCTGTGTTATTCTTCTGTAGTATACTTCCGTTAATTTTTATACTAATATATTCTATAGACTATGTAGATTCCTACAATATGAAGTTTTATCCTGTATCACTGTTTGTATAAGCAATACATAGAAAACCTTTTTTTGAAAAATCATTTTTTTCGATTATTCAAATTTTTTGACTTTGAGCTGTGCACACAAATAGTTCGAAAGATTTTTTTTTTTTGCAGTATAAGTACTGTATAAAGGATAATTTGTATGTTTTTTATGAAGAACTAACGGTATAATCAAAGTAAATATTTTTCAAAAACTGTATTGACCCTTCAGTTCCCAAATAGGATCAACTGGAGCAATTTTAATTTTTAACACTTTCCAACATAGTTGAAAAGTGTTTATGAATTCAGTTTGTCTGGCTATCTGTCTGTCCGATCTCTAACTCGCGTAAATTTTGCATTGATTGCCATGTAAATGATATGTTTGAGATTTACTATGGCATATTCGGTATTAAAAACGTGCGTAGCATTCATCGCTCGTTTACAGGACACTCAAAATAATTCCGATACACTATGATCTATGGAGAAAAATCGTTTGCAGTGTATTTTAATGATGTTACACTATTTCAAACATAATGAAATGGATATACCTCACTGAAGTCTACTACAAGATGCTTACAGTCGAATATGGTGTACATAGCATTTATCGTTCATGTACAGGGACAAAAAAAAATAGATCTGTTACAGTATTGTCTATGAGCGATAATTGTTGGAAGTGCGTTTCCAGTTGCGGTATGCGTTTTAAATATAACATTTTTTTTCATATTACTTAGTGTATATAAATTCTATAGATTATATAAGGGCTGTACAAAAGAAATAAAGTATTTTTTCGTTTATTGGCGGAAATCGCTGAAAGGGAATTTTCAACAGTGTTATACATTTCCTTACTGAACTAAATTTTAGCATAATATGTAGCATACATACAAACCAATAGATGATATACAGGGATTCACAGAAGAATTTCAATTATTTTCCAACTATAAATGGAAGTTTCAGAAATTGGGTTTTTAAATGTCTAATGAGTTTCCCAAATTTTTTATTAAAATATCATCTTTCACCTTTTTAAATGGGAAAGTTTTGTTAGAGTATTCTTAATGTGTTGGAAAGTGTTTAATAATGTATGCTTGACACATGATTTTTTTTTCTTGTTGAAACGGCTTTTAGACTTTCAGCTTCAAAAAAAGACAAACCTTATCCAATTTTAATTTATTTTGTTTTATTATGTTGTTATAGTACCGCACACTTCAGTCTGCATTGAGCGCTGGAGCAATAATTTCTTGACAATTTTCATACGCAAGACTTCTAAAATAATTATACTAACGATAAATCGTGCAAAAAGACAGTACTCGCCCTTTACAAAACATGATAATAAAACTTAGTCAAAAGCGAAGTATGGCAACCGAAATTTTACAAAAAAATTGGAAAGTTATAAAATGCAGCAGGTTATAACAGCAAGTGATTTGATAGCAACAGTTTCATTAGTTCCCAAAGAAGTCAATAGTCTCTAACTTCAAAAGTCTTCTAAAGATTTTTTTTTTTTTTTGTAAATATAAAACTTACAAAATATGATACCTTAGATGTAAAATGAGAGTTTTTTTCTTATGTATAGAAACTATATCACTATAGCTATGGTTTTGTCATGTCCTGGAATGTGCTGCCATAATCAGGACAAAAGTTTGCAAACCGAGCACGCGACTTGTCCGCATGTCATACTTCATTTATTTATGAAGCGCAGCTAATGAAAGATACAGGGTGCTATACTTCCACCTTCAACTGTCACGTGATCAAGATTATTTGGTTTCCATAATTGATGGGGTTAGAATAACAGTGGATAGGTCAAAATTTTCAAAAATCTAGATAACCTAGATTTTTACTGAACGTATATTAATTTCTGTTCCGTGAGAGTCAAATAAGTCATAGTTCACTTAGGGGGTCGCTAGAGGGCAAAGCAAGTTGGATCATTTAATGCAACGGCAATACGACCAGTTCCACAAAAACCTTCATTTCTCAAATTACTAAATATTGACTTACACCATTGTCATTCTAACCCTCCCCCCCCCCCCCAATTGCCGATCTGCCATGTGATCAAGGTAGGCTAAAAAGCAGCCGACATCGGCGGAGTACTGCGACCTGTCTCTTTCGTCGACTGCGTTATGAAGGCAGACCACTGGCAACAACTTAGATTAAACTGAAAGTGGATAGAAATAAATGGTTGCAATAAAAAGGGTTGCAGTCTTTTGGCAAACCCTTACGCCATCCGGTGCGCAATATGTAAATAAGAAATAAGACAATGTTAATCCCATGAGTGTTTCTTCACGATTGCAAGCGTGTCGTGGTTTATGAAATGTCACTCGAAGTCATTTTTATTGTTTTGATTTCAAATTACTTGTTCATAACTATTGAAATGCACTTTTAATTTTCACCAAATATCTAAGTATTTTTATTCCAAGAGAAAAATATTTTTAAAGTCATCAATTAAATTTGTTCATCAAAATCTATTTTGATTTTATAAATTTGAAAAATATTTTTGTTATTTCTACCAAAATTGAAGAAAGATTGTTATAAACTTCAAAAACTGAATAAAATTTGTTTTTTAAACATATATTTAATAGCATTTTCTCTAAAAAAAATCGATTATTTTATGATCAGATTTTCAAAATAACATGATTTCGATTTTCCCACCATATTTCCCCTGCTACATCTTCTAAAGAATTATTTTGTACAAAATAAAACCTACAAAATAAGATAATACTTCAGATTCGTGTTTGAACAGAACCTTTATTCCATTCCTTTATAAATTCTCAACAGAATTATGATGAAAAATAGGAAAAAAAAGGCTATATAACGACTACTTTTGCATTTTAAATAAAATAGAAGGCAATGTCAGAAATGCTTTTTTTAAACATTTTAAATAATACAAAACTTCAAAGTAATTCTTATGAATTCATGAAAGCTTGTTAACATCACAGAAACAGTTCAAAAGAATTGAAAGATAAAAAAGATTCTTCTTTAGTCTTTTTTGATGTTGTATATTTGGCATTCTTCATTCTTAAAACAGGATATATAGAAAAGATTAAACAGAGATTTGAGTGTGTACTGTGAATTTCAGAAGAAAAAAAAATTTCTTTTTAAAGGCAATAAAATAAACACATCTTTCTTATATAAATAAAAAGTATTCGTACCGTTACGGATTTCTGTTTTAGATTCCATGATTTTAAGCAAAAATTGTGTTCTTGTTTAGTAAAGAAGAATTATTTTTTATCGATTAGAAATTACTTCTTAGAAATTCAGAAAATCTGGTAAAGTAGTAATCTTAAGCAATAACTTCATATAAAAAAACACTGAATAAACTTGTGTTAGATTAACAGAAACATTTTATTTTATCCTCATTCGCAAAGAACTGAATCATCTTTTAAAAGATTTTTATTTATTAATTTCTTTATTCGTAAATGTATTTTTACAAAACGAGATACTACATTAGATTAATGTTTCTACAGATTTTTTGCTTCGTTTCCCGTTAATTCTCAACTGACTTACGATTAAAAAAAACAGAGAAAGAAATAAAATTACCACTATCTTTCCATTTTAAATAAAACAGAATGCAAAATTAGAAATGATTTTTTTTAACATTTCACGTAATGTTAAACTTCAAAGTAATTCTTATAAATTTTATGAAAGGATGTTTCCATTAAAGAAACAGTTAAAAGAATTGACAGATAGAAAAGATCCTCTTTTAGTTATTTTCGAAATGTGCTGTATATTTGGCATCTTTTATTATTAAAGCAGGACATATGTAAAGCATAAAACACAGATGCGATTGTGTACTGACAGAATTGTAAAAAATACAAATGAATTTTTGAAAATAATGAGAAAAAGTACAAGCATCTCTTTCGTATATAAATTACAAATACTCTTATTTCTCTTTCAGATTCGGTGATTGTGAGAATAAACCACTGTTTTCTTTCATATTTAAATGCAATTTTATTGATTAATAAAAACTTCTTAAGCATTTCGAAATTATGTTCTCGTACAAGACATCCAGCTTAGGCCGCGCAAGCATCGAACCCGGTCATTTCGGGTGAATTATCAGTTTCACAAAATTAAAATTAATGGCTAGATGAAATATTGAGAATTGAAACATTAAAATACACTTTTCTTTTTCATCACGTTTCTAAGTTCCATTTACTCCAAGAGAAACATACTTTATAAGCCACCAATCAAAATTTTTGTACAAAAACTATTTTGATTTTATTTGAAGAATATTTTGCTATTATGTCGATTTAAAGTAAATAAAATTTTCCATAAACTTAGAACATTTCAAGTAAAATAAACTTCTTTTTAAACATTTATATTTGATAGCATTTTCTTTAAAAAAATAGTTATGTATGGATCAGATTTTCAGAATATCAATTTGATTCGTAAACGTATTTTTACAAAACGAGATACTACATTAGATTAATGTTTCTACAGGATTTTTGTTTCGTTTTCCATTAATTCTCAACTGACTTACGATAAAAAAAAACAGAGAATGAAATAAAATTACCACTATCTTTCCATTTTAAATAAAACAGAATGTAAAATTAGAAATGATTTTTTTTTAACATTTCACGTAATGCTAAACTTCAAAGTGATTCTTATAAATTTTATGAAAGGATGTTTCAATTAAAGAAACAGTTAAAAGAATTGACAGATAGGAAAGATTATCTTTTAGTTATTTTCGAGATGTGCTGTATATTTGGCATCTTTTATTATTAAAGCAGGACATGTGTAAAGCATAAAACACAGATGCGATTGATTGTGTACTGACAGAATTGTAAAAAATACAAATAAATTTTAAAAATAATGAGAAAAAGTACAAGCATCTCTTTCGTATATAAATTTAAAATACTCGTATTTCTCTTTTAGATTCGGTGATTGTGAGATTAAACCATTGTTTTCTTTCATATTTAAATGCAATTTTATCGATTAATAAAAACTTCTTAAGCATTTCGAAATTATGTTCTCGTACAAGACATCCAGCTTAGGCCGCGGAAGCATCGAACCCGGTCATTTCAAGTGAATTATCAGTTTCACAAAAATTAAAATTAATGGTTAGTTGAAATATTGAGAATTAAAACATTAAAATATACTTTTATTTTTCATCACGTTTCTTAGTTCCATTTACTCCAAGAGAAAAATATTTCATAAGCCATCAATCAAAATTTTTGTTCAAAAACTATTTTGATTTTATTTGAATAATATTTTCCTATTATTTCGACTTAAAGTAAATAAAAGTTTCTACAAACTTAAAAAATATCAAGTAAAAAAAAACTTCTTTTTAAAAATTTATATTTGATAACTATTTTTTCTTTAGAGAAAAATGCTATGTACGGATCAGATATTCAGAATATCAATCATTTGACAAAAGGCAAATGATTATTATTCCCTTCATAAAGAATTGACATCCTGTAACTATTTTTATTTATTATTTTTCGTAAACTGAAACTTACAAAATAAGATAACGATTTTTATTAAATGTTTATACAGAATTTTTCTTTCGTTTTTTGATAACTTCTTACTTGAATTATTATAAAAAACATAAAGAAACGAAATGGCGACTGCTTAAAAAGGAAGGCAAAAACAGAAATGCTTTTTTATAACTTTTCAAGTAATACAAAACTTTACAGTAATTCTTACGAATTCATGAAAGCTTTTTAAGATTACAGAAACAGTTCATCAGAATTGACAGATAAATAATATTCTCTTTTATTTATTTTTGAGACGTGTTGTATATTTGGCATCTTTCATTGTTAAAATAGGACATGTGAAAGAGATGAAACATAAATGTGAGTGCGTAAATGACAGCTTTTGGAAACAAAGGAATGAATTAAAAAAGTAATGGAAAAATGTACGAGCATCTTTTTCTAATATATAAATAAAAATACTCGTAACCGTTACGGATTTCTGTTGCAGATTCTACGCTGTAAATAAAATCTCTCAAATTGACAGAAAAAACTGTCAAATGTTGGCGCCAGTGGAAACCCGTTTAATTTACAGAAAATATTTGTATAATATCATTAAAACAGGTTTGTATCTGTAAAAAATAGAGATTTTTGTTTCTGTAAAAATTACAAAATCCACATTTTTTTACAGGAAAAAACTTTCTTTTAAACAGTTTTTTTCTATAAATATTACAAAATCCACATTTTTTTACAGGAAAAAACTTTTTCTTTTAAACAGTTTTTTTTGTAACGGTAGCCAAGTAGGTTTAATATGTAAATAAAAAATAAATTCAGTCAACAATAATTGTTAAATAAAGCGAAAGTACAAACTGTAAAATAGATTATTTGATTTATAATCATGGAAGACTACAAAATTCCATTAATGTAGTGCACCAGAATTAATATGCTAATTCAAAATTATTACATTTTAAAATAATGGTTGAATAATTATATTTTATTCACGATGAATTCCAATTTTTTCCATGTTGAATATTCAACATTAATTGCTACATAAAGCTAAATTGCCTGAAGATGTGTTGCAAGCTTAATAAAGATGAAAGATGGTGTTAAAATTTATAAAATATACTAAAACAAACCGAAGAAAAATAAAATTTACTTTCAAAAGATAATTTTCTTTAAACATTAATAAAAATAAACTTATAAACGCTCTCATTCTGCTCTTTCAGATTATAGCTTCCGTTACAGCATAAAATATGATTAAGCTTTTCTTCCTTTGCATATAAATATCTCTTTATAATAAAGTTTTCTGTTTAAATTTTCAAAAAATATTCATTCTTAGAAAATTAGATTACTAAATCCTTTTAGAACAGAAGAATGTGATACTAAGGGTATTTTCTTCGTCAAATTTCAAACAGAAGCTCGAATTACAAATGATTGCATACATTTTTTATGAATACAAAGTTATGCATGTTAAAATAAAAATTTAATTGGATTCTATCTTCAGAGATTTGTTCAATTCTTTTTTTACTATCAGATAAAAGCAATTGAAGAACATGCAATAAAGATAGCGTCTTTTACATAGGTAAAATTAATCATTTGAAATTAAAATATATTTTCTGTCGTTCTTTTTTTAAGATAGAGGCCGATTTAAATGATTTTTCTTGTAAAAGATTACAAAATCAATTTAATGTATAAATGCAAGATATACAGGATGGCGCACGAAAAACTGGTTCCTCTGCCCACCATAAATGCGCATATAAAAGTCAGTACGTTTGTGTAAATATTGCTGATATATCTGCGAATGATAAAAAAATAACAGCAAGTGTCGAATAAATAAAAGACGTAAGCAAATGAAAAGATTTATATGTACTGCGCTTCTCTGGAGAGATGATTCCTGACTTTAACGTCAATTAAGTGAGGTTTACTTTTGGAGAGGGTGCATGGCGTGGTAGTAGGTTGAAAACCTTTTTTCAGGTTGGCATTGACAAGAAAAAATTTGCGCATATTTCGTCTATAACACATGTTCTCCATCCCTTTTATCATGAATAGAATATTGTACATCGCAATAGATCAGTATTAACCACGTGATCACCAGCCCACAAATTTTTATCCAACCAATCATAATTGTCCACTTGTAGTCTGAATTATGAGCCAACCAATCATAATTGACCAACTTTGAGGAGCAAACAAAACCACCACCTGCTTGCTAAGGTGGTTGCTAGGATGTGACGTCAGTTGAAACTAATATATTCCTGAAGCGGTTTCAGGGATCATCTCTCCAGCTCAGGAATGATATCGTTGTGCGTTTTTCTGTACACGTACGCCACGAATGTAGAGAACAGTAGGACATCTAACGAAATATTGTTAAAATCCAGTAGAAACTTTTAAACAAATATGACAGCCGGTATAGACCTGTGGACAGAAACCACACCTAGAAGACAACGTTCATTGGCAGACTCTTAATGGTCAAGTAAACGATTGGTAGTAGCAGACAAATCGAGTAGAACCGTGCTACATCATCGCCTCTATTTCAAACTCTTTCGAGGAACGATTTTCTTCTTCCAAAACCTATTTCGTTAGAGGTCCTACTACTTTATGTTCATGACGTACGCGGTGCAGGTTTTCGTGCGCCACCGTACGTGCGTGTGTGTGTACCTGAATACTCACATACATACATACAGGGTGGTTATAATTAAAGTTACCCTGTTTAGACCTACGTAGAGTCCGCTCTAGTTGACAGATGTCGATGAAACTTGAAATATAAATTATATGGACCATGGGGAAATGAAATCTGCAATAAAAAAATTGTTCAAATTTCGACTACCAGGTGAGAAGAAGGCGCATGAAGACCAAAAATCTCAAATTGGAAACACACAATTTTTTTTATTTACATATGGTGTACATTCCGTTCAATGTACATTCCATTTGCGTCAAGCACATGTTCAAAGCGTATTATAGTGTGTTCAACAGTAGTGCGAAGGATTTCTCGATCAATTGCAGCAACATGACGAGTTATGCTTGCTTTCAAATCAGGCAGAGTCCGTATGCTTCCTCCATACACACGATATTTCAGGAATCCCCACAACCAGAAGTCACAGGGATTGAAATCCGGAGAACGAAGAGGCCAGGTTGTCTAAAACTTCTCGAAATTACCCAATTATCTCCAAAGTGGGCACGAAGCAATGCCGTCACTGCTCGGGCTATGTGAAATGGTGCACCATCTTGCATGAATATGGTCGTCTCTAAACACTCTCGCTCTTGCAAGGATGGAGTGACCTGCTGCTGAAGGAGATCGCAGTCACGGGTACCCGCAACGGAACACCTTTTAGGATTCTGAGAAGTGTTCTCCTAAAAAATGGACCAAGAATGAAATCAGCCGTAAAGTCACACCATACAGTAATGTAATCAGGGTGCAAAAACTGTTCATGCACAATATTAGGACTTGCAGTACTCCATGCGCGACAGTTCTGAGTATTCACTGCTCCATCTAGGATAAAATGCGCCTCATCCGACCACAAAATGTTCCAAAGCCATGCATTGTCAACGGCTATTATGGTCAAAAAATCCTCGAAAATTGAGTTCGTGTGGCCTGGTCTGCAGAGTTCAGCGCTTGCACAACGTGAATCTTGTATGGATACCACTTTATAATGGATCGAAGAACCTTTCGTACTGTAGTCCAAGGGAGAGACAAATCACGTGACACCGCTGGAGCACTTGTCGAAGAATATTGGGAACCGGACGCTCTTTCAACCACGGCAAGAGCGACTTCTTCGGCAGTTTCATTTGAAATCCATTTACCTCCTCTTCCTTGCAGCGCACCCAGCTCCCCAGTCTCTTCAAATTTACACATCATCTTTTTCAAAGCCTGCCTCGACATTGGTCCTTTTCGTAAGCCATTCAAGCGTGGATATTCTTGCAGTTCAATTGACAAATTACTGTTGTTCTGATAAACCAACTTCACCAGTAACGCTCGTTCCTTCTTCTCTAACGGCATGGTTCAGAATGACTTTACGGCAGCGACTACTGGCTTTTTAAACCGCTCCAATTTTGCATAAAGTCCTTTCTCGTAGAAGAAAACCGCCATCTATCTGTCGAAATTTGAACTATTTTTTTATTGCAGATTTCATTTTCCCATGGTCCATATAACTTATATTCCAAGTTTCATCGATATCTGTCAACCAGAGCGGACTCTACGTAAGTCTAAACAGGGTAACTTTAATTATAACCACCCTGTATATAAATATGAGTTGACCCAGAAAGAAAAGACTCTTTTTAAAATTAAGTATTTTGAAAACGGTTAACGATAGAAATGCCCGATTCGTTGTATCTTGAAAAGCAATAAAGTTTTAACCATGCAATTTCAAAATTTCTCCAATGAGTAGCGCTGTAAGCTGAAAAAACTAAGTGAAAATATTCGCCGGATTTGAATCCTTGCGATTTCTTTCTGTGGGAACACTTAAAAGACAAAGTTTACCTAAAATACCCAAAACGTGGAACTAAAACATTACATCTGAGAGGCATGCGAGGACATTCCTGATGAGATATATTCACGGGTATTTGCTAGTTTTGTTATGATACTACGCATGTTATTGCTGCAAATAACGGACATTTCGAAAATTATGTCATTTAGATTTTTTAGCTTACAGCGCCACCTATTGGCGATATTTTAAACTAATTTTGAAATTGTAGTGTTACAAATTAATTTCTTTTCTAATAAAAATGCAACAAACGTGGTATTTCTATTCTTTAACAGTTTTCAAATAATTTAATTTTAAATAGGGATCTAATAGATCTAAAAATCTAGGATCTAAAAATTACTACATAGGCATGACCAGCAGGAAATTTAATTGCAGAAAAAAAGAGCATATAGCTGATATTAAATACAATAGAAAAACTACAGCCCTGGCAAGATTATATCAAGAAGAAACCATCCAAATAAATTTAAATGAAAGTAAAATAATATTTCCCTCCAGTTTATACTATCCATCCATAATAAGAGAAACCATAGAGATACTCACGCGCAAAAATACAATATGTAACGATGCGGCATCTTTTAATTTACCGAAACTGTGGCTAGAATTACTCCATGGTCAAAGATATGAAAATAAACAATCAAGTAAAAAATAATAGATAACGTGCGTAATTTTTAAAAAAGTACATGAAAATAATAACCTCAAAGCCCGTGCAGCTTTAGAATATTCTCATTTTGTTTTTGAAAATGACTCGGAAAGAGTCGAAACTTGTAAAACAACTAATAAAAGTTATTTTAATTTATATTATAGTTGTTAATTTTACACCTTTAGCATTTAAAAGTAATATAGGGTTTAATTTTGTTTCAATTTTATCTTGATTTTGTGACATAATTAAAATATTGACATAAATCATAGTAAGATGAATTAACACTTTTCCTTTTTAATAGAGTATAAGCTTTAGGTTTGTTTTGCTCCAAACTCGTTTAAAATTTAATTTAGTATTCCAACACCTACTTGCCTCCATTAAATCATAAAGCGGTTGTCCCTATACGAGCAACATGTGCAAAAATTTCAGGAAAATGTATGCCTGTTTTTTATAATAACCTTTAGCCACAAGCCTAGATTTATTTAAAATCAAAAACATGTTGACTATATTCGTAAAAACAAATCTGCTTCCTATACATTCCTGTGGTGTCGGTCGATCTACAACATCAAAAATATAATTTTTAATATAGTTATTTACCTCATTTATCATAGCATTGTACCATTAAGAAGCTTGTGGGCTTTTTAGAGCGGTTTTTTTTATTGATTTTCCTATATTACAACTATCCACAGTTTCTTCCGATTCCATTTTGCGTACTAATTTATGATCTCGCCACGAAGGAATATGTTTTCCTTTTGATATTGAGATAATTCTCTATTTTTATTTTCCATTTTAATCTGAGCGCGAATTAAGTTTTCATCGCCTTTCCCTGACTCATCCAATTTTATATCTCGATGAAAACCTGCTACTTCCAATTGTCTACTTTTGAGTGGTTATCAGAGTTACTGTTCGAAGAATGTATCACTCCTAGAAGTAATTACTCTATTTTCATAGGGAAATTAAAGACGAAAAGCTTTTGAACTATCTGAATAACCGACAAAAAAATCCTTCATTCGATCTATCAGAGAATTTATGATTAGGTCGGTTATCTAAGCAATAAGTAGTACAACCAAAAATCTTAAAATAACTAACATTAGATACTACTATATTATTTCAAATTTCATAGTTTTTATTTTTTTATTTTTTACTTAGAACTTTTGTGGGCCATCTGTTTATCACATAATTTGCAGTATTTATTGCTATTACTCACAGGTGTAGGGGTAATTTTGATTCCGATAATAAACAACGTGCCATTTCAAGAGGAGTCCGGTTTTTACGTTCCGAAAGACCTCTTGTAGTAGAAAAAAGGAGTAGTTAATAGCACATTCTATTAAGAATTTTTCAAAATCACTGTGAATAAATTTATCCCCATTATCATTCCTAAACCTTTTAATTTTAGTAGATTTCTGATTTTCCCAGAATTTTTTAATATCTAAATGCTTCTAAAGTTTAACTTTTACTTTTTAAAAATCTTACCGCATAATGATGAGAACAGTCATCAATAAATGTATTAAAATCGCTTGAAAAAATGTCATTATAATTTGTATAATCACTTCCTTGTAAATAATAAAGATCGTCCCCTTTGAGATATGATATGAATATTACATTATCCTTGAATTTTTTTAATCACAGAGCACTTTAAATGTAAGATAACAGTATATCCTCGATCACATTTTCTAGAGACGGACAGTAAATTAGTTTTGAGTTCCGGAACTAACAACGCGTCATGCCGTTCTTTAATTTGAAGTGTTGTATTAACTTCTGCTTTTGATGAGTGATACCAATTACTTCTGCAGTTCCATTATTTGCGTGACAAACAGATTTTATTTCGATATCGTTCAAACTGACAAATCTTGAATCATCATTGCATAATTGGAGAATACACCAACTATCGATGCATCATAAATTTTCCATTTTACCTTTTCATATCGTTAGTACCTGAGCTGAGTCATTTGCGTTAGTTTATAATCCAAGATTGTTGTGTTTGTAATGCGAAAAGTTCTTATAATTATCACATTGAGCTGCACGGTGATCAACTCGTTTGAATTTAAAACAAGCAATTTTCATAAAATCCTTATACTGTTTTGGATCAAAGTTTTTTGAGATATTTTTATTATTCCACATAGGTTTCTTTCGATAATGATTAGCCACGAAAGCTTAGTCGCCGCTTTTTCTGTCATCATGACGGTCAGTATTGCCAGTAGGCTGCTTTAAAAAAAAAAAAATTCAGATTTCTTGAGATTGTCACTAAACTTTTTACGTAGAAATACAGAGTGTCCATAATTAAATGACCCTACTTTAAAATTGTCTACAGACGAAACTATTGGTCAGAATGTTGTGAAATTTTGTGAAGGACATAACGAAGGAATGGGAATTTGTTTACGCAAAAAACCAATTAGTTCAAAATTTCGCCGCCAGAGGAAGTTTTTTAATGAATTAGCATACATTTGCGATAGGTTACAAATTTTATTACAATAAAACATGTTGAACAAAACTTTTTTCGCGACATGTTTTTAGCATTTCCCAGAACACACTGTGGTCAAATGTGGAACATGCTATCTTACGATTCCAGATGGTAGCTGAAAATGATGGCCACCATGTGGATCATGTTTTGTTCCAATACAATATGTAAACTATCGTAAATGTATCCTAAATGTGTAATTCATGAAAAACGCCATCTGGTGGCAAAATTTTGAACTAATTTTTATTTTCGCTTAAACCAATTCCCATTCCTTCATTATGGCCTTTAGGAAATTTCACAACTTTCTGACAATAGTTTCGTCTGTTGACAACTTTAAAGTAGGGCCTTTAATTATGGACACCCTATATTTGCCTTATTTAATGGCAGATTAAATAATGCGAGTATAAAGCCAATTACACTATTTTAAAAAAGTGGTGGGAATCAAACAATTTGAATTAAAAAAAGTACAGTAGGACTTTTTTTTAATTCTGACGAAAAACTGATGACGGCGGGTGTCGCTTTCTTCTACAAATTTGATTCAGAGTACTTCTGGTTTTGGGAGTACGTCTCGAAATTCTATTGCACATCGAAAATTTTCAAAACTTGAGGGTACACTATATAATAATATCATAGTAAGTAAATCGCCATCTATTTTTATATTCATTTCTGAGAGTCTGTCCACAATGTCGAAGAATTTCCGTAAGTGATCACGAATGCATACACCAGGAGAATCCGGCATCTCATGCTGAATAAGGAATTTCAACAGCGAAGTTTTACGAGCGGGACCTTTAAACAGGTAAATCTCCTACAATTTTTCTCAAATGTCTATGTACGTATAACAGTTTTGAATTTTTTCAACTATAATGGAGAAATGACCGCTTTCGCACCAACGTCATTACATTTATCGTATTCTTCTTTTGAGTTTCCATCATTGTCTATCAAACCCGGTTTCGGTTTTGAGGCCGATACATAAAATCCGTGAATCATTTTTCACTAATAGGACTTGCATTTGTTTTCTCCAGGTTTCTAAGTTATGTTTGTTTAATGTCTCTATTCTTAAAGTTCCATACTACGCCGTTTCGAAACAAAGGAATGTTTCAAGCAGGATAAAGTCAATTTACTATTTACGCAAATGAATTTCTTTTGGTTTTATTACTCTGCTTCATTACACTGGTTCCATAACCTATTGTGCTAAGTAGCAGATCATTAAATTACACTGGGAAATTTATAAAACACAATCCCTTTAATGAATCGAACACATGGCAGTTACAAAAGAAAAAAATATTTAAGAATGGTGATTTACAGACGTCACTAACTGATCATGTGTTAAGGAGGAGCACCAGTTAACGGTTGGGAGAATCCATCTACAATAGAGGGTGATAGAAAACATTAAGTAAATATAAAAAGAACACATAATCTAACATATCCTACATTGAGTAATAAACAAAAATAATTTTTTAAAAGTTCATACTTAGTTTTTTTTTGTTTTGATATTCCGTTAAAAATACTTAGGTTCAATAGTTTATTTATGCTACTTTAAATGTAGTTATTTATACCGAAAATGTAATAATTATTTGTTTTTAACATACATTGTATAATAAGAAAAAGCAAAATTTTAAAAGTTCATATATTTTTTTGTAATTCCAAAATTAAAAAAATAATTAATATTATTAAAAAATAATTAAAAAATAACTTTTTATAATTTATTTCAACAATTTATTTATACTGCTTTAACTGTAGTTATTTATAACGAATTATTCCCGATAAGGAAATTTATGCTACAATTTCAAATTTCTTTGCTTAAAGAAGAACCTAATAAATATCGTATGGATAAGAAGTAATTTCTCGTGAGAATAAAAGTTCTATTTTCTGTAATCGAAAAACTTTCCCTATTGACCTTATAATTTAATACTGTTTCAATCGTTGTTAATCTTGTAACATGTCAAAGCTCAAAACAACCAATTTCATAGAAAATGAAAAAAAAATAGTCAAATAACTAAATGAAATTGTAAAACAAACTCATCCATAAATAATTGCAATATTTGCACTTGTTGACATTAAACAAATGCTGGTCACATGTCTAAACCTATTTATTTTTAAAGAAATTAAATATTTGTGCATTTATTTGAACATAAAATATTCAAGACTTTCTAGTTCGCTTTAAACATAGCAAACGTATTATATAACTGGAATTAGAATATGGCAACAATATATTCTGCCTATCGTTTGACATACTGAGCTTCTATAAAAACTATTGGTAAAAATAAGTATTATTTAAAAAATGACAACCAACGTTTTCAGTTGTACTTAACCGCTCGAGTGCGACTGTCGAGATATGTCTTTTTCACAATAAAGATTATTTTATAAATAGGAATCGGGATGTACTTAGCATTTTTTGAACAGCTGATTATAAACAAGATATTTAGCGAATAGCATTCAAGAAGTTAAATAAATTGATATCGAAATGAATATTGATCAAGAAGTTAAAGATATTGAATACACTTTAAGTATAGGAACGTTTGCAAATCGAAACATTTGGTGTGTTTATGTGTTGATAATCTTTCGGATATTGCTGTTGAAATAGTCTCAGAGATCAGACAAATGTCTTTGGACACCTTTTTAATACTTGCCAATACAGTTGAAAGTGTTTATGATTTCGGTTTGTCTGTCCTTCTGTCTGCCTGTCCAAGTAGCAGATATAGTTGGCCCATTGTTGGCAGTTTCTGGATGCTGTTCGGAATTGGTAGAGTTAGTATGACAAAAATATTCCAACAGAGCCCCTCTAATTTAGGGCATTGTTTGGCCAATGGCCATCGAATTGTATTGATATATCAGCAGTTAATAGTTGGGCCTATTAATAGCTGGCAATTTATAGTTGGGTAAACTTTGACTACGTACAACAGGTCCGATGCATGCGTAGATACTGGCATCCCACAATGCAAAGGAGTTTTTGTTTAGAGAAGAATGCTTTGCCGCCATTGTAATAGATTAACATTTGCATCTTTAGTCTGAAATATGTCGATTATTTTTAAGTTTTTTGTATACGATAATTTTTTTAAATATTCTTTGTATGGGAAAAAATGCATGTTTAAAACTGAATAAAAAATAAATATCTCGTAAAAACAGCATTCAGCGCTGAATATACATTAAAAATACTTACAAAGGAAAGTTCATTTGTCAAAATGAAATTACCACCTCCAATATAAATTTAGCAGTTTCTGTATGTGGTGACTTTTTAATTCTTAAAACTCATGTGCTTGAAAAAATTCATATTTAATAATAAATGACTTAAAACTGAATAGAAAACAAATATGGAACGGTATGGTCCATTAGAATATGCTTAGTGTTGAAGTTAAAAATGAGTACAAAGGAAAGTTTATTTTTCAAAATACTTTTTGGTGTATGTTAAGTTTTTAACGAATTTAATTTGTTTTAATTTTTTATCACATAGCTTTCACTTGCTATTAATTTCAGCTGCCTTTGACTGTTGAATATCCATGACGTAACTTACTATGTTGTTTTAATTGTCCACTATGAGAGGGAACTGTGACTACCTCTATAGGTTTTCACACCCCTCGAGTTCTGGTAAAGCAAGTACGGGTCGGAAAAACCCGACTTAAGGCCTAGGGCCTGGTCCTCTTCTGGGTGCCCAGCTCCGAAGCTCTTGGGGACCACCGGCCCGTCCCCAAGGGTCTCGTTGTGACTCCCCTACTGGGTTTCACCACGTATCGCAACGGCCTACGTCGTCGACACGTGGATTTAAGGTTAGAGGGTCCGCAGGTGGCAGTCCTCTGGCTGGCCGAAGCGCCGCAGGGAGCCAAACCGGCTGGTGCGATAAAACTCCCTTAGGACTCGGGTTCGGTGGTCGACTACGCGCCGGGCACTCCTCGGGGCGCCTGGCGGCATAGCTTACTTTTATATCTTACATGGTTTTATTTTAATTCTGATAGGACGATTTTTCAATAAGGATGATTTGCGTTGCTTCTCTTCTTTCAAATTATTTCAAACGCAGATTATAATAAAAATGTCATCATTAGCAATAATCACAGATTAATTTTAATTTTGGCTTTTATTTATTAGTACCTTTGGATCTGTTATAATAAATAAACTGGTCGTAATTTATTGCTAAAAAACAAAAGTAAACATGTGCATTTAAGGCCAATAGCATTTTATATTGGCAGTGATGCTATAACTAGTTTTTTCATTATACGTTTGGAAAATTGGATAATAATACTTTTCAAAGGTAGGAATTTTTTTTATCTTAATGTAAAAAGATTGATAAATTTATCAATCATAAAAAAAAGTGAAAAAATAAACTAAAAGTTCTATTTTGCATTTATTATATTTTTGAAATAGTATTTTACTATCGAAAACATGTTTATTAGACATAGTAAAGATAGTGTTCTATGTTATTGATGTATGTACCCCTTTTTTTCCCCAATAAATATTTTTTGTGTTTTATTAAGTATCTAAGTATTTTTTACTTGATAGCTTCAATAATTCATATTAATCTTTAATTCACGATATTGTTTAGTTTTTTCCCCTAAGATGTCCCGTTTAGATGTAAAAGTATTTTTGAAACAGGCTGTTTTTGGATTGAATCAGCGATTTTTTTACTTATTCGAAAGTCGAACTCAACTTGCATTTTAATATTATTAAATTTATTTTAGTACAAAACAGTTATCTTCAGAATGATTTGCTTAGTATCATTATTATTCATTTAGTGATAGGTTGTTTGCAAAAAATGTAAATCTGTTATTTTGTCATTGTTATACATTTAATTTAATTGCTTGCATTGTAATATTTTTTCATAAAAAGACAATGAAAGGATTTAAAATTCCTATATTTCTCTTATGATAGATAAAAAATAAGATAATGTTGAAAACTGAACTTACATAAAAGCCTACATAAAATATGAAAACAAGAAGATATATTCGTATTAAATGTAAACAAATAATGCGTTGAATATGCTTTCACTAAATTGTTATTGACAAACAATTTGATAGCAACAAATATTGTTTTTAATTTTGCCGTGAACGCTTCGATCTGTTTTTGCAAACGAATTTATACGATTTTTTATTTATTAAAGGAAATTTTTTCTAAACGAACTAAGGGACCAACGTTATAGCGAATGCCGATTTAGTTTCTGACATTTAGATATATTAAAGTTTCAATTCGGACTAAAAGGCACTGAGAAAAGCTAAATAAAAAAGGCGCCACCGCCCTGCATTCTTTTAAAACGCGAAATTATATCTTCCAGTATTGATAACCTGTCACGAAACCACAATTCTCTTAAAACGCGAAATGATATCTAGAAAATTGCTAATGGGGAAAAAAGTCAGGAGATTTCGAGATAGGACTTCCAGAAAATATTTTTTTGCAATAGTCAATATTAATGTATATTTAAAAAATCCCTGACGGCTCGGCCTACAGGCACAGGTAGATTTCGAAGACGCAGACCGTGGGGTGCCTGATGGTCGGGAATTGCTACTTCGAAACCAAACTTGTTTGCAGGCGGAGCCAGCAAGGATTTTTTTTTTTTTTTTTTTTTTTTTTTTTTTTTTTTGCTATAAGAGTTGGTCCTATAAAAAACATGCCAATATAAAAGTTTTAGATAATATTAAGAGGATTTATAATAAATTTAAGCGGATTTGAAATCTTGGGAATTGACAAAGTTATGAATTTTTTTCTTCAAAAACCTCCCCCCCCCCCCTTAAGGAAATTTTTAATTATATCAAAAATCTGTCATACATAAATTTTCGGCCCTTCTCCTAGAAATAATAACTTCAAACGGATTCGATACGTATCATAATTAAGAAATTATGGGGTTTTTTCTGTTTTCACAAAAAGTCCCCCCACCCATTCCCCCCCTCCTGGTTCGATTTTGCCCATTAACGAACTTGACCGAGATTTTATGCCCCTTGATTTTATGTATCAGTTTCGAAAAGAAGCGGGAGTTGGAACCGCCTACTTCGAAAAATAACTTTTTTGCAGGCGGAGCCGGCAGGGATTTTTTTGTTTTTAATTTTTTTTTGCTATAACGGTTGGTCCTATAAAAAACTTGTCAATATAAAAGTTTTAGATAATATTAAGAGGATTTATAATAAATTTAAGTGGATTAGAAATCTTGGGAATTGACGAAGCTCTGATTTTTTTCTTCTAAAACCCCCCTTCCCTCCCCCCCTTAAGGCAATTTTTAATTATATCAAAAATCTGTCATACATAAATTTTTGCCCCTGTTCCTAAAAGTAATAATAACTTTAAACGGATTCGATACGTATCATAATTAAGAAATTATGTTTTTTTTCTGTTTTCACAAAAAGCCCCCCCATCCCCCCCCCTTGGTTCGATTTTGCTCATTAACAAACTTGACCGAGATTTTATGCCCCTTGATTTTATGTATCAGTTTCGAAAAGATGCGGGAGTTGGAACCGCCTACTTCGAAAAATAACTTGTTTGCAGGCGGAGCTGGCAGGGATTTTTTTTTGTTTTTATTTTTTTTTTGCTATAACGGTTGGTCCTATAAAAAACTTGTCAATATAAAAGTTTTAGATAATACTAAGAGGATTAATAATAAATTTACGCGGATTTGATATCTTGTGAATTGACGAAGCTATGATTTTTTTTCTTCTAACCCCCCCCCCCTTTTTCCCCCCCTTGGGGCCATTTTTAAGTATATCAAAAATCTGTCATACATAAATTTTCGGCCCTTTTCCTAGAAGTAATAATAACTTTAAATGGATTCGATACGTATAAAAATAAAGAAATTATGAGGGTTTTTCTGTTTTCACAACCCCCCCCCCCATTTCCCCCCCCCTTGGTTCGATTTTGCCCATTAACGAACTTGACCGAGATTTTATGACCCTTGATTTTATGTATCAGTTTGGAAGAGATTTATGCAGAATTTTTCCAGTTATCGTGGTCAGAAAAAAGTGATATATATATATATATATATTCATAATTTAAATCATAAAACAACACGTAACAAGCGAGGAAAATGTACTGCTAAAGTTGTTATTTCCAATAAATTTATTCTTAAACAAATCAACACATCAAAACTATATTAAGAACTACAACTGGTTTTTAATACGAAAATATATTTTTGCTATTAAAAAGAAACTGATAGTACAATATTAAAATGTATTTCTTAGTAAATCTTACTCAAATCATTTCTCTGATATTTTCTATGATCTAATTATGACAAGAGCTAATCTTTTTAACATAATTTAAATAAAAAACAAAAAATTCATAACACTAATACTCAAATAATTATAACTTTTTCAAATCAAATCTTTAATAAAATTAATATTAATTCTATAATTAATGATAAAAACTGTTATTTTCCTATAAAAAATCTTCAACTTTCAAAGACATTTAAATATCCTACTACAATTGGAAGAAAGATTTTTAACTATAATGCATTTTCAAAAAATACATCTGATGCTAGTACTTTTCAGTGTAATTGCAATGACCCCACTCTAAAAAAATTCATTAATAATGATCATGGACATATAATCACTGGTAATCTTAATATTGTGAATGATTATAAACTGCAAAAACTCATGGGTTATGGTACTAAATATAGACTTCCTTCTAAATTTAATGTAAATTCTATTATAAAACAGTTTATATATGATATAGACATTTTTATTTATAAAATTTCAATTTCATATAGTAAACCTATTGAATATTTTAATCAATGGAAAATACTGGTTATTGAAAAATTCAGTTAGTCTTTAAAACAAAATTTATCCAATATGGTTAAAATTAACACAAAACATTTGTTCCAGCAAATTACTAAATTACAAAAAAACTATGTAATAACATATATTGACAAATCTCCTAATAATTATGCAATCATATGTAAAGCTTATTATCACCAACTACTTACATCCTGTATTTCTACTAACAATTCTTTTAAAAAAACTAATGAAACTGTAATTGTAAATAATCGTAAAATTCACAGTTATTATAAATTATTAAATATTAATTCTACTAACTTTAATTATCCTTATTTAGTTCTTATACCCAATTTCATAAAAATCCAATTAAATTTAGGACTGTAACTATAGGATGCAATACATATAATAATATAGCCAATAAATATCTATTAAAAATTCTCAATCAAATTTATACACTGACAACATCCACTGATAACACACATTGTATAAAAAATAGCTATCAACTCGTCAATGTTTTGAAAAATCTTAAATGTGTTAACAATATAATGACATATGATTTCAAAGATCTATTTAATAATATAGATTTATTAGATCTACATAATATTATAAATGCATTATTTTATAAGTATCAACATTCACTTAATTTACCAATTCATATAGATACAGCTTATTTTAAAACTTTAACAAATTTCATTATATATAATAATTATATAATGCATGATAACACGTTATATTTACAGAAAGTCGGTATACTACAAGGGGGATGTACATCTAGTATACTTTCAGACTTATACTTGTATCATTATGAACGTACATTTATTAATAGTAATATACATTTATATCGTTATATTGATGACAGTATTTTAATTGCTACTGATCACACTAATATTTCTATATTTCCAGTTGATTATCCTACTAATTTAGAATTAACGGAAAACCTCCTTTCTAACAATACTATTAACTTTTTAGATCTTAATATTACACTAAAAGATAACAAAACAATAATAGATCTATTTGATAAACGTAAAGAATTTAAATTTAAAGTTAATTCATTTACTAATTTTAAATCATGTCTTCATAATTCTGTATATCGTAATATACTCCTTAATCATATTTATAGAATAAAAAGTTTATGTTCCTCTCAACTTATTAACAAAAATATTAAAAAACTTATCTTTGACGCATTACAACATGGTTTTCCAAAAAAATTCATTTATTCCTTAATATATAGTTAGTTCCTATTTGATCTTTACAACCAAATTAACACATGCGTTTAAAAAATGTATAAAAAATCATATAATCTTATAAATATTTACAAAAAAAAAAATTATAATAGGACGGTTGGGTGGGTAGACGTTGGATTGAGGAGGTGTGTGGCGTCGTTGTATGGAAAAATACGCATGGTTAATTTATATATTTTAAAAAAAAAAATGGGGGCATTTTGATTTACACAATTGTTTGATCATACACATTTTATAATGGACTGCGATGTGTTATTCTTATGTATATTAATTTAGTTAGATTTACTTATTAATTATTTAATTATTTTAAATGAATTTATATTCATTAATATTAAGAATGTTTTTGATCTAATGATTTGGATTAATACCTTTGGTGGACAATATCATATCTACTTCTAAGATAATGTTTACTTTTATACAGTGTTGATATAATATGTTTTAATTTTATTTAGTGTTTTTATTTAATTTAACTTTGTTTAAAGCCACATTTTTGTGTCTAATTCATTTCAATATTTACTCAATATTAATTTTAAATTCTTTGATTCTTAATTCAAATCTTTAGGATTTTAATTTAATTTATTTTAAATGATGTTGCATTTTTAGTACAGTTATTTAATCGTTGTTGACATTTAATGGTACATTTTTAATGTTGCATTAATTATTAATTTTTCCATATTACTACTTTTTTATAACATAGTATTAATAATTTATACATCCATTACTTAGATATTATTCAACTTTCTATTTATTAATTAATTTCATTTATTTATTATTTAACTAATGGCTATCATTAAGATAGTAATTTGGTTTAATTATTAAAAACTAATTTACATCCATACTTTATATTTACTTTTACCACTAGAGGGCAGCACTATTTTAAGTTGTTTTTTATTATTAATTTTTCCATCTTAATACTTATTTATAACATAGTATTATACATTAATACATCCTTTAATGTAATTCGATTTTCTATTTATTAATTAATTTCATTTATTTATTATTTAACTAATTGGTATCCATTAAGTTAGTAATTTGGTTGATTTATGAAACATTTATTTCCATCCTATTCCTTCGATTCAGATTATATCCACTTTTTTTTTTACTAATAGATGGCAGCACTAATGTTCCTGTTTATTTTATAATCCATTATATTTTAACATTATTTCTGGCATCACTGCAAAGCAATTTATATTTCTAAAATTGGATTCCTTCGATTCAGATTATATCCACTTTTTTTTTTTACTAATAGATGGCAGCACTAATGTACCTGTTTATTTTATAATCCATTATATTTTAACATTATTTCTGGCATCACTGCAAAGCAATTTATATTTCTAAGAAATTTATATTTCTAAAATTGGCAACATATGATTTTTTATGCAATTCATTCCCCAGTCATGTTGGAGTTTTCATGATGGTTCATGAACTGCAAGGTATCTTATTTATATCTCTATTCATCTTTATGGATTTTTTATAAGTATGGTTTCTTTCCTTTTTTATATTGTATTTTATTTTTTATTTTATCACTGATTTGAATCATTTTATTTGAGATGTAGTCCCAATATCATATTTTTTAGCAATGTTTGGCTAATATGAAGATGAAACATCTCATTTTATTTGTGGTATTTAGGCAATTGGGACTTGATAATTCTGTCTAAATTCCACAAATTTCATTTCATTTAATTCATTTATTCCATTGATTCAATTTTTATTTAATTTCTTATTCTTTCATTGTTTTTTGATTCCATATTAAGTGTGTTGGGGAATCTTTCATTGTCAACTAATTATTTCATACTTAATTATCTCATGGTTTAAGTTGATGTTATGATAATGTTTCATTTATGGTTATATATATATATAAAGTTTTGAACTGAGGGTGGTTTTGGGTTCTGGAAGTCATGATCGGCGTACATCTGCAAAATTTTTTCAAAATTTCCAAGTTAGGTGAGAATGTAATAGGTAGTATTTCTTACGAAATCTACCTAAAAATGTATATCGTTAGAACTGGAAAAGTTCCCCGAAAAAGTGGGTATTTATTTTAGATCCGTGAAAACCGATTTTAAACTGCTGAAACACGGAAAAAATGAAAAACACAAAATTGATCTCAAAGAGGTTTTTTTTTTTTTTCCTTAAATAGTAAAGATTAATTTTTTTTTAAACCATAAATTCCGTTAGAGACGGAAAGGTACTCCAAATACGTCGATTTTATTTTTTCCGAGAATCCGAAATGGCATTTTCAAAATGAAGAAAAAAACTGAAAACTTGAAAAATGATTAGAAATCACAAAAACAAACATGCAATCGATATTTAGAATTTTTTTTTTTTTAAATAGTAAATTTTAATATCTGTTTCTTAAAACGACACCATTAGAAACGGAAAGGTTTACGAACTCTGATTAAGATTTTTAACCTGGGCTTGTGGATGCTAATTTAAAACGGCAGAATAAAATGAAAAAAGCGAAAACTTAAAACGTAATTGATCTCCAGAAAAAACGTTTTTTGAAATAGTAAATATTATTTTTGTTTAAACTAAAAGATACCGTTAGAACCAGAAAAGTAGAGCAAAATATTTTGCTCTACTTTTCTGTTAAACACACACACACACACAAAAGAAAAAACATATGTTTTTTTCTTTTGTGTGTGTGTGTGTTTAACTCTAACAGGGACACGACGATTGCAATTTCAAAATGCAGAATAAACCGAATCCTTTGCATTCGACGTCGCAGAATGTTGGCATTTTGGTCGTATATTTGACGTAACTTAGGTGACTTACAGTGACGTCACAGAAGCGTTACTGTGACCACTATACGGGCAAGGACATAAAAAATTTCAAAGAACCAATTCATTAACTTTCGCTACCTAGAACTCTTAAACAATTCCATATATATAAAATCTGAATGAAGCAATTGATTTCTGAAAATATGACTGCGTTAAATAATATCCAATACTACAAATTTTCTTTCAAGATGGCTGCCATATTCCGGACATAGCCTAAAAATACATAAGGTCATCCTTTTTCGCTGAAATTTTCAGATATTTTCTTTTCTTTTCCGTTTCGGAAACAAAGAGGTCTGAAAAACTTTTGCCTCATCCTGTATTAAAAGGAACCGAAATTTGTACTAATTTTTCAATTTTAACAAGTACAATAGGAATTTCCTCTGAACTACAATATCCTTTTATAGCCCGTAAGGCATGGTGACGTCGATGTGAAGTCACTGTGACCTAAATGTGAAGTCGTTATGGCCGTTTACAAGGCTTTCTGTGACCTCACAATGTGACTACTTTGTGAAGTCACCGTGCGACTTCAATGTGACAAATGTGACGAATCTGCATCGGATGGGGTGACCAGATTTTACCCGAATCCTATCCGGATTGTTCGGATCAACATTTTTTTATGCTACAAGTTTGTGACGTTTGTGACGACACTGCACCGGGTCGGGTGACCAGATTTTACCCGAATCCAATCCAGAAAGTTCGGATCGATCTTTTTGGATTTGTTTGGCTACAGAATAGATTTGGATTAGTGGTCGAGTGACCTGATTTTCGTGAACCCGATCTGACCCGAGTCGGGTATAATGTTTTTACTGTAAGTCTTGTTCGGAATATAATCTTGCATACGACCGAGTAACCAGATTTTATCAGAAATTGTAATACGACACAATTTCTGATGTCGGATGGGATCTAGAGTCATTCACGAATCCGGTTATATACTTCTTGAAAATGACTGAACATGAATGATGGTTGACTAAAATTATATTTCGATTCAACCAGTAAGTATTCTTACCCTAACCCAACAACAACAACAACAAAAAAATCTGTTGACCCACAACCCGACCGAACCTGATAAATGATTTCGCATAGATTCGGATAACAAGATTTTACCAAATCACGATAAAATCGACGATAAGGATTGGATCGGCAATAATATTTTTCGTGCAACTCGTATTCTAATTACAACTTTGCATCTGATTGGGAAACCGGCTAATGTAGCCGTTAAGCAAGAAAATTATAAATGTTAAAAACGCATACTAATATAAAAATAATATGTGAATCCATTAAAAATTATAATAAAAGTTAATACTTCAATAATATGAACTTCTATTTAAAAACTTTTTAAATTAACTTCTACTTCCATTTGTTTTATGTAACCACCAAAAATATTGACAATAATTAAAACAATGCTATTTTGCTGTTAAGTATTGAAGTCTTTAAATGTGTATACTTTGCCATATTTCCCCTCGCTCAGTATCACGAAACTTTCTGACACATTTATGAACAAATATTTAAACGCTTGTCACTTGCATGCCTGATTATTAAAGCGATTTGGAATGAATAGCGTTTTCCATTTTTAGATAAATGAAATACTTAAGATCAATTTCGGTCACGTTTTTTTTTTCATTTCTGACGCTGCGCGTCGGTAATTCGGTTCAAAACACCGACTTTGCTAGTGTTTTCTGAAACATCTTCTGCCGTTACCAAAAAATGGAAAACGCTATTCTATTAAATATATTCTGATTAAGAACACCTGCCAATTTCATGTGTTTCCGAATAAAAATGAATTCAGAAATATGTCAGAAATTAGTTATTTTGGATTTAAGAACAATGAAATATTTTGATAACTAGGGAAAAAAAAAAGAAACATCCTTTAAGAAGAGTACACGGAAAACAGAAGTTAAAAATATTAATTTCCTGAGGAGATATTTTAAATATACGGAAGCATCCTTCGCCCATAGGTTTAAAATTAGTGAGGGCAGTAGGAAAGTTCTCTGAAGAACAGCCTTAAGAATTGTCGGAGGAAACACAATTCCATGTATTCTGATACTCCGAAAAATGTTCTCATTATATATATATACTATATATGTTACGGTCAATATGATTAATCCGGCCGGACATAATGGCCGGTTATTATTAATAATACCGGTTATTATTATTAATGACCAGATTAATCATATTGACCGTAACATATATATATATTAAACTCCATACAAAATCATTGTCTCAGTAATCTAATAAATGTAATTCTCTAAAATTCAGTATTTTAAATATGCTATCGAAATACATAAAGTATTCATCTTGTGATAATAACAACAATTAGCTTGAATAATTAATTTTTAGCATAAATATTTGATTAATTATTGATATCCTAATTGGTAAATGTATTTCAAAACGAATATTGTGTTTATTTAGTATAATTTCATTAAGTTCAGATTCGAAACGCAATTATAAAACAATTACCTATTACTTTTTTATATGAAGTCCATTACTGGCACAGTGGATGTCCAGTACTGGAATGGTGGATGCCCATTGCTGGAATTTTATGTATATTCATTTATTTCTATTGGTACAATTAAATTTATATTCACAAGTGGAAATGTGACAATGAGATTGGTTTCATATTGTAGATACATTCATATATTGAATTTAAAAAGTGGAATATAATAACGATAACTAGTAATTAAAAACATATTTTTTAAAGAAATTACTTAAAAGTACCCGTTACTGGAAAGAGTGCCCTATTACAATAATATAATTATAATTGTTTTACATTAATTCCTCAGACGTAAATTTCTCTATTAAATATTTAAAATTTCCAAGTACTTCCTTACGTATTAGCCATCGTGTTATTTTTGTAATGCTGCAAAGTTCTATATTAGGTATTAATTCCTAATGTTTAATAATAAAACTCATATTTTATGCAAGACCTTTCATATATTATTAATAATAATTCTGATCAAATCTCTTTAAAATGAAATACATTACGAATAAGAAATAGTACCTGTAAACAAATCTATGGAAATTCACAAAATCTTATATTTATGTTTAAAAATCTGTTAAGTCCTAAAACATAATAAAATAAGAATATATCGTTTTACATTATGAATTAAAAATATTACAAATAATTAATTTAAAACAATGTAAATTTGTAACTCTTAAGTATAGACAAATTGAAATTAATTTTAGCATATTTTGTACTTACCAAATCTTAATGCATATCCATCTAAAAAATCTTCGCGTGTTCCTTTATCCATTTTTAGCAAATTATTAATCATGTCATATTAGAGGGAATCTTTTCCAGCAAGAAATTTCGGATAACTGACACTTATATGCAACACAGCTACCACGAAATTACCCAGCTAGAAATCTTCAAAATTTGAAAATAAATGAAACAAAACTTGAATTCATCTTATGCTTACAAGTTACAACAGTTTGAATAAATAATCCTTCCGAATGAAACAACCACTTTTCAAATTTATCTTGACCGCAGACGATAGACGAGTCCATATTATAAGTAATGAGCAGCTGCTCAATTTCTTTACCAAAGAATAAATTTTTTCTTCTTCCCTCCCCCCTCCGCCGTTCAATATGTATATGTTGTTTTTCAGGCTTCAAAATAACGCTTTGCAGATGATACAATGAAAGACTTCCGTTTATTTTATTTTATTTTATTTTATGTCAAGTTTGATAAATGCAATTTTTAAATTAAAAAATGTCGAGATTTTTTTCCTTCCAAATATGGGCTAGAATAGCTATAACAATTATATTGAAAATTCTGGAGATAAAATAAAATGAAATAGTATTTTCCAACAGAAGCAAATTACTTATTTTATACGTTTATGATATTCATAACCTACTTCATCCATAAAGAAACGAAAACAATTTAAATAAAGCCCTAGCATACAAAAAAGAAACTTTGCTTTTCTGAAAATATCGGATTATCTCTATTCGCATTTTGTCTACATTTTAATAGCACTTCACAGTGAACAACACTTCCCTCCACTGTATTATTTTTCTGCCAGTTCCGATGATTACAAGTAATTTATAATTGACAAAATTCTTTGAAGTTATTTTAACACTAATTATTAATTTTTCCTACAAAATAAAACTTTTATATTTTTTTAATTAAAAAATAAGTTTAAAAAAAAATAAAAAAAATTACATTTTCTAGTTTTCATAAATAAGTATGTTTCTATGATAATTTACAATTGCATAATTAAAAAGATATATATATATATATATATATATATATATATTATGCTGATAATTTTATTTTAGTTAGATAAATGAATAACTGAATATAAATTACTTTCCAAGAGGCATAATAAATTACTAAGGCTCTCAAATGCGTAAAGATGACACTATGTATGTTTCTTCTCATTTTCAAAGATTTTTTAAATTCACATTTTTGTCACAGTGTGAATTCCCAACATGTTAGTATTTTGGTCGCAGATGTGACGTGACATGCGTGATTTACAAAGACGTCAAAGTAACGTCACAAAAATTAAAAATTTTGACTAGAAAAGTATTTTTACGATGAATAACATGTTTGAAATAGCTTTGTATGTTTTTTTTTATAATTTTTAAAGAAGTCCACATTTTAGTCACAATGTGACCTCACTGAATGGTGGCATTTTGGTCATAGATGTGTCGTGACAACTGTGACTCGCATTGACGTCACAGTGACGTCACTGCGACCATGCATGCTATGAGGGAGCTTACATTTTTTGAATAGGGGTTAGTTTTCTTTTCACTTACCTAGAACTAAAAACCACCCAAATTTAAGGTGAGATTTACTATCTTTGGCCTAAAAAGCATCTGTATGGGGGAATTCTTTTCTTGAAATAGGGTAAAGATATCTACTCAGGGGTTTTATATTTATAGACTAACTCGAATCTCCACGAATTTTTGCGATCGAAAATATCTGAAACTTTGCTTGACGATATGTGCCGGGCACACATTGAAATTATACCACAATGCCGAAAGAACCCGATAAACTATATTATAAACTAAATCAGTAACAAATATAAATATTTTCTGTCAGTTTGCATTAAGATGCATAAAAATATTATTTGCAATAATCATTGTTATGTTAATGCAGTAGATAACGCTTAGAAGGAAATTTAATTATTATTTTATTATATCCAAGGCGTTCACATTTTTGTCACAGTGTGACGTCAGAGAATTTTGGCAATTTGCTGATGTGACGTGACATAGTGACTTGCAGTGACGTTACAGAAGCGTCACTGTTACCATGTTTAATATACGGGCAATGACAAAAAATGACAAAGAACGAGTTCGTTAACTTTCGCTATTCATAAATCTTTAAAAAATTCCATTTATGAAAAATCTGAATGAGGCTATTGATTTCTACAAATATGAGGGACTTAAGTGATATGCAACATTACAAACTTTCTTTCAAGATGGCTGTCATACTTTGGAAATAGCCTAAAAAATAGATACCATCATCCTTTTTCTTTGAAGGTTACAGATATTTCATTTTCTTTTCCGTTTCAGAAACAAAGGTCCGAAAACCTTTTGACTCATCCTGTATTAAAAAGGGATCGAAATGTGTATTAATTTTTCAATTTTAACAAGTACAATAGGAATTTCCTCTGAACTACAATATCCTTTTATATCTTACATTTTTTGAACAGGGGTTAGTTTTCTTTTCACTTACCGAGAACTAAAAACCACTCAAATTTAAGATGAGATTTACTATCTTTGGCCAAAAAAGCATCTGTTTGGGTGAATTCTTTTCTTGAACTAGTGTTAAGGTATCTACTCAGGGGTTTTATATTTATAGACAAACTCTAATCTCCACGAATTTTTTCGATCGAAAATATCACATCTGAAACTTTGCTTGACGGTATGTGCCGTTACCACATTTAAATTATATCAGAATAAGAAAATGCAAATAGAATCGGGCAAACTATATTATCAACTTATTCAGCAAAAAAATTAAATATTTTATGTTATTTTACATTAAGATGCATGGAAATATTATTTGCAGTAACCACTTTTATATTAATTTAGTAGAAAGCGCTGATAAAGAAATTTAATTATTGTTGATGTTATTAAGATATACGTATATATATATGTTGTTTATAATAATCATTGTTACGTTAGGATTAATACAATGGAAGACACACATAACGAAGCTGAATGAAACCGAAAATTATTCTTTAGAAGCGGACTTCAATATAACGGGTTTCCTTTCAACAAATTGTGTTTTGGAAGGAATTTTATAAAATTGGATTTATCTGGTACTTCAATTTAACCGGGCTCGTATTACCCGGTTCCATTGAATTATCAATTATAGCTATTATTAAAGTACTTTTTCTTATTCTATTTTAGTAATGATATATAGGATTCAAGTTCAGGATTTTAGTATTCAAGAAAATACTAAAATCCTATTGAAAATTTCGGCATATTTTAGAAGAGGATCTTAAAGGATAAAAAGATTGCTCTGTTCTGCGTTTATAAAAGGTCATTAAGGAATTTCTGATTTTATAGTAATTACCCAAATAAAAAAACTATGTATTCGTTTTTGATAAAAAAAAACTAATATTTAAAGGAGAATTTCCAAAATCGCAAACATTTTTTAATTGTTTATAAATTTTATGCAGAAGATACTCTACTACATGCTTGTTTAAAAGATTTTTTTCTTATTCATGAACGTGTCAAAGAAAAGGAAATTTCTTCAAAGTACCCTTTTTGCAAGATATTTTTCAGAAAATCATGCCACCAAGGAAAATAACTAGAATAAAATAGAAATATTTTCTTATCCAGTGGAAGCACCAGAAGTAGAAAAAAAAAAGAATTCTAGGATCATAGTTTGATTTATTTTTCATTGTCATTTATAAACTATTTTCTATTTGAAGACTTTCTATAGTATTCAAATGTTATGACTGAGCATAATCCAATGCATGAACGGAGAAAGAAAGTACGTAAGAATGATCATAATAAATTCACAGAATTCTTTACGAGCTGATATCAATAAAATTTAAAAGATATACGGGTAGAAGTCAATTTAAGGTCGAAAGTTTAAAAATGTCATAAAAGAAATATTGATTGAACACCATTAAATTTAACGTAAATTTTTCTCCATTACTAAACATTTTAACATATATGGGTCATTTTCTCGAAGCAGCGAAATTACTGTCCCCGCTACAAAAATTATGAATAAATATGTATAAAAATAAAACAGAACGCTATAATACGTTTAATCACAGGTTTCTATGTTTGTATAACGGAATAAAACGTTATTTATAAATATAAGCTACTTAAACAAATTTGTTTATGTTACAAATGTCATTCTCCCCCTGTGTGTGTCCCTGCCTCCAACTTAGCACAGAAATGGTTCTTAACCCATTTTTATGCCTAGTGTCCCTTTTGGGACGCTTTAGTAAAATGGGAAAAACTGCATTTCACACCACTTTTCTTTATAGAAATTTGGTATTTTATCGAGGAGTCCTCGATAAAATAAGACACCAAATTTCTATTTAAAAAAAGTGGTGTGAAAAGCACTTTTTCTCATTTTACTAAAGCATCGACGATAGGTTTAAATGGGTTAAAAGTCCATCCAAATATATTTGCAATAAATTTGTTGCTTAAATAATTAAAAACTAACATATAATACTAAAAATTGAAAAAGTAAAGACTTTTTATTATTTGTATTTTTCTGACAAAATAATAAAAAAAAATGTCCTTTGGTTTTGTTGTCATTCTCCTGTCATAAAATGAAAATAATGAGTCTAACATCTGGCAACAGTCATGTTACTCTAAAATTCCACCTGTGAACAGTGGTTTCATCACAGAAGCTATCTTGAATTGTGGTTTTTTTTTTTAGATACAACAATGTACAAGTAAAGTTTAGAGATTTCCAGTTATATCTTGGTAACTATTTTTTTGACTGTAATTAACCTATTGATTAATCCTTATTTGTTTTGAGTTTTTAAAGTTATCTTTAAATGTAATTCATTTTTATGTATATAGCTATGATAGTAGAAAAGCTAACCTTACTTTTTATCATTCCCTGTAATTTCTCTGTTTAAGTATCATTACACTGTCTCCCTTTGCCATTTCTTTACCTACTCGAAATTTAAAATTTTATTTTTGGGTGTTTAACATTGTAAAAGATTTTTGCTGACAATATTTCATTACTTAGAGACAGATCTTAAATACAATAGAACACAATTTTAAAGGGGAAAAATTAATTAAAAAATATATATAATGCTCAAATTGTTCTGTTAAGAAAAAATGACCCATATAATAGAAATGGCCTTTTTCAACCCCGGAAAAAAACAGAAAAAAACTTGCGATATGGGATATACGTCGCAGATACTTTATATTGAATCTTTGGATTATTTTCGAAACATTTTTTTTTCTTTTTAAAAGATGGTAAAATTGTTTTTTTGGCATAATATCAAATTAGGAGTCTCATAACAGTTTTCAGGTGATCATCTGGGTAAAAATTATAAACCTGTTTACCATTTTAAAGTTATGCGTAAGAAAGACACGTGCCCACAATGGCCGAATTATTTTCCTATTTTGTAGTTCGTTCATAGGTAAATGATTATAAACCCTAACTGGAATCATGTTGCAGAATAGAATCTGCAAGTCTCGATTAAACACGTTGACTACGAGAGCAAATATCTATGTAAGGCTCCTCATCAGTCAGATCTGCAATTCCTCTCTCCAATGTTAATTACACGGGCTTGGAATGCATTCGTAAATTTTAAATTTATCATTCGAAAATTATTTGAAATTTTCTGTATACCGTTCCTAAAATATGTTCCTTTGATTTTTGGTTTTTATTTATATATATTTTTAAATATATATATATATGTTAAGTACGAGCGGGTTGTCACACTTCGGTGTTTTCAGGCAAAAGGAGTACAACTTCTTAACATTTTAAG
The DNA here is from genome assembly GCA_963931845.1 of Maratus michaelseni. Taxonomy (NCBI): domain Eukaryota; kingdom Metazoa; phylum Arthropoda; class Arachnida; order Araneae; family Salticidae; genus Maratus; species Maratus michaelseni. The sequence continues at coordinate 121,251,265 of OZ007599.1, read as the reverse complement.
GTTTTAATGACTATTCTAAATTATATACAATTATTTACAAAGGGAATTATAAAGATAGGGGAATTCTTGGGCTTATAACAAGGTATCGGAGTAATTCTCCATCAACCATCATCTGTCGAATGAGTTTAAATCTCACAGACTTGTATCTTCCTCTCATCTCATCTGTACTCAACTCTACGTGATTCTGCGTCACACAATGCTTTCACACCACTACTTATAGTTTTAAGTACAGCCGACTTTGCTTTTTTACAGAAAGAGTAGTTAGTTCAACTCAGTTAGTTTGAGTTAAGTAAATTAGCTTAGCTGGCTCCATTAATTGCTGTCTCGGCGCCATTTTTGTGTATTGTCAGCGCCATTTCTAAAGAAAGGGTTTGACGTCACAACGGAACATAGGTTTGTTGCTATGGCTTTAAATCTCTACGTGTGTATCACTGTTGCCATGGACTGTGGTGCCATTCAGCAATACTCATATATATATAATTTTATTTTAAGTGTTAAAATCCTAATCACAATTGACAGACTTATTAAGATTATAACACTTGAAATATAAATTTAAGTATATACTTTAGAATTATTTTGACAATCGAAAAACAAAATAATATCTTTTAAAAAGAGCATGCAGAAAAAAATAAGTTGGAAATTTTGATTTGCTGATAAAAATTTTGAAGCATACAAATGCATTCCAAGCTCAATTGATTGACCCTTTGACTACGGGTCGAGACATATACGTCCCAGTGGAGTACATTTTATTCTATTCCTACATTTTTTGAAAAATTATCTCTGCAATACACTTATACTAGGATACAATATCCTCTCATAGTTTACTTTTTTGAATAGGGGTTAATTTTCTTTTCACTTACCTAGAACTACAAACCATCCAAATTTAAGGGCAGATACACTATCTTTGGGCAAAAAAGCACCTTTTGTGGAAAAATTTGGGTGGTTTGTAGTTCTATAAGTGAAAAGAAAATTAACCCCAATTCAAAAAAATGTAAGCTTTAAGAGGATATTGTATTCTAGTATAAGTGTATGGCAGAGATTTACCATGAAGAAAATTTTTTGCAAATGTGGTAAGATTGAAAATAAAAATAGTTACCCGTTCTGACCCGTAATCAAAGGTTTAACACTGTAGAGATGAATTTCAGATCTGACTTATAAGGGGACTTAAAGAGTCGCCTGGCCATTTTCTAAGATCAACGCTTTATTTTTCTTTATGAAAAAAATTAACTTCATTTAATGATTTTCTTTTGAAATTCAAATTTTATTATTGTTATTTATTGCTGTTTCTGGGAATCACCAGCGATTCATAGGAACTTAAATATTATTTTAATTTATTATTTTGGCCGACGCATCAACCTTGTCAAAAACAAACCCTATGGTGCAACTATCTTGTAGTCGCCAGGTAATCGTCTACACGTATTGCAAGTAGTCATCACACACATAAACACTATTAAAAACCGTACTAAAAGGAATATCGTTTTTCAGAAAGCTACCATTTCTCAACCATTTTCAGCTACGTAACTAAATTTATACATGTAGGATGAACAAAAATGCAGGTGTAACAATTTTAATGTTAATGTTGTTAAATTGTCATGTTTGTCTGTAAAAAAGGTTTATTAAACATAAAAAATTTACTTGAGAATTGACAGAATCCGTAAAACCTATATTATGGGTTGAGAAAACAGATTAATACACTATAAAAACTACTCGGAAACGATTATGAAAATTATTGGTGGCAAAAGAAACTGTTACTGATAAAGAAAAGATCTTTCTGATAGAGAAAAGTTTTTCTCCCTAATGATGGTTGCGGTCCCAACCGAAAGTACTAGAAGGATTTTAACATCTTTTAACATCTACTTTATTTAATTGTCACCTTTTAAGTAAAAGTTGAGCTCTTTTGAATTTCAAATTGGTATTTTATTTAAAAAAATAAAAAAAACATTAAAGTTTTCAATAAAAACTGTTTTTTCCTATATTCTGTAAGCCTCTATTATACTTAAATTAAATGACCCCAAAATATTTGCATCGTAACTTATAGCGGAATCTAAAATTTACTTTATAAAATTCTACATACTATACAAAATTGCATTATGTAGCAATATATTATAAAATATTAAAACAAATAAAATTAGGATTGGTCGTTTTTATTTTTGCTTTCTTAAAGTTATAATTATAATTACAAATCTGTAAAACTAACACTATAAAATTTAATTTAAAAAACTGATTCTCAGAAAGCACTCATAAAATAATAAAGAGTAAAATTTAGTTTATAACCATTAAAAATGTAAGATAGAAAGACCGAGAAAAACGCCTAAGCCTAAGAGATAATGAAACCTCAAATACGATAAATTTTTTAATTCAGAAAAACCACATTTATATACACCAACACGATGCATTTAATTCTATTTTTAGCTTGCACTAGAGAAGTTTTAGAAAATTTTTATTAGGACATTATGGCAGTAAAACCATTTTTATATATTTATTGAAGTAATATTATGAGCCATAAAACTCAAACGTGCAAGTTAAAGAAAAAAAATAGAAAATCGGAATAAAAATAATTATTTGACACCGGGTATTTTATTAATACGAAAATTTGATGTTGTTAAAAGGTTTTTCCAAGAGCTCTAATTTAAATAACAAGTTACGATCTCCTGCTTCCAAATTGATCTGAAACATGAATTCATTTTGTTACATTAATTACTTTACATTAGTTACAATCCTTACATTTATTAATTTCTAACATTAATTCGTCTGTTGATTAACGTAATTTATAACCCATGTTTTAATCACATATAGAAATAAATATTTTTGCAAAAAAATTGCTATTACAGACTAATGATACAGAAAATATAAATGAAAGGATCGGGTGTAAAGCATGGTAATTTACATATTTGAACTTTTACTTATTTTCAAGGAAATAAAAATTAGCTTCAGTTTGACATCATTTTTAAATGAAAAGAATGTACAAGATGTGTTCAAAAAGTTTGGTAAATAGTCTGATAAAATAAAGGAAACAAGAGTTACAAACAAAATATCTTTACTTGCATTCAAAGAAATCATCATTAGCTACAACACACTTTTGACAACGGTTGTACAGCTGGAAACTCTCAGCAAACACTTCTTTCGGATTCGCTCGAAGCACCGGTGTCACACGTTGTTGTATCTCCGTAACGTCTGCAAAGCGTATACCTTTCAGGACTCCTTTGAGACAGGGAACCAAAAAGAAGTCTGCAGGAGCCAGATCTGGAGAATATGGAGGGTGTTCAAGAACTGTCACCTTGCGTTTAGCGAGAAAGTTGCTCGACACCTCCCTTTGTCTCTAAAGCGTTTAAACCATTCAAAAACACACTTTTTACTCACTGCTTCTATACTGTTAACTTTCATTAACATTTCATGACCCTCTGTCGGCCGTTTTTCCTAATTTTAATCAAAACTTTATGTTTACGTGGTGCTCCATTTCGCAATGACATGAATTGTCACACTGACTGCGTTAGATTGGTCGCACCGAGCAACTCTGCTTAACTTTAGTGATCTGGACGATAGGGGGCACTAGTTGAGATGTCTCTCAATGAGTATGTATGGGCGCAACATCCTAAACAGCGCGGTTATTAAAATATGGGAACATTCGCGTAACTTTTCGACCGCACCATGTATAACTAAAACGTTGAATTAAAAGCAATTATTTCAACCAAGAGATCCCATCCAGGATTCCAGGGCTACAGAACATACTGCCCGGTGTACAGAGCATAGCTGAAAAACTTTATTTTATTGAAAACTTTAATTTTTTACATTTAATATATTGCCTACTAAAACACCAAAAAGAATTTTTATACGAAAAATATAAATTATGTATTCAAATAAAGTTTAGAAATTTATTAAAATCTATACTTTCGTATTAACCGCACGCCAGGAGTTAATAGCCGAAGAAATCGCCAAAAATATCGCTACTTACAACAGCCTTTTTGATTCTGATTATTTCGGTCTTTAAGCATGCAGCTTGGCACTTAATATTGGAGTTTTATTTATATTATTTTAGTTAATCATTGACAAGTGTTAATTGACTGATTGATTGGTTAATCGATTTTATTTTCAGTTTTTTATATAAGGGTGCTTTCACACTCAGAACCGGATCCAACCGGTTCCAAAATTGAAAATGTCCGCTTATAAAAAAAAAAAAGAAAAAAAAATGTAACCAAAATCAAAAAAATAAAAACTAACAACTTTAGCGATCGACCTCAGCTATCCTGTGCAACAAAAGTAATTTAAAAATATTAAAATGAGAGCGAGAAATCTGTCAAGAACCTTCCCATAGACTTAACATTAGCTTGAGTGTGTCTTTCCGTGACTAGTGTAGGCTCTTAAGTGCATTTTATTAGTTACAGTAATTCACCACATTTATTAATTTGTACATTCATTCATTTTTAAACCAACGTAGTATTTAATGCAGTTGTTAAATTTAAACTCAGTAAATTAATACAGAATTACGCAATCATTTACATCTGCATAAGCAGGAAGGTTTCAGATCTTATTCAAATTCTCAGAAATCAAATGAAAAATTTTCTTTTTGCTGTAAAACCAAGGAAAGTTTATATAAAATCTGAATTTTTACCCAATTGTCTGTATTTTTATGTATGTTTAAAAGTCTATATTTATATGATTTTTGGGAATATACCAGTTACACAACTGTGGTCATCAGGTAGTTATCGACATAACTAAAAATGTGTAACATGTACGCTTAAAAATAAAAAAAAAATTCAGCAAACTGTCCCGTGATTCGACCGTTTATATAGAAAATTGTTACATAACCGTAATTTAACTTTATTCTGACCATAATATGTTCAATAATATGGTCAATTAACCGTTATCTTTAAAAACGGTCAAATGACTGGACAGTTTTCTACAGATTTTTAACAGTGTCTAAGAAAATAAAAGGAAACTAAATTTAATTCTTAGGATTGAATGAGCATGCCTTAAAATTTCGCATCTGTGTCAGAAAAGTTTTCATTGTAAGGTAAGAAAAGTGAAATAGGGTTGTGAGAAGTGAATTATCGTCGTCCTAGCCTCATAACTTTTGATTGAGGACAGGACAACAATTATTTCATATTTGTAAGGTACAATTCCAACAGGTTTCATAATAATACAAACAAAGTTAAGTAATTTCCGCATGGAAGCATTTCGTAGTACGTAACATCTCGAGGCGAAACTCACTTTCCCGCCAAGAATTCAGTTTCAATCTGTTACGAACTACGAAAGGCTGCCATATGGAAACTAGTTAACTGTGTAATAAGTTTTTGATTAACATGATGTTTGATAACGTTTTGAGCTGCATCTTTACGAATATCTAGAACTGTGTTATTATAAGAACTTCAATTAGTACTTTACGAATATGTGATATTTTAATTTTCATGTTTATCGAAAGTTGTGAGTTAAAAAAACTCCGGAAACAATTTATAACCCCGTTGTATTTAATACCTCGCTTAAGCCTCATCAGAATAATAAAGAGTGGCAAAAATTACACAAAAACAAACTTTTTTTATCCTTCTCTAGCATTTTGAATAACTTTAACGCGAGAAAATAACTTTCGGAATTAAATCATGCCTTGTAGGTTGTAAACAAAACAAAAATTTACCTAGAGGGTACGTATTTGTCATATTTCACAAATAAGAATTTTTAGAATCAAAATAATATTCAAATCTATGATCGCTTGGATGATTCTTAATAAAAAAGAAAATCTTGTTTGCCTCTGTCTCGGCGATATTTTTGACAGCAAAGTTCTTCTCGCGAAATCATAAGACAACGAGCAAAGCTATTCTAAAATTTATTTTCTGTAAAATATTTTTATTAGTGAATTTTTTTACGATTTCAGTTGTTTTGATGTCTTTTCACAAGAAACATGTTTAAACTAACTCAAATCTTTTTTTCTTTAAATAATGTATGGTAATCCATAGTTTGCCTATTCGGATAGTATGTGAATTTTTGATTTTCTACCTTTTTAATAGTTCGTTTTTTATATTTCTTCTTCAAACACACATATATACGTTTGAAGAAAAAATATGAAAAACAAGCTATAAAAACGGACAAAAAGTCTATAATTCACAGACAATTCATAGCTTTTTAAAAAACTTAAAAATGTATTTCGTTGTGTTAAAACATATTGAACTGCTTGTTGTGTTTCAATGAATATATTATTTATAAAGGAAGAATATTCTTGTTTTAAGCGCAAAGACAATTAAGTTCGAAATAAAACAGCAGTTAAGTAAAAGTTATTTGGGAAATTTTTGGATTAATTTCTTAATCCTATAAGTTTTTTGAATTGCGTTTGAATACATTGTTTGAATAAAATGGTAAACTCCATAGCGGTAACATCCTGAGTTTAAATTATAAACCCTTATATTTCTAAATATCCTTTAGTTTATCCGTTTATCAAATGACCAAAGTATCATACGCTTCTAATGAATATTGCCTTTAAACAGCTCTCATTAAATTAACTTTAAGTAGGGCAGTGCATGCGAGACCTGAACAAAGTTGAGCTGAGCAAGAAAATTCCAATTTTGAAATTAATATTAACATATCAACAGCAGGAAATATATTGGACAAAGGAAAAAGTTCGTAGCGTTTTTTCACCAAAATTCAAACACATTTTTCTATTTTTCTTATATTATAAATGGACTTTATTAAACCAAGTAAACCGTTTTGATTGATAAGCTTTTGCCATTTTTCTGGTAAAACCATTATGCCATTCCTGTAGAACTTCTGGGATTTCTGGGCAGAAAACGAACCAAGTGATTTTCACAAGCAGTTCTACAGAGAGCGAAACAAATGGTAGTCGGACGGCGAAAGATACGGGCTATACGGTGGATGCTTCAAAACTTTTCAGCCGAGCTCTCTCAATTTTTGCCGAGTCATTAAAATGTGTGTGGTCTGGCATTGTCGTGATGGAAGAAAACGTCTTTCCTATGATTAATATTGACCGCTTTGCCTCAATTGCGCGCATTAATCGCATTATTTGTTGACAGTAGAGAATGTAATCAATCGTTTAAGAAGGTTGGAGCAGCTCATGCTGCACGATTCCCTTCAAATCCCACCTTACACAAAGCATTACCTTACGTGGCGTCAATCCGGGTTTTGCCACCGTTTGAGCAGCTTCATCCTTTTTGTACAAAGATCTTTTTCACAAATTATTTTAATATGCGATTCATTTTTTATCGCCCGCTATAAATCTCTTCAATAATGGCTGAGATTTTGTTTCGTTTCAGCAGCGATTCACAGATGAATAATTGGTCCATTAAAATTTTACACTGTTAATTCATGTCGTAAACTGTTTTTTTGGTCAATGTTTAGTTCCGTAGCGATGTCATAAGATGAAAAATGCCGGTCTTCCTTAATTTTTTGTGAGAATTTCATCTACGTTTTCAACGATTGGTCGATCATCATCTTTAACATCGAAATTTCCAGAACGGAAACGAGAAAACCATTTGCCTGCTGCTCTTTTTCATAAAACACCTTCACCATAAACACCACAAATTTTTCCCCAAGCGTGCGAAGCGTTATCGTCTTAGTCGAAGTGGTTGTAAAATATAGTGAATTATTTCAGAGCCTTGGCTTAGGGGAAACTAGGGATATTTGACCCAGTTGTTAGTTTTGAATTTTGAATTTTTTTTTACAATACTTATGGGTGTGTAAATGCAGTCTATATAAACTTAAGGAAGTACTGCACAATATTTATTATTATTCCGAAGTATTAATTGTAAAGGTAGAAAAATATGAATATTAAAAAACTTTCAATTTGGGTCAAGTATCCCAATGTATAGGGATACTTGACCCAGCCATTAGGGATACTTGACCCAAGTCATAGATTTGGGGTATGATTTAAAATTATAAACAAAACACTTTTACATAAGAACAAAATTAACATTAAGGTTAATAATTTTTTATTTTTGTCAAACAAAATTAATAATTTTTATTCCATAGGTCTAGCATTAATATGCCCAATTTAAATTTTTATTGTAGAAAGTTTAAAATATTAGCAGTCTGAAAGTTCATCCTGTGCCTAAACAAGTTTCGGAATAAGAAAATAACAATTTAATCAACTCCAAATACAAAGTCATATTTAAACACAGAACTTGTAATTCTATCTTGGTAGTTAACTTAGTGGACTAACCATGATTTATGCGAGCCATAACTTCTAAATAGTTGGACAGTTCTTCTTTTTCATTAAAAACTTGCTTTGCTTTATATGATGCAACAAAATTTGTTGTTTGCTATCTCTGGATTTTTCTGACATACCTTCTTAAAGTGTTTCTACAAAGAGACCAAATTCTTTGGCTACTGTATGATATTGGATACCCTCCAGAACCTTTTTCACAGATTTTTCCAAAATACCAGAATGAATAACCTCTCTGGGTTTAGTCCCCTCTATTCTTTTATATTTTTGGGGCAACTATACGAAAAGAAAATCAAAATAAATAAATAAAATGCATTTGAATAGTACTAATCCCTTGGGTCAAGTATCCCTAGGTGACTTGGGTCAAGTGTCCCTAGTTGCATATTTACTACATAACCCTAAAATGCAGCCATTTTCTAATAAGTAAATTAATACTATTATGCATGTTATTGTAGCTAAAAACATGTACAAAACAAATGACCAATTAAAAAAGTCTTACATTTAAACAAAAAAAAATTATAACATCAGAGTTTACAGCACAAAAAATTACTTTTGGAGCATGAAAATGTATTTTGTCTGATAGTTTAAAAACTTATTAAATGATTCAATTGTTATTTTCACCATATGGTCAGCAACCTGAAAGAAAAGAAGTGATGCCACTTCCAACTTACAAAACTTTCCCAATTCTGAGAAAAAGGCCTTGGGTCAAGTATCCAAGTTCCCCCTATTTATAAAACGCAATAAATTTCAACTAAATAAACAAATGTCACAATGTTTGTTTTTTAAAATGATCCATGTACTGTTACCTTTCAATCGCGCTATAGTATTTGTTGATTGGATTCGTGTTACTAAAGTTATGAAACTAACTCCATCTATTGTGTAAAACGCCACGAACATTTTCCTAGACCCAATATCTGCAGGTAAATTTCTTTTATGACAAAAACTACAACTAATAGTAGGCAAACCGGAATCTCATTATTAGTGAAATTTGTATTGATTGTTTGAAAATTAAAATTTGTATTGTTTCTTGTTATCTGCTTTATAATTCCTTCAACATAGCATCTTTTGTTTAATAACGAGTTTTTTCCCTAACAACAATGAAAATTTGTAACTTTTGTCATGTGACAACAATTAAATAGTACTTAGAGACCACCCGGTTAACCACCACCAATAGAGCCACCCGGTTTTTACCCATGTTAACTATGGCGACATTCCGGGTAACAAATTAAAATACAGTATCCTAAAATGACCTCTATCCCAATAAAGGAGCTCTGTACATTCTCGTCCATAAATTGTTAAAAGTACAATCAGAAAACAATGACGTTACTTTGACGCAATCATAGTAAAATCCCACGGCTTTAGAAATGAGAATACAGATTTTCATTGGCGCATATAATATAAAAATATGCGGCTTCCCTGACAACACGGAATAAGAGCAAAAATTTCAACAAAATGGCGTTGGATTTATTGAAATTCTATTTCGTATGACATTATTTTTAAGTGGAGCCTTACATTTTCAATCATAAAAAATAAATCTACAATGATAATCTGAAACTGAAGATATTTTCTAGACGATTTCAGACGTGACGTCAGTCAAAGTTTTGTTTGAAAAGAGAAACGGTTGCTATGTTTCATTTCTTATTTAATATAAATCGTAGAAAATGTTACCACTGCATCTAAAGTATTAAAACACTTAGCTATAACGTATATATATAAGTTATAGCTGTAGTATACAAACGAAACAGGAAATAAAATGTAACAACCGTTTGTTTAGAGCCAATTTGATTCTCATAGAAAGTGGCGTATTATTTAGTCAATTATTAGTTTTAGTTTATTTCCGAAATTTTTTCTTTAAGTGGGAATATCTGTATTATAAAAGATGTTTTAGCTCCAAATACATTTAAATGAAGGTACTACGTCATTTTAACGTTTATGTATGAAAACTGCTCATTATCTGCTCAGATTGGCGTCCATTTCGAATGCAGAAATACAGGAAATGAGTCTTAAGTTTTATTGGCTTATAAAAACCAAGTAAACCTGTTATTTTTTTTTTCTTGCGTGTTATTTAGGATGTGTAAACAGGAAAGAAATAATTGCATTAGAAAATTTAAAAAATATATATTTGTATGAAGGTAAACTGTATCTTTTTTTCTCCAACCACTTGCCAAAGTGTGAAGGAATTTGTAAAGACAACATTTTTACCCGGATTCTAAAACGTATGTGTACGACATTTCGTGGAAATCTGTCAAAAATTGTAGATTTTTATAAGAAATATACAGCCACAAACTGACTTATATACTCGTATATGTAGATAATGCAATATGAAAATCAGTGATCAGCTAGTGACTTTTAACGTTAAGCCTATAGCGCTTATGTTCTATAATTATTCCTCACTGATACAATTTTTGTTAGATTTTTTTTTACGCAAACCATGACGGCAATGACATTTTTCACTGTGCTGAATTAAATGGACATTGTCCTAATAGTTTAAGAGGTGAAGAGTCTAGAGGTCTGCACGGGCCAAAATTTCCAGGCCCGGACCGTTCAAAATTCAGTGAAAGGATACCCGGCCCGGACACGTGCAAAATTTAATGAAATCAGGATTCGCTCGGCCCGACCTGACTCAATTTCTACAAAAAATTCCAATTTTCCTTAACGCACAATTAAGATTCTTTTGATGAATACTGCAAATATATTTATGTGAAAATTTTACAGTATATTTTAATTACTATAAGTTTACAAGACATTGAATACAGACTAGCAACATTAATGATCACAAAGACTATCACATTCAAATAAATACATTAAAAAAGTTAATGAAGTTTAAAACATAAGAAAAAAGACGTTTAAAACATCAAAACTTTATTTGCTGTACAGTAAAACTATTCGTTGGGGGCCACCGTAATACTTACCCATCATGGATATGCATAATATAAAATATGAAAATAAAACATGTGTAAACTATTTATAAAATGCATTGCAATTCGAATAAAAGCATGGCTTGATGACGTCATAAACTTTAAATGCTCTATTACTGAATTGCGTAAATAAACATCCTTGTAACTCCAAAATTGATAATCATATAAACTAACGGTTTATTGCGTCAGATTAAGCATATTATTTCCAATTAAAATATATCTTTGAATTGAAATTTGAATGAAATACAGGGCCATGAAAAATCGAAGAATGTGCAAAAAGGATTACAAAAATCTCGGCAACTCATTATCCGACCGACTTCATTCTTTATGCAAAATTTATGTTTTTTTATTGTCTTTTATATTCACTCCTTAAAATAAACAAATTCGAAAATTTGTACATACCTTTTATCAGAACGAATATTTCGGGAGTCCGAAAAAAATGGTTCCGGATAATTGTGGTTACTGAAATTCAATAAGCTTCTTCCCATTATTACATACTAAGTACATACCATATTTCAAGTCTCTATCTCAATTTGTTCGGGAGATAGAGCGTTTACAGACACACAGACGGATGGCAATTTTTTTTTTCTAAAAATATGCTTTTCGGAATCTTCAGTGTCTGAAACGTGTAAATCCGTCAAATTTTTTTTTTTCGATTTTCAAAACGATTACAGGACTTACCCTATACTACGTATGATGGGTAAGTAAAAAAGAAGATTTTTGAAAATGTTTCTCAATAATTTATTAAAGCAAATTTCCAAAGATTAAGTATTGAATAACATAAAAATTACATGGCAACGCGAATATATTTACGAGGGTTGGAGCACGGTCTGACATAAATGCAGACTGCCAGACAAACCGAATTCATAAACGCTTTTCAACTACGTTAACAATTGTTAAAAATCAATTTCCGATATTTTGAAATAAACGACTTAACCCGTATGGAATTATTTTCCTCTTTAAAATGCAAAAATTACGTTTCATACCAATTTTCAGAATACCGACTTTTGTCTCATTTTATCATGAAGTTTCTGTCATCAGATAAAGTGAATATGTCTCTTGAATAATACTGGTATTTAAATAACAAAATGGTTGGCAGCTATTTCTAGACCATATGAGTACCGCCAGTCCTTAATGGGCTAAATTAAGCTTTTAAGCATTATTTACGTATATGGATAACCTTCCATGTTTCCTTTCTTGTCATAACTAGTGTAATTATGTTAATTATTTATGCGATTTGTGTTAAAATGCGCAGAAAATGTTGCTCTTTACATATGTTTCTCGAAAAGTCGAATTTCCTGAAGATTTAAGAGTAGTATGTCCCTTAATTTACAAGCAATTTTTAAATACATGCCTAGTTTATTTTCTTGGAAATATAACATTTAAACAATAAAAATTTAGGAAAAATAGCATATTTTATACTATATCTATCAACAGTTAGGTTAAATTACTTGAATCCTCCAGATCCCATTGACGTGTCATGTTTCTATGTTCTCCCCCCTCCCTCAGCGAATTCGTTCACTTGAAATCGGAATATTTCTAGCCTCCGTCTCCGAAAAAAATATATGATTAATTCTGCTATTCGTTATAGATTATTTTAAAGTATTATAATGTTGAAAAATTTGAAAGTCTTAAATTTTATTTATATTATAACTATATTAATGTGGATTTTGTTTTATTTTTATGAAATTCACAAAGGGGGCTCTCCTTTGCCTCCTCTGATGTGCCTCCCCTTATGACTGTAATATTAGGACTTTACCTATCTGACCAACTGTACTACATTTTTAAAAGTTTCAATCATTATTAAAATTATTAAAGAAAAATACATTTTTTCGTTAATTCAAACCTTTCTGGTCCTCTTAAAATATGCAACACCTTATCTGGAGATTTTTAACACGGCATTCAATAAGAATGTTTCAGATAATATATCGCACATAATGGGTTTTTGAATGTGAAGCATTTCAGTAATAGAAATTGCACTAATCCTCAAGTCCGTCATTTGATAATCAATGATCCTTCAATGATCATAATGCAATGTTTTGGCAGATAAGTCATATGACAAAGTCGCAATACCGTATAAATACACATAATTCTGGTTTTAGATCAATGATAGACGTTTATATGCATTCTAAAGTTAAATGCTTTTTGTAATTTTCACAATTTATCCTGTCAAGAAAAAATATTACTTTGTCCTTTTCTCCTCCTCGGATCTCAATTAGTTCGCTGACTATATTAATAGTTTTCTGAATTAATATTTTCAGAAGTATGCATAGCTGTCCAAACCTTTCGATTTTTGATTATCACTATTTCCGAATAGTAACCATCTTATATAATCGCAATTGTCAATCATTAAATAAAGGGAATATTTATATTCGGAAATAGTGATACTAAAAATTCAGAAGGATTGGCAGCTCTTATTACGCATGCAAATATTCAGATATTTTAATTATTAATTTTAACACTTTCCAACATAATTGAAAATAGTTTATGAATTTGGTTTCTATGGCCGTACTGTAACTCGCGTAAATATTACTTGGATTGTCATGTAAGTAATATATGTTATTGACGATTACCATGGCATGTTCGGTATTGAAAATGAAGTGTGTAGCATTTATAGTTCGTTTACAGATGTGCACTCAAAATAATTCTGTTACATTAGGGTCTATGGAGAACAATCGTTTGCAATGTATTTTAATAATGTTACACTAGTATTTCAAGCATATTGAAACTGACATACAATATTGAGCAGTAGTACAAGATTCTTGCTGCAGAATATCGTGTGCATAGCATTCATCGTTCATTTACAGGGACACACAAAAGAATTGGGTCTATGAGCGATTATCGGTGGAAGTGTGTTTTCAGTTATGGTGTATGTTTTTAACACTTTCCAACCTAGTTGAAAAGTATTTATGACTTCGGTTTGTCTGCCGTTCGTCTCTCTACTCGGATTGTCCTGAAATGTTTGTATATTATTGTCGTTTACTATAGCATGTTCCCCATTTCAACAGAAGTGTATAGCTTATTATAGTTTTTTTACAGGCACAGTCAAAAGTATTCCGTTGCATTACAGTCAATGGAAAATAATCGTTCCAAGCGCATTTTGATGATGCTACGTCATTTAAAACATAATGAAATTGATATATAATTATGAAGCGCATTAAAACATGCTTTTTGTAGAATATGGGGTGCAAATCATTTATTATTTATTTCAGGGTCAAAAAAAATAATTCTGTTACACATTGTTCTATGCAGAAAAATCGTTTGCAGTGCAATTTAGTCATATTTCACTATTTCAAACATAATGAAAATTATATGTATTACTGAGTGTCACTATAAATTGCTTTCTTGAAAGGGTGATGTGCATTGCGTTTATTTACAGGCACACACAAAAAATATCGGTTACAGTACATGTGCGATATATACAGTCTGTGTGTGATAAGTGCGTTTTCAACTTTGGTTTGCATTTTTACGTTTAACTAAGATTTTTCATAGTACGAGTGTATTTATGAACTCTGTTGATCATATACAGGGCTACACAAGGGAATCCGCAAGTATTACAGACTATGGAAGTGAATTGCTTAAGGGTAGTTCTTAATTGTGTTACGAATTTTCCTGCTGAACTGTATTTAGTAGACTAATAGAAGTTTATGGAATATAAATAAATTCATATACAGGGCTACGCAAAGAAAAAGATACATTGTCATTTACGGTTGGTAATTGCAACGAGTGAGTTTTAAGTTGCCTTTTACCTTTATCTGTGGTGTGTACAAAAGTCTTCAGATAATATACAGGTCTGTACAAAAGATTTCGAGTGCATTTCCATCGATTGGTGAAAATTGCTAAATGTGAATATTCTAACTGAACTAAATTTTATCCTACTATCTATCCACATCTATTGATCATATACAGGGCTGCACAAAATAATTCGACTACTTTTTTGACACTGGTAATTTTGAAAACTGTATTTTTCAATGTGTTATGTGTTTTCTAAACTGTTTACTTACATATCTTCTTTCACCTGCATTTAACGGGGAAGTTTCGTTACAATTTTCCGGTTGTGTTGGAAAGTGTTTCATAATCTATGCTTGACGCCTGATTTTTCGTTCTTGTTTACTTTATTATTGATTGGACTTCCTCCATCAGCACTCACTTGTTAAATTTAAGTAACGTTTTGGATATTACTTGTTGTGTATAAATTCTGTAGATCATATACAGAATTGCACAAAATAATTCATTTTCATGAATTTACGGAAATTTATTAAGCTAAAATTTTCAACTGTGTTATGCGTTTCGTAATAGAAATGAATTTTAGCATACTACGTAGTATATATACAAATCTACAGATCATAAACAGGACTTCACAAAAAAAATTGAATACTTTTCCAACTATTGATGGTAATTGCTGAAATTGTGTTTTCATATGTGTTATACGTGTTCAAATGGGCTAGTTGAGCTTAAGCCGAAAGGCAGGCCATCCCACACAGTTTGGCTTTGACTGTTTTTTAAATATCATCTTTCACGTTATTAAATGGTGATTTTTGTTACACTATTCTGAATGTGTTGCAAAGTATTTCATAATATATACATGACGCATAAATTTTCTTTTCTTGTTTATTTATTTTTTAATATATTTTATATGATATTAGTGGCATTACTTTCCTTTGAACTACATTTTCTTGTGGAATTTAAATCTGACATCTTACCTTTGTAGGCATGTCTGAACTTGACGGATTAAGAAATAAAATTTTAAATTACAGCCATTTTATGAAGAAAATAGCTTAGATTATTTTCTACGGATATTTAATAAAAACAATTCCTAGAAGTTGTATCTTGTAGCACATCATTTGTCATTGCCATTAAAATGGTTAATGAGATTTAAACAAGACAGTTTTAATTGCGAACGTGCTAAACAATTATGTAATTAAGCAGCTTAATTTTACGTGACTAATACCTTTGTGCATTAGATGGACTCAGATATTTGGCACTATTTTTTAAATGAACACCAAGTCAAACTGCTTGAGTTAAAAAAGTAAAACAAAAAAAAGGGATTAAACAATAAAACGCGGCGACAGAATAATGACTTTTTCACGTATGCCGACAGGATATCAATTTAAACTCTTATATCAAAGTAATGTCTCAGTGCCAGAGCCTTTGTCTCATTAGACAAAGTTCATGTTTATTTTACCAACCTGGTTAAATAAACAAGATTTTGTCGTTAAAGTTTAAATTACCGGATAATTAGAAGTTATTTTCTCATTTAAGAATATGTTATAAGGCGATAAGAATTCGCAAGTTCTTTTTTAACTGGAAATTTTTCTCGAAGATGCTCATTCTAAATTAACATTAAACTAATTAGCATTAATGAATTTATAAACGGAATTGCTTTCACGCTATTAACGGATATCTGCAACTTCGCAGTTGTCTTCAGTTTAAAGTTTTGTTAACTGAATTTACGAAATTTACATGAAAAAGGAAATATTGATTAGATATACAGGGCGCCCTTATCGTTGACCAATAGCCAATTCCTTAACCGTTAGTTTTAGAGGTGGGTCATTCCATGGTAACTTGCGTTACATTTAGAATAATTGACTCAGTAATTTGAGTAATATAACACTAAAAAATATTGAAAATGTAATGTTGATATGATTTGTTAATTAAACCTATCCAAAGCGAAATTTGGATGAAAATTACCTACCTTTAGTGCTATTTTTTGAACACTGGCCATTATATTTATTATGGCAACTTACGTTCTTTTTGTCAGAAACGTAAGTTACTATAGTAAATATAATTTTAGCGTTCAAGAAATAGTACTAAATTTAAGTAATTTTTATCCAAATTTAACTTTGTTAGGTTTAATTAACAAATCATATAAACATTACATTTTCAATATTTTTTAGTGTTATATTACTCAAATTACTGAGTCAATTATTCTAAATGTAACGTAAGTTACCATGGAATGACCCAGGTACAGTTCAAAATGCAAAAATATTTCAAATGTTCTTCATCATAAAAAAATTTATTTACATCAGAATATTTCTTAAAAAGAAACTTAATTTTTTATGCGATTGGTTCCTATAACTTACATTTATATTAGCTATAACAAGTAAAACATTAAAAATTCCATTCTTCTACGACCAAAACTTTTGAAGTTACAATACTTCAAATGTTAGGCATTTGCGTCGCTTTCGGGAACTAAAAGCGGAATAACACGTTTTCAGTGTCAGAAAACGCTGAAAATTCATAAAATTCAAAATATATTACTCGGTGAGTTTTGGTCGTAGAAGAATGGAAGTTTTACTATTTTACTTGTTAGAGCAAGTAAAAAGTTTTCCCAAATACTAGCTGACCCACCCGGAGTAGCCCCTGCTCATGATAATAACCTTAAACACAACACAAGTTTGCACGATTTTCGGAAAATCTTTCAAATGAATCTAGTTTCGGGTGCCTGAATCAAGTTTCGTTTTTTTATAGGTTCTATTTTTTTTTTCTTACAGATTGTAAGTAAAGAATTTCTATCAAACTCGGAATATGGGTACTTCTCTATTTAATGTACTTAAAATTAAATATAAAATCGATGACGCAATTTTTTCCCCACTTTCTTCACTAAAAGCGATTTTATGGCTTATCCTAAGAGGTATTTTTCAATTACTATTATTAGCTCACACTCTCTATATATTTATATATCTTGCTCAAATTTTCAAATCGTTAATAAACTACTTTTTATTCATCCACTCAAGTTCAAATGCATTTTTTAAAACTGGATGACACTTGATCGTTAATACAGTTTTTTCAAATATTAATTCATTAATTTAATTAAATTAATTAATTTTATATTTCATTTCTGTTCAAAAGTATAGACTCACTCCATATTTATAGTCTCACCTTCACGCGTAAAAAGATAATGGGGCTGTTCACGGACGAAGATCAGGCGGCTCGCGAGTGGAGGAGACTATAAATATGGAGTGAGTCTATAGTTTTGAACAGAAATGAAATATAAAACTAAAATTAATTAATAAAATTTAATTAATTAATTAATATTTAAAAAAACTGTATTATCGCTAACTGTAACATCGCTATGGTACTTCATTGTGAGGTTTGGTAATTTTTGAAATTCAATATTTGAAAAACGGCATAATCATTAGATTTGAAATTTATATCAAGAAAAATACAATTTTTTACTTTTCTAACGCAGTTTGTCTAACAATTTTGTGAGAAATACTTTTCGAGCTATTAATTTTTGGTATTTTAGCTATTTATTTTTTATTTAATTTTTAATACAGTTAAAAAATTTCTCTTATGTAAGATATTTAGCAGGATATAAATTTAAGAATAAATACCGTCAGTTGTGAAGCGTGTAGTTCGCTGGAAAAAAAATTCCTTTTTACCTAAGTAGGAATTGACGTAAAAAAATATATATATTACTTGTTACTTAGTAGCATGGCAAGTTATTTTCGTATTCCAAAATATAAAAAGTTCTGTCAAATGGCTATACCATGTAATGTAGGGTTCAATCTAATTAAAGCTTGAGCGTATGATAGTTAATATCATGATACTTAAAGGGGCGGTGGACTTTGAAATAAGCAAAATCTACTAAACATGCAAAATTTGATTTTATGTTAAAATTTCAAAAATATACCAATATATTTTCCTATATTTTGCAGAAAATGGGCTTTCATGCTTATTAAATATAAGTGATGAAAATAACGTATCAGTGTATTTCAAAAGATTTTTTTCTCATAACAAATATTTCGCAATCTATACATCTATAAAATACTCCATACGTTTAAATTTTTGTTCAACATTCTCAATATTTCTAAGAGAAAATCTTGATACACATTACAATAAATCTTTGCATTCGTTTTAGAATGGTGGTTTATTAAGTTTTTACAGTAATGATGTGACGTCTCACTCGTCGATTACGCACCTGATTTATAAGAACCTTTACACAAATCATTTATGTACATTTAGTAATAAAGTACATTAAGAAATGTATCTTTAATAAATTTCAGTTTCTTCCCAGTTATTAACTTTTTAAAAATTACTGTCTGTCGGATTAAACAATAACTGCAATTAAAAAAAAATAAAGTCCGTTAAAGTAACGTAAAAAATGAAGAAAATATTTTGAAAAATGGAACATTCTAACTCGTGGACTACACTCAAGTTCAACACCCGCGCATACTTAATTGCACTAGTGCGATTTTGAATTCCACAACTTCAATTGCGTATAACGTACAACTTTGTTGGCAATATTAGGATAATGAAATGCAATACATGATTCCTATACAAAATTTAATAAGTAATAAGAAATCAAACTATGATATTTAATTTTATGAAAAATGCAAATTATCGAAAGACTGTTTAACAAGAACGAAAAATCATGCTTCAAGCATAGATTATGTAACACTTTCCAACGCTTCCAAAATAATTTTACAAATCATACCGTTTAATAAGCTAAAAGATAACATCTAAGTAATCCGAATACTTTTATTCAGCCCTGTATAGGATCTATAGATTTGTATATATACTACATAGGATAATAAATTTTAGTTCAGTTAGGAAACACGTAGCATAGTTTAAAATTCTCCGTCTGGAGTTAAATAATACGGAAATGTGTTCGCGAACTTTTGTGCTTCCCTGTATAGGATCTACAGAATTTATACACACCACGTAATAGACAAAAAGCGAGTTAAAATTAAAATCGCTTTCAGTAACTTAAAACGCACTTCGAGGAATTATTGTTAACAGACAGCAGAGAATTCTTTTGTGTGTCCCTGTAAATGAACGATAACTGCTATACACACGATATTCTGTAGTAAGCCTCTTGTAATGCACCTCATATAAATTTCAATTAGTTTTAAATAGGGAAACATTATTTAAATAAACCGCAGACGATTTTTCTCCATAGACGTAATGTAACGGAATTCTTTTGACTGTCCCTGTACAGTAAGTATAAGTGCTATGCACACCCTATTCCATGTTAAGCTTCTTCTAATGCACCTTAGTGATATATATAAATTTCAATGCGTTTAAAATAGTGAAACATTATTTAAATAAACCGCAAATGATTTTCCCCCATAGACCGCAATGTAATGGAATTCTTTTGAGTGCCCCTGTAAAAAAACTATAAGTGCTACACACTTCCGTTGAAATAGGGAACATGCTATAGATAACGACTATAACATATAAAAATTGCAGAGCAATCCGAGCATATTTACGGGAGTTAGAGCACGGACAGACGGCAGACGGCAGACGGCCAGACGGCCAGACGGCAGACGGCCAGACGGCCAGACGGCAGACGGCCAGACAAACCGAAGTCATAAACACTTTTCAACTAGGTTGGAAAGTGTTAAAAAAAAAAACGACGACATTTAAAATTCTGGTCTGTGCGAATTCGCACTAATGTGGAGTTGATGGATTTAAAAAGAAAACTAATTAATTGCATTATTATTTTATCAACTTCCAGTAAACTGTGTTTAAAAAAATATATATTTATGGAATTCATAGCACAGAAAGCTTTTTTGAATAATTTCTTTTGGAATAACAAATAACGAAAAACATTTTTAAAGTTCATCGTCCACTTAGTGATTTTGTAGAAAGTTCCATAATTTTTTTCCTTCTAGATCTGGTGCATTTTGAACAAGCAACATCTTCATTTCATGATCTTGACATGCATATTGTTCTTGACAAACCCAATACACTTAATCTGTTATGAAAAACGCCCTTAACCCCATATGAATTAAGTTTGGAAAGCACACCTCTGCCTTTGTTCTGAATTGAGGCTACTCCCGCACAAGAAATGAAAATGTATCGAAGAACTTATGATGAAGGTCCTACACGAAAAACAAAACAGGATTATGTATACGAAAACAGCGTTTTTTAAGCTATGTTTATGGGCGTATACGAAATATAGAAAGATAAGTACAGGGCTTTGAAAAGCAGCTAGATAGGATGACAGACACAGATGAAAGGAATGAGTTTTAAATACTATAAATTACTTTTAATATGATTTTTATTTACAAAAAAGGAAAAAAAGAAAAGGAAAAACGAAATAAACAGATTTAAAGCAATTTACAAAAGAAAGTAAAAATAAGTATATAATAGCCATTTAGAATTGGTAAATATGCATGAAACTTTCCATCTGAATTGAACACCGTCGCTTTTAAAATATTATTGAGTTATTAAAAAAATATGCTGAATTTTCTATTATTTTTATCAGTTATTTTTAATAACATTTTTAGTACTGTAGACAATTTTTGAATTGAAAATATTTTAAAATGGGAGACGCGAAATCTCGTCCTCGGAAATTTTGTGGCAAGTGAAGGCAAACGAGATATTTCGCCAACAACACTCAAATCAATAGTCTTAAAAAGCAAATGAATTCAAGAATAATCATTGAAAAGATTAATTTTATGATAATATAGGTGAATTGAATTAATGACTTCTCAACACACCAGAAATATTTTTAAAAAATGACAAATTTCAAATTATAAAGGTAGAATACAGGTCTGCGGTCTGAAGTTTGGGTCATAAAGTCGTTACTTTAGGCTTCTTAAAATGTGGAAATTTGAAAAACAAATTGCCATTTTCGTCAATTTACATCTTAAAACGTATTCATTACAAAAATAAAATTTTTAAAGGGAGTAATAGATAAATGTTTTATCTTTCTTCGCATGCTTTTTTTGGGTCATAATCGGGAAAATTAGTTTTTATGTTAACTTTTAGATATTTGTCGTGCAGAAAAGCAGATTACAAAAGAATTCCTGCAGGTAACACAAACTTTTTGGTATCTAACTATACAATAGAGAGTCTTGGTGCTTACACTGAGCCTAAAAATTTGTTTATTTAAAAACAAAATTATATTCCTTATGTGTAAAATTTTCAAAATTTTAGCAATACAACACAAAGAAAACAAATTATTTTTCATAAAAAAGGGTGAAAATTTAGGTTTATTTTATAGAACCTAACATACACTATATATCCCAAAAATTTCATGAAAAAAATATTGAAAATGTATTTAAGCTACCTTGCGCCCAATGCCCAAACATCACCATTTTGACAAAAATGACTTTAAAGTTCTTTAGGTTAATTTTGATATTTCTTAAGTATATATAGGATTTTTTCATGTGGTTTGTTTTAAAGTTATCAAAAAGTACGACTCTTTAATAAATATCTGTATTTTTTAAATTTAATGTTTTGCAAGTTCAAAAGCCCGAAGTCCCTTTAAATAAAAGCATAACCAAAAAATAATCGCGACGCAATTATAAAAAAAAGTTTTATTTAAATAAGTAAAACCCATTTAAATAGATATATAAACATTAAAATGGTAATTTAAATCTTTATTTTCAAAATAATTTGTTAAAATAATAAAAGGGCATTGTTTTTCCTTTTCTTGCCTATCCTTTTTTAAAAACTTTCCAACCTAGTTGAAAAGTGTTTATGACTTCGGTTTGTCTGGCCGTATGGCCGTCTGGCCGTCTGTCCGTGCTCTAACTCCCGTAAATATGCTCGGATTGCTCTGCAATTTTTATATGTTATAATCGTTATCTATAGCACGTTCCCTATTTCAACGGAAGTGTGTAGCAAGTATAGTTTTTTTACAGGGACACTCAAAAGAATTCCGTTACATTGCGGTCTATGGGAAAAAATCATTTGCGGTTTATTTAAATAATGTTTCACTATTTTAAACGCATTGAAATTTATATATATCACTAAGGTGCATTAGAAGAAGCTTAATATGGAATAGGGTGTGCATAGCACTTATACTTACTTTACAGGGACAGTCTAAAAAATTCCGTTACATTACGTATGGAGAAAAATCGTCTGCGGTTTATTTAACCCTCTAAGCGTGTAGAACGTAATATTCCGTTCACTAAGCTCCAGGTTTCACTGCAATATATGCAATGTTTAAGATAATATAATTCTATAGATTAAATCAATTTTCAAAACATTGAAGAATGATTAATACTCTCAAGGGTTACATTCATATTTGTAATTAAGTTTTATTTATAATGCTGAAAGAATCATACTTTTTTAACATTTAAATAAAATGCAGAGAAAACAACATTACAATTTTAACCATTTTCAAAACGCTCAGAGGGTTAAATAATGTTTCCCTATTTTAAACGCATTGAAATTTATATAAGGTTCATTACAAGAGACTTACTACAGAATATTGTGTGTATAGCAGTCATCGTTCATTTACAGGGACACACAAAAGAATTCTCTACTGTATGTTAACAATAATTCCTGGAAGTGCGTTTTAAGTTACTGAACGCGATTTTAATTTTAAATCACTTTTTGTATATTACGTGGTGTGTATAAATTCTGTAGATCCTATACAGGGCAGCACAAAAGTTCGCGAACACATTTCCGTTTATTGACAGAAACTCCAGAAGGAGAATTTAAACTGTGCTACGCGTTTCCTAACTAAACTAAAATTTAGCATCCTATGTATATATACAAATCTATAGATCATATACAGGGCTACATAAAAGTATTCTGATATTTTTCCGAATAAAAAAGTTCGGGAACACATTTCCGTATTATTTAACTCCAGACGGAGAATTTTAAACTGTGCTACGTGTTTCCTAACTGAACTAAAATTTAGCATCCTATGTAGTATATATACAAATCTATAGATCCTATACAGGGCTGAATAAAAGTATTCGGATTACTTAGATGTTATCTTTTAGCTTATTAAAAAGTATGATTCGTAAAATTATTTTGGAAGCGTTGGAAAGTGTTACATAATCTATGCTTGACGCATGATTTTTCGTTCTTGTTATTAAATATAGTTTTTTGAACAAACTAATTGAAGAATAATCTTTAAAATTGTTCATTTTATGATAAATAATGTGAGTCAGTTGCATTAATACTTTAGGCCTAGAAATGCTTCAAAGAAGCGACTAGTTTCAAATTTTAACCCTTTATGCAACGACGGTACTTTAAAGTACCATTAAAAAAACTTGTTCTAAAATTCATTTAACACATCTATTGTCAGTAATGCAAGTTTGCATGAATTCTTAGACACTTTAATTTATCATGTTCTAAAAGCATTATTCGCTTTACAAAGGTAAATTATTTTTAAATAGATATTTTCTTTTTCCAATTGTAACTGCTCAGCTCTTTCGATGTTGAAAGTTTCAGTTTTGAAATTTTTTTTTATGTTTATATGTAAGGCCAAATACTTTTGTACATTTCCTAATTTTATAAAATGCTAAAAACAATATCCTGAAGAAATGATTTGGGAAGAGTTGTAAATAGTCTACAAAATCCCTGTAAATACTGACTTAGTTAATTACATTTTAATAAAGGAAAAATTTCTCAAATTTTTTTAATGATTGCAGAAATCCACTAACATGTTTTGAAATATTCAGAAAAAAAAATTCCGAAATTTTCATTAATTCATAATTTGGTACGTAAAGGGTTAAAATTCAGAACGGAAGTCTATGATCTCAAGTTAAAATACACTGCTCAAAACAATTAAAGGATATTTGAAGTTTTATATAAAATAAAGATATAAACGAAATTTTTTTTTGCCGAAAATAGAAGAAGAGAATCACAAATGCAAATTTTTCTGGTTTTCAAACTGTGGAGTATGCAAATTTTGAGTTCGACGTCAAAAACGTCGCTTCAGCGGCAGCGAATGAAATTTGACTTTCAACTGGATAAAAGAGAATGAAGACAAGGATGATCGGCATTCAGTGATTGCTTTGTTTCGATGAGTACGATGTCTCAGCGAAGTCATTTGACAGATTCAGAAGCTTGGAGAATTGTTGGTAGGTTAGAAAGGGGTCAAACTCAAGCCGAAGTAGCGCAAGCCATTGGAGTGTCACAAAGTGTCATTTCCAGGATCTGGAACCGTTTTTTGGAGAGTGGATGTGCAGGCCGAAGACCAGGGCAAGGTCGTAGACGGGCAACAACGCCCAATGAAGATCGGTATTTAGCGTTAACAGCTCGGAGACACCGAAACATGAACGCTACTCTTCTCCAACAACACCTTCGCTCGGCTACAGGCACCACGATTTCAACTCAGACTGTCCGAAACCGGCTCCATACTGTAGGTCTGTATGCTCGCCGACCGATGGTATGTGTTAGATTTACATCAAGGCATCGTCGCGACCGCAGGGAGTGGGCAACCGAGCATGTCAACTGGAGGAGAAATGAATGGAGCAATATTCTGTTTTCTGACGAGTCCCGTTTTTCTGTGCATCCGGATAATAGGCGTATTTTCATCTGGAGGGACCGTGGCAGTAGGAATAATCCTGCGTTCGTGCACGAAAGTGTCAGATTTGGCGGTGGAGGAGTGTTGGTGTATGGTGGCATCTCCATTGACGGGCGCACTGACCTCTACATCATTCGAGATGGAGCTCTGACTGGTCGCCGATATAGGGATGAGATCCTCAGACCTATTGTAGTCCCTTACGCTGCAGCAATCGGAGATAACTTCATTTTAATGGACGATAACTGCAGGCCACATCGTGCAAACCTGGTGGAGGATTTCCTTTTCGAGGAAGGAATCGTTCGAATGGAATGGCCAGCGTGTTCTCCAGACATGAATCCAATCGAGCACGTTTGGGACGCTCTAGGAAGACGAGTTTCTGGCCGCCAACAACCCCCACAAACTCTCCAAGAACTGGAAAGAGCTCTTCTGGAAGAGTGGGGCAGAATACCCCAACTCGTCATTAATAGCCTCATTGAGTCCATGCCTCAAAGGTGTTCAACGTTGCTGGCCGCCCGTGGAAACCATACCCCCTACTGAAAATGATTTTCTTTGAAGAAAACACCTTTTCTTATTCTTTTTTTCTCATATGCACAAATTGTGTTTTTTTCCTTTTGTACACAAATGCGCAATAAAATGCAATTTTTTCTGCCAAACATGTGTAATTTATTCTCATATAACCTACTATGTCTGTCGAC
Source organism: Maratus michaelseni (assembly GCA_963931845.1). Classification (NCBI taxonomy): domain Eukaryota; kingdom Metazoa; phylum Arthropoda; class Arachnida; order Araneae; family Salticidae; genus Maratus; species Maratus michaelseni. The sequence continues at coordinate 121,225,264 of OZ007599.1, read as the reverse complement.
CATGTATCAATCAGCTAAAAAGTTTCCCAGATACAAAATCCACCTAAAACTGCAATATCCTTTAATTGTTTTGAGCAGTGTAGTAAAATTCTTGAATGAATGCCTTCGGAAAAGTAGTTTGCGGCATGAAATTATTATAAATTCTTATGGTTTGAGCTGTGGAAACCTTGAAAATTTTACTCAGGCACGTCAAAGAACCAAACCTGTGAATTTAAAGTCTGAGCAATTGGAGAAGCACTCTCAATAGATAAAAAAATATTCAGAAAGTAATTTCACTTATTTTGTTCAATATACTGCATACATGATTATCGCAAGATAAAATTACATTATGTTACATTATTAATTTGCATGATAAGGAAAATATGCTCATTGTAATAAAAAATTATATCTCTTACAAAATTGAAATTATTTGGTTGAACTCGTTCGGGTCTGTCGTTCTAATAACAGGACATGTCTTTACAATTGACTACTATTTTGTCTTCATAATTATTTTTTTATTATCTGCATGTAGTAATGAGAGTATGTACACCATTAATCACTTCATTTATGTTTTAGCATTTAATAAGAAAACGAGAAAAAAAAGCTCATGTAATTTTTTTTACACCGTTGCACAGTGGGGCGTTTTGATGATCTAGGTGGACAAAATTCATTTTTCCGATTATCTCGGAATTTAACAAGACCGTGTATACTGGTAGCTGAATGTCTCTTTTGTCGAGATCCGTACGAGTTTTGTTGAAAAAACCCGATGTGTCGATTAACTACGACCGTAAAGAAGGCAGTTGATTTGAGAGACTTTCAAAAGTTGCATTATTTTTCTGTAAGTTCGAAAGCAAGTCGTGACTTTTCTGTTTTATTTGAAAGCAGGAGTTTACTGGGCATATGTCACATGTTTGTCACACAATTTAACCTATTGTTGTTTGAAAATAAGCGCCATCTTTTTTTCAAACTTCATCTTGACTTTTAATACAGTATTAAGCATTATTAAGCAATAAGCATTTTTTTTAAAATCAAAGTGCCATTCCTAAAGTATTGAAAACTTAAGACAGCTCCTGCGAAAGTTTGCGAATCATTAAGTTATATTAACTTGAAGTGTGCGCGTCTGAGTGTTTAATTAAAATCTTGCAAGTCAATTTTCACCACTTTTAATTATCCGATTGAGCTGAAACTTTGAATACATGTGTAGTTTCAATGACAATACAAAATTATAATTTAAAAAAAATAATATAAGTAATAATAATATAATAATAATAATATAAATAATTAAATAAGTCAAATATTTATCACTGTTTGGTTATTTTATTACTGATACATTCGAAAACCCAGCAAAACCTAATTAAACTGCAACGCAATAATTTTGTCCACCTAGATCCTCAAAATGCTCCATTGTGCGTTGGGCCGTTTTATTTCCAACATGTGTTTCATTATTTAAAATTAAAATAGAGGCTACTTGTCCGTATCAATGGTTTATAACAAGAAAAAAAAGATAGAAAATTATCATGTCTATTTAGTCCTGTTTTTAACCCGTTGGGGACGAACGGCACGCATACGTGACGCATAAGATGCTTAGAATCCTTCATTATTCCCACCACTTAATTTTTATTGTAAGATTTGCCTTATTTAATTATAGCATCTCTGCGATTCAATTAGGCAAAAATTTCTCTTTTGAAAAACCGGTGGTAAAAGATTAAAAATTCTGTAAAGGACGCTCGTCGCGAAGGGGTTAATACGACATTCTCCAAACTTCTTTGCGAATTCACCCATACTCTAATGTCATATTAATAGTACGCAATGTAACTCTATTCGATAGATTTCGCTAATTGGCATATTCGTTGAACTTCATAAAACTTTAACTTTTGTTATATGTGTAGCTGTTTTTATTTTTTTTTATCCTGAAAATGTTCATCACAAATAAATAAAAAATTTGTACGGACCCAAAATGGGTTAATCATAATTGCACAAAAAGTTACAGAAACGAATCCTTATTCATCATAATCACTTACGTAAACTTACTGTAATCTGTTAAGACTTCAATGTTACCCACGAATCTGGAAACTTTTTACTTGTCTTCAGAAACCTATCTTAATCGAGAAGACCAATCACAAACTTTATCAAGCAATATGTTTCAAAGACTGACAGAGACGTTCCTAAATTAAAAGGTTTCTTTTGATACCCGAAAATATTGGAAACGTTACGGAATAGATTTTACAATGAATATTAAATCGTGTAAAATTTAAAGAAATGAGTCGTAGAGGATAGAGCAGGATATTAACCTCGTGTATGGTACCATTATGACCCAGCCATTTTGAAGACATAGCAATTTTTAAATTATGATTTTTGTTATGACCTTCCATGTATTTTCTTCTAAGGCAGCCATAGTACTGTTACAACAAAATTTGTGTTTTTCTTTAATATAGTTTTTTTACGTTTTTTGATGCTAGAATCATATTGACAAACTGATGCGCTATATCTAATAAAAGATACTCTACACCTCAAGAATATTTGCTACACACGGTAAAAAACATGGAAAAAGTAAAATATTTATTATATAAAAGGTGTGGTTCAACGACGATAAATTTTCTTGTGACCTTAAACAGTTCTCTATTCTACCTCGAAAAAAAGGTAGCTAAAATGAGATTGATGATGAAGAGATTTTTTTAATGGAAAACTGAGTTATTAGTTCTGGTTGCCATCATAAACAACTAATAGGAAATATTCTATATTTGTTTAAACCCCAAGTTAACTTTTCGTAGTCGAAATATTCAAGACGTCAATATAGCCCATGATATCAAACTTTCAAAAGCGTTTAACCCCTTCGTGACGAGCAGCACGACGTTTAAGTTGCACGAAATAATTTGAACACTAATATTTTAGTACAGAATTTTTCGCCTAATCTAATCACAAAATTTCAGTGATTACAAAAGACGAAAACTTCAAGTTAGGAAAACTGGTGCCAAAGAATTAAAAGAAGTATAAAAGACGATCGTCGTGAAGGTGTTAAAACTACACTAAAATAGGACACCAAGAATTTCTATAAAGTTCTACACTTTTTAAACAAAGTACGTGGAACGATTTATTTTATGCATACTTAAAATAAAATACCTTAGAAGGACGTAATAAAATAATTCATGATAGTTACAAATTCTGTCTTAAAGATGGTTGAAGTCAAATACGCCTTATGGTACCAGACGAGAAGAGACTCCATAAATGTTACTTTTAAGATGAAATAACATAAATAATGAAAATAATTTTTTAAGTTACCCGTCCCCTTAAATAGTGATTTTGCAGAAAAGTACATAATTTTTTCCAGTTTAATTATTGAATAAGCCACATCTTCATTTCAAGATCTTGTCATGCGTATTGTTTCTTTACAAACCCAATAAACCCGGTCTGTTATGGAAAACTCGCATAACCACATATAAGACTTAACTTTGGAAGCACACTTCTACATTTATTCTGGATTGAAACTAGTACCGCACAGGAAATAAAGCAGCGAATACCTTATCCGCTTGAGTCCTGGGTACCCAAATGGGTACCTAGATTCTTTTGGTCACAAAAAACTAAAATAATTGATATTTTTACATTTTAACTTCTATAAAGTTGAATGCTTTTGCTTTAAAATGAAACCAATAAATGGCAGCACCCATGTCGATTTCCTTATAAAATAAATGTTATTTTAACCTGAGTTTGCAAAATGCTTTCTAAACAGTGCATCCAAAAAAGTGGGTAATTTTCACAATTCTTTAACTTAAAAACTAAGAATTTGCAGATTATTTACTCATTTAAAGCTGTTATTTTTTTGATTGTGTAATTTTAGGTTATTGATAATTAAATTGATATTTTGGGGGGCTAGTAATTTTATGTTCATATTTGTGAACCTAAATTACAAGCACCCTAAAACAATAGATTTCAAAAAAATATATTTTTTGTCATCTATGATGTTATTTTGTTTGTTTAAAAGCAAAGAATGAGTATTTGTACCATTATTTTAATTTCGGGTCTTAAGAGGGTATATGATGGTGGTCTTCCCTTCCACACACACCCATACACACAAAACACACAAAATATGATTATGACCGCGAATGCAGCGTTTTTTTTTCTTTTTTAAATACATGTTTGTGGGTGTATACGAAATATATAAAGATAAGTGCAGGACTTTGAAAAACAACTAGATAGGATGACAGATGAAATAAATGAGTTTTTAAATATAAATTACTGTGGTGAAACACATATTTACATTTACAAAAGGGGGGAAATGAAATAGGTGGTTTAAAGCAATTTCCAAAAGTTAGTAAAGTTGAGTAAATAAAAGCAATTTAGAATGGGTAAATGTACATAAAACATTCTATCTGAATTTAATAGCATCACTTTCAAAATAAGACACTATGCGAGAACACACTCCATTAATGTTGTTTTCTAAGATGAAATTTAAGTCTTTTTGAATATAAATGCTTCAAAATTTCCCAAAGATTGTTAATTTTTTCTTTCTTCGACGAGCAGACTTCCAACAAATGAGATTATACAATTCATTTATTTATTTATATGTATATTACGAAATTTAAAATTGCGTCCTATCTTAAAGTATTCTAAAAATGTTTCCCGTCTAATATAATTTACAAATTCAGTTTATTTAATTTTTCCCTGTCTTAAAAATATTTAAATCATTCATTTTACCTATCTTCCAAATTCATATAATTGTGTACATTACTATTTTATTTCTCATTTTAAAATCCTACTTCAAAAGAACAATTCACGTATTAATATTTTTTTCTTTCGAAACCCGTCTCTTAGTTTCAAAGTCTCATTTTTTTTTAAACGCGATATGAATTCTAATAAAATTATTTGTTCTGAGAATCTCATCTTACTGCCATTAATTTCTTCTTTTTCTTTCCGTATTCCAAAAGATTCGCTCGTTTTATCGGGAGTGCCTTTGTAAGTCTATTTTTTCTACGCGGCTAGGAAATATATCAGCCTTTTTACGCTTTCTCATTTGACAAGACTTCTTTGCTCATTGCAGTATGAAACCTTGCGCCAGCAGTACTTATTGACGTGCTTGAGCTTCGGAAAAAAAATTGTGCGTTCTTGGATGTTAAAATAATCGCGCCACCAGGAAGTTTGGTTTATGTTTGATTTGTTATATGGAATAGCAGTGTAACTTCTGTAATAGTGGATGTGCTGACTGAATGAGCACTTATGTGGAATTTCAACCGGCATTATGCTGTAGCTCATAACAATATAATGTTTTTTTAAGGTTTGGACGATGATCGTTGTGGATTTGTTCACTTTAAAATAAATAGTTCTCTTTAACTGAATATTTGACTGCAAGTTATTTCTTGGAAACCCTTATGATTTTCGGTCCTTGCCATTTTTTTTAAGAAACACAGCTACGACTGTGAATGTCATCGACGTCATGTTGGTAAAAAATATTACAAGCACTGCATATTATTTTGTGAGTGTTGGCAAGCATATAGAGAAATAGGAACCCGTATGAAACTGGTACTGCTGCACTTTAGATCTCGAATGGTAAGGAAAGTTTTTGATGGAGGCTGCAATGTCGTTAGTAAAATTGGAGTGTACTTAGCTATCATGAGAAATCTACTAAAATCATGCCTACTATTAATATTATACCGACAGTGCACCCTTAGTAACAAAAAGGGATCCGAGAATCTAGTTTGCATTCAAGGCGAATGTAATACATATATACAGGGTGATTAGAAAATGAGTATACATTTGAAAAATTAATAATTCACGGAATAATATAGGTACAGAGGTAAAAATTGACACACATGCTTGGAATGACATGGGGTTTTATTGTAACCATACAAAAAAACTAGTCGTTGGGGGCCACCGTAATACTTACCCATCATGGATATGCATAATGTAAAATATTAAAATAAAAATGTGTAAACTACTTATAAAATGCATTGCAATTCAAATAAAATCGTGGCTTGATGACGTCACAAACTTTAAAGGCTCGATTACTGAATTGCTTGAAAGAGGTTTTTCCTAATAACTCCAAAAATAATAATCCTATTAACTAGCGGTTTATTGCATCTGATTAAGCGTCAAATTTCCAATTAAAATATCTCTTTGAAGTGAAATTTGGATGAAATACAGGGTCATGAAAAATCGAAGAGTGTGGAAAATAGGATTCCAAATATCTCGGCAACTAATTATCCGATCGACTTCATGCTTTATGTAAAATTTATGTTTTTTTATTGTCTTTTATATTCATTTCTTAAAATAAACAATTTCGAAAATTTTTATATACCTTTTATCAGAACGAATATTTCGAGGGTCCGAATAAAATAGTTCCGGTTAATCGAGGTTAATGAAATGAAATAGGCTTCTTCCCATTATTACATACTAAGTACATACCAAATTGCAAGTCTCTATCTCAATTTTTTCGGGAGATAGAGCGTTTACAGACACACACACACACAGACACACAGACGGACGGCAAATTTTTTTTTCTAAAAATATGTTTTTCGGAATCTCCAGTGTCTGAAACGTGTAAATCCGTCAAAAAAAATTTTTCGATTTTCAAAACGATTACAAGATTTACCCTATACTACGTATGATGGGTAAGTAAAAATTTTTTCGATTTTCAAAACGATTACAAGACTTACCCTATACTACGTATGATGGGTAAGTAAAAAGGTTTTAAAAAAAAAGGCCGACAGTTGGCACTGAACAGCAAAACGTCAGTGACTGCCTGAGAATCGTGTATAAAAGGAGCTGTAATGAGAGAGAGAATCAGATGCACCAGCAATCGCAGCATGTTGACGTTACCAGAAAAGGCAATGTTAGTGAAGCTCTACTATCAAAAAATGGGGAATCTGCCGCGATCGACCGACATCAATAGGCATGCTAAAAGACAATATCCAACGCCAATTTCTCACCATAACTACAGATATGCTGCACAGTGCTGTGCACAACATTGTCCCTCGGCTACAGCTATTGTTGCGGGATGACAGTGGACATGTTGAGCATTCGTTCTGAAGAACATCGTCTTTGCTTTGTCATAATTTGCTATGCTAATTATTACTTTTCTTATCACACGAAGCGCCATCTGTCGGCCATTTTATGAACTTTTTTGTGGATACAATAAAAGCCCATGTCATTCCAAGCATGTGTGTCAATTTTTACCTCTCTACCTACATTATTCCGTGAATTATTAATTTTTCAAATGTATACTCATTTTCTGATCACCCTGTATATTGGGCCATACGTTTCCATACATATGATTTTGAACATTTTATTTTTTATATTTCTGTTACCTTAAAAATGCGTGTTAATGAAGAACAACGAATTGAAAACATACTGATGGCAGGGTGAAGAAAAAGTTGCATTTTCTAGAAAAGAAGGAATAAGTTTTTGAAAAAGATTTTTCTTCCTATGTATAGAAACTTATAGTTCACTCTGTATTTTTGTATGCATGACCACGTATAACTTTTAACGGATTCTCCGATATGCGTAGTTATTTTTTATTGTAAAGGGACGTCTTGTTATACATTTCATCAGGATGCAAAAATTGCATGTTTATATTTCTTTCTATTTTTTAACAATTTCCAGAACAGTTGAGAAGTGTTTATGAATTCGGTTTGTCCGCCTGGCCTTGCTCTATCTCTCGTAAAGATTTACTATAGAATGTTCGATATTAAAATTGTAGATTGTAGATGCTGTATTGAAGTGTGTAGCATTTGTTTTTCGTTTACAGAGAAACTCAACATATTTCCGTTGCATTATGGTCTATGGGGGAAAACTTGTTTCTACTGCGTTTTATTGATGTTACGATATTTCACACATAATGAGATTGATATGTGTCACTGAAGTGGACTACAACGTGCTTTCTGAGGAGTATAGACTAAGTAGCATTTATAGCTCGTTTACAGTGATGCTTTGAAGCAATCATACTCAACCTGCGGCCAGGCGACCTTTTATGTATGGCCCGAGACACGGAAACATTATTCCATATTTATAAAAGAGAAGGGAGCTATTTAAGATCTTCATCTTTGTTTTATATATTTTAATGGGAAGACAAAATCTTCCCTGTCATTCATAATTTAAAAGTACTTCATTTTCTTAGTAAAAGCTTTCTTGCATAGTTCTATTTGCATAACAGAGATCTATATATTTTTTAATCTTCATCACTAACCAAATATTATTTCAAATTAATTAAATTTCAACTATATATTTTTACATTTTAAAAAGATATGAAGCTTCAGTATTGAACAAAGTCGGATTCATTAAATAATACCTGATTTTTTTTTTTTTTTTTTTTTTTTTGTGATATTTAGAATTTAGAAATTTTGCAGTATTTTATTATCTCGTTTTATACTTATTATATACCTGAAGGTATATGATAAGTATATAGTATAGTAAGTAGTATTATATAGTATTCAGTAATCGAGCCTTTAAAGTTTATGACGTCATCAAGCCACGATTTTATTCGCAGTGCAATGCATTTTATAAGTAGTTTACACATTTTTTATTTTAATATTTTATATTATGCATATCCATGATGGTTAAGTATTACGGTGGCCTCCAACGACTAGTTTTTAAACTTATCTATTTTTTGTGAATTATGTAGTGTTTTTAAATTGTACAGATCCTATTCAACGCTGTACGAAAGAATTCGCACACATTACCATATATGGACAGTAATTCAGGGGCCCCCTGCAATAAAAAGGCAAATGGAGTTTTCATCTACATTGCTTTTAAATTTACTTTCAATATTTTAATTTAGAATATGACTCATTTGCATATATTCCTATTAAGAAGAGTTTTCTAGCATATTTTCTTTGCTTAGGATCATAAAATTTATATTTCCTTGTATGCTGAATACATTACATAAATCTGAAAATTGAACTACAAGGTAACTCTAATTGCCTTATTATTGCAAAGGGCCCCTCAATTATTGCAAATGGATTTTTACTGAGTTATGTGTTTTTAGGTGCGTTCGTAATTATATAAATACGTAGCACTTATTGTCGCCGTCTGGTCCGTCTGTCCGCATATAACAACGCAAAAACTACCCAACCGAATGGTTTGAAATTTACGATACATTAGGGGAGACCGGGGCAAGATGAAGAGCGGGGCAAGATGACGAATGTCTTCCGTTTTCCACTAGGTGGCAGCATCAACCGGACACTACTGGCCCTCCTATCGGCCGTTCGTTAAACAATAGTATGGAGACGCTGAAATCGCCATTTTTGTGTTAGTTGTGAAGCTTTGATTGTTTATCGCTGCCACGTTATAACTTTTATGCATGTGTAAATAAGCTCTGCTACAGATATATTTAAGATATATCGTTTCTCTTTAATATTTATGAGCAACTTAGTTTAAATACTACCTATTACCATGAATAAATGCCAATTAATTGCCTTCCTTCATGGCAATGAAAACGAATATTTTTAAACAGGCAGTCCGGGGCAAGATGACAAGCTCGTCATCTTGCCCCGTGTTTCGGAATTTATTAAACTAATTATGTTGTCCATTCTATTTAAATCCTGTAAACGCTTGTTTGTCTGTGTGTTTGTCCACGCAGAATTGCGCTTCTACCTCCTCTGGGGCTAAGGGGCGTATCGGATCGGGGGAGGTGTCGTTCGAAAGGGGGTAACCAGAGGAAGATATTTTTGCCATCCGCTAAGCCCCCCCGAAAGAAAAACACTATCGGGGTTCGTATCTCCGCTTCCAAGGGTCCGATCGGTACGAGGGGGGTACCGTTCGACGGGGTTCAACCTCGGAGTCAAAACCTCCCCGCTGGTCCCCCTCCCCCCAAAATTCAAAAAAACGTTTAAGCCCAACTTCCAGCATTTCTATCAGAGATAGAGCATTTTTACCAAATTTATGGGTCACCACCCTCCCTTCGTATAAATTCACGTCGGGGGGGGGGGGTTAGCCCCCCAAAAAATGAAATACCTCAATATCTTCGATTCTAACAGTGCGATTCCTTCACGACCGGTACCGTTCGATTGGATTTCGCTTCGGCAACACTTTTCGAAGTTGCAGGCTACGCCCGAAAGGGTGGTCGTTTTTAAAACATGTTTAAAGTGTCATAACTCGGTAAGTTTTGCGCTGTAAAGTCCTGCCGGTGACGAGGAATATTGTGACCAACCAACAGAAGAATGGATCCAGTGCTGTAAATGCCAAAAGTGGTGGCATGAGGCATGTTCCAATTATGAAAATGGTATTTTTATTTGTGACTATTGTTAGCTGCACAACTAAACACTTCAACATTACGTTATAATGCATTATGCTTAGTTTGATACTTTGTAAGATGTAAAAACACAGTTATCATTTGTTAAACCATGTAACATATTCAAAAGATAAAATATGTTCAACCTTTTTCAGTGTTGTCATCTTGCCCCAAGGGTAAAGTCATCTTGCCCCAGTGCTGGGGCAAGATGACGATTTGTTAATGTTATGAAAAAATAAAATTATCCTTTATTTTTTTATTTGAAAAATTAAATGGTAATTTATTTTATTTAATACTACAAAGGAATACTCTAACAGTTCATGTAAAATTAATTTTACTATACTGAAAAATAAATTAATAAAGAACAAAAATTGTTAACATAGTCATCTTCCCGGTCTCCCCTATCTATGCAGAATTTTGTCGAGTCATTTCAAATTTTACGAAAATCGAATCAAAACTTTAGAGGATATTAATAAAAACATTTATTAAAAAATTTGATTTTTTTTTCAAATCTGTGCTTTTTTGATATAAGAGCTTATGAGATTCAACCGTCAAGCGACCGAGATACTTATTTTATATCAGAAATTAATCTGCAGACGATAGAATTCATTTCACAGAATTAAAAATCATCAAGACCTGAATATTTATATAAATAGCTATAGTACGAACGCACCTCATTTGTCACGCTTGACGTACAATTTCCAACTTGTTTAATTTCTTATTTGGATATCTCATTTCACTGTATGAAAAAATTAAAAATTTCTTAATAATACTGTGTTAGTTTTGGAAAGTGCTTCATAATCTATGTCTGATGCACGATTTTTCGTTCTTGTTTTTACTTTATGGGCTTTAACTTTCGTAAAAATTGACCAATCGCCACGAAATTTGAATATGTTTAGAAGTACACAGTACTACTTCACATTTTTAAAAAACTTGCGTCGTATTTTTTTATTTTATTTATTTATTTATTTATTTTAATCGGACACGTAAATACATATATAATCATGTACTGCACATCAGAATGGCAACAATGGTAATTAGAACGAATCTGGATAATAAAGTTTTATACAAAAGAACTTTGCTTATCAACACCACTATTATTATACTTCGCCAACTGCCGTGCAATATGTAACTAACTATGAATAAGATGTAATATCTTAAATTTTTCATTTCTTAAACAATGCTTTTTTTTAATTTAATTTTTTCTCTATTTCAATTTTTATTCATGTATTGTCATCAAATTCCAAATAAAAATGCTTTACAAAAAATACAGAATTTTCAACAATTATTTCCAATTCTACAAAAAGTTTAAAATTTTAAAAATAAGACTAATAATTTTTAAGGTTATATTTCCATATTTTCGGTCTTCAAAAATCGCTATATATATATATATATATATATATATATATATATATATATATATCAAATTACAAAGATAGATATGTGTCAGGTTACGTGCAAATACATCCCATGCAATTTATCCCAACTCTATATATTTTATTTACATTTCATTACTTTAAAAGTAGTATATAAGATATGTTAGATTTTCGTGCATCGAATAAAATTGAATATACTTGCCTAAAAGGTTTCAGAAATTCTCCAAGATATCTATAGTATGCAAAGAATTTTGAAATCTAGTTTTATGTATACAATCTAAGTTTGTTTAAAGATATACATTTTTAAGATGCCACAATCGGTGTAGAATATTAAAGGTTGTGATTATTGCATATTACAAAATACCCCCAGACACCCTGTCACTCTGAGAAAAACATGTCTAATAGGCTGCATGATCGTCTGTAACAGCTACACAACTCTCGCATCGGCATTTTATACTGTTTACCAGGGTCCTTATCAATCCCTGTGGCAATCGCACCTACTCTTGCACCAAGGCACCTTTGAGCTCATCGATGGACGTCAGCAATTGATCGTCCAAGGGCGTCTCATACGCGTTCGATAGGATTAAGGTCAGGGGACATCGCAGGTGACTCCATTCGTAGAACATACTCCGATTCGAGGAATTCGTCCACCAACTGAGCCTTATGTGGACGGGCGTTATCGTTCATAAAATGAAATTTGGTCCATATGATCCGCGGAAAAGTTTCACATAGGGTGCAAGGATCTCGTCCCTGTACCGCTGACCTGTTACAGTACCTCTATCGAACACATGAAGGTCGGTACGCCTGTCTTCCATGACGCCTGACCAGACCGTCAGACAACCTCCACCATAGTGGTCATTTTCAACAATGTTAGAGGGCCTATATAGACTCCCGGGTTCTCTCCAGAAGAGATCACGTCTCGAGTCGCTGTCCAGACTGAATAGCGACTCATTACTGAAGAGAACCCACCCCCAGCTATCCTCTATCCAAGACAGTTGTTCTCGGCACCATGCTAGACGGGCCTTTTTGTAGTTCACTGTCAAAGGGATGCAGACTGCAGGGCGTCTGGCATACAGTCCACCTGCATTAAGTCTCTGGGGACTGTTATCCGTGAAATGAGATGTTCCTGTTACATTATACAGGTGACGAGACAGTTGTGTCGCTTTCGCGGACCTGTCTCTTTTGGCTAGAAGGCTCAAATAAGGGCTTTCAGCCGGCGTTGTTCCCCTTTGCGGACTTGACCAGTTCCGCGGACCATTGTTCCTGTCTCTGTGAACTGTTTCCACAAAGTGGGCAGCACATTTCTCGGAACCCCGAGGTCCTTACAACAGGTAGCCTGTGATTGGCCCTCCTCAAGTCTTTCAACTATCCGCCATCTTGTGGCATCATCTAGACGATAACGACTAGCCATACTAACGATGGTTAACAAACAAATTCAAAAAACAAGGATTGGGTTATGCTACGATGTTTCAAAACGTGATAACGCTACAAGCTTCGGTGAGCAAATGAGGTATCTCTACACAAACGCGATCACAGCGCCACTGCCTTATGACGAGACAGACCACTGCATGACAGGTGTGTTCGTGAAGAGCTTAACTATCATTTGATACCTTATTTGCGTGTAGGAATAATATATTTTGTTTTGTTTCTTTAAAAAAAACCGCTTGTCCCTTTAATTGTTTTCACCAGTGTATGTAACTAACTACATAATGTAATATGTAACATTATAACATATACATATGTAACATCGTATATGAATTAAGTTAATAAACAATATCTTGACTTTTTTTATTTCTTAAAAATTACTTCTTTTTTTGAATTTCATTTTTTCTTCATTTCAATTTTTATTAATGTATTGTCATCAAATTTCAAATAAAAATGCTTTACAAAAGAATACAAAAACTTCAATATTTATTTCAAATCCTGCTAAAAGTTTAAAAGAAAAATAAGCTTTTAATAATAGTTAAGGTTATATTTCCGGTCTTCGAAATCGCACAGATGTATCTATCAAATTACAAAGATAGAAATGCATCAGGTTACGTGCAAGTACATCCCATGCAATTTATCCAACTCTATATTTTGTTTACATTTCATTACTTTAAAAGTAGTATCTAAGATATGTTGGATTTTTGTGCATCGAATAAAATTGAATATACTTGTTTAAAAGGTTTCAGAAATTCTCCAAGATTTATATTGTATGCAAAGAATTTTCAAATGTAGTTTTATGTATTCAATCTAATTTTGTTTGAAGATAGACATTTTTTAAGATGCCACAATCGGTGTAGAATATTAAAGTTTGCGATTATTGCATCTTACAAAATACACTCTTATTATAGTTGCACTATTATAGTTCTCCAACTGTCGTGTAATATGTAACTAACTACATAATGTAAACATTATAACATATACATATGTAACAACCGTTTATGAATTAAGTTAAGAAGGAATATATCTTGATTTTTTTAATTTCTTAAAAATTACTTCTTTTTTTTTAATTTCATTTTTTCTTCATTTCAATTTTTATTAATGTATTGTCATCAAATTTCAAATAAAAATTCTTTACAAAAGAATACAAAAATTTCAATATTTATTTCAAATCCTGCAAAAAGTTTAAAAGAAAAATAAGCATTTAATAATATTTAAGGTTATATTTCCAGTCTTCGAAATCGCAAAGATGTATCTATCAAATTACAAAGATAGAAATGTGTCAGGTTACGTGCAAGTACACCCCATTCAATTTATCCAACTCTATATTTTGTTTATATTTCATTACATTTCATTCAAGTAGTATCTAAGATACGTTGGATTTTCGTGCATCGAATAAAATTGAATATACTTGCCTAAAAGGTTTCAGAAATTCTCCAAGATTTATATAGTATGCAAAGAATTTTCAAATGCAGTTTTATGTATGCAATCTAATTTTGTTTGAAGATATATACTTTTTTATGATGCAATAATCGGTGTAGAATATTAAAGGTTGCGATGAGTATATTCTTTGAGAGTCCACAGTGAATACTTAAATACAGCTAACGAAGATGTGTGATGTATGCAATCTAATTTTGTTTGAAGATATATAAATTTTTATGATGCAATAATCGGTGTAGAATATTAAAGGTTGCGATGAGTATATTCTTTGAAAGTCCACAGTGAATACTTAATACAGCTAACGAAGATGTGTGATGCATACAATCTAACTTTCTGTGAAGATATTTTTTATGAGGCCAGTGAGGCCACTTTAATAATCAGTGTTGAATATTAAAGCTTTCGGCGAGTACATTCTAAGGAATCCCAGACGAAATAGTAAAACGCAAAAATTAAAATGCAGATCTCAAATTCAAATTTTTGACGAAAAAGTTAAGGAAATCATTAGATTTTAATTTTAGATAACTCTATATGTAAATTAGACATTTACTGTAAAAGTAATACTTATAAAGCAAATTTGCATTAATTTGTAAGTCAGCAGAATTTTTGTTAAATGCAATGTTCAGTGCATTTCATATTTAAATATGTTTACTAACATTTGATATTTAAATATAATGTTTAGTACATTTGATATTTAAGTGTAATTTTTACTAATATTTGATATTTAAGTGTAATGTTTACTAACATTTGATATTTAAGTGTAATGTTTACTAACATTTGATATTTAAGTGTAATGTTTACTAACATTTGATATTTAAGTGTAATGTTTACTAACATTTGATATTTAAATGTAATGTTTAGTACATTTGATATTTAAGTGTAATGTTTACTAACATTTGATATTTAAATGTAATGTTTACTAACATTTGATATTTAAATGTAATGTTTAGTACATTTGATATTTAAATGTAATGTTTAGTACATTTGATATTTAAATGTAATGTTTAGTACATTTGATATTTAAGTGTAATGTTTAATACATTTGATATTTAAGTGTAATGTTTAATAAATTTGATATTTAAATGTAATGTTTAATGTAGATGATAATGTTTCTCGTACTTTCTATATAGATAATAAATTTTAAAATAAATGTTTCGGTTTTCCCGATGATATATGAATTAATTTGAGGGTAAGTATATTGCATTGATCGTCTCAAATTAAATTTTTTAATGAAAAGGCTATTCCAAATAAATCATTGTATTTTAATTTCAAACTATTATTTTATTTATTTATTTTAGAATGAAGAATGTTTATTTTTTCGACCTGTATTACTGTGTGAATGAATTGATTTCTCATGCTTTTCTAAATTTTCTCAAAAACTATTTTAGATAGAAGAATGTGAAAAACTGCAGATCGTAGCCAGAAACAATTTTTTCTGGTGCTGGTAAGTTTAGTGTTAGTTATGCAACCATATCTGAGACTATTTCGGACAGTAGACACAACAATTTTCTTCAAATGTTATTTTTGATTATACGTCGTTTAAATAGTCGAATGAAGATAGAAAGACACTACAATTATATATATATATATATGTATGTAAAGTTATACGACGGTTAAAGGGACTCGGTAACCTTTAAAACTACTTTTTTATTTGAGCATTTCATAAAATTTTTTGACGGATTAATTAAATATCTAATTAATTAAAAAACAATTCTCATGCTTAAATTTTAAAAGTTTAACATAAAAAAAATTTTTAATTTAAAACCATACTTTTATTAAAATTTAAAATTTTTCGCAACAAAGTTTTTTCATAATTTTCTTACAAGTATACTACATCATTGTAAGGACCAGATTTTCAAAAAATTATTCAGATTCAGAAAAAAATATTTTCCATGACATATGTAAAAATACAGTAAAATGATTATTTAATTAACATTATTAAAAAAAAATAACTGGAAATTCGATCCTTAATGAAAATATATCTTTAGCATCTTAATAATATTGATATATAGAAAAAAAACTGAAAACTCAATAAAAAGATTGCAACTCTGAATCGCTTAAACAAAAAAATGACACACTAAAACGACATATTTGCATATTTTTAGTTATCGTATTTTTACGAAAAATCGTCAGAATATATTAAACGCCCTGAACCACCCGAACTCTCGGCTCGATGTCTTAAACGTATTGAATTTAACTTGAAAATTTTTCCGATGACATCTTCCGTGATCAGGTCTACTTCAGTTCCGGTCAGTAACTGACCGGAACCGTGCGCCCGCCGCCTGTTCCGTTAAGTAGCGGCGGTCGTCGGATTATAAGTTCATCATAAGAGAGAAAATGTAACATTAATATTTTCGTCATTTTTCGCAAAATGAAGCGCTTAAACCAATGAGCAAAACCAAAATAATAACTCGAGTTTAGATTACGATTATTTTTCAAAGAAGAGAGAGAAAGAAAAAAGTTATAAACAGCTGCATCAACGTACACTGTAAAAAATTGCTGCAGTAAAATTACTGCAGCAGATATTCCAGTCAATATCCGTAAGAAAACGGTATTTGTCCCTAGATAAACGGACTTTGCTCTTACATAAACGGGTTTTGCCCGTAAAAACAGGAAATTTACGGAAATTGGCCGTTTACCTTGAAAAAGGGGCATTTTCCGTAACATTACGGTAACAATTCACGAAGAATGCCCGTGAATTTACAATTTTTTTTTCGGTCGAAACTGTTGCTTTACTACTTCCCTTTTTATCGTCTTGCTCTGTAGAAGGTGCAAGCTTTCTTTTATGAAACAAGTGGAATTGTCGTACGTGAAACTTGTTCTGTTTGTGCTTTTCTTTACGTTTGTTTT
Organism: Maratus michaelseni; assembly: GCA_963931845.1. Taxonomy (NCBI): domain Eukaryota; kingdom Metazoa; phylum Arthropoda; class Arachnida; order Araneae; family Salticidae; genus Maratus; species Maratus michaelseni. Next base: position 121,207,978 of record OZ007599.1, on the reverse strand, counting down.
TATGCCTAATGTTATCCATGCAGCACAAAAAGAGTTTTTATTCTTTTGTCAGAAATCTTAATATCCAAGTCCTCCTTCGGCTGCACCACCGATGCCAATACCATTATTTATTACTCATATAAACGCATTACTTCCTCTAAATATTCTTTAGAGGAAACTTTTAATAAAAATACCAGGGAAGTAAATGTACGAGGTTTTTATTCTAATAAAAAACATACATATTCTTATAAAAGATGAAAAAAAGAATCAGAATTTTGTGAAAAAAGTTATACATTAATAAATATGGATTCTATTCATAATTCATCCTCATTAACCGAACTAAATTTTTATGTCTTCCGAAAGTTTGTTCTGGATAGAAATATCAAACAAATGTAGAAAGAAATGGATTACGAAAATACAGAGTTTATTTTTTTTTTCTTGGGATTGCAGCCAACTTATTATTCGGTGGGATATTTACTTCTGTTAGATTCCTGCTGAATCATAGTTTTTCTTAATTAGGTTTGAATTCCCGTCATTCTATACAAATGTACTACTTACGAACAATTGATGATGTATGCAATTATTTTTTCGTACAGAAAGGTATTTGTAATGAATTGTCTTAAAATACTTTGGTACAGAAAATTTTCAAGTGTGTAGTTATAAGACTAATAATTCGTAAATATATATAATTATATTAATGATCCCTTTAATTTTACGAAAAAATAAAATGGATAAGATTCAATGGTTTATTTATATCAATCGAAAAATTGGAAGATACGGAGTTATGACAGTAATTTAGAAAATACTGTTCAAGGGACTTTTTTTTCCCTTTGTGTTTGTGGAAACCCTGTATTGTTATCCACGTTAGAGTGGATAGAGATATCATTAGAAAGTCTCGATTCGGGTATACCCCGATCCAAACTCGAAAATACTATTTGAAGTTAACCTGCATGAAATTTGAAATAAAAGAAAAGTAATCTATCTTCTGATGGAATTAAGTAAATATTTTCTTTAATTATATCTCTAATTTCAATTTTCTCTTTTATGTAGTAAAATGAAGATATATATACACATTTATATATAGTTTCTTTCATTTTAAAGAACAGTGTGGACTTTAAAAAAAAAAAAAAAAAAAAAAAAAAAAAAAAGAAAAAAAAAAAAAAAAACGAGTTACCAAACCCGTCAACTCAACCCAAACCACAGACAGAGTTCGGTTCGGGGAAAACCGGCTTACGATACCTGATGCAGGACTCTAATCCACATTAATTTTAAATATCATTGTTGCCAGTAAAGCTTGGTTCGACGCGCAGTAGACGGTGATCTAGTTAAATGTTTGAGGCGTCCCTGTAAAAAAACCATGCACGGTACAAAGATTGTTTTAAACGTTAAACAGTAATGTGTACCTTAACACCATAATAAAAATTAGTAACGAAAGATCATTTTTTACGAAAGCTAAAAGTCTAAATTGATAGTACGTCAAAAAATAAAAATTGAGCAATAGTTATGTTGCTAATTCAAAAATATATTGTGTTAATGTAATTTTTACATGTATTTTACTTTATTTTTCACATATTAATATATATTAAAAGCTACAGTGCTGCTATAACCCCTTTATATATAAAAAATACGAATTTATATAAAAAATGTTGAAATATATTAAAATTTGCTAAATGAACGTGTGTTTCGGATCTTCTATAACACATTACAACAATCTTAAAACAAGTGGGTAAGTGTGATCGAATGTAGCACAAAGGGTTTCGTTTAATATTCCATTCAAAACACTTTACCCTTCAATTTGTAAATCCAAATCATTAATTTAAAATTGTCCTTATCCTTTATCAATACACTTTATCAATAAGAACATAGATGGCAGCACCATTAAATTTAATTATAAAATAACAAGAGGAAACTATTTTTAAATCAAAATAAAAATATTCAAGAACTGCTTTTCAGACAATTGTAACAGTATTTGTTTGTATAGATGAAAATTGTATCATATTTAATTATGTGATTAAGTTTTATATAGCTAAATATAAACAAAACCCTTAAAACAGCAAAAATACAAAAGGAAAGTTCTTTTAATTAAATCCATCGGACAAGGAAATGCAAAAATCAAAAATTTCAACGTCCGTCGTCCCGAACAGAACCCGGAACCTTTGGGTTCGGAGGAAAACGTTCTACCACGGAACCATCAAGCCTTCGTGTAAAAGACTGTAATTAACATTCTGTTTTAAGAAAATCGCAGAAATAGGCGGATACCATTTAATTAATTCATTTAATTAAAACAATGTAAGACTTTTTCAAAATTTTGTGATTTGTCATGTGGCAGGAGGTATTCAGCTATATGCACAATTTCATGTCTCTAATTTATACAGTTTCCGAGTACGAACTCTGTGACGGACAGACATACAGACAGACAGAAGAGTGAGACGAATAGGGTTTTGTCAGGAGAACGAAAGTCGTAGAAGTAGAAGGAAAAAAAATCCAAGAAGCAGTAAATATAGATCCTAAGTTATCCTAAGTTAAAACAATCAAAACAGGTTAGAAAAAAGAAACAAAACGGACTCTTTCGAGAGAGGGCGGGGAAGGGAAATTCAATGCTTATCTGCCCATCTCATTTCATCAGAGCTTTCTCTTTTGCGGCCAGTGCGATAACCATCGGACTGATTAGAGTCCGACATAGAGTCGGGAAACCCGGTTTTACCCGACCCGAGCCGCACACACTCTGGCGAAGTGGCTTTTTTCACAGACAGTGACCACATATGATGTGCGAAAGTCCAAACTTATGTTTCAATTTGTCTTGCCATGTATTTTAAATAAGTGTTAATTTTATACATTTTTAATTCAAAAATCTCAAATTTTAGTTATTTTTAAACAAAATAGTATATATTTGTAAAATGAGGTTAGTGCATTTGTTTTGTTTTACGTGGACTGACTTTGAAATACCGTCAACTACCAAAGTCAAACCTGCGCGCAGATAATCTTAACGTTTCTCATTGCTCAAATGCCTACAGAAGAGGAATGTTTCAGCGATTTTATGGGGTATAGTGGGACCTTCACTCTACCAGACGAAAATTTTTAAAATTATTTAAAACAAAATCAATACTATGTATTGTTCAAAACCCAATGAATAATAATAGAAAAAATGTGCTCAGAATGTTGCTATCAAGACAAAAAATAATAATAAACATGACTGTTTTTTACATTGCTAAATTGAGCGTAAAACCGACAGAGTGAAAAATGCCCAAGCCGGGAATCGAACCCCCTTGGAATAACACTCCAAGTTTCTATCACAGAGCTACGCGGACGATATCCAACTTGACATCGCTCACTCTCATATATCGTTAAGGCTGCAACTTACTGTCATGAAAAATGAAAGGTCATCATGAGCACACAAACTCTGTGGCAAATTTGAGACGACATAAAGACCACGCAAAGTCCAGCATAGAACAATACATATAAGTAAATTACAATTAATTTTTTTTCACATTAATTTTTTTATTATTCATTGGTTTCGGGCGAATTTCACTCCTGAAAATTAATTGAAAAAATTAATTGTAATTTACTTATACGAAGAAAAAATATTAACAATAATATAAAAATTTGGACCTACATAATTTTTTTTTTTCATCAGATACTCATTTTTTGGTTTTCACCTGTTCTTCCTACTTTCTGATACATTTCCTTCTAAAAACGGGACTAGAAGGGAAAAAACATATCGTTTCTTATGCTGCGGGACATATAGAACAATTCTACATAGTTGACAAACCTTGGGAAAATACATACAAGTTTCACATATGTAAAACTCATCGTTTCGGCACCTCTGCCGTGGTTCGTTAGGGATGGCGATTTTTTTTTTTTTCGTTATGGGTCGGGTTGACTTCTGTTTTTCTGATTGATTTTTTAGAGATTGGGTTGGGTGTACTACCTTTGTTTTCAGCTTTGACTTTTGTGGTTCGGTTTCGTGTTGAGCAAACTTTTCGAAAGGAAACTCAAAATATTTTTTCAAATAAAAAATAAAACTGTATACAGTAAAACATTCATAAGGAGCACTGCCGAATAGCGGACACAACTATTTAGCGAACATTTTTTCAATCCCGTAACACACACACACACACACACACATATATATATATATAAGCTTTTATTCCTTAATAGCGAACAGATTCAACGGTCCCGAAGTGTTCACTAGTAACAAGTTTAACTATATTTGAATACAATTGAGTATGTATAAGCCCATTTTTCTATGTAAAAGATAAGACTAGTATTAGAGATAATGGTAGACTATTTTTTATAATTGCTTTAAAACATGGATTAATTTTCTTACATTTCGTGTTGGTTTCGGATCGGGTTAACTTCAAATAGAATTTGTGTTCAGGTCGACGCCCCGACAAGCACAGAACTAATAGACTGAATAGGTCCCAAAAGTACAGCGAAGGTCATGAATATTTTTTTCTACAGCCTAAGACAGATGTGGGAGTTAAAATCAGATATATTTCTCTTACTTTTAAATACACAAAGAAATATTACACAGCGCCAAACAATTTAATTCAGCGAAAATATAATAGCCTTACTACACATACAACAATTCGAATTGTACATTATTTTTTATCTTAACTAATTTATCATTGTAGCAATAACACGAAAGAACATTTTGAAGCAATTCACCTGATGATTCTATTATAAAAGTCCAAAAATTCTCTCTTTAATAATAAATGATGAAAGGGGGATTTTTTTAACGACGATAATAAAATATTCAACACTCTTTTGTCTGCATACAAAGAATAAAAATCGTGTTCTTTGATCACATTTGTTCACAACGTAAAATTGAATACTTGTACATTGGTGTTCATGTTACGGATATCTACTTACCGATTTACATGGTGTTTTGTAACTTGCCTTCAGAAACAATACCTTTTGTTTAAAAAGTCATAGAAAAGTATTCTGCTATTTCTATAGTTCTAATATAGTTCTGACGCAGAATGTGCTGTCAAGTTTATATCCTATTCTATTATTGACACGCCGAGAAAAATTGTATCCGTGTTGCAGCATACTAAATTTATGTTGTAAAATTTATTTCTTTGAAATGTAGAGATGTTTAATGTAGAGAGGTTTAAAATGGAGTCATTTGTTTTTGAATAATTTTCTTCATTGCATTTTAGAAGAGTAATATTTAAAAATAGTTTTATTTTGTTATTGTTTTATTCTATTTTATATAAAACCTAAAATTCCTTTTTTTTCAAAAACTTTAAAGATTTCATTTAATCGCTTTGTATTACAGAGGTGTTTTTACTCAATTTGTAAAGTTTAAAAGTGTCATAATATGAGAAATTTGAAATGATTTGTTGATTTTTTTTAACTTTAAGAAAATATTGTTATGCATACTTTACACAGACATAATTGGAATGATTTTATAATAACTTTAAGACTAAATATTATTAAGTGTACGTTTATGGAAAAAATAAGCAACAAAAGGACAATTGTGAACAACACTGAAGCTGTTTAACGGATATGAGTGAAATTCACAAAGCATTTTTTATGGGTAGACTACACCACATATTAAAAATAATTAACCGAAAAGAATATCTCGATAATGAATATCACTACTGGGCAGACAAATTTGGTATATTGAATCTCAATGAGAACATCAATCTAGAAATGTGTAGTGCATGAGACCTACACATTGGTCTCATGTGTAGGCCTAAGACTCAGACCTCATGAGACACCTGATGATTTCATAAGGCACAGAGAAGAGACCTTTCAGTTCAAATGCATGCTCGACTACGTTAATTCGTGTCTTCGATAACAATTTTGATCACTTGTTCTGACATTCTGGTAATTACGCATGTAGGAAATCTCGTGGAATACTTTGTGAAGCACTGCATTCATGTTTCTGACAGTTTCTATATCTGATCTGTGCCAACAAAAGGTTGAGAGGTTCTGCTCTCAAAGATGGTAGACGGGAGGTGCTGGGTTCGAAACGATGTCATGCTCGTCGGTCTAACTATTCAGTGGTTGTCTTCGAATCTTGCGTAAATACGGGTTAGGATCCCTTAGAAAGACGCCTATGGAGGGCAATGCCTCCTCGGTCTATATCCGTGGCACAGATCATGGCCGTAATAAACACCAAGAAACCGACCAACCCACACCTGATCTACCGGAATCAGGTGAAGTGATAATGGAACCAAAGATCATTTAGAAATGTTTCAATACTCAGACAAGTCTGAATCAATCGCTCCCTAAGCGGTTGTACACTCTTGATTTGAATTCTGTTGTGCAGTCCTTTATATGACCTATAGAATTCATACACACTTAAGTGATATGCACAAATTTAGTTTCATTTAAAAACGCATACCACAGTTGAAAACTGACTTCCAGCAATTATTCCTCGTAGACAGTACTGTAACCAAATTCCTATGTGTGTCCCTGTAAATGAACGATAAATGACACGAATTGAATAATCTATAAATATCTAAATTCGCCACCAAGGACTCTGGTACCTTTACTTGTAAGAGGGAAATAGTTTATATAGATATGTGTTAAGTGAAACATATTAGAGAGAATCTTTTCCACAGACATTCGTCTTAATTGGCTTTGCAATTTTTTTGGAGCAAAATATGGAACAACATATTAGAGAGAATTTTTTTTCCCGAGACAACCGCTTTAATTGACTTCGTAATTTTTTGGAACAAAATATAAAAGTGGTAATATATATATTTTTTTCATTTTTTGAGATCATTCAATTTAATTAGAAGAAAGTGCCAAAGTCTAGAAAGAAATAACTTTTTCAATCTCTTTAAAATAATAAATCTTAAACGCAATTTCTACAATGCGTTTTTTACCGGTTTTTCATGTTCATGAATTCTCAAATGGTTTGATTTCTGTACCTAGATAAAATGTTTAGTTTATGTGTTCTACACTTTTGCGGAAATTAATTAAAAACTCCCAAATACACAGCACGTCTTAATTGACTTCGGAACTTTTTTGAAACAAAAGAAAGAAGTGGTCATACTTTTATTCCTTTTATTTCATCTATTATCCCTTTTATTTAATTCATTAAATTTAATTAGAAAAAAAAAGCTATAAAAGGAAAGGGGCAATGAAAACGTTTAGAGAGAAATAACATCTGTTTAAAATAGTAGAGGAACTTCGGGTATTATGGATTAATCAAGTAATATGGAATACCAAGGTTTCTGTTTGTAAAGTGCTGCCACCAAGCGGCAATATCATAAACTACTTAAGAACATTTCCAGAATGGCCCCCAGAACGTGCAGTTCGTCGGTTGGCGTCAGGCGCATTGTGGGAATAAATATTTGTTTTTCATCCTTGGATAGTTTCAGAAGATAAGTTTTCAATATTTTTTATTCATTACTAGAAGTAATATTTTCACATTCAAATTAAGCATAATGTACACCGATATACTAACAGTTTATGATGTAATACTCGTTTTTTAGCTGGCGATTCACACCAATAAACATAGAGTAATTTTTTCCCAAACCGGTAGTGCCGGGTTATACGGAATACCAGTATCTCATAATACTCCATTGATTATGGTGGCGCGAAGATAGTTCCTTATATTTGTGATTTGTGCAAATCTAAAGTATGAATTGGAGAATATTGGCTGAATACCTAGGCATTATATTTTGATCATGCTCTCTTGATGCCATTACATCTATTGCTTGCCAAATTTTGTTCGTTTTCTTCATTTTTAACCCCCGATTCGATATTTCCCGAATATCTCACAATATGTTTATTATTATTATTATTTGTTTGGAAGTGAGGAAATTTCGCAAAATAATTTTTGTCTATAAATGCTATATTCGCAGATAGTTGAAGTTTGTAATTGTACCCGGTTTTCCGGTTTTAAACAATATCTGGATGTTTTATTGCCCCAAATGTAAATAGTATTCAATAACATCCGAAGTTCCTCTAAATGTTAAGGCGGTATTAAAAAATATATATATTTTTCCACGCTCAACAACTCAAAATTTTGAGACACATTTTCAGACTCATTTTTGAAAGTAAAAACATGAAACTTGGCGGCGTCAATTATGAAGAGATTTATAAGGGCCCCATGTTTTTATTTGTCGTTCAATTAATTAGAAATTGGTTTACAAACAATTATTTTCACAGTACGATAATTTTTTTTTGTTTCCAGCGCTATCGCTTCGGGAAATTCGGTTCAAAATGTCGACATTGACAGCATTTTTTGAAACATATTCTGCCTTTATCAAAAAATCGAGACAATACGGACATTATATAGTTTCTGAATAAGAGAACCTGTCAATTGGATGCATTTTAGAGCAAAAATGAATTTAAAAATGTGTCTCAAAATAAGCAGTTTGGATTTGAATAGACCCTTAAGTGTGATTTCTACAATACATTTTGTAGTAATGCTTTTCATATTTGTTTATTTAGAAAAAGAAAATCATGGGAGAAAATGTTTAGCATGCGTGTACTAAGCTTCTGTTGCAATTCAGTTAAACATATTTAAGAGAAACAAAGTAAGAAAGTGGTAAATTTTTTTTCTCCGTTTTTAAAGCTTTTCAGGTTAATTAGAGGAAAAATATCATGCGAAAGTGGCAATGAAACAGTTTAGTAGACAGATGTAATTTTTTTTTTTTCAAAACTACTTGAAATAATAAATAAATGGTAACCAGGATTTCTACAAAGTTTGTTGTATATTTCTTCAGAAATTCGTTAGCATCCCTTTTATTTTATTCATTCAATTTTATTTAGAAGAAAAAGATATAATGGGCAAGTGGTAATGAAAACGTTTAGGGACAAATAATGTTCGTTTAAAATCTCTTTAAAATAATAAATGTTAAGCGCAATTTCTACGATGCACTATGTAGTATGTTTTTCATATATATGGATTTAGAAAAGAGAAATCATGGGATAAAATATTTAGTATGTGTGTTCCAAAATTCTGATATAATTCAGTCAAACGTCGTTAAGTGAAACGAATTAAGGAAGTGGTAATTTTTTTTTCAGTTTTTAGAGCTTATTCATGTCAATTAGAAGAAAAATATACCATGTGAAAGTAGAAATGAAACAGTATAGTAGATAGATATAATTTATTTTTCAAAACTATTTTAAATAATAAATAAATAGTGACCAGGATTTCCGCAAAGTTTGTTGTAACATTTCTCCAGATTTATGAATTTAGAATTAAAAAAGTCCTTACGTCCTGTACCGGGAGGAAAAGGTAGCTTTCATAGTCCATGTTTTTAAAAATTCAACTCATTTTACTGAAACATCCGAACCTAAATTGTTTGAAATTCGATTATAGAAAATTCAATCCCGGTTTTCGTTTATAATGAATTTGAATGCGAATTTCAGCATGAGAATTACAGCATAACAAAAATCAGATTGTTTCAAAATGTCAGCCACCCTAGAATTTCAAACTGCCATATCTCTGCCATTTTTTAAGATAAAGCCAAAACAAAAAATGTTCCGGAATTCTTGTATCACGATCTATCACTTAAAGGAAACAACTTTTTCAATTTATAATTTTTTATATATCTTTTTGAATTTTTTAAAAAAATCTTAAAAATTTAAACTTGCCGCCATTTTGAAACAAAATCTATCTTTAGAAGAAGAAAAAATTGGATTCATGAAAATTTTCGACTTCCGGTTTTCGACGTATTTATATGTTTTAGAAGGTTTTGAACACATTTTGAACATCTTTAGAAAATGTCTGTCTGTGACTCACTCTGTCTGTCTCTGTCTGTATGTGACAAAAATTTTGTGGGCACCCTATCTCAAGAACTAATGCACGAAATTTAATAAAACTTAATATTCAGTTAGTCCCTGATATAAATTGGTGCTGATTAGTTTTTGGTGAAAATCGCCCGACAGGTGGCGCTGCTATGCTGCATTTTTTGTGATTTCCTCAATAGCTCTATCTTAAGAACTAATGCACTTATTTTCATCAAACTTCAGGTTCAGTTAGACCTTGACATAAATAGGCGCTAATTACGTTTTGGTGTAGATATCCCAACAGGTGGCGCTTCTATACCACTTTTTACTCGATTTTTACGATAGCTATATCTAAAGAACTAATGCGCGGAATTTCATCAAACTTCAGATTCGGTTAGACCTTGACATAAATAGATGTTGCTTACGTTTTGGTGTAAATTGCTCAACAGGTGGTGCTGCTTTGCTACTTTTTTCATTATTATGACGATAACTGTATCTCAAGAACTAATGCGCGGATTTTCAAACTTCAGATTCAGTTAGATGTTGATAAAAGTTGTTATTGCTTAGATTTTGGTATAAATCTATCAAAAGGTAGCGCTGCTATGCTGCATTTTACAGGATTCACACGATTTTAGCAATAGTCATATCTCAAGAACTAATCCATGGAATTTAATAAAACTTTAGATTCAATTAGACCTTGATATATATTGGTGTTGATTCTTTCTAGTGTATGCGAAATCTGTGTGAGATAGAAGAAAGTTTTGGGATTGGCACATCCGACTAGTTTAAGATATAGCACAAACAAAAAATGTTCCAGAATCCTTGTCACGTTCTAACACTTAACAAAAACAATTTTTTTTTCAATTTATAATTTTTGTACATATTTTTGAATTTTTAAAAATTATTTTTTTTTAACTGGCCGCCATTTTTAAACAAGATGGCGGATGAAGCTGGCCAACGAACGCGGTCGAGACGTTGGTATGTTCTATACACATATTCATTTACATCCAAATCGGTTCGCAAATAAAAGAGTTACAGCATGACATATGTCAGATATATATATATATATATATATATATATCCAGATATATATATATATATATATATATATATAAACTTATTGCAAAAATTAACCATTGAAACAGAAATAACTGACCAAATGCAATGAAATTATTACCCCAAATAGCTATGTCAAATTACACATTATAAAACATAGTCCTAACAAATGAAGTATTTATTCAAAAAGTGAAACATAAGTTAAAAAAAAAAAAAAAAAAAAAAAAAAAAACACAAATGCAAGCTTATAATGTAATTTACTTTTTCAAGGGCTGGGAAACCACATTATAAGCAAAGAATGATTGTTTTCTGTAACTGTCACAAGCTTAAAGCCAAAATTTTGTGACAATTCCTAGCCCTAACAGTCATTGGAAAGAAATTGAAAAAAAAAAAAGGATACCTTTGAAAATAGAACACTACAAATCAAACGGAAGAAAATAAATCCATTTATAAACAAATAAATACAAAGGAAGACAAAGAAAATCTATACATTACAACATCAATTTGTCCAGAATCCGAAGCCAAAAATGTTTTGTACTAAGCACATGGTAAAGTGAATAAGTGAATTCAAACGTACAAGTTAAAATTACAGTTAATTTTCTAAAAGTAGCAGTTATTAATTTAACCATTGTGATTTTAACTATTTCTAATTTAAAATATAAAAATACAATTAAATAATATAAAAACTATAAATTCATTTACTAAAAATATTTTTTAACTTAAATAATTTTAATATATATATTATATTATTGGAATATTTAAAAATTTCACTTGTATTCCAAGTTTTCAGGTAAAAGAGAAAAAAAAATTGTGAAAATTTATATGGTGCTGCCATCTGGTTTTATAATAAACAATAACTAAAAAATAATACTAAAGAATAATAGTAATAGTTTTTTTAAAATCATTATATGGTGCTGCCATCTAGTTAAAGATTAAAACAATATCCAAATAACTATTAATTATTTTGATTAAGTAAATTTTCCAGTATAAAATTATTTTATCTATTTATTTTTACATATGTCAACATTTAAATAATTTCAAAACATAAATAAACCCATAAAATCTAAAATATTATTGTAGAAGTCAAATTAAATTTTCATTTTATAAATAATTATATGCAAGCTTAAAAGATTTACCAATATGACTACATGCACTTATTGGAACTAACATCTTGCAAAATATTATTAACCCTGAAAAATAAAATTAGATTTTCATTTTATAAATAACAATGCAAGTTTAAAAGAAATACCAAAATGGCTACACGCACTTAATGGAACTAACATCTTGCTAAATATAATTTATTCTGAAAAATAAAATTAGATTTCACACACTGATAGCTAAAAATAACCAAACATTTCCAATATGTTAACCTCACGTATTGAATCGAATATCTTGCAAAAAATAAAAAATAAAAAAATAAAAAATAAAAACGCATTTAACTATATTGTTAAAAGTTCTCTACCTGGCAAGGAAAAAAAAAAAAAAAAAAAAAAAAAAAAACAGTAAATCTCCAATATGGCAACGCACTTATTGGAACAATATTATATTTAAAGTTCTCTCCCTAGAAAAGAAAAAGAAAAAAAATAGAATTTACTATTTAAATTTTTTAATTAATAAAAGATATTTAACCAAAATATTCCCACTCAGCTCTCACATAAAGGAATTCATTCTTTAGCCAAATATATCAGTAATCAAAATGTAAGTGTTTTAACAGATAGAATGTGCAAACATATAAACCCCAATGAAAGCAAAATTTATATTCGTAAAATTGACTTAACTAAATAAAAGGGATAGCCATATTCTACTGCATGTTGAAGAATAAGTTTTAAATTTTGAGTTTTAAAATTATTAGAACAAAGATTGTTTATTCTATGTGCAAAATTTAGTAAAATATTTACAAATACTGATTTATGTATACAAGACTTATAATTAGTAAATAAGTTAACTTTAAATGTAAAATCATTTCTTTTGTCATAAATGTCAAACAAAATTTTATTATCTTTAAGAATTATCTTAAGATCAAGAAAATTAATTTCATTATTTACCATAAGGTTGAAGCTATAATTTAAATTTTTATGATATTTTATTGGTAGTAAATAATTTGAATTATTATTAAAATAGAAGACAATTATATCATCTATATAACGGTACATTTTACAATTAGCAATATGTGAATTACGTTCATAATAATATAAATATAATTCTGCAAGAATTGAAGAAACAACGCCACCCTGTGGTAATCCACAGCATTGAATATATATATTCTCATTAAAAACAATATAATTATGATGTAGAATAAATCTAGTTAAAGTTTTAAAGTAATTTAAAGAAATGTTATTTTTTAATTTTATGGAATCCTTGTATTCTTTATATAATAAATTGACAATCCTGAACATATCCTTGATATCAATATTATTAAATAAGTCATTAAAGTCAAACGTCTTCATGTTATATATATATATATATATATACAAATCAACATTTGAACGGAGGGTGGATTGGGGGTCATGATCGGTGAAAATATACCGAAATTTTTTGGAATTTCTTTCCTCCGGACGGCTGCAATATGTAGCTTTTTGTAATGAAAGCTACCTAAAACTAAGCAGCGTGCTCTACTGAAATTATTCTATGTCAAAATTAACTGAAACATCTCAGTGAGATAATCTTTTCCTCGTTCAGTCTTAGTTGAGCTTGTAACTTCTTTGAATAAAAACAAAATGCGGTAATACTTTTTTTTTTTTTTTTTTTTTTTTTTTTTCTCATTCATTTAAATATATAATGTGAAAATGGCAATGAAGATGTTTAGAAGGAAATAATTTTCTTTTAAAATTTGTTCGAAAGATCAAATAAATGGTAAGTGGAATTTAAACATTGTGTTATGTAGTGTTTTTTCCTATTTATAAATTTAAAAATTAAAACCGCAATGGGGAATAAAATCTTTAGTATGCTCTTTGTGTATTTTTTCTGAAATTAAGTGAAACATTTCGAAGAGTATTATTCCGCAGTTATTCATGTTATTTGATTATGTAGCCTATTTAAAACGAAACAAATAAATAATACTTTTTTATTTATAGCGTTTATTTAACTTAGATGAAAATTATAGGATGTGAAAATGGCAATGAAAATATTCAGAGAGAAATAATTTCTTTTTAAAACATGTTTAAAACAATAAATAAACGTTAAGCATAATTTTAACAACGTATTTGTGTAGATATTTTTCTGTTTATGAATTTATAATTTAAATATAATAGAGAAAACATTTAATGTGAGTGTTTAAAAAAAAAATTAAACATTTCGAAGAAAGAATATTTTCTCCAATTATTTGTTCTAATTGGCCTCGTAGCGTCTTTGAAACAAAATAAGCAAATGGATTTTTTTTTTGTTTATTTTCGTATGTCATTCAATTTAATAAGAAAACTATGTTATGTGAAAGTGGCAATGAAAATGTTTAATGAAAAATAATTTCCTCTAAAAACTTGTTTCTTGTATTAGTGGTAAAAATGTATTTTAGCTGCAATGTGTTGTTATCGCATTTCCATCTATTTATGAATTAAGAATTTTAAATTTCTTAATTACAATTAGTGATTAAATAACTTCTTGTAATTTAAGAACATAAAACAACTCCTATAAAAGTTCCACTTTGAGTATTTTTTATTTTTTTATTTTTTTAATTTTCGTAATAAAATGATTTAAACTTTGTTATTGCGAGAACTTTGTTACTGTAGAGAATTGTTGCTCTGTTATCATTTCTTATATGCTTTGCTTCTATATTGCAGCCTTTCGTCTTAATTATAATAACTTTGAATAGTAATTGAGTAAAAAAGAGCGAAACGTAATTTATATTAAAATGGTCAAAACACAATTTTTTAAATTTATTTATAAATATCTTTTGCTCGTTTTCCCCCTTACAATCTATCTACCTATATAATATATATATACAAATATTAACAATATATACATACAAATGTTAATTTAATTTTAGACACATTTAAAAATTGATATATCTACTGATGTCGCGTTTGTATATTTTTTTCACTTTTTTCTATCTATAATATAAAAAAGTATTGTAAATCAAAACATTCTTGACGGATATTTAGGGGTCAGAGATTAACGAAAAACATATTTATACAAAATATCTGTCTCATATCCGTCCTCATTGTATCATCGATAAGTGTATGAAGTTATGTATAAAATTGAACCAAATTTTATCTGTATGTTTCCGATTATTGCCTGCAGGTCCCAATTGAATGTGAGGCTTTTCCAACGGAAGGGGGCACTGTAATAGCGATTTTTGTGCGATTTTATGATTTTTCTTAGTTCTGTTGTAAATCTGTTGCTGCTGCAGCGAAGGTAAACCGGCGCTTCGCCAGCAGCTGATGTACAACAGAATTAGAGATCGACCGAAACAGGTTTTTAAGACCGTAACAGAAACCGAAACCGGATTTTGGTGATCTTCCAACTTTCGGCCGAAACCGAAACCGAAACCGAAAGTGTAAAAAAAGTTAAAAAACTGATTAATACATACATAACTGCATATAATTATTAATTAAATAATTAATTAATAACTAATAATTAATAATTACTTAATAATAACTAATTACGTTACTAATTAATTTATTATTTATACGTGTATTGAACCACATTTCTAACAAACAAACGTACATATATATGTGTGTGTGTGTATAAGTTTAAAAAAAATTAAACATAAATAATACAACTTTTATATTTTACTATTTTATAACAACCAATTATTGTAGGCACTTATCAATAATTAATTAACAATGTAGTTAAATAATGTAAAACAAATTCAATAATGAATACTTATTTTTTTAAAATATATTCATATTTTCAGTTCGTTAACATTTTGCATTTAAATTGATTGAAATAAAGTTCTTAAAAGTTTGTTTTTTAGGAAATTAGCATTGAATATGTTTTAACAATTTTATAATTATAAATATTATTAATTTAATAGACGTTTAAATATAGATATATATATTTAAATATTTCTGAATATTATTATTAATTATTTAAAATTTTGTACAAACATTTTTATGGTACATATGTTTAAATAACATGTTTACTTAAAAAAAGCTTTGCCACTCCCTGGCTCCCTAAGAAAGTATTGAAATGGCACCCCTGTTAGAAAATTTTATCTCCGGTGCCAAGTTGACTCTCTGTGCCTCTATCAAAACTATTTATTTTCATATAAAATAAAACGTAACTAATTTATCAATAAGACAGAAATAGTTTCCAATTATACGAATTTCATCTAATAAAAAAAATATTTTAAGTATACATACCTCGATATATCTTTTGTAATAAATTTCGTAAATCTTTGTATGTTTTAACAACAACTTTCTCATAAAGCATTCGAAACAATCTGGAGTTTCAAAGTAAAAATTTTCTATTGCTGTTAAGTTTGCAGCTTTTAAAGATCACGTGATAAGCGTCTTTTAAGTTTAGTCATATATGAATTGCTTGCTTTATAATTTACACTCGCATCATGAATCAGTCATGACGGATAATGATAAACAGTGAAATTCACAGCAATAAACAGTGTCTCATTTGAGCCGATACAACTCGTATCAATGAGTAAAGTTGAAAATTTCCGAAAGAAAGAACGATATTTTGAAATACAGATAGTTTCGGTCGAGTTTCGGTCAGGCCGAAATTTTACCAGCAGTTTCGCCGAAAACGAATATTCGGCGAAACTCTGATTTTGCGCCGAAACCGAAACCGAAATTTCGGTCGATCTCTAAACAGAATAACGAAAAATATTGATTTTATTGGCGCTGTGATAGTGAATTTTGAAATATTGACATGTATGAGATAGAAGAAAGTTTTGCGATTGGCACATCCAACTAGTTCAGTTTTTAGCACAGAAAATAATAAATAATTTGTTTACAAAAATATTAAGAACTAGTCGGATGTGCCAATCCCAAAACTTTCTTCCATCTCACACAGGTTTTGCATAAACTAAACAGAAATCAGCATCAAATTATATCAAGGTCTAACTGAATCTAAAGTTTTATTAAATTCTGTGCATTAGTTTTTGAGATATGACTATTGCGAAAATCGTGTAAATCCTGCAAAATGTAGCATAGCAGCGCCACCTGTTGGGAGAGTTAAACCAAAACGTAATCAACAACTTATGTCAACGTCTAACTGAATCTGAAGTTTGATGAAAATCCGTGCATTAGTACTTGGTATATAGTTATCGTGAGATTAATGAAAAAAGTAGCATAGCAGCGTCACCTGTTGGGATATTGAGACCAAAACGCAAGCAGCATCTATTTATTTCAAGGTCTAAAATATGAAGTTTGATGAAATTCCGTGAATTCGTTCTTGAGATATAGATATCGTAAAAATCAAGAAAAAGGTGGTATAGCAGCGCCACCTGTTGGGATACCTACATCAAAACGTAATCAGCGTCCATTTATCTCAAGAATCTGAAGTTTGAGGAAAATAAGTGCATTAGTTGTTGAGATTGAGCTATTGCGGAAATCGCGAAAATGCAGCATAGCAGTGCCACCTGTAGGACGATTTTCACCAAAAACTTAATCAGCACCAATTTATATCAGGGACGAACTGAATATAAAGTTTTATTAAATTCCGTCCATTAGTTCTTGAGATAGAGCGCTCACAAAATTTTTGTCGCATACAGACAGACAGGGTCACAGACTGACATTTTCTAAAAACAGCCAAATCGTGTCCAGGACCTTCTAAAACGTGTAAATCCGTCGAAAACCGGAAGTCGAAAATTTTCATAAATCCAATACTTTCTTCTTGTAAAGCTAGAAGAAAGTAAAAATGAATATTTTTTTAAAGAATAGGTTACTTTTACTACGCGAATCATATTTTCAACATTTCCACCCTAAACAAAAAATTTGATAAATTAATCAAAAATATCTAAAAATAATTGTACGGAGTCTCTTAACTTTATCATTCATAAAAAAAATCAGATATATCAATTTTAAAAGTCCCTTCGGTTCAGTGGGAAAAGTTAGTTGATTTCTTTATTTTTAACATTTTCCAATATAGTTGAAAAACGTTAATGAATTCGATTTCTCTGTCTGCCGTCTGTCTGCTTCAGCTCTGTTAAATATACTTGGATTGCCATATAATTCATATATATATGTTATTACGGTTTACTATGGAATGATCGCTATTGAAAATTAAGAGTAGCATTTAGAGTTTATTTAAAGAGACAATCGCAATTATTCCGTTACATTACGGTCAATAGGGAAAAATCGCTTGCAGTGCATTTTAATGATGTTACACTATTTCAAACATAATGAAATTGTTATGTATTTCCGGGGCGCACTAAAATATACTTTCTGTAGAATATGGAGTGCAAAGCATTTATCATTCATTTACAGGGTCACATAAAATAACTCAAAATGGTAACGGGGGAAAATCGTTTGCAGTGTATTTTAATGATGTTACAATATTTGTAACTTAATAAAATGGATATACATTACTGGGTAAACCGTAAGATGCTACACCGTACAATATGACGTGCATAGCATTTATCATTCATTTACAGGGTCACATAAAATAACTCAAAATGGTATACGGGGGAAAATCGTTTGCAGTGTATTTTAATGATGTTACAATATTTGTAACTTAATGAAATGGATATACATTAATGGGTAAACCGTAAGATGCTACCGTACAATATGACGTGCATAGCATTTATCATTCATTTACAGGGTCACATAAAATAACTCAAAATGGTATATGGGGGAAAATCGTTTGCAGTGTATTTTAATGATGTTACAATATTTGTAACTTAATGAAATGGATATACATTACTGGGCAAACCGTAAGATGCTACCGTACAATATGACGTGCATAGCATTTATCATTCATTTACAGGGACACCACAAAATATTCAGTTACAGTACTACCTGTAAGCGAAAATTGCTGTAAGTGCGTTTTCAATTGCGGTATGAGTTTTTAAGTTTAACTATATTTTTGCCTGTTATGTGAAGTGTATATAGTCTATTCATCATATACAGAAGTACAGAAAAGAATTCGTAAATATTTTAACCTATGAGCGTGAATTTCTTCAGGGTGGTTTTTAATTGTGTTATGCATGTTCCTGCTGAAACTATATTTAGTATACTAAGATAAATTTGTGGAATATAAATAAATTCCCGTACTGGGCTATGCAAAGAATTGTATACATTGCTGTTTAAGTTTGGTAAATGATGGAAGTGTCTTTTTAGTTGTGCTGTGTGTTTTATACCTATATTAAATTTTAGTTTAATATGTGGTGTATGCATAAAATTCTGTAGAAATTATACAGGGCTGTACAAAAGAAGTCGAAGGCATTGTTTATTGGCAAAAATTGCTAAAAGTAAATGTTCAACTACGTTATGCGTTTTCTACCTGAACTAAATTTTAGCATGTTATGAAGTATATTTGCAAATCCATAGATCATATACACGTCTGCACAAATTAATTCGACGACTTTTCTAACTAAGGACGATAATTGCTTATACTGTATTTTTATTTGTGTTATATGTTTTCTAAACTGTTTACTTATCTATTTTCTTTCACCTTATTTATAACGGTGAAGTTACGTAACAGTTTTCTGGATGTGTTGGAAAGTGTTTCATAATCTATGTTTGACGCATGATTTTTCATTCTTGTTTTATTTTAAGGTACATACATCAACTTCATTACAAATTAAATTGTTTTCACTCCTTCTAAGTTCGCTATTTTGGTGAGAAATATAATTTGCAAAGATATTTAAAGTTATTCTTACCGAATGCAATTCAATGGATATGAGACAATTTTATCAAAAAAGTTAAAAATTTGTTGAAATCATAAGTTTAAAAATCGCCCGTAGGCTGCAATATTACTCAAACCATTCAATAAATGCCATCGAAATCTTTTGTGTGTCCCTGTAAGCGGACTATAAGATCAACAATCTTGATTAACGAAATCATCCAAGATACCTGGAAGATCAATACACTGTCCAGGTAGGTTTGAATTATATGAGTATTTCGGACGTTATCATAATGACATCATTTAGCAATCACCTATAACAAGGGTGGCGTAGAGTCCTGCGCGGGTAGGATTATACCAGATCCGGAATCGAAAATACTATTTTATGTCAATCCAAAACAAAGAAATAAATTTTCATTCACCCGCAACCCGAGAAAAAAAATTCCAGCGACCTGCAAACCGACCTTAACCAGACACACTTCAACTCGAACCCGAAATGCTTCAACTTGAACCCAAAATATTTCAACCCGAAACCAGAAAGGAACACATCCATATTTTACTGCAATTCTGAAAAAAAAATTCTACAACTGTATCTTTTACACAAATTTTTCTTTTATGTAGAAAAATTAGCATATATGTACACATACACTTTTTTTTTTCAAAATCGGGTTGATCCGACCCCCGACCCGCAAAAATCAAAACCCAACCTGAAACAAACACGAACCCGAAACAACAAAGTCTATCCGATACGAATCGGAAACGCAAAACAATGAGAGTCAACCCGGCTCGACTCTAGGGTGACGAACCCGCGTGCTAGCGTACCAATTGTCACCACAATTTCCGAATAGCAATATTTCCCTTACTTAATGACAGAAATCATTTGATTAAATATGTAGAAGATTGCTACTCGAAATTACTGGTGACAATCGTCGCATTGATATGCGGTTTCGCCAGCACTGGCCTCCAATTAAATTTTAACCGCATTTATGGGGAAATTTAAAACATCCATTGATTTTCTGGTACATGAATGAGAACATATGAAAGTTAGCTTGTAATTGGACTAAAATTTCACCCTGGCAAACATTCTGCCTGAAATGTTATGAAAACAGCGGAAGGAAATGTTATAAAAAGGTGTGTTTGAAAAATGTAGAAGTGGTACTCATCTTAGATATTTTAAGTGTTTTGTTTGTATCCACAGAGATGGCGCTACTTTACGCACTTCCAAAAGTTCTTGGAAATTCCCGCCAACACGATAGATATTTTTCAGAATTTTTTTTTTCGAAAGGTAGACTTATCAAATGTAAAAATCCTAAAACATTTATAAGATATTTGTGGTTCGGAAAAGAAAATGTTTATCATTATATTCCTGAACATGGGTCGAAAAAACTATTTTTAAAAGAAAAAAGCAATTTGATTATAAAATTTTCCATTTATTAAAACATGCTTCAATATTTAATCCAGGCTATTTTTCCCTTAGGTGGATTTCTTGCCTTCCGACATGGTGGGGTCCATTTTAGAGTTAAGGATTTTGAAATCTTCCGGGAGCTGGTTTTGCATAAATTCCAATGTTTTAATCATTATATTGATGAAGATGGATCGAAGAACTATTTTTAAAATAAAAAACAACTTGACTATAAATTTTTTTCACTTATTAAGACATGCTAAAATATTGAATCCAGGCTATTTTCCCTTAGGGGGATTTCTAGCCTTCCGACATGGTGGAGTCTATTTTAGAGTTAAGGATTTTGAAATCTTCCGGGAGCTGGTTTTGCATAAATTCCAATGTTTTAATCATTATATTGATGAAGATGGATTGAAGAACTATTTTTAAAATAAAAAACAACTTGACTATAATTTTTTTTCACTTATTAAGACATGATAAAATATTGAATCCAGGCTATTTTCCCTTAGGGTGATTTATAGCCTTCCGACATGGTGGGGTCCATTTTAGAGTTAAGGATTTCGAAATCTTCCGGGAGCTGGTTTTGCATAAAATTCCACGGGTTTTAATGGCTAAGTAAATAAAATAGCGAAGGAAAATAACGTATTGCACAGTTGTTATTTATTTTATATTATGATACTCCTTTGTTTACCTTTAGAATATATATATTTTTTTACATCGGTTGGTACAGGATTGGAAAGAAGTTTGGGATGAAAATTTAGAAAGAATCTAAGAATTTAATGGCGTTTCTAATATTTGAAAGACTTCTTAGTGTATTTTATTAGTTACAATCAAAGTTTATCATAAAAATTTTAATCGTACCTTTCACTCTTCTTTTTCGTTCATATTATGTCGTGTTTCCGATTGTACAAAAAGAAAATCCTATCTGAGTAAAATACCGAAGTATATGTGCATGAATAACTCAAAAGAGGAATAACGAACAGAAAAGACTTTCACTAAAGTCACGGGCTTTGGTATTGCTTAGAAACTATACACGTAGTACTGACACAAGATGCACTGTAAAATGCAAGAATAAAAAAATAACATTTTGTCAGAAGAAATAACGAAATTGCGATTAATTGGTTCCCACCTCTCGAGTTACTCCATGTTTCAAACAATATACCGTAGGGGAAAGTAGGGTGCATAGTCGGTTGAAAACCGAATGACCTAATTTGAGCAGCCTTTTAGCGACTAATGGTTGAATTACTTACCTCTAGGCAAGAAGACACAGTCATTATGGTATCTCCATACTGGCATTTGTGTAGTTACTGTGGTGGAAAGTTTATTTTCTCATTTTTTGTTTTATTGTTTGGTAATTTTAAAAGTTATTTAATATTAACACATATAGAATTATTTAACATTTTTATATTATTGTATGTAGCATATTAAATAAGGATTTATTTTTCACCATGAAATTGCTCCTAGCATTTATAGGTGTAATTTTTTTTACTTTCTATTATACCCTCATTCTCTTGGGTTAAAACCGGATATCCTACGAGGGATAGAAAATGACATTGGCATACATTTGACGATTCCGCAAACAATTTTTGAAGAAAAGGCATTTAAAATTAAATGAATAAGAGGGATTATGATTTTTATAAAGCTCCTAAAAAGTTAAACATATTATCTGTGATATTTTTTAAATTGTAATGCATAAAGCTATCCTTTTGCATTTCAATATTAAAACATTAGACTTATAACGGAAATATTATTAGTTTCTTAGTGGAAGTTGTAAAATAAAATATATTATTTCTTTTTAAAATAAAGTTTAAACTCTTTCATTCCCTGGACATATACATGCGGTTTTACCCCATCGAAGGGGGAAGACTAGATCATTTGAATTTTTATAAATTGTTATTCATTAATAAAATTGTGACGAACAAATGATACATTTTTAATTTCATTATAGTACAAGGATGAGTGCAGAGTATATAAGCAAAATTACATTAAATTCTGGTTTCAAGAAACAACTAATCATAAAGAATGCGGTTTTACCCTATATTCGCCCTATAGTCCAACATAGTAAAATATAAAATCACATTACAGTACTGCGCATTAAATGAGACAATGCCAATTGTATAAAATTTTAATAAACGTTTAAAAAACTCGTACCCATACCTTTATTGGTAAACCTTTGGATGGTTTTTGATATTGAGGAGGAGGAAGGGGGTGTCTTATTTTTTAGATCATTGAGACCACTAAATTAACTCAACGTTTTAGAGTCTCAAAATGTTCCAAAATTTGCTACTAGCGGGATCACTACGTGGTATGTAGAAGTAGCTGTGGTTAGCGCCCATGGAAAAAAAAAAAGAATAAAAGAAAGTAAAAATCTGTACATTTTAGCAATCTCGCTGAACAGGAATCTAAAAATTCAGAAATTTCGTTAACGCTGAGATCACTGTACCTCATATGTATGTGCGCTTTGCTCGTACAAAAAAAAAGGTTTTTGGTTACGGTCGAGTTGGTTCATACGGTCGAGTTGGTGACAAGACTCTGAAAACCGAATTTCTGTTCTAGAATAGAATCAAATTTGGCTCAAATTTTTTGTTCGAGAACCGGATTTTTCGAAAACTAGGGTGTTTGAAAATCGACGTTCTTTTTAACTTTTCTTTATATAATAACCTTAAAATTAGATAGCTTTGTAAGATATGCTGCCGCAGAGTTAAAATCTAAAAGTTATTTTAGATTCTAAATGAGGTTGAATTGTTTGATGTATTCAATCATTTATTTATTTATTTATTTTTACAAGAGATTGATACGATAAGCTTCATCGGCGAAGCTTTAGAAATATGAGGAGAAAAGAAACACTCTAAATAAAGACGATCAAAGATACTTTACTTTTTTGCTAATCTTTTGTTTTGCAATCTTCTAAATAAAAAGCATATCCTGAAAATAAAGATATCTAGTTATTTAGGCTAAAAACACTTTGTTTACCCATAAACTGAGATTTAAAATGACATGTCATCTGAAACGAGTGATCGTTCTTTTAATAAGAATATTTTGTTCTTTTGTTAAAGAACTTCTTCTTTTGTTGTTGTCTTCAAAATAAGGAATATATCAAAAGAAATAAAGACATCTAGTCATGTAGGTCAGAAATAGTTTGCTGCGCTCAGAAACTGCAACTGAAAATGACGTGTCATCTGAATCGATGACATATCGTTTTTTTAATAGAAAAACGTCGGAACTCAAAATTTCATAATTTTTAGCAGCATGGGATATATGTTATTTTACTTGTTTATTTTGTACAAATCATGTGATACAATTAGAATGCTTTTAATATTTTACTAGTTGACCTGCCCGGCGTTGCCCGTGGCCGTGATAAAACCTTAAATGAACCCCAAATAAAAAATACTGATAATTGTGATAAAAGTGCTTGTAACAAAACATTAAATAAAGCTTTTGCTGACCAAACCCTTTGAAATTTTTAATGGTTATAGATATAAAGGTTTTACAGCCCGTGTAAAAATTACGTCAGAAATAATGTTATCTGATTGTAAAATAAATATGGTTTCTTCCCGGGAAAACGATAATTTTTCAAATTCTATAAAAGGGGACAACTCCCACCTCCCATTTCCCTTTCCATTCATGCCTTCAAAAAAATTGAAAACGACTTCCTCCCTTCTCCCTGCAATCCCCAATTCCCTTTTGTTCACTCCTATCTCAAAAAAAGTAGGGGGAAGAATGGATGCTCACTCCAGGAGGGAGAAATAAGCATAGAATTATGAATAATTTAGAAGGAGTATTTCCTATCGGTAGGGTGGCAAGCAGTGCATGCCAATAGGCGAATTATTCTTTCCCCAGGGATCTTGATTCCTCTTAATTCTATTTCCTTCTTTATTCACCGTTCAAAAAAAGTTGAGGCATGCACAGTAAGGTCGAATTTGCACTGAAAAATTAAGACTTTTGCTTCTTGCTTTAATACATAAGATAGTGCAAAAGGTTGCAATTAAACTCTGATGTATGTTTTATTGATAGTTAACACATGAATATTGATATACAGGGAATTTTACTCAAGTTTTATAAAAAATATTTCAACCAGATTTTTTTAAACATATTTTATAGTGATTTACATTTTATTTATTTTATGGAGAAATTTCTGGTCCGAATAGACATTATATCATTTGGTACAGGTTAAGTGACCGATTAGTGTTAAGAAATTTATGTAAGCCAGTCCGTTCTGTTATTTTGCGAGAAACAAGACTAGCTGACCCCCATGTACTCATTCTGATTACGATAAGTCAGGCGATCTCTTAAAAAAGCAATGATTGTTTCAGGTGTGCCCTTAGCTGTTACTGGGAATCGAACCCTGGGTGCCCCCGTAGCAGATGGACATTCTGCTACTGTGAAACAGATGCTTAAGAGGCTACTTCATTCACGCGAAAACACCCTCGCTAATGTCAATCATATGGGAGAATGTTTTCTTAATATCTCGTTTGCATTTCTATGTTTTTAATGATTTTTTTTTGCATTGGATAGCTGATGTCGATATCTACGAAGGCCGTTTTTTACTTTTTCGATTTTGTTTGCAAGGTTTTTTTTTTTTTTAAGAATCTTTCACTTTCAGTACCGGTTTCGAAAGTAAAAGTATCCTCATAAAAAAAACTGCAAACAAAATCGAAAAAGTAAAAATCGGCTTTCGTAGAGATCGACCTCAGCTGTCCAATGCAAAAATCATTTAAAAATATTGAAATGCAGACGAGATATTTTAAAAGAACTGCCCATAGAATTAAGATTAGCGAGCAGGTGTTTTGTAGTGAATGAAGTAACCCCTTAACCTCTGTTGTTCGCAGCGGTTTCTATGCGTAAGGATTGAGATATTTCCTGTGTGCACCCAGTGATGCTTCTTAGCAACTAATTGAGAGTACCATTATCAGATAGTTTAAAAAAAGATTTTTTAGTTTTTTTTTTTTTTTTCTTAATTTGACCGCCGCAGAATTCGCGGAGCGCGGCCTTTCGCGTGATGGTCTTTGCTGCGTCCCTTATATATCGATACACTAGCGGAAGCCAGGAAGGAAAGGAAAAAAAATTCTGAAAATTGAAACCGGACAAATTTAAAAGGAAAAATGAACAAATTAAACACCTCGAAATGCGGGAAGGTTGGGCTCGGGGTTTCTGAAGCTATTGACGAACGGCGGTCGGGGGGTATATGTGCTGGGAGACCGCCGCAGAATTTGCAGAGCGCGGTGTTTCGCGTGATGGGACACTTGCGGAAGCCGGGAAGAAAAGAAAATTAGAAAAATTGAAGCCGGCCAAATTTAAAGGCGAAAACAGTTAAATTAAAGACACCAAAAACCGGGAAGGGTTGAGGCTGGGGGCTCGGAAGCTACCGAACTACCTTTGCGGCTTCGAGCTCATGTTCGTCTATTTCGTACGTTCAGCTTTTCGGTAGTGATAAAAAGAACAATAAAATATATGCTAAAGTATTCCAATAAAATCCCGGTTTTATACCAATTAGTTTTACACATTAGGCTTAATATTTGGAAATGCTGCGGCATGGAACGTTCCACTGCACTCTGAAAAACTGATTTCAGTGGAACAATTCACTTTATTCACGCTGGTAGCTAAGGTGGGGCGAGGGGGGGGGGAATGAAGAAGCATCTTTATTTAAACAACACGCAGTCCTCAGAGACCGAAAAGCGATAGCGCGGGTTGCGTCATCTTGTGTGAATTTTGAGGTTTGTGTTGCTGATAGTAGAGAAGAACTTATTTTGCATATGCATTAGATGCAACGCATCGATTTCTTTTTGTACGTCTATATGTCATTTATGTAATGTCGTGCGACACTTTTTTTATTTATCAATATATTTTTTTTTTCGAATTACGCTTCATTAATTTAAAATTTTACGATTTGTAATTTTCCAACTAAGTGACAAACCAAGTCGTCCTGGCTTGGATACTTTTTTCACTCAGTTGCAAAATTATAAATCATACGGTTTATTTACCAATTATAATAGCTGTTAAATTACTGGTCTAATTCCAATGTTTCATTTATCCAATGTTTTCATTGAGTTTTATTACCTGCGATTTATTCTGTTGAGCAGTTTCAGATAACAGACCATATGTCATTATCAAAAGGTTGTATGAGTTAATTGTTATCTGCAAGATTTGTCCAGGATAGCTCAGTTCATAGAGCGTTAGGAGCATAAGCCAAAAGATTCAAATCCTAGCCTGGACTCAGTTTTCACTCAGTTGTAAAATTACAAATCGTACGATTTTTTCTAATGTTATGGGATTTTCTATTAAGCTGCTTTTTATGAATTTTTACCAAAAGCGATAGACATGTTGAAAAATCATGCGAAAGTTTGTTTCCCTTAATATAGTAGTAATCGGTAAGATCAGTGACCTAAAGTAACAAACCCCCGGTAGGATTTCATCTGGTAGATTAACACTAATGATCTTCCACGTAACAAAATGCGACATTTTTAATCATCAACATTTATCTGTAATTTTTTCTGACTAGTTGCGTTCTATTAAATGAGTGCGACATGTGCTGGGAAGATTTTCAAAAGCGATGAATACAGTAGGTATTTATAACGCAATTTCTATATAACGCGTTTCTTCACAGGTGTAAACAATGAATTTTGCAGTTAAGAATTGCCTGCATTCCACATTGTAGAAAAATGCTACGCTCTAGTAGACTAAATTTGATACATTTCATCTTTATCCCCTTAATTCAGAGCTTTTTAATGAAAAGATTACTATAATTACAATCAAATTTTCTGAAAAAAAGTGATATAATGGTTTGGTCCAGGCATATTTGGACTATGTATATAAAGAAAATTTAACAATGTGCGATATGATCTAAATTATGCAAAAATATATAATCTGCACAACTTCTGGCCCCAAAGAATGAAATATAAAGATCTTCTTATGTTCCGGACATATTTGGCCACGTAAGTTTAATGAGGTGTGAAATGTGATCTAATATAACGCAAAATTCTATAATACGCACAACCTCTCGTCTGGATGTGTGCGTTATAAAGATATTCTACTGTAAAATCCCAAATACTATAAAAATAATTTTATGAAGTATAAAAAAAAATTCTTAAAATATACTAAAAATAAGGTTTTAACGCAATTCTACCGAGTTCATCAAAACTTTAAAAAATCATTAAAAAGAAACAAATGATGCCAAAAAATTCCGGTTTCCAGGAATGGAATTAGAGTGAGATCGGAATTTTTTTAATAATAAAAAAAAATGTAGTTCAAACATTACCAATAGATGGTGCTATATGCATAATATGAAGCAGATTTATCCAAATCAGGCTATCAATAAAACCCCTCAACGAACACAGATTCTTTATTAGATGCCAGCAATATGCTATTGTTACCAGATTAAGCGCGGTTCCTTAAACTCTCTTACAAGAACGGGGAATAGGCAACTGGCGCATTGTGAAAATTCAGCACGGCAAAATGACTGAAGACGAGAAAAGGGCCTCTTTCATGTGCATGGATACTGAAGCTTGTCAGACGCTTCGCTAAAATGGGCATTTTACTATAAGCCTAACTTGCATACATCTGCTTCATATTCTGCATGCTAACGCCATCTATCGGTAATTTTTAACAACTTTTTTATAAAAAAGAATCCGATCTCCCTCTTATTCCATTTCATACAGACCGAAATTTGAGCAATTTTTGTTACATTTAATTAACATTTTCAGTTTTAACGAACTTTTTACGGACCCAGTATGTAGGAAGATGAATAGAAGGGTCGCAATGCTAAATTGAGGGGGACGGGGCAAGAAAGTGCCAAGCCACATTTTTGGTGATATAAATCTAACATTGTAATATGTTGGTTAATATTGTAAATTATAATATCCAACAGATAATTTGTTTTTAATGTCACTTGGTGGCAGCATATGTGAAAGGTTTCGGTTTTGCCCCAGATGTTTATGCCCCAATGAAGATAGCTAATTTACAAAAAACGTAATAGTAATATCATTAAAGTAATGTCATATTGTTACTCAGAATATCTCAAATGTTACTAAGACATTGGCGAAAAAACTTTAGGTTATATATCTTGATTTGAGTATTTGATCAAATTTTCAAATCTCAGAAGTTCAAAAATGTGACTTGGCACTATCTTGCTCCGACCCCCTCAATTTACTCAAAATTACAGTGTGTTTCATTCGAAGAAAAACAAGTTTTCGCTTAGAACAAACAATAATGAAAATATTTTAGCGAATTTTTCAACAGTTTTACATTGCTGAACAATATCATGCAAAAATGTCGACTTACCGGAAGTGATGGAAGCGACTACAAATCGCTTCAAAATAAGTTTGAGCTATGTGCTCCGTATTTCGTAATGTACCTCATAGTACAAACATTATTTCTGTACTGACCAATTTACTGTACATTAAAAGTTTTTCCGATGTCACAGTGGAGCAAGGGAAAAATTTTAAAAAATTAGATAATCATAGTTTCACTGAACATATATTAATTTCTGTTCAGTGCGACAGTCAAATAAGTCCTAGTTCACTTAGGGAGTCGCTAGAGGGCAAAACAAGTTGGACCACTTAATGCAACGGCTATACGACAAGTTTCACAAAACCCTTCATTTCTCAAATTCCTAAATATTGACTTACCCCACTGTCATTCTAATCCCCCCCCCCCATTTCTCACAAAGCAAAGTAAATCTTGAACATATAGTTACATTATGTTCATTAAGATACATGTATTGAACAAAAACACATCTTTGATTTACATTTGCCATTTACAAAATGATATGCATTCTGAACCAATCGCTCACTACATTATAGATGAAAAAAAAAATACATTATTAATACACTTTATTTGGCATTGCTACTAGGAAGCAACAAGTATTTTTAAAGGCTCTAATGGGCAATATGCATCTTCAAATGATTGCTACTTGGCACTGTCGGCTGATTTACTTAATTTGATATTGAGAAAAAGCAACAGTGCCAAGTAGAAAGTATTTTAAGTTCCAGATTTCCTATTATAACATTATAAAACACTTGTTGCTTTTAACCCTTATGGGTCCGAGTTTGCTTTTTTTTAACATTTTAGGGAAAAATTATGTCCAGGTTTAAAAAATTAAAAGTGGCTATCCGAATGACAAAAAGTAAGTTTCATTGAAATTTAACGATTATGTCATTGCTGAATTAAAACAAATAAAATTATTTTGCATACTATTAATATGGCAATAAGATGTGGAATAATTTTTAAATACTTTCGGCAAGTGTATAACAGGATTAAATGGGCAAAGCAATTTTTCAGCATTTTTTGCGTTTTTTTTTTTTTATAAGTTATTAATACGGACAAGCAGTTATAATATTAATTAATTTAAGGGGAAGTTCTACTTCTTTGGCCTAAAATTTACGTTATTTTTACGATTTATTTTTCAGTTACAAAGAAAAGGGATACCACCTTCAGACTTTTTCCATTATATTGACTTGTTTAAATTTTTGTGTGTAGAAAAAGAAAAAATCTTGCACGACGGGGAATAAGTACCTACAAGTGCGCGTCGTGAACTTCTAATCGGACGACCGTTTTCTCCTGTCACGAGCATCTGAAACAAATTTGGTCGCCAAATTATGAAAGGTCTCTGGAGTTTATACCAACATTTAGTTTTAAAAGTTGATTTTTGACAAAAATGGCGGTCATTTGAACGAAAAGGGTAATTCTTTTTCGTCTTTTCTTTTTAACCGTTTGTGAGCTCGAAAAAATAATAAATGAAAATTACATATTATTAATTACATACATGTATTACATATTATTAATTACATTTTATTAATTACATATTATTAATTACATACATTTTATGTAAAAAAAAGCAAAAGGAATCGGTCGAATAGTTCCCGAGATAACGGTCTCTAATGTGAAAAACATGGTTTCGAGAAAGACAAGTTTAAAATTAGCGTTACGTTCAACACGAGCAAAAAAAAAAGATTGTAAGGAATTGAAATACCACGAAACCGCTTTACGGTTTCGTTGTCAAATCAAATAACGATTATAATCAAATAATAATTAATATTTCAAATTTATCAAAATTTTTTAATGAATTATGTAATATTTATCTATCTAACTTTGCGCTCATATAATTCATTAACAGTTTTTTGATAATAATTAATATTAAAATTTCATTAACTTTATTTGATTATAATAGTTATTTGATTATTAGCGTTTTGAGTTGCAATTTTACCCATATGTAACATTGTTGTATTATTAAAAAAACTGAGTTGTAATTTACGAATATGTAATAATATTTTTCATCATATTCTTAAATCAAAAGTTAAGAGGTAAGGAAACCGAGACAATCATTTATGTATACCCTGTATTAAATAACAATGCAAAATAAACGGTTTAACAATCAAAAAATTAGTGCATTTAAGTACGAAGATAGGATTAATAATTGAACAAGTTCTATAACATTTATTTTTATTTTATTTTATTTACTAAAATAATTTATTTTTAAATTTATTTACTAAAATGTAATTTACTTTTAATTTTATTTACTAAAATATAATTTATTATTTTATTTCCTAAATTATATTTCAGTAAAACATCACATGAAAACTCAGAGTACCGTCAAGGAGATAAATTGTTTGCTTTCAGTTGTCCCAAAATGGTAAAATAAAATTAACACGATTATGTACAAAAAAAGTTCTATGTGAAAACGACGAGATACCTCGTCAATGACCGTCGCAAGGAAAAAAGTGCTGTAATAAAATTAGAATGAAGTACCAGTGAAAGTTTTTTTTTTTTTAAATTAAAGTCAATGTTTATGACAAAGTACACCCAGAAAAAAGTTTTGTTGAATCAACAAAAATTTGGTTGACCCAACAAAACTTTTTGTTTAAATATAGGTCAATAGAAATTTTGTTTGAATCAACAAAAAAAAAAATTGAATTAACAAAACATTTTTGCTGACGATACAAGTAAAATGGTTCAATTTTACTTGAATTTTGCTAAAACAACCAAAATGTACTCAACAAAACATGTTTTGTAGTTTTAATCAATTCCTTTTTCTGGGTGTAAAAGTAAAAAATCCAGTGAGGCGCTGGAAAAAAGTTTAAGGTCATAGAAAAAAATTATTGTAAAATATTTCTAGAATATATAAAGACAAGTAGTAACAAACCCAGTTTACTCAAGTCAAGTCAAATGCTCTTTATTAATAAGACCGCATTATTAAAAATTAAAATATATGAAAATATTTTTGTTGTTTTATCCCTATCCTTCCTAAAGACGCATTCAATAAATATCTGCATATATATATATATATATATATATATATATATATATATATATATATATATATATATAATGAAGTATTTTCTCGCTAAGTTCGAAACAAAAAGCGCATTGTTTAAGGACTGTAAATATCAAAGAGATTTTAAATATTTATTCATGATTTAATATCTCGGTAATGGCTAACATACGTTTCTTTGTCAGAAGTGATAGTGATATTTATTGTTTTCCATTATGACTGGAACAGAACTAAGTATACTTCTTTATTAAAACAATGTGCAAGTATTAAGTGATAATTATTTATAATTCACGTTCAAGGCGGTAATTGTGTTACAATTTGTAAAATAATGACATATTTTAATTTTTGATGCACTTTATCATGGAAATAAGTATAAAGTCGAGGATTTTTTAATAAAATTTTTAAGTCAATATCCTATGAAAGCACCTCTCTTTTTTCAATTACTTTTATCAATTGATCTGTAAATGTAGCCGTAATTTTAGATACAGTTTCATTTTTTATATTACTCCAGGCAATCTTGATGCTATTGGCGAGTTCACGTTTGGTTCGATATTGTCGAAAATCTTTATAAACAGACTGCAATAAAATACCCCAAAGATTGTCTATTGGTTTCAAGTCAGGACTCTTGGAAGGCCACAAAAGAACTTGGAATCTATTAGCTTCAAACCACGCTTTTGTAGAGAAAAACTGATACTAGCGTTGTCTTGTTGAAATATCTATTCTCCAAATGTAACAAGTAGTGAGTTGGGTAGCAAATGTTACCCCAGTATGTCTTGATTCTTTTCTCCGTTTATTTTATAATAATCAATTACAACAATGAGTAGGGTTCCACCTGCTCCTAATACTCCCCATAATATAACAGACCCATCTCCGAATTGGCGTTTAGAGAAGCAAGGCTTTACTTTTCGAATATCTACCAGTATACTTCATAAACCCCGCAGAATTAAATTTATGTTCGTCAAAAAAGACAACTTATTTACATTTATCTTCAAATGAAATATATATTTTTGGCAAACTGCATGCGAGCAAGTTTATGCTGCTTTGTTAAAGGTGGGCAAAGTCTCAATTTTACATATTTCGCCCTTCCATCTGAACTTAAAACATTGTAGACAGTTCGACTGGTAAGTTTAAATCAGTAACTATTTGAGACGAAGACATTTTTTTCCTCACATACCAGTCGAAATAATCTGATTTTTAGCGTCTTGATAGCAAGCAAGATCACATATGCGCTCGGCTTTTCCATAATTTGAAGGATCTTTTAAAAATTTTTGACAACAGTTTTTGACCGACCTACAGATCTTGCAATAGAAGCCCCACTCATTCCACATGCTTTCCTGCCGAGAATTTTGCCACATTCTACATCAGATAAATGCTTAAGTTTCGGCATTCTTACCAACAGCAGAAACAAACTGCTGAATGCTTGCGAAATACTTAGGTAACTTTAACTTTAAGGTTTGAAACATGCGCAGAATGATATAATTTGCATGAGAGTCAAAAAAGAGTAGAGGCCTTATATTGGGTTGTTCTTTCATTTTTGGGAAAGTCAGTTCGTACCGAAAAATTCTATCATTTAATTATTAAACATTAATTCCGATATCTAATGTTTAATAATTGCCGGGCAGAATTTTCCGGTACGAATTGGTTTTCCCAAACGGAAGGAACTTCCCGAACAGCACAATACTTTTCTTCCAACATAAAATACTGAAAAAATTAAACATCTTAATTTTTTGGCCCTTTTTTACCAGTATTTTTTAATACCATTCCCTCACTGTTCACAATTGAGTAGCATTTTTGTTACATTAATTGTTTTACATTTGCAAAATTTGTATATCCCAAACATGGGCTTTTTCACTCGACCTTAAACATTTTTCCAGTGTCTTATATTCATGTTTTTGTTAAATTAAAGCAATATAAATTTCGAGAAAGCATTCTTCCTTCATTTCCCTTTACAGCAAATTTGTTTAATATGCGTGAAAAACTCTCCTCAAACGAATTGTAATGTTTATTTTATGAAAAAGGAGTATATATATTCACAGTGGATAACAAATATTTTGTTCATTCACATCGCATTTAAAATATAAAACAGCTTTTAACGAATAGCATTTTAAGAAAATTGTCCAAATGTCTCGTCTAAAAATAAATAAAATCCGAAAGATGTATTTCACAGTGAAATACATCGACATAAAAATTCTCTAAAAACAAGAAAGTATCACGTATATGATAACAAAGCTAATAAACTGTTAGGATATATAAAAGTAAAGTTTTTGACTCGGAATAAATTTCTTTGTTGAACAACATTGAATACGTTTATGTTTTGTTGGAAGATCAGCTTATTGCACAGATGCAAGTCTTATTTTTTTCACGTCCAATAAATATGTTTTGTGCCAGACATTTATGAATACAGTCAAATAAATACCTTATAAAAAAAAACTCATTTTATTCAACAATTTTTCTGGTTAAAATTTCTTTATTTCACTTGAAAATAACAGGGAGACTGGAGTTATATCATTGTCATTTACAATGTTGAACAAGAAGTCAAACATCGATTAACGCAATTGCTAAATACTGTTAAACGAAATTTTTAACAAAATTGTTAAACACAAGTTAAACGTTAAGGATTCAAATATCAGTTCTGAAAATATAAAAAAAAGTTTGTTTATATTTTTAGATAATGAAAGCATTTAAACTACAATAATGTGCGTAAAATTGTATTAGATATTTAAAAAGGTACAGAACTTAACTATTTATATCACAATACTCTAAATGTGCAATATTCTCAATTTAGTCTAACTATTTTCAAAATCGAGATTTCAGAAACTAATTTAAATCACTGTCACATTTTTATAAGATAAATATATTTATCCAATTATCTAAAGTTAATAGAATATTACGCAATTGCTAATGCTATTCTACGTTGTATTTTGAAACGCAAGTTTTATTTTTTATTTTTATTTTTTTTTACAGTAACTGTACATAGACAATTTTGAAATTAAAACTTTGGATTTAGGCGAAATTAAATTTTAGCGGCATCTCAAAATAGTTGTACAGTCTTGGAAAATTAATAATAATAAAAGAACCAACAAAGACTAAATCTGCGGTAAATCATCCTATAAAAATGTGATTGGTATCAATAGATTAGTAGTAACATCTGTTAATTATATGCTTAAATTTTACTTCGGGAGCCGCCTACATGTAGAAATCGTACCAAACTTAAAATTTTCAATACTAACACCTAATTTTGACACCATATTTGGATTCTTCAGTAAATTTTACCTTCATCTACAATACGCGAATCATTCGGTCAAGTTGTTTAGGAGAAGAGATGGAGAGTTTAAAAGCACTAATCAGTTTTGGCCATATTGCTATAGAAAGAATGGCTTTTGGGGAAATTTTTGAATGGTTCTCGTACTAGGAAAACTCTGAAAAACCTTGCACAACCACCCTGTTAAAACTGCGTTATTGACGAAGCCACGAACGTCGTATAAAGATTTTTATTTTGTTGTCAGCATGCTACCCACTGAGCTTAGTGATTCCCTGAGTGGTGGAAGTTATTTAGGAATATACATGTAAAAAGTTTGGAACTCTTAATTTTAAATTTATTTTTAATAGGATAAATTTATTTTTAAAAAGATTGCAATTTGGATAGTTTTTGAAGCATAACTTAAAACCTACTTAACGGAATGTGCTTTAATTTTAGATTAGCATATTTGAAATTTTTAGAAATTGATTTCTGTTAAGAAGAATCATATGTTACAATTCACATTTTTGTCTTTTTAAAAAAAAAATATTATCAAAATAAATATACTTTCGAAATTAATTTTCGAGAAAAATATGAATGGTTACCTATGAATTTTGCAGCAGAAATCGATTTCTAGAAGTTTCAAACATAGAAGTCCAACATTACAGCTCGCTGCACCTTATTTGTAGTAGTTTTTGAATTATGCTTAAGGAGTTCCAAACTTTCAACCAGCTTAATTTCTAAACTACTTGACCGACTGACTTCCTGTTTGGTATTCGAATATAATAGTTAACGAAATATCCGAATATGATGTCAAAATTAGGTGTTTAGCATTAAAAATCTTCAAGTTTTATATATTTAGACGATCCCCTATACAAAATTTAAGTATAGAATTGATTAGTCAGAAGTTATTACTTGTCGATTGGTACCAGTCCCATATTTTTACGATGATTTGCGCCAGAATTAATAGGGGATAATGCTTTTTCCCCCCCAGAACTGTACATTTAAATGCAAATTCTACAAATGAGATGAGTGTACCAGTAATGAGTCATTCACTTAACATAGGCGCAGTACCAAAAACGCTTTTACAAACAGAACAAGTCGGATGTGCCAATCCCAAAACTTTCTTCTATCTCATACATGTTAATACTATAGAATTCGCCATCACAGCGCCAATAAAATTAATATTTTTCGTTATTCTGTTATACGTCAGCTGTTTGCGAATCGCCGGGTTACCTTTGTTACACGATCAGCCGATTTAAAACGGGAACTACGAAAAATCCAGAAAATTGCACAGAAATCGTTATCACAGCGCCCTCTTCCGTCGGAATAGCTCCAAATTAAATTGGGACCTGCAGGCAATAATCAAAACATACACATAAAATTTGGCTCAAATCTATGAATAACTTTATACACTTTTCGACGATACTATAATGAAAATGGCTTAAAAATCGCTATTACAGCGACCCCTAACGGCGGAATATCTCCAAATCCAAGTAGAACCGGCTTACTATACTCAAAAACCTATAAAATATTTGGTTGAATTCTATGCATAACTTCATACACTTTTCGATGATGCAATGAGAACAGACACACACACGGACAGACTGACATTTTCTATAAACATGTTTTTCTGACCCCTAAAACGTATAAATCCGTCGAAAACTGGAAATCGAAATTTTTTTTGTTACAATACTTTATTCTATTATAGATAGAAGAAAGTAAAAATATGTATATATGTATCACACACTCACAAGCAACTAAAGCAACACGTGATTGGTAGAATTGTTGACCAATAACCTGCTACGTTATTTTGCTGTGAGTGTGATATATAAACATTTTTTTTCATTTTTTAAAGCAGGTGCCTTATTATAGGTACATGGCTCATTACTAGTATATTTACATTGCGTGTGCCATAAACTACACTATGCTTGCAGAAAGTACCTATTTTTTTTTTTAAATAGGTAAGTAATATTTATTTAATTTACTAAACTAATTTTATAACAACATTTGTCACATTCTAAAAATTTATTTTTCAAATCTTGTTGTTGCAATGTAAGGTGTTTAATTCAAACTTTCGGGACATATATTAAGAAGGGTTTAGTGTTTTTCTTTTTTTCACAAGATTTCCTCTATTTTTCTTTTCTGTAGACTCAAAAGAAAGTTTTTCTTTTGTGAACTGAAACCTACTTAGAGCTCTAGAAACAAAAACGACAGCCTTGATTTTTGATTAATTACCAAAATATTTGATGACCTTATGATAAGATATTTTGAGAAACCTAAGAGCTCAGAGTAAGTGTTTTTAAGCAATTTCGCCTATGAAATGTTGTTTAGAAGATATTTTTATTTCTTTACAGATGTTTTGTAACTTAACTTTTACAGAATATTCTTAGAAAAATTTACATATCTATATATTTAACGCTACTTTTATTGTTTAATATTTTCCCAAAAACAATAAATAAATCAACGCAAATTTTTAAGATAAATTATCACATTAAGGACGAAATCACATTCTATTTACATTTTTTGTCACGAATTTTGTCACATTTTTTGTTGCACATCTTACCACTATTATTGAATAATTATCTGTCTTATTTTATTAAATAAGACTTATATGCAGACAAAAAATCCGGAAGGGTTGGCAATTGTGCTGGGACCATATGGTACCACTAGTCCTTAATGGGTTACGTTCTATATACAGGGTGATTCCAAATTCATGGTACAGACTTTAAGGATTGGTACAGGACACTGTAACAAACCATTTTTGTATAGGAAAGCAGGGTCGGAAGTCTATATAGTAAAAATTACAGGCCGTCTCACTCCAATCCGAAGTTGCGTTTTCATTCATAACTTTAAAAGTAGTGAAGATATTTTAATGAAATCCTTACAATATACGTACGATTCATGCAAAGATGCGTCTGTTGCAAATTTTGTTAAAATATCTTCACTACTGTTAAAGTTAGGAACGATAACGCGACTTCGGATTGGCGTGGTACACCCTGTAATTTTGACTAAATAAATGAATTTGTGACCCTGGTTTCCTATACAATAAATATTTTTTATAGTGTCCTGTACCAACTTACTGTAAAAATCATTTATTGTATAGGAAACCAGGGTCAAAAATGTATTTATTTAGTCAAAATTACAGGGCGTCTCACTTCAATCCGAAGTCTCGTTTTCGTTCCTAACTTTAACAGTAGTGAAGATATTTTAACAAAATTCGCAACAGACTCATCTTTGTATAAATCGTAAACATATTGTAAGGATTTCGATAAAGTATCTTCACTACATTTAAGTTAAGAACGAAAACGCGACTTCGGATTGGCGTGAGACGCCCTGTATTTTTGACTATATAAATGGATTTCCGACCCTTCTTTTCTATACAAAAATCGTTTGTTACAGTGTCCTGTACCAACCCTTAAAGTTAGTACCATGAATTTGGAATCACCCTGTATATATGCTCTTTAAACTGTGAACGTGAATGAAAAATAAATACGAGCAAAATAAACACTTAACAGATTTTTTATTGAATACCTTACGATTAAAGAATGAAACGTAGAGCTATTACTACAATTGTAAATGATGTCACATTTTATAAAATATTGCAATATGCAATCATAGTTAATACACAATACCAGTGCAATATTCCATTTCACATCTGCCTCTTCGAAGAGTGTATTATCTTTCATGTACATTACTTTCACCTATTGCAATATATTAAATAAAGTTTTTATTATTGATTGCGATTTCACAGTGATCACGAAAATTACAAAGCACATGTATGTAACAATTCATTTGTCAGCTAATAAAATTGATTAGGGATAGATGTTATGTTGATATGTCTACTATAAATCCAAAAGTTTGTGCTATGTGGGGTTCGGAACAAGAATAAAATAAAGAATGAAAATACTCTTGATTAAAGAAAATACGGCATGTTATAAAAAATTTACACGGGAAAAAATAATCATCATATAAACGCAAATGCATTACATATGTTCGATGTTATAAAACTTTATATAATGTTTAACGTTGTCGGATTCCACCTAACTCCACGTTTTCCGGATCTTCCTAAATAAAAGAGTGCAATAGCTTTCTTATCTCTGAAAGACCACATTGCAATGGAAATACTTCTTTCATTCTGTCCAAGTCGCCACCCTTCGGATTAAGATTTTCTAAAGGACGCCTTTAACGGTACACAATAGATACATATACCATACATACAATATGCTAATCCCTTAAGAATAGCTTTCAACTCTTGCAGCTGTGAGAGAACCTGACAAACGTCATGCAAGGATACGTGTATATATTTCTTTATAAGTTCATGGAGTTGAGCATTAGCTTTATACACCAAAATAATTAACTTTGCAATTGTGATTTTTAGTTACCATTTCATTATTAGTATTTGTAGAAGCAGAAGAAAATATGGCCCCTTCAAATTTAAACATTTTAAGAAAGATTGTAAATTTTCAAATTTCTTATTCATGGAAAAATTTCAAATTTTATCATCTTAAAAATATATAAAGTTTAAGAATATAATTTTTAAGAACTCACTGTATAGGCATCTGACATCTATTTTATTATGGTGAAAACAGTATTCCGATAATTATACTAGGCAATGAGTAATCGCCTAATGAACTTTTATAGGATAATATGAGATTCCGCGAACGGAAAGGAACGGCGATACGTCCCCTTAATAATGTTGTTTATGACGGCATGTGGAAACAAAATTAAGTGTCAATTTAGTATCAATTCTTAAAATATTAGAACTAATTCCCGTTTGTTATCCGAAGATAAAATATACCGAAAATTTTCAGAGTTTGGTACAATTTAAGTACAAAGACGGCCTTCTAAGCGTTTTAAAACATAAATTGAAAGGAGACATAATTCCTAATCGAATGACTATTTTCGTTTTTCTCTGCGATAATTTGGTGATTAAATTTTATTGGGTGCATCTGTTTATTTATACTGACTGTACATAAGATAACATAAAACAGACTTTAAAAGATCAATTTAAAGATGAGGAGCAATGAAATATCTTAACCAAGATCACGAGCGTTGAAGGATTATTAATGAATAAAATTAATTTACTGATTTTTATTAAATTATCTTAAGTAATCCTTTGAATGACAAAATTAATGTTGACTTAAATTAAGCGCTCACGAATAAATTTATTTCGTAAATATTAACTTTAGAATTAGCAAAAAATGTTCGCCGGAGATAAGTTTTGTAAAAATCTTTTTAATGTCAAGGCTCTGTTATTAAGTGTATCGGACTAATAAAAGAATAAATCCACTTCTGAAGATTGCTATTATGGAAAAATTAAGGAGGATTATTTTTAAAGTATGTGAGATTAAAGACTATTTTAGTTAAATCTAAAAGTTTTTTCCGAGGAAAAAACTTTACAGATATTAAAAACTTTACAAATATTAAAAACTTTACAGATGTTAACTTTATTTTTTTATTTGTTAACGTTTGTTTTAATTTGTCAAACTCGTTATTGTATTTGTCTAACTCGTTACTGTATTTGTCTAACTCGTTACTGTATTTGTCTAACTCGTTACTGTTTTTGTCTAACTCGTTACTGTTTTTGTCTAACTCG
Organism: Maratus michaelseni; assembly: GCA_963931845.1. Lineage (NCBI taxonomy): Eukaryota > Metazoa > Arthropoda > Arachnida > Araneae > Salticidae > Maratus > Maratus michaelseni. The sequence goes on along the minus strand of OZ007599.1, from coordinate 121,167,000 downwards.
TTACTGTTTTTGTCTAACTCGTTACTGTTTTTGTCTAACTCGTTACTGTTTTTGTCTAACTCGTTACTGTTTTTGTCTAACTCGTTATTGTTTTTGTCTAACTCCATATTGTTTTTGTCTAACTTGTTTTTGTATTTGTCTAACTTGTTTTTGTATTTGTTTAACTTGTTTTTGTATTTGTTTAACTTGTTTTTGTATTTGTTTAATTTGTTTTTGTCTAACATGTTATTGTATTTGTCTAACTTGTTATTGTATTTGTCTAACTTGTTATTGTATTTGTCTAACTTGTTATTGTATTTGTCTAACTTTTTATTGTATTTGTGTAGCTTGTTATTGTATTTGTGTTTGTTAACTTGTATTGTGTAACATGTTATTATATTGTGTATTTGTTTTCTTAAATTGTTAACGTTTATTAAATAATTTGTTAACGTTTTTATTTTTTAACGTCTCACTTACAATTTCAGTGTAATATTCGAAAGTATTTACACACATATATTATCATTTGAAGAACAAAATAAAAATATTTAAATTTAAATAATAAAATGGAGCTCAGTTAGCCAAAGTTTATGATGCTAACAATAGATATAATTCGAACTATTTTTTACTATACATATCCAATTTAACCCATGGACTTCGGTTCAGCACCCCCGCACTCTACACTAGTGCAATTTGGGATTTCGCAACTTTGAATTGCATGTAACTTTTTTGCCAATATATTGATAATGAAATACAACATATCATTCCTATTCGAAATTTAATACGAAATCAAACTGTGATATTTATATTTATCAAAAAATTCATTTTGGTGTTGAAAAATGCAAATCATAGAAAGCATGGTTTCTAAAAACGACGACATTTAAAATTTTAGTCGGTGCGAGTTTGTACTAGTGTGGAGTTCACGGATTTATACATATACTATAATTTAATGAGCAAGATAAAAATAATTTAAATTTAAGTAATAAATTGGAGTTTACTTAGCCAAAGTTTATCATGCTAACTATAGTCATAATTCGAACTACTTTTTACTATACATATCCAATTTAACCCGTGGACTTTAGTTCAGCACCCCTTCACTACACACTTGTGCAATTTGGGATTTCGCAACTTGAATTGCGTATAACTTTGTTGGCAATAGAGTGATAATGAAATGCAACATATGATTCCTATTCGATATTTAATAAGAAATCAAACTGATATATTTTTTATCAAAAATTTCATCTTATTAATGAAAAATGCAAATTAATGAAAGCATGGTTTCAAAAAACTACGACGTTTAAAATTTTAGTCGGTGCGAATTTGCACTAGTGTTGAGTTCACGGATTTATACATATATACTATCATTTAACGAGCAATATAAAAATAATTTAAATTTAAATAACAAAATGGAGTTTACCTAGCCAAAGTTTATCATGCTAACTATAGTCATAATTCGAACTATTTTTTACTATACATATTCGATTTAACCCTTTATCTACTGAATTATGAATCAACAAATTGTTCAATCTCAATAATTATCTTCCTTGATGTCTGAAGGTATATTAGACAATTTATATTATAATAATATAAAATTTATATAAGGTTTTTCATTGAAACTGATTTAATAATGCGGTAGTAATAGCTCTTTTTTTTAAATATTTACAAGAATAAATAGATTAATTAACAGAAAATGCTGTTAAGGAAATATCACAATTCTTTATCGGAACAATGTAAATAAATGTATTGTGATCCTATCATTAAATACAAAGGTTTTTATAGTTGCAAAATTTTCATATAACAATTTTTAAAAAGAGAAGATCTACACTTATGTAAAAGGTTGAGAAAAATACCACTTTATAAAATATTTAGCTTTCAGTGTTTTGCTGTGCTTTCTAAATGTGATCCAAAAAAGTATTTTGTATAAAAACAAAACCTTATTATCATTATTAGACAGATTAACGAAATTTTATACAAAGTTTTCTCTGATGGTACTTAAAAGTATCGTCAGCAGATAAAGGGTTAAACGGTGGATTTCGGTTCAGCACCCACGCACTCCACACTTAGTGCAATCTGGCATTCCGTAACTTGAATTGCGTATAACTTTTTTTGGCAATATAGTGATAATGAAATACAACATATGATTCCTATTCGATATTTAATAAAAAATCGAACTGTGATATTTATTTTAATCAAAAATTTCATTTTGTTAATGAAAATTGAAAGCATGTTTTCATAAAACGACGACATTTAAAATTTTAGTCGGTGCGAATTCGTACTGTGTGGAGTTTATTTATTTATTTATGTAAAATTAAGATATTTTATCTTCCTTCTTAAACAACAGTTGTAGTTGCGGGAGTGAATAAGTGCAATGTTTCGTAGCTTCCCCTCCCCCAAAATACATACAGAAAAATGTGAAACAAATAAATGCTATAAAAAATTGTCTTTATTTTAAAACATGTTCAAAACACGTTAGAGTTGCGTGAATAAAATTTCCATGTTACATTTGAGATTTTCAATCCCCGATACTTTTTACAGCAAAATTAAAATGATTATTTTCAATGAGAATAAAAATAAGTGCTCGCGAATATACGTTTAAACGTATACGTAGTTAAGTCTTTTTTCCATATTATTCTTATCCAAAATCTTACCGGTTACAATACTTTTTATACGTATTATACGTATAATCGCGAGAACTAATACAAATGTATAAAATGTATATCTTATATTACCCATCTGATTGAAAATCTACCGTTATTATAGACATTGGAACAGCGATAAATTTCCAAATTGTGAATTTTTCTTTGTATGTTAACGGACAAAGTATATTATTTTCATCGAATATATAATTATATACATCTAAATGGCTCGAACCTTCCGTTTTATATAAAGCGGATAACTTTCTTGTTACATGACACAAACTACCGAAAAATACTTTTAAAAAAATAATGCACTTCACAAGCATTATGCAATGCAATTAAGTTCCATACACAGAATACTATATTTAGAATGTAAAAAAATACTGCCTTATTGCCAGTTTCTATCTGTGCGCTAGAGTGACTGAGATTAATATACTTTTAATTTCTTGCATACTTTAATATTTTCTATCTCCTTTATTAAAACATGACATCCACTCTTACATACATCCTTATTTATATACATGTTACAGGGTGTTTCACGAAGGACTCCTAACTTTGAAAATAAATAACTCGGAAACGGTGATAGATAGAAGCATGAAACCAGTTGTGTGTTTATTAAAAACCGTCACAATCTGATACAGAAACCTCAAAATTTTAGTAACAAAATTGCGCCGATAGATGGCGCTGATGACTTAACCATAAGTAGGCTGTATCGCATCAAAAGCTATTCAAAATGTGCACCTTTCACACAACACACATGTCGCAAACGAAGAATGAAATTGCCAGTGACTCTCTGTAGTATGCCACCGGAAATCAACACACACGCTTGACAAATAGCCTCCTCCAGCTCGTCGAGTGTTAAAGTATTGTTGCGGTAAGCAATGTCCTTCAGTGTCACTTCCGAAATTTCTTTCACTATGTGCTAATAGCGATCACATTTCAACGGCGTAATCTTCGACGACAGAACTTTCTTGGCATCTGAACTCACTTTATAGGGATCCGTAATTCTGCCTGCAGCGCAATCTATCGGCGCTATTTTAAACTAAAATTTTGAGGTTTCTGTTTCAGATTCTTAGTCTTTTTAATAAACATACCACTACTTCCATACTTTTATCTGTCACCGTTTCAGAGTTATTTATTTTCAAAGTTAGGGGTCCTTCGTGAAACACACTGTATATACACCTTACAATACATATACAACATACTTATGTACTTGCATATTTATATCGACATAAGTCTTAAAATAAATACAACACACATGCGTATTTGCATATTGACATACAACACATCTTACAATGAATACAACATACATGCGTACATAGATATTAATATAGAACATTACATCTTACAACACATATATACTACATACATATTACACACAATCCATATAACTATTTTTCGACAATTGAAAGCAATAGCGATCACTGTCTCTAATGAGAAATTTTTCATAATTGGAATATAATATAAATTTTTAATGCGTAAATGCGGGTTAGGTTCCTTTAGAAAGACCCCCACGGAGGGCACTCCCCACTATGGCCTATATCCCTCGTGTAGATAATCGGCCGTCATAAAGCAAATAGCCAATCAATAAATTTTTATGACAACGTTTTTATTCAATAAACGAAAATAGCTACTCTGTTACTAAAAATTCTTGAAAAAAACCGACATTTTTAAATGACAAACTTAGAATTAGACTTTTAAGGTACAGCCGAGTTTTTCCAGCCAAAGTGGCATTGCAGCTTACTAGATTCAAAATGTATATTCCTTTCGACATTTATCTTTTCATAAAATAGGCTACGAAACAGTATTTGCGCAGTTCTTTTTAAAAATATGTACCTCATCATTCAGCGCGCATTTGAAACTTGAATAAAGAATGTAAATGCAAGTTCTCTTCAACGATATACTCTTGGCGAATCGAATGACATTTATGCGCAGTCTTCCTCTTCATTTTTTTAATCGCATTTTTGAATTTGAAGAAAAATGGAAAGACATTTGGAAAAAAGCCTGGAATTCATTTTACCACCAACACTGACAATTTTTTTTTGGTTGAGTGACGCACGTAACGTCAGATTTCTAATCTTATTTTTAACATATGGATAGATCTTCTGAAAGTTTCAGCTTGTGATTATAAATGAAATAAAACTGTACGGGAGGGCATTTGCACCGATTATCTGACAGCTGATTTACGTGTGCTGCTTCAGTGACTATTTCATCCCACTTAATATTTATTTCGAGCATACAGGGTGTTCCAAAAAAGAATGAAACGCGCTTTAACCCTTTTTGACTCAATAACTCAGATTTGAAAAATATTTACTCAGGTGTTTGAATACATCATTTTAAACATGTAAAAAATAATTTAAAAATATAGAACATAAAAATTATTCACAAAAAGGTACTTTTTCACATCTGCAATAAACAGAAAATTACATAACTCTCATAAATATTGTCAGTTTTTTAATACAAAACTGTAAAGTTTACGAATTTACCTTTGTAAAAATTTATTTTTGGGCGTCTCCAGCTTTTTTAATTTGACAAAATTTACGAAGTGCATTTTAGCAATAATGATGTGAAACTGCTCAAATGATAAATAAAACTTTGGCAGGAAAGATTAACTCTATATCGCCGTCTGTTAAAAATTCTATGAACAAATTCTATTAACTGCTGTGTTAGGAGACAGCAGAAATAAATAAAATCGATTTTTTTAAAACCCGTTGTATAAGTAACATTGACTTTTGGGTATGTTGCAGATATGCAACGCGGTGATATAAAGGGTTAATATTTTACCTATTGGAGTTACGTAAGCAATGTAAATCGCAAAAATGTTCATAATAAGGTAGGATTTAAGATTATGTCGATTTTCTGAAACACTTTCTCCGTGCTCTGACAAGGATAACAGCAAAAATTCCATTCTTCTACTTCCAAAACCAATTTATGATTTCCACCAATTTATGATATTTCAGAGCTTTCAAACACTAAAAACAGAAAAATGAGATTGTAGTACTGGAAAGCTCCGAAATTTTGCAATTTGATACTGCAAAGTTGTTCGTACGCTTTGTTGATGGTAAAAACGCTTTCGCGCCCAATTTCTTTTTCCAATTTTGGGGGAAAAAACTACTTTTACGTTAAAAGTATCTATCCGAATCACAAAAGTTAAGGTTTTCTGAAATTAAATTATTCATATGACAATTGGGATTTTTGTTTAAGACGTTTGGAAAATGTATTATAACTGGATTAAACAGACATAAATTTTTAGTATTTTTTATGTGTTATATTAAATCATTTGTTCAAAAAAGGCTCCTATTTTAAACTTAAAGTGTGAAACATTTTTGAAATAGAAGAATCGCGAACGGTGTAAAGCGATTTAACAAAACTTTGTTATTAAATGCTGAAAAGTAAATGAATCATAATAATAAATGTACAGACGTGCACTATCATATTCAATTCCAGAAAACAAAAATAGTTAAGGTAAAATAATAGTCGATGAAAAGACATGTCATGTCCTGTTAATAGGACACTAGACGCGAACGGGTTGAAATTATCTTACTTACACACAGTTTAAAACATGCAAATTATTTAAATTTAAATATCTTTATATATGTGTTTATGCCTATGTCATTGTGCGCAAGAATTCTGTTAAATGTTTTTATGAATGTGAAGTCAATCTATTGTGTTCTGTGCTATTTAATGTGTTGGAAAATATGGTTAAATATTTCTAATAAAGTACATTTCTTTTTAAATATGAATTCATAGTACTTTACACCATTCATAGTTCACTGGACATATTTTTTTGCTTTAAGAGTATTTTTCTTTAGGAAAATATTGACTTATGCTTTGAATAAATTAATAAATGAAAATAAGGAGCTTGCTTGTATAACAGTGTGACGTCACACTGTGACATGGTCGTTTTTGGAGCTTTTCTGTAACGTCACAGTGTGACCATTTTGTGGGAAGTGCGACATTTGTGATGAGTCTGTGTCGGGTGACCAGATTTTACATGAACCAGACGCGACCTTATTCTGTTCCGTTTTTAAACAGTAATTTACCGAAAGGCGTTCCAGGGCCGGGTCGGGTCACCTACGTTTTCTTTTTTTTTTTTTTTTGCTGCGTAAGATTAGAATTCCACATCAGGTCAGGTAAACTGATTTTACCCGACCCAACTTTGATCGGTTCGGCTGTATTTTTCTTTTCTCCCCTATTGCTGCAATTCGGTTTCGGAATAGAATCTTGCATCTACTTGGATAATTATATTTTACTGTAACCCGACATGACCCGGCTCGGTTCGACTGCAATTCCTTCTACTGAAGATCGGATTGATTTTTTTTCTAAAGGCGGCATTCGTGTCCAGTTCGGATATATCATACTTTTTAAAAGACAATCTCGAACTTAGAGGATAGTCCAAAGTCCGTGACACATTTTGAAATTCAATAAAACTTCACGTAATCGGCATACGAGATGTGGATTAGACGAAAGTACTTCCCATGATCAAAAGTTTTGTGTAAGCAAAAGTTTAGTTTAAAAAAATTGTCCATAGATATCGTTATATATTGAAAGCTGCAAAAAATAATCAAACACTCAATCAGTTACAGATGGCATTTCCACACTCTTACACTATTTCAACATGTGCGCTCTTTGCAGCTCGAATGTCATCCAATCGGTGTTCTATTTCATTGCACACGTCGAAATATGGCAGGAGAGTGTACAAAAAATGATCTTTAACTGCTTATCGAGTTTGACAATTTTTGCAGATTTGAAGGTATAGCGCTTTATCTAGGGAAATTTTTAGAACTAAATTGTTTTAATATCCTTAAAAACACTTTCAATCAGGAGAAGCATATACGTCCAAACCGTACTCTCGTACGACAATTACATTAATTTTTATTGAATTTCAAAATGTGTCAAGGACATTCGGCCTACGCTCTAAAGTTTCTTTTAATAAATACGATATATCCGAACCGGACTCAAGAGTTCCACCAGCAGAAAAATAATGAATACCATCGGTAGGAAAAATTACAGTCGATCCGATCCGGGGTGTATTGGGTTCTGGTAAAATATGGTTACCCAGCTAGATGCATAATTCTATTACGAACCCAATCTGCAGTACAGAAAAAACACAGACAGTCTGCACTACCTGGGTCGGATTGGAGTAAATTCTGGTTACCCGACACGATGCAAGATTTAAATCCGAAACTAAATGCAGCAAACAGCAAAAACATATATAGCCGACCCGACCTGGTGTTCGGGTAAAATCTCGTTACCTGAACTGACGTGAGATAATAATTCAAATTCAATATCTAAAAGCTAGATAAATGATCTTGTAATTTTTTTTTTAAGTTTTCAAATAAGTTCACATTTTAGTCACAATATGACGTCACTGACTGAGGCATTTCGGTCACAGATGTGACGTGATCCCTGTGACTTTCAGTTCCGTGAAATTAATCAACAGAGGTTGGATATCTAAGCCATTTTTAAACCATTTTGTGTGCGTATCTATTTAAAAAATATTTATAACATTCATTTATATTATAATTAACTAAACAATATCGCAATATAGAAAGATAATAACAGTGAAGCTCGCACTTTGTTGAATTCCAAAAAGGAAGAAGATTTTTAAACAAACATACTAGTTCAATCATGCCTGTAAAATAATGAAAAAAAAAATATAGTCGCAGTTTCAGTAATGAACATGAATGTGTATACTAATTCGTTACGAGATTTTAGCTAATGATGATTCGATCTTCCTTATCTTTCAAAAATCTTAATCGATAAAGGCATTAAGTATTTTTCGTGTACTTAAAAAACTATTTTCAAAATAGTTGATATATACATGAAAGAGTATTTATTTAGAAAGTTCATTAAAACTACTTTTCTAATCTTATCTTATCTAATAATTCTATTGAATTATATTAACGAGTATCACAGTATATACACACACAGGATGTTTTTGCACTTTTATATATAAATTAATCGCAATTGTTTCCATTTAATAGCTAAACCAGTTTATAGAATTCGCATGAAGAAGATATAGAATGATATAGAATTCGCATATATATATATATATATATATATATATAAATCAACATTTGAACAGAGGGTGGTTTTGGGGTCTGGGGGTCATGATCGGTGAAAATATATCGAATTTTTCCGGAACTGCTTTCTTCCGAACGGCTGCAATAGGTAGCTTTATACTTTTTTGTATTGAAAGCTACCTAAAAGGTTAATCGTCGATGTTTTCCTTCAATACTTTTTCTTCCACACCTTGTTTTATCGAATACTGAGCCGGTCTCCATGAATGCTTTGCGCCATTCACAAATTGATGGACGTGGGTACAAAAATTTCATGGAGACCGGCTCAGTATTGGATAAAGCATGGAATTAGCGAAAAAGAGAATGTTGACGATTATAGCCTTGACGTGCTTCTTACAACAAATGGTGCACATATGGAGGTTTATAAAAAGATGGAAATTTTTTTTCAATATATACTTCTAATACTCTACTAATTTCCATACATGTATCTGTTCATCTATATATTTAAAGCTGTTTGGTAATTCTGTCAAATCAAATATTCCATCGAAATTCGACCGAATACGCATGCGTCAAAAAATCACCGGCCAATGAGGTGAGGGTCTATGACTGTCTCTACAAACGTGTTTGGGATCGTATCATCTGTTGTTTTTTTCTGTTGTCACGTTGCGTTAAACCTAGGAAGATATTTATCTAGAACTCACTGTGGAGTGTTTAGAAGGTATTTATTTTATTTATTTATTTTATTTATTGTAATTTGTATGAATACTTAGGTGTCCATTTCGGATTTACTGTTTAAAAATGAATTTGGGCTCATACGATGGCGAAATCCCGATGGAAATTTTTTTTTAGATCTCTATCATTTTGTTTATATAGTACAGAAAATAATTATTCAAACGTGTAGAACACGTAATACAAAATTGGACCACTTATGGTCTGTTTATTATCGGGAATGAATCTTATGGTGTTCCGATTGATAATGAAAACGATTATGTAAATATAATGTCAAAAGACAGTACGCACGGTAGTAATATTTTTATTATTATGTGTTCGAAAAAAGCAGAATCTGAGCATCTGAATATAAGTTATAAAATAAACAGAAATATATTATCTCTATTCGATTTAAAAGTTTTGTCATTACATAAGTGGGCTATTTTATTTGTAAAGAGTATGTATGCATTATATTGTTTAGTATGTATACAAATCTTTAGAATGTTTTGATTTGCAAACTCTTAATATTTGAATAATGTTTACATTATATTTGTTTGTATGTATACAAACAATATATGTATACAAAGAAGTATATATGCAAACAATGTATATAATGTATCATGTAACAATATTAATATTTACATTGTATTGTTTGTATATATACAAATCTTGAATGTTTTAAATGGGCAAATTTGTAATGTTTTTTATGTTATTTTTTTTAAATGTCAAAAAAAGATAAATTTTCAAACTTGGTATAAAAAACTTGAGTACTTCTCTATTATCCCATCGACCACTTTTCATAACAAAATACTATCGCCAAACTGTATGATTAAATGCCAAAAATGCAGTCCCATTTACTTGATGTCGAAAACATTTTACGTGTTTTTTATGTCATCAAGTGGTTTTTAATTCAACATTTGCGTGTATTTTTCATTATGTTTATTTGATTTATTAGTTATTTCATTAATTAAAATAACAATTGTATCCTTAAATTCTTATATTTTATTTATTTATTTTAATATTCCAATGACAACGTTCTCCCATTTATTTGGCGATAGTTTTTTTTTATGAAAAGTGGTCGATGAGATAATAGAGAAGTACCAAAACTTAATTACGTATATGAGTATATTCTTTGACAGTATTAATCATTACTCGATATTTTAAAACTGCATCATATTTGTAGAATTATATTAATTTAAACAATGCTTCTATTGAAGTGTGAAGAACCATATACCTCTATGAAGAACCATATATTTACATAATTGTCTTCATTAGCAATCGGAACACCATAAGATTCATCCCCGATAATAAACAGACTATAAGTGGTCCAATTTTGTATTACGTGTTCTACGATATTTTTACATACATTTGAATAATCATTTTCTGTACTATATAAACAAAATGATAGAGATCTAAAAAGACAATTTCCATCGGGATTGATTTCGCGAACGTTAAAAGAGCCTAAATTCATTTTTAAACAGTAAATCCGAAATGGACACCTAAGTATTCATACAAATTATAATAAATGAAATAAATACCTTCTAAACACTCCACAGTGAGTTCTATATAAATACCTTCCTAGGTTTAACGCAAAGTGCAAGAAAAAACAACAGGAGATGATCCCAAACACGTTTCTAGAGACCGTAATAGACCTTCACCTCATTGGCCGGTCCTACCGGAAGATTTTTTTGACGCATGCGTATTGGGTCGAATATTGTTGAAACATTTGACAAAATAAGCAAACTGCTTCCACCTAGGTATTTATACACAATACAACAAATAAAATAAATGCCTTCAAAACCCTTTTGATCATCACATCAGCGTGCAAGACAATTTTTTTACCGGAAACCGTTTGATGAATTTCATTATTTTTCCGTTATCGATTGACAAATTTTACGATTTTACCGCTAACGATTGCTGAATTTCACAATTTATCGACTATTGATTAACGAATTTCATGATTTTTTCCATGAACATTTGTCGAATAGCACAAAAAAAATTAAGAATATCGTCAAATTGTCTCGGGTAAAAAAATTTTGAATATTGTCAAATGCCATCGAGAAAAAAGTCTCTTTGTCAAATGATTTTGAAGAAAAAATCGGGAAATTCACAAAATGGTTTCGGAAAAAACTTCACCAAATGGTTTCAAAATTCTTTGAGTGACAGCGGGAAAAATAATTTCATTTTACATTCAATCATCGCAATTGGCGAGTGTGACTAAGTTTAGCCAGTGGTGGCAATAACATCAATCACCAATTTCCAGTATTACTCGCCGATTGGTGAATGTTAATTTTGTCTTATATCACAAACTGTATTTACATATACTACTAGATATAATGATTATGAACCATGATTTTTCTGTTATTGGGCGAGATTCATGTTTTTTCAGCAATTCTTTGACGAAATCAGTGTTTTTTCAGCGATCCTTTGAAGAATTTCGCATTTTTCTCACGATCCTTAACGAAATTCGCATTTTCCAGCAATTCTTTGATAAAATACATTTTATTCCGCAATTTTTAGACGAAATTTAGTAAAAAAGCGTGATCTTTTGGTGAAATTTCTTTTTTTGCGATTCTTTGACAAAATTTGCTTATCTTTCGCGATCCTTTTGCATAATTACGTTTTTTCTGTGGTCTTTTAACAAAAGTCATGTTTTCCCATGATCCTTTGATAAAGTAGTGTTTTTTCCTCAATCATTTGACAAAATCTGTTATTTACCCCCCGCGAAGATTGGTTAGATGTTTTTAGTCTGCAGGTGCCCTAAAAAGTCTGTGACGCCCGTTGCTGCATCGCACACATTCTTCCATGGGGCATCGAACGAAGTAAATTCAACCTAAAGAATCATTGTTTCATTCCTGACATTTCTCGAAAGAAACAACGTTCAACTCATTGACTGAATTGTAAAGGGCGAAATGTGTCAATTAGCAGAAAGTGCGCAATTTGTTCGTTCATGGAAAAAATCGTGAAATTCGTTAACCGATAGTCGATAAAATTCGAAATTCGTCAATCGATAGCGGAAGAAGTGCAAAATTCATTAATCGACACAGTGGAAAAATCGCAAAATTCATCAACTGGTTTCGGGAGAAAAAATTTTCGAATATCGTCGAATGGCTTCGAGAAAAAAATTCACAATCTGCCAATTTCGGGGATGAAATTTGCCAAATGGTTTCAAAATTTGTTGCGCGACAGCAGAGAAAAAAATCTTTTTCCGTTCAATCATCGCAATTGGTGAGTGTGACTATTATGTTTGACCAGTGGTGGCAATAAAGTCCATTGCCAAATTTTCAGTATTACTCGCTGTTTGGCAAGTGCTAATTTTGTCCTATACTTCAAAACCCTTTTCATCATCACATCAGTGTGCAGGACAATTTTTTTTTTACGGGAGACCATTTGATGAATTTCGCGATTTTTCCGTTATCGATTGACCAATTTTACTGCTATCGATTGTTGAATTTTATAATTTATCAACTATTGATTAGCGAATTTCATGATTTTTTTCCATGAACGTTTGACGAATTACGCAAAAAAAAATAAGAATATCGTTAAAGTGTCTTGGGTAAAAAAAAATTTAATATTGTCAAATGCCTTCGAGAAAAAAGTTGCAAGTTGAAACGGCTGTGACCTCTTTTTCATGTTATGCATCTCCGGTGTCCATCCCCCCCACTCCCCCCCCCAAGTGGGACACTTTTCTAAATTTTGCACACACCCCTCATGTGATATATCGGTGGAAAAGTCTTTGACCACTTATTCATGTTATGCATCTCCGGGGTCCATCCCGCCCCCCCCCTAAGGGGGCACTTTTCAAAATTTTGTTGACACCCCTCATGTCATACATTGTTGGAAAGGTCTGTGACTGCTTAATCATATTATGAATCTCCGGTGTCCATCTCCTCGCTTTGCCCCCCCCCCCCCAAAGTGTACTTTCTAAATTTTGCACATTACCCTCATGTTATATATCATTGGAAAGGTCTGTGACCACTTAATCATTTTATGCATCTCCAATGTCCATCTCCCCACTTTGCCCCCCCACCCCCCCAAGGGTACTTCTCTAAATTTTGCACACAACCATCTCCCCACTTTGCCCCCTCACCCCCCTAAGGGATACTTTTCTAAATTTTGTTGACACCCTTCATGTCATATATCATTGGAAAGGTCTGTGACCACTTAATCATATTATGCATCTCCGATGCCCATCTCCCCACTTTCCCTTCCCCCTCAAGGGGTACTTTCTAAATTTTGCACATTACCCTCCTGTTATATATCATTGGAAAGGTCTGTGACCACTTAATCATTTTATGCATCTCCAATGTCCTTCTCCCCACTTTGCCCCCCCCCACCCCCCCAAGGGATACTTTCTAAATTTTGTTGACACCCCTCATGTCATATATTGTTGGAAAGGTCTGTAACTGCTTAATCATATTATGCATCTCTGATGTCCATCTCCCCACTTTGCCCCCCCCAAAGGGTACTTTCTAAATTTTGCACATTACCCTCATGTTATATATCATTGGAAAGGTCTGTGACCACTTAATCATATTATGCATCTCCGATGTCCAACTCCCCACTTCGCCCCCCTTCCCCCCCCAAAGGGTACTTTCTAAATTTTGCACACAACCCTCATGTTATATATCATTGGAAAGGTCTGTGACCACTTAATCATATTATGCATCTCCAATGTCCATCTCCCCACTTTGCCCCCCACCCCCCTAAGGGATACTTTTCTAAATTTTGTTGACACCCCTCATGTCATATATCATTGGAAAGGTCTGTGACCACTTAATCATATTATGCATCTCCGATGCCCATCTCCCCACTTTCCCCCCCCCCCGAAGGGGTACTTTCTAAATTTTGCACATTAACCTCATGTTATATATCATTGGAAAGGTCTGTGACCACTTAATCATTTTATGCATCTCCAATGTCCATCTCCCCACTTTGCCCCCCCCCCCAAGGGATACTTTTCTAAATTTTGTTGACACCCCTCATGTCATATTGTTGGAAAGGTCTGTAACTGCTTTATCATATTATGCATCTCCGATGTCCATCTCCCCACTTTGCCCCCACCAAAGGGTACTTTCTAAATTTTGCACATTACCCTCATGTTATATATCATTAGAAAGGTCTGTGACCACTTAATCATATTATGCATCTCCGATGTCCATCTCCCCACTTTGCCCCCCCCCCCCCGTACTTTCTAAATTTTGCACACAACCCTCATGTTATATATCATTGGAAAGGTCTGTGACCACTTAATCATATTATGCATCTCCAATGTCCATCTCCCCACTTTGCCCCCCCACCCCCCTAAGGAATACTTTTCTAAATTTTGTTGACACCCCTCATGTCATATATCATTGGAAAGGTCTGTGACCACTTAATCATATTATGCATCTCCGATGCCCATCTCCCCACTTTCCCCCCCCATGGGGTACTTTCTAAATTTTGCACACAACCCTCATGTTATATATCATTGAAAAGGTCTGTGACCACTTAATCATATTATGCATATCCGGTGTCCATCTCCTCACTTTGCCCCCCCCCCCCCCCAAGGGGTACTTTCTAAATTTTGCACACAACCTCATGTTATATATCATTGGAAAGGTCTGTCACCACTTAATCATATTATGCATCTCCCATGTCCATCCCCCCACTTTGACCCCCCCAAGGGTGTACTTTTCTAAATTTTGCACACACCCCTCATGTGATATATTGATGGAAAAGTCTGTGACCACTTAATCATATTATGCTCCCCACTATGAAATTTGTCAAGTTAAAGCAACTATAAATTTTACTTTTATGGTATTATCAAGTTGTTTGCCGTCAAATTTTGACGGGTTCCATCTAGTTTGTATTTATAATAAAAGTTTGAAATTGTAAAGATACTTTTTGGACAACCTGTAAATTAGAAGACAATATTTTTGTGTTTAAAATCTGCATTTATATTAATAAAGTAAAGTGTGGTGGCGACGGCTAGGGATATCTATCGCACGAAGGAGGTCTGCAAATTTGGATAAGGATAGATGAAGACAGGTTCGAATGCACCCGAAACTCAGATTTTTAATTTTTTTTATAATTAGCCGAGATAGTAATTAAAACCCTTCATCAAACGTTATATGAACGAGTTTCTACTGTTCCGATTATCTCTTCTGCTCGTGCCTAGAGAATATGAAGTTTTCAAGCGAAGTCGTAGTAAACAATGTGTTTTTCTACACTCAGAAATCGCAATCGCTTGGTCCTCTGTGGAGCGGCTATCAAAAAATCAAAACAAATGTATACGTTTTTACGGCACCCTGACGGTTGTAATGATATGTTTTGAAATATATATATATTAATATTTACTATTTAAAAATATTTCTTCTTCTGGAAGACGTTTTCATATTTTCCATTTTCTCTTCAGTTTGAAATTGTCTTTTCCGTATCCCGGATCGGACAAAAAAAATCTATATATTTTTTTTCTGCTCTCAACGTTACCTTTCATTAATAAAATAAGACTATTTACAATTTCAAAAAAATATTTTCCTATGTCGTTTGATATTTTTCGCTCTTTTTGTAGATCGCAAGTGCCGAGGATTTTTTTTATACCTTCGGAGATGTCATTTTGCGTTTTAAGAATTTTTCGCCAGGGATTTTTTTTTTTTTTTTTTTTTTTTTTTTTTTTTTCGCGTTGGAGGGTTTATATTTTTTTTCATTATGTGAATACAGAAATATCAGTTAAAATATCAAAACTTAACAATTCCAGAGCTAAGTGCAATCCCCCCATAGTTCCACATCCCTCCCGGATAAAATGTCAGAATTCAACATTTGTCGGTATATTTCAGGTTAACTTAGTTCCGGGCAACGACAGTTGGGGCAGCTAGTTGGAAAATATAAGAAGTTAAAAATTACTAAAAGGCCATTCTTTTGAAAATGTCTTACATATTTCAACAAAAAATTAAGGCATATAAATTTAAAATGTCTTTATTATTTCATAAAAATGGTAACGGTATTATTACTACATCATTTTCCCATATAAAAACTTATTCTCTTCATAAAATAGTCGTTCGGGGCCACTGTAATAATTACCCATCATGGATATGTATAATATAAAATATGAAAATAAAACATGTGTAAACTATTTATAAAATGCATTGCAATTCTAATAAAATCCTGGCTTGATGACGTCATAGACTTCAAATGATCTATTACTGACTTGCGTAAAAGGAACATACTTATAACTACATAAACGATAATCATATTAACTAACAATTTACTGCGTCGGAGGAAGCGTCTCATTTCCAATTAAAATATATCTTTGAATTGAAATTTTAATGAAATACAGGGTCATGAAAATTCGAAGAGTGTGGGAAAATAGGATTACAAATATCTCGGTAACTCATTACCAGATTGACTTCATTCTTTATGCCAAATTTATGTTTTTTTTGTCTTTTTATTTATTCCTTAAAATAAACATTTTCGAAAATTTTTATATACCTTTTATCAGAACGAATATTTTGAGAGTCCGAAAAAAAAATAGTTCCGGATAATCGAGGTTTTTGAAATTCAATAAGCTTCTTCTCATTATTACATACTAAGTACATACCAAATTTTAAGTCTCTATCTCAATTTATTCGGGAGATAGAGCGTTTACAGACACACAGACGGACGATAATTTTTTTTTCTAGAAATGTGTTTTTCGGAATGTCCAATGTCTGAAACGTAAATCTGTCAAAAATTCCTTTTCGATTTTTAAAACGATTACAAGACTTACCCTATACTACGTAGATGAGCAAGTAAAAAGGTAGCGGCATGGGTGTTTACGGATGCCACTACACAAATGTCACAACTAATAAGTATATATATAATTTTAAATAATTTTAAATTTAACTTTAACAGGTGTCAACTATCTAAGAGGTGCATATAGTTACCAATCGACCGAGAAAACATTTTTTTTTTAAATTCTAGCATATTAAAATTTAGTTGATTTGTAATATTTTAAACAAAACGGCATTGGAAATTTTGCTACAGAGCAAAATTTATTGTAAAAAGGAATTCAGCCATCTCCTTATACTACAATGCATAACAATGCATCTACATCAAAGGAAATGTTCATTTTTAAAGTCATTCTATTGAGAACTCATTTTTCAGTTTCCGCGCGCGATTTCGTAAAAATAAGATTTTCCTGAAATTTTAGTATCCTTCACAGTAAACATATGTATTTTGATCTTTCAGTTAATATTTCTTAAAATACGTTTAATCATATTTTAAAAATATTTTCAAGTTTCTGACTTTTAATAAATATTTACATTTTATTATTGAAAGAAATGAATAGCTTAGTGCAGATAGATTATTTTAATTAGACACTATTTGTCTAAGTATTAAGAAAAAATCAATACAACCTAGTTATGTAAATATAATCCTGCGCAATATGTGCAAAATATTTATCTGCTTATGACTCAAATGTTCAAACATTTTCAAATACAAGTTTTCGCAAATCAAGTGTATGGAAGAGCAATACTTTTTGGGCATTTTAAAACAAACCGTACAAAGAAATTCTTATAATTACGCTAGTTATGACTAAATTTGTGTCAAGTGTTAACTGTCTAAATAAGAACTAAAATAAAATAGAATAAATATTTACTTCCTAAGTGATTACAGTAACATATAAAAAGAATTATAAACCATTTAGTATTAAACCGACTAGTTTCGCACACTTTTAATGGTGACATTCTCCAGGTCTTAAAATAATACAGTATTTCGAAATTCGGTTTATTTATTATTTGCAGACCTTGTGAATTCCACCGTTAGAAGTGTACGAAACTAGTCTTTTTATAAGATTTTAAAGACGTTTTATGCTTTACTGTTATAACTTTTAACATGTAAATTAGAAATATTTTCTTTTGGTTATAAGTGATTTTTTTCTGATATAATTCCATGTAAATAATAATTAAAAGGATGCTTTTTATCAAAATAATGCTTTTCAAATAAGTACCCAAAATATATCGGCAACGGATGAACCAATTACCCTTTTTATTATGAAAGCTTACATATTTTGCCAGTCCCTAACAGATTCTGATTTTTAACACTTTCCAACATAATTGAAAGTGTTTATGTTCTCGGTTTGTCTAGGAAACTGTCAGTGCTCTAACTCACGTAAATATACTTTGATTACCACGAACTTAACATTTGTTAATGAGGTTTACAATAAGATTTTCCCTAAAAATATAACAAAATATAACACCTTGTAATAATATAGGGTGAAACCCCCAGTTATTGACACCTAACCAGTAACTGTCACTTGAGGAAAAATCTAACTCAAATACGCATTTTGTTGTAAAATTCTGCAAAGTAACGTCATCTAGTGGTAAATGAGACACTCATTTTTATTTTGGAGTCAATTTATTCACCACAAGAATATATTCAATGAGAAAGAAACTTTTGAGAATACAAAAAGTGCCATTTTCAAGAAAACATCTTATTTCTTTTAAGCATAAGTGTTTTTCTAATCTATCTGTAATGCAACCATCCTAAACTTTTTTCTTAAAGTTATATTACTAGAAATTAGTTTAAAGATACATATTATATATCAGGGCCATGATTTAATTTAGTTTAATTGAGGGGGGGGGGGTGCCAGGTATTGGTTCCTAGATTTTCCTTTCACTAATCTCTGACAGAGGTGTTAGTTATTGGTTATATTAAATAAAGTTGAAATCTATTATTTGAACTGTTTAAAAATGCATAATAATAAATAAAATTTATCTTGTAGTAAACACCGTTATTTTACCAGTGTCTGACACCAGATGTCAGTTACTGGTTCATAAATGTCAGTTATTGGATATCAGCATTACTAATAATGCAGTATCTAAATATTACTGATACTTACTTACTATATACTTACTATACTCTTACTCTATATACTTACTATACTCGTACTATATATACTTACTATACTCTTACTATATACTCTGCATTACAGCTTACTAAATCCCACTTCTTATAATAAATATTAATGTATTTTTGTTTTTATAATAAATAATAAAGTTTAAAAAAAAATAATTTTAATCTTTTAAAATAGAGTGTCAGTCACTGGTTCACTTTGCATCAGTTATAGGTGTTTCAAAATAGGGATGGTGTCAGTTATTGGAGTTTTTGACCATATTTATGAATAAAATTAATTTTTAATAATAAAATGTATAATTTTTCAAAATTTTGCCCACAATATTTTTTTAATATATCTCTACTATGCTTTCAAAAACAAAGGTAAGTATAAAATAGATTTAATTTTTTGTAATAGTGATTTGAACAAGAAAGAACACTTAAAGTATCTGTTACTGGGGATTTCACACTACTTTTTTAATTGCTAAAAGGCGTAAAATAAAAACTTTATAAAGAGTAAAATAAGTTTCATTTTACTGTTGACATGTTTCGGCTTCACCGGAGCCATTGTCAAGACAAATAAGAATATTCTACAATTGCGTGGTTTAAGTTATTATTTGAAACGCCATCATTTAATTTTTCACGTACTTCTTCAAATTACGCACTTTATTTTTAATTTTATTTGGATGTTTATTTCCATATTTGTAACTATGGAATAACTCGAGCCACAATTTTGGTAAGTTAAATGATGCTGCATGGTACTTGATAAATACGTGAAAAATTATATGATGGCGTTTCAAATAATAACTTCATAAACCATGTAATTGTAGATTATTCTTATTTGTTTTGATAATGACTCCGATGGAACCGAAACATGTCAACAGTCTAATAAAACTTATTTTACTGTTTGTAAAGTTTTTATTTTACGCCTTTAGCAATTAAAAGTAGTATAGGATATTCCCTATTGAAAATGGAATGTGTAGCACTAACAGTTTGTTTAGAGGGACACATAAAAGAAATCCATTACATTATGGTCTATAGGGGGGGGGGGAGAACGGTTGGAGTGTAAATTAATAAAACTACACTATTTCAAACATACTGAAATTGATATACTTTATTGAGGTGCAATAGAAAATTCGTTATGTAGAATATAGAGTGAATGGCATTTAGCCTTCCTTTACAGGGACACACAAAATAATTCCGTTATAATGCGGCCTATGCTGGTAAAACAATTTGCAGTGTTTTTTCTTTTTAATGATATACTGTACACTATTTCAAACATAATGAAATTGGTGTGCATTCCTCAGGTGCACTACAAGATGTACTGTAGAATATGGAGTGCATTGCATTTATTTGCTCATTTACAGGAATACAAAAGAGAATTCAGTTACAGTACTATGTAGGGGAGACCGGTACATACTAGACATATGGGCACGGTAGACCACCCCCTAATATTTTATTTATATAAATTTTTTTCAAGCTTCTCTTCTATCCTGATAGACAACAGCACTGCAATGATTATTTATAGCCTTCAGAAAATATGTTTAGCTCAGATTGAACTATTTTATCCTGATTGGTTGTTTTGAGCTTCAAAAAGTAAAATTTTTCATCATCATATTTTTATTTTTTTAGTAATTAAAGGTTGTAGATAAATAAAATAAAACAGCTTTTTTGCAAAGCTAAGATACTTGTTTTTATTTTACTTTAAAGTTAATATGTTTAAAAGAAAGCTATAAACAATATTAATAAGATTATTTATTGAACTTCAACATGGGGTACAGTGGACCACCACTCCTGGGGCACAGTGGTCCACAATCCATTCTGCTCCTGTAATGCAGAATGTTCAAAATATTTAATAATTGCTTATTTTCTATAAAGAAAAAAATTTTTAAAGTAGATTTAACTGTAAAATAAAGTAAACAAATAAAATTAACAATTTATTTAACATAGTAAGAAATATTTTGTTTTGTATTTACTGCCTTTGATAAATATAACTGTAGTCGTGATGATTCTATTCAAGTAAGATTCATGAGACGCAAATTGAATGGAAATCAGTTTATTTCTCCCGAAATTGTAGATGAATCTGCTGTTGATGTCAATGATTTCATAATGTTGCTCTCAGCCCCAAAATTATTTCTTGAAAATTCCAGGCTCAATCTTACTCATAAGTACTTTGGAATTGCATTTGCAAATTTTAATGTGCGCTGATTTTTTTGTACTTAAGTAATAACTTCAACTAAATTGCAATTGTTCCTGTATTAATCTGTTATTTTCAAAATATAATTAATTTTTTGTTTTTGTTTCAAAATTTATATTACTATGTTATTTTGCGGGTGAAGGGGCAACAGAAAAGAATTAGATTAATGAAAAATAGATTTATATTGTATTTTAGATAATACAGTGGCGGTCAAAAATTTCCGGCCAGCATACAATTTTTGGTTAATTTGTAAGTATAGCCATATGAAGAGGAATCTTAAAGTGATACTTATACATTTTATTAACATAATAGTTAGGAACTTATTTATGAAATAAAAAATAAATATCAATAAATTTAATTGACAAAATTAATTGCAAAGGAAAACGCATGTTCTCAAAAGTTTCCGACCATCTGGGCAAGTTTGGAAAAAAAATGGTGTTATAATAGAAAATAACAGTGATCAACAGCATTTACAATTAGTATTTTCTCTTCATACCTTTAGCAATAAGTACTGTGGCGCACGACGGGGCATCGATCCAATGAACAGTTAAAGATCGTCTATGGTAAGTTTTTTCCACTCTTCTTGCAATTTTTTGGAAAATTCTGCTGAATTGGCATACTTATAATTTCGCACAAGTTTGTCAAGTTCGTTCCAAAGATTTTCTATTGGATTCAGATCTGGTGATTGGGCTGGCCATTTCAAAAGCGGATTTTTTTTTGTGCGAAAGCCACTGCTTGATGAGCTTGCATGTATGCTTTGGGTCGTTATCATGCTGAAACAAATAGCTGCGACAAAATTTTTCCGATAATAAGGCAGCAAATGATTTTGCAAGATATTCTTATACATTACACCATTCATCTTGCCGTGGATTTCAACTAACGGACCGACACCTTTTCCAGAAAATGTTCCCCACAGTATAACGTGTCCTCCGAAATGTTTAATTGTAGGAATAACATACCTCGAATCATATCTGTTGTTTTTAGGTCGTCGGACGTAGTGTCTGCCATCACTCCCAAAAAGGTTGAACTTTGATTCATCGGAAAAAGTACTTTTTTCCAGTTTTCACTTGACCAGTCTTTGTGTTCCTTGGCAAACGCCAGTCGGGCCCTCTGATTTTTTTTTACTTATGAAAGGTTTTTTTGCACTGACTCTTCCATAAAGTCATACGCCACGTAAGCGTCTTGACACGGTAGACCGACTTATTTCAGCAATATTTTCTCTCCGTAAATCGCGGGATATTGCAGCGGCATTTTTATGCGGGTCATCAACGGCTTTGCTTTTGATAATTCTGTCCACACGAATAGTCGTTTTCCGGGGTCTCCCGGACCGTGGCAAGTCCTGAAGCCCATGGCCATCTTTATATATTTTTTAAAATATCATTCACAATAGATTTTCCGATCGATAACTTTGCCGCAATCTCACGAGAGGATTGGCCCTTTAGCGACAAACAAATCACTCGTTTACGAACAATAATTGTTGAACTTTTCATTTTTGAATTTCAACTACGTTATTTATGTTGATTAATTAACAAACACGGCAAAAAAACACTTTACCTATAGCAAAAACTAACGAATGACAAATAGCCGGAAACTTTTGCACACGAGAATTTCGAACTCCTCCCCTTTGCATCAAATGTCTTCAGTATCCAATCAAAATGATCACGTGGTCAGAGGTCATTTGCATAGTCCTAACTTTTGGAGCAATTGTGCTTCTTCGCTGAAACGTTCTGGCAAACAAATCAAAGAAACTAACTTGCCGGAAACTTTTGACGGACACTGTACCTAATAGTGGTCCACTGTACCCCAGTGGATGGACCAGTGTACCCGCTTCCGCGGTACACTGGTTCACTTTACAAGTGTATATAATTTTTTTTTTGAAAAATGTATTGAAAACTATGTTGTGAGAAAATTATGATGGATGTAAGAAGGTTTAAGGAATATTCAAAAATATTTTCATACAGATCGGTCAGTCTGTTAAAGAGAAAAAAAAATGTTAACTGAAAAAGTGGTCCACTGTGTACCAGTCTCCCCTATAAGCAATAATCACTGGTTTTCAGATGCCGTTATTTGCCTTGTGCGTTTCATAACTATATTAAATCTTAGCTTAATATATGGTGTGTATAAAAATCTGTAGATTATATATAACGCTGCACAAAATATTCTAGTCGCCATATATGGGCAGTAAATGACGAAAAAATTTTCAAATGTGTTTTGAGGTTTACAGATGAATTAAATTTTAGCAAACCATGTGGAGTGTATCTAATCTATGAATCATATACACGGCTTCTCAAAAGAATTTCAATATCTTGTCGGCTGTGGACGTTAAATGCTGGGTGTTCAACTGTGTTTTGTGTTTTTTAAATTGTTTATTTAGATCTGGGCGGGGCTAGTTGAGCTTAAGCCGAAAGATAGGCCTTTACGCCCGGTTTGACCTTGTTTATTTAGTATACCTTCTTTTATTAAAAGAGTGGAGTTTTGTTACAGTATTCTGGAAGCGTTGGAAAATGTTATAATCTATGCATGATGCTTCTTTCTAGTTATTTTTTTATTAGTTTGTTTTTTACAAATAAAACAAAATCAGGTTTTCAGTTTAAAACCGATACATTGAATTTGGCAGTATGTCATTTTAATAAAAATAACAAATTTAAAAAAATCGTGGGGTCAAGGACTAGACAATTATATATATATTTTCACATGTTTTCGCTTTATTGGTTTCAGATAAAACCACTCTGATAAGAATAGTGTAGTGTGAAATGCTACACGATGCGGAAAATAGTCCAAAAGGTCAATTTTTCAATACAAATTAATAAAAATTTGGGTTTTTTAAAGTTCAAAATATGGGTTTATACAAAAAACTTATATATACATAATTCGTAGATGTAAAAATAAAACCCTTTAAATATGCTTATTTTTAAGATTAAAAACTCTCATTCCCCCTTAAATTAATAAAAATTAAACATATTTAATTTTTTTAAAGGAAAATTTATAATAGCAGGGTTATTTAAATATTTCTTTAAGGAATGATACATAAAAGCCTAATAGCTTTGAAACAGCAAACTTTAAAAATTTCGATTATTTTTTATATTTATAAACGGTACAAAACCGCTGAAATAAAACTTTTCTTTTATAACTTTTGGGAGCAACCGTATTCTGGTTTTAATAACGTTTTCCAATAAATACTTTCAAAGTTAGGAGAGAAAATGACGTTCCCCTTTTGAAATTTCATATAAATCAAGTGTAATGAGAAATTAAAGCACGCTTAGATAATAAACTTCCAACAAAAAATACTGAATTAATTCAAATATGGCAAACAGCTGCGTTGCTTTCAGGTGCAAAAGGTATTTGGAATCTGTCCATAACAGCTGTTTCAGATTGTAGAAGAAGTAATGTTTGTCTCTGAACTTTTCAGACACAACTCGCATCATGCTTTTACAGGCATCGCATCATGCTTTTTCACCTTTTCATCTTAATATATACTTGCTATTAAAAATAATTTTTTAAATTTAGATTCAAACGAACGTGAATTTGAACGTGAATTACAAAATTTTAATTTTTAAAGTGTACATTTTAAACTGCATAAAGTATAAACACATCTAATTATTTTTTAAATATTAAAAAAATCTTATAGTTATTGGTTATATCATTCATCTTACATTTTCTTGGTAGCATCATGGAGGGGAGGGGAGGGAGGGCGAGTGACACAGATAATCAAAATGTACCGCAAAATTAGTACTTTTTTTAAAACAGTAAATATGAATTATAGCATTATTTTATACATGAGTTATTTTCTTTAGAACATTTATATAAAGCTTCTTTGATAATAATTTCCATCAAAAAATTTATATAGGTATGCTAATGTATTTTTTAATACTAATGACTTTTTTGTGATATGCAGAAATTCACTGACATTTCCTTTTTATGCTTTAGTTTATTTAATGCACATAGATCGTTAGCGATTATTAAAGTTGCTCTCATGTATAAACAGATTGTCTCAATATATTGCACTATAAGCGACCGGAGACAATAAAATGTACTTAAAACTAGCATAATTATAAAAAGATGCCCAAACCATTGTTTACATGAAACAATTGTTTACAAAGATGGAATTTTTTAATCATATCTTGTTTTATCCTTGCTATAAATTCGGGATGTTCTCGATATAGAATTCCAAAAAGAGAATGCTTGTTTTTCTATGCACAGCAGACAACTTCTATATAACTAAAAATTAATATATATGCTATTGATGAGCTATCTTGTTTAATTTCAGCTATCTGGAAATTGCCAAGGACGAGATATCTCGTTCTCTGTCTAAAAATATCTACAATGTGAAAACGAAATATCTCGCTCATTGTACTCAAGATGTTAAAATCAAATGAAGTGTTTTAGGTTTGTTTATGTATCTAATATTTTCAAAAACTGTCAAGAAATCCATAAAGTCTCTTATTTGACTAATACCTTGTTTATCGTTTACAAATAAACTATTCGTATGACTTTAGTGTGAAACACATAATTAACACGTTTATTAACTAAGGGCTAAATAAAAAATTAAAGCTGCGATGTGATATTCTGATAATTTCAGAATTAGTTATTCTTAAAAGAAAACCAAATATGATACGATATAACAACAGTGGGCGGAAAAACTTTATTTTTGTAGTGAACTAGAACTACATTATAGAAAATGTAGTTAACTACAACTACTTGTTTTGAAAAGTAGCGACGACAAACTACTTTTGAAAAGTAGTCGCTACTATTTTCAGATTTGACAAAAGGATTCAATCTACACTTGAAATTGAGGATACTGATCAAGGGACAGGACATAATGCAATAGAAAATCGTTATATCGCGGTTGCCGAGATACAATCAAATAAGTGTGATAAAACAGAGATCGTTAAAAAATTAAGAAAGATAATATAAAAGAAAATGCTTCGTGTTATTCCCTAAAAATGTTAGTTTAACACATTGAGCGCAGTATGAATCAAATGGCATTCACACTATATATGACTCACTTAAATATTACGGAGTTCAGCGTGTTAATCACATTTTACTTCTGATATCTGACCATGGTTATTTAATATTAATTTTCTCTGTCATAAAATCAAACAATAAGAAATTTGTAAATAAGGCAATTCTAAACGATGAAACAGTGCATTAAAACACGAGGATCTAATAAGGAGCAAGTAGAAAAAATTCCAGCAAGAAAATTAATTTGTTTTATTTTGATTTTGGCACTTTGATTTACCAGGAAGTTTCAATGGAAAATTTCATGAGTCATACGATCCATTGCCAAGGCTAACAAAAAGGACAGGCTGCTGCACTACGTTTCACGTTCGTCTCCCTTCGGACCACTAGAGTCACATGATTCTCTTTTCGTGCACCTACATTTATTCTTGTTCCACACCTTCGTCACAAAAAGAGCATCACGTGACTCAAGAGGTCCCAAAACAGACGAACGTGTAACGCAGCATGTCTTTTTTCGTTAATCTCCATGCGCTTCTAAACGCTGCAGGTGAGTTACTGACATTCACAAATTGTTCCAGAACACATTTTGAACAAAAGAAGCAAGTTACGAGTATGTGACTACACGCACTTTTCTTTCTTGAAGTAGCATTAAAAGTAGCGTCCGTTTTCACTTCAAACTACTGATTTTTTTTGCATCGAGATACTTGCTATATTAGATTTTTCAAAATATAGCGCGCTAAACTACAAACTACAACAAAAAGTTTTAAGTTTTGCTATTTGTAGCGTGCTACTTCCGATCTCTGCATAAAATAAATAAGAAAAAAAGACATGTGTTAATAGACATGTGTAGCCATGTACGTTAGTGGCCATCGATGTTTGGCTTTATTCGTGTAGATTAATATTTGATCCGTTTAGAGTGTTTTTACTCATTTAAAAAAATCTTAAAAGGCGAGAGTACATATGGATATTTAGAAAATTTTACAAATTCCGTGACATTACGGCCAAAAATAGAACATTATATAAAATACTTTGAATAGGGGAAAATCAATGAATTGCGTACTAAAAATAAATATTTGTCAACGATAGCTTTTTGAAAATTTATATCAGAGAGTAAGCATACAGTCTAGGTACGGGCTTGAGTGTCCGTAGTGGGTCAAATTCCACAATAAACAGGTGGTTCGTTTCTTTCTAGCTCTATTGGTAAAAGAAGATTGCAGAACCCCCCTCCCGACCAACCAACTTTTAAGAAATATAATTGCCAAAGTGATACGAATTCATTCATTCTCTCTGTCTCGTACGACGAGTACGGTTTTAACATTTATCACCACTGTTTTAGGAAAAGTAATCTTCGACTTATTTTATCGCAGATTTTATAACGATTTTCTGTGAATACGTAGGGCGACGATAAATATTTGGAAGTGTTGTTGGTAAAATAAACCCGTAGGAGCCCTAAGAATGTTAAAACCTGCACATGTGGTCCCAGGTTAAGAATAAAACTTGAAAACAAATACTGATATGCTTTAATTTTTTTTCAAGTTCAAGACTCCAATACATTAGTGGAAATGGAAATAGTTACACCCAGGAGGAGTTGAACTTTTATGAAACTTGGACCAAAGCATGTCCGTATGAAGGGTATTAACTGATTAACATTTAAATGCAATACGTATAGTATAATGGATATTAAGAAGCTATATACTAAGAAGATGTACTGTGTTTCTTGATTTATAAGTGGCCAACTGTTTTTTGTAATAACATAATTCTTTTTCCACAGGAGTTTCATGACCAGGTACGCCAAAGCGTAAAGTGAGAGCATATGTACAGTACACCCACATTTCTGACGTTGAGAGGGCTCGGATAATTACCATGTTTGAGATGGAGGCATCGTATCGTGAAATCGCCCGAAAGATTGGACGTAGTGCCATATTAGGACAGAGAATGATTAGAAAGTTGACGTAAGGCGGCTTTAGAACACGCATACCCGGCACAGGTCCACGCAGAAAGGCAACACCATGTGAGGACTGCCAAATATTGCGGACGGCTGTTGCTGACAGACGATTAACTGCAGCAGAAATCTGAGTAACAGCTACAGTCGCAGTAATCCCAAGGACAATAGTAAACCGTTTGATTGAAGCTGGGTAACACTCTCCGACCCCGATGCCTTGTGTTCCATTAACCTGATTGCACTGTCAAAAACAGATAGCCTGGTGTACTGCTAGACGCAACTGGACGCGTGAATGTCCTTCAGTTGTGTTGACTCATGAATACCAATTCTGTTCGTAGCGAAATGATTCTCGACATATCCGTCGGCGTATTGAAGGAAGTGCTCAACCTGGTGTGATTTCAGATCGGCACACAGTCCCAACTCTTACGGGGTTTTAGGTGACAATAAGTAATCACAGCATGACCGCCCTGGTAGTTGTTTAGGGCACAATGGCTGCCCGCCAATATGTATACAGAGTGGTCAACTCTGTTGTCATACCCTTTATGAGTACCATCCAAAACGCTATCTTCCAACAAGATAATCCCCAAGCTCATACTGCGGTTATAACATGACAAGCCTTGCAAGGTATTCCAACCATGTATTGGCCTGCTCGGTACCCAGACCTATAGCAGATAGAGCAGGTTTGGGATGATATCGGTAGGCGCATTAGGTCCCTTAGTCACGCAGCGGAAACTGTACAACAACTAACTGCACAAGTCCTTCAGGCATGAACAGACATACCACAAGAAGATATCCGAACACTTATTGAGTCACAATGACTGTAAGGATTCAAGAGTGTATACGTGCTCATGGTGGTCACATTTCTTACTAATGTGTGTTCATAAAGGGAATGAATTTGGTCTAATTGTTTTGATTTTCTTATTTCTTCTGTGTAAGGCCATGCACTTATGTACCAAGTTTCATAACATTTCACCATTTTTTTAAGGGTGCAACAATTTACATTTGCACTAGTATATATTCTCATTAGATATTTTCCACGTTTTCTTACGTTTTAAGAAATTTTACTGGATAATTTTTGAACACATTTAAAATTATCAAGCGAATTCACGTGTGCAGGAATCTACTAAAAGAGATTTATTCTTATTGACAGTCTGTAGGTGGGTATCTCAGTCATCGAAAATGGTCCCAGTCACAACGAAGACCAAGGGTGGGATTTTCTTTTGTCACATTGTGATTCTCAGGTGACACTCACTTCATGACTCGAATGTGAAGTGACCGATTTTTGAGTCATTTGCAAAATGTCACAAAGTGGACATACCTACTTCACAGTTACATGGTCATTTTTCACACAGTCATATTAACACATTCATTTTTCACACCACGTGATGACGATGTAGACAGTAATGCTACGTTTACATTATGGCGTAACCGTCTTCCTAGGCTTACGGGGTCTGCAAGGCACAAGTTTCCCAACCAATCAGCGTGTTTATTGGTTGTTTATGTCATCGCCGATTGGCTAGATCTTATGATTTAACGCCTGGAACCCCAACGCCTAGGACGATAACGCCATAATATAAATGTACCTTAAGAGCTGCATTTGTGTCAGGGTGCTTTCACATTTTGATCATATTTGGTCATATATTAGGATATATCTCCTATAAGAAATAATGCAGCACCTCCGCACCATTAAAAAAGAAAAGACTGCGTCTTCTGTTGCTTCCGGATTACTGAATAATCAGGTGAATTATCAAGTACTCATAAATTTTGAAATTTCACTGAAGAGACGGTAAATGGCCAAGAGCAATAAAAATGTTAAAGGAAAAAGAGTTGAGTAGGAATGTGCTAGGGGGAAACATACCACCCACACTCATAAACATACGAAGAAAGTAGAAAGGATGCTGAAAATGTCTAGGATATTAATCCAAAATGAAATATCGAAAAGTAAGTATAAAACGGCAAATGAATTAAAAGAATGCTTAAAAAAGAAAAAGTAAACTAATAATGATCACGATGGTGGTAATAATTACTGAACAGATAAATTATTAATTACAGATAGAAGAAGAAAATAGTAATAAAAACACAAAATTGTTCTGTGTTAACGATAATATCAGAATATAAGTTAAATGCTCCGAAATACCAGAGAACAAAAAAAAAATTAAGCAAACTTGTTAAGAAATAACTTGACGCACATTATCTCTCAACTGCTTGGAATAATTTGTTCAAAAAACCCTTTATTCATTAGAATTTTTGTATTCTCGTCAATTATAAATATTTGCTCGATCAGAAATTACTTTTAACATTATTCTTGTTAATTTACTATAAAAATTATTTTTGTTTCTCTCGTATTTGAGAACATTTTATTTATATTCTGAAGCATTAGAAATTCCGCGATTGTTTTCGAAAAATGATATTTTAAAAGAAAAGAATTCACTAAGTGACAGCAATTATGTTTATCATTCATAATATGGTTACAAATATTTAGTAAAACATACACTAAGGGTCGTGGTTATTCAAATTTTGTTTAAAAATATACAGAATGTGAAATCATGCATTTTTTCAGAATGTAAGATAAAATGCCGACATATAAATTTTTTATAAAAAGTCAAAATTTTTAATGGGTAGTAGTTACATAAATGACTTTCGGTATATACTGAAAAGGAAATTCGCGCTTAAAATGTTAAAGCTATAGACGTTTTATATTTTGAAAATTCAACTAGATATCAAACTTAGAAAAAAAAAATATTTTAATAATTTCGATTTTTCAAACTATTTCGGAAATGAAAAATTGGTTCCAAAAATTTACCCCACTTTAACAGCCACCATTTTATTTAATTTTTATTTATCTTATCAATTTAAGGTTTTACATCCAAATAATTTTTCCATTTTATGAATCTGTGTGAATTTTTTTGTTTCAGATTATTATAAAGAGAGCGCGCAATCATTTATACCGATTACTGTGCACTCCGCGCGTAATAACCTTTCGAAGAGTTTCGATTCTTTAAAATATCAACATTTTTATAAGACAATATTCACACAACACATACATGAAAGTACAATAAATTTAATACGAAATTATTTTTTTTCCTATGTGCATTATTTAAATTAAAAACAAATTAAATAAATCAATTCCCCAGAATGCCCTAAAAAATCGAACTGTATCAGGAAAAACTCTTCTTAAAGTTTTTCTAAGGCAAAAAACGTTTGATGACATCACTGGTTAATTTTAGCACCCAAAGTGTAATGTGCAGTCAACCAAATAAAGAAACACACTTGTAGGAACGAGGAAAACATAATGTGTTACATAAATGAGTTTTACAAGAGCTCAGAACTTATAAAAGATCTGAAATCATTTTTCTGAAGATAAATGTGAAACCATCCAAATTTTTATATAGGTTACAGAACTTTTTATTAGGAATTTTTATACAAATGAGTTTAGGATTATAGTGAATATAGAATAATGCGTAATCACTGTTTAGGTTGAGGATTTTTATAAGGGAAAAACATGTACTAAATGACAGTGCTTAAGGTAACCCCTTCGTTTAAATAGCCAATAATTCTCAAATATCCTAACAATTTATTTATTTTTTTATTTGAAAGACAGTAAATTTTAGCTAACCAAAGTAGTTTTTTTTTTTTTTAATGAACATTAAAAGTGTAGTTATGGTCTTTTGTTGTTTCATATCTCAAAGCGGAAGTGTGCATTTAAGTAATTGGAAATTGTTTTTTTAAGGTCCGCAAAAAAGAAAAACTAATATTAAGATTAAGGAAGGTACAAAATCAAAATACGGAGAGTTTTAAAAATTTCAGGTGAATATTTCTAACAGATTTTGAGAAATAAAAACTTTAAATGCGTTTCCTGAATAACATGATTTTCATGAACAATCAATTAGGAAAATCTTTCTTTTTAAAAAATATGATTATATTTACATTATAAGCTAAACTTCCTGTTTTTCAAGTAAACCATATTTGGACCATAATTTTTATTTAATAAATGAAATAAATCTGAATTCAAATGATAATCACATAGGAAGAAGACACATTTAATTAAATAAATGTTTTGGTTCAAGGATTGTATATTAGATTTTTTTTAAAGTTGGCAGGTATTTATTAATATACAACTGATCGCCTACAAATAATGTGAAGTTGTGAGTGTAACGAAATCCCCGTTTAAATAACTGATAATTACCTAAAACTGTAAAGCTACTTTAAAAATACATGGAGAGAATATGCAAATCAAAGTGATAATTTGAATGGATAGATCTGTAGAAGCTATGGTTTTATGACTTAGATACTATTTCATTACGTTAATCAGGGGTCGCAGCATATAGGAAATTTTTTATTGTTCCTATCAGCAGGGCTTGACAAATGCGGTCGCCAGGTAGCCACTGGGGACCAAGTATTTTTATCTGGTGACCAAGTTATTTATTCTAACTTTTCTTATATTCAGAAAATTTACCTAAGAAATAAGCACAAACTAATTTTTTTTTCTCCTAATATTAAGAAATAAACTTAGAAACTATATTCAAAACAAAAAATATTTTTTATTTTGCAAAAATAAGTTCACCAAAGACAAATTTTAAAATAGAAAAATTAGAATTATTCGAGTGACTTCGAAAGGAAAATAGGCAAATAATTGTTTTCCCGCTTCACTATTTCATCGGATATAAATTTTGTAACACTCAACTCTCCGGACATTTGAAGCATTCGGCTATCAGTATTTTCCAAACATGCCGGTTAATTCAACCTTAAAGTATTTATTTCTTAATTTTTAGAGAGATATAATTTTGATAAGTTTCATTAGAAAACTTATTTTATATTATCTTTCTAAATTATGTACCATTCTGAACTATGTTTGTTATTTTTTTCTCGATTAATTCATTAAAAAAAAAATAACTTTTGTGCTTCTTGAAAA
Organism: Maratus michaelseni; assembly: GCA_963931845.1. Lineage (NCBI taxonomy): Eukaryota > Metazoa > Arthropoda > Arachnida > Araneae > Salticidae > Maratus > Maratus michaelseni. The sequence continues at coordinate 121,133,795 of OZ007599.1, read as the reverse complement.
TAATTGACGGGGAAGGGGGAGGGATAACTATTTTTTGCTGGCGACAAGAATTTTTTGCTGTTTACCAGATTTTACACAAATTTGTAAAGCGCTGCCTGCCAATATCCCTAATTAATAATCTTCCGGATAAATTTCTTTAACATATACAATAGAAATATAACATGAAGACAGTTATTTCAAAATAGTGGTAGGAACAATAAAATTTCTCCTATAAGCTGTGAGGTCTGCATTAATATTATCTCAAATGGTACATTTATTAAAAACAAAAATAGTTATTTTTGTTTTTTGTTTTTTATGGCGGAGACGTTTTTGGCAAGTATAAAATATTCCTTTATTTTTCCTTATTTTTTTAAAAAGAAATTGCATCAAAATAATTAATGTTACAAATGAAATTGTCTTTTTATAAACTAATTTATTTGAAATTATTGGTATTATACTCACTTTTGCGTTATTTAAAAAAAAAATAGTTGTCAAACGCAGTGGGGTATCTTAATGGTTATGATACATAATGTAAGGCAATGTACAATCGATCAAATAATTACAGTAAAGTACATATAGGATTGTCAAATATTTGATTTGAGATATATACTGAACATGTCATGTGTTACCACACAAATTAAAAATAGATATAAGTTTTCAGTAACACAAAAACCATATCTTACCCTGATACCGTGTAAGAAACTTCTTTTTCTTGAGTAGTAGAAACAACTGTTCTTGTAATTTTTATAGAACGTCGAAAATAGGACATTACGTGGCTTAAATATTACTCCAATCAATAGCTCATAAAACGCAATTATTCTTTTACAGACAAGCTTTTTCAGGCCTGTTTTATCAATGAACGTCACGTAAATGCATTGAATAGAAGTAAAACACATACAAAAAATTTCATCAATCAAAATTTTGGCAAGAGAGCATTATATTGAATATTATCTATTATTTCACATAAAACAATTCATTATATGCGCATCTCAAGGAGTTGTCGCTTTTTGTCCTCATGAACCGAACAGAAGTCTCTTATTATGAATGTGCTTGTAGTGAGTGAGCCATTAGCAAGTCTTCAAGGAAGTTAAAAAAGTTATTTCTTGGCAAGGTAAACTGTTCTTAATGACTCTTACAAATGTTTACATCATTGAAATCTAGAGATTAAAATATTCAGGTAGATTAGGGCCATTTTCAAAATTCGCTTACATATGCTGTCACAGAAAAAAAGAAGTTTCAAAACATACATTAATATTTAATGTTTAATTTGAGCTATGCATTATATAAAGAAGACTGTATTAAATATTTCTAGCATAAAAAAAACAATAAAAATTGTTGAGATATAAATTGGTATAAATGGTTTAGAGTTAAATCCGTTACCAAATGTCAAGTCTGTTACCATACAAAATTACTGAAAATAGTCACTTTGAAAATTTTTTAAAGTTTCAAAAATCAACTTATTTTGAAGTGACTTATGTCCTTGAATTTCAGAACATTACACTTAACAATAATACTTAAATTGAATTGAAATGAAAGATATTTATAGCAACTAATTTTGACCACATAGAAATTTATACAAAACGTTTTCTTATAATAACAATAATATTCATGTAAATTATTGAATTTTAAGAAAATTATATCTCTATTTCTTAGTTGAAAGAATATGACAATAGAATGGTGATAAAATGATATTAATATTAAAATACATTATAAAAATGTGCGGTAACGGACTTGACATTCGGTAACAGATTTGACACTAATACATTTATACTGATTTATATCTCAACAATTTCTTTTTATTATTTTTTTTAATTTTTAATGTTAGAAATATTTAATATAGTCTTCTTTATGTAATACATAGCTCAAATTAAACATTAATATTAATGCATGTTTAAAATTTCTTCTTTTTCTTCTGGGACAGCATATGTAAGCAAATTTTGAAAATGGCCCATAAACATTGGTGTGTTTATATATGATTCTCATTTTTTTTATAATATATATACTAGCTGTGTGGCATTCAGGTAGGTTAACATAGATGTGTTTATCCTAATAATATTATAAATCTGATTGTGTGCAAATGTTAGGCTGAAGCCAGCGTCAAAATGGAGCATTTAATGATCCTGTATCTTTGCATATAGGCTGATTATAACCCTCATATGAACATAGGCTGGTTTTTGTTTATATTATTCAAATATTTTTCTTAATAATTCAAAATTTCGTTATTTTCATTGAGAATAAATGGACATTTTTTCGTATAGCATTTTAAAATGTTTAAATTTACTTTACCGTTGCTAATACTTTATCGTTGCCAAAACTAATTCAAAACCCGAAAAAATAATTTTTACTCAACAATTTAGTTTCAATTGAAAACTTTTCACGGGAAAAATGAAAATTAAATTAAAAAAATTAAAGAATTAAGAAGATTAAATAATATTATTAGAAATAAAACGTACTTTTTTTAGTTTTTGATAATAATAGAAGGTTTCAATATGCGTAACCATAGGAAACAGGCTAATATGACGTCATTTATCGAAAATAAAGCGGATATGCTTTGATTGGTGAAATAAAATGATCTTGGGTTTTTTCTTCACTTTTTTTCTTTTGTATGGTAACAATACTTGCCGTTTTACCGTCTGCGCATGGCTAATATAACTATACCGTATTTTTTATTTAAATTTTAAAAAAGTAAAAAGAAGTTTCAAAAGAAAATGGTTAGCAAATGTCAATAATATGCTCCGCAAAATTATCCATGTCGTAAATGATGTCATGAATAGCGAGAAATAGTGATTTTTCATTCTTAAAACTAAAAGAAATAACTCGATTACCTAAAAAAAAATGACGAATGTTAATAATTCCATTTTTATTGATAAAACCTAAAAATTTAATATTTCGTTAAAGTAACATAATTTTCCCTATGCCAGTATTGAAATTAATTGCCTGGAGAAGAAAATTAACAAGAATTATGTCATTAAAAAGGGATTTCTCTGGGGAAAAAGGAGACGTCATATTTGAAATAAAACGGGAATTTTCCAATATGTTTTAAAATGAGTACGAATCAATTCCTTACATTAATAATACAAGAATCAATAAGTATAGAAAGTAGATGACTTTCACGCCATATTTATAACGAAAAATTTAAATGTTTTGTTATCTATACTGATTATTAAACATGAGTATCCGTTATTTCGTTCTGCATGAGTATCCGAGTTTTCTGCTAAAAATCACATCATAATTTTAAGAAAAGGAAAATTAACACGAATCTATTATATTAAAATCTGACCGTGTGTTTGTATTTCGCAACTACTCCTAGACTATCGAACGCAACGCGATTTACTACCGGTTAGTTTACTACCGGTTTAGCGAATACCGGTTATAATTGATCCGAGGATGTCACACTAACTCTCAGAATTAAAAAAAATTAAATGCTATTTTTTTAACGAAGTTTCTCTAAAAACGGAAACTAACTTACTCCATATATTTGTGTATAAAAAAGGAGAAATAAAACAGATCAGTATATTTTTTACACCATTTTCTCATTAAAACTGAAAAACAGAATTTATTTTCACTTTGAATAGATGGTGAAAACAAAATCTTGATTTCAGTAAATTATCCGAAAAATACAAACATATTTTCACATATTCAAACTTCATGAATCAATTTTTCCTGGAGAACAAAAATTGCCTGCCAATATACTGTCATTTAGAAAACAAGATTTGTTTCAACTATATATTAAACCAAGGAGGCAGAATTGAATTTAAAGAAAAAGCATATACTATTTCTAATTAATGGTTTTTTTTTTTTTTTGAAGGATGGCTGTTAAAACGTTTCACAATAGCGTTAAAAGTAAAATTGTTTATCAGGTAAAATTGACATTTGTTTTTACCCAATTCGTCTATTTCCACGATTTTATTTGGCCCTCCTTTTTGCATTGGTTGCAATTTCATTTTCGCGATTATTTGGCACAAATTTTCACTTTTTTAAGACTGAGTTATGTCAAGGTCCCTATAATAATAAATACCGTATTGTCTCCTATGAAATGTGATAAATAATTAATTATTAACGTTTTTAATTATCGGGAGTGAAATATTTTGCTTAATTAATGTATTTATTCTTCTTTTAATGTTGCGTGAATGAAGTCACGGGTAACAGCTAGTATTATATAAAACTTTTTGTAAATAATAACTATTAAATCACACAGGAAATTCGACAATATATAAAGGAACCAAAAAATTATAATACAATATAAAAATGTATAGTTTATAATTTAAAATGCACAAATTGAATAAAAATAAATATAAAAGAAGCTATCAACTGATCATGCACTGTATTTTTGGAATATTTAGTCAGTGTGATAACTCCTGAACTGTGTAACGTGGATTGAACGATAGCTTCTTTTAAGAGGTCATCCTTGATCGTGGTCGTCTAGAGCGGGCATCTTCGAGGCTGAAATATCCGCGCTTAAACTTCTCAAACCAATTTCAAGCATTTTTACTATTATTCAAATAAAAAAGCATAATATGACGAAAATTAACTTTTTGGTTCTCCATTCTTAGCACTGCACTGAAACAAAAATTATTCCACAAGACAGGCAAGAATTATGCAGTGCAAGCAGAAAAGACCGAATGTACATATCTGGGTCATTCAAGGTCACTCTTTATCAGCAGTAGCAAAATAACGACGAAACCACGCTTTGCTTTGAAAAACTGCAGAAATTTCCGGATGATATTAAGAACAAATTTGACAAGACTATAAATTTTCAAGCAGAACATTTTTGGAGCAGGTATCAGAGAATAACCGGTGATAACCATAGAAAAACGGGAAAGAAATTGAAGCGAAATCTTCGGACAATTTAGTTGCCAGGATATTTGTTTAGCAGTGAGAATTTGCATTATACAAACATACTTGCAAACTTTCAACTAAACTTCCGTAAAATGAGAGTTAATTTGATCTAGGTTAAAGACGTTTCTAACCAGAAAATATATCGGATGTAATATATATTAAGTTTCATTTTCTGACATGGAGTCTATTTTATTTCAATTCTTAATAAAACTTGAAACGTGTTTAACCTGGGTTAAAATAACCCACATTTTACGGAAGTATAGTGCGAGGTTGGCAGGTATGTACAAATGATATGCTTCCATTTTTTTTTCTATAAACGCGTAAAAAAAACAATTTTTATGGTTATATTTTGCTATTAATTTAATGTAAAAAATACTGACACTAAAATTGCCAGCAGGTTTTACTTCGATTTCCTTTTTTTCTTGCAGCGCATGGGAGGGTAACTTTCTGGAAGCCTTTCATAAGAAAGTGAATGAATTCTCGTTTGTTGTTAGGATGACAAAGAAACGCTTTAAGGTCAGGTACGTTTTAAACTGTCAAAAAAAAATTAACAGCTTATATTAAAATTTGATTCTTTGGGAACATTTTAAAAGAAACTCCTATGCACAAATTAGCTTTAGAAGGGAAGTTATGTCCAAAACAAAAATGTTTTAGCTCTTTTTATAATGGTCAAGGAGTAATTTTATACGTAAAGTTTTATACTAAACGGCGATTCTAGTCAATGCGTGCATGATTTCTAGGAAATGGCTAGATCTAATTGAATATATAAACTTTATAGAGGAACACAATGACCTACTATTATGTTTATTAAGTAAGGAATTTAGAAATTTAACTTTGTATAAAAAAATATCAAAATACTTTTATATATTTTTTTCTCAACACTAATAATTATATTTTTTACAGTACAGGTCATTTTAAATAGTACATATCATATCTCTACACATTAAACTAGTCGTTGGGGGCCACCGTAATACTTACCCATCATGGATATGCATAATGTAAAATATTAAAATAAAAATGTGTAAACTACTTATAAAATGCATTGCAATTCAAATAAAATCGTGACTTGATGACGTCACAAACTTTAAAGGCTCGATTACTGAATTGCTTGAAAGAGGTTTTTCCTTATAACTCCAAAAATAATAATTCTATTAACTAGCGGTTTATTGCATCTGATTAAGCGTCAAATTTCCAATTAAAATATATCTTTGAAGTGAAATTTGGATGAAATACAGGGTCATGAAAAATCGAAGAGTGTGGCAAATAGGATTCCAAATATCTCGGCAACTAATTATCCGATCGACTTCATGCTTTATTCAAAATTTATGTTTTTTTATTGTCTTTTATATTCATTTCTTAAAATAAACAATTTCGAAAATTTTTATATACCTTTCATCAGAACGAATATTTCGAGAGTCCGAAAAAAATTGTTCCGGTTAATCGAGGTTATTGAAATGAAATAGGCTTCTTCCCATTATTACATACTAAGTACATACCAAATTGCAAGTCTCTATCTCAATTTTTTCGGGAGATAGAGCGTTTACAGACACACAGACACACACACACAGACACACACACAGACACACAGACGGACGGCAAATTTTTTTTTCTAAAAATATGTTTTTCGGAATCTCCAGTGTCTGAAACGTGTAAATCCGTCAAAAAAAATTTTCGATTTTCAAAACGATTACAAGACTTACCCTATACTACGTATGATGGGTAAGTAAAAATGGATCACTGTGAGAATTCAATTATTAGAAATCTTGCACGCAATGCATATAAGTGAATTCATTTATTAAAAAAGTATTAAATTTCAAATTAAATTTAAAAAAATTATATGCATTTAGACTTTTTTTTGTAACACTATCTGCTATAATATTAATGTAAATATGAATTTGAAAGTGTGTTTAAAATTTTATATGCAAAAGTGAATTAGATGTGGAGTTATTGCAATATATATTAGGGTCACTTTTAGGTAGATTTCGTAAGAAATACTACCTATTACACTCCCCCCTTTGTTGGAATTTCTGAATTTTTTTTTTTTTTTTGCAGATTGACGCCGATCAGAACTTCCAGAACCCAAAACCACCCCCAGTTCAAAACTTGATCTATCAATCTATCTATATGACTGTTTTATGGACACGATAACTTCAACAATTCTGCATAAATCTCTTTCAAACTGATACATGAAATTAAGGGGCATAAAATCTCGGTCAAGTTCGTTAATGCGCAAAATCGAACCAGGGGGGGGGGGTGGATGGCGGGCTTTTTGTGGAAAAAAAACCATAACTGCTTAATTATGATACGTATCGAATCCATTTAAAGTTATTATTACTTCTAGGAAAAGGGCCAAAAAGTTATGTATGACAGATTTTTGATATCATTAAAAATGTCCTCAAGGGGAAGAGGGGGGGGATAGGGTATTAAGAAGATAAAAATACATAACTTAGTCAATTTACAAGATATCAAATCCGCTTAAATTTATTATAAATCCTGTTAATATTATCTACAACTTTTATATTGACAAGTTTATTAGAAGACCGACCCTTATAGCAAAAAAAATTAAAAACAAAAACAATCGCTGCCGGCTCTACCAACACACACAGGTAGATTTCGAAGTGGGCGATCCCAACTGCCGCATCATGGTAAAAATATCATTTCTTCTGCAATTCCCAATAAACATGCGCCCCACAGCCTGCGTCTTCGAAATCTACCTGTGCCTGTAGGCCGAGCCGTCAAGGATTTTTTTTCATATAGTAATATTTAACTGGCATCTTAACTTTATTTACAGTGATAACATACGCATATACGCACATACAGACACACTTATTCAATAACACCGTTTGTTTTCCAATTAATGTTTTCCAATTTGGTAAAGTGTTTCTATATCTCGAAGTTGTTAATGATAAAACTTCGCGAGTTATGGGAAATGTGAATTATAGAAATAACTTAAAATTTATTTATTTATTTATTACTGGTAAGGTAAAACCGATTCGAGACACTGAAACTTAAACATCCTACTTAGAGGTTCAAATGTAATTAGAACTTTGCAGTTAAATAATTATCAGGTATGAGACTTAAGACAAAACTATGTTAGAAATGCGGCTATCAAACTCAGTAAATAAAATTATCGCAAACAAAATAGAAATATTTTGATTAAATTTTAATTAAATTCATCCACTTTTTCTGATTCAAATCGCGAAATCACATTTTAGAAAGAAAAGCGGTCGGCATTCATGTTGCCAGAAAGGTTAAGGATGAATATTCCGGTTCAGTTAGTTTGAATAAGAAATAAAAAACTGATGACGTCAAGGTCGGACTAATAAGAATATGTCCTGGAAAGATTCCAAATTACAAAAAATAAAAGTAAAAACAGGATAGTAAATTTATCCTCTTTTCTTTTTCTTCACCTGAAATTATGTTTTCTTAAAACAGCTCTGCTCAAACATTATGTGTCAAAAATCCGTAACTGTCAACAGTATGAACGCGGTGAATGCACATAACTAATGTAAAGTTGGAAGGAGTTTTTGGCGCTTCATTTCATCTAGAGAGAATACGAAGAACTTTTGTTTTATTAATAAATATTCCCCATAAAGTTAGTATAAAATAAGAAACTTCCCTAAGCCCCAATTAATTTTTTTTCTAGATTTTTTTCTTTTAGAGAAATTTTGTTTTCGGAAAGTTAAAAGAATAATGTAAAAATTTCAAAATAATGAAAAAGACCTGGGGAGTAATTTATCCTCTTATTTCAGCATTTTAAATTATGTTTTCTTAACCCTTTGAATGCTATTCAGGAGATGTCTTGTTTTCATGTTAAAACACGAAACGAGATATCTCGTCCTTGATAATTCTCCTCTGAATACGTCGTCAATACACTTAAAGGGGTTTAAACTCCATATCTTAAAAAAATATTTTGACGCATGTTATGATAAAGAACAATACTTGAAACATTTATTACAACCACTCATCTAAAACGAATGTTGTAGGAATTAGCTATTAGAAAATGATAAGAGAAGATCCCGTAATTACACATTCATCAAATAGTGAATTCAATCGTTTTGTTTTAAATAAAAAAAATAATTTCTAATTGGCGATATAAACATTTAACAAAATAGCTGTTTTTCTATATACCAGTATGTTTTTATATGCGTATATAGGCGCGTTTAATATTGATATTAAAAATCTCGGTTTAATTTTTTTTTCATTTTCTACAAAAGAAAACAAATTAAATATTTACAAACATTTTCTTGTAGAACAATACAAATTTTTTAATTATTACTTGAGGCATATTTTCTCTGAAACGGGAAAAAAAGAAACACGAAAAGGCATTTAAAGGCTTTTAAAGATTAGTTAATAAATTTTATAGCAGCGGACTATGCAGATTAATAAATAAGTCTAATTTTTAAAACGACTTTATTTAATTAAACTTATAGATTTCGCCATTAACCAATTGCGATATCCTAGTAAATAGTCTTTTATGCGAATGAATTTACTGCATTAATTATGAGATTGTATTGATATTTCGCTAATGCAATAATCCCAGTGGCAAAAAGTTCTGTAGCTGTCTGCGACAAGCTTTTAAAATTTCATAATCTGTCTGCAAATTTTGCGTGTAATTTTAATGAATGAATAATACACTAAACTAAAAGTTTTTCATCATTTTATTTAAAATAGGGTAAGCTTGATGCATTCTCATTAATTTTGCTTATAACTTTTGATGTTATATATCGTTTCATCATCTCACTTCTTGTGGGATTTCTAAAATAGGAAGGATAAGCTTAGAGGGAGGAGAATTTTCCCTCCCCTGATGCAGCTACAAAAATTCCTTCTGGAGAAAAATGACAAGTCCTGCATCAGCTGCAGATCGGGTTAACATTGTTTTCAGTTAAAGCTGAGTTTAGATTCCTGCAGGTTGGATTCGGGTTAACCCAATTTTTTAAAAGTTGGTTCTGTATATTGTTTCAGATTTAAAAATTTATGTATTAAACATAGATGTTTGTCTGTGTGTGATGTTTTCTGAAGAGACCACTAAGTGCAGAGCTGCAAGGTTTGGCAGGAAGAGTCTGAAGTGTTGTTTTGTCAGAAGTTATGCACCTCAAAGTCCACTTTTGGACTAGTTTTCTTAATTTTTTTTCTTTTTGCAGCGAGTTTTCTACATTAGTAAAAGGAATCCGAAATTCCTCCATCTACTTTTCAATTTTTTATGCAATTTTTAGCATTTCTTCTCGTTTTGTGACGATTTTTAGACATTAGTAAAATGAACTGGGTTTCAATATTTTAGCAGTCTTTTTATGCAGTAAATTTTGACGATACTTATGATTATTTTTTTCCAAAATCGTTTGATAAAAATCACTTTTTTTTTTTTTTTGTTTACGCGATCCTTTGCCGAAAATCGCGTGTTTTTACCGCAATCTTTTGATGAAAATCGCATGTTTTTACTGCGATCTTTTGACGAAATTCGCATGTTTTTATGGCGATCTTTTGACGAAATCAGTGTGTTTTTATTGCGATCCTTTGCCGAAATCAGCGTGTTTTTATCGCGATCCTTTGCCGAAATCCGCGTGTTTTTATCGCGATCCTTTGCCGAAATCCGCGTGTTTTTATCGCGATCCTTTGCCGAAATCCGCGTGTTTTACCGCGATCCTTTGCCGAAATCCGCGTGTTTTACCGCGATCCTTTGCCGAAATTCGCGTGTTTTTACCACGATCTTTTGACGAAATTCGCATGTTTTGACCGCGATCTTTTGACGAAATTCAGTGTTTTTACCGCGATCCTTTGCCGAAATTCACAAGTTGCGGACAGTTTTTTAAATTAATTTCGTTAGTGCCGACAAAAATTGTCCGCAAGAGGTTTTCTTTGTCCGCGACTATGTCGCCGTGTCGCGGTGTTTCTGCCACTGGGGCAATAATGTCAAATTGAAATAATTCGTTTTAACAAATACAGCTGTGTGTAAATATATAAACGAACTATGAATATCCAGAGAAACTCTAATCTCAAAGCTAATTTTTTAATATGCAAAATTTATCATTGTGATAATTGAAACACTCTTTCTTAGATATTATTTTTATACTTACGTAGAGAGTTCTGTAAAAAAAAAAAAAGTGTTTCACTCATATTTTGAAATAAGTTTTTCGAAGTAATGTAGTGTATTAAAAAGCTAAAAATCGAATACTGTAATTTATAACTAAGACGCAGAACTAGTAATTTAAAAATATTTATTTTACTGTTAAGCTTAAAAGAAATGTTAAAGAATTAAAATAAATAAATTGGAATTTATCGGTTTAAGACATTACAATAATTTATTTGAGTTTCTGAATTAACAACTGCGAGTATTCATTATTTGGAAATATCGAAATGTGAACATATGTAACATTTGAAAGTTTTTGTTTTCGATAACCCATTTGCGAGGAGCACCCTGTATACTACGTGACGTATAGGGTGCGAACAATCCCTTATTTTTTTAATTACCAACATATTCGAATAGTATTTTTTGTCTCATTTAATCGTAGAATTCCAGCAATTAAGTTAAAGAAATAAATTTCTATTTGAAAATATACTGGTGCTATAAAATGAAAAACTGTGTACAGGATGATCATCTCGAAGGGGTTTAACTCTTTTATTTTTGGAACTTCTAGTTGTCCTAACCTATTTTTTTTATCCTGTTCAAGAATACTTATCCAGCAGTCTTCAGATACCAATTTAACAAAAGACTAGCATAGTAAATAAAATTGTATACATCTTGCGGTCAGTGGACTATTGATAAAGCGCATGTAACGTCAATATAGACAGAATGTGATCTGCTTTACCGAGTTGATTAATCAATCCTACGGAATTGGTGAGAAATGTCAACACGAAAGATTCCCAGTAAATAGAAACTGAGACTTTTTTACAATTGTGCACAGTACCTTTTCTTTAAATAGTAATATTAAAAGTAGTAGGAGGGTAACGGCACTTTTATCCTGTTAATTCAAAATGTACAAGTACTATTACATGTGAAAAAGTGCTATTTTTATGTGACGTAGAAATAATCCTGAGAGTATATATGTGAGTAAGCTACATTGTGAAAATCATGTTTAACACAAAAAACCACATGTTCACGTTATTACATCAGAATTTGACAGAGCAGAAATTTTCCGACATACTGATTTATTGAAAAAACTTTTCTTTCAATAAACAATTTCGGGCAATGTATTTTGAGTTATTACCTAATCAAAACTTTTAGGTACATATTACATTATATGCGAAGATATTCAAATTGTACGCAATATTAATGTATCCATGTTTATGCATGCATATATACATATACGTTCTATATACAGGGTGTTTGAAAAAAAGAGCAGGTTTCAATAATTTATTTCATACAAATTGCACGCTGAGTTGGCACAGTATGAATTATTTGAAATTTTTCAAAGTCATTATAGACCAGTCTGCTTACTATGAGCTGATTAATCAATCCTACGGAATTGGTGGGCAATGCCAACACGAAAAATGCGTAGTAAGTACTAGAAAGTAATAAAAAAACCCATTCACACTGAGTAAGGAATATATTTTAAATTGGTCACTACAGCTTAAATATTGCATACTACATTAAAAAGATATCTGAATAATCTAAAAATTGGCATGTTTCAGGTTTTTTAAATCGAAAAATACTGTAACAGTAAATTGTGTGTTATGCCAATTAATAAATAGGTTATTCGTAATCCATAGCAAAGTTTTTTCTTTCACTTCTTTAGAAATGGATACAGTGAATTTCAAAAGCGGTACTTTTACATATAATTTTATGTTATTCACACAATCTTCCTATCAAAAAAATATTAGAAGACATATACAGGGTGAATCAGAAAAATGTATACACACTTTGAATGATTATAACTGCAGTTTTTATTCACATATAATTAATATTTCAATTGCAAAAGAATCTACATAAAATGTATAACTTTTCCTCCTGTTCAAAATTATTACCGTTCTGGTCAATACACTACTGATAACGGTGGTCTATTGATTCATAAACATCAACAAACATTTAACTTGGTATTGTGGCGCATTCCTGCTCAATTGGGGCTCCGGAACATTGTCTATGAAAATTCATTTGTTTTAAACTTATCTTTTATCCGATGGAATTGTAAGTCGCATAAGTGGATTTGCCTGAAACTCCCTGCGAAATTGTTTTTGTACTTTGCTACAGTTTCATACTTACAAAAGTATTTTAAAATAATTTTTTTTTTCAAAAGTTAATCTTGGTCTACTCATTATTTCCAATTAATTACACTTTGAAAAGAAATTAAAATTGGAAAGTTATGACCCTTTAAGCAGTGTATGTATACAGGGCGTCCATAATAAAACGACCCTAGTTTAAAGTTGTCTACAGACGAAACTATTGGTCAGAAAGTTTTGAAATTTTGGGAAGGACATAATGAAAGAATGGGAATTTGTTTAAACGAAAAAAAAAAATTAGTTCCAACTTTCGACTCCAGAGGACTTTTTTAATGAATTACACATTTAGAATACATTTACGATAGGTTACAAACAAACATAGGTTACAACAAAACAGGTTGAACAAAACCTTTTTCGTGATATGTTTTTCAGCATTTTCCAGAACACACTGCGGTAAACTGTGGAACATGTTCTCTTACGATTCCAGATGGTAGATGAAAATGATGGCCGTCATGTGGAACAGGTTTTGTTGCAATAAAATATGTAAACTTTCGTAAATGTATGCTAAAATGTATGCTAAATGCATTCGAAATTTTGTCTAATTTTGGCTAATTTTTTTCGCTTAAACAAATTCCCATTCTTTCATTATGTCCTTCACAAAATTTCAAAACTTTCTGACCAATAGTTTCGTCTGTAGACAACTTTAAACTAGGGTCATTTAATTATGGACACCCTGTACATTTTTCTGGCGCACTCTGTATATGTACAGAAAGTTTAAATTAAAGACCTTACATTGCAACAACAAAATTTGAAAAATAAATTGTGACCCTTTTTAAGCAGTGTATGCATACATTTTTCTGACGCCCTGTGTATATCCATTACCACGGTATTAAAATCGGACAGATAAAACAATTTCGTTTAACAGTAGATGCATTTTTTTCCGCACTAAATTTTGATTCCAGTCTTGCCCTGCTTTTCTTTTTTTTATATAGGGAATATAGAATTTTACGCACATAAAATATAAAATAAACGAGACAAATTTTTGGAAAAGTTTAACCGAAGCACACAAAATATTAATATTCAGCTGTCAAAATATTCTTTTTCCTCTAGATCGATTTCTTTGAATAATGACCTTAATGTTCTTGTTTGAATATTAACATTAATTTTATGCAACGTTGGATGACATGGGATATATATATTAAAATTTATTTCATGCTTTTTGACACGCACACAATATTTGCATTCATACATTCAGGCATATTTTTTCTCAAGTTTATGTATCTGCATGTCTGCTCGAACTTGTGAAAAATTATAAGTAGAAAGTGTTGAAAAAAAAACAGAATACTTATTCATATTAATAAGAAGAATATGTATTCATACTGGGAATTTTTTTTTATATATTTCTGCTAGGGTAATTACAATTTAAGATTATCAAAATTATGGTATTTGTAAACTCACCTTGCGAGTATATCAAAAATAAAAACATGCAGTTAATGGTCATTTAATATCTTCAGATGAAATGCGCTTTATGATATGACGAGTTCAAGCGCAAGGCCGAATAGATAAATTGTTTGACGCATGACTGACCTCGTTAAATGTGGCACGCACCATCAAAAGTTAAAACGTAATGCATGGCTTGATTAACGTTACATTGTTGAACTAGTGTAATTTTATTCTTTTCTACTTGAATACATCTGGCCCAAAAGAAATGTTTACGTGCCGAGATATTTAAATTAACCATAACTTTTTGAATGCGGCTAATTTTCACTTCATTTTTGCTGACGGCATACACTTTATTGCATAATTGCTAAACTACCAGCTTCATTTCTGATCAAAAATATATATTTTGACAAAGTAATAATAATAAAATGAAATAAGTATACCAGATCAAAACAAGACACATTCTTGTTCAATGACATCTTTATTAAATAAATGTTCTGGTTCAAAATAAGTTTATTTGGCTTGAAGAAAATCCCGAAGGTTGCCATCTTTGTTTATAAAATGGATTGATTGAGGTTATATTGTTGAACTATTCTTTTCTACTTGAATACATCTGGCCCAAAAGAAATATTTACGTGCCGAGATACTTAAATTAATCATAACTTTTTGAATGTGGCTAATTTTCACTCAATGTTTGCTGATGGCATACACTTTTTATTGCATAATTGCTAAACGAACAATTTAATTTCAATTCAAAAATACATATTTTGAAAAACAAAGTTATTTAATAAAATGAAATAAGTAGCAGATGGAAACAAGACACATTCTTGTTCCTTGACATTTTTATTAAATAAATTTTCTGGTTCAAAATAAGTTTATTTGATTTGAAGAAAATCCCCAAGGTTGCCATCTTTGTTTATGAAATAGAAATTTCAAGCGCGCGGTCGAATAAAATACTCCCACACATTACAAACTTCGTTAAATATGGCATGCGCCATCAAAACTTACATCTTTATGCAAGAGGTTAATTAAATGTTTTATTTGTTGAACTAGTGTAATTTATAATTTTGTGTGAACTAGCAATTTTCTGAATTAGTAATTTTGTGTGAACTTGTGTAATTTTCCCTTTCTCAAAACCACTTAAAGCGCTTTTAACGACCCATACTTCTAGAACTCACTTTGCGATCAGGTTTGGAAATTTCCTAGTCTGCGAAGTATCTTTATATGCTGAAGTAATTTGCATTTTTTTGATTTCTTCTTCTCGGAGTGGCATTCAATATTTCTGTACAGTTTCCATGCTCGTTTAGTGATCATTTCGATCAATGTTCATATCATTTTGCAACACCATTTTTTAGATAATTTATATTTTCAATGAATTTAAAGTTTGATATTTCTTTTACAGCTATGTATTATGTAAAATTAATGTATTCCTCTCGAGAATGGAGTTTTCTGATAATTATTTATGAATTTTTGCCAGGATATCACAAAATTACTAGGTGTTGGTATCATTATGAAACCCAGTGTATTTATGCCTGTCTGATTTTCAAGAGGTTTGCAAACGTATAAATTTAATTTTTTAAGCAGTTCCTTGTTTACAAGCTGCAATATGGTTGAATTATATAACTTTCTCCTATGTATTGTACATGATGTAACAAATTGTAAGTGGGGACTCCTGCATTGACTATATACGCCGTATACATAGGACTCATCCAAATATTTTATGATTATTAAAAATATAGTATTCATCTCAGCTTCAGTGAATGCATTTTTTCATTTAATTTATAAAGTAATCTTTGTCCAGCGTACTGCTTCTAATGCAACAAACGGGTAAGCAGTGGATTCATTAACTACGTACGTTATATAAATATAACACACCAAAGTGCTTTATAATTACAAAACTACGTCATTCATCTCAGCTGAAATAAAATACATAAATATTTTTAAATGTAATCTCTAAAATAATGTGTGTAACGTACCGCACATGATGCAACAATTGGTTAAACGACAACTATCGCATTGTCTATGTACGCTATACATATAACTCACCAATATATTTCATGATTTTAGAAGTGGTATATTCATCTGAGCTGAAATACAATGCATCAAGTATCGTGTTTTCTTGAAGTAATCCCTAACATAATCTTTGTCGGCGATTTAAAATGAAAGCGAGAATATTAAACATTTTCTCATAAGATTCCGAGAATGCAAAATCAATGTCATATCGACAGGTGAAATATGCAATTTGATCACGTTGTAGTTTATTTAAAACTTAATCGACATGCTACATGACGTGTTATTTGAATTGAAATTAAAATAAAACACGTTTAAAACTCACAAAATAATTCATCATCAGAGGCTCTAAAAGTGCTGTATTCACATCCACAATATGGTAATTCAAACTGAGATGATTATTCATAAACTAACTCGCTTTTGAAGTTTCAAGAAACAAAATAATTAGGAGTGGCAAAATATTTATGCACATACAGGGAGTAAACCAGCGTAATCCAAATTAGAGAAGAAACCTATATCGCTATAACATACATATTTATACCAATAAAAGAAAGTTTCGCTCTGCGTGTGTGTGTGTGTGTGTGGGCGAGCGATGGCTAGGAAAATCTACATGGCGCAGATATAGAAAATTTGTATGAGGGTAGTCCAAATCGGGTCCTGATACACTTAAGGTTCAGATTTTTATTTTTTGATAATTAGCCGATATATTAATTAAAAACTCATCAGAAACCGTTCTTTCTTTGCAAATCGGTGGAGGCTAGAGCGCACATGCTCAGTCCCTGCTTTCCACAGGGCATAGAACAGAAGAACCAAATGCTGTTTTCTTTTTTTTTGGCCGTTCAGCCGAACAATTCGGGATACGGAAAAAAAATAAGACATTCTTAAATTTCGTATTTTTACGTCTTAAACGCCACAATCAGTTTGGAAAAATATTATTAACCCTTCCAAAAGAATTAAAAAATGATCGTTTTCTCGATTGACTTTTTCTGCTTTTTGGCGACGTTACGCTAGGGCTCGATTTCAGGGGTGCCATTTCACAAAATATATCTATTTAACCCCTTCGCGACGAGCGTATTTTACAGAATTTTTTAATCTGTTACCACCGGTTTTTCAAATGAGAAATTTTCACCTAATTGAATCGCAAAAATGCTATGATTAGATAAAGAAAACTTTACAAAAAAAAAAAAAAAAAAAAAATAACTGGTGGGAATAATCGAGGATTCTGAGCATCTTATGCGTATTCGTGTCGTTCGTCCCCAAGGGGTTAAAGCTGCCTCCTTCTCTTCGACGGAGCAATCGGTTTTGAGAAATACGAACTTGAACCCTTTCGAAAAACTGTAGGTGATTTCGCGCCTTCCGAAGACGATATTTTTTCTTCTTTAAAGGTAACTAAACGTCAACACAATCTTTTTAGAGTATCTCAGCAGATTAGATTTACATCACCTATAAAAATTTCAAGACGCTCGGACGAGTAGAAGTATTTTTTAAAAATAAAACTGAGAAATTTTCGATAAAAACGACACGGCTTTGCTCTGCTTCTGCTCACCTTTTCACTATTAAATAGGCATATATTTTCACGAAATTTTAAAGAGGGCTTGGATACAGTTACATTTATAACCAATTGACATTTCAAAGACTTCGGACGATAAGAACTTTTTTTTATGTTAACGAACCCCACTCGCAAACCGAAAAGAAGCGCCAAGAAAATGTTTCTTTTACAATTAGATATCAATATATTTTCTTACGAAATTTGTACACAGACTTCAAAATAGATATATTTATAACCAATAAAAATTTCAGAGTTCGGACAACGACAACTATTTTTTTATAAAAACTATAAAACGACCCTAGGTGAAAAAACACGATGTTTCTTACGAGAGCTTTTACCACTAAATATCAATATTGCGCGAATATTTATTTAAAAATATAAATTCCTACCAAATCTTGTTAAAGTTATAAAATCATACAAATTTGAGGTTTGTTTAAGGTTATTACCACGGTCCCGTGCAACGGTGGGAAGATCAGCTTAGTGATTAATAAATCCGTGCTTTACTTTCCAATGATTACTCATTTCAACAAAACTACGATATAATTGAATCAGTCATTTCAAAAACCATACAGGTCACATATTATAAAAATCCCTGACGGCTCGGTATACAAGCACAGGTAAATTTCGAAGACGCAGACCGTGGGGCGCCTGTTTGTTGGGAAATGCGGAAGAAATGACCTTTTTGCCATGATGCGGTAGTTGGAACCGCCTACTTCGAAATGTAACTTGTTTGCAGGCGGAGCCGGCAGGGTTTTTCTTCCTATAAGGGTTGGTCTTATAAAAAATTTGTCATTATAAAAGGTTTAGATAATATTAAGAGGATTTATCATAAATTTAAGCGGATTTGATATCTTGTGAATTGACGAAGTTTTGAATTTTTTTCTTCTAACATCCCCCTCTTTCCCCCCTCCTTGGGTCCATTTTTAAAGATATCTAAAATCTGTCATACATAAATTTTCGGCCCTTTTCCTAGAAGTAATAATAACTTTAAACGAATTCGATACGTATCATAATTAAGAAATTATTGGGTTTTTTCTGTTTTCACAAAAAGCCCCCCATTCCCCCCCCCCCCCCCCTTGGTTCGATTTTGCTTATTAACAAACTTGACCGAGATTTTATGCCCCTTGATTTTATGTATCAGTTTGGAAGAGATTTGTGCAGAATTATTGCAGTTATCGTGTCCATAAAAAGTGATATAGATATAGATAGATAGGTAAAGTTTTGAACTGGGGGTTGTTTTGGGTTCTGGGAGTGATGATCGGTGTAGATCTGCAAAAATTTTTCAAAAATTCGAACTTAGGGGAGAATGTAATAGGTAGTATTTCTTACGAAATCTACCTAAATGTCTCAGGAATAGATAAAAACTGAGCACCACACAAATGATGCACTTATGAAGAACTTTTCTCTGCTCATTATATTTGTTAAATCTTTAAATTTGCAAACAGATTATAAGTTGTTTACTTTATAGTTTTAAAAAATAATGTATGTTTTTTCACAAGAACTGTGATTTACTGCCCAACAAATTATTAAAAAATGTATTATAATATTTTTATTAGAAATTTGACAAAGTAGACAAAAATTATTATGTCTGCATCTTAAAGGTTGACGCACAGGTGCCAAATATTACGGATTTTGAGTACCACAAATTCCGAGTCGTAATATTAACTTTACTAAATCGCAGAATTCTATGACTAGATAAGAAAAAGATTACTATTCGGAAATAGCGGTATTAAAAATTCCGTGATCCTCGGCACTCGTTCGTTATGGCACACAGACATGCACCATCGTGTTTGATCACATTTTTTTTAATTTTCTGTTGTTGACCATTGAAATACATAGGTTTATCGCTTAGGACATCATTACTTTCTGTATCTCTTTTAGAATATGGGCAACCTGAAATTTCTGTAAAAGTTGAATTATCAATTATTTCATTTTTATCAGGAAGGGAATTAACTTTATCCTCATCCATTTTTATGTCATTTGGAGATGCATATTTGCTTAAGAACATTTTGAGAGATGACTTTTCATTCACATATCATGAATTATATGTAGGAAAACACGCTGCTTTTCCTACCTACATTTATTTATTCAGATTGCTTGATAGCAACCACATTTTTGAAACAGTAATATTCG
Source organism: Maratus michaelseni (assembly GCA_963931845.1). Lineage (NCBI taxonomy): Eukaryota > Metazoa > Arthropoda > Arachnida > Araneae > Salticidae > Maratus > Maratus michaelseni. The sequence continues at coordinate 121,113,691 of OZ007599.1, read as the reverse complement.
CCTTAAATAATGTCATTAATGGAATGAAATACAGTAGGAGCTCTATTTAACGAAGTCGTTATTTCCAACAAAAAAGTGCGTTATATAGAAAATTCGTTAAATAGAGATCCAGCTTTGAAAATACATGCTGGTTATAAAGTCTTTACCTGATTACAAAGAAAAAAAAAATTACGAAATAACCATTGAATGTAATACTGTAAAATTCTTGTTATGGATTTATTTTTTTATTTTTTTTTTTTTTAATTGTCGTTTGTGAGTTCATGACGAATTTCCTGGACGATGTATCAGACTGGAGGGACCAACACCATAGTTCACACCATATTACTCCTCTAGAATTTTTCTTTTAAGGGTATATAAAGGAAAAAGTATTTGCAACACCATAAAAAGATATTGAAACACTCAAGGTTCACGTATGCTGTGTCTCGCATCGAAATTTACTGACGTAAGTACTGACGCAAGTATTAAAGACTTCATAAATGTCTTTACAATATATAATACAAGCATACAAGCATATGCCTAATTATATTAGGTTTTTTTTGCAATAAATTATTGTAATCAGGGAAAGACTTTATGACCACAATATATTTTAAATAACATAAATACAAATTTTTAATTAATAAACACTAAATATCATATAAAAAGTAAATAATTACAATTTTTTAAATAAATTATATCCATTTGTTTCAGTTATTTTATTCATAAACAAAAGACAAAAGGCATTTGTAGAAAAAACAAGAACAGAACAACGTATTACACTGTCAAGAAATACACTATTTTTAGTTTAAGAAAATAATTTTACATTTAAAATTAGCTAATTTTTTATGAATTTAACGCATGTGTAAAATGTTTAAAAATAAAGAAAAAGTTTGAAATATCCAGAAATATTTCAGAAAAATGGATTAAAAATTTATAGATCACAATAAAAGTTTCGTTAAATAGAGAATGAGTATCACAATTTGGAGGTTATTTTACAATTAAATTCGTAAAATGTTCTTCACTTCAAGTTCGTAAAGTAGAGGAATTCGCGAAACAGAGGTTCGTTATATAGAGGGCCAACGTATTTCTATTTAAAAAATGTGTTGGCAATCAAGCAATTTCAATTTAAAAAAAAAGTAGCGTTTTCCTACCCGTGATTGTTACTCATTAATGTTGTTTTGGCAATAAACAGTTTCTCCGTCCCTATTATGGGGCAACGGATAAATATACCTATATAATTTTTGTCTACACATGTAAGCCTACTTTCAAAGCCATATTTACAACAAAAGTGCATTAAAAAAATTGGACTTAGGAATGTAGTGTTTGTAATGACCCATTTAATTTTAAGTATAATTAATTTATAATCCAATAATGCAAAATCAAATTTCAGTTTTACTTTCTTCTATCTATAATAAAAGAAAGTATTGTAATCCAAATTCTTTTCGACGGATTAACACGTTTGGTCAGAGATCTCGAAAAACATGTTTATATAAAATGTTTGTCTGTCCGTCCTCATTGCATCATCGAAAAGTGTATGAAATTATGCATAGGGTCAGGTCCTTCTTGAATTTGGAGATATTTCGCCGGAAGGGGCCGGTATAATAACGATTTTTGTGACATTTTCATTATTGTACCATCGAAAAGTGTATGAAGTTGCATAGAATTAACCAAATTTCATTTTTAGGTTTTTGTCTATATGGCCAGCAAGCCCTCCTTGAATTTAGAAACATGCCGCCGGAAGGGGGCACTGTAATACCGATTTTTGTGCCATTTTCATTGGCATGAGATAGAAGAAAGTTTTAGGATGACACATCCGACTAGTTTAAGTACATTTTAACTTTTTACATCACAAATTATAAATAAATTAAAATTTCATCTCTTAAAGCATTTTTCCTGAAATTTTGAAAGTACTTGTACGTTAGAAGATTTGTATAATCATTATATAAATTTGAGAAAGATTCTATGAAAGTTAAAAAAACAAATCTGTATTAATAGGTGTTTTGTGTAATATTCAAAACTTTATTTTAAAATAATAATTTGAGTACTGTTTTTAGTATTTTATCTAATTGGAAATGCATAAATATAATAGCTTGAATAACAAACATAGAAATTTTCAGAAATGAGAGTTTCCACTTCATGTTTTTCAATATAAGAAAAGCCGAACAGTTATAACTAGACGAGAGATTATCCATTAAAAATATTTTTGCTTTGTACACGAAAAAATACTTTTGAAACATGATAAAGTTAAGTATCTACAGGGTGATGCACTACCAGTGCGATAAACTTTAAGAGGTGATAGATATCACTGAAAAAAATATTTTTACTTTATTCTATCTTTACAAGAAGAAATTCTTAGATTCATAAAAATTTTCGACTTCCGGTTTTCGACGGATTTATACGTTTTAGGGAGGTCCTGAACACGATTTGACTGTTTTTAGAAAATGTCTGTCTGTGAGTCTGTGACTCTGTCTGTATGTGAAAAAAATTTTGTGGGCGCTCTATCTCAAAAACTAATGTATGGAATTTAATAAAACTTTACATTCAGTTAGTACCTTATATAAGTTGGTACTGAGTAGTTTTTGGTGAAAATCTCCCAATAGGTGGCGCTGCTATGCTGCATTTTTCGCGATTTCCGGAATAGCTATATCTCAAGAACTAATGCACTTATTTTCATAAAACTTCAGATTCATTTAGATCTTGACATAAATAGACGCTGATTACGTTTTGGTGTAGATATCCCAACAGGTGGCGCTGTTACACCACTTTTTTCATGATTTTTACGATAGCTAATTTCAAGAACTAATGCACGGAATTTCATCAAACTTCAGATTCTGTTAGACCTTGACATAAATTGTTGTTGATTAGGTTTTGGTTTAAATCTCCCAACAGGTGGTGCTGCTATGCTGCATTTTGCAAGATTTACACGATTTTAGCAATAGTCATATCTCAAGAACTAATGCATGGAATTTTATAAAACTTTAGATTCAGTTAGACCTTGATATAAATTGGTGCTGATTCTTTTAGTGTATGCGAAACCTGTGTGAGATAGAAGAAAGTTTTGGGATTGGCACTTCAAGTTGAAACTTATTTTGTTTATAACTTTCACAATAATAATAAAAAAGATATGTTGAACAGACTTCCTTTGCTTTTTATGAAATTGTGTTAACTTCCCGAGAATCACTGGAAATGGCCACGGTCTGCATCCAAAGAACACTGATCTAAACGCTACGTAATTTGGGATGTAGCTCACAGTACATAGGAACTAATTACAATGCACTGTCCGTGATATCATCTCATTCAACACATATAGTAAAGCATGCATTTTGAAAATATCGACAAATTATCTTCAATACTGTTAAGTTGTGAACTAAAATCTGGATTTGACTTGTGACACTCTGCATTTATGTCTGAATAAGTGAATTGCGAACCAGCTTTCCTATCCAAAAATTGTCTGTTGCAGTGACAGTGTTGCATATGACTTCTTAAAAGTTTGTCACACTGGTAGTGAATCACTCTGTATAACTAATTCCAGATTGTATTATTCTCAATCAGTGTGTTAAATGAATTTTATATTATATATATTTTAATTCTAATTTAAAATACCATTGCGACATAAAGAGTTAAATAAGATTTTCCTATTCCTCTCTAGATCTTTTGTGAACAGATGTCTGATAAATAAAAAGTTTCCCCTTTCCAACTAAGCTCGTAAGATTAAATATAAAAATTCTCATTCATTTTCTAGATGCGGAGAGGGACGATTAAATTATGTGAAATTTTTTTTAATGGTATTACAAAGAATGCTATTTGAGTCGCGGAAATATTTTCTAAAAAAGAGTTATTTGTTGTTGCAATTCCGAACAAACTTTACACTTCATGTTTTTCAAGATTAAAAAAGCTGAACAGTTAATCTAGACAACAGATTATCCATTAAGAATATTTCTGCTTTGTATACGAAATAATACTTTTGAAACATGACAAAGTTAAGTATCTATAACTCATCCCAGATTGTATTACTTTCAATCGGTGTGTTAAATGTATGCAATATTATATAGTTTTAAATTATAATTTAAAGCACCGTTGGGGCATAACGAGTTAAACATGATTTTCCTATTCTTCTCTAGATCTTTTGTGAACAGATGTCTGATAAATAAAAAGTTTCCCCTTTCCAACTGAGCTCGTAACATTAAATTTAAAAATTTCAACTTATTTTCTAGATGCGGAGACCGACAAATAAATTATGTGAAAAAAATTTAATGGTATTACAAAGAATGCTAGTTGAGTCGCGGAAATATTTTCTAAAAAATAGTTATTTGTTATTGCAATTCAGAACAAACTTTATACTTCATGTTTTTCAACATTAAAATGTTGAACAGTTAGTCTAGACAACAGATTATCCATTAAGAATATTTTTGCTTTGTATACGAAATAATACTTTTGAAACATGATAAAGTTAAGTATCTATAACTCATCCCAGATTTTATTATTTTCAATCGGTGTGTTAAATGAATGTAATGTTACACTGTAAAAAAAAATTCGGAAAAGTTTCCGGTAGGAATAGGATTTCCAGTTGCCCGTATAGTACAGGAAACTTTTCCGAAACAACACGGAAAAAAACCCGGAAAAAAACGAAAGTTTTTTCTTTCCGTCAGGAAATTTTTCCCGTTTGATTCAGAAACTAATCTTTAGACACAGAATAAATTCCTGAGTCTTACGGAAATCTTTCCATTCACATAAAGAAACGTTTTGGAAGAATGGAAGAATAGACAGAAAGTATTCCGTTTAAAAAAGGAAAACTTTCCATTCACATAAAGAAACGTTTTGGAAGAATGGAAGAATAGATAGAAAGTATTCCGTTTTAAAAACGAAAACTTTCCATTCACATAAAGACACGTTTTGGAAGAATGGGAGAATAGATAGAAAGTATTCCGTTTCAAAAAGGAAACTTTTCCGAATCAGTCAGTAAACTAATCTTGAAAAAATTAAAAATTCCTGTGTAGAATAGAAACTTTTTCTTTGCTTTACGGAATTTTTTTTTATTATGATCGGAAAATTTTCTGTATTGTAAAGAAACTTTTGTTTTAAAGAGTAGGAACATTAACAGATGAAAATATTGCTTTTGGACACTGTTTTGATTTCCTTTTATCTCAATTAAATATTATTAAGAACTTTTTTGAATACATACACACATTTTAAGTATTTGTTATCATAAAATGCATTACATGTAATGCATTTTATGATAACAAAATGCATTTTATGATACGAAATGTGTGTATGTATTCAAAAAAGTTCTTAGTAATATTTAATTGAGATAAAAGGAAATCAAAACTGTGTCCAAAAGCAATATTTTCATCTGTTATTTATCCTACTCTTTATAACAAAAGTTTCTTTACAATACAGAATCAGCTTGAAATTTTATTTATTTGTTACAAGTATACTGATGCGCTCATGGGTACAATATAACTAAATATTCAGATGATGTTAAACCCAGTGTTGAATTCAGAGCCTTTTCTGCGGCTCCGGCGGGGAGAGGGGGTGGGGAGGAATTACATATTTCCTTTTTGGAAATTGCACTTTTTAACCATTAAAAGCATAATATCTCAAATCTTCTGGGGGGGGGGGATTTCAATGTTCCAGGAGGGTCCAGCGGGCCACCCCCTGAATTCAATACAGTGCCAAACAACTGTTCAATATTACTAAAAAAAAGGGGACAAGCCTGTATCCTCAAAAAGCTCAAATTTATTCCACTGGGTGTAGCACAAGTATGAAACATGTTCTATGCATATGAGGTGAATGCAACTACTTTGAAGTTTATTGTTGCTGGAAAGAGTTTCTATAGCTATATTTCTAAAACAAAGGACATACAAAACCTATCTTTTTAAATCATAATATTGCCCACCCCTCCTTAAAAAACAGAAATAGCCATATTTGACTGAAAATTATCTTCTTCCAATAATAGGTTTTAAAAAAATAAGCTTAGGGGGTCGTCATCATTCTTAAATTGTACCAAACTCCAACTTTTCAATACATACACCTAATTTTGACGTTATACTTTTTTTTCTGTAAATTTCTCCCAAGGATACGAAACAAGAAATCACTTGGTCAAGTGGTTTAAGAAATATGAAGGTTTAAAATTTGGAAGTCTTAATGTGAAATTAATTTGCAATTGATGAAAAACAAATTGCAATGCGGGTAGCTTTTTAAGCGTAATTCAAAAATTACTTGACATAATAATTTTGGATTCGCTTATTTGAAGATTTTCAAAATCTATTTGTTAAAATTGTATAGATTATGTTTAGTTCTCTCTTATATATAAAAAAAAATGTATTTTTAAATTCATTTCAAAAAAGAAAAAAAATAACCTATGAATTTTTAATAGAGGTGGATTTCTGGAGGCTTCAAATATGCAAATCCAAAATCACAGATAGTTGGTAAGTAGTTTTTGAGTTATGCTTAAAACATAGAATTATATGAGACTTATTTCTCAATTTATCAATGTATTTATCAATGCTGTAACTATTTGAGTTTTCACGATAGTTCACTGGTCTTTTTATATGAGTTGCCCTATAGTATTGCTATCAAATCATAACAAAAATGTTTGCTGTAGTTTGCGCATGCGCAGTTAAAATTAATTTCATAAAAATACCTATATTTCATCAAATATTCAATATTTTAATATTTTAATCACAGTATACTATTTCTACGATTCTTTGTCAAGTTTTTGGAAAGTGGTGTTAAATTTGGCTGAAAACTCTGCATGTTATAAAAAAAACTTTTGAATTTTTCACAGAAACGTTAATATATTCGCGAATATACATGCTATACTTACAAAAAAATGCACACAAATGTTGAACAGAACCTACATAGTCATTTACTACAGTGACAGACCATTTTTAGCATTTTTCGTTACTTGGGTGATCGAAAATATTATTTTATTATTAAAGTTATTATCCCCCCCCCCCCCCCATAGTTGTCCTCGCGATAAAATATTCACTGAAAAACATCAAGTCAAACATGTTCTTTACATCCTCAAAGCTTAAGGGAATTCCGGGTTTCAGGTTTAAGGGCTCACGAGTTTCAGTAAGATAATCGACGAAACGTCTGAAATCGGTCACTGCCTCTTAATTTCTGGACACCAGTGTAATATTAATAAAGTAAATCTAAAAACTTTTGAAGCCATGTAACTTATAAGAATATACAGAATTCAGCTAATCCTAATAAATAGCTTGATGATAAACAAATTTTAGAAGCCATGCAATTTGAAAATGTACAAGACTTTAAACTTGAAGCTCAACTGAAAATTATATAACAAAAAGCCTTGCTAAATGAAAATCTTTTTTAAAAACAGGGTTCGTGATTTTACTTATTTATTTAATCAAAAAATCATATATATTTTTAATTATTTAAATCAGCTATTTTTTTAAATTCAAAATACAATTTTAAAATTATACATTTTACAGTAAAATAAACTTTACTAAATAATTAAAATTAACAATTAGAAGTGTCCATTTAAATATATTTGAAATTTAAAAAAATATATAGAAACTCATTCACTTGGTTAAATTAAAATATTTTAATCATATAAATAGTTAAAAATATACAGTTTAAAAAAATGGAGCTACAGAAAAAGATTTAATTTAGAAATGTGAATTCTCTTTTACTTTTGAAAACATGAAATAAATAAAACAAATTGTCTTGTGTCATCACTTATTTACAAAAACTGCAATTTAACAGATATCCTATTCTGTATAAAATACATATACCACCTTGAATTACCCCTTTGATAAAATAAAAAAGCATATGCATTCTGCATTACTAAAAGCTAAAGCTTTTTGTTCTGACCAAATTTCTTTATTCATTTAATGAATTTAGAGCATATATTGAACACACTTAAGATGGTTATGATTATATTTTATAAATTTCAATGGATATGAAAAAAATATTCTTTGTTATTAAAATGTTTGAAAAGAAACACCAATTTTCCAGCTTTATGAGTTCCTAAGCGATTACAGAGTTTACAGTGAATTAAAGTTTGATTGATTTGAATTTAAAATAAAAATAATTAAATCAGGCCTTTTTTAAAGATTTTAAAACTTTAGTTGTTTATGAGTTTACATTTGCAAGTAATTGAAATTGTATGAAAAAAAATTATATAAGATTTCAAAGTATATTACTTACCATGCAATCTTTATTTTCCGAATCTTTCCATAAATAAATTACGTTGAAATATTGAACCATTTGTTATTTACATGTGCACAATGAAGTCATGAGATATCTACATAAATATCAATAAATATACTGTTGACTGACCTATATTTATTTTACTATATTTATGAAGTCCAGTTGCCTGTAAAAATTTATGTATATTTAAAGTCAAAATTTTATCATCATTAATGACAAAGAAAGAAATGTTTGTGAGTCTTTTATTCTTCAATGGCAGATCACTTAATAGAAGAATATTAAAAATTACAAATAATTCAGGAAAAATATATAAAAAATAAGTGTCTATTTAATAAAAAATCTGACTTCGCAAATGTGTATGTGCTATTTTTTTTAAACTTAAACTTAGTAAAATAAATCAATCGCATTTAATCTGCACAAACATTAAATTGCACATACTAACAAAATACTATTTAAAAAAATATATATAAGTTACTCGATTTTTTTTTCTGGCTAACTACAAAAGACAGAAAAAATAAAACAAACATTTATACTGAAAAATAACATTTATTTGCAACAAAACTATAAATCAAAATGTTATAATGAATAAAAATTACAGCAATACTGATATTACTTCCATTGACAGTTCTTGCCTCCGAATAGCTGCACTTAGTAAAAAAGTAGGCCTAGGTTCTTTAATTTCTTCCAGGCCTTAATTGATTACACAATATGACGCTACCAAAACAAAATTGTCCTAGGACATTTCTCCGAAAAAACTGTCAAACCATCAATATTATTCGAGAACAGCATGATTTCCTTTCTTACATCATCATTCGCTACTAAGCAAGGATGATAATGCTCTAGCTGGAATGCGACACTGATCACTGCAGTAATATCCTGCAATAATAGCAATAATAATATTAATATATTTTTATTTTACTAATTTCTAGTGATCATGTATATTTAATGGGACAAAAACAGCACAACAGCAATGAATGATTAAGAGGACTCTTCGTCTTCAGCGATAAGTATTTTTAAGAGCATAAAATTTGAAAATTTTCCTTTAAGTAAAAATTTCAAATTTCATAAGTTTTAAAAATACTTAAAAATTAAGGAAAATTTTTAAAATGTACAATTTAAAAATGTTAATTTAAAGATGCACATTGGACATCTGCTTCCTGCTGGTGAAAGCTATATTTTGATAATTGTATAAGGGAATTTACTACCTCTTTAAAATTTACATAGGTTACCATGGGATTTCACGATCAGCATTAAATGAAAAAAAATGGTGCCACAGTAATATAATAGAACTAGTGGGTAAGTGTGATCGAACATCGCTCAAAGGGTTTCGTTTAATATTCCTTTCAAAACACTTTGTCCTTTCTTTAATAAATCCAAATAAATTTCATTTAGCATCAACAACAAAAAAAACTCATGTTTTTTATAAAGTAAAATTTTACCGGTTCTGCATGAAAACCCATTTCTTTAAATTAGGGGGTGGAGAATAGCCCCGTTCCCTCTCTTTATACTTCACCAATTAAACTTCAAAACTGATCAGGGAAGCACCTTATCAAACTGAACCTATATACAAAATTTGAAGCAAATCGGATAATTCTGTATGAAAAACCCATTTATCTAAATTAAGGAGGGGAGATTAGCCTCCCGATCCCCCCTTTATACTTTACCATTGAACCCCCAAAACTAATCAAGGAAGCGCCTTATAACAATGAACCTATATACAAAATGTGAAGCAAACTGGATAATTCTGCATGAAAAACATATTTATCTAAATTAAGGGAGGGATTGGACCTTGTTCCCCCTTTCTATACTTAACCAATGAACCCCAAAACTAAACAGAGAAGCAACTTGTCACATTGAACCTATTTACAAAATTTGAAGCAAATCGGATAATTCTGCATGAAATACCCATTTATCTAATTTAAGGAGGGGGATTTGCCTCCCTTCCCTACCCTTTATACTTAACCAATGAACCCCCAAAACTGATCAGGGAAGCGCCTTATCAGAATGAACCTATATACAAAATTTGACACAAATCGGATAATTCTGCATTAAAAACCCATTTATCTAAATTAAGGGGGGATTGGACACAGTTCCCCTTTATGCTTAATCAATGAACCCCCAAAACTGATAAGGAGAAGCGTCTTATCACAATTAACCTATATAAAAAATTTGAAGCAAATCGGATAATTCTGAATAAAAAAACCCATTTATTTAAATTAAGAGGGGGGATTGGCCCCCTGGTTTCCCCTTTATACTTAATCAAGGACCCCCAAAACTGATATAGGGAAGCGTCTTATCACAATTAACCTATATACAAAATTTGAAGCAAATCGGATAATTCTGCATAAAAACCCATTTATCTAAATTAAGGGGGGGGGGAATTAGCCACCGTTCCCCTCTTTACACTTAGCAAATGAACCCCCAAAACTAATAAGGGAAGCGCCTTATCACAATGAAGCTTTATACAAAATTTGAAGCAAATTGGGTAATTTTGCATTAAAAACCCATTTATTTAAATTAGGGGTGATTAGCCCCTGTTCCCCCTTTATACTTAACCAATGAACCCCCAAAACTGATCAGGGAAGCGCCTTATCAGAATGAACCTATATACAAAATTTGAAACAAATCGGATAATTCTGCATAAAAAAACCCATTTATCTAAATTAAAGGGGAGATTGGACACCGTTTCCTCCTTTATACTTAATCAATCAACCTCCAAAATTGATATGGGGAAACGTCTTATCACAATTAACCTATATACAAAATTTGAAACAAATCAGATAATTGTGCATAAAAACACATTTATCTAAATTAAGGGGGGGGGGGATTAGCCACCGTTCTCCTCTTTATACTTAACTAATGAACCCCCAAAACTGATCAGGGAAGCGCCTTATCAGAATGAACCTATATACAAAATTTGAAACAAATCGGATAATTCTGCATAAAAAAACCCATTTATCTAAATTAAGGGGGTGATTGGACACCGTTTCCTCCTTTATACTTAATCAATCAACCTCCAAAATTGATATGGGGAAACGTCTTATCACAATTAACCTATATACAAAATTTGAAACAAATCAGATAATTGTGCATAAAAACACATTTATCTAAATTAAGGGGGGGGGATTAGCCACCGTTCTCCTCTTTATACTTAACTAATGAACCCCCAAAACTGATCAGGGAAGCGCCTTATCAGAATGAACCTATATACAAAATTTGAAACAAATCGGATAATTCTGCATTAAAAAACCCATTTATCTAAATTAAGGGGGTGATTGGACACCGTTTCCCCCTTTATACTTAATCAATCGACCTCCAAAATTGATATGGGGAAACGTCTTATCACAATTAACCTATATACAAAATTTGAAACAAATCAGATAATTGTGCATAAAAACGCATTTATCTAAATTAAGGGGGAGGGGATTAGCCACCGTTCTCCTCTTTATACTTAACTAATGAACCCCAAAACTGATCAGGGAAGCGCCTTATCAGAATGAACATATATACAAAATTTGAAACAAATCGGATAATTCTGCATGAAAAACCCATTAGCCCCCAGTTTCCCCTGTATCTTTAACCAAAGAACCCCCAAAACTAATCAGGGAAGCGACTTATTAGAAGGAACCTATATACAAAATTTTTAGCAAATACGATAATTCTGCATAAAAACCCCATTTATCTAAATTATGGGGGGGATTAGCCCCCGTTCCCCTCTTTATGCTGAACGAAATAACTCCCAAAATTAATGAGGGACGCACCTTATCACAATGAAGCTATATACAAAATTTGAAGAAAATTGTGTAATTCTGCATGAAAAACCCATTTACCTAAATTAGAGGGGATTAGTCCCTGTTCCCTCCTTTATGCTTAACCAATGAACCCCTAAAACTGAGCAGGGTACCGCCTTATCAGAATGAACCTATATGCAAAATTTGAAACAAATCAGATATTTCCGCATGGAAAACCCATTTATCTAAATTAAAGGGGTATCAGCTCCCCATCCCCCTCTTTATACTTACCAATGAACCCCCTAAACTAATCAGGGAAGCGGCTTTTAACAATGAACCTATATACAAAATTTGAAGCAAATTGGATAATTCTGCATTAAAAACCCATTTATCTAAATTAAGGGGGGGATTGGACACCGTTCCCCCCTTTATACTTAATCAATGAACAACCAAAATTGATAAGGGGAAGCGCCTTATCACAATTAACCTATATACAAAATTTGAAGCAAATCGGATAATTCTGCATAAAAAACCCAATTATTTAAATTAAGGAGGAGGGTATTAACCACCGTTTCCCTCTTTAAACTTAACTAATGAACCTCCAAAACTAATGAGGGAAGCGCCTCTTCACAATGAAGCTTTATGCAAAATTTGAAGCAAATTGGGTAATTTTGCATGAAAAACCCCTTTATCTAAATTAGGGGGGATTAGCCCCCCGTTCCCCTTTATACTTAACCAATAAACCCTCAAAACTGATCAGGGAAGCGCCTTATCAGAATGAACCTATATACGAAATTTCAAACAAATCGGATAATTCTGCATAAAAAAAACCGTTTATCTAAATTAAGGGGGCTATCAGCCCCCTTTTCCTCCCCCTTTATATTTAACCAATGAACCTCCATAACTAATCAAGGAACCGCCTTATCAGAATCAACCTATATACAAAATTTCAAAAATTGAAATCGGATAACTCTGTATGAAAAACCTATTTATCTAAATTAAGGGGGTGGCGAATTAGCCCCCCTTTCTGGCTTTGACAGACTGGGAGCTAAAAAAGGTTTCTATTACAATGATATTTCGGGTTCTGTAGACTCCAAAAGTAGCAGAATTTTCAATTTTTGCCTTACCTCGGGTTCTGCAAACCCCAAAAAGCTGAGTGAAAAGACTGTATACTAAATGGAAAATATCAACGAGAGTTTTTAATTAAAAACAGTTTTCATCTATGCGGTATATAGTCCCAAAATAAAAATAATAATTCAGTTTATAAATTTAAAATCACATATAATTAATTTAATTTCACTTTGAATTGTCCAAAAAACAAGCTAGAGACTGAGTCAAGTCGGCCAGTTTTTTAGCGACACCGAATCTCCCCCCCCCCCCCCCCCAAAAAAAAAAAAAAAAAAAAAAAAAAAAAAAAAAAAAAAAAAAAAAAAAAAAAAACGTGCCTGACTTATACTCAGACTCCACGGCCCTGGTAGATATGATTGGATAAGGACGTATCACAAAAATTCTAAGCTTTGAGATTACTTAAGAGTAGTGCTTGGAAGGGCACGCAAAAATGCTGTGCCTAGGACTCTGAAGTTTAAAGTTGGGTTCTAGTGACATTTATGATTTATATGTTGACATCATGACTCTTTTGAACATTTTTTATTTCTTGAAATTTGAACAGTATTAACACGTGCATTTAAATACATGACAAGATTTAGTTAAATGAAAGCAGAAATATGAAATAAAATCAAGTAAGAAATTTTTTTTGCTAAAACACCACATTTTTTTTTTTTTTTTTTTTTTTTTTTTTTTTTTAATGAATGAATGAAGAATTGAAGCTTTATATTTTTGAAATTAAAAAACTTCAAGCCTTTTGAGGGTTTATTCTCCCTGAAGCCCATTCAATATAATTTTTCAAGACATGAGCACGAAATAAAAATCAGAACAAAAAATTGTCTTCCTTTCCACATGTGACATGATGTTCAGCAGTAGAGATCTCCCCCTTCCATCTCTACTGACAAAAATTCCCTGTTTGCTTTTTTTCCTTTTTCTGTTTATTTTAAATTATTAGAAAAGATTAAATGTCATTTTTTATTTTCAAAATAATGTAAGAAAAATAAAATTTAGCCAATTAAACTTGAATATCCAGGGCGAGGCAGTTGATCTCTGCTGCCCAAGATGTAAGCTTCTGCATGCAAGCTTTTACAGCATGAATATAGATAATATCAACCTCAAGATATTCAGCATATTCAACTTTACGTTTGTTACAACTAAAATTTTGTCTGATATGCAAAGAATACTGAAATTTATTTTACCATATACCAATATAAATTTCATTATATCGTCCTAACATAAAGTTCTCAATTTATTAATTAACATTATAGAATTTAAAGGACTCCCCTTTTCAATTGAATTTTAATACACTACAAATAATTAGGAATGTAAAGAATATTCGACCACTATTCGGTATTCGGCTCATTCGGTCCTTTTGCCGAATATTGAACAGATATTCTGCCGAATACATGTAGCCGAATATATTTAGATATATTGTCGAATACTTGCTTATTTGGCCGAATATTCTAAGCTATTTGGTTAAATAAGTTCCAGAAAAAAAAATGTGATTTTAAATATTTTTAACAAACAATATTAAAGAATGATATCTAAATACATTAATTATTATAAGAAAAATAAATCCTAATACTTACTCAATTTTAAAGCTTCATGACAACTTATAAATAACTGTATATAATGAAATTACATAAATAAAAAATATTTTTCTTGCTGCATATTTAGGCATCATATGAATTTAAGTAAGTATTGCAACATTAATTTATTTTACATTAAAATGCAAAATATATACTGCATTTAAAGTTTAAATCTCTCTCTCATCAGTGAATTAAAATAAATTAACTTTATATCTATTTTTTTAATCTGATTTATAATGATGATAAGTTTCTTAAACAATAAAATTCATAAATATTAAAAACAAATATTTTACTGTCTTGTAAAAATGCTTAATCTTTCACAAATTAAATCATTTTTCTAGCTTTTAGTTTTACTTTTAAATAATAAATATATGACTATATAATTACTTTACTAATTAAAAATTAAACATTAGATGTTGATTAAACGAACTAATGAGTTTGATACATTGAAAAGAAAAAAAACTATTACCTATACTGAAAAAACATTTAATGAGTTACTTCAAAATAACATACAGGGGTAACAAAATTATTTATCACTGTAAAGCCTGAAATTGTGATGCAAAAATAACTTTTCAGCATTTTCAGGAAGAAGTCTGTTTCGTTTGGTTTCATATAATATTACCAGCTTCAGAAAACAAACGTTCACTATATACCGTGCTTACTATATTCAGCTGTTATGATTTTTGAACACTCAAACAAAAAATTTATTTCAATTAGTCCTTAATTTAATTTTTGATTTTAAAATTGGAAAAAAAAAATAAATAAACAAATAAAATAATTTTTTTTAAAGTCAGTATTCGGCTAAAACTTGGCCGAATATTCGGTATTCGGCTATTCGGCCAAATCACTATTCGTTACATCCCAACAAATAATAAAATGTAAAATTGATTCTATAATAATGCAGTACCTGAAAAAAGACAATATGATTCTGATATAGCATCGAACATAGAAAAATATCATCAATTTATTTTAAGATCATAGGTATGTTATTGATGTCTTCAGTGTTGAATTCAGACATTTTTCTCCGGGAGGGATTTCTGTGGTTCCGGGGGGGGGGGATATTATAGAGTTCCGGGGGGGGATTGCACTTTTTGACTATTAAAAGCATAAAATGTGAAATCTTCCGGGGGGACATTTCAATGCTCCGGGGGGGACTGCCCCCCCACCCCCTGAATTCAACACTGGATGTCTTACAGAATTAAACAAATAAACAAGGAATTTAATTTAGAATAAGTTAAAAACTATTTAAAAAAAACAGCCTACAAAAAATAAGTTTCATTAAGATAATATCTAAGTTAGAAATTTCTGGCACATCAAAATATTTTTTACTTCGGGGATATTTTTCTCATAAAAAATAAACTGAGCGAGAAATAAGATAACATGCATTTTATTTCAGGCTACGCAGCTCCTTAAACATGTTATTCGATTTGATAATCATGCACTATAAATATATGTACATATCAAATCCAAAATATTAGAAATCACATAAATTTTAGTACTTACCATTGCGAAGTTGTTGTTGTTGTTGTTGGTTTGGCCCATGGGCCGGTGAGGAGCTTTTTATTCCTATACAGCTGTCTTACTCCGCAAAAACCAGACTCCTACCAGAGGTAAAACTATTGCGAAGTTAGAAGTACGTACAACAGTTGTCCAATATTTAAAAACATGGCGTCCATCTTCATCCAAAAACTCGATTCTGTTCTGTTATCAATCACGTGACGCAACGCCTTTCATACGTCAGCAGAGAGCGAGACTGCGCAGTAAGTCCGGAGAAAGTTGTTTTCCATCCTTTCGGAAACTAATCCGAAATAAATAGATTATTTTTATGACTGTAGAAAACCTTTCTGTTGTGATTCGGAATAATTATTTTATCGGTTGTTTTCCGTATCGTAAAGTAAATTTATCTTTTACGAAACGGAAAAGGGTTGGAAATTTTTTACAGTGTATATAGTTTTAAATTATAATTTAAAGTACCGTTGGGGGGAAAAAAGAGTTAAACAAGATTTGCTTATTCTTCTCTAGATCTTTTGTGAACAGATGATTGATAAATAAAAAGTTTCCGTTTTCCAACTGAGCTCGTAAGAATATAAATATATCGTATAAAAAACCTAATTTATTTTCTAGATGCGGAGTTTGACGAATAAATTATATGAAAAAATTTTAATGGTATTACAAAGAATGGCAGTTGAGTCGCGGAAATATTTTCTAAAAAAAGTTATTTGTTATTGCAATTCAGAACAAACTTTATACTTCATGTTTTTCAACATTAAAATGTTGAACAGTTAGTCTAGACAACAGATTATCCATTAAGAATATTTTTGCTTTGTATACGAAATAATACTTTTGAAACATGATAAAGTTAAGTATCTATAACTCATCCCAGATTTTATTACTATCAATCGGTGTGTTAAATGAATGTAATATTATAGAGTTTTAAATTATAATTTAAGTACCGTTGCGGCATAAAAAGTTAAAAACAAGATTTTCCTATTTATCTCTAGATCTTTTGTGAACAGATGTCTGATAAATAAAAAGTTTCCAATTTCCAACTGAGCTCGTAAGATTAAATATAAAAGTTCTCATTTATTTTCTAGATGCGAATTTTGACGAATAAATGATGTGAAAAATATTTAATGGTATTACAAAGAATGCTAGTTGCGTCGCGGAAATATTTCTCTAAAAAAAAAAAAAAAAAAAAAAAAAAAAAAAAGTTATTTGTTATTGCATTTTTCACAATCTATAAAGCGAAGCAAGAAAAAAAAATAAATAAATGAAGGAATAAATAGAAATTAAAAAACAAATGAATAAATAAACATACATTTTTCTTGGCAACATTAATAACTAAATACAAAAAAATTTGGGACACACGTAAGGTACATTTATTTTTGTATTTGGTTCTCATTCTTGGGGGAAAAAAACTATAATATGTCGCTTTCAGCATACGTCATTCCTATCTTGAATATATATAAATAAACACATTTTCAAAAATGTTAGTTCATTTATTTTTTACAGCAAAATTTTTGTTACACCGAGAAAAATAATTGATTGCTGATATGTTATTTTCATCGAAAAAACACACTTCATGAAAAACATTTTTAATGTTTTCCATAAAAAAAAAAAAAAAAAAAAAAAAAAAAACTAAATGCTGCTGGCAAACTATTTATTTATTTTTTAATATTTCCGCTAATTTTCTCATTCATTACTTAACAAAGTTGAATAAAAAAGAAATATTTTGAAATCGAAAAGTGAATCAATTTTCTGATCTTCATTAAGAGTATTATCGATTGGTTGTATAATACTAAAAATAACAAAATTAAGAACAAATGACAATGAAGCACGTGTATGTTTACTATGAAACAGGCTTAGTTAATGTTGAATATCGAAGTACAATAAAGTTTCACATTTCAAAATCTGAAGTTTTTATGAGCAAAAAAGTAACAACACAAAATAATTAGGAATTAACTGCATCGATTTAGCCCTTTTCATTATAAAAGTTGCTTAAAAATTTGTATATAGGAAAAAATGCATAAAAAAACAAAGAAAATATTTATAAATGTAAAAATTAATATATATATATAATCTTATGGTATAGCAGGAAAAAAAAATGAAATTTTTGTTATCGTTAGAAATGAACAAAAACTAAGTATATTTGAAAGGTGCCATCATTCCTTAAAATTATCAATATATATATGTATATGTTAACCGGATCGCGATATTTTTTTGGCCATTGCAGTATTTATAATTTCATTTATTAAACTTTTCATTTTACTTTTAAAGAATTTATACAAAAAAGTTAAGTAATTGTGAATATAATCAAAACTAATTGAAAACATGTTTGTTTTTTAAATTGATTTTCTTTCTTTGCACACGAAATTTCAATAGAATTAAGAATATTATAATATAAAGCAATTTTTATCATGGATAAAAAAGTTTAAATATTAATTTCCTAAGGAGATATGAATTTGAAATCTCAATGATAAAGAGCCATAAAATTGTAAAACATGTAGAGACTCAAACAATCCCAAAAAATGAAAAAGACAAAAATATACAACTCATTTATAATGTAAATAAAGATACCTTATCACATCCTCTTGTAAAGGCGTACATTGCATAAATGTAATTACTTTCCTCATGGTCACTGGCAGTACTATATCTCTATTGTCACACATCCTCTTTAATGATCTAAAACCACATTTTAAGTATAAAAGACTCTACAGGCGTAATGATGAAAACAGTTTATTCAGACGTGGACTTTTCAGCATACATTACAGCCTCAATTGACTTTCTCTCATCAGGGGTAGATACATTGTAGATATCCCTGACTCCTCAAACTTTCAAGGTATTTTAGGATTCGAATTCCCAAGTTTAATATTATAATTGACACATTGAAAAAACTTGTTAACATAAACAACACTATATCTGTCCCCTTAGAAAACACAGATACTACTCCGTATTCTAGTGAAATAAATCAATGTAATGCTCAGTCATCTTCCATTACAAATCAGCTCGTTTGTAGTGGATTTGTTTACAACCACAGGAACAAAAATCGGTTTCTGTGTACACTGATGACACCAATAAAGAAAAAGAGTACTTATTCGAATACAGTTCTCCCTTAAAACATCTGATAGGATTTGATGCTATTTTGAAAACAGGTAAAAAATGCAAAACGTAAAAAACAATTCACAAGAATGTACTTTCTTTTTAACTTCGGTTAAAAACAACTCTGATAAACTCTGAATTCATCTTCAAACTCAAGCCCAAATAGGACATCTATCTGAGATTGGGGAAATTCTTGAGTACTCCCCAGAAAAAATGTAACAAAGATAATTCAGATCCATAATTTCTAAATCTTATTAAAGATTCTAAAGAAATTCTACAAAAGAGAAAAGATGACTAATACTCAGCATATTTTGTTCTTCAACACTTGCCGACCAATGAAGCAGAAATATTAAGTAACATGTTGCTAAAAATTATTTTGTCTTTTTAAAATCTTTAAACACTCTCGGGCACACTGATAAAATTATTCCAGATTTGAAATTCATTAATGACTATCCTATTAAAACCATACAATTCCCCATCCCCAAGCATTGCAGAAAGATGTTCTACAACAAATTAATCAAATTTTAGAATCTGGAATTATAGAAAGGCATTGCTCTGAATGGGCCTACCCTATGTTACTTGTTAAATAGAAACCCGACGGTACTGGAAAGCAGAAATTTAGACTGGCGTTAGATCTTAGAATTTTAAACACTGTCATCCAAGATTCATCTTATCCCTTACCAAAAATTCAAACCATCAGGCTTATCATCAGATTGACTTACCCGAGAAATTTCAAAACCAAGTAACTTTCACCACTATGTTTGGCTCCTTCCGTTACCGGAGGCTCGTTTTTGGTTTAAAATCCAGCGCCTCGATTTTTCAGGCATCGATGGACTCATTAATTGATGAACTACAGTTAGAAGGTATTATACACTTACCAAAATGACTGCATCTTAGATGCAAATTCGTTTGAATTAGATGTGTACAAAATTTGACAAAACTCTTAATTTCTTATCTAAGTACAATTTAACAGTCTTCCGTAATAAATGTACTTTTCACCAAACTAAAAGTTAACCTCTTAGTATTTCATATCGAAAATCACTGTGTTGCCCCAATTAAATCTAATATTGCTAAAATAACTTATTTTCCTGTGCCAACAATAAAACGTCAGTTAAAAAGACTTATAGGCTAGATAAAATTTTACAAATCTTTAATTCCATCCTTTTCCAAGCTAGTTCAACCTCTCATAAACTTAACTACCCCTATGGCTAAATTTATCGGCCTAATGAACATCAAGACATACTTAAAACTATACAGAAAATATTTTTCAGTTCACCCATGGTTAGGTTACCGGATTGGAAGAAATAATTCTACTTAAACTCTGATGCATCTAATATTGCCATTTCTGGTGTTTTACTTCAAAATCATAACAGAACCATTAAATATCGTGTTTGCAAACTTCCATGAAAAATAAAGAAACACTACCTTTACTATTTACCTTTGGAGTTTTTGCCTTCCAAGAGCCTTGGGTCAATTGAGGGGGTCGGGGCAAGAAAGGGCCAAGCCACATTTTTGGTGAAATAAATATAACACTGTAATCTATTGCTTAATAATGTAAATTATAATATCATACATATTATTTATTTCTAATGTCACTTGGTGGCAGCATATGTGACAGGTTTCGTTTTGCCCCAGATGTTTATGCCCCCAATGAAGATAGCTAATTTACAAAAAAAACATAATAGTAATATCATTAAAGAAATGCCATATTGTTACTCAGAATATCTCAAATGTTACTAAGACATCGGCGAAAAAAAATTTAGGTTATGTATCTTGATTTGAGTATTTGATCAAATTTTCAAATTGAAATATCTCAGAAGTTCAAAAATGTGGCTTGGCACTCTCTTGTCCCGACCCTCTCAATTGGAACTGCAGTTATGCTACATTCTAAAAGGGGAATTACTTACTCTTGATAACCTCCTTCCTCACCAGATTAATAAACGTCAGAGCCTGTTTACCAGATATGTCGCTTATTAAACAGGTCTGGAATTTTTCGGTCGGCCCCTCACTCGTGACGTCCGTCCGGTAGCTGATACAGACGTACTTTGTGTTCCGATGAAAAGTAATCTGGAATGTCCATCCTCAGATACAAATACAAAATCTGTTAAATTTGATGCCACGTCGTATAGAATCACTTAGTGCAGAGCATGGTGGCTTCACCAAAAGGTGATTTTCGTTATCTAATATGTTTTTTTCTTTGTAAATTTAATCGTTTATTTGTACCGATAAAGATCGTTTGTGGTATAAATTCCATTGAATTCTCATAAGTCCTTCATGGTGTTAAATTTTTTACAAACACAAGTTTAGTAACTTTTTGTTTTCCCCGTCTCTTAATACCTCACTGTACTCACCTTCCTCTAACCTAATGTTATCTCTAAAGATTTTTTTTTAGTAAAGATAAACCTTCAGAAAAACCCTTCAAGTAAGCATGTGAATTTTTTTGTCCCTTTACTTGGAAAGGTGATCTATAAAACTTAAAAAAAACAACTACTTATTTACTTTAAAGTTCAAAGGAAATGATTTTGAAGTTTATAGAAAGGAAAAACCTATGTCTACAGAAAAAAAAAAATAATGAAAAAATTTGCAACATGGGAAAGTATCTCAATTACATTGAGTGTATTGGAACAAAAAGCGTTTGCTCTCTCCTGAGACTAAAGGAGGAAATAATGTACTTTTTCGTTTGAAGAAACATTTTTAAAATATCACCGTACTCGAAAAGAATATATATTTTTACGAATATTCTAGAGAAATAATGCTTCAAAATTATTTGTTAAAGTAGCGTATTTGCGTCGCAGACTTTATTTTTGACAAAACAGTACTTCTTCAGCAATATTAACCCTTTGTGACTCAACAACTCCTATTTGAAAAATACTTTCTCAGATGTTAGAATACATCATTTTAAGCATGTAAAATATAATTTAAAATTTTAGAACATAAAGAGAAAAAAATATATACAAAAAGGTACTTTTCTCACTTCAGCAATAAACAGAAAATTACACACATCTCATAAATATTGGCAATTTTCTAATACAAAATTGTAAAATATACGAACTTACTTTTGTAAAAAAAATCTATTTTTATGCCTCTCCAGCCTTTTGACACAATTTACGAAGTTCATTTTAGCAATAACAGTGTGAAACTGCTCAAATGATAAATAAAACTTTGGCATGAAAGATTAACTCTATATCGCCGTCTGTTAAAAATTCTATGAACAACTTCTATTAACTGCTGTGTTAAGAGACAGCAGAAATAAATAAAATCGATTTTTTTAAAGCCCGTTGTATAAGTAACATTGACTTTTGGGTATGTTGCATATATGCAACGCGGTGATACAAAGGGTTTAGCATGTTTCAATAATTTTAACAGTTAGGCATTTCAATGATCCATTATTTTTACTATAAAGTTCAAACGCAAAATATTTTGAAGTTTATAGAAACAACACATCTGAGTCTACAGAAAACAAGAACGAAAAAGTATAGATTGTGTAACACTTTCCAATACTTCCAAAATAATTTTGTAAACCTTTACCATTTAATAAGGTGAAAGATGATATCTAAGTAAACAATTTGGAGAACACTCAACCTCTTCAGTCCCAAGTACCCAAATGGGAACCCCTAAAAATTTCCTCATAAAATCTAAACTGTTTGATTTTTTTGCATTTTGACTTCACTTGTATATCGCTGAATAGTTTTCCTTTAACATGAAACCAATAAATTGCAGCACCGATGCTTATTTCCTCATAAAATAAATGTTATTTTCACCAGAGTTTGCAAAATGCCTTCAAGACAGTGCAGCCAAGAAATTAGGTAAATTTTATGAATATTTAACACTTTATAAAAAAAAAAAATTGAGGATTTGTAGATCATTCAGTTGTTTAAAGCCCATATTTTTTTATTGTGTGAGTTTAGGTTATTTATAATTACATTGACATTTTAAGGGGCTTATAATCTAATATCCCTATTTGTGAACCAAAATTACCAGTCCTCTAAAGTACCAATTTCAGAAAAATGCTTTTTCTGTCATGTATAGTGCGATTGTGTTTGTTCAAAAGCGAAGAATGTGTATTTGTCATATTATAACTTCGGGTCTCAAGAAGACAACATATTTAAAAACCCAATTACCAGCAATATTCGGAAAAATATCCGAATTCTTTTATTCAGCCCTGTATATGAACTATAGATTTGTATATATACCACATAGAATGCTAACTTTACGTTCGGTTAGTAAACGCGTAGCACAGTTTAAAATTCTCCTTCTGGAATTTCCAGCAATAGACGGAAAGGTACTGAAGAACTTTTGTGTTGCCCTGTATATGATCTATAGAATTTATACACACCAAGTAATAGACAAAAAAAGTCACATTTAAAAATGCGTTCAGCAACTGAAAACGCACTTCCAGGAATTATTGTTAACAGACTGTACCGAATTCTTTTGTGCATCTTTGTAAATGAACGATGAATGCTATACGCACAATATTCTACAGTAAGCCTCTTGTAATGCATCTGAGTGATATATATCAATTTAAATATGTTTGAAATAGTGAAACGTTACTAAAATAAATCGCAAACGATTTTTCTCCATAGACCGTAACGTAACGAAATTTCTTTTAGTGTCCCTGTAAAGGTACTATAAGTGCTATGCACACCATATTTTATAGTAAACCTCTTGTAGTGTACTTCAGTGACATAAATCAATGACATAAATCAATTCCAGTTTATGTTTGAAATATTGTAACATAATTAAAATAAACCGCAAATGATTTTTCCCCATAGACCGTAATGTAACGGAATTCTTTTGAGTGTCCCTGTGAAAAAACTATAAGCGCTACACACTTCATTTTCAATACCGAAGACGTCATAGTAAACCTCAATAAAATATATCAATTGCATGAAAATCCGAATATATTTATGCGAGTTAGACAACGGACAGACAGACGGCAGACAAACAGATTTCTTAAACACTTTTCAACTATGTTGGAAAAAGTTAAAAATTAAAGGAAAAAATTGTAACATAGAAAAATATTTCAATTACTTTGAATATATTGAACAAAATAGTTTGCTCCCTCCTGACACTAAAAGAGGAAATAAACTACTTTTCCTTTGAAAAAACATTTCAAAAATATTACCGTACTCAAATAAGTATTTTTTCCGATTATCCTGGACAAGTATTTCCTTCAAAATGTATTTACTAAAGTAGTTTATTTGAGCTACAGTCTTTATTTTTGAGGTTGCAATACTGAACATATTTGGCATATCTATATTATAAACAAAAACTTGTCCGTGAATAACGCTGACGTCATTTTGACTGTAGCAATGAATTGATTAATAAACTTTGTTTTCAATTTTGTAATTTTTTTTTATTTACAAACATCGCACAATTTCAATATTTACAGTGTTGAATAGGGAAAGATTTACTTTCAACTGCAATTTGTTTGAAAACTATTTTTTCATGGATTTAAAAATAATTTTAAAGCTTGACATTTTTTTTTTAAATATTGCGTGCAGCCTCCAGTTACGGAAGATAAACTCGTTTGCACTTAAAAAATATAAATAATTCATCATTTTTTTCCGGCTAATATTTCATAACGAAATTAACTCTTCATCAATAAATAAATAGATAAAATAATCTATACGCACATATATACATAGTTTAATTAGAAGAAAAAACATGTACTTTTAAATGCAATTCCTTAGAAAACTTAACTCAATTTATTGTTTTTTTTATGACATGTTAAGTAATTTTCAAGCATATCTTTTTTTAAATCTGTCTCAATAATGAACTTTTGTCTATTAATCACAGCAAATAGCCATCGCAAAATGGCTTGTTTGTAATCCTGGAAGGCCACCGATTACGAAAGAGCGCTCCGACTATGGAGGAAGTAGAAAGTTTAAAAGTGAACAAAAAAGAAGGTAAAAAAAAATTATATTTTCCCAGTTTTACATCTGTGAAAAGAAAAATCCTTCATAACATACATTTTTTTTTTTTAATATTATCATAATCGTTCAAAAATTGTTCCAAAAACCTGTGGATCTACATGGATTTCGTTGCTGTAAAGTAACATTTGCAGTAATAAAAACTTATAAGCAAAACTAAACAGAAAGTGGCAGCGTTACTACAATTTGCAATTGACTGCTCATATTTGACCCATTTTTTTCGGTGCATACATATCCGTGGCAAGAATGTAGAGCGCTAAAAATGGTTGCCAATCGTCAATCATACTTATGTGTGAGTTTCTATTTCTGATTCAAAATCACTAACATTGCTCGAGAATTATTAAACCAGTCAAAAAGACGTAACTAAATTTATATGAATGATTGTTGCATTATATAAATCTCGACAAAAATAAACAGTGTTGAACATTGCGTTTTCTTATGTTACAATTTAGTAAATTAAACTGATGTCTATGGCTTCTTTATTAATCAAATATTTAACAAGACATCTTAAATGTGGTATAACTAAAAGCGATTAAAAAATATATGAACAGATAAAAAAAGAAACTTTGTAAATATTGGCTTAATAAAATAAGTTAGATAAGGTCTAGGGCCAAGAAGACGAAATTTGGACTTGCCGCGTCCCCTATCTTGGACTTACCACTGCAGAAATCAAAATTTATTGGTCCGTTCTTTGCTCCAGAAATATATATACTGCAATGCATTTGTGAATAAGATTCTACTTTCCTCAAACGAATTGTCCCTTCTTATTTGCATACGCTCTCTGCATTTTTCTACATTGCATCTTCACATTATCTATAAATTTAAAAACAGGAGCCGTTTTTTTTTCTTTCATCTTCCCTGGGCTTTCTACGGAAGCAATTTTAATATTCTATTTTTAATTGAAAGCTGTGTACTTGTAGATGAGTCCCCGCTAGCTATTTTTTCAAATATTTCCATTTTTATGTTTTATTTTTAAAAGTTTTTAATGAAGTTTGTTCAAAATTTTGGCATTCGCGTTACTTCCATTGTTACAGAGAAAATGAAAATAATGGGAATTACTATATCTTTACTGATGTCATTTTTTCATTACAAAACTTTCTTAAAAATTTTAACAGAAAATGACGTCACGTTCTAAAAACCGAGGCTAACGAAAAAGAAAGGCTACCGCGGTGCTTTACGCGTATCTTTTTTTACAGACCGCGGGAGTCACGTGGTGCTCGAATGCACCAATGCAGGTGTACGAAAAGAGCATCACGTCACTCTAGCGGTCTGTAAAAAAAGATTACTGGAATGCACCGCGGAAGCCTGTCTTTTTCGTTAGCCTCGCTAAAAACACGCATTTTTACCCACAAAGCTTTTATATTTCAATATTTTTTCATTGCGCTACTATCGAGTTTAATCAGTTAATGTCAGTCAGAGGGTGTCAAAATGCTTCAGCGAGTGAAAATGACGGCATATTTCAAAGGAAACGAGCATTTTGTTTGATAAAACTATATATTTTACTACAAGTGTGCCTAAAAGACAATTTTCTGGACTTTTTACTGAGATAAGAACCTCAAGCCAGGAGTGCGAATGATTACATACAAAATTATAGCTGGCAAACGTGACGTCAAGTTTGGAAATATATTAATAACCTTTGTGCTTTAACATATTTTAAAATGGTAAATGTGAATATGAGAAGTACGCATGTAAATTCTGCAACAGTAAAAATGATGTTATGTTTAGATTTCATTTTTTTTTAAAGTAGCATTGTGTCACATAGTGACGTAATTTTTGTTGATATTTCATTCCGTAATACTAAACATCAAAACCTGGAAACTCATTTGGCGGATGTATCAAATCTGAGCGCACGAGAATAGAGTCGAAGCGTCCTCCGAAGAAAAATAAAATAGGCTTAAGATTAAACAGAGAGTTTTGAAATCGAATGAATTGAGACGGGGAAAGAAAAATTACAAGCAGTTGGTCATAGGAATTTGGAAAGGGGAAAAAGTATTTTAAGGCGAAAAATAGCAAACGAAGTTGGGAAAACTTCAGAAATATTAAAAATATGTTAAGCTTTATACAGGGTGATTCTAATTAAAGTCCCACTTTCAAAATGCTGCAAAAAAAGAAACACGGGTCAGAATGACTTAAAATTTGAACTGAATATACTGGAAGAAGGGGGAAACGGTATGGCATAAGAAAAAAAAAGTTTCAAAGTGTATCCATAGATGGAGCTGTAAGCGGCATACTATGCAAATTAAAAGACACTCGTGCTCAATTAAAAACTGAATAAAAAAAACGTTTTTGGCCTAAGGACAATTAAAAACCAATTTTTCCCATCCAATGTGGTACGACCTCCTTGTCGTGGTGGATGGGATTTCCACTAACAGTACCACAACTGTTGACTGATTTGGAAGTCATTTTTTCCGTCAAACAACCGAAACACTCACATGCACATTGAACAGTACGGTTGGTTTACTGTGCAACTCATGCCAAAGCCGTCGTATTTCGATTGAAAATGTCACTTGTAGCTGAATTCACTTTCGTTATGCCGCTTACACCACCATCTATTGATACACTTTGGAAATTTTCCTTCTTATGCCATACCGTTTCCCCCTTCTTCCAGTATATTCAGTTTAAATTTGAAGTCCTTCTGACCAGTGGTTCCCTTTTTTATAGCATTTTGAAAGTGGGACTTCAATTATAATTATACCCTGTATACTTGTTATTTGTATAATTATAATTATACCCTCTATAACTCTTGTTAAAGCGTCTCTCCGGTTAATTGGGGGTAAATTGGTTTTCCCCATCATTTTCCATTTACAATTAATGTTAAGGGCATAGCTTAATACGCACTACTACTACTCATCGGATAATGCTGACTTTTTTTTTTTCAAAAATTGACCGGGCAGAAAAGAAACTAGTTCTGTAATTTCTTTTAAAGTAAAATTTGATGTAACTTTGATTATTGATATCAGTAAATTGTGAGTGACCGAGATGAAGAGAAAGAAAACATCCCACCACCAAATATGTAATCGGCTCCAAAAATTGCAAAACAGCTACATATTTTGCGTCAATTGATACCTGTATTATCAATCAAAGTGTGATTCAACCGACCAAAATTTCGAGTGTGGACCCAAAACTGGAAAATGGTGAGGTAAAAAGATCATTTGTTCATCTATTGCAAAGAAATGCAACAGATTAATTTAAAGTAAATTTTATCAAATCACATTAAAGTAAATTTATGTAAGCCCATCAATTTCTTTGCACATTTTGTTTATCCTGAGTAATTTATTTTTTAAACAAACAAATTGTCATTAACTTGCTTTCTTACTAAAATTAATAAATTAAATGATTTTTTTTTTTATTTCAGCATAAAATTAATAACCTATATAATTTCTGTCAAACTGAAGTCAATTTATTCAACGCGATTATTTTACACCATTCAAACACATTCACACCAAAGCAATATATTATTTTGCATCATACATTGTTTATGCGGACTTCGGTTATTACGGATGAAATAAAAATTCTTGAAACAAATCTCTCTTGAAAGTCCACACTAACGAGAATTCACTGTATTTCTCACTTATATACACTCACACTTACATATACTGCTCATAAATTAAGGATAATTACCGTGCACTTTCGATTTTAGACGTTTAGTCGAATATCTACAGAATAGTCCTTAAAATTCGGAGATGTAAAGCACATCTGACTTCATATATTTTCAGCGTGATTTAGTCACGAGGGCAATACTGGTCATATAAAATAAATTTAATGAAAAATATTTGCGATCAGCCTTAAACGTAAAATACTCGAAAAATTCTGTCACTTTAGTAAACGACTATGTGGGACCTATACAACCTTTGTATAGATAAGAAATGCACACATATTCGCGACGATATAAAAGTTTCAAAAGTTAAAAAAATTTCAAAAGTATTTGCATAGCATGCAGAGTTTTCAACCTAATTTAACGCGACTTTCCGAAAACAAGACAAAGTGCAATAGAAACAATATACCGCAATAATATATATATATATATATATTGAATACGTCATAAGATATGAGCATTTGTATGAAATATATTTAACTGCGCATGCGCAAACGATATCAAAAACGTTTTTCTCATAGTTTGGTAATCAACTAAATAGGGCAACTTTTATAGAAAAAAAAAGCCAGTGGAAAATCATACAAATTCAAAAAAATATAGGCGATATTAGTGAGCTGATTGACAATTTGTGGATAATCCCTTAGCATCAAGCTACTGTTAGAATGCAACTGAATATCAGCTCAATATCGCCAATATCTTTCTGAATTTTCGCTTAATTCGACTGGCCTTATTATATGAGTTTGCCCTACATAACTGTTGGTAAAAAGTTTTGGTAACATTCACGCATGCACAGTTAAATTATTTCATACATATCATTATATATTCAAGTTATTAGTTTTTTTTATTGCAGTATAATGTTTCTTCTGCACTTTGTCAAGGTTTCGGTAAGTGGCGTTAAATTTCGTTGAAAACTTTGCATAAAGTAAAAAATACCTTTGAAATTTTTTACAGAAACATTTAAATAGTCACAAATATGCCCGTATTCTTACACGTACTAATGTTTTATATTACCCACATAGTCATTTGCTACATTGATAGACCATTTCACGTTACATGGTGATCCCAAATATTTTTAATTTAATTTAGGCCCTCTAATTGCCCCCGTGACTAAATATTTCCGGTAACATACGACGCACGGTGGAAGATTTGCTGATTCTAGCTGGCCAAAAGTCGATTTTTCAAAGTTCATCCAACTGGATTTTTTTTTTTTACCACATATACCTTATATGTGCAGGTGGTGGACACTGCAGATGTTTTTGATATAAATGCAACCGTACTGCCAGTAGGTGAGTATGAAGTTAGCGTTTATTAGAGGAGAATAAATCGATGATTTCTAGTATATTGTTTTAATATGTGAATGTTGATGAAATTGAAAGAAATTGTACATTATGAGTGCTTTAGAACAAGGCATGTACTTTTTTTTAATTTATATGCAAAATTTTTTCATTTGTCAATAGTTGTTTCACATTTAATGTTTTTAATGACTTTATATATTTTTAATAAATTTCATTTTGAAAATTCAAAAAGTTATATGATAAAGCTAGATAAATCTCAACTTTTAATTTTAGTAAATATTTTAGAGTCTTAGATATTGGATAAACGTTTACTTGTCTGCTTCTATCTGCTTCTGTTAGATTTTAAAGTTGTTTTTATCATACAAAGTCTAAAATTATTATTATATTTTTTATTCTAAGAACACTTTCCTTTTTACCAGGGTCATCAGAATGTAAACCAATCACACGAATAAGCTTTTATAATATTATACAGCAGCAACAAACTTCCACATTTAACGAAAAAATCGAATTGGCTGAAAATGTTTTGTTGACAAATGAAAATTATAACGAAGTACAAATGAAAGTTTTCAAGCAGGAAATGATTATACAGAAGACCCAGTTTAGACAAAAGTGGACTGCTGTATATAGAGCACATGAGAAATTTCTGATAAAGTATGAAACTTGGCTGCAAAGCAGTTTTGAAATACCTCGTTCAATGAGTACTCGTAACTTACTGAGGAAAGCCAGAATGAAGAACTATTAGATGGTGAATTGTCAGAAAATTTCTACGCAATTTTCTTATTCCTTTGTATATATAAGTATTACTCTTTAATATTTATTTTGTATCCCAATTTCTAATAAATTATTATAAAAATTACATTTATAATTTGGTATCATATAATAAATATAATTATATCGCTTAAATCTTAATAATATTATAAAAGTTCATAAATATTGTCCTTTTTAGTTATCAAGTAAAAGATTAACTCATTCATTGCATGTTTTAAAGCTTTAAATAATTTAAATATTTAACTGAAGGATACATCATAGTAATATAATAAAAAAATTCACATCAGGGTGGCTAGTGGTCAGGGTAAAATACAGTAAAAAAAAGTGATAAACACCAGTATATTCTCATAGAAAAATTCATGTCGATTATTCGATCAAATAATTAACATGAATTTTTCTATAAAAATATACTGGTGTTTTTAACTTTTTTTGACCGTATTTTTCCCTGACCACTAGCCACTCTGCACATCTAATGTACTACATTAATAATTTTTAATTAAACATAATGATTTCTTATTAAACTACCGTTTAAAATTTCATATGTTTTCTTTAAATCAGCCTAATATATCGTTTATATAAACGAAAAATAGATTTCATCAAATAGAAGTTGAAAAATAATTTTGGCCAGCTAGAATCGGCAAATCTCCCACCGTGCGACGTTAAACATGTTCTTTACATCTCCGAAGTTCAAGGGCGATTCCGTCAACCATATTTTAAGAAATTCAACAAAACCTCTAAAATCGAAAGTGCCGGTCATTATTCTTAATTTATGAGCATGCGTGTATTTTTGTTTAAAGTAATAACTGCCATTTACATACACGATGTTGGAACATTCTGCGATACGTTTGATAAGCACAAGCTGAATAAATACGTATTTAAAGCGAAACATTTCCAGAATTTATCTTCAAGCATTATATTTTCCCATCAAGATACCTCTGAAGACGTGCCAAGAAAAAAGAAATTTCTAAAATTCTAAATATCTTAGGAGTGTTTTCGCCTCGCCTTCTATGCAATAACCTGTTCAACGAAAACTTGGCAACTGTAAAAGCTCTCTTGTTGCACTGACTGACGTGCAACATTTTTTACTCCAGGAAAAAAAGTCCTCTTAATAAATGTCTTCATTATAATTTTTTTAATGAAAATTAATGTTGCAAATTAACCTGCGCAGATCTTAACACAAAAGACCCATTATATACTCTGTTAGCCTTCATTCTTAAGTTCTGTTTCTGGGACATATATACGAGATGACGTTATTCCAACTGTAGAAAAACTTTCATGCTACATTTTTCTTTTTGAAAATAACTTTTTAATGCATTCTAACATCGCTCTCTATTGTTCGTATTTAGTATGATTTATTATCACATTTAGTATTTATTAACACAATGACACCTTTGATGATAAACTAAATAACGTATTAAACACCAGTAGAGTGAAAATGCGTCCTGTTCGAGACTCGAAGCCAGGATTGTTTGGCTTTCGCTGCCAAAGTTCTGAACCAATTAATCTATCTTGGACAAGTCCGGCAGACACATTTCACTCATATAACCTTTAGGTACTAGCATGTGGTCTGCTATAAATGAAGCAGTTCAACAGATTAAATCTTAGGTAATGGAATTCCATATTAAACGAAAAATACGTAATGATATTGAATTATTTTAACTTAAATTGATATATAAAGAATGCATAAAAGTTTATATTTTAACTCAGCTGAAAAAAATTCAAAATTGTCCGCTTTCTTTATCAATCAGTTTAAGTTAAAATAATTCACACCAGTAGAGGTGCTACATCATGCGGTATATATATAAAAAACCTTGTTAAATGTATTGTGACATCTTTCTCTATTGTTCGCATTTAGTATTATTTCTTATCATATTGACAATTTTTTAACATAACACATTTGATGATAAACTAAATAATTTTAAGGTACAGACGTTCTAGATCAAATATATATACTATATATATATAAAAGAAACTTGTTGAGTGTATTCTGTTATCTATCTCTTATTATTCGCATTTAGTACTAAACACAATAACACATTTGATGATAAACTGAATAACGTTTTAGACACCAGCAGCGTGAAAATGTGCCCAGGTCAGAACTCAAAGCTAGGATTTTTTGGTTTTAACTGCCAACGTTCTGCAAAGTAAGCTATCCTGGACAACTCCGGCAGACACGATTCACTTATATAACCCTTAGTTACTTAGCATCCGGCCTGCGATAAATTAAGCTGTTCAACAGATTGTTCGCATTATTCGCATTTACTATTGTTCGCAGTTACTATTACTTATTGACACAATAACGCCTTTGATGATAAACTAAATACGTTTTAGACACAAGTAGAGTAAAAATGGGTCTTGTCGGAACTAGAAGTCAGTACTTTTGGGCTTTAGCTGCCAGAGCTCTCTACCAACTAAAGCTATCCTGGACAAATCCGGCAGATACAATGCACTCATATATAACCTTTAGATACTAGCGTCCGGTCTGCTATAAATGAATCAGCTCAATAGATTAAACAATTCCATATTAAACGATGGATAGCATCTAAAATTTCTAAATTATGGGATGTATATGAGACGGCGTTATTCCAACTGTAGAAAAACTTTGAGATCATGCTACATTTTTCTTTTTGAAACAATTCGTATATATTGAATAATTTTAACTTAAACTGATTCATATAACTAAGCTGCGCCGAGTGGCGCCCGTCTGGCACGTCAACCGCCGCATCCAAGTCCTGACGAACTTATAACGCACTCGACCAGGAGGGTCCTCCTGTAAACGCTGCGGCCCGTAGGAGCATCGCCACCTGCACATAAAAATCGTTATTTTTTCACTCAGCTAAAGCAAAATTCAAATTCTAAGCTTTCTTTAGTAATCAGTTTCAGTTAAAATAATTCAACACCAGTAGAGATTCTACCATCACGCGGCATAAAATATCCTCGTTAAATGTATTTTGACATCTTTCTCTATTGTTCGTATTTAGTATGATTAATTATCACATTGACAATTTATTAACATATAACGCATTTGATGATAAACTAAATAATTTTAAGGTACAGAGGTTCTAGAAAGATCATACTAATATATATATACATATAAGAAACTTGTAGAGTGCATTACTATATGAGGGGATTAGAATGACAGTGGAGCAAGTCAAAAAGTTTAAAAAAAATTAGGTAACCATATTTTCTCTGAACGTATATTAATTTCTATTCAGTGTGACATTCAAATAAGTCATAGTTCACATAGGGCTACACACAGTCGCTAGAGGGAAAAACAAGTTGGACCACGTAATGCAACGCCAATAACGACAAGTTTCCCAAAACCCTTCATTTCTCAAATTACTAAATATTGATTTACCCCACTGTCATTCTAACCCCCTCATATCTATCTCTATTGTTCGCATTTAAAATTATTTATTGACACAATAACGCATTTGATGAGAAACTAAATAACAATTTAGACACCGGCAGAGATTTCAAATCATTCAGCATATTTAAAGAAGTTATTACCTTGTTAAATGTATTGTGACAAATTTCTTTATTGTTCTCATTTATTATGATTTATTATAGACCGGGAGGCGGCAGCATAGACAATCATCTCATCGAGTTCACGGCTAAAATTCCAGAATTAGTTAAAACTCGATTCGCATATTAAAACGCAGTCGATCTGCCAAGTCATATCTTGGTGGAAAACACGCGAAAACCCGATTTTAGCGGTTGACTCGTAGGTTTACCATTGTGTTTTCCTGCACCCAAAAGTATGATAACATGGAGAACTGAGTGCAGAAAAACACAATGGTAAACCTACGAGTCAACCGCTAAAATCGGGTTTTCACGTGTTTTCCACCAAGATATGACTTGGCAGACCGATTGCGTTTTAATATGCAAATCGAGTTTTAACTAATTCTGGAATTTCAGCCGTGAACTCGATGAGGTGATTGTCTATGCTGCCGCCTCCCGGTCTATTACTGCATTGACGATTTATTAACAAAATAACACTTTTGACGATAAATTAAATAACGTGTACGGTTAATTGAAATCATACTATATATATAATTTTTTTCAAAAAGAAAGAAACTTGTTAACCCTTTCCGGCACAGTGGTCCCACTCCGGGCACACCTAATTTTAATTCCAAACTTGCATTCGGCACCAAGAATATTTTAATAAAATTTTGTTTCTATAATGAAAGCTTAAAATAAGCAGTTCTTATTTTCTAAGAAAGCCGTTTGAAAATTCCGGTGTCAGTCACTAGTTTCTCATTTTACGAACAGAATTTGTCTGTTCCGGAAAGGGTTAAATACATTCTGACATCTTTTATATTGTTCATTTGTCTTAGTGTGAATTATTGTGATTTATTGTCGATTTTTTAACGCAATAACAGAATTGATTAGAAACTAAATAACGTTTAAAGTACAAAGAGTTTTGAGATACAATTTTATTCAAGAAAAATGAAACTTGTTGAATGCTGTCAAACATCTTTTCGTACTGTTCATATTTAGATGATTTATTAGGACATTTACAATTTATTAACACAGTAATACCTTTAATGATTTACTAAATAACATGTAAGATACCATTATAGGTTCCAGATTATGAGGTATTTTTCCCCAAAGAACTTGTTGAATGTATTATGACATCCTTCTCGATTATCCGTTCTTAGTATGATTTATTATTGCATTTAAGGTTGATAAACTAAATAACAATTTAAGAACCAATGATGTTTGGGATTATACTATCATAGCTGCCAACTTTTACGCTTTTTTCTTACCACTAAAATTTAATAGAATTTTTTTGGTTATGTAATCACACGATCTTGTCAATTTAATAAGATAAAATTTAGTATAAAATTTTAGTGGTAGGAATTAAGCGTAAAAGTTGGCAGCTATGATACTATATATTTTATCAAATTCAAATATGTATTATAACTATATACATAATTTTTTTTCAAAAAGAAAGAAACTTGTTAAATACATTCTGACATCTTTTTTACTGTTCATTTGTCTTACAAGGAGAGTGCCAAGCTTGGTAATCACAGATTTTGATTATTTTTTTATATGTTGTAGGGTAGAAGCCCCTTAGTCTCAGGTTCAATGGATTTTATACAACGCTCCTTAGTTCTCGAGAAATGGGGAGTCTAATATTATACCACAACTTAAATACTTACTTTGTAACGAAATAACTGCGTTTGTCGTAGATCAGTTGGTATGGCGTTTGCTCTTTGTTCCGAAGGCCCGGGTTCGATGCCGGAGCGCGCTACGTTTGTTTTTCTCATTTTTTTAAAATAAATATACTTGTAATTATAATTTAATAATCTCAATAAAAAATTTTGTTAACATAATTAATTTTTAATTTAACGTTTTTGATTTTTAAACCATTATTAAACATTTCTCATCATTTAAAGAGCTTTAAAAAATTGGATCTATTATTGACTAGTAAAAATTCAAAAATCGTTGCAAAATTAGCATATTTACTATCGAATTATAGAATTCTTCTCCCATCGCAATAGAAAACGAAGATATTTCAGATGCTGGATTATTTGTTAAAAATCCATTATTTTGCAATAAAATTTTACAGTACTTTAACGCATTTGTGACATCATTTTTCTGATTTTCATCAAATCCCGACACTTTAGATTGATCTTCTTGTGAACTACAACTTGCTTCTTCCATTTTTATACGATTAAAAGCTGTTATAGAATGATACGCACTGGTGTGATAAAGATTGAAAACAAAAACCGCTTAACTGCAGCAAACTAAAGAAAAAAAAAAAAAAAAAAAAAAAAAAAAAAAGAACCAATGTCTGTTGTGGCGCCCTCTAGTTACAATAAAATAAAACATAAATATGTTGTAATTTAATTCTTACGCTAAATTTTATTTTAATATAATTATGATTCTTACTTTAAAAACAGAGTAGTATTTTCATCGCACTGACTTTCCTTGTTAAGGCAATTTATAAATGATGTTTCTGTACGATCACAAATTGACACAATTGTTCAATATCGTTGCATTGATAAAGCATATATAGAATACATTTTAAAAGTGATTTAAAACAATCAAAAATGCTAAATTAAAATTTAATTATGTTAACAAATTTTTTTTATTGATATTAAGTTATAATTGCAAGTATATTTATAAAAAACAGGGAAAAGAACAAGCATAGCGCGTTCCGGCATCGATCCCGGGTCCTCGGAATAACGAGCAGACGCCGTACCAACTGAGCTACGATCAACGCAGATAGTTCCTACAAAGTAAGTATTTAAGTTGTGTTATAATATTAGACCCCCATTTCTCGAGAACTAAGGAGCGTTGTATAAAATCCATTGAACCTGAGACTAGGGGGCTTCTACCCTACAACATACATAAAAATAAGCAAAATCTGTGATTACCAAGCTTGGCACTCTCCTTGTTAGTGTGAATTATTGTGATTTATTGTCAATTTTTTAACGCAATAACACAATTGATTAGAAACTAAATAACGTTTAAAGTACAAAGAGTTTTGAGATACAATTTTATTCAAGAAAAATGAAACTTGTTAAATGCTGTCAAACATCTTTTCGTACTGTTCATATTTATATGATTTATTATGACATTTACAATTTATTAACAAAGTAATAAATACCTTTAATGATTAAGTAAATAACATGTAAGATACCATTATAGGTTACAGATATTGAGGTATTTTTCCCCAAAGAACTTGTTGAATGTATTCTGACATCCTTTTCGATTATCCGTACTTAGTATGATTTATTATTGTATTTAAGGTTGATAAACTAAATAACAATTTAAGAACCAATGATGTTTGGGATCATACTATATATTTTATCAAATACAAACAAAAAAGAAACTTGTTGAATTCATTCTACTACAGTCCTCTATTGTGCATAGTTAGAATGATTTATTATAATATCGTCAATTTAGTAACAGAAAAATGCATTTGAGGATAAAATAAATACGATAGGACGTCAATAGGGAAAGGTCTTTGATTTTCCTGCTTTGCAATGTTTTAAATATTGTTATTTAGGTAATTTTATTGCATACAATAACATTTTCTGTGAAAAATTTCGAAGCATATTAGTTATAAATAAGAATTTTAATTTATAATAAGTAAAGATAACAATGAACACGTTTAAAGCGTCTATTGTCTTGGCAAATGGGTTTTTGAACACTTTCCAACATAGTTGAAAAGTGTTTATAAATTCGGTTTGTCTGTCTGCCTGTCCGTGCTCTAACTCGCGAAACTATACTCGGATTGTCATGCATATGTTATTGAGGTTTACTATGACATGTTTGGTATTGAAAATGAAGTGTAGCACTTATAGTTCCTTATCGGGCCACTCAAAAGAATTCAGTTATATTACTGTCTATAGAGAAAATAATTTGCGGTTTTTAGGTAGATTTCGTAAGAAATAATACCTATTACATTTTCCCCTATTTTAATGATGTTACACTATTTCAAACATGTTGAAATTGATATATACCACTGAGATGCACGACAAGGTTATTATTGAATAGGGTGTACGTATCACTTATAGTTCTTTTACAGGGACACCCAAAAAAATTCCATTACATTACGGTCTTGGGGGAAAATCAGTTTGCGGTTTATTTTAATAATGTTTCACTATTTCAAACATATTGAAGTTTATATATATCACTCAGGAGCATTACAAGAGGCTTACTAAAAATAGTGTGAGTATAGCATTTATCGTTCACTTACAGGGACACACAAAAGTATTAGTTTAAAGTACGCCTGTTAATAATAATTGTTGGAAGTAAATTTAAAAACGCGTACCGCGACGGAAAATGTAACTAATCTTTTGCTCATTATTTGGTGTGTATAAATTCTATAGATCATATACAAGGCAGCACAAAACGTCGGGAGTACATTTGGCGTTTATCGACAGAAAACGCTGAAGGCGAATTTTCACTTGTGCTATGTATTTTCTAACACAACTGAACTGTAGCATTCTATGTAGTATATATACCAACATATAGATCATATACAGGGCTGCATAAAAGAAATCATGTGTTTTTGAGAATATTATTGGTAATTCCTACAATTAGATTTTCAAATCTGTATTGAGTTTTACAAATTGTTTACTTAAACATCAGACCTTAATAAACGGTAAAGATTTAGAAAACTATTTTGGAAGTGCTGGAAAGCGTTACATAATCTATGCTTGACGCATGATTTTTTCATTCTTGTTTTTATTTAGAATTTCTGTTTAACAGCAATAATAGAAAGGGCAATAGATGAAATCGATACTAATCACAATTTGATAACTGAAGGCATGAGAGGAAGAAAGTGTTGTGTAACGAAAATTAAGTTTCGAGAAAATTGTAGCGAAATAATTTCTATTTTACACTGTAAAAAAAATTGTAAATTCACGGGCATTCCTTGTGAATTTTTGCCGTAATTTTACGGAAAATGCCCCTTTTTCAAGGTAAATGGTCAATTTCCGTAAATTTTATATTTTTACGGGCAAAAACCGTTTATGTAAGAACAAAGCTCGTTTATCTACGCACAAAACCCGTTTTTTTACGGATATTGTCTGGAATCTCTGCTGCAGTAATTTTACTGCAGCAATTTTTTACAGTGTAATTTATTGATATTTTTTCCTTGGTAGCATGTTCATACTGCCACCTATATTACGGATATTTTCTGTCACTTTATTTTAATAGTAAAATTTACCTTATCTTAGACTTTCGGCGATTAAATAAGGCAAATTTTACATTTGATAAATAATGGTAGAAAAATTCCTTAATTGTTAGTAGCTATTCATGTTTAAACCTTTAAGGGGCGAAGTAATCCAGTTGCTGTAATGTTGAAAACACATCAGAATTTATGAACAGATTCATTTGAAAAAAAAAAGTAAATGCTTTTTTCACGTAAATCATAGAAGCAAAATTTTATTCAAACATTTAAGGGAAAAAGTCTAGCAGTTGGGGAGTAAACTGATATAAAAATATGACGGCGAACTTCAAAGAGATTAAATATTAATGTAGGTGGTACACTAAATTCTCAGAAAAACTTAATATATAAAAATATTAAAAATTATTTAAATTATTAAGTATAACAATATTAAATATTATAAAATAGTGATAGACCACATGATAGTTTACTTCAAAACATCTTCATTCAAAAAATAAAACAATTTGAGAAAAATGTCACCATCACTCGCGTCTTCAATTACCCTATAATAAGGTGTTAAGTTCTAAAAAAAATTGCGCGACTTTACGATTGTTATTTGATTTCGGTTAAAAATTTTTACAGTTAAAACAAACAAATAGGGATAAAATGAGAACTTATTTGAACAAAATAGACTCAAACGTTGAACTTTATAAAAAGAATATTTTTACTTTAATAATATTAATATGATCTTTTTAAAATCAAAATTTACTTTTATTTAGGTATAAATTCAAAAAATCAAATGAAAGTAATTTTCTTAAATCTACTTTATTAAGAAACAAAATACTGAAAAATGAGCAAAGTATTCAAATTATTGGAACCGAAAACAAAAACGAACATATTTAGTGGTGCGAAGACAGAAGTTTGATCCTGTTCAAACAAGTATATTTATTATCTGCCATACCTTCTATAATTTTAAGAGACTTAACACGGTCAAACTTCAAAAAATGTCAGATGGGACATATTTACATTTTCGCATTAATTCACCCGTCATGATTGTATACAGACTGATGTAAGATCGTATTCTTATCGTTGTACCCAGTATTCTTATCGTTGACCAATAGTACCTAAACCGTTAGTTTTAGAAGTATAGATTAAACTGCAAAACTGTTTCAAATGTTGTTCATCATATGGAAATCCACTTGCGTCAAAATAATTGTTTTTTAAAAATTACGAAATTAAATTCATATACGGGCCCTTTGTCCTATAAGTTACATGTACAAAAACCTTCCCCATGTTCTAACAAGTAAAATAATAAGAACTCCATTTTTGTGCGACTGAAACCAACCGAGTTATGATACTTTAAATTTTATAAATGTTCAACGTTTTCTGGTACTAAAAACGCGTTATCCTGTTTTTAGTACCAGAAAACGCCGACATTTCATAAAATTCAAAGTATTCAAACTAGGTAAGTTTGGGTCGTAGAAGAATGGCATTTTCACTGTTTTAATTGTTATAGAACAGTGAAAGTTCTTAATATAACAAATAAGACCCAGAACCGTATGGAAAAATTTATTCTATAAATTAAAAAAATAATTATTTTGACGTACATTGATTTTTAAATGATGAACAACATTTTAAACATTTCTGTAACTGAAACTATAACCTATATAAAACTAACGTTTTAAGGAATTTTTTATTGGTTAGGGATAAGAAGGGCTCTCTGAAACTTAAGAAATAATACTATCAGAAATGTTATTTTGAACGACTCTCACAACATTGTTGGTTCATTTAAATTTTTAAAAAACGTCCTCGTTATGAGGCTAGAAAATATGATTGTCCAATATAAACAACGCTTATCCAGTCATTATTGCCTCCTTTTAATAATTGTGAGTTTTGGAAAAAGGGACATCCATTAATGGTGTCACACAAATTTAGTTAGATTTTACCTTTCCCTCTGAGATATTAGTTAGATTACCTTTGATCCACACAACGTTTTTAATTCATTTAACTTTTTGAAAAAGTCCTCGTTATGAGGCGAGGAAATATGATTGTCCAATATAATCAACGCTTATCCAGTCATTTTCTGAATTTAATAATTGTGAATTTCGGAAAAGGTGACATCCATCAATTATGTCAC
Organism: Maratus michaelseni; assembly: GCA_963931845.1. NCBI lineage: Eukaryota > Metazoa > Arthropoda > Arachnida > Araneae > Salticidae > Maratus > Maratus michaelseni. Next base: position 121,072,157 of record OZ007599.1, on the reverse strand, counting down.
ACAAATTTCGTTAGATATTACCTTTCTCTTCCCCTGTTTATGTCACAAGGTATGACACTCGAGAGATATCCTTTCCACTTTAATGACATCACATTTTTTGCAACAATTTTGTTTAGGGATATCGTATAAAAATTTAAAAACATTTTATCAAAAACTATTTCATCAACGTAATCTTATTTCACATCCCTTATTTTGAAATAAGTTTGCAATTTACATTGCACTCTTTTAAATTAAAAAAAAAAACTTCTTAATAACACGATAAAATCAAGAAATGAGCAAGGTGTTTTGAAAGAAGTTTGTCTTTCTTCTACAGGCACAAAGAAGAAGTGCTACCACTTTCAAGGTAGTAGCAAGAATGTCACATCATCAAGTGGTAGCACGTCTTCTTTGCACCTGACGAAGGAAGAAATTCTTTCAAAAGGCCTTGCGATTTTCTTAATTTTATGGTGTTATTAAGAATATTCTTTACCTTTACTGTATCATACCAGTTGTTTAACATTTTAACGTGATTGCACACTTTTCTCTAACAGATTAAAAAATAAACGTGTTTTTCAACATTTTTGGGACACTTTGTATTTGTCATAATTTTTGTATTGATGATTAACGCTAGCTATAATTAGGAGATGTTCAAAAATTCATGTCTTCAATTGCTCTAAAAAAGGGTAAAAAAAGACATACAAAATAATTTCTGTTTCAGAATCTCGTTCAGCCAAACAAATTGCATTTATCAGCTCTACTTATTTTAATGTTTTCTAATCTGGTAACCTTATAAGAAAATCAAATTATAAAAATATAAATCTAAAGCAAATTTATTATTTATTACATTTATCTGCTAAATTTTTGAAAATGTTATAAGTCTATAGCCGTACATAAATTTAAAAAAAAATCAAACAAATCCATTGTTAGTTTAAAATTAATGATTTATTTACACGTTGTTCAAATGTTAAATATATCGGTAATTATTTAAAAACAAGGTCAAAATGACCTAAAAAATCCCTTTTTTAAGGCACTGGGCTGGCCAATAAAAAATTGCATTTATTATTCAACTCATTTTAATGTTTTTTAATCGGATAACGTTATAAAAGAATCAAATTATTCAAAAAATGAAATTTGAAGCAAATTAATTTTTTAATGCATTTATCCGTTAACATTTTGAAAACGTTTTGTTTCTATCGCCTTACATAAATTTAAAAGTTTTCAAAAAAATTCTATTGTCAGTTTAAAGTTAATGATATTTTTATATGTTATGAAATTCCGAAAGTAATAAACACGAATCACGCAGAATTATAGGCAATGAATTTTAAAAGTTAATTTAAAGGCTTTATAAAATTTTTTTTTTTTTTTTTTTATTCAGGTGAAATGTATCTGAAGTTTTCACAATGATAGTTGTTTTAGTAATTTAAACTAAATACTGAAAAATAATGCAATTAAAAAACGCAAATTCTTAAACTTTTACATAGGCAAATTTGAATGTGTAAATTATGTTTTTTTATGTACGTTTAAATGCTTCATAATTAATTTTTTGAATCTTTGAAATGATATATGATTTGCTCAGAATAAACTCCCGAAAAAATAGTTTTCATGCATTTGAATGCTAATTAAAATACATTATTTTATCTAAAATAACAGTAAATTTATACTTATATTTAGAAATATACGAAAACTACAAAGTAAAGTGAAATTAAAAATTATAAACAGTGGTATGAAAGATAGTCGTTATTTACACTCTGATTATAGGAGTAGATGGTTGAAGGTTGTTTTTTGCAGCATGTATTTGAAGTAACATATGAAAGTAAGCAACAAAGCATTAATATTTTTTTTTATCATAATAGAACATATTTTATGAACGAAAGGTATGTAAAATTACATAAAAAATTTATTTAATTAATTGACACGTAATTTCTATATAATTTTTTTCCTTTTTTTCAATTAACACATTTGAAGTAACAAATACACGTAATCAACAAAACATTAATGTTTTGGTAGCATAAATAGAAGATAATTTATCAACGAGAGATAGATAAAATTACATAAAAAAATTGTATTTAATTAACTGGAACGTAATTTCTATATATTTTTTTCTTTTTTTAATTAACGCATTCGAAGTAACTTATGAAAGTAAGCAACAAAGCATTAATATTTTTTTAGCATAATAGAACATTTTATCAACGAAATGTAGATAAAATTACATAAAAATTTGTATTTAATTAACTGGAATGTAATTTCCATATATATATATATATATATATTAAATTAACGCATTTGATGTAACTTATGAAAGTAAGCAACAAAACATTAATATTTTTGGAACAAATGCTTTACACTCACGCAAACATATAAACATAAGTTTGGCGACTTTTTGGTTGGCGCGATTTCCAAAACCGCGCTAAACGAATAACTTAATACAATGACTAGGTTGCCATTAAAGGAAAAAATCCCCTAAATTTGGCGACTTTTTTCCTTTTTATAGCAGATTTTTAAAAAAACTGTGCGTGAGTGTATGACATCATAGCCATATTTTTTTAGCATAATAGAAGAAATTTTATCAACGAAAGGTAGATAAAATTAAATAAAAATTTGTATTTAATTAACTGGTACGCAATTTCCATATAATTTTTTTTTTTTTTTTTTTTTTTAATTAATGCATTTGAAGTAACTTATGAAAGTAAGCAACAAAACATTAATATTTTTGTAGCATAATAGAAGAGATTTTATCAACGAAAGGTAGATAAAATTTCATAAAAAAAAATTGTATTTAATTAACTGGAACGTAATTTCTATATAATTCTTACTTCTTTTAACTAACACAAAATCTTTACAACTCAACGCCAATTATCTGAACCACTTTGTGGTCTTGTCCTATGACATGCTGATAATTGCGTTTCTCTGGGTATTTTCAACTGAAACCATGCCTGTAGTACAATGTATTTAGATTAAACATAAAAGCATTATTTATAAAATGGATATACAAAAAAAAATAAGATTTCTTTCAGAAATCTAACAAATGCTACTAGTATTTAAGAGTTGTATATTAAATTCATTAGTTAAACAACAAAAAGTGTGATGCAGTATAAAAATAATATTCCGTTTTGACAAAATAACATATCACATATAATTAGGAATAACTTTTTCGTATTTGAATCTTACCTGTGTTTTCAATTCCTAAAAAGATTAGTAGTCAAAATAATGGAGGTATGGATAAATCAAAAGCCAGAATGGTGATTAATCTTACCTGAAAAATAAGAAAAAAAAATTCATTTACAATATCATAATAAGTTAATAAAAATATGAGTTACATATAGATAAAAAGTACATTTCCGTTATCACAATAAAATCTATTCAATGAAGTTTATAATAAATGAAAATTCATGCAACTTATTCATGTTAAATGAAAATGTAAAGTAATTGCATATTTATCAATGAAAGTCCCAGTGAGTTACGCATTACATAATTATTTTATTTAAACTAGCTGACCCGCCCGGCGTTACCCGGGCAGACTGTCATGGAAAAATATAACAGTGGAGTGGACTGTATAAAAAAAAAAAGACTGAATAATATTTATTTATACTGAAAACTTATAAAAAATTTAAATAAGAGCTAAAATTTCAAAAGTATAACAGTTACGTTTAAAAAACGAAACGGTCAGGGGAAATTATTACACTTACATTTCCCTTTTTACTAAAAATTCCTTTTTAAAAATCAATGCTTTGTTTACAATTTAAATTTTATATTGCTAATTGTATTTTTTAAATTATAAGTATTAAATGCTTACCAAAATCAATATTTCAAATGAAAATGTATAAAAATATATCTACTTAATAGTTAATGTTGACAAATTATAATTTATTTGCAAAATATATTGTTTGTTTCGCTTTTATTCCTGTAAATGGTAGCACCAAACAGTTAAATGTAAAAAATCCTGAACTAAATCCTGCCAAAGGACTTTTACACAATAACCAATGGCATGCATTTTATTCGGGCGTAGCCATTAAACAATAAACAAATAATCACGATTTCTGTGCCACGTAAGATAGCGTAATGTATATATAGATTATCTATTATACCATATTCCTAGTTACTCCTATCACAGAGTGGAAACGGATGTCTGAATTTTAACGTTTTATAGAACACGTCAAGTTTGGCAATAGCTTAAACACTTTAGTTTTGACCCCGCAATATATTATTGCTACTTTTTGTCCCTTTTGAGGTCTTTGATCGCCTTTCAAAATTTTGGCTGGAAAGTCATTTCTGATAACCTTAGATAGCCTAATTTACTTCAGAACTGGTTTGAAAAGAATGAAGTAAAATTAAAATAACATACGCTTACAGTCAAAGTTTATATATTAAAAAATTAAAAGCCAAAAATAAATTGAACATAAATCTTAAGCGGGTATGGGAGTTTTTCGGTTTAAAAAATTATTTTTTTTTCTCTTGAAATTTTAAGTGTCCGGTATTTCGTAAATGTTCACACTAAGCGGTTTTTAAAAAATCACATTTTTCTCGAAATATCTCAAAACAACGTTTTATTAGTCTGTACAAGAAGTATCTCAAGCAACGGATGAAACGATTTCCTTGGATAAGCTTATATTTTGGGTCAGTTTTTTCATGGGTGTTTATACTTAAAAAGCATTTTATAAATATTTTCCGTAGTACATCATATATTTATTTAGATTTTATAGTGCAACACTAGTTTCATTAATTTCTGATTTTTGAAAACTAAAACAGTTCCTCTAATAATAATAAAAAAAGGCAATTTTAGGCGTCAAATATTTTGGTATCTAAAAACTGGAAAGTTTAAAATTGCTGCAGTAAATTTTGAGGCTAGTTTTTCGTATCGTAATTTGTTGTTAACCCTTATTTTATCTTGAATTCTACTGGCTATGGTAATTTTTCCCTATAACATTTGCTTAGAAATTCAAATACTGTAGTGTACAGGATTTTTCTGCATGCAAAGCTCTTCAATCTTCATTTTTTGCTGAATGAAAACGAATATTCTCGTATTTCATAGATAAACAAAAGTAGTCGATGTGAAATTTGCATTGCATATATAAAAGTGAATTTGTATAAAAAATTATGCCCGTTTATTTAAAATAGGACGTGCCTCAAAGAAATTGATTTATTTTTTAAAGCGAAGAGCACGATTAAAAAAAGGTTTCTACAACAGAAAATGTGATACATACTTTATTTTCATTTTTAAAATTTATTTTGCTTTCACTATAAAGATTAAACAACACTTTAAATTTTCAATTCCGAAGATTCAAAGGTAATTCAAAAATCTTTCATTAAAAAATCAGAGAAAATTGTAAACAAATCAATTCAAAATATAAAAAAAATTAATTAAATATTTTATCTTTATTTTTGACTAAAAAAAATTTTAAAAATAATAAATCAATAAAATTTATTAGTTTTGCTGCTGATTTTCCGGTTTAATATTTTTAATAACAAATTTTCACGGGTCTATATATACTTAAAAAAGCACTTTATAAATATTTTACGTGGTACATCATATATTTATTTACATTTTATGGTGCAACACTAGTTTATTTCTGACTTTTTAAAACTAAAACAGTTCCTATAGAATAAAAAAGACAATATTAAGGCGAAAATATTTTGATATTTAAACACAAACAATTTTTTAAAGTTTAAAATTGCAGCAGTAAATTTTCAGGCTAGTTTTTCGTATCGTAATTTTTTTCTTAAACCTTCCTTTATCTTGAATTCTAGACGCTATGGTAATTTTTTCCTATAACATTTGCTTAGAAATTCAAATATTGTAGTGTACAGGGTTATTCTGCATGCAAAGCTCTTCAAGCTTCTTCATTTTCTGATGAATGAAAACAAATGTGCTCATATTTCATAGATAAAAAACAAAAGTAGTCGATGTGGAATTTCCATTGCATATATAAAAGTGAATTTGTATAAAAAATTATGTTTGAAATCTGCGTGTTTATTTAAAATAGGACGTGCCTCAAACAAATTGATTTATTTTTTAAAGCGAAGAGCACGATTAAAAAAAGGTTTCTACAACAGAAAATGTGAAACATATTTTTTTATTTTCATTTTAAAAATTTATTTTGCTTTCATTATAAAGATTAAACAACACTTCAAATTTTCATTCCCGAAGATTCAATGGTAATTAAAAAATCCTTCATTAAAAAATTAGAGAAAATTGTAAACAAATCAATTCAAAATAAAAAATAATTTAATTAAATATTTTATCTTTATTTTTGATAAAAAAAAATTTAAAAAATAATAAATCAATAAAATTTATTAGTTTTGCTGCTGATTTTCCAGTTTAATATATTTAATAAAAAAAATTTCGCGGGTCTATATACTTAAAAAAGCACTTTATAAATAGTTTGCGTCGTACATCATATATTTATTTAGATTTTATGGTGCAACACTAGTTTATTTCTGATTTTTGAAAACTAAAACAGTTCCTATAGAATAAAAAAAGACAATATTAAGCCGAAAATATTTTGATATTTAAACACAAACAATTTTTTAAAGTTTAAAATTGCAGCAGTAAATTTTCTGGCTAGTTTTTCGTATCGTAATTTTTTTCTTAAACCTTCCTTTATCTTGAATTCTAGAGGCTATGGTAATTTTTTCCTATACCATTTGCTTAGAAATTCAAATATTGTAGTGTACAGGGTTATTCTGCGTGCAAAGCTCTTGAAGCTTCTTCATTTTCTGATGAATGAAAACAAATGTGCTCATATTTCATAGATAAAAAACAAAAGTAGTCGATGTGGAATTTGCATTGCTTATATAAAAGTGAATTTGTATGAAAAATTATGTATGAAATCTGCGTGTTTATTTAAAATATGACAAGCCTCAAACAAATTGATTTATTTTTTAAATCTCATTATTTTTCAAGCGAAGAGCACGATTAAAAAAAGGTTTCTACAACAGAAAATGTGAAACATAAGTTTTTATTTTCATTTTTAAAATTTATTTTGATTTCATTATAAAGATTAAACATTTTACATTTTCATTACCGGAGATTCAATGGTAATTAAAAATTCCTTCATTAAAAAATCAAAGAGAAAATTGTAAACAAATCAATTCAAAAAGTCCTTCCGGCCTGTATCGGGAGGAAAAGGTAGCTTTCATAGTTCATGTTTTTAAAAATTCAACTTATTTTACTCAAACACCCGAAGCTAAAATGCTTGGAACCCGATTATAGAAGATTCAATCCCGGTATTTGTTAAAACTGAATTTGAATGCAAATTTCAGCATGAGAGTTACAGAATAACAATCAGATTGTTTCAAGATGTCAGCCACCCTAGAATTTCAAACTGCCATATCTCAGCCATTTTTTAGATCAAAAACAAAAAATGTTCTGGAATCCTTGTATCACGATCTAACATTTAACGGAAACAACTTTTTCAATATATATTTTTTTTACAAATTGAAAATGCTTTTGTAATGAAAGCTTTTTGAATTAAAAAAAAAAAAAAAAAAAAAAAAAAAAAATTAACCTGCAGCCATTTTGAAACAAGATGGCGCATGAAGCTGTCCAACGAAGTCGGTCGAGACTTTGGTATGTTCTGTACACATGATCAGTCACATTCATATCGGTTCATAAATACGAGAGTTACAGAATAACAAATATCAGATTGTTTCAAAATCTCAGCCACTTTAGAATTTCAAACTGCCATATCTCCGCCATTTTTTAAGATATAGCCAAACCAAAAAAATATTCCAGAATCCTTGTAACACGTTCTAACACTTAAAAAAACAAATTTTTCAATTTATAATTTTTTTGTACATCAATAGAATTTTTAAAAAATTAAAATTCTTTTATGTAAACATATATTCTGTTTTATCACGAATATTAGAATAACGTGACGTTACATCTTTAATCCAGAGCCTCATAAAGTCATGCATTTTTCATCTCATAAATGACTGAAGAAGAGAAAAATATATTAAAATTATTACCGGCATTATTTGGCCGGCATTTTGAAACAAGATGGCGGATAAAGCTGGCCAACGAACTCGATCGAGACCTTGGTATGTTCTATACACATACTCAGTCATATCCGAATTGGTTCATAAATAAGAGAGTTACAGCATGACATACGTCCTATATATATATATATATACCGCCATTATCCGTTCAAGAAATTTTTGGCGCTATAACGAGTTTGGCGGTATATCGAATTAAAATACAATAAAAATTAATTTTCATACTATTATACTAATATTATTATTATTATAAAAATAAATATCAGTAATGCCTTTTTATTAAATTATCCAATGGTATATAGTATATTATAATAGTATAAATTAATATAATATAATTAATATACATAATATAATTAATGCTACATGATTCAAAATTATCCAATTAATGTATGAAATTAACATGCACTTACCTCTTTATATAGTCAATTTTAGATAAAGTAGATAATTATGCACATAACAGACACACACATACATTAAATATCACACTGAATTATTTTACTTTAATTATCTTTTACAGGAAAATATTTTAATATGCTAGTTTGAGTTTTCCTTTCAATATTGATTTTTTCAATATCTTTTTCTACAACTAAAAGATTGTTCATCATTTTTTTATCAGTTGCATGTTTTTCTAAGAAAATTCTTATTTTCGCAATGCAATTTTTAACTTCATCAGATGTAACATGCGGCGTTTCAGCTTCTTCAGCTTCGCTGTCAGATGAATTTTCATTTTCATTTTGATTGGCAACAATTTCTTCGATTGTCAAATCTTCAAATGTTGAAACACTTTTGTCTATATTAATGTACTCAATTGCCGATAGAGGATGCTCAATTTCTGTTAATTTGTGTATTTCGTCTTGTAGTTCCTGAAGTGCTGTACTGTTTTGTTTTTTAGTAGATCCTTCAGGTTTAATCAATCCAGTATGTTTCCAGCAGTTAACAATAGTTTCTGATGAAATTTCATCTCATGCTTTTTTTATCATGCGAATAGCATCATGTAAAAGGATTGGAGAAAAATCATCTTTACTGATTTTTTCAATGATATGGCGGACGTGATACTTTCGATAATGAGCTTTGAATGAGTTTATTATACCAGCATCCAAAGGTTGCAAAAATCCAGTACAGTCAGGAGGTAAAAATTCAATGCGGATATTACTCATTGGATATGCTTTGTGACAAGGGGCATTATCCAAAATCAATAAAATATGGCGTTTGCTTCTTTTCATTTCTATGTTGAAATTCGCTAACCATTTTTGAAATAATGCTGAAGTCATCCACGCTTTGTTATTATTCTCATAATCTACATAAAGAGCAGGATTAAAATTTTTAAAACATCGTGGCTTAGCTGATTTTCCAATCACTGTCATAGTTCTTTTATCAGATCCATCACTATTCGTACAGAACACAAGAGACACACGATCTTTTTTTTTTTCAATCCTTTAGCAGGCCCACTCGAAATTGTTTTATCTGGCTGCAAGCGGTAAAAAAGGCCACTTTCATCCATATTGTAAACGTCCTCTTGTTTATATTCTAAAATCAGAGCACTCAGTTTTTTGCCACCATTTGACACAATATCTTCATCAACACCTGCAGTTTCACCACTTCGTATGTACTGAGAGAATCCTCGTCGCTTTTTAAATCTGTTCAACCAGCCACTACTGTATTCGAAATCTGTAATATTCATTTGCTGGCCAAGAACTTTTGCCTGCTCTCTGATGACATCTCCGTTGATAGTGGCATTTTTAGCACTCATTTGTTGTATCCATGTGCAAAGGGCATCCTCTAAGTCTTCATGTTTCGCTGTTTTCAGTCTTTTTACAGATGATTGCAGTTCGTTGGTGTTAATCCATTTTTCTGTATTCATCAAAATGTCTCCGATGCAGCGCCTGCTAACAGGCTTTTTCCAGAGTGTAGAAAAATGATTGAAGATGTGTTGCTGCGATACATTCACATTTCTTTCTTTATATTCACAAATTTCCCGCTTTTCTGAAATTGATAAAACTGCTCTTTTCGCCATAATGAGTTAAAATAAAGAGACAGAATGATATTTTACAGATTTAGCTGGTGAATTCTTAGATGTTTCAATCAACGTCCGACCAAAATTTTGAATGAGAGATTTTGCACTGCACACCGTTTTCTTTCTAAGAAATCGACATAAAGTACAGGGAGAAGTTATTTTTTACATTGTTCTCACCTGAGAGAGGAGAGACCCTTTCAGCTAATGGCGTGCCATGCCTTGTTTTCTCCCCGCTCCAGAAGCGGATCGGATCACGTGACTCGCCAGTCTGAATCAGAAGTTTTACTTGCTCGGCACTCAGTGCGCGTTATTTTTCTTCTCCCAATGACAAGTAGAATGGGTAGCAGGTGCATTTTGGCAGGTGTTGAGAACAATATAAATTCTTTGCTATTCAATAAAGTTTGAATTGAGCTTGAAAACATCTAGACACATGAAAAGGAAGTGTCCTTTGAAATTCTAACAAAAAATTTAAAAAAGAAAGATATGCAAAGAAAATACAGTAATTTCTAGACATTTTTTTTTGGCGGTATATCGAGTTGGCGCTTTAACGGATACATTACATTGAAATTCCTATTTGGCAGATTTGTTCATAGACGCAATTGGCGGTTAAACGGAATTGGCGCTATTTCGAGATGGCACTAAATCGGGGTTTGACTGTATATATATATATATATATATATATATATATATATATATATATATATATATATATATATATATATATATATACACACAGGGTGTCCGAAAAGTCTGGAAATTGTCAAATAACTCGAGAAATATACATCGGATTGAAAAACGGCAAAATGCATGTTCAATATTTTGAAAAATCTATTTAGGGTTATGAAAGTTGCCCCCGCCCCAACTTTGCCCCCCGGGTTGGAAAGGGGGGCAACTTTGAAATCTTAAATGATGACCCCCGTTTTTTATTGCAGATTCGGATTCTACGGGAAAAATACGTAACTTTTGTATTTTAATGCCTGAGGAAGACCACTCGGCTGAGGGCGAACCCAGCCGTTGAGCGTTTAATGTCTTCCCCGGCTAGCTCCCCGGCACGCAGGGATTAAACGTGGCAGTACAGACTTCGCCATGGCGGGTCCTGCCGGGCAAAGCCCCACGCGACAGGTGGCAGGAACTAAAGACACGAATATTTTCTTCGAAACATTGTAGATGGCGCTATAATCGAGTGCAATGCTGTGAGAATCGTTATCATTGCAATGTCTTGAAACGCTCGAATAACTCGAGAAATATACATCAGATTGAAAAACGGAAAAATACGTGTTTAATATTTTATAAAATTGGCACCTTTGATATCCCTAAATAGATTTTACAAACTATTGAACATGCATTTTTCCGTTTTTCAATACGATGTATATTTCTCGAGTTATTCGAGCGTTTCCAGACATTGCAATGGTAACAATTCTCACAGCATTGCACTCGATTACAGCGCCATCTACAATGTTTCGAAGAAAATGTTCAATACAAAAGTTACGTATTTTTTCCAGTAGATTTTGAATCTGCAATAAAAAATGTGGGTCATCATTTAAGATTTCAAAGTTGCCCCCCCCCTTTCCCCCCGAGGGGGGGGGGGGCAACTTTCATATCCCTAAATAGATTTTACAAAAATATTGAACATGCATTTTGCCGTTTTTCAATCCGATGTATATTTCTCGAATTATTTGACCGTTTCCAGACTTTTCGGAAACCCTTTATATATATATATATATATATATATATATATATATATATATCAACAATTGAACGGAGGGTGGTTTGTTGGTCTGGGGGGTCATGATCGGTGAAAATATACCAAAAATTTTTTTAACGGCTTTCCTCCGAACGGCTGCAATAGGTAGCTTTTTGTAATGAAAGCTACCCAATAAAAAATAATTTAATTAAATATTTTATCGTTGTTTTTGATTTAAAAAAATTAAAAAATAATAAATCAATAACATTTATTAGTTTTGCTGCTGAATTTCAGTTTTAATATTTTTAATAAAAATAATTTTTTCATGGGTCTTTATACTTAAAAAGCACTTTATAAATATTTTGCGTCGTACATCATATATTTAGGTTTCATGTTGCAACAAGAGTTTATTTCTGATTTTTAAAAGCTAAAACATTTCCTCTGGAAAAAAAAGACAATATTAGGCGGAAAATATTTTGGTATCTAGAAACAAACAATCTGAAAATTTTAAAATTGCTTCAGTAAATTTTCATGCTAGTTTTTCGTATCGTAAATTTTTTCTTACCTTCTTGAATTTTACTGGGCATGGTAATTTTTTCCCTATAACATTTGCTTAGATGTTCAAATATTGTAGTGTACAGGGTTATTCTGCTTGCAAAGCTCTTCCAGCTTCTTCATTTTCTGATGAATGAAAACGAATGCGCTCATATTTCATAGATAAAAATCAAAAGTAGTCGATGTGAAATTTGCATTGCATAAATTCAAGTGAATTGATATAAAAAATTATGTTCGAATAAATCTGCTCGTCTATTCAAAATATGACGTGCCTCAAACAAATTTATTTATTTTCTAAACCTAATTATTTTTAAAGCAAAGAGCACGGTTAAAAAAAGGTCTCTGCAACAGAAAATGTTAAACATACGTTTTTATTTTCATTTTTAAAACTTTATTTTGCTTTACTATAAAGATTAAACATTTAAAATTTTCATACCTGAAGATTTAATAACAAAGCATATAATAGTAAGCAGCACGACATAACCAATTTTTCTTATCTACTATCTTAAAACTTCTAAAAGTTTCGCAGAAGCCTTAACAAACATTTTGCAAGTTTTATAATAAGATTAAAAAGTTTGAAATTGATAATTGAATATTAATTTTGAATTTTGATTAAAAAACTAACTGAAAAATAAAAATTACATTTTATTTTTCTTTATGATGAGATAAAAAAACTTTATAAATTAATAAATTTTATCATTTTCTCAGCTGTAAATTCAGGTTTAATCTTATTTATTTTAAAGAAAACTTTTTAAATAGATATTTATCTTTAAAGGGCTTTATATATTTATTTATATTATATCATGCAACACTCCAGTTCATTTATTTAAAATTTTTGAAATTTAAAACTGTTCCACCAGAAGAAAGACAAAATTTTAGGCTGTAAATATTTCGGTGTCTGAAAACAAATAACGCTAGAGTCTAAAATTGATGCAATAATTTTTTAGGCTGGTATTTTTCGCATCGTAATTTTATTTTCTTAAATTTTATTTCGTCTTACATTCTCCAGGATCTCGTAAAAATTTCCAATAACATTTGTTTAGAAATTCAAATATTGTAGTGTATTGGTTTATGCTGTATGCAAAGCTTGGGATGAATTGAAATAAATGTATGCATATTTCATAAGGGAAAAAAAGCAGCAGATGTGAAATTTTTATTGCATAAATTTATTCTTTTATTGCATAAATTTTATTGTATTTTTATAAAAATTATGGTCGAATAAATCTACTTGTTTAGTTTGAATATAACATGCCTCAAACAAATTTACTTATTTTTTGTATATTTATTTTTAAGCGTGTCCCTCCTCCTCATCATCATAACAGCAGAGGTTAAAGTAAAGGCTTCTACAGCAGACAATGTCAGACATATGTTTTTCCTTTACAATTTTTTGAAAACTTCTACAGGCGCATCGCGCATTTTTTTCCCTGGGAAGTAAATAAAGCTTATCAGTCATGTTTGGAAGCGAAACGTTTATTTATGTAACAAAACAATCTTATTTTTTTTCCTGGGCAGTGGATACAACTGATCTGTCAAGCTTGGGACAGAAACTATTATTATTTATGAAGAGTAATACTTATGTATTGGAAAATATTCACATACACACACACAAGATTGGTCTTCTATGAAAAATGGTTTCCCAAGCTGGGCGATACTTGACGAAGTAATGCCAAGCTTGGCGACAAAAATAAATTGCCATAGGTTTTTTATAACTGGCTAATTTGGCGTAATTCCGATTAAAATGCTATCTGGACGATAACTAAGACTCTTTCATAATCATATCACATTCATATGACAAAGTGACGCAATTTTTACTTCAGTACAGTCGGCTAAGTATAAAGTCAAAAGGAAAAAAATCCCTGACGGCTCGGCCTACAGGCACAGGTAGATTTCGAAGACGCGGACCGTGGGTCGCGTGTATATTTGGAATTGCAGAAGAAATAACCTTTTTGCCCTGGTGCGGCAGTTGGAACCGTCGACTTTAAAATCTACCTGTGTCAAGTAGGCGGAGCCGGCAGATTTTTTTTTCTGTAAGGGTGGGTCCTATAAAGAACTTGTCAATATAAAAGTTGTAGATAATATTATGAGGATTTATAATAAAACTAAGCGGATTTGATATCTTGCGAATTGACAAAGTTATGCATTTTTTTCTTCTCAAACCCCTATCCCCCCCCCCCCCCCTTGAGCACATTTTGAATTATACCAAAATTCTGTCATACATAAATTTTCGGCCCTTTTCCTAGAAATAATAACTTTAAACGGATTCGATACGTATCATAATTAAGAAGTTATGGGAATTTTTCAGCTTTCACCCCATTTCTGCCCCCCCCCCCTGGTTCGATTTTGCACATTAACGAACTTTGGGTAGAATTTTTGAAGTTATCGTGCCCATAAAAAATTGACATAGATAGATAAAGTTGTGAACTGAGGGTGGTTTGGGGAGTCATGATCGGTGTAGATCGGCAAAAATTTTCCAGAAATTCGAACCTAGGGGAGAATGTTATAGGTATTATTTCTTACGAAATCTACCTAAAAGGAAGAAAAGTGAGAACACATACATTTCAATCTCCAAATTCTCACAGAAAAGAACGGAAACAGACATTCAGCTCGAAAGCATATCTTCTATCAATTTTGGCTTTAAAAAAAAACTGCTTCATAGAGAAATTGTACCAATCCCTGAAACTTTCAATACGAACACCTAATTCTGACATCATATTTGGCTTTTTCAATCTCCAAATTCTCACAGAAAAGAACGGAAATAGACATTCAGCTCGAAAGTATATCTTCTATCAATTTTGGTTTAAAAAAAACTGCTTCATAGAGAAATTGTACCAATCCCTGAAACTTTCAATACGAACACCTAATTCTGACATCCTATTTGGCTTTTTCGGTAAATTTTACTTTAGTATACCAAAGGAGTAGACACTGTCAAAAACAACTTAGAAATTATAAATTTTTGCAGGTTGAAATTACTAATGTTAAATTCATTTTGATGTCGTCGCAAAACAGTTTAAAATGCCGGTAAGTGTTTTAAACATAACTCAAACACTATTTGATGGAATTAGTTGTAATTTTAGATTCGCATACGTATTTAAAGCTTCAAAAAATCGATTTCTGTTTAAAAAATTCATAATTTGTTATTCATATTTTTTTGGAAATTTATTAAATATCTTTCTCATTTTCGAAGTAATTTTTCGATAAAAATATGAATTGTAACCTATAATTTAAAAAAAAAAACGAAATAGATTTCTAGAACATTCAAATATAGGAATCCACATTTGCATCTCCTTCCGCCAAGTAGTTGTGAGTTATGCTTAGAAAATTAACTGCATTGCAATCTGTTTTGCAATAATTATAAACGAATTTAACATTAGAAGTTCCAAATTTTAAACATTTATAATTCCTAAACTACTTGACCCGACTTCCCGTTTGGTATCCGGAAATAAAATTTACCAGAAAAGTCAAATGATTTTAAAATTAGATGTTTGTACTGAACATTTCAGATTTTGGTACAATTCACTATGAAGACATCACCCTAAGTCTATTTTTTTAAATAAATTGAAATAAGACAATTTCCAGTCGAATGGCTATTTTCGTTTTTTTCATTTACAATTTGGGGATTAGAATGTATTTAAATACCTTTTACTTGTCTAACTCTACAGCAATACTAATGTATTAAAATATATTTGCCTTGGCTAACTATACAGCAATACTTATGCATTGACGTATATTCACATAGATAATCCCGAGTGCCCTCCTGCGTCCATAAGTCGGAAAGTTTGATGAAACTTCGCGAAATATCGCCAAACTTGGCGTCAACAATAAGTTGCCATAAACATGTTGAAATTAACAACAACTATTTAATTTCGCGGAATTCCCCTCCAAAGCCGATTTTTTCCATCACAAAGAATCTTTCGTAATCGTGGTTCATATCAAGGTGGAGAATTTTGTCTGCAGTATTTTGGCGCAAAATTAACTAGTTTCTTGTTACCGGGGGATGGGGGTAGGGATTTTATGACAAGCATTCAATCTTATATGAATTATAATTTTGATTTCATCTTTTCTAATAATTATACTTTATTTGTAAAAATAATGTGTTTTCTAACATAATTTAAGTGTTTGTACTGTCATATATAATACATATATACATGTATAAATATTTGAATATTCCCTTTTACAGATTGGAAAATTGAATATGGGTCAAAATAGCCAGTTCGATGATGATTCGAAAGAGAAAAAAAAAATGAATTTACACGCTTCATATAATAAATATATTATTTTGTATCGACTACGAGCACCACAGAAGTTTATTTTGGCCGTGTCGTCTTCAAAACACCCACATATATTTTTTTAAATTTATTTTACTTATACTATAAGAATTAAACATTTTTAATTTTCACACTCGAAGATATGCTGCATAAAGAATGCATTAAACAGGAATTTGCCAGTATTTTATCTTAAAACTTTTAAGTGTTTTAGAGAAGAATTGTTAAACGTTACGCAATCCCTATAATAAGATAAAAAAAAATCAAATATACGTTAATATTATAAATTAGAACAATTATTTAGAACTTTTATTAAAAAACTGAGAGAAAATAAACAAACGAAAGCAAAATAAGGATACATTAATTTCAATAAATATTTTTGGATCCAAAATAAGAATTTTAATAAATAAATAAAATATTTTAGTTTTTCTACTGAGAATTCAGGTTTGATCTTATTTAGTTTTAATCAAAACTTTTCAATTGACCTTTATTCTTAAAAACACTTTACAACTATTTTTCTTAATATGTGATATTTATTTACATTGATTTAATAATTTAACCGTTACTAAATAGATGCAAATACAATATCAAAGTTCTAAACCTAAGTCTAAAACCATTAAAAAAGATGTCAAAATTATCCCGAGCGCTTTCAGCTAAACACTAGCCATCACCAGGAGTTAAAATGAGACGAAAACTGTAGCTCTATAAAGAACACTGAACAAATAGCCAGGTCGAATTCATAAACAATAAATTGGAGGAAGGAAAGGAAAAACAGGTGATGTCATAGAAAGACAAAAAGATGTCAAAATTATTCTGAGCGCTTTCAGCTAAATACTAGCCATCACCAGGAGTTAAAATGAGACGAAAACTGTAGCTCTAAAAAGAACACTGAACAAGTAGCCAGGTCGAATTCATAAACAATAAATTGGAGGGAGGAAAGGAAAAACAGGTGATGTCATAGAAAGACAAAAAGATGTCAAAATTATTCTGAGCGCTTTCAGCTAAACACTAGCCATCACCAGGAGTTAAAATGAGACGAAAACTGTAGCTCTAAAAAGAACACTGAACAAGTAGCCAGGTCGAATTCATAAACAATAAATCGGAAGGAGGAAAGGAAAAACAAGTGATGTCATATAAAGACATAAAAAAGGGGGGGGGGGTCAAACGAAAACAAAAACACCGGTGACACCAAGCAAATTAAACCCTATGTGCGGTATGTGATATAATAATACATCATTACATGCACTATTGCCTCTTGTTAATATTTCTATAGATTCTCTGATTATGCAAATTTTATAGTGCGATACGTGTGCAATGATTTTAGCTTTATTGCAAAAGAAATCAATATCTGTATCTTGATTTAACCGGATTAGAGCAGTGGATAATTTACCTCTTTTGACGTCTGCCAAATGTTTTTTAATCCTTTCATGTAACTTTCGAACTATTTTAACTTATTAAGGTGAATATGACGTTCAATATATAGAATGTTCTATATGTAATTGAATTTTATCGATTCTGAATATAATGGAACGTGTATTTACCTTATGTATTTTAACTTATTAAGGTGATTATGACGTTCAATATATAGAATTTTCTATATGCATGCAATTGAATTTTTTCGATTCTGGATATAATGGAACGTGTATTTACCTTATGTATTTTAACTTATTAAGGTGAATATGACGTTCAATATACACTGTTAAAAATTTGCAGCAAACTGTCGTCATTTGACCGTTTTTGTAGAAAACGGTTACATATCTGTAATTTAACTATATTCTGACCGTATTATTGCTCATTTTATGGTCAGAATATAGTTAAATTACGGTTTTGTAACCGTGTTCAACAAAAACGGTCAAATGACTGGACAGTTTGCTGCAAATTTATAACAGTGTATAGGATTTTCTATATATATGCAATTGAACGTTATCGATTCTGAATATAATGGAAAGTGTATTTACCTTATGTATTTTAATT
The DNA here is from genome assembly GCA_963931845.1 of Maratus michaelseni. NCBI lineage: Eukaryota > Metazoa > Arthropoda > Arachnida > Araneae > Salticidae > Maratus > Maratus michaelseni. The sequence continues at coordinate 121,053,697 of OZ007599.1, read as the reverse complement.
TATTAAGGTGAATATGACGTTCGATATATAGAATCTCACCAGTGGCTGAGAGGTTCGGCTCTCAAAGCTGATAGACGGGAGGTGCTGGGACCAAAACCCCTGTCACGCTCGTCGACCTAACCGTTCGGAGTTTTCCGTGGTTTTCTTCAAACCTTGACGTAAATACGGGTTAGGATCGCTTAGAAAGACCACACGGAGGGCATTATCCCCTAGGGCCTATATCCATCGAGTAGAATCGACCGTCATAAATCAATCAATATATAGAATTTTCAATATGTATGCAATCATATTTATTTAAATCGTATTATGCAACATTCCAGTTCATTTATTACCAATTTTTGAAAATTAAAAGAAAAAAATTCAGGCTGTAAATCTTTCGGTGTCTGAAAATAAATATCTCTAGAGTCTAAAATTGATGCAGTAATTTTTTAAGCTGGTATTTTTCGCATCGTAATTTTCTTTTCTTAAATCTTTTATCTTGCATTCTGCAGGTTCTCGTAAATTTTTCCCTCAAACATTTGTTTAGAAATTCAAATATTGTAATGTTTTGGCCTGTTTTGTATGCAAACATTTTTTATCTTCTGCTGAATGGAAACAAATGGGTGCATATTTTATAGGATAAAAAAAATTGCAGAAGGAAAATTTATTTTTCATAAATCGAAGAGAATGTTTATAAAAATTGTGGTAAAAAAAAAAATCAACGCTTTTTATTAATATATAACGGGTTTCAAACAAATTTAATTATATTTTTATGCCTTTAATTTTAAGCATGTGCAATCTTCACAGTAGCACGTTTAACCCTTTATCTACTGACGGTGCTTTTAAGTAGCATCAGAGAAAACTTTGTATAAAATTTCTTTAATCTGTCTAATAATGATAATAAGGTTTTGTTTTTATACAAAATACTTTTCTGGATCGCATTTAGAAAGCACAGCAAAACAGTGAAAGCTAAATATTTTATAAAGTGGTATTTTTCTCAACCTTTTACATAAGTGTAGATCTTCTCTTTTTAAAAATTGTTATACGAAAGTTTTGCAACTAATAAAAACCTTTGTATTTAATGATAAGATCACAATACATTCATTTACAGTTTTCCGATAAAGAATTGTGATATTTCCTTAACTGCATTTTCTGTTAATTAATCTAATTATTTTTGTAAATATTTCACAAAAAGAGCTATTACTACCGCATTATTAAATCAGTTTTAATGAAAAACCTTATATAAATTTCCTATTATTATAATATAAATTGTCTAATATACCTTCAGACATCAAGGAAGATAATTATTGAGATTGAACAATTTGTTGATTCATAATTCGGTAGATAAAGGGTTAATGTGAATTTTTCTACAGCAGACAATTATAAACATACGTTTATCATCTTTATATATATATCTTTAACTTTATTTCACTTTCACTATAATGCATTTAAAACTTTCATTCACGGAGATCCAATGCTCTATAAAGCATATATTAAATAACAGTATGCCATAAACATTTTTTTATATATTTTTAAATCCTTAAATTATTTGGAGAAGCCTCTGCTAACTTTGTGCAATCGTTATACTTTTAAAAATATATATAAATTAAAAAAATCAATATTAACATGATTTAGAATCATGCAAACAATTTAGCAAACAATTCAAGGCAAAATAAAAATACATTTAGTATTTTCTTTTTTTATATAAAAAATAAAAACATTAATAAATCAATAGAATGTAGTTTTGCTGTTAAAAATACAATTTTAACCCGTTCGGGTCTGGCGTCCTATTAATAGGACATGTATTTTCATTGATTAATATTTTGTCTTAACTACTATTTTTTTTAAATATCTGGACGTCGTAATGAAAGTATATGTTTATAAATTTATTATTATGACTTCATTTATGTATTATGCATTTAGTAATAATAATACAAGTTTGTATAATTCTCTTTACAAAGTTTGCGATTCTTTTATTTCAAACATTATGTTTCACTCTTTAAATATAAAATACGAGCTACATTTCCAAGCGATTAATGTGCGATAAAACATAAAAATTATTAGAACGTTTTTATGTCTGTTTAATCCTGTTGTAATACAGCATTTTTCAAACGACTTCAAAAATTCTTTCCTAGCTTATTGTCATATCGATAGCAAGCAAAATATCTATATCCGTTAGATTTCAGTAACTGACACTTTCGTTAAATTTCAGTAAACCTTATCTTTTGTGATTGAGATAGCTAATTTTAATAATATTAACGGAAAATAATTTATTTCTCCGACTTGAAAAATTATTCACACCCGAAAGGATTAATATTGTTAATGAAAAAACAATTTCCACTGTTCTATATTTTAAAGTTCTTTGTAAATATTTTGCATGATCCGTCATATAATATTTATTTAAATTTTATACTGCTACACTCCAGCTCATTTATTTCCGATTTTTGAAAACTAAAACAGTTTGCCCCAGAAAAAAAGACAATTTTAGGCTGCAAATATTTTGGTGTCTCAAAACAAATACATCGAAAGTTTAAAATTGCTGCAGTAATTTTTCATGCTAGTGTTTTCGCATCGTAATTTTATTTTATTTTATTTTGCATTCTGTAGGATCTGGTAAATTTGCGCAATAACATTTATTTGGAAATTCAAATATAGTAGTCTACTGGATTATTCTGTATGCAAACGTTTTATCTTCTGATGAACGAAAATGAATGCTTGCTTATTTTCATGGGGGGAGGGGGAGGCAACGAACGTAATTTTTTTTTGTTGTATAAGTAAAAGTGAATTTATATATATATATATATATATATATATATATATATATATATATATATATATATATATATATATATATATATATACATATATATATATATATATAGAGAGAGAGAGAGAGAGAGAGAGAGAGTTGAACAAATCTGTCTGTTTAGTTAAAATATGACGTGCCTCAGACAAATTTTTTAAGATTTTTATTTGTTCGTTTATGTATTTGGTATTTCTTGCACATAAGATCATGATTGAAGTAAAATTGAATCTGTGGTTAAAAAAAGTTACGTAAGTCCACGATTTAAGATTTTTCAGCAATCAATGAAACTGTGCTACATACATACGCTAGACATTTTAAGAGCTTTTCTGGGCTCGCTGTAATTTTAAATCTTTAAATATGTCTATCCGTTATTAATTATTTATACTACAATAATTTAAAACTAGTCGTTGGGGGCCACCGTAATACTTACCCATCATGGATATGCATAATATAAAATATGAAATTAAAACATGTGCAAACTATTTATAAAATGCATTGCATTCGAATAAAACCGTGGCTTGATGACGTCATAAACTTTAAATGCTCTATAACTCCACAATTGATAATCACATTAACTAACGGCTTACTACGTTAGATTAAGCGTCTCATTTCCAATTAAAATATATGTCTGAATTGAAATTTGGATGAAATACAGGGTCATGAAAATTCGAAGAGTGTGGCAAATATAATTACAAATATCTCGGCAACTCATTATCTGATCGACTTAATTCTTTATGCAAAATTTATGTATTTTTATTGTTTTTTATATTCACTCCTTAAAACAAACACTTTCGAAAATTTTTATGTACCTTTTATCAGAACGAATATTTCGAGAGCCCGAAAAAAAAATAGTTCCGGATAATCGAAGTTACTGAAATTCAATAAGCTTCTTCCCATTATTACATACTAAGTACATACCAAATTTAAAGTCTCTATCTCAATTTGTTCGAGAGATAGAGCGTTTACAGACATACACACAGACAGACGAACGGCAAATTGTTTCTCTAAAAATATGTTTTTCGGAACCTCCAGTGTCTGAAACGTGTAAATCAGTCAAAAATTTTTTTTTCGTCTTTCAAAATGATTACAAGACTTACCCTATACTACGTATGATGGGTAAGTAAAAAACTAATAAAGCCTTGGTTTGCTTGTCGTTTTTGCAGTCACTGAGTACCCTAAAAATGATACTATATATATATATATATATATATATATATATATATATATATATATATATATAAATTAAAAAATTTAGTACAAAAAAAAATAATAGGCCTACAGCAAAAATAATTACAACAGTACATAGAGTAACTTAAAAGTTTTTTCTCTGCTACCTTAGTATACTTCTACATGAGATCCTTTCGTTGCAAGAAAAATATCAATTCGATATTCTAATTCCATCAACGTGCATTTCAGCATGCTAACATTAACAGTAGTTACAACTGTTTGGATCTTTTGTTTCAATTCCACGAGACTGTTCACTTTCGTTCGGCGTTTGAGTATCAGATTTCGTTTCGATGAACCATTCAGTTTGCCGTCTTTCCGTGCTCTAACTCGCATTAATATACTCAAATTACCATGCAATTTATATATGTTATGGAGATTTACTATGGCATGTTTGGTATTGAAAATGAAGTGTGTTGCATATATATTTCAAATACAGGGACACTCAAAAGAATTCGGTTACAGTCTATGAACAGTAATTGATGAAAGCGGGTTTTCAGGTGTGTTACGCACTTTTTAAATTAACTATTCTTTTATATATTACTTTGAGCATATAAATGCTATAGATCATATACAGGGCAGCACAAAAAATATCGAATATATTTCGGTTTATTGATGGAAGTTGCTGAATAGGAATTTTTAACTATGCTATGATAATAAAATCACTGACTAAACTGATATCCTAACTGAATTAAATTGATATCCTAATAACTGATATCCTAACTGAACTAAATTTTAGCATACTATGTAGTAGACAAACAAATTTATAGATCATATACAGGGCTGCACAAAAGAATTTGGATATTTTTCCGACTGTTGATAGTAATTGCTGGAATCAGTTTTCAAATTTGTTATGCGTCTTCCAAATTGTTTACTTAGACACATTGGGCGGGACTAGTTGAGCTTAAGCCGAAAGGTAGACCTCGCCGCCCGGTTTGACTTTGACCTTGTTTACTTAGACATCAACTTACCTTATTAAATCGTAAAGTTTTGTTAAAGTATTCTGGAAGTGTTTAAAAGTGTTTCATAATTTATGCTTGACGCATAATTTTTCGTTCTTGTTTTATTTAAATTTTTTTTCAGTGTTATTTCACCTCTAAGTACGTATTAGCCATTTTAAACTAAGTAAATTTCAGCTATGTTAAGGTTATGAAATGAAAATATTAACTATAATTTCCTACCAGGTTTTTTAAATTATTTCTCCACAGAAAGCAAGTTTTTATTCACATTTCTTATAATATGCTTTTAACAAGAAAAATCAACCAAAAAAAATCAAAAATGCTCGACAATCAGGCAAACATTTTTCAAGGGGTACTAGAATTGCGAAATCACATGTAAAACACCTGACATTAATGTACTTTTACTCGGAAACTGCTGTTGCGATTTCTATATATATTTTTAATAGTTTTAAAAGTACCTAAACTACAAGTTAATCATCCGGCAAGAACTACGAATAAAGAATACAATAGTTACGCTATTTCGCGAACCAAAAATCCCATGTGAAACAGCTGACTTTGATGTCACTTTTTCTCAAGAAATATTAAAGATATTTCAATATTTTTTTAATAGTTTTGTCAGTACTTAAAACTATAAATTGTACGTTCGGCAAAAAATAAAAAGAAGTACAATAGAAGACATGAGTTTCAAAGCACGCCTTATAAAAAAAAAATGTGCCAAAAAACACTAGAATCCGCAAAAAAAAAAGTTTTAGCATGTATTTCTGGCATTGTAAAATCTTAGTTTACAATGAAAACCAATGGATGCAGTTAGAGGTTTTTCGCGATTTTCCAAAGTTTGATTTTCTGTGAAAGGCTAGTTTTCAAACTCATGTCCTCAATAGTTATGCAGTTTTACAAACAAAATTCTAGGTTTTTTTTTTTTTTTTTTTTTTTACATTAACTATTGCAATTTTTATTTTTATTCCTTGCTGAAAGATCAATTCAGATTTCAGCTGCTACCAAAACTGTTTAAGAAAGTCTTGAAATCACTTCAGCAGCTCTCGAGAAAGAGGTATACATCAATATCAGCTGTTTTATATGCAATTTTATTTATTTATTTATTTATTTATTATAACTATTGTGTTATTTATTTTTTTAACTATTATATTATTATTTTATTTTTATTATTTCTTACAGAACAACTGATTTCTAGTTTAGCAACTGCCAAAATTATTTTTAAAAAATTATTGAAATCGTTTCAGTAGTTCCAGAGAAAAAAGTAGAACCATGTTAGCTGTTTTACACTTTATTTCGCAACTGCTGTCGTCCCCTTAAGTTAGCATTTTTAATTTTGTTTTGATTACGATGGGTTGGGTTGATTATTGACGGCCAATTATCTACACTAGGGATATAGGCCCGGGGGGAGTGCCCTTCGTGGGGGTCTTTCTAAGGGAACCTAATCCGTATTTACGCATGGATAAATCCAAGGCTCGAAGAAAACCACGAAAACTCCGAACGATTAGGCCGACGGGCGCGATTAGGATCGAACCCAGCACCTCCCGTCTACCAGCTTCGAGAGCACAACCTCTCAGCCACTGGTGGGGCTTTTTATTACGATGGATGTGCTACTCTAGGACAAATCATTTTCCAATATATATATATATATATATATATATATATATATATATATATATATTATATAACCATAAATGAAACATTACCATAACACCAACTTAAACTATGAAATAATGATTAAGTAATATATATTGCCCAGTCTGACACGCTGGCAAATCAAGCAAGCGATATAATAGCTTAAGATGGTTCTCAAATGACCTGCTCAACAACGTGAAACTTTCTGACACACTTTATGACTCATTTTTAATCGCAAATGTATAAAAATTGCAGGTCTGACTACTGAAGCGATTTTTGTAACGAAATGAGTCCATTTTTTGATAAATAAATTACTTATCAAGTTATAAGCGATTCACGTCACGAGACAACACGTTTTTCCCTTTTCTCGTGCTCTGCGTCGGGAATTCGATTCAAAACACCAACTTTGACAGTATTTTCTGAAAGATCTTCTGCTTTTACCAAAAAATGGAAAACGGGCTTTAATTACACTGTTTCTGAATAAGAAGGCCTGTCAATTTCTTGCTTTACCGAACAAAAATGAATTCAGAATAGTGTCAGAAAGTGGCTTTTTTAAATTCGAATGCTTAACAGACAAATATTAAAAATTAGCTATCGATGCATCTTTCTTTTAATAACTTACAAATATTACAAATGGTGCGAGATATTTCTTGTTAGAAAAATTTACGGAGTTTTTGCATCAGTTTTTTGGAGATCACATAAAAGCTGCTTTTGTATGGATACAGATATCCTTTGTACCAGTCCCTTAACAAAAAAAAAAATTATAATTCCTGTCCCTTATTGAAAAAATTACAAAGTATGTTTTAAATCATTAATTGTTTCCATTTATCCATAGAATAGCTAGACCATTGTTCTAAGTGAGTTGTAATTTTTTAACTGGGCAAAACATGTCCAGGCCAAGATTCTTACCAGGGACCTCTTGGCCGAAGCTGCCGATGCTCTGCCAACAGTGCTATCCTGGACGAATCTGGAGGACCTAATTAACCCAGATAACCTTATTGATCATAGCACCTGGTCTGATATCTGAATCATCTCAATAGATTCTTATAGATACAATTTTCTTATCTAAAAAAGAAAAATGTGCAATATCGGGGAAAGTTCTTTTAAAGCATTATATAAATTTTACATTAAAGTAAATCTTAAATTTTTTTCGGGGAGAATACAAGATAAGAGAAAAATGAACGATATTAAAGTCATTCAATATTTTACTCAGAAAACCAAGGTATTTTAAAAATATCTTATCTTAGAGCACATATAACCTAAAATGGCATAAATTTAAAACGTCGCGAAATAAAAACAACCATAAAGTTGGGGTAGCGATCTTAAAACTTCCAGAAACTTTATAAAGTATCCAAAAACATGTCTTCAGGATTTTTAATTTTAACAAAAAGTTTTCAAATTTACTGACATTTATCTACGTAACTTTGACATTTACTTTTAATATCAAAGTAGACTTTTTATGCTTGCCTTCACTGAAAACGGTTTTACGTAAAAATATGCCAACAATACATTTTTTAATGTTAAGCTCCAGTTTCCATAGATAAAAAATGTGGGATGTTACTATCTATTATTGCGTTTTCCGATAGTTTCCCCTTGTATTTTTGTGTTATTACACTGATGTTTGTACAGAAAACATTTGCTTAGGTTAATATATAAAATTACAGGGAAACCGGTTATAACGAAGCTGAAGATATCTTCAAAATTATTCGTAATATTCCGACGTCGTTATAACATGTTTCCTAACAGTATGTTGCGACGTGTAGAGGATTGAAAAAAGTTCTATTTATCAAATTCTTTGTTTTAAGGGTCCTCTTCCCTCACGCAAAAACACCCGGTCACTAATGTTAATCCTATAAAGGCAGTTATTTTCTAATATCTCGTTTGCATTTCAATATTTTCAAACGATTTTTTTTTTTTTGCATTGGATAGCTGAGATCGATCTCTATTTCCGCCGTTAATTACTTTTTAAATTTTCTGTGCGGATTTTTTTACGAAGATACTTTTACTTTTGGAACCGGTTTCGAACCATAGAATGTGTGGCCGAAAATGGCCCGTTTAAGCACTGGTGACAAAGAAAATTGTGAAAGGTGTAATGAAAGACAGCGTGTAAGCGCCATTTCCGGACACAGATACTATAAAAAAAAATACTAGTTTAGGTCCCCTCTAAAATGCTTTTAAATTTTGTCACATAGTTTCCAATCACCTGGCACACATAAAATCATTCAGCTGCAATTTTGCATTTTAATTTAGGAAAAAAATAAAACACACGTTATGAATACTGTGCAATTTTGGTACTAACTGTCAGTTTTAATAGAAAAAATCGCTTTGAAAGGATTTCTCAGATTTTCTTCTCACCTTTTAACACTTACCAATAGTGGAAAAGTAATTATCTTTTCGGTTTATTTTTCGTCTCTCCTTTCATGTTTTAGCTCACAGGCTAACAAAGCCTGAGAGCTAATGTGCCCACTCGTTCTGTATGTATGTACGTAACGCGATAACTCTTGATAGAAATATCCGTTTTGCTTCAAATTTTGTTTATAGGTCCATTGTGATAAGGCGCTTCCCTGATTAGTTTGGGGGTTCATTGGTTGAGTATAAAGGGGGGAACGGAGGGATAATTACCCCTTAATTTAAATAAATGGGTTTTTCATGCAGAATTATCCTATTTGCTTCAAATTGTGTATATAAGTACATTGTGATAAGGCGCTTCCCTGATTAGTTTGGGGGTTCATTTGTTAAGTATAAAGGGGGGAACAGGGGGGTTATTCCCCCCTTAATTTATTATCGATTTCTTTATTTTTCGAGGGAATTATTCTTTGAAATAAGAGTATAATATGCAATTAATGTGAATAGCCTGTGAGCTCAATGCGATCAGTTTAACTGGGCACTTTTCTTTTTTTAAAGAGTGTTCTATTTTTTTACCCGAAATATTATTCTAAGATGTGGTTTTTAAAATGGGAGACGCGTGATGGACAAGGATTTTGTGCGTGATGGACGAGGATTTTGTGCGTGATGGACGAGGATTTTGTGCGTGATGGACGAGGATTTTGTGCGTGATGGACGAGGATTTTGTGCGTGATGGACGAGGATTTTGTGCGTGATGGACGAGGATTTTGTACGTGATGGACGAAATTCTTTTCTCATATGTGATTTTAAAAATGAAGATACTCCAATTGAAAAGGGCACTGTTGGCAGTTTGGTTACTTTTATTATTTACATTTTTAGATTGCCACGCTTTTTTTTCTTCGAAATTGTAATATTCATCTTATTTAATGTATCATTGGCATTTCAGTTAACTCTTCATGTACCAAATTATGAATTAATGAAAATTTCCCTTCCAACGCATTTTTTTTTCTGAATATTTAAAAATATATTAGTGGATTTCTGCATTATTAAATAAATTTTGGAAATTTTTCATTCATTAAAATTTAACTAAACCAGTATTTACAGAAATTTTGTAAAATATTTACAGCTCTATCCAAATCATTCCTTCACAATATTGTTTTTAACATTTTATAATATTTGGAAATGTACAAATTTCCTTACATATAAACAGAAATTTTCCAGAACTGAAAATTTTAACTTAATGCATTTCAACATCAAAAAAGCTGAGCAGTTACAATTAGAAAAGGAAAATATTCATTTAAATATATTTTTGCTTTGTACAGTGTATAATGCTTTTGGAACATGATAAAGTAAAGTGTCTATTTAAAAAAATGTAAATTCATGGGCATTCTCCGTTAATTGCTGCCGTAATTTTACGAGAAATGCCTCTTCCTCAAGGTAACCATTCATTTTCCGTAAATTTCATGTTTTCACGGGCAAAAAGCGTTTATGTAAGAACAAAGCTCGTTTATCTAGGGACAAAACCTGTTTTCTTATGGACATTGCCTAGAATCTCTTCTGCAGTAATTTTACTGCAGCAATTTTTTACAGTGAGAACTCGTGCTAACTTGCATTACTGACAATAGCTCTGTTAAATTAATTTTGTAACGTTTCTTTTAGTGGTACTTTAAGGTACCGTCGGTTCATAAAGGGTTAATAAGACGAACAGGTTTATTTGAAAAATGTCATAGCAATCAAATCACTCTGATTTTTAAAATTAGCCCAATCGGTAACACTAGACGAGCGCGCGACATACTCTATATTCATTTTCTTTTTGATGGTAAATTATACGGGAGAAGAATTATAATAAAATTTTCCAGTACGATTATATCGTACATTCTTTGAGGCTATTTAATATAGCGAAAAATGGTATTAGAAACAAAAATGCGCCCTTCTGGCTAGCGTATTTTAAATTCATCTATTAATCAAGTAAACATGCCAAATATAATTTTCAATTACTTATATATTTTCAAAATTCTAACTCGTCTTTGGAACAAAAAATAGTTGATTGAGTCATATATTCTGATTTGTTTCAAGTGCAAAACAAACTATGCACAAATAATCGGATACGTTGAAATTTATTTTAATTTCATCCAAAATGAATTTTATTCTTTATTTTGAAATCACATGTTGATTCTCATATTGCGAATGATATTTCCAGAGTTTAATATCATTTAATTTTTTCTATTATTCAAATAGAATTTTCAGTTTTATTTAAATTGTTATTTTTCTGTGTTACTTTACTTTTTAGAGTCAACGTTAAATAAACGTTTATTTCTCTAAAGACAGCAATATCGATAAATAAAAATTGTAGACATATTTCAAAACGAAAATACTGCATAACTGTAATATATGATTAAAGATTGGTAAAAACAAAGTACTTTCATATGAATATGAAATTAAAAATATTTCAATTTTACACTAAAGAATATATTTTAAACCAAATAAAAATTTAATACAATACATAAATACATAATATTTTCTCAAAGAAAACATTAGCTACTAGATATAATTAAAAATAATTATAATAAAGTGCTTCTACGATCGTGTGAAACTCAATTGTCATGTACAGGACTATCAAACCTAGCAACCGCGGTTTACTACTATTATCGAATAGACATTTTCGTCTTATTTAATCACAGATTGCAATTAAATACCATTCGGAAATAAAAAGCGTTAAACCCGCGGGTATCAAATTGGACAGGCGAGAGGTGCAGGTATCTCAAAATGATGCTATTACGAGAAGTGCTGTAAATTACCACCATTTGTGCCCAAACAACACTGAGTTAGTCGATCCATAATTTGGTATATAGCTGACCATACATACAGTGTGACTAATTAAATTACAGTGCCCTTTCAGCATTCCCCATGATGTGTGAATAATATGTAATTAATAATTAGGTGAGATGGGGGATGAATGGAACAAGGGATGGGTGGGACGTTCTCAATATTTCAAGCAATAAACATTTCTTTTTAGTTGCTTCCTATCCTCATAGATATCACAACCATAGTGTGCTTCAGAACCAAAAGCAAGACCACATGGCTGTTTTCATTTTCCTTCAAATTTGAATTTCCTGAAATCTCTGCTCAAAAGTAACTTTTTTTTACATTTGAAGTTACTTAAATATCTTATGTAATACAAACAATTAAGATATGTCGTAGATTTTTATTTAAAGGCTCAATATTGGTAATTAAAATGAATGCATATTAACCATTGTGACAAAATAATTTTTGAGACAAAATGGCTGACAATTGAATATATGCATCAGGGGGATGATTGGGACATTTCAAATGAGGATTAATGGGACTGTCTCATTCAGCACTAGATGATACTGAAAAACATATTTATTAACTAAATAATGTTATACAGGTTGATAAATTAATAATTTATGGTAATTATTCTTTTAACATTTCATCCTCATTGTAGCCATCGTCTTCAACCATTGAATGCTTCCGTTTATGGGCCTTTTAAGACAAAGTTGAGATGAGTCCAAGATGATTGGCTGACAAATAATCCTGGAGATTATATTACAATTTATAATCTCTCAGCTTTTGCCAAGGAGGCATTTTTGTCAGCTTTTAATCCTTGACATTAAATACAGGGAAGAAAATATTTATGTCCCATTCATCCCTGCTGTGGAGATGATTGGGACAGAGATGAACTTTTTTTTAAATTTCATAATATGTATCTCTATAAAAATAAGCTTGAATAGATATTGTGCATAAGATGTAGTCAAACACTTAATGTATGAAATGTGATATATAATATTGATAATAACTTAAAAAATATATTTAAAATAGATATTTTTGTTAAAATGTCCCATTCATCCCCCATCTCCCCTATATGTTTTAGTTATAGTATTTGCGATAAGCAATTCAAATAATTTTATTTTAATGAAACAATAAAAGTCAAATTTTGTATATTTTTTAAGATCCTCACCATAGTCCTCTAGAAAACAAATCGCAAATTGTACGTCAAACGTGACAAATGAGGTTTGTTCGTACTATAACTAGTTTTTTAAATATTCAGTTCTTTGTGCAAAGGCTATAGCACTCTTATGCAAAAATGCACGAATGCAAAATTTATTATATGTGCAGATTTTCATATTATATATATTAATTTTATTTTATGAAATTAAGTATCAACAATTACAAACAATTAATTGCAATTCTGATACATTAAAATTATACTATGCGCAAATATCCAATACAAGACAATGTAAAAAAAAATATTTTTTTTTTCACTGAAATGAATTATATTGTCTGTTATTATGGTATGATTAATATCCGTAATCAAATAGGTACATTTTAAGTTGGAACATTTTATCGTTTGTTGACATTTACCGAAAATTCCAATGGGAAACTTAAGCCTAGCTCTGAAAATTTCAGAATTTGAAATCCATATTTGTACTCTTTTCCCATTTAATATATATTTCTCCGGAAACATGTATCCAAACAACTGTCAGATTATATGATTACTATATATGAACACTTTTAGTATACAAATTCGGTTTTTAAATTCAGTAATACGGAAATATTATTAATCCATCTTAAATATGACGTAATCACCATGGCAACCTAGAATCATTACCTATCATGGGATATCATTGAATTAATTACGTATGATAGGATTTAATATAATGAAGAAAAAATGTATGAATATCTTTTAAGTTTTGATTCGATTTTCATAAAATTTGAAATGACTCGGCAAGATTCTGCAACGATTATATATGTATTAAAATTTAAAGCATTCGGTTGGGTAGTTTTTGCACTATTATATGCGGACAGATGGGTGGAAAGGTCCTTATTTGTTGATTATGTGTTAAGAATAATTATTTTTGGATTATATATATATATATATATACATATTTAGAAGACTTAATCCAGAAAATTCAACTGCTCCGTTTGAGATGTTTGTTGTCAATCATACGGTGACATGTAGAGAACATACTGCTTTAATACAGGTGCTGGCGTGGGGAAAACAAACTTGTCAAAGACCTATTTTTAGCTTGCAGTAAGAAATGAGCTTACCTGTATTTATCCAGGAATCTAAAATCTCCATTTATGGAATAAAAGGCTAAAACAAACATTTTTTTTTTCAAATAAAATAGCAGCGATGTATTTTACACTTCTACACGTACACATATAAATAAAATAACACATTACTAGTAGTAAACACTCTTTTATATTTAACCAGTTACAGTGAATTTTTTTCCCTATATTGTAAAAATGAAAAGGCGGCGTGAAAAAACTGGTACGATTTTTTTTTATTACGTTTGAAATTTGTTTGGTTAAGTTTATTTAGTCAAGCTAGAGCTTCGTAATATTTCAAATAATAATTATATATATATATATATTGCTATTTTGGAAAATTGAGTATCTTTATATATCAGGGTAGCGGCATACGCACAGGCCGCACGCTTACATTTAATTTCACCAATTTGTTTAATTGGACTCAAATTTAAATTTAAAGCTTTCACAACTTTAAAATTTTAACGTTTAAGCTTCATGTGTTTTTAGATTGTCATAAATTTATAAACATTTTAAAATTTATTAATTTATTTTTAAATAAAAAATTCCATGAATAATGTGATTTCCGTTCCCAAATTTCAATGGATTTCGGGGACGTTTCATCACCTTAGTTTGTCCAAGACCTATGTCATACACAGACGGTGCATGTAGTCAGAGCTACACTAGATACCGGGCTTGCCCATTCATTATCATGACGTCACAAAAGGTGGCTGGCCGCTACCAGCGATTGGTACAAAGCGAAACGACAAAATGAAAGACCAACAGCGATTGGCACAAAACGACGGGCTCGTCGCTTTGCACCAATCGCTGGTCGCGGCCAGCCACCTTTTGTGACGTCATGATAATGAATGAGCAAGCCCAGTATCTAGTGAAGCCTTGATGTAGTGGATCATTTTTTCACGGCCATTGGTGAAAAAAGGGGGGCACGTCGCTTTACACCAATCACCGTGTAAAAATTATCCACTCCATGTGACGTTTTAAACGTCATGCACCGGCCGTGTATAACGTAGGTCGCGGTTTGCCTCTTGTGCGAGGCTAACGAAGAAGACAGGCTACCGCGGTGCATTCCACTTATCTTTTTTACAGGCCGCTCGAAGCTAACGAGAAAGAAAGGCTACCGCAGTGCTTTACGAGTATCGTTTTTTACAGACCGCCGGAGTCACGTGAGGCTCGAATGCACCAATGGAGGTGTACGAAAAGAGCATCACGTCACTCTAGCGGTCTGTAAAAAAAGATAAGTGGAATGTACCGCGGTAGCCTGTCTTTTTCGTTAGCCTCGCAGGCCGCTAGAGTGACGTGATGCTCTTGTACACCTGCATTGGTGCATTCGAGCATCACCTGACTCCCGCGGTCTGTAAAAAAAGATACGCGTAAAGCACCGCGGTAGCCTTTCTTTTTCGTTAGCCTAGCCTCTTGTGAGAGTGGTGCCATGCGGTACATAAAATTTGATTGGTTGAGACCATTTTGTTCGAAACCCAATCGGCAAGTCCAAATTGGGCGAGTCTGTAATTATCGCCAAGCTAATGCTTGTTAACATGTCTCACTGTTCTAATGGAACTTATCCAGGTGAGTATCGCCAAGTTCTGGAATGTAGATTTGCCATAGTTTGGACAAAACGTCCGTCTAAGGGTAGTCTGAGCATTCGCCATGTGCGTATCTCACCACTCTCATACAGAGGCACCCTAGATAACCTCACTCAGATTGGACATTTTTGTTCAGACTGTCACGAAGGTGACTTGTCAAAGACCTATTTTTAGCTTGCAGTAAGAAATGAGCTTACCTGTATTTATCCAGGAATCTAAAATCTCCATTTATGGAATAAAAGGCTAAAACAAACATTTTTTTTTTCAAATAAAATAGCAGCGATGTATTTTACACTTCTACACGTACACATATAAATAAAATAACACATTACTAGTAGTAAACACTCTTTTATATTTAACCAGTTACAGTGAATTTTTTTCCCTATATTGTAAAAATGAAAAGGCGGCGTGAAAAAACTGGTAGTCTAACTAATTCTAGAATTAGTTCAGACTGTCACGAAGGTGACTTTATATGCGAGGCTAACGAAAAAGAAAGACTACCGCGGTGCTTTACGCGTATCTTTTTTTACAGACCGCGGGGGGTCACGTGATGCTCGAATGCACCAATGCAGGTGTATGAAAAGAGCATCACGTCACTCTAGCGGTCTGTAAAAAAAGATAATAGACCGGGAGGCGGCAGCACAGACAATCACCTCATCGAGTTCACGGCTGAAATTCTAGAATTAGTTAAATCTCGATTCGCATATTAAAATGCAATCGGTCTGCCAAGTCATATCTTGGTGGAAAACATCTTAAAACACGATTTTAGTCATTGACTCATAGGTTTGCCATCGAGGCTAACGAAAAAGACAGGCTACCGCGGTACATTCCACTTATCTTTTTTTACAGACCGCTAGAGTGACGTGATGCTCTTTTCGTACACCTCCATTGGTGCATTCGAGCCTCACGTGACTCCGGCGGTCTGTAAAAAACGATACTCGTAAAGAACCGCGGTAGCCTTTCTTTCTCGTTAGTTTCGTTTACCATTGTGTTTTCCTGCACCCAAAAGTATGATAACATCAGGGCTACACTAGATACCGGGCTTGCTCATTCATTATCATGACGTCACAAAAGGTGGCTGGCCGCTACCAGCGATTGGTACAAAGCGAAACGACAAAATGAAAGACCAACAGCGATTGGCACAAAACGACGGGCTCGTCGCTTTGCACCAATCGCTGGTCACGGCCAGCCACCTTTTGTGACGTCATGATAATGAATGAGCAAGCCCGGTATCTAGTGAAGCCTTGATAACATGGAAGAATGGGAGCAGGAACACACAATGGTAAATCTACGATCCAACCGCTAAAATCAGGTTTTCGGGTGTTTTCCACCAAGATATGACTTGGCAGACCGATTGCGTTTTAATATGCGAATCAAGTTTTAACTAATTCTAGAATTTCAGCCATGAACTCGATGAGGTGATTGTCTGTGCTGCCGCCTCCCGGTCTATTACTGGGATAGCCGGTTTCCGCACTATGTATTCTAGGCGCTGTAGCTTAGCTGATAGGAAACGAAAGTGCGATGTAAGCAAAAAAAACACGTTCAACATAGGTGCTTTATTTGTTTATTGAGAACATGCATCTGACTTGTGTGCTTGGGGCCTCCGTGGCCGAGTGGTTAAGACACCATTCCGCTAATCACTTGTGAGCGTAGGAGTCAGGTCGGCGGGTTCGACTCCCGCCACCTCCATTGCACACACTTTGTGGAGCTCGCGGATGTAACTCTCTGGTGTTGTAAATTTCCTTGTGGCTATCTCGTCCCTCTATATTGACGATGACTTATAAGCGGGCACTTGATGTCAAGCACACAAGTCAGATGTATGTTCTCAATAAACAAACAAACAAACAAACTTGTGTGCTTGACATCAAGTGCCCGCTTATAAGTCATCGTCAATATACAGGGACGAGATAGTCACAAGGAAATTTGTAACACCAGAGAGTTACATCCGGAAGCTCCACAAATTGTGTGCAATGGAGCTGGCGGTAGTCGAACCCGCCGACCTGACTCCTACGCTCTCAAGCGATTAGCGGAATGGTGTCTTAACCACTCGGCCACGGAGGCCCCGCCATAGGTGCTTTGTCGCATGCGTTTTCGGTGGGCTCGGTGAAGAAACGATAGGCTACAACCGTAGATTTGTCGCATGAGTCGCAGAAATGCCTCTTGTCTCCTTGGTGTGTGGTGCGCTTTAGGATGCCTCTATATGGGAGTGGCGACATACGCATAAGGCGCTTGCTCAAACAGACGTGTTTGTCCAAAATATGGCAAAACTTCATTCCAGAACTTGGCGATACTAGCCTGGAAGAGTTCAATTAGACAAGTAAGATATGTTAACAAACATTAGTTCGGCAATAATGACAGGCTCACAAAGATGCTTGGCGATTCGGTTTTATTCAAAATCGTTTCAACTAATTAAATTTTATATCCCATATGTCGTTTCTCACATATAGAGGCTCCCTAATCTACCTTATCTAATCTAGTGCGCCTCTGTATGAGAATGGCGACATACGTACAGGAAGCATGCTCAAAATGTGCTCAGAGAGAAATTTTTGTCCAAACTATGGAAAACCTACATTCCAGAACTTGTCGGTACTTGCGTGGAGAAATTCGGTTATACAAATGAAAAATAAACAGTAACTTAGCGATAAAAGGCAGGCTCGCCAAGATGCTTGGCAATTCGGATTTGTCCAAAGTCGTTTCAACTATTCGAAATTTTTACCCATTTGTAGCCACTGTCATATACAAGCACCCTAGCGTAATCGAACTCGTTCAGGCGAGTGCCACAATGTTCTGGAATATATGGTTTGCCGTAGTTTGGGCAAAACCTGCATTCTGATCATGTGCCATGTGCGTATGTCGCTATCTCTCATAGAGGCACTGTACTGCTACAATCGCGACCTATGTTACAGCGCCTAGAATAAATAGTGTGGAAACCGGCTACAAAATAATACTAAAAATTTGAATCGAATTGAGAAAACGTTTCGGCTGGTGGTAAGTATGTTAAATACTTAAATTATAAAAAAAAAATTCCCTAAAGGCGTTCAATACTGGCCCATTTACTCCATATTATGTTCATGTACCTTTATTCTGATATATACACCAGATAAATAAGATTGATTATCAATTTATAAGTGTTTGAAATAGATATGAATTCAAATAGAATTATATTCACTAAATTTTTGCAATACAATGTTTATGTTGAAAAGAGCTAGCAAATGTTGCTGTGATCGCCTTATTATCGTACAGCATCGTTGCACATCGGCTTTTATCGGCATTTATCGGCTACAATTTGTTAGCACTTTTTAAAGCATTACTTGGATATCTGGTTTCCACACTATGTATTCTAGCAAGGCTACACCAGAGCTACACTAGATACCGGGCTTGCTCATTCATTATCATGACGTCACAAAAGGTGGCTGGCCGCTACCAGCGATTGGTACAAAGCGAAACGACAAAATGAAAGACCAACAGCGATTGGCACAAAACGACGGGCTCGTCGCTTTGCACCAATCGCTGGTCGCGGCCAGCCACCTTTTGTGACGTCATGATAATGAATGAGCAAGCCCGGTATCTAGTGAAGCCTTGATTCTAGGCGCTGTACCTACGCTATATCAGGGCTAAACTAAATACCTGGCTTGCTCATTCATTCGAGGCTAATGAAAAAGACAGGCTACCGCGGTACAGTCCACTTACCTTTTTTTACAGACCGCTAGAGTGACGTGAAGCTCTTTTCGTACACCTGCATTGGTGGATTCGAGTATCACGTGACTCCCGCGGTCTGTAAAAAAAGATAAGTGGACTGTACCGCGGTAGCCTGTCTTTTTCGTTAGCCTCGTCATTCATTATCATGACGTCACAAAAGGTAGCTGCGAGGCTAACGAAAAAGAAAGGCTACCGCGGTGCTTTATGCGTATCTTTTTTTACAGACCGCGGGAGTCACGTGATACTCGAATGCACCAATGCATGTGTACGAAAAGAGCAACACGTCACTCTATCGGTCTGTAAAAAAAGATAAGTGGAATGCACCGCGATAGCCTGTCTTTTTCGTTAGCCTCGAGGTAGCTGGTCCCGACGAAAGACATAGAGCATTTGGCCAAGGCTTCACTAGATACCGGGCTTGCTCATTCATTATCATGACGTCACAAAAGGTGGCTGGCCGCGACCAGCGATTGGTGCAAAGCGACGAGCCCGTCGTTTTGTGCCAATCGCTGTTGGTCTTTCATTTTGTCGTTTCGCTTTGTACCAATCGCTGGTAGCGGCCAGCCACCTTTTGTGACGTCATGATAATGAATGAGCAAGCCCGGTATCTAGTGTAGCCCTGATTTGGCACAAAACGATGGTCGCGTCGTTTTGTACCAATCGCTGGTTGCGGTCAGCCACTATTTGTGATGTTATGAGAATGAATGATCGAGCCCGGTATCTAGTGTTGCCTTAGTTATATACGACCGGTTCATGACTTTTAAAATGTGACACACAGTGGATAATCTTTACACGGTGATTTGCACAAAACGATCATCTCGATGCTTTGTACCAATCGCTATGTAAAGATGATCCCCTCCGTGTGACGCTTTAAACGTCATGAACCGGCTGTATATAACGTAGGTCGAGCTATAAATTCACATTGCACAACTTTGCGATATCTGTTTCACAAGTTCACTTACAAAGGGAGATTCCGAAGTCGGAAATAGAGAATGCGGTGATACTTTGTGAACCTGTAGAATATGGAAAAAACATATGAATATAGCTCAGTGGAAAGTCATATGAATATAGCCAATGAAAGCCCTAAAGGCCAGAGGGTCTTAAGAAAAGAAGCCTCAAAGTTTCACTGATTTTGCGTGTATAATCGGAAAATTTTTCTTGTTTCTGAAAGCTTCCGTAGCACGTACTTCAGATCTTGACACCCTCTTCCGAGTTTCTTTCCGAACATACTATTATCTCCAGACAAAATAACGATTGGAAATGTATACTTAATTATTTTAATTTGAGACAAATAATAAAAAAATACGCATGTTGCTGTGCATATATTTTTATATTTATTTATAAAGTGAGGGAGTTTTAAATATGAAAATTTGCATTTTTATAGATTTAATGAAGTTTTTAAAAAGATGTACGCAGTTTCTATTTGTTCATTCGACAAAATTTTCTTTTAATTTACAATTCATTACTTTTTTGTATGAATAAACTCCTATAACTTTTTCAGCGAAATGGATTAACCTACTTTGCATAAAATTAAAGTATGCAGTCTAATTTAATTTTTTCCACTACCATAAGAAAAAAAAAAAAAAAAAAAAAAAAAAGAAAACTATTCTTATTTCAAATATAAGATTCTGGACTAAGAAAAGTCATACATTCAAAATGTAAACAGCAAATTTTTAAAATTCTTCACAGCTTTAACTATTAGTGTAATGGAAAAAAATTAAAATAGCAGACTCTAATTTCATATTCCATATTTTAATTCATTTTGCTGAAAAAATAGTAGTTTATTCGTGTAAAAAACTGTAAACAATTGTAAATAAATGGAAAATTTTGTCAACTGAACAAATAAAAACTGCGTTTTTTTTTTTTTTTTTTTTTTTTTTTTTTTTTTTTTTTTGCGTTTTTGTACTTTTCATTGAAGCTCTAAAAATGCAAAATTTTATAATTAAAACTCTCTCTCTCGCTGTTAAATAATTGATTAAATAAATATATGCGCATAAACATTTTAAATAATTAATGAGGTAAACATCCCATAGGATTATATGGGATTTCCTCCTCAATTTTTCAATTATTGCTGTAACTTTTTGATTTTTCCAGATATTTCACTGGTCTTTTTATATGAGTTGACCTATAGTATTGACTATCCAATCATGACAAAAAATCTTTGCTGTAGTTTGCGTATGCGCAGTTAAAATTTATTTCATAAAAATACCTATATCTCATCAAATATTAAATATATTAATATTTTAATCACATTATACTATTTCTACGATTTTTTGACAAGTTTTTGGAAAGCGGTGTTAAATTCGGCTGAAAACTCTGCATGCTATAAAAAAAAACTTTTGGATTTTTCACAGAAACGTTAACATCTTCACAAATATACGTACTATAGTTACACAAATGTTGAACAAGACCTACATAGTCATTTGCTACAGTGAGAGACCATTTTTAGCATTTTTTGTTACTTGGGTGATCGAAAATATTATTTTATTATTAAGATTATTATTGCCCCTCGTAATTGTCCTTGCGACAAAATCTTCACTGAAAAACATGAAGTCAAACATGTTCTTTACATCCTCAAACTTCAAGGGCATTCCGGGCATTTCCTCATGAGTTTCAGTAAGATATTCGACGAAACGTCTGAAATTGGTCACTGCCCCTTAATTTCTGGACACCAGTATAGATTTTCTATGACTTTGTACGATGCCACCCCATCTTATATCCATTCTATAAATATAAAATTGATACTTACCAATCGGGATATTCTTATCACAATTTGCAGTTTTTGTTGATTTCAGTCGCGTAGTACATCCACTATCGCTCCGGCAATTGACAATAAATCAACTTCATCTTTTTGAAAATTAATCGTTATATATTTTTCTAGCGAAAAAAGAAGTATTTTGTTCTCGCTCTTATATCTCGTACAATTATATCTCGCTTTTCTGTGAAATTTAAGAGCCTACACTAGTCATGCGAAGAAACGCTCAAACTAATGTTAAGTCTATGGGAAGGTTCTTGCACGATTTCTCGCTCGCGTTTTAATATTTTAAAATGCTTTTTTTTGCATAGGATAGCTGAGGTCAATCTCCAACGTTGTTAGTTTTTACTTTTTAGATTTTTGTTGCAGTTTATTAATAAGCGGGCATTTTAAATTTTGGAACCGGTTGGAACCGGTTCTGAAAATGAAAGTACCCTTATATAAAATAACTGGAACCAAAATCGAAAAAGTAAAAACTAACAACGTTGGAGATTGACCTCAGCCATCCTATCCAAAAAAAGCATTTTAAAATATTAAAATGCGACCGAGAAATCGTGCTAGAACCTTCCCATAGACTTAACATTAGCTTGAGCGTTTTTTCGGGTGATTGATGTAGGCTCTTAAGTAAGAAATTTTTGCTCAAAATTTTACATTTTAATCTGGATCGATGCAATTTCACTAAACATGTATACTTTTTAAAACGTTTACGAATTTCACCAGCCTTTGGACTAAAACACTTTTTTTTTTTAATCTCATTATTTTAGGTTAAGTCTATGATGAGTTATAATCTCCAACTCTTGACCTTCTTTATTCGTAGCTTTCCCGCCCATCATCTGTCGAACTTCTATTTTTTAATAAGTCAATTAAAACAATACAGTTTTTTACTTTAATACATGTATAATAATTCAGTGTAAATGTATTATTATAAACGCTTCCCAGTTCTTAATACTCGAAAGTGCCTTAAATTTCAGAGTGTCAAAGTGATGTTACCCCTGAAATAAATATCAGCGTGATCATTCAAGAATTAAAAAAAAAAGTCATTAAATATAAAATAAATGAACAAATGTTATATGTTTTAAAACTAGTTTAAACACTACTCATAAACAAAATATAAAAATAGCACTTTTTTTTTCTTTTTGTAAATCTAAGTTACTTAAAGCAAACAAACTTCTTAATAACACCATAAATTTAAGAGATGCGCTAGGCCTTTCGAAAGAACTTTGTCTTACGTCTTCTTTGTAAGACGAGCTAACATTTAGAAAGCGGGAGCAAGACTGGAAGAAATTGGGAGGGAAAGGGGATAAGTTAGAGGAAACAGCCAATAGGAATGCAGGAGGCATCAGCCAATCACAAGAGAGCATTATCCAAACAAGAGGACACAGAACATAGGGAGAATTATGAAGCAAATTGAATAGACAACAGAGTCAGAACATATAAAATAAACTACATGCAAATGTGATATATGTATATAATAAAAAATATAGGGTAAGTCAAAATGAATATAGCGATAAAAAAGGGCTATAACTATTTAATGGAAAATAATTTATAGATAAAATTAACACAGAATGTAGACGGAACTGCAAAATTTTGTATACATACGTCATAGATGTTCTATGTAACTTCCCTTAGTCAAACGGACAACATCTAGGTGGTAGTCCGTTTCACGCCATACATTCTGAAGCACTTGTTCACTCACCGACGCAAGCGCATTACAAATGCGTACTTTGAGTTCTTCAATGGGGAAATTGCACGTTTTTCAATTTAACTTGCATCTGATAGAGTGTAAAAATACGAACATTTTGATACCATTTTTACATGTATTTGAAACTTGTATAATTCATTAAATTAACTTTTAAAACGCAGTTTTTGCCGTGGCGGGAAAAAGCCATGTCACGTGACGAAAGCTGTTCTGACGTCACTACACATGTAAACAAACCCTCGCTGTATTGCTCCCTGTTATTTCCTATGGGGGCGGCTTGCTTTAAGCTGGACGATTTCTTTCTTTTCTTAAAAATGATTAGTATAACAAATTAAAAGTATTGCAAATTGCTGTAATGAATAAATAATACTGTGAATTCCATTCCAGGTGATATTTTTATTCCATCGCGTTTCTAAGAATTTTCATTTCCAGATCTCGATGTACAAGTTAATACTCGTACTACAATATTGTATTTTATAGAATAAGGTATACTTATATATATATATATATATATATATATATATATATATATATATATATATATATATATTGCACAATATAAAATAAACTGGTACAAATAGGATTTATTTCATTAGGGAGGGTGGAGTCAACTTATAAAAGGGTTTGTGAAAAATTGTGAAAGGCCTATTTTTAAGACAAAAAATTTTGTGAAGGATCTTGTTTTAAGGTGGAATGTATTGTGAAGGTTCCTGTTTTAATATGAAAATTTTTGTGAACGGTCTTTTAAAGGACTTAATTTCTTCCTGAACAGGTCTCTGGACTACACTACACACAGGCAAAACAATCAAGTAATTGTTTTAAATACTGTCAGTTTTGTGAAATTTTCAGAATGTGGGATTGAAGGTTTTATGCTTTATAGAAGTATGCAGATTAGAGATAATGTTTTGTTTAACAATTATCTGTTTTATTTCTGTTATAAATTAGCAATATTTCTACGAAATTAAAAAGGCCAAAAGAGAAATATTATGCAGAAATATAATAATTCTAAATGTATTTGAAGCAATGTTATGTATATTTAAATTTTATTGTTGTTATTAACATTTTAAACATTAAAAGAATGGTAGTATGTTTGAATTTTCGTTCATGATTTTAAAATGTTTTCTTTATTCTTTGGTTCTATGTTAAATTTTTTTTTCTAAATTAATATATAATCCATACCTTCCAAATAATTAAAAAAATTAATCATACAAATTCATGCCTTATCTGTGAATTGAATTTAAAAACCATTGTGATATTATAGCATAATATCTCTCAACATAATGCCCTGCCCTTATGATACTAATGCATTTTTCAAACAAAGAATAAACCTTGAATGATAATATATCTTGATTTCGTTATATGTCACTATAAAAAGTTTACGTGTAATGAGATGGCTGTTTTCAAAAGTAAAAAGAGTGGGCTCTACTTCAACAACATATTCAAATTCTCAGCACATCTCGCTCTGTTTTAAAAAAGCTTTGTGCAGTATAATGCTTATTTTCAAAATTAAGATACTGCTTTCTTTAACAAGATTTTCATTATTTTTATTTTTTACGAAAGTTAGAACATTGAGGAAAATAAAGATATAAAATTTTTAGAACCTGATAAATCTAAAAATTGGACATTCTTAGAAACTATATTTCAAACAAACAAAAAGTACTGCATCCATTCAAAAATTATACGTAAGCAAATACTAATAAAACGATAATCAAATTATTTTTACACTTTTCTATATTAATTGAATTATGATTATACGTTGAGAAATCAATTTAGCAATCCTAAAAAGATAGTTTAAATAATGCTTTTTTTTCCCTCTCTCCATATCTTAAAACAGAAAAAAAAAAGCAAAAATTATACATTAATTTTAATAAATTTATTAGCTCTCATTTTCTACCAAGCGTAAAAAACAAAACAAAAAAAAACGGTGAATTTTCCCATTAAGCTTCGGTGGCCACGCCAAATTATAGTATTATTTTGGGAATTCCAATCATAAAAGGAGGCGTGATTATCAAAATAAACATTGGATGCTTATAAAAGATGTGTATTTAAAAAATATATTTAATTTAATACTTATTTTTAAGTAAGTACATAAAAAGAGAAAATAAAAGACAATAGTGATAAATTTACTCTCGTATGTTGCAGTATTTTTTTTTTCTGAAGAGTAGATACACAATTATTATTGTCAATTTTTAATTAAAATTTTTATTCAATAAATCAGTATTAAGTAAAGCATTTTTTTTTTGTTTCCTGCATTGTTGCTCAAAATTTCGTTTTCTCATAATTAATTTGAGCACATTTTTTATCCGAAATATAACCTGCATAACACGAAATTATATTCATATTAAAACGAATTATTAAGCATTAAAATGAATTTTCATGAACTATATAAATGCGATTTTACTTATGATTTCTTTTGTAATAAAAGTATCATTCTTATTTCGTTTAAATAAATCAGAGTAAGTGAACAATATATGTACTTTTTAGCTTTAGCTTCCTGTATTTTTACCCACATGAAATGCAGTTTTTCTGTCCTAAAAGCAAATTTGAATTTAAAAAATAAAAAACTATTTCCGAAAGACATAATTTTGTATTTTTCGAATCCGACCAACTTCAACACTTTTCCCAATTAAAATTAATGCAAATGTATAAATTAATAGTGCATTATATTTAGATATGATAAAATAATCTTTTGACTTTAATTTTTGTTTTTGTTTTTGTGTAAACGAGTCTTTAAAAGGTGTTTATAGTACATAGAAAACAATATAAAACAGCCTTCGAGCACTCGGCTCTAAGCAGAATTCCCAGTTTCATGTGTAGTGACGTCAAACCAATCCCGTCGCGTTTTCCGATCACGTGGTTTTGTTTTGCTTTTAACGAAGTTTAAAACTCCAATAACTACATAGTTTAAATTATTTTTGCGATTCCGAGTTAAGTTTTGAGGTATGTAAAGTTGTCTTCATCAATTAAACATAAAAGAATGCATAATCTAAAGTGAGTGCAACTTCCCCATTGTTTAGGGCATGGGAGGCACATACACCCTTGTCTTTTACATAACCCCATAGATCGGTCGAAGTGGAGATGCCGACGATGTCTTCTGCTCTTGGCGACCGAGATCTCCGGACTTGACACCCGGCGATTTTTTTCTATGGGGTTATCTGATGTGCCTCCCATACCAACACCGGCTCTATTAATGGAGTATGTATGTAATAGAGCCGGTGTTGCCTATGCCCAAAACAATTGAAGAACTCAAAGTACGCATTTGTAATGCGCTTGCGTCGGTGACTGAACAAATGCTTCAGAATGTATGGCGTGAAATGGACTACCGCCTAGATGTTGTCCGTGTGACCAAGAGAAGTCACTTAGAACATCTATGACGTATGTATACAAATTTTTGAAGTTACGTCTACATTCTGTGTTAATCTTATCGACAAATTATTTTCCATTAACTAGTTATAGCCGTTTGTCATCGCTATATTAATTTTGACTTACCCTGTATATATTAAATAGTTAGATTTAATGGTCTCTAAAATTTATGGTGTTACTAAGAAGTTTGTTTGCTTTATTACATCACGAAGTTAATTAGATGGTTTTTTTACAGTACTCTTATCAGGAATAGAATAAATATTTTACAGAAGAATACTGCGTATGCTGTAGGTTGAGACTTTTTTATATGAGGCTGGGAATTTTTTGGTTAGAATAATATTCAAAATGAAAGTAAACATAACTTTTTTTTTCAATTAAATATGTAATGTAGTGGCGGCTCCTAACTAAAATTAATTTGCTATTTGGAGAAAGTTTATCTTCTCCCACTTTACTAAAACATTTTTATTAAAAAACAGTTAATAACACACCAGTAGCTCATGAAGAACAGTAAAACAGTTTTCAGGTTAGAAATGCATATTTTTTATACAAGGTAATATTTTTTTTAGATTTTTTTTTTAAACTGGATAATATTTAATTAGTGATGCTAAAAAAAATAATGAAACAGAACTCGTATTTTTTTTTTTTTTTTTTTTACTTTTAATATCTAATATTTGAAGAGAAGAAATTCTATTTAAAAAAAACTATTTATTGTAGAAATGTTTTTGCACTTTTAAAGATTAAAAGTATTTTAAAATCATCTCTCATTTTCACTTACTAATGCATTTCTAAAACATTAGAAGTAAGTTCAATAAATATTAAATAGAGTACTTGTTTAAATATCTGGCAATTTACCGAGAGTTAATTTACCTTCTTTTAAAACATTTTTATGTCACAGTCTTTCATTTAAATGTGGATGTATGAATATACAGTGGTTTAGAAGAAAAATAAATTAGGATTTGGAAAATTTAGTCTAAAGTTTGTTTGCGTAAAATCATGCAATTAAAAAACTCATTAAAACATATGTGAGGTTAAATATTTGAAAAAAAAATTGTGGGGGAGGGGGTGTTATAATTTTGTAGAGTGTTTGTGAAATAGCATGCGAATATCAGTTGAAGAATTTTCATATGATTAAAATAATAGTTGGTATTCTAGTAATCGAAATATATCTGTATTACATTGTAATCTTTTTGACTTCAAATTTTATTGTTCTCTATAAGATTTCCTGAAAATTTAAGAAAGTAAGAATATTTAATATCAGTTGGTAACCTTAAAATTACACTGCATGCCAATTTGATAGACTCAGACTTGAAAAAAAAAATCAGTTTAAAATTTTGTGTAAAGATATTAGTGTATTAAAATTAATTGTATTTTAATTATAAGTATCGCGTTAAGTACCGGGTGCGCCATAAGTTCTTTAAAATTTAAAAAAATCATTAAAAAGAAACAAATGATTCTAAAAAATTGCGGTTTGCAGGAATAGGATTAGAGAGAGATCGGATTTTTTTAATAACAAAAAGAGTTTTGGTTGAAAAAAATACCGCCAGATGCCACCGCATGCATAATATGAAGCAGATGTATGCAAATTAAGCTTATAGTAAAATCATCCATTTCTGCGAAGCGTCTGATAAGCTTCAGTAACCCAGCAAATAAAAAAAGGTCTTTTCACGTTTTCAGTCATTTTCCCGTGCGGAATATTTGCAATGAGCTAGTTGCTGATTCCCTGTTCATGTAAAAGTGTTTAACCAACAACGCTTGAGCTGGCAACGAAAGCATACTGCTGCCATTGAATGAAGAATCTGTGTGAATTGAAGGGTTTTATTGACAGCCTGATTTGCATGAATCTGCTTCATATTTTGCATGCAGCACCATCTATCGGTAATTTTTTAACCAATTTTTTTGTTCTTAAAAAAAATTCCGATCTCTCTAATCTCATTTCTGCAAACGGGACTTTTTTAGCTACATTAGTTTATTTTTAATTATTTTTTTAATTTTTTAACGATCTTATGGCGAGTCTATTCCGAAAAGTAGGGGTGCACAATAGGGAGAACCGAAAAAATTCAAAATCATTTTTTGAACCGCGAAAAAATTTCAAATTGAAGAGACAAAAGAAAATTAAAAAAAACTAAGAAATTTATTTATATCTTCCGATCTCACATATGCCTTAAAGTTCCTGAAAATGGGCCAAATTTCATTTTTTTTTTCGAAACATTTTATGATTATTAAACTTTATAAGAACTGAGCGCAATATATCTAGTTGCTAAGTACTGGAATCATTGAGAAGAATATGAAAAAATCTTTAAAATTAGGCAATGCCTACCGACTGCGCATCAGCAGCGAATTAATGCAAAATATTGAGGAATGAATTTCACGTATGCTTTGTGACTTATTCTCTTGCTCCCCCTATACTTCACTTCGTTCTGTTGGCAGTCGGCAGATAATTTGTTGCTGTGTCACAAAGTTTTAAAATACAGGGTCTATAAAAGATCGGACACATTGTAATGTTTAATAATCCATAAAATATTTATGCATAGAATATCTCATATATATGAAGAGTGTAGATGCAAAATTCACACTCTCCACTTAACCTAGTTTTTAGAAAAATGCAAAAAACTGATTATTATGAATAAACATGATATATTGGCACAATTGTTTTGTGATATATATATTGTCATAACTTATGGCAATATATATATATATATACATTTCGGATCACAATAATCATGTGATTTTCAGGGTTTCGTTCATCTGACGAAACACTATTAATCTCACTCCTCTCTCTGTCTGTCACAGACCTCGTTCTCGGAGACTGTTAAAGTTAGAGTCTTTAAATTTTGCATATTTATAGCTGAATACCTCCGATCACACGACAAATAATAAAATTTCGTAAAAGGCATACATATTTTTAATTAGTTGAATTAATTTGATGACATCCGACTATTTCTGCGATTTAGATTTTAAAACAGAAACTTAATTTCAATCTTTTTCACGTAAGCTAGGCGGCCCAGTGGTAGCGTGTTTGCTCTCTATTCAAAAAGGCCCCTGGATCAAGGCCCCACACCGGAGTTTGAAGTTCTCAAAATTTCCCTCGGAATAGATTTCATTGTCTAATAAATTCAATTTTACAGAACTTTCGTATTTTTTTTTTCTGGTAAAACAAACCATAATTTATGCCATAATTTTTGTTTCCCTTTTCAGCTATTAAATTCATGCAACTAATTTTTTTCAGATTTATCAAAAGATGGCAGAACTACTCTATTATCTTTTAAGCAATAAAAATATTTCAATATGGTTTTGCTGAGCTAACGTTTAAACTTCATTAATATACATTTTTACATCATAATGGTCAAAAATTGTTGAAAAATATTTAATCAATTATTTTTTTTATTCAAAAATTCTTTTTTGGAGAAATTTTGAAATTTCGAAATTTTAAATTTTGCTTAAACTTTTGCTAAAAGGATAATTAAACAAAATCCGATTTTGATATCTTCGATCATACTTACCGACTTGTTTAAAAAAAACTAATGCTCTTGAACTTTCCTTGAAACAGCACCAAATCTCGTTTTCATGCATGCTAAGCTTATTTAATTTGAAGACTTTTGGAATATTAAATCTACAACAACAACTTTTCAAAAGTTAAAAAAAAAAAAAAAATGTGGTTAAAAAATCGCGTGATATCAAATTTTCAAGCTATTATATTACTTATTTAACTTTTTTCCATTAAATAAGTTATCATATATATAAGTCGAGTGCCTACGTATATGTTAATAGAAATCGTTTTCTGCTGTACATCCTAACGAGTTTCTGAAAATTCAATTTTTTTCAAATTATGCATGATGGGCTTGGCGGCCATCTTTGCATATTATTCACAAAATTCTAAGCACCCAAATCCGTAGTTAAAATCCGAAGTTCAAAATTGCTATTTAAGCAAATATTTTAAGCGTTTCATTTATAGACTTGTATGCTCTGAAAATTGTGTCTTAAGATAATCATGACTTATCTTAAAGATTCACCTTATGATTTATTTTTTAGAGTAATTAATAATTTCAAACTAGTAAAAATCAATTTCTCAAAATATCAGTATTATCTAATGTATCTGTCCGTAGTTAAAATCTGAAGTTCGAAATTGTTATAAACATATTACATTGCAAACATATTACGCTTTTACTTTAGAAATTTGGGTGCTTAGAAATATGGAAAGATGGCCGCCAAGCCCATCATGCATAATTTGAAAAAAGTTGATTTAATTTAAAGACTTTTGGAATATTAAATACATTCAAATACCTGTTTTGTGATTCTTTTCTTTGATTCAGTCATAATGTATTCCAGAAACGTCACAACATCGCAGCAAATGATTTCCGGACTGCCAACAGAATGAAGCGAATGACAGGGCAAAGACGGAAATAAGACCCGAATCATACGTGCGCGCGAATTTCATTCCTCAATATTTTTTGATAAATTTGCTGTTAATCCATGATCGGAAGGCGTTATCTGATTATGATGATTTGTTTTCTTATTATTTCAATTATTACAGCACTTAACAACTAGAGCTATAGCGTTCAGATTGTATTATTAATAATCATAAAAAATAACATAAAATAGTGTATTTTCCTCGTATCCATGAACTTTAAACAATATGTGCGATCGGAAGATATCAATAATTTTCTTAGTTTTTTTATACTTTGTTTTGTCTCTTCAATTCGCAACTTTTCAGCGGTACAGCGATGAAAAAAAATTTGATTTTGAATTTTTCTCGCAAACTTTAGTGCACAACCGTTTGCTCGCGATTCAAAAAGCTACCACCATTTTAGAAAAGAATAATTTGCGTTATTTTAATGACAGAATATTTTTGATTAATTAAGGCAAAGTTTACATTTTGGAAATTAAGCTGTCAAGCGATTTTCAGGCAAAAAATGTTGTTCATCCCGACTTAAAAATATAGACAGATATGTTAGAGAAGATGAAAATTCGATTTTTTCAACATTTTAAATATCCTTATTGTTATCAATCAAATGGAAAATTTATTATAAAATGTCTTTGACATTAAAATATTTAAGTACATATTTTAAACTATGCTTATATCCATCATAAATGACATGCCGCGATGTATAAAATTACTTTATTCTTTTATTTATTTTCAAAGAATGGAAAAAATTAACCTTAGAATACACGTTCATTGCATCTGACTTTGAAGAGCAAGACTCGGCGAAATCAATAAACTTCTAAATGACATGGCTCGTGTTTTCAACTATTTTATAGTTACGGTCCTCGACCCATGTTTTGCGTCTGCTTGACATTCTTACTTAGATTCTTCGATTGAATAACGATTTAAATTTGGCAAATCAGCTGTGACTGACGTGTCACAGATTTGAATGAAAATCAGCATTTAAGTAGATCATATATACTTATGAATAGATCATGAGTACATATGAATACATAATGAGTATATATATTTATGAGAACATAATAGATTTTAGGAATGTTTAATTAAGTATTAAAACTTACTTTAAAATTGATATCAAAATCGACATGTGTATATATACCTCAAATTTCAAATTTCACTGCAAAATGGAAATTAGGAATGGAAAGGCAATATCAAAAAGTGTTTATAATTAAGACTGAATAAACATTAATAGCTTGGCATAATTTAATTATTGCCTTTTCATTCTTTAATGAGAATAAAAATAAATAATGAAAAAGTTCGAGTAGAAAAATGGAATATTTCTACTATTTGTTTGAACGTGAAGGAAAGCTCTTAAAGTTTTAAATATGTTTAACATTATAGATAAAAGTGCCTTTATAAATATAGAAACGTTCATTCTTGCTTGCAGTTTATTTTTGTCTCAAGAATATTTTAAAGTAGAGTAGGATGGAGCAAATAATTATATAGTAATCCTAAATAAATATTTATTATAATCATCATCAAAAGAAGAAAATAATTTGGAAGAAAAGGTGAAAAAAATGAAAACGTTTTGGGGCGGACCCTGGATAAATTTCAATTTCTTCTTGTTTCCTGTGTATCTGACAAACATTTGTGGCTTAGTATTGTGATTGATATTTCACCAGATAACTGTGATTTTCTTGTAAAGTATATGAGTCCACATGGACCTTTATTACACCTTTTGCGGACCATTACAGATAATCTTTGTTCGATACTTGAAAATATACATATTACAGTAACAGTTACATCAACATCATCAACAGGCAGATCTTACGAAATCAAACAACATATATTTAACCAGATGAAGGAAATATTTCAAAAGAGATTCAAATAATCTGTCACATAACTGTTAATTGATTTTCTTTTTTTTTTCTTTTTTTTATAATAGTATATGTTTATACATAAGTTTTCTTCAATGAAGATCAGATAAAATATTATTCAATTTTATAATAATATTTTTATCTGTTTTTACTGATATACAGTTTTTAGTACAGGCTATTCATGCATGTGAATATAATGCATTAACTGAGTTCCTGTTTAGCTACATATGCATATTTTATATCGCATAGGTCACTGAAGATAGAAATTATTAGATTATAAGTATAAAAATTATTGTTTTAGGAAACAGAAGTGCACTTATGTAACTAAACATCCACATGAGCCATTCATATGATTCAGATAATTTTAAGTTGAGACCATTCCCAGAAATCTGAGGTATTTGCAAGCAGAAAAAAAAATTCCATTTGCAAGATGGTCAGAAACGTTGCACAACTTTGAAGCCCAATTACTCTCCATGAAATAAACATAAATTGCCTAATTGAAATCCAAAACATAACCAGAGTTATCTTTTTAAGAGGTATCATGATTGTTTACAAAACATTAAAACCATAATGTTGAGATGAAAATATATGCTGTGAACTGACTATGTAACACATGTCATCATAGAATAGCCCATAGAATGCAACAAATGTTTTCCTTTTGAACTTAACTCTGTTATAGTAGGAATCAAATGCAATATTGTTTTTTTTTCAGGTATATCGTGTGAAGACCTTCATGCCTACGCAATATTGATGATGTCTGAATTTTCCTTCATTTAATTTTTTGTGCCTACATATGAGGAAAAATTGTGATTTTCTACAATTGTTAACATTTCTAAGCTATTTTGAAGATAAAGGAAACAAGTGGGTAAGTGTGATCGAAGATCGCTCAAAGGGTTTCGTTTAATATTCCTTTCAAAACACTTTATCCTTTCTTTAATAAATCCAAATAAATTTCATTTAGCAACCGAAAAAAAGGTCATGTTTTTTATAAAGTAAAAATTTACCGGTCTATTTTTCTCGTTTTTACGAATATCTAAACCAGCCCGATGGCGGGCGAAGCCCACTATTATATTCTGTCATAAAAATATATGTCATGTGGACTAAATGCGATATTTAAAAAAAATAATTTCAAAATTAAACATGTTGTATGCCTTCAAAATGTTAAAATATGCGAATATTTCCATAATCGGGTTTTTATCATGATTCAATACGTTCCTCAAACTCCTCATATACAGGGTCATTCATAATTCCCTCCGGGGTTTCGAAATGTTATAGTAAAAAAACGAAGACGAATATGAAAAAAAGAAACATATGAAATTATTCCGAAACTATTCAAGTTTTACTTACATACATTACAGGTGTTCTATGTGTGAACCCTTGGTCACACGGCATACATCCATGCGATAGTCCAGTTCCTGCCATACTCCGTTTCTTTAAATCTGAATCAGTGGTGTCAGTTCAACGGGCCTTTCTTAATAAATATCGAAAACAGGGACCAACTGACAAAACAATTCATGTGTGGTACCGGAAATTTAAAGAAACGGAGTATGGCAGGAACTGGACTATCGCATGGATGTATGCCGTGTGACCAAGGGTTCACACATAGAACACCTGTAATGTATGTAAGTAAAACTTGAATAGTTTCGGAATAATTTAATATGTTTCTTTTTTTCATATTCATCTTCGTTTTTTTACTATAACGTTTCGAAACCCCGGAGGGAATTATGAATGACTCTGTATTTACTATTCTCTATTACTCATATTGATACTCGGTTTGTATTATTCTGAAACATTTGAAAAATCCATTAAACTTCCGATATGACGTCATATTTTCTTTTTTATTCTCTAATGACGTGGTATTAATCTGCTTTGTGTACATACACATACTCCTTGTATTATTGAGAAATCTTTCCGTTTTATTACCACTATGACGTCAATCAATTTTATTTCATATTAATCTTTTTTTTCAATTGTTGAAACTTTTTATTTCATTTTCATTTTTCACGTGGAAATCGTCTGATAAAAAATGAATTATTGTAGAAAGAATTTCATCGTGGATTTTTAATTTTTGGCATCTGCTATAACGAAAAATGTTTAAATTGAATAGGAAAAGGCTGTTAGAATTTTGGTTTTTTATCTCTATTTATTAAAATAATACGAAGTTTTGAAATTTTAATATTTTGAGCTCTTTATAGCTGGTATTCAGCTAATATATACACAAAGTTTCAACTATGTAAGTTACATAGTTTTTGAGAATAGCTCTGTGACAGACAGACAACGGAGCGGGAGTAATAGGGTTTCGTGAAATGAACGAAACCCTAATAAAAATTAATTTCCAAAGTTGAGCAATGTGATTTTCATATGTAGTACTCCATCCGACATCAATTTCCCAGATGTTTTTAAGTTCCTTTAATCTCATATTGTTTTTTAATTTTATTGAAATTGACATATTTCAGTTTTTACAACCAATTTAAGATAAACCACGATGTTAACAAATTATTATTACCAAATAAATGAGTAGATATAATTTTCCAGAGATTACAACATTATATATATTTTTTAATTTATATTATGTAGTTTTCAAGATACGGAATTTCAAACTTACAATTTTGAGCAGTTGCATAGATGCCGTTCTATGTCATGAGTTTTTTAAATATCCAGAACCACCAAAATATTTTATTTTGTGTCAAGCTATTTCGAAACAACTCTATTTATATAAAAATTGAATCTATGTACCAAATTTACTTACAATTTTTTATTATGTGGCTACAACTTATTTAAAATTTATGCTCGGTTTGTATGAAATGACTGTGAAATGAACTTTCACATTGGTTTTAGTTTTTTTAATGTATAAAAAATTACCTACGTAATAGGTAAAGCCCTATTTGCACTCAGTATTTATAAAAGGTATAAAATAAAACTGATATATACAGGTTTTAAAATCTCTGTATATAATCGTCGTTTTTCACGGTGAAATAAGGATATAAAGTTATATAATTGTCTACATTATGTAATAGTATAAAATCTAATAATATATTTATATATTATTAGATTTTACACTATTAATATAATATTATTATTTTATACTATTAATAGTATAATAATAGTATAATTACCTACGTAATAGGTAAAGCCTAAATTATACTATATCAAAAATCATATATATATATATATATGATGTTAATTATATTAGATTTTATATGTAATTATATTTTGTATAATTATATAATGAATTATATAACTATATATCCTTATTTCACCGCGGGAATCGACGATTATATAACGAGATTTTAAATGTTAATTATAATATAATTACAAAATTAAAATAATATAAGGTTGATATTATTTATATACCTACGTAATAGGTAAGGCCCTATTAGCACTCAGCCTTTATAAAACATTATAAATTTTAAAATGCTTCAGTCCATATTTTAATTGAGGTCTATGTTCACTATAAATAGCAAACCCCAAAATATGAAATTATTCAGAAATAGAGAAAAAGCGTAAAATTTTGCAGATTTGCATAAATACTATTAATTTCTTCTTTGACTATGTTTAAGTCTAACTCATTTTAGTGAAAATAAAAAGTACTTTTTTCATGATTTCATATTTATGTTGTAACTTATTTAAAGTGTTTGTAATAAATATAAACGTATTTTTTTTAAAATGCTTCATTCCATATTTTAGGGGTCTATGTTCACTATAAATGAGAAACCATAAAATATGAAATTATTTTATTTTGTTTCATATTTTTAAAGTATAAAGAAAAACAACCTTAAAATACACGTTCATCGCATCTGACATTGAAGAGAAAAACTTGATGCGGCGAAATCAATAAACTTCTAAATGGCACGTCTTTTATTCGTGTCCCAAACTATTTTATAGTCTTTTTCCGCGACAGCCGTACTAAGTTTTGTGTTTGTTTGTTATTTTTCCTTAGATTCTTCAATTAAATGCCAAATAAAGTCTTACATATAAATAAACTAGTTTTTTTTTTATGTATAAAAAATAACTGACGTGATGGGTATAGCCCTAGTATCACAAGCCCTAGTGGCAACTTATAAAACGTTTTAAAAACAAAACAAAACTGATATATCCCGATTTTCAATGTTTTTAAAATTTCGTGTTCTGGTAGTGAAATGACATAAATATTTTTAAATTCCCTTTTGATCATATTTTCTTCACTCATACGTCTAAAGAAATTTAGTGAAAAAAGAAAAGTATTTTTTTTTTAATTTTATATTTAATTTGACCATTACATAAAGTTTTGTAAAAAAAATATTTATATAGAAGTATTTTTTTTAATTTTTCAGTTCTTATTTTAATTTGGGTCTATGCTTACTATAAAGGATAAGCCACAAAATATCAAATTATTTTATTTTGTTCCTTATTTTCAACAGGGTTCGTACGTGATCATGGAATTTTCAGGGAATTACCAGTATTTTCTTATAGAAAAACTCCGCTTATGTAATCGCGCGATTATATAAGGCGAGTTTTTCTATAAGAAATACTTGTAATTCCCTGAATATTCCAGGACCCCGTACAATCCCTTTTGAAAGCATAGAAAAAAAATCAATCTTAAAATACACGTTCATCGCATCTGACGTTGAGGAGCAGAACTTGACGAAGTGAAATCAATAAACATCTAAATGACATGATTTTTATTAGTATTCTAAATTATTTTATAGTGTTATCTTCCTCGACAGGCGTATTGTGTTTTGTGTCTGCTTTTCATTTTTCCTTAGACTCTTCTATTGAAAGCAGATTAAAATTTTACATATAAATGAACTTTCAGACTGTTTTAATTTTTTTTTATGTATAAAAAATAACTGATGTGATAAGTACAGCCCTAATAGCACTTAGCATTTACAAATCTTTTAAAAACAAAACAAAACAGATATATCCAGATTTTCAATATTTTTAAAATGGGTAATGAAATGACGTAATTATTTTTAATTTCTCCTTGACTATATTTTCTTCACTCTTACGTATAAAGAAATTTAGTGAAAATAGATTTTTTTTTTCAAAATTTTATATTTATGTTGACTTTTATAAAAAATGTTTTGTAAAAAAGTATTTTTTTAAATGTTTTAGTTTATAATTTAATTTGGGCCTATGCTCACTATAAAGGACAAGCTACAAAATATCAAATTATTTTATTTTATTCCTTATTTTCAAAGCATAGAAAAAAAGCAACCTTAAAATACACTTTCGTCGCATCTGAAGTTGAAGAGCAAAACTTGACGCGGTGAAATCAATAAACATCTAAATGACATGACTTTTATTCGTATTCCACACTATTTCATAGTGTTGTTAATCGACAGGCGTATTAAGTTTTGTGTCTTCTTGTCATTTTCCCTTACACTGCTGTTGAATTCAGATTAAAGTTTGACATATAAATGAGGTTTCATATTGGTTTTAGTTTTTTTAATATATAAAAAATAATTGACGTGATAGCTATAAACCCTAGTAGCACTCAGCATTTGTAAAACTTGTATAAACAAAACAAAACAGATTTATACAGATTTTCATTATTTTTAAAATATCGTGTTCTGGTAGTGAAATGACACAAATACTTTTAATTTCTTTTTTGACCATATTTTCTTCACTCTTATGTCTAACGAAATTTAGTGAAAATATAATTTTGTTTTTAATTTCATATTTATTTTGACCTTTATATACAGTTTTGTAAAACAGTATTTACATAAAAATATTTTTAAAACGTTTTAGTTCATAGTTTAATTTGGGCCTATGCTCACTGTAAAGGACACGCCATAAAATATCAAATTATTTTATTTTGATCCTCATTTTCAACAGGGTTTGTACTGGGTCCTGGTATTTTCAGTGGAAATACCAGTATTTTCTTATAGAAAAATTCGCCTTATGTAATAGCGCGATTATATAAGGCGAGTTTTTCTATAATAAAATATTGGTATTTTCCCTGAAAATCCCAGGACCCCGTACGAACCCTGTTTCAAAGCATAGAAAAACTCAACCCTAAAATACACGTTCATCGCATCTGACGATAAAGATCAAAACTTGAGGCCGTTATATTAATAAATATATAAATGACATGACTTTTATTCATATTCCAAACTATCTCTCGACTCCCGCCAGCTCCATTGCACACACTTTGTGGAGCTCCCGGATGTAACTCTTGGTGTTGTAAAATTTCCTTGTACTTTCTCGTCAAGATTTATGTAATTGTTGAAGTCGTGTATGCGTTTCTGTGATTAAAAATAAATGTATATGGATCATTCGAGACGACAGCCTTGTAGCTATAGGTCTCAAAGCCCACCTCCCTTCAAAGTTCAAAGTTCCAAACTATCTTATTGTGTTGTTCCTCGACAGGCGTATTAAGTTTTGGGTCTGCTTGTCGTTTTTCCTTAGATTCTTCTATCGCATGCAGATTAAAGTTTTACATATAAACGAACTTTCAGATTGGTTTTAGATTTTTTAACCCTCTAGCCACGGGCGATGTTTCCTTTTTCTTATATAAAACCGCGGCCTAATTTTTATTCGTCCCTTATAATAGTTATAAGGAATGAATGCCACCGGAATTTACAAACAGATTTATTTTCAAATAAATAAAAGCAGTTTCTTCATGTACATTATAGAAATAAAGTTTTATTTCAAAATTCCGCTGGGAATGTGGCATTTATGGATTCAAAATATTTCAAAAATCGCCTAAATTTCAGAATGGCCTAATAAATGAAATGATATATATATTATAATTTGTAAACGTATCTCTCTATCTATATTAATAAAATAATTTCTAAATAAAAGAAGATAAATTCAACGAAGAAATAGATTCTCCTGATGCTTAAGTACTATAAAA
Source organism: Maratus michaelseni (assembly GCA_963931845.1). Taxonomy (NCBI): domain Eukaryota; kingdom Metazoa; phylum Arthropoda; class Arachnida; order Araneae; family Salticidae; genus Maratus; species Maratus michaelseni. The sequence goes on along the minus strand of OZ007599.1, from coordinate 121,013,492 downwards.
ATTATGGGGAACGTCAAAATAGCGTTCCCCGCGGAATTGTACAGAATAAATGATACGCGATATGAGCGTTACCCGCGGCTGGAGGGTTAATATATAAAAAGATAACTGACGTGGTAGATATAGCCTAGTAGCACTCAGAATTTATGAAGCTTTTAAAAACAAAACAAAACAGACGTATCCAGATTTTGAATGTTTTTAAAATGTCGTGTTCTGGTAGTGAATGACAAAAATACTTTTAATTTCTCTTTTGACTACCTTTTCTCCATTCTTATGTCTAAGAAAATTTAGTGAAAATAGAAAAGTGTTTTTTTTAATTATATATTTATGTTGATCTTTATATAAAGTTTTGGAAAATGTATTTAGTTAGGAGTATTTTTTAAAATATTTTAGTTTATAGTTTAATTTGGGCCTATGGTCACTATAAAGGACAAGCCACAAAATATCAAATTATTTTATTTTGTTCCTTATTTCCAAAGCATAGAAAAAAAATCAACCTTAAAATACACGTTCATCGCATCTGACGTTAAAGAGCAAAACTTGACGCGGTGAAATTAATAAACATCTAAATAACATGACTTTTATTCATATTCCAAACTATTTTATTGCGTTGTTCTTCGACAGGCGTATTAAGTTTTGTGTATGCTTGTCCTTTTTCTTTAGATTCTTCTATCGCATGCAGATTAAAGTTTTACATATAAACGAACTTTCAGATTGGTTTTAGTTTTTTAATATATAAAAAATAACTGACGTGGTAGGTATAGCCTAGTAGCACTTAGCATTTATGAAACTTTTAAAAACAAAACAAAACAGATATATCCAGATTTTGAATGTTTTTAAAATGTCGTGTTCTGGTAGTGAATGACAAAAATACTTTTAATTTCTCTTTTGACTGCATTTTATCCATTCTTACGGCGAAGGAAATATAAAAGTTATTTTTAATTATATATTTATGTTGATCTTTATATAAAATTTTGTTTAGTTAGGAGTATTTTTTAAAATATTTTAATTTATAGTTTAATTTGGGCCTATGCTCACTATAAAGGACAAGCCACAAAATATCAAATTATTTTATTTTGTTCCTTATTTCCAAAGCATAGAAAAAAAACAACTTTAAAATACACGTTCATCGCATCTGACGTTAAAGAGCAAAACTTGACGAGGTGAAATCAATAAACATCTAAATGACATGATTTTTATTCGTATTCCAAACTATTTTATTGCGTTGTACCCCGACAGGCGTATTAAGTTTTGTTTCTGTTTGTCATTTTTCCATAGACTCTTCTATTGAATGCAGATTAAAGTTTAACATATAAATGACCTTTCAGATTGGTTTTAGTTTTTATAATATATAAAAATAATTGACGTGATAGGTATAAATCTTGTAGAACTCTGAATTTATAAAACTTTTAAAAACGAAACAAAACAGATATATCCAGATTTTGAATGTTTTAAAACGTCCTGTTCTGGTAGTAAATGACATAAATACTTTTAATACCTCTTTTTACCACATTTTCTCCATTCCTTCGTCTAAAGACATTTAGCGAAAAGAGAAAAGTATATGTTTTTTAATTTTATATTTATGTTGACCTTTACATATAGTTTTGTAAAAAATTATTTAGATAGATGCATATTTTTTAAACGTTTCAGTCCTTATTTTAATTTGAACCCGTGCTCAATATAAATGACAAACCTGAAAATATGAAATTATTTTATTTTGTTTCTTATTTTTAAAGCATAGAAAAAATCAACCTTAAAATACACGTTCATCGCATCTGACGTTGAAGAGCAAAACTGAACGCGGCAAAATCAATAAACTTCTAAATGAACAAAACATATATACAGATTTTCAATATTTTTAAATCATTGTGTTCTGGTAGTAAAATGACATAAATACTTTTAATTTCTCCTGTGACTATCTTTACTATATTAAGTCTAAAGCAATATAGTGAAAAATAAAAGTAATTTTTTTTTAAATTTATAATTCTGCTGATCCTTACATAAAGTTTTTTTTAAAATAACGTATTTACTTGGAAATTATTTTTAAAATGTTTCAGTCTATTTTTTAATTTGATGCCATGTTCACTATAAACGACAAGCCACAAAATATGAAATTATTTTATTCTGTTACTTATTTTCAGAGTATAAAAATATCAACCATAAAATACACGTTCATCGCATCTGACTTTGAAGAACAAAACTTGATGCGGCGAAATCAATAAACTTCTAAATGACATGACTTTTATTCGTGTTCCGAACTATTTTATCGCGTTGTTCCTCGACAACCGTATTAAGTTTTGTGTCTGCATGTCATTTTGCCTTAGAATCTTCGATTCGACATCGATTAAAGTTTTACATATAAGTGAACTTTCATATTGGAAATATTGATTTAAGCTAAACTTTGCTATTTTTTCTTTTCATATATCATATATGAAAGAATATGTTTTAAAGGAGAGAAATGGAAAAATAAGAATAATGTTTCAAAATTTGTTGAAAATGCTTGAACTTCATCGTTCTACGAAAACAGTTAATGAAAAAGTTTGAATTTTGAATTTTAAATAGTTATTCTGTGCATTCCCAGATACTTTTTCACTTATAGATACTTATTTCACTTTCAATACTGCTTATACAATTTATATCGCAAAAACTACACTCTGAAAAACGACTAATTTAAGAAAAATAGCATTTTAAAAATAGAATATTAAATTCTGAAGAAAAAAAATTACGGTAGGATATGTTAAATTTTCCAAACAAGTAATGTGAATTTTTTGTCGTCAAAAATATTTTCATACATAGAATTTGCACTTCGTATGTCATATACAGAGTGTCTCAAAACTTCTTGTAAAAACTTTCGGAGAAAGTAGATAATATCGATATAAGCCATATTTACATGGGAAAGTTTGACCGGAAACAGATATGTGTCTTTGAATGCCAGAGGCTGGCTTGTTGAATCCGTTGCATTGTTTTTACACTGACATGAATTATCACTGATTTCTTCCTGTGGTGAGCTTTCTAAGCCCTGGCTTGTTGGATCCATCTCATTGCTCTTACACTGACATGAATTATCACTGATTTCTTTCTGTGGTGAGCTTTCGAAGCCCTGGCTTGTTGGATCCATCGTATTGCTCTTACACTGACATGAATTATCATTGATTTCTTCCTGTGGTGAGCTTTCGAACCCCTGGCTTGTTGGATCCATTGCATTTCTCCTACATTCACTTGAATTATTATTGATTTCTATTTCCAGGTGGCCTTCTAACCTCTGGCTTGTTGTATCTGTCGCATTACCTCTACATTCATTGAATTTATCATTGATTTGTTGTCAATTTGTTTACTTTCCTAATAGCAAATGTTTGTAAATAGCATGCAGAACTGAAAGTATAACATCTGTGTTAGCCATTCATTGAGAAAAGTATTGGAAATGTTTTAATTTATTACGAAAGTATAGTAAGTGAGGCTCAAAATGTAATGAGCCCTGCTATGCCTCCATTGGGTCATGACTGTATGTATGCATTAAAAATCATTCATTTCAAGATTCTACGAAAGTTCTAGTTAATTTCAGTGAGCAGATTATCTGAATTCTATAAATTGTTTAAACAAATAAATGATATCCACAAAATTTATATTTTTTAAAGTAATAAAAAAAATCAGCCTAAAAAAAAGTTGTGGCTAAAATAAGGTGCGATATCAATTTTCAAGCTTACATTCTGGTCCTTATTTAACATTTCCTATTAACTTAGTATTCATATGTAATTTATTCAAGGGCCTATGTATGATATGTTAATAGAAATCCTTCACTTCTGTGCTAAATACACCATAACGTCTTCCTGAAATTAAATTAAAAAAATATATATGAATGATGGACATGATTGCCGTATTTCCATATTTCACATAACTTTCTAAGCATGATGCAAGTGCGTAGTTAAACTCCAGATTGTTTTTGTTAAAATTAATAGTTTTATATTTTGTATAATATATTTAAAATGGCCTACGAGTCCATCCTGCGTAATTTTTTTAATTTTAATTTTCAGAAACGCGTTATTGTGTATTTAATACATGACAGAAGGATTTCTATAAACATTGCATACGTAAGCACTTGACTTATTTCATATGAAAACTAAGTTAACACATTGACGGACAGTAGGAACAAGTGAAGTTCGAAAATTGACACTATATGTTTTTGTAATTTTTAGAATATTAGAAGTATAGTTTTACTCTTTCTGCTTAAATAAACTTAATTTTGATTAACTCAGCACCTTTAATTAAGTTGCACTACTCCCTTCACAACCACGTGAGGGTGGCTAGTGGTCAGGGAAAAATATAGTAAAAAAAAGTGGTAAACACCAGTATATTCTTATAGAAAAATTTATGTTGATTATTCGATCAAATAATCAATTTGAATTTTTCTATAAGAATATACTGATAATTATCATTTTTTTACTGTATTTTTCCCTGACCACTAGCCACCCTGTACGTGCATACTGAAGCTGCAACTCATATAACAGGTGGAAAACGAACTTCAACCTGAAAAATTGTTCCCAAAACATGACACTGGGCTTATACTTGTACGCCGGTAAATGCACATTTGTGCTGCTATAGCCGTAGTGTCTAAAAACGACCGTTTCGTTTTGGACGGCTATAGCCGCAAGTGTCCGTCAACGTGTTAATAAATTTTTTTTAAATAAGTTCCAGAGTACGGGCTTGGAAAATTGATATCACGCCATTTTTTAGACACAACTTTACACCTGTATTTTTTAAAAGATTGGCTTATTTTGTGAGATTTTTAAATGTTACATTTTGTGAGTTTCATTTCTATTTAAAAAACTGTTTACTTAATTTAGATAATCTACTCACTGAAATTAACTAGAGCTCACTTAGAATCTTGAAATGGATGCTTTTTAATGTATATATACAGTCATGACCCAATGAAGACAGAGCAGAACCCAGGGCCTTTGGCAAGACCCAAGGCCTTTCTTCATATGCTGTCGCAAGAAGTTAAACAATTTCAACATTTCTCTCATCGCTAGACACTCATATATGTTATAATTTTAGTTACGAAGTTATTATATTATAACTGTAATATTCTGCCTGTTATTGGCATACATTTTTTCTATTAGAAAAATTTAAAAGTAACAAATGCCAAAAATTAGTGTAAAGAAGAACATTATTGCACTAGAATATATATTGCATGACAAAAAACCGCTTTATGAAAATTTTCAGTTGCTTTTAGAAGTAGCCATTTCACGAAAAATTGTTTTAAAACTTAAAAAGAAAATTCTGTAGATTTTTTTTAAATTAACATTTTAAGCCTTTAAAAAATGCATATAATATTTTTGGAACAGAGATTTATAAAAGCACGTAGCTTAAGTAATTACCTGTCTAAAATTTCATACGCTTGCTTTCTTTTTTTTGCCAATTATATAAGTCCCTATATTGTTTTAAAACTTGAACTGACGAAGAAAGCGAAAATTTGACTTTCAGTACCGGCACAGATTTTTTTTTTTTATATTCTGTATGTCTGTTTATAACTCACTTTCACGTTTGGTCTCAAATTAAGGTATTTCTTCATTGTATACTTCTACTTTTCGTTTTATTTTTCTGTGATGCTTGGTTCCTTTGATTTCTGATACTTTATACTGACATATTTAGGCGATTTATTAGGGAGAAGATTTCTGCTGCAAGTGGTCTGATGTTTGTTTCTTGGCGTTTGTTCGTTTGGCGGCTTTGTATTTATTGTTGTTGTTGTCACTGTTTAAAGCTTGGCCTGGCAAAAGAACCATCCTGCTTGATGGGTAAACTGAAATTGTTTAAGCTTTTACTGGAATATTTTGGGCAGTAGTGGTTTATTTAAAATAAGGTATAATGTTTAAAATTAATAATTCATTAATTGATTCAAAAACTGATTTTTTTATAGTTCTTTCATAAAATATTAATGTTTCCCTGTTTCTTCAAAAAATATTTCAGATATTAGAATGAAACAAACTGTAGGTTGTAGCCAGTCACAGAAATTTACGCTGTCATATTTAGTCCTATCACTGTGAAGAAGTTTTCTGCTGTAAGCAGTCCGATGTTTGCTTCTTGGCATTTGCTCGTTTGGCGAGCTTAGTATCTTTTTAACTCTTGGTTTGGAAGAACAACCGTCTTGCTTGATGAGATAGCTGAAATTATTTTAGATATTATCTGAATATTTTAGGCAGTAGTGATTTCTTTAAAATAAGGTATATCGTTTAAGAATCAATAATTGGTCAATGGATTCACAAATAGACTTTTTAAAGTTCTTTTATAAAAAGTTAATGTTTCCCTGTCTTTTGAAATCCTATTTTAGATATTAGAATGAAACAAACTCTAGATTATAAGTAAGAAACATTCTCAATCTGCCTATGATAAAGTTATTATTAGTTAGGCAACTATTTATGAGCTTATTCGCAATAAGTAAAAAGGACAGACAGATACGATTTTTTGATGTTATTTTTAAATATACTTTGTCTAAATAACTGAATGAACTTTTTCTGGAAATAGCTGAAAGACACTCCAACTTTAAATATCTGTAGAAATTTATGGCGTACCTAAAGATATTCATATTATCGATTTATTATTATTATTATTTTGTTTACATGTTTATATTTTTAAAATTTTAACTAATTGCCAAATAAAACAGAAACAAAAAATCATGCGTCATGCATAGATTATGTAACATTTCCAAAAAACGTTTTTAAATCTTTACCGTTTAATAAGGTGAAAGATGATGTCTAAGTGAACAAAGTCAAAGTCAAACCGGGAGGGGAAAATCTTAGATTGTCTAAGTAACAAAGGTCAAAGTCAAACCGGGTGGGGAGGACTACCTTTCGGCTTAAGCTCAACTAGCCCGCACAATTGTCTGAGTAAACAATTTGGAGAAAGCATAACACATTTAAAAACCCAATTTCAGGAATTACCAACAACATTCAGAAAAATATCCAAATTCATTTGTGCAGCCCTGTATATGATTTATGGATTTCTATATATACTACACAGAATGCTAAATTTTAGTTCATTTAGGAAACGCTCAGCACAGTTTGAAACTCCCCTTTTCGAATTTTCGTCAATAAACGGAAATCTACACGAGATCTTTTGTGCTGATCGGCATATATGATCTATATTACACACCAAACAATAGGCAAAAAATTCGTTAAATTTAAAAACGCATTCCGCAACTGAAAATGCACTTCCAGCAAATATTGTTAAAACAGATAGTACTTTAACCGAATTATTTTGTGTATCCATGTAAATAAACAAAGAATGCAATGCAAACAATATTCTATAGTTAGCCTGCTGTAATTCACCTCAGTGACATATATCAATATCAATATGTATGAAATAGTGAAACATTATTAAAATTAACCGCAAACGATTTTCCCCCTGATATGTTAATGAAACGAAATTCTTTTGAGTGTCAATGTAAATAAACTATAAGTGCTATGCACACCATATTCTATAGTAAGCCTTTTGTAGTGCTCCTCAGTGATATATATCAACTTAAATATGTTTGAAATAAGATAGCATCATTAAAATAAACCGCAAATGATTTTTACCCATAGGCCGTAATGTAACAGAATTCTTTTAAGTGTCCATACAAATAAACTATAAGATCTTCTCTATAATAACCTTCTATTACCTAAACTAAAATAATCTTCTATAACCTAAACTATAATAATCTTATATAACCTAAACTATAATAACCTTCTATACCCTAAATTATAATAACCTTCTTCGTTTTCAATACCGAACATGCCATAGTAAATATCAATAACATATATCCATTGTATGGGTGTCCGAGTATATTTACGCGAGTTACAGCACAGAGAGACAGACAGACGGCAGACAGACAGACAAACAGAATTTATAAACACTTTTCAACTATGTTAGAAAGTCTTAAAAAGCGTTAATTTTGTTATTTTTTCTACAATATTTTAACTACTTAAAGAGAATATAAATGTCCGTGTCTGGCAGAAAGATGAAGATTTTTGTCTAGACATATTTATCTGATTTCTAACTTTTAAGACGTTATTCATGGCTCTTCAAAAAAAAGTTCTATGCAAAGTATTTTTGAAATAATTTTCTTTCAATGGCTTTTTACTTTCTTGAATGTTTAAGATTCTGCTAGAATGCGGAAAGGTTTTGAAATTTATTCTACATTTAATTCGAGAAAAACTTTTTGTCTTTTGAACTACATTAGAGGTAATATAAAATGACGCTATTATGTAAAAAAAAAATAGTTCTTTAAAAAATAATTATGCCGTTGTAGTTTAAATTAAAAAATTAAACTCAAGGAAGATATAGATGTTACATTTATATGAAGACAAAATTAAAATAAAAAATATATATCGCATTATAAAGCATTAAGTGGATATGATTTCACTCTTGTAAAAGAAAAGGCTTTTCCATTTATAACATTCATGCTAAGGTTGGTTTCTTAAATAGCCGCGAGTTCCATTAGAGGGAAATTTGATAGAAGGGAAATTCTGTTATAACGAATTGTTTAGTCTTCTCCAATAGTATTTTTGTTAATGAAAGGTAATTCCACCATAAAGAAATTTTATTACAGTGAAGAGATATTACAGGTCCCATAAAATTTCTTTTAACAGAAATCTACAGCATTACAGGACACTTCTGTCCCGCATTTTTAGTGCCGGCGGGCATCTCAGTTCTATAATTTCGTCTACTTCCATTTTGGTCTTGATCAGTATAGAAAAATAATTTTTACACGAAATACTAAGTAGCAATGTGTTGCGTTAAGAATTAAGATATATTTCGTGGTTCATTAAAAAAGTTCCACTAACAACTAGAGTTGCAAAGACCAGAATAAACCCGGTTTAAATCTGGGAATAAACCGGGGTTTTTGGAAATAAACCGGGTTTTTGGGGAATAAACCAGGTCTTTTGGCAATATACCTGGGAATAAACCGGGTCTATTGGAAATAAACCTGGTAATAAACCGGGTCTATTGGAAATAAACCAGTTCTTTGCAACTCTACTAACAACACGAAAAAGCATTTTTGTTATGAAAAATACCAATAATGTATTCAAATAAAGTTTTGAAAATTATTAAAAACCATACTTTCGTATTATCCCCATGTCCGGGGTATATATATATATATATATATATATAGTTACTCAAAATATGAAATATTTGAGTTTTATGAAAGAAGATGTATATAAAACGTTTAAATAACTATTAACTATAAACACAACATTATAACATAAAAACTACACCGGCAAAAGACAGCCTGTTTCTCATCAGTGGACGGACAGACAGAATTAACTATCACCCCCCCCCCCTCACTATAAACTTGTAGGTTTCGAAACACGGGCTAACCTTGCATTCAAAACAAAGCTATCTTTAAAAAAATAATAATAATAGCAAATTAAAAGTTTTAATTTGCTATTATTGAATGTTTTGCGGTAATACCCTATAAGAGCGTATTTTTCCCCTACTCTTTTGGATAAATCCCTAACATAGTTTCTTTTATAAATCTATGAAGATTTAAGAAAACGTGCAAAAACTATTAACTATATACTTTTCTAGGATGCTTTAACACCAATGGAAATCAAAGTGTCAAGACTGGATGCTACCATTTTAAAAATGAAAGTTGGTGCAATTTTTAATATGTATACAACCCTTTCTGGCAAAATAAATCACATACTATTATAAAGGATGTGATCCAAATTTAAATGATACTTTTAATTTAATTTTATTTATAACTGTAGTTATATAGCCATATTTAGAGTTTTCTTTTGACGTACTGGTACACATGAAAATACTCCTGTTAAAAAGGGATTTTCCAGTTATGATGACACCTCTTCTAAAATTGATCTAATTCATTTAGTTCATTGTCTAAAATTCAACAATTTAGAATAAATCTTTTAATAATCAGATTTAAGGTATTAAAGGGGCTATGCATATATAACGTTATCACTTTAGGGGGGAGGGGGGGGGTCAGGCACTTGATATGGTAAGATATCTGTAAGAGGAGGGGGGGGGTTGTCTTTTGATATCGTTATCATTTTTAATACTAATAATTTAATACTATAATTTTCATAACTAATTTTTTGGTAACTTTTTTCTACATCAAAATAGTCCATTTTTTAGAGTTTCGTTCATCTCACAAAACTTTATTACTCCCGCTCCGTTGTCTGTCTGTCACAGAGCTATTCTCAGAAACTATGTAACTTACAGAGTTGAAACTTTGTGTATATAGCTGAATACCATCTATAAAGAGCTCAAAATATTAAAATTTGAAAAATTCGTATTATTTTAATAAATAGAGATAAAAAACCAAATTTCTAACGGCCTTTTCCTATTAAATTTAAACATTTTTCGTTATAGCAGATGCCAAAAATTAAAAATCCACGATGAAATTCTTTCTACAATAATTAATTTTCTATCAGACGATTTCCACGTGAAAAATGAAAATGAAATAAAAAGTTTCCCCAATTGAAAAAAGATTAATATGAAATAAAAATGATTGACGTCATAGTGGTAATAAAACGGAAATTTTCAAAAATTTCTCAATAAAACAAGGAGTATGAGTAGGTGCATGTACACAAAGCAGATTAATATCACGTCATTAGCGAATTAAAAAAAATCTGACGTCCTATTGGAAGTTTAACGAATTTTTCAGATGTTTGAGAATAATACAAAGCGAGTATCAATATGAGTAATAAAGAATAGTAAATATATGAGTTTGAGAAACATATTGAATCATGATAAAAATCCGATTTTGGAAATATTCGCCTATTTTAACATTTTGAAGGTGTATAACATGTTTAATTTTGAAATTATTTTTTTATATCCCATTTAGTCCGCGTGACAGATATTATTATGACAGAATATAATAGCCGGCTTCGCCCTATATCGGGCTGGTTTGGATACTCGAAAAAACGAAAAAATAGACCGGTAAATTTTTATTTTATAAAAACAAAAAACATGAGGTTTTTTTTTTTTTTTTTTTTTGCTAAATGAAATTTATTTGGATTTATTAAAGAAAGGATAAAGTGTTTTGAAAGGAATATTAAACGAAACCCTTTGAGCGATCTTCGATCACACTTACCCACTTGTTTTAGCTTGTATTTTCTTGACGATGCAAATTTATTATTAAAACCGTTAAATGATTATAAAATTATTTAATTCAAAAACATGGAATACCCCAAAGTTTGACGTTCCTATTCATTTGCTGTTAGAAACACCAGGTGCGAAGTATGTTTGAAATGATACTTGTGTTTACCAGAAAGAAAAATGAAATAATGTTGTCCATCTGTTTTGTTTATAAGAAATTCTATATGCCTCTCCCCGTGCATGGGGCAAGTGCAAGAGGACAATGTTGCTGTTGAATGCATTATGCAACAAAAGGCTAATCATCAAATACTTTGAAATAGTAACTATTTCTTTTAAGTATTAGATGGTATAAAGTTATTTCACATATAATTACAATTGCAAAGGCTAGAAAAAACCCGGTTTAAACTTGGAAATAGACTGGGTTTTATGGGAATAAACCGGGTTTTTTTGGGAATAAACCAGGTCTTTTGGTAATAAACCGGGTCTATTGGAAATAAACCTGGGAATAAACCGGTTTTTTGCAACTCTATATATAATAGATATTTTACTGACTTCTTCTCTTCATTTGAATCAATAAAGTAAACAACAGATGTAAAACCTTATCTGTATATCACTGCAAATACATAAAAAGAAAGCCAAAGAAAAATTGTAAAAAAAAAAAATTAGACTCTGATAACGATATCATTCGGGAGGGGGGGGGGGGGGAAGTCGATGAATGATAACTTATGATATCGTAAGGGGGGAGGAGGTTCAAAATTACCAAAAAGTTTATATCGTTATATATGTACAGCCCCAATTAAAATGAAAACTGCAGATTTCTCCCAAACTCTTCTTTTTATAAATTACAAATAAAAAGTTTGCAATTTATATATGCTTTATTTTTTATTGAAAACTCGTTACTATTAAAGGTCTTTACCTAAAGTACCATTCCATTTAGCTGGCCATTGCTGTTTAACTATAATAAGCAAAATGTCTATGTAGAATTCTAACTTAAATGTAATAACTTGAAATCAACAGAGAAATGCTTATAATACTTTTATAGAAATAAACAATTGAATCGGTTATTTTGAAAATGTCGGAAATCTATTTTTCAGGAAAAACTGATGCAATTAAAAAAAATTCAAAGAGTGGTGGTGTTTTATTGTTTTTATATACGCTATTAAAACTTACTAAATATATATTTTTTTTGTTAACACTGATAATTGGTATCATAGAAATTTTTTTTTGAAAGTTGCGTACTTGTACTCTTTTCAAAATTTAATGAAAAAATGATATTTATATGGTTTATTGAGTCTTTATTTTGAGAAATACCAATTTTCTTACAATTAAATTTTAATCTTATTTATCTCTTACGCATCTTCTTCAATGTCGTGAGAAGTTTTAGTGTGACGATTTAATATTAAATTTTAAAAATCCAAGTAATCACTAGGCATGTGTTTCATTTTATCAACTTTAAACTCTATAGCAGACATGTCGCATCTACCGAATGAAGTGGCGAAGAAGGGTGAAAATATGGAAGTACTATAGACAAATGTAACTGTATACATAACTCCTTTAGTCAAAATGTGCGACTTCCGTCCTTTTCAAAATAACCGATCAAATTACAAGTCCAAAAAAAAAATATTATACAATACAAAATAGCTAATTGCACATATCGTCGCTACCATATCAAACTATCAAATATGAAAAAATGCATTTTTCATTACTTTGAAAAATGGGCCGATTGTCACCACTAAATTTTATTAGAGATCTTTGGCTAGTAAAAATATTAATAACATTTCTGTGCAGAACAGGGTTGCCAGTTTGGCCTGCTTTTTTATTCAAATATTCCGAATTCATACCGGAAATTTTAAGAAAAATAAATTACTTTAAACAACCACGAAAAATCTGTCATTAAATAAAGCAAAAATTTCTGTTTCAAATTTTGGCTTGGATTTGAAATTTCTAAATAAAAAGGGCCAAACTCGCAACCCTGGTGAATAATACTATTAAAATTTAGTGGTGACAATCAGCCCGTTTTTAAAAGTAATGAAAAATGCATTTTTTTCATATTCGATAGTTTGACATGGTAGTGACGATTATATTCACATCTAAAAAAAAGTCCGTACAGTTAATGATAGTGATATATGTGATGTTCAACTCGAATATTTACACTGTTTAAGAGGAATGATGCCTTGATCCTTTCGATTGTCAGCTTTTAAAGGTATTGAATAGAAATTGAAGCATATGAAAAACAAAGTTTTAAATTATAATTAAATTTTATTTTCCAGTAAGGGTATTTTAGGAAATTAGAAGATATTCATAAAAGTAATTAAATAATAATATGTATTGATAATAATAAAGCGAAAAATACTTTGCTACCTGATCTTAATCCCGCATAACAAAATTACTCAAATAACAAAGAAAGCCCTGGCTTAGTTATCAAAATAGAAATTTTTTGTTTGAGTAATCACTAGCAATATGGAAACAGATGTGTATTGATACGGACATGGATTTTGAAGATAAATAACGCTTCTTGGTTATGAGCAGCTAAAAATTGCAATTTTTAGAGTTCCATTGGCAAAAAAATATGCTGTACTATTTCTAAGCTGCTTATTTTTATTTCTTAATACCTGTTTATAAGGAACTATTTTATCTCGGTACTCTAGTATTTTTCAAATCATTTGTGTTTTCTATAAATCATGATTCGTCAGAAATATCTTTTAGATTTCGTAAAACCTTTTCCAAAAATTTACGAATGAAAAAGTTTTTTTGTTAAGTGAGGTAACTAGTTAAATTTCAAAATCGGGAAAGTTTTTCACTCTTACACATATCTTAACACGTTGACGGACAGTAGGAAATAGTGAAGTTCGAAAATTGACACTATATGTTTTTTGTAATTTTTAGAATATTAGAAGTATAGTTTTACTCTTTCTGCTTAAATAAACTTAAATTTGATTAATTCAGCACATTTAATTAGGTTGCACTACTCCCTTCACAATCACGTCAGGGTGGCTAGTGGTCAGGGAAAAATACAGTCAAAAAAAGTGATAAACACCAGTATATTCTTATAGGAAAATTTATGTTGATTATTCGATCAAATAATCAATTTGAATTTTTCTATAAGAATATACTGGTAATTATAATTTTTTTACTGTATTTTTCCCTGACCACTAGCCACCCTGCACGTGCATACTGAAGCTGCAACTCGTATAACAGGTGGAAAACGAACTTCAACCTAAAAAATTGTCTCCAAAATATGACACTGGGCTTCTACTTGTACGCCGGTAAATGCACATTTGTGCTGCTATAGCCGTAGTGTCTATAAAAGACCGTTTCATTTTGGGCGGATATAGCCGTCATGCCACATTGAGAACTTCGCTTTGACGGTTATAGCCGCAAGTGTCCGTCAACGTGTTAAAAAGTTCAACTAACCTCACTAGTTCAACAATCACTCTTTCTTTCCGTGGCTCCCACCGTTCCTCTGGTGTATCTCCTGAAAGGTATATCCTATCGGAACACTGAGGAAAAGCCGAACAAAAAGTTTTAAATTCATAAATGTCGAGGGAAAGCTGCGGGATGCTTACGGGAGGCTTGTGAGATTCAAAGTTTCCGGTTAGATTTCTCCCAATGTTCCAAAAAATTTTTTTACTGGGTAAATAGTAATAGGGTAATTCGAATGTCAACTTTTAAAGTAGTGATGGGCATAATGAATGATCTTGACAATCGAATAAATCATTCACACATGCGCAAAAGCATAACTGCCAAACTTAACGATTTTTTAAAATAAATTATTACTAGTAATTTTGTAAAAGAAAATGAATTTCCATATTTTAACTGGAATTAAATTAAAAGCCACATAAAAAATTATTAAGTTTTTTCACCCCCCCCCCTTTTTTTTTTGTACAAAATTTCTGGAGGTAATTGATTAAAAGAAGTACGAAAATTGGCAACTATACTTTTGTTTCTTTTATTTTTACAAAATTTCTGGCGGTAACTGATAAATAAAAAACGATGAGTGGCAACTATGCTTTTGCGCATGTCCGAATGATTCATTCGAATGAAAAAATCATTCATTCTGCCCATCACAATTTTAAAGGTATTGAATATAAATTGAAGAATGTGAGCAACAAAGTCTTAAATTACAGGGCTCCCAAATGGTCCGCTTTTTAAATACCGTTGTTTTCTTAGAATATTTTTATTTTTAGATTTTTCTAGCAAATTTTGCAGAAACCACCTTCGGAGGTACATTTTTGTGGAAATGTTGTAGAAACCTACCATGAAAATATCTGTTAAAATTATTGGTACTCAGTTGGCGGACCATTTGGCAGACCTGAAATTATAATAAAAAAATTTCCAGTAAGGCATTTTAAGAAATCAGGGAATATTTATATAAAAGTAATCGAATAATAATATGTATTGATAATAAGGCATTTTAAGAAATCTGGGAATATTTGTATAAAAGTAATCGAATAATAATATGTATTGATAATAATAAAGCGGAAAACTGGAGTGGTACACTGGAATTACGAGAAAGGTAACTACTGCAGACATTTTGTACTCCTACAGAATTCCTGAAGAGGAAAATGGAAATTAGTTCAACTGTTTGCTATTTGAGTAGCGCTACCTATTTTTATAATTATCATGCCTATGGCTTATAACATTTAGAGCACGGTTACAGAAAAAACAATACGAGGATAATTTTTTGCTGGTCCCTATGGATTTGTGTTCACTAGTTTTCAGGACCGGTTTTGACAAATTCTTCGGAATGGTATTTACGCATCAATCAGTTATGGCCAGCACTTTCTTTGTGACACCACTTACCGTATTAAAACACATTAATAATAGACAAAAAATTGAATAAAATAATTTTATCTAAATAAAGGACGAAAGGTGGTGACTACTAAAAATATTCATTCTAACTGCTTCTTTCACTTATATGCTGTATTTAAATCATTTGTTTCTAAGATCACTTCTAACACTAAAATATAAAATTATGAAACAATTCACTTTAGGAAACAATTCACTTATTCTCAAAATATTCAGTTAATTTACTTCAAATAAGGAGAAATAAGTCGCGAGCTTCAAATCGTTTTTATTAATGACTAAATATGCAAGCTTCTATGTCTTACGAAAGGCGTAATTTTTTTTTTACACTATTTAGTCAGCACCACTCTAAAACCAGCAGGGTGCTCAACAAAGCGTACAACTGTCTTCAACTTACCCATCTTAACTAGCATCTTTAGCCGACCACGCCCTAAACTGCATTACATTTCCATAAACTAACACGTTCTCTTCAAAGTTTTTTTCATCGACACAATCACTCGACATTGAAAAGCTAGAGAAAGTATGGAAAGAATAACTTTCACGCAACTTAAGGTATCTCACTACGCTTAAATAGCGAATTTTTGGCAAATAACACGGAATATATTTATTGTTTTATTTGAAAGGCTCTGTGATTAACTACGACAGTTTTTGTTTTCTGCGTAGGATCACTGGAAGTGTAATTGAGGGGTACTTTGCAAAAACAAGGCAAGTGAAAAACGGAGTTTTAAGCTACAAAGTTTTAAATTTACTTTCAACATTTTAATTTAGAATATAACTTCTTATATAGCACATATTCTAGCACATATTCCTATTAAGAAGGGTTTTCTAGTATCTTTTCTTTGCTTATGATCATGAAATTTATATTTCCTTACATGCTGAATAATACATTACATAAATCTGAAAATTGAACACGTACCTTATATAAAGATTATATAGTAAAATACAAGAGTTTAAAAAATATGAAATCATCTTAGCGTACTTTTTTAAAGTCCAAATGCTACTCTCAGCACTTTTACCAGAATCCGGAAACTGAGACACGTGAGAGTTGAATAAAGTTTCTACAAGCCATGACGGTTCGAATACGAAATAGAACCCGAGGAATAGACCACATATAAAGATTTCTATATGTTGAACATATGAATAATGAGCATATATGTTGAATTATATATTTTGAAATAAAATATTTCTAATAGGTTTTTAGAAATGAAAACTTTAAATCTGTTTCTAAAAACATGATTTTCATGAACAATAAATTATGAAAAAAACATTCTAGCTCCAAAAATTATCGTTATGTTTATATAGCACCAATTGCCTGCAATTGGTTGTATATCCCATGCTTTTGGATGAAAGAAAAAGTAAATTTGGAACATATAATGACTTTTTGTTTTTTACAACTTTTATATAGTGCAATACAAGAGTTTACAAAATAGGAAATTATCTTAGCGTATTTTTTTTTTAAGTCCTAATACTGCCCTCAGCCCTTTTACCAGAATAGGAAAACTGAGACACGTGAGAGTTGAAAATAAGTTTTTACAAGCTGTGACGGTTCGAATACGAAATAGAATCAGAGAAATAGACCATATATAAAGATTTCTATATGTTGAATATATGAATAATGAGCATACATGTTGAATTTTATATTTTGAAAAATTTCTAATATAGGTTTTTAAAAATGAAAACTTTAAATGCGTTTCTGAAAACATGATTTTTATGAACAATCAATTATGAAAAAAAAAAAACCATTCTAGCTCCAAAAATTATTGTTATGTTTATATAGCACCAATTGCCTGCAATTGGTTGCATATCCCATGCTTTTGGGTGAAAGAAAAAGCACATTTAAAACATATAATGAATTTTTTATATTACAACTTTTATATAGTGCGATACAAGAGTTTACAAAATATGAAATCACCTTAGTGTATTTTTTTTAAGTCCAAATACTGCCCTTTACCAGAATAAAAAAACTATGACATGTGAGAGTTGAAATTGAAAAGAGTTTTTACAAGCCATGACGATTCGAATGCGAAATAGAACCCGAGGAATAGCAAGGCAGGTCAAAAAGCTTTCTTTTTACATGGTTTATCAGGAATCAAGGTAACTCCATACTTGCATTGTTATTGCAGAGGGTCCCTCAATTATGGCTGTTTTTGTTTCAGATTTCAAACCGGCAGTGTCCATTTTGGTATCCGAAAATGTGCATTTAACCCTTAAATGCCTAGTGTATCAAATTTGCAACACTTTTTATTTAACTTGTAATAAATAAATCAAGTTCTTCGCAACCAGTATATTTATATCGAAATATTAATCTTGTAAAAATCACATAAATATGGTACTAAATAAAGTTAAAAATATATCTTAAAAGTTTTGGTGTCTAATCCTTAAATTCATGAATTTTTCATTTAGAATTGTGGGGTTTTTTTCCTTATGCATTATACTTATACATATTTACTTATACATACCTACAAAGTTGAAAACGTAAACATGTAACATTTAAAAAAAAAAGAAAGAGAATAACAAGATAGTCGTTCAAAAGCAGAAATATTTCGTATATGAGAAGTTTCTTCCCCCTTGCCACTACAGGCACTGAGATACTCATCGTGCTACCATTACGCTCTATTATAGTATCCTATATTCTATTTAATCTATGCACTATACGAACGTTTACCATAAAACTTTTAAAGGAGAAGTAATCCAAATATTCACAGTTGTACAAGAAAACTACTTCATAGCCATCTAACTCAGACGACGTTGGTATATATTCTGTGAATTTCAATTCTAAGTTCATCATTTTGTGGCTACCACTGTAACCACTAGACTGGATTGGATATTAAAGCACCTTTGCATTATTCTTGACAGCATGTATAATATAAGCTGTTAAAGTTTCTGGGAAATTCAAAATAAAAGACGTTGTCCGTCCAAGTTATGTATGTTCAAAAATATCGCTACTGCACATTTAGAATTAGATAATATTTTAATCATTCATCGTAATTTCTCTGATTAGTTATTTAGTCTTCAAGCGGATAAATACTATGCAAGAAGTGCCACTTTCGAATCCCTGTTCAAGCTTGTATGTCTGTGGGTTGGATTTCACTTTAAAATAAAATTCCTGTCTGTTTATAACTCATATGCAAAAGTTTACCGTAGTGCTCACAATTAACTAACAACTAAACATTATCTGTAAAAAAAAAAAAAAAAGTGGGTAAGTGTGATTGAAGATCGCACAAAGAGTTTCGTTTAATATTCCTTTCAAAACAATTTATCCTTTGGAAATAGGATCACTTTCTGCGAATATACACCAATTTTTAAATCCTTACCTGAAATAGTTTTAATAATTTGAATATACCATATAATTTCTAACTGGTGGTTTTTTGATTGAAGAAAGGATTAAATACAGAATAAAATTATTTTACATAATAAATCAGTTTTTTGATAAAATAAAAAGTTACCGGTCATTTTTTTTTCGAAATTTAGATTTTCTGAAAAAGAATATTTTTTTGCGTATATAATACCAATTTTTAAATTCCTACCTTAAATATTTTTAATAATTTGAATATGCCTTAAAATTTCTGACCGGCAGTTTTTCTGGCAAACCTGATTCTAATGACTCCTTTTCCGTCTGCCCTCAAATGTCTGCAGGTGTACTTACTTAAAAAGTGGTTTCGTTTCGATTGGAAAATTAATGATTTTTTAATTATGAACCGATTTTTAGTTTTCAATTTGATAAATAAAATAATTTTCATATTTTTATAAAGCCTAAAATTTGCCACTACTGGTATTATCTGCGGTTGTATAACTGTGAGTGTCAAAATCTTTACTGAAAGCTAGCCTCGCTGTGAGGTACTAAGAGTGTTGAATCCGACATTTTCATTGGATTCTTGCTATCCTCGCCAGGGGTACGAAAGCAGTCAGAAATGAAAATTTCAGTTTTTTTTAATTAAGAAGAGTACAATTTTGGGAAATTTTAATGGGTTTTTAATTAATAAAAATAATATAAGACTTTTTCAAAATTTTGTGATTTGCCGTGTGACAGGAGGTAATTAACTATAAATTCTCAAAATTTCAAGTTTCTAACATACAGTTTCCGAGTATGAACTCCGTGACTGACAAACAGACTGAGGAGTGAGACTAATAGGGTTTCACCCTATTAGTCCTATTAGGATTTACAAAAACTAATCAGCAATAATTTATATCAGAGACTAACTGAATATAATGCAGATGAACAAAACCCTAAATATATACACGGCATGTCTTAAAGTTAAATGACAGTATTTAAAAGTCAGTAACAAGTAAACGGTGTCAGCTATTGAAGGTATTCTTGCAGGAGAGTAATCAAAGAAATCAGTAATGTTCAATTACATTTCCATTTTTCAGCTCCAAATATCACGGATAGATGACGCTGCACTGGTTCAAACCTTTAGAACGCTCAAACCAACGTATAACTAATCGGATGTGCCAATCCCAAAACTTTCTTCTATCTCACACAGGTTTCGCATACACTAAAAAGAATCAGCACCAATTTATATCAAGGTCTAACTGAAAATCAAGTTTTATTAAATTCCGTGCAGTATTTCTTGAGATACGACTATCGCTAACATTGTGTAAATCCTGCAAAATGCTCCATAGCAGCGCCACATGCTGGGCGATTTTTACCAAAACTAATCAGCACCAATTTATATCAGAGACTAACTGAATATAAAGTTTTATTAAATTCCGAGCATTAGTTCTTGAGATAGAGCTATTGCGGAAATCGCGAAAAATGCTGCATTGCAGCGCCACCTGCTGGGTGATTTTTGCCAAAAACCAATCAGCACCAATTTATATCAGGAACTAACTGAATATAAAGTTTTATTAAATTCAGAGCATTAGTTCTTGAGATAGAGCGCCCACAAATTTTTTGTCACATACAGACAGACATTTTCTAAAAATAGTCAAATCGTGTTCAGGACCTTCTAAAACGTATAAATCCGTCGAAAACCGGAAGTCGAAAATTTTCATGAATCCAATACTTTCTTCTTGTAAAGATAGAAAAAAGTAAAAATGCATCAAATTCACTCATTTTTTATCCTTTATTCTGTTTAGCTGTTAAAATTCCATAAAAACTGTTTACATTTTGATATTGCGAGACTACTTTGAGCACTATTATACTATTACAGCGCCATATATCTAAAATATCTGGAATTAAAAGAGTGAAGCGTAGTAAAGAAATACCAACTTAAATAGCTGTCAGCGTTTACTTGATATATTAATTTTTAAAGCGCTAAATCAATTTTAAGACAACCAGTATTATGCTTGCGTTTTAATGTTTAAAAGCGTTTTAAGGTTTAAAAAAACTTTAACCGTATATTTTATTCATCGAAACTTAATTTAATTCATCTATTGCATTGTAGTCAAACTTGATGGCTACATGTTCGCATTGAATACTCTATAAACTTTTTCCCAATGTTTTGCTTAATTATTATGCAATTTGTGGCATACGTGAGTCAAAGCTTGTTTAAATTGTAAAAAAGTTTTTTCCTAATGAACGTAAAAGTCTTTTTACTGCATTCTTTCTCAGTATTTGCATAAGCGAATTTTAAGCTACTTATTTTTTCCCTTTAAGATTAAAGTACATAACTTGAATATAAATGGAACAAGAAAAGTAAAAAAAAAAAAAAAAAAAAAAAAAAAAAAAAAAAAAAAATACTGAATCTTGATTGATTTACCAAAGTAGAAGCGTGCGGCAAATGTTCGACCGATTACTCTGCAAGAAAATTACATCATGTTATAGACGTTGCATTTCAATGCATTCAAATGCACAACTATGTTTACCTTTTTAACTTTATCTTTTTTTTTTGACCGGATTGAAATAAGATTGGATTTTTTTTGTAGATTTTTTATTAGTTACTCAAAATAAAAAATCGATTTTTTGTATGCCTTTGACGTTTATTTTTTCTGTTATTCGTTTAAGGATATCGATAGCATTTAATGGTGATATTGATAAGATTTGGAATTTGATTATTGCGTATTAGCAATATTAGCAGAGTTTCTTAACATCTGCATTTTTTAATTAACCTGCGCCTGTGTTTAAAGATTTTATAAGTTTGCCATTTGAACTGTTTAGTTGGTGTACTTACATTGTTAAAAAAATAACAAAAATCTTAAATATGGTAGGATAAATTTCAGTTGTAAACTGGGATGATATTGCAAACCTGTTTATTTGTTGAAACAATATCTGCTATATTTCAGAACTTTCTGTTTTTTAGCAGTTAAACTCTGTTTTCTTACGTCATGTAGTTTTTTACTGGCTGCGAAGCTCAATTTCCTTTCTGTCACATTTAAGGATTATTTACAAAATCGAAAAAGAAAAAAAAAACGGCCTGCATAGAGATTGACCTCAGCTATCCAATGCAAAAAAAAAAAAAAAAAAAAAAAAAATCTTTTAAAATATTGAATTGCAAACGAGATATTTTAAAAACTTTCTTCCATAGGCATACCTGCAAACTTTCAACTAAACTTCCGTACAATGCGAGTTAAATTGATCCAAGTTAAACACGTTTCTAACTAGAAAATATATCTAAAAAAATAATATATATTTAGTTTCATGTTCTTACTTGATTGCATTTTTTTTTTTACATTCTTGTTTGAAACGTGTTTAACCTCGGTTAAATTAACCTACATTCTACGGATGTTTAGAGCGATGGTGGCAGGTATGCATATAGGAGTAACATTAGTGAGCGGGTGTTTACGCGTGAGTTAATTAGCCTTAAACTTCGCAAACGACCATCATTTGTAAAGGAGGATCGCTGAAAATCCACGTTGCCCAGTTGAAGAGCTATCATACAAACTAACATTACAGACTAACATTAATAAATTACAGTGCATTCTCATTTATAAGAGATCCTCCATTACATACGATAGTCTTCAGAGCGGGCATAATCTTCGAGGCTGACATTTCAGCTCTTTAAACTTCGCAAACCACCTTCGAACTGTATTATCGGAAAGATCATTTTGTCTATATACAACACAAATTTTACGAGCAGTCTGACTAGCATTCTTACCTTTCTTGAAATAAAAGAGCATAATATGACGAAAATGAACTTTTGGTTCTCCAGCACTGCAGTAAAACAAAAATTTTGCCACAACATAAGCGAGAATCATGCAGCGCAAACAGAAAAGAACGAATGTACATATCCGGTTCATTCAAGGTCACTCCTCATCAGCAGTAGTAAAATAAATAGACGAAACCGTACTTCGGATTTAGAAAAACCTCGGAACTTACCGGATGACACAATACTTTCTGCTGTCCGAAAATTACAAAGCACGAGGCAGCTTGTTTCTGTTTAAAATAGTCTTCAGTCTGAAAAGTAAGTATCTCGTCAACAAGATATCTCGTTTGCTTTAAGCTGTTCCAAACTGACCAAAAACGAGATATCTTTTTCTAACACTTTCTAACATAGTTGGAAAGTGTTTATGAATTTTGTTTATCTGTCTGTCCGTCTGTCCGTACTGTAATTCTCGTAAATAATACTGGGATATTGCCATGTAGTTTTTATATTTTATTCAGGTTTACTGTAGAATGTTTGGTATTGAAGTTTGTAGCATTTATTGTTCGTTTACAGGGACGCACAAAAACTTTCCGTTATATTAGGGTCTATGAGGGAAAGCGCGTTTCCGATGCAGTTTAATGATGTCATAATACTTCAAACATAATGAAATTAATATGCATCACTGAGGAGAAGAAAAACATACTTTCTCAGGAGTATATGATAAGTAGTATTTATAGTTCATTTACAAAGACCATTACATTACGATTTATGGGAAAAATCTTTTGCAGTGCCTTCTAATGATGTTATAATACTTCAAACATAACGAAATTAAAATGGTTCACTGAGGTGCATTACTACATATTTTCTATAGATTATGGAGTGCATAGCATTTATCGTTCATTTACAGGGACACACAAAATAATTCGGTTACAAAACGGAATATGATCGATTTCATTGTATGAAAAAAAATTAATTTCTTAATAGTAATATTCTGTTAGTGTTGGAAAGTGTTTTATAATCTATATCTGATGCATGATTTTTCGTCCTTGTTTCTGTTACAGGGACACACAAAAGAATTGGGTTACAGGACGGAATATGATCGATTTCATTGTATGAAAAAAAATTAATTTCTTAATAGTAATATGCTGTTAGTGTTGGAAAGTGTTCCATAATTTATACCTGATGCATGACTTTTCGTCCTTGTTACCGTTTAAAACAGCCTTAAATCTGAAAATTAAATATCTTGTCAACGAGATATCTCGTTTGCTTTCAGCTGTCCAAAAATTTCAAAGAACGAGAAACTTGTATCTAGTTTAAAATTGTCTCCAATCTCAAAAGTAAATATCTAATCAATTACGTTAAAGTTAACACATTGTAAAAACAGGTGGAATTGTGGGGGCGTGATATATATATATATATATATATATATATATATATATATAACGGCTACTCTGTTGGTTTAGGACAAGGATTGAAGGATTTTTGAGCAAAAAACATGAGCTTTCACGATCTTTATTTTGACATGTTCGACATATCTTTAAAATGAAGAATATCTTATTAAAATATGCATTAATTTCCTTTAACTTCGGATTCGAGTTTGAATATTTCGGGTTCGGGTCAGTTTCGAGTATAAAATTACATGTAATACAAATATAAGTACAACAATATAAATATAACAAAATATAAATTTAAATAAGATTATAGGAAATGTGATATAAAGTGTTTTAGGAAAAAGTGCCATTTATTATAGCTTCTTAGAGAAACGTAGAGAAATTCTATAAGGTATATGAACACCACTGGCCGAAATGCAACCTTTACAGATTTACAAACTTGCTAACCTCCTTCCATTTCAACACTTAAACGCCATTTCAAACAATCAGTCATATGCGGTCTCAACGAAATGTTCTACCTTCCAGATGCGAAATTTTATCGAATTTGCATATTTTTGTGTAGCGATTGGAATATCCTTGGACTACGTGATAACGTTGACCTTGATCTACCAACCTATTACTTTTTATTGGACTTTACTTAAAAGAATTAACATAAAGTACAATTTTATAATTGTTCCTTCAAATTTTCCCGCTACCATACAAAAAACTAGTCGTTGGGTTCCACCGGAATACTTACCCATCATGGATATGCATAATATAAAATATGAAAATAGAACATGTGTAAACTATTTATAAAATGCATTGCGAATAAAATCGTGGCTTAATAAACTTTAAATGCTCTATTACTGAATTGCGTAAAAGAAACATCCTTATAACTCCAAAATTTATAATCATATTAACAACGGTTTACTGCGTCGGATGAAGCGTCTCATTTACAATTAAAATATATCTTTGAATTGACATTTGGATGAAATACAGGGTCATGAAAAATCGAAGAGAGTGAAAAATAGGATTACAAATATCTCGGCAACTCATTATCCGATCGACTTCAGTCTTTATGCAAAAGTTATGTTTTGTTATTGTCTTTTATATCCACTCCTTAAAATAAACAATTTCGAAAATTTTTATATACCTTTTATCAGAACGAATATTTCGAGAGTCCGAAAAAATTAGTTCCGATAATCGAGGCTACTGAAATTCAATAAGCTTCTTCCCATTATTACATAAGTACAAACCAAATTTCAAGTCTCTGTATCAATTTGTTCGGGAGATAGAGCGTTTACAGACACACATGCAGACACACAGACAGACGGACGGCAATTGTTTTTTTCTAAAAGTATGTTTTTCGGAATCTCCAGTGTCTGAAACGTGTAAATCTGTCAAATTTTTTTCGATTTTCAAAACGATTACAAAACTTACCCTATACTACGTATGATGGGTATGTAATAGGAGTGATAGATAATGAATGTATAGGTACATCTATAAGTGTTTGTATGTGCCCTGAACTAAGAAGGTAGCGTTATAAAATAAATAATAAATCACGCGAATCCAATTCCTTGTTATGATGAAACATGTTGTGTTTTATCATTACAGATCTTGAGACTGTCACTGTTATTACGTGTACGAAACTAGTCGATTTGTTTAGTAGAAATATTTTTGAGGCTTTTATGCTTACTGTAATCATTTTTAGCATATGCATCTGATTTTATTTTAATAACTGCATGGTTTAAAATGTGAAAAATTAGATCAATTGTACTCAAACCTTTTCCCTATCGGGCCGCAAACATATGTTTGCTAACATCAAGTGAGACGCAACACACTATACTTTATAAAAAAGTTTTTTTAATAAAAAGGTAATTAAAATAATAAGATGATAACAATAGTATAAAATTAATATAACAAAATTTATACAATCGGTATTGGTTAAGGTAAATCCAGGAGAGATGGCGGGGTCGGAGAGATTGCGTACATAGAAGTTCGGGAGGAAGGAGTAGAGTGAGCGCGCAGCAACTCCAGGTAGTTGTACAACAGCGGTAGTGGAGTGTCTACTTGAAAGTGCACGTTGATTGTTTTGAGCGTCTAAGGTAAAACATTGCTATTTGGTTTTGTTTTCCCAAAGTAAGTGCTTGAATTTTCATAGCTATTCGTCAGAATTTCTATACAATATCAGTAGCACAAAATATTTTAAACTTAAACGATTTCTCATAAGCTACTAATCTAGACTAACAGTGTGAACATCAACGGTTCGTTTTAGTAGCGGCCATGTTAAAATAAAAGGCCGGGCAATCCCTCCTACCGAAATTGGAGAGTTTGCGCATCTGCTACTTAGGAGAGATGGCGCATTGTTCACATTAGTTTCCATGCTAGGAGAGATTGCGCAGCTTATTGGTAAATTTGCATAAAAACAAAGTAAAAATGAACATGGACTAATTTTCAGTTAAACGTGTTATCAAGTAATTTAATGTTATTTTGTAATCTTATCTGGACTTGCTTTTTCTGATTCTTAATTTTTTCCCCTTTAATTAAAATTTTTTGATCGTTTTTAAAGTTATTTCCTTTTTCTGATTCTTTAATCATTAGGTTGAAATATTCACTTCTAATACAATAACATTTGTTCACAAAAACCTTACAACAATGTCATTTAAGTGTAATTATTATTGTTAACAATTTAATTGTAGTTATTATTAGTAACAATCTCGCCTACCCATGTGTGCAATCACAACAACCCTGTAAGAACAGATTGCGCAAAATTACTTTCTTGGTTTTATTACAATTGTTCTATTAAATTACAACATAACAACAAAATAGCAATGGAAATGTATAAAAAACAGACGAAGTAAAAGTTATTCATGGATAGTTTAGCAGAAAATTAATATTTAGATTTTTTATTGTTATTCTTTTGAATTGTGCGCAGACTCTCTTAGCTTTACCTTATATAATAAGTTTTAAATATAATAATATAATAAAATGAAAATTTCCAAGTCCTAAAGAGAATAAAATGAGATACACCTTAACAATTCAGACTGTTGCTCAATGCAAAACCTTTTTATCTTTCCAAAATGTAAGACTATATAGTGCAAATTTAATCAATTTTAAATGTTTTATTAGTGACGAAGATTAAAAAATATACACACTATTTTAACGTAAATAAGACTACATGTAAAAAGAACTTTTGACTAAGCAAATTACAT
Organism: Maratus michaelseni; assembly: GCA_963931845.1. Taxonomy (NCBI): domain Eukaryota; kingdom Metazoa; phylum Arthropoda; class Arachnida; order Araneae; family Salticidae; genus Maratus; species Maratus michaelseni. The sequence goes on along the minus strand of OZ007599.1, from coordinate 120,985,988 downwards.
TTACGAAGTTTTATATAGCATAATTTTAAATTAATTATATATAACAGGGCAATATTTTTCTTCCCATAAACATATGTAAAACAACAGCGAATGTTTTAAATACCTTTCATGTGCACATGATTTTTTTTATATAAATATACATTAATGATTCTGTGATTGTGCCTTGGGCATAAAATAGTTTACCGGGCTACATGCGGCCCGCTGCCCGCATTGCACAAGATAATGCTTGAAAAACGAAAGTTGTATATTGAATACATCATAATAAATAATATTCAAATTAACTATAGTTAATATAATAAACAGCTAATGAAAATAATTATCTGTACAAAAGTGCTGCTAAAAGTTTTATTTTATAGTTATCATCAATTTATTCACATCCATTATAAATCAAAAGGAGTAGAAAATTACAGTCACTATAGCAGCTGTGCTGCATTAGGATTTTGAATGTAGGAAAATATGTATTCGGTTATGAACTCTGCTTTTTAGAGCATTATTTCTGTTAATGATGCAACAGATTAAGTTTCACAATATAAGATTAATTTATGTAGTTAAAGTAAAAAAGACATTTTGGTAAGAACTGAATTTACGATCAACAAATTATGTTTGAGTAAATTTGCATTATTTTGTGATTAGGAAGCTTAGAATATTTTCTGCATTTGATAATTTGATGACTTATTTTTTTCATAAGTAATTTAGAAAAATATAACCCTTTGAAGCATACTAAAAACCTGGTGAAGGTAAAAAGAAAATTTCATGATTTTTCCAGTAAACATCCATTTCAAAAGATATTTGATTACATTTTTATTTTTCTTAAATGATGCAGTTTGCTAATTGAAGTGCACCGCCTATCCATACAGTAGAAACAGGGTTCTCGAGCAAAAAATTCGAGCGAAATTTGATTTGGCTCTTGAACAGTGAGAGTCTTGTCGCCAAATAAATCGAATGTATAAATGTAGCAAAAGCAACCCCTCCCCCTTTTTTTCATGCAAAGCACACATACATACAATACGGTAATCGCAGCATAACCGAAATTCATGGATTCAGTTCAACGACGTTGCTGATTTTTCTTTTCTGCCTTTTATCATCCTCGTCTTTGTATTTGTTGTTGTTTTCATATACTCGAAACAAATATACACTTGATATAAAGATCCTGGTGGTAATGAATTACATGCACTTGAAGATCAAAAAACAACTAGTTAATTTAGTAGTCTTAATGATCTAAAAATCTTAATGATCTAATAATGCAAGGTGCGTACATTCCTTTAAATTTCCAAGGAGTCTCACTATTTAATATTTTAACTCTTAATTGCATAGTGATGTAAATTTCCATCACTTTTTATTTAACTTTTAATAAATAAATCAACTTCTTAGTCATCACTATATTTATATAGAAATATTAATCCAGTAAATTTCCCGTGAACTATGTTGCTGAACAAAGTTAAAAATCTATCTTAAAATTTCTGGTGTCTAACATTTAATATATGTATAAAAAAAACACAATTGTAAAAGAAAAACTCATGCAAAGAAAGGTTAAATCACAATTTAATATTTTAATTATTTTATTTAATATTTTAATCATTTTATTTAATATCTTAATCATTCTATTTAATATCTTAATCATTCTATTTAATATCTTAATCATTCTATTAAATATTTAAATAGTAGAATTCGTAATCACTACGTTGAATAGCAGAATTTCGAATACTTTTCTGAAAGGGTGAAAAATTTTATTATAATATTGTGGTAGAACTGTACGCACCATGGAATTGAAATCTCCGTTCTTCTCCTTCTGAATTTCAAGCCAACCAGAGTTTCACCTATAAAGGTATGGGTATGGTTTTCGTTAAATTTTATAATATAAAGTTGTCATTGTCTGATGTACAGTTGGCTAAAAAAAAAAAATAGACCACCTCATACATTTTAATCCTCAACTTGTCGCAGTAAAAATAACACGGAAATAGCCATTCGACTGAACCAGGTGTCGGAAAAACTATTTTTTTATTGTAGCGAACTACAACTACAACTACTTTATCGAAAATGTAGCTAACTACAACTACAACTACTTGTTTTAAAAAGTAGCGACTACAAACTACTTTTCAAAAGTAGTCACTAACGTCGCTACTTTCAGATTTTGTCAAAGTGTTCCATTTACACTAGAAATTGAAGACACGAATTAAATAATAAAGCGACCCCTCGTTATATCGCGTCTGTCGGGATATAATTAAATAAATCCAATATAATCGAGGGCATTAAATAGTATAACATACAAGAAAATGTTTTATGTTTGTCTCCAAAATGTTAATTTATACACACGTTAAATTTTGTAGTAAAATTATGAGGGATATTATAATCTAGAATATTACGTAAAACAACTCTAGATGCAAATAATAAATAAATCTGTAAATCAAAGAATTCCGAATACAAAGAAACCGGCGTTAAAGCATGAACACTTAATAATGATTAAATAGACAAGTATTGCCAGAAAGACAATTAATTCATTTGGTGAATTAGTACTTGATTTTAGCAGCAAGTGGCAATGGGTAAAATCTATCACTTCATGCAATATGTTGCTATACGCTGCAGCTGAGATTCGCAAATTGTTGAGCAGAAAAAATTTGGCACAAAAGAAGAATTTATACGTGATTTGCAGAATGGTACATTTCCCACCCCTGAAGTAGCGTTAAAAGTAGCGTCGGTTCTCGCTACAAACTACGGATTTTTTGTATCGCGCTACTCGCTACACTACATTATTCAAAAAGTAGCGCGGTACACTACAAACTACTGTAAAAAGTAGTAGCTACAGTAGTTTCGCTACTTTTAGCGCTGTACTTCCGACTCCTGGACTGAATATTATGTAGTTTTCATTTTTGGTAAAAAAATAAGCTTAGTAAGACGGCTTCATACTGAAATTATACGAAAATCTTAAATTTTCAATACGAACACATAATTTTAAATCATATTTGGCATATTTGGCATATTTGGTATATTTTACTTTAAAATGCCAAACGGAAAGTCATTCAGTCAAGTAGTTTAGGAATATCGTGAAGGTTTAAAGTTTGGAACTCCAATGTTAAATTCATTTGCAATAGTTGCGAAACAGGATAGTTTTTTGAGCTTCACTCAAAATCTACTTAGGGAATGAGCTGTAACTTTGGATTTGCATATTTGCAGCTTTTAGAAATCGATTTTTGTTTTAAAAAATCATAGGTTACAATTCATATATTTTTTCGAAAAATAATTAAAAAACATATGTATTTACAAAATAAATTTAAAAAAAATAAAATAACTATACAGTGTGTAATCTATACATTTTTTAACAAAAGTCAATTTCTAGAAGCTTTAAATACGCGAATCCAAAATAACAGCTCATTGCGCCGAGTATTTCCTGAATTATTCTTGAAAAGCTACCCGCATTGCAATCTGTTTGGCAACGATTACAAATGAATTTAACGTTAGGAGTTCAAAACTTTTAAACCTTTATAATTCGTAAACTACTTTACCGAATGACTTCCCGTTTGTTATCCGAAGGTAAGAGGTATCGAGCCAAATATGATGGCAAAATCAGTTATTAGTATTAAAAATTCAAAAGATTGGTACAATTTCAATTTGAAGACGACCCCTAAGCTTATTTTTTTTAACATAAAATGAAAAAAAAAGACATAACGTAATGTCGAATGGCTCTTTTCTATTCTTTCTGTGAAAGTTTGGAGATTAAAATGTATGGGGAGTTTATTATCTTTTTGTGGGGCTGACTGTACTACTTCATACAGTCGAACTCCAGATATACGTTACCTGAGTTGTACGTTTCCCTCAGTTATACGTTTCAAATCAATGGTCCCGACCACTAGCCATTAAAAATTAGCTGAGTTATACGTTTTGAGTTACACATTTCCCTCAGTTATACGTTACGTTTTTGCATCCCCGGACAAAATTTTGTTTCATTTATACATTTTGTAACCGAAAACACTGACGACGCGTCGAATGAGTTTGATTTGAAAGATCCCACTTAAACTTTGGAGCTGCTCTGAGAGCTTTTGACGAAAGCGGTTCGTCAGTAGTAAAAGCAGCGAGGCTAACGAAAAAGACAGGCTACCGCGGTGCATTCCGCTTATCTTTTTTTACAGACCGCCGGCGTGACGTGAGGCTCTTTTCGTACACCTCCATTGGTGCATTCGAGCATCACGTGACTCCCACGGTCTGTAAAAAAAGATATGCGTAAAGCACCGCGGTAGCCTTTATTTTTCGTTAGCCTCGTAAAAGCAGTAACGATGAGGCGGCTGCATTAACAGAAATTGCAAAGTTTGCTGTTCAATGTGGACTCTGCCGAAAACAAACAATCGAAGATTAGTGATTATTTCAACAAGATTCATTAAACTACTGAAATGTCTTTTGATAAATGATTTACATGCCAAGGCGATTTCAATGATTACTTTTAAGTACTCTATGTGTATTAAAATTATTTTTAATAGAGCTTTTATGATAAAATAACTTCATGTGCACTTTTTTTATGTACCTGTTTTCTACTGTGTTCCATTTCCGAGAATTTATGTCATCGGTGTGGTAATACTTAAGAAACTTCCGTTTTCGATATAAAAGGTAACAAACTTCTCAGCAGATCAAAATTTTTACGATATATTTAAAAAATGGTTCCGGTAGACCATTAATTGAGTTGTACGTTTTACTGAGTTATAAGTTTTCTTCTCCAGTCCCTGGCAAAACGTATAACTGGAGTTCCACTGTAGTTGTAACAATGTGTTTTTATATTGTACTATATTGTTGTATACAGTGTATTGTTTAAAACAGGTAAATACAGGGACTAACTTGAGAGGAGATTACTAATAAGTCGTATTTATTATTATTTATTATGGTAAAGTTTGATTCGGCTCACGAACTAGTGTTTGGAACGAATTGTGTTCGAAAACCGAGGTACCACTGGGGTAGCATCAACTCCGTAATAATTGGCAGGATTATTGTGCTTGCGATGCAAATCGGTACTACCATCAAAATCTTTATGACTTCATAAAACTATAGTAGACATTTGGGTAGGATGTTATTATCTGTATTAAAATTTTATTACCATTTTCCAACATAGCTGAAAAGTGTTTATTACTTCGATTTTTCTGTCCGTCTGTCAGTCTTTCCGTGTTCTAATAACTCTCGTAAATATACTTGGATTTCCCTGTAATTTTTATATGTTATTGACGTTTACTATAGCACAATCTCTATTGAAAATGAAGTATGTAGCATTTACAGTAAGTTTACAGGGACAGCCAAAAGTATTCCGTTACATTGTCAATGGGAAAAATCATTTTAAGCGCATTTTAATAATGCTATACCATTCCAAACATAATGAAATTGATATGCATTTATGAAGAGCACTAAAACATACATTCTATAAAATATAGGGTACAATTAATTTATTATTCATTTACAGAGCCACGCAAAAAGATTACGTTACATAATGGTCTATGTAAGAACTACTTCAATAATCTAAAATTTATTTCACAAATTCTTATACATCTTTTCAGAAAAGATATTATTAACTTGACATGAATTTCAACGGTCTAATATTAAATAAAAAAAATCTTATATACTTTTTTAGAACTGATAATGTTAACTTGAGATGAAAAGATATAGAACTAAATTTCTTTTTTTTCTACATATAAGGATTTCTTTACTCATTATATGGAGAAAAAAGATTCTGTCCTATATTACACGCCTTTTGTAGTTATTTAATGAAATGCTCTCGTACTTTTAGGAAATACCTAGTTTTGTTTGTAATTTTGGTCACTTTTTGTAAGAAAATGAATAAATTTATTTACTTATTATTTATTATATCATGAAAATAACATATCTTATACTTAAATAGAATTATTGCGTTATGAAGGTTAATCAACAAGTCATAAACTGAACGCCATTGATTTGTTTCTCAGGGGAGTTTTAGCACCCAATATTTCACTGTACTTAATTGCAAATCTTTCCTCTAAGCGAAACTCTGAAAACGTCAGCAGACATTGAGGCGCCAGACTGCGGGCTTTTGTCCAGAATAAGACTTTGTTCGATATCTGCGAGTGGATAACTGTATTAAAGAAGACTAGGCGTATAAGAATTGAGGCTGATAAATTAAAAAAATTTCGTATGCTCTAATTAGATTAAGAATAAATCTTATTGTTAAGCGAATAATGATTGACATAACACAAGTGATACTCACTACTTTTTCTGAAAAGTATTCTAACTAACTGTATTTGCGAAAAGTGATATTCACTTTAATTAATGACAGAAAATTTGAGATAAATTAAGGTGAATATTTCTGTTATGTACTGTAAGAAAAGACGTATGTTTCTTAATCTAGGAAGATAAAATATAACCACGAACGAAAATACAGAGAGCGTCAGAAAAATATATACATAAACTGTTTAACGGGCATAACTTAAATATAAATTTAAATAAGAATATAGGAAATTTAGATACAAATTGCGGTAGGGAAAAGTATATGTCATTTTTTACAGATTTTTAGAGACGAAGAAAATTTTGTATAAGGTATGTGAACACCCCTGAACGATATGAAAAACTTCACACATTACAAGCTTGCTAACCTCCTTCCATTCTCCCAGTTAAACGCCATTTCAAACAATCCGCTATATGCCTTCGCAACAACGTGTTCTAACCTTCCAGGCACGAAATTGTATCAAATTTGCACGTTTCTGTCTAGCAAATGTGAACACCATTGGACTACGTGATAATGTTGACCTTGAACTACCAACCTATTACCCTCCGTTTGACTTCATTTAAAAGAATTAACATGAAGTACATTTTTATATTTGTTTCTTTATTTTCCCGCCAGCATACAAACTATAGGAGTGATAGGCAATAAATGTAGGTACGCATACAAGTGTTTGTATATGCTCTGAACTAAGAAGGTAGCGTTATAAAAAAAATTTAAAATTACGTGACCCTAATCCCTTGTTATTTTTTTTCTTTTCAAAGTGTAATTTATTGGAAATAATGAGTGGACCAAGATTAACTTTGAAAAAAGAAAATTTATTTAAAAATACTATTGTAAGTATGAAATGTAGCAGAAGTACAAAAACAATATTGCAGGGGGTTTCAGTCAGATACACGTATGCCACTTACAATTCATCGGATAAAAGATAAGTTTGAAACGATTGAATGTTAATAGACAATGTTCCGGAACCGCAGTTGAGCAAGTATGCACCACAACACCAAACGAAATGTTTGTTGAAGTTTGTGAATCAATAGCCCAACGATATAATCAGTGTATTGACCAGAACGGTAATAATTTTGATCATCTGCGGTGGAACAAAAGTTATACATTTTATGTAGATTCATTTGCAATTTAACCTTCCTACCCTGAATGGGTCTAATCGACCCATTTGAATAATTGATTTCATTTGATTCGAACCAGAATTTTTTTTATAAAGTAAGTTAAATAATAGATCGACATAACGAAGTAAATTAAATATGTTAAATAGTTTTAAATAAGAATTCTGGTGTGAAATGTTTTTATCAAGGTTGAGTAAAATTTCAACAGGGTAGGAAGGTTAAATATTAATTATATGTGAATAAAAACTGGACTTATAACCATTCAAAGTGTGCATAAATTTTTATGACGCACTCTGTATACAATAACCTCTTCCGATTTACCAAAGATTCAGAAAATCATTCTTTATCTTTAGAAACTTCAGACACCATTATATATTCGATATTTAAAGAATCCTTTATAAAGACAAAGTTTCTTTTGCTGCGACTGATTTTCGGAAAAGTTTCTGAGTAGTTTTTATTGTGTATAAATTAGTTTCTTAATCCGGAAAATAAGTTTTTCGGATGCAATAAATTTTAATGTAAACATTTTTATGTTTATAAAAAAATAAATTAAGAGCATTAAACATTAACATTAAAATTAATATTATTTTGTTACTCTTGCATGTAGAAATTCAATAACTCAGATGAAAATGTTTAACTCAGAATGGATAGCATCGGAAGAGGTTATTGTATATATTCGTTCAATGTTTTATTATATTTTCGTAGAGGGAAAAATACTTGTCTTTTTTTACAAAGTAATAAATGTGGTTAATTTGCTACCCGCGTATACCTATGACATATTCCAATAAAGCGGCTTATTTATTTTAAGGAGAGGACTTTTTTAAAAAGAACTCAAATAAATAACCACTCTTTTTTATTTAAAAATTATCTGTGTATTACGCGGTTCTTTGTTAATTTTTTCGCCCTTTTGGCGTGTCTTCTTAATTTTAGCGATATCAACTGTTTTTTGATAATTAATAATATTAATTTTAATATAATAATATATATTAATTTTTTGAAAATTCAATCGTTTCTTTTTCCTGTCCATTATGGAAATCTCTTGTTTTAAACATTGAACTGACGAAGAAAGCGAAAAGTGGATTTTCATTATCTTCACATTTAAAAAAAAAATTCTGTATCTCAGTTTATAAGTCACTTTGTAAAGCTATGTTTCGTTTCAAATTAAAGAATTTCTTCATTAGATACTTCTACTTTTCGTTTTATTTTTCTACGATGCTTGGTTCCTTTGATATATGATATTTTCAGCTGGTATGTTTAGTCGAATTAGTATTGAGGAGTTCTCTCCTCTGAGTAAGTAGCAAATGGTCGGATGTTTGATTTTTTGGTGTGTGTTTGTTTGGCGTTTGTTAGTAATTTTTTTAATCTTTGCTTGGCAGAACGACCGTTCTGCTTCATTTATGGTAAATTTCAAGAAAAATTATGAGTTTTCGGTACATCAGGACATGAGTTTTTGGTACATGCACATCAGGTGCTCGTGCAGCGAAGGGCGCTTCGCATCCAGGTAATCCGGTTATTCCCACGGGGCTCGTGTAGAATGAAACGACAATCACGAACAACGAGAAATAAGGATTAAGGGCGTTTTACGAGTCAAGAGGGGCTTCAATCAAAAATTTCTGGAACACGTGTTCCTTATCCTCGATGGAGAATCCAAATTCATCACCAAACTTCAACAAAACAAATGTCTGAAACACTTAAAACCAAATTATAAGAGTTACTAGCATTAAAATTAAGAACTTATAGGATAAAATTCCAGGATTATTCAAATAGTAATCAGAAAAATTGTATAAAAAGTCGTTAAAAAATTAAATTAACATTTCATAAAAGAAAATGTCATACAATTTTTCTGGTAACATTTTAGATTTTATTTTTCCTTCATGCAAGCGATTACATTATACAGAATGCGCCCAAAGGCCTTATAAAATATTAGCACGAAATTACCGTGCAAAATCGTAGTGTAAAGATTTTACTATTGCATAGCCCAGTTCTTAATTTTTTTTATAGTCGAAAAAATGAACCAACTCGCTCATAAACAAATTGCGAATAAATAGTTAATTTTTAACTAAATAGCCTATTACTTCTTGCAAGAAGTACCAATAACTAATGATGTCAGTTTCTTTAAAATTTCATACCTTTTCTTTATGCTCATGACATGTGGAGAACTGCATCCATAATAAAGTCTAAATTCACGTTGAACAGAAATGGGCGGTATGATCAGTGGCGTACCCAGTGTGGGGGGTCCAAATGCTGTGGATACCAGTAATATTGTAAAGTTTTTTTCTCCTTGTTTATCGCAGAAAGTTCTTCGATTAGATAAGGCAAAGAAAACTTAACAATATTCGTGGTATCCAGATCACCCTGGTTACGCCACTGGGTATGGTTTCATGGAACTGCAAAACACATTGCGCCCTTTTCTCACCTCGAAGACATTTCTATTGCTGCCAACGTTCCGGATTTTTCCAAGTAAAGATAAACATGCTTTAAACAAGAAAAAAAAACTTAATGAAAAGTTTCTTATTTTTATGTGGTTCTTAACCCTTGCATTGGTACGTTCGTTTTAATACGTTCAGTAAGATTCAGGTTTCACTGCAATAAAAGCATTATTTAAATTAATATAATTCTACGGATATAATGTAATTTTTATACCATCTATTATGATTAATACTTTCAAGAATTGAAACAGATGTATTACACTCACGCACCAATGTTTGGCTGCTTTTTGATTGGCACATTTCCAAGCCTCCGCCAAACTAAAAACTTAACACAACAACAAGATTACCATTAAAGGAAAAAAATCTTCAAAATTTGGCGACTTCTTTCTCTTTTATAACCGATTAACAGGGTTCGTACAGCTCCTAGAATTTTGCGACCAGGAAATTCTTCGGTACCAGTATTTTATTACAGAAAATCTCTCCTTAAAAGAAGTTTCGCGCGTTTAACCTAGATTTCTTTTTCTATAAAGAAAATACTGGTGAAACTCCTGGAAAATTCCCTGATCCGTACGAACACTGGATAAAAAAAAAAAAAAAAAACGGTGCTTGAGTGTAAGACATCATAACCCAAGAATTACATAATATTAGTAGAATCATCTTTCTTTTTAGCATATAAATAAAATACAGAGAAAACAGCATTACAATTTTGCCGTTTTGGTGGACAGTCAGAGGGTTAATTGATTTTTTCATTCAATAAAATTTCTGATTTTATTTGAATTGAAAAAAATCCAGAATGTGCATTTCGTTAAAAATTAACTTTTGGTTATCAGCTTATGTTTAGAGACTAATGTCACCGTCTATTTGACAGACAAAAAAAAAAAAAAAAAAAAAAAAAAAAAAAAACTTCGGGAACAGGATATATAATGATAAAAATCCACGTTTCTAACTTCAACAGTTTTTTCGAGCTAACGTTTTATAATCAGAGTAAAACTTTGTTCTCACCCAATATATGTCTTTCTTAGACCATCGAAATGTAATTTTTTTTTATATCTCAAAAGGTAATGAGCTGTAAATGCACATAGCCATGTTTTTGACGATGCTTATGATTTTATTTAAAAAGTAACGCAGTAATTCATATTATCAAATATGTTTTTTTAAATAATGTTCATAATTAAATATCTACTTTTAAATTTAAAAACTACCTTGAGTATGTTTGCGTCCGTTCATTGTGTCTGATTAAGAAAGAAGCATTTCATTCGGAAGACTTTTTTGAGAAGATATAACTTAAGTTTTGGAGATATTTAACATTATCATCTTCAAATATTCATTCTTTCTAACTCTATGAGAATTTAAAATGCATTAACTATATACTTTTCTGAGCTGATTTGATCCGAGGAACTCAATTAAAGTGTAAAAAGTGGGCGTTTCTATTTGAAAAATGAAGTTGTTGCAATATGTAGCAGTAGCGTGCAGTGCATAGAAGCATTGCTTACCCATACCTTTTAGCCTTCCTGTGTTTTTTGAAGTAAAAAAAGTATAATTTGAACCAGAAAATTATTTAATGAAACGATCCTTGATTATATGTGGTATTCTAATAATTTTTTTTTATTATGTAAAATTTCTGGTTTCTTGTTTTATTAAAAAAAACCCAGAAAGTTTGGCAGGTTTTGGCAAGCAATGCTTATATTAATAGGCAGAAAACCAACGTTAATAAGGCACAAATAATAAACAAGAAAAGCAGCAAACAGGTGTTTCGAATCCATAAGCGAGATTCTTCTTCAGTACGACAAAGTGCAAAGCACAGCATTCTAGAAATAGCAAGACTGGACATAACGACAGACAGACGGTGGCTTACATACCCAATGCGGATAGAGAACGCTAAAAAGCAACCAATCAGATGAAAGCAGCATGAAACAACTTCACTGTCTTGCTTTTTCTAGTACGCCGTGCTTTGCTTTTTGTCGCACTGAAGAAGAATTTCGCTTGCGGATTCGAAACAGCTGTTTGCTGCTTTTTTGTGTATTATTTGTGCATTTTTAACTTTGGTATTCTGCCTTTTAATATTCTTGCACAAAGGTTTTATTTGTTATTTCAATGCTTACATTGCTTCTTTGGACCACACGCCTCTGATATGTACACAGACTCCGAAGAATAATTTAGACATAACATTAATTAGAAGACATTATTCCAAATCGATTGATACCTATATCTTTATCATGCAATTTTTTGCAGCAGAATTAGTAGAGATATTATTTTATTATTACTGCGGCTCAAATATATATTTTTTATTATTATCAACTTCTTAAAATTTAATCTTAACCATTATGGAAGGAGGGTTAAAAAGAACTCATTTAAGATATAGAATTATTTTATTAATATTCTCCGAAAAATTATTTCTTTCTTAAACTTTTAAAATGCTAATCCTATATTTTTCAACAGAACATTTTCGCATTTTAAAAAGGCATTGTTGTCAAAAATTATAGACCAACTCCGATTATGGAATATTAAGTTGTTATTAATTTTTATAGCTTATTCAGGTTTTTAAAATAGAAACTAATCGTCGAACAATGCGTTAATTTTTCTTAATGTGACATTTTATTTAAGATGTACGATATATTTTTTATAACTAGGTCATAATTTGCATGGTTAAATCAGGAATAATGGCGAAGGAAAGTACCAGTAAAAATAAAAGGAAATTCACAATTGAAGGAACTAAAAGCTTACCTAATCTGACAAAAAATCTATCCCTTAATAAAAGAATATTATTAATTATTCATAAAATCAGTATTTCATTTTATTAATGACAACATTTTATAATATTTAATTAATTAGTTCAAATGGATTTCTTTTGATGAAAAAAGTAAACTCGGAAAATTTATTATTAAAGCTAATTTTAAAATTCAAGTGGTGCACTCAAACCTAGGAAAAATAATTTATCTCATGTTTCTTTTTATTATATACGTACAAACAAATTACATGGCTTATTTATACACTGAAAGAGCGCTTTATATAACGTTTGTTTTTAAAAATAAAATACATTTAATTAATGGGCATCAAACATAATGTTTTGCTTTCTAAATAAGTTGACAGAAAAACACAAATTTAATCAACAGAAACTATGTTGTATTAAACAACTTAATTTACTTATTCATTTTAATAAATATTTTATTTGAAATTTTTATCTTGAAATAAATTAATGACGCTCTGAATGAAAAACGATAAACAACATTCTGAAAAATATTTTTAATTGAAATGCATAAAAGTATGGATCAAAGATGTAGTTATTTGCGGGTCATTTGATTTGTATGAGAATCACATATATTTTAGATATTTGTAATGATTCTATCTTAGATATTAAGCTAACAAGAGGAGGTTTCGAGATCGGAAACAGGGAATGTGGTAACCTTTTATCAATTTTTAAAATACAGTCAATAGATAAACATATGAAAACCATACAGTACGATGGCCATGTGGTCTTTGGAAAACAAGCCCCAAAGTTTCTGATCCATTTACGCTTACGCTTACGCTGAGCCCGATTAACCTCTGAAGCAATGTATGATCTCGGGGCCCGGGCCCCCTTCCATTAAGGGAAAGTTTTCTAAATTCTACACACACGGAAACTTCTCAATGCAAAATTGCTATAGATATCAGCTTCTCAAAAAAAAATGGTGATTTGTGTTTATAGTTATGTAAGTTCAGGAATGAGAACATCAGCATGCCATATGATTGGTTTACAGTATTAATCACATTGAGATTTCACGGTCAAATAAAAGAACTTTGTCGAAGTAGGCTCTTGCTTTAGACAAGTTTTCACAATCTATAAGGGTCGCCCAAAATGAAAGTGGCATTGCTGTAATTACCTCACCATTTGAAGTGAAAGATGACTGCGCATGCTCCTATAGAAGGCGCAGAGTGCTGGGAATGCATGTGATACCGTCAGATCCCGACAGATAGCGTGGATAGCGTGTGATAGCGTGAGAGCACGTTAAAAAGCACCGTTTGTATCATGGATGCCTCCAAACGGTGTCAAGGCGCGGTAGTGCAATCTTTAACAGCGGAAAATGTGAGTGCTAGTGAAATCTATCGTCGAATGCAAAATGTGTATGGCGCGGAGTGTGTGTCACGCAGATCGGTATTCCGATGGTGTAGGGATTTTCGTAGTGGAAGAAGCAGTACATCTCCCTCGAACATCCCCCTTACAGCCCAGGCCTCTTGTCGTGTGACTACCACATCTTCGGTCCACTCAAAAAAGCTCTGAAGGGACGGCGATTTGCCGACGATAATGAGGTCCAAGCTGCCGTTGAAAATTGGGTCCACAAACAAACCCCGGAGCTTCTTCATCCAGGGTATCCATCGTCTCGTTGACCACTGGGACACTTGTTTCAACCTATAAGGTGACTTTGTCTAGCCTATCTGTTACGTCTGTATTACTTCTTTCTTTGGTATACTAATTTATATTAATACCATTAAACCATTTCTCAAACCGACTGTAGTGCCACTTTCATTTGGGCGACCCATATATATAACTGTGATCAAAAAGTGTCCGCAATGCTTCAATTAAAATACATCTATAGTAGATATCGTCGGCAAACTTTTGTCAAACATTTTTACGACTTCTATAAACATCCGGGAATAGTCAGAAATGTATTTCATTTTATCGTCTGAAAATAAATTTGTTTTTAACGAGATAAGAATTTTCAGTCTGTTGATTTTTCGAAATAACGAATGTTATTGAGCAAAGAACATGCATTAAATTTTGTTTTCGCAATGAAATCTCTGCTAAAAAAGCATTTAAAATGTTGCAAAAAGCTTATAAAGACGACTGTTTATCAAAAACAACAGTATTTGATTGGTATAAAAAGTTTAAAGATGGTAGAGAATACGTCGCTCAAAAATAAAGGTATGTTGAGTGTTTTTTTTTTTATTGTCGTGGTGTTGTGCATTATGAATTCCTGACAACTGGCCAGACAGTCAATAAAACTTGTTATGTGAGTGTTTTGCGCCGTTTGTGTGAAGAAAATTGTCGAAAACGGCCTGAAATGTGCCGAGAAACTCTTCGGTTTGGCACCACGATAATGCGCCTCCTCACAGTGCAATTATCATTCGTGAATTTTTAACAAAACATTCAACAAATACAGCTCCAAAAGCTGCGTGATCACCTGATATGGCCCCGTGTGACTTTTCTTATTTCCACGATTGAAATTGCTTCTTCTTGGTCACCGGTTTGAGTCCATTAATTCGATAAAAGAAAATTCTCTACGAACTCTGACAGGGTTTCAAAAAAACGACTTGAATGGCATGTTTTGGTGATTGGAAAAAACGTTGACAGAAGTGCATTACAGTCGCAGGAGATTACTTTGAAGGAGGTATAATAAATTTTGACCAATAAATTCACACCTTTTGTTTTATGCCACTATTCTGGCTACTTTTTTATCACAGTATATGCAATTAAAAAAAATCGAAACTATATATATATATATATATATATATATATATATATATAGAGAGAGAGAGAGAGAGAGAGATCTTTAAGTATGAAGATTTGATTTTTTATGGATTGAATGAAAAGTAAAAAAGTAAAAATGTACGTAGTTTTTTTTGTTGAGCCGACAAAAATTTCCTTTTATTTACAATTGCTTACTGTTTTTTGCATGAATAAACTCCTATATTGTTTTCAGTGAAATGGGTTAAAAACGATCCATGTAATTAGTTTACGCTGTTTAATTCATTTTTTTCTATTAGCACAATAATTTTAAAATTTAAAAAACCTATTCTAGTTGTAAACATAAGATTCCGAGACTAAAAAAAATCCAGGCATTCAAAATTTAAACAGCAAATTTTTAAAACTCATAACGTTTTTAATTATTAGTGTAATAGTAAAATAAATTAAAATAGCATACTTTACTTTCATATTCCGTCTTTTAATCCATTTCGTTGAGAAAATGGGAGTTTATTCGTGTAAAAAACTCTGCAAACAATTGTAAATAAAAGGGAAAAAAACTTTCTTTTTTTTAAATAAATAAATAAATAAATAAATAACTGCGCAAAAACATGTCTTCTCTAATCTGTCTCAAATTTATATAAAACTTAATATTTTTTTATTATTATTATGATTGGTCGGAGATTAGTGGCGGGTGTTCAAGGGTGTTCACAATTACTGTTATAGCTGAATTTTCGTATGTTAAATTTAACCTTATCTAATTC
Organism: Maratus michaelseni; assembly: GCA_963931845.1. NCBI lineage: Eukaryota > Metazoa > Arthropoda > Arachnida > Araneae > Salticidae > Maratus > Maratus michaelseni. The sequence goes on along the minus strand of OZ007599.1, from coordinate 120,970,011 downwards.
TGGAATGTTCTACAATTAAAGAAGGAGAACTTTAGTTTATTAAAATACTGGTAGTAAAGTGATCGTGGAACTCCTGACGAGCCGCTGCTGTCGGGGATTGAACTCACGCAGGAAAAAAGAGTTTAAGTTCAGAAGTTCGGCTCTATATTAACCGCGCTACGGATCCTCTCACCACACTGTTAAAAATCTTCAGCTTTTGCTGCATAGTCACTCCAAGACTTTTATATAATATCTCTATTTTGACCAATGAAAATGCTTTATAATATAGTAAAATAACCGTTTTCTGTAAAAGCGGTGGAGTGTGACTGCAGCAAAAGCTGAAGATTTTTAACAGTGTAGAGAAGGTCCCCAACTGCCAGATCGGGATTTTGTCAAAAGTGATGTCGTTGGAAAGCTCTTACCATGGGGATCAAGGAAATGTATACAACTGCACGGCCGAATGCAACTTGTGAAGAGTTATACTCCGATGTATTTCTGTCATTTATTGATTTCGCCAGGTCGCTAGTTAATTCAGGAAATACACTCTGTGTGGTAGAAAAGAGAGTTGACGGATTACAGAGATTACAGAGAAGGCAGTTTATGATTGGTAGAAAAAGTAACTTCACGGATGGTAGTGCATTTCTGAATAGAAATGGCTGAAGAACGAGTTTTTCCAACACCAGGTACACACACAATGAAAATGGGTGTTTCGCAGTTGTCACAGGTGTTATTAGTTAAGTTAAAGACGGGATCCATGTCTCTAATTAAAGCCTTGTGAAAGGCATGCCGACGCATTTCATCGAAGGTGGGCAAGGAGAATTGGGTATAGGTCAACTTATACAATTTTATTATGCATTCTCTAGTGGTCATGTCGATAAAATGTGGTCACAATCTTTTGTTTTTTACTAGAAAGAACATGGAACCTTCACCAACTTCACGCTGGTAACAACAGGTTACATAACTGTACTGTAAGTTGTTCTTTCTACCACACAGATTGTCTTTCTTGCATAGCTAGCGACGTGGAGAAATCAATAAATGACAGAAATACATCGGCCTATAATGCTTCACCAGTTGCATTCGGGCGGGTAGTTGTATACATTTCCTGGATCCCCATGGTAAGAGCTTTCCAACGACACCATTCTCGACAAAATCCCGATCGGGCAGTTGGGGACCTTAGTCAGGTGAGGGAGCAATTTGTCCGATTATATACTTCAGCGTAAATGAAAAGCCAGCTTCGGGCTTATTTTCTTAACGCTTTTTATCACAGCGTTGCATATATGCAACATACCCAAAAATCAATGTTACTTATACATTGGACTTTAAAAGACGATTTTATTTATTGCTGTTCTCTCCCAATTAAGCAGTTAATATACTTTGTTCATACAATTTTCAACCTGCAGCGATACTGAGTTAATTGTTCATCCCAAACTTTATTTATCATTTGAGGAGTTTTGAATCTTTTTTGCTAAAATGAACTTCGTAAATTTTATAAAATTAAAAAGGGTGGAGACGTGTAAAAATATTGTTTTTACAAAGGTAATTTCGTATACTTTAAAATTTTGTATTAGAAAATTGACAATGTTTATGAAAAAAAAAAATTAATTTTCTGTTTATTACAGCTGTGAAAAAAAACCTTTTAATTCAATAACTTTTTATTTTTATGTTCTAATTTTTATTATTATTTTTACATGTTTGAAATGATGTATTCTAACATCTCAGGAAATGTTTTTGAAATCAGAGTTGTTGAGTTACAAAGTGTTAAGGGTCCTATCTCCTCACGCGAAAACACCACCTCGCTAATGTGAATCCTATGGGGCAGTTATTTTCTAATATCTCGTTTGTATTTCAATATTTTTAAACGCTTTTTTTCAATTGAATAGCTCAGATTGATCTATACAACCGCCGTTTTTCAGTTTTTCGATTTTCTTTGCGGATTCTTTTTATGAAGATACTTCTAATTTCGGGACTTTTGGAAATTGGAAGTATCTTCATAAAAAAAAAAACCCGCAAAGAAAATCGAAAAAGTAAAAACCGGTTGTAGAGAAGTATCTCAGCTATCCAATGCGGTGCCCCCCCCCCCCTAAACCCCTCGTTGTCTCTTTAATTTTATATTATCAATTTCCAGCAATTGTGATATTTCATTTCTTGAATATATGGCTGAATGTATTTACTATTTTAATTTCATTAGAATAACTATCTCTTATTGCATGAGATTTTATCCTATCCTTAAAAAATACTTACATTTCAACCACTAAACATGATATGTTGCTGAAATTGAATAAAATTTCGTGTATAAAATATACTTACAACAAATGTAAATTCCTCTTATGTGACCTATATGCAATTTACTCATTCAACGTTTTTATTATTTTCATTTCGAAAACCGATTTGGTAATCTTTCTTTAGTAGTTAAAATAAATTCTCATCTATTTCATTTAAAAAATCATATTAAAAACTTAAATCGCCCGAAAATTAGATATTTTGTTAATAAAATTTCGCATCAAAATAATGCGATTCTTTTGAATTTTCCTTTGATGATATTCTTTGAAATATAGCTGCTTAGAAACCATTTAATGAAAGAGAGAGAAAAAAATACATTGGAATATTTTGTAAAAAAGGAGAAATTAAAATGTTTCAAATTAATGCATAAAATTTCCCAATAATTTATACAATTAATTTCGAAATTCTAATAAATATACAGAGCTGCCAAGTCTCCGGCTTTTTGGATACCAGTATTTTATTACAGAGAAAGTGGACTTGTTTAATCGGAGCACTCTGCGATTTAAAAGAACAACATTTTCTCTAATAAAATACTGGTGTTCAAAAAGCCGGAGACTTGGCAACTCTGAATATATTGGTAAATTTTCAAAGCGATTGGATTAAATTAAGATCTCCATTTCGTAAATTTAGCATTTACAACTATCCCAATGCGACATTTTCTTTTCGGTGAAAGTTTGAATAAGAAAAAAATCATCTGACTTTCCATTGAAAAGCATTATGACCTAAAAATAAATTTTCCATATTTTTCGAACGAATGAGCCAAATGTAACTAAAAACTATACAGCTAATTCCGAGTACCTTAGCAACATACCCACCAAAAATCAACATAATAGGACGATTTTTACGGCAGTTAACACGGGTTGGGTTGGGTTGGGTTGATTATTGACGGCCAATTATCTACACTAGGGATATAGGCTCGGGGGGGAGTGCCCTTCGTGGGGGTCTTTCTAAGGGAACCTAACCCGTATTTACGCATGGATAAATCCACGGCTCGAAGAAAACCACGAAAACTCCGAAGGATTAGGCCGACGGGCGCGATTGGGATCGAACCCAGCACCTCCCGTCTACCAGCTTCGAGAGCAGAACCTCTAACAGACCGACAGACAAACAGACTGATATCAAAAATTTTTCCGGTGTCCACAGTCAGCCTCAATTGACGTTTCGGCAATTACTTTAAAAGCATTGAAAGGATTCAGAAAAAAAAACAATGGCTTATACAACATTCCAAAATATAGTATGGTTCAAGAAGCTCTGTGTAGACATAGAATAACAAAACTAGTAAATCTGCAGACCAGGAGTCTCAACGTCAACTCTGAAAGTCATTGATTTTTAATCTCACTTTTCATATTATTTAGCATCTTACAATCCGCAATTTAATTTTTTTTTAATATTACAAACATATTTATAAGTATATAAAATACTTCGGAGGGTTCAGAAAATAGAAGCGTTAAATTAAACACGATTTATGCAATGATATTCTGAAATTTTTATGAAATTCTTATTCTTGTAATTTTTTAGATAAAAAAATACATTTCTTATTTTGATATTCTTTGAAATAGGGTTGCTAAGCAACTAATAAAATAAAGAGGAAAGAAAAAGAAATATATTTTAAAATTTGTAAAAAATAGGAAAATAAAATGTTTTATATTTCCCGAACAGTTGCAAAAAAAAAATTTCAATAATTTAAACAATTCATTTCTAAATTCCAATAGATATATCGGTAAATTTTCAAAGCTATTGCACGTATTTAAAACCTCCATATCGAAAATTTAGTATCCGTAATTTTACTATTAAATCCATTATTCAAATATGCGATTTTCATTTCAGTTAAAAATGAAATTCGAAAATCTTCTGCATTCCCATTGGAAAGCATTATGACCTAAAAAGAAATGTTCTATATTTTTCGAACGAATGAATCAAATGTAACCAAAAACTGTACAGCTAGTTCCCGGTACCTTATCAACATACCCATCAAAAATCAACCTAATCGAGTGTTTTTTACGGCAGTTATCGCGGAACAGACAGACAGACAAACAGACAAACAAACAGACGGAAACCAAAAACTTATCGGGTCTCCACAGTGAGCCTCAACTGACGTTTCGGCAATAAACATTGAAGATGTACATTGCAGAAATTCTTACTTTGATGCAAAATATTATAATTAAAACCACATCTTAAGTCTTAAGCACCAAAAATGAATGGCATAAGTGCAGAATATAGTTTCAACAACGTGGTAGCTATCGTCGTCAATGCAAAGGGCAAAATATGCAGACTTGTTCCCTTTTTAACACTTTCCAACATAGTTGAAAAGTTTTTAGGAATTCGGTTTGTCTGTCTGTCCGTAATCTAACTCGTTTAAATTACTCGGATTGTCATGCACTTGATATATGTTTTTGAAGTTTACTATGACATGTTCAGTATTGAAAATGAAGCGTGCAGTACTTATAGTTTTTTTACAGGGACACTAAAAAGAATTTCGTGGTCTATGTCAAAATCATTTGCGGTTTATTTAATGATTTTAAACATATAAAAAATTATATGTATCACTGAGGTGCAGTACGAGAAGCTTACTATCGAATATGGTTTGAATAGCACATATAGTTCCTTTATAGAGACACCCAAAAAACTTTCGTTACATTACGGCATATGGGGAAAAATCGTTTGCGCTTTATTACATTTCAAACATATTGAAATTAATATATATATGACTGAGGTGCATTACAAGAGGCTTACTGTAGGGTATTGTCTGTATAGCATTCATCGTTCATTTACAGGGACAGCCAAAAGAATTCGGTTAAGGTACTGTCTTTTAACAACAATTGCTGGAAGTGCATTTTCAGTTGCGGAACGCTTTTTTTAAATTCAAGTAATTTTTTGCCTATTTATTAATGTGCATAAATTATATAGATCATATACAGGGCCGCGAAAAGTACTATGCTTGATGCATGATTTTTCGTTCTTGCTATAGATATGGAGTTGAAAAAGGTGGCGACAGTATCGACAAAATCGAAATTGTAGCCACGCTGAGAGAGCTGATCAATCTGTCAGATTAGAGAGACTGTGAAAGCTGGCTAAATGGAAATTAGGGAAACATTGCAGACGATACGATAGAAAGAAAGCAAAGAAATTTTTTAAAAAAAAGGCTTTTTGTAAGATTTATAACAGTCAGAGATAGGGAAATATCGAATTCAGTATTAAAGGCAGTATTATAGTTTGTATAAATATGGAAAGCTTCCGAAAAATTATTCGTATATAAAAGATTATAATGTAAAATAGTCTTTACTTTAAATTTTGATTTTGTAAAACTTTAAGCTTAAAATGCACTAGATTAATTTTAACACAATTATTCTAAGTGGAAATAAATCATATGAGATGTAATTTTACAACTGAGAAATTGTGTTAATTATTTTTTTAATAATTTTGTTAAAATTAATCTAGTGTAATTACGTATGCATCTACTGGAGTTCCATTACCTGCGATTTATTCTGTTGAGCTGATTCAGATATCCAACCAGATCTTATGATCAATTAGTTTATCTGGGTGAATTAGGTCCTCCTGATTCATCCGGGATTGTTCAGTTGGCAGAGCGTTGGTAGCTTCAGCCAAGAGGTCCCTGGTTCGAATCGTAGCCCGGCTATTTTTCGCCCAGTTGGTAAATTACATCTCATATAAAACTCACTAGTTTCAGAATTGTACCATTTACATTATTTTAAATATCCCTATTTCAAATATGTATATACATTGTAAATCACGCTATACTTTTATTGTTAAAATATTTCGTCTTTTACAACGAAAAAAAATCTTTATATTCTATTTTTCATAAATCTTAAAAATTTATCGCTTTTGATTCCCTAAATCAAATATGCAACAAATACATATCAGATTTAGAAATCCAATATATCCAGAGAAAAGTTTTTCTTTCCCCGTAATAGTTTTTACTTAGAATAAAAGCAAAAGTATTTTAAAAACTAACAATGATAAGTGAATTAGCTACACTAGAACAGAGAAAATCGTTCGAGTTAAAAAAGAAAACATGAACAGGCAGCAATGAAGATTATCGATTGAAAACAATCAAACTGTACAGATATTGTTAGTGGAAAAAGCAAGAATCTTTTCATTGATAACAAAACTGTTTTACTAATCTCATAAGCTCGTCTTATTTATACATAGATCTTGTCAGTTATGAGTATAAATGAAGATTTTAAGATTAGAAAAAAGCATTGTGCTCCTTTGATCGTTTTTTAAAAGAATTATATGATCTCGAAATTTAAACTACTGTAAGAGACTGATAGTGGAAAAGAAATAATTCCGATGTACTTTTATCTTTCACTCTTTTGTTTAAATAAGACTAAGTATGTACTAAATGTGAATTTGAAAGTTATAATGAAAATCGATTGTAATTATTTGTTTCATAATGTTTCAAATTTTGTTACTTTTGAAACTTTTTTTTTTGTTTTCTTTTACTTTATTAACATTATAATTTTTGTTATTATTATTTTTTAAATACTTGAAAAAAGTTTAATGTTGTACTTTTATAATTATTACAATGAGATTTTTATAAAATAGAGTGTTGTGAAAATTATGGTATGTTTCAGAATTATGAATCTGGAGTTCATAGATTAATGTAATTTTATTAAATATTATTACATTTTTACGATGATTACAAATGATACTCTTAGGGGAAAAGAAGTAAATCAGGTGTGCTTTTATATTGCACTCTTTTGTTTAAATAAGACTAAGTACGTACTAAATGTGAATTTGAAAGTTATAATGAAAATCGATTGTAATTATTTGTTTGATAATGTTTCAAATTTTGTTACTTTTGAAACTTTTTTTTTGTTTTCTTTTGCTTTGTTAACATTATAATTTTTGTTATTATTATTTTTTAAATATCTGAAAAAGGTATAATGTACTTTTATAATTATTACAATGAGATTTTTATAAAATACAGTGTTGTGAAAATTATGGTGTGTTTCAGCATTATGAATCTGAAGTGCATAGATTAATGCAATTTTATTAAATATTATTACATTTTTTACGATGATTACAAATGATACTGTTAGGGGAAAAGAAGTAAATCAAATGTACTTTTATATTTCACTCTTTTGTTTAAATAAGACTAAGTATGTACTAAATGTGAATTTGAAAATTATAATGAAAATCGATTGTAATTATTTGTTTCATAATGTTTCAAATTTTGTTACTTTTGAATTTTTTTTTTGTTTTCTTTTGCTTTATTAACATTATAATTTTTGTTATTATTAGTTTTTAAATGTTTAAAAAGGATTTAATGCTGTACTTTTATAATTATTACAATGAGGTTTTTATAAAATACAGTGTTGTGAAAATTATGGTGTGTTTCAGAATTATGAATCTGAAGTGCATAGATTAATGTAATTTTATTACATTTTTTACGATGATTACAAATGAAACTGATTATATACAGGGTGTCCCACAAGGTACGCAGCGTCTAATATGTACAGATTCGGATAGAGCACATCAATATGAGTATTTTGAATGGTAACAAGTGGGGTCCCCGAATATAGCGTCATAGTCTAGTTACAGGATGAACGTTATCATAGCTGCCAATTTTACGCTTTTTTCCTACTATTAAAATTTTATAGTAAATTTTAGTTTATTAATTCTCCGAAATCACGGGATAAAAATTTCTATAAATTTTTAGTGGTATCAAAAAAGCGTAAAAGTTGGCAGCTATGACGTTATTGACGAATCCGATAGTGGGTATTCCAAATGACGATGTGTACAACATGAAAGATTCCCCAGATGATTATGCAAATTTGTGGTAACCACTAAAAATGTATAGAAATTTTTGCCTTATTGAATCCCGTGATTTCGGAGATTTAATAAGGTAAAATTTACTATAAAATTTTAGTGGAAGGAAAAAAGCGTAAATTTTCGCAGCTATGATAACGTTCATCCTGTAATTAGACTATCACGCTATATTCGGGGACCCCACTTGTTACCATTCAAAATACTCATATTGACGTGCTCTATCCGAATCTGCACATATTAGATGCTGCGTACCTTGTGGGACACCCTGTATTAAGAGAACAGGTGTTTAAAAATGCTTCAAATTTTTGAATTTTACATACTTTTACAACATAATATCTATAAAAAGAACAAATAAAAAGAAACAAACAATACCACGCATTATTTATTACACAATTCTCTTTTTACCTTTTCTGAGTGCATTTTTTACATATTAAGGAACGCCTTTTGTAAAAACTAATAAAGTTAAAGAGTTGAAATTTGTCTAATTTGTGTCTTTAGAGTTATCTAAAATTATGAAAGTAACTACAGCATTTAAAGAAGATATGCAGAAAAACAACAATTTTTGTTCTATGATTTATTCTGAATGTTCCAGAAATCCTTTTTTAAACTCACTTCTTTTAGAGAAAATTAAAAAGTCTTCTTAATATTATTAGATGATTTGTTTTTAAAGAAGGTATCTACAATACTTTTTTAGAAAAAATGTACCTAACAGATTTATAATCATAAAAAGATAAGTAAAAAAAAGCAATGACACCAAATAAAATTATGCTTGTAGAGGGTGATTTTTGTGATATATATATAAACTAAAACATATCTATTTTAAATGAGAAAGTAATATAACACGTAAAATCCTGTAATAGTAAACATGAGCGAAAAATCATGTACCACAGCATTATGAAAGACTTTCCAACAATGCCTGACTTCTGTTAAGAAATTTCATTTCTGTTCTTTCATACAATGAAATGAGATATTTAAATAAATATTTAACAAAAACAGAGAAATTAAGAAATTGCTGCCCATAGCCGGTAATGTCTATACGATCCTGTATATGATCTACACACTACAAACTATTCTGTATATGATATGCACTAAAAATTAGTTACGTTTTTAAATGCATATAACACAGTGAAAACTTACATCCAGAAGTTATGGCTCGTAGTTCTGTAAGCGAAATCTTTTGAGTGTCTCTGTAAATAAATGATAAATTCTACGTATTCAATAATCTATAGAAAACATGCTGTAGTGCACCTCAGTAATGTATACCAATTTCATTAAAATACACAATGCAAAAGATTTTTCCCCTTAGAGAATAATGCAATGGAATACTTTTGTGTGTCCCTGTAAAATAATTTTACTTGCCACTTACTCTATACTCAAGATAAAACATGTTGTGATCTACCTCAGTGATACATGTCAGTTTCCTTTTGTTTGTAACTGTATAATATCATTAAAATGCACTGAAAACGATTTTTCCCTATTGACTGTAATGTAACAAAATATTTTTGAGTGTCCATGTAAACGAATTAAAATTGTTGGTTATTCTATACTCTATATAAAACATGCGTTGTAGTCTACCTCAGTGATGTATATAAATTTCATTATGATTGAAATAGTGTAACTTTATTAAAAAACACTGAAAACGATTTTTCCCAATTGACCGTAATGTATCGGAAAACTTTTGAGTTAACCTGTAATGTAACAATAAATGCTAAGCACTTCATTTTCAATACCGAACATTCTTTGGTAAATCTGAATAAATCTCACGGAAAACGATTTTTCCCCATTGACCGTAATGATCGGAAATAATTTGAGTTTCCCTGTAATGTAACAATAAATGCTACACACTTAATTTTCAATACCGAACATTCTTTCGTAAATCTCAATAACATATATAAATTGCATGGCAATTCGATTTTATTTACGCAAGTTAGAGCGCGGAGGACAGACAAACAAACGGCCAGACAATACTTAATTCATGAACACTTTTCAACTATATTGGAAAGTGTTAACCCTTTAACGTTCATTGGGTTCCCTAAGAAACCAATGGAATCACAGAACTTTAATTACGAAATTGAACAGTGACAGCAGAATTTTAATAGAAATTTTTTCCATTTATTATGTGTGTGGAATATCGCTTTTTTATTATATAAAAATAAATTTGTTTATAATTTCCGGTGTCAATCATTTATTTCGACATTTTAGCAATTGAAGTGCTTCATCCGTTAAAGGGTTAAAAAGAGTGCATTCGCTATAAACTTTACTGGAGAAACGGTAGTATAACAAAGTTCTAAAAAATTTCCAGAACGTATCACTACACCCCCGATGACATATATCAGTGTGTAACTTTAACTCTTTGTATCACCATGTCGCATACACTATATTGCCAATGAAGATTGGTCACTTGCGATTTCAGACGTTTTGTTAAATATCTGGAAAGATACATCAGGAATTATCCGGAAACTTCAGGAGTGTAAACAACATGATAGACGTCATATATTTCTGCGAAGATGTTTTTCCGAAACTTCATAAGGGGCCATCAACAAATTGAAGAAAAACGAATATCTTTTGGATAACCCTGTAAAAACTAATATTGCAAAAGCATTAAAACTGTAGATTATGATTAAGTGGCTTATTGTAATAATTTGGGTTCATTTTTATGAAGATAGCATGTATACTCGAAGAGAAATTCAGGATTTTATAAAAACAGTCCCAAATTTTACCAAGTTTTTTGCTTATAATTTGAAAAGTTTTTAATATAAAAACAAGTTATTTTCAGAAAATATGACAAACAAAATTCTACACAATACCCTGTAATCAGAATTAAAAAATAATAAAAATTGTATGAAATATGAGCAGGTTTACTAAATATTGTTTCACTGCGCATGCGCGAATTCAATCAAAATATACTGTGCATAATATATTAGCTAAATGTATAGACCAACTTTTATGAAAGTCTCAAAAACATAGCTTGAAAATTCTGATAGTAATCGTCGATAGAATAAGCTCAAAATTCGCTGTTCCCAAAAGGAAGCAAAAAGATGAGGGGTTGTATCCAAATATACTAGCTTATGAAAGTTGACATAAGAATGAAGTGTTTCTCATTCTATATTTGATACAACCCCTCATCTTTTTGCTTCCTTTTGGGAACAGCGAATTTCGAGCTTATTCTATTAGAATTTTGAATGTTTTTCTGCGATTAAATACGGTGAAAAGAACTATTCAAAAAATTCGGTAGAACTGTACGAATTTTGAATATATTAAATTCTAAATATTTCTGTGACAGAAATGTACATCAGTGGACCTAGCTGTTTTCATCACGTTATCCATTCGATGTCGTAGGTGACATCAACATGACGTAAATAAACCGTGGAGAAGTAGAACAACAAAAAAAACTTTGCCCTTGTTTCTTTATGTCATATTCAAATCACATACGCTAACGAAGCAGGACGAGATGAAAAAGGTACGCCCAAGTGTCAAGTGGATGCAAAAGAAGCATTTACAATTTCAAAATATCGCACGTTGAAATGAATATTTCAAATGTGGAGGCAAAAAGGGAAATGCAATCTTTAAGAATTTTCGTAGAACCTGATGCCTTAACTGACTGTGGCGGTTTTTAATTATCCTAGAATAGCACTTGTGTGACATACTTCCGACAGAAAAACAAAATTGCAAGAGTTCCAGTTGAATACAACGATAAATACGGTGAAAAAAAAAACTATTCAAAAAATGCGGTAGAACTGTGCGCATTCTGAATATATTAAATGCTAAAAGTCTCTGTGACAGTATTGTACACTGTTAAAAATCTTCAGCTTTTGCTGCAGATACACTCCACCGCTTTTAGAGAGAACGGTTACTTTACTATATTATGGAGCATTTTCATTGGTCAAAATAGAGATATTCTATAAAAGCGGTGGAGTGACTATGTAGCAAACGCTGAAGATTTTTAACAGTGTACATCAGTGGACATAGCTGTTTTCATCACGTTATCCTTTCGATGTCGTAGGTGACATCAACATGACGTAAATAAACCGTGAAGAAGAACAAAAAAAACATTTTACCCTTATTTCTTTATATCATTTTCAAATCACATACGATATCGAAGTAGAACGAGATGAAAAGCGATCGCCCCCGTGTCAAGTGGATGTAAAAGAAGCGTTCAACATTTCAAAATATCGCAAGTTGAAATGAATACTTCAAATGTGGACGCAAAAAGGGAAATGCAATGTTTAAGAATTTTCAAAGAACTTCATCCCTAAACAGACTGTGGTGGTTTTTAATTATCCAATAATAGCACTTGTGTGAGATACTTCCGAAAGAAAGACAAAATTGCATGGGTTCCAGTTGAATATAACATTAAATACGGTGAAAGAACTAGTCGAGAAATGCGGTAGAACTGTACGCATTCTGAAAATATTAAATGCTAAAAGTCTCTGTGACAGAAATGTACACTGTTAAAAATCGTCAGCTTTTGCTGCAGACACACTAAACCGCTTTTAGAGAGAACGGATACTTTACTATATTATGGAGCATTTTCATTGGTCAAAATAGAGATATTCCATAAAAGCGGTGGATTTGACTATGCAGCAAAAGCTGAAGATTTTTAGCAGTGTGCATCAGTGGACATAGCTGTTTTCATCACGTTATACTTTCGATGTCGTAGGTGACATCAACATGACGTAAATAAACCGCCGAGAAGAACAATAAAATAAAAACCCTTTACCATTGTTTCTTTATATCATATTCCAATCACACACGGTATTGAAGCAGAAGGAGATAAAAAGAGTACGCCCCAGTGTCAAGCGGATGTAAAAGCAGAGCGTTTACAATATCAAAATATTGCACGTTGAACTGAATATTTCAAAGGTGGGAGCGCAAAATTGCACGAGTTCCAGTTGAATACAACATTAAATACGGTGAAAAAACTATTCAAAAAATGTGGTAGAACTGTACGCATTCTGATTATATTAAATCCTAAAAGTCTCTGTGACAGAAATGTACATCATTGGACGTAGCAGTTTTCATCACGTCCTTTCGATGTCGCAGGTGACATCAACATGACGTAAATAAACCGTGGAGAAGAAAAAAAATCACTTTGCCTTTGTTTATTTAAGCTATATTCAAATCACATACGATATCGAAAAAGAACGAGATGAAAAGAGTACGTCCCAATGTCAAGTAAATGTAAAAGCAGCGTTTATCATTTATAAATATCGCTCGTTGAACTGAATATTTCAAATGTGGAAGCGAAAAGGGAAATGCACTTCTTAAAAATTTTCATATAACATCATCACTTAACTGACTGCGGCAGGGTTTCATTATCCAAGAATAACACTTATGTGAGACACTTCCGACAAAAGGACAAAAATGCATGAGTTCCAGTTGAATACAACATTTGTGCCAGCGCTACGTCAACTTTATTTGACGCTTGTTGCAAAAAAGTGTTGATTGATGTGTAGATGACTAGTGAAGACTAGCAGTAGAAATACCGCTAATCATCATTAGTCATAACTGAAGACGCCAATGAAACGCCTATTCAACTTTGCGCCAGGGCCAGGGCACCACTCTTGGTGTGGTTCTAGTCGTCGTGTTAAGTTAGAACTAAGCCAACCTCGTCTATTCTAGAGGATTTCAACTTTGTGCTTATGTGGATGAGCCAGGTTTTGTTCACACTATTCCTGGTATTGAAACAACAATTAAAATAATTAACAACAACAACAATAATAATAATGATAATAAAGTTACTAAAATAGCAGCAATTCATTAACATAGTACAATTCTTTTCAGTAAGGGCCATTTTTTATCACGTTAGAAATTTCTGCAACATGATTATTAAAATAATTAATTAAAAATCGTATTTGAAATATTCTTAAATTTATAACTTTGGAAACAATTTTTAAGGTAGGACGTAATTTCACCAATTTCCATAATAATGCAAATGAGTTTACAAATAATATTAACTCCAATAATAACTTTTTCAAAAGATAAAGAAAAAAAATCAAATCTTCAAAGAGAAATTTCTCTAATACCTCTAACAATAGAAATTTGTTTTTTGTTTACTTCCCCTTTTAATTTTCTTTCGTTTTCATGATACATAAAAGCAATCACGTTGATAATACAACGTAATGTGATTTAACGTTGATGAATAATTTAAAAATTTAAATTGTTATGTTAAAATATAATAAAAATATAATCTTATCTAAACAAAATTTGTACAGGAAGAAGAAAAAAATAATTTTAAAGTTTTTGTCAGGTCAAAACAATAATTAAGTTATCGAAGAATTTTTATTCAGGAAGAGATAAACAAGTTCAAAAGAAAATAATCTTCTATCAAAGTTTACTTTCTACCAAATCTATACACAGCTTGATCATAAATTATGTTTGAAAAGAACAAGGCTCTAATGCACTTGTAGATGGATGACCCAGATACCATCTACTTATCTGTTAGAAATAAGAAAAATAGCGAAAGTTAAAAAGGAGAGAGTGATTTTGTTAAAGAAAACAAAACGGGAATTTATATAAATAATTAATGAAAGACATGTTTGTTAAGATAGTCTAGAATTTTAAATTAGCAATGAAGAAGGAAAATACTTTTATTTACTTTAGTGGCCTTAGATTTATTTCTTTTACGGTTAGAATATTGTGTAGTGAATACAACTGAATCCAAGTTATGTAATCACTCTTTATATCAACAATTGGCAATAATTTTCAACTTAGATACTAGCTCCTATGTCACTGAATCAGCAGAGGCATACATATACCGACATAGTTAATAATCGAAGGTAATAATAATAAAAATCCCTGACGGCTCGGCCTACAGGCACAGGTAGATTTCGAAGACGCAGACCATGGAGCGCCTGTTTGTTGGGAATTGCGGAAGAAATGACCTTTTTGCTATAATGCGGAACCGATGAACCACCCACTTCGAAACCTAACTTGTTTGCAGGTGGAGCCGGCAGGGATTTGTTTTGTTTTTATTTTTTTTTTGCTAAGGGTTGGTCCTACAAAAAACTTGTCAATACAAAAGTTTTAGATAATATTAAGAGAATTTATAATAAATTTAAGCGGATTTGATATCTTGTGAATTGACGAAGTTATGAATTATTTTCTTCGACCCCCCCCTTTCCCCCCCCCCCTTGGGGCCATTTTTAATGATATCAAAAATTTGCCGTACATAAATTTTCGGCCCTTTTCCCAGAAGTAATAATAACTTTAAACGGATTCGATACGTATCATAATTGAGAAATTATGGCGTTTTTTCTGTTTTCACAAAAAGCCCCCTCCATCCCCCCCCCCCCTTGGTTCGATTTTGCCCATTAACGAATTTGACAGAGATTTTATGCCCCTTGATTTTATGTATTAGTTTGGAAAAGATTTGTGCAGAATTGATCGAGTTATCGTGTCCATAAAAAAGAGACATAGATAGGTAGATAGATAGATAGATAAAGTTTTTAACTGGGGGTGGTTTTAGGTTCTGGGAGTCATAATCGGCGTAGATCTGCAAAAATTTTTCAAAAATTCCAACTTAGGGGAGAATGCAATAGATAGTATTTCTTACGAAGTCTACCTAAAACGAAAAAGTAGTTCACCTATTCCTTGTTTTTAAAAATTCAACTAATTTACTCAAACACACGAAGCTAAAATACCTGCAACCCGATTAAAGAAGATTCTATCCCACTTTTCGTCAATACTGAATTTGAATGAGAATTAGTCAGCTATATCCAAGTTGACTTCATTGATGGCGATTTTTCTTGTCGCCAAATTTGGGCGATATTTTGCTCAGTATCACCAAGCTTGGCGAGAATGCGTCGCTAGCGGATTTCACTATGAAGTTTTAAGCGTATAACAACAATGGTTACAGCAATGAAAGTAAATTTGCAAGAAATCACGTTTTTAAATCTCATAAATGAAACGTGATTTTTTAAAAGTCAGCCACCCTTTAATATCAATCTACTATATCTCAGCCATTTTTGTAAATAGAGGAAAAAAAAGCTCCCGAATCCTTATTTCAAGGGTGAACACATAAGGGTAAAAACGTTTAAATTTCTAATTTTTTGTACGTCTTTTTGAATTTGAAATCTTGACGTGGCCGCTAATTTTAATTAAGATGGCGTATTAAGCTGTCCAACGAACTCGGTCGAGACCACGGTAAGTCCTGTACACATGCTCAGTCACGTGCTAATTGATAAACACGAGTGCTAGCGAAAGACAAAAATCAGATAGTTTCAAAATGTCAGCCACCCAAGAATTTTAAACTACTCTATCTCAGCATTTTTTTTAGGATAGAGGCAAAACAAAAAAAATTTCGAATCCTTGTATTTAGGCCAAACACTTGAAAGAAAAAACTTTTTTGAATTTCTAAATTTTTTGTAATTTTTTATAAGAATTTGAATAATTTAGAGGCCACCATTTTAAAACAAAATGGCGGATGAAGCTGTCCAACAAACTCGGTCGAGACCTAGGTAACTCCTATACACATGCTCAGTCACGTGCAAATCGATAAACACGAGTGTTATCGAAAGACAAAAATCAGATAGTTTCAAAATGGCAGCCACCCAAGAATTTTAAACTACTCTATCTCAGCATTTTTTTAGGATAGAGGCAAAACAAAAAATGTTTCGAATCCTTGTATTTAGGTCAAACACTTGAAAGAAACAACTTCTTGAATTTGTAATTTTTTGTATTTGTTTTTTATTATTTGAATAATTTAAGAGGCCGCCATCTAAAAAAATAAATGGCGGATGAAGCTGGTCAACAAACTGAGTCGAGACTTTGGTATGTCCTGTACCTGCACACATGCTGAGTCCCATCCAAATCGGTACATAAATGCGAGAGTTACAGCATGAGAATATCAGATAGATATATATATCAACATTTGTGCGGGGGTGGTTTTGGATTCTGTGTGCGTTAAGTATCATATAAGTTAAGGTGTTTAGTATCGTATTCGTTATCGAATTGCATTTTTTAACACTTTCCAACATAGTTGAAAAGTGATTCTGAATTCGGTTTATCTGTCTGTCTGTCTGTCTGTCTGCCGTCTGTCTGTCTGTCTGTTCGTGCTCAAACTTGCGTAAATATATATGTATAGTCATGCAATTGGTATATTTTTTTTAGGTTTCCTATGGTATGTTGGGTATTGAAAATGAAGTGTGTAGCATTTATAGTTTTTTTACAGCGACACTCAAAAGAATTCCATTACATTACGGTTTTTTTGGAAAAATCATTTGCGGTTTATTTTAATGATGTTATACAATTTCAAACATATTGAAATTGATAGATATCACTGAGGTGCACTGGCAGGTAAACATGGCAAATTATGACAAAATCAATTCTGAGATAAATAAACTTAAAGTTTCAGTTACGGGAAAGGCAGAAGTGTTAGTATAACACAAAAATTGTTATATCAGTTGATGTAATAACCGTAGAAATACGCGGTTTGCTTTATTTAATTTATTTAACTTTAGAGTATTTTATTAGCACGAAAAATAAAAAAATGTATTTTTTTTTTTAGTATTCTGACCTTTTTAAGGCTTTTCAAATCCAAAAGAGCTATACTTTCTCACACATTTCTGAATTCATTTTTGTTTAGAAACGCATGAAATAGGCAGGTATTCTTATTCAGAAACTATGTAATCGAAACACGTTTTCCAATTTTTTAGTAAAGACAGAAGATCTTTCAGAAAATACTGTTAAATTCGGCGTTTTGAACCAAATTTCCGACGCAGAAGCACGAGAAGAGAGGAAAAGTGTTGGCACGTGACACGAATTGCTTATAACTCGATAAGTACAGTGATATACGCGATACACGGAAATAATTTTTCCGCACCAGTTTTTTTTATAAGGTAATTTTTGGCTTCTTAAATCGCAGAATTTATAAATCGAATTTTACTGTTTTAAAATAGTGGTATGAAAAAGTAATTACTGATCATCGCATATAAGTGAGATATCACTGTAATTTATTTATCAAAAAATGAAAATCTTATTTCGATTCGAAATCGTCTCAATAGTCAAGCTTGCTAATTTTATGCCTTTTCGTTTAAAATTTAGTCATAAAATGTGTCAGAAAGTTTAGCGTTGTTGAGAACCACCTTAAGCTAACATACAACGTTAACAAGCGGGTAGGTAGCGAATTAGCAAATTTCAATTTGTTCTAACTACAGAAAAGTTTATGGAGAAATGAAACTTTCATCTTGTTTTTCTGAGAAGAACGGTCGAAGCAGTTAGAATCTTGCCATTCCAAAGAATGATCTAACAATGTAAAAAAATTTCAATTTCAATTTCAGATTTAGATATTCAAATTAATTTGTGTGTAACTTTTAAATGTATTTTTATTGCCTCTACAGCAAATGTTTTAGCAGTCGGATTTGTTAACCATTTCTTGACGAGCATCGCCTATATATTAACTATAGCGTAACGGGTATATACTGACTACTCACTTATAATCACGTATATTTTGACAATTGGGTTCGCACAAACCTTGATTTTCCTAGTAGTATTTGTTAATGTTGATTTTCGCCTAATTTTATTACATATATTTTGCGATTAAATCAGACAAAATTTTCTATTTGAAAATAATGGTGCTAAAGTTTAAAAATAGTGTACAGACGCTTGTTGGGAAGGCGTTTAATGGATTATACATACTTGTTTCATTTCCCATTGAAGAAAGGTCCACTACAAGATGGAACCGTGACTACCTCTGTAGGTTTTCACACCCCTCGAGTTGTGGTAGAGCAAGTACGGATTGGAACATCCCGACTTATGGCCTAGGACCTGGTTCCCTTCTGGATTTCCAGCTCCGCAGTTGTTGGGGGACGCCGGCCCGTCTCCAAGTGTCTCGTGGTGACTCCCCGTGGTTTCACCGCGTATCGCAACGGCCTACGTCGTTGACACGTGGGTTCAAGGTTAGAGGGTCCGCAGGTGGCGGTCCTCTGACCGGCCGAAGCTCCAAACCTGCTGGCGCGATAAAAGTCCCTCAGGACTTGGATTCGGTGGTCGTCTAGGCGCAGGGCGCTCCCTCAGGGAGTCTGCGGCGCAGCTTACTTTTCTCATTGAAGAAAAATTCCTGAAAAAAATTGACCCAGCTACATATTACATTAATTTTATTTATTTTCACGTTGCTTTAACTGCAAGTCACATTTTATAATAGCTATGTCACGGATATTTTTAATAAAATTGAAATTCGGATTTTAACACTGTGGAAACTTGATTATAACAGCGTGAAAATTTTACTTTATACGCCGTTCGTATAGGACTTTCTTTTAAAAAATGTGGCGATTTACGGGGAATATTATTAAGTTCAATTTATACGATATTTCCATTTAGAAGGGCCCGTATTATCCATGTTTTACTGTATTTAATTTTTTTAAAGAGGCATAATATTTATTTTTGATTATTAAAATACAGCGTAAAAAACTTTTTTAATTAGATTTCAAACTTTTTATTAAAACGAAGTTGTTTATTATATACGCATGCAAATTTTTTCAACTGATTGGAATCGTGTCCAGGCTGGGAGACGAATCCAAAACTTTTGGGCTAAATTGCCATGCTTCTGCCTATTGAACTACCTGAGCTACATGACACTTGGCCGACACAATTTACTCAGATACCCTTATTGGCAATAGCATCTGTCTGCCATGTAGACGGCTCGAAAGAATGCAGATAATGGAACTCCATTAAACAATAGATACGTAGATACATTTTATTATGAATCAACGTAGATACACATTATGATGAATGATATTATCACTGCAGTTCGCAACCATGTCCAACAAATAAGAGTGAATTATGCCAGCTATAGTATATTGTTCGGGTAGCTCAATAGGAAGAGGGTTGGCACGAAAAGCAAAAGTACCCAGGTTCGAGTCATGGTCCCGGCATTTTTAGCTCTGTTTGAATGAATCTCAACTATGATACTCCAACCATTGAATATGATTTATCTAGTTGAAAAAAACGTTTCTCTATTTTTTATCACCTATCTACATGGTATACAGGAGTTTCCGTGTTATATCACATTCATCATGTAAAATGAAATAGTTACAGTTCGGGTGAATTAAATTAGCGCTGCAGTTCGCAGCCATGTCCAACAAATAAGAGTGAATTATGCCAGCTATAGTATATTGTTGGGATAGCTCAATAGGAAGAGCGTTGGCACGAAAAGTGAAAGTACCCAGGTTCGAGTCTTGGTCCCGGCCTTATTTGCCCTTTTGGAATGAATCTCAACTATGATACACCAATAATTCAATATGAAAATGCGTTATTATTTTTAACTCAATCACACTGATTGGTAAGGAATTGAAATTTTTCCTACTGATTGAAAACCTACTCCTGGTCTAGACACTTTTTGAATCAGTTGGAAAATTTTCACTTCGTATGATATCTTTACCAATCAATATGATTAAATTAAAAATAATTAAATAAATTACTATATTTTGTCACTATTGTAAAATACTCGAAAATTTAAGCTATTTTAGATTTTCCGTACTCTTAAAATGTTTTTGTAAGTTGAATGATATTTATGAAACCGGCAACTGAAGGAGAAAAGTCGTTCAGTGACTGTTTCTGGATATTCTATACACCAAAATTCAGTCTGATGCACATATTCCAAAAACAGGATACATTTTAAAACTATTTTTAAGCTTCCAGAATCCGGTTGACTTTATTTATCGAGGAGCAAAAATACTCATTTTTCAATCGCAAATGCTCCCAGCAGAACAAAAATAATTCCGCTTTCTTCACCTGAGATCACACGCGCTTTTTTATAGCGAGGAGATAGAATAAACCTTCTTGTGTATTTATTTCGTTTTTAGAAAATAAGATACATCTTATTTCTTTGAAATATTACTTCTTTCATATGAATACTCCGTTTTATAATCTTTAATTTCCAGTAGAATTGGTGATTAAATAGTTATTTTGTTTTAAAGAAATGTTATTTGATTATAGAAAAAGATAGATTTTGTATCTAGTTTTGTATCAAATGAGATAGCTCTTATTTCTTGAATAATATCACTTTTTTAAAAATAAATAATCCGTAATCTTTAGAAAATTACACATTATATTTTATTTAAGTAAATGTTATTATACTATAGAAAAATATAAATAATCACATATTTCTTTTATAGTTTTATACTTAGTTTCGTATCAAATGATATACCTTTTATTTCTTGTATAATATCACTTTTAAAAAATACATAATCCGTGTAATCATCTTTAATCTTCAAATAATATATATTATCTTTTTATTTAAGTTAATTTTTTTGTACTATAGAAAAAGATAAATAATCATATCTACTTTCATTTTTAGATATCATTTTTGTTTTGTAGCAATTGAGATACTGCTTATTCCTTTTTCAATATCCCTTTTTTTATGAATATTTCGTGTTATAATCTTTAATCTTTAGAACAATTACAGATTAAATAATCATTTTGATTCAAATTGGTATTATTTTACTATTTATTTACTATTTATTTACTATGTTATACATTATAGAAAAAGATAAATAATCATATCTTTTTTTTTTGTAGTTTTATATATAGTTTTGTAACAAATGTGATACCTCTTATTTATTTTAAAATATAAAACTGTTTAGATTAATACTCTGTTTTAAAATCTTTAAACTTTAGGACAATTACAGATTAAATGACTTTTTGTTATTTAAATTAATATTATTTAACTATAGAAATACAGAAATAATCATACGTTTTATTTGTAGTTTCATCAATTATTTTTATATATTTGTCTTATTTTTATATATTGTTCTCTGCAAAATTATTAACTATTTTGTTTCTTTAAAATGTTTATTTTTCTTAGATGACTATTCCGTGTTATAGTCATTAATTTATAAAGTAATTATATATAAAATAATCTTCAAATAAATAAAATCTTAAAATTTCCAATATATATATATATAGATATTGGAAAATTCGTAAATTTCTTAACTTGCTAATGGATTATTTAATTGCTACAAAACTTCAAAAGTAGTGAAATATTGTTATTTACTTTAAGTGGTAGGAAATATTAATGTCTCTTATTTAGTTATAACACATATAAGCATAAATATATAAGCATTTAGTTTTAGATAAATAACCCATGTTAAAGTCTTTATTTTTTCATATTAATAATGTTTTGATTAAAATTAAAATTATGTGTCTTATGAAATAGATATCGGGAAACTGTTAAACTGTTTCACTTGTTAGCGAGCATTACAAAATTTAATGAACATTACATTGATTGAAAAATTAGACTAAAAAACAACTATTGTTATATATTTCGTTTTCTGTGAAAGGAAATAACTCTTATTTTTTGTATATCACTTTTATTTACATTATTACCTAAGGTGACTAAATTCCAAAAATGATTCACTTTCCAACCTTTCAAATTTCAAAATTTAACACTTTTTACATGTTACGTTTTCAGACATCATAAATGTATCAGCATTTTTAAACATTAAAAAAATAGACATTGATATAAATCTCGTTTTGTAGCAAATGAGATACTTTGTATTTATTAATATTGACACATTTAGATGAAAATTAGTATACCCTAAATCATAAGAATGATTATATATTTATTTAAAATAAATATTGATTTAATTACAATAAATAATTGTCTTATAAGAAATATATTGACAAATAATGCAATTTTCCAAGCTTATGGAGAAAATTTTATTTACAACACAAGTAATTCTTTTAAAATAACCGATTTCGAAGGATTATTTTTTTATCTTATTCCACTGACATATAGCTATTGCATACTAATTGACGTATTTTACCGAGGTTGGTTGGTACCACAGAGTGTTTGTGGTAACCCTTTAATGTTATCCAACTTCATTTTAAATCCATATGCCGCTCATATATTTGCTCGCAGTGGACGATCATATATTATATTTTTTGACGGGTCCTTGTAAAAAAAAATCTATATAAAATATGGCGGCTACTTAAAAAAAAAGTTAGTACAATATATTAAACAATATATTAAAATTTCACGGCGATTGGTTAATTTTTACTATTGTTACAGCCCAGAAAATCAAAAACGACAAGAAAATGGACAATCAAATTAGCGCATTTTTTTTTGATGAAATTTATAATGGAACCACATATAAAACGAGCCCTTTCCAATAAAAAATAATTTAAAAAATATTAAAATAGGAGTATTTGTTCAAAAGCTTTGCGGGGACATAAATAAAATAATAAAAATAAAAATAGCATGCTAAAAAACACAATTTCATTAATGTAATTAAAAGTAAAAATCCGTCGAATTAAAAAATCATGTTTTGTAAATGAAAATTTACGTTCATTATATGACCTCTCATTCCCATGTTAAAATCATACATATTAGCTTCAAAATTAATGAATTGTAAAAAGAAAAAATAATTTTTGTTCAGTTTCATTTTACGATAAGGTAAGAGGAAAGCAAAACAACTTTTATATATCACTTCAAATGTTACTTTACATTATTGTGAAAAACATTTATTTATTGTTGAGTCACGAGATAATAGAAAAATTCATACCTAAAAATTATTTAAATTATCAAAGATTTATAAACTGTTTTATTTTTCAAAGTATAATCAAAATTTATTTTAAATTAATGTATTAATTGATAATGATGTTCTGAAAATAAGAAAATATTGTATTGTCATTGGGAACACTCATCTGTACATGATGTTTTGAACTCTAGCACACCAAGAAGTGGGTGAACAATCGAGTACAAAATTCCACCTGTATGTACAGGGTGTTTCACGAAGGACCCCTAACTTTGAAAATAAATAACTCGGAAACGGTGATAGATAGAAGCATGAAATCAGTGGTATGTTTACTAAAAAAACCGTAAAAATCTGATACAGAAATCTGAAAATTTTAGTAAGAAATTGCGCCGATAGATAGCGCTGCAGACGGCATTACTATAAATAGGCTGTATCACATCAAAATGATTCAAAATGTGCACATTTCACAGAACACAGATGTCGCAAACGAAGAATGAAATTGTCAGTGACTCTCAGTAGTATGTCACC
The DNA here is from genome assembly GCA_963931845.1 of Maratus michaelseni. Classification (NCBI taxonomy): domain Eukaryota; kingdom Metazoa; phylum Arthropoda; class Arachnida; order Araneae; family Salticidae; genus Maratus; species Maratus michaelseni. The sequence goes on along the minus strand of OZ007599.1, from coordinate 120,945,955 downwards.
GGAAATCGACACACAAGCTTGACAAATAGCCTCCTCTAGCTCGTCGAGTGTTAAAGTATTGTTGCGGTAAACAATGTCCTTCAGTGTGTCCCCAAAAATGTTGTCGCAGGGGTTGAAGTCGGATGAATATGGAGGCCAGTCCATGTCTTTTAATTCTCTTTATAGGGATTCGTAATGATGTCTGCAGCGCCATCTATTGGCGCTATTTTAAACTAAAATTCTGAGGTTTCTGTATCAGATTTTTACAGTTTTTTTTTCAATAAACATACCACGGTTTCATGCCTCTATCTATCACCGTTTCCAAGTTATTTATTTTCAAAGTTGTGGTCTTTCGTGAAACACCCTGTACATGGACCAAGTTAAGTTAAATAAGAGCATATAAAAACATACAAACGAATTGTATAACCTCCTTTGTTCGAAATCGGTTAAAAACTGCAAGCGAAAATATTTTTAGCGTATAACAATCCGCAATAAGCCATAGTAAGATATACGAATTTCGTAGAGTTTTAAAATAAGATAATGACACTAAAATGCATTTTAATTAATTACCGCCCGTATACGGTCGTGTAATCGAATTCTTTCGTGGATCCCTGTTAAAAAAAAAAATGCTATATACACTTCCTCCAAAAGAAAACGTTCTGTAGGGGACAGTAAAAGCGTACTAAAATTACATTGCCGACAGCGTTCCAGAAACTCTTCATTTAAGCGTGTCAAACACGTTTCATAAATTCGTTTGATAAAATCGTTACACAAATTCGTTTGATAAAATCGTTACATTGAGATTTTATACATATTTGATAGATATATAATATTTCTTTTCAAATGTTAAAAAAATGATTTTTGAAAATTTAATTTATTAATTTTTGCCGTATTCAATAACTGATATATCTTCTGAATGAAAATCGCGTTTAGTATACATTTTTTTCCTTTTTCCGCATAGAAAAGAATATTAATTTATCTTTAGGATTTTAAAAATTATTTATTTAAAAATGTAATAAATAAATAAATAAATAAATAAATAAATAATTTTTTAAAGCAAAAAATGCAATCTTTACTACAAAAATCAGATTTTCAAAATTTTCTCTCAAAACAAATTTTTTTAAAGGCAATTTAATCAGTATATATCTGAAAATAATTGTACGAAGTCTTATAACTTTATCCTTCATAAAATTTAGATATATCATCTTAACTCTAACAAATCTTGAAAAAATGCATTCTAAGATAAATGCATTTAAATCTTGAAGAAAGTGCGTCGACCACAGACAGTACGACATAAAAAATGTTACATCTTTCTATCTAATTATCGCATTTATGTGCGGTTTACATCACTTTATTTTAAAAGCTCTACAGTATTTTGTTAGTCAAAAAAGTGGAAATGTAATTTTCTTTTCGAGATTTGTGTCCCGAATAACCTTAAACCACGTTCAGGAGAATCTGAGTTTAAACAAAAGTTAAGCATAAATCAAGATTAGTAATGGAACTACTGTCCTTCCCCGGACTTACAAGGGAAGGTACTCAATGGGTTCAGATGAAAATGAATGAAATAAGTATCAATCGATAGTACTCATCGATATTTGTAAAAAGTACCATTGCTTTATTTGGCAAATTCTTCTGTGATGAGAAATACACGGTCAAAATTACAAGAAAGCCGATAGAAACCAATGCTAATTTAAGTTGTTTAACGCATTTTGTATAACAAAAGTTGTGTATGAGGTAACGAAACGAAAACCGAATACATCCAGAAATGTTTTATCCTCACATATTATAATTAATTACTATAGTATTATTATTATTATTATTATTATTATTATTATTATTATTATTGTTATTTATTATTATTTATCACATATTGTTATTATTACCTTAAACATTAGTATTTTATCACAAATATGAAATTCGAGTTGAAAAAGCACCGTTAAAAGAATTTAAAACTTGATAAACTAGTCGGATGTGTCAATCCCAAAACTTTCTTCTATCTCACACAGGTTTCGCATACACTAAAAAGAATCAGCACCAATTTATATCAAGGTCTAACTGAAACTCAAGTTTTATTAAATTCCGTGCAATATTTCTTGAGATATGACTATCGCTAAAATCGTGTAAATCCTGCAAAATGCTGCATAGCAGCGGCACCTGCTGGGCGATTTTCACCAAAAACTAATCAGCACCAATTTATATCAGAGACTAACCGAATATAAAGTTTTATTAAATTCCGAGCATTAGTTCTTGAGATAGAGCTATTGTGGAAATCGCAAAAAATGCTGCATAGCAGCGCCACCTGCCGGGCGATTTTTACCAAAAACTAATCAGCACCAATTTATATCAGAGGCTAACTGAATCTAAAGTTTTATTAAATTCTGAGCATTAGTTCTTGAGATAGAGCGCCCACAAAATTTTTGTCACAGACAGACAGACAGACAGAGTCACAGACAGACATTTTCTAAAACAGTCAAATCGTGTTCAGGACCTTCTAAAACGTATAAATCCGTCGAAAACCGAAAGTCGAATATTTTCATGAATCCAATACTTTCTTCTTGTAAAGATAGAAGAAAGTAAAAAAAAACACAAGGAACAAGAAACTTTAACTATGAGCATGTCAAGAACAAGTAAAGAAACGCTTGTATTGTGTAGAGAAACGCTCCGCAAATTTGCGAAACAAAACAGCGCGACCCCTAGCGTTGCCCGAGGTGCGATTTCGATAGACCCGACTTTCGAAAAAAATGCATCCGAACCGGTTGAGTACCTTCCCTTGATAATGTAAATAAAAGTGATTTTAACTTAAACTGTGGTGTGATCAGAGCCCACCGCGCATTATACCTGAATCAGCAGGGGCCTCTTAAACTTTCAAAAGTTGAATTCTACATTGTTTTTACTTTCTTCTATCTTTACAAGAAGAAAGTATTGGATTCATGAAAATTTTCGACTTCCGGTTTTCGACAGATTAATACGTTTTAGAACGTCCTGAACACGATTTGACTATTTTTAGAAAATGTCTGTCTGTGACTCTGTCTGTCTGTCTGTCTGTCTGTCCGTCTGTCTGTCTGTCTGTCTGTCTGTCTGTATGTGACAAATATTTTGTGGGCGCTCTATCTCAAGAACTAATGCTCGGAATTTAATAAAACTTTAGATTCAGTTAGTCCATAATATAAATTGGTGCTGATTAGTTTTTGGTAAAAATCGCCCAGCAGGTGGCGCTGCTATGCAGCATTTTTCGCGATTTCCGCAATAGCTCTATCTCAAGAACCAATGCTCGGAATTTAATAAAACTTTAGATTCAGTTAGTACCTGATATAAATTGGTGCTGATTAGATTTTGATAAAAATCGCCCGGCAAGTGGCGCTGCTATGCAGCATTTTTCGCGATTTCCGCAATAGCTATATCTCAAGAACTAATGCTCGGAATTTAATAAAACTTTAGATTCAGTTAGTCCCTGATATAGATTGGTGCTGATTAGTTTTTGGTAAAAATCGCCCGGCAGGTGGCGCTGCTATGCAGCATTTTGAAGGATTTACACGATTTTGGCGATAGTCATATCTCAAGAAATACTGCACGGAATTTATTAAAACTTGAGCTTCAGTTAGACATTGATATAACTTGGTGCTGATTCTTTTTAGTGTATGCGAAACCTGTGTGAGATAGAAGAAAGTTTTGGGATTGACACATCCGACTAGTTTGACATTGGAATGACATCGTCATCCATCATTGTTAAGACAATATAAAACCCAATACTTACCAGTTGTCGTTGAAAAAATATTTAACAGAGCAACAGTTATACTAATATATCCTTCAATTACGAATAATTGTTCAGATCATTTCTTCATTGGATGTTATAATATTTTTTACACTAATCGATATTTTTATAGACTATTTTTTACCACTGATAGATATAATTGAACTTCTAACATGTGTCTGATTACTTTTATGAAATAACTTCATTTGTAATAGCGTGAACTACTGTGTGAGCATTGTAAAAAAAAATCTTTCTTAATCTACGAAAATATAAACACTACTAACGAATCTACAAAAACTACTACAAAATCACTAACGAAAATATACAATAGTCTATTCCGAGTTATCCGCAATTGCGAAAACCGTTCATTAACTTTAGAAATTTTAAAAACCAATATGTTTAAGAGATATAAAGAAACTGTTATGAAAATCAAAGTTTCTTTTGTTGCCACTGATTTTCAGAAACGTTTCCAGGTAGTTTTTACAGTGCATTAATAAGTTTCTTTAAATCGGATTTTTGGTTTTTACGACGTTATCAATTCTCAATTAAACATTTTCAGCTGCGTAAGTGAATTTATACATGCAACAGTAACAAAATAATATTCATTTTATTGTTAATGTTAATGCTGTTACTTTATGATGGTTATCTGTAAAACATGTTTATTGACATGAAAATATTTACTTGAGAATAGATAGCATGCTAAAAACAGGTATTTCGATTTGAGAAAACTTATTAATAAACTGAAAAAAAATACTTGGAAAAGTTTCCAAAAATCAGTGGCAGCAAAATAAAGTTTTTTTTTTTTTTTTTTTTTCTTTTATAAATGCTTTTTTAAATCTCAAAAATATATTAGTTTCTGAGATTTTTAAAGATAAAGAATGCTTTTCGAAATCGTAAATAACTCGAACGAAGTTATTGTACCGGGTAAGTCAAAATGAATATAGGGATTACAAACGGCTATAACTATTTAATGGAAAAGAATTTATCAATAAGATTAAGACAGAATGTAGACGGAACTTCAAAATTTTGCATACATACGTCATAGATGTTCTATGTGAGTTCCCTTGGTCACACGGACAACATCTAGGCGGTAGTCCATTTCACGCCATACATTCTGAAGCATTTGTTCAGTCACCGACGCAAGCGCATTACAAATGCGTACTTTGAGTTCTTCAATTGGTTTGGGCATGGGAGGCACATACAATTTCTTTCACGTAACCCCGTAGAAAAAAATCACAGGGTGTCAAGTCCGGAGATCTCGGTGGCCAAGTGAAGAAGACACCGTCGGCATCTCTACTTCGACTGATCTATGGGGTTATGTGAAAGACGTATGTGCCTCCCGTGCCCAAAATAATTGAAGAACTCAAAGTACGCATTTGTAATGTGCTTGCGTTGGTGACTGAATAAATGCTTCAGAATGTATGGCATGAAATGGACTACCACCTAGATGTTGTCGGTGTGACCAAGGGAAGTCACATAGAACGTCTATGACGTATGTATATAAAATTTGGAAGTTCCATCTACATTCTGTGTTAATCTTATCGATAAATTCTTTTCCATTAAATAGCTATAGCCGTTTGTAATCGCTATTTTCATTTTGACTTACCCGTTATATTTTCGTTCGTAGTTAGATTATATTTTCCTAGATTAAGAAGCAGTTATCTTTACGCTTGTACTACTAAACGTTTAAAACGTTGTGCGCAAAAATACGCCACGCGCCTGCTCGTGCAAAAAATATAGAAGATCGCCCGCTGAAAGGGTGAAAAAAAAATATTTGTTCAAAGAAGTAATTTGAAAACTTTTAATGTATCTGTATTAAAAAGCAGCGTCCATATTATTTGTAAAGAACCATTATTTAATATCAACTGTAACATGTGTGGTATCATTACCATTTTGTCGAGTCATGCTCGAAATGAAATGTAATCTGTAATTACAATATATTTCAATAAGCATACATGTAAAGTTTCAACAAAACTTTGTTAAGACATCCATATCAATATTTGAATCAACTGCCATAAATTGCAGAGTTAAAAGATTAAATAAAGTACTATCTCCCTTATGCATTAGTTTTAAGTGGTTATCTGATTTATTAAATGAATTTCACTATTAAATTATGCATACTTGATTCAGAATTGCTTGATTTCATATCACGAAACAATTTAATTAGATTACATTATGTTTGCTTCGCAGTTTATCTTTATACATGATATTAAAGTTCTGTTCTCGTGGCTTTCAATTGAGAAAATTTAGCACGGATACCACATAATCAATAATATTAACGTTTGTTCATTAAAAATTCAATTTTGCTATGATACCAGAAGGTTGTATTATTTTAAATGAAATGAATAAAACAATATTGTGTCATGACGTTTAATGTTAAATAAACTCAATTTATACACCATTCTCATTGCATAAAAGTGTTCAAATGCAAATACACGGCTTTGTTTATGGAGACTGCTAGTGTAATTGCGCTGAGCTCTTTTAATTTAACCCTTCAGTTTCCGCATAGTATATACCTGAGCAATTTACATTTTTAAAATAGTTTCTAGTTATTTAACCTCTCAATATGACAAGTATATGAAAAATTATTTTTTTTAATTGATTTTATAATAGAACACATTGCAGTGGGCACTGGAGCAACAATTTCTTGACAATTCTTCTATACAGGATATCTAAAACTATTCTACTAAAAGATTATTCCATATTAACTAGACTAAGAGTTCCTGGTTGACCCCCTCCGATTTTGATGTAATCGCTACAGGACATCATGAACATAGAAATAGATAAGGATTTCTAACGAAATAGTGTTAATATCGCGTCGGGACTTTGTAACTAAATGGCAGCCGGCATACAGCTGTTCTATGGTAATGCCACCTACAAACAATACACAAAATCTGTTTATCCGTACATCGGATACCAACGAGACGATGGTTGTCAAGCAGAGGATTTGATGAAGCAGATGAACTGATGCAACTGTCCTAAACAGGTGCCATCTATTTGAAACATTTTTCGAGGAACTATTTTCTTCTTCTAAAGACTATTTCATTAAATATCCTTATCTATTTCTATGTTCATGAGGACATATATGTCTAAGATGGCATGGGCAAACTGTCACAGTCAGAAGTAGTATAGTTGGGGACCGTTAGTCCTTCTGTAAAGTTCACTATTTCACTGTCGCAGGGAAACGATCAAATCACCGCCATTTACTGCTCATGATACAGCTCATGAATCTAGTGCAACATTTTGTGCTGAAAATACAATTGCAGTATTAAAGATCAGAAATCAATACATTCATCATCACTTGGTCTCAAACTATGCAACGTAGCCTGTTGTGGTAAATTTGATCCTTATTTCAACATGCTTAATTACTAAACAAATTGATACTAAAGTTTGTCGCTTTCCCAATTAATTGCCTGTAAAAATCTCCCAGAGAGCTGCTGAAGTCATTTTCCGCCTGCTTAAATATTTATTAATTTATTCATTTTTGAATTCCCCTCAAATTAATAAATGAAACCTAATTTTCAGACGCTTATATACCAAAAGGACACTTCTGCTTTAATTACCGCTAGTGCCACTGGAAAGAACACACCTACATCTTATTTAACAAGAAAATTTTATTCATGTTGGGCCTCTTCCGTATAAGGTAAACTAGTCGTTGGGGGCCACCGTAATACTTATCCATCATATGCATAATATAAAATATGAAAATAAAACATGTGTAAACTATTTATAAGATTCATTGCAATTCGAATAAAATCGTGGCTTGATGACGTCATAAACTTTAAAGGCTCTATTACTGAATTGCGTAAAAGAAACATCCTTATAACTCAAAAATTGATAATCCTATTAACTAACGGTTTACTGCGTCGGATAAAGCGTCTCATTTCCAATTAAAATATATTTTTGAATTGAAATTTGAATGAAATACAGGGTCATGAAAAAGCGAGGGGTGTGGAAAATAGGATTACAAATATCTGGGCAACATATTATCCGATCGACTTCATTCTTTATGCAAAATTTGTGTTTTTTTATTGTATTTTATATTCACTCCTTAAAAGAAACTATTTCGAAAATTTTTATATACCTTTTATCATAACGAATATTTCGCGAGTCCGAAAAAAATAGTTCCGGATAATCAAGGTTACTGAAATTCAATAAGCTTTTTTCCATTATTACATACTAATTACATACCAAATTTCAAGTCTCTATTTCAATTTGTTCGGGAGATAGAGCGTTTACAAATACACACACACACACACACATACACACAGAAGACGGACGGCAATTTTTTTTTTTCTGAAAATATGTGTTTCGGAATCTTCAGTGTCCGAAACGTGTAAACCCGTCAAATTTTTTTTTTCAATTTTCAAAACGATTACAAGACTCACCTACGTACGGTGGGTAAGTAAAAAGCCAGATTCAAAACACCTACTTTGCGTCTTTAGAATAATGAAACTGAAACGATGATTAAAAGTGGATACTTTTCGCGTTAAAGTTTTAGATAAATAAACGTTCCAAATAAAATCCTGAAATTATTAAACAAATATATGTATATATACCATTGACGTAAAATTAAAACATATTCAAAAATCCATTTTGATTTGATGGTTTGGTCGTTAACGAAATTAGAACCAAAGGTTAGAAACACCAATACTGTTATCAGACGTTTACAAATTTTTGCGCTACAGTAAAATTCTTAAAAAGCAGTTACTTGATTATTTATTTTTTTTATGTTTCAATATAGCGATCTTTCTTATCTTTAATCTATAAATTTAATAAACAGTTTTCTGATCAGGCTAGAAGTAATAAGTAGGATAAAAGTAAATATCGAGATATGTTAAATTTTTTTTGGAAAGAATTTTACATTAGAAAGGCATTTTATTAAATTTCTAATATTTTTTTCATTAACTACGATAATTGATGACAGACTCAATTAAAATATCTTGAATAAAATTGCATACCCGGTAGCAGAAAATACCAGACGGGAGAAGTTTTTATTTATTTATTACTTACCCATCATACGTAGTATAGGTTACTTGATTATTTATTTTTTTATGTTTCAATATAACGATCTTTCTTATCTTTAATCTATAAATTTAATAAACTGTTTTCAGATCATAAAAAATAATATTTTTAAATAATATTAATAATATACGACGTCATTCTATGGTCTGGTAATCGTTTAGAAAATCGAAAAAAAAATTGACGGATTTACACGTTTCAGACACTGTAGATTCCGAAAAACATATTTTTCGAAAAAAAAAATTGCCATCAGTCTGTCTGTGTGTTTGTGTATGTGTCTGTAAACACCTTATCTCCCAAACAAATTGAGATAGAGACTTGAAATTTGGTATGTACTTAGTATATAATAATGGGAAGAAGTTTATTGAATTTCAGTAATCTCGATTATACGGAACTATTTTTTTTGGACTCTCGAAATATTCGTTCTGATAAAAGGTATATAAAATTTTTCGAAATTGTTTATTTTAAGGAGTGAATATAAAATACAATACAAAAACATAAATTTTGCATAAAGCATGAAGTCGATTGGATAATGAGTTGCCGAGATATTTGTAATCCTATTTACCACACTCTTCTATTTTTCATGACCCTGTATTTCATTCAAATTTCAATTCAAAGATATATTTTAATTGGAAATGAGACGCTTAATCCGACGCAGTAAACCGTTAGTTAATACGATTATCAGTTTTGGAGTTATAAGGATGTTTCTTTTACGCAATTCAGTAATAGAGCATTTAAAGTTTATGACGTCAGCAAGGCACGGTTTTATTACTTACCCATCATACGTAGTATAGGGTAAGTCTTGTAATCGTTTTGAAAATCGAAAAGAATTTTTTGGCGGGTTTACACGTTTCAGACACTGGAGATTCCGAAAAACATATTTTTAGAAAAAAAATGGCCATCCGTCTGTCTGTGTATCTGTGTGTGTGTCTGTAAACACCTTATCTCCCGAACAAATTGAGACAGAGACTTGAAATTTGGTATGTACTTAGTATGTAATAATGGGAAGACGCTTATTGAATTTCAGTATCATTGATTATCCGGAACTATTTTTTTTTCGGACTCTCGAAATATTCGTTCTGATAAAAGATATATAAAAAGTTTCGAAATTGTTATTTATTTATTTATGTGTAGATTATAATAAGATATATTTTTAATTTTTTTAAAAATATTTTTAAAAGATGACCGAAACATTTTCTAGTGTAGTATGAAATTGTAATAGAAATCTTCTGAAAAATATCACTTTTAAACAAAAATAGTTATTTCACAAGTTAACAAGTATATAATTCAATAGATTTATTATAATATATCATAGCATAACATATTGTTATTCATCTGTTATGTACAAATAACAGGATTTATCATATACACAAGTTTAAATTTTATATACACAAACGTTAAACGAAAATTCCTGCTTCTATGACTGCAAATACTTAAAAAGAAATGTGAATGTGAGGGAGGGGGGGGGGAGTAAACTGAAATGAAAGGAAAACAGTTTTTCTTTTTGATTAATTATTATTTTGAAAATGATCTGAACTATATACTAAAAGTGTTGTTCTGTAAGAATTTTTTTTTTACTCGCTAGATGGCAATACAAAAATAAATCGGGTAAATATCGTAAGACGTGAAAGCTGAAATCTTTCAGATTAATATAATTTTGAGTTCATAGAACTAAAGTATCCAAAAAAGGCCTAGCAAATTAAATATTTTACACATTTTTTATATTAACTTCTTTTATAATTAACATTTCGTTTAGTTAGTCTGCAGTTCGTTAAGTTTTAGTTTGCATCAGAAATAGGAATTACTACGCCCCAAAAAACGTCAAAGGGCAAATCGAAACGACCATCATATTTTCTTCCACTAGACATGCGCGTTTAGCTGCCGTAATTTCCTTCGTATAATTCGCGGATCAAACAATCATGTTTAGACGCAGAAATTTTATTTCATAATTAAAGTAAAAATATTTACAACGATCTAGTAAGTTACATTTAAAAAAATAAAATTTCTTGGTCAAAACATGATTGTTTGATCCGCGGAATATACGCCGGAAATGAAGGTAAATTCTGTTTGTAGATAGGTTGAGTTACTCGATTTAAATTTCGATTTTTACTCAAGTTCGGCAGGGTTGAGTTAATGGTGAATTTGATTTGAGGTTTAAACCACATTTAAGCCCATAACATGCAGTTGAGGTTGACGGAGCCGTGTTAATAATGCGGCCCGGCCGTATTGTGCTGCTATCTTGACAAGCGAACTGGGAGATGCTGTCAGAAATTCTGTAGAGGGCGAGTTAACAGATTGGGCCTGGACGCTTGCTTCAGCATCAGTGAGTAGAATTCCTACTTTGGAAGGTTGCATTTTTGCAAGAAACTATCTCCAGAACTGTTCGAGGCAACTTCCTTTTGAGAACTTCGAATAAAACTCTTCGAACACTGAACATGACTTGCTTGTCTGAACATGACTTGCAAGTCTTTCTTTGCAGGGCTCAGCCCTCAGATACCCTCACAGCATCAGAGCGTGTTTAATGCCTCGCAGTAAAACACACTTTCTTGGTCAGAACTTTTGTTGGTACCCTCTAAGGCATTTCTTTGAATCAAAAATTTTTTATGCGTGACATATAACGGTCCTTCCACATTCTTCCTTGCCAGATCAGACTTTTGAGGGAGATAGGTGGCTGTTGCAGTGGGGAAAAGTTCCAGCCTCATGTTGTCAACTTTTAACCATTTTCCAACATAGTTATTATTAACACTTTCCAACATAGTTGACTGTTTATGACTTGGATTGTCTGACCGTCTATCAGTCAGCCCGTCTGTCTGTCTGCTCGTTTAAATATGCTCGAATTGCCATGATATTCGAGAAATTGATATGAGCAATTGATATGAGATCCATGCAATTGGTGTTATTGAGGTTTATTATGGCATAATCTTTATTGAAAGTGAAGTGAACATTTATAGTTTATTTACAGGGACACTCAAAATAATTTCGCTACATCATGGTCTATGGGGAACAATCGTTTTCAATATATGTTAATGATGTTACATTATTGCAAGCGTATTGAAATTGATATACGCCACAAAGTTGCACTAAAAGATGTTTACTGTAAAATATAGTGTGCATACCATTTATCGTTCATTTAGAGGAGTACACAAAAAATTCGGTTACAGTACGGTCTTTTAGGGATAATTGCTGCGTTTTCAGCTGTAAAATGTGTTTTTAAATGCAACTAATGTTTTGCTTACTATTTTATGTGTATAAAATGTATAGATCATATACAAGGATGCACAAAAGTATTCGACTACATTACCTTTTATTGGCGGAATTTGCTGAAGTGAGATTTTCAAATGTGTTACGCGTTTCCTCTAACTCAACTAAATATTTGCATATTATGTAGTATATATACAACTCTGCAGATCGTATACAGGTTTTCACAAAATAATTTGAATACTTTTCTGACTATTGATAGTAATTGCTGAAATTAGGTTTTCAAATGTATTATGCTTTTTCCAAATTATTTACTTAGATATCATCTTCCACCTTATTAAAAGGTGAAACTTTGTTGCACTATTTTGGATGTCTTGGAAAGTGTTTCATAATCTGTGCTTGAGGCGTTATTTTTTTTCTTGTTTCTTATTGTTAAAGTACTGGTCCAATGAGGATGACCAGGCTGTGGGCTCAGCTGTTCCCCCGAGAATGAGTAGAGTTGTTATCTCGCATCATAATAAATTCATTTTGATCACCCATAAATTTGGGGTCGTAATTTAACCGATTGTAAAACATGTCCAAAATGGAGACACGGTTGCTTCTAGACAGATTTTTATTGTACCCTTGGTGAGAGTATGTGTTTGCTCATTATTTTGCGCTATCTTGAAATTATTAAAATCCTAGATCTTATGCGAGTGCATTTAGAATAAAATAACTTGTATGTTTAGTTTCGTAATTAAAAAGACAATCTATAGATATAAAATACATAGTTAAATAAAATATAAAAATTCAAATTCAAAATTAAATTAAACTGACTTTTGTAAATATATTTACAGCAAAATACAATTTCCTTTTCATGAAAATATTAAAATGAAATGTATACGTTTATATTTGGAAATTTTAGTGTGATGTGGAGTAATATCATTTAAGTCTTTTTTGCAATATTTGATCCGAACTTCCCATTTTCATAAATGTAGAGATTTTTAGTGCATGTATATTTTCGATTTCGTAACTAGTACATAGATTTTTTCGATCATGTTTTCTCTTTATGGCGATCACTTGCTTTTTAGTAAACATCTTAAAGGAAGCAATAAAGAAAATATAAAAGCATCCTTGCAAAAATTATTTTTCTTTATTATTCATAAGTACATGATCAAAAACAATAACATTCGCTCATTAAAAAGTCAACTTTTCAGTGGTTTCAAAATATATAATATTTCAACAACATGAATAAAAAGAATATTGTGTCATGATGCTTAGCATTAAACAAAACAGAATATTAGAAAAATTCCTTTATAGTAAAATAATAAAATGCAAATATTCCTTAATTTATGGATTACTGTTAGTATTACGTGCGCTGACATATTTTAATTTAAGGTAGTTTTCTATAATTATTATTCAAAGGACACATTTACATAAGTATGGGGTTTTTTAATACATGGATCATTCTGCAGAAAACGCTTCTTTTTCGGTTTGTGATAGTTAATTTTTGACAGAATATTTTAAAATGGTTTTAAAAGGATTTACATAGAATAAATACATACACACAAAAAATAAATATTTAATGAAAATTGGTGATTTTTGACTTTTTTATTTTTTTTATGAACATGAGGATACGTGAACACCCAAGTTACATGTCACAAATGACTTCCTCAATTAATATTTTCACTTATTTTGTAAATATACAGCGTGTCCGAGAAAGGTCTTTATCATTTTAAATATTAATAACAGAAATACTAACAGGTTAAATGAAATGCAATTTTCTGCAAAAGAATGAAGGAATCTAAGTGTTTTCTGGTATCAATTTCCTGAATTGTGACACCGCAAATGTTAAAAAACACTTGGAGGGAAATCGAGTACAGGCTCGACATTCTTCGTTCTACTAACGGAGCTCATCTACAGCTACATTGAAGGTACTGTAAAAAATCTCCTAGATTTCTTCATTCTTTTTCAGCAAACTGCATTTCATTTCACCTGTTACTATTTTTGTTATTAATGTTTAGAATGATAAAGACCTTTATAGGACACGCTGTATTATTCTTTCAACAAAGTATTCTTTTCTGTGACAAGTTCTTTATAGGTAAATTATACTTTGTTATCCACTCCCTCAAAAAAAACTACGTTATAAAAATTGCGTTTTGAATTACAATAACAAACCTTTATTTAATCGTTCGTTGTAATCAAATTCTGTGGAATAATTTCCAAAATATCATTGCATTTGTCACCAAATAAATATATTCAGAGGCAGGAGGCATCCATTTTAATTGCAGTCATTACCAGTGAATGTGCACATTGTCGTTTTTCCTTAATTTTGATGTATTTTCACTGAATTAAAAATGGTCATGGACTTTAAGATCCTCCGTCCTTCATTTAAAATTAAGCATAAAAATTGGGTTTTTAACACGGGAGAAAGCGCGTATACCCAAGGTACGAATGGTTTTTACTTTGTCACCAATAAATACAAATAATAACCGTCACCTTATTTAGTGGGAGACAATTGTTACAGATTCTGCAATAAAGTAAGTTGAAGATTACTTTTCGAAAAATAGCGGTGACAATTTAAAAACCGCATGCTCCCTGGGTACGTCATACCCGGCGTGACTACTCTCGAGTTAATTCATTTACACAACGATTTCGTTTAGATATTCTTTTCAAATTTTATATTCTACTCTAAATTAGCATGACACTCTGAAACATTGTATTTGTATATTATCTGTAGATGTATCCTCCTTTACGATAGCTATACTAATAAAAGAAAGTTGTTTGTCTCTCTCTCTGTGTGTGCGATGGCTAGCAAAATCTACCGCACCTAGAAGTCTGAAAATTTGAGTGCGGATAGTCCAAGGCAGATCCTGATGCCCCCGAGGCTCAGACTTTTAATTTTGTAAGACACCGGTCCTGTGGGACTCCTTTATTTTTTTCCTTAAATTGTTACTAACTTGCTACATTTTTATCCGATCTTCTTTGTTTTTGGGGCTCTTTCTCTATTTAGCTTTTCCCCCATTTCTACGTTCCAGTTAAGACCATGGGGTCCATTAGGGGACCGTTGAAGTTTTTGCTAACCAAATTGTTAACGACTTCCCCCCCCCTTAATCCGATCTTCTTCGTTTTTGGGGCCTTTTCTTCATTTAGCTCTTCCCCAACTTCTATATTCCAGTTAAGACTCTGGCTCCCTGGGGCCCGGTGCGGGGCCACTTGAACTTTTGTGCGCTATGCAATTTTACTATATATATAGCTCCCTTAAAAATCATCCAATTCACAAGCTTTTTTTTCTAACAACTTATTAGGTCCTCCGGCTACTTCATGTACGACAAAAAAAAATTCTCGGACCTCAGCTACCACCAATTTTGAACCCTTTTGAGCCCCTAGTGTAGCTCCCTTAAAAATCATCCGATTTACTAACTTTTTGTTTCCAACAACTTCTTAGGTCCTGAAGCTACTACATGAATGACAAAAAAAATTTCTCGGACCTCAGCTACCACCAATTTTGAATATTAATCTCCTTTTTAGAGTCTTTGGTTCTGCCTCTTTAAAAATTATCCGATCGTCTTGCAATTTTCTTTAACATAGTTATAGGGTCCTCCAGCTACTTTATAAACTACTAAAAATTTCCTTAGACCCCCAAGTACCAACTTTTTAAAATGTTAACCTTCTTTTCCGTCATCAACTTACGTTTACGCACTACAGCCGTAAATTAAAAATTGCGTTACTGTTAAAGATAAGTGATTAACTTTAAAAGAGGGGATTTCATCCGTAAATTCAATATAGCTTTAATATTAAAGGTAATTCGTTAATTTACAGGGTGGCGGCACCTTCCACCGCCGGAGGGTGCATTCTTTTCTCGGGATCTATGGGGCCGATTTCAACAGGAATTAGTTCATTCAACTTAGGTTGCGATTGTTTTATAGATTTTAGTTCCATTTTCTAATACTAGGTGTCGCATACTTCTCAAGGTTTCTATGGGCCCGATTACAACGTGGTTTGACTCATTCAACTTGATTTTAGATTGTCTTACAGATTTTACTTCCACTTTTCACCGCCAGGCGAGAATACTTATCTCCGGTTCTGTGGGCTCCGATTACTACGGGGTTTGGATCATTCAACTTGGTTTTCGATTGTCCCCGGCGCGTGCGGAGCTCTCGTGGTATACACTGCTTTAGGCATTAGGGTTCCAGAAACTAAGTTCATTTGAAACACTCTACGCTGCCAAAGGCAGTGGGGCCCCCGAATCTATATTCATTTCAAAGATTTTCCGAAGGGATAAACGCATACAAATTTGAGTTTTTTTAAGTTAATTATCACGGGCCCGGGCAACGCCGGGTGGGTCAGATATTTATAAATGAAATTATCTTCTACATCTTTATAAAATAAATTAAACACCAAATAAATAAAAGGTTATACGACCACTTATATAAATCTGAAAATGGGTAAAACATAATATATAGATACTAACGTAAATTGGTTTGTTTAAATTTTATTATTGAAATTTTTACTCTTAAATCGTAACATTTTCCGTGGAATGACCCACATGGGTGTTTTCAGTCCTATAACTCATGCATAAGTTATCTCAATCACATTTCTTCTTTCTTGCGATATGTTCATTTGAAAACATATTTTTAAAAAGCACTATAGAAATTAAAAATTCTTTCCTAAAAAATGGATTTATTTTTGTTTTCATTAATAAACACTTGAAGTAGTCCTTGAATCCAGTTACATATGAGATGAAAACAATTTTGTAATATCCTTTTCATTCCTCTAATCAAAGGACATTCGCTTAATATATTTATAAGCAGAGCTCATGATTACTTTGCCTCTTATTACAGTTAATTAACTGATCATGAATAAAGGAACAAGCGAAGATCCTTGCTTGTCCTTATTATGTCTATACGAAATATACTCAATGAAAATCACAGAGTAGTTTTAATATCTGCTAAATGAATTGGATAAATCCATGAATTGCATAACCTCGACAGCAGTTGGTTTTTTAGAAGCCAATATAAGCTTTTTTGAGTTATTATTATTATTTTTTTGGTGTAAATTTGTTTTATATTAGTTCGAATAATTAAAAGTAGCTCTTCAAAATTTCAACATTAAGTTTTACTGAAACCAGAAGCAGATGTACTCGCTAATCTTTGGAGGTAAATTTCACAAACACTGCTTTAAACTTTAACAGTCCGTTGTCTCAATATATGCTGTATGGCATTTTAAAGTATTAAGTTGAATGCCGCGTATTAATGCGACTAAGTTTTTTATTATTTTATCCCTGATTGGTCCAACACCGTGATATTCGCAGCTTGGCTCTTTTATTATAAGGTCAAATGCTATGCATATTGTGGTAAAAGTTATTTTAGTTTCTGTTAAACATTCATTGTCGCAATATACGCAGAATGACACTTTTACTTATTAACTCGAATGCCGCGTTTATTTCGGCATTGGACCATTAGATTTCTCTTCTTATACAATTCCTCTTCTTATAAAAACTACATTGAAACCAGCGCTAAAAAACCTTTAAATACTTCTGGGGCGTAAAAGGTTAAATATATTATATTTAGAAGTTCACGAAATTGACCTGTTAGAAAAAGTTACTGGCTTATTCTGGGCACCAAAATTGGCACGTGTGTGCCTGCATGCCTGCGGAGATAGTTGTATACGTGTTTAAGTATATGTCTACATACACAAAGGAAGGCACTATTATAGTATGTACAATCAATTAGCATATTTTAGGGAGGTTTGGCGCATAATTAACGTTATTCTTCTATATCTCATACAGTTGCAACTATATTGTTTCCACCATTGTTTTGACATTACCACTACTGACAGAGACATTTGTGTTTTATATTATAAATGGTCGGAGCGGACGGAGAGGATTTGTGCTTTATATTATAAATGCTATGCTACAGGACGGAGAGCGCAACGACGTCGATCATGGAAAGAGACGAAGAACTTCGATAGTGGAAAGGGAAGTCACGAAGATTTCTAAAGATCCGGGTTTTGGCCCAAAATGGAAGTCCAAACTACTAGAACACCGTGAGGACGTTAATATATGGGTATAATAATTGGTACGAAAGAGGCCAAAAGTAACTTATAATTAACGGTAGTAATGTAATAATGGGAATAATCCTTCATCAGAACGCTCTAGTTGAGCAGAGAGCGTAAAGTTGTCTAAACATTGCACTGTACTGTAGATAAGACACGTGTTTCTTAATCTAGGAAAATGTCATATAAGCACGAACGAAAATATACAATAATATTTTCCAAGTTTCTCACGATTCCTAAGATCCTTGTTTATGTCCATTTACACATCATTCTCATTGCATGAAAATGTTAAAATGCAAATAGAAGGCTTTGTTAATGGAGACTGTTAGTGTAAATATGCTGAGCTCTTTAATTTAACACTTCAGTTTCCACATAGGATTTATCTCAGCAATTTTCATCTAGTTATTTAGCCTCTCAATAAGACACGTATATGAAAATTTAATTTAATTTATTGATTTTATAGTAGAACACTGCAGTGGACGCTGGAGCAATAATTTCTTGACAATTCTTCTATACAAGGTTTTTGAAACTACTCTATTAAGTCATCATTCCATGTTAACTATACTAAGGGCTTCTGATAGACCCCCTTAGATTTTGATGTGATCCCTACAGGAAAATAGATCTAACATGGCATCTGCAGACTGTCACAGTCAGAAGTAGTATAGTTGGGGATTGGTGGTCCTTCTGTATACTTTACTATTTCACTGTCGCAGGAAAACGATCAGCTCACCACCATTTACTGCTCATGATACAAGAAACCTCACATATTACAAATATGTAATCTAGTACACCATTTTGTGCTAAAAAACACAATTGCAGTATTAAAGATCAGAAGTCAATACATTCATCATCAACTGCCCCCAAACTATGCCACGTAGCCAGTCGCGGTAAATTTTACCCTTATTTCAACAAGCTTAATTATTAAACAAATTAAAATTAAAGTTTGTCACTTTCCCAGTTAATTCCCTATATATATTAACATAGGTGCTGCTGAGGTCATTTTCCGCCTACTTAAATATTTATTCATTTATTCATTTTTGAATTCCACTCAAAAATTAAATTCATAAATTCAACCCCATTTTCAGAAGCTTGTAGACCAAAAGGGACACTTCTGATTTAATTACTGTTAGTGCCACTGGAAAGAATCACACCTACATTTTATTTAACAAGAAAACTTTTTATTCATTTTGCACCTCTTCCGTGTAAAAAAGCAATATTCAAAACATATATTTTGCGTCTTTAGAATAACGGAACTGTAACGAAGATTGAAAGTGCATACCTGCCGAATTAAAATATTCGATAAATAAACTTTATTTTGCTGCCACTGATTATTGGAAACGTTTCCGAGTAGTTCTAACTCTTATTGTCTTGCCTTGAAATTTGTGTATGTCATTGACACTAACTATAGCATGATCCTTTATTGACATTGAAGTGTGTAGCACTTATAGTTTTTTTAGATGTACAGTCAAAAGTATTCAGTTACATTACGGTCAATGGGAAAAAAATCGTTTCAAGTGCATTTTGATGATGTTACGTCATTCAAAACATGATGAAAATGATATACAATTATTTAGCGCACTAAAACATGCTTTTCTAAAATATGGTGTGTGAAACATTTATTATTAATTTACAGTGTCACACAAAACTGATACAAAGTTCTACAGGGAAAAATCGTTTGCAGTGCAATTTAATGATGTTTCAATATTTAAAACGTAATTGAATTTATATGTATTTCTGAGATGCAGTATAAATTGTTCACCGAATAGTGTGTTGTGCATTGCGTTTATTGTTCACTTACAGGGACACACAAAATAATTCGGTTACAGTTTTTATTATGCGATAATTACAGTCTATGTGCGTTTTCATAAGTGCGTTTTCAACTTTGGTTTGGGTTTTTAAGTTTAACTAAATTTTTGCATAGTACGTGGTGTGTATAAATTTTGTTGATCCTATACAGGGCTAAACTGAGGAATTCGTAAGTTTTACTAACTATGAAAGTGAATTGCTCACGGGTATTTTTAATTATGTCACGCATTTTCTTGCTGAACTATATTTAGTAGATTAATATAAGTTTGAGGAATATGAATAAATTTATATGCAGGGCTGTGGATAGAACAAGATACATCGTCGTTTATGGTTAGTAAATGCTGGATGTGAGTTTTAAGTTACCTTGTGCGTTTTTTACCTGAATTAAATTTTAGTTTAATATGCGGTGTGTACAAAAGTCTTTATATAATATCTAGGGTGTACAAAAGATTTCGAATGCATTTCTATCGACTGGCAAAAATTGCTAAAAGTGGATTTTCTAACTGAACTAATTTTTATCATGCTATGTAGCATATATCCAAGTCTATAGATAATATACAAGGCTGCACAAAATTATTTGACTTTTTTTTGACTAATGAAGATAAATGCTAAAACTGGATTTTAAATGTGTTATATGTTTCCTAAACTAATCTTTACTACATATCTTATTTGACCTTATTTAACGATGAAGTTTCGTTACAGTTTTCTGGATGTGTTGGAAAGTGATGATTTTCCATTCTTGTATTACATTTTGTAGATGAAGAAACATTCGCCTTTTTTTATAGTGTTGCTATCTTGTGCTATGTTAACAGAATAATGAACTTCTCAATAAAACTTTCTGCTTGTAAAATACCCTGTCTAAGTACAATAACTAAAATGCATATCATAATCTTCTAAATTTACCTGAATTAGTATTTGACTCTTGTGCTTAAAAATATCTATGATAATAGTAGCTCTCACGTTTTGTTAAAACATGAAATCCATGGTAAAAAATAAGTAAGAAACAAGAAAATGAATGGTTTAGTATGCTGAAGACACCATACGTTGGCTGATGATTTTGAAAGAGTTTGAGACGCTAAAGGGAAGAAAAGTATCTAACAGATACAAATCGGAAAGTAAACGCATTATTTAATGAAAAACCATATATTCTGCTAATTACTAGTTGTGACTGGTACCTTATTTAAAGATTAAATTCCACTAAATTTACAATACTGATTGGTCAACCTATCGTGGTTGGGCTATAATAAACTGGTAAATCTGCAGATCAGGAGCCTCTACGTCAACTGTAAAAGTCATTGTTTTTTAATCTCACTTTTAATATTATTTAGCATCTTACCATCCGCAATTTATTTTTTTTAATATTACATACATATTTATAAGCGTATAAAATACTTTGGAGGTTTCAGAAATTAGAAGCGTTAAATTAAACACGGTTTATGCAATGGTATTCTGAAATTCTTATGAACTTCTTATTCATGTAATTTTTTAGAAAAAAAAAATAAACTTGTATAAAGTAAATTCTTCATTTATGTCAATAGAAAGAAAAAATAATTTATTTTAATAATAAAATATTGCAGCAAAATAGTGCGAGTTACTTGAATTTTATTATTTTGATGTTCTTTGAAATATGGCTGCTAAGCAACTAATATATTAAAGAGCAAAGTAAACAGAAATGCATTTTAAAATTTGTAAAAATTACGAAAATAAAATGTTTTATATTTCCCGAACATATTCAAAAAATTTTCCAATAATTTAAACAATTAATTTCTAAATTCTAATGAATGTGTAAGGAAATTTTCAAAGCTATTGGTTATATTTAACCCCCCCCCCCCCATATCGAAAATTTAGCATTAATAATTTTACGTTTAAATCCATTATTCAAATATGTGATTTTCATTTCAGTTAAAAATGAAGTTTGAAAATCATCTGCATTCCCATAGGAAAGCATTATGACCAAAAAAGAAATGTTATATATTTTCGAACGACCAAATGTAACTAAAAACTATAGAGCTAATTCCGGGTACCTCACCAACGTACCCACCAAAAATCAACCTAATAGGACGATTTTTACGGCAATTATCGCGGAATAGACAGACAAACAGACAGACAGAAACCAAAAACTTTTCGCTTCTCCGCAGTGAGCCTCAACTGACGTTTCGCCAATTAAAAGCTTTAACAACTGTTAAAGCTTTCACATTTTGTGGCTAAATACTGTTAATGCAGGACGCCAGACATGAAAGGATTAAAATAATGGAATCAATCAATTCTTTCAGTTTTATGATTTTAGTTTTACTGATTTTTAAAAGAAAAACAAAAGCAATAGAAAACTTTAACGGAATTTGTGTGTGCATCCCCTCAATGCAATCATAAGCATATGATTCCCGTCCCGTTAATTCTTCTATATATCTCAGAGAAATAGTGTCCAATTTGAATTTAAAAAAATGAAACTTATGACAAAAAAAGAAAATAAAACATTTAATTGCTTGAAAATCGAATATAAAGCAAAAGAGGTTTTTTCTTATCTTGTTTCTAAATTCTAGTAATGTGCCAAAACGAAAGGATGTCATAGAATGAGCAATTCCATGGAGTCAGCTAATCATTTCTGTGGAATAGCCAAGCTCTAGCTACTTTGACAACGCTTTTCAGAAAAACGATACTAAATGCAATGTACGTTAGCTCAAATTTTAGACAATGCTAAGGACATTGAGATAGCAGGAAGGAACTTTGTACCAATATAACATTAGTAAATGCATTAAAACAACTTCTTGAGAAGCACAAGTAATGCTAAAAAGTTGTCAGGAGACAGGTTTTTCGGAGTTTCTTGAACTCCATCATCACAGTAATTAAAAACGTTTCTCTATTTATGATCTAAAATTTTAGAAAACTTTTCACATCTGGAAAAAATCAAATAGTTTGGTGAATTACTTTACAAGTACACCCAGATTTTCTCAATTATGGATACTATCTCTCTTTTCTTCCCCTCCATTCCCCACTTTTTGGATAATGCGTTTACTATCTTTTACTTAATGCATTTGGTACTACCTTATTATTAGTTCATGCACCGTCATACATGCTGAGGTTATTTAGTTCCTTTCACTCGCAACTATTTTTCATTTTGCCTGTAATCATGGGCTTCCTTGCTTGAATAACCTCTTTTAAATATTTTTATGCACATTGTTTTAATTCCTTTGATTCTGCACTGATGGGCTTCTTTGATTGTATAACCTTTTTTAAATATTTTTATGCACATTTTTGTAATTCCTTTGATTCTACACTGATGATAGTCTTTTAGAAACTCCCAAAAAACTGCCTTCTGACAAGTATTAACATGATTTCTACTTATGAATACGTTGTTTTAAAGAATTTAATACTATGGAGACTCGGTGGATGTTGTTAGCTCATTTTGGCCGAATAATTCAGTTAGAAACTTGTCATTATAAAGCGACGCAATGCTTTCATGCCTATTTTGTTTATTTTACTGATTTTCATGGGGAGAAAAGCTATAGATTACGTTTCCTGTAGTTTGTGTAAGCACTCACACAGTAAAATGATAATCATCTGAGCCAATGGATATTACAACTTTTTAGATTAATCTGTATTTGTTGAATTTTCTATCTTAAATCTACGTGTCAGACAACTAGTGCGCACATTAAATTAAAAAATGAAACATATGCTAAAAAGGAATTATGCAGTAATCGAATACAAGGTTTTAAAAGTCTTTTTTTTATTAATTTGTTACTAAATGCTGCTAATGTAATACGCTATAGCCGAAAGAGTTTAATCAACGTATCAATCACTCTTATTTTAGTTGTTTTACTGATTTTCAAGGAAAGAAACGATCAATAGATTATTCATCATTCAGTACTAATCCATTTTATTTTCTACTTTATCAGATCAATGAAGCAATGTAAGCCTTCACTGCTCATAAAGAAGTTCGTGAATAGGCTGCTAATCGTCAATAGGTAGCTACAAAAAAGAATAAAGAACTACTTTTTCCGCTTGTGGTTGGATTTGTGTTCAACAATAAAATCAGTGGCTATTAATTACGTTCTTTTATCTATTTATATGTATGTTCTGCGAGTTTCTAAGGATGATTTTTCCAAAAAATCACGAAATGTCTCTTTTACTTTCACCAAATATTTAATATGAAACGAAATGGCTAAAAATTATTGTAATTAAGCGTTCTTG
Organism: Maratus michaelseni; assembly: GCA_963931845.1. Classification (NCBI taxonomy): domain Eukaryota; kingdom Metazoa; phylum Arthropoda; class Arachnida; order Araneae; family Salticidae; genus Maratus; species Maratus michaelseni. Next base: position 120,921,975 of record OZ007599.1, on the reverse strand, counting down.
TACCTTTTAAACTCGCCGAAAAGCAATAAAAACATTCAATGTTTGAATTAGTGTATCTTCAAAATTTTTTATGCATAAACATGAAATTTTGACTATTGATTAAACAGATTGTGCTTTTTAATATACTACCATTAGAAACTGACTAATCGTTTACAGAATTTGTGTATTGTTGAAATTAAAATAGCTCTTTTTTTTTTTGTTACTCCGTATGTCATTGCGCGCATGATATCTTGAGAACGTATGTATGGATTGTTGATATATTGATTGAAATTTGATATAGTTATTAAGGTATCTGACTACGTTTAAAAAGTGGTTTTCGACCAAAATTGTCAAAACGATTTTATTACATTTTATTAAAGCCCAACTTTTTACCTTTCCAAAACTGTATTTATTTTTATTGTAGGATTAATATAACTGGAGTTGCAGTGGTTTTAAAACTACTCAACAACTATCACTCAAACCGGAAGTACTGTTTAAAGGACCGGAAGTACTATTTAAAGGTACTAACTGGGAAGGGTAAAGCAAATATATGGCCTTTTAGAAACAAACAAAGGCTCAGTGCTTGAAAAAAAAGAGCACAGCTCATAAAAACAGTGAAGTTTAGATGCATATTACTTTGTAAATTCTTGTAGTAAAACACAAAACTAAACTTTTGTGTTTACATTTACATACATTTTTTGCAATATGTAATTTTTGGAGAAAATTCCGTACGCAAAACATGATTTCTCAAAAAGTTTTTAGAATATCACTACGAAATTTAAAGTGTATGTTGTTTACACTATTGTGACGGCAATGAACTAAAGATTTAATTTTAGAATAAATATTTTTTTTTTATGGATGTTTTCGTGGAATGACATCAATGAATTTTATGAAAATCAGCATGTAAAAATGTGCGATATACTATAAATTTTGAAACATTTCAAATATCTCTTAGATTTTAGTTCATTGCCTTCACCAATGTCATATGTATGACGTGTAAAAAGAAAATTAAGAAACATACAGTAGAAGTTTCTTTAGAGTGTTTTGCGTATTGCGCCAAATTTCACTAAATTTTACCACAAAATCCTCCATTTACCAAAATTTCATCAATGAATGAAATATTTTTTGCTTTTTTTCACCGTTTCTAGGCATATTCTTAATAAAAGTATGATAAAAAAATAATGAAGTAGCTTTTTTTGAAAAAAAATGCTCCGTACGTAGTCAGGCACCTTAAACACATAAGTATCTTTAAAATGATTTACTCTTAGGTCAAAATTATTTCATTTAGTATGTAAAAAAAATATTTTTGTAAAAAAAAATCACAATTTTACATTTTTTAATGATTAAAGCTAATCAAAAATAAAATTCTTATCACTGTAAATACTTAAAAGTTGATCATTTTAAACACACAGATATGCTTATTGTCTACATCAAATTTCATAACAATCGATGCATACGTTCTCAAGATAACATGCCCGCAATGACTTACTGAGTAAAAAAAAATAAGGTATTTTAATTTCAATAATGCAGAATATCTGTAAAAGGCTAGTCAGTTTCTAATGGTAGTATATTAAAAAGCCTAATATGTTTACACAATAATAAATTTTTTTTATATATACATAAAACGGTTTTGAAAATACACTAATTCAAACTTTGAACGATTTTGTTGATTTTCGTCGTGTTTAAAAAGGTACTAGACCCCTTAAAAATTTAAGTATAAATGCATAGTCGCATATAAAGTAAAGACAAACCGCAAAAAAAAAATTGTTGTGACCACAGCATTTTTCACCTATTTTTCATGAAAACTAGGTAAAATTCACTGCAATTGCATTTCATGCAAATTACATGAAATGAAATACATGCGCTGAAGTTTGGGCTCTCTCTAATTATGTTGAAAGCATAATTAAGTTCACCTCAGCGAAATTATCTACATTCAAGCGTTTGCATTTAATCATAGGTTAATATGCAAACTTTACCCACTGGAGATTATGACCTGAAACAAATAAGCGTATAGTGATACTAAAATTAAATTTACTTTGAAAATAAATTTTAGGATTAAAGTTTTAAACATTACGCCGGTAATAATGGTTTGATTAGAATACATTACTTTTAGAAGTTTTATTTTTAGAGAAAAATATTTGTGGTAGTAAATGTCCGGTGCCTGGTGTTTACACGAATATTTCATATTGTGATTTAATTTTAAGAAGCGTTCATACATTTGATGCTAATTAACTTAAAATATAAATTAGCAGAAACTGAGAAAGTACAAAAATGGTGGGGAAAACTTGTAGAAAAACTATTTACTAAATCCATTACATTAAACATTTGAATTGCAACAACTTGTTTTTAAGGAATAATTTATTTACGGTATCCCACTGTTAGCAACCAGTTTTTTATTTTTTTTTTAAAAATAGATTAGGATATAAAAAAAAAATTTCATTTGTTTTCACAGGGGCCTAAAGGACATTTCATGGAAAATTCTGGTTTTCTATCTTGAAACATTCCTTATCAATGTTTACAACAACAGCATGTGAATGGAACTTTTTATAATTATCTGATATTTTCAAGAAACGTTCCTTTGAAAGTTTTGACAAATTAGCAAATCATTATTTTGCAGGAACATTCCTTGAATTTTTTTACAGTGCAGTCATTATGAATAATATGCTTACCCCAGACAACTTTTCGTAGTTGGAAAATGTATGTTCGGAAATTTTGAAAGTGTGCATGCTTTTATAGTTTGTCATGTTAGTTGTGAGATACTAGTCTAATAAATATGCATGATGTATTCTTATTTTATGATATTTAGTTAGCTAATTTGGGTTAAATTAAAAGTCAGGTCATTTTCACCGACGTGGGTAATTACTGTGTCTGTTAACTCCTAATACAAAAACTACGGTCAGTAAGAGTGCAAAATATTTAACTTTTTTTACTTACTACTTCTACATTCGTACAATCTTATCGTGAAAATTATTTGTCATAATTTAGTGACTTACTGAAAATATGTGTGATTTCATATAGCATATCAATTGTTATCCTTGACCAATAGCAAGTTCCTAAACCATTAGTTTTAGAATTATAGTTCCATTTGGAATAATGGAATTTAACCCGTGAGTAGTCGCGCCGTGTGTGAAATGCCCAGGGCGCGTACGGTTGTTAAATTGTGACCACTATTTTTTTTAAAGTAATCTTCAACTTACTTTATCGCATTGTCTCCGACTAAACAACCTGGCGATTGTTATTTCTATTTATTGGTGACAAAGTAAAAAAAAAAAAAAAAAAAACATTCATTCTCTGGATATGCGCAATTTCTCCCGGGTTAGCCTGCTTTACTTTTTAGAACATATATAGAAAGTTTTTCTAAATATTGCTTATAGCTGTGGTTCTCAAAATGTATTCTTATGCGACTTACCTTAAAGTTTGAAATTTTTTCGTGACCCACCGAATATGTAAATATGTAAGACCTTTTGTAAAATCTATCCTACGAAAAAGGCGAATTTTCGTACAAAGCATATACACGAAATCAGTTACAGGCATTCTTAAAGTGAATTATGGTAATAATAGTATTTTGGTATAATAATAAAACACAACCTTCTATTAATACGCATGAGAATAAGTTTATTAATGAACGTATCATTAAGAAAATATAATTTAATAAATTAAAATTTTAATAAAGTCAATGTTATTTATTAAAACATTGTTTTGTACCAATAAGTGAATCTGTATCAGAGTCCCAAATTAATTTTAACATAAAGTTTCGCTCTACATAAAGTTTAATAAAACATTGTCTTTTCAAGAAGTAGATTATCTATGTATCTTTGCATTCCTTTTAATTTAAAGATGTAACATAGTGTGTTCGTTATATTATTACATGAAATAAAATTAATAATATATTTTTCAAGAACTGGTTGATCATTCTGTCGGTTCACCAAACCAACGCGCGCCCCATAGTTTGGGAACCATTGATTTATAGGACTCAGGAACAGTGCAAAAATTTAGATTTCATACCTTCTTGTTAGAAAAAAGATAAATATTTTGACATAAACGGATTTCGATATTATGAGGAACAACATTTGAAATTATACCTCTAATCTAAAGCGGTATTTAGAGTAACCCGGTTCAGAAATTAGCTATTCGTCAACGATAAGTAGAGACACATTGGATAGTTGATGCGAATACCCCGTGTACACTGTAAAAGAATGTGCTTGAAAATGAGAATACGAACCTGCTTTTTAGGGTTTCGTTCATTTCACGAAACCCTATTGCTCCCGCTCCGTTGTCTGTCCGTCACAGAGCCGTTCTCAGAAACTATATATAACTTACAGGCATGAAAATTTATGTACCTATAGCTAAATGTATACTATGAAGCTCAAAATATTAAAATTTGAAGAAATCATATTATTTTAATAAATAGAGATAAAAAACCAAAATTCCAACAGACTTTTCCTATTAAATTTAAACATTCTGTGTTATAGCAATTGCCAACAATTAAAAATCCACAATAAAATTCTTTCTACAGTAATTAATTTTCTATTGAAAGATTTTCACGTGAAAAATGAAAATGAAATAAAAAGTTTCACCAATTGAAAAAAAGATTAATATGAAACAAAAATGAGTGAGGCATATTGGTAATAAAACTGAAATTTTCAAAGATTTCTCAATAATACAAGAGTATGAATAAGTGTATGTACAGAAAGCAGATTAATATCACGTCATTAGAGAATTAAAAAGAAAATTAATCTGACGTCATATCGGAAGTTAACGGATTTCGCAAATGTTTGAGAATGATACAAAGCGAGTATCAATATGAGTAATAGAGAAAAGTAAATATATGAGTTTGGGGAACGTATTGAATCATGATAAAAACCCGATTATGGAAATATTCGCATATTTTAACATTTTAAAGGTGTACAGCATGTTTAATTTAAATTTTATTTTAAATATCGCATTTAGTCCACATGACATATATTATTATGACAGAGTATAATAGCGGGGTATAATTTTTTTTTTTTTTTTTTTTTTTTTTTTGCTAAATGAAATTTATTTGAATTTTTTAAAGAAAGAATAAAGTGTTTTGAAAGGAATATTAAACGAAATCCTTTGTGCGATTTTCGATCACGCTTACCCTCTTGTTTAATATTGGCTCGAAAATGTGTATTTGCTGTTCAACTTTAAGTACTTATACGTACCTAAAACTTTTATAGTTACATAAATTACAAATATTATTTTATTTTAATAAGAAGAAATTACAGATTAATAGAAACATTACTTTTATAATGTTTATAACGTTACCGAATGTTTTTCTAGTTTTTTCTAGAAAAATTATTCATACATGAAAGTTAAGGAACTAATTATCGCGCGTTTATCAAAATTGAGAAAGTGTATCAATTTTGAGAAGAGGATGTAACAAAAATGAACACATGTTAAACCCCTTTTGGGAAGAGGGTGTATCTGAAAAAAAAAAAAAAAAAAAAGATTATGTGTTTTCTAAATTTAAGTAATATTGTCTTAAAACGATTCTGAATACATGATGTATTTGAAAATTATGTCTGAATAATAAGAAAACAGTTTTAACAGTGTGCACTGCGGATCCTAGTTTTTTACACTTTTACTTTCCGTACACATATAGTGTAAGGAAAGCATTGTAAGCATGATAAAAATATCGGTATATTTTTGCATTTCGAGGTTCCCGTAATCCATTTTCAGTATTTTTACAATGTCTCCATAGGTATGTGTGTATGTATGCGTGTATTTTGGAATTTTTTACATTTTCTGGTCCCCAGAATCCGTTTCTGGTGGATTTTTTTATGATGTCGGTATGTATATGTGTGTGTTTTAGTGAACACGATTGCGCCCAGACTATTTTGATTGAGCTCCAATTTAGTGAATTTTTTACAAACTACTGTGGTGAGAGCTGTATTCATTTTCGTACAAATCGGTCAAAGGGTTTGGTATATAAAACATTTTGAAAACTGATAAATATTTACGTTTTTAACACAATTATTCAATTAAATATTGCTCATAATCATTTTATATTGATATAACAGTTATATTTCTCTAGAACTTGACTTAATTTGGTATTTTTTGCTTAAAAAGAAAAGAAAAAAAATAGAGCGAGATTTATTTATCTGATTAAAATATAGCGAAATTTAAGTACTGTATGTTTTTGAGGAACAATGGCGAAATATCTATATTTGAAACAACTTCAAACTCCCATTAGCAGGACTGTGTAAATTCCATTTCAATATTTATTTTAACTAACGAGTTGCTGCAAAAAAATCTTTAAAATTTATGAAAACTAAATGCAAAATTCTCAGTAATTTTTCCTTAATGCTTCTTTACAAAAGATTATTATCAAAACTTTTTAATTCCATTAACAGCCATTTTTTAAATTATATTTTCGATGCAATATAATTATATTTAATGTAAAAGAACTCTTTATTAATTTTTACTTTTTTAAAATCATTTTTGATAAGAAGAAATGTTTAATGGGTTATCTTTTTAAAATTGTATAAAGGAAATTTGCAATGCTTGTGATTACGAAAACGCACTTAACATTTCAATAGAAACTATTTCATTAATAATTTATGCCTAATATTAAAGCCTAAATAAAGTACCTATGCTAAACATCCTATCAGTAGTAACTTACCTGTTATTTTCACATGTCGTCGGAAACATTTAGGATAAGATCCATACAGTAATTTCATAAACCAGGTTTCTGAAATTGACAGAAGCCTCTTTTCTGAGACTTAAGGGTCCTTTGTCATTTTATTTCAAAAACATTTCCGTAAGCTCTTGAAACCTATTTCTTTCTGATGTTTCTGATTCGCACTTTTTCAAACGGTTGGAAAAGGTAAGGGAAAATTTTTCCGGAAACAGGGGTAACTACGAAGTTACATGAAAATTTCTTAAACCTTTTTGCTATATCAGGATAATTTTCTACAATATTTTACAGTATAGTGTCTTTCGTTTAACACTAGAACGACCAGCAGCGGTCAATTTGACAGCGATCAAATGAATAAATGTTGATTCGAACCAGATATCTTTTTAAATAAAATATGTTAAAGGTACATCGCACAAAAATAAGTTAAATAATAATTAATAAGTTTTAAACAAAAATTCTGGTTTATAAAATTTGATTAAAATTTCCGGTCGTTCTAGTGTTAATGATTCGCTTTGACATTTTCAGATTTCACTATTTTAATTAAATAAAAAACAGCATTTGTATTCCAGTTTACACCGTACACATTTTCTATAAATCAAATATCAAGCATTTTATGAGCAGTCTTAACAACAAAGTCCAAAGGTTAACGAATATAAATTAGAAATTACAACAGGATTGCGAAGTATGAATTCCTTGATTTGTTTGGAAAATGATGTGGCTTTTAAATCTCTAGAGATAAGATTAATTAATTCAAGTGAGTTTAAAAGTTTAGAAAATGTAATCATAAAGGATATCTAATTTCTTGTGGAGACTATATTGATTGAGCTTTTAGCACTTTTGCTTTAAAGAACATATTTTACAGAACTTTCATTAGTGCTTATAGTCTTAAATTTGCATTATAATGCAGTTTTAAATAAATTTAGCACACGATCAACCAGAATACAACTTAATTTTTTTCATGTAGTTTAAAAAGGAATTTTGCCACGATTTAACTACTATGATTCGTGATAGCAAAAGAAAAATCATACATCACGAATACATTAATTGTAACCAGTGTAAAATATATTTTACATTACAGTTAAACTTTAATGCCAAGTACCGCATTTTTCGGCACATAACACGCACCTATGAGTTGGAATTATATTTTTCTGTTTTGGATATATTCGCCGTATTATGCACTTGCAAATAGACCTTCATGAAATATATAACATGGACACGCAAAAAGAACATAAAAAATCTAATATTAACTAGTAAGAACATAAAACAAAATTAGTAAATTCAAAGTGGAGGCTTATGATGCTGGTAAGCCTATATCTCTACCTGAATCCTCGAAAAGCGCCTAGAATCGTACTGTAGTTCATTCAACAAATCAAGTCTTTTTTTCTCGGGTACTAATGTGGAAATCTTAATTCTTATGTTTATATTTTCTTACGTTTAACCCCTTGAAGGGCAGTGGGATATTATACATCCCGCTTAATTTTAATTGCCAAATGCCACAATGGCACCAGAATTTTGAAATATTTTTTTTTAATAATGTGTATGAAGAAAAGCTTTTACTTATTTTCAAATAAAGTTTTACGTAAATTCTGGTGTCATTTAATAATTTCATCATTGTAATTTGAAACAAATGTACAGGGTGATTACAAATGAATATCCCAACTTTGAAGGGCTATATCTTCTGAACAATAAAAGGTACTGTTCCATATCACACATCCAAGTGTGTGAGAAGCTATGAAGTTTCATAAATGTAAAGGTTCGTTATTTTGGCGAGAGATGGCGCAACGAGTGGCTGGTTAAAATTGAACCTGCATGTTCCGTTGCGAGTTCATTCAGTCAGTTGCCACCCAGATACATAAAAGATAAAGAGATTTTTCCGGCTCTACCAACTGACACTGCTGAACTGAAAACGAGGATAACTGCAGCTATTGCAACTGTAACACCCGACATGCTGAAAACCGTGTAGGACGAATTCTCCTACAGAATGGATGTCGTTCGTGTTTCTGCTGGTGGCGCAAACTGGCTCATGTTTCTTGTTATTTCTACATTTATGAAACTTCATAACTTTTCACTCACTTTAATGTGTGAAATGGAACACTACCTTTTATTGTTTAGAAGATATAGCCCTTCAAAGTTGGGATATTCATTCGTAGTCACCGTGTACTTTGCCCTTCAAAGTGTTAAAAAGCACCTGTAGATTTTGATAAATGCTCGCTTGCATCAGAAATGCGTGTTATACGCCGAAATATACGATAAATACAAATTTTAACGTTGGTTTAACCACTTAACAGTTTTGCCCGAATGCCGCTCGGGCATTAAAAGTTTGCTTGCTTCGTTACGAAAAGCTTTCGGACACCACTAATTTTTAACTGTAATCTTCGTTGTATTCATTGACAGACATTTTATTTATTTTAGAAGGTAAATATTTTATTACGAAAAAGCGGTGTTACGTCCCTATTTTTTGTTTGTTGTGTCAAAAAAACAAAACTGTTAAGGGGTTAAATAGGAATTTGAAGGAAACTATATACATTACTATCCAAAATGTTATTTTGCGTTAAATGCCAAATATAGATTTCTTCTCTAAACTTTTATTTCTTTTACAATACGGATACATGTTCTGGTAATTGCAGTTTTACATTTAAATGACAATATAAAGTCACACCAGTTTACAACTTAGAATTAACCAACAATGCAATAAAGTTGACTTATTCGAAAACAAAATAAAGAGAACTGCATATTTAATTCAACATTATTCATTAATTTTCAGCTAAAGAAATAAAATGAAAAAAAAAATTATATTCTTTTAGCAAGTGATTTGAATATCAATTGTTTTCCAAGAAGTTCACTTTTATTACAATAAATTATGTGGTGATTTAAAAAAATTGGTACTTGGGTTTTCAAAAAAAAAGTTTCAAAGTAACAAAGGCAAAGTCGTTATTTCTTTGAAACTGAAATTAACTCACAGGAAAAAGCTTTCTGCATTCTGAAAAAAAGGCAGTAATTTGAATTAAACATAAAACAAAAACTTAAAATACTGCATTCAAAATTGCTCGGCTAGCAGTTGCGTGAAAGAAAATGTTAAAACCAAACCTGGCATTATGACATTGCGAATTTTTTAATCACAATTGTTTTTTTTATACGATATATATATAGAAATAAATTTCGTGACAGAAGTTAAAATAATTTTTTTATTAAATAAATGTATAAAGATACAAAATCAATATTTCCTTCGAAACCTTTATTCACTTTATCCAGCATGGGACATTGTTAAAAAGTTGTAAACTTTTTCTGGTTTAATGTGTAAGAAACAATGATTGATTGTACAATTTAACGATCCCAAATCTTTATCTTCAATATCCATAAGCATTAAACCCCTTATAATGGGGTAAATAAAACCTAAAACATTGATTTCTTTCCGCGAAATGCATTTTTATGTCAATATATCGATTACGCCAAAAAATTCAATATTCTGAAAAAATATCGATAGATAACTTTTTTTGAGGAGGGATTAAGAATTCTGTAAAGTAATGATTAGTTGTTAGATAGTAGTTGTACATAATTGAATAAATGTATCGATTGCAAGATCTATAATTGTAAAGAAAGTACAAAAACAAAATTACTTATTAGTTTATATGACAATCGAATTAATAACCAGAGTAATTCTTATTTTAGATTTTTATTGAAATATATACTCTTCTTTGTAGCATCTACTTTGTTATTGCATTGTTTTAATATTTTGTAAGTGCTGAAAAATATCTATATATTATCGATGAATAAATAAAAATGACTTATTTGGCTTTAATCTTAAAATTTATATCAAATTTTTTTTCATAGTTGGCAATACAATCTTAGATACTAAACTAGCAATGAAAAGCACTTAAATCAATTGTGTCATATTTAAATATCCATAACAATGTACAGTTCAGAGGAAATTAATGCCAAAAAGTCAACTAAAATTATGTAAAGATGAATTATTTTGCATGCATTTCTCAAAGCATAAACTAACCAGTAATACAGATTGTATCAAGATTGATCTAGTTTCCTTTTATGCTTTTAACATTTTTCAACAAATTTGAAAAGTGTTTATGAATTCAGTTTTTCTGTCTGTCTGTCTGCCGTCTTGTCTTTTCGTGCTCAAACTCGTGTAAATATACACGGATTGTCCTATAATTTATCTAGATTATTGAGGTTTACAATGGCATGTTAGGGATAGAAAACGAAGTGTGTAGCGTTTATAGTTCGTTTATAGGGGCGCTAAAAAGAATTAAGTTACATTACGGTCTATGGAAAAAAATCGCTTGTAGTGTATTTTAATGATTTTACACTATATCAAGCATATTGAAATTTATATATATCACTGAGGTGAAATACAAGATACTTACTATAGAATAGGGTGTGCGTTCATCGTTCATTTACAGAGACACACCAAAGAATTCGGTTACAGTACTGTACACGCACAATAATTGCTGGAGATGCGTTTTTTGTTGTGGTACGCGTTTTTAACCCATATCGGATCGACGTCATATAAATATGACAGCTCGGATTATAATTCTTCAAAGTAAAAATAAAATAAAATTTAGGTTTATTAAAATCACTTTAAAATAAAAATAACATTTAAAACTTAGGTCTAGTTCAAAACTGTTATGAGAAAATGTATCCAATTAATTTTACTTTAACGGTGTTTAATATAGCTGTCCTATTTATAGGACAGTCCGGTATGCGTTAAATAACCAACTTTTAGGACATTACTTGATATGTATAAATTTTATGAATCATATACATGGATGCACCGAAGATCTCGAGTACATTTCAGTTTATTGATGGAAATTGCTGAATGGGAATTTTGAACTGTGCTGTACGAGTTCTAACTGAACTAAAGTTTAGCATATTATGTAGTATATATACAAATCTATAGATCATGTACAGGGCTGCACAAAGAAGTCGGACATTTTTCCACATAGTTGAAAAGTGTTCATGAATTGGGTTTGTAAAAATTCGTAAGCGTTACTAAGAATGAGTGTAAATTGCTTAAAGGTGTTTTTTTTAATTTGAGTTATCATTTATTTGGAGTTATTTTAATTTGAGTGTGATTTCAGTCGTTTTAAGCGTGTGTTTACCTGAATTGAATTTCAGCTTAATATGTGGAGAATATCTGTAGGTAATATACAGGGGTGTACGAAAGATTTCAAATATGTTTGTGTTTATTGGTAGAAATTGCTGAAGATGGGATTTAAACTGTGTTATGGGCGCACTTTTCCGACGGTAATGTTGAGATCTTGTTTTCAAATGTATTGTACGTTTTCTAAAATATTTACATATCATATGAATCTTCTTCACCATATTAAACGGCGAAATTTTGTTAAAGTATTGTGGAAGTGTTGGAATGTATTTATTAATCTATGCTCGATGGATGATTTTTCTTATTTTTTAATCAGGTTGGTGCAGAAGAATGTTCTTTTATGTGGACTTTCCTTCAATCAAGCACCGCTAACAGTCAAAGTCCATCTGAGCGAAGGTAATCCCAACGTTTCTCACTCCTCAAATGCCTATAGAATATTAATGTACCAACGATTTTGTGGGATGAAAATTTTCAAAATTATAAAAATTTCAAAAACATTACATAGGTACCAAAACTCAAGTAATTAAAAAAAAATAATTTATGCACAGAATATTGCTCAGAATAGGAAAAAAATAATTTACCAGAATATAAAAATGGGACTTGCATAATATTTTTTCAGCAATTACACATTTTTGGTTTTCACCGGCTTTTCCTACTTTTTCGATACAATTCCTTCTAAAACAGGGTGCAGACTGTATGCAAGGAAAAAAAATATAAGGTTTCTCATACTGTAGGACTTATAGGACAACTGTACATAATTGACGAGCCTTGGGAAAATACATACAATTTTCACCTATTTAGAGGAAATTCGTCGTTTTGCGCTGCCTTGCCTTCGGTTCACATCGTCTGCAAAGCGTCAAATCTTCCAAAACTTTTCCCAAAATTTTGTTTTGTTAACCTACGGGAATTATGGGAAAATCAGTAAATAAAATATAGATTTCAAGTATAAAGTGGAACTACACGGACGTGTACGCATCTGTTGAATCATTAATTGTTTCCTATTTTTATTAACATGACTTCTAAGACAATATTTTGCGATATTTTTTTTTTCAAAATTTCATCTTCATATTTATTATAGTTAATAAATTGTAGAACTTTCAAATCGAGGCGTTTATTTCTTCTCACCCTGTATATACAGGGTGTTTGAAAAATGACCGGTATATTTGGAAAATCAATAAAAACTAAACGGGCAGCGATAGAAATACACCAACACCGTTTGTTGCAATATGCTTGGGACAACAGTAAATTTTCAGGCAGACAAACTTTCGAAATTAGTTACAATTTTCAAAAACAGATGGCTCTGCAGTCTGGAAAAATCTAAACCACGATATTTTCCACATATCCACCATGCGCAGCAATAATATGGCGTAGTCTCTGAACGAAATTACCAGAAACCTTTGTAAACCTGTGACTTCTTTCTGTGGGGACACTTGGAAGACCAAGTTTACCGCCACAATCCAGAAACAATTGAATAACTGAAGCAGTACATCTCTTCTGCATGTGAAGCCATCCCGCCTTACATGTTTACAAAGGTTTCTGGTAATTTCGTTCAGAGACTACGCCATATTATTGCTGCGCATGGTGAATATGTGGAAAATATCGTGGTTTAGATTTTTCCAGACTGCAGTGCCATCTGTTGTTGAAAATTGTAACTAATTTCGAAAGTTTGTCTGCCTGAAAATTTACTGTTGTCCCAAGCATATTGCAACAAACGGTGTCGGTGTATTTCTATCGCTGCCCGTTTAGTTTTTATTGATTTTCCAAATATACCGGTCATTTTTCAAACACCCTGTATATACAGGGTGAGAAGAAATAAACGCCTCGATTTGAAAGGTCTACAATTTATTAACAAACGGTGTATTTCTATCGCTGCCCGTTTAGTTTTTATTGCTTTTTCAAATAAACCGGTCATTTTTTAAACACCCTGTATATATATATATATATATACTAATTATTATTTTTTTTAAATTTAATAAATATTTTTACGTTCGCTAAAGTGTTATACTAATACAAATGTATTATCTTCCAGTAACCTACATACCTAGACTCCAGTTTTATAGCAACTAGTAAAGAGAGAAATTTTTAGATAAAACATTTAATATATTATACATTTTTGTCAATTAAATCTATTTCTACAGAAATATTGTTGCTTCAAATCTTTTGTTGTTATAAAATTGCATAATAATGCTAATATCATTTCTATAGGTTTCCGGAAATCATTATAAAAATTTAAATTTAACTGAAAAGAAAGTCCTTCTTATTCGCACAAAATGAAAAACATTTACTAAATTAATTAAAAAAGAAAAAGACTGGATATTGATAGGATAAAATGGTTCTGCCCCTGACATTTTCAGAAACAGCAGACTGAAATAGCTTTGAACTTTGTCTTATTGTTCACTAAAATGCAATTCATTATTCTTTAGAGTTTCAATTTTCTCTTAAATATATTATTTCTAATTCAATGTATTCTTGACAAACTGCTTTTTAAATGAAAAAGATAATAACTTACCAAACTGCCTTTAATTCCTCAACTATAATTCAAGACAGTATTTTCTTTTTTTTCTTTCATTAAAAATAAACTATAAACTATTAATTACGTTTTAAACAAGTTGGAAATTGTACGTCAAACGTGACAAATGTGGTGCGTTCGTACTATAACTAGTTTTAATGAAATTAATTATATCGTCTGTTATTATGATATTATTAATTTATGTAATAAAATAAATGCATTTTAAGTTGGCAACATTTTATCTTTTTGACATTTACTGAAAATTCCAATCGGAAACTTAAGCCTAGCACTGAAAATTTCAGAACATTGAAATCCATATTTAGACTATTTTTCCATTTAATATCTATTTCTCCGGAAACATCTATACAAAAAATTCGAGGTAGATTATATGACTGGTATAGTTAAAAATTTTTAGTATACAAATTCGGTTTTTAAATTCAGTACATAATAAAAAAATGTATTAATATATTTTTAAGTTTTGATTCACTTTTAATAAAATTTCAAATTACTTGACAAAATTCTGAAACGATTATGAATATTAAATTTCAAACCATTCAGTTGAGTAGTTTTTGCGCTGTTATATGCCGACAGACGGACAAACAGACGGTCGGACCAGACGACGACTATATGTGCTACGTATTCATATAATTACGAACGCACCTAAAAAAGGATCAAACTTCATTTGCCTCTTTCTTACTAGATATGAGGAGGTTAGAATGAAAGTGGAATAAGTCAAAAGTTTGAAAAATCTAGATAACCACATTTTTACTGAAGTATATTAATTTTTGTTCAGTGCGACAGTCAAATAAGTCATAGTTCACTTACGGAGTCACTAGAGAGCAAAACAAGTTGGATCACTTAATGCAACGGCTATACAACAAGTTCACAAAACCCTTCATTTCACAAATTACTAAATATTTACTTCACTTTCATTCTAACCCCCTCATATGATACGGTAGAAGGTAGAAATATAGACCGGGATTGTAATATGAACCAGATAATCTACTACATTACCGAGCTGCAATCTGTCGAAGATTCGATTTACGTTTATTTCTTAGCTCCTCATTTTCCTGTAGAATGCTAAAACGTCAGTCTTCAGTATCATTTTTAAGTCAATTCATTGTCAGTAAATTAAGTTAATTTAACTCTTAAGGTACGATCTAATCAAAAATATATTTTAACATTGTTTGTATTTTATTCGTTTATAGTTATTACTTACCCATCATACGTAGTATAGGGTAAGTCTTGTAATCGTTTTGGAAATCGAAAAAAAAATTTTGACGGATTTACACGTTTCAGACACTAGATATTCCGAAAAACATATTTTTAGAAAAAAAAATTGCCGTCCGTCTGTGTTTCTGTATGTCTCTGTGTCTGTGTGTCTGTAAGCACTCTATCTCCCGAAAAAAAATGAGATAGAGACTTGAAATTTGGTATGTACTTAGTATGTAATAATGGGAAGAAGCTTATTGAATTTCAGTAACCTCGATTATCCGGAACTATTTTTTTCGGACTCTCGAAATATTCGTTCTGATAAAAGGTATATAAAAATTTTCGAAATTGTTTATTTTAAGGAGTGAATATAAAAGACAATAAAAAAACATAAATTTTGCATACAGCATGAAGTCGATCGGATAATGAGTTGCCGAAATATTTGTAATCCTATTTCCCACACTCTTCGATTTTTCATAACCCTGTATTTCAACCAAATTTCGATTCAAAGATATATTTTAATTGGAAATGAGACGTTTAATCAGATGCAATAAACCGATAGTTAATAGGATTCTTGTTTTTGGGGTTATAAGGATGTTTCTTTTAAGCAATTCAGTAATCGAGCCTTTAAAGTTTATGACGTCATCAAGTCACGATTTTATTCGAATTGCAATGCATTTTATAAGTAGTTTACACATTTTTTATTTTAATATTTTATATTATGCATATCCATGATGGGTAAGTATTACAGTGGTCCCCAACGACTACTTTTAAAACGCATCTGAGAATTATTAATATTATATGTTATTTAATAGCCAATTTCTAAGAATACACGATTCGTAAATCTATTGTATCTAAATATATTTTATGGAATACTGTTCCTCATTTCCTTGAATCATGTTAATTTCAGCTCTGTGCTTGTTGTCCTCTGTTATTGACGATGATTTTTTTTAAACATATTCATTTTAATATGGTGAATGCCTGTATTAAAAGTAAAAGCGAAGAAAACATAGGAGAAAACAAAATATTCTTGAATTAATTCAAATAATCCTATAAGAATAATAAGAGGCTAATGAAAAAAAGAAAATAAAGCAATGTGGAATAATTGCATTCACAGGAAAATTATGCACTTGGGATATACTGAATATATTTATGGCTCTACTTTGACAAAACTGAGAAAATTAAATGCATTAGTTGAAATATATAAGAATTGCTCATATAATATACAATCATAAATTTACTAAATTATATTAGAAACTATCACAATTTTCAGTCTTCGGTATGCAATAACTAGATTTAGTCTGCAATTCGTGTATATCTATATATATATATATATATACACACACACACACACACACACACACACATATATATATATATATACATATAATATATAAGATAAAGCTAAAGAAAGATTAAAAAAATATGTAGTTTTTCATTTATATTTTTTAGATATTTCATAGGTATTTCATTTTTTAATGAAACAACTTATTATAAAACTGTAAAAGTTCAACTTTTTAAATTATTTTCCTATCTCAAAATCTGTATTTTTTCTTTGTTTGATTGGTGGTATTTTGTCACCAAAATACCACCGTAATCACAGAATAGAAGAAAAAGACTAATTCCTTGGGGTTGGGGCTACTAACCAACAGGTGTCAAAAACTGCGGTACTCATCTCCGTCTTTTTTTTTTATGTAAATAAGAATAAAGAGCAATTGATATAGCCTCAAAATAGTGAAGCTTCAACTGTAACCGGTTCCGTAGGGGCTGATTATTACCCGGGAACACTTGAAACAGTAAATTTTCATAGAATTTTTCCACTTATTTAAACGCCTTATTCATGCAGGATTTTTGTCATAATTTAGGCAAAAATATCTATTTGTTTTTAATGGTGGAAATTTGACCCGGCGGTAGTCAGGTACTGCGTTCTTGCCATATTCTGACAATGTAAACACTCCATCTATCAATTCCAGTGAAAGAGATTATAATACCGCCGGGGAAATGTCCACCAGTAAAAACGAATAGAAATTTTCGTTTTATTTGTGGCAGACATTTTGCATATACAAGGCATTTAAATAAGGCGAAATTTTTTATTCAAATTTGCTGCTGGCAGTTTGGTCTGGCGGTAATCAGAACCTGTTGATCAGATGTAAACAAACAACAGCCTCACAATCCTCAGTTACTTCACTCGCAATACACACTACACTATATGTCACCTCCTCTTTATTTATAACTCCATTGTTTTCTTGACCATGGACCCTAAGGAGCTATAAATATGTGCTACATACTATCTCTCATATCGTTATCCAATAGTGAATTCCTAAACAATTAATTTCAGGTAAACGATTCAAACTGCAAAAATAATTCAAATGTTGTTCTTCATATCAAAAGCCATTTACACCAAAATAGTTATTTTTTTAAAGTTACGAAGTTTACATTTTTATACAATATTTAAATTTATATCAGGTCCTATTCATTTTTTCCGTGCTCTAGCAAGTAAAACAATAAAAATCCATTCTTTTAAAACCAAAATATATCGAATTGCGATAATCTGAATGTTCAGTGCTTTCTGTCATTAAAAACGGAAAAACATGCTTTTTGTTTTGGGGCTAGACGTAGAGAAAATTTTATTTCAAAACATGCTATATGCTCGTAGGAAATGCTCGTTTTAATGTTATTCCTTGGTATCAAGACAATATTAGCTATACCTTGGTCTAAAATTCATCCATTGCCATCAAATATTGCACCAGGAATAGAAATACTATATAGCCAAAGTAAAGCCAATAAAACCAATATCTGCGTTCCGTTGGAAATGTTTTCACTGTAATACCAATATTTGTGCAATATTTTTTGTATAACGAAATGTATATCAACCATTGATTATGAAAAATGCGTTGCAAAACCATGCCTATTATTTTGTAAACTACAACTATTCACGTTTCACTCAGTAAGTTTTTAGAATTTGTAAATTTAAGCGAAGTTTTTGCAGGAAGTCACAGGTTGGTACCAAATATCAACTAATTCATTAAAAAAGTTGAACCACACACAGATCCATCATTTGATCATACAACAACTTTTATACGTGTCGGAATGCCATGAGTTTCTGCAATATGTCTGCAGTCAATAATTGCCAAAGGTTCAAGCACAAGATTCGTTAGTGCACATAAATGAAGCGGTGCGGAATTGTAAAATTTGAGGCGTCGTCACAAGTGTTCCAGACAGTTAATTCGTCCAGGCGGAAAGTGGAACTCTGAGTGTTGCTCTAGAAACCCAACGGAAGTGATCCTGGGCTTTATTATGAGGGGAGTTGCAATGATGCTTTGGAAAAACAGGCGCCATGAGTGGATATAGGTGGTCCACATTGATATCGATGTTTTCCACAGCTTTCATGGAGATGTCGATGAAACCACAAAGTCTAGAGGATACATGGACGTCCACCACAGATTAATCTACCCACCATCAGCCTGAATTTCATGCGCCGTCCATTGGTCCAGCTGCTGTTTCTAGGACAACCCAATGTTTAAGTACCCAATGACGATGTTTACTTGTATGCTGCAAGCATAAACGACGATGACGTAGAGTCAGAAACGGAACTTGTGATTGGTCAGTGGTAGAAGAATCCCACAACTAACAGCGTCAGCTGAACTGTATGCTCCAATCACTTCAGCCCTTCATTAAAATTCGCGACTAGTTGAGCAAAAATGGGAGCTAATCGCATATTACCGAACATAACAGCCTACGGTGCCCACTGATTAAAATAAGGTGTGAACGACCAACGCCTTGTTGCTTACTGTTTGCTTCACCATCACTTTGCGTTGATACTAGCTACCGCAACTGCAGAAGACAAGCATTCGACCAGCTTAGCCGTTTTCGGAATTTTCATTTCAATGCACTCCACTGTTAGAATCTGATTTTTTTGTTGACTTCACTTAATTCGCAGCCTTTAAACCTAGCAATAACAAGAAAAATTCTGCTTGCGATTCCCTTGCACCAGTTTTATGCCTTTCCGTGGTCATGACAAGCGCTCTACATCAACAGGCAGTTCAAAAGCTTCGTGGACCAGGGTAGTCACATTTTTTTGTCTCTTTAGTGTATATATATATATTTTTTCTCTCTCTCTCTCTTTTTAAATAATCTTCATATTTTCAGTATTTTTGGCCAATTACCATTGAAGCACAAGCTATGGTAAAATTATGATTGCACTTGTTAATTTATTAACTATGTGGTATTCTGTCTACACATTATTATTAATTATCTCTTTGGAGATTTAATTAGAATGTTACAAGAACTTGATATGTTTTTTGAAATTCAAAGATATTATAATTATATATATATATATATATTAATCAAAACCAATATTCGAATTCAAAGGCAAAAAAAAAAAACATTTTATGCTAATTGCTACAATAATGATAGTTGCCAAAATTTTCTACGGTGGATTACTCTTTTGTCACTATAATAATTTTGATAATACCTCTTCACTTCTTAATTACTCTTCTGATGAAAGTTTCTTTTGGAAACTTGCATTAGGTAGTCTTAATCGAAAAACCACAACAATTAATTGGATTAATGCTGAAGAGTAATATTGATTCATTATATATGCTGGTCTCATCTTCCGGTAGTTTAATTCCCAAGTGAATAGTGTTATAGTATATTTAAATGATTTTATCAATATGGTAATGCATTTTGGTTAATGTTTCCTTGCTAATTATTTCTTTTAGGTTTAATAATTAAGCATATTGATTTTTTCGATAGCTATACAACGACAACTGATTGTAGAGAATGATTTTTTTTTTTTAATGACAAACTTTAAGAGGAGATACTGAACACCAAAACAAACAACTTTTGTATAGGAAATCAGGGTCGTGTTTTCCTTTTCACAAAAAATACAGGTCGTCTCTATAATCCATACATAACTATCGCTAATATATTTAACCCTTTCTAAGATAAATTAATTCTGTTACTAGAATGTTGAAATGATTGAATGTCAACAGATTTAATAACAAATTGATTTTAAAGCAATTAAATGTTTTCCGTCGCGTGTATTATAAAAGCAAATATTTTCTCAATCATTATTGTACGAATTTAGCATTTTGGGCATTGAAATTAAGTGTGTGTGTGAGGGGGGGGGGGATAATTTCAAATTGCCTTAAAAAGTTTTAACTAAATTGAAAATATTTTAACACTAGAACGGTTGAAATTTTACCCACGTTACATAAAAATAGTTTAAGCCAATAAGAATTATTATATAATGCTATTGAACTTGATCGTTTGATTTATTTCTCTGTGGTATATATTAAACTTATTTTATGAAGAAATTTCAAATTATATAATATAAATGAGCAAGACAAAGTGCAATAATGCTGCTATTAAAAGTATATACAGGGAGTCCCATAAAGGAGTACCTATTTTTAAAAATGAATAAGAAACAAACGAATAGAGGTATTAAAAAAATTCTTGTAGGAAACGAATGTGTGAAGTCTGGAATTTTGTTTAGAACACTTTATTATGCTAATTCAAAATCTGACCGACAAATGGCGCTACAGCATATTTTGGCGGCTATATGAACAAACGGAACATGCGTGAAGACCAGACAGAAGTAGACGTGGTCAGTGAAAGTTCGGTAGTAACCATTTCAAAGGAAACAGTAGTTGTCGTTGCGTAAATTCTTCAAAATGGTGTATTCGTTGGAAGATAGAATTTTTATTGTTTTAGAATATCACCGATTGGATGAAAGTTTCACATCAACAAGAAGGAGCTTCCAGAAAACATTTAATGTAAAGAAAGGTCCGCAGCTGAAGGCAATAAAGAAGTTATGAGAAAAGTTTCAGCGAACTGGCAGTGTTGCGGATGAATTGACGGGAACCGTTGGACGACCTCGGTCATCAAGAACAACGACAAATGTTGAGATTGTTCAGAATGCCATTGCACGCACTCCAAAAACCGCTGTTCGCAAAATTGCAGCTGCCTGTGGGATAAGCAAAACAACTACGCACAGAATTCTGCGAATATCCCTGGAAATCTTTCCATACAAATTGCAAACGCAGCAGCCACTACAGGTACTTCCATTGATGGAAGAATCGATTTTTCAAACGAAATGTTGCAAATGATTGATGGTGGCGACATTCAAGCAAGCCAAATATGGTTTTCTGACGAAGCACATGTTTACCTGGTGGGCTTCGTCAATAAACAGAATTGCCGAATCTGGGGTTCTGAAAACCCTCATGTGTGTGTTCCACGATCGTTGTATGCAAAAGGAATGGCAGCTTTATCCAGCAGAGGCATTATTGGATTCGTTTTCCTACAGGAGACAGTGAATTCCAGTCATTACGCTGAAATATTGTATGAATTTGTGGCCATCCATAATGCCTTGGAAGATGTACCCGAAACATCCTGCTTCATGCAAGATGGTGCAAGGCCTCATTGAACATCTGAGGTTTTCACTCTTCTAGAGGAATACTTTGACAACCGCGTGATTGCTTTAGATTCCGCGAAATTAACCGGCAAGGGTATGAATTAGCCACCTTACTCACCAGATTTAAATCCGGGTGATATTTTTAGTGGGGGGGCATCTGAAGGATGTGGTTTATTGCCAAAATCCCACTTCGCTAGCTGAGCTCCAGCGATTAATCTCTCAAGAGTGTGCAGCCATTTCCGTAGAGACGTTGCAGAAGGTGTGTGCTAATTTCATTCTAAGACTCCGACATGTTATTGTGATGAATGGAGGCCACATTGAAAATATTGTCATTTAATTTTCAATTATTGCTGATGAATGCAGTAGTCACAGCGCCATCTGTCGGTAAGAATTTGAACTAACATAATAAAGTACTCTAAACAAAATTCCAGACTTCACACATCTATTTCCTGCAAGAATTTTTTTCATAACTCTATTCGTTTGTTTCTTATTCATTTTAAAAAATAGGTAATCCTTTTTGGGACACCTTGTATTTATCACCTAGGGGTTATTAACCCTCTAATGCCCATGGTAACCTATATGCCAGAAATTCAAAAATTCCGAATAGTAATTTGCGTTTTATGTAATTGCGCAATGCCAGTTATTAAATAAAGCAAAAATCACAATTTGGAATTTCTGCTATGAATTTGGAATAACTGAATGATACATATCCACTAAATTGGCAACACATAGCATATATTCTACTATGGGCATATATGAGGGTCAAATACTATATTGTTTTAAAAGAGGATTAAGAAATAATAGTGCAATTGCCGTTATCTACTTCAAAGTTATTATCAATAGCTTAAATGTTTTTAAATATCAAAAGCATAATACATTTCATGCGCAACATGATAATATAAAATGTTAATTATATTAAACTATTTAACATCATATCAATTAAGCATATACTCAACTTCATAGACTAGTAAAAAAAATGTGTGTTTAATACTAAATGCTATAGATTGTAAGGATAGTTTATCTAAATCTTGAAAAAGGAATTGTTTGCATAAAAGTATTGAAATTTATGTATGTATATGTATATGATTAATAAATCAATTTATATAAGTTTGGCTGAGCCTAAAAAGAATTAAAATGTTTTATGTTAAACTTTGTAATATTCTTAGTACATAAGCCTTTATTAATAATGTATACAGCTGTCAACATTTAGGCTTTTCTAATACCACTAAAATTTAAAAGAATATTTGCCTTATGTAATCGCAAATTTCGGGATTAAATAAGTCAATATTTATTATTAAATTTTAGTGACAAGACTAAAGCGTAAATGTTTTGCAGCTGTAAATATATTTACTTAACTAATTTCTTACAGTAGTTAGTACATATATATATATATATTTAAATTTATATCTAACTTGTACAAGAAATTTACATTAGAATTTTGAAGAATATTTTACTTCACTAATTGTTTCTTTCTATGGAATTTGTAATGTGTTTTTTATTATTTTATATGTTAATAATAATTAACGAAAATGCTCAATTTATTTCTAGTCTGATTAACAATATAAGACGTTTAAATGTTTTTTTAATATGGTAATATCTTTTAAATATTTATTTTTCATGGAAATTTATTGAAGGATCAATTGCTATGGTTATTGTAACTATAATAATTTTGATAATACCTCTTCACTTTATAATACCTCTTCTGATGAAACTTTCTTTTGGAAACTCGCATTAGGTAGTCTTAATCGAAAAACAACAACATTTAATTGGATTAATGCTGAAGAGTAATATTGATTCATCAGATATGCTGGTCTCATCTTCCGGTAGTTTAATTCCCAATTGAATAATGTTATAGAATATTTAAATGATTTTATCATATGGTAATGCATTTTGGTTAATGTTTCCTTACTAGTTATTTCGTTTAGGATTAATAATTTAGCATATTGATTTCTTCGTTAGCTACAAAGACAACTGATTATACAGAATATATATATTTTTTAATGGCAAACTTTAAGAAGAGACAATTGGCTTGAACAATAAAACAAACAACGTTTGTATAGGAAATCAGGGTCGTGTTTCCCTTTTTCACACAAAAGTACAGAGCATCTCATTACAATCCAAACATAACTACCGCTCATATATTTAACCCTTTCTAAGTCAAATGAATTCTGTTACTATAAAATATTGAAATGGTTGAATGTTACCCCTTTTAAGAAGCAATTTATTTTAAAGCAATTAAATGCTTTCCGTCACGTATATTATAAAAAGCAAAATTTTACTCAAAAACTCTTGTACGAATGTACCATTTTGGGGATTAAAATTAAGTGGGTAACGGATTACTTCAAACTGCCTTAAAAAGGTTTAACTAAAATTAAAATATTTTAACACTAGAACGGCTGAGATCTTATTCAGTACATATAAAAATAATTTAAATCAGAATTATTATTTAATACTATTGAACTTAATTATTTAATTTATTTCTCTGTGGTATATATTTGACATATTTTATGAAGAAATGTCCGGTTGGAAGCAGTTTTACCAGTGATCTAGTTTTTTAAATTCAGTTTTCTTGATTGCCACCAGTTTTTTGAGCAAGAAAAATTCGTCTTATTTAATGACAGATTAAATAAGACACTGGTTCGAAATGAAATAAGGTATCTAATGGTAATATGGCCAATGCAGTTAATATGGTCAATTCGTAATACTGTTAATAGTTTGAGTGAAATCTAAAACAAATGACACTTAAATCCAGTCGCGGGAAGTCAGAAGAGTTGGTTTAGCCCCGCTTTGGCCGCATACAACGGACCATGCGCACGAGAGCGCATCGTTATTTTGCTGTTAGTCACGTTTGCATTTTATAAATTTGTCTCTGGTAGGTATGTTATTTATCTTATTTAAACAAAGTATTTATGATTATTTGTATACATGATATTTTAGCTTGTTCAATGCTCTTTTTAACTGCATAAACGTATTTCAGTATTGGAGCGTGCCGACAAAATAACGAGCACTTTTATAAATTTGGTTTTTTTTGGCAATATGGCCATGCAGGTGACAAAATCTATAAATATGAGATATGTGTTGTTTGCCATAATTATGTGCACGAGGAAAGTGTTAGACTTACCAATAAAAATATAAAAAAAATTATTTGCCCTACATGTGCGATTAAAATTAAATTAAAACATTTTTAGCGTGAAATTTTCAAAATTTCTTCAAATGTTTTTCAAAATTTTCTTTATGGTTATTTTTTTATTATTTTTATAAATTTTCAAATAATAAATTTGGTTTTGTAATAATTGTTGTTTGTAAACGTTTAATATAAATGTTTTCATTTTATTTCACCTATTGGCATACTAACTTCATGTGGCCATATTGCATTCATCAACTCGCTCTAAAACAAATTGCCAGAGGTACAAATTTTGACTAGTTTAAATTTTTAATATGTTTTTCCAGTGCTAAAAAGGGTCTGATTTGTTATTCAATTTGTATGTATTTTTTAAACCAAATACTATTACCGTTTTAAAATTTCTAACTTTATTGTGGCCATATTGCCTGCAAATACCTTATATTTATTTGGCACCGATCAATTTGACCGCGATGGCCGCACATTGTGACGAAGTTGCTTATTTTGCAGACATTAGCCGCAGTTGATGTGCGAAAATCCAAACACAATATTCGCATAATGGTTAATTCTGAACTATAATGTGTGTTTTCAAGTTTTATTCAAATATTAAAAGATTTTTCTTTAAATGAGGTTGGTGCGGAAGCATATTTTTTAAAAATATTTTCATTCAATCGAACACCGCTAACTACCAAATTCACACTTGGGCGCAGGTAATAGTACCAACGTTCTTCACTCTTTAAATGCCTATAGAAGAGAAATTTACCAACGATTTTGCGGGATCTTTATTTTACAAAAGAAAAATATTGAAAAGTATAAACATTTCATTAACCCTACATAGGTATCAAGATCCAATTAATTAAAAAAAATGAGGTTTAAGATATTGCTCACAAAACGAAAAATAAAAGTTTACAACAATATAAAAAATTGGACTTGCATAACAATTTTTTTTCCATTTGTTACTCATTTTAGGTTTTCACCCGTTTTTCCTACTTTTGCGATAAATTTCCTTCCAAAAACGGGGCTATACGGTATGTAAGGGAAAACATATTTGGTTTCTAATGCTGGGGACTGACCGAGTTGACAAACCTTGTACATACATACCATTTTCACCTATGTCAAGGAAATTCGTCGCTTCGGCTCACTGTGGGTCTTTCTAGTGTTAAAGCAATTTTCTACAGACTTTCTTGCTTTGAGTGGAATGCAATGGTGCTGGAAGTGTGTAGCATTTCGGTAAGTGAAATCCTAGGAACTGTCAATTACATTTATTGGTATATTCTTACATTTCTTACCAAAACAGGTCCTTTTTTTCAAATTTTCGTAAAATGTCTTCATTATTGTTAAAGTTGCGAACAAAATTCTGAATTTGGATTTGAGTGAGACACCCTAGATATTTGACCGAATAAATGGATTGTGACTCTTGTTTTCTGTACAAAATTGTTTTGTTATACTGTGTACCACCACCTTTTAAAGTGCTCAATCATTTTTTAATCACCCCGCATATATAATATGAATTTTCAGTAAAACTTACTTTCGAACCTTGCTCAATTTAACAATATTGAGAAAGAAAACCCATTTATTGAAGATGAAAATAGTATAAAAAGAAATTAATGCTTATAATGCACCCAGAAAAAGGAATTGATTAAAACTACAAAACATGTTTTGTTGAGTACATTTTGGTTGTTTTAGCAAAATTCAAGTAAAATTGAACCATTTTACTTGAATTAACAAAGCATTTTTTGCTGACGATACAAATTTTTTTTTGTTGATTCAAAGAAAATTTCCATTGACCTATATTTAAACAAAAAGTTTTGTTGGATCAACCAAATTTTTGTTGATTCAACAAGACTTTTTTCTGGGTGTGTCAAATTGAATAAGTATGCGGACCAATATTTGTATTTTCAAAATTTAATACAAATCAGTTTTTACTTAATCTTATTTTTATATATTTAAATTGCATACAAATTTTCTTAAAATTAATTTTTAGCAGGATATTCAATAAATGAAAATAGTTAAATTTGTTCATATTTCTCCCTTTTCACTAGCAAGTATGCGATTATTTAGATTAGGACAAATGATTTTTAAACGGATACAACAATGTTTAGCGTTGATATGTTTAAATTAATATCTTGAATCACTCTTTGATTCAAATTCAATTCGTAATTTCCCCCGTTTATCTTTAAGGTATAAAGTTATGTAATCATAATCGTTTCATGGTGATAACATTAAGGATATTTAAAAATAGGTTATCATAACATTTAACTATCAATTCAATTTCATTTGCAATTTTTAAACAGTACATGTATTATTTTTATGTAACTTATTATTTCAAGAGAAATATATTCAGTAGTTTGATTAACAACCTAAGTATGTGATGTTGAGCTGCTTCTGAAAGAAGTACACAATTAGCACCGGAATGTTCGTTGAATATTCTGACATGGTTCTACGTATAAAATTTGATTTCCGGCTCACGTTCCACCGACGTCTACATGTTTATCTAATGGTTCATTCATCTGACTGGATTTGTTTTTTCCTATTCAGTCTGTTAGTTATGTTACCATAGAATGGCATGGTGTATTTAGACTGGCACAGTCAACATTCAGTGGTATGGTACGAAAAAAATTTCATTCAAAAAAATATTTTGTGTGTTCTACACTTGTGTAGAACACACAAGGGTAAGGGTGGGTGAGTGGGTCAACCACCGCGGTGAGCGGCCAATTTCCGTGGGCAACCTCACCTACGTCCCGTATACCAGAGTCTCTTGCGTGGAGCCCCAAGAGCACCGTCAAGAGCGCGGCCAAGAGCACCGTCAAACGTCCTTACGTACGACCCGTATGCCTTAGACTCTAAATAGAAAAGAAAAAAAAGAAAGAATTGATACCGGACAAATTTAAAAGGAAAAATACACAAAATAAAGACACCTAAGAGTGCGGAGGATGGGCTCGGGACGTTTAAGCTACCGAAAGATCCTACCTACGACCCGGAGATGCTCGTCTCGGTGGCGGTTGGGGGTTCTACACAAGTTCTACATAAATGTTCTGAGTACGTTCACATTGAACCTTCTAATGGAATGCATGATGTTCTAGAAAGTTCTACAGAACATTCCTTCACGGTATACAGTATGAATATATATAAAAAAAGCGAAAATTAAAGAATACATTATCAAAGCCGATATATATTTTTCTATTGAGGTTAATTCTTCTGATGCAAAGCACTGCAAAAAAGAAATAGGGGAGCGTTGGGCACCTTGGGACACTTTTTGATTAATTATTTTTGCAAAAAAAATTAGTTCAAATTTTAACAGATTTACGTTACATGTAGCTTGATTCTTTAAATAAATAATAAAAATTAAGTGACTGAAATAGATGGCTTAGAAAAGATTTAATTAAAAAAATGTACACTTCTTCAACATTCCTAACATGTCCCTCCTTGATGGTACAGGTTGGGACAATAAAGATCAGACAAATATTAAATTATGAAGAAGTACAATTTTATTAAATCTTGAGCACCTAACTTCACCCATTTTCATGTATTCTGGTTTTACGATTTCCAGTTCTTGTGACTGAAATTACACTGGGATTTTTAATACATAATTGGATGATACATTTGCATATTTTTAATACTTAACATTACTTTTTCAGACTTTTACTCGTATGATAAAAAAAAAAGAAACACTCAAGTAACCTTACTGCAACCTTGTCAAAACAAAGTCACTGATATAAATTTTAATCTAAAACTACACTCAAGAGTTGATTGCGTGGTCATCTATCACCACCTGTGAGTGATACTGTTTATTTTATCTACAACATCTGAAACATAAAATGTCCCAACGTGCCCCGCTGTCCTCTGCACAAATATATATAAAAAAAGTTACTGTGACTCGAGAAGCAAATTGATTATAAAAAATATATTTCTAAGAGCAATATTAGTGAAGACAAATCCGCTATAAAAATCTCTAGATACCCTTACAAAATAAAACAGTCATAACACTAAAATAAGAATTAAGATGAAATATTCTTTTAAGATAAAATAATAGTAATACTTAGCCTAACATCTAAACACCCTTTTAAGATAAAATACCTCAAATTCCCCTGATCTGCTCTAGTAAAATTGTTTCCGTCCATTTAAAAGAATCGATATCCTCTATGGAAAAGAAAAGCTTTCAAACAATTACCACAAGAAATATGATAGCAGGGTTCCAACAGTTGGGTGTAAGTCAAATAACAACGAATGTTAAGTTTCTGTGCATTCATTACGAACAAAAAATAAATATTTTGAAAAAATAACTTTTTATTGAATTTATTTTACTTGTGGGATGTTTATTATGTATGAATATCATTAAATTATATGTTTTCTTATAGTTTGCGCTTAGCAAGAACGGGTGTAAGATATGGAAGAGGAAAGCTTTCAAGTAATTATCCCAAGACATATGATAATACAGTTCTAATAGTTACGCGTAAGTCAAACAAGAACATATGTTAAGCAATATGTATTCATTACAAAGGATCAAAAGCAATTATCTTATCAAAGATAATAAAACACCATCACTATTTTCCATTGCATTTATTTATTTATGTTACACTGGTTCTGCACAAATATCTTTAACTCTCATTTCTCTTTTTCATTTTATTCTTAATAAGGTGTGGAAAAGAAAAGTTTTCAAGTTATCATCGCAAAATATATGTTAACAGGGTTCCAACAGTTGGGTGTAAATCAAATAACGACGAATGTTAAGTTTCTATCCTATATATTAAAGCGAAAAGGGCTTTCTCTAAGATCAACACAAGATTTTCAACACAAAATTGACCTTATTGCGCTTGCGTCGAATTTTTTGAACGGTGATCCCCTTTGATAGAATTAGGAAGGAACGAGAAACCTGTTTAGCTCTGAAGAGTGCTAGGAAAACAATCTACCGGTTTACTATGGCCAGAAGCGAAATCGAGGAGCGAAAAGGAAGTGACGAAGCGAGCGAGCACAAGCCTTGATCTTCATTGTTCCACGTGCTTTGAGAGCGGTCTGAACTAGAGTACAGGGTGAATCATACCGCCATTTAATAACCCAACGGACCAAATACCAAGCTAAATCCGGTTAGATTAAGCAGTGGTGGATGGCGAATGACAGTGACTGGGACGGCAAGAACCTGCTCTGGCGGCAAACTAATGCTGATCTGGGTTACTGATGGTTATTATGGGCAACAAGATAGATATGTATCAGCTCCCCTTATAGGAGCTTTAGTCTGAACGAACCGGATTGCACGAGGAAAAGAAAAGGGAGAGGGGAGTAATATGAGCATTGCGTTTAAAGTTAAACATTTTATTTTCCTTTTTTAAAGATTTGGCAGGAAGGTTTTGTTTTTTATTTAAATTTTCTATGTGGTTTTTAACGTTGTTCCGAGTTTTCTGGCGATTTTCCGAGAGCGTGCGTACAGTGCCGAAGACAGTGGCCCCCTTAATCCTAAGTTCATTTAATTCAATGTCTGTTTGGACTAAACTGACCAGCGTAGTGGGAGTATACATTTAATACGGCAAAAATAGTTAATTTCTTGGAGAAAAATAATAAACCATGATTTCCTTTTCTCATAGCATTTTTTAAATTTTATATTATGGTTATTATATTAGTAAGAATATCCTTCATTTCTATTTGTTTGCTTTTCAGTTTTGTGCTCAAAAAATTCAAACTGCGTAAGATATAGAAAGGGTAAGATTTATAGTACATAAATGTGTTCAAAACATTACCTCAGAATATATGATAGCAGAATTGCAACTGTTGAGTGTAAGTCAAAAGAAAACGAATGATAAGTCCCACATGCATTCATTACGAAGCAAAGGGAAAACATTTTGAGAAAAGTATAATGTATTACGATTACCAGTTTTCATTGCATTTTTTTAATTATGTTAGGCTTTTTATGTATGAATATAATTAATTTGTATTTGTTTTAGATGTGCTTAACAAGTACAAGCCGTATATAAGATATTGAAAAGAAAATATCTCAAACAATTACCTCAAGATATATGATGGTAGAACAATGAATAATAAATAACGACGAATGTAAAGTTTCTATATGTATTGATTACAGAGAAATAAGCTAATTATCTTGAGATAAATAATGAATTCCGATTACTATTTTCCATCGAATTCATTGAATTATGTTATATTTATTATGTTTGAATATCTTTAATTCCTATTTATTTTGTTTTTTTCAGTTTCGTGCTTAGAAAGTACAAGCCGTGTAAGTTGTAGTGAATGTAATTTTTGCGGTAAAAAGAAAAAAAAATTCAACCAATTACCACAAGAGAGTTGTAGCAAGAATAACAGAGTTCCAACAGTTATATGTCTGTTATATTCGGTTTTTATGTGTTTCCATTATGGAAAAATAAGCAACTTATTGTGACAAAAATAATGAATCATGATTACCATTTTTTATTGCGCTGATTGTTATGTATGTTCATTACGTATGACTATAATTAATATAATATTTTTTAATTTTTTACTTAGAAAGCACATGCCGTGCATAACATAATATAAATACGTATCAGGAGAAACTGCTTTTTCACGAGGTTGTCGTAAGTCAGCTGTACCATGCGGGAAAAGATGAGGAAAAGGACGTGCGATGTAACCATCTTCCTGAAATTTGTTGATAAGCTGTGAATTTAATGAAGAATGAGGCACACGAATTAAGTCATTTATTAAGTTGTTTTGATCCACTGGCACAAGTAGAGGTCTAAAGGACTCGCATCTTATTTCTTCGTTCAAAATATCAAGATCCTCAGTAATGCTCTTTTATGAAAGAAAAACTTTCAAACAATTACTGCAAGAAAAATTATAGCAGAGTTCCAACAGTTCTGTGATAAAAAAGAATGAATAAAAAACTATATATATATAAATCAACAAACAACGAATGTTAAGCCCTATATACATCCATTACGAAACAAATTTAGTTATTTAGACAAAAATAATGTACTGCGATCAACATTTTTCATTGAATTTGTTTAATTTATGTTTTGGTTATCATGTATGAATGTCATTAATCCTTATTTGTTTTGTTTTCTCAGTTTTGTGCTTTGCGAGTATAAGCCGTGTAAAGTACAGAAAAGGTAATATTTACGGTAAAGAAAAGTGTTAAAAATATTACCTCAAGACATATGATAACATAGTTCGAACAATTGGGTTAAGTCACGTGGGTGTATAGTAAAATGTCATCAATGAATGTTAAGCTTGGATATAAAATTATTCCAAAAAAAAACAGTAAATTATCTTTCAAAAATAATAAATTACGATCAGCATTTTTAATAAAATTCAGTAATAAATGTTGTTGTTTTTATGTATGAATATCCTATTTTTTTCCACTTTCGTGCATAGCAAGTACAAGGCGTGTAAAGCACATAAAAGGCAAGGTCTATCGCAAAGAAAAGCTTTTAAACATTTACCTCAGGATAAATGATAGCATATTTCAAATAGGTGGGTGAAAGTCAAATAACAACGAAAGTTAAATTTCTATCATTCTAATTCACTACAAAAAAGACAAATTATCATGACAAAGATAATAAATTATGATCACTATTTCTTATTAAATTTATTGATTTACGTTATACGTATTATATGTGAATGTGATTAATTTTTTTCCAAGTTTTGCGCCTAGAATATCATGTGTTTTTTATTATAGCTTTGAAAAATAGGAAATGTGCTCTTTGTTTCGTAATTTTAAATTACGTTCAGTAAAGACAATGCAAGAAAATCCACACTTAAATGTAATACTATACATACATCTCCTCCCAAGTTTAAGTGCTTTAAATGTTATTTTATATACTTGCAAATACCGGTTGTATTGGAGCCCAATATTGCAGGCATCGGAAATACTTTCAATGCAGACCAATATTGGTTAAATGTGGCCTTTACATAATGAAGCCAATTCAAAGATTACTGGCCCAATATTGCTTTGCTATTAGCATATTGTTCACTGAGGGCAAAAAATAGCCTTATTATCTATCTCTCCTTATTTATGTTAAATGGACTACATCATTGAATATTGGTTAAGATTGTTTTGTAAGAGAATAAGAAGTTAACAATATTATTTGTGAATATCGTACATGCATTTTGATTCTTGAAATTGTTCTACACTTTTATTAAATGCAAACATTACGATTATTTTTACTTTTATACACATTGTTATTAACTAAAATTATAAGGACTCATGATTAGAACTACAAAATTTTAAAGTTCAACATTGAGATTGCGTGAGCAAAAGAATCAGTAATTGTCTGTGCATTATCTTTTACACGTAAAGGTTACCTAAACATATTTAATATTTTCCTTGTTCGAACAAATTAGGTATTCCTTCACAAAATATTTAATTTTGTATTTTTATGTAAAAGGCAATTTTATCTTAATAAATTGTTCAATTTTACCAAAAAATAATTTAAATAAAATTTAATCATAATCAAAATTTAATAATTTAATCAAAATTTAATAATAAATAAAAATTTGGAGCATTAAAATGCTAAGGAAACAAATGTAAAGTAAAAATTATCTAAATCTAAAAAATACATTAAACAGCAATAACAGGAAAAACTTTTGTACAATAAATTAGCCTAAAATGTATAACATTTTTTAAAAAAAGAGAGAATTTGTAATACGTTCAACGAAAATATTTCCAAAATTTGGAAAAGCTAAAAATAAATAATTAAATATTTATATGCTATTTTTTTATTTTATAAAATCTTCTTTTATAATAAGTTTACGACAATTAAGTTATCGACGATAAGTTTACGCCGATTTTTATAGCATTGTAGTTATTGCACATCTGTCAACATCTTTACACATTACGTCTATCAATTGATTTATAAAGCATGACTTAATTAAAATGCGTATTTAGCTTTATACATTTTAATTTATGTAAAATTGACTATTTTGTTTGTTCCAGTTTAAGAGAGTTTTGTTTTTAGTAGTAAACAATTATTTTTGATAATATTTCGATAAATTTCGTTTTTTAAATCTTTATTCAAACTTTTATTACACTGAAGCATTGCACAGGAATTACACTGTTAGAAATTCGGATAAACGTTTCACTAAAACATGATGCTAAATAATACCATCATATGAGGGGGAAATCCGCATGAACCATAAATTAATAACATTTTGAGCAATATATTGCTAAAGTGTTGAAACATAAATTGAACCATGTGTGCTTAAAATTTTATAAGCGAAAAAACATCAATAATCGTTTCTCCCTCGGTTTTCCCTTATACTCTGTAAATAATTACTTTTTTTATTTTGAAAAATAAATTACACAAAATTAAACTTGAGAGATTTTCCTAATTTTGTACATAAACAATGTTTTTTTGTGATGAATAGTCCTGGTATACGAGTAAAACAAATTTCAGTAAGGAATTGAAATTCCGGCATCTAAGGGTGACAAATCAATCCAATCCCTATGTATCTATTTTAGGTCATCCATTTGAAGTTTTTGAAGCTCTTTAAAGTTAAATTTAGTTGCATTTCGCCAATGCTACTATTTGTAATACGCATTTTTACAATTCTTATACAAGTAAAAAAATAATAATTGAAATGGGGTGATTAGGAATACTTAGAGAAAATAAACACTACAAAGTAAATCAAGATGCAAAATTTTATTTTCATTATAAGTTTAAGTAAATGATGAAATAAGTGAATGATTAATTACAAAAAAAAAGAGAACGGAAGTTGTAGCTCCAACTAATTGCACTTTGCTTGCTGTGATGATCATGGTTGATGAAAATTCTCTCATCATCGGATGGTTAATTGTCAGTGAATTGTTCTTTATCACTTGAAGGTCGTGATTGAGGCCCCACATGCGAAAGGTATCTCTTGAAAAATAGGATCATCTATCTCCCCTTCTTAGTCGTCACGTTGACTAAGATGTTGAAGATTTCGCAAACGACCACCGCAGATTATGCAGAGAAAAGAACAATTTTGCAGCCACATTATTTACGCCAGTTTTTGTTGGATTTGCAAGAGATCTGTCGAAGTTGAGAATGTGGTGCTGATGGGTGCAAAGTTGTAATTGGCATAATGCCATTTTATTTTTCTTCCAATACCCATCTCTGTTCTATTTTCTAATGTCCCTACTGTACTTGGTGGTATAGCCAGAGTGAGTGGAACTGATGCAATGTTTCGTATTGAAAGCCAATTTGGTGTAACACCTTTCCCAAAAATCCTTAGGAGAGGATGCCTTCCCACTGAAAAAATGCAAGTATACATGAAATAGAAGCCCAGCATTAATGACAGCCTCTACCTCAGCGTCAATTCTTTTTAACACCACTACCACATTTTGGAATCTGCATTATTTTTTTTATTTATGTAATTCCATTTTGCCTTTGTTGTATAGGACAGAAATAGTGCCACATTCCCTTAAGGCGTGTAGAAACAGGATGCTTTTGGCTACGTTTTTTTCGACTGCAGCCATTGCAAAATTGATCGTTTGGGGAGTTAACTTTATCCTAGTTTCAAGAAATAAACATTGAGAAATGTGCAAAATCAACTTAAGATCACCAGAAGGTCTACATCTTCATAAATGACTATCACGTTATCATGGCTAGGTGCTATATTAATGTAGTGTTGATAATGGTAGTTTCGAAATCTTACATCTATTTGATAACCATACTTGCAACGCCAAATCTACTCATCATCACGGTAATTATACGGTTTTTGTTCTTGTTACCTAGAAGAAATTTTCCCCTGAGAAACTGTAGGCACTGTAGTTTCATATAAAACAACCGCATTAGATACCGTTTTGCGAGATCGTCTTTTATGGGAGTTGAAAGAAAACTATGAACGACATCATGCCTCTTATAACTTTGGAACCACCAGCACCAGAATTGAAGTCAGACTTATCTTGCAAATTCAATAAAACGTATCGGAGAAACTGTGGCTGCAAAATTGTTCGCTTCTCGGATAAACTGTGATGCCCGTTGTGAGAACATCAATAATAAAGACAAAAAACTGTACATCGATTGCCTTATAGTCCAAGACGTATATTTACTTATAAGTAAAGCTAAAACTAGAGCCTTCAAAAGCAATTGACCATGAGCCTGCTGATGAAGAGGATTTACATCAGCCAACACCATCAAAGCGAACGAAGTGAAATGAATTGGAACTAAAACAGCCGTTCTCTTTTTTTATAATTAATCATTCACATATTTTATTATTTCATTCACTTTATTAGGGAAATAAACTGGTATTCTTATCTACGTTTGAGAGTTTCTTTTTGATATTTTTCCTAATCACGTCATTTCAATTATTATTTTTTTTTTACTTTTATAGAAAATACAAAAATTGGATTTGCAAATGGTAATATAGCCAAAATGCAACTGCATAACTTTAAACAGTTTCAAGAATTTGAAATTGGTAATTGAAAAGAATATATAGTGACCGCCTTGTTTTGAAGCCTTTCGATGCCGAAACTTCAATAAGTCTCGAAAATTCGTTTTTTACGCATATAGGTCGGAACTATTCATCATAGAAAAACGTTGTTTATATGAAGAAAGTAGAAAAATCTCTATAGTTTATTTTGTGAAATAATCTTTTTTTAAAACAATTAGCCACTTATAAATTATGCGAAAAAACCCAAGTAAAAAAATACTTTTCTAATTTTTCGCTTATAATTTTTAATCACGCAAGTTACGAGGTCGAAAAGTATATATTCGTGTTCAGCACCCCAAAAAGAATAAACGAAGACAACGAAAAACCTCTCCAAAACTTTCCAGGCACGAGCCCTTTTCGCTACCATTTGACTAGACTGGTATAGACTTAT
This sequence comes from Maratus michaelseni, assembly GCA_963931845.1. Classification (NCBI taxonomy): domain Eukaryota; kingdom Metazoa; phylum Arthropoda; class Arachnida; order Araneae; family Salticidae; genus Maratus; species Maratus michaelseni. The sequence continues at coordinate 120,885,177 of OZ007599.1, read as the reverse complement.
GTACAAAACAGTTAAAATAAAACCGATGTATTTCTCAATTATGTCTGTGATAGACTTTTGTTTTCTTTCTTGTACATGTTATTTAAATATTTAATAACGATTCATATTGTTATATTTCAGCAAGTATGCTTGAATATTTGTTTAAGTTTCTACCAATGTTTGAATGTTTTTAATACATAAACTACACATATAAGGATTATCATATTTTATTTCGAAAACGCAACTGGAAGATCTTAGTTGATTACAAGATGAATTGTAGAAAATATATCATATGAAATCCATATTTTCCTTTTTTTGTCAAACACCCCAACATTTATAATCACGATGTAATTAAAACTGGTTTGTTCTATCAAAGGCGAAATAAGTAGCTTGTATTAGGAAAATTCCCCACACTGCGTTCTTTTACATAGTGTCCCCAGGTATCCTCAGAAATTCGAATTTTATTTTTTCTGTTTTTACAGGACTTTTTCTGACCAATTAAACAAATTTTCTCTGACTAAATATGCATATTTGTTTGAATAGAATGTAACATATCTCGATACTAGGGTCAGACCCCTAGTATAATTAGAAAAGCAAGCGGAATAACAACTATAATAAAATTGTATTTAAAGAACGGATAGTTTTGTTTTATAGAATTTTTAAAATTTGTTCATATTTACAATTATTAAATTTATGAACTCGAGATAATTGAAAACAGGCGGTAACTAAGAACAAGTACCGCAGAGCAATATAGCAGATACCTATAGAATTAAGATGCTACTAAACATGAAGAAGGGAGAAGAAGAAGGAATCTCAGATGTTTCCGCCTTTTCTAGCGTTATCTAATTCGCCTTTTTGACGTTTGATAAAAATATTATCAGAAAAGTTTGCCAAGTTTTGTCTTATATTTCTCTTTTGCGCGCAAACAGTGAAGGTAAGTGGCTATAGTGTTTTATAATTTTCATTTGTGGACCATAGTAACGTTTTTCTGCGAGATATTTGTTATTTTGTTTATCCACAGTTCTTTGTTTATGATTATCTCAGAAGTTTCTGTATGTGAGGTAATTAGAAACAAGTTTTTATAATTGCTCTTTTTTAATCTCTGAAGATAAAATGTTGTGTATTTTTACATTTTTAGACTTCTACAACGAGTCATAATTGTGCAACTCCTTTTTTGCATTGAAGGGGTAGACTATGACACAAAGCTATGTGCAGAAACGAAGTGATCTCAGCTACCCACTTCAGGACATGCATAATGCTTTTTCTGAAGTTACGAATTAAAATATTACATTCAGAGAAGCTCTTACGTTTCAAGAGTTATTGAAACGAATGAAAGAAGCTGAGTAGCAAAAGCTAATAAGGTAACTAAAGAAAGATATAAATATTCTGATCAGAACAATAAGTGTGCATATTCCTCTAAAGAAAAAGTGTAACTGCGAGGAAAGACAGAATGGAAGAAAATGAACATACACTGGTTGAAGACGTTAAAGGACAGCAATAAGAATTCGTCAATACAGAAATCGAAGAAAAGAAGGACGCATTATAAAAGTGCAAAGGTGTAGTTTTAAGAAGAAGGGGGAAGGAACTTCGTCAGCAGCAAGAAGCAATGAATGCCTACCAAGAAAAGTAGGGATACAGATAAATAGAATGACAAAGAAACAGAAGATTAAGAAAGTTTACTAACAGCCGAAGTATAGTTGGAGGGATATTTTATCTCTGTGGATTTTGAAACAACATGAAAGAGATTGCAGCTCAGGAAACTGAAGTAAATACCTATCAGAAACCCACATTTCGTGATTTAAGTGCTAATACGTTTGTGCTGTTTGATATTATTGGATGTGCAAGGTTGAAAACACTTACGATTACAAGACTGACAAAGTTGGAGGAAATTATTTAAAAGTCATTGGGCTCAAAAACGTCAAGTTTTCTAAATGAAGCTATGTTAAGGTCCACAATGATGAAAATTTATTATTGTCATAAAGCTATTCTTCTTAATCCCATGGAGAAGAACAAAGAGCGAAACTTGTATATTTGTTTTCGGGTTCTGTAAGTATCAAGAAAAAGTATTTTTAACTTGAATACTCCAGAATTTGAACATAAAATTAGTTTAGATATTTTATATATTTCGTTGTAGTTGACTCGTGCAGTGTTGTTTTCTTAGTCATTTGTTTTAAGTGAAAAAAAATATACTGAACTGTGTGATATCCATTTTTGATTCAGAAAACTGTTTAAATAGTAAGGGACACTACTATGGGTTAATTGTGAACATGCCCCTAACAATATGAAAGCATGTTAGCGAAGATATTGGACAGACTGCTTATACAAACTAACATTATCTCAGTCCTACTTGTTCCTGATCCAGAAAACCATATTCACGGTTACTCCCGCTTTGCGGAGTAATTGGAATAATGAAGGGGTAATTAAAAACAGGCAATAGCCTCCTTTCGGAAACTGCGGTAAAATTTTGGTAGAAGGCAATGAAAAGAACGTAATTCAAGGAACATCTTTCTGCTGTCAGAATAAAAAGGAATGATATATGTAGCTCTGGTAGGAGGGCAAACACAGAAACATTAATTTCTTTTTCCAATTACCCTAACTCATCCTACATACATAAGTGCAAAATGTTTTTAGTGTTAGAAATTGAGAAAATGAAGTTTTGCATGATCATTACAAATTAATATTATCTTTGTTATTTTGAGTCAATTGTGCAAGAAACAACAAAAGACAGAATACACAATTTTAAGTATAGAAAATATTAATAATAGCAATAATTTTATTAGTATATAAAAATAATCATTTGTAACCTCAGATATGAAAGGCTTTCCAAAATAACAAAAAACTGTTTTCCGAAATTTACGAGCAGCAAATGTTACTTTTATTTCTGAAATGTTCATGTAAACCTGGTTAAATCTATTGTTTACTAAAGTTTATGATTGGTCTTTCTCAATCCTCTGACCGCCGAGGACAAGGGCAAAATTGTAAAGTTGTTTTCTCTGTAGGCTAAACAAGAACGAAAAATCATGTTCTAAGCATAGATTATGAAACGCTTTCCAACACTTCCAAAATACTTTTACAAACCTTTATTGTTTAATAAGGTGAAAGATCATATCTAAGTAAACAAGGGATAATTAATGACAAAGGATGACAGCCCCGGGAACCCAGGTTTCACTATTGAGTATAAGTGCAATCCCGGGGCGAAGATATCTAAGTAAACAATTTGGAAAACGCATAAAATAATTTCAAAAAATTTTCAGGAATTACCAACAATATTCGGAAAAATATCCGAATTTTTTTGTGCAGCCCTGTATAGGATCTACAGATTTGTATATATATTACATAGAATACTAAATTTTAGTTCAGTTAATAAACGCGTAGCACAGTTTAAAATTTCTCATCTGAAATTTCCGTCAATAAACGGAAATGTACTCGAAAACTTTTTTTCTGCTCTGTATATGATCTATAGAATTTATACACACCAAGTAATAGACAAAAAATGAGTTAAATTTAAAAACGCGTTCAGCAATTGAAAAGGCACTTCCGGCAATTTCTGTTAACAGACAGTACCGAATTATTTGTGTGTCCCTGTAAATGAACGATGAATGCTATAACAACAATATTCTATAGCAAGCCTCTTGTCATGAACCTTAGTAGTATATATCAATTTCAATATGTTTCAAATAGTAAAACATTATTAAATTAAACCACAAACGATTTTTCCCCATAGACCGTAATGCAACGAAATTATTTTGAGTGACCCTGTAAAGGAACTATAAGTGCTATGCACACCATATTCTATACTAAGCATCTTGTAGTTCACCTCAGTGATATTTATCAATTTCAATATGTTTGAAATTGTGTAACATCGTTAAAATAAACCGCAAATCTTTTTTCCCAATAGACCGTAATGCATCGGAATTCTTTTGAGTGACCCTGTAAAGGAACTATAAGTGCTATGCACATCCTATTCTATAGTAAGCATCTTGTAGTGCACCTCAGTGATATATATCAGTTTCAATATGTTTGAAATAGTGTAACATCATTAAAATAAACCGCAAATATTTTTGCCAATAGTCCGTAATGTAACGGAATTCTTTTGAGTGTCCCTGTAAAATAATATAAGTGCTACTCACTTCATTTTCAATACCGAACATGCCATATTAAACCTCAATAACATATTTCAATTGCATGACAATACGAATATATTTACGCGACTTAGAGCACGGACAGACAGACAGACAGCAGGCAGTCAGACAGTCAAAGCAAATTCATAAACACTTTTCAACTGTGTTGGAAAGTGTTAAAAAGATGATTTTTCCAACATGGTGTAAAAAACACACTTAAGAATATGAATATAATCCTTTAGAGTATTAATCATTACTCAATTTTTTTAAACTGTATTATATTAATAGAATTATATTACCGTAATTTCCGGCGTATAATCCGCGGATCAAACAATTATGTTTTCACCCAGAAATTTTATTTAATAATTGAAGTCAAATATTTACAGCGATCTCGTAAGTTACCTTATATAAAATAAAATTTCTGGGTCGAAACATAATTGTTTGATCCGCGGATTGTGAGCCAGAAATTACGGTAATTTAAATAATGGTATTGCAGTGAAACCTACAGCTTAGTGTACTTCACGGCGCTTGGAAAGTTTTAATAGTTTCTTAAGATAACGGGAATGTTTCCTAAATCCTTAAAGTGAGATTATATTGAATTTTATAAACGTATTTTCAATATTAAGGCAGTTTTCTGTAATTTTAAGAGTATTATGTCTCTTTTGACACTTCGAATAAAATTTACAGTTAATAAATTTTGTAATTTATTTCTCACAATGTAATCAATCTCAACATTGTGTAAACCAATCATTTTTTACCACAACGTTTTCCAGAGCACTTAAATCAACAACCCTATGGTACTAAAGAAAGGAATAAATAAATAAATCAGCGTGAGTTTTGTATTCTTCATGAAATCTCTTAATTCGTAGCCTCATAGCTATCACAAGCATTTACAGAGAAAAAATCATCATAGACAATTTAAAGATTAATACTTCGGAAAAATGTATTAGTAAATCAGTATTATCAATGGCATATGTTATTAGGAGAAACTATATAGTTTTTTCCATTTAGATGTTCACTCAATTATTTTCGACATAATTAATTTTCGTTTAAATTGTACTTTTTATTTACTGCATATCTGGATATTTAAAACAGAGATATGCAAGCTTTTTATGGGATGTTAAAATCAAGCCATTTTGATTTGGCATTCATAAAATGTAATGATGGAATATTAAACAGAGATTTATTATTATATAATTACATCTTCAACATATTTGAAGTATAATCAGCATTTCTCAAAGGAGGAGGATGCAATTATTTAGGTTAACTCTTTGACTAAGTACACGTACGATCCATGCGTGATATAAAGATCCGACGTGGCCGTTTGAATGTGTGTAAAACTATGTCCGATTAGTAAAACAGGGTGCTTCATAAATTTGTGCAAACTTAAAAAATTCATAATAAAAGAAGTAATGCGTGGAAAAAATTTCAGTTTGCGCGAATATGATCAGAGGGATATTGGATTTTTTTTCAATGTTTAAAAAATGATTCCAAAAGTAACCGAAACAGGGCGCTCACACGTCCTACTGAGACGTTTTATGCAAATGAGGCTAGCAATAAAACAGATGGCTGGAAATGGATTCGTCAACTTTAATTTTCACCTCTTCAGCCGTTGGTTACCACTCTTTCAGAATATTAATCTCCTGGGGGGGATTTATTTTCTCGAGTTTTATAGTCCCGATTACAATGAGGTTTGGGTCATCGCTTATTCAACTTGATTTTCAATACCCTTACAGATTTTAGTCCCTCCTTCCACCGCCAGGGGCGCATTCGTATCTCGGGTTCTATGGGCCCGATCATAACGGGATTTGGTTCATTCAATTTGGTTTTCGATTGTGTTATAGATTTTAGTTCTACCTTTTACCGCCTACGGGCGCATTTTTTCTTGGATTCTGTCGTCCCGATTTCACCGGGAATTGGTTCATTTAACTCCCTTGATACAACGGATACCCGTGTCGGATGTTCGTACAGAACAGTTTGCGCCCTCTGGTGGTGGAAGATGGAACTAAATGATTTTGTAGCACGTACGCAGCATGCCTGCTATATGGTGCAAGAAATAGCGGGAACACGTGCCGGAGTTCCGTTTAGATCAGAATGCGCCCCCTGTCAGCGGAAGGTGGAAATAAAGAATTTTCCGTCGCGTGCGCAGCACTTAAAAAATTATTTTCGTACACATTCGGGTTAAATATATAAAATAATACAAATTTGAGGTTTATTTTAATTTATTATCACGGACAATGCCGGACGGGTCAGCTAGTTGTTTTCTAAATATAACCAGAGCAAGGTCTGCGCCATTTTAGGGGGCCCGTGGCTGACTGCTGCGTGCCGCTAGTATGATCACAGACTTAGAGATTCGTAAGCTATTTTATGTTATTAGGCTTACTGTTTCAGCTTAGTACAAAATTTTTCCACCCTTTAGATCAAGGTCGACGCCGAAATCTCCTGTTCTCAGTAGTTGTGGACCAGTTATGGTGTTGCAAAGGTCTAGATTGCACAGGCACTAGGCAACGGCCGTCATTTTTTTAAAATTTTTGTGAGCTATATGACCCACTTTTTTTTAGCTCTTAAATTTCATAGTTCAATTCTGGCTCTGGTGTACCTAATGTTATGGCTTTCTGTGGCCCTTGGTACAACCTCCCTATTCATTTCCCGTCCTGATGCTACGTTCTGACTAGTCTGTGAACGAAATGTAGGGCATTCAAAAAATTTTGGCTGCTTTATGCGCTATTTTATAGAGAACGCGTTGGGTCTCTGTGCTTTCAAACTGCAATCTTCCAGCAGAGTTTCAAAATTTTCCTATTATTTAGAACCGTTGCTTGGTTTCTAAATTTAATGTTATGTTTCCTTTCCTTTTTCGTTAGAGGTTTTGCGCGTCGGTACGACCGTGTTGGTACTCCTAAGCACCTAATTGACTTGACTTGACTAAATATAACTTATATCATCCTGGGATTATATAAAAAATTAAAAGTGTAACTTTTTGAAATTAGTGGAATGACTTTTTCATCAACTTAATCTTAATTACTACCTTATTTTGAACACTTTTGCTACTTACATTGCCTACGCATCCCCAACAGACAAACTGTTAAAGCACGTTTAAAGATTTTTGGGGCATCCTGCATATCGCATGGTCAGATTTTTTCGAAATAAGAGAATGCAATTATTCAGATTAAGGTAATTATTTCTAAAAAGCACACAGAATATTTCAAAAAAAGTTGAACTAAACTTGTAACTTTTAATACTAAATTTCAATTCCGAAGTTATTAAAATTGTGTTAACTTTGTGCTCTATCTATTGCATAACTGCTGCCTAAATTTTAAATGAGTAAACTTTTACAGTTTTTTTTTATCATCACATAATTAGTCTAAATATTGTAAACAAATTATTTTTTCCACAATGTTTAACTGACGACGGAAAACAACAGCTCTCTGGGAATGAAACAAAAATAAATGAATAAAGTTTCAGGTTATTCATGAAATTTTTCTTCTTTAACGTAAGCATTTGGAGGGAAAATAATGATCACCGCCTTTTTTAAGAATAAGACTGCGGAAAACTTCATTAGTAAATCAATATTCTGAATGGCTTAATTTATTAGGAGGCACTAGATTGGTTCCTCCATTGAGATAATTAGTCTTAATTATTTTCACCATCATTACTTTTCGCTTAACATTTTACATGATATTATTTTCAACATTTTTACTTTTGTGAACATCTAAGTGTTCGAAACAGGAATATGCAAACTTTTTCGTAAGATTTTAAAGACAATCTATTTTCTTGATAATAAAGTATAATGGTGGAATACTAACGTGTTTTTTTTTTCATAATAAAGTTAGTAATTCCGAATATTTATTGTATAGTCAGCATTTATCAAAATCGGAGGATGCTACTATTCAGATTAAAGTAACTGTTACACTAAAATAACAGAAAACTTAGGATTAAACGTACAACTTTTCCAGCTCAATTCCACTTACGAAGATATTAAAATTGTTTCAAATCCATGGTCGATTCACTGCCTAACTGTTGCCTAAAATTTTTTATTAATAATTCTTGGAGTTATTTCACAATCATATAATTAGTCTCAACATTGTAAACAAATTTATTTCTTCCACAATTTTTTATAATAAATATATCAATACAGCATATTTAGTCAGCATTTGTCAAAGGTTAAGATTATTCCTAACATTCTGCTTCCTTAACGTAAGTATTTGGAGGAAAATAATGATCATGGACTTTTTAAGGAATAACACTGCGAAAAACTAATAAATCTATATAATTAGTAGCGAATGTTATTAAGAGGCACTAGATAGTTTTCTCCATTTAGATAATTATTATAAATTATTCTTACCATCATTACTTTTTGTTTAAATTTAACATTCTACATGATATTGTTTGCAAGCTTTTTATTTATGTGCACCACTGAATATTTAAAACAGGAGTACGCAAAGTTTTTCATGCGGTTTTAAACATAATCTACTTTTGCGCTAATAGAGTATAATGATGGGATACTAACCAGCTATTTTTTAAAATAAAGATATCAATAAAGTATATTTAGTCAGCATTTGTCAAAGGTTAAGATTATTCCTAACATTCTGTTTCTTTAATGTAAGCTTTTGGAGGAAAATAATGATCATGGCCTTTTTAAGGAATAACACTGCAAAAAATTAATAAATGTATATAATTACTAGCGAATGTTATTAGGAGGCACTAGATAGATTTTCTCCATTTAGAGATTTATTGTTAATTATTTTTAGAATGATTACTTTTTGTTTAAATTTAACATTTTACATGACGTTATTTTCAGGCATTTTATTTATGTGCACCACTGAATATTTAAAATAGAAGCATGCAAAGTTTTTCATGCGGTTTTGAACATAATCTACTTTTGCGCTGATAAAGTATAATGATGGGATACTAACCAGCTATTTTTTATAATAAAGATATTAATACAACACATTTACAAGTTGTAAATTTCCAACTGGACGAAAAATGTCCGGGCCAGGATTCGAACCTGGGATCGCTTGGCTGAAGCCGCCACGCTCCACCACTGAGCTATCCCGGTCGAATCCGGAGGGCATAATTCATCCAGTTAACCTTATTGATCGAAGCATCTGGTCTGATATTTTAATCAGCTCAACAGAAAAGATCGCAGGTAATGGAACTCCAGTAAACGCTGGATACGGAATACACTAGATTATTATTATTATTTTTTTTAACACAATTATTTCAAATTGGTAAAGTAATCATACAAGTTGTAAATTTCCAACTGGACGAAAAATGTCCGGGCCAGGATTCGAACCTGGGATCGCTTGGCTGAAGCCGCCACGCTCCACCACTGAGCTATCCCGGTCGAATCCGGAGGGCATAATTCATCCAGTTAACCTTATTGATCGAAGCATCTGGTCTGATATTTTAATCAGCTCAACAGAAAAGATCCCAGGTTCGAATCCTGGCCCGGACATTTTTCGTCTAGTTGGAAATTTACAACTTGTATGATTACTTTACCAATTTGAAATAATTGTGTTAAAAAAAAATAATAATAATAATCTAGTGACAACACATTTAGTCAGCATTTGTCAAGGGTTAAGATTATTCCTAACATCCAGCTTCCTTAACGTAAGCATTTGGAGGAAAAGAAAGATCATGGCCTTTTTAAGGAATAATGCTGCGAAAAATTAATAAATCTATATAATTAGTAGCGTATGTTATTAGGAGGCACAAGACAGTTTTCTGCATTTAGATAATTATTCTAAATTATTCTTACCATCATTACTTTTTGTTTAAATTTAACATTTTACATGATATTATTTTCAAAATTTTTATTTATGTGCCCCACTGAATATTTAAAACAGGAGTATGCAAAGTTTTTCATGCGGTTTTAAACATAATCTACTTTTGCGCTAATAGAGTATAATGATGGGATGCTAACCAGATATTTTTTATAATAACTATATCAATACAACATATTTAGTCAGCATTTGCCAAGGTTAAGATTTTCCTAACATTATGTTTCCTTAACGTAAGCATTTGGAGGAAAATAATGATCATGGACTTTTTAAGGAATAACACTGCGAAAAATTAATAAATCTTTATAATTAGTAGCGTATGTTATTAGGAGGCACTAGATAGTTTTCTGCATTTAGATAATTATTCTAAATTATTCTTACCATCATTACTTTTTGTTTAAATTTAACATTTTACATGATATTGTTTTCAAGCTTTTTATTTATGTGCACCACTGAATATTTAAAACAGGAGTATGCAAAGTTTTTTCTAAAGATAGTCTACTTTTTGCGCTAATAGAGTATAATGATGAAATAGTAACCAACTATTTTATATAATAAAGATATACAAGATATTTAGATATATAATACAACATATTTAGTCAACATTTGTCAAAGGTTAAGATTATTCCTAACATTCTGTTTCCTTAACGTAAGCATTTTGGAGGAAAATAATGATCATGGCCTTTTTTGGAAATAATACTGCTGAAAACTTCTTTAGTAAATCAATATACTCAATAGCTTATGTTATTAGAAGACACTAGATAGATTTCCCCATGTATATAATTATTCTTATAATTGATTTTACCATCATTACCTTTTTTTAAGTTTAACATGTTACATGGTACTAATTTTAAACTTTTCATTTATGTGCCACCTCTGAATATTTCAAACAAGAACGAAAAATCATGCGTCAAGCATATATTATGTAACACTTTCCAACACTTCCAAAATAATTTTACAAATTTGCAGCGTTTAAAGAGGTAAAAGGGATAACCTATTTAAAAACACAATTTCAGGGATTACCAAAAGTACTCGGAAAAATATCCCTTTTATTTTGTGCAGCCCTGTATATGATCTATTGATTTCTATATATAATATATATAATGCTTAATTCTAATTCAGTTAGGAAACGCGTAGCACAGTTTAAAAATAAGCTTTTGGAATTTCCGTCAATAAACGGAAATGTACTTGAGAAATTTTGTGCTGCCATATATATGGTCTATAGAATTTATACACACCAAGTAATAGAAAAAAATGAGTTAAATTTAGAAACGCGTTCAGCAGGTAATAAGGCACTTCCAGTAATTATTGTTAACAGACAATACCGAATTCTTTTGTATGTCCCTGTAAATGAACGATGAATGCTATAAACGCAATATTCTATAGTAAGCTCTTGTAATGTACATCAGTGATATATATCGATTTCAATATGTTTCAAAGTGAAACCTTTTTAAAATAAATCGCAAACGCTTTTTCGCCATAGACCGTAATGTAACAGATTTGTTTTTAGTAACCTTGCAAAGAAACTGTAAGTGCTATGCACACCAAATTCTATAGTAAACCTCTTGTAGTACAGTTCAGTGGTATATATCAATTGCAATACGTTTGAAATTGTGTAACCTCATTAAAATAAGCCACAAATGATTTTTCCCCATAGACCGTAAGGAATTCTTTTGAGTGTCCCTGTAAAAAAAACTATAAGTGCTACACACTTCATTTTCAATACCCAACATTCCATAGTAAACCTCAATAACATATATCAGTTGCATGACAATACGCATATATTTAAGCTAGTTAGAGCACGGACAGACAAACAGACAGACAGACAAACCGAATTCATAAGCACTTTTAAACTATCTTTGAAAGTGTTAACAAGAGTATGCAAAGTTTTTTATGGGTGTTTAAAGATAATCTACATTTGCGGTAGAAAATATATGATGAGATACTAACAGACAGTTTTTTATAAGAAAGATATCAATACAGCATATTGTGTAAACATTTGTCAAAGGTTAAGATTATTCTTGATATCCTGTTTCTTTAACGTAAGCATTTGGAAATAAAATAAAATCATGGTCTTTTTTTGAAATAAGACTTCGGAAAACTTCTTTACTAAATCGATATACAGAATAGCTTATGTTATTACGGGACACTAGATAGTTTTCTCCATTTAGATAATTATTCTTAATTATTTCTTTATCACTTCTTTTCGTTTAAATTTAGCATTTTACATGATATTATTTTCAAAATGTTTATTTATCTGTAGCATTTGAAACTGGAGTATGCAAAGTTTTTCATGGAATAATCTATTTTCGCGCTAATAATGTAATAATAATGGAAAACATTAGAGTCTTTTGTTGTAACAAAGATGTAAATACAGAATATGTAGTCAGTATTTGTCAAAGGTTTTATGTGCTAAGATGTTTTCTATTCTGACACTGTAAAGGATGTAACTATTCGGCTTAAGGGAAGGTTTGCTATTTTTATCCGAAGAGTCGCAATATTTTTGATGATTGTTTTCTTGAACTTTGGATAAAGATACCTATTCGTGGTACTTTTCACTATATCATTAATGAAACAACTGCGGACCAATTGTTACCATTAAATTTTTGTAGTATTCTTCGCATTATTTAATGACAGAAATTCTGCAATTGAATAAGGCAAAGAATATTGTTAAAAGTTTGTTGTGACAATTGGCCCGTTGGTGGGTATCTCTTGCATCTCTGATATATTGTTTAAGTTTAGAAAAACTCCATGAATATTTTCAATTGTAAATATTTGAAACTTTATTTCATATGACAGAGAGTATGTGCAAGTGTTTTGAAACTCGGCTGACTCATGTTTACGGAATTACTTGGCATCGTTTAATTTTTATTTTTTTTAAAAATTAAAATGGTACTGGAGCTTATACCAACAATATGTATCAATTTTAATAATTAACTATTTTTATAGCGTACTAAACTTTAAAATAATCCCTAAAAAATAACGTTATTTTTTTAATGACCGCCAATTTGTCAATTATAAATTTTTAAAACGAAATGTTTCTATAAACTGCAAAAGACATCATCAGGATCTAGTGAAAAGATTGGTTTTACGAATTGAAATATTTCCAACTGACTTAAAAAGTCTCCAGCCTGGAATTCAAACCCATGACTTTAAATGGGGTAAGTTGCCAACGCTTTGCCTATTGAGCTACCTTGACCGACAGTTGGCCGACACACTTCACACAGATAACATTATTGGCAATAGCATCTGGTCTGCCTTGTAAACAGGTCAACAGAATTATACCGCAGGTAATGGAACTCCACTAAACGATGGATACATAGATACAATTTATTATTTTGAACTCAATTGTACTAATTGGTAAATATATCATACAAATTGAAATTTCTTCAACTGAGTGAAAAAGTTTCCAAAACGAGAGGCGAACCCAAGACCTTTTGTTTAATTCGTCAGCAATTTAAGCCAAAGGTCTTCAGTTCAACTCCCGGTCTGAACACTTTTCACGCGGTGGGGAAATTTTCAATTCGCATGATATATTTAACAATAAATATAATCGAGTTAAAAATAATAAAGTCAGAATAATTAGTCATAATAAAAATGACCTGCCAAATAGAGGACACTTGAACATTTACTCCGCCATGAAAGCAAATTTGTGAAGATTTCCGATTGAAGAAATTCATGGAGTATATCTAAATTTCAATAATCCTTTTTCAAACCTCTGAGTTGATATCTTTATATATATAAGAAATATAAGTTATATAAGAAAACAATTTCACAAAAACATGCCTTTTAAAAAAAAAAAGATGGTAACCCTCTCCTTAAGATAACTATTTCATTAAAAGAATAGAAGGCCATTGATTAGTTCAAAGAATGTAGAATTTAATGTAAAACTTTTCATATTAAATTCGAATATGAAATTTAATATATAATTGTTTTAACTATTATTCATTTCTGAATTGTTAAATTTTAATACCATCAACTGTATAACAAAACATTTTAACGCATGTTTGTATTCTAGATAATTTATTTGTGAGATGCAATTATATTAATTACTCTGATGAGTACCGCTATATTATGTTATTGAAAAATGATTTTTAAATACAACATAATTATGGGAAACACAACGCGCTTCGAAATAATTTATGTTCTTCATATCTAAAAAAAAATAATAGAGCAGAAGCGATTCTGGAAGAAAATAGAAGAAAGTGGGGAAGAGAGGCAAGTAGGTGGGAATGATCAAACAATGGGAAAACAGAACCTAAAGGGAAAACGTCCAATCAGAAAGGAGCTCACATGGTAACTCCAATAAAAAGGAGATTTTCAATGATAGAAAATGTCAGAAACAAAGGGAACAAATTTCAAATAAATAAATGATTAAATAAAAATAAAAAGGAATTGCAAAGGAAAATGAAGAATTAGCATAAAAGACAAACAAACTAAAGGGAGAAAACAGTGAGAATAAAAAGTTTAATTGAAAATATAAAGCAATTAAACTAAACAAAAAAAGAACTTTCTTTTATGATATTCTGTTTTACACCAAAGATTTGACACAATCTTTTTAACACTACATTCGGAGAAAATGGCTGCTTATTCTTCTTCAACTTTTGGCGTACGGGAGTATGCAGAAGGGGTAATTTATTGATAAGAAATATACAAAATTTTAGGGCTCTTTAACTGATAAAGAAGAATATATCGCACATTTATTTGTAAAGTGATACAATCTTTAAAAAGTGCGATTTTTGCGATATTAATACAAGAAAATGTCAAAAGTACTTTTTAACCTGTCTGTATTGGAATATCTATAAAACGGCTGAATAAGAGTGCTATTTATCATATATTTTACCTCGCTTTATCATTCCTATTATTTACAAATCTTCAGATAATGGTTTGCATCGGATTCAGTGATGAATTCAGGTAACGCTCGGAAGAAGGGATCGGTCCCTATCCCGGAATATTTTTTTATTTTTTGCATTATTATGTTCTAGAAGTGAGAATTCTCCTCTTCAATAACACCCCCCCCCCCGGGGGGGATTATAAAATTTCTTCCTAGTGAAAAATGTATTTCTACATTCACGATGCTTGTATAGAAATAAATAAATTATGATTAATCCGAGATATAAAAGTTTTATGCCACTTTATATGTGTGGTATTTAAGAGAACCATTGCTTATTACAGAGAGCATTTCAAAGGCTACCGTAGCCTTTAGGATCAACTTTACATAGAGTAGGTTACATAGATCACATATAGCAGTGAAACGCATAAGCGTATGCAGTGTGGTTCAAGGCAACAACTGAGGCTATTCCTTGCAAATATTTGAAAATAATAAGATTATAACTAAGAGAATGTACCACTAGGTACAATTCCCCTTTCCCTAACGAAAATCCTCTCTTGGCCGTGGTAAGCTGGGAAGAGATTCAGTATTTAACCAATGTAGAGTGAAGTCTAATAGTTTTTATGTAAAGTTAATTTCGGTCGAATAATACTTATTATAGTTAGGTTTCCTCTACCATTGTTCGTTTCCTTCAGATATGTATAAATAAACTGTTTTCTAACAAAGTGTATACTCTAGTTATTAAGAAACTATGGTGTAGTGCTAGAGTATATTTATGAGAAAATATTTATATTAGCGTAGTAAAATTTTATTTTTCAAGATGATTTTGAGCAGAACTAGACGTTTATATTATCAATCGTATCAATAACGCCAAGATAGTATTTGAATGTTGTCTTTCACAGTGAACTTGTCAATGTGAGTTTCTCCCAGTTCTGTACTGTGCGTTACTATAGTTTCCAAAAACTTCGAATCTGGGCATAGACACTGCTAATAAAGGCGTCTTAAATTCAGACACATAATGTACTTGAAAAAGTAATTTAGACATTTAAGTGTCTGAATGCGAAACTTCAGACATTATAGATGTCTGAATTTAAGACACATAAGTGTCTTACATTGATACTAGTGTAAAAAAACTGAGAGAAATATCTGAATGATTATGATGTCCGAAATTAAGGCATTTATAAATCCATACACTTAAGTATTTGAATGTGATACAATTGTATCATATGCGTGATACAATTGTTTTACTACATATGTCAGTATCATCAGAGAATGTTTTCGAATGGAAAAAAGGTGTTTAAAATACTCCCCCCCCCACACACTAAATTTGGTATTACTTTATAAAAGAAGTAACTTAATTAGACCATATGACATGTGTCAAAATTGTACAAGTTTGCTTACCAAGTATTGGAACAAAGTTATTTTTGATGCATTAAGGAATAAAAGAATTGCTTTCATAAAAATATAAAGTTTTTCAAAAATGATTTGCACTCATGAGCGTACGCAGGGGAGTGCAAGAAAGAGCACCCCACCCCCTAAATCTTTGAAAATAGTAAGATATATAGCTTGAAGTGCTAAAAGACATGAGCGCCGGTAGAAAGAAATGTAGAATTTGGAACATATGTGCCTGTAGGCCAAAGCCTATACAGCTTTTTTTAATGCAGAATATAAACATGAAATACGATAAACTAAACATTTTTTTCAGAACAACTTTTAACAAGACAACTTTTAAACATAAAAGGAATACAAAAATTAACAGTTAAGAAATATTAAATATTCAGAAATAAATTTCTAACAACCTTTTTCAAAATAAAGAGCTGAAACAGTTTTTTTTTTCGTCAGGAGTTCTTCCCACCCGAACCGCTTGTTTATGATTAATTAGAAACACATGAATGTTAAAAAGAAAACATAATTTCAAATCGTCTTCTACGAGCGATTCAGGAGAGTATCCCTGACGAAACATTCTTAGTTCCTTTTACTCTTAGCATTTAATTATTCTATAGTCACTCGGAAGATGAAATTTTATCATATTTTAATAATCAGATTTAAAGAAAGTTTAATTAATTAAATTTCAAAAGCCAAGGAGAGACCATGGTTCTCCCCTGCACCCTTTACGGCGCTAGTGGTAAGAGAATATACCTTGCCTTCCCCCTCTTCTAGATAAATAAAACATTAAAATTAAAACAATTGTATTCAAATCTCTATCACGTCAAAGGCAAAGCTACGCGCGCACATTTGTGCGTTGTTTTACCGAAAAGTAATGAAGTTTGGCAGGTGGGAATTTTTTTTCGATTTGTTGTGCACTTAAGTGTATGTTTTAGTGATTTTTTTAAGAATACAATAAGTCGGATAACTCATTAAAGGATAATTATATTAAAAATAATAAAAAATAAAGTGATTATTCCTGGGTTATTTTATGATAAATAACTATACGAAGTAGGGGCTTTAAGTTTCTTTATGTTACGAAGCCTAATTTTTAAAATATGTTTCTTTGATTTAGCAGTGAGTTTAAAATTATTATTATTTTTTATTATTACATATGGATTATAGTATACTTATTTTTTATAATTTTAATGTACTTTTGGTATTTCCAACTTTAATGTTTTTCTATCAACAAAAATGTATGTCGATAACATGAAAAATTAATAATATCATAACTGCATACCTAAAATTATGATAGGATTTATGTAGTCACCATTTTGTGGGAGTAATATTTTCATTTTGTTTTCTGTTAATGTATTGAAATACTATCAATTATATGCTTACTTGCGATGTTTTTTATGTTAAGTAGCAGTTATTTTGCCTCAGCTTGTATTATGAGATTTTATGTGCGGAATGTTTAAATTAGTTTTAAACTTTGTACTGATTTAATAAGTATTTTGTACATTTTCAGTAGAATGAGGTTATTAAAAGGAAATTTATCTAATTATGTATTTATGTGTGCATATGTATTCTAAGCCACTGAACATATTTAATTCCCTTCGATAAAATATCAAGAGAGGTCCCAAATTATAACAGGCTTTGGACTCTGCTATGGCTGGATTGGACAACTAGAGGTAGTTACCAAAGTTCCGGTGCTGCATTGGAACAAGATTCGGATATTCGGCCGTTCCTTTCCAAAGGCACGAAACATTCCAAAAGACAACGACTTCGAAAAAAATTATTCTTTTATTTACTTTATATATATATATATATATATATATATATATATATATATATATATATATATATATATATATATATATATGTGTGTGTGTGTGTGTGAATGGGATGGATGTGGTTTCCAGTTCCCCATAACATGCCCGACCGCAGCGAGAAGAGGCGCGGCCAGATCCCACGGTAACTCGCTAAGCTAGCAATAACTCCACACAATAAAGACGATGGCTAAAGAGTTTTGCCACTCAAGCCTGGGAACGGAATATTGAGATCCTCGTCAGATTTACTTTGGAGATTGACTTGTCCGGTTGGCTTAGGCAGTCGGCCTAGCTGATATCGGAAAGACGCATTAAATGCTGGTAACTGCGAAAGAATCATCCCCTATTCCCCTTAACCCTGTACATAATTTGTATTTCACCTGCATATAGAACTGTGTTTTACTCCAGAGATTAAAATAGTCTAGTTTTTACAAAAGACTCTTCAATAATCCACAATAATCTTCTTTTTTGAATTTTTGCTTTTGTCCATTTTATTAAGATTTTTAAGATTACACTTTATAAAATATTTTCTAATTTCTAAGATTAAAACCTATTCTTGCTTTAAACCTAAAGAGCTTTATAACTACTTGAGTTAATCTTAGCAAGAAAACTAAGTGTATTTCAAGTAAAAGCCTTTCAAACAATCTTCTTCAGTTATATGATAACAGGATTATATCGCAACTAATCTGAAATAAAATACGAAAATACAGAATTATAATGAGTTTTACCTAAAAGAAAATGAAAAGCAATTTCGAAGCGTTATTCTGAAGGTAATATTTTGGATTATTTAAACAAACATCCAGTAACTGAAACCGTTTGAAATCTAATACTAATTCGAAGTGTCGTTTAAAATTCACAATAAAAGAATGTTTATCTACTAATGCATGCTCCAAATATACTTATTTTTGAATTTTTCAGATATTGAAAATGCTTTCAATTCCTGTATGGGACTGAAGTTTAAAGATGAATAAGGTTATGTATTGTTTCAATCAATAGTGAACACTTAAACTTTAGTTTTAATATACTTAATAAATTACTGAATTTTCCAATTCACACCTCGTATATCGTATCAATAGACAAGGTAGCTATAATTAAAGTGACAGTACTCAGCGTGCTCTGTAGCGCGATGTAATTGCGAGAATGGAGCCGAATTTGGCATTATGATTAAACAAGATGGGGGTCGAAGGATTCCGAGAAAAATATAGTTCCAAAAGTCACCACTAGAGGGAAATTTGATACTGCATATTAGAAAATTTGCCATATTGAGATTGATTTTAATCAATAAATGTACTAAATAAAAGTTAATTTTATTTCAGTATCGATTCTGCATTGTTTAAACACTCCTTCCTGTTAAACAGCGCCACATTTCCACCTAGTGGTAACTTTTCGAATTATTTTTTTTCGCGGACTACTTCGTCGCCCGTCTTGTTTAATCATGATACAAATTTGGTTCCATTCTCGCAATTAAATCAAGCTACAGAACACGCTGAGTATTGTCACTTTAATTATGACGGCCATCCTGTATGTAAGTAGCTTTAATATTAAATATTCAATATCAACAAACTGAAATTTAAACAGTTATATAAATTACAATTACTTTCTTGGATCATAATTTCTTTTACTTTTTGATGAATTTTTTTCAGGTGAAGGTGAATAGCAATGTTATTTCAGTCAAAAATTATAACCGTATCATAACCAGTTCCTTTTGCAAAATATGCTTCTGTGCATTTAAAACGTTTTTCATTCATTTTTGTACGCATTTTAGGTTATTTTTTTAATGATTTAACTGATTCACGTACTTCTATTAAATGTCCAGTTGTTCACTCATTTAGTTAACATTTGATGATCTCTTGTTGCACTGCAGTGTTGCAAATTAGGGATATTTTATTTAAAACATCTACCACTATTTCAGAATAATAATCACCAGCTTTATTTAATGAAAGAAACAAAGGTGCGTATAGTTCTGCTACAAATTTTAATAGAATTTTTCGCCTTACTTAATAGCAAAAATATATTACAAATTCTATGATTTAACAATGTGCTTACGAATTCTGGGATTTAAATATTCAAAAGAAATTTTCTAATTAGTAATAGTGGTGCTAGACACCTTGGAAATTCTAAGTGTACGCACCTTGTAGAAATTTCGTGACTAAATAAAGCGAAAATTAACAGTTGGAAAAAAAGGTAAATATTTTGAATAAAAAAATTCTCTACTATGGCAACACTGCGTCGTTCGTAAGTCAATAAAATTCAACGCTAAGTATATACATTGTTCAACAACTTTTGATGAACGTTCTATTTCTCAATGAACATTTCGTGTTTCCTATAGAGTTCAGGTAGCTAAAAGAGGAAATGTTAAAAAGTTTCTATCGCCCTCTAATGATAACAAATGTTACTTTCATTTTTTGACTATATGGGCATTTGTAATAGAATTTATGATAACTGTACACTAACATTTTAATTTCGTTTAATCTATAAACGCAAATTTTGACTTGTTACCTAAAAACAATAGTACAATGAGAGTAAAAACAAATTTTTCTTTGATAAATTTGTTTATAAGGCCTTCATGAGATATCATGCTAAATTTCATTAAGCGATTAACAGTTTTGCCCGAACGCCGCTCGGGCAAGAAGAATTTGCTCACTTCGTTACTAAAATATTTTGTATAACCACTCATTTTTAGCTATAATCTTTGAGTTATTAATTGGCAGATATTTTTCGATTTTATAAGGGAAATACTTTAGTACGGAAAAGGTAGTGTTTTGTCCCTATTTTAAATTTTTTGCCCCCCCCCCCCCAAAAAAAAAAAAAACCTATAAATTTTTAATATTGTAATCTTATTTTTCACCTATGTAAATAAATATTCATTTAATCATTTATTTTATTACTAAATTCAAATAACAAAATCCACATGTTATTATATACTTACTAATACAAAAATGTATTAAAATTAACATAGTTTTTTAATATTTTGCAAATTCTGTGGGTTATAGAAGCATTTTAATATGGTATTCTTTTACAAATATAATAAATATTAAATATAAAAATTTCCACTTTTAAAAATTACTACATTGTTCAAGAATATTATTTTCTTCTGAGTTTGAATGTTTAACTATTTATGAATTAGACATTGTAAACTCGCCCTTACCTTCCAAAATAAAAAAGAAGGAGAACACCCCATATATTTTAATCATCAAATTGTCCCAAAAAGAAAACAGAAATTAGCATTCAACTGGAAATTAGGTCTTCTTTTAATTTATGGCGAAAATAAGCTTACATTGAAACTTTATATTGAAAATTGTACCAAACTCTCAAAATTTCAATAAGAGCACGTAATTTTGACGTCATATTTGGATTTTTCGATGCATATTACCTTAGGATACCAAATGTATAGATGCTGCGGTCCCAAACAACTTAGGAATTATGAATGTTTAAAGGTTGAAACACCTAATGTTATTTGATGTCGTTGCAAAACAGATTATAATGCAGGTAAATACAGGGTGATTATAAAAAAACTATCCCAATATATGAGCCCATAACTGTCGTACCGTTCACAGAAACTGAATGAAATTTTGGCCTAAAGTATTTTGAGGTATGCGCTCAAGAATCACGTGAAAAACAACAGTTAAGTTCTAACAGTTACGGTTACAGTGACAAAATTTCGAAAATTTCGAATGGCAACACCTACTTTTTTTATTGAAATGTGATCTTCGTAGTGAAAAACCATAAAAAGCGTTGGAAGGGTACCTGCAGGACGAAAATCGCCGGCGCTAGACAACGAAGAAAAGTGAAAACAACCAATAAAGGACAGAGAAGCAACAGAAAGTAAAACATTTTATTGTTCAGTGCTATCCACCATCTGCCGCATGTAAAGTGTCGTCGTGTGCAAAATGGAAAATGTATGAAACACAATAACATGTTTTGTTTTCTGTTGCTACTCTGTCCTTATTGGTTGTTTTCACTATTCTTCTTAGTCTGTCTAGCGCCGGCGATTTTCGTGCTACAGGTACCGTTCCAACGCTTTTTATGGTTTTTCACTATGAAGATCACATTCCAATAAAAAAAGTAGGTGTTGCCATTTGAAATTTTCGAAATTTTGTCACTGTAACCGTAACTGTTAGAATTTAACTGTTGTCTTTCATATGATTCTTGAGCGCATACCTCAAAATACTTTAAACCAAAGTTTCATTCAGTTTCTGTGAACGGTATGATAGTTAAGGGCTCATATATCGGGATAGTTTTTTTTTTATAATCACCCTGTATTTTAAACCTCAACTCAAACACTATTTGGTGGAATGAGTTAAAATTTTGGATTCGCATATTTAAAGCTACAAAAAATCGATTTCTGTTAAATTCATAATTTACTATTCATATTTTTTGTTCGAAAATTTATTAAATATATTTTTTTCGAAATAAATTTTCGATAAAAATATGAATTGTAACCTGTAGTTTTTTAAAAACCGATATCGATTTCTAGAACATTCAAATATAGGAATACAAAATTACAGCTACTTCTGCCAAGAAGTTTTTGGGTTATGCTTAGAAAATTGCCCGTATTGCAATATGATTTGGAATAATTATAAATGAATTTAACATTAGAAGTCCACCTTTATATGTTAAACCTTTATAATTTCCAAACTACTTGACCGAATGACTTATCGATTGGTATCCTAAAATACAATTTACCAGAAAAGTATTCTAATTCAAATATGTCATATATGTCAAATATGTCATTCGCTCAAGTAGTTTAGGAATTATAAATATTTAAAAATTTGCATATCTTAATGTTAAATTCATTTGTAATCGTTGCGAAACAGATTGCAGTGCGGGTAGCTTTTCAAGAATAATTCAGGAAATACTCGGCGCAATGAGCTGTCATTTCAGATTCTCATATATAAAGCCTATAGAAATCGATTTCCTTTAAAAGATTTATAGGTTACAATTCATATTCTTTTCGAAAATTAATTTAAACAATACATATTTTCAAAAACAATATGAATTTTTTAACAGAAAACACTTTCTTAGAAGATTCAAATATGCGATTCCAAAATTATAGCACATTTCGCCAAGTACCGGGTGGTTGTAATATAAGTATATCTGTTTGGAGCTGTCTGTAGCTTGAAGGAATAACCCGAATGAAACCAAAATCGGTACAGTTACTATTCGAGAAGAGGGAAGAAGAATGAAATAATAATAACAAAAATAATTGCAATAATCACCGTAAGATGGCGCTTTTGAGTTTGAAATGTAATGCGTAATACAAGAAGAGATAATTAAGGCGTAAAACTGGATGACAAACCAAATTTATTGGAAAGTGTCACAGTGAATGTGGTTACGCTTTCGCATGGTGGTGCCGATCAAGTTTAGGTTCCGCATGGCCATTGTGCTGGAGGACGCAATCCAGGCAGTGCACGATATGCTCAACTGCGGAATGTAACGCATCAGGAGTGATGTTGTGCACAACGGCGTTTGCACCAATATACCCCGTAGCGCCATCTGTTGGCGATTATTCAACTATTTTTTTATTGTTCCACTCTTCTTCTCCCTTCTCGAATAGTAAGTGAACCGATTTTGGTTTCATTTGGGGTATCCCTACCAGCTACAGACACATCCAAATAGAGATACTTATATTATAACCACCCTGTATACGTCCAGTTATGGTTATAACTACACGAATTGCAATCTGTTTTGAAAAAAAAAACATAATTTAACGTTAGGAGTTTCAAACTTTAAATCTTCATAATTCCTAAACTTCTTGACCGAATAAATTGCCAGTTGCTATTGCGAGATAAAATTTACTGAAGAAGTCAAATATGATCTCAAAATTAGGTGTTCGTATCGAAACTTAATTTTAGTGGGACGACCATGCCCTAAACCTGTTTTTAAACATAAATTAATCGAAGACACAATTTCCAGTGGAATGGCTATATCCGTTTTTTCTGGGACAATTTTGTGATTACTTTTAATGCAGTTTAAACAGGAGATTTTTTTCTTTATGAATATAAATGCTCGTAAGTATAAAAATGAATCAAATGTACCAGAAAAAGGATCACGTATTTATGATGAAATTCCAAATTTACATTAATTTTTTTTAGTATTTCAAAATTAAAGATGATTTTAAATTTTAAAGAAGATATTGTTATAAAATAATTAAATATTACCTTCTGGTCATTATAAAAACTGCAGCCGTCTCAATGTCAAAGGAAATTGGCAAACAAGTTTAACAGTCTCAATTGATTCACTTACCTAAAAGAGGAAAAAAAGACATGTGTAAGTATACTTCTTCTAAAATAAATATTTAAATATTTAAATAAGCAGAAGTTTCGATGTCAAGCTTATGTACAGTCTACCCCGTCCATCCCGTCAAAAAACTCTCAAATTTGAAAAAATTAATAATTCAATAATATATTAAGAGCCTACACTAGTTACGGGAAGAAACGCTCAAGCTAATGTTAAGTCTATGGGAAGGTTCTAGCGCGATTTCTCGGTCTCATTTTAATATTTTTAGATGATTTTTTTTTTTTTTTTTTTTGCATAGGATATCTGAGGTCAATCTCCAACGTTGTTAGTTTTTACTTTTTCGATTTTTGTTGCAGTTTTTTTATAAGCGGGCATTTTTAATTTTGGAACCGGTTGGAACCGGTTCTGATAGTGAAAGTACCCTTATATAAAATAACTGGAACCAAAATCGGAAATGCAGAAACTAACAACGTTGGAGATTGACCTCAGCTATCCTATGCAAAAAAATCATTTAAAAATATTAAAATGCGACCGAGAAGTCGCGCTAGAACCTTCCCATAGACTTAACATTAGCTTGAGCGTTTTTTTCGCGTGACTGATGTAGGCTCTTAAGGGTGTTACATACGTTCTCGGCGACGAAAAATTGACATATTTTGAATTTGTTTTTTATTATTATTATTATTTTTTTTTTGAGAAGGGAGTAAAATTAATTGAATAACTAATAATTCCACATTTTTTTGTATTGCCTCAAGTATTTTTGGGGCGTGACTAGTTGAGCTTAAGCCGAAAAGTAGGCCTCCCCGTCCGTTTCGACTTTGACCTTGTCTCAAGTATTTAATTTTTTTGTTGTTGTTAAATTTGGTCATATATTACGTTGGAAACATGCAGCCGCGTTGACCTGTCCCAAAATATCCGGACTCGATGGGCAGTGTCTCAACTTCTGTAGAAAAAAAAATAGAATAAAATCACAGTTTATTCTTGTAAAATAAGGTTGTAGCTAAGGGCCATCGGCTGAAATTTTTGAATTTTTGAAAAATAAGATAATTGCGTTATTTTTTTAAAAAAATCATTTTTGTCTAAAATTTTGACATTTAAACTTACTGGAAAAAAAAAATTAAATTTTCAAAAAATGGCTTGATGGCCCTCAAACAATTTAATTTTGCGCAGATAAGCGCAAATTTTATCCAAAAATGCTTAAAATTGTTTAAGTTATCATGATATCCATGTTGAAAAATGTAGTTTCCAGAAAATCGCGTTTAAAGTTTTGGAAGAAAAGAATATACTGATATATTTTTTCAACTTACATTTAATTTGCTATTCCTGCGCTATACTGTGGACTCTCCTGTGTCCTAATCTACTCATTTAAAATACTTTTGTTACACCAAGGAATCTTTAGTAGAATCTTTTCGGCGAGGTCAGTTTTATCGATTGTGCGCGCGCTCATATTTTTGCTCATATCTTTCTTAATAATTGAGATTTCACTTTAAATCTTTTTTTACCACAATTCTATGCACACTTTAGGGATTTAATTTTGATTAAGAAAAACAAAAGAACGAAATCGATTTTTTGAACGTTGAGAACGTGTTTAGCCCCTTAAATCTATATTATAAAGCAAAAACATATGTGTGAATATCGATGACTTCATATTAATGGTGGCAATACCTCACCAATACATTTCGCTTTTAATACATTTTTTAAACTTCTAAACCTCGCACAATTTCAATTTTTACACCGTCGAATGTGAAAAGAAATGTTCTTTCAAATGTTATTTGTTTGAAACCGTGCCTCAATTTACTGATTTTTTATAGCTTTTAAAATTATTTTCAAGCATGATATTATTTTTAAATCTATCTATATCGCGTGCAGCCTGATGACAAAAGATTAACCCGCTTGAACTTAAAGTAATATAAATAGTTCAGCATTTGTTTCGGGCTAATAATCCATCACTAAATTAAAAATTGATAAATAAATCAATAAAATAATATAAATAAAACACTTTTTTAACAGATATGTAATAGAATTTCGCCTTTAAATCACTGAAATTATCAGAATCAAAAAGACTGCTGTGAAATCTTTTGCGATTTCTTCGGCTAAAAAATTCTGGCATGCGGCTAATAAGAAAGTGTCGCTTTTAATAATAAATTGGTATTTTTCATACAAAAATGATTTTTGGTGGTGTTACGGGGAAATCTTAATAAAATCTATATATATATATATATATATATATTACGCTGTCGTACGTGGCACAGAAATCGCGATTATTTGTTAAATGTTTAATGGTAACGCCCGAATGAAACGCATCTCATTTGTTATTGCGTAAAAGGCCTTGGCAGGATTTAGGCCGAGGTAAATTGGGTTTATTTACGTTTCGATCTTTCGCTGCAATTATGGAGCTTCAAAATATCATTAGAAATGCCCGTAAAAGATTTCGGAGATTGCTTGAAAGTGAAGAATAAGCCAAATTAAGAAGAGAAAATCGAAATAGATTGGGTCATCACATTAACTTTTCACAAATCTTATTTTGCCATATATGAAGCCTCGATCTTATACTGATATGCCATTTAAGTTCAATCGTAAGAACTTCCCTGGCCTTTTCATTCTTTAAAAGTAAAGTGAAATAATTTTCCCTGACCGTTTAATTTTTTAAACGTTTTTTAAACGTTCCACTCCACTGTTATATTTTTGAATGACAGTCAGCCCGGGCAACGCCGGGCGGGTCAGCTAGTTAAATATAAAATATCTCTTAGTTTTCAATATATATATATATATATATATGTTATTGGAATCCGTATTGAAATTGGAGTGTGTAGCATTTTAATGTTCATTCAATGTTTTGAGTGTCTCTGTATTGTTCATTTACAGAGACACTCAAAAGGATTTGGTTATACAGTGGTGTGTGTTTTATTATGAGCTTTCCAGCTAAATAAAATTTTAGTATACTATGTGGAATGCATAAAAATCAAGTGATAAATATGGCTGCACAAATGAATTCAATACCATATACGTATAGTAATTACTAATAATGTTTTGTGCGTTTTATAAATTGATTTATTTAGATATCTCCTTCCATCGAATGAAAAATAAGCGACGTTTGTAAAAATATTCAGGCAGTGTTAAAAGTGTTTCATAATCTACGCTTGATTGATGATTTTTTAAAGTTTTTTTTTTCTTGAAGTTTTGCAGGTAAATAGAATGAAGAGTAAAAATGGAGTTACGTTTGATCCAGCTTTACATTTCAGTTTCAGTGTCTGTTCTGGCATTCTGGCAGATTGGTACAGCGCAGTGCAATGTATTGGCAAAAATTTTAATTACTTTTTGAGTTACTGTGGTAAAAATATACGAGCTACCTTAAAAATATGTTTCTTAATTCACCTTAAAATTTATAATAGATAATTAATTATTGATTTTTAAATTGGAGAGCTTTTTTTTAGGCTATTCTATATATATATATTTCATATATGAAAAAGTTCTAGCTAAATTTAAACAAAAATTATTATAAAGTTTTTAGATAAAATACTACTAGAACCATAATGTTCGAAGATTGGCAATCCTAAAGAATATGATTTATTTATATTATGTGTTACACACAACCATCTTTAATAGACTTCCTTTCTGCAACTATGCACTTCTACTAATGCAAGAACAGTTTCTGAAATCATTTCTGTCTTGTAAACCTTTGGACGAGGTGGTCTTCATTGCGGTGGTCCCAGCTTCCTCAAACTTAGATGCACTCTTGGAACGGCGTGATATGAATACATTTTCGCAAGACACGTTGCTCTTTCACCGTTCACCTGCTGCAACATGTGTAATGTTTTTTCAAACGCTGGCAAAATTTGAAATTCGCATATTGTTCTTCAAACTCCATTTCTGCTTTCGACGAACGCGTACGATTACAGCTCATTGGCCCTCATTGTCTGGTATAGTGGCATTTCCACTATACTTCTTCTCCATCGCATCTCATGTGACAATTGCCTCTACGCTACAGTAAAATATTTCCACTTTCTTCTAATCCGTATTCGCTGGCGATATCAGCACTGTCGCCAAACGTTTTGTATCTAGTATTACATATCTGCATTTACAAATAATGTTGATGATGACAATGATAAAATTAATATAATAAACAAATCATTACTAATCATCTAAATATTTAATAAGTCTATACATTTATTTTTTTTTCTCTGTTAATCGAGAGGGAATTATATCAAAGTAGTAAAATATGAAATGGACATCTAATTTTCCGGAAGTTGATCAACTTTTTAACCTTTCAGCTAATCAGTTAATATAATTAAACTTCAGTAAAGTATCAAAATAATTGAAGTATGAAAATGCATTTAAGCTTAAATAATTGAAATTCAAAATGCATTTTTCACCGAATTGGTTTTTACGCTTAATTTATTCACTTCAAAATGAAAACTCAGAATTTTATTATTATATATTTCTGTTACTCCATATGTTTTTTAAGGTAATGAATGTATTAGAATCTTTTTTTTAATATATAAAAATACGAGCAATTTCATTCGTAAAATAATTATATAATTAAGCTATCGCATAAAAACTTTTAATTAGATCTGTAATTTTATTAATTATATATATAGACTTCAAATTTAACTACATTCTGTAGGTGAACAGAAGAAGTAAATTACCTTGAAAAGTATTTATGCGTATCTTTAATAGTTTCTCATCTAACATTAAATGTTTTTAAAGTATTTCTCAGAAATTATTATATATAGGAGAAGGTGGCCTAAAATGATCCCCTTAAGGGAAGAACTTGTGTAAAATAACTTAACTGTTTAAATAAAACTTTGGTCTTTTGCTAGTATGTTTTACACTATATTTTGCATTGTAAACATATTTTAATAATATTTTAAACCCAAATTGAGTAATGAAAAAAATAGAATTTTTTAAAAAGTGTCCAAAGGATCATTTTACCTTCACCAAATGGCAAAATGATCCTTCATTTAAAAATAATTGTAATTTATTTTTCGGCAAAATAAGGATATAAAGTAATTATGGCAATGCATAAGTGTAATTCACATCTAAAAACATACTCCATTAAGTAAACCAAGTCATATTTCTGTACATGAAAGACTGTATATCTAAATAAATATGAAAGTCAGTGCTTAACTTATAACAGATGTTATAAAACCCAAATTTTCAAAGAATTCTAATCAGACGCGTAATATTGCGATCGCTTGAATACCGCCATTGCTTCTTCTTCACTTATCACAATTAGTTTATGTGTTACCCCGTATATAGCGCGAGTTGTCTGGAAGAAAACATATGTGGATCGTTTTGCCCATTAGGTTCATTTTAGGCCATCTTCCCCTTTTTGAGTTCATTTAATACTAACTCGTCTAAAACGAGAACATTGTTAAAGCGAGCAATTATTACGTTTAAATTGTTTAATCATTTAAAACATGTGTTCCGAACCACGCGCCCTTGGATGCACTTGAACCCACGAAGTATTTAACCATAAATTTATGTGCGTAACTATATATTTTCAACTAACGGATAGTAGTGTAAGTTTTGATTGGAAGAAAGTAACGATTCCTTAGCTGTGCAACAGTATTTGTTATGATATTTATTATGAACAACTTATTGAAATACTCACTCAAATTCAAAAACACAACAATGCTGAGCGTAATTCAATTTTTACATGAGCGCCATTTCACCGTTTATATCCTTTGTTGCTGTAAAGAATCTTTGTTACACTTTGCATTGGAAATGCTTTGAAAATATCTCCATCGATATCCATGCATTTGTCAGACTGCGTTGTTGCAGTTGACGTGCAGTCCCCCAGCTCCCTAAATAGAACAAACACCCCATACATTTTAACTATTGATCACCTAATTGTCTCAGAAAAAAAAAAACGAAAATAGCCCTTCTATTGCGATTTATGTCTTCTTTCAATTTGTGTTTTAATAAAAATGCCTATGGGGCCGTCTTCATAGAGAAATTGTACCATACTCTGAAATTTTCAATACTAACACTCAATTTTGCTATCAATTCAAAATTTTCAGAAACATTTACCTTAGGATTCTAAACGCAAAGTCATTTTGTGGGGTAGTTTAGGATTTATGCAGATTTAAAGTTTTGAACTTCTAATGTTAAATTAATTTTCAGCTCTAAAACAAACTACAATGCACGTAGTTTCTTAAGCATAACTCAAAAACTACTTGGCGGAATGAGCTATGATTTTGTATTTACATATTTAAAGCTTCTAAAAATTGATTTTTGTTAAAAATTTTATAGATTACAGTACATATTTCTTTCGAATATTAATTAAAATATGTATAAAATACGTCATAATTAAATATATATATATATACAGGGTGACCAGAAAAAACGTAACGAAGACTAGAAGTAAGATCACGGTTGATGATTTTGTTTTTACTCGATTCTCAGTTTGTTTTCACTTATTAATCTTTATTCTAACTATAATTTTTTTTAATAGGATGGCAAACAAACGGAACGCTATTTTGGAACTTCATCGCCAGGGAAAGCGTGAATGTGAGATTGCTCGATTGCTTCAAGTGCCTCATCCAACAGTTTCCAAGGCCATCAAAATATTCAAGGAGCTTGGCCATGAAGGAGACCGACCAGGAAGAGGCAGGAAAAGAACTGTGAACACCTCCAGAAACCGACAATTGATAAAGAAACGAGTATCCCGAAATCCTCGGGTGTCGATGAGAAAAATAGCGAGGCAGACTGGGATTGGCCGGGAATCGGTTCGACTTATGGCCAAATAGGAGCTGAACCTTCATCCTTATAAGCTGAAACAAGCGCAATTTCTCACCGAAGAAAACAAACGAGTACGGATTGCAAGATGCAGGAAGCTGCTGAAGCGAGCTGCAATTCCACGCTGGGAGCGAATTCTGTTTTCTGACGAAAAGTTATTCTCGATAGAGCAATCGTTCAATCATCAAAATGATCGCATTTGGTCAACAACTTCCCCAGGCAAATCTTCCATGGTTCACCATCGTCAAAATCTTAAATCTGTCATGGTGTGGGCAGGAATTTGCGTAACAGGCAAAACTCCTCTCATTTTCATCGATTCTGGAGTCAAACTGAATAAAGATGTGTACCGAAAAGAGATTCTTGAAGATGTAGTACTTCCCTTGCTCAAAAACACTTCGGAAATGGGACTTGGACTTTTCAACAAGATTCCGCACCTTCTCATCGAGCGAAATCCACACAGGACTGGTGTCGGGCCAATTTTCCAGACTTCATCTCGGCTCAAGAATGTCCTCCATACTCGTGTGACCTTAATCCATTGGATTACAGTTTGTGGTCAATTTTAGAGGCAAGAGCTTGCCGAAAACCTCACAACAGTTTGGAATCTCTAAAGCGTTCGTTGATTCGGGAATGGAAGCTAATCACTCCAGCAGAGCTGCGGCCAATTTCTGAAATTTTCACCAAACGTTTGCGTCTCTGTATCAAAGCAAAAGGGGGACACTTTGAGGAAAAGGGATTTTTTATTTTTCTAATACATTGTTGTTAATAAATAAAACATTTGTTTGTGCAAAAGTTTGTGTGTTTTCTTTAACCGAGTCAAATTAAACCGTTACGTTATTTTTGGTCACCCTGCATATATATATGTATTGTAACAAAGTGCGTATACTCCTTGAAATTTTCAAGGGGACACCATTTTTTCTAATTCGAAAATTTCTGTTCAATATTTAAATCGCAGATTTCCTAATCGCCTTGTTTGATAGCAGAATTTGTAATATTTTCCGCGATTAAATAGGGCAAAAATATTGACTAAAACTTTTTGTCAAGATTGTGCGCAGCCTGTTCTAACCTATAAAAATTTTAACGGAAATAATGATGAACATGTCAAAAATTAAGCTACGAAGTAGTTTAGACATTCATAACTCCAGACACGTGTATCACTATATGAAAACGTTTTTGGAGAATATTTTCAATGGATGAATGTTTATAATTTTTCCGATTTACTAAATTTGGTATTAATTTACATAATACTTAACTGTGGCTATTTTATAAATAAGAAATGTTAGTTTTAAGAAGTGTCAAAGATGTGTATTTTAGGGCATTAATAACGATGCATTTTTTGATAAATCATCATCAAATAATAAAAAGAAAGTGTGATTTTATGCTGTGAAACAATAATGTAACTATATTTAATCAGATATAGAAAATTTCAGAGTCACACATTTTTTTCCATATAGTTTTTTAAA
Organism: Maratus michaelseni; assembly: GCA_963931845.1. Classification (NCBI taxonomy): domain Eukaryota; kingdom Metazoa; phylum Arthropoda; class Arachnida; order Araneae; family Salticidae; genus Maratus; species Maratus michaelseni. Next base: position 120,852,834 of record OZ007599.1, on the reverse strand, counting down.
ACTTAATATGTGTACAATAACTGCTGCAATACAAGTATGTAACTTAGAATAATGTACATAGTATATTTATCAGTTTTATTAAATCTATGAATTTTTCATTTTGCTCATTACAATTTAACACATACTAACAACTGAAAATGGCAGTATCACGACTGAGTAATCAGATATAGTGAAATTAACTGTTATATCAAACTCATTATTATATCCGACAGGCTGAGTAATTTTATGCTACATCATTACGTAACGCAATAAAATCACCTGAATAAAATAATTCTAATTAAAAATAATTCTCACGACAGTTTTTTCTTCATAGTAATACAATAAACTATACGGATGTTGCTGCAGATTATATTCATAGAGTAATTTAGAGAATTTCCCTTAAGAGGATTCGTTAGCCTCTAGAAGTCAGTGCGTTCTGTAATAGTCGGAAAAGCTTTTTGGCATGATTGGCAATGGATCACACGTGTTGGCGAAGATTTTAACCACCGTAATAAAATTAGAGCAAAATATGCCTACAAATTATGCGTTAATTCAGAATCTGAATACAAAAAATGTAACCGGAGAAATATACAGCACATCTGTGCAAAAAATATTCCAAGCAATTAAACATATTGGCTGAAAGGAATAGCAGTAAAAATATAAATCATAAGCCTAGTTATTTTATTAAAAATGAAAAGAAGAATATATTACTTTGTTTATCAACTATACAGCTCGAACGTTTGCAGCTCTATCATCAATGCTTATTATCTAATCCGCTAAAAGTTTCATAAAAAAGTCGCCACACGAGTGAAATATAGTAAATTCTGGCACACGAATACGTTTTTCCGTCGACTAATGCTACAGCGCTAGTTTCTGTACGAAAATATGATGTTAAAATGGGTGCTATTATATACAATGGAAGTGAACCCTCTTGAGGTATGTCCTTTGTGGTAATGGGCACGTTCGGTAACGAGTACGCGGACGTATTCGCAAAACAAGCCACCAAGCATACAAACATTGATTACCACCTCCCAATACCTCAATCGTTCATAAAGAGGGTCCTGAGATCCAGGATCATCTCGGAGTGGCAGGAGTACTTGGAACTCACTGACAACGGCAGGTACACGTTTGACCTAATCCCCACAGTCTCACTCAATATGTATCACCTCACACCATACACCGCAGCTTCCTAACAGGCCACGTCCCCTTCAAATCATACCTCCACAAATTTAAGTGTGCCCGTTCTAATAGGTGTGAGTGTGGTGAAATGGGAACACCCACTCACGCCTATCACGAATGCCCACTCACTGCCCACTGGCACATTAAATGTTCAGCCACTCCCCTAAGGGATGGCTAGTTAACATTATTTCAAGACCTATACTTTTAAGCAAACTCAAACACATCCACCAACACCTTGCACACATCTCTAACCTAACAAACTAGTTAATACCAACCACAACTGACATTTTTTCGTATGGTATCGCCCCTTGTCGTGAGTAAGGCTTCCTTTGGTGGCTCCCTTTATCGAGAGAGAGCATGTCTCTCGCGCACATCCCTATTGCTCACATGTTGTCTGACTACCGGGTGCTGTAATCTCAACAACGTTGGTTCCTCGCTGCTCCGTGTCGCGAAGGAGATTTGTTCTCCATCAGTGAAAGTTTTGTTCTGTGAATGTCTGGTGTTTCTGGCCCGTGGCCATAGTATTTGTCACTCCGCCTCCTGTCGCGCTTACGGCAGGTTGAGATCTAACCTAAAAATGTAATTCTTTTAAAACCGTAAAAAAGGTACCCGGAGGGACATCTATTCTCTATAGACTTGGTCTCCTAGTCTGAATTGTCCCTCTTAGGCTGAGAAATACTTACTCAGCATCTGAATTTCCTTGATCATGAAGAAGTCTATCTCTTCCAGAAACTAACTGTTTGTCAACGGGTTGCTAACAATTACCACTTCCGCAAGTAGCGGTTGGTTGGGGTGTGAGTGTTGGTGCGGTTGGTTGGGGTGCAGTGTTTGTATGCAGGTACTGCGTTCCCGGTAAATCGAAATTCAGATTTTGGTTATCAAGGCATCATTTTCTTTCGTATATCTGATCAGCCAGCTAGAAATATTACAGCTCACATTCTTATTTACAGTGCTATTTTCCTTTTGCATAGCATATGAATTTTGGCATTGTTTATGGTCATTTTTTCCTATACATCAAAGAGGATTTAATGTGGTTAATAATGGCTGTGTATAGCACTTTAAATGTTTAATCAATAATAACGGCTTATTTCTGGAAAATAAGAGATAAAAAATGGCGAATTTCAGACGCTTCAATTGTCTGAAATAATGTGGCATTACAGACTGTAAAAGGAGGCTGAAATAAATAAGATATTTTTTGCGTGTTAAAATTGAATCATCCGTTTCTGACGCTTTTTTCCGAATTTCACACTTTTAAATTTTCAGTGATTTTACACGTTAATAAATCAATATTATCCGACCTGGTATCCACCATTCTGGTTCTGCTTAAATTTACCTTGGAAAAGATTCTTTGTTCTAAAATACTAACAAATATTTTACTTATTTTACTAATATTACAAATATTACTACTAATAGTGCTAATATTACTACTAATATTACTAATATTACTAATATTACCAATATTACTAATATTCCTACTATTACTACTATTATTACTAATAATATTAGTAATATTTCTAATATTTTCGACCCGATATCCACCATTTTCATTTTGTCTATATTTTCCAGCTGTAAAGATGATTGTCCTAAAATCGTAACAAATATTTCACTAATATTACAAATATTAGGATGAAATAGAAAAAATATTAAGAAAAATTAGCAGTTTAAAATGAACGATTTTTTAAAATAAAAGAAAGAGAAGAGCTGGAGTGTAGTGTTTTACTAATGTTTAGAAATAATAATTTCTAACAAAAATGATAAATGTTTTGTAATTTTTTAAGTAGTACCTGATTTAATATATTTATCACTTTTGTACAAAACAAATAATTTTTTATCATATGGAAACCACTACTATTCCAGCTAATCCAACCATTATGGTTGTGCCAGAATTATTCTTGAAAAATATGCCCTTTTAAAACACTAACAAAATATTTTATTATCATTAATAACATATAATGAAATCGAAAGATTTGTTGGAATAATTTAACAGTTTTAAGAAAATAAATTTTAAAACAAATAAAATCCAATTGGTTCGGAATCCGCTCTGTTTTCATTAAGTAATTTAGCGTTAGAAAAGTAAATATTGCTTTAGACGTAATTTAATTCAACATTCCTGTTTTTAAATGAATCACATTCTCTGAATTCCCAACCACACATATTGTAAAGATCAATGGAAAACCATTTGCTGTGGTGAGTTTTCATTGATTAAATTTTTTTATTTTTCAATGGCCTAGCTAAAATTGGAGAATAGGAAATTTCTTATTTTCTTTAAATCTACGAAAAATTCTTTATTCGAAAAAACTATATATTGCAACAAATCCAATTTGTTGGATAATTTACTTAAATAAGAGGAAGACCATTCTAAAATTTGAAAAAAAAAAAAACAACGAAATGTGAATAAAAAACTATTTATTAACCAAATTGTGAAACCCAAATTTATTTTCCGTTATTAAATACTTCCTTAGAGTATGATAAAGTTTTTTAGCAGAAAAAATATCTATATATATATATAGCTAATTAAGTAATAAATTTAAATACAGATGTCACCAAACATTTAAATTCACCTTAACTCAAAGTTATGATCTCAACAAATGTTTCGGAGAACAGATTTATGAAAAAAATATAACCAAAAGAAATTCTATTCTTTAAAAAATATATTTTGTTTTAGTCCACGCACCTGGGATTTTTAGTTGTGAAGTTCTAAAGGAAAGATGGTTTTTGCTATATTTATGTTTTTTGGGGTGCTGAACACGAATCTGAGGTTCGCTAACAAACATTTTGTGCAAAAAACACCTTTTTGTGAATATATAAAAAAATTTCGAATTTTACTCAGTTTTATTGATATAACTTTTTTTGGCAGAAGTTATGGAAAGAGCGATTGAAATTTTAAAAACCAGACAATTTTTTTTACAAAACTGAATATATTCATTTTTATTATGAAAAACAGATGACATACAAAATGAAGCTCGAAAGTCAGTCATAAAACGTCACCTGCTTATTTCACTGAAATGAGACTGAGAGGCTTTGAGCCTCCCTTAGTTCGCTTGTTGCGGCTCATTTGTTGTCGCGACCGTCGTTATCTGGTTCCGTTCTTGCTTACCATCAAACCCTTCCCAGCCATACTCAACCTTTTTTTCCACGCGGGCCGCAAACATAAGTTTGCTTCGTTAGGCGGGCCGCAACACACTGTACTTATATAATATTTTAAAAAATTAGTTAAAATAGAAACATAACAAAGTAGCATAACAAATAAGCGTAACAAAATATAATTAGCTTCAGCTATATAATAAGTATAAAACGAGATAATATATAGCACTGCAAAATTTCTAATTTCTAAAGAATACCAGAGAAAAATAAAATCAGATTTTCTTTAATAAATCCGACTTTTGTTCAATACAAAAGCTTCATGTCTTTTTAAAATGTGAAAATATATAGTTGAAATTTAATTAATTTGAAAAAATATTTGATTGGTGGTGTACATGTCTTTCAAGCAAATAGGACTATGTAAGAAGGCTTTAACTAAGCAAATGACGTGCTTTTAAATTATAAATAACTGGAAAGATTTTGCCTGCCAATCAAAATATATAAAGCAGAACTGGAGATCTTATATAGCCTATTTCTTCTCTTTTATAAATAAGGATTAATGATTGCGTGTCTCAGGCCCTAAATAAAAGGTCGTCGGGACACATGTGGCCCACGGGTGCAAAAGTGGTGCCCAAGTGGAGTGTCCCCAACCTTTTCTGTTCTTCCCAAGAGCTGGTGATATACATTTCTTGTGTGTCTTATGTATTAAAAATGCGTTTTTAGCCATGATATAAGTGCTTAACACTTTTAGAAGAGTATGTTGTACTTAAATTAGTAGTTTAACATATTTCCTGTGAACAAATGCTGCATGCCCACAAGCAAGGGAGAAATAAATGACTTCGGCATTGCTGCAGAAATGATGCAATGTGCGATTGCAATGCACATGTCAGTTCACTTGTCCTTAGTTGCAGGTTTTGTTGTCTTGACAATCACGATTTCTAAGAATCTTAGTAGGGAGTTAGGTATGCATAATTCAACCTCTTGAAAAAATTGTCTAAAGTTGAATATTCTGTGAATATTGTAGACCATCGAGAGCAGAACTTCTGCTATAACTGCATCAGACACACAGCCCCCTTTCTCTTCTCCCGAGGTTTTGCAATTGCTGTACCAAGAGTACCAAGCTGTACCAAGAGTAATTACTAATAATTGGTAAATACGTATTAATAGTAATTTTGTATCATTATATCATCTCCATAATTCTTCAACAGCTGTGCTTTGACAGTTTGAATGTGCGGACAATGAGAACCTTGAATTTTATCCATGAAAACGGTGAGGCATAATTTGCATTCATTTGAATTTTTCTCAATATATTCATAAATGTACTGTATTTTTTTTTTCAATTTTATCTGCATTGGTACAAGTTTTCTTATCAGTAGTGCTTCGTACAGTGGCAAAGAATTTTTTGATGCACATATTACAGTACTCTGCATCTGCTTCAACTAGATCTGAAACATTAGATATGCCAGTAAAACTCTTGAAACGAACGAGGGGAAGCTCAAAGCCTCTCATTTCAGTGAAATAAGTAAGGGTCGTTTTATGACTGACTTGCAAACTTCATTTTGTATGTCATCCGTTCCTAATACGAAAAAATGAATAGATTCAATTCTGTAGGACATTTTGTCTAGTTTTCAAAATTTTAATTCCTGTTTCCGTATATCTTGCCAAAAAGTAGTTATGTCGAATAAACCGCTCAAAAGTGGAAAATTTTCGATATTTTCATAAACTTGAATGAGGTTTTCCAGCCAAAGCTTTTGTTGACAAAACCCAGATTTGTGTTCAGTACCCCAAAAAACGTAAATATACGGAAAATTATCTCTCCTTCAGAATTTCACTGCTAGACCATTTACTTAGCCAAAAAAATTGAGATGCGCATAAAAGTTATTTAAGACCTTCACAATCCTTTTATATATTTTCATGGGATGTAAAAAAAGTATGCTTTGTTATTTATAATTAAAATTTATGTTAAAACATAAAAAATGTCATTTGCTGATTCAAAAGGGCTTTTGAATTTAATCCTATTTCCGTTACAGTGGCGTATATATGTTTTATTTTAATTTTCAACACTGCTCAAATATTATTTAAAAATAATTAGATTTGCACTATAAATTTTTACTTTATAAAAAGTTTCTGCAGTGAGCAAAGGTCTGATTTATTTGAAGAAAAAATCCTCATTTTTTTTCTTTAGAATTTGGAAATTCTTCTTTATTATATTATCACCTTTTATATTAATTATGTAGCTAATAATGATTATATTATTTTTGTTATACTAATTTTGTTATCGTAGGGTCTGCAGAGGTAAATAGGCCATAGTAGATAAACTTACATTAAAAAAAAATTAATAGCTGGTGTTTCTTCACTTAAAAATTAAATTTTTGTTAAAGGAATTAATTTAAGAAAAAAAATAGCAACACTGTTAAATTTATACAGTCATTTATTCCACTTCCTTCGAAAAGAATGTTTTTTAATAGTTTTAAAACTTTCTTATTTCAAGCTCCTTTTTGAAAATAAACGAAATACTTTTTATAATACTTTTATGGAAGAGGAATCTAACAACATATTCCAATAACCAGCTAAATTATTTATTTATTCCTTTTTATGTAGATTGGAGTAAAGTGGTTATAGTGTTAGGCTTAATAAATGCATATGGAAAGTATTATTTGTGCACATCTGAAAAATATTTAGGGCCTTTTTCTAAACTTGAAGACGAGGGATTATTTTAAGATTGCTATGGGGTTATTTTAAGAAATAAAAAATGAATAATAAATAAAAAACAAGTTACATAAAATAAGGTTTAGCAAATTCATGTGAGTGAAGAGTAAAAACAAATTACTTCTACTTTTAATAGACTGCTGTCAATTGTTCTCTTTCTATTCACTTAAAATTTCCTTTTAATATTGTTTTATGTATTATTCACTTTTTTAGATCTGTTTAGTTTATTTTTTAATGCTTTCTTGTTTTAGATATGCTATGAATATATTCAAATAGTTGCCGTTACTTCACTTAAAATTATATTTGTTTCGGATTTACTTTAAGAATTAAGTAAATCTAAAGAGCAGCATTGTTACATTTATAAAATCAGCTTATTCATTTTCATCTCAGCAGTGTCTTTTTTGCTGATTGTATAACTTTATACCACGATGTTTTTATCTATACATTGTCCCCATGACAATTTCCTTCTATTACGATGATTTTTTTTTTTTTAAGGATGTAAAAAAAAGTTTATTGGTAAATACATGAAGTTTTGGTAGAAGGGGCAGTGGCTCAAGAACTGACAGCTGAAGAATAGAAAAGGCAAAAATAAAATAAATAAAAAATTGCTATACCCTCAAAATTATGTCTACTCTAAACCAAAGCAAAAATAATAAAACTGGCCGAGGATGGCAAACCAGATATATAGGTAACTGTGGAAGAAAACCTAAACAGGACGATACATTGGACGTATTAGAAAAAGTAAATGATATCTAAAAAGTGAAATTTGTAAAAAAAAAGTGATTAAAAACATGTATTTCCAGACGTTGACGATGTCGATGTAAGTAAGTTTAATAGCGTTGTTAAGGTATAAGGAGGAACCAATTTTAAATAATAAAAGACATTATTCTAGTCAAAGAAGGTCTAAATAGGCAATAATTAAAGTACTAATTATGTAAATATTACAGAAATATTACAAAATCTATTTTAGATTCTTCCAGAAGACTAAAATGTACATATTATGAAAAAATACTATGCATTTAATCTGTTACTATTATTTAAATGTAGCTGTAAACTAAACTATGTTTCATTTTATGACCATTTTACTCCCACTAACCCTACTATTTGAATTACCCACTTTTTTTTTTACATTATTATATAAGAATAGTGTGTTGCGGCCCACGTAAGGTAGAAAACATATGTTTGCGGCCCGCAACAAAAAAGGGTGTACTAGAACATGCAATTTTACTTCCAAAACGCAACATAGTATCTTTAAAAAAATAATAATTAAGATTTCTGTCAGTGTTGTGAAAACGCAGCGATGAATAAAGTGATTTTAAAAACTCGATTTCGAATTCAATAAATCGATTGTGCGTACCAATGCTGCGTATCTGCAAAAAAGAGATATAAAAGATTTTTTTGAAATATGAATATTGAAAAATAATTCCCTAATATTGAAATTGAATAATTGATTAAGTATAATAAATATAAAAATGAAATAATTGATATTTTTATCAAGCAGCTTATAAATTCTGTCTACAGTTGTCTTAAAAATAGTTCAAGTTTTCGATCATAAAATAGCTCTACGCTATTTCAAACCAGTGTTGTCAGTGAGCTATTTTTTAGTTAGGTTTTCTTGATTGCCACCAGTTTTTTGAGAAAGTAAAATTTCCCGTATTTAATGACAGATTAAATAAGGATAAAACGAGGCGAATTATATCCTTAAAAAAAAAACAATGCCAATTAAGCAATAGAAAATTTTTAAAAGTAGCCCACTGACAATACTGTTTCAAACTGCAATAATTATCAGCTTAACGTGTAAAATTATAACACGGTATATATTTTCCATTTTCATTCTATTTAGCTACTAAACTACAAAACATGGTTTGTATTTTAAAATTTTAAAATTTTAAAGTTATTTAAGTATTCTTCTACCTTCAGGGCATTTATTAATTAAAATTTGAGTCATCTTTTAAATAACTGTATAACAAAATTTATTTGCTACCTGAAAAAAATATCACTTATTTCATCTTTATATTCATTATATTAATGAAATATCGAATTTTAAAATTAGGGAGACCTTTATGAAACAACATGTAAAAGGTTAATAATGTTATACAATTATATAAGTTGTAATTTAACCACACTTATAAGATTTTTCCCTGAATGTTTATTTTGGAAATAAAGGGTAGTAATGTGTAATCATAAAAAAATATGTATTTTTTAACTGAACATGTATAATTTCTTTTTTAAATTAAATATTTTCATTTCGAATTAAAGTTCACGTTATATCCACCCCAAAACCGAAAATTATATTTCAAGTCAATTCTTAACCCGACTCGAACACGACAAAAACATTTCCCCAACTCGAACCTGGCACATTTCAATCTTTCCCCGACTCGAAGCCAAAATGGACGAAAATTACTCCATATTTTAACACAATTATAGAAAGATAGTCTACAATTACATCTCTAATATCAGTTTTATCTTTTATGTTTAAATTGAACATATATTCAATTATATGCAAATATAGTCTTTTTCATCTGAAAACATATTCTAGACTTTTTAATAGAAAATCGGGTCAACCCGAAAACAATCTACAACGGTCAAATCCCAACTTGAAACCGGCCCTAACTCGAAGCATTTAACTCGTAAAAAAAAATTGCGTCAATCCCCGACCCGTGGTTTGGACTGGGTCGGGTACGTATAATCTACGTATTTTTGTGCTTCTTCACTGGTTTAAAAAATAAATAATCATATTGTTAAAATTACAAAAATTGCAGCATATTAAAAAAAATAGCGAATTTAAGCAAATATTTTCGCATAAAATGCACCAGGCTACATCTACACATTTAACGTATAGTTTATAAATTAATGAAACAATCCAGATAGCCCTTTGAAATAATGGTACGTAATCCTTCAGTTTCCAGATCGGCTGGAGCAATTTACTTTTTCCCATTTTTTGTTGTTGTTGTTATTTAGCCTCTAACTAAGACAAATATAAGGTGTCAACAAAGTCTCTTTACAATTTCAGGCTTTTATTACAAATACAAGTGAACAGGTATGAAAAATAGTATATGTATCTGTTTTTTGCAGGTCTGTGTTTTGCTGTATTTTTGCGGGTTTTTTGCATCAATTAATAAACCTCTATATGTCCACAATTGGTTGCACAAAGCGCGTCAATGCAATAATCGTAGCCGTTTTCCTCATATATTCTTTTTCGTTCAATACTTGCTTTTATACTTGCTTATGACATTCAATACTTGCTTATGACATTAGGGTTATTTCATACTTCCGTCAGTATAGAGATTCCTCACATTGATCACATACACTTATATTTTTTGTCTTCCTTCTTGGGAGGAATTTTTGACAACCGATCATGTAATTGTTATAATTACCTTATTTACCAATGGTAATGAAAATTTTAAGTATATTTTCATCTTTCTTAATATATTCCTAATCATCTAAATACCACGTAGGCAAAATATTTTATCCAATACTAAGCCGGCCTTCAACACTTTTTTCAAATTCCATTGACGTGCTTCGTGCAACTAATAATTCATATATAGAGATTTAATTATTGATGCAAAAAACTTCATTATATACTTCTAATGTTTTGCTACTTCCATACATGTATCTGTTCATTTATGTTTGTAATAACAGCCCGAGACTGTAAATAGACAAATTTTAAACAGATTTTGTAGACACTCTGTACATGCAATTTAATTACTTCTTTAGTTTTATTTGTTTTTTAAGTAAAGTCGGCCAAAAAAACCCCACTCCATTCGTTTTAATCTCCAAATTATAACAGACAAAGAATGAAAGGGGAAGTAGCCATTTGACTGGAAATTATGTCTTTTTTCAAAATGCGTTAAAAAATAATAATCTTAGAGGATGGTCTTCATACTGAAATTGTATGATACTCTGAAATTTTAAAGACAAACACCTAATTTTGGCACACATTTTTTTTTAGTAACTTTTACCTTAGGTTACCAAACGGAAAGCCATTGCGTCAATTAGTTTAGGAATTATAAAAGTTTAAAATTTGGAACTCCTAATGCTAAATTTAATTACAATCGTTGTAAAACACATTGCAAAGCGGGTAGGTTCTGTGAATATTTGGTGATTAAAATGTATGGAGTGTTTTCTTTTTTTTTCTGTTTATTGGCCGACTGTACGTCACACTGCTGTCTGCATAGGGCACTGGAGCAACAATTCCTTGACAATTCCGATACAGAAGATTAAAAAAAAATTAGTCAAACGATACATCATGACAAAATGTCAGTATACTCTCATTTTACAAGTCATATTAAGCACAAAACTTATGCAACAATGAAATGTGCTGAGTATAAAAGACACGAAGAACATTGGAAAGTTGTAAAAAGTACGTATATGATTAAAACACCAATTGTTGATTAGATATCAACATTTTTATTATTTTTCCAATAAGCAAATAGGGCCTGTGAATTTTTCTAGAATTACGGAACAAAATAACGGCTTACTGGGAGGGTGTTTTGGGAAATGGAGGGTAAATAGAGGTGGAAAATGGCCTTATTTTCACTTATACTTTGATGTAATATTACTTATTACATAGAGTAGTTGCACATACACTGAGTAAACTCATGGGCGATTGGAGAGGCGATGGAGATTAAGTAACCATGTGAAATTTCGTGTAAGAGCTTTTCAGATTTTATTTAAATCATTGGGAAGGAAACAGAGTTATCACCAGGTGGCTTATTATTTCAGCGTGAAATTTATGACATTAGGGTTATTTCATACTTCCGTCAGTATAGAGATTCCTCACATTGATCACATACACTTATATTTTTTGTCTTCCTTCTTGGGAGGAATTTTTGACAACCGATGATGTAATTGTTATAATTACCTTATTTACCATTGGTAATGAAAATTTTAAGTATATTTTCATCTTTCTTAATATATTCCTAATCATCTAAATACCACGTAGGCAAAATATTTTATACTTTGGTTGTTACAGAGACTTCTAGAAATCCATGAGAACAGCTAGTTTAATTAAAAGTATTCAAAGCTAAAATTACACTGAAGAGAAGTTGAATTAGAGATACTTGTCTAATATTATATAGCACCCCATTTCACTCTGATGACGGCAGCATTTCGTCGCGGAATGTAGTCGGCAAAACACTGGAAGCGTTGGGAAAGCATACCGTATCATGACCACTGAACAATTTCCCACAGTTTTACGAAGATTTGATGGAGGAGAGGGAGGGGGGTCATAGGTTCAAATATCTTTTTCGATGGTATCCCAGATGTGCTAGATGGCATTGAGGTCAGGTGATCCCGCAGGACACAAGAGAAAATTGACGCCTTTGGAGTGTTCATCCTACCATTTTGATGCAAGTCGGGGGCGATGGTGCAGTGCATTATGTTGTTGGAGCAAGAGTTCTCTAATGGGATGCCGCAGCCGAACAAACGGGAGCATATTGTCCTCCAGCATATCTTGTACGATTAACAAACGATGCCACACGTATCATGGATCCCAATTGAGTTCATGAAACAGTCCCCGGATGAGAACGACACGTCCACCAGCTTCAATTATACCCTTCAGATTGAGGTTCGGATTCAACCAAGGAGGGGAGTCTACCATATGGCTTGAGCTCTATAAGTCCTGCTCGACCAGTTTATTGTAAACACGAATCCATCTCATAGGGTTTGCGACGTACTCGTACCCTGCTACCGGCATGTACCAACGTGAACCTCGACTCATCAGCCCATACAACATTTTCCACATTTCCAGCGTCCAGTGGCGATTTTCCCGTGCTCATACTAAGCTTTGCGCCTTGTGATATGCTGTCAGGACAGGTACTCTCGTGAGACGATGGCTTCTGTACCCCATAGCGAGGAGATTGTTCTGGATCATGTGGCTGCTTACATGTTGTTGCGCATAAGCGTTAAATTGCTGAGTAATTTATTGCTCTATGGCTTGTCTATCCGCTGTTACAGTGCGAGCTATACGTTGATGGCAACGCACACACAAATGCTATTTTTCATTGTAGAATAGGCCCGGACATGAATGGTTTTACGCGTATCGACGTCTTTATGGTACATCCTTGACACAGTGACTCGTGAAAATCCCAGTGCTTGAACGACTTCGGAGATGGAATGAGCTATTCGTCGGACCCTAACAATAGTCCCAAGCTGAAATGCACTTTGATGCTTCGTCTTACTCGTATTGCGTTCGACTCTTACTGATATCCCATAAGCAGCACTCCTTATATTGTCGGATCTCGGTTTACGCCATGCCCTTTACGTTTACACAGCTGCCTAAAGCGCCACATTTGCTTAACTTCATCTGTCTATAATCAACTGATCTTCAGTATTCAAGCTAACGTCTTTATCATTGTTGCTATGAGATTTCGAAAAATGAAGGAGATGAAAGACTATATGAAGGAGAAATTACCATAAGGTGATTATAATGCCAACCTGATATTTCAGTTTCTTTGTGGTATAGTCTATTTGGTATTAAAAAATACTTTATTTACATTTGACAGGGGTATTTATAGACTGTTAACTGTAATAAACGATTATGATAGAAAGTTTCAATTCAAAGCAGAATTAATGCGTTAAATGCTTTTATTAATTCTAAATATCTAACTAACACAGAGCTACATTTAATACGTCTTATATCTATTCATCTTCAGGTTCAGACCATCTGTCAAGAGTTCTGGCTAATGCTGCAGGTTGTGTATGGTCCTTATTTTTCAGCACCACTATTTCCGATTAGCACTCTTTGCCTTACTTAACTGCACAATTTGTAATAACTTTCTGGTATTAAAATAAGAAGGAAAAGTGGTACCATTTCGGAAAAGTGGTTCTCAAAAATAAGGTCAGTAGGCAACCTGTGCATTGACGATATTATTAGATGATGATGAACGTGTTTATAATAACTAAGAAACAATTACGCGGTGGCAACGTGAGCACAAGCTCATCGGTGACTTAAACTATATTACTTTTATAGGACAGTAGATGGTACATTGGCAATAAAGTTTGATGGGTCTAATTATCAATAAAATCAGACTTTACGATGAATATAAACCCTGCCATTACGCTAAACTAATATTTAAAAAAAATTGAAATAATACTCTTATACTTATACATGTGCACTCGTTTCACAGATGTATTGCCAAATTCTGTAATATGGGTTGCCACAGTTTGGACAAAACTTTAAATCTGAGCTTGCGCAGTGTGTGTGTGTAGTTACTTTCTGATACTGGTTAGAATGCTGGAATGGCTGGAAGAAATGCTGGAATAATGGAAGCTCTTACAACCGCTTCTAGAAACTTAATAGTTTAATTTTAACCACGCTTTACAAAAAAATTTCAATTTAATTATAAGAATGATTGACAGCAAAAGAAAATGATACATTCTCGTATTTTTGGATATGTCAAAAATACTCCCCTCCATCTTTTAAATTGAAATTCTTTGAGAATTCAATGCTGGAAAATTTATAACTTTTATCTTTGCTGTTAAATATCACTGGTTTTCAAATTTATCTTTAAAATAAGGAAGAAAAAGCTTTAGCAACCAATCAATCACGTCTGAAATTGATGTTCAATACTTACTTTGCTCGAAATATACGCCTCATTTTCATATTTTTCTTATTTATTACAAGCGAAGCTGATCGATATAAAAGATTTTAAATCTTTTGCCTGCAAAGATTCTTAAACTTTTCGAAGGCTTTTTGCAGTAAAACGTAGCATTTTTATTGGCCAATTTTATACTTCTTATTCTTTTTGGGTGGAAGGTGGGGATGGAAGTGGGGCTAAAACATATACAGAGTATCTGAAAAAAACTTTACACATTCTAGAAACCCATATTTTGAATGTATATAGAAACTAATACTAATTTTAAATATATATAGAGACATTTTAAATATATATATATATACAAATGAATACATAAGATGGGAATTTGAAACATAATATTATGCATGATACCATTAAAGTTTTTGTTTCATTTTCAAGAAGTACGACAGATGGACTCAGTTGCCCCAATGGAATAATAGTTGAAAAATGGCTGCTACTTTTGCTGTCCCTCAAATTTCCAATTTGGGCTCGAAAATTGTGTAGCAAGAAAAAGAGTACCCCCACATTGGGTGCTATAGTTAGAAAATTTTAAAATCGGCTTTTTTAAAAAAACAAGTGGATTAGATGCCCAAACCCATGAGCTATGAGATCTCCGAAAGGCTTCTTGACTTTTTTTCTAACTATCTAAAGGCGAAATTTATTCAAGATAGGAAACGATGATGGAAAACTAAAAGAACATATTAACCTTTTCGGAATCATTTGGTGCGTATATGCTTCTTTAAAAGGTGCATTGGATAATTGTTTTTGTTAAATAAGTTAAGGGTGTATTCAAATCCAAACTGCTTATTTTGAGACACATTTGTAAATTCATTTGTGCTCTAAAATGCATCCAATTGGCAGGTTCTCTTATTCAGAAACTTTATAATGTCCGTATTGTCTCTATTTTTTGATAAAGGCAGAATATATTTCAAAAAATGCTGTCAAAGTGGACATTTTGAACCGAATTTCACAAAGCGAGAAAAAAAAAACATGGGGCCCTTATAAAGGTCTTTATAAATCACGCCGCCAAGTTTCCTGTTGTTACTTTTAAAAATGAGTCTGAGAATGTGTCTCAAAATTTTGAGTTGTTGAGCGTGGAAAAATATTTTTTTTGAATACCGCCTTAAGGTAACTGTTTAAATGAAAATTGTGCCAACCGAATAAAATTCGTGTATGGTACGCTGGTCGCGAACAGGCAGGGCTTGACAAATGCGGTCGCCAGGTCGCCACTGTTGACCAAGTTATTTAATCTGGTGGCAGTTTACTTTTACTTTTAATTTGGTAACAAAAAGTTCATCAACTGCAAATTTAAAATAATAAAATCAGAATAATTTGACTGACTTCGACAGGGAAATAGGCAAAAAATTGTTTTCCTGCTTCATTATTATACAGGGTGGTCCTAAAATATATGTCAAAAATGTAAAGGTAGGTAGAAGGGACCTAAATAAGCAGATTTCGTATAGGAATGTGGGTGCGAAAATGAAGCGTTAGGGAAGTAGAGAGCGCTGTTAAATTCAGCGTATGAAAGCGTTTCGCTGCCTTGAAACGCCATTCCCCGCACGGATTTCGAGCAATATGCATCGTTACACCAATGCGAGATAGCCGACATGCATTTTATCTATGGAGCTGCTCAAAGGATGCGCACGTTCAACGGCTCTCGAGCTTGTCGAAGGACTATCCTCTATTGTGCGTAATACTTCTTCTTCTAACTGCAGGAATTCTGCGATATCTTCCAGTGTCCGTATCACGCCTGGAAGCATAAAAGATCCATTTGTGCATAACTCCCGATGAAGACGCTCAAATGTTCGGCGATCCAGCAGATTCCTACCCGAAAATCGCTTCAGGTACATCTTTTGAGCAGCCGCTCCATTTCCTTGCGCAGCCCCATAAGTGAAATACATGTCGGCATGATCCGTATTGGTGTAACGATGCATGTTGCTCGAAATCCGTGCGGGGAATGCCGATTCAAACCAGCGAAACGCTTTCATCAAACATCATCAACAGCGCCCTCTACTGCCTCAACGCTGCATTTCCGCGTCCACATTCCTATACGAAAACAGCTTGTTTAGGTCTCCTCTACCTACCTTTACATTTTTGACATATATTTTAGGACCACCCTGTATATCAATCCCCCCCCCCCTAATCAGATATAGATTTTGTAGCACTCAAGTATAAGGGCATTTGAAGCATTTGGCAATCAGCATTTTCCGAACATGCCGGTTAATTCAGCCGCTACAGTATTTGTTTTATTATTTTTTTCAGAGATACATAATTTTGATAAATTTCATCAGAAAGCCTAGATATTATCTTTCTAAATTATGTACTGTTCTAAACTACGTAACTAATATTTCTAAACTATGCTTGTTATTAGTTTTACTCAATTAATTTATAAAAAACCTTTTTTTTTTAAATCAATGACCGGGGGAATGGGGGGGGGGATATTTTTTACTGGCTACCAGACTTTATCAAATTTGCAAAAGCCTGGTTAAGGGTCAGGGGGGAAATGATGATTGTCACAAACTAACTATTCATTATTATTTTCCTCCAGATGGTGATTAATAACACACGAGTGTAGTTTCGAGAGCAATTAATGATCAGCTCTCAACATCGAGTGGGCAATAAATAAAACTATTTAACCTAACATGAGTAAAACACTTTCTGCACAAAGATTTTTAATTCAGTGGTACACATATGGAAACAAATCATGAAGAAGGTCAACGCCCCGAGAAAACAATATAGCTGGGAATAAGGACCGAGGGCTCTAGAAGGAATCCGTTGGGGAAGGGCAAGCCACCCACGCAAATTCGGAATGGAAAACCAAAGGATTACCTATAACTGCATAAAACCTACGAGTGGAATGAACCATACCCCGTCGTGATCGGGCCAATAGAACCAGGGGTAGGAAAGCGCCCCTGGTGGTGAAAATCAGAACTAAATTCGGTAAGCTCTATAAATCGAATTAGCCAAACCACGTCGTGATCGTATCTATAGAACCCGAGATAATCTGAAATGAAAAAAAATCTGAAGTTATTATTCGAAAAGAGTGGTATACACAACTCATAAGTTTGCTTTAATGTTATAGAGGTCTATTATTAAGTTTATTATAATGTTTGGAATCAGTCGCGTTGAGATTGGAAAGTTAGTTGCTGAGTTATGCATAGTTTGAAAAAAAAACTTGAAGGGAAGGGGGTAGGAGATTAGAGTTGTTTTTGTCAAACAACTAATTAAGACTTCCGGACGACATGTTCAAACACTGGGAATCGTAAAAAAGCTTGGAACTTAAAATAAATTGCTGAAGTTATTATTCGGAAATAGTGGTAATTATCTATACATCACATAAATTAAACGCTACAGACGGACCTAAAAAAGTAAAATTTGTTAAATGGAATTAGTTATGTTGAAATCGCGGCATTACATATGTATATATTAAAAAATGGTGTCAAATAACGATAAACCCGACGCTAGGGGGCGCGTTTCACTAAATACTACATTTATTAAAAAGTCGCCCCCCACCTCCCCATCCCCACGAATAAAAAAAAATACAAACGTTTCTTTAATTCCTAAAGCTATTGTCAATTAGGTTTATATTTCTTTACCGTAAAAATCAGGTGCTTTTGACTTCGAAAAAAAATTATTTTCAACGCAAAATTAAATCGTAAAATCGGTTCTAACTAGGCGATCTTTATAAAAATTAGATTTCTGGGTTCTCCGCAAAAAAATAGGCACAGATGCCTAATTTTCAAATCGATAAATGCAATATTAAAAAAATATATATTTAATAGAGCTTTAAAACTCTGAGTACATTCAAAAACTTTGGTTTATGTTTGTCAAAAGCTGTTAGTCGATACGGCTGCCATGTCTAGATCAGATATCACGTGCTCACAAATAAATTCTTTTTAAGCCATCCAATTAAATACAAAATCAATTTAATTCCCATTCTAATTAAGTCCGAATTACGAAAATTACATATTTAGATTCCTCGTAAAGAGGTGGATGCAAAATTTTCAAATCGATAAATGCAATATTTCAGAAATTTTTAATAGAGCCGAAATTCTTCCAGTATAAAAAAAACCGGGTTTCCTTTCATTCTTTTCCTCCGCAGACATTAGTCTGCTTCCGACACCTGGGTTTTTGATAAGATGAAAATTGCTTGTTTTTCGACTTAAAATTAAAAAAAATAATGAATATCTAAAGGGTTCTACTGGTCCAAAAATTTCGAAATTTGATTTTTTGAAATCGCGCTTTTTTTGCGTCCGTTTGCAAATTTTCGTGCGGATAGAGCAATTTTTGCAACTTTTTTCGAAAAAGCTGGAAAAATGCACAGCCCGGCATTTTAAGCGCAGCCAGAATGAAAATTTTGGTGTCTAGGTCAAAGGCGAAACCTCATTGGTTGGTTGCGAACCTCGTATCAGAAGTCAACTTCGTCATTTTTCAGATAAAAATATTCGATTTTCGACGCGATATTTAATCAGTTTCTAAGTAATATCTTGACCTTGAGTAATTATCAAAATATTAAAATTCGGAATCTCAGGTGCACCAGGAGAGGCCTTGGACTATCCTCACCTATTTTTTTTTCAGACTCCTAGGTGCGCTAGATTTCGTTAGCCATCGCAGACAGACAGACACACAAACCGAAACTTTCTTTTATTAGTATAGATATTTTAATTACATTTATATGCTTAATAGAGAATTTCTCGTATGCAATAGAGCAGAAAGTGGAAATATGGACCGGAGTTTTAACAAAAACTAAACGATTTATTACGTTATGCTGTGCTGCGATCTGACGAAGATTCAGTTTAAGTTTGTACTTTGGTTCCACAACGCCCTCAAGAGTGCTCACATGTCATGTCAGTCGTTAGTCTCATTTCAAGATAGAAATTTGTAGTTTGTTTGCCTCCGGTGCAAAGGTAAATTTATGTAAAATTTTCTCACGTACGGAATTTTTTTTAAATGATAGCATTGTCTGTGGTTTAGTTGTTTACATGTAAGTCATTTTAGTACGTATGTGATAATTATTACTATTATATCAGTTAACTAATAATCAATTTCTAAGATTTTTAGCTTGGACCTACATAATCACCCGTATTTTTAGAACTCTTTTTTTTAGGGGAAGTTAAAAACTACTTTTCCTTCTGTTTTTTACTTTAAATTACAATACATTTTCCAGGTTTGATCCTTATATATGTACTAAGGTATTAGTAAAAAAGTCGTAGGTGCAATTTTTATATTTTAAATGGTCGTATTTGCCTACTCTCAAAAAATGTTCCATATTCTCATCTTTTTTCCGATTATATATATATTTAGATACAGGGTGTCCTAAAAGGTATGCAGCGTGCGATTCCAGTGGACTCCGATAGCGAATATCGGGACGAAATGTCAAAAATGAAATGTCAAACAGGGAGTCGAGAAATACAGGTTGAGTCAAAAGTCCTTAAAGAAACTTTAAAAGGTGTCAGAGCGTACTACAATAAACAGTTGTGCCTAAGGAACCGGAGTCATATTCCACCATGGTCCATTTATTCAGCCAAAAATACAGGACGCCTCACTCTAATAGGACATTGTTCAAAATTTTTTCCAAATAAGGACATTTTAACAAACTTTTAATCAGAACGATTTTGATTTCTATGAAATGAAATGACATCACGAAAAGCGCTGGGCGTTACAGTAATTTTAGCAGTGAGACCAATTACATTCAGAAAATGAGGCATCTAATTCAGCTCTTTTTTATTGCAGATGGGGGCCACTTCTTCCACTTCTGGTGATATCGTTACATTTCACACAAAGAAAAGTAAGTCTGTGGTAAATTCTGTTAAAATATCTTCATTATTATATTAAAGTTATGAACAAAAATTCGGGCTCGGATGGAAGTGAAAAATTTAGTATTTTTGATTGAATGGGTGGATTTACTGGTTTCCTATATAAAAAAATTTTTCAGTGTGCAGTGCTCTACTAACCCTTAAAATTTGTCTTAGGACTTTTGAAGCGACCTATATAACGTCATAATTGAATGACGCCATGAATGGAAATTATATTACGACGTGTAGCAGTCCGCGTGATGAGGAGTAGATAGCCACATATTCCATCAAAAGCTCCCAGCCGTTTAGTTATGCAAATTCCAGGCCAACAGGTCGCACTCAAGAACGGGCTTCATCCAACGCTTTATCATATGGATGAAAAAGCATTACATGGACACACCATTATGTCATTTCCGTTCATGACATCATTTGACTATGATGCTATATTCCCAGCCACGATGTTTTCGATGTTCCATATCGTAATGTATTGGAATATGACACTGTATACCTATTGGAACACCTTGTAGATTATAAGCTTATAAGGGGGCAATAATTGTTGCAAAATCACATGCAATTCAGATGAAAGTGAGGTACTATTTCTCGGGAATTCTTGAAAGATTTAAATCTTTTTTAATACTTTGGTCAGTAGCTAAAGTATAAATTGATCGTTCGGAAAACATAAAAATTAGAAATAGCATAGTTACCTAATTTTCCAAACAAATAAATCTAGTTTAAAAAAATTAAATATAACTACAGTAAATTCTGTCTAAGGCGAAATTGGTCGGGACTGATAAAATTTTCCGTCGTAGACAGTATTCCGCTTTAGACGAAATTTATTGTATTCAAAATTGCTCTGTGGGACTTTAAAATCTTTCCGCATTAGACAGATCTCCGTTTTACAGAGAGTCCGCCATATAGACAGAGTATTATATTTTTAATAGAAATTCAGTCGGGCCGGGCCTTGACGTTACGTATTTTGTAATTCCATAAAGGAACCAATTCATTAAGATATATTTAATTAAGTTTAAATATTCTTAGCAAAATCATTATTATAGATGAACAATGGAAAAATATTTTTTTACCAATAATCTAACAATAAAACAAATAAATAATCAACTTCTAACTTTACAAGTGAAAACATTCAAGCATTTTTGGTTTTTCACGGATTGGAATTCATCCGTTACCATTTTCTGCGTTAAGACACTATTTCTAAGTTGTCACAGTTTTTTACATAAAAACTTAATTACCCACTTCCTTAATTATGTGGTAATAAAAGGATTTCCTTTTCTAAAGAAGAGAGAAAGCAAAAGCAAAATTAAGTTAAGTATCGTGCTTAAAATCACAGAAAATTATAATAGATTTTTCACAGCTCTCGGGGAAGATCATTAATCTGTACGGTATTTAAATAGAAAGGTTATTACAGGCAGTGGAAGGCAGAAAAGCAATTTCAACGTCGAATTCTGTTCTGTGTGGAGTAGTAATATTCTCCCTTAAACTAAACGATTACTTTATAGTGCAATCGTGCAAAGCATTTTACTGTATGGTGCGGAGACGTGGAACTTAAATGTCTCTCTAAAACTCACCTCTACCAAAATGGACTTCTGGCGAAGATGAACAAGAATATCAAGGCTGGAAAAAGTTAAAAATTCAAGAATACGTGAAATCATGCAAGTCAAACAGGATGTTGCACATATAATTGAACTTAATAAGCTTAGATGGTGTGGACATGCTCGCAGAATGAAAGAAAAGCACCTTCCAAAAACCTTTTAGAATGGATCCCGAAAGGTAAATGAAGGAAGGGCGGACCAAGAATGACTTGGAAAATTTCAATTCAAAAGTCATTCAAGGCTTATAAGGTATATTATGTTATTGCTCCGGACAGAGGGAAATGGAAAAGAACTCTGAAAAATACACTGGCCTCCAAAAGTTAAGGTACAACCAGGTTTTTGACGCTCACTATTAAAAGAATGAAAATAAAGGTAAAAAATATTGTTTATATGAATGATCATAAGTAACTTCAATAAAATCGTATGAAAAAATAATACTCATCTCAATTATTTTAATGTATTGGTACTTATATGTTTGTCAGGAGCAACTGCGAATATCCCACTTTGGGAATTTGAGTGAATTTTTTTTTATGATTGATGATCTTGAATTGTTGGTACTAAAATAGTGTTGTCCATGTCTAGGAAATGTCGTTTACTTGATTCGTTAAGATGGTGTGCAATTTGATGGATGGAAATGGGTTTATCACAAGCTGGTGATGCTAGACGTCTTAATGTGTCTCGTAGTGTGGTCCAAAGGCCTTGAGATCAATTTGAATCCAAAAGTTCAGTATGAAGAAGACTTCTTCCACGCCACTCATGGGTTACAACCCCTGTACAATATCGCTTTCTAGTTCTTTTGAGCCAAAGGAGGAGCATCACTACCATGGCTCAGCTCATTTCAAATCGTCGTAAAGAACAGGGATGACAATATCTGCGATTACGATGCATAGACGTCCTCACAATTAAGGACTCTCTGCAAGACCACCTGTTGTGTGTGGTCCTCTTAATAGACAACACAGAAGTACCCGTTTATGTTGGCCAAGACAACACGTTACCTGGAATACACAACAATGGGCTTCCATACTGTTCACAGATGAGTCCCGATTTGCTTTGGAGAGTGATTCAGTTCGTGTGCTGATCTAGAGAGAACAAGGATTCAGATTCTACATATGTAACATTTTTGGGCTGGAGTTTCTCTTTTGGGGACGAGATCCTTGTTCCGTTTGTCACAGAAAGTACACACCGTTTGGTGGTGCTATTAGTGATAAATTAATCTGAATGGTTGATGATGCCTGATCGAATTGAGCTAGAGTCGTTGATGAATATATAGAGGATCAAGGTTTGGAGCGAATGGAAAGGCCAGCACAATCTTCGGACCTTGATCCTAAAGAGCATCTTTGGAACTATCTCAGCAGACAGGTGGCTGCCGTAAGTCCTCCTCCAAAGTTGTTAAGTAAGCTGGAAAAGCGTTGCTCCATGTATGGGAGTTGTTTCTCTTTCCAGTGTCCGACAACTTAATTGATAGTATGGAAAACTGATGCTACAAAGGCATTACAAGTAGGGCCGGACACATGCCTTATTAAAATCCATTTATTTAATTTTTTCACAAGAAACTGCTATTTATTTTTTTATCAAACAGTGGACTTTTGCAAAAAATGCAATTTTTTATTTGTAAATCATGCTTGATGTTAAAATTAAATAAAATTCGATAAATAACTGTTTAAAGCACAACTCTTCTAAATTTCCTGTTTTTATCTTCATTTCTTTTCAAATTAGACACAAAAGACGGGTTGTACCTTAACTTTTGGATTCCAGTGTACTTTCATAGGTCAAAGAAACCCACTGTTAGTGGAAATTTCTAAGGATGATTACACGTAGTTACTTCTGATTATGATTTTTGGATATTTTGTGTTATAAATGAAAAGAAAGCTAATTTTAGAAATGACAGCCTCTTTCGTATCATTTGACAATAAATTATTAATTCTTTGGTTTAACATTAGCACGCTCTATTTTGGCTGTAAACAAATATATAAAAATACTTCAATGAAATAGAAAATAGCTTTTCCCCATTGTTGTGTTTTAATCCCGCAAACTCTTGAATTCTTTAACATAGATTTTCTGAAGTTTAAATGTGCTTTGCAAAATCTTTACTTAAACAATGGAAAACGAATATTTTATCAATAAGATAAAAATAAAACAAACAGATAAACAGATAAATTAATCTTACTTTGAAAATGAAAACATTTAAGCTGCTTTTTTTTTTGTTTGTTTGTTTGCGTTAACACGGTGTTTCTAAGTCATCACTGTTTTTTTCATAACAACTTTATTAACTGTTTCCTGAATTATGCGGTTATAAAAGGGTTTTCTTTCTAAAGAAAATTTCGCAAATCGTTACTATATACATGAACAATAGAGAAAAATTATTCTATGAAAAAGCTATGAATACGTCATTAATCTATGAAAAATAATTTTGCTCTTGAAGTGAAAGCATGTAAGAATTCTTTTGTTTCTTATAGCGGATTGGACTTCACCCGTTACCCTTTTTTCGCTAAGAAAGTGTTTTTAAGTTAACAGATTTCATTACAGTTTCTTCATTAGAGTTTTCGTTAATTACGTGGTTATAAAAGTGCATTTTTGGGCTGAAAAGAAAACAAAAACACAATTAACTTAAATATCGTTCTTGGAATTACAGAAAAAAAAGTATTTCCCAGAGCTATTAGGTAAAATCAGCGTATTTTATTTACAATTTTTAACAAATACTTAATTTTTTTTTAAACATTTAACGTGTTTAAACAGAAAAGTTATCACTGATAACTTTTCGTGATTGATTCTTGGTAATTTTGTGTTATAAGGTAAAGCCAGGAGAGATGGCGCTGTCGGAGAGATTGCGCACATAGAGGTTCGGGGGGAAGGAGTAGAGTGAGAGCGCAGCGACTCCAGGTAGTTGTACAAGAACAGTTGGGAAGTGTCTACTTGAAAGTGCACGTTGATTGCTTTGAGCGTCTAAGATAAAGTATTGCTATTTTGTTTTGTTTTCCCAAAGTAAGTGCTTGAATTTTCATAGCTATTCATCAGAATTTCTATACAATATCAATAGTACAAAATATTTTTAATTTAAACGATTTCTCGTAAGCTACTAATCTAGACTAACAATGTGAACATCAACGGTTCGTTTTAGTAGCGGCCATGTTTAAAAAAGAAGGCCGCGCAATCTCTCCCACCGAAATAGGAGAGTTTGCGCATCTGCTACTTAGGAGAGATGGCGCATTAATCCTATTAGTTTCCATGCTAGGAGAGATTACGCAGCCTATTGCTAAATTTGCATAAAAAAAATGAAAAATGAAAATGTACTAATTTTAAGTTAAACGTGTTTTCAAGTCACTTAATGTTATTTTGTAATCTTATCTGAACTTGCTTTTTCTGATTCTTTAATTTTTTTTCCTTTAATTAAAAATTTTTAATCGTTTTTAAAATTATTTCTTTTTTCTGATTCTTTAAGCATTATGTTGAAATATTCACTCCCAATACAATAAAATTTGTTCACAAAAACCTTACAGCAATGCCATTTAAGTGTAATTATTATTGTTAACAATTTAATTGTAGTTATTATTAGTAACAATCTCTCCTGTCCATGTGCGCAATCACACCAACAGGAGAGATTGCGCAAAATAACTTTCTTGGTTTTACTACAACTATTCTATTAAATTGCAACGAAACAACAAAATAGCAATAGAAATGCATAAAAAACATATGAAGTAAAAATTATTCATGGATAGTTTAGCAAAAAATTTGTATTTAGATTCTTTTGAATTGTGCGCAGACTATCCTAGCTTTACCTTGCATGAAAAAAGTATGAAACATTTAGAGGTAACTTTAGAATGGTAGCTTTCTTTCTTTATTTCTTTTATTTTTCTTTTCTTTCTTGATCAAGAAACAAGAAATTGGAAATTTTTTGGTTTAATATTTAAAAAAAATTAATTAAATTTTTAGCCTAATTTATAATGAAAAAGTCCTTCTGGCCTGTACCAGGAGGAAAAGGTAGCTTTCATAGTCCATGTTTTTAAAAATTCAATTCATTTTACTCAAACACTCGAAGCTAAATTGCTTGGAACCCGATTATAGAAGTTTCAATCCCGGTTTTCGTTAATACTGAATTTGAATGCGCATTTCAGCATGAGAGTTACAGAATAACAAAATCAGATTCTTTCAAAATGTCAGCCAACCTAGAAATTCAAACTGCCATATCTCTGCCATTTTTTAAGATAAAGTCAAAATAAAAAATGTTCTGGGATCCTTGTACCACGATCTCACACTAAACTGAAACAATTTTTTTAATTTATAAATTTTTATACATTTTTTTGAATTAAAAAAATTTAAATATTTAACTTGCCGCAATTCTGGAACAAGATGGCGCATGAAGCTGGCCAACGAACTCGGTCGAGACCTTGGTATGTTCTGTACACATGATCAGTCACATTCATATCGGTTCATAAATACCAGAGTTACAGCGTAACAGATATCAGATTATTTCAAAATCTCAGCCACCCTAGAATTTCAAACTGCCTTATCTCAGCCATTTTTTTAGATATAGCAAAAAAAAAAAAAAAAATGTTCCAGAATCTTTTGTATCTCATTCTAATACTTAACAGAAACAATTTTTTCAATTTATAATTTTTTGTACAGGTTTTGGAATTTTTAAAAAATTAAAATTTTTAAAATGGCCGCCATTTTGAAACAAGATGGCTGAAGAAGCTGGCCAACGAACTCGGTCGAAACCTTGGTATGTCCTATACAGATTCTCAGTTACATCCAAATCGGTTCATAAATAAGAGAGTTACAGCATGACATATGTCATATATATATATATATATATATATATATATATATATATATATATATATATATATATATATATATATCAACATTTGAACGGAGGGTGGTTTGGGGTTCTGGGGGTCATGATCTGTGAAAATCTACTAATTTTTTTGGGAATTGCTTTCCGCCGAACGGCTGCAATAGACGGCTGCTTTTTGTATTAAAGCTACCTTAAACAATAAAATAGAAAGCAGTTCTTTTCGTTGATGTTACGTATTTTGTAATTCAATACTGTAATCACCCGATTTCTTTAAGATATATATTGTGAAGTTGAAATATGCTTTTCAAAATCATTTACAGGAAAAATGAAAAAGTTTGTTTTATCAACAAGCTACAAATAAAATAAATAAAAAGTCAAATTAATCTTATTTCGCAGGTGAAAGCAGTTAAACATCTTTGTGTCTTCGCTAATTGGAATTCACCATTTTTTGTATTAAGACGATGTTTCTAAGTCAACACAAATTATCATACGTTTTTTATCCTTTTCTTTAATTACGTGGTTGTAAAAGGTTTTTTTTTTCTTTTTACAAAGGAAAGTAAAAGTAAAAACACAATTAAGTTAAGTATCGTACTTGCAATTACAAATAATAATAATAATAATAATAATAATAATAATAATAATAACATACTTTCCAAAACTGATCTACGCCTTATATTTACTACAACATTTCATTAAATCTTACACAATTATTTTTAAAATTGTAACGTTTTTAAATAGAAAAAATTTTACGCAGAGTTTCTCTTAATTGGTTCTTTGTAATTTCGTGTTTTACCTTAACAAGAACGAAAAATTGTGCTTCAACCATAGATTATGTAACATTTTCCAACACTTCAAAAATAATTTTAAAAATCTTTACAGTTTAATAAGGTGAAAGATGATATCGAAATAAACAAGGTCAACGTCAAATTTTGGAAAACACATAATATATTTAAAAAAACAATTTCAGGAATTACCAACAATATTCAGAAAAAAATATCCGAATTCTTTTGCGTAGCCCTGTATATGATCTGTGGATTTATATGTACACTACATAGAATGCTAAATTTTAGTTGAGTTAGAAAACGACTATCACAGTTTAAAATTCCCCTTCTGGAACTCCCGTCTATAGACGGAAATGTACTCGAGAGCTTTTGTTCTGCCCTGTACATGATCTATAAAATTTATACACACCAAGTAATAGACACAGAATGAGTTAAATTTAAAAACGCGTTCAGCAACGGAAAACGCATTTCCAGTAATTATTGTTAACGGTAAAAAAACATCAAACGATTTTTCTCCATAGACCGTAATGCAACGGAATTATTTTGAGTGTCCCTGTAAAGGAACTATAAGTGCTATACACACCACATTCTATAATTTGTTTCTTGTAATGCACCTCAGTGATATATATAAATTTCAATATGTTTGAAATGGTGTAACATCATTAAAATAAGCCGGAACTGATTTTTCCCATAGACCGTAATGTAGCGGAATTATTTTGAGTGTCCCTGTAAAAAAAAAAAAAAAAATAGTGTTGCAAACTTCATTTTCAATTCCGAAAAAGCCATAGTAAACCTCGATAACATATATCAATTGCATAACAATCCGAGCATATTTACGTGAGTTAGAGCACGGACAGACAGACAGACATTCGGCAGACAGACAGACAGACAACCCGAATTCATAAATATTTTTCAACTAAGTTGGAAAGTGTTAAAAAGGGCAATTTTAGAAATTATAGCTTTTTGGTATTATTTTCATGAAACAAAAAGATAAAAATTGTTTGATTTAATGTTAGTAAGCTTAATTTTAGTTGTAAAGTGATTTACAAAGAAAAACACTGAAGTAAATATATTTTCGGCAATGTTGTAATTTTCATTAACATAAATTTTGTGAAGTTTGAATTGAAAAAACTATATTCTTTACAAAATTATTATATAAACAATGAATAAAATATTATTTTATCATCAATATAAAAATAAAACAAATTTATAAAACAAATTGGAATTTATCCGTTACTTTTCCTGTCATAATTGTTTTTTTTTTTTATAAAACTTTCATAACCTTTTTCCTTAATTACTTGGTTATAAAAGGGTTTTGTTACACACAAAAAAAGAAAAGCGAAAGAACAATTAAGTATCACACTTGGAATTACACACAAAAATAAAATATTTCTTGGAGCTGTTAGGACAAATCACCGTGTTTTATTTATTGCAACTTTTTACAAATATTTAAACAATTCTTCTTAAATACGCAAAGTGTTTGAAAAGAAACTTGATCACTAATAATTTATCCTGATTGATGTTGTTGGTAATATCATGTTATACATGAAAAAAAAGTATTAAAAATATAAATTTTAGAAACTATATTTTTTCTCATCAGGAAAAAAGAAATTGAAAATTCTTTGATTTAATATTAGCCAGTTTAATTTTCGTCGTTATTTTATCTTCAGTGAAAGACAAAGTGCTAAAAGAAGTTTTTCTAAATGATTATTTAAAATAAGAATCATGAAAAATTCATGAGTTTTCATTTATTGATATTGTTCTATTTTTTACAATTAGTTTTCTGGTTTTTTTACTATGCGCACACTCTAATTTTTTTTTTCTAAATTAGCCACTTTTACACGTGTATTTGTGTAAATTTGTAAAATTATACGCTTGTCATAAACATCACACGTTTGTCATAAACATTTATATGTGTTTAGCTTATGAATGGGTTTGTGTAATTTCTTATAACTTTTAATTACTCAGACCAGTGTATAAATTTAGAAATAAAAAGAAAAGTGTACAATTTAACTCATGGCATTGAACTCACAGGCTATTCACACTAATTCAATATTATACTCTTCTTTCAAAGAATAATGCCTCTCGAAAAAGGAGGAAATCAACAATAAACCTGTGTACCAAATTCGAAGCAAATCGAATAATTCTGCATGAAATACCCATTCAGCTAAATTAAGGGAATTAAATTAGCCCCCCGTTTCCCTCGTTTATACTTAACGACTGAACCTCCAAATCTAATCAGGGAAGCGCCTTATCAGAATAATCCTGTATACCAAATATGAAACAAATCGGGTTATTTTGTATGAAAAACCCATTTATCTAAATTAAGGGGGGATTAGCTCCCGCATTTCTCCCCTTTATACTTAACCAATGAACCTCCAAATGTAATCAGGGAAGCGCCTTGTCAAAATAAACTGGTAAACCAAATTTGAAGCAAATCGAATAATTCGGCATAAAAAACCCATTTATCTAAATAAAGTGGTGAATTAGCCCCCATCTCCATCTTTATACTTAACCAATGAACCACCAAAACTAATCAGGGAAATGCCTTATAACAATGAACCTATATACAAAATTTGAAGCAAATCGGATAATTCTGCTTGAAAAATCCATTTATCTAAATTAAGGGGGAAATTAGCCCCCGTTCCCCCGTTTATACTTAACCAATGAACCTCCAAATCTAATCAGGGAAACTCCTTATCAAAATGAACTTATGTACAAAATTTGAAGCAAATCGGATAATTCTGCATGAAAAAAAATTTATCTAAATTTTACGGGGGGAGGTTAGCCCCCCCGTTACCCCCCTTTATGCTTTACCACTGAACCCCCAAAACGTATCAGGGAAGAGCCATATCAGAATGAACCTAGATACAAAATTTGAAGCAAATCGGATATTTCTATCAAGAGTTATCGCGTTACGTACGTACATGCATAGGTACGTACATACAGAGCCTGCGCTCGCATTATCTCTTAGACTGTGAGCAAAAAATTATGGATTAGCACAAATATGCGTGTTATTGTAATTTACTCAATGTTATGGATTCATAGACATCTGTGTAAATAATGTTAAAAGACAGCGTCTAATTGTATATATTAAAATACAAAAAGAAAACAAAATAATATAAAAGAATCTTGCCAAAAGAAGCAATCATTACTCTTAATACATATTTTTATGTACGTAATACATAAAACGCTAAAATTTATCTTTTATAAAGCTTGAAATAAAAAAGCGAAATATTCAAAATTATGTAAAGAAAATATGTAAAATGTTCAGAACTATACCCAGTTGGAAAAACATTATCTCTAGCGGAGATATCTTCCATATCTTTTTTACATTTAGCCTGTGCTTTCATAAAAAGCATCTTTGTCAAGGTAAATGTCTGGAAAGCCACAGTTCCCTAGTTTGGATCCCGTTGCGGGTATGTATTGATTGTATATCTAGTTAAATACAGAATATCTTCCCTTAATATAAATGTCTCTTTTAAACGTGATGATTGAAATTCAAAGAGGAAAATCATGTTTAAATACATAACTTAGTACTATCCAATTGACAGTAAAATTTCCATTTTTTAACGATTTTTTTTTTTTTTTTTTTTTTTTTTTTTTTTTTTTTTTTTTACAGTGCATTTACTCAGACTATACAGTATTTGTACATAAATTTTGATTATACGATTTTAGACTTCAAAATGACTGTAACAGAAAGATGGCATGCAGTAACTAAAATTTCAGACGATACTGCGTAAATAAATGTGTAAATTCACACATTAAAACACGTATTCTGATGCTACAAAATCGATTTGTATATAAGTGGAAAATAGTGTTTAAATTGCCAAATACACGGCTGGTGCGTAACTTTCAAAATGCACATTGCCCTTTCTATTTTGGTGATAACACGTTAACCTAACTAAATGTTTAAAAATTTATATGATAACTTTTAAATGCACAGATTAATGTGAAAATTGCACACGAGTACATATTTCTGTATAGTATTCTTACACATATTTCTGTGTAATATTCTGTTCTGACACATATTTCAGTGTACTGTTCTGTTCTTACACATAATTCTGTGTAATATGCAAAATACAGATTTTTGTGTACATAACTTAACCTTTTAGTTTGATGTGCAAATTGGGAACAAAATGGTTTTAAAGTCGAAAAAGTAAATTGCATGAAAGATAAAATTCATTTGTTTGGTGTGTTTGTTATCTTTCTACCAGATTTGTTTTAGTCGAAAAAATAAATTGCATGAAGATCAAACTCATTTGTTTGGTGTGTTTGTTTTAACATGTTGACCGTTCAGTCTTATGCACAGAGTGCCGTTGATTCATTTCTGATTGCTTCGTCGCTCGGTCTGTCGGAGAAATGACCGAACTACGTGCTACAGGACTGGTAAGGGTGGTTTCGAAAAAGTAATCAATTTCAGGCTGGGTGGTCAACGTGTTAAGACCACAAAACAATGTACCCACAATTTACTCGAAACAGGATCGTCTGAAATTAAAGTTACTGCATGTCATCTATCTGTTAGAGTTGTTTACAAAAAAAAAAAAAAAAAAAAAAAAAAAAAAATGAAGTCGTAAAGATAAAAATGAAGTCCTAAAATCAGTCACAATTTATGCACAGAACCTGTTTGATCTCAATAAATACACTGAAAAAAAAATCCATTAAAAAACTGAAATTCAACCGGTAATTTGACCACCAGTACTATTTCGGCATTTTTCCTTCCCTATAAAATTCAGTCATAAAGGCATATTATATACATTAAGGGCGGAAATTTCCTACTTAATGCTATCTGCATTAAACAAGCAAAATTTATCTGCAATGGGAAACAAAACTACGATTTTCCAGAATACCACCTTGACCATCGGCATGTAGCCTAGGACCCGGTTCCCTCTTTGGGGTTCCAGCAACGAAGCCGTCGGAGGACTCCAACGTCTCAACAGGTGTTTTGTGGTGGTGTCCTCGTAGCATGGGCTCCACCGCATATCACAGCGACCTCTGTCGTCAACACGTGTTTTCAATGGGAGTGATGCTGAGGTAGCGATGCTCCCATCGGTCGCAGTTCATACAGGAAGACGCTCCTGGTTGTGCGCGTTAAAAGTCTCTCAGGACTTGGGTGCGACGGTTGACGTGCTTGACGATCACCACTCGGCGCCTGGTGGCGCAGCTCAGCTTTGCACCACCTTGACCACTGAGCTACAATTACACAAGCCGTTTTTTGAGATATCGTTATTTATTTTAGATAATTTTTAAGAAATATTATAAGGGAAACATCTTCGGTATAGATAGATTTATTCCAACTGCGTATAATTCTGGACGCTTTAAGTTAATGCGTTATTTGAATGATTGGTTTTTATATTTCATGCTTTTTAAAAGATAAATCTTAGCCTTTTATGTATTACATACATACAAAAATGTATTAAGAGTGCTGATATTATTGCGTTATTTGAATTATTGTTTTTTATATTTCATGTTTTTAAAAGATAAATTTTACCGTTTTATGTATTACATACATAGAAAAATGTATTAAGAGTGCTGATTACTTAATTTGCAAGATTTTTGTTTACTTTAATATATACCTTTTGGCGCTAGTCTTTTAACATTTACACAGTTATCTATGAATCCATAACTAAGTGTTAATTACAATAACACACCAATTTGGGTAAATCCATACATTTTTCTACATTTACGCACTGGTGATAAGAAATTGCACACCTCCAGTCATATTCTAAACACAAAAAAGTACAAGTAAGTTTTTACGAAAAGCGTGTAATTTTTATGACAAGCGTATAATTTTACAAATTTACACATATACACGTCTAAAAAAGGTGAATCTACACATTTGTTTGTCAGATGGTGGGCATGTTAAAAAGACAAAAACTAAAACAAGATCGGTAAATAACAACTCAGGAATTTTTCACGATTCTTAGTTTGAATAAAAATTGAAATAAATCGTCTTTCATTTCTTTGTCTTTATTTGCCTATTAATAAATAAAATAACAAGTAATGTCAAGCTGGCTAATAATAAATCAAAAATTTTCATGTTTTTGTTCCTGTTGAGAAAACGAAAAATTAGTTTCTAAAATTACATCTATATTTATAATAACATTTTGTTTTCATGTATAACATGAAATTATCAAGAAAACCAATCAAGAGAAACTATCAGTAATAACTTTTATATTTAAACACTTTGCATATTTAAAAATAATTGTTTAAGCATTTGGGAAAAATTCTAGTAAATAAAATACGCTAATTTTCCCTAACAGCTCTGGAAATTATTTTTATTTTGTTTGTGATTCTATGTATGATACTTAACTGTGCTCTTACTTTTCCTTTACTTCGAGAAAACAAAACACTTTTATAATCAAGTAATTATGGAAAAAGATTATAAAAGTCATTATGAGAAAAATGTGATGACTTAGAAATATTGCCTTAACGCAAGAAAGAAAAATAACGGATGATTTCCAGTCTGTGAACAAACAAAGAAGTTTAAATGCTTTTACTTTCAAAGTAAGATTATTTTGATTATTTATTTGTTCTAATTTTATCTTAATGATAAAATTACATCTCCCACATGGTTTATGTAATAAATTTGTAACACTGAAAAAAATGAAGCACTCAAAAATGAGTAAATCGATGTACTCGTATCGAATTGAGTATGTTTGGATCAAAAATGAAACTATTCTTTCTCAATTTTAAAATATCACATGTTATCAAACTCAAACGAAACGATAATTTTGTATTTTGTAATGATTTATTTCATTCATGGGGGCATTAAAGATGTTTATTAATTAATAAGAAAACAATGCAATATACCCTGGAAATAAGGGAATACTCTGAGAAAAATGACACTTTCAAATCTGAGTAAATCAATGTTTTCATTTTGTTATGAAATATTTTGTTTCAAATAGGACGACCCAAGGCTTTCAATTCTGAAATACCAGAAATACTCAGAATATTGAAACATGGACATACTCAAAACTGAGCACATAGAGTTCAGTTCATACTCATTTTTGAAACATGTACATACTCAAAAAGGATTAGAATCAGTTCAAACTCATTTTTGAAACATGTACATACTCAAAAAGGATTAGAATCAGTTCAAACTCATTTTTGAAACATGGAAATACTCAAAAACGAGCACCTAGAAGTCAGTTCATACTCATTTTTGAAACATGGACATACTCAAATAGGAGCACATGATGGTTTATTCTTGAGTATGTGCATGTTTTCAGAAATGAGTATATACATATGCTTCAAATTTCAGTAACTTAGATTCGGAGCGATTTTGACTATGCGACACACTCAGATTTAAGTATTTTTTGCTCAGTTTTGAAAATGTCGTTTTTAGACTGTGGCGTAAAACGCGCACTTGTAAATTTTGATAATATTTCGTGAATCAGAAGTGTTTATTTACACGCCCGAATGTACGGTATTTTAATATGCATAATAAATACCTTTTCAATACATTACATTAGTGCCTAGCACTTAAAAAAATAAATTAGACTTTTTTGTTGCTTGAATATAAAGTTTAATTTTTAAACGAGTTTTTTAACCCGGGAGAAATCGCGCATATTTAGGGTATGAATAGTTTTTACTTTGTCACCAATAAATACAAACAATAATTCTCAACTTATTGAGTCAGTGACAACTGTTACAAATTGTAGGATAAAATACGCTAAAGATTACTTTTCGTAAAGTAGTGGTGATAATTGTAAAATCCGTACGCACTCGGGGTATGTCATACCCCATGCGACTTCTCCCGGGTTAATCAATGGAAAGTTTTAAATCTGTCCGAGATTTTATAGATTTAGTCGTGAGAAATTTTGTACGCTTTCTAATGTTAAATCAATATCACAAAATTTGGTAGATTTGAGACTAAAAATAAAAGATTTACTGCTATTTAATGATGCGAAATTAATTCTGGACATACTCAAAACTGAGCACATGGAGATCAGTTCATACTCATTTTTGAAACATGGACATACTCATAACTGAGCACATAGAGGTCAGTTCATACTCATTTTTGAAACATGGACATTCTCAAAAAATGACTAGGGTCAGTTCAAACTCATTTTTGAAACATGGACATACTCAAATATGAGCACATGATGTTTTATTCATGAGTGTGTGCGTGTTTTCAGAAATGAGTATATACATGTTTCAAACTTGAGTCATTTTGATTCGAAGCCATTTTGACTATGCGACATACTCAGATTTGAGTATTTTTTGCTCAGTTTTGAAAACGCCGTTTTTAGAGTGTTATATTACATTTTTTATTCCTCGAAAGGAACTATATATTGTGTTTCCATTATAAGATGCAAAGTTACATTGCGTTGTTGATATGAGCACTTCGTATACTCATATAGGCAATCGGTCCGGTCTGTGCACTGACATGGATGTATGTGAAAAGAAAATTAGATTCAAGATTCCTCCGACAACTTTTAAAGTAAATGATCTCTGTTAAACATTCGACACATTTATTTTCTCATTTTATGTATTCAACTGTACCTTTTGTAAATATTAAATTAATGTAAATATTAAATTATGCACAGTATTTTAAAATAATTTAAAAGTGCTTGAAAACAATGGTCTTGTCATAAAAATATTTGATTTGGGTATCTTGATAATAATTTTGCTATTTTTTCTATATAAATTATCAATTAAATGTTTCTTGTTATTAAGGTTGAACGGGAAATAAATGTCAGTACATTTTTATTTTAATCTGTAATAAACGGGAGGGGATTCATTGCACTACCCCCTTGACAAGAAAAGAGTTTTTTCCTATTTAACTTATTTTAGTTTTGAAAGTGTTTTATTAAATGTCTTTTGTCCATGTTTTTACCTAAATTTTGATTTTCCACGTGTTATTAATCGGCCATCTTGGACGCCATCTTGTATATATGCCTTCCTATTTTTATGACCTAGAGCAATGTTTTCAAGCACTTTTATTTTAAAATACTGTGCATAATTTAATATTGACATCAATTTAATATTTACAGAAGGAATTGATTGTGAAGTTACAGAAGGAATTGATACAATTGATTACATAAAATAAGAAAAAAATGTATTGAATATTTAACATAGAGCACACAGCGTTCATATTTGAATACATCCATTGGATAAAATATGAGTATATCACAGTTCATATTTGAATACATCCATGAAATCAAAAATAAGTACATAACGGTTCATATTTGAACTCACCCTTGGAACCAAAAATCAATACATGTGTTTCTCAATTTTGAGAACATTTGAATGGGAGCTATTTTGAGTGTGTGATGTATTGAGTACTTTTTACTCAATTTTGAGAACCCATTTTTTTTTTCACGAAAGCACGTAATTTTGCAAATCAAACTTCACAAAATTTATGTTGACCCTCTGACCGTTTTTTTTTTTTTTTCAAAATCCTTTCAACCAATATGTAATCGACTAG
This sequence comes from Maratus michaelseni, assembly GCA_963931845.1. NCBI lineage: Eukaryota > Metazoa > Arthropoda > Arachnida > Araneae > Salticidae > Maratus > Maratus michaelseni. The sequence continues at coordinate 120,815,894 of OZ007599.1, read as the reverse complement.
TATCCCCTCTATTTCATTATGTATTTGAAATATGTATTACATTTATCATTTGCATTTTCACCTTTTGACTGAGGATTTTTTTAAACAAAACTGCATCAAAAACTGCGTATTATATAATTTTATCTACAAATGTCTTGCTCGTAGAAATCGCGGGATAAGCGAGAAGAGGGTCAACGAATTTAAACATTATTGAATTACAACATTGACAAAAAATATTCTATTTCAGTGTTTTTCTTTGTAAATTAGATTACAAATAAAATAAGCTTGCTAATATTAAATCAAAGAATATTTATCTTCTTGTTTTATTTTATTTAAAAAATGCTATGATTTCAAAAATTACCCTTTCTTAATGTAAAACATGAAATTACAAAGTACCAATTAAGAAAAACTATAAGTAATATTTTTTCTATTTTTAACTTTGCAAAAAAAAAAAAAAAAAAAAAAAAAATGTGTATTAGTGAAATGTTGTAGTAAATATAAGTCGCTTATCTTTCCTAATAGCTCTGGAAAGTATATTATTTTTTTCGTGATTCCAAATACCATGCCTAACTTAATTGTGCTTTTACTTTTATTTTTTCTTGTAAAAGAAAAAAATTTGTTATAACCACATAATTAAGGAAAGGGATAATAAACTTTTTATGATAAAATGTGATGGCTTAAAAAAACCCAACTTAAATAAAGAAACTTTAATGCATGATTTCCAATTCGCGAAGACCCAAAGATGTTTAAATGCTTTCATTTGCAAAATAAGATTAATTTATGTTTTTTATTTTTTTAGCTTATTAATAAAACAATCTTTTTTCATTGCTCATGTTGGGTGAAACCCCTAGTAACTGACACTTTAACCATTTATTCTTGTTCAAATCACTATTACAAAAAGTTAAATATATTTTATACTTAGCTTTGCTTTTGAAAGGATAGTAGAAAATATAGATATTAAATATAGATAGTAGATATTAAAAAATTATTGTTGGCAAAATTTTGAAAAATTATACGTTTTATTATTAAAAATTAATTTTATTCATAAATATGATCAAAAACTCCAGTAACTGACACCATCCCTATTTTGAAACACCAATAACTGACAAAAGGTGAACCATTGACTGACACTTTATTTTAAAAGATTAAATGCTTTAAAAAACTTTATTCTTTATTATAAAACAAAATATATTAATATTTATTATAAAAAGTAGGATTTAGTAAGCTGTACTGCATTATTAGTAATGCAGCGTATATAGTAAGAGTATATAGTAGTAATATTTAGTACTGCATTATTAGTAATGCAGATATCCAGTAACTGACATTTATAAACCAGCAACTGACATCTGGTGTCAGACACGGGCAAAACAACTGAAATTTTAATGATGTTTACTACAAGATAAATTTAATTTATTATTATGCATTTTTAAACAGTTCAAATAATGGATTTCAACTTTCTTTAATATAGCCTATAACTAACACCTCTCTCAGATGCTAGTGAAATGAAATTCTAGGAACCGATAACTTGCACCCCCCCCCCCCTTAAGCTAAATTAAATAACTATAAACCCTAAATGATGGCCCTAATATATCATATGCATCTTTAAACTAATTCCTACAAGTATAAATTTAAGAAAAATGTTTAAAATGGTTCCATTAAAAATAGATTAAAAAACACTTTCTTAATTTTAGAAATAACATGGTTGATTCAAAATGGCACTTTTTGTATTCTCAAAAGTTTCTTCCTCATTGAATATGTTCTTGGCCCTCTAGTGCTGAATAAATCGGCTCCAAAAAAAAATAAGCGTCTCATTTACCACTAGATGACATAACTTTGCAAAATTTTACAACAAAATGCTTATTTGAGTTAGATTTTTCTCAAGTGCCAGTTACTGGTTAAGTATCAATAACTGGGGGTTTCACCTAAATAATGATTTTGAAAAGTATACTACAACTTCAACAAAATGTATTTTAATGAATTCGAGTGATTACAGGATTGTATTACAAAATATATACAGCAACGCAAAAGAATTGCTTTCTATTTCATTGTTTTCTTTATAAATTGTGTTACACCTATAATTAAAACTTGCTAATATTAAAGCAAAGAATTTTCAATTTCTTATTTCTTGATCATAAGAGAAAAAAGAAAAGCTATCATTCTAAAATTACCTTTAAAATTTTCATTTTTTCCCCTGTTTAATACAAAAATCACCAAGAGTCAATCAAGAAAAGCTACACTCTGAAAACGACATTTTCAAAACTAAGCAAACAATACTTTAATCTGAGTATGTGGCATAGTCAAATTGGCTCCGAATCAAAATTACTCAAGTTTGAAACATGTATATATACTCATTTCTGAAAACATGCACACACTCAAGAATAAAACACCATGTGCTCCTTTTGAGTACGTCCATGTTTCGAAAATGAGTATGAACTGACCTCTATGTTCTCATTTTTGAGTATGTCCAGGTTTCAATAAAAAGTAATTTTGTTTGAAATTGAGCATTTCTGGTATTTCAGTATTGAAAGCATTGGGTTGTCCTATTTGAAACTAAAAGTTTCATAACAAAAGGAAAACATCGATTTACTCAGACATGAAATATGTCATTTTACTCAGTGTATCAGTGATAACTGTTCTATTTATACACATTAAATATATAAAAAATAAATCGGTCAAGTGCGACTATAACTCCCTCTCAAAGGGTTCCGTACATTAAATTTATTAATTACTATTTATTAATTAACTGAAAGACTCCTACTACCTCTAATTTTTTCATAATTTTAGTTTCAGTACATACGGAAATAGGAGGGAAGGAACATATTTTTGCAGTACACATTCGACGATATCTCTGAAAATATTATACCAAAATTAAAACAAATATATTTTTGAGTTTGGTGTTACGTGATCTTTCGAACGATACCATACACGATAGATGAGAAGAATTTTTTTCAAATAACGTATTTAATATCTCGGCGAATTGCCGACAATTTTTTTAAATCATTATAAAATATCCTTGGAAGATTCTTCGTGGATAGATACCTCGAGCGCTGGTCAAGTCCCCCGCTGAAAGCCCGAAAAGTAAAGTTTTTGTATAACGGAAAAATGCGTTTTTCTCAAAAACTATGTTACCTAGGAAAATTGCTATAGTTTTCCTGCAAGGTTTAAATAAACTCCTACTACCCCTAATTTTTTCATAATTTTAGTTTCAGTAGATATGGAAATAGAAGTGGTGGGATACGTATTTTTGCAGTGCATTTCAAGCGATATAATTGAATATATAATACCTAAAATTAAAACAAACGTATTTTTGAGTTCGGTATTACAAGATCTTTCACACGATATACAAAAAGAAAATTTGTTTTTTCAAATAACTTAAATAGCCCCCTTAAATTTTTCTTGTGTACGATAAAAATGGCTCTGACAGACGGAGAGACAGACACAGGAGTGATCTTATAACGGTTTCGTTTTTACTTTTTAAATACGAAACCCTAAAAATAAGCATTTGTGAAAAGTTTTAGTAAATAAAATATGCTTATTTTACATAATAGCTTTGAAAAATACCTTTTTTTCTTGTTCTTTTTTTTTTTTTTTCTCAGTCCAAAAAAAAAAAAACCCTTTTATATCCTCATAATTAAGGAAAGTGATAATGAAGTTCTTATGCAAAACAAAAAAAAATATGATAACTTAAAAACACCTTAACATAGAAAAGGGGATAACGGATGAATACCCCTCCTTAAAGAAACAGATGTTTAAATGCTTGCACTTCCAAGAGGAGATTAATTTTCATAAAATATTAGCTTATTCATACCTTATTCTATTGTCCATATAAAATAATGATTTCTCAAAATATATTTAAATTTTAAAAATTCATGTTAACGAATTCAAGTGAGTGTATGAATAATTTTTTTTTAAATAGTAAAATAAAAAACGCTTTTTGTAAGTATTTTTAGTTTATCTTAAAAATAAGGAGCAATTTCAAGACTACAATTGAAGTTGTTCCAAAACATACCCGTTGCAATAGGTGAATTTGGTGTTGTCGCCAATTTCGGAAAATTCGCCGATTTTATTTATGCTTGGTAAAAAGCGCGACCTAGAAATTTTACTAAAAGAAATTTTTTTTGTTCAGTTTCTTTTTAAGGTATGGAAACAGACATAATAAAAAGAGCATTTTTTTATTACAGCAAATATGATATTATATGAAATTTCCGCATTTGTGTTTTATAGTGCAAGGCTTTTACTGAAATTTCAATGAATGCAAGTAAAACTGTTATTCAAAATAGATGTCGCCTGTCCGTGGTATATTTTCTTAGAGATCTAAAATTCTTAGATAAGTTAGATCATCTACGTACAGACGATATCTACTTTGTATAACTCTTTTGCTTGCATTAATTGAAATTTAAGTAGAAGCCTTACACTATACAGATAAATGCGTAAATTGGCATATTAAAACAGGTATTTAATCCTACAAAAACGATTTTCTATATGTGTAAAGGAGCGTATAAATTTCCAAATACACAGCCGGTGCATAAATTTCAAAATACACACTGACCTGTGTATTTTGATGGTAACACTTTAACCTGCCTAAATGTATAGAAGTTATCTGATAATTTTGAAATACACAGTTTAATGTGTATATTGCACGTGAGTACACATATTTATGGGTAATATTTTTACACATATTTCTGTGTCATATTCTTACACATATTTCTGTGTAATATTCTTACACATATTTATGTGTAATAGTCTCACACATATTTCTCTGAAAATATCGTATTCCGCCAGTGATGTTTTTTATGTCTTTAACCAACACATTTAGCAACCTGGTACATGACGTGGTTGTGTCTTTATATCTCAGCATGCATATGTTAGGTAGATTTCGTAAGAAATACTACCTACTCCATTCTCCCCTAAGTTGGAATTTTTGAAACATTTTTGTAGATCTATGCCGATCATGACTCCCAGAACTCAAAACCACCCCCAGTTCAAAACTTTATCTATCTATCTATCTATCTCACTTTTTATGGACACGATAACTTCAATAATTCTGCACAAATCTTTTCCAAACTAATACATAAAATCAAGGGGCATAAAATCTCCGTCAGGTTCGTTAATAGGCAAAATAGAACCAAGGGGGGGGGGTGATCGGGGGCTTTTTGTAAAAACTGAAAAAAAAAACATATCTTCTTAACCCCTTGGGGACGAGCGACACGAATACGTGACGCATAAGATGCTCAGAATCCTCGATTATTCCCACCAGTTATGTTTATTGTAAGGTTTTCCATATCTAATAATAGCATTTTTGCAATTCAATTAGGTGAAAATTTCTCTTTTGAAAAACCGGTGGTAACAGATTAAAAATTCTGTAAAGGACGCTCGTCGCGAAGGGGTTAATTATGATACGTATCGAATCCGTTTAAATTTATTATTACTTCTAGGAAAAGGGCCGAAAATTTATGTATGACAGATTTTTGATATCATTAAAAATGGCCCCAAGGTGGGGGGAAAGGGGGGTTTTAGAAGAAAAAAAATCATAACTTGGTCAATTCACAATATATCAAATCCACTTAAGTTTATTATAAATCCTCTTTATATTATCTAAAACTTTTATATTAACAAGTTTTTTATAGGGCCAACCCTTATAGCAAAAATAAATAAATAAATAAATAAATAAATAAAAATCCCTCCCGGCTCCGCCTACAAACAAGTTAGATTTCGAAGTGGGCTGTCCCAACTGTGGCATCATGGCAAAAGGTCACTTCTTCCGCAAATCCCAACAAATAGGCACCCCACGGTCTGCGTCTTCAAAATCTACCTGTGCCTGTAGGCCGAGCCGTCAGGGATTTTTTTTTAATGCCGCTCTCTATTTCGAAACCGGTTCCGAAAGTAAAAGTATCCCCAGAAAAAAAAACTGCAATCAAAATTGAAAAACTTAAGAAATACCCGGTTAGAGATCGAACTCAGCTATCGAAGTAAATAAAAATCATTTAAAAATATCTAAATGCAAACAAGAAATTTGAAAAGAATGCTTCCATTGGTTTAACATTAGCTTGTGAGTGTCTACGCGTAACTAGTATTGTCCCCACAGCTAGAAATGAGAAGAATCTGCATTTTTATTTAAACAAAAACGTTTTTTACTATTTGTGTCTGTTAGCTACTTTCTTTTCCCGCAAATTCTTTCACAAATTGTTTTAGGATCATCGGCCCACTTACCGTGACCGGAGTATAACAATCCTCAAGAAATTAAAATACATGCACACGTAGCATAATTTAAATGCACCCAAACTTTTAAATTTAGAAATATTGTTTCAAACAAAAAAAATAAGAAATAAAGAAAATAATAATTAATAAATAAATATATAGCTATCACTGTGTAATTTAACATTACACACAATAAACGATGTTTAATATTACGTCATTGATTTTTCTTTAAAAAATTTGCTTTATAGTTACGCTGTTTGTAAGAGTATCATTCTGACACATAGTAAATAATAAGAATAATTTATTTGAAAGAATGTCTTTTGGAAGCCTTGTTGAAATAAAAATAATGTTTTTCAGATTAAAACTGAGTTAATTTTGGAATAATTTGGGCCGCTCAGCACATTTGAATGATAACCAACTATTTTAGTTTTCTCGGCGACATGCCATATTTTTTTTTCTTATTAAAGTTATAAATCATTTCTTTTATTCATCTTTCATAAATAGGCAGATCTGACAGCCTGTGAAATGAAAGTTTTCTCCTTGCCAATCTATTTGCGTGGATAAATCCTATCCAAAATATGCACATCCTCGCAACCGTAATTATAAAAAGATCTAAAATATAGTGTATCGTTTTCTTAAAACAATGCATATTACAAGAAATATGCTAAAAGATAACGGCATTGTACCTTCCATAAGAGTTACTTGTAATAATGCAGATTACAAGGAATGTGCTAAAAGATAACGACATTTTACCTTCCAAAAGAGTTATTTGTAACAATGCATATTAGAACAAATATACTGAAAGATAATGGCATTTTAGCTTCTATAAAATTATTCATATTATTTATCTTTCATAAACAGGCAGATCTGACAGCCTGTGAAATGAGTTTTCTCGTTGCCAATCTATTTGCATGGATAAATCCTGCCACAAATATGCACATCCTCGCATCAATAATTACACAAGGATGTAAAATATAGTGAATATCGTTTTCCTAAAACACGAAATATAATAAAGGATAATGGCATTTTACTTTCCATAATAGTTACTTGTAACAATGCATATTACAAGAAATATACTAAAAGATAATGACATTTTACCTTTAGTTTTTTGAAATAATGCATATTACAAAATATATACGAAAAACATAATGTCATTTTACCTTCCGTAAGAGTAACAATGAACATTACAAGAAATAGACTAAAAGAAATAATATTTTACTTTCCACACGCAGGGAAGACCGAGCTATGCTCGGTCAAAATTAGCTTTGAGTTCAAATATCATGACCCATGACCAAAATGACCCACTAATAAAATTTTCTCGAACATGTGACCAAGCCTAATTGTCTTCTCGTGCCCGAAACCCGTAGCATATAAAATTTAGTCAAAATAGTCGGAGCCATTTTTTAAATAAAATTAGCTTGACCCACAGTGACCCAAAAATGACCCACTAATCGGATTTTCTCGAGCATATGACCTATCCCAATAATTTTCTCGTGCACAAAAACGGTAGGATTCAAAATTTAGTTCAAATCGTCTGAGTCGTTTTTAAGATAAAAATAGCTTGAGAAATAATGACTCATGACCAAAATGACCCACTAATCGAAATTTCTCGAACATGTGACCTAGCCCAATAGTCTTCTCGTTCCCTAAAAATGTAGGATACTAAATTTAGTTCAAATCCTCTGAGCCGTTTTAAAGATGAAAATGGCTTGACCCATAATGACCCATGACCAAAATGACCCACTAATCGAATTTTCTCAAACATGTGACCTAGCCCAACAGTCTTCTAGTGCCCGAAAAACATAGGATGCAAAATTTAGTCTAAATAGTCTGAGCTGTTTTTAAATAAAATTAGCTTGACCCGTTGTGACCCAAAATTGACTCACTAATCGAATTTTCTCGAACATTTGACCCATTTCAATCGTCTTCTCGTGCCTGAAAATTGTAGGATACAAAATTTAATCGAAATCGTTAGAGCTGTTTTTTGGATAAAATTAACTTGACCTACGTTGACCCAAAAATGACCCACTAATCGACAGTTCTCGAACATGTGACCCAGCACAATAGCCTTCTCGTGCCCGAAAATGTTAGGATACAAAACAAAATGGCCCACTAATCGAATTTTCTCGAACATGCGACGTAGCCCAATGGTCTTCTGGTGCCCCAAAACGGTAGGATACAAAATTTCGTTTAAAATAAAATTTGCATATATATATATATATGTTATAGTCAATATGATTAATCCAATCATTATTAATAATAACCGGTTATTATTAATAATGACTGGATTAATCATATTGACCGTAACATATATATATATAACCATTCACAAGATTTGCTCGTATTAGAATATATGATAAGAGAGTTACTTGTAAGAATGCATATTACAAGAAATATGCTAAAAGATAACGGCATTTTACTTTCCACAATACTTACTTGTAACTATGCGAATTACAAGAAATATACTAAAAAATAATGGTATTTTATCTTCCATGATAGTTACTTATAAATTTACATTTTCAGTTGCACAGAAGTTTTTATTCGTTGTGTTACTATTCAAGTAATTTTTAAGACTTCAACATGTATTGTTTTCTTTTACACAATTGCACTGAAATTTACTTATTCCACGCTAGGGGGAGTACTTTACTGACGGTAGTTTGCCTCAATAAAATGTTTGAGGCAACCCTTAGTTATCAATATTCACTCCAAAACCCACTGTTACCAATATGATGATTGGCTATTTTTTGGCTATTTATTGGCTAGATTTTGGCGATCGAAAATTTGAAATTTTTTGTTATTAGCTCATGTTAAAATTTAGTTAATTTGTAATATTTATGTAAATAATTTAATGTAAAACTAATTTAATGTTTTGGGTTAGAATAAAGTTCTGGTAAGAAGATATTCAGCTATCCTAATATAGGGTTGATTTATGTCGGCCGATTATCTACACGAGGGATATAGGCCCTCCATGGGGGTCTTTCTAAGGGATCCTGACCCGTATTTACGGCAAGGCTCGAAGAAAACCACGGAAAATTCCGAACGGTCAGATCGACGATCGTGACAGGGGTTTGAACCCAGCACCTCCCGTTTACCAGCTTTGAGAGCAGACCCTTTCAGCCACTATCATAATACAGAGAGCAGGGAATGTTTTTTTCAATTTAGACAAAACGACTATTTTGGAACTTGCACGCACAGTTTTGCGAAAATAGCGGTCAGATTTTAATGAAATTTTACAATACTTTATGATAAACGAATGTATACGAAACGAACTAAAATGTTAGTAAATTCTTTCAGGTAGTATTCTTAAAATATGTTTGCTTTGCGTATTTAAAACGTTTTCGAATTTCCGCCATTTATGATTTATTTAATTTTTAGTATTAAAAAAAATACAAGTTTTATTTCGATGGTAAGCTTTTTTAATTAAATGTTCTTTTCCTAGATATCAAAGAAAATTTAGTTTATACGGCGCAGTCATGTGATATTTAAACTATATCTGAACTCTCAACATATATAAATATATATATTTATTTAGGCCTTAAAATTAATAAACATTAAACGTATTTAATTTCCTGAGAACTCAAAATGCATAAAACTGATTTTATTTTTAAAAAAACCTTTAATGTTTTGTACAATAAGCTTTAAAACATTCGGTAACTTTGATATTTCAATGGTAGTACATGATTCCTTCCGCTTTTTAAAATTCACATTTAGCTCAAAATGCGAATTCACAATATGGTGATCTTTTGGTCGTACATGTGATCTGACGTAAGTGACTTGCAATGGCGTCACAGTGACATCCCAAAAATTTAAAGAATCGCCAGAAAAATATTTTTCACAGGGAATAACATGTTTTGTAGTGTTCTTGTAATTTTTTTTAATTTTCTGAGCAGTTCATATTTTAGTCAGGATGTGACGACACTCAGTGGTGGTGACGTGACCACCGTGACTTCCAGTGACGTTACTGTCACCGTGCTTTCTATACGGGATGCGAGACTATCTTCACCAAAGAGAAAAATATAAAGGTCTTAGATTTATTACTACAAAAAAATTGCATATAAATGACGGGAAGTATAACTAAAAGCTTCGAGTTTTGGAAATATGAAAAGAAAAATAATGGAAAGAAAGGATTATTTGAAATCATTTAACTACTAAAATTATTATGTTTCAATCAGAAAATTAAAAACTATGCATACTTGCCTCCTTCTTCACTATTTGTAATAATTAGATATCATGTACTTCCCAAAATAATTATATTTACTTTTGAAAAAGAAAACGTCATTGTGAAAAAAGATTAAAAGTCCATGTACTGAACACAACACTCTAGTTTCGATTAATAAAAACAGATCATCGTTTGTTTACGGAATCAAAATGGTGGTATCACGTAGATCCCCAATGATTCATCTTTATCATGTACCCATTGTTTTTATTCATATGTTGTACGAATTCGGTTCTTGGCTAGCCGGATCGGTGAAATATCCCACAGTGCAACGTATAGTCAAAAATAATGTTAAAAAAAACATGCCAGTTTATTTGTCTGGAACAGGTTCAGGGATCGGTTGCAGAACAAACTCAAAACTTATCAGAAACAGATATAGAATGTTTTTATCTAAAATCTGCAGTTTGTCTATCTAAAATAGTTTTGTGGAAACGGGGAAAAAACGGGAGAATCAACCAATCTTTCAATGCTTAAAAACTTGGGAACTAATTGATAAATTTTAAGGAATCTTACTGCGATTCAATGGTTTAATTAACCCTCTGACTGCTCAACTTTTGGACCAAAAACACTTCATAAATTGTGCATTTTTAATGCATATTTCTAACCTATATATAGGGTGCATCATAAATTTGAGCAAATAAAAAAAATCATAGTAAAAGAAGTAACGCACGGAAAAAATTTCGGTTTGCGCGAATATGATCAGCGGAACATTGCATTTCTTTTTCCCTGTATAAAAAATATTCCAAAAGTAACCGAAAGAGGGCGCTCACACGTCCTACTGAAACGTTTTATGCAAATCAGGCTATCAATAAAACACCTGGCTGGAAATGGATTCGTAATTTGATCTCGGCAGTATGCTATCCTTACCAGATCGAGCGTTAGTGGTTAAACATTTTACAAGAATGGTGAATCCACAACTATTGCATTGCAACAGTTGCGCACGGAGAAAGTACTGAAGGCGAAAAAAAGCCCTATTTCATTGAATGGGATACTGAATTTAATACGATGTTTTGAGGAAACGGGGAGTCTGGAGGATCCTCCACGAAGTGTTTGCCTTATTTGCATAAAACGTCTCAGTATGACGTGTGATCGCCCTCTTTAGGTTACTTTTGAAATATTTTTTATGCATGGAAAAAACCCCTCAGATCATATTCGCGCAAATCAAAAGTTTTTCCGGGCATTACTTCTCCTATGAGGGCCGTTTTTTAAAATTCCGATGGACCATAAAAAAGGACAAAAGTAAAGAACAAAATGAATGTATTACCAAAAGTTATGTACAAGCAAGGTTACTTTTCTACATAATCGCCGTGAAGATTGAGACATTTGTCATATCGGTGGGCGAGCTTTCCGATTCCCTTTTCGAAGAACGTTGCCGCCAGTGATGTGAGATGGAGCGTGAACGGTGGCTTGAAATTCCTCATTCGTCTGGAAGTTTTTGCCTCCTAGCCATTTCTTTAATTCAGGTAAGAGATAGAAATCACTCGGCGCTTAGTTGGGGCTATACGGCGGGTGATCAAACATGTTCCATTTAAACGTCGGTTCACACGTCTTTAAATTTCCGACACCATTCACGCATAACACCATCACTCAGACAGTTGTTCCCAAACAGTTGGGTCATTCTTCGGTGAATTTCTGCTGCACTAGTCCCTCCTGCTTGAAGAAAGATGATAACACTACGCAACTCGCACCTGGCGGGAGCATCAATCGTACCAGCCATGTTTACGTGCCCACAGCTTAGTTTAACCCCTTAACTGTTGGAGGTTTTTTGACACCATAAACTAAAAATAGGCACAATACACCACTTTTTCAGTACTAAAATATTTGCTTTGTGTAATCGAAAATGGTCTGCCGATCAATAAAGCGAAGGTTGCGTTTAAAAATTACTGGTGTGCAAAAGCTTTTAGTAACAAAACAAGCAAACTCTTCTTGCCCGAACTGAGTTCGGGATACACAGTTAAGGGGTTAAAATGACGATCTGGCGCGTTATTAGCAGAGTTATAGTTAGCGAAATGGGCAGTCACTCACTACGCATCTTTGTCTTTTATAACTGATCTGGTTGTTTAGATTGGAGGTTGAAAAACAAGAACGAAAAATCATGCGTCAAGCACAGATTATGTAACACTTTCCAAACCTTCCAAAATAATTTTACAAATCATACCGTTTAATAAGCTGAAATATAACATCTAAGTAAACAATTTGGAAAACGCATAACATATTTAAAAACATAATTTCAGGAATTTCCAACATATAAAATATTCGGAAAAATATCCGAATGCTTTTATTCAGCCCTGTATATGATCTATAGATTTGTATATATACTACATAGAATGCTAAATTTTAGTTCAGTTAGGAAACGCGTAGCACAGTTTAAAATTCTCCTCCTGGAGTTTCTGTCAATAAACGGAAATGTGTTCGCGAACTTTCGTGCTCCCCTGTATATGATCTACAGAATTTATACACACCACGTAATAGACAAAAAGTGAGTTAAATTTAAAATCACGTTCAGTAACTTAAAACGCACTTCCAGGAATTATTATTAACAGAAAGTAGAGAATTCTTTTGTGTGTCCCTGTAAATGATCTGTAGTAAGCCTCTTGTAATGCACCTTAGTGATATATATAAATTTCAATTCGTTTAAAATAGTGAAACATTATTTAAATAAACCGCAAACGATTTTTCTCCATAGACGTAATGTAACGAAATTCTTTTGACTGTCCCTGTAAAGTAACTATAAGTGCTATTCACACCCTATTCCATATTTAGCTTCTTTTCATGCCCCTTAGTGATATATATCAATTACGATGTGTTTGAAATTGTGTAACATCATTAAAATAAACCGCAAATGATTTTCCCCATAGACCGTAATGTAACGGAATTCTTTTGAGTGCCCCTGTAAAAAACTATAAATGCTACACACTTCCGTTGAAATAGGGAACATGCTATAGATAACGACAATAACACATAAAAATCGCAGAGCAATCCCAGCATATTTACGGGAGTTAGCGCACTGCCAGACGGCCATACGGCCTTACGGCAGACGACAGACGGCCATACGGCCTTACGGCAGACGACAGACGGCCATACGGCCTTACGGCAGACGACAGACGGCCATACGGCTAGACAAACCGAAGTCATAAACACTTTTCAACTATGTTGGAAAGTGTTAAAAACGGCCGTCGTATTATGATTTTTTTTTAGTTTGCACGAAGTAAATGACGCACCTTGTATAGTTAAAATTTTAAAATATGCAATTAATTTTTGAAAAGAGGTTTATATATATATATATAAATTTAGATCTTGAGAAATGAGTAATTGAAAAGTTCAAAATACTCCAAAATTAGACGTATTCACGACTAGAGGTCAACTAGTTATTCCTGGATTTCCCCCAAACGGAAATGAGGAAGGTGATGAAAGAATATTTTTCATATCAATTTTGAACCACTGCCTATCGCTTTGCATGGATAATGAGTCGTCTTCCGATCCATCGTTATCTCGAGCGGAATTTTATATATTACAATCCATATTACTATTATCACTGTCTTCAAAACAACTAATATCACTTTCAGAATCTGATAAATCATCAGGAATATATGTTCTGCCAGTCGCTAAACGCTTTCGGCCAGCCATTTCTGATTTGAAAATAGCGAACAAAAATGAATAAGAGTACTTCTAAAACCAGCTAATGGTATGACTTAAAATCAAAGTAATCAGTCGTCAACTACTGCCTTTTGTTGACCAAGATCTAATTCAAAGCCTAAATGTTGTATTTAAAGTATTATTACTGGTTAAATGGGGAAAGCACGCGAGGCACTATTGAGTAAAGGAAAAAAGACCATGCCAGCGATAATCGGAAGATGAGCAAATTTTGCTACATCTGCATTGAACGCAAAAATAGCGGTGTAACGAATCAGAGGGTTGAGATTTATAAATGATAATTCTGGCTACATTCAGCAGTTTGTCGCATCCCGATATGAGGGTGTTAGAATGACAGTGGAGTAAGTCAAAAATCTGAAAAACCTAGATAACCACATTTTTACTGAACGTATATTAATTTCTGTTCAGTGTGACAGTCCAATAAATCATAGTTCACATAGGTAGTCGTTAGAGGGCAAAACAAGTTGGACCACTTATTGCAACGGCAATACGACACGTTTCACAAAACCCTTCATTTCTCAAATTACTAAATATTGACTTACTCCACTGTCATTCTAACCCCCTCATATCTGAAATAGTTTGTCAGAAAACAGGGGAAAACCGGGTGAATCAATCAATCAACCAATATTTCAGTGTTAAAATATTCGAGCACTAATTGTTCAATTTTAAGAAATCTGACGGCGATCGACAGGTCTAATTAAGGTTAATAAATGATAAGAATTTCATTTTTAGCTTATGATTTGTACATTTTAGTTTAAAAACTAGATATATAAGTGCTTTCATCAAAAACTCGAATGATCTTATAAAATCAAATATAACACAACGGATTGCTACGCTGCTAGTTTAAAAAAAAAGAGAAAAAAAAAGAAACTATAAGATAAACTAAAAAAAATACTAGATTTCAAATCTAATATGGATTGATTCGAACATTTTTTCTTTTAAATATCATTTTTTAAAGTTTAGCAGAGAAGTTAGTCTTACATATTATTTTGAAAGAATGTATTTTCGAATTTTGCACATTCATAAACGGTAAGATGTGCTGTTAAATTTAGTTTATAATAAAGTTTTTGAAACGTAAAACATTTTTTGCAAATATTTTGATTATCTTGTTAATACACGTAGAATACAATTTTTCATTGCTAAATATATATACAGTATGCCCACTAAAGTCCCTTGCCGTCCTCTTAACATTGGAACGGCTGCTGCTATGTTCATAAAAGTGGTGTCTATATATAGTAAAGTAGCCAGGCGCTACTGAATGAAACCGTCTACGGTGCCCCCTGGTGGAAAACTGTGGAATTAACATTCCTATCTCAAAAATGGAAAGAGATAGGCAAAAAAAGTGATTTACAAAATTGTAGAGTATCATCGATTTAGTACGAAAAAAAAAAACACTTTGTGGACAGTAATGCGAAGAATAGAACAGTTAAAATGCGCATTTGTTTTTTCGCGATTTCGTACACTGTGAAGTGACAAAACGATCTGAGAAAGAAAGAAACAACAAATTATGAAACAGCAGGTGTATGCGACCCCTCCACAAACATTGCAAGACCTTAAACGACGCATTACGGACGCTTGTGCAACGTGTCACCCTGTATGCTCCAACGTTTGCAACGTTAAATTCAAACATAATTCCAACTGTGCAGTGCAGCTTGCGGTGAGAAGTTTGAACATCTCAAATAAAGGTATATTGTTATAACTAGTCATTGTTTTCTTTTTAAGATCGTTTTGTCACGTCACAGTGTAGGAAATCAGGAAAAAACAAATGCGCGTTTTAACCGTTCTATCTTTTGCATTAATGACCACAAGGTGTTTTTTTTTCTAAATTGATGATGCTCTACAACTTTGTAAATCACTTTTTTTTTTATCTCTTTCCGTTTTCGAGATAGGAATGCTAACTCCGCAGTTTTCCATCAGGTGGCTCCGTAGACGGTTTCATTCAGTAGCGCATGGTTACTTTACTATACCTAGACACCACTTTTATGGATATAGCAGGAGCCGTTCCGAAGTTCAGAGGGTGACAAGGGACTTTCGTGGGCATACTGTATATATATTCCAGTAAAAAACGGTTTTTTATTCGCATTCTAGATGACATTTTTTCCCCGTAAAATAAACAACCTTTTTTTACAGTGTACCTTTCTTTAAAATGTGTTCTATTATTTTCAAAACTTCCTATATAATAAATAATTTATGGCACAAAAGAGTTAAAGTGCGGAATAGATACACTGGATTTTTAAAAGGAAGATAGGAAGAGTAATAAAAATGTGATGTTCTTGTATTGATTACACATTAAAACAAGTGCAATAGTCATAACATAGTTAAAGATATATCACATATATCGTTTTATGATACCTTTAAAAGCAATGTTATGTATCTTTAAGAGTGGACAACGTTATTGGAGAAACTACAGCATTCTTATCAACACATTCAATAAAATTTTATGTTTCTAGGTTTAATCATAAAATTTCGTTTCATATTATATGATAGTTGTCTATAATCTTTGAATTTTATGAATTTTCAGTATGCTGGCACGAAAAATCCGTCTTTCCGTTTTTAGAGAAAACAATTTGCTCCATTTTAATGATTTTTGCATTGCATCTTTCATTGCTTGTTCACATTATAAAACCATTTTTATATCCTTGTAGATGCTGATGAAAGAAAAAGTACTTACAAGCTGACACGTGTTTGGAAGTCTTGCCAGTAATAGAAAACGATTTCTGTAAGTTGAGCTAAAATACGGACGAAACGAAAACATGAGTTTTATAATTTATTTTCGTAGTTGAATAAATATTCAGAGATGAAAAAGCTTGATAAATAGTTGTTTTAGCGACGATCTTTGATAAAATAAACTTTGGTTCAGAAATACTTAATATTATAATGTATGTATAATATAATATGTTTTGTTTTATTATTATTATTTGCTGTACGTATTTATCTTTTTTCGGAGTTCCTCGTTAGAATAACATAAAATTTCAATTTAAAATATTAAATTTAATTTTGTTTAACATGGTAAATGTCTTTATGCTATCAATTTTTTAATTGCTATAAGTAAGAAATTAAAACAGTATTTTAAATTCTGCTTCATTAAACATGCATGGCTTACGATATTCATGAAATGTTATTTGAAATAAGATAATGAAATGTATGCAATATTTTATCATCCAGATGTAAATGTTCTTTTTTAATACAATAATAAATGATTCACGTTCGCTTAGTGGATAAATAGTATATTTTTCCGCTTTTTTATTTAGTTACTTATCCTGAGAAGGAATTACAATTTTATATATTGTATACAGATGTTTCTCTTCAAATAGCATTTTCTTTTAACTCCTGCCATGAATGATATACGTATATAATTTTCACAATTAAATTTTTAAACGAGAAACGAGATCTAGTCCTTCGCAATTTTGAAACAACTGAAAGCAAATGAGATGTATGGTCATTGGTATTAGAGAGTTTACTTTTGAATGTTTAGATGATGATTTTTCTCGAAAATGCATGCATAAATTTTTAAATACCTTCTACTTTTATTTTGTAATGTATATTAATTACCATATACAAGATGTCCCTCCCACCCCAACCCTTAAAAAAAAAAAAAAAAAAAAAAAAAAAAAAAAGGAAAGGGGGCTAGGGAAATTTCGGAAAAGTTACAAAAAAAAGAAATTCCAAAATTGTAGCTGTTTCTTCTAAACTACAACAGATGCTCAAATTGCACTCCTGAACATTTCTACATGCATATGTATGCTTAACCCTTTCCGACACAGTGGTCCCGCTCCGGGCATACCTAATTTTAATTCCAAACTTGCATTCGACACCAAGAATATATAATAAAATTTTGTTTCTACAATAAACACCTTCTTGACGAACTACACGCGTGTGCGTTTCTGAACATCATTCTGAACTCCGTTCGCTATGCCGATTTTACCGCTGACATAAAAAAAACAAGTTTTATAGTTGGCGGTTTTAAGAAGTATGTTGCGTTTATCTACTAGCATATGGATTATTTGAATTACAACTAATGGTATTTTGGAACACCCTTTATTAAAACTTAGTGATCGGATGCAGACATATATTCACATTTGTTTCTTATCCCACCAACTACAAGCATTACTTTAATTTAATATATGTTACATTAAGAGCCGATACGAAGGTTATTCTGAAAGTAAGTTCCTTGATTTCGTTAAAACAACAGGAATCCAGTGTGCTCAGATGTACATATTTATTAAGTATTGAAAAGCATTACACTATTTTTCGACATATTCACTCAGTACAATAAAACGTTTATTGTAACGAGAAAGGACAAGTATTTGCATGCCAGCATCAAAGAAGTTGTGAGATGAGCCGGTGTAACGGCATCTTTCAGTTCGACATTATCATCGAAACTCTAGCCACCAATGAACTTCTTGTACAAGAAAAGGGTGAAAGTTGCTAAGCTGGTCAATTTGACTAACTGGCTCATCTTTCATCACAAATGACCAGAAATGTCAATTCTTACTTCATCGTACATGTTCGTTCTGCCGGAATAGAATAATAAAACTTATCTTCTAACCATTTCATCGCATAGATTAGTCTATGGATTTCTATTAGTTTCTTATTTTTTGCATCTATAATGCAAATTACAGACTAGATTTAACAATAACAGGAACTTTTATCTTCTTAAACATCATTAGCGCACGAATCAGTACAGGTGTGAGCTTTACACCATACGAACTTAGCACACGATGCTGCGTGCACGATGTAACTCCATAATTCGGACGCAGAAATTATAAAGTTTCAAAATTTAGTTTTAGAAAAACCCTCATATACACGATATTCAAATTTAGAGTAATTACGAAAAGGCATGAAATAAAAGTCAATAAGAAGCATGATCGGTCTGCTTTTATTAACCTATAGTATAAGTTTCATGATAAATATTTAAAAAATTAAGTTTCCACAACATTGTATACACTATATTGCCAAAGGTGACCGGTCACTTGCGATTTTAGACGTTTTGTTAACTATCTAGAAAAATACATGAGGAATTAACCTGAAACTGCAAGTGTGTAAACAGTATAGTATAGGTTATATATTTCCGCGAAGAATTTTTCACGAAACCCCATAGGGGACTGTCAACAAATTGAAAAAGAACGAATATCTTTTGGATAACCCTGTAAAAACTAATGTAGCAAAGGCTTTCAAACTCGAGATTATTAATAAGTGGCTTATTGTAATATACCGTGTTCATTTTTATGAGGATAGCATGTATACTCGTAGAGAAATCAAGGTTTTTAAAAAACAGTCCAAAATTTCGCCTAGTGTTTTGTTTATAATTTGCAGAGTTCTTAATATAAAAAAAAGTGCTTTTCGGAAAGTATGACAAATAACATTGTATATTATACTTTTCAATCAGAATTAAAAAATAATAAAAATTGGATGAAAAATGAGCAGGTTTACTGGATTAAATCTGAAATGACCTCATTTCACTCAAGTTTGAATTGATTATAATTACTCCAGTTCTACTAGATTTAGCCTTAAATTACTTCATTTCACTCAAATATGAGTTGGCTGCAGATCACTCAACTGCTACTGGATTTAGTCTTAAAGGACTTCATTTCACTCAAGTATGACTTAGTTATAAATCACTCAAGTGCTACTGGATTTAACCTTCATTGATTTGATTTCACTGAAGTATGAGTAAAATAGAGATAACTCAATCATGAGTTGCTTAAAAACAACTCGTTCACTCGAGTTGTTTCAACTCTTCATGAGAAGTTGACTTTCAAATCGTGAGATGAGTGTATTTCGGCTCAACTTGAGTTATTTTGGCTCTTTCGTTTTAAGAGAGCAATTATTATAAATATTCAATGAATATTTCAGCAATGTTATTTTTATTCTGTCTGAAATATACATCAATCCTAGGTCTTAATTAGAACAGATAAAGCTTTTTAAATCGTTAAGTGTCATCGAGGAATATCTCGTTTCCACGATTCATTTTTAAACAAAAAACGAGATATCGGTATTTGTAAATGTTAAGGCAAGTTAATCTAAACGAGATATCTCGTAAATGGTACTCAATATTTATCTACAAATTAAAACGCAAAGGTGAATTTTGCGACCATTTCGGCTGAACGGAGAATGCGCAATGACTTTATATGGTGCTTTTCTGTGGCTAAATGAAGTGGAAAACCAATTTTGATGTTCCTTCTTTTGAGAAGCTCCAAGGTCGAAGTCGAGTTGGCGAGTGATCTATCGCACCAGAAAGAGGAATTCTGGTTCTCCAAAGGGAACGTGAGTTCGAACCCTATTCCTGGCATAAGAAGTTTTCTCTTTTTAAGGTTCTGATAACTCAGATCAATAAAGTAAATCTTATTTTATTTCAAGTGGGAAAATTATAGAATTTTTTTTCATTATTATTAAGTAAAACTTACCACACCAATTATAACTTTATTAATGATTTTATATTTTAAATTTTAAATTTAAAGCATATAATTATCGATAAAATAATATATATTGATATTGTAATAATCTTTAAATTTTATTACAATTGCTTGATAAGACATGTATACTAAAAAAAAAGTATGTGATTATTTTCTATAAAAGAAAAAGAAAGCAGAAATAAAGAAAAATATTTATATAAAAATGAGTACTATCTGTTGGTGTTATAATGCAGTTAAATGTTTATATGTGATAAAACTAATAAAATTTTAAGTTCACAAATTTCTTTATTTGTAAAATTTTGAAGAAAAATATTTGAGAAAAAAATTTAAGGATAATTTTTTTTTATCCTTTAAAAACAGTTTTTTGGATGTGAAAACTGAATTTTCTGGAAAATGCTCTGTTGTCTATATAAGGGAAAAGACAGTTAATAGGCAGCCGGTTCCCAGCCATGTTATAAAAGGAGAAGATTTTTATTTCTTTTAACTATTGCTAACAAATAATCTGTAACAATTTCTGATATTTTAATGATGTTATGAACATTTTTTTTCCTATTGAACTTTTAAGTTTTTTACCGTCAAGTTTTGTCGGGTACATGCTTTAAATTACCTAAATAACACACACTGGTATCTCAGTTCTCTAACACATTTCAATCCAAAGAAATGTGATAAAAACGAATTGTTTGAGAACTGAACCAAATTTTACCACAAGAAATGCTGAAAATATGATTAACCTGTTTCCATTTCTCAAGTTACTCCCTGTATTTTCCTGTTTCAAGCAGTACGTTGTATAATATAATATAGTGAAATATTAAAACGCATAGCAATACGGAACATTACTGGAGCCGTTGAATGTTTCATAACATTTTCATTAAAGTTTAGTAGAAACTGTACCATATCTTCCTTGATGAAACTTTGGATGACTTGTGATGGAAAAGAAGGAAGGGAGGGGTAAGGTGTAGTTCGATTTTTAATTTTGTAGGTCATTAGAACTAAGTTAACTCGCAACTTTTTTCACATGTATATGTGCTTCGTGCCCATAAAAGCATTTAAAAAAGGTAAACAAAAATTAATTAAAAAAAATTCAGTGGACTTATGCATATCTGTACGTGAATCTCAATTCGCATGTAATTTTAACGCTTCGATCACTGTACCTCATGTATGTGCGCTTTGCGTACGATAAAAAAAATCGATTCGGTCTTCGATTTGCAATAGGACAATTTGAACAACCGATTTTCGGATGAAACTTTCACTGATCGAGAACCTATTTCTCCAAATTTCGCATACATTTTTTGTTAGAGAACCAAATTTTTCGACAACTGAGGCGGTCGAGTGCTGAGATTCTACTTTATTTAAATTTTATTAGAATTCGAGATTTTTACAAATGTTAGAACATGGACGAAGACATAAACCGAAGTTATAAATAATTTCAGGTATAGTACAATGTATTAAAAGTATCAGCATGGCAACCCGTGTCATTTTCCATAACATGGAATTTTATATCAATATTAAACTCGAAAACTTTTAAGTTTAAATATCAATCTACAAAGTATTACTTGAAATAGTTTCCCAAATAATTTTTAAATTCAGGTGGGATTCAGAAGCTCTGTATTTTTCTCTTACGAAAAAAATAATAAGTAAACTTAAGTTCTTTTCAAGTTTTGTGGAATGTTAGAAGTTACAACCTATAAAACATCGTCAAATATTTGCTGAGTAGTGAAGCGCAACGTAAGAAAATTTCAGGAAATAAGCTTTTTAACATTTCCAAGGAAACTAAAAATCTATAAAACCAGCTATTATATGTCCAAAGAAAAATAAGTTTCGGTATTTTTACTTCAATAATACAATAATTTGTTTTACGGTAGATAGAATCAAAATTATCAAAAGATAAAAAGCTATATGTTTAACGTTCTTTATTTTTTCTTTGCGTTTTAAATGTATTAAAAAGTATACAGACGCTAAGCTAATTCAATTATTTCGTCCAAACAAAGATATATTTAGATATTTTAGTTCAGTAATGCAATAACTTGTTTTACGGTTGATAAAATTGGTATAATCAAATTTATATGAAAGCTATATGTTTACAGATATTATTTGCGCGTTTTAAACATCTTACAAAAATAGCGATAGCTCCCTTTTTTATTCCCAAATATTTAAAGTTAAGTATTTAAAAATAAATCTTACATCGTTATAAAAACGTAAGAGCTCAATATTTTGTGTAAAAAACGTTTCAAAATTGTAACATTTAAAACACTGTAAACATTTATGTTCGGAATCGAACCGCTTGATAGAATCAAAAAATATTTATTGACACTTAATTTTTCCCAAACACTTAATTTGATGAAATTTTAACTTTTTAGAAATACAACAGGTTTACAACTTTTAGCCTATAAGCTATTTAATGGCCTACAACGTTAAAATTTGTACATTTTTATATTTACATAAATGAAGTTAGCCTTTATTTATAGACAATTAACAGTTAAGTTAATAACTCTAAAATCCTAATTAAAATACTCACTTAGCTCTCAGGAAACGGATGTTTGTTTTTTAACTTTACTATTTGAGTCGGTTTTCGAGTCCCATACGTTTAATGCAGTATTTGGTCAATCAAATGTATATGACCTATACTAATAAAAAAAGAGTTTCCTTGTCTGTGTGTGTGTCTACCTGTCTTTCTTTTGTGATGGCTAGGAAAATCTACGGCGCATAGAAGTTTAGAAATTTGGATGAGGATAGTCCGAGGCAAAAGCAAATCTTAATGTGCCTGAGGCTCAGACTTTTCATTTTTTATCATTAGCTGGGATATTAATTAAAAACCACAACCAACACTCATCAAGGACAAATTCTTTTTCTCATAATGCCGTGCAGCTCCCATTCCAAAAGATTTCTAGAAGCGAAGAACCGAAGGTCAGAAACAATCTATTTTTTCGGGTGTATTTCAAAGCCAACATCGGCAAAACCGTTCAAAATACTTAAAAATTAAAAAATACACGCTTAAATGTCGTATCTTTTACTTTCAAACAGCGCAATATATTTTTTTAAATACGAATTTTAACACTTCCAAACAATTTTTAAGAAGGTTTCATTTCAAGCGTCTCCCGCCTTTGTCAAAGCCTGCATCGGACTCACTTTTTGAGACACGGAAAAACGAAAAATAGCCTCTTAATCGGGATGCCTACTATACCGTTTTAAAAAATATGGTGCAATCCGTTTTTTAAAAAATACGAATACTAACCCTTTCTAAAAATTCGTTTCCGTATGACGACGTTTCGGGGTTTTCGGTACTTTCTGCAAAGTCAAAAAATCTGCATTGGCTCGGGAAATCACAATACGGTAAAAACAAAAATACCAAAACACAAATACGTACATTTCATTTTCGAATGGTGCAATACGAGTGAAAAATAGGAATATTAACCCTTTGAAAAAAATTCATTTCCAAAAGTCACTTTTGTGAATTTCGTTTTTTCCTCACAGTTTGAAATTTTGCAGCCACTATTTTCACCAAAATACGGAAAAACAGATAACACTCCTCTAAAGAGCGCATATCTTACTTTAAAATGACTTATTCGGTTTAAAAATTATTAATATTAACCCTTTCAAAAACATTCGCGACTAGAAGTTACTTCACAAGTTATCAAGACACTCTTTTTTTTCTATGCTGAAAGTAACTAAATGTCGATATTTTAACAAAACATTTTTACACATTCTTAATTTATATCACATATAAAATCGAAAGATTTGGACTGTTAGAACTATTTAAAAAATAAACTCTGCTCAATATTCACTCAAAACGAAAATGTGCGGGTGGGCCTCCGATACCAGGATCGCTCGTAAGGTTTGTTTCCAAAGATTTTTATTTAAAAGTATAAATTCACAGAAAAGCATGTCAAAGATATAGAATCATAAAAATTTGAGTTCTAAAGGTTATTATCATGGTACCGGGAAACGCTAGCCGTGTCAGCTAGTATAAAAGTATAAATGACAAAATGAATCCGGAACCCTAAGATCCATTTCCACATTCGACGTCCAAGTATTCCATAATCGGACCAATAGTATGAATTTTGTTGGTTGTGATTAATTCATTTTCGCTTGGTTATTGAAAGAACTTCTTTAAAAACACGTTTTTCTGTTTTTTGTGCAAGAGAACAACAAAAATTGATAAAATCCAAAGTATCATAAATCGGTAAATTTAGCCGTAGAAGAATGAAATGTTTATAGTTTTACTTGTTAGAGCATTGAGAAAGTTTTTCTAAATAGAACTTATAGGACTGCATAATGGTATAAAAATTTTAATTTCGTAAATTTTTAAAAAATAACTATTTTGACGTAAATCCATAGACGGAAATGTATCCGGTACTTTCCGTAGGAATGAATTTATACTCTACAAAAATCTCAAAGTATACTAAATATAGTTCAGCTGGAAAATGCATAACTCAATTAAAAAACACCCTTAAGTAATTCAGGCTCATACACAGTGATACTTACGAATTAGTTTGTGAAGTCCTATATATGATCTATAGAATTTATACGCACCACCTAGTATGTAAAAATTTAGTTACATTTAAAAACGTATACAACAATTGAAAACACACTTCTAGCTTTTATCGTTCATAGACAGTACTGTAACCGAAAACTTTGTGTATCTCTGTAAATGAATTTTAACTTTTATTCGCGAAATATATTGCAGAAAGCATCTTGTAGCCCACTTCATTAATGTATGTATATCTCATTACGTTTGAAATAGTGTAATTTCATTAAAATGCGCTGCAAACAATTTTCCCCCGTAGACCGTTATTTAACCGAATTTTTTTGTGGGATTCTGTAAATGCTTTGCCCTCCACATTCTACAGAAATCATCTTTTAGTGAATTTCATAAATGCATATCAATTTCATTATATTTGGAATATTGTAACATCCTTAAAATGCACCACAAACGATTTTTTCCCCATAGACCATAATATGTAACGTGATTCTTTTGAATGTCCCTGTAAACGAAATAAAATTTCATTTTAAAAACACATATCATTTCCAATAGCGATCATACTATAGTAAAGCTCAATAACATATATCAATATGATGGTGAACCGATGATACTAACGCGAGTTTGAGCGCGGCCAGATGGCCAGACAATCAGAAGTCATAACAACTTTTCAACAATGTTGGAAAGTGTCAAAAACCTGTTCGAGCAAAAAACAAGAACGAAAAATCATGCGTCAAGCATAGATTATGCAACACTTTCCAACGTTTCCAAAATAATTTTACAAATCATTACTGTTTAATAAGCTGAAAGATAACATCGAAAGATAACATAGAAAAATAAGTAAACAATTTGGAAAACGCATAACATATTTAAAAACGTAATTTCAGGAATTTCCAACATATGCAATATTCGGAAAAATACCCGAATACTTTTATTCAGCCCTGTATAGGATATATAGATTTGTATATATACTACATAGGATGCTAAATTTCAGTTTAGTTAGGAAACGCGTAGCACAGTTTAAAATTCTCTTTCTGGAGTTTCTGTCAATAAACGGAAATGTGTTCGCGAACTTTTGTGCTGCTCTGTATATGATCTACAGAGTTTATACACACCAAGTAATAGACAAAAAGTGAAGTGAGTTAAATTTAAAATCGCGTTCAGCAACTTAAAACGCACTTCCAGGAATTATTGTTAACAGACAGTAGAGAATTCTTTTGTGTGTCCCTGTAAATGAACGATGACTGCTATACACCCAATATTCTGTAGTAAGCCTCTTATAATGCACCTTAGTGATATATATAAATTTTAATGCGTTTAAAATAGTGAAACATTATTTAATTAAACCGCAAACAATTTTTCTCCATAGACGTAATGTATCGGAATTATTTTGACTGTCCCTGTAAAGTAACTATAAGTGCTATGCACACCCTATTCCATATTAAGCTTTTTGTAATGCACCTTAGTGATATATATCAATTACAATGGGTTTAAAATTGTGTAACATCCTTAAAATAAACCGCAAATGATTTTTCCCCATAGACCGTAATGTAACGGAGTTCTTTTCAGTGTCCCTGTAAAAAAACTATAAGAGCTACACAGTTCAGTTAAAATAGGGGACATGTTATAGATAACGACAATAACATATAAAAATTGCAGGGCAATCCGAGCATATTTACGGGAGTTAGAGCACGGACAGACGGCAGACGGCCAGACGGCCAGACGGCCAGACGGCAGACGGCCAGACTGCCAGACGGCAGACGGCAGACGGCCATACGGCAGATCAACCGAAGTCATAAACACTTTTCAACTAAGTTGGAAAGTGTTAAAAATGGATGATGCAAGTCGACGTCATTGTCGTTGAGAATTGTTTCTCGTCGGTAGATGTTGACCGAAATTTATATGTACACTGGTGTACAAAATTAAGAGAATTTGCTTATTTTGTCGAATTTCATGAAAAAAACTGAACTGAAATCTAAAACCACTGCTTCGGAAGAAAGATGCAAATAATGTGTGTCAAATACGTAAGCATAAATGTGTGTGTGGGAGGAGGTAGTACAGGTAGAGGCTTTATAAGCGCGTGTGGCAAAATCCGCATTTCGTTCGTTCGCACACCTCGGCGAATTTCTGGGTGTTTTTTTGCAGCAATCGGTTGAATTCAAATTCAGACAGTCAAAAGGAGTAACCCCCGACGTTTAGATGATAGAATGAGGTGTTGAAGCGTGGGGAGGTTAGAAGCAGGCCAATCGCAAATCTAGATTTGTAGAGAGATTGATGTAACGCCCAGCATCATGTCCAACTTATGGAAACAGTTTCAGGATACCGGATCCATCGAGAGAAAGCCTGGACAAGGTCGTCCAAGAGCTACTACGGCCAATGAAGACTGTTATTTGTCAATTACAGCGAGACGTAACAGGTATGCTACAGATTCTCAGCTCTCTCGTGACCTCTATGTGGCCACAGAAACCCAATTTTCAAGGGTTACTGATTCCAGCTTCATGATAGAGGCCTGCTTGCAAGAAGAACTACTGTTTGTGTCCCGCTCACTTCTGCAAACAGGGGAGTCTGTTTAGCATGGTGCAAAGGCCATAGATATTGGTGCAGGGATCAATGGTTACCGTCCTCTTCAATGTTGAGTCCCTGTTCAGCCTAACAACTGATTATCGCCGTACCTTAATATGGAGAGAACCAGGGACCCGCTACTTTCCTTGCAATGTCCGAGGAATTAACCATTATGGCAGCGGGAGTTTCATGGTCTGGGCAGGCATCATGTTGGACGGAAACACATACTTCCATGTCTTTGA
This sequence comes from Maratus michaelseni, assembly GCA_963931845.1. NCBI lineage: Eukaryota > Metazoa > Arthropoda > Arachnida > Araneae > Salticidae > Maratus > Maratus michaelseni. Next base: position 120,788,150 of record OZ007599.1, on the reverse strand, counting down.
AATGTATGTCTGTAAAAGGGGACTATACCCCCTATAAACCCTTTTTTTTGTTCTATTCTTTAACCACAGTTTCACACATTCTGTTTCGAATGAGTTTTACACCCAATCACGCGTGTGTATTATAACTGTTGAATGGTTATTTTATTTGCATTATATCAACCTATGTTCATACCAAATTTCATTGGCCCCACCAGTGGCTGAGAGGTTCTGTTCTGAAAGCTGGTAGACGGAAGGTGCTGGGTTCAAGCCCTGTCACTCTCGTCAACCTAACCGTTCAAAGTTTTTCGTGGTTTTCTTCGAACCTTGCTGTAAATACGGGTTAGGATCCCTTAGAAAGACCCCCACGGAGGGCACTCCCCCCTTAGGGCCTATATCCCTCATGTAGATAATCGTCCATCATGAAATCAACCAACCAAATTTCACTAAAATCTGTCCAGTAGTTCTAGAGATAATTGACCAAATCTGAAAAATCACTTAATTTGGTACACCAGTATATATATATATTACGGAACAATGCTGTTTAAAATTTTTTAATGCCATAAAAAATGTATGCATCAGGAGTGTATCCTGGAAGCCACCCCAGGAACATGATCGACGTAATGACCCATCTATTTCCTTATTTGTCATCAACGCATCGGTAATTTTCAAATAACTTTCTATCCTATCATCAACATGTGCAGAGTTTAATTTCTGATACTTCCGCTAGAATAATAATCGTTGAATTAAAGAATTTCATTTCTTGCTATTCTCAAATAATAATGAAATAAATAAAATGTGAGTTATTGTGTTCGGCATTTTCTTCAATCCTCGAGAAATGTGTTTAAATATCTTTCCATCACTTGCTAAGTATAAAATTGTATCTTCGAAGCTGAGTATAATCATCGTGTGTCTCCATCTTAAAGAATAAGAATTTTGTGTTAATAAAATAATCTACGATATGATGATCAAAGACGAGATTAAATATTTTGAAAATCGAGCCCTTCTCAGTTGAGAATTTTTTCTTACTGGTAGATGTTGGCCGAAATAATAATTTGTTTTATGGAAAACTTCTGTCTAGATTTTGTTTTAACTGCCATAAAATAATTATACATCAAGAGTATATCCTGGACGACAAATGATTGACGTAATGACACAGGTATTTCCTGATTCGTCATCAACGCATCGGTAATTATTTACAAATAACTTTCTATTCTATCATCAACATGTGCAGAGTCTAATTTCTGATGCTGGATAATAATCGTTGAATTAGTGAATTTCATTTCTTGCTACACTCAAATGAGAATAAACTAAAGAAAATGTGAGTTATTTCATTCGGCATTTTCTTCCATCCTCGAGAAATATGTTTAACTATCTTTCCATCACGTGCTGAGTATAAAATTGTGTTTTCAAAGCTGAGTATAATAATGGTGTGTCTCCATCTCAAAGAATAGGAATTTTGTTTTGATAAAATAATACGATATGATGATCAATAATGAGATTAAATATTTTGTAAATCGAGCTTGATGCTCAAAGTTTTAAATAGAAATAGAATAGAAGTGTACTAACATTATATGGGAATGTACTTCAAAGTATTTTGTTGCTGAGCGCACTCAATTCAATTATAATAATATGTCGCTAATTATAAACCATCATGCAAAAGCAAAAATCGATTTAAATTTTGTTATTTTTTATCAGTGAATTGGGTCAATATTATTTTTCTGTTGCAACATTTCAATTTCAAATCTAGTATGTTTATTAGTACTTCGGTTATTTTCAGTATTACCTATCATGTTTTTCATGTGAAATAAATGGCACTTGACAACACCTATTGTCACCTCCAGGTGACACGCCTTTGAAAGGGTCTCTAGGTTTAGATTTTAAGTGAATATGTACCATGGTGCCTTTATTGGAATCTAGAAGAGTTTATCTAATCATAGAAAAAAGTGCCATATCTCTCGGATTTTCTGATATGATACCGTAGCCTTATAAAATTTTTTACCTCCTCCAAACAAGCAATGTGTTGAGTAGGTCTTTATTGGGATAAAAATGTCAAAAAAGCAGTAAGCCACTTTTTTTACAGTAATATTAAAGTTAACTAAATGTTGAATTGATATTTGTAGGATTTCGAATATTTGATTAATTTTTGTTGGTTTGATGTGATTTTGAATTTGTGTGTAACTTACTTGATAAAATGTGCTTTTTGATAAAATTTGTTTTTTATGAATCTTTTTTTAGTGAAAACAATACAATTCAACCTATGAATTTCAAAAAATACATAATTTTACATATGGCGTTAGAGGGCTAATCAAGAAATAATTGAATTGAGTATTTATTGAAATGTTGTATAATTTATTTGTTTTGTTTGTTTTTACGATTATCTTCGATTAGTTTATATATGAAATGAAATGCTTGTGTCGTTCTAAAAATATTCAAAATTGTGTGTTCAGGCAAATGGGTCAGTAAATGCTGCAATCTACTAATTCTAAAATTTATAGGATAGTTTCTTAATATTGTGATTATTTAGAATTCCTATTCTTTCAACATTCTTATTCCAAAATATTATTTATTATTAATTCAATCTTAATTGTTATTGTTAACTGGTATCACAAGTAACAATCATTACAATTATTATTCTAAAGTTAACGCCTATTATTATTATCGTTAGGATAAAATTTAATACTATGATTAAAACAAATTTTAATTCACCCTCTTCTGACGCAAATTTAACTCTGTTTCTGACTCAGTACACATTCCCGATTACCAAGTTCAAGTATACCCAACTTCTGCTGAAACTAGAAGAAGACTCGTTCTATCAGCAACTGTCGGGCGTGATTGATCAGGAGGAGGTGGCCAACTAGAACTTCAAACTCTGGGATTTTGGAAGAGTCATTTCACAGGAACTTTTAACATTAATTGTACCAGTCACGGTTTGGTCACTCACTTATGTACAGTTAACTGGCTTTCTAACCCTAATCGAGGTTGTGATGAATCTTTTAAAAATTCACCGTTCTCGAATCCGTGCTAACTAAAAGGATAGGTCTAGCTAACTAACTATGCCTTTTTTTCTTTTCTCGTGAAAAAATGCGTCCCTTACTCTCCCCCCTTTACCTTGGGGTATATACAAACTCTCACCAATGTAAGATCAGATCGCATGTATTTCCGTGCAGATCACATATTCAAATAATGCGACGAGAAGTCATAAATAATTTCTATGAGCTATATTTTCCAAAGGCTCTTTGGTTTGCTGTGACCTTTTTTATTTCTCTTCAAAGGTATCGCAGAACGTGATTTGAACGGACCTTAAGGGGAGAGGATGTTTCCTGATTTGCCACCGTCCCAGACACTTGTTTTAATATTTAGGTGCCCCCCCCCCTCAAATCTGGTAAACTCAGCACCAGCAGGACTCGACTCAGAACTCCTGATCTTGTTATTACGTCTGGCAATTTATTTCAGATATAACCAGTGTTATATATGCAAATTACCTTCTGGAGCAAAACAACATTTCCCAGATCTTTGTAACATTTTCATGTAACATCTTAAATCTCACGAAATAATCTCACTTGTCACCAAATTAAGTAAAATAATTTGATCTGCCCTGACTCTCTGATTACCTTTACTTCCACTTGCGACTTATAGCGAAATCTGCCTACACGCAGCTACAGAATTCCTTCGCTGATCATCAGTAGGACTGTCCTCAGAACTCTTGATCTGGTAATCACGTCTAGCAATTCATTTTTACATATAACCAGAGTTATATCTGCGAATTACATTCTCGACCAAAGCAACATTTCCCAGATTCTCGTAACATTTTCCTGTAAACCCACTAAACACACTAAACCTCGTGAAATAATCTTAGTTCTCACCAAATTCTGTAAAATATTCTCATCTGCCGTCCTAACTACCTGATCTCTTTTACTTTCATTTACGACTTATAGCGTATTCTGTACACGCAGCTGCAGAATTCCTTCGCTCTCCTTGAATTTCCTAAACAAATCACATACAAAGCATTTTCAGGACATCCAGCCTGTACGTAATTAACTTCGTATAAAAAATTCTCGGTACTTGTATACTTTTCCGTCGACCACTTTATATATATAACTGTCGCCAAACAATGTGATTGAACGCCAGTAATACAAAAGTGTGATATCACGTTTGATTTCAAATGCGGCGCTAACACGTAATTTACGCGTTCCATTTTCATTTATTTTGTGGATAAGCCAGTTAAGTTTTTCTAAAGATATTTGCTAACTGCTTTTTCTCTGTTTTCTCGCGCATTAAAAAAAACAAAAAACAAATATTTTGAATTCATATTCGCAATAAAGATCTTAGATTTATATTTAAGCGAGCTTATGTCGCGCCAAATTCATAAAAATAATGACTATTTTATTGCTATATTGAAACACATTACAGAATTTTGGACGCCAGAATGATTGCTTCAAATTGTGATGTATTTTTTGGTTCATAATTTAAAGGCTTTATCTTATTTTTATGTGCATTTTGTATATTATATCTGTTTTTTATGAGTGTTGTACATGTTATATCTATTTACATTTTCTGTCTAAATAAAGAGCAATCTGTTCCTTCCAAATTTGCTTTATTATTGGCGTTTATTACGTCCCTCCAGAAAACTTAACTATACAGTAGTATACAAAACCATAAACAAAGAATTTTCATGCGAACAGCTTTATCTTGATACTTTTAGTAACGTCTTTTAGGGAATTCGCACCTCCTCCCTACCCCCCGATGAGGACCTACTAAAATAAAATAAAAAACTTTTAGAACGTGAGTCATGCCTATAGTGTTTTTTAATTTTTCAGCGGAGTACCTTCCGACAATCTTCCGTATTCGAGTTATACGGATGAGACATTCGGCCACGGTTATTGACAGAAAATCCTGAACGTGTAACGAATGTGACGTCACTTTTATGCATTTTTGGCGTTAAATCTCATTGTTTGGCGACAATTATTTTTTCTAGAATGTGGTCGACTGGAAAATAGATAAGTACCAAATTTTCCATACAACTTCTTTCCTAATCTAAATGAAATTTTCAACAAAGAGACAAATCTTTTATTCAAACTAAAAAAAATAACAATCTATTTTTTATATTTAACTGTTTGCCTGTTTGCTAACATTAATTAAATTAAATTTATTTAAATATTTTTTATTTAAATTGTTTAATTTTATTAACTAAAAGAAACTAAATTTGAATCGCCAAGATTAAACAAAACAATCACACTCGATTTTACTCATAACAACGCTCTTTAAACAAATATCTAATTATCTTACATACGTTACTTATGTCCACCTTACAGACTTACATCTGGCAACATACAGGGGGATTCGTTACCTCGTGTACAAACTTTGAGGGATGGTGATAGTACAGCTCACTATGAGAAACATTTTTTGTATATCAAAGCTGGGTCGCAATTTGCTTATTCAGTCATAAACACAAAGTATCTCACTGTCAGTTGAACTCGAATTTTCGTTCAGAACTTTAACGGTAATGAATATATTTCATCGATATAATCAACAGACTTGCTTTACTTTGTGTGACATGTAATAGATATCATAGGAAGTTCAGTGTAATTAGGTCATGGATATATATGTACAGTGAACTAGATTTCAAATTACGAAGTGTCTAGGTCAGTGTTATTGCGATCCTGGCCATTTCCAGCAATTCTTGGGACGTTATTAAGTTCTATAGAAAGCAATGTATGTCTGTTGAAAATATCGGTAAAATACTTTCAGTATTGTTAAAGTTATGATGGATGGTGCTAGTTGAGCTTAAGCGGAAAAAATAGGCCTCCCCGCCCGGTTTCACCTTGACCTTGCTAAAGCTATGAATGAAAACTGGGGTTCGACATGCAGTAAGATACTTTGTCTTTATGACTAAATAGGTTAACTGCAACCCAGCTTTCCTATAAAAATAATGTTTGTTTTAATCAATTGTACCACTCCTCAAAGTTTGTACACATGGTAGCGAATTATTCTGTATAAGCATTGTACATTATATGCAACTTACATATAATATTACATATAGTACATTTATATTTAACTGTTTACCTATTTACTAACTTTCATTAAATTAATTAATTTATTTAAATACTTTTATTTAAATTGTTTAATTCCATTAACAAAAAAAAATTAAATCTTAAGTGGCAAGATTTTTTTAATGAAAAAACCCAATCACATTCGATATACTCACAACAACGTTTTTTGAACAAATATACAATTATCTTACATATTTATTGTCGTCTTATTGACTTACATCTGCTAACATACACGCATCATACATTACATTCAACTTACTTATAATACTGCATATAGTACATTCATTACTTACAATAAATAAAATAACGGGTTTTTTTTAAATAAATAAATCTGGAATGTTCATTAATCACGGTACAACTAAAACATAATAAATAAACATTTATATTGAGGTGTCTTCCATAATCTCCCATAATGTCATTTAAATTTTACTGGCAATATACTTTTCATCAAACGAAAGTACTAGCTGGTATATTGTTAACGAAATGACATTATTATTATTACTGTAGTCGACTCTCGTTAATTCGAACTTGCAGGGACCGAAGTTGAAGTTTAAATTATCCGATTATAAAAATGAAAATGTCTTTGCATGGTATCATTTTTAAAATATAATTATTTAAACATTAGAAAAAGTATATTTTCTATAATTCGACTTGTTTTAAAAAAATTACTAGCTGATCCCCGCCCGGCGTTGTCCGGGCCCGTGATTATAATAATAATAATAATAATAAAAGTTTTTCTTATTTTAAATCTTTAACCCGATTTTGTATGAAATTATATTTTAAAATGAAAAATTCGTGAAAAAATATTGATACTAAAAGATAAAAGCACCCATTTTCTTGTTTTTTTACGTTTCATAGTTTTAAAATAAAAAGTTTCTTTTGTCCGAACCCTTTGAAATCTTTATTGGTGATAAATAAAACAATTTTACAGCCCGTGTAAAAATTTCGTGAAAAAATATTGTTATCTAGTTGTAAAAGCAATGTTTTCTTCTCGCTTTTTTATTTGTTTGTTTTCGTGTCGACTCCTTTAACATAGCAATAAAAAAATAGTTCTCATCTTCCGAACTCCCTGACATTTCAAACGATTATAAATATAACTGTATCCTAACTGTCTTTGAAATTTTGAGAAAAAATATGCATATTTAGTAGTGAAAACATGAGTTCTTTAAAAAAAAGCTTTAGCTTTCAACCTCAGAGCAAAAATATATTAGAAGGTATATCCTTTCAATGGCAATGGTACTCCTGCATCCGTTTTCAATCAACCCTTTTTAATACCCCTAGGTTAAACAGGTGAGGGCTTATTAAGTTTCCCGTTTCTGAGGGGAGATGCATTAAAAAAAGTTGAAGTATGCGCAAAGAGATCATTTTTGTGCGGAAAAATAATGTTGGGATTTGACAGAATGCGCTTTTCGTTTTAAATATATGGATAGTATAAAACTGAAATTATTAAAACATATTAACATTGATAAGGAAAAAAATGTTAACTATATCATAAATAAAAGCAAAAAAAAAAAAAAAAAAAGAAAAGAAAAAAGAAATAAAGCAAATGAAATTGAAATATACATTGAAACTGGGTAAGCTACAAGCGATCGGGAAAAAAATCCGCTTTAGCCAGTTTTCTGTCTTGGCAAGATCTATTGTATGGTATTCTTTTCATAAAGACCAAGCAATTTTTCTATTTTCAATTTCAATTTTTTGTGTTAAAAAAAATGGTCAAATGGGGTTTGTTGTAATTTATTATGTATACGGTTTACGAATAAACATTCAGTTTTTTTTCCTGCTGAAAGCTCCAACTGAATAAAAGCTTTCAAAATGATAGTTGCATTCGGAACTCATTCTTTGCTAGAATTGTTATGGACGGTTGAGTTTTATCTTCTACTGATTTTATAATGTTGTAATGTTGTTGTAGTGTCTTATGAGTTACTAAAGAAAATGTGTTGTCTTTTTAAACGAAAAAATAAAAAGCGGTACACCATTCCCAATAATGTAGGATTCCTTTTTTCCTTTTTTTAATGAAGATGTTAAATATTTTTTTGAAATTAACCGAAGTGATAAAAATAAGTTCGAATTAACACTGGCTTTGTTGGAAGATTTTGGGGGCTTTGTGATTATTTAGAATTAACCGAAAGTTCAAATTAATCAAGTTAGAATTATCGTGAGTCCACTATATTTTTTAATTGAATGATAAAAGGCGCACGAAATCAGTTACTTTCTGAATGCACTTAGTATTTTTTAATGAGAAAAGGGAAGTGCACTTAAAATTAAGTTCTGCTAAAATACAAAGAAATACAAATTATGGATCTTTACTTCAACGTTTAAATTTTCTATAAAATAGAAAGAAACGCTAAGTATTTATATTATTTATCGAAAATCCCAACCATTGTCTAAATATACATATATGTGATTCTTCACAGTTTTATCGAATAAACTCGATAACGAAAATATGATACTTGTTCAGAATATGTTCAGAATTTCCTAATCTTCTGTAAACATATTTATCTTTCCCTTTTCAGAAATTACACTTGAGAAATCACGGAAATATTCGTGTGATTCTGAGCTAGGGAAAAATAACTCTATGGAGTATCTATAAATGAGTTGTCAGAAAATAAATTGGGATCTCTGAAAAATAATGAATAAAATTTTCTTTATCCAGCATTGTTGTACAGTATATGGGGTAGATTCTGACGTAAAATATTTCTTCTGGCATGTTGGAATTAAGAGCACATGACAAGAGAGATAAAAGTCATTTATCTACTAAAATATTTTCAGCAGAATACCGTTTTGTATGCATGTGGTTTGAAATATAAGAATTATGGTTGAAAGTGCATTGTTATTTCTATTTAAGGAAAAATAATTATAAGTATGAGATCGTATTGCGTTGTCAGTTTAGAATCGATAGTAATAGATATAGAATATTATTAGTATTAGAATCAATAGTAATAGGTATAGAATATTATTAATATTAAAATCAATAGTAATAGAAACAGAATATTATTGATATTAGAATCAATATTAATAGGTATTTTTTTAATTTTATTTCAAATCATGCACTTCAATTTTGCATGCAATTTTGCAATTTTGCATTTTCTTCATGCAATTCAACTTTTTTCAATCAATCGACACCAATTTAAAACTAGTCGTCCTTTTTTTGTTGTTGTTGTTATTTTTTGTTTAGTGAGTACACCAAAAATCAATCAATCTACTAGATTAAAGTGAACGTTATTGATCGAAAAATCATGAAAATCATGTAGGTGAACATAACTGTATAATTGATCTATAAATAATTTTTCTGTAAGCAAAATGGATTATCTAAAAAATAATGAATGAAATTTTCTTCATTCAGAATTGTTGTACAGCATACCGGGTAAACCTTGACGTAAAATATTTCTTCTCGTCTGTTGGATTTAAGAGCACATAACAAGAGATATAAAGGTCATTACCTAGTAAAAAAAAATTAGTAAAACACTGTTTTGTAGTCATGTGGTTTCAAATATAAGAAATGATTCTTATATTTAAAGCCACAAAGTATTGGAAGTGTATCGTTAATTGTATTGAAAGGAATGTAATGCGATGCATATTATATACGAATTTCGTAATCAGTAGTAATAGGCATTTACTCACTTTTATACTGTACACTTTTATACGTTTGATCCATACTTTCTCTCTGTGTGTGTGTGCGGTTTTTTTTTTTAAATCTTGCATTTTAATTTAGAAAAGTAAGGGACACCTAAATGAATGTAGTTGGCATTTTATTTATTTATTTATTTATTTTTTTTTTTAGTAAATACGTAAAAAAATTAGGGTATTCACCTGATTAAAGTGAAAATTTTAGATAAAAAACGACCAGGATAATTAATTAAGAAAAAGAACTGTATAAAGGATTTATAAATAAGTTGTCGGTAAATAAATTGGGATGCTTAAAATATATTTAATAAAAATTTCTTTATTCTGCATTGTTGTCCAGAATATTGGGAAGATTCTGACGCAAAATGTTTTTTTTTTTTCTCGCATGTTGGATTAATGTCAGCAAAATGATGTTTTGAATGCATGCAGTTTGAAATATACGAATTATGGTTGGAAGTACGGTCGTAAAGAAACATAAAACATCCCATACTTTTTGCTGCAGACATAAACGTAAATAGCCATTCAATTCGGAGTTCAGTCTCTTTCACTTTATGTTAAAAAAATAAGCTTAGAAACAATCTCCATATTAAAACTCTTAGAAACTTTGAAAATTTAATACAAAAACCCAATTTTGATACCATATTTAGATTCTTCGGTAAATATTACCTTCGGATACTAAACCGGAAGACATTTGGGGAAGCAGTTTAGGAACGATAAAGACGTAAAATTAGGAACTCCTAATATTAAAAAAAATTATGCGATTGATTTTTCGAAAATGAGTGCAAAATTGCACAAAAGTCACTATAAATTCAAACATGCTCACAACCAAGTAGAAGTATGTACGCATGGATTACGCCTTATGTTTTATTAATTACAAAATAACAGGTATTTTAATCAATAATTGCAGCATTAATTTCTACCACTAATCTATAAAGGGCGTTCCAAAATTCGACCAACAAATTAAGAGTGGTGATAGAAGGCATTAAGACATTTTTATAGGAATGTGCTTTAACGCGTTCGGCAATCCTTCGTCCGTCAGTGTCGGCCGCGCAATGACCTCCGTGGCCGCAACTTCGAACAATTTCTGTAAAAATGTGTCGTCGTCGCCTTTCTGACGTTGAACTGCAATGCATTGTAATCATGCTTGACGTCATATTAAATGTTTTTATACTTATTATTGGCTTCTTTTGTTCCACTCGACGTCACACCCTTCATAACTATTTTTGCGATTTTCTCCCACTAAACGTGGTTTGCAACCCCATGTTCTATAGTAAGTTTTCATCCTCTTGATGCCTTCTATCTTCCCTCTTAATTTGTCGGTCAAATTTTGTAACACCCTGTATGAAACGCATATATACGTTTCCCTCATACAATGTGTTAAATTCCTTTATAAAAGTTGCAAAACAAACTGCAATGTGAATAGCTTTTTAAAAATAACTCAAAAACTAAAAGGCAGAAGGAGCTGTAATTTTGGATTATCATTGTAGCTCTTAAATAGATTTCTTTAAAAATATATATAGGTTACAATTCATATGTTTTCGAATAATAATGTCATATAAAATATATATATATTTGATAAATATATGCATTGTATTATGTGTTGTTTAACAAAAATAGAATTTTGGAAGCTTCAAATATGTGATTCTAAAATTACAAATCATTCCGCTCAGTAGTTTTTTAGTTATACTTTAAAAAATAACGAAATTGCAGTTTCTTTTGAAACTAATAATCCTTTGACTACCGGTCGGGACATATACATCCCAGTGGACTATATTTTTATTCTTGCAACATTTTTGAAAATAATCTATGCCGTACACTTAAACCAGGATGTTTTTAAGAGAAAACTACCCCAAAGAAATATTTTTTGTAAATTGTGGTGCTATGTTGTGTGGTATATAAAAATAGTCGCCTTTCCTGGCTGGTAATCAAAGGGTTAAATAGGAATTTAACATAAGGAGCTCCGAACTTCATGTCTGCATAAATCCTAAACTCCCCACTTAAAATAATCTGAAGATTATCTTAAGAAAGTGCCACTTTCTTCAGAAATTCTACAGAAATCTGAAGACATTTTGCAGATTTAACTTTACCTTTAAAAAATCTGCAGAATTTTTAAAGACATTTCGCAGATATTTTGAAGATTTGAAAAAAAGTGGGCCAAATACCTACAGATTTTCTACAGATATTTTTTTAAGATAATCTTCAGATTTTTTTTAGTGGGGCTACTTCACCGAATGAGTTTTCGTTTGGTATCCGAATGTAAATTTTTCCGAAGGATCGAAATATGACTTCAAAAGTGGGTGTTCGAGTTGAAAATTTTCAATGTTGGTTACAATTGCTATATGGAGACGGTTCCTTTAGCCCCTTTTATTTTTTTAAGAAAACTGAAAACAGACATAATACCAATTTAATGCTTAATGTAATTTTTTGTCCACTGTAATTGTTATTAGTATATAACCACCTTACAATTTAAACTTGCACTGTTTGGGATCATTCAGATACAATTTGTTTTGTGCAGCATTTGATTATTTTACATGAAACATGAAGGCCGAATTCAGTTAGTCTTTCAAAACACATTTAAATATATAATTATCCATTTTCTCAAATTTCTAATTATATTTGAATTAGTTAGGGGCTACTGAAAAGCAATGATAAGTCTGGGATTTATTACTATGTTGCGAATTTAGAATCAATTAATGATAGGATATTTTAATATTACATGGTTTTTTTTTTAAATCTCAAGAAGATAAAGTCTAGTTTCAACTAGTTGGCATTTTTTAATTTTTTATATAATAACAGCTTTTTACATGCACGTGGTTTAAAATACAAGAATTATGATTGATTAGTAGTGCATTGTTATTTGTACTTAACCCTTTCAAGGGCAGTGGTATGTTTATGAAACCACTTAATTTTAATTCCCAAACGCCACAATGGCACCAGAATTTTTATAATTCTTTTCCATTTAATATGTATGTGAAATATAGCCTCTTTCTTATTTGCAAATGAATTTTATTTGAAAATTCCGGTGCCAGTTATTTATTCCAACATTTTAGTACTGAAAGTAGTTTGCCTCTGAAAGGGTTAAAGGGGTTGATCAGTCCAATCTCAATTTCCCTTCGCTAACGTTAAACCTGTGGAAGTGGAATGCATTCATTTTTTAAAATATCCCTTCAGGAACTCAATACTCTTGACTTCTTTTTTTCTATTTACTCTTTTTAAAGGGTGTCCTTTTTTTATCTTCGTTGTCAAAGTAATTATAACATATAAGCTTAAATTAATATTTTATGTGTTACAATCGTACGAGTTGTGATACGAGCTTTGAGAACTGAAAAAAAGAGACATCCTTTAAGAAGAGTACACAGAAAACAGAAGTCAAAAATATTAATTTCCTTACGAAATATTTTAAAAATAAAATTGTATTTTACAACCATAGATTTAACAATAGCGAGAGGAATTTGAGGTATGGCTGACGAACCTAAAAAATCAACGACCTAAAATATTATGAGTATGGAATCAATAGTAAAAGAATTGTTTCATGCTTTTTTATACACATTTTTTTTACTTTTATTTAGGGAAAATCTATAACTAATAAAATAAAGTTTCGCTACGTGTGTGTGTGCGATGGATGACGAAATCTAGCGCACATAGAAGTCTGAAAATTTATGTGAGGGTAGTCAAAGGTCTGCCCTGATGGACCTGAGACTCAGAATTTTAATATTTTGATAATTAGCCAAAATATAATTAAAAACTCATCAATAACTCATCTCTTTCTTTGCGGGCCGGCTTTCAGCAATCGTATCTTTTATCGTATAATACGATAAAAGGTACCCAAAAAGTAAAATATGCTGTTAAAGTTACGTTTTCGTATTGAAAATTTCAGAGTTTGGTACAATTTTTCCATGAAGACGACCCCCTAAGTCTATTTTTAACATAAATTTAAAGAAGACATAATTTCCAGTCGAATGGATTTTTCCGTATTTTCTGGGACGATTTTGTGATTAAAATGTTTGGTATAATCCAGTTAAAACAGGAGATTTTTATCTTTAGGAATAGAAATACTCGTAAGTATAAAAATAGAATCAAATGTACCAGAAAAACGCATCATGTTTATCATGAAAATCCAAATTTACATTACTTTTTTTTTTTTTTTTTTTTTTTTTTTTACAAAATTACAGATGATTCTAAATTTTAAAAGAAGATAATTTTAAAAATAAATAAATATTACCTTCTGGTCATTATAAAAACTGCAGCCGTCTCAATTACAAAGGAAATTTCCAAACAAGTTTAAAAGTCTCAATTCATTCACTTACCTAAAAGAGAAAAAAAAAAAAGACATGTGTAATGATACTTCGGTAAAATAAAATTTCAATATCCAAATAAGCAGAAGTTTCAATGTCAAGCATATATAGAAACTACCACCTTCCATCCCCCCCTCCCCCCCCTAAAACCTCTCAAATTTGAAGTATTTAATAATTCATTAATATATTAAATCTGTATTATAAAAGGCTTGTATTCTCTTTAATATATATATATATATATATATATATATATATCTTTTTAACAGTGACAGTTATTTATTTTGTTGGAGGTTAATGTGTGAAATCGCATATTTCTTTAGTATACTTTCTTGTTTTAGTATACCAAATATCACTGACAGATGGCGCAGCACTGTCTGAGACTGCAATATTAATCTTTTTTTTTTTTTTTTTTTTTTTTTTTTTTTTAAGATGAATTAATGTTGTGTCAGTTTTGGCCCTTCCCCCTATTTAGCTATCAACGCGAGAAAAAAAAATGATTTGTTTTTGAAATAGTAAGAATATTTGGAACTTTCTTACAGTATGAAACAGTGCACCTCCATCTATCGGTGATATGTAAAACTAAAAACAAAAGCAACAAGAATGATAAATCATGCGTTAAGCATAGATTATGAAACACTTTCCCACACATTCAGAATACTGCAACACAACTTTATAATTAATAAGGTGAAACGTGTAAGAATATCTAAGTAAACAATTTTGGAAAACAATAACATGTCTGAAAACACTATTTAAGAAAATTATCATTAATAATAGGAAAAATATCAGAATGTTTTTCTGCAGTCCTGTATATGAGCAATATATTTGTATATATGATACATACTACGCTAAACTTTAGTTCAGTTTGGAAAAGCACAGCACAGTTAAAAATTTCCATTCGGCGATTTCGGTCAAAGAACGGGAATGTATTCGATATTTTTTGTGCAGCCCTGTATATGATCTATAGAATTTATACACACAAAGCAATGCAAAATTAGTTAAATTTAAAAACACGTGCCACAACTGAACATGAACACGCGCTTCCAGCAATTACTGTCCATAGACAGTATACTGTACGGACTGTACCATAGACTGTACGGAATTCTTTTGTCTGTCCCTGTAAATGAACGATGAATGTTATGCACTCCATAATCGATTGTAAGCATTTTTAATACACCTCAGTGATATATATCAATTTCAACATGTTTGAAATATATTAACATCATTAAAATACACCGCAAACGGTTTCTTCCCTTAAGCGGTAATGTAACGGAATTCTTTTGAATGTCCTTGTAAGTGAACTATAAATGCTACACACTTCAGTTTCAATACCGAACATGCCACAGTAAACCTTAATAACATGTATCAATTGCAGGGCAGTCCGTCTATATTTATTTGAGTTAGAGCACGAGAAGACAGACGGCAGACATACAGACAGACAGACAAACCGAATTCATAAACGCATTTCAACTTTGTTGGAAAGCGTTAAAAATGCTAAATAATTTCCTGACTTCACACATTAATCTCCTAAAAAGTAAGCTTTAATCGGTTTCACCGTTTTTTGCTAATCTGTTTTAAAAGCCGTTAGTCCATTTGAGGCCACTCTATGTGATCAAGTATACGATACATCTTTACGATTACATACTGAAATGTTTTCTTATCTAGGAATAAAATATTTCCCGTTTTTGCGATTCTTCAAAAAAATTACTGACTTTTGCTTAACAGTTGTTGCATAAAGTCCTGTTAAAAAGCAATTCAGAACAGATTTCCCTTTTTGAACACCAATTTTAGAAAACTGGTGAATTAATTAATCCGATTCTACACTATAATTAAATTTATATTTCACATTTAAAATATAAACAACATTTTTGCAGATAAAATTACATAGTTTTATTCATAATTTACTAACTATTTAAAAAAATGGAGCATCTTTTAAACAATTTACTTTTTTCGCAGATTTTTTAAAGTATTCTAATAATGTATTTAAGGGAGATCATATCTTTTGAAATTTTTCCACTGCCAGTGAAAAGTGTTGTGGTTTCGAGTTCTCATAAATTTTTAAATACTTATTAAAATTACATAAACATCTGTAATGTATTTAAGCCATATTTCAGGCTTTATAAAATGTGAAATCAAACACTTATAATATAAAATAATAAAAAATACTGTTCAGTTAATATTGCAAATTTATTTCACATGGCATGTATAATGCAAATGAAATGAATTTTGCAATCTTTCATGCCATGTTTCACATGGCATGTATTTATTTCACAATGCATGTATTCACCGCACGATAACTTAACTGGATAGATATATGAACATAAAATTTTTATTAAAATGACCCCTAAACTGTATTTTATAGATTGGATTAATAGTGTTGAGATAGTTAAATATTTTTATTATTTCTTACTTATTAATTCATTAAGTTCTTAATTGTATCCTTAATTTTCAAATTTAATTTAATTTTTTTAAATAATTTCTGTCAAAGGATTTATATTTCGTTAATTCATTCTATAAAATATAGTTTAAAGGTTATTTTTATCAAAAGTTTTTGTTTATATATCCATTCTAATTTAAGTTATCGTGCGGATTGTGATATACCATGTGAAAACATTCCACAATAATAATTGAACTGTATTTTGTATTATATTATATTATTATAAGTGTTTATTTTTACATTTTATATTACGTATGTTAAAATGTATGAGAACTCGAAATCACATCACTGTTCACTGACGGTGGAAAGATTTCAAAAGGTGTTTTGTGAAATTTTTATTTGGAAAGTGAAAAAATCAAAAGTAAAAGCAAATACTTCCTTCTAAACTTAAAGTTTTTCAAAATTTTAAGTTTTGTTTTAATTGTTATCTTAATATTATATAACGTGAACTAATATGAAAAGTTTTCGCCATGCAAACATTATCACAAAATTCCTCAGAATGATTATATTGATGAGAACTTCTAAGTTACATTCACTTTTGGAAGATGAAATTTTAAACGAACCGATGAAATAGCAATCGATGAAGCGAAACTGTAGGTTTCATAAGTTGTTCTCTGAAAATTACTCTATCAAGAAAACTGAATATCTCCGATTAAAATAGAAGGATATTTTTTTAGCTGAAATTATTATTTGATTCGTTTAAAGGTTAATTTTTTTTTATATATAGCTTTAAACTTAATTGTGCTTGAACAATTTTTCGGTTATTGCAGTTTTAAATATAAAGATTGTATTTTATGGAAGTTTTTATCACCTTTAGAACAATTTACTTTTTTAGCAGATTTTTTAAAATATTGTTTTAATGTATTTAAATATTTTCAAAATTTAAATTTTTGTTTTAATTGTTATCTTAATATTATATAACGTTAACTAATATGAAAAATTTTCACCATGCAAACATTATCACAAAATTCAATCTTATTTTAAACAAATATGTCTATGGATATTTTGAACGAAAATAGTGTGACATGAAAAAAAAAATGCACCGACACTGCTGAAAAAGGGGGTTATTTTCAGTTATAATGTAAAGTAACTTTTTCATGTATTGTTATCTCTTATTTTGATTAGCTTGAAATGGAATGCTAAAATATATTATTCAGCATCAAAATATTTATGATGTAATTTCGATGTATTTCCCAATTTAATATCATGTTTAAATAAACATTCTTATATTTAAAATATCTCCAAGTATTTTATTTCCAGATCCTAAGTCCTGATTGAGTCCTTCTCTTATTAAAATTACTTATGCTATGTAAAAAGTAGGAGGGTCCAAGTAACCCGAACACGGGGGTTACTTGAACAAAAGTTTACATAATTTATAAAAAAATAAAATTATAGTTTGGAATTGGTCGAACGTCTTAGAAACCAATAAAAAATGTAATAAAATAGGTTATCAACACAATTAATATTTTTTAAACTATCGTTTAGTAAAAACATATATAAAATTTGACAATTTTTGGGTGCAAGTCACCTCGAATTATGATATTTAATAGGAATCATCAGTATAACTCCTTGTAGGGTGGTCAGTGGCTGAGAGGTTCTGCTCTCGAAGCTGGTAGACGGGAGGTGCTGGGTTCGATCCCAATCGCGCCCGTCGGCCTAATCGTTCGGAGTTTTCGTGGTTTTCTTCGAGCCGTGGATTTATCCATGCGTAAATACGGGTTAGGTTCCCTTAGAAAGACCCCCACGAAGGGCACTTTACCGGGGCCTATATCTCAAGTGTAGATAATTGGCCGTCAATAATCAACCCAACCCAACCAACCTTGTAGGGTGGTGGTTCATTTTTGAACAACTTAATTTTAATCCCTAAATGCCACTTTGGTACCAGAATTAAGGAATGTAAAATTTCCTTTTATTGAGTACGTGAAGAAAAGCTCTTACTTATTTTCGAATAAATTTGTTTGTAAATTCTGGTGTGATTCAATCATTTCAGCATTTAAAGAATAGAAGTAATTTTCCCTTGAAAGGGTTAAACATTTTTTTTAATTGATTTTTTAATTTCACAATTTTTAGAACTTTATACAATTCTGAATCGAACAAAACAAACCCCATGAAAATATTCAATTTAGATCCGGTTCAATGTTTAATTTATATGTCTACTTTAATACATACTCAAATTGATTTTTAAACTTCGCATCTGCTTTTCTGAAATCAATTCTGTGGTTTTTCTACTAGCGCGGACTGAAAAAAAAACAGCCGTTTTAGACAAATTATTATTATTATTATTATTATTATTATTATTACTATTTTGCACAGAAACGTATAATACCTACAACCTCCACCTACTGTTTTCACTGCAAATTCTCAGCACACATTGGGAACACATATGAAACACTTTGATTCAAAAAAGTATTCCAGTTACCTTAATGTGTACTGAAATGTATTCCGAATATGCTCCGCTATAAATAAAATCTTCCGAAAGTGTACCAAAAGTGTTCTGATCAAGATATTTGTTAAATCTAAACTTGGGAACACATTTGATAACATTTTTTGAGTACATTTGGGCACACTTGCGAAATGATCGCTTTCGAAAAGTGCGCTAGAAAGTGTGCTTGAACAAAAGAAGTTTTCTAAAAACTGTTCCAAAAAGTGCTCTTCAAAGTGTACTAAAAAAGGTGACAAAATAAGTGTTCTAAAAGGTGTTCTGAAAAGTGTATAAAGATTTGCAGTGTTGTCAATTAAACAATGCAAATTTTATTTGTTGCGATTTAAATATGCTTTTAAGATGTACTACAATAAAAAACAGAAAAGCGGATGCAAAGTTTAGAAGCCAATTGGAATCTGTGTTAAAGTAGAAATATCAATTCCACAGCGCAAAATTGCTCAAAATAATTATTCATGAGAACTTCTGAATTACTCTCACTTACAGAAGACGAGTTTCTAAACTAACCGACGAAAGCAATCGATGAAGCATAATTGTGGATTTCATAAGTTGTTCTTTGAAAATTACTTGTCCAAGATAACTGAATAGCTATGATTAAAATAGATGGGTTTTTGCCGAAATTACTACTTGACTTGTTTGAAGGTTAAAAGTTCCTTTTTCGTTTCAAGCCGAATTGTGCTTGGACACAATTTTCGTTAATGCGTATTTTAATGTAAAGATTGCCGTTTACGGAATATTTGGAACTATTTACTTGTTTTAAAATACATTTTATACTTCTTGTACTTCGTAAAAATTTCGGAACTATTTATTTTTTGAAAATCAATATTATGATATTTGACTTTTTTATGGAGCAATTAGACATTTTGTATAGGAACAATGCAACATGTCCCAAATTTCAGCCAATTTTTAAAACTTTGCACCCGTTTTTCTGAAATCGATGGTTTTGCTACTAGCGCGCATTGGAAAAAAAAACTTTTCAGACGGATTATTGTTATTATTATTATTATTATTTTACACAGAAATGTATAATATCTACAACCTCCACCTACTGTTTTTTCCATTAAGCGAAGCAAATTTTACTTTCTGCGATTTAAATATGCTTTTAAAGGTGTATTACATTAAAAAACAGAAAAGCGGATGCAAAGTTTAAAAGTCAATTGGAATCTGTGTTAAAGTAGAAATATCAATTCCACAGCGCAAAATTCCACAGAATAATTATTCATGAGAACTTCTGAATTACTCTCACTTACAGAAGACGAGTTTCTAAACTAACCGACGAAAGCAATCGATGAAGCATAATTGTGGATTTCATAAGTTGTTCTTTGAAAATTACTTGTTCAAGATAACTGAATAGCTATGATTAAAATAGAAGGGCTTTTTGCCGAAATTATTACTTAATTTGTTTGAAGGTTAAAAGTTCCTTTTTTGTTTCAAGCATAATTGTGCTTGGACACAATTTTCGCTAATGCATATTTTAATGTAAAGATTGTCGTTTACAGGATATTTGGAACTATTTACTTGTTTTAAAATAGATTTTATACTTCTTGTATTTCGTAAAAATTCCGGAACTATTTATTTTTTTTAATCAATTTTATGATATTTGACTTTTTTATGAAGCAATTAGATATTTTGTATAGGACCCATGCAACATGTCCAAAATTTATGTCGAAATGAAAGTTAAAAATAAAGCTGAAACATTAGATCAGGAGAAAATTTTGTTAAAGGCTATGATTAAAAAAATGAGTTTTTTGACGAAATTATTACTTCATTTTTTTAAGGTTAAAAGTTCCTTTTTCGTTTCAAGCCTAATTGTGCAAGAACACAAGTTTTGCCAATACATATTTTAGTGTAAAAATTGCCGTTTACGGAATATTTGGAACTATTTACTTGTTTTAAAATTGATTGTATACTTCTTGTATTTAGTAGAAATTTCGGAACTATTTATTTTTTAAAAATCAATTTTATGATATTTGACTTTTTTATGGAGCATTTTGTATAGGACCCATGCAACATGTCCCAAATTTCAGTCGAAATGAAAGTTAAAAATAAAGCTGAAACATTAGATCAGGAGAAACTTTTGTTAAAGGCCTCTCATTGTCTATGCACTTCCAACCAATTAAAAACTAGTCGGATGTGCCAATCCCAAAACTTTCTTCTATATCACACAGGTTTTGCATATATTATAATAAATCAACACCAATTTATATCAAGGTCTAACTGAATCTAAAGTTTTATTAAATTCTGTGCATTAGTTATTGAGATATGACTATTGCTAAAATCGAATAAATCCTGCAAAATGCAACATAGCACCGCCACCTGTTGGGAGATTTATACTAAAACCGAACCAACAACAACTTAGGTCAACGTCTAACTGAATCTGAAGTTTGATGAAAATCCGTGCATTACAGTTCTTGAGATACAGTTATCGTGTTAATAAGGAAAAAAGTAGCATAACAGAGCCACCAGTTGGGCTATTTATATCAAAACGTAAGCAGCATCTATTTATGTCAAAGTTCTACCAGAATCCGAAGTTTGATGAAATTCCATGCATTCTTTCTTGAGATATAGCAATCGTAAAAATCATGAAAAAGTGGTATAGCAGTGCCTCCTGTTGGGATATTTGCACCAAAACGTAATCAGCGTCAATTTATGTCAAGGTCTAACTGAATCTGAAATTTGATGAAAATAAATGCATTAGTTCTTGCGATAGAGCTATTTCAGAAATCACAAAAAATGCAGCATAGCAGCGCCACTTGTTGGACGATTTTCAACAAAAACTAATAGGCGCCAATTTATATTATGGCCTAACTGAATAAAAAGCTTTATTAAATTTCGTGCTTTGGTTCTTGAGATAGACAGCCCACAAAATTTTTTGTCACATACAAACAGACAGACAGAATCACAGATAGAGTCACAGTCAAATCGTATTCATGACCTTCTAAAACGTATAAATCCGTTGAAAACCGTAAATCGAAATTTTTCATGAATCCAATACTTTCTTCTTGTAAAGATAGAAGAAGTAAAACTTCTGAGTAGAAGAAAAATATTCTATTGTATATTCTATTGTATTTACTGTATATTCTATTGTATCTATATCGTATAATATTGTAATATTATACTGTAAAATTCTGTAACTGTGGTCTCGCTGGTGATAGAGGCGTGTCAGCCCCTCAGGATTGCACACAAACTCTAAGGCTTAAGCCGGGTTTCCTGAGGTGGTCATCCATGTAAAGATAGAAGAAAGTAATAATGATGTCTCACTATAACCCCATAACTGTCTCATATTAATCTCATTCCGTGAGGCTGTGAGACAGGATTTTAATCCTTTTTTTTAGCATTTAATTTTTATAACAAGCATTATTTTCAATAATTTTTATCAATATACTAATAAAAAAACCGCTAATTACTTTATTTTTCATTTGGGACTAGAGTGAGTAGATCGAAAGTGACTATGAAAAGTTTAACATTTCGTCTCAGAATTGTTTGACCATATAATTGTTGTAAAATTGATTTTATACTTTTTGTATTTTGTATAAATTCTATTTTTTTTAATCAATTTTATGAATAGTTCAATTTTTTATGGAACAATTTGACATTTTTTATACATTTTGTACTATTTACTTTTTAACGGAACTTTTTACATTTATGGATTTTAGTTCGTTTACTTTTTTATGAAACCATTTGATTTAAAACATTTAAAAACTATTTCTTTAATGTTCTTAAAAATTATCGAAATTTTAACATTTTTTTTATTGTAACCATAATATTATATAACTTCAACTAATACGAAAACCTCCTTAGACATTATCAGATATTATCGCAAAGTTCCACAGAATGATTATTGATCAGAACATCTGAGTTACTTAGACTTATTCTCACTTACGGAAGATGAAATTTTAAACTAACCGAAGAAAGTAATCTGTGAAGTGAAATTTTGCTTTTCATAAGTTGTCCTCTAAAAAATTTTCGTTCAAGATAATTGAATAACTCTGATTAATCCTTTGAGTGGTGGTGGTACATTTTTTATACCACTTAAATTTATGTAAATTTTGTACCAGAATTTTTGAATAAAATTTGTTTTTATAATTCAA